>CM039638.1:2629400-5493314 GCA_022405125.1 Anthidium xuezhongi | reverse complement strand
AGCGTTCATTTCGGCGCGCTAAATCGATGGCGCATCTCGTTCGCGAGGTCCAGGGGTGTATCGCACCTCCGCGTACAGCGGATATCCATCCCTCCCACGCCTGCCTCCCGTAGGGAGGGTTCACGAGAGAGGACCCGAGCCAGTGTACGTGCCGCTGCAGCATCACATACGAGCCGAGCGGTGTCGAGGTAAGTCAGGGGCACGTTTTCCAGGCGATCGTAGCAAAGGGAACGAGGATGAAGGAGCACGAGTCCGGAGGATGTCAGAGGAAACCGACGAAGCTCAGGAATCTTATCTACAAGACGGAGGCGTTTGATTCTCTGCACGCCAGAAATGCTGAGGTATCTGTAACGAATCGTTCAATTATAGATAATTCCTCCTTCTTTTTCTTTTAATAAATTATGGATTTTGTTGATTCTTTTACCTGAACATTGTGCTTGCGTGGGAGTTCGAATGGAAATGAGAGTATGGGCGAATTTGTATAAAGATGAGTCAATACTATCGAAGAAACAGAGTTTTTGGTGACCCACTAGTTGCACAAGAGTGCACGTAATGCGTTGCTTGAAACAGGGAGGTCGCGTTTTAAGAATGAATGGACCTGATGAAGTAAAAGATATCCGATTATTTAAGCGTTCTTTGTTCTGGCAAAAAATACAACCATCGTGATACGTGATTAACATGATTCTTTAATGGCTCAGAATAATACTGGTGTAACTTCCATTATTAATTTTTAGAGAAATATAAGCTATTATGAAATTTTTAATTACGGTTCTTTTTTTTAATTAAATTGGTGATATACCACTGTTAATAGTAATATTTTAACACCATGACAAATTGAAAAATGGATATTTAAAAAAATATAAAATTAGAAGGTTTGTCAAAGTTATAAAAGTCAAAATTAAAGAAATACAAGATAGTGAAGTATCTTCACTAATACTGTATTTTTCTTCAGAGAACATTGTGCAGTGGTCAAGTGTGTCTCGGTAGCATTATGCAGCTACCGATTCATGGAACGGAGGCTCGTTCGAGGGAAGAAATCCTGGTGCACGCGAAAGATTTCCTCGAGCAGTATTTCTCTTCGATCAGAAGGTAATTGGCGCTACAAATTTGATAAAATAATTAGAAAGTGAAACAGAATTGTACTTAATGAAAATTAACTTTACTTTACTTTTTCAACACAGGCTGAACAGCGACGCGCATCATTCTCGTTGGGACAGCGTGCAAAAAGAAGTATTAGTCACTGGTACTTATCAACTGACCGAAACAGAATTAGTATTCGGTGCAAAATTAGCCTGGCGTAACGCTGTAAGGTGCATCGGTCGTATCCAGTGGTCCAAGTTACAGGTAACAATCTCATTTCTGTAAAGAAAAATCAAAAAGTTAATAACAATCAACATTCTCCCAATTTAATTTCTGCAATGTAGGTATTTGATTGCCGTTACGTGACCACAACCAGCGGCATGTTCGAGGCTCTCTGCAACCACATCAAGTACGGCACCAACAAAGGGAACATCAGGTACGCTCAAAAACGCAATGATCCCTCTCATTACCATCGTTTTCCCTGAATCATTCATGTTTCAGATCCGCCATAACCATATTTCCGCAACGCACAGACGGGAAACACGATTACAGAGTGTGGAACCAACAGCTGATCAGTTACGCGGGTTACAAGAATCCGGATGGTACCGTAACAGGTGATCCTGCCAACGTTGAGTTCACTGAGGTACATCGATCACTGTTCTTAGATTGTCCTCAGATACTTCATCTTTGTATTTTTATAGCTGTGCATAAAGCTGGGCTGGAAAAGCGCACGCACTCGTTTCGACGTATTGCCGCTGGTGTTGTCAGCGAACGGCCACGACCCTGATTACTTCGACATCCCCAGCGAGCTCATCCTCGAAGTACCTCTCAGTCATCCCACGTGAGTATCATCGACAAACTGCTGCAAATCATTGTATAATGTTAATTCTTTTGTCATAGGTACGATTGGTTTGAGAAATTAGAACTAAAATGGTTCGCCGTTCCTGCGGTGTCGGGAATGGTGTTCGACTGCGGAGGACTGGAGTTCACGGCTGCACCCTTTAATGGGTGGTACATGAGCACCGAGATTGGGGCAAGAGATCTGTGCGACGTTCAGCGATATAATTTATTAGAGGTTTATCAAATTATAACGCTCTATCAAGAACTCTTAACACTTTGACTGCTACGTTGCAGCTACTAAAAATTCCACTTGATAGTAATTTTATTTTTGACAAACTATTATTTGCAGACAATAGCCACACACATGGGACTGGACACAAGAACATCCACTTCCTTATGGAAGGACAAAGCTATGATAGAAGCCAATGTTGCTGTGCTGCACAGTTTCCAAGTATACAATTCACAGAATTCAAAACTGTGTACTCAAAAAGTGATACTAAACTGATACCATTTACAGATGAAGAACGTGACGATTGTAGATCATCATACTGCTTCAGAATCATTCATGAAACACTATGAAAACGAAATGCGATTAAGGAATGGTTGCCCAGCCGACTGGCTGTGGATCGTACCACCTATATCAGGATCAGCCACGGCTGTGTTTCATCAGGAGATGGCTCTGTATCATCTGAAACCGTCTTACGATGCCCAGGTTTTTTATTGAACAAGTAATTCATCACACACATCACCAATCTCTGATGTTTTTTTTATTCTACCATTCCAGGAACCTGCTTGGAAGACACACGTTTGGAAAAAGGGTCGAGATAAGAGGTCGACGTCTAAGAAACCTAGAAGAAAGTTCCATTTTAAACAAATTGCAAGGTACAGACAATTGGGTAAAAAATTGATTGTGCACATGAAAATGTATTTATTTATGGAAACAATTTTAGAGCCGTGAAATTTACCTCAAAATTGTTTGGGAGAGCTTTGTCCAGAAGGATAAAAGCCACTGTGCTGTTCGCCACAGAAACTGGTACCTCACAGATGTATGCTGAGAAACTTGGTGAACTGTTGGGACATGCTTTTCATTCCCAGGTATCCATCGTTTTACCATCTTATTTTTCACATAGTGTTTTTAAAGGAATAATGCTTCAAAAATACCTGCAACCATCCATTTCAGGTACTCTGCATGTCAGACTACGACATCAGTAACATAGAACACGAAGCTTTGCTGCTGGTTGTGACATCCACCTTCGGTAACGGCGATCCCCCAGAAAATGGCGAAGTATACTCTTCTTCTTCTTCTATTAAATAATTTAAATTTAAGTTACAACTTTACGTACACGTGTATTGTCTTTTAGGCCTTCGCTCAAAACTTGTACGCAATGAAGATGAACGAAACGTACATCAACAGCGGTAACAAGATAAGGTACCTACCCATCTTTATAACAAGGTTTAAAGAAAATTGATAATTATTCATACAATGATCTTGCAGCTTGGCAACTTCAAAGTCGTTCATCAAAGCGAACAGCCAAACGGAAGTATGTAATTCAAAGAAACTGGACAGACTGGACTCTCTTCGTGGTTCCACCACGGATTCACAGACGGAGGACACTTTCGGTCCCCTGAGCAACGTCAGGTACGCGTCGCTTGTAAATCGTCTCGCGAACACGTAATGAAGTCCATATGTTCCTCAGGTTCGCAGTCTTCGCGCTGGGGTCATCCGCGTATCCAAACTTCTGCGCGTTTGGTCGCTACGTGGACAATCTGTTAGGCGAATTAGGTGGAGAACGGTTGCTGAAGTTGGCGCAGGGAGACGAAATGTGTGGACAGGAGCAGGCTTTTCGAAAATGGGCAGCGGATACCTTCACTGTTTGTACTTGTTATTGCTTCATTTTCTTGTTGAAATATATTAATTATTCATTACTGTTCTAGGTCGCATGTGAGACATTTTGCTTGGACGATGATGACACCTTACTGGAAGTGGCTCTATCTTTGGGCTCGGAAGCTCTGTCAGCAGCGACAGTTCGTTTTGTGGAAGCTGAACCCCAGCCAATCGGAAAAGGTACTTACACCTGCAATATATTTATTAAAATCTTTTAATAATTACTATCAATTACAGCGTTGAGCAAATGCCACAACCGAAACGTAACTACCTGCAACATGTTCCGGAAGACAAACTTGAGCGGTGATTTGATGAGGTAATTGTATACCTGAATTCATTTGTACCTTCACGATGGGTGCTCCATGTTTGCACCTTTATCTTGCAGTGGAACTACGTTGCTTTTGGAACTCGATGACATAGCCAGCATGGAAATCGCGTACAAACCTGGAGACCATCTGGGAGTCTTCGCGTGCAACAAACCAGAACTAGTGGAAGCAATCTTAAAACGGATACAGACTCCTTTTGACCCGGATGTACCTATCGAATTACAGATGCAGAAGCAATCTCATACTCCGAATGGTTCGTAACAGTATTAACTTCTTGAATTACAAGGCCTGGGATCAAAGAGCATCGAATTTCCTTTTCTTCTTTTATCCAGGCATTGTAAAAACGTGGATGGCGCACGACAGGTATCTACCCAACTCTTTGAGAATGTTGTTGACCAGATTTCTGGACATCACAACACCGCCAACACCGAATCTTCTGAGATATTTCGCATCGATAGCTACGAATCCAAACGAACAGGCGCAGCTCCATCTTTTATCTTCTGTAAATATTTAACTATTGATATTAACTATTTTTATACTATTAACTATTTAACTATTTGATATTTTAATAAGAAAAATATACTAGAATGCTTTGAAGAAGTTGCAAGGACTTTTGTATAGGACCCAGCAGCCTACGAAGACTGGAGACACTGGAAGTTTCCTAATCTTGTAGAGGTTCTGGACGAATTTCCATCTGTGAAACCATTCGCTCCATTGCTGTTGCTTCACCTGACTCCGCTGCAACCAAGGTTTTACAGCATCTCTTCTTCGCCGGATGTGCACCAAGGACAAATACATCTCACTGTTGCAATAGTGCAGTACAAAACACAAGGTACCTAATTGTGTTCATGGTTTCTTCTTTCTCTGTTTAAAACATACATTTATTTACATTTATATACTTACACTGGTACATATATATTTATATTTATATATTTACATTTATATATTTGTCAGGTGGTTCTGGACCGGACCATTATGGGGTTTGTTCCAATTATTTGCGTGAGATATCAGATGGAGAACCTTTGTATGTATTTGTACGTAGGTAAGTTCATGTGTTTCTGATGTAAATTTACCACCTTATCCTATAAAGAGTGTAATATCTCGTTTTCTACGTTCAGTGCACCTAATTTTTATATGCCAAACGAGCCAAACGCTCCCATGATCCTGGTCGGTCCAGGAACCGGCATTGCCCCCTTCCGTGGCTTCTGGCATCATCGACTGGCAGAAATGAGGTGTCACCCAGGTATGCTCTACATATAACTTGCGTTGAAATGATCACTATACTTTGTGAATTTATAGATCTTGAGTATGGAAAGGTTTGGCTGTTCTTCGGTTGCCGGAACAGGAACTTGGATCTGTACAGGCAAGAGAAAGAGGAGATGGTGAAGGCCGGAGTTCTGGATAAAGTTTTCTTGGCGCTTTCTCGGGAGCCTGGATTGAAGAAGGTTGTACATTTAAAAGAAAATCAATATTTTTATACAAATTTGGGATATTCTTTTAAACAACTTAATTCTTTATTATATATTGTATGTTTCTTGACAGACGTACGTGCAAGACCTGATCTTAGCGGAAGCCCAAAAGATTTACGACATGTTAGTCTACGAACAAGGTCATTTCTACGTTTGCGGCGACTGTACCATGGCTGAAGATGTTTATCAAACTTTGAAACATATTATACAGACTCATGGCGAAATGACGGACAAGCAAGTCGAGGCGTACATGTTATCGTTGCGGGTAAGTCGTGTCATAATTTCATGATTGAGAAACAGAACCCAGACTGTTTATGTAATTGACTTTTTAGGACGAAAATCGTTATCACGAAGATATATTTGGTATAACGCTACGCACGGCGGAAGTTCACAACCGATCGAGGGAAACGGCGAGAAGCAGAATGGCTGCGGAACCTTAAATCTTAATACGTTGAATCTTTAAAAATTTTGAAAGATTTGTAGATAGTTTTCAATTGCGCGTATCATGCATTTTGATGCAACAAATTGAATCGTCACAAAAGAAATTAAGATACTCCTACTTGTTCTCCAACATATCCTTATGAATGCATGATTCGTTACAATTTCGCTATCGATTATGACGTACGAGTTTCTAGTATTATATACGCATATATTTTTGATGATATTGAAATCTACTTCAAATTAGATAATATCAAGTAAAATACATATCCAAACGACGTGAAATTTATTGAAAGAAAAAATAAAAATTATTGAATGTTTTAACAAATTCATATTAGCAATAATACGTCATCGTTGAAACATCAAATATTTAATATAAAATATTGAATAAATTACACTGCATTCTTTAAATGAGCTTTGCTATATTTGGCTTCGAATATTAATGTACATAAAATAAATAATTCAATAGAAATACCTATCGATCTTATCAGGGAATTGAGTTTGACTTACAGTAAAAGACATTATAAATAGCTGAAATATATATATATATGTATAATTTATTACACAAAGTTAGGCATCAGCGCACGCTGTTTCGCCAAGTAAATTAAACGAGTCCAATATTCATTTTATTAAATAAAATGTAAGTTTCTAAGTAACCACGATAAACAGAAAATACATACAATTCACTAATCTCTTCTTATCCCTCTTATACGGCGGCGTCAAGGCCAGGTTTTTGTTTCTCACTGATATTAGCTAGCAATTTCTTTATTTCCGCAATTGCTTTTCCAGGATTCAAGCCCTTTTTAAAGAAAAATATCGTTGTATTATTGAATTTATTATTTATTATTTTATTCGGACTTACCTTCGGACAAGTACGAGTACAGTTCATAATAGTATGACAGCGGTATACTGAGTACGGATCTTTCAATTTCTCGAGACGTTCCTTCGTGTGAGTATCACGCGAATCAATGATCCATCTGTAAGCCTGCATAAGTACAGCAGGTCCTAGGTACTTGTCACCATTCCACCAATATGACGGACAAGAAGTACTGCAGCAAGCACATAAGATGCACTCATAGAGACCATCCTATATTATAAAAAATTATAAATTATATCTAGAAAAGTAAAAAAATACTCTAGTAATAATTTTATCTTTTAATTACCAATTTTTTACGGTCTTCAACACTTTGCAGATACTGAGTTGAGCCTGATTGTTTATTATCTCCACGTTGCAACCATGGTTGTATACTCTTGTATTGAGTATAAAAGTTGTTCAGATCTGGGACTAAATCTTTTACTATGTACATATGTGGTAAAGGATAGATCTTACTAACTGTATTTAAATTAGTATCAATTTTGCTGCAATGATTTCAAGTATTATTAGAATCCAAGTTTTGTAATTGTTGTTACAATATATTTGATAAAATGTTTATTGAATACCTGATACATGCTAATGTGTTTGTGCCACCAATATTCATAGCACAAGAACCACAAATGCCTTCACGACAAGAACGGCGAAAAGTTAAAGTAGGATCAACTTCATTCTTAATTTTAATCAGTGCATCCAAGATCATAGGACCACAACTAAAACAATATTTTATAAATCACTTAAATGAAAAAAGAATAATGAATTAATTTAATAATATATTTATTGAACTTACGTGTTTAGATCTACTTTATATTCTTGCATGTATGGCTTTTCATCAGGTTTGTCTGGATTCCAACGGTACACAGAAAAGGTTTTCAGTCTGGCTTTAGCATTTTGATTTGCAGAGATGTGGAAACCTCTGACCTAAAATTGCAATTATATCAATGAATGTTAATGTTAAATTTAAATAAAATAGTCTATACAATCTTAAATTTATTTTTAATCATACATATATACACATTTAACATTATACTATTAACAATAAATGACAAATATATACTCAAAGTGTTTAGCTATAAACAAGAAATTACAATTACATAATTATAATTGAAGTAAACTGAATATAAATAAGCTGTTATACAAAATAATGAAGTAACATTTATTAATTAGACAACATTAACATTAATTTTACTATTCAAACATAAACATCAAAGTATACAACTGAAAAGACAATGGAACTGACATTAGTGATAGAATAAGTAGAAGGTTAGGTTATGCTGTCGACATTTTGCACAATATATTGCAAGAATGAAAAAAAAAACACTGTAACAAAGAATTCTTATTGCCAAAATGCATTATTTATAGAGTTACTCACTTGTCGAAATGCATTTCTGCAAACCTGAGGAGTAATACTAGCCATTTTTTCAAAAATGAATCGAACGAAGACGTTTGCGGTACCTGTGTTATGTAACTCCCACACACGTGAGCATGTACTAACTTTACTACTTGCTCTGCTTACATAAAAATATATGTGAATATGAACATGTTATCGCATTCTATTAACGCCGATAAGCAGGCGATAACTGATTTAAGTATTTGTATAAAATTATTAATCCTTTTTGTTCATGAAGTTTAAACTACAAAATAAAAAAATCATTAACATAATTACCTAAGTTATATTTTATTGAAATATACATATATTTTCTTCGTCTAATATATTTATGTACTCATTATATATCGCTATTTGACGTTTAACTACTAAAATATCATTGTATTTTTAAATGGACTTTCATCATGCAAGTGGCTGTATAAAGTATTCACATGACTTCTATTCTTTCAAGTGATTCTTCGTGTTTTACGAAGATATATAGTAAAGGATATGTTTAAAAAAAAATGAAATACTTAAAGTTAGTTGAAAAACAAGAAAATGTATTTGTGAAAATGAATAAATGTTTATAGTTTATAAATTCGTATATAAAGATATAAATCGTAAATGTAAATTTTATCAATATTACTTAACAGCAATATTAATAAATTATTATCATCATGTATAGGTAATATTTTAATTAATATATATCTATTTCAATTATTTTGATGTTACAATTTATATATCATTCGCATATAGGTTATGTTTTCTACATTTTGTAATTGTATATTATTTTTTAAAACATTTCTTTCTTTTCCACATTTTTAAAAAATGGCTGATATTATACTACGTTAAGTTGAATATAACAATGTTAATAATAAAGCAATTAACAATTAAAAATTGCATGTTAAATAATATGTATAACCTAATCGTATATCATTTTACTAATACTAGTAAAAGTTTTTAAGTATCATAACATATTTCTATATTATTTATTTTTTACGAATAATACTATTTCAGGTGCATTTCATTGTTAGAAAATGTTATACTTCAAAATAAACAAACTTTTCATAAACAATGTATAGAAAGAATGTATATGGCTGAATCGGTAAAAACAAAAGAATATGAAGGTCGTAAATTAATAGGGTGAGTTTCAAATAATTTTATGTAAAAGCATGTATAAAAGATTATAAAAAATTATTTATATCTAGGTTTTCGATGGAACAAATATACGATGTTGTAGCAGACGTAAAAAATTATAAACATTTTGTGCCATTTTGTAAAAAATCCGATGTTATATTTAAAAACAATGATTTACTTAAAGCTAATTTAGTAATAGGATTTCCACCTATAAATGAAAGCTATACATCAAAAGTAACGATGGTGGAACCGCGTTTAGTAAAAGCTGAATGTACCGATGGTAAATTATTTAATCATTTAAACACATTGTGGCTATTTAGCCCCGGATTAAAGAATAATGCACAAACCTGTGTTATTGATTTTTCTTTGTCATTTGAATTCAAATCGATCATTCATTCGCACCTATCTAATTTATTTTTTAATGAAATTGTAAGGCAAATGGAAAATGCCTTCCTAGCAGAAGCTGAACGTAGATATGGACGACCCTGTATAAAAACAGTACGATTAGAAAGATGACAAATACTAATATGTTAATTTATTAAACAATTGATAATGTATATCTTAAATGTATAAATAAAATAAATTATTTAAATGGAATTATACAATTTTACACATGTTTTTGAATCAATAAAATTATTCCGAACAAATTTTATAAAACCTATACAAATTGTAGTAATATGAAAATGTAATAATCTGTACTTTCGTCTTATAATATTTAAAGAAAAAATCAAAGATAAAGCATCGTAAATTATGTGTATAAGAAACCAATCTAAACCTTTCCTTATCAATGATGGAATTTTCATTCTATGCTGTCCGATATATTATATTACGTACTACTGACAATGACGTAGTATTGAGTCACATACAAATCAATGGGAGCGGGCGTAAGTGATATAGATTTTAAATGTTTATACAATCCGAATCGTCAGAATTTTAATCATTATCCAATAATTGAAATTGTTGATTTTAGGCACTAATGCTGGATACATGTCCTTATACTTGTGAATAATTCATTTTTCCTAAAACATCGATAAGGAGAATCTATTTAACAGAAAAATGTGTACGACGGTCGCAGCTTTAGCTAATCAAACAGTATTTTTTCCGTGTGAAATTATGTATTTTGGTAAAAACGCATCACGATTTTATCATCATTATCGAAAACTGTGCCGCATAGACAATTTTCTGTCAGAAAAATGCCTGTTGCCCGCTTTATTCGTCGATAAATATACTATGCAAAAGAGAACTTACAGTAACGACAGTAAAGTAGCTTTTCCTGGCGTTTTAACAAAAGAAAAAGCAAAAAATGTGGCCTCAAAACTTACCCCAGAAGAACGAAGTTTGTTTTTAAAAGTTCTAGAAGAATGTAAATCAGAAGAAGACAGGGTTGAATATCAACGTAATTATTACTTCATCACAATTACTACTATAATGAAATTATTACTTTATAATTTGTGTCTTTGTATAATGAAAAATGTATTAAAATGATTTTATATTTTTTAAGGTCAATTAGCAGCCTTTCGATGGTGTAATAAACTTGGAAGACCTAGTAAAATAACATCTTTAGGTGATGTGGATCCTACAGGAACTTATTGTCCTGTGCCTGAAGACTGGTTGATGCGCAAGTATGGTAGGAATTTTAGTATATTAATTTTTTAAAATGATTAATGAATAATAATTTATAATCTCAAGATATAAAAATAATAACTTTGTTGTTTTACTAAAGTATATAAATTCTAATATTACATACTTTTAATCAGTTAATAATAATCTAATATAGTATAATACAAATACTAATGATTTCAATTTTAAAGGTGAAAATATTTATTATTATCATATTGTGATTCAGTGCAATTTTTCATTATTCTTTAACAGTTTAAAATATTTCCTTCCATCGCATTCTACACGGACATCATTTTGTAAGTCTATTTTAAGATATATTAAATTATACATTTCATTCAACTATGTGTTTTAATTCTTTTACTTGCTTTTTCTACTCTGACTGAACTTTATGGATCTTTTTAAAAAGACAACTACAGAGCCACACTTAGGTAATATATTACATTACATGTACATTCTTACTATTGGTTTTAACACATATATGCAAATATCATACATTAAATCAATTAAAATTTTTTATGTTACGCTTTCACATCATGCTTTGTACATTAAAATAATCATATAAATTATATTTGCTCTTTTTAAATAAGAACATAATATATAATGATAAATATTTATTTATTAGTTTGCACAGACTTTGTTATTTTTATATTTCATACTTTTTTTAATAGAACTGTGTTATTTAAATTACTTGTTATACAGTTCCACTGAGTAACTTGAGTATAAATTTCCTCAATTAATTCAACAATGAACACATGAACATTGCAAGATACTTCTATACAAATAAATTAAAGATTTAGGTAAATAACTTTAATGATCTCTATTAAAAAACTATTAAGATTTATTTCGATTATTTGAGTTATCCTCTGTGTATTATATAATTTTGCACGGTTTCAAAACTTCTCTTATCTAGAATTTTTTTGTTACCACTATTCTATTAAATATTTAGATATTTAATATGTATTGCACCATTTAACATAACATTAATGTAAATACGTTTTAAATAGAAAATATGTATTTTTGTTTAAATAAAATTTATTTTTCAACATCTTGTGTATTTAATTAATTAATTAATTAATTATCCTATAGATTTTTATTCGTCTTTCAATTGTATAAATTTCAAGCAATTTCACCTAGTATTCTGTATATAAAGAATTATTATTTAAAACTGTTCTTTAATTAATCATATTATATATATAAAAAAAATATGCATGAATGTTAAATGCTTTACATTTAGTAAGTAACATGAAGATTGTAATTTACATTTAATAATTTCTTATTAGATTTGTATTTATGCAATGCTTTGTTATAAAAAAAGCATATTTACCTTTTTTTCTCTTTCCCATTACAGTTGAAACTGTTCCAGAACCATCCATGAAAGAACTAATTTTAGGTATGAAACTTTACTTACATTTGATAAAATATACTTACATAAAATGCTTCCAATTTGAGCAGTTATTAAAAAGGTGCATACTGAATTATAATAATTGTATGCCTTTGAACGAGTGTTTTGATATAATAACATTAGACAATATTCTTGCAGTTGCAATTTCAAATGCAATTCCATTCATCGGCTTTGGTTTTCTTGACAACTTCATCATGATCGTTGCTGTACGTATCACAAGTGTAGACAATTCTGTTCCCAGTTTGTAACATACTTATTTCAGGGTGATCAAATTGAAACAATGTTAAATAAAAGATTTCCAATATCAACAATAGCAGCAGCAGCACTAGGAAACACAATATCTGACATAATAGGAATTGGATCTGTACATTATGTAGAACGTTTCGCTCAAAAGATCGGATTTGAAGCGCCAAAACTTACGCCTATACAATTAAATCTTAAAAAAACAAAAGCAGCTGCAAATATGGTATGATATATTTGCTTCATTTAAATTTATATTAATCACTTGATACAGTTAAGAAAATATAATTTATGATAATTCAGGGACGAGTTATCGGAGTTACGATCGGCTGTATTATTGGGATGACGCCAATTCCTATTTTTTCGTATTTCCATCAAAGCGGTTAAAATGATAAATATTAGACGTTTAAATAATTGTAACACCACAAAGGAGGTATGGACGCCTACCTTTCATAGTATGTTAATGTGTAGTGATAGAACCAACAAGTATTCACTCACATTATCCACTGAACCAAAAGTTATATAACTAATTCACAATATTAATTTATGACAATCATAAAATTATGTAATGTAATTTAGCCTCTGTAATGAATGTATTTAATGTAATTATATGTATAGAATAACTGTACTATTAATATTATTTAACTAGCATTAGAAACAAATGAATGTTTGTGTCTTCTTTTCCAATATTATTTCTCCTCATATTTTTAGATCTAAGGATTTTGAGGATCTTAATAATTCCAAACACGGATTTTCGTTCCATGGACTTTATTGGAAAAATTGGTTTGTTAGTATAGTAATTGTTTATGAATTTACAAGTTAGTACAAAAAATATATATTTTCTTTTCCATAAATCTTTTTAATAAACATTTTATGTCGTGTAAAATTCTCAATATTTTTCGGTGTACAACTTTCAATGTTGATGACCGAGTGTTATTTTTGTAACGTAATTCGCGTAGTATCTCCAATCATGTAACACAATCTTTAAATCTATACCCAGAATTTGTTTCCAATTTATACTCATTAAAAATTCGTCCGAATTTTGTATTAATTTAGTGATATTAAGTAAAAACTTAGTGTTTGTTACTAGCGTTTTCGTTCCATTCGATTTAACCGTTTGTTCTGTATAATCGGCGTTTTGACTCCAATCCTGAGTATTCTGTAGCCAGATCATAGTTGGATTCAGCCACCATTTCCAGCCCTCATCTTCGATTTCATTGGACTCAATGTTCTCATACTTTTGCTGAGTTTCATTGCAACTCAATGTATCGGACATGAAATCTGTTGTAAAAATATTTTCTGGCAAAGTTTCAATAGCTATCTCTGTTGCATCCATCACTGGATGTAAATCTGTTTTGATAATGTCCGTGATGTCTGTAGAATTTTTTGTTTGCTTTGGACTAAGTATCGTCCCTGGAAAGTAACTAGCAACTAAGGCAGAACCCAAAAGGGTGACTATTCCTGCCGTATATGTTGCTAAACATATAGAGGATATATTTATCATAGCATGTGCCACTGTTATCAACTGCATTGAGTTCATTAGACAACTTAATTCTGTATATGAAAACCATCCCCTTTTTTGTGCCTCTTTGTAAGCTATATCTTTCTCTAGTTTTTGTAGTCTTTCCCAAAAGTCTTGATTATGAACAAAAATTGTCCAATCCTAGGTAGAAGGGTCCAATTAATATAACATATTACCAGTATATTATAGAAGTTCAACAATGTACTTAGACTGCTTACAATAGCTTTAAGAAAGTCCTTTTCTAATTGATTTATATATGATATACTTAAACCACCAGATTGTGCCCATTCTGTATTAAACACTTCATCCTCTTCTCCTTCATCATTCAAAAACTTACTAGCAATCATCTATAAAGTAAAGAGCATTGTTTTTTGAATAACAATATCCTTTGAAACAATGTAAGTTCATATAAACAATATTGATGCAATACCAAAGAAACAAGGAAGAGATCAGAAGGTGCTACCCTTTGAAGATATTCTGGATTACAGTCTTTTAATCTTTCTAAGTACAACAATGCCAAAACAAGAGAACATGGTGAAACACATGCATTCCTAGAAATTTTACTTGCTTCTTCGACGTCCAATCTCTCAAGTGTATGACCACTTTTCACTTCAGTAAAGAATTCTGCAGCCAGTTCTAAGGATAAAGTTTAATTATATGATAATCAAATCATACAAAGTATTTGACTAATTGTACATTATTTAAATTTAAAGTGTATAAATAAACAAGTTTGTACTGACCAGTAACAGGTAAACTGAGGCAATCGGTTACTGGTAGTTTTGAATAATAAAGTGATTTCGATATGCGATTCAAAAATTTATCATGATTACCCATACTCTGCAAGTAGATATGTTAATTAGAGGACAAGTCTCTTTTTATTCGTATAAATATGGTAAACAATCACTTCACCTTAAGTTTCGATGGGGTTTTTCTTTTTTTCGAGATGTTCGTCATATTAAAATAATAATAAAAACAAGTCTGTTATATAATGTTATATACGTTAAAAATAAAGAACGATGATCAATTTTTTCGACTTAAAAAATGTGATGTTTCAAAATAACAATATATAAAGACTAATTTAGAGAAAAATGATATAATTTATATTCATCACACATGATGAATAAGGCTAAGATATGAAAATCATTCGTACCACTACAAACGATAATCAGCTGATTCGAAAAACATTTAAACATTTGTGAATGAAATTAAGTGCATGCAAAGTAGATATTTGTATAAAGAAGAATTCAATAAAATAGAAAGCTGTTATTCATTCATTTTAAACATCTGTTCACGTATAATAATTGCATACAGTTCTATTGTTGGTATAACTGCAAACCGATGAACTCATAATTGAATTACTAAAATCGAACAAGTAGAATGTGTGAATAGAAAACTTTAATTTAAATATATAGGAATACTCGAAGGAGTTAGTGTTTTCTAAGTTGAAAGTGGAATAATCAAGTTTATGTTTAATGAATATCAACGTTGTATTTTGTCATTAAAATTTTGTAACTTATACCGTAGGTGTGGTAGTATACATATACTTATTAGCGATTCCCTTGTAGCTATTTTCATATACTAAATAGGTTATTTGACATATGTCAGATTTCGTATTACTGAATTAGTGACTAATTGGTAGTCAGTAAAAGGGGTGAAGCAAATGGAAACTGGTATCAAGCAATAATAAATGACGTGAAAATGTGGTGGTAGTGATGCGTTTAAAAGGGAAAAATAATACAAAATCATTTCATAGCGTCTATAAGGTACTCTCGCGTATATGTCGTAAGTATCACTCATATATGATTCATTAATTGATAAAAGTATTCAATGTATGTTGGTTTTTCTTTTCAGTAGTTAGTAAAATCATTCAATAAATGTGGCCATAAGATACCATTTAATTTAATTTCATTGTAGTATTTGTTACTGTAATATTCATTTGTTTATAATTAATTTTTTATGGCACAAGTTCTTAATAAAAATTAAAAAACAAATTTATTTTATTATGTATTACCAACAAACATAATATGCATTGTTTATAGTTGTATAAGATTGGAAAATATCATTTTAATAAAGTGTTGAAAGTAAAGATGATGTATGTGATAGAAGTCAATTTATTCATCAGGAACTGCAGATAAAAGACAACTTGATGGTTTCATGGCGGATGGTGCAGTGCCACCAATAAAGAATGGTCATAACTGTAATAATATGGGTTTCACAACGCAACCAGTAAAGCAAACTTCTGAAGTTTCTAATATTGTTTATACTGTGGGGCAGCATGCCCCCAAAGTCTTAAGAAACTTAAACACACAAAGATTGAAAAATCAATTTAGTGATGTTGGTTTGGTGGCTGGTGGTAGTGTTATTAGAGCACACAGATCGGTCTTAGCTGCAGGAAGCGCGTATTTCAATGCTATGTTCACTGGTGGTCTTGTTGAGGAACAACAAGAGTTGGTTGAAATTCATTCAGTATCAGCTAACATTCTTTCGCTTCTAATAGATTTTATTTATACTGGGAATGTTGATATCACTCAGGATAATGTTCAAGAACTATTTGCAGCTGCTGATATGCTAGAGTTAGATGAAGTAGTGTATGGTTGCATTACTTACTTAAGACAGCAACTTCACTACTCAAATGCGCTTGGGATGTATAGGTGAGATCAGTAAAATTGAAGAAAAAAAAAAATTATGTAAATTGTAGGTTCATTAAGAATAATTACAATTTTCTATAGAATCATTCTCTGAAATTATTGTATTAAAACAGATTTGCAGAAGCACATAACAGATTAGATCTTTTGAAAACTGCCCTACGCTTTATACAAGTCAATTTTCCTCAAGTATCTCAAGAGGAAGAATTTTTGGATCTGCCGAAAGAATATCTTATTCATTTTCTTAGTAGTGATTACATTCATATTGATACTGAATTTCAGGTTTGTATTCACACATATGCTTTCAAACTTAATACATACCAATTAATATTAAAATATTTATGATATTTCAACAGGTCTTCCAAGCAGCATATAATTGGATTGTCCATGATATACCAACAAGAAGATGTTATGTATTCGAAATATTAAGTCATATTCGTTTACGGCTGTGTTCATTAGCGAAATTGGAACGAGTCATTTTGGAATGTAAAGATGCAAGTTTGATCGTTGCATTGAGATCAATACAAAAAGATTTAATATCAAACAAAGGATGTCTTGTGCCCTTACACGCACAACCTAGACTCTGCGCTAAAAAGAATATTTTAGTGATTGGCGGATCGAGACGCGAATACTCAGCGGACAGCTGGGGTAGAGCCACCGAGAGTACTTATGAAACGATTGAGAAATACGACATATTTACAGGGTACAATTAACCTTCATAGAAATGATACAAATCGAGTATTATTTTTTATTTGAAAGATTAATTATTTTTATAGCGAATGGAGCGAAGTAGCGCCCATAGGTATAGGGCGCATATTGCCTGGGGTGGCATTGTTGGACGGTAAAGTATACGTTGTTGGCGGGGAGCTGGAATCATGTATCATCGCCAACTGCGAGTGTTACGATCCATGGGAAAACGTATGGACCTCTATTGCCTGCATGGAAGAGCCCAGATGCGAATTTGGACTTTGTGCCTTGGATAATAGTTTATATGCGTTCGGTGGGTGGGTAGGCGAAGATATCGGCGGATCGATAGAAATATATGATTCAATAACAAACTCCTGGAAGCTCGACGGGCAACTCCCCGAGCCTCGATTCAGCATGGGAGTGGTTGCTTACGAGGGTAAACTAATTTAATAGAATCATTAAATCTTAATTGATCTGATAATATCTTATTTGAAGGAAATACCTTGTTTAGGTTTAATATACGTCGTGGGTGGTTGTACACACAATAGCCGGCATCGTCAAGATGTGATGAGCTATAATCCAGTTACAAGAGAATGGACTTATTTGGCTCCGATGCTTACGCCGCGTTCACAAATGGGAATTACAATTCTTGACGGGTATCTTTACGTTGTCGGCGGTACTAACAAAAATCAGGAAGTTTTAACATCCGTTGAGCGTTATTCTTTCGAGAAGGTGATTTGTGTATTGTTACATTCCAACATAATTTTGTTTAGATTCTCTGTATTTTTTAAGATTCTATGTTTCAGAATAAATGGAGTACCGTGGCACCTATGAATATGGGCAGATCGTATCCTGCGGTCGTTGCAGCCGACAGCCAACTCTACGTTATAGGAGGTGATCAGTCTCAGGAAATCAATTTTTATCGAACGCAGATCACAATTTCTTCCGTCGAATGTTACGATCCGCATTCGAACAAATGGCACGAGTGCGCTTCTTTACCGACAAGCAGGGGCGAAGCGGCCGCCATCGTTGCACCCTTTTGATTGAAATTTTCATTCAGCGCTGAAAAATTTACATAAGTTGAATACATTTTATATCGACTTTGTTCGTATTTGCTTTTGAATTTATTTTTCAATCGCGAAACATTTATCGACTATTTTCTGTCACAATATTCAATCACGATCAAACGTATATAACTTAGTGTGTATTTTTTTTATAGATCACAAATTTAATATAATTTAATATTTCTTTTTTTCTAACGAGCATAAGATGCAACAGGATTTGAGAGACAAGAGAAATGTTCCATTACAAAAAATGAGTAGTACAGTGTTATTTTCTGTACCATCGATACTGAATTATGCATAATTAATTTGTCGAGAAACGTTTATTATATGTATTTACTAAATGAAAGTAGCGAAAAACTGACTTCCATACGGTCGAGGAACTTTTTAGTATAAATGATTTTATTAGCTGTAGAAATGACTGACAGCTTTCACATTCTATAGTCGTTTACCAAAGTTATCGAGAAATACAATATATGATATTCTATCGTAAATCTTATCACACTACAACGAGAGATAAGCAGCGGGGATATTTCGGAATATTATGGACGAGACGAAACATTTTAATGTAAAGTGTGAAAGTGAGATTTATCTAGTTTTCATTGTGAAATTGTATACTAAAGTTATGCGTGCTTGTGATATTTATATACATTTTTTCTTTCTTTGTTTTTTTTTATTATTTTTTTTTTTAGTTAATACTTTCGCGACAGCTGTGTACGTATATTTCGTTACTTATTAAGTTCAACCGGTGTAAGAAGTAACATACTTAACATTACAATGATATTATCGCATTAATCAATTTTTTAAAAAACTCTATAAAGGGATTTTATAGATCGTAATGTCGTATTTTATAGAATCACATAATAGCGTTTGTACGTTACGAATTTTGCGTTAAATAGGTTTCGTAAGGAAATTTTATTATGATCAAATGTGTGTTTGGTGCTATGATGGAATTAAAGAATCATTTTTATATGTATACCGTAATTTTCGCAATCGAATCTGATTTTTAAAATTCTAAAAACGAACAAAAAAATGAATGAAAACTACATTCGAAGAATTTAAAAAGAGCGTCTCTTTGTCATATTATATATATATTGTTCTTGCAAATTCATCGTCATTGATAAGTACTTAGCTTGAAACTAATTTTTATAATGTGTATATATTGTATCAATGTGATTCTATAATCAGCCATTCTTTACGTTTCTATCACACCAAGTTTTACTATATCAAGTACCAATTTTGTGTACTTCTTATACCAAAGGTTTTTCAAACAAATCATTTATATAAAGATCACATTGAAATAGTTAATATAAAAAAATAACAACAGTAACCTATATTATCATCAGATTTTTTATTTTAACTGAGACGATGAAATTTTAAATAACATTTTGTTAAAAAAAATATTGTGAAATGTCTTATAAAACCAGTTATATATATATGTCGTTATTTTTAAAGATATTTCAATATCTCTTTAATATTTTAAATCTTTCACAGATCATAATTTGTGTTTAGATATCTTTTTAATTATATGTATTAGTTGTAAGTCGTTTTTATTTAATAACCGTTTTCTTCTGATAATACTGTATACTTATTATAATATTTTGCGGATATGTACGTATACGTTATCAAAAGTGCTATTAAGTAAAGGGCCTTCATGTATGATTAAAATATGTTGGACACAAAAGAGCTTGGCCTTTAAATTTTGCTTGGTTTTCTAAATTGAAACTAGGAACAGTAACAACAATCCGTATCACGTATGTACCTACTAGGATCGAAACTAAAGGAATTGTATTGAAAATCATAAATAATCAAGGAATGTCGTAAATACTATATTATGTGTGTTTATATCTTTGTGCATACACGTTTTATGCCAAAGTGAACGAGAATTATATTTGGAGGGACAAACATTTCACATGCAATTTTAATACAAAAATTATTATGATCAAGAAATATGTTTCATAGTAAGAGATTATATAAAAGCGAAAACATTGACTGTATTCTTCAATAATAATTCAAAGTTGTAATATCCGTACGTAAGTTCAGCATGTGGACGTTTTCCGTGATATACTCTATAAAATATCAAATTCTCTTACAAATTATAAATAAATATTTAAACATACATTGCCACTAGTTTTATTTAATCGTTTAACAAGAACATACTAAATAATTCTTGATCAGCGTTTCGTTAAAAAAAAAAATTGAATTTTCTTTTTAACCCATAAAAGTTTAAGGGGAACAACTAAAATGTAATAAACTTGATATTACTTATGATATGAAACTTTTTTATTTGCGATAAGGATTGACGTATATTTCATTTTTTAAGTAGGTCTAGAACGAATTTCTAATAAAAAAATTTGTGTAACTTGTTAAAAGAAGTCCAGGAAATAAATACTTTCAAGAGTTTCATTGTAATGTCTATCTTACGTGTCATGTACCGGATAACTATTTAGCATAACTATTTATAAACAATAAGCCAATGACACTTTCACGAAGATCATATAAATGTATGATACACATGTTTTACATATACCTGATTCTATTACAAAACATAGTCCAATTCGTATCTAATATATTGATTCTTTGGATCATTCATAATTCGAGGATAGCCGGCTACAAGAGCATCCTGTCCGCCTATGTAGAGAGAATTATAAATTTTCCAATATACATCTCGTACTTTTCGTGCTGGGTGGAATAAACCCTATAAATTAAACAGTAAAATTATTAAACAAAGTTCTAATTTTTAAAAAGCACAGAAATATTTTTCAGTAATACCTGTAAAGTATATTGCAGTATTTTAATTGGTCCAAGAGCGACGCGTAACCCATCCACGGCATCCATGAACGCTTGCACCAAATGTGGAGAAGTTTCGAATACATTTGGCCACACATGATTCAATAAATGTATCAACGCATCCTCACACCCAAACCCATAAACGCCCAACGCCATGTGCTTGATAGCAGCACACGCGGTTTGTCTATGTACTAAATCTCTGTAACAATAAATCAGTCATGAATTTCATTATACACAATAATTTTTTTTATGTACAAATCTTTACCTGTCCATGAGAGCATCTTCTAATAACGGGCTCACAGCGTAAATGTAATCTTTCCCCATTTCACCAATGTATTCGAACAAAAAGGACAGAGATTTTAAAACACCATTCTGTACGTTTAATTCTGGTACCCTGTATTCGTTCATCAACGCGGGAAGTACCGTGAAAGGACTACATGTTTCAGCGACGATAGCAATAGCTACCGTGGTGCATACACGATTTTGTCGTTCTTGCACCTTCAAGTTATTCAACAGAGTTGCTAGTACATCGTGAGGTCTGAAAATTGTATCAATACATTATACGTAAAGAAACGTGAAAACATAACCTCTGATAAACTCTTTAATTTATAATTACCCTATCGCTTTCGCGATGTAACCGAACGTGTTCACCGTAGCTCTTCTAATCGCCTTTTTGTGAGCTTTGAGTAATTCCAGAAGCTCGAAACATATTCTCATCCATTCCCTGGCAGACACATACTCGGGTCCTCTGTCTGCGATTCTACCTACGAGGTCGATACAATTTTCTTGCACCTAGAAAATTTATAATTATTAGGTCATATATTTTTAATTAAATTTCTGATAGTGAAATGTGTATACCAACCTTTTCATGTCTATTTTTTAAAATGGGGGTAAGTCTTGGCAGCAAGTCCTTAATCGGTGGGGTCATCTTTGTCATTCCTATGACATTAACGATAGCTTTTAATGCGCCTAAGATGCTACCTAATACTTCAGGATATTCTTCACCTAGATATTCGTAAAGAACAACACCTAAATGGCCCATTAGTTTCTCCTGCAAACACGGAAGAGATAAATGTGTGTTACTTGTAAACATTTCATGTAACAAATTTATTACAGTAATATAGTTACCTCTTGACAGGTTTTCATAACAACAGCAATTCTTGATATCAGGTCAGCAGCCTGTTGCCTAACCTTCGCAGATTTGTTATTCAATCTCCACAATATTGTACCACATATTTGAGGAAGGTATGCCTTTACTCGTTTCCCTAAGGTATTCACAATCGTACCGAAACCATTCAACATCACAACATCCTGGTACAATTAATACATCCATTAGAATAAATGCATGAACTTAATTAAAATAAAATTGAAAAAATACTCACTTCTGTTGTCTGTTCCTGGAACGCGTACAGGATACCGTCTATGAGCTGTTCTTCCAAACGAGAGTCGACATCGGCTGCTCCCAGATTACCCATGATCTTTTCAATGGTTTCCATAACCATTTTTCTGTACTGTTCGTTTTCATCTTTCAAATCATCCACCACACGATTTATGATTTCTGATGCACCGACTTTGTTTGCTATTTCCACGGTTGTATCGACGAGCTGTAACATTAATTTGGTTCTCAAAAATATTGTAATCGTCCTGCTACTGATTTTTGGCTCTTTTGGCTAATGTCAAAATAAATATATACCTGTCTATAGTTTCTGCGATCCAGAGCCATTCGATGGTTCCAGAAGTGTTTAAAGAAGTGTGGAAGAATTTCATCTTTGATGTACTGCGCTTCTACACCGTCTGTTCCGCAACATTGTTTCACCACCTATAGTCAGTTCACATATGTATACTCTCTATTCAATAAGAATCTGAATGAGTATTAATTGCGACTTACCTTCAATACGATCTTCTTCATTTCTTCATCAGGAGATTGAAACTCACGGATGAGGATCAACATCACCTCACGGGTATAATAATTGGCGTATTCGGCGTCCATGAGGGGAATCAAATAACCAATAGCTTTCAAGAATGCAGCAAGACCCTTTCCTCTGTGCGTACGGATACCTTTCCAAAGGGGTTTCAGAACGGAATCGAAGCTCTCGATACCGTAAGGTGTTGCTGCCTCGGCCAAAGCAGCAATAGCTAAGGCAGTAATGGTACGAACTTTCTGTTGCTCATCCACCAGACCTGTAAATCAATTAATGCTTTATATTCGTTCTTTAAACGAGACATGTCTATGACTTTAAACGTGGTAATTACCATGTTCAATGATTTCGACTAAACTCTTCAAGTGCGGTAATATAGCGCACCCCATAAGGATGGCGATCTGTTGTACGATTTTTATACCCGTGTGACGAGCCTGCCATGATTTCTTGCTGCGACACACGGCTTTCAGAAACGGAAGTAAGGAGGGGATACCCAACGCAGAAGCAACCACAGCAAACGCTCTCGCCGTTGTGTTACGCACGTACTCGTCGATGTTGTCGATATCTGGTCTCATCGTGGAAATCATCGTCGCCAAACCTGCCGCCTTTGCTAAATTAGAGATGATTTCTCTACCCTCCACACGAGCATAGTAATCTTCATCGATAAGCAACGGTTCAATAACGACCAGAATCTAAACATAAATAGTACATTCATTAATTTTAAAAGAAAATTGTTAAAGTATTATAAATAATTGATAAACTTACCTTATGTACATAAGGTCTCACCAAATCGTCCAATTTATAAAGAATACGATCAATAACTTTCACCAGAAGATGTCGTTCTTGGTCCTCCAACGTGGGAGACATAAGAAGAGGAAGTATCTGATTGAACAACGGACCCGCGCCAAATTCCCTCGCCTTGTCAGTGATTTGTCTTAAAGCAGCTTTCCTCATTGGCGGCGTACCGTTCTTGATCTTCAACAGTAGCTTCATAATCTTCCTCTCCTTCTGTTCTTCAGGACTGAGAGTCTCTTCGTCAACGTCCACCAACAGTTTATCAAAGTATTGTGCGTCCTCAGGTTTCATGAAAGGCAAGTTTCCTTTCGGTTGGTTGTCCACGAATTTCGCGGTTTTATCCTCGGTTTGGATGAAGAATCCTTGCGGTGTACCAGCGATTGGTGTTGGTGTGGCGGTGAGCTTCCTCGCGGGGGTACGAATTGGAATATATCCTGTGATAATAAAATACTCATTTAAATAGTTACTTAGAATTTTAAGTAGTATAGTTACAATACTCCCCATTTACGATACTTATAAGTATAGTTACAATGTCGAGGTACATACCTGCGGGTGGTTGTAGAACTTTGTATCCAGGCGGGAAGAGGGCATCCAGTTCGTCATCAGAAAGCGGTCTGTTCCTCTCGTCTATTTCTCTTTCCCAACGATACGCCTGGAGCTGCTCCGGCGTCATTGACATCAAGTGTCCTGGTGTCGGGGTGGCCAGTCCCATAGCCTTAGGTCCCGTCGGTGTCACTCCACTGGGTGTCAAGATAGAAGTCTGATGCGGCGTTGTAAGAGGAGTTGCTGGAGTCTGTGGCGTCATGGAACCAGGTGTCTGGTTCGACGGTGTCTCGTCCCATCGACTTCTACGCTTGCTAGCAGACGGCGTTGGCGTTTCTTGAATCAAATCCCCCGCCACTCGATCCGTTCTTGGAGTCTCTGCCCAGCCACTACTGTGACCGGGAGTTTCTGTATTTTTGCAATGTTAATATTAAACATTTTATGTGAAACTTGTTATTAATATTCGTTGAAGTTGTGTAAACGTACCACGTTCAGTTTTAGGTGTCTCATCCCAGCGATTTCTACGGCTTGAAACAGTTTTCTCGTGAGAGGGAGTTTCTCTACCTGGAGTGGCCGCACCAGGTGTCGCGTGCCCTGGAGTAGCATCCCACATTCGAGTACTTACGCCTGGCGTTGCACCAGGAGTTTCTCCACCTTTACCGTGACCGGGTGTTTCATCCCATCTGATTGCAGCTGGTGTTACCTACGATTTAAATGTAAAATTGTTAAATCTCCTCCAGTTTACTTATAGTTTAGAATATATTTATTTATTTATTTACGTCTGCATTATCCCAAGATGTCGGTGCCACAGCAGTACCAGAAGGTTTCTTAGGTGTTGGAGCATCATCAGTTTGATCCCAACGACCTCTTTTCTTAGGTGCAGGCTTAGGTTCACCATTTGCTTTCAAAGTTCCCTCTTTGGCTTTTTCTGCTAGTTTTTTTCTTAACTGTAAACGAATGCAAAAATTGTATAAATATTTGTATTATTTGTATAAATATATAAATGAATAAAGTATAAATGACTAACCTCAGTTTCTTCTCCTTTTAATAACTGTTCTCGCATAATCTCAGTATACGTCCTAGAACCAATGTCTGGCGTCTTACCACCTGTAATCAGGAATCAAACGTCACGCAAAGCGCAACCATTAGACATTTGATCAATGAATGCTTAAACTTTCAAAAACTTCTGAACATACCTAGCCATTTTATTATAATATTTATTGTTAAAATGCCCTTAGAATATTTGAGTATATTCTAAGTAAACTACTGAATTCACTCTCATTTCCACGTTGCATATACCATCGAGTTAAGTGATAAGAATGTTTTACATATAAAGATAGATGACAAAACAACAGGATATGTTACACAACGGATCTGAGAGAGCTGCAACAGTAGACGGCATATAGCATACGTACGTGAAATATTGGTGCCATAGGGAGCACTGTCCTGCTCAAGTCTTCCACATCGAAAAATACTTTAGCCATCTAAAAATCAACTCATTCTTGTTATTAATAATATTTGCACACCAACCACTCATTCTATTTTTCAATATTTACGTTCTCACGAAAAAACGTATGATACAATGAGAATTTGACGACATATTATAGAGAATAATTAAAAGACCGAATGGAAGATCTATTTTAATAAAGAGCTCGTCAACTATGATTTGATATGAAAATATCTCATTGTATCATTTATAGGATGTGACTGTAATGCTGTGACAATTCAATCTCGCTTAACCTTCGACATAGTATCCTCGGTAAGCAGATGATTCCAAACGTGCAGACCGTCACTAAGATTGGAAAAAAATGTATACATTAGTATGTATTTGAAAGAATCACATTCACTCTCTTCATTCAACCCAGTTTTTATCTATTTCACAATGCTTCCATAATCTGAGCATGAAACAGTATTAAACCTATTAACTACTAGCAACTGAGGTAGTATCAAGCATTTTACTTTGAATTAAAATAACAAAGTCTCATCAGAACTAGAATTAATGATCTAAGAATTGTGAATATTAGAATCATTTTGATTTTGCCTCAGTTATTGTAGTCAAAAATACTACAGCAATCGAATTACATCAAATAATGAACACTTGTACAAAATTAAAATTAATTTTACAAGTTAACATGTGTAGATATCGAAGATTATTTTTGTTTGCTGTAGTATTCGCGTACTTAATATTTTTATTTATACATACATATAATTTCATTAAAGTAGCACACAATTTTGCATGACTTAATGTTGAAACCCTAATGTTATAATACATTCAATTAAATGTAAAAATTACAATGCATAATACATGAATTAATATACATTTGAAACGTTTTAAAAGAAAATCCTTGTATTAAATATTCAATGAAAAAAATCATGATTTGATTGTTCATAAAGATTTTATGTTGTAAACTGTACTTCTTCATTCCAAAATAAAATTTTTAATATAGATTTCTATATAATTTTTAATTTTATGTCACTATATAACTTGTTTTGAAAAAGTCAACTTAATTTATTTCTTTAATTTAAGTGTTATTTATTATTTAAAAAATATATGCCATTGGTGGAAAGTAAAATTCTGTTATGTTAAAATTAAGTTGATTTCTTCTTTATAATTTTGTAAAGTATATTTAATGTGGATTTATTTCCTTACAAACAACAGTGATAGAAGCTTTATTGTGCAGATATTTTGTTGCAATATAATTAGTATGTATTTACAAACATTCAATTGCAATTAAGTTTGAAAAATATTTTAGGAAAATATTTTGATCTAAGCTTTGATAGTGTAGCTATTATACTTTATTACATTGCTCCAAAATATGAACAAGAATAATAATATGTAAACACACTTAATATCTAATTACCTGTTTTATTTTCAGATTTTTTAATATAAAGGAAAAAAATACCAACCTTCTGCAAAGGGATCAACACGTTCAGGTGATATAATCATTCGGCGCCTCTTTTGTCTATATTCATCTTCTCTATCTGCTATTGTGGGTCGTCTTCTGTCCGCAAATGGATCATAATCCTTTTCACTCTAAATAATACAAGATTTAAATATTATCAATGTTAATGTTATTATTATAATATACATGTATGTAGTTCAATGTTTTACCTGTGCAACATCATTGAGTAATGCAGCTGGTGCATTGTAACCTGGTCTTTTATTAGTACTAAAGGTGGTTGGTTCATAATCTTCATCCTTGAAAGGAATAAAAAATTTAGCATTGTGAAATGAAATTCTATGCAAAATAAACTTACCTCAATTTCATCATTTGCTGCAATTGAAGTGACATATCCTTCATATTTGTTATTACTTCCATCATAAATGTCTTGGTCATAAAAACCAGTTTTTCCTAGTCCCACTTGGTCTTTCTCAGTCGACGTATTTTGAATTTCCTTTTTCTTTGATTGAATTTCTCTTATTTGTGCTTCAATATCTAAAAATGATTAAATTGTAGTTTAATATTAAAATAATAAAATGTTAACACAACTAATAATGTACATGTAATTAATCAATAAAATATTTAGTCGTTTGAGCATTTTTTGCTGCAATAATAAACACTTTAATTGAACGTAATCAAAGACAAATTTATGTGTACGAATTGAATTAATTAAACAAATAGCTGTGGTTGTAAGTAACATTTAATACAAGTAGCGTATAATTTCAATAGATAACAAATTAAATAACAACAAACCTTCGTGCGTTCTTGGAATGGAATCCATCATGCAGCGTCGAAATCTGACAATATGTTTTTCTCAAAAACTTTGTCAGAATATCAATTAATTTTAATGCTATTATTCGAAGATTACAATTATTTTTGTACGGTCACATAAGTATTACTTCTACGCGTAAACATTAACATTCGATTAAACACTTAAAAGTTACACCACAAGAACAAATTTCGTTTATTACCAATTCTTCCATTGGTAATGTTACAAGATAGCAAACTACAATCTTTTACTGAAACTTAAAGACGAATTTACATGAATAGATTACAATTAGCGACATCTAGGGACCTTTAATTACATCATATTTAAGAAAATATAAAATAAAATTAAATATACATTAATAATTAATTCCTTTCATTAATTCCTACTCAAAGGTTCTACATTTATTAACAAACAGATAATTGCAGACAAAATGTTAATAAATACGATATAATTTAGTTCAAATAATGACGCCATTTTGTGGAAGAACTATCCGCATCTATCCTTATTGCATATACACCGTGCTTATCAAAAATCTGCTATCCTTGTCGCACAGTGAGTCCTCTTCTAATACCTCCTATACTTCTCTGCGCTCCTATTACCGAAAGTTTAGTTCCTGGAACCAACCGCTAGATGGCGCTGACCATCCTTTTTAATTTATGATAAGAATATAACAAAGTAAGAGATTGAACTTGTACGGTCTCCTGTCATTTTGATTTCCTTAATTAAGTAAAATTGCAGAGGATGAAACATCCTACCATTTATTTTATTTAACCCTGTTCTTTCTCCCTAAAGGCTTTTTATATTTTGTCAAGATTCTAGCGGGAAACTTTTCCACCTGCAATATGATCCTACAATATCTAGTCAAGGAAAATCTGCATTGTACTTGAATGTGCAAATGTTTTAAACGGTACTTTCGAAACTTCCGGATTTAGTAACTTAGTATTGACGATGAGTGATCGATTTATCGCGCGCAAACTATACCTGTCGCTGATTACAGACACGACAAATGCTCTCTTGCATAATTGATTCGTGCAAAGCGCTTCTTACGTCAGTCACGGCTTAACCAGGTACCTCCATACAAATTATTTATTAAATGTCTTTATCTGAGATCATAAACGATTGTGAATTGCACTTTATATTACATTTTAAGGTAACGCGGCGCTAAACGGGAAGAAACATAGGTTAATTTGCTTGTTTATGGTAAAAGATATAAATGCAATACAAATTAACCGGCGACATCGTGACGTCAGAGGAAGAATTAGTTTGTACCAAACTTTTAGAATAATTTGCACGGAAATTTATGCTTTTCAGCGAAAGATGATGTCAGGATATCAGGTGATGCCTGTTTTCGCGTCTTTGGGAATTCTCTTTTTTAAAGTTCGCGTTGACGTTTAACAAATTTCCAAAATTTTCAGACGCAATCGTGTGTCAGACGACGTGCGAATTGTATCGGCACATAGTTGACGTTCGAGAAGAAAATTGAACGGCTTGGTCAATCGTTGAATTAAGCAGTCATTAAAAAGAAGAAAGAGGAAGGAAAAACATTAACACAGCAAACCGTTATCGACTATCTATATATTTCCGTGGGAGTGGCTTATCATACAAGCATTAAATGGAGTTAAAAATAGAAAGCCCGTTTGTTGTAACACGTACGGCGGATGACCTCAGTTCGTGCCTTGATAATTATCTATCTTTAAAGTTCGAGATCATCGACAGATATTGACAACTACATAATAAAAGTCTCGTACGCTGTAATCGCGTTACATCTCGTTGTTGCTCGACCTGTAACAGATGAATTACAGATTAACGAAAGTCATATTATAAACCTATTATACAAAAGCACGTAAAAATAATCGATGTTGGATCGTTTCTAAATACAATCAGAATCTAATAAGATTATAATAAAAATGTCGATAACATCGATTTCTATTACATAATACGGTATACAACCGAATGGTTCCCTTCAAAAATAATTTTCAAAGAATCATCGATCATTTTCAAATAAAATAATAATTTAATTTACCTGTGTGTTACAGAACATCCAACGAGGGCACGAGAAGACATTTGTAACGAATAATCTCATACACGACTGCGTGATTGTTATGTCACGTTTTAATACAAACAATTGTTATATTAATAACCGATTGATGATTGCAATCAGACCTTCTCGGCTCAGTTCTTTGATTAGCCGGTTCCTGTTTACGATATTATTATCTGAAAGTTTAATTATAACTGCATCTATATATATATTTTTTTAAATTAAAAGGACAGCGATAACAGACGCAAAGTTACAACAAAAGATAGTTTAAGGCGTGACTATTTCATGAATCATGTAATATATTAATATTTAAATAAGAATAATTAGTTTGATTTAAGAAACCAAGTAGATAAGAATCTTCTTTTCAAAAGTGCCTCGAGATTGTGTATTTTTAATAATAACAATACTTTGACACAAAAAATGATACTGTTGCGAACGCTTTATCGACGAGTGTCGTGTTTTACCAAATCTTGAAGAGATTATCGCGGAAAACATGTGAGAGTCGTTGTAACGTTTATCTATATTCGCCAAGTGTACGAACGGTATTGATAGTACATATTTTTACACGAACCGCGACGATAAAAAGCGATCGAACGTGAGAGCAGCAGATATGTCAAAATTTTGATGGATTGTAAAATTTATTTTGAGCGGCCCGTTATTTTTAGGCGCGCACTCCTGCGTCATTATTAATTTGATGGAGTACCTGGAATATGTGTGCATTCGGGTCATTCGTAACAGGAATATCAGTAATTGGTATCGATCAAAACAAGCCTACATTTCCTGCTCCGCCCTCTCAATAAAACAATAGATTTCGCGCTCAAAAATAGCATCGTCGATGCGAAGAAGATGTTAGGATTAGGGCAGTCCTCTTCGTTAACGCTAACACGCTGCAACATATTATGGAAGATTAATATTTTCTTAATTTAATGTAATTCAAAATAAACAGCTTTCGATAAACGCAAACAGGTCATCGGTGACGTTTCTTCCTTTCCCTCTCTTTTTCTTAATTCCCTCGAATTTAGAAGTTTATCGTCGCCTTAATATTTCCCGACGTTTCTGCGCGCAAAAGGTCTCGTACACCCTTTCGTTTCTTTATTTTATCGCATAACCCAGATAAAAAATCGTGACCGAGGAACCGAGTCACGTTGCCATAAAATAATCACGTTGACGCAAATAAACGTCAGTAAGCTAGGAATCGTGACCATTTATGGTCCAACGCGATTATCATGTCTATCAATACCTATTTTTACTATGTAATGCGCACTACCATTCGAGTGTCACGAAACGCTTTTCTCTTTTGATAACCTTGCATGATATACTATTATACAGTACAAATTATTTAAACTGTATACGAGATCTTCCAAACTATCCATCTTTGTTAAAATGAAAAGTTTTCATGGAAAACTCTAAGAGTTTTGATAAGTAAATCGAATCCTTAATAAAATCCTAGTGATTCTCTTAAACAAGAGTACACATAAATATTTTTATAATAACAAATTGAATACCTGGTTACATTCAAATCAACTTCTCGCTTTGTTGCAAATGTGATGATAAACTTAAAAAAAAATAATGTAAATCGTATAGAAGCTGGATCAAACTGGCGGTAACAAATGTGCTTAAGTTGATTCACATTCTCTCGTGTTAAATAAACATTGCAATGTAAATTGCAATAAACCTCGTGACCACGATGAACATCGTGTAAACATTGTGTTACGGAAAAGAAGAAGAGAAGAAAAAGGAATTAAACGCCTCACAACACTGCCAGGAGGAAGTCTCGGTACAATATTATTATCTCGTCATGGAGAAGCGTTAATTAGGTAATTTTTCTTTTACCCGTTTCCTCCGGGGAAGATGATAATCGAACGATCGGAGAGTTCCAGCGCTGTCGTCGTCGTGGTTGTCGCGTTAATTCGCAACGAGTTCCCACAACGTGAGCGATGGGTACATTAAATTTAATAACGTTGCTGGTAGTATCATCCCGCGTGCTTCTTTATATTTTTCCAAAACATCGATGCGGCTAAATATAGCTCTCCTGATACGTGAACTCTTGTTGCACACTTTTCAACGTTGCCTCGTTACTTTGCCGCAGGTGTACTCCGTTAGATTCCAGTTGCAATTCCAACGCGTTAAACTCGTTTGACTCTTGCAACTCCGTGCTATATTTACACCTGAAAGAAGATCGTAGAATTATACAGGATGAAAGAAGAAACCTGAAAGGTTTGAAATTAAAATTACTGGCGCACGTAGCTCGACGAATGAAAAATAAAAGGGTCATCAAAGTGTTGAACGCCTAATAATCTAGACTTTTGTTGGTCCACGAATCAGGTCGATGGGATTCATTGAATCCACAAGGTTTATTGTTGGATCGAACCGCGTTATTAATTCAATCGTCGTTCCAGATGCGATTCGAAGGGACGCGAAATCCCGCAGGCACAATCGGGCCACGGTTCCCGATCTTTGCGTTGAACTAAAAACGAGATGCGCGCGATCAGCTGGTGGATGGACTATCCGGTGTTTACAGTGCTTTTAAGACGCACCTTGTAAGCAAATATGCATCGAAGGCCGTGGGTAACAGAGGCGCGATGTGTCTATTTTCATTTCGCATGTGCGAGGCGCTCGGGCGTGCTGCGAAACTTAATAATAAAATTAAAGAAACACAATGGAGCTATGGAACGGATTGCATACACGTCGAGAATCATCGATCAAAGAGATCCAATCGAATAGCTCGAGGAAGCGTCGGAGATCTTCTGTTTTCAGAGACGATATCGCAGGATTCGAGTATCTGAAAGAAGAAACAAAACGTTGTTTATTTTCGGAACAAATCAGGTACCGTATTACACGTTACTTAACTTCGTACTATCTTATTTACTTATTTTATAATTTCTGTGCTTGCGTGTATCTTGTTTTGGTTCCTTCGCCGCTCGTTTGATCTTACTGCTCTGTGACGTCTTTCCTTTACAACTTTGCTCCTCTTTCGGCCAATATTTATTATTTGCTGCAAGACTCTGGATCCCTCCTTTTTAACTCTTCTTCAGGTACCCACCGTCGTGTAATGTCTTTAATCGCTTCTTAAACTTGTATTTATTTTTTTTGAATTGTCTATCTGTAACTTGTTGTATCGCTGTACCAATTAGAAAACCTAGTAATTTTTCAAATTATTGACAAATTAATAACAAGCCATAATTAAAGAGAAATGTCAAGTAACAAGAAGAAATGATCTTTCACCGTCACCGTAGAACAATTTATCCGGTTGGTGCATAAATTATTGTTAATGATCAGTCGCGTGGAGGGATATTTCGCACAATGGATCGCAAACAACTGATTTAGACGTGGTACGTGAGCATTGTGCGGGATGAAAACCGCCCGCCGTCGGAATTAGCATGAGAAAACGTTGCGCGAAACGGGATTGAAATGTACGGTCCAACAAGCATAAGTCAATGTGACAAGGAGCACCGTGTCGTTGAAAGATGAGCGCCGCATAAAGCATCTTCGTGGCTCGTCGATATGTGCATACGCTTCGTGCAGATGCACCTCGACGTAACGAAATATGTCTGAATAAACAAGAAGTCAGGGCAAGGAAAAAAAAAATAGAAATTGAATGCATTATTCCTCGACGCGATTGTGACTAGGATTTACGGTAAACAAGATATTTCTGGCCGTTTCTTGTACACTCCAAATGCAAATCAATTGTACGTACGTGGCATTTTAACTAGGCATCGTTGTGTTATGTTTAAATAAACGCTGGATCCTTTTGTTTGCGATGGCAATGTAAGATGTCATGGTGTCATTGCTGAAAATAAAATGAATTATTATGTTGTCAGTAATGTGGGAAGATTAGTCAAATGGGGGATGAAATAGAATTTAGAATCTTCTTAGTTTATGATGTATCTTATTATTACTTTATTTAGTTTATGGAATACCTGACCAGTGATACCTTTCGTGCAAGCTTCAACGACATCCTGTTAGATCCTTTTCAAATGTCATTAACATGTTTCATCCATTACCATATGTGAGGCATCTGTTCCAAGTAGAGGGTGTTGGGAATCTTTTCGTTCGTATTTCCTTCACTGCAGTTTCCCCAGATTTATCTGTACAAGTTGTTATCTTGAACTCATCAGGGATTACGTGAAATCAATTACGATCGAGAACGGTTACCGTAATTATTTTAGTTTCGTATCAGAAACGGATTATTGAGATCTAATCGGGCCGGCAATAATTGGAGGCTGATTTCTTCGCGGGAAGTCGAGGCTTCAGGTGACGCAGACAATATCGGCAAGGTGTGGTGACTCATCTGACACGATGGCATCGCGTATTATGTCAGTAACGGCGGAATACATCGTGTGAAATGTGAGATGCTCGTTAGTCTCGTTCCAGGTGGCTCGTTATCGTCGCTACCAGTGTGTCAAGTATCACATAAGTTAGCCTCAACGCGTGACACTCGTGTAATGCCTGGTAAAGGGAAAATTATGAAAGAAGTTCATCATTCAGAAGGAGAAAAAAAAGAATCAGCCGGTGGATTACCTGCGCCGAGGGGGTGGACGGATGCTGGAAGGAACGATCGTTCTTCGAATCTGGAACTCGAGACAGTACCTGAAAACAACGATAAAGTTACCTTCTTGGTAGTCCATAATTTATACTTTCCACTATACAAAAATTAGTCATTATTGTAGATAGAAATTGACCCTAAATGCAATTGCAACCAGCTGATACCAACTATTTACAATTAAGGTGTTAAGTATGGCGCCTCTATGACAGAAATTATCATTTTGCTGAAACTTCCAAATGTCAGGGATATTCTAAGATTTGACTTGCGTTCAAGTGACACACTTGGACCGTAAACGGTTAAGTCCCGGAAGGCCGAGTCTCCAACGAAAATATTTAACGTGGAATTAATGGGATACGAACGCGACCATAATCTACGTCGGTGATGGGATTATGGTAATGCGACTCGTTTGCTGCTCGACGTACGATGACATTTAGATTTAGACGCCACGGAAGCGTAACTGAAATGCTACAGAAACCATCAAGCTAGACGCGATACAAATTTTCTAATAATTTTCAATTCTGTACAAATTGAATAATACCCATCAAGTTTCACATTCAATTAAATTAAAAAAGGGTAGGAAGGAATCTTCCATCAAAGGAAACTTCATTGACAGAACTATTTACGAGCATTCATAGAGAAAAAGATTGTCCAAAAAATAGTTTTTATCCAGAAGCTTATTAAGATAATCTGCACAGCACATGTCCAAGGTTCAAAATAAAAGTGGCTGCACCTGATCTTCACAGTGGACGAACATTGGGTCTATTGAGTCACTCGATTGTGTAATTTTTGGCACATTGTACCTTCTGTCTTCCGTGTCACGCATACACCTACATATCCTAACAGCACATTTTTTTCGTCTTCATTCTTATCATTTAGAAGTCTTAAATATTAAAAGATAACAAATTGAACACCATTGATCTGTACCCTAAATTAAACAATTAAAGAACGTTCTAACACGTATAGGAAGGTGCACTAATATTGCAATTATTCAAAAATCGATTATTTTGTTTTATGATTTAAGGTACGTTTTAATTCTTCTTCAATATTTTTCTCTTAGTTATTAGTCTGTATAATTCCTGACACCTTTAGCTGTCCAAGTGTTTCGTGTATCAAGAATGTTCTAAAATCTCTCGTTTAATGTCAAGGACCCAGCATTTTACGTAATATCGGCTTGCGAAAGAGCAGAATCGTCGAAAACCATTTGTAAAAGTAAGAAAGAAAAAATTCAAAAGTTCATCCAATATCAAGAGAAGAAAATCGTCTTCTCTCTTGATATTACGGTATGTAATTAGATTTATTATCCAGCTGGGTGTCGACTTATAATTGGCAGATAACGAAACTGTCCGCGATAGAAGTTTAATTAACTGTGCCTACGCAGTATCCGTCGCGTTCCAGCAAAATTTTATTTCATCATCGTTCCTCGTTTGTTTATTCCTCGAACTCGAGTTCCACCTTTTTTTTCGCGACACCTATTTCGTTCCTTTCCTGTTTCTTGACCTGACTCATCGATTTTCCTCTTCGATTGTTTGCACGAGCAATTCGACGTTTCCTAGAAGTTTTTTCATTCGATGTCGTACAATTAACGCTTCGTGGTGTCCAATTACCGTAAGAAATCCTCGTCACACGTCGGTTTTGAAAAATCCCCTCGTTGACTTCAAAATACATACTCGCGCCAGTGAGTAGATTCGACACGGTTTTTCTTAACAATTATCTCGCGAAACGTCGATTCTCTTCGCATAATACCCTAATACGTATTTACGCAGAAGTTCCTGAAGAATCAATACACGATTCCATTCAAGAGCCGTCTGTTGCACAAAATATTAACCCCTTGCTTTACAATAACGCGTCTCGCTCGTGACGTGGTCTAAATATAACAAACTCATCTCCTATTTTTAGCACAATCAAATTATAAACTTAATTGCAACCGACAAGAATCTTTAAACTCAATTTCCTTACGTTAACATTGAAATAATAAATATTTGTCCCTGATGTAATTGTCCAAAAAGTGATAAAACAAGAAGTTAAGATTGAAAATTGTTATAAAATCGATAGAGACTATTAACGTAACAACAATACGGCTTTTATAAATACTGGATGGTGTTCGTGAACCGCGGATCGGCGCCAGGGGAACACGTGTACGGAGGACGTGGAGTGCTGGCAGTGCGACAGGGGTCTCGAGTCAGAAGAGGATTTTCGTGCTCTTCTATCGGGAACGAGCAAGAGAGCGAGGAAACGGAGAGACCGTCCCACGACGGTGCACGAGCTCGTGGTGGGGTGTCAGCCACGGCTTATCTGGCGACTTTATGTATATTACGATGCCCAAGGCAGGAACACGAGCAGTTCACTGCTGGCTAACTGGTCGGAGAAGTCGGCTAAACACCGAGTCCTAGCCTGACGGTCCGTTAACGTGTTTCATCGATTTAGAAAAAAAAAAAACTGTTCTGCTACGTGTATATCGGAAACCAGGTGTGCGAAAATCATCGTCGTGGCGGAAGCTTCGGGGAGGACGGGTTTTCTCGATCGAAAGCTTTGATCTATCGGTGATCCAGGATGATCGTGGTCGCGTGGTTCTTGTTCGTGCTGGTCTCCTTGCTCATTGCCACCAATCAAGCCTTCCTCGCCGCTCCTGCACCAGGTACTGGAAATTAATAATTATTCAGATCAAGTGAACGTGGGATATCATGGGTTTCTTGCTTCGAATATTTTCTATTTCTTTTTTTATTCAAGCAGTTTGTGATTCGTTACGTGACAAGTGACATTTCGGTGCTTTAACGCGTTGACTGTCGCATTGGAAGTGTGCTTTGATCAGAAGCTTTGAATATAAATTGTTTCGGTTTCAAATTTCAAACCATTCCCTACTTTATTAACCCTTTCGTTTCTCAGAGTATACATGTACGTCCTTGAGGAAATAAACACTCACGTATGAAGGTGTTATAAGTACGTTAGGAGTGTAACTTTTCTAAGTTTCTAAAAGTGTAATATTGCAAAATTGATTAAAGTGTCTATATCTTTAAAAATAGAACGTATTCAAATTTCTATATTTCTAAGAGTAGTATTTCTATTTCTAAGAAATTTAAAAATATAATATTTCTGGATCGAAGGGGTTAAAGTTGTAGACATTGAATCCCTGTGACAGTCAACTTGTTAAGGCGTTTCCTGCAGAATATAAAACATGTATTACAAAAGTGAGAAGAAACAGAACACGAGGGTTGAAATTTTGAAAATTAACCCCTGCTGTTATTAATAATTGATATTTACACCGTGGTATCTGTATTTTCTTCGTGACGGCAATTTAAACGCGTGATTAATGTGCCGGTCGGTGGAGCACGTGGAGTCGCGTGCCAACTTCCAATTTCTATTCGACGCGACACATTTTCCACGGTTACAGAAGGCTCTTTGGAAGCTTCTGGTAGGATCACGTGTGACTTTCTCGCCTGTTTGATAACAACATTGCCAGCGTAAACAGTGAACAGTACCGTACGGTTTCTGTTGCCGTTCCTCAACAAGGCATACCGGATGCTTCAAATTAAGCAAACCTGGGTGCAGCGTGACTTTCTTTGGTTAACAATAAATATAGGCTCTGTCCATGTCGTTTAAACGCAAGGACATAAGATTCTTAGGCTCCTCCCACCATTATTCCATCAAATAAAGCCTCTACGTTGTATTTAAACGTTTAACCTGAAAATGGTGGATTCTTCGTGTCAAAATGAATAAAAAATTCTATTACCGTTTTCCCATTTGTGGCTTCGTTTTGGAGATACAAGCAGTAGAAGGTTGAACACTCGAGGCGCGAAGTTTGAACTTGGGTCGCGTTGGCTGAGGTCGGTATCCTTTCAGACGGTCCTTTGGCGCCGTTAGTCCTTAAAATAAAAAAATGATGTTATACAAAGTTTTGTTTAAAATCTACAACAAAACTATGAAATACGAATAGAATTGTACCGGGCTTGTTTATAACTGTTCGTCGTTTTATTCTTATTTCTGCCGGCTGTCGAATGTTTTCTCGAAACGTTCTGATCGAACGAGACCGCCGGATCTTCCTTTCGTATAAAAGTCCTGTTAAAAATAGACGTAACTCGTTCGAGGAATTGCCAATGGAAAGATGAGAGAATTTAGCTTGAATCGTTGCCACGTGAAATTATTGCAAGCTTGGTGCGTTTCCAGACATCGAGATTTTCATTTAATTTCACCGGCCGTCCTCGAAAATCCGTCGATATTCATCGGGACGATTGTCCGCGGCGGCTTCGTTTCGTTTCCAATCGATATCGTGAATCAAAGAGTACGAAAATAAAAACGATCAATAGCTCGTTTATCGTATTTCAACCGATAAACAATTATTTTTCGTTCGTACGAGTGGTAGGAAAAGGGTTAATTAGCGGTGGATACAAGCGACGATATCAGCGTATCGATCTCGTTTTATCGACGTATTAACGATTTTATTAACGATCGAATAGATTAGAATTATATGCTTTTTTTTCTCTTCCCCCCTCTTTACTCCGCTGTTGTTCGTGTACGTGCGATTTTATCGTCGTGTTTTGAATGTATCTGTCTTGCTTTGTACGCTATTTATAACCGATCGTACGGGACGATAGGATCGGAAGTTAATTAAAACGTTCGAATTACGAACTTACGTCAGGTCAATGGATAGACGTCTAATGTCAAATCGACGATTATATCTTCTAGCGGCAATTTTTTCTTTCCATCAATCTTCTTTTAAAGTAGTACTAAATAGTACTTAAGCAACATTGAGTAATATTGAGTAAATATTTATACTTGATTTTCCCGAAAACAAAGCCTTAAATAAACAAGTATCTAGTACATTCTAGTAATAAACATCTAGTTATAATTTGAGTTATTCGTTTTCTATAGATTAACTTTATATAATCAATTTTAAATTGGGTCACGAGAAATCAAAATCAACTTTCTTATTCTAAATCTGGACTTTCAGGTTCGATCTTCGATTTTCTATCAAATTGAGTACAGAACAAGGAAATCCTTTCTTTTTTTTTTTTACGAGACTCGTTCGACAACTTTATTCTCGAATCTTTGATCAGTCAGATCCCCAGAAGATAATCTCATTGTACGATCGATTCGTCTCTGACACCTCTTTCTCTTCTCCATTTTTTAACTTCTCTCAATTTAATTTCACACGACACTAGAACCCGATAGGCTCGATCGATCAACGTTTATTAAAAGGTGCCCTCGGTATCCGAGAACGTGGAAAATCAGAGCAAACGAGAGTCGAATTCGTTTCAATCAAACATTTCGAATAATCCTTCGAAATGAAACTGCACACATTATACGTGTGTAATTTCAGGATCGTTATCGTCCGCAGACACGAACGATAAAATTGAAGGAAATACGTTTGTTTAATCTTTGCCGATCAATAAACGATCGACTGACTCATCGACGATTCAAAATTGAAAGATTTCATTAGAGAACACCTGATTTTAATTATCATTAACTTATTTCCTTTTTTTCAATGCAATAAATGTGTCTGACTTTGATCGACAAGCTAATCGATATAGAACCGAGCACCTGTTATTTAACACAATTAGTTTTTAAAGCATTTTTATTGATATATTTTTTATATCATCAAGTAATTGACGTTAATGCTTTAAAAAATTGTTATTTTAATGTTGAATAACAAGTAGATAATTTCTTTAGTAATTCCTTTTTGCACCAGTTACAATATTATTAATGATTAGGTCAATGAATACTAAATTTTACAAGGGAATGGTTTACAAACCGACAACGATCTTAAATTAATTCGAACGTTGAAATATCTGATGTCAAGATTGTCTTCGAATGTGGGTCAAATTATACCCGAAATACGAGGAATATTAAACAGGACACGAATAGAGAGGAATATTGAAAATTCATACACTTCGACTGGAATCTCGTTTGTAAGTTTCCAAAAGATTTATCGCGACTTTTACGCTTAAAACCAGACGAAATAAACTTTACAAACTGTAAATCTATCTTGGTTACGTGAAAACAAAATCGTATATTATTTTCTACCATGGAACACTAACATGCTCCTTGAATCATCATCAATGATACGCGAAAACAAAGATACCGTCAATATTTTCTCCTTTCCCCTACAAAACACCTATTCCAGGAGTACCTGGAAAAAACAATCAACCTAACGTGTGTTTTTAATAAAATGCAAACGACGTGACGTTATTCGTCATTATTTGCATATTATAAAATACATACGTCACGAGTGTTCGATGGAAAAAAAAAATAACGAAAAACACTTTCAGTATTGTGCCACTTAAGAGCAATCGTATATCTTTCATTATTTGCACACGATGCACGTTACCTTCGCACCGTGACAAAATCCACTGTATATAAATCATTCTTATGAAAGAACATCGCCAGGTTCGTATAAATAAGGGGACAAAAAAAACGTGATACGTTTCCCTAATACGAATGGAAATAAATTTTCATGAATGAAAATTCACCTCATAATGAATTAAAGTACCATAATTTCGTTCAAATTTTTGCCATTGTGTTACTAACAAAATACTCTCTTTGGCAATTTTTATGGATAAAAATGTAGGTGATCTAAGTTATTAGATATTTTATAGTTTTTTTCGTGGTCTTATTCGTTAATTTACTGTACTTTAAAATAAATTAGTAAATTATATATGTTACCTCGACAACACCAACGAAATATAAAGGGTTAACGTTAACATTGAGTACTTTAAGTTGCTTTACACGTACTATTCTTACCATAAGGAGTCAAATGACTTCTCGTGGTAGTCAAGGTATACTTTCCTGTAAAAAGTAAGCTAAGAGAAATTGAATAATCAGACAATACAAGAATTTACAGAAAGTCAGAAAGAAATAACAAGTAAATTTTTGAAAGAGGTCATAAGAATCCTGTCCATTGATAAAATCGGTGACACAGTTGATCCTTCTCTCCGAAATAAAACTGGAAACGGAGAATGGAAATGCAACGGGACGAGAGCGAATGAATTTGATGCCGCAGGTTAATTGCACTCGCAACCACTTCGACCTGAGTCGTTGGTTAAATACCCTGACTCGATCGATTCGTTTACCTTAATTGTCGCTGGTTATTCGTTAACGAGTCTGTCGTTTTCTGTCAGTCCTATTGGCAGCCAGCCAGTGGCCCTTTTAAATCCTGCTTAGGGGAGGGGGGGGATTGTTCGTCGATTGGATATTGTGGTGAATTGCTGCAGTTGCAGAAAAGCAACTGCATGTGCTTGCACACCTCGAGGCAAGTTTCCTTCAGTATCGAGAACAGGAACGATAAATATCGAAGCTGTTGAATCAAGAAGATATTAACCCTTAACTACCATGGAATGGAATTGAGAAACCCATTGGAGAACGGACGTGTGCCATTGTTTTATAAGTTTGGAACTGTTACCAAATTTTAATTAAAAATTTAGCTTTATTGATAGTTCAAAGTGGAAAATTTTTAAATTGTGAAGAACCATTCATAATTTTAATCTAAAATTATAGAAATATAATTTGTATATACCCCTGGACGACGGACCATGAAGAAAGCTCAAGATACTAAAAAACTAAATGTGAAAATTAATCGACAATATCCTTAATAATCAGAGTTTCAGTGCGTCTTTCACTGTGACAGTCAACATATTATTTTGTTTATAAAAAAGTCATTTTTCCTGTAATTCGTCACACATCTTCCACCAACTTGTTATTAGCAAACGTCTCGAAAAAAATATTTGTTAAAAACATTGTACCGTTTGGAATAGAAATACGTCATACACGTGCACACAAAGGGGCAAACTACGTTGTTCATTATCATACAAATCGATCAATTGGTTGATGGATCGTTCGAATCACGAGTGTGATTCAATGGGCCGCGGTTCAATAAGGATCCTTCTATATCGTGTATCGCGTTGTTGCACGAAAGCCAAAAGATGTCGTAAGAGAACGAAAAATCGAGAAAACTCGGCTATTGAGGCGATCGGCAAACAGGCACGACATTTATTCTTACGGCGGCTCCTTTAGACCTCGCCTCCTGCAAGTCTCGAGTACACTTCTGGAAACTTCAGCATGCACCTTCCAGAGATAATGAACGCGATATCGTTGTAAGTTTTATCAGAGGATCATAAATCAGGACATAACGAAATTCCTCGATTCTTATCTCTTTACATATCTATCACTGATCGCTGGACAAACGAAGAAAAAAAGAGCCGGTGTAATTACCCGCTGATATTACTTTCTTAACGTGATATCCATGGTTCAGAGTTTCATTAATTTATGTTTAATTGCTTTATTGATTTATCTAAGAAATTAGTCATTTTGAGATATCTACATTAATAAAAGTTTTTTAAAAATCTTCAAAGGTTTAAAATTAATGGTTAAACCATGGAGAATCATTTGATATGGGGATTACCTTTATCAATTTTGTATTCAACTAAAATAATTCCATTTTATCAAAATTTCATGCTCGATCCCCACTTCCTGTATCCATTATCTGGTAACAGATAAAAGACTGAGTAAAGTCGTATATAATCGCTATAATCCTCGTTTTGGCGGATATTTCCAGGCATTTACGATGAAACCGGTTGTCAAACTTTTACTCGTACACCAGTCAAGAATCCATTAACATAATAATTCGAGGTGAATCTGATTAAAGATTATTCCAATCGAAAGTTGTCGTTTATGAATTTTAATAATCTTCCTGCCAATTTCTCGAGCAATTCGAAAGCAATAGAAAATTCAATGTTACATTTATAGCTATTTTGACTCTGACGTACATATACGTCGCAAAGGGTTGTATTCGTTGCAAAAACCCGAGCAATCGTTCACCATTTGCACAGATTGTTAGCTCTTTTGTTCTATATTTCAAGATAAAAAAAAATCTCTGTTTCGAACGGAGGCGGAGGTGAAAACAACGGAGGCACTGGTTCCACGTAGTATTGTCGTTCGAATGAGTAACAATTGTAACAGCTGGTTAAACGAAAGCTGCACTCAGTCTGGTTTTCGCCAATGGAACAGAGACGAATTGATTCGCGTTGTGGCCAGGGAACCGGTTAACGAAGTCGTTATTACGACCTTTTACCAGCGTTTAATTCTGCAGGAAATTCAACGATGCCTGATCGCGATAATGAGAGAACGAAAAATTCTCTGTCGTCGGATCGATTGAGCCGCGATAACGAACGCCCTTTTCAACCCTTCTGCACTGCACGAATTTTTGTTTTCTTAAATTGTGTCACAAAGGAACACAGATTACCCACGAAAGGGGAAATTAGGCCAACCATGACCCGAAACAGTATTTCAATTGTTGGGTAATAAAGTTGTTAAACGCAAAATTCGAAATTTGGTAACAATAGATAATATTACGAATCCATTGCCAAGAAATTATGAAATATTAATTTTGTATTTTAAGTCAATTAATACGAGGATATTTAGGATCAGTTATTGATGATTACTAAAAATGCTAAATTTATAGCGTAGGATTTAATGGCTATTTTAATTGAAGACGGATCCTCGGGGTATTATCCCGATCCATTCGCTAAATTTCTAATCGACCGGTTCGATAACCTGGCCGGAGTTTCTACAACGGGTTCCAAGGATGTGTTAACGTTTCTATTACACGTGGAACACGTGCATGAATCTCGGGGAACCGTTATACCTCATAGCCGCAGCTTATATTCGCGACGTCGAACAACTGTCCCCGTTTGTGTAAAAATTGCCACGTGAATACAAAGTTGTCCGTTTGTTGAATCGCTAAGCTTCTTCCCTGTATTCTGAATTATGAGTCTGGGCGCTCGATGAATACGAGTTGTAAGTGTGCCAAAAATTGCGTGCCTTAATTACTTTATTCCAAATCTTACAGAAAAAATAATTATGAAAATTCTCGAGTAAACAATATTGATTACAGAACAGAAAATTAAAATTACATTAAAATAGACCTTGCCTCTTTAAAATAAAAACTCTAATTACACCAATGGCTATGTCAAAGAGCAAACAGCGCATGAGGTTTAAAAAGTATACAGAATTATAATATTATCACATTCGAGGAAGTTCGAAGAATCTGAAAGAAATGTCTGTTTACTCGAATCGATAGACGTGAATCATGGTATTTTGACCGCAACCACAAAGATATTTATAGATGTTTGACAAATACAGCACCATGCATTATCACGATCATGGACAGATCTGGCACACGTTCGACTTTGAAGAAGCTAGAAATCGAAGGAGAGAAAAGAAAAGGGTAGTCCCTTCGACCCGGAATCCGACAAAAGTCTAGTGAGACCCTTGTCTGTTCACGTGCATGCAGGAAACAATGGATGTACACTTCAGCCAGGTAACAATACTTCCGATAATAATACACGGACGAACGTGAAAGTTGGTACGTGGCCAAGTTTCTCGGCCGGACTACGGCCCTGGAAAACAAAAGGATCTTGTTCGAAGGTCTTCTTCTCGAACAAAGATTCCAGATAATTGTACATTTTTCGGTGGCTAACAGGACCATCAAATTTCTCTTCGACGATCAACAATTTTTCTATATTCTTCAGGAATTTGACAGTAAAATGAGATGAAGTAGTTAGGTTTTCTCTATCACTGAGAATTCTTGTGAAAGATAATCTTGAGATTCGTATTTATAGTAACTAATTAAAATTACAATTGTCGAATCAATTAATAAATCTTCAACACGATAGAATTTCTAATGTGTAAACTAATTCAGAGAATTAACGATTATCGAACGTGCATACATCCACGTGGACGGAGTATTATATAATACGCGATACATGATTATTCATTCGTTATTATACGATGTTACGTATAACCATCGCGTATAATTATAGTTAATTACATAGATGTTTGTCTATCTTTGGTCACTGGCAGAAGGTGAATCTTACTACCCATTCATGATCGAACTAGCAAATTTAATCAGATCCTATGTTCAAGAGAACAGCCACACAGTATATTGGCAAATTGCCATCAATTTCCCTACAGACCATTGGCGTAACTATGGAACAATTTTTCTCTAGGATTCATGAATTCGTGTAATTTCACTATCATCAACCCTTCAGTAGACTTTTGATTTCAAAAATAAATAAAAATATAGCAGTATGGAGAAGTATTAATTTAGAGTTGCAGCTGCACCAATAGTTCACTCAAAGGTTAATTCTATTTAATTTTCAATGAAAGCAACTATCATTCAAATAATATTCTTTTATTATATTTATAGTCATTTTTGCATTCTAAAATAAAATTTGGATAACCTTATAATGTTATTTAACAAGATCATTGCTGTATGCATTGCATAATGGATCACGATCCAAATATTTATTATTGTTTATTCCTTCTATATTTCAAAATTTCGAAATTCTATAATTTACCTGTTTACATTCACGTTCTATCGTTTTTTCAAAAATAAACGTATTGCAATCGGTGTACGATGATACTGAAAATTTAATATTGAATTTTAATGAAGTTTACGGGAAGTCTTAAACACGTATTTGCAAGTCACGTGAATTGAAAAATTACATCACTTGTTTACTTTAGCATCGAATAATTTAATTACTTCGTAATGAACACGATCTGTGAAACAATCTAATTAATAACTTCTCAGGAGCAAAATGTAAAGATAAAAATATTTATAAGTTTCTAAGTCTCCATAATTATTATTTGAAAATTCTAAATTAAAAATGTAATATTTCAAAGTTTTCAAGTTTCCAAAAATATAATATTTCTTTCCTTAATTTCTGTCAAAAAAAAGTGCAATATTTTTAGTAAAAACCAAAATATCATAATATTGATTTTCGCAGAAATAATTTCATTTTTAAATTAAAAAGAATAATATTTGTAGCCTGCCTCCACTCTTCAATTTTGAATCAACAATCGAATTAAATAGCATTTAATCTATTTTTTTCTCATCTCGATGTGTATCTTTTTCGATTGAAGATTCACTGAATTTCCTCGTCGATTCCGCGTATTTTTTTTTTCCTCAAAGCAGATAAATCTTCCGCGTTATTTTTTCTACATACACGATACGTGATTCGATGCGAAGATTGCGCAACGTATCGTTGACTAATCGCTAACTCTTCGTTAACTCTACTGTAAAATTGTTTTTCCCATTGTACTATCCCTGGGTGAATTGGACGTGTACGTTCTGCTGTTAATCATCCGTCTTACTACGCGTGATTACATTGTTCTATGAAGTTCCACTCGTAAACAACAAGTCACGTTTCAGATCCTGCTGGCTATTATCGTTAAGGTTCATTGTGAACTTGCTATTCAGAGCTCTTGCAATAAAAAATCTGTCCTTTTGAGTCTCCAAGCTCATCTAATAACATTCTCAAAATAAAATCACTTTCCATAGCAATTTGGCTTTCATATAAATTTCAATTTTAATTGTTTTGCTCATTTCATTTCTTTTCTCGAAAGTACCACCCTAAAAGAAAGAATATTTCCACAGATGTTGGTAAAAGCAAGCTTATGCCATAATGTTTATTGCAAAGTCGCGAGAATCTTGCAAATTTTATTTACCATCAAGTTATGACACAATAGCGTTAGAAGTGAAAGAACGGCGGAGAGAAATGAGCGAAAACATCGATCACACTTTATTTCCTCCCGACACCTGAAGAAACAAGACAATGCAGACGATCCTCGATAAAAAATGACAAAAGTCCGTCGTTGTTTCGAAAGGTGTTCCAAGTGCTCCCATAAAACGAAGCAATTAAAATCGATTCGCGGTTCATTTTGTACCTTTCACTTGGCACGCGATTACGCTACACCGGTAACATTTCCTTTTTGTTTTTATTTTTTTCTTTTCGCTGAGGCGAACAATCTCGAAAAATTCATCGACATCGATGTGTTACGCAAAATGTTTCAGCAAGACTTGCATTATGTAAACGTATGAAAAAATAAACAACAGTAGACGAAGTGATCGATATATATTTTTTTTATTAATTAGATCAAGGGAATTAAAAAGTTAGAATTAAAATTAAAAAATACTCTACAACAAATTTTGTAATAATAATTTTTCAATAAAGTTAATTTTGAAGTATTTTCTATTTAGAAACTGAAACTTTTATCTAATATTTTTCAAAATTCTTGTAAAAGGAATTTATTTTCCAAGGACGTGCATGTACGTTCTTCCTGGCGAAAAGTTACCATGTTTAATAAATTTGAATTCATTAAAACATGAGGAGAGCAACTTGTAATATTTAACGTTTCCTCTGTCAGGACAGGGGGGAAAAAATGAAGTTTCAAAGAACAAGCCTTGGCACGAATCTATTTCGCGAACAAACCGGAACGGGAAGACTTTAAGCGCGCTTCCGTGCCAAAGTTGCCGGAAACTTTGGATGAAAAGTTTATCAACGAGATAGAACGACTGCATAGATATTTCTTAAGAGAATATGAAACAATCGCGTTACGAAGTAGGTTGTTCCTTCCAAAAGCGATAAAGAATATCGTTGTTACATCGTGTAACCCCTGAACGCCCCAGCAGGGTCAATTATGACCCAGATCTAAAAGAATATTTCTTTAAATGTTTAAAGTTTAAAATAATCTCAAATTCAATCAGTCCCTGTTAAGTAACGTCACAGTTCCTTTTGTTCAAATTTAAAGCCCAATTTTATAAGAATTGCAATGATAAGAGATCGTTTTCTAGGTTTATTCATTAGATCGTTGATTTTGCAACATAGAAAGTCTGATACAACTTCGTGATACAAGAATGCCTTGAAACAACACCTGTGGCACGTTAATTCGAAGCCTAAGATTTAGTAAAAATGAAGATTTGAACAATATTTTTAATGATTGCCTGGTTGTTTGTTGCAATAAAGAATCATTCACTTTCTATTAAAAATATTTAAACACTTACATAGATATTTTAACTAAAGTTTAAACTTTATATTGATATGGCTTAAGTGTCATTTTGCAATGCTTTTATGTCATGAAATCGAGCCAGACTTTCTACGATTGGAGATAATAAACGTCGTTCGTGGCTAATAGGATATTAATGGAAGATAAATTAGCAGGACGTCGGGTATTTAACAGTTCCGTATTGTCGTTGTATTAATTAGATTTGCAATTACTGGTGCAGCATAAACGCCCGGGGGCGGAGGTCAATTATCTGAATCGTGTGTGCAGAGCCAAGTGCATGTTTGCAGAATGCATGCTATCAAAATTATCAATATTATTTTAATCGCACCGGGAAATATCGATTTTTAAATTTTTCCAAAATATTACACCTTTTATAAACGATTTGAATTTTATCAATTAAGTCCACAACGATTAATCAATCTTCCATTCTTTGTTAGTGATTTAGATTTTCTTAATCGTTATATTTTAAATAAAAAAAAAAATTGATTTCTTTTTATCATTTATAAAATATCTTGAGTATTATAGTAGCAAAGATTGATGAACGTATTTTCCAAATTATAAGCTTTCGAGTCAACTGAACGATCTGAGTCATCCTCCTTACCCGTTAAAGGCGTGATCGAAGCTGGCAAAATAATCGTGGATCGATTCGCCTTAATTACCACCGATTCCATATAAAATCAACGAACGTTTCGTGGATCACGTACGCGTTTGCCCTCGAAAAGAACCATGAAAGTTATCTGCATGCGGAGAATCCAGAACCGACCTCTTCGCTCGATTATTATCAACATTGCCCGACTGAAAGTTACGTAACATCCATCTTTGTTCGTCAGAAAAAAAAATTGAATAAATTTCATTTCTTATTTGCCGAGAAAACATGAATGAGTGTGCTCCTTTAAGTTGTCAAAATAACGAGGTGGTTGTGTCGAGCCTTGCGATAACACTGATAAGAATAAATTAGAATAAAATTGAAGTAAGATCCATCTTCATAAAATTACAATAAAAGATTCAGAATCAGAACTGAAAACTGAGGATTTATCCCCAAAATGTTATAATTTCTATTCGCAATATTGCGAATTAATGTATTCCTAAAGCATCCACGGTCAAAAGGGTTAATTTTGGGCGACCTTCGAAGACACGATTACCCCAGACGAGAAATCGTCGAGGATCCGTATCGTTCGCAATATTTACGTGGTAAATCAAAGACCCGAGACGAGATTCGTGATTCACGTGTCCCTCAAAGATGTTAAAATAAGAAACTTAAGAACGAAACGAGAAAACGAGAAAGTACCAAACGAACCGATAGCAAATATTTAATCGTTCGTTGGCAAACATACTTTTTTGTGCCTAGGCAAGCTAGGTCGTTTTAATCCTTTTTTACCTTCTTAAACTTCTAAATTAAAATTTTTTATAAGATAAAAATTTTGATGAAGTTTTTCTTGTGCCATTAACGACCCAGGCTATCAAAGCTTGAATAAATCCACGGGTGTTTGTGAAGGGTTAAATGTGTACCCTTGACGAGAAACGATACGCAATAGAGGAGAATCGGGTTCGTGAATCAATATCATTTTATAAGGTAAACGTCGAATATACGCAGTATTGAATCATCTGATTGGCTGGTTTACCGCGAAACAATTAGCAACAACGATTCAGCAATTAATTGTTAATTAATTGTCTCTCATTTGTCTCTCTTCCTCTATTTCGAAATTTTGCATTGTAGGAAACTAAAGATCGTAACAAAATGATTTGTTCAAATTCAATACGCAATTTTTTCAATTTAATTTCGTAACGCGATTATAAATTTTATTTTATTGACGATAGTGGGTAAGAAACAACCTTGAAATATTCTTATTAATCTTGAAGTGCTTGATAAATTCTTTTCCCCCCTGCCACTTAATTAACTGCATATATTTTCCTTCAAAAATATGATTATCTATAAGAGCGGTCTCTTTAAATGTTCTGCCTTTTTCGTTTCTCGAGTGGTCTGTCAATAAAAGATTGCGATCGTCTTTAATTCTAATAGTTCGATACACGATGTCTTAATCGATTATTCTTCAAGTTGAATCCTGTTCTACAAATAATTTCAATTACACTCGATATATTTTTTAAAATACTAGATTGACGCAAATGGTATTTCGAAATATATTTATAAATTTAATAAAATTTAATATTTCAAAATTCTTTGATTCCCAGAATTATAATATTTCCAATACGGTATTTAAAGGCTTCTAAATTCCCAAAAATAGAAAATCCTTGTGCCTAATTTTAAATCCCTTAATCGTTCATACGCTCGGCTGAATCGTAAAAAGATAAACCATAAAATTCCGCAAATGCCAAATTTGTAATCCACGGCCGAGGCACGTACACACATACCGGACATCGTCTTACGATAACGTTTATCGATACCAGTGGCCCGTCTATCAGTAATTATGCGAGAAGATCATGCTATAAACAAGTGGTCCGACAAAAACAGAAACGTGAGAAGAAACAAGAACGTGATCGAAAATTCTGAGGTGTCGAAAGATGCGGAAGACGCTGAATTCGACACATAGACGATGTTAATCCCCGATCGATCGAACTATCACGTGAACTTGTTAAATGATAATCGATCGGAGTACTGGAATCCTCGAGTCGTGATGTAATATCTTTTGTTTCAATAAAAGAACCTTGTACCTGTTCCGTGCGCATTCTTATCGAGACACTTTTGACACTCTGTTGAATGGAGACGTTTTTGGAACCTTGAACTGGAAACGTTGCCGTTTTTGGAAGAGAAACCTTTTCAGAGAATTTAGAAAAATAACTTACGTTACTGTGATTCACTTGATTAATGAGAAATTTAACACTTTGATTTCTATTACCTATAATTTCTAATATCCACTGGGAAAATTCCAATGGGAAAATTTTAATGGAAATTCAAGTGTCATCCATACATGGGTGACATGTCAATCAAGGTGTTAGTATGGTAACCCAAAGTTTTCGTCAAATCAAAACTTATACCGATAAATCAAAAGAATTTTATTTATGTGTACTTTCAAACACGTGATTAACGAGGCGTATCTCGTCTTATTGCGATTCCTCAATTGTTTCGTGCCATACATCACGAAATTGTTCGCGGACAGCTTGGTTTTAATTTTCGAGCAATTAGCCTCTATCATGTTTGTACGAGTGTGTTTGTAACCGTATGTGCGTCTTATTGCAGTTCACGGAGTGTCGAGTTACGATGTGGCTGGTGTTCAACGACGATTGGAGAGCAACGGGGTGATTCATAAAATCAATAACAACCACGAGGAGAACTCGAACGGTTTGAGGATCGATGATGAAGATGACGAGCCGACGGTATACGTAATCGAGTTCGAATCGGAATTGAATGAAAAAGAAGAAAGTATGCAGAACAAAGGGAAGGATGGATCTACCGGTAAGCATTCCCCCCGTTATTCTTAATTTTTAATCAATTATGAAAATGTTATACACTCTTATCCGTAATTTATCAATTAAACAAACAAACACATTTTAATTGAGATTGTTTATCTGGCTCCGTGTTTCTTTCTTCTGTTTTGATTGTTTAATTACAATGACAAGATTGATGGACTGCGATTAAAATCAGTTTTAGATAAAAAATGGGACAATACGTGGAGGTAGTGATCGTTTTAGCCTTGTATTTATGGTGATCAATAATAACTTGTAATTGTTATAAATTGTTGTGATTGAGTTTAGTTAATTTTTAACTCAGATTACTGTAATTTAATTTGTAACTTAAGTTATTCTAGTTTAATTTAGTTAATTTGTACCTGAGGCCACTATAACTCGTGTTAACAACAAAAACTTAGAAAAATAATCCACATTTCCCTCTGAATTTCAGACGAACTTAAAATTAATCCTTTCCTTTTATAAGCAGAAAACTGCTAAAAGAATTGGCACGCGCTTTGTTCAGAGTTCAATACACTGTAACGGTACCTTCATTCGCTCTAATTTTCATTACTTCGAATCCAAGAAATATAAAATAATTTTAAACAAAATTAAATAAAAGTCTACCTTATAACTCTTTTCGACAATCGTTTGATAATACGAGATTGAAAGAATCAAATGTAACAACCTTAAGTGTGAAATGCCTCACTAATTCTTTATACCTACACGTCGTCTCGAACGGTTAGTTAACTCTTGTTGAGCTCATTAACGGATCTCGTTCCACTAATTTGCATAACACTTTGCCAGACGAGTAATCGAGATAAATCAGTTCCAGCATAGATTTGCCGGTAAATTATCGAGGAATTTATGGCTGTGAACTAATTCTGGAAGACGGTACAGTAACGAAAGACGTCAGCAGAGTAAACCAATAACTAACTTCTCCTTACTGTACACGAATACATATGTATACGTGGTGATTTATTGCTTAGGTTCTCGTGATACTCGTGAATTTAGGGTCACTACCTTGAATATCATTTTACACAGTCTTACTTAGCTTTCTCGAGAAGATTTTTTTTCATATTTAAAGAGAATAGGTTCTTTACACACTGGTAAGACACACTGAGATACCAATTATTAATAATACGATAATTTAGTTAAAAAATTTAGGCCTGTAGTTTGATATCTTATCATTACTAGTCTAATATTATTAAATCGTACGGACTGTATTATTAGCCCTAAGCAACCTTGAATTAATAATTCTAAATATTTTTAGAATTATTTAACACGTAACAAATTATATTGCTAGTATTCGACTAATAGTGCAAACTAGTAGCTTAAATGGTCACATTTGAAAATCAGTCGACAGAAGCCTTAATAATTGAAATTAAATCGTGTCTGACCACACACGTCAGTTTTCACTGTGGCAGTCAACAAAGCGTGTAACCATGTCAAGTCCACTTCCTTTATCTCACAAACCAATTCCTTTTCTGTTACAGCAGACGGGGACAGTCAGAACCCGTTGGACCCATGGTCGATCGTTTGGTACATCGGCTCGTTCGGCGGCCTGGTCGCCTTCTTCCTCATAGTGAGCTGTTCCGAGTGGTGTTGTCGCCGCGGCGGAAGGACGATAACGGTACCCTACGCCCAACGGGCCGAGGTGATCAACGGCGGACAAGTGGTCACCGAGACCCCCCCGCCGCCCTATCATTTGTTCGCGCCGCCCCCGTACGATTCCGTGAATTACGGTGAGATCGTCGACAAGACTTCCGGGGAGAAGCTGGACATCTACGTGATATCCGTGCCGATCCATCGGCCGGTGGTGGAGGCGCCCGCCTAGGATCTCCCCGTGGGCCTCCTCGGGCAGAGGATACGGGCGAAACGAAGCGAAGCGACACTGATAGTGTCCAGATCTATCGATAATCGTTCACGTATCGTTCGGTGGACGATCCTCCAGTGTTCTCCAAAGGTTCGGATCCAGAGATAAGAACCGGCGGTACCTCCCTTGAATGGGATCCAATTATCCTCGAATACGATCCGTACACGTTTTCTGACAATCGTCCGTTGATCCACGACGGCTCGTTCGAAACGGGCGCAACGGCGAGCAACGAAGGAGGACACCAACGTCCAACGTTCGAGGGGACAGGATTTTTTGAAAAACGATTCCATGAACTTCTCGCTAGACGAGAAACGCAAGAAAGACTCGAATCTCTGTGATGATTCGATAGAAATTCCAAACACCCGGGTGAACGAATAAGAGGGTAACCGAAGGCACCTAACCCCTTGGTGATCGAGCGGGATATTTGAATGATTTCTACAGGGAGGTGAGCAACACTATACCGGGAGAAGAATTGCGAACGACAATGATGTCTCATTGTATTTTTAAAGAATCGAACGGGAGAAACGTGAATATACGTGATTCTAACGCGAATCCATAATGCATGGATGTCAAGCAAACTTTTTAAGGAACTTGTTTTGTGATTATCGATACGAGAACATTTTTGTTGCCGCGTATCTGAGAGCCTCGATGATAAAGCTACGTGATCGATATCGATCGCGATATCAAGGATCGTGAGGGGTTTTTTTTCTTTCTTTTTTGAGAAATTATTTATCGAATCACTGCCTGGTCGGACAGAGCGTTCGAATATCGAGATCGTTCTAATCTTCCAGGATGAACGAGACTGCCGATACTCGTCGAGCATTGTTTTTCAGTTCGTCTTTAGCCAAACGCCTAACAATAACTGCCATATTTTCGTACGTAACGAATTTTAAGACGATTTCTCGAGGTCAAGATAACGGTTTTACTCGCGGTACGAATTTCACTGTCGATTTTGTTGAGAAAAAGGAATTAAATTAATATTTGCTTTAACATGAAACATTGCAAACGTTCGAATACTCGTAAATATTGGATTGTAACTTAAGTTCGAAAAGAAAGAAGTTTGATACTTTATTCTTTTCAAGCTGGAAGATTGAATTTTAATTTAAAATGAAAGTATAAGAAAGAAAGTAGCTATCCAATGATACATAACATTTAACGCGAACAGAATCGTTTCATGAAACGTTTTATTTCGAAAAACAACGTCGAAAAACTTAAGTTACAACTCGATAATTATACGCGCCATGTTTTCAAATAATTCGTACTTTACCGCGGGTATTGCGTTATGTAACGCGCATGCGCAGCCCTCTTTAAAACCTACACGAGCGAGATATCGCAGGGGATACGCGCGAGAGGTTCGAATAACCTCTAATAATGTTACACGCGATTGACCTCAATCGTGATCGTTCCATGCCCGACAATTGCAGACAATTATACATAAACTACGAGTTGACTGCCATAAAAAAAAGATTTAACCGAAGAGGGTCACGAAAATAATCGAGAAACGCTCGATAGATCGATGCTCGTGATATATTAACGTTCACGGAGGTTAGGAACGGTTGAATTGAAGCGACTTCATTTTTCGCGTCGTACACAATGTTACGTTGAATATTTTCGCGAACGACGTGTTTCGTTCGTTGTTCGTATCTTTTGTGTTCAACGCGAAAAATCTACAGCTGAATATTTTTAAACGATCGTTTGTAGATGAAAAATAACTGACTGTAGTTCGTGCTTTTGAACAAGCACGATTTAATAAATTTAAACAACATGATTCATCATTAGCTTTTACGCTTCGTTTAAACAAATTTAGAGGGATTTGCTTCTATTTGTTTTGCTATAATGTATATTTAATATTTGAAGTAGTATCTAATATTTCTTTAAAAAAGTATTAGATACCCTCAAAAGAAAAATATGAAAAATACTCGAGACATAAATTAGAATGTTATGTAATTGTAAAAGTAACAAATTGTTTTTTTTTTTTCTTTGAATTTAGTTTATTTATAAATATTGTCGTACTGATCTCGGCCATTTAGTTTTAACGAATTAAAATTATCATCGTTCGAAGAGAAACAAAATGGGCGTATGTGTGAGTGCAGTTTAATGGATGTACGAATGAATGGAGGAATGTTGTGTGATTAGAGAAATTTATCGTATTTTAAGATTGCGCGTACAATTAAATGTGTACAACGTCAATTATTATTAACGTTCATGTATCGCTAGTAATGTTATTATCATTGGATTCGTAATCGCGTTTTTAAATAGCGATTGAAACGCGTTACGCTGGAAATTTGCTCTCATTAAGGACTTGCAAGAATCGCAGCGCCCTCGCTATTTATTTTTTATACTTTTATACATACTGTTTATACCTGTTTAATCATCTCTATGTTATTAATAAAATTTCTTTTCTCATAAAAAAAACATGGTACGTTATTCGTTTTTAAAATTCCATTACATTCTATAATATTGGCAATGCACAATACCTCTGATCAACTATACTTATACAGAAGAATGTAAAAAGTTAATTACAAACTTCCTCTTGTTATAATACATATAAAATTTACCTGATTTAGTCGAGTACTTCTTATATCTTCTGAATTTAACAATATCTTGATTCACACAAAGTAAAACATTTAAAAAAAGTAATAAAAAGGCACATTTTTAGAGACCACTCTCATCAGGCAAACGTCGGAACACAATTTCAACCGCGTTTTCAGGTTTACCAACTGAAAAAAAATTTAATATAAGTTTATATGTAATAAATGTGTATGCAATTGCTTCTTACGTTAGTTAGGGGTTGCATGCGTAATTTAATTTTTTTTAATTTTCATGAAAATCCTATGTTTTAAATTTTCAAATATTCTATGAAAATGAAATGAAATGGATTATATAACAATCAATATAGATATTAACAATGGACAATAATTTAACTTTGAGTTTTAAAAATATAACCTAGTCATGGATTATTTAGGTGAAATAATAGCCGTAGGCATTGACAGTATCATCTTTGGTGTCTGTTTGAAGCAATATTTTCACTGTAAAAATGCAATTAGTGCAGTGCAGGTAAACAAATGTTCATTAATAAAACATGTTATCATTACGTTTATTTTCGATCTAACCTAAATACCTGTCCAATGGATTTTTGTCATTATTTATAACAGCATTCGCATTGTCTCAAAATACCTTAAAACGTTTAGTTTCTCCGCAGGATGCCGAATTTCATGAAATTGGTCCACAGTTGGGAGAACTTGTTGATAAAAGTCCTAATAATAAAATAGGCTATATAGCTATCAGAGGTATTGTAAAACCCTTAGGAAAACCATTGAGTAGCATTAACAACAAAAAATTAACAGGAGTTGTACAGAAACTTAAGATTAAAGAACATGTTGTGGCTAGAACTACTGCTGGCTTCTGGTAAAATAAAATTTATTTATGTTTTTGACTCAAAATTTAGAAAATATTAAGTAATACCAATGATTATTTTTCAACATCTAGGTCAGATCAAGAAAGAACTGTTCACAAAGTATACAACACAGTACCTTTTGCTTTACAACGAGGTATTCATTCTGTAGAAGTATTAGAACCATTGTCAGCAGATATTTTAGATATGGATGTGGTATCTGATACCTTTGAACCAACTGTACCATCATTTGCAGATCATCTGTGGGGATTTTTTACAGGTATAAAATAAGTGCTCTGTATTTATTGCAAATGTGTTGCTTTACTGTGTAGATGTAAAATTATATCTTGTTGATCATAGGGATAAGGCAACGTGGTTTGCAATCCACTGAAGAGTTACTTAGGGAAGGGACAGTTATTACGGGTATAGGTGAATTAACAAGAGTGAAGTCTAAAACGCTTACATTACAACCTCCGTTGAATGGCACACCATTTTACTTAACAAGCATGTCAATTAGTTCTTTACTTAGGAAACTCGACGATCGTAAAAAGACATATAGGTAAGTTATACATTTTGTATAATATAAAACCAGGTTTTCTAAATTAATTTTTTGTCTGTTTTAGATTATTGTGTTTTATGTTTGGTGCGATTGGATTACTAATTGGTGGAATAGTGTTCCGACGTTATTGGAAAGATCGATCGGAACAAAGATTAGCAGAAGAATTGAGACAATCGCTTGCCGCATCTCGAAAAGAAAGGCGCCAAAGAGTAAGAGATACGGATCTTAGGGAAGATCAGTTATGCGTTGTTTGTCGCACAAATCCTCGCGAAATCATTCTTCTTCCATGTGGACATGTTTGCCTGTGTGAAGACTGTGCTGATGATATTGTCAATGGTTGCCCTGTTTGTAGAGCACCAATTACACAAAAAGCTGCAGCGTATATCATCTAGCACCGAATAATTTATAAATGCCAAAAAATTGTTTGTTACTTGATACAGAACAATGTTTTAAGGAATGAAAATTGAATAAATGCGTTATTATTAAACATTGAAACAATGCTATGACTTGAAATTCTAAATTTTTTAATTATCTGTCATTAAATTAACAAGGATAATAACAGTATGCAATTAGTATTTTAAATAATAAATTATCAAATTAGTATTATTACAACGGAAAGTTTAATATTCAATACCATAGTATATTATATTGAAATTGAATTGTACATATGAAATTTTTATATTAATGTGTTTTATTATGCTTATAAAACATGTCAGAATTCTATATTTTGTAATTTACTTTTACCATTGTTTTTAATTTCACTGTTCTCTTGTGTTTTATTCTTGTTTGCATCCATTATTCGTTTTACTTTGGTGGATTTTCCAATACCAAGTTTTGGTAGTCCTCTGTTCAAACCTTCTAACATGATGCAAGCTTTACATATTTCTTGACTCGAAACAAATCCACAACGAGAACAAGTTCTTCGTTCCGGCATTTTAACGCTATCTTTAACTTGCATTGTTTCCCCTATAAGAACAAACTTTTGTCATAAAAACTAATACTGATAAAATTTAAACAAAATAATATCAATTACCAGAATGAATTATATCCAATATGGATGAAGGTCTAATTTTCTCTAGATCTTTCAGAAATGTTCTTGCATGTCCTCTGTATGCATTTGGTGCAAACACACACTCTGTTGAAAAGTAGATCAAATGTTTAAAATATGCATACATCACTATTTCTTTTTCATAAGCATATTTTAGTGGCTTGCATCGTTTTATGCAATCTGCTCCTGCCTGTATTTTAATCATAACATTTATTATTAATATACAGGGTTTCTTTTATGTCTGGTGAAAGAGATTTATTTAAAAATCTTACGGTAATAATTGAAGTGCATCTTTGTAATCTTGCAATGTCACCACGTAAAATGTTCATTAAAACTGTTTCTGCTATATCATCTGCATTGTGGCCTGTTGCAATACAATCAACTTTCAACAAAGCAGCACCCCTGTCTAATGCCTGTCTTCTGAAAACTCCACAAAATGTGCAGTTGCTTTTTTTTCCAATCTGAATTTGAAAAATTTCTGTATAATAAGTATAAATTATTTTAATATAAAATTGTATTATATATATATTCATACTTCTGCTACAATTTCATCCATTGTCCATCCATATAATTCTTTATAAGATAATATTTTCAGTGGTAATCCGTAGTCATCTTTATTTTGTTGAACAGTTTTTAAACTATCATCCCTGTATCCTAAAATGATATAATTTTTTAGAAAATAATTTTACAAACTTTAAAGCATTGTAATTTTTATTCTTTATACCTGTAATTCCTTCATCAATGGATAAAAGAAACAGTTCAATTCCATATTGGTGGCGTTCATTCAAAATTTTCAATACATATGCAAGTACTGTAGAATCTTTTCCACCTGATGCTCCAATAGCAACTTTGTCACCAGGCTTAAACAATTTGCCTCTTACAATAGTATCATGAATTTCATTTTCAAAAGCCAAGAAAAAACATTCTTTGCACAAAGCATGTCCAGTTTTGGGTCTCTGTAAATGAATATTTCTCATATACTTTGATAACATATACTTTCAAATATCAGTTATCATAATGGTTTAATCATTTTATTTACTTTGAGAATAGCATCTTTTCCACAATTTGTTGAACACGAGATTGGCATTTTGATTTCAATATATGTACATATAATTTTTTATAAATGTTACAATGAAATATGTGTGTTATATTATTGTATTTTTATTTAAAAGTTAATTTCTTCAGCTTTATTTTATATAAATGTAACCTAATCCATTCATATGAAGGTTATAATGATTTTTATTAATCTAATTAATCTACTTGTTGCATATGTAAAAGTAGCTTCAGAATATAATTAAATCTAATTGAATTCCTATCTATACAACGTGAAAATAATAAAAATTGACGAATGTGTACAAAATAATAAAATGTTTTGAGTCAGATGAAATTTCACAACACACGACATATGTTTAATTGTTTAATCTTCTGGTTTCTCTGGAGGTGGTCCACAGGGCTGAAGCATTTTCTCCATAAGATTAAATCGAACACGTGCTTTTGCTTCGTTTTCTGCGATAGCAAAGAAATTCAGCAGATCATAATGTCCCATGTAAGAACTACAAGAATCACGATGCTGGTTTACGAGCCATTCGAACTTGGTCGTGTCAGCGTGGCCGGTGCCTATATACTTTGACTGCAAATGTTCTAACTGACTATGAATATTGTAACGTTCTCCCATAATTTATATTATTTTTGCAACAATCGCAAGAATATTTATGTTCAGTTATTGTATATATGCCGTTTTTGATTCGTTTTATTAATACCATAGACAACGTATGTTACAGAACAATCATCTTACGGGAGTTCATGATACGCAATCTGAAATACCGGCATGGCCTTAAAACCTCATTTGTCAGTGATTGTGTGGAACACTTTAAGCTTAAAGATAGTGATTTGTAAATAATTCGAATATCATATAAACGTGTGAATATACAAAATAAAATACAGGAATTCTAATTGTATTTTAAACTTGGTTCGTGTTATATAAAATATGAATACATGAATACATGTAACTATAGACATTTGGTAGTAAAGTATTCAGTTGTAGATGTATTTATATTTGTACATAAGCATGATAAATAAATTTAACTCAATCAATTGCATCAAGTATAATAATATTTAAGATTATTCTGCAATTTCAGATATTTTACAGTTAGTCGGTAGAGTGCAGCACTTGCCGCTTGTTACATCAGACAATAATGACGTGCTAATGGTTAATGGCTTCTACTTACTTGAGCTACCTTTATGAGAAAGCCAAATACAATCCAAAGAAAATTCATGAGATATGATGCATCGGCTTGTAAAACTATAAAAATATGATTGCCTGAACATTTAACCGTTACAATAGCTATTAATTTTTATTAAATTTTACTCGTGGCCTACGAAATATGTGTTGAAATTGTTTACTGAGAAACGAACGTAACCATTATATTCATCGCTACGTTGGATCAGCTCGATGCAAAGAAACCCAACATTCGGTGTGATATCACAAGATCCATATTGCACGTGAGTACTAATATTCGTTATAGCTTGTAATGTGTATAAAAAATAAAAACTAACTCTCTTTTATGAAAACTGGGCAACTCCCTTTCTACCCAGTCGTTAACAATGGCGGCTATGCTAGATTCGATGAAAAATAATTTTCTGCACAACGTTCTTTGAATCGACAAATCATTGATACATATTTCATAAATTTTGTGTTTTCATTTGGAAAATGTGACAATGTATTAGAAATCACCATGACATACACTTGTTAAAGAATTGTGTTGTTTCGAAAATACTGTTACGTCGACTAATCTATGCATGTGCATGTTCGTGTGTCTTCTACATGCGCGTATTATATGTGTATGCTATATCCATGACGATCGGTATTAAAGTATACATAGAAGAGAATAGAAGTAATCGTATTTTTAAAAATTTGTTATTTAGATTAAAATTAAGGTAAGAATTACAAGTACTTGATAATGTATATTAAGGTTTAGTTGAATTTTAAATCTTACTGTATCTTACTTTTTAACATATCACCTGTTTTCATGTTATACATAAATATTTAAGCATTTATATTATAATAATTTAGTTTTATTTCAACTTTAATAATAGTGCCTGTAAATAAGATGTTATTTAAAAAGTATAACATTATTTTATTTAAATTGATGTATTATATAAGGGGCATATGCAATATTTATGTATTTATTTTTATGCATTGCAGTAGGTGACATGCCTAGCAGCCGTGATATTGAAAGAGCTGAACGTAATGGAAGATTTCGTTCTCGTAGAAGAGGCAGTACCAGCAGTGATATAAATCGTCATAGTTTTGAAGCACTAGATAAGAAGCATAGAAGGCATGGAAAAAGCAAAAGTTCTGGAAAGAAAAAGAAAAAGAGGTCGAGAGATAAATCTATAGAGAATGTTCCAACTGTAGCTTCTTCCATTGTTAAACCTTTGGTTGAATACTCAGACGTGAGTAGTGAAGATCTATCCGAACCAGAAGCAGGAGAAATTCAATCAGAAGATAGTAGAGGTAATAGCTACACAGATGGAGAAGTACCTGAACCAGTTTTGCAGAGACGTTATTATGGTGGGAGTCCAGTGCGTGCTCTTGGAGCCTCCCCCATTAGTCTTTCACCGTCTCCACCTGTTCAGCACAGGCATGCTAACAGACATTACTCGCCAAACGAACAGCAGCCTTCGGCGCTTCATGGTGCGACACCCGACTATGAAGAAGAATCGAGACGATACGCGAGAAGAAAAGAGAAGAAACACAAACGGGAGAAGAAAAAGAAAAGAAGTCTTAGTCCTTCATCAAGTTCTGGGAAAAAGAAGAAACGAAAGTCCAAAAGACATTCTCATAGTTTGAGTCCACATCGAATCGCGGATGAAATCATAATCAGTCCAGAACATGAGAAACCAGTTGGAAACTGGTCAGAGTCTCCGCCTTTGCCATTGAAAGATAGTACCTCGCCGATATCGCCGGCAACACCTCAAGAACAAAGATGTATGAGCGATGTAGAACTCGAGATAACTAGGCAACCACGAAACGTCACTCCTCCGCCGCTTCCCCCGAGGCCAACAGAATCTCCGCACACCCCTTTGTTACCGCCAAGAACGACAACTCCGGAGAGCAATAAAGCAAGTTTATCCACAATGAAACATACCCCCGAAAGGCAAAAGCATAGTCCTAGCATTCATACTCGTCGTAGTAGCGTTAGTCCAGTGCCCACCATTAGTTCAAGTCGAAGAAGACCTCACAGTCCTAGTCCACCGTCTAGAAGAAGGGACCATAGCCCGACGAGAAGAAGAGATTTTAGCCCGAGTCCAATGGTGCACAGGATCAGGCATAGTCCTAGTCCCACGAGGCGGCGGGAGTTCAGTCCGAGTCCTGTGAGCCATCGACGCAGAGATCCTGTTAGTTCTCCATCTTCGAGTAAGCGTAGAAGGCGGGAAGATTCTGAGCGACGACATCGGCATCACGAAAAAGATAGAAGAGATAAAAGAAAGTCAAGATCGACCAGAAGCCCTACCGGAAGCAGGTATTGCATATTATATGTAAATTATGCGTGTGAATTAGGATCATTCGTTTTTCCTTCACAAATCAAGTTAATTACTTTTCAGATTGCACTTACCTCTTTCTCGGTCGCGATCTCGGAGTCCTGGAAGGTGGCGGAAGATACAATCACGCTCAAGGTCGCGTTCGCGAAGACGAAGTCGTACCCCAAAGAAGTCCCGTTCTCCTAGCAAGTCTCACAAATCGACAAGGAAACACAAATCAAAAAGCCCTCGACCTTCGAGGATACCTTCCCCCTCTCCTCATAGGCCTAGAGCGAGGAGCCCGTCGAGTATAACGGCAAGGAACCTTAGTCTACAAGCAAAGATTAGTGAAACTAGTTTATTCGCTGAGTTGGTAAAGGATCGGAATATGAGGGAGTTAGCGTACAAAAAGTTGCAGGCAGCCAAGGAGAAGGCTGTGAATCAGGACGAAGTTCAGATCATAGAAGGTACTGATGAAAAAGATGGCAATGCGTCTGCTGAGAATAAAGCTTCTGACAATAAAGAGAAATATATGAATCACAAAGAGCAATTAAAGCCGACAAATGAAAGTATAAAGTCTGTTGATCTTGTGGATATTCCAGTTCCAATGTCGGACGATAACGGGATCGCAGGGAAAACGCCCCCGTTGCCAATGGCGCAATCCGTTAATTCATCGAACCTGATGCCTGGAGCTAACCAACACTCTTCAGCTATTGTATATACCTCGTCCGTAACGATTGCATCTAGCGGCTCGGTGAATGTAACGAGCAGTCCAAGTTTCCCGGCTGTTACGAACGTTCAAGCGCCGCCATTGCCGCAATCAGAACCCGCGAACGCATCGGGTCTACCGCATGTATCTATGCCAGTGCCTATTCCTGTACCAGTACCTGTTCTCCCTAATTTATCTGTTCCGCCTCCCCCTATTCCCATACCAGTCCCGGCGCCTAACACAGCCATGTCTAAATTCAATCCCCCAAACAACTTAGTTCCTCTGAAGTCTGTGGACCCTCCCAAACCCCCAATCGTGGCGTTCAAAACTAAAAGTTTGTCGAGATTGCCATTACCACCTGGAATTAATCAAAACGATTTAGAGAGTATAGACTCGCCACCAAGTCGATCCCCGAGTCCGCCTAGCAAAGCACAACTGAAGTTCCCTGCTTCGACCACGAAACCACCGCAGAAGAAGAGTATTAAAGATTTACCTATGCCACCAGGTAACTTATTGGTATTAATCTTAATTTTATTTCATTGTAATTTCAGTAATATCCTTATTCGTTGTTTTTAATATTCAGTTGTTCCTGGCTCGGAAGATTTAAGCGGAGAGGACGATCCAAACGCAACACCGCCACGCACGAAAGTCGAACGTGTCCCACCGAAACCAAAACTAAAAAGACCAAAAATACTGAAACGTAGAGGTTCTAGAAACTGTCACACTCCTATGTCGGCTTCCGGTGGCAAGGATTGGGGAGAACGTTGCGTCGATGTGTTTGAAGTCATCGCTCAAATTGGGGAGGGTACTTATGGACAAGTTTACAAAGCTCAGGATAAGCGAGCTGGTGTACTGGTTGCGCTGAAGAAAGTTCGATTGGAGAACGAGAAAGAAGGATTTCCTATCACGGCTGTGCGCGAAATAAAAATTTTGCGTCAGCTCAATCATAAAAATATTGTCAATTTAAGGGAAATCGTCACCGATAAACAGGATGCTCTAGACTTTAGAAAGGTATCGTATCAAAACTTAAATTAACAAGAAATACAAAAACAGAATCATTAAACGTTACATATTATTTTATAGGACAAAGGTTCGTTTTATCTCGTGTTCGAGTACATGGATCACGATTTGATGGGTCTCCTGGAATCAGGAATGGTCGACTTCAACGAAATGAATAATGCTAGCATCATGAAGCAATTGTTAGACGGATTGAATTACTGCCACAGTAAAAATTTTCTACACAGGGACATTAAATGTTCTAACATATTAATGAATAACAAGTATGTAAAACGAATTACGAGGAGGAAAAATGATTTTTAATTTCTACAGTCACGTGTTATTTTTATAGAGGGGAAGTCAAGTTGGCTGATTTTGGGCTCGCGAGACTTTACAACGCCGAGGATAGGCAACGTCCTTATACGAACAAAGTAATAACTTTGTGGTATAGGCCGCCTGAACTGTTATTAGGAGAAGAACGTTACGGTCCCGCGATAGACGTATGGAGTTGTGGTTGCATTCTAGGGGAATTATTTTCTAAGAAACCACTGTTTCAGGTACAAAAATGATACTGATTTAAGAAGATAAATAATGAGCACAACATACTTAATTATATGATCCATTTTTATTAGGCGAATATAGAAATGATGCAGTTGGAGATGATTTCTAGAGTCTGTGGTACACCGACTCCTGCCGTTTGGCCTTCTGTGATAAAATTACCATTGTGGCATACGTTGAAACCAAAAAAATCACATAGGAGACGTTTGCGAGAAGATTTCTCGTTCATGCCAGCGCCGGCTCTGGATCTTTTAGACAAAATGCTCGAATTAGATCCTGAAAAGCGAATAACCGCTGCTGACGCATTGAAAAGTGCTTGGCTGAAAAATGTTCAACCAGAGCAGTATGTTTTCTTTTTCCTAAATACTCTGTTTAGGTTATTCGTTTAAAATGACATTAACATAAAATTACAAAGGTAGAATTCATTTTAGAGTACAATTAAATAGAATATTAATACTTAAGATATTTACTTTTTTTCTCTCTTTTTTTTTTTCTTTAAAAATCTATTTTGTAAAATCTATATCTCTATTACGTAAAAAATTAGGATGCCAGCACCTCAACTTCCTACTTGGCAAGACTGTCATGAGCTGTGGAGCAAAAAACGAAGACGCCAGCTGCGTGAACAACAAGAAAGCTCAGCTGGAAAGATACCTCTTCTTCCTCTTCCGAATAAGGGAGGTCCTCATAAGGCTATCGAAGATCTATCAGATGTCGGGGGGTGAGTAGTCGTTGAGAGACATAAATTCGCACAAAAAAACCGAGAGACCGCGATCCAGTACTGACCAGATATACTAATTGCTTACACACGTAGATGGCTGTGTACTGCAGTTGTTGCTTGGCATTTATTTTCTTAGCAAAAAATGCGTTATTAAAAGATATTTATTTATAGAATGGAAAAAAAACATAACTGTTGTAGTATCTTATTTTTCACCGTCCGTCTGCATGCGACTTTTTCAATAATGGATAAAATAAGTTAATTTTAGTTTGATTCACAGTCGTTCAAACACGACGATGGCTATAGTGCAGAACAGTGGAATATAGAGACACGAAAATGTACAACATCGTTCTCTCTTTTCATGGGTTTACTACAGAAAAATGTTCCAACATTTTACTTTTAAATATACACGAGATATTTTGAACGCATGTATAAAAAAAAAAGGAAAGGAAAGGAAACATACAAAATTTACAGCGATACTTTTGTCATGACAGAATATGTTATAATGTTTAAGCTGTGTGGCTATATCTTTAAATGATAGTGATAATATATACATATATAAATCGACATCCGGAGAAACATGATAAATGAACATGCTAATCATCAAAACATCATATTAATATTTTGCTTTAAAGTAATACAAAGATATTATTTGATTTAAAAAAAAGGATGTAGATATTTATAGTGAAAGGAAAACATATTATCATCTACTACAATCCATTTGTGAGTCAGTTTCATTGATTGCCTTAAAAAGTAATCATATGAACTTGGAAAAAGAAATTACGAAATATTTTTTACGATATAATAACATTATGACCAATATGGAAATAAAACATGTACATATTTGCTAATCTAAAAAGAGTGCATGCACGTATATATGCATATATAATTATGGCATATTTGTGTATGTAAAATGAATGCACATCTGTATAATTTTTCATTCAAGAAATATATATATATGCATTTACATAATTTACATGTATATGCATATAATTAATTAATATACATGATTGTATCAATGATATAAACATATATATAAATATATCTATAAAATAGTCGCCTTTAAATAATAAATTATACAACAAGAAAATGCAAAAAAAAAAAACAAATATAGTAGATAAAACTATGTGATTGTAAATAAAAAGAGATCAAAATTACTGAAATTTCACATGTTAATTTTTAATAAATTAATAATTTTTAATAATAAATTATTAAATTGTGAAATATTTACAAGCGCATGAAAGGATATATTAGAAAATGAATGAGCAAACGATGCGAATTAATGAGACGATAATATAGTATTGAAGTGTAAATAGGTAAACAATGGATACTCAGAAGAAGCTGTTCGGAAGATTGAAGATGTGGAATTACAAGAAAAATCAAGATCAAAAAAATGTGAATGTAAAATGCAAAATATCAATATTATGGCCATCCCTTGTCGACATTTTTATTTTATTTACGTTTAATTCGGTTCATTTAAAACATTCACATTTATAGCTTAGGTATAATTTTTAATTGATCATATTTCCGTAACGGTGTTATAGTTTGTTCTTCTGTATTGTAGATAGTTATATATAAGTTTCAATATACGAATGGCAATACTTGATATCTGTTAGTTTCATGTATCTGCATGGTGTATCTATATCAATGCCATTCTTATAATGAAATTCGGAATTTAGATAAACTTAATGTATTATCATCACAATGTAAAATAATATTGAATTTACTGTAATATAAAATATTTACTGAATGTCCATGGGCGATTCGCCTGGTACTTTTATGGACAATGAATTTCCAATGTTATTAAAATATTTTATCATTTAATTTGTTTAGTCCCTTTCAATGTTTTCTATATTTTAATTTATGAACTAAGCAATCATGATCCTGCAAACAAATTGTATTTGATATATAAAAAGAAAAAAACCACTGGGACCTTGGGAATGAATGATAATGCCAGTGTACACATAATTGATGTACACTTTCGAAATAAGTAAAAAGTACATGTTATTTTTCTACTTATTCCACGATAAATTCAACACAAATATTTGACACATTTATTACTTCAATTGTAGAATGTACAAAAAATAAATAACATGTTAATGTTACAAGAATACGATTTCATATATAATAAATTGAAAAAGTGCAAGTGGTTTGAACGTTTTGTGTAGATACTGAAGAGTGTTACAATAATAACAGGATGATTGAAAAGTTTATGTAGTTCATTCTTAAATAAATATTTTATTATGGGTTACATAACTTTTATCATTCTGTGTTCTATCTTTAGAAATCATTCTCAAAGTATATATGACACATACTTGAACAACATTTGAATCATACATCATAAATTGCTAAATTCTTATTAATTGAAAAAAGAAAATGATCTTGTACAAATTAAAATATATGCTATTTCACAGTATTGTACAATAAAAAGTTTATATTTAGAATAGAAGAAAAAAATTAAAAAATAAACTTCATTATTAGAAATTATAATAATTTTTTCATATTAGTAATTAATAAAATATGTTTTCCATGTTTGCTACTTTATTTAAAGCTAAACATAAGAAAAGATATAATATTCTATTAGATAAATATACATTGTTCTTATTAAAGGTATATTTAAAATGTAATGCAATTGAAGAGTTGTTTCAGCGTTTTGTTATATTAAACTTTTGTAGTATTCAAGATTTTTTTTTAAGTAGCATAATCAAATTTTCATGCTTATTTCAAGTTTTTAAGAATTTTATCAATTTTTGTTATTTATATGTGTTAGTAGTTTGTTATGAATAAAAGCAAATACAAGTATACTGTATATGATACCCACTCAATGAAAATGCACACCAAAATATATTACATACTATAAACATATCAAATATTTGATTCCTAACCATTGATCTTACTGTATAATTTCTATAAACAACATTCATTTGGTTATGTATATTATTATTTGTTATATGTACTAATAGTATTATATGTAATAAATGCTATAATTGTATTGTAGATTGTTAACAGACTGTATTGTGGAATTTGTAGAAAGTAACATGATACTTCAAACATAAAATAATAATTACTATAAATGAATAAAAAAAATTGGCAAGATATCTAATAAAAGAAAAAATTATGTTTCAGGAAGTAATGTTATTGTGGCTGATTGATAAAGGGCAAATTTTATAACACTTATAAGAATATAAATAGGTAATAAATGTTCAAATTTATATATGTTTATACCCAGGGTGTCCAGTTCAATAATTCATATCAGATTTGGTTTTGTGTATCATATAACAAATTCATCTGCTTGGGCTTTACGATTAAAATAAAAGGCTTGATTGTTTTGTGCAGAACGGTTGAGGATGGAATGGATTCAACAATTACATTATGATCTTAATATTTATAACTTCTTATAAAAATTGTTTTTATCATATTCAGTTATAAAAGTATAAATGATAAGTATACCAATAAGTTGTGAAAAATAAAATTTCTAGAATATGAATAAAAGTTAATATGCTATGACTATTAAATTGCATGTATATCCATATAAAATATTGATTTCTTAGCCTTGCTTCTTCAACATGCACGTTTACAAAACCATACATCATCATCTATTTGCATGGTCTTTATGGATTATTTAAATAAGTGTTATTGTTGTAATAAATGTTACTACTCGTTTTCATGATATTCAGTATGAAATTTTATTTAAAGCTCTCTGTTTTTATTGGTATTATTTTTACTATCACAAATACACTAATATGATTAATCTGCTATCAGTTTCAAAAGGCTTTCATTTCATTTTAACAGCAATAAATCATCACAAAAGTTATTGTACAAGATCATGACAGTCTATAAAATTTTCATTATAACATGTAACCATCGCCATCAAATATTTATATGTGTCATTAAATATATCTACTAATTACTTGTGTTCTTTTATATATAAATATGTCTAAGATATAATATATATATATATATATATATATATATTTTTTTTTTTATATATAATAATTTAATGAACAGTTATGTTTATTGAAATATTCAATTTTACAACATTTTTGTAGTTTTGAAATAAATTTTTGACTTGATTTCAGGTCTTCCAAACGTTTAAAAATGGAAGCAGGTTACAATTCTCATCCAAATCGTCTTGGTCCGGAATCTCATTATGCGGGAGATAATATGTTTAACCAAAGTAGACCATACATGGTCTCATCACCATCATATTATTATGCTAGTCCTCCACCTGTTACACCACGGTCCAAGGGAGATGCTAGTAGACCTTACATGGTTTCATCACCATCATATTATTATACTAGTCCTCCATCCGTTACACCACGGCCCAAGGGAGATAATACCGCTCACACAACAGAATTATGCGCAGACGATACCCTTGCTCGAAAATTAAGTATTCTTACAAATACATTAAATCAGGGAAAGCCAATTCGTGTTGAAGATCTTATGTCACTTCGATCAGAAAATGAGGTAAACAAGTTAGGATTATTATTTTAAATGTTTCATGTAATTCTCTGTCTTTTATCCAATCAATGATATTTCAGTATTACTTTATAATGGTTTAATAATATAAATAATTATTGTTTAAATTACAGAGTGACCCAAAAGTAGTACAGTTGTTAGGAGAATTGCACGCTGAACTCCGATTAGCTGCAAATTCAAGACCAAGTGGATTAGCAGATTCTCATCTTTCTACATTAAATCCACCATCTTTAGGTAGGTTTAACTTCTATTGGCTTTCACTTTGTAGTTATGACATGATGTTGATTTAAATTTTATTTTCACAGATTCAAATGCAGCTCAATCAGGAAACTTTGATGCGCATGCAGTTTATGCTGGTGATGATGCAATGAGCTCTGGAAGGTGGTCACAAGTGGCTACAGCTGGTGTTCGCAGTGCATTATTAGCGCTCATGTCGCGCTATGGTTTGGAAACTTGCAATCCTTCCCCTGTTATCACCCGACCCCCAGGTAAACCAGCATCCAACCTAACACAAAACCTTTTCCTACCCTCAACCTCCTCTCAGTCAGCATTCAGCTCATAATGATTTGTATATATAACTCTTTACAGCGTTCTAAGCTATATATTCTGTATAAAGTTGGAAAAGGTCTAAATTGCTATTTTTTAAATTAACTAGGCATGGAAGTACAACTGCATCCAAGTTGTTTATAGACTCTACTATCTGTTCATAACTGTAAGTGCACATTTGGTGTATACTTGTATATAATTGATGTATTATTGATACCTGACCAGTTACTTAATACAGTACTTGTATCTTTAATAATATCAAACATGCTCTTTATAGTGCACATTTACATGATATATGAAGCAAGAGCTTTAATATCTTAATATTTTCTTTTTCTATCTTTCTGAAATATGAAATTTTTTGTTTAACAGCAAAATTATTTGATATTTATGTACATACATAAAAGCATATGTTCAATGTATGTACATCTTCAAATTTTTTTAACAAAATATTTCCTTTGTATGGAGATATTTTCGTTTTATTTCAAGTAAAACTTCTTTTTAAAGAATTTAGCATTATATAATTTATGTTAAGTATGTATTTTGTTATAACAAAGAAAAAAAAGTGAAAAAGAGAAATGAAAGAATGAGGTGTTCAGAAAATATTCAAATTTTGATGCATTCTGAACATTTATTTGTTGCATAAGATTTTTTTATATAAGATGTTAATGCTTATTTATTATTGAATATTTACGGGATGTGATGTACATAAAAAATATCAATATATAATAAAGATACAAAAAATATACGAATACAGTAGGATTTTTTTAGGACAGGAAAAAGAATAGTCTAACTGTATATTTTAATAAACAATTCCGTAGTTCGTGGTAAAACATTTATGATATTAAAGTTAATTTCTTTTTGGTTAGATACTTACAAAATTATGTCAAATGGGTTAACCATGCATTAAAAGAAATAGAAGAACAGCTTCTAAAACAGTAATTTTTTAATGAAATATGAATAGAAATAGATAAAAGAAATTAATACAACTTTCACGAACATTTCAGATTGAAGTGATTACAAGAGAACACGTACATCGTGAAAATGAGGTTAGGATCTGTGCTTTTGTACCGGCAAGCTGCATATGACGATATGGCGAACTGTGCTCCGATTCGAAAGAAACAAGCGACGCGCTATAGATCATTCAATGAAGTGAACAACGGTACGACGTTGTGGGAATGACTAATAAATTGTTTGCTTTTGTTGACTTTGTTCGATTCTATACTCGTGTGGTATTAATATACGTAATAAAAAAAACGTAACGAATTAACAGTATACGCAAAAAGAGGACGGGGTACTAAGTTGCTTGAGAAAATAAACATCTAACCTCGTCTATTTTGTTGATGACTATGTCAGATGTTCTGCAACTTGATTGTTCTATGCATAATGAAATCGCGCGAAATGCTACGAAAAGTTTTGCCGGAATGCTTGAAAAAGCGTTTGAACAGTATAAAAGTAAGTACATATATAATACTTTTTCATTAACAATCTTTAACAAGATTTTGTTTCTTCCATAGTTATAATGAATTATGTTTTCGAATGAACTATTGTCATATGTTAGTTCCTTTATTTTAAGAATTATTATACATATAAGTATTGTTTGTTTTTTATTGTTGGTTTAAAAACAAAAGGTTATAACAAAACATAATTATAACGTTTTGATAGTTTATATCACAACTATAGATTTTATTGAAAGTTTTGTAATTTAAATTATATCTTTCAAATTTTTTTATTTACAGAATTATGGAATGAATATTTAAAGCTGAGAAAGCATTGTGAAGATGCCAATTTTAAAATTCCATTTCAATTGTTTGAGTCAGGTGACTGTAATAATAAAGATATTTCCAATAAAGATGTGTAAGTTTTGTTTGTATCATCAGTTCTTAATGTTTATTTATTTTATATAATTATAAATATTATTGTAAGTATCTGTGTATCATTAGACAAATATTGCTTACATTTCATTTCATTTTAGCAATACATCATCACAGGTTTATTGTGGATGTTCTATAAAATTATCTGATATAAGTCAGATGATGCCTGGAAATACAAATATATCCACATCTGTATGTGCAAGTGCTCCTATTATTTGTAGTTCTGGCATTGTTGCTGATTTGGATGATAATATTTCATATGATGATAAATTTGTATACCAGCAAAGAAACCAAGATAGGTTAATGAGCAGTCCAATACTTATAAAAAACCGGGTCAAAGCTAAGAAAAATAATGTTGCATCAAGTCATTCTTCACAGAATTCTTTTTCAAAAGATTCTGATGAATATGTAGCACATGAGTGTATACCAGTAAAAGAAAACCTTTCTATTTTAGTAAACAGTCCTAAAAAAAATGAATTGTTTAATGAATCAAAGAAAGATGAATGTTCATTATTTTCTTTAAATGAAAGTGAAGTTGAATGTACACCTATGGCTAAAGTATCAAGAGAGTTAAGAATTAGTAAGCTGTATAATGTTGATACTATATTATTGAAAAATGGCAAAAAAATAAAACAATCACAACTTGTATTTCTTCCAAGTGAACAATCAGTAGAAAACAGATTGAATCCTTTACAATCACACATATCATCTACACCTGAAAAAACGACAGAAGATGAGTCAAAAGATAATCAATCTATAGATGAAGAAATAATACAGGGTAGCCCTAATAAAAGTACTGAATCAAATCTAAGAATAAAAAATATGAAAGTTAAAAGAAAGATTCCTTTTAAAACTAATCAAGCAAGTACAAAAGAAAAAAATAGATATGATAGAGAGGTCAAAGTTCCTTTAAAAGAAAAGGGTCAAACAATTTTAAAACACAGTTTAATGTCTATGTGTATACCTAAACAAGATCAATTATCTTCACTTAAAAAATCAGAAACATTTAGGTTTTCAAGTGATGAGAAAACTGGAAACAGATCTGATGTATCTTCAGAAGATAACTTTGAACATATGCAAAAAGATAAAGAATCACAAATTGTAAAAAATATTGACCAAACAGAGAAAGAATCAATTGATGAAAAAGCTAATAGTAAATCTTCTATATGTGATGATGAAACATTTTGTATGTTAGGAGAAAAGCTCAAAGAAGTGCCTAGTTGTAATGCAATTTCACAAACTATTAAAGAAAATATATTTGAAGATGATAAATCATCAGTACCTTCACCTGTAAGGAGGAGTCTTATAAATAGTTTTGATATGTAAGCATTGTTTATATCAGTGTACTGATTTCTTAACTGCAAATTATCATTAATGTATTTGTTTTTAAAGGCCATACAAGAGAAAAAACACAGAAATTGATCAACCTTCAAAGAAAAGATCGGACAGGGAGAAGATGACTGGTGTTACTTGTTGGGAATGTAAAAAGGTACTGTGTAATATTTTTAACAAATCTATATTGTAACAACGGTATTAAGTAACACTATTTAAAAGATTTTATTTCTAGTATTATGAAAATCTTGGACTTTCGGAGAAAGAAATAAAAGCGAGACAGAACCAATGTTCTCGGCATAGAATTGTTCAAAAGAAAAGAGAAGATACACCCGAAGGTAATACCGTCATTATTATTCTATAATTTCAGACAAACAACACGATATTTGTTAACTTTTACGAACATTAACATTTTTCAGGGTTTTGGAATCCAATATTTTCTGGTACATATTCATCTACTTTTCAGGATGATTAAGATGAAGGAAGTTGAACAGTAGTTAACTTTTCTTAAATGCGAATATTTTCTACGTTAATTCTAAACTATCTGTTAATATTATAGAATCTCAGTTGTACATGCTAAAGTTGTAGAATCTCAAACTACTTGCTGTCATTGTGAAGTTATTTATATACATATATAATATATAAGAGTTATAATAAAACAAAAGAGAATAAATCTGAAGAATAAGATTACCTTATGATTTGAACATAGAGCGATTTATTATATTATAACACATATAGTATTACATTTTGAATAACATAGTATATATTCATATATTATTTCATTTTATATAGATTCATCCCTTTGCATAAAAATATAGAATCTGTTATATCAATCTGTGCTAAAAAGGACTAACGAAACTTATCAGTTGGTCAAGCAAACTTTCATCGGTACAATACTTGTATTAATTTAGTACAAGGTAGAAACTATTATAATTAATACTTTTAATTCCCGTATACTTAGGTGTGTAAAGAACTTGATGTTCAGAGACGTTTTCAAGGACACAACTAATTGGTATTATACATCATATGATTTCAACTGTTCTGTTTACTCGTCGACCTATTTTTATAATTTTCATTTATTACTTGCAGCACTTAAGAATCTTGAATCACAATTGAACAAAAAGGATGATACTACGGAAATGTAAATACAAAAGAAGAAACATTAATTGACAGTAATCGTTCTGCACAATGACAAGGAAGGAACTTTAAATGCAATACGTTCATCCTGCGAGGAGCTGAATATACAGGACTAATAATGCTGCATTCTTTAAACAAAGACAGCACTTCCATTTACAAATCTTCTATATCGACACGATTGTTTGTGCAAACATGTACGTTTACATTTCTCTTTCCATCTTCTTATATACCATCTAATATCATCTTCATGATATAATAATTAAACATTTTATCTGGAAAGTGTGTTAACACAAAACACTTTCATATGATGTTTAGGACATTAAGTTTACATTATGCAGCCACACTATAATTCGTATTTCACATTGATAAAACATTATTCTCATAATTTCTTTTTTTTTATTACGATACTTAATTATAATATGGATATTGTGCAGCTCGATCATTTCTTTTTTTTTTTCGTATGCGTAGAAAAGAGACTGATAGTGCTTCTTGCGATATTTTCACGTTAAAAGTCACCTTAAACGTCGAATAAAATTCATTGTACGGAAATAACATTCATAGCCGTTCGTTAAAATCCATATTTTTTTAGAACATGTAACGATAGTATAAAAATTCTGATCTCAATCTTTAAAATGGTGATTTCAATTTTACCGTTCTCAACGTAAATATTAATTAACTAAAAATTAAAGTAATCACAATGAAAATTACATTTGCCTTAATCAACGCGAGCACTAAGTTATATGCAGCTGATAGAATTGACTGAGCAGATAGAACTACATTCTTTATTCCGCGATATACTTTGATATTTTGTTTAAAGCTATTGTAAAGCACGTTAGTCGAGTCATCCGTTAGAGAAGGCAATATAATTTCAATTTAACTAATTAACAATGGAACAGATACTACGAAGACTGAGCTACATAATCGGTGATAAGCATCCGTTTTCGTCAAGAAGCGATACAGTTCGATACAAACAAGGTACAGTTCGTAAGATTATTCAGGAGCAAGATTTTACAAGAATATAGATCACAAAATCATTTCGTTATAAATCAATAGTTAGAATTCCAATACTTGCATAGCTCAGTCTTTTGAATGTGTATGCTTGCACCTGATCGTTTTAGTAGGCCGTAGTTAAACAAGGTACACAATAAACACTATCTGCAGGAATTGTTCCCTAGAAAACAGTGATCTATACGTATATCTTATATCACATTCGATATATCAATAAACAAAACCTACCATTGAAACCAAAGAATGTTTCTGGTGTTTCATGATGAAGCATAATTGAAGTAAAGTTTGTCAACAGCTTTTATGATCAGTATCTATGATTTGGAGGAAGAAAGTTACACAGAAACTAAAAGATCGAATAGCAACTGGAGCTGTAAATATGATTACCATGGACTAGAAGTATTTGGCCATTTTTCTTTGGATAGACTGTAATTAATACTTTGTTTTTACTCGCCACGACTGCAATTCGATTCAGTGTTTACTGGCTCTCCTTCGTCGAGGAAGTGCTCGCCAGAAGGGAGGATTTTTCCGCGGGGGGGACTGGTAAAGCCTTGAGAATCGCGTGTACTTCTTCCGCTACGGCCGTGAAAACGAACTTAAATTGTTGCTTGGTTGCGACCATGTCGGGCCTTTGATCTCGTATGTGCTCTAGTGTGGCTGCTATGTCGATTTCCTTGGCTCCTTTCATCATACGGTTCAAAACCATGTCGATTAAACAATAAGTACCGGTACGACCAGCACCGTCACTGTAAATGAAGGAAAACGATATAACGGCATAATGTTAATTGTTTCAAAATATGAATAATGAATCCTAGTTGCTTACCTGCAGTGCACTACTATAGGACATGATCTTCCTTTGTACGACTTGTTGATTTTTCTAGAATCACATGATATAATTAGAATCATGTATATTACATGAATAATGTGTCTGAGTTTAACACTTTGACTTCCAGGCTGCAACTACTACAAATTTCATTTGATAATAATTTTATTTTTGACAAACCAATATTTTGGTATTTTAAATATCTCTCAGGAATATTTTCAACCAAATATAGACTATGATTTTTAATGGAAATTCCTAGCAGTCAAGGTGTTAGATATTTACCTGCGAAATTCTAGAAGAGCCTTGATTGAGTATGGCACACCGTTTTCAGGCCAAGACAGGAAGTGGAATTGCGTTACCGTCCTGGTTTCGCCGGTGCGCAGATTCTTCAAGTAGAAGGAGCGGACCAAGTAATCGTCGCACCAGAAGTGCTCAGAGACAAGGTGGACCTCGTAAATGTGGTACAGTTCTGATCCTTCTTCCGGCCAGTAGCGATGACACATGGCGACTCCTTCCTCGGTGGGTCTGGTCAACATCACAATGACGACGCTTCCCTGTTCCCAAACGAGTTGCCAGAAGTCTGCCGTTGTGTGCGGCAACGGACCTTGTGTAGCAATGTAAGCAGGATTTCGTGGATCGTGATCCGTCTGAAATAGAGATTTATTCTAGACTTTGTCCTGTTTCTTTTTTATCAAACAATCATTGTAAATTCAAAAGCAAGTCACACGGTTCTTGTTCAATATGTGAAGAAGCACGTTTGCTAGAGATTTCTTTCATTTCCAATCGAAGCTGGTTTGTAAGACTGCTGTCTAAACTATGTGCACGCTCAGTATGTAGCTCAACTTGCATAAAATCTACTACTATCATGGAGGTAATTTCAGAGGTGGATTCAGCTTGCTAAATTAAGAAGAATTATTCATATAAACATTTTTTAGTTGTATTGAATATAATATTTAGTATAACTGCCATGTTGCAACTATTAAAAATTCCATTTGGTAGTAATTTTATTTTTGACAAATTTTATATTCTATTTCTACAATATTTTGTTAATTCTATTATCTATAATTTCTAATATCCAATGGGAAAATTTTCAACCAAATGAATTCTTAATTATATGGATGACGTGGCAGTCAAGGTGTTAAATGCAAAATCAAAAGACAAATGTTTACATGAATCTATTTTTCTTTTTCCAATTACACCTGCTGAATTCATTAATGAAATTACACCCACATTTACCAGTACCTGTACTCATGCTTCGATTTGCAATGCTGTGAAAATATCTATGCGAAAGCCTAAACTGTGAACGTATAACGATAGTATGTTCTACATGCTCGTCGTGTGACTTACCGATTTCTATTTTCAGTTCCATTTCAATGAATTTCAAAACGAACAGATTACTTCATGAACATCATTGTAAGTCTGATGCCTTTCATATCATCGATGATACTTACGATCGTCGAGGCGTTAATATAGTCGGAGTTATTGGCATTAGCGAGATCGTTTAATATCACCCTGGAATGATCGTAAGGTAGCGCTGCACCGGGTCGATTGCATTTAAAGTTCGCCTCGCTTTGCGCAATTTCGGTGGACGATGGATCCACCTCGTACGCGCACAGCGCTGCCCATTCTTGGTCTAATCGGTCTTTGTCTTTCAGGTGATCCTCCATGTAACTCTGGAACGCAATTGTTTTAATAAATGCGTTGGCTCCTCGTCGAAATTGTTCAAATTTGCATTTCTTGCAAAACTCTGGGTTAAACTACGAAAAGAATGGTACAGTTTGAATTTCGTTCTATTCATCAACTCACTAGAACCATCTGTCCAGTTGATATGTCCATATTCGAAAGAGCAGGTTCGTCGCCCCAGGAGGAGGTGCTGGAGCGATTCGAAGGCAAGTTATTGGTCTCGCCCTCGCGACTCAAGCTGGTGATCCGCGGGGATTCTGGTTTGTCAGTTGGTTGCTTGGCCTGCATCCTTGCCCTGCATAGATCCTGATAGTCCTTCGAGGCTTCTGGATCAGGCGTGACCAATCCTGCCAGCTTGGCTCGTGATTTAGCATGACGTCGAGCGATTACCAACGTTATCGCAGCGGCTACGGCGGCTGACGCGACTCCTGCAGCCACTATCGCCCCAAACATGCTCGAGCTCATCTGATACTCTCTGGTCACCTCCAATGTAGCAGGTAGTTTTGTCTTTAAACGAACAAGCATATTAATTGCTGTTCTGTGAATCAGTTTTATCATATTGTTTGAATACACTGCTCAAAGTAATTAGAAAATTTGTGAGATGCAATTATCGTGTTTTAAAATCGTTTTCTAATCGTTTGAAGCAGTGTATACTCTAGCCTAAATATGTTTTCGGATGAACCTTGTCACCTATGCCTGCACGAATCACCTCAGCGCCCAGGTTATTCTTTAACTGTCCACGTATGTCGTCTAAAAATTGTTCACAATTGATTAATCTCAATATTTGCCTTGTTGCTGAAGTAATTATTTACCTATACTGCTGAGCACATCGGTGGCGTTATAATTCTTATTATTTTTGACGACTTTGAACGTTACTTCTGCTCGACCCACACGAATGTCTTTCAAAGCTCCAGGTGTTAGTTCTAATAATTTCTCCACCTATAATAAGGTTGATATTTACTTTTCCTGAATTTTTACAGAAATACCAGGGATTACCTCTTTGACTACGTGCTCGCCTTCCGACCAGGTGTGAAAGGGTTGCTGAAACTCCATGTAAACGTGATCCAGATCAACGTTGTCGTAGGACTTGGCACTGTCTGCCTGATTGCCAGTGCCCATTTCCTTCTTCACAAATGGAGAGAGTAGTACTTCGTTCTGGAAGATAATACAGTATGAATATGGATGAATCGCCATTAATAAGATTGGTGTTAATCGCATCAGTTTATTTGGAAAACAACAAAGACCCGTGGCACTCAAACGGTTAATTACTTTAATTTCATTATCGCTTACGTCTTGTTCGGTTTCGCTCGAATCGGACCGATTCTCGTTCTCCAAACCTGTACAGACATTTGTAGTTAATTTAAAATGATTCAGGTACAGATTTTGATTGTAACAAGAGTGTTTACCTGACGAGGATGTTACTTTGAACGCGTAGTTGTTCGTCGAGAACGGAGGACCTGGTTTTTTAACGTCCAGCCGTTCTCGTCGCTTGAAACCAGCCAACTCGCGCCTCCAAAGAAGTTCGTTCAGTTCATCATCGTACAAGTTGTCGTACGTGTTTTCTGCGAATATCAAATTCACTTAAACATCAATTTAAGCACAATCAAGCTACTTTGTGGAAGATTTACCATCAGCATCAGCGTTGGGCTTATCCTTGGCAGTCTGTATAAGACCTCCCTCGGTGTACATCACATTTTCCCTCGAAGAGCCATCTTCTTGAGCCGATTCATCGCTGACGTCCTCGTAATCATCGTTCTCGTAATTGTCGTTCTTCGAATTACGCTTTACATTGTCCACCAAGATTTCACTGTGCTCTGGAATATCGACGAACTTCCACGGTTTGTACTTCCTCGAAAATTCCTTCTCGTATTCATCCCCAAGGTTCTCCCCCGCTTCCTTCGGGACAGCGGTGTAATCGATGGCAGGTTTCTCGTCCATCAGAAACTCCAGGTCCCCAGCGGTCAAATCATCTATCACGTTCGCTTTTTTCTTGTTCATGAACTCTTTCGATTCCTCTTTCTCTCTCTCCAGAGCGCTTTTGATGGACTCCATCGCGTTGTTGCCGTATAGGTTATACGGCTGTCGTCTGGTTCTGTACAGTCGCTCGTCCAGTCCATTGTTGGTCAAGGGTTTCTCGAAGGAATCGCTTTCAGGGTATTCGTAGTTTTCCTCTCTGTTCAGAGGCTCGAATTCGTTATAGGACTCTGGCTTAAAGAACTGGGGAACCGTCTCTCTGGACTGCTCTCTGTAGGATTGTCCAGGGAGCTGGTCGTCGTACAAAGAATCGTATTGCTTCTGGGTTCCAGGAGGGTAATACAACTCGTTGGCGAACTGGCTGTTGGATCCACCGCGGTTGGGCGTGAATTTCACTATGGCTATCGCAGGTACCTTCAAGAGTATAGTTCTTGTTATAAATTATTATGTATGATGAAGAATAGAGTGCAAAAGTAATTCTGACCTGTTCGATGATGTTTTTACTTTCAAAACGAGTACGTGTTTTTAGGTGCTGGCAAAGTCGAAGATCGTAGCTTTCCCTGGAATGAAGAAGATTGGTAATTTAGGATTCAAGTTTTAAATTGTATAGATATTGTAAGTAGCAGCACTTGCTAAACTTATATGTTTAATTGTGTGGATTTATTATAAATTCTTTCATTAATTTTGTAAGTTTCAGAGTGTGATGGATCAAGTGGCGACCATACCCATTGCGTAAATTGTACAAGGACGTTTGCATAATACATTGCGTGTAAGGATGCGACCATTTATAGCCATCAGCTTGCAGCCTCTCTAATTGCAATCTTAATTGCTCCAGTTCATCGATGTCGAAATTGTATCTAAACAAAATGAAGGTAAAAATAATAAAATTAACAATTGATATTGTTAACGAGTACTTGTTTACACGATATGCATTCTGCAGTAAATTTCTACAAAACAATTTAATGGTATTTATTGGAGATCGATTTTTAATTAGAAATAGTAAATACTTACTGATAATAGTCTTCCTCAGTTAGATCAGTGTACATGGGTAAACATCTACCAAACGCCAAGTCTGGAAAGTTGAAATAAAGTTTTAATTTGTTTTACTTGTGTTAATAATTCTTAATATTAAATTATACATAATTAGCTATTACCATTGTAACATTTCTCTGTTCGGGGATCGCAGAGGCTTTTGCTGAACAGACACCCTGAAATATACATGATATTTTATCATTGGACAATTTAATGATGTTAATTGGCTTTTAAAAAAAGAAATGTAAGCTTTATTAAAATTCAAATTTCAAATTCAAATTCTGCGCGCGTTCCGAAAATAGTACCTCCAACGCCAGCGGCGCCACCGCGAGATGGCTATAGTGTTTCATGGTCCATAAACTGCTCATTTTTTTATTTTCGTTATTAACACCTTTATCAACATGCAATGGTATTTTTTAAATGGAAGTTTGTCTCTAAAACGCATTTCCGACGTCAAAAAGGCGAAAATTTGGCTTGTTTTTCCAAAAATCGCATTTTTTCATTTCATTAATTCAACTTCTCACTGTTGGGGTCACTATTTTCGGAGCGCGCGCAGAATTTGAATTTGAATTTGAATAACACGTACAAAGTTAAGTTTATTTAACATTTTCAGCCTATCAAATGTAATATTTCACCAGAATATTGTTTCTGATCATTAATTAAGTACTTAAATTAAATAATCTGATCAAAGTATAAGAAATAAATGCATAAAATACTTGAATGGAAAAGAAAGACTTAAAAACATCAAAATTGTAGCAAATAATGATTTATTCCAAAAGTACTTAATTATTTTCATACAGCTAGTTAATTAATAATAAACAGAATAATAAATTGCTTATATACAGGATGTATTTTCTTTTTTTGTATACCAAAACAAGCTGATCAACGGGCAAAGCACGTTAAGTCATAAGATCAAACGGTCGAACGTTAATTGAAATTCTTAATGGCAATTGATAAAGGAAACGGAAGACGACAGCTGGAAAGGTATGTTTTCATATATCCACATTGTAGGTGGTGGCAGATTCAGGACAAAAGAGAGGAAGCGTTTGCAAAGGCGGCGGTTGCGTGGGTTGCACAGCTCGATAATCGTCGAAAGGTCGTGGGCGAAAATCGAACACGTTCCTCCAGCTACTTCTTTCTTTCGTCGTTCACCGTTCTCCACCCTCCCCCTCCCTCAGGAACATCGAATTTTCAAGGTCCTCGGGAACAAAGACGTTTTATCCCGATGGTAAAAAGAAGATACACGATTAATCCCCTCGACGATACCCTTTAACACTTTGCTGTTCGCACTTTTTCTTGGAATCTATGGCCCTTGTACATTTCACCTTTCTTTTTCAGACGGATAATTAAAAATCGCATTAGTTCCCAGTTTAATAACAGCTGACATTGATTACTTTAAGCGTACAATTGAATTAGGTTTCTAAATAAATTTACAATTAAATATTTACTTATTTTGTGCAAAGTTAACAAAAATATCACTAGATGTAATGATTCTATCAATATTACTAATATTAATATGAATAATATTGCTTTATTAATTTTAATAACATATTACTATTAAATAAGCAATTTTACTAATATTGTTAATATTAACGTTAACGTCGTCCATTTAAAAACAAAATGAAATGATTTCAAATAGTATCAAAAGTTTGAAACGAGCTTCATTGATAAATTCAATTTCATCTTCGACGTGAAGCAAGTTAAGCGAACGCGAAACTTTCATAAACTTCCTTTTTTTCTCCGCCACTTTAATCGTTTCTTTCTTTATCGGCGATAAAAGAGGGACCTGGATGTCTGATATTCCCAGATCACGTAACTGCAATGTTTCTTTTCTGGTTCTACGATGTTTATCCCTCATCCGCATTTCAAGCTGACATTCCATTAGGAATACTGAATATTGTAATATTTCATTCAAAACGTCTTACGAAGAAACAACCCTTCTGTCACACTCTTTACGATTCAGTATTAACCCCTCAGGCACTCTCACAATTTTTACAGAAACCCTTTCAATTATAATTATATATATATTTGTTATTACCAATTCTTCAATATAAATATTCAATAATATAATTTCAAAAATTAATATACTCCTTATTTTATATTTTTATAATGTTTAACTGATGCAGAAGAAGATTTTTTATTAACAAGCAACAAACAAGGGTGCATCTTAAGGGGTTAATTGCAACGGTTCGCTAAGAATTAATGTAAATTAATTCACGGTGCGGAGTGTCGTTAGTTCGTCGAATGGAAGTCTTGCTTTCTCGTTCCCGAGGGTGTTCTTCGAGTACTAACTCGCGATGACCGCGTTAGAAGAAAGCCTCCTTTGTTCTTTTTCAAAGGATGGATCTTGAATCGTACTCACCGACATCGCCATCACCTAGAATTACGTGATGGAACATGAAGAGCATCAGCAGCTCCAACACCCCTCCCTGCCACCGTGTACGACCCATAGATGCTCCTGAAAAATCATTATTATAACACCAACATAATTTATTTATACAGGGTGTCCCATCTAATTTGACCATCACTTGATTTTGTAATATAAATTCTCAGAGCCACTGGTCTCTTAGTCAAGACAAACATCAGATGGGTTCACAGTGATCCTTTGGTTCTTTGATGCTATATTAATTATAGATTTCATTTTAATGAAGTCACATTTATTTTATTAATTTTGCTATGGTGATTAGGGGTTAAAAAATAGTGCAAACGACTAAACATTTCAATTAAACAAGAAAAGATTAAACAAGATTGCTTAGAAATAGCAATTCCATTAAAGGAACAGTATATCAAATTTGAATTTCTTCGCTGGAATTGACGTGAACACAATAAATCTATAATTTCTTGCTTAATCCGCTTTCAGACACCCCTTGATTCGAGCGAGAAATACAGATCAACGAGGGGGTTGAGAGCAGCAGGGTAAACCGGAATAATAGGATATACAAGGATAGCGAAGGATTATTTTCTCTGCAATTTACAAGTCGTGGCACAGTTATTTTCATTAAGCATACTTTGCTGATTCCATTCGCGATTAATATACCGGCTTGGAATTTCATTTCTGATGGAAAATGCTCGAAATAGAAGATAATCAGTTCTCCTTTCTCTCCCATACGTTTATATCTGTTCCATTATGATTGTTCTTTAATGAATCCTCAAAGACTCGGTTGGTTGCTTTGAATTGTAACTTCAGGAATTTATATCATTAAGCAAGCAAGCAATCAAAATATAATAAAACGTTTGCAAAATCTTTGCTGTGATATTAATTTATTATTCGATCGCTTGTTTCAAACTTTTAACAATGAAAAACAAATTTGAAAGAAAATCGAGTTTACCCGGTGTCACCAACAATTTAGCTTGTCTACCCAGGGTTAATTTAATTAACTTGATGAACGGCGCTACAGGTTCGCTGCCAACGTCCAATTAAAAATTCCTCCACCGTAGATTGCCTTCTATTTTTATAAAATAACATAACTTTAGACGCGGTGCATCGTCTGTACATTATTTCGAAAGTGTTATATACTTTTTGAAAGCGTTAAATCGTATCACGTAAATTAGTAATTACGATCTCGTATAGGAAATCGAAGACGTAACGCTGTGACGCTGATCGCGAACATGTTAAAGGGTGCGGTACAGCACCCTTTTGCGTAACGACAACGAGCACTCGGATTTACGCAATCACCCGACACTCGGTGCATGCATAATCGAAACGACACGTGAAAAACAAAAAAAATTGTCCTGTTGTTACGACAATGAAAGCTTGTCCAGGCGCAACAATCTGGAAGCTCGAATGGCGATCATCCCTCCATCAATTGATAGATTGATGATCAGATTCGGTACTTTCACACCTTTTCTTCACAGAATTATTTATTACAATCTTTGCTATATTTGTGGTTATTAATCTCGAGGCAGTGAATCTTTTGCAATCATTTTATTATTAGTGCCTCAAGGTTTTGTGATAAAATTAAAGCAAATATCTTTGGCTTTGAAAGGATCCAGTATATCCCCTAACACCCATTTGGTACTTTTACTATACAATTATAATTAATTGTTTACAAATTATTTTCTAAATCGCAGAGAATCTAATTTTCTAATTTTATAAAATATAATTTCTTCCTAATTTTAGAAAATTATAAATATGTAACATCAAATGGATACAGTAAAGTGTGTGTGAGTGAAGATATGGAATTACATAAACTCTATTTCCAGTAATCATTAATCCATCAGAATTTCCGGATTGAATGAAAAACCAAGTTGCCCAAATTGGTAGTAATTTTCCAGCTAAACAACGACAATCCTCGAATCATCAACAACGTCAACGTCCATAATCGTTGATTCGAAGCATCAGGTTGTAGCCACGTTATCTCCCTCTCTCACCCTCGCGAACCTGCGTGCTGCTCGTAGGGGCGCTCCGATAAGAGGACGCGTGTCTCGATTCGGCTTACCTGGGCGTGACACCTTTTTTTATCCTCGCGGTATTCTCTCCCCCACCTTCACGAAACTTCAATACATCTTTGGTCACGATCGTGCACGAGATTAATCGACCCGGTTATCTGTTTCTCGACGATCACGATTACGACGAGCGTACATATGGTTAGATCATCGTCGCGGTGTGCAGGTCCCGTTGTGCCGCAACGGTGCCACCGACTGGAGTATTCTTCCACGAAGAACGTCGAATGGGGAGAGGAGGGCATGCGTTGGCTCTGGAATCGATTGCAACGCGCACATGCCGGCTGCCAGGCGACCAAGGATGTGAACAGCGATGGGACCAATACCCTCGTGATACTTGGACCTTGAAAAACCACCGTTTGTCTAGCAACTGGTGGTCTAAAATATATACATCGAATCAATCAATTTAACATACACAAAATCACCTATTCAATATATCTTGATAATATTTCAAATATTTCCTTATCTATTTACTGTACATGATTCACCTTATATGTTTATTATAAAAAATACTATATTAAAGTTCTTGGATCTGTCTTGGCACTTAATCATTGATGAAATGAACAGAAATGTAGTCCATCCAGTTCGTCTGTATTATTTTGAGTTCCTCTGGGTCAATTGGGACCCTGATCTTTACTTCCATTGTTAAAAATCAAACCTGCAAAGATTTGAGTATTAGTTTATAGGGAAATGTATTCAAATAAATTATTTTGTATTTGGTGATACCTGTGCGATCCATAGGAGAACTTGGAGAAAAATTGTTTTTTTAATAGTATTCATTCTAAAAAAAGAATATAAATGAACAGTTTTCATTTATTTCGAAGAGAAGTAATGCAAAGGTAAAAAATGGAACATTACGTCTAAAGGGGTTTAAAAAAGCTTATATGGGCTTAGGGTCGATCCCATCGCTAGAATAAAACAGGAAAGAAAAATAGCGAAGAGGGAAAGAAGTAATACCAGCCACGATAATAGAAAAACAGCCAGGGTCTCTCGTGCACCCCGCTATCAACGTGTCGACATATTATTGCATGCGCTATCTCGAACGATGCAGGAAGCTTTAGCGAGATTCTAAAAGGTTTTTTCTCCTTTTCCTTTTTCGCGATAACGTCGATTTACCGTGGAGCATTCGTGAACCAACAAACGCCTGCGCGTTTTCCAGCTTATCCCTCCAGAGTTCTCCTCCCTCCACGAGAAGCACCTGTTGTTCACAAATTACATTTTCCTCTTAAAATAGCCGACCATTGTGTATTTTGTGTACAACATACTCCAGTCTGAAATACAGGGTGTCCCAGAACTCCTGTAGGAGCCGGAAATGGGGGATAGCTGAGACTATTCTGAACAACAATTTCCTTTGCAAAAATATCGGATGGGGCTTCGTTTTTGAATTATTAAGCAAAAACACTGATCAATCAGAGTGCGTCTCGGGCGCGCGCTCAGTACCGTCAGTGTAGCGTCGAGCCTAGTCGCCCCGAGACAAGCGCCTCGGTAGAACAAGAAGCGTTAAGTCCTGGGATCATCTAATTTGAATAGTAGAAAGATAAAACATTGTATTATTATAAAATAATGAATTTAATATCGTTCAAGCTTTATTTTTCAATTGTTTTAAAGAGCAACTGAGGACGGTACATGGGGTGTTACCGACGAAATTAGCGAAACAGAAAATTGTGTTTTTTCAAAAACCAGGCCACTTTTCGGATAAACTAAAGTTATAGAGACATTTATAACAACAAAATATTTTATGTAATGGTGTTAAAAAGCCGATTTTTAATAAAATAATTTTTACCGACTTTTTATTTTTACTCCTGGCGCCACCTTCGAACAAAGTGCTGAAACTACTCAATAATTACCGACTGAGAATTCCGAAACATCGTTAAAAATGGCGGGCTTTTCAAAATAAGTAATGTACTATTTTGATATTTCTTAATTAAATTCCTTATAAAGGTTTATTAATTGAACTTCTGCTTTAATTATTAAACTAGAAGAACTGGTGTATAATTTCTGATTGTTTCAATAAGAGAAAAACCTACATTTATGTCTTTTCTTCATTAATATAACTTTTAAAGTTGTATAATAAACGATTCAAAGCTATTAACATGGATATCGTTCTAATTTTATCATTTTCAATGCTTTCAGTACGATTGTGTACAGCATTTTATTAATTTAAGATGTTTTTTAAGCTGTAAAAAATTAATAACTTTGGGGAATACTCTGCTACTATTATAAGTGCTCAAAAATCACTTCTGTAGTTCTTAAATGAAGGTTTTTCGTTTATCTAAACTATCAGAAATTATACACGAGTTCTCCTAGTCTCATAATCAAGTAGGAATTGAATTAATAAACCTTTATAAGGAATTTAATTAAGAAATATGAAAATAGTACATTACTTATTTTGAAAAGCCCGCCATTTTTAACGATGTTTCGGAATTCTCAGTCGGTAATTATTGAGTAGTTTCAGCACTTTGTTCGAAGGTGGCGCCAGGGGTAAAAATAAAAAGTCGGTAAAAATTATTTTATTAAAAATCGGCTTTTTAACACCATTACATAAAATATTTTGTTGTTATAAATGTCTCTATAACTTTAGTTTATCCGAAAAGTGGCCTGGTTTTTGAAAAAACACAATTTTCTGTTTCGCTAATTTCGTCGGTAACACCCCATGTACCGTCCTCAGTTGTTCTTTAAAACAATTGAAAAATACAGCTTGAACGATATTAAATTCATTATTTTATAATAATACAATGTTTTATCTTTCTACTATTCAAATTAGATGATCCCAGGACTTAACGCTTCTTGTTCTACCGAGGCGCTTGTCCCGGGGCGACTAGGCTCGACGCTACACTGACGGTACTGAGCGCGCGCCCGAGGCGCTTCGAAAACTATGCCACTGCTACCATTTGGCGGTGTTGAGTAAAATTACCAAATCTAACTTTTTTAAATAGAAACTACGCAGAAAATAATGGCGGCACGGTTCATTTGAACTAGATAGAACAACGTTAGCAACGTTTTTTTAAATTTATTTATAACAGAATTAAAAATCATATGAAAATACAATTTACGTGATATATTGTCGATTTATTAAATTAATTGCTTTGCGCTAACAACATATTCCTTTACTATTGTACAAGTTAAATAAATAGCTGGTTATAGAGATTCATTCCATTCACATTTTCAAAAAATAGGATACATGTATGCACGTGGTTATTGGAAAATGTTATTTTGTTTCATGTCAGGCGAGTGAATCGGTTTTTTTATTTACATATATAATTTAATAAATACAGTGAGAACAAAAAAAAAAGTATTTATATCTTATAAATTATAAGGGTTTCATGCACAACAATTACAAATGATTATTAGCAGTATAGTGAATACAGAATGTACAGATGTGCGCGTGAATATATATTATCTTAATGTAACTTTCAGACAACACGTGAAATACTTCACTGTTTTGGTATAAATAAACCTAGTCGAAATACAAAGTCAATGAATATAAAAATCAACTGAAAAGCTCAAAAGTGAAGGAAAGATTGTTTAATGAGTTACTGCATTACTATTTTTCAATAACGTTAACAAAATCTCTAATTATACCTAAATTTAATGTACGAAATAACGAAGTATAACTATATTTCAATTGTAGTTTATAAATAAAAAAAAAAGAAGATAATGGTAAATAAATTTAATTTCACTATATATTAATACATATACAAATAAACGTCGGAATCGTATGAACACAGTTGTATATGTTCTTTTAAATACGAAAACGCGTACAAAAAGAATACTTCTGAGGAATTTTTCCTTATATTACGACAAGCTAATCGTTAATTAGTCTTGTACTTGGCGTCAGTATGTTAGAGGGGAAAATGTTATATTTCTTCTCTTTTTTCCGGTATGCTATGCATTCTTGGATCCAGTGCTATACTACCTGCGTTTTTCAAGCTACTCTTAATTTATTCCGTGATGCTTTCCGTTGCTTTTCGTATTCACAAATTATTTGTTCCATAGATCGGTTGCTGTATCTCATACCTCGCCTTACCCACATAACACGTAACGTTCGTTAATCTTCTTTTACTCACTTTTTTGAGCCTTCGCATCCTTCTCCCCGTTTACCTCTTTCTTTGGCTCAGACTTAGTAAACACTCCAGGGAAACGATCTCTTACACGTTGTCTCAATTTTTGAGGGATCACCATGATGGTTGTTATCGTATTGCCTAAGAATAGTACTAAAAACATGCCACTAAGAACTGGAACATGCCAAGTAGCTTCTGGGTGAGATATTAATGTGTACAACACGTATGCATTGTATAATTGAAATAGGTATCCAACAAACAGGAATGGCAACAAAAACGATAATCCACGCCACATCCATGAATGGAAACCTTCTATAGTGATGTCCATGTTATGCCTTTCGCCCAAGGCTTTCAAACGATACAAAACACCGCGTTGGTAGCGAAATTGTAAATACTGTACCACACCTTAAAATTCAAATAATTTTTTAATTTTACAAAACGAGATATGGTAATGTATGTAGTTAATGATTTAAAAAATACTTACTGATGTAAACATTAAACCATATAAATTGTTGTCTAAATGCATACCATGGCCCTGTATTTGGCCAGACCAATAATACACCGGATACTACAGTTGATAAGAAATGGTGAAATCTCCACCAACCTTTGATTTTTGAGCCATTTACCTTCAATATACTTTCCCTTATTGTCAATGTACAATAATACCAAACTAGAAGGAACATAAAACTAAGTTCCAATGTTCTGTAACATTATATTAATTATTTTAACTTGGTATACATAAAAATGTTAAATTTTGAGATAAAATAAATAATAAGTTACCTGATATTGGTGACTAAATTTAATACAGATAAAATGAAACCAATTACAGATAGAATTAACTTGAATTTTTCATATTCATCCTTATACTTGAACCTAAAAGACAAATAATTTAAATTTATGTGTCTTCAATTTTATTTTCCAATCAAAAGAATTAATATTTACTTATCACTTTTATTTAATATGGACACATTAACACTTCCTAAAATGATTTGAAGGTATGTGCCATTTGACTTTGGTAAGGTTTGTTCTATTTCATGTAACTGCTCTTCTCTTCTTGCCATTTCCTTGTCTAAACTTTTCTTCGCATCGCTTGCATGTAATCTGAAGCAGATCAGTGTACAATTTCATTCAACAATGCGTGTATTTAAAAACATATGTGCATCAGAAACAATTACTTACTGTTTGAGCGATTTTGATATTACACCCATTCTGTACCTCTGATGGGAGATTCCTTTGATACATCTTGCTTGTAATTCACTTACTTCTTCCAATTTTGCAAGGTACTCCCTGTTCAGTGCCTGTTGATGTAAAATCAGAATGTCAGCATACATGTGCAACTATGGAAAGATTTATTGTTTACAAAACACTGATCAAACAATTAATAATCATGAACAAAATAATGAAATTCATTATAAAATCATAGCTGAATCGTGTTCATAAACATGTTACTGTGAAACACTGTTCAGATTTCGGTGATTCACGAAACGGAAGTTTTTCATGTACCGGTTTCAAGTAGGGATAAATAAAACGTACACTTAACCTCGAGGGGGAGAACGATCCAACGTGTTAAAGCACCAACGACAATTATTAATCCAGAATTAAAAAAAGATTATCTTACTTCCAGGTCCTTGTAATCTTTCGCTAGGTCGGTCCAATCTTTCAAACAGGACTCGACATCGGTATCCATCGTTGAGGGATAAAAGGGACGACGGCCAAAAATTTACTAAAAATTCAGGTATGCAACGATCTGTCGTGTACCTATGCTCAAGTACCTTGTCGTGTCGGTATTCAGCGACAGAGTGCTCTGAAAGTCGCGATCTTTAGCCTCGACGTATGATAAAATCGTATTTAAAATGTCTATTTGAAAATAAAAAAATCAATCAGCATAAAGCTGTTTAAAAATTATAAAGCAATTGATTTTTAAAATATGACTCAAGAGATTTTATATAATTTTGCTAATTAATGTTTTAAGACCATATTTAAATATTACGTAAACTAAATACACAGGATGCATTCTGCTTATTTATTGAAATGAATAAAATAACATTCGACTTACGTAATTTTAATGATAATAGCTTCTATGTTGCCCTCATTAAGTGCATCCAATTACTTGCTATTCTTATCAGTACAAATTTCAATATTGCGTAACTGAAATAGAAAATTAATCATTATCAATATTTCTCAAAGCACTGTCTTACATAAACCCAGTATAATAATGATGAAATACTCTACCACGTATATGTTCAATATGATTTTAAATTTCACAAAATCTTGTTTCTATTACTCTGAATCACTCAAATATAAATGTACAAATTAGCAATTTTTTAATTCGTAATACAATACAGCTTTCGATATCGTTCGGTGAGTTGCATTTTTTAATTCGATTCCGTTTGTATTCTCGATTATTCGTATTCACGTGTGAACAGGTCACGCTGCTGAATACGTAAATATCACGGAATCGCCGGTCTCGTATGGCACAATACACGGTGCCGGTTAATTTAACCACCGGTGCTGTCGTATTCGTTAAACGCGTGAATTTTTTCACGGTCGTTGACCAGACAGCACTCCACCGATCAGCGAAGACAAAAGTGCTTTGCATTCTCTGGTGAACAAGTCCCTTTCTTTTCAACGGTTGTACTCCATTTCGTGATTCTTTCACCGGTGGATCTGCACCGGGTACGTCACTTGAATCATTTATTTGTCTGCTCCTCTGATAACGATACGCCTTCGATGAGAGATACGATTAATATGCAATCGATAATAATTACTGGCCTCCAATTATTTTTGCTTCTTATTCTACAAACAAAGTTTAGCATTAAATTTAGTATTAAATATATAGTATTCTATTTAGTATTAAATTTCATTTGTTATCATTGCAAGCAGTAGATATTATTTGATACGTATCTTACACATCAGAGGTTCTGGTATTCCAAAACAAAATTAATGTACCCCTGGTCCTATCAATGACCTGTTTGTTTAAGTAGGCTGACTGTACTATGCTAATGAATCAAAGCGATATTTTGTCCGAACTGAGGTATCAAATGCATTATTTATAATCCTTATCGTCTTGTCTAAAGTCTTCGGATCTATTCGACTATGGCATTTAGAATATCTTCCCTTCTTATCTATGTAAGTCATTTGTTTATGTTCCTAGGTACATCGTGATTGTGAAGAAGACTTTTCAGGAACCTTGGAGGAACTTGCGATACCATCGATATGGTATACCCTGTTTACAGAAAACGTTGAATTACTGATCATTGGTTGATGAAAATGAGGATTAATAAAAAAAATCTCTTGTACCTGTGTCTGTTCATTATCATCTTTTTAAAAAACAACAGAGACCTGTGCACTTTAAACTTTGGATACAGTATCTCCAATGACGTATGGCTTGTTTTTATGTTTCAATGAAATTTATACAGCCTCAGATTTTTATTCCTGGAATCTCCAGCGTGGTCCCCACTTCGTGTAAGAACTTTCAGCACTTGATTCAAATATCTTCGAAACTGTTAAACAGTGTACTGTGGTTGTCGTCAGGAACACATGTAAAAAGTACATATACTTAATTTAGTATACATTTTTGGTTAATTCATTTAAACAAACTTAAAGTGCCGTGAAACCAAAGCGGAATATAAAAATGATGTTTTGAATGAAAGCTTATTACATGCATCGATTCTTCCAATATAATATACTATAAATAGCGTATCGGTTTCTTTAATTACATGCCATTTGAGCGTTAGTTTAATTATTGACGCTTATCTATGTTTGTGAAAGTTAAAGTCGTACGCAAAGAAAATTATCATTTCTTATCGAATCCCTAATCACCAGTGAACGTTATGATAATTAGATTATTTATACTTGTAACAAGTGTATGTAATATGTCGAATACGTGTACGCTTGGCGATAACTGTATTGATCATTTTTATATTAAAACCGGTTATTAACATCATGAAAGTATAATTAATTCAATACTTAATAATTACGAGCAATTATCATATTACATGTACCCTAGGAGTGAGGTACATGTGCATTAGCAAATTTTATAAATTAAAATAATTAAAAGTTTATAAATTTAAATAATTTGATCGAAAATAAATAGTTTTGTAAATTTTGACTTATTAAGAATTTTTAATTACTTGTTTTGGAGAAATTAGTTAAAATAATAGAACGATGGGGGTTTCGTAACCTCCCAATACTCGTACCGCATGAGTTAATTGATCGTAATTATGATAATCGCGACGCCACTGTAATGGTAGAAAAATAAAAATATAGTGAATGACGAAGCGAAGGAATTCTCATGGAAGAAAGTGGAAACCTGCAGAGCGGAGGGGTAAACGGCTTCTAGATAACGGCATAGTAAACGGTATTCGATCTTCTTCACGTGTGAACCAGTGTTCTGCAATCAGTGTAGTAACTTGAATATTTTCCGTGAATTCTGGCATTCGTACAATTCGACGCTTCCCGTTAACGTGACCGTTTCCGGTTACAACCGGAAACCGCAATATTTATCCAGGTGTACGAGCAGTATCCTGACAGTTTTCAATTAAAGCACACGTTCCTTTTAACCTCCCGTTTCTTTCTCTTTCTCGATCATGAAAAAACAAAATGTTTTCGATCAATAATACGATAACAACGGAAACGAAGTTAACATGATAATATTGTTACCGTTCCATCGAATCACGCCGAGTGTTATCTAGTAATGACACCAGGGAAAGAAAACAGAAGCCCCTATCAAAGTACGGGATCATTTTGTCTCCAATAAAGTCACGTCCAGCATCTCCGCGGAAAGCGATTCGTCTGCAAACAGAAGTTTCGAATTTGACGCGAATCGCATAACATGTATCGAATGGTCGAATAATCCTCCTCTCGTACCGTCTGTGTTAATAAAAAAGATCTATAAAGAAGAACTATCCGTACATTACAATCAGGAGGATGAAGTTTACGCGAAATATTTTGAAAACCGTCAAATCGTTCGGCGTTACATCGGTGAAGTGTTCTGCACCAGATTGCGGTTACGCAGGCGCATCGCAGACTTCGAGAATCGATGATCTGTCCGATATCTCGAAATCTGCAGATGGCGCGACACGATCGAAACCGGAAATCACGAAGAAATCGCGGGATAGAAAATACGGCACTGTAACAACGACGGACAATGTTCTGCCGGGGATGCCAGAACCATGGGGACTTCCAGTGTTTGGAACGATCTTTTCGTTTCTGCTTTTTGGCGGGCCGAAACGGCAACACGAATACGTTGATAAAAGGCACAAGGAATTGGGACCCGTTTACAGGGAACGTTTAGGACCGGTGACGGCGGTGTTCGTCAATTCACCGCACGAGTATCGAAAGATATTTCGATTGGAAGGTTCGGCACCCAGACACTTCTTACCGGAAACATGGACTTTATACAACGAGATACGGAAACGACGGCGCGGTTTACTGTTTATGTATAGTATCTTTGAGCGTGCGTCGCTTTTGAAGAAGACTCGTCAGGTTAACTAAGAAAAACCATTAAAATTTTTGTGTTTCAATTTCGATACGTGCAGGGACGGAGATGAATGGATACATTTTCGTAAGATATTAAATAAGGTGATGTTGATGCCGGATCCCACGTATTTAATGGCGGAACCGTGTCAGGTGATAGCTGAAAGGCTCAGACGAAACTGGCAAAAACAAATTGAGAAAAACGATGTTATAGAAAATATACAGGTTCAGCTTTATCAATGGTCTATCGAGGGTAAAACTAAATTATACTTAAAAATTGGTTAGAAAGGTAGAAACGTAGAGAATAAACGTAGAAATAATTTTTATTCGATAGCAATGATGGCTGCGTTGATGGGTTCAAGTTGGCAGTCTTCTAAGCAACAATTATCTCAAGATTATGAAGAACTGGCGAAAACGTTGTACAAAATATTCGAATATTCGGCGAATTTGTATACGATACCTGCTAAATTGGCGATGACTTTACGATTACCAGCCTGGAAGAAATTTGTTGCATCCGCTGACATGGCTTTCGAAACCGTTCGAATCTTGGTGCCGGAAATGACTCGATTGGGCGGCAACGGACTGTTAAAACGAATGATGGATGAGGGAATCCGAGGCCAGGATGCGACTTGCATCGTTACCGACTTCATTTTAGCCGCTGGCGATACGGTGCGTTTAATTGCAGTTAAAATAAATATTCATAGCATTACAATTAAACATTTATCTTAATTGCCTATTTATATACCTGTTTAGACGGCGACTACTTTTCAATGGATACTGCTATTATTGTGTAAGTATCCTGACAAGCAAGAACAATTGTTCGAACACATAAAGGATCTCTCACAGAAGGAATTACTGCGTGATCCTTTGTTAAAAGGAATTATTAAGGAATCTCTTAGACTGTACCCAACGGCTCCATTTATTTCTCGATATTTACCGGAAGATAGCGTGATCGGTAATTACTTTGTGTCAAAAGGGGTAAATGAATTTATTTATATACTCTTTAAAAAACAAAGGGTTATTGAATAAAAGGAAACTTATTCAGTTAATGATTTTTATACAGGAGTTACTGGTGCTATCTCTCTACTCGAGCGGTCGAGACAGCTCAAACTTCCCTCAACCAGATGAGTTTCTTCCAGAAAGATGGATCAGAATGGAAAACGGTACTTACAAAGGTGTGGTGAACCCACACGCGAGTCTACCATTCGCTCTGGGTGCAAGGAGTTGCATTGGGCGCAAACTCGCAGAAATACAAATATCGCTCGCTTTGGCAGAGGTATGTATATAATTAAATATCAAGGTATATTACAAATTTTCTAATATATGAAACATTGCAGCTGGTCAAATCGTTCAGAATAGAATGTATAAATAAAGATCAAGTGAAATTGATTTTGCACTTGATTTCCATTCCATCGGAGTCAATGAAATTAAAATTGACGCCAAGATAATACCTAAGCGATGTTGTGAATTGTGAGAGGATTACAAAAGAGTACAGAGAAGTAAATTTTTCATTAATACTTCTTGTTTTATTACGAAGCGTTTATATGTTTCATTAATATACACTTAAGTCGAATAAAGTATACTTTCATTATTGTATATGTACAATTGATTAGCATTTTAGTGCATCCAATTAAAAGACGTTCATAAAATGTATAATTATTAATATACATCAATCCCATGCCTTAAAATATATTCACAGTAAGCACGATCAAGATATAGAATGAATAAAATATATTACAATATAAAAATTCTTATCGACTGCTTCCTAACCGAGGAATATGGACTAAAATGATCGAACGTTTACATCGCCGGTATTAAATATCACAATTGTATAAAATTCGTTTATCGTTAACGTTGGCACAGAACGTTGTTAATAATCTCCCTCACTTCGTCCAGAAACTCGAGAAAGCTTCCGGTGGTAGAGAAACCTTGAAATGCTTGAACCCTCTCGGACTTGGTCATCGAGGCTGTAAGAAAGCTCTTCACGCAGCAAGTTTTCAGTTCGTGGCAAGAGTTCAGCCTGGCCCAGTTCCAGGCTCTGCTGAAATTTTTGTAATTCAATCTGGATATCGAGCTCTCCGTCAGAATTTCGGATATGTCGGCCATGAGGAATTTATCAGCCAACAGCACAGCGTCCAGCAGCGATTCGATGGTTCTGTTCTCGAAGGTTGCTCCATTGGCGGCGAGCAACAAAGTGTTGAGGCTTTCCTTTGATGTGTTTCGTAGCTTGACGCGTTTCTTCCCTGATTCAGAGAAGTTTCCCTCGAGCATTGCAGAGAACGCGTCCGATTTCTGGCACAGAGTCTGCCTGCAAGCGTCCACCGTGGTGCCGTCGTCCAATTCGAACGTGACCGTCGCTGGTTTAGGATGATTATCGTACACCCTTGGAAAATCGGTCGAGGCTGTGTCGGTAATCTGACACTTTTCTATCATCTCAGGTTGTATCTCCAGGGTGCTGGCTAACTGACAGATCGACCAAATAGCATTTTCATAAAGGGCATGTTGTTGATCGGATAGAACGTCGAATATTAATCGAAGACCACCGTAATTGTTTAGTAAAGACTTTAGGATGTACCGTGATCTAATTAGGAATGGTATCGATATCGCGATAACTAATTTGTGCGCTTCTTCGCCGCGAAGCAGTATGGATGTGAGCTCGCCTATCGCGCCGCCGGTTTCTGCCAGCGCGCAAAGCTGTCTCGTATATTGTTCTGAACCGTACAGCGTCTGAGCTTCGAATACGAAACCCTGTTTCAACAATGGCATTAAATACGCTCCGTTCCTGCGCAAAAAGTAAATTTCAAATTAATCTGTACAAGTATTGCTTTTAATATAAATTCATTTTACCTACCTTATAATTCTAGTTAAGATTCTAGATGCTCTTTGATTTTTGGCACATTTAATGTAAGTTGACAAAGCCTCGATGATCGCAGGATCGGCTAATCTGTCGATTGGGTCATTCGAGTGGCTCAGTCGACTTAATAATACTAAGGTCCAATCATTTGTGTAATCACAATTATTCGATTTCTTTTCTTTATCCGAATCTTGGGATTCTTCTATGTTTACAGTAACTGATTTACAACTCTTTAGTGATTCGACTTCTTCTTGAGGTTCTACAAAGAACATAAATTTATGTATATATACTTGTTTCATAGAACTTATTGTTGCTTATGCAAATTCATTTACCATCTTCATTATCCATCAATTCGACGTCACTGCAAACAGGACTGTAATTATCTTCAGTATTTTCATCGTTTTCTATTGAATCATAAAAGGGTAATGGTGGTGTACTAGGAGGTGAAAAAGAAACGCTAGCTGCACTTCCTGGACTCCAATCGTCGCGGTAATAATCTAAGCTAAACCTGCGGATTAAAAGTACAATTTTTATATACTTTTTATAACTTTATAGAGTAAAAAAAATGTTATTCACGTACCGTCCTGCACTGGTCTTGTTGTATTTTAATTCCGTTTGCTTGCTTGGGGGAGAATCGTTACTCCTTTTTCTTGAAACATTGGTCTCCTCGTTATATACTGTTTCAGTTATCATTTTTCTCAATCTGTTAACTAAAATATCAAGTAAACCATTTTTCACCATTATTGCAATACTTGGATCATCGTAAACAAATTGTGTGAGTGCATGTAGCAACATGGGATGATATTGTTCATTGTCAGGATCTTTTAACAAAGACAAAATTAATTCTAAGCCAGATCCTACCCTAATTTTTGCTCTATTTACAGCCTCTCTACAAAATAGACATAAACTGACTAATGTTTCTTTAGACAGTTCTGAATGATCTTTTATGAGAACAATAAGAGTCTCAACAGCACCAAAATTTCCCAAAATAGGACGACATTCTGCAATTTGGCAAAGATTGTACAGACATTTAATTGCCATTTTATTGTTAATATCACAACACTGTACAATGCACTTGTAGCCTTGTACATCTTTTTCCCCTCTCATTTGTTCTCTAACGCGAGGATCTGATCCACCCAAAAAGGCACACATAGCTTTTAAACAGGTTTCAATTAATGCCACATATTTAGAATTTGTTTCTGATTTTTCCTTTGCTAATACAAATAAACCTGTAATTCTAAATATTATCCCAGATTCTATGATCTCTTCTCTGCTACCCTCATGCATACTCCATATATTTCTGCAAAAACAATACACAAGTTAACAAAAGCATATCAACTAATATTATTCTTCATAGTTAACATATAATTATATTTCAATACCTTATGGCTCTCACACCCATTAAGTAGATTTGCATATTTGTATCTAATTGCAAAAGATTAACTAAAGCTTGAACTGCACCAGCTTCACACAATGATTTGGCATGCCATTCACATTCTGACAAATTTCCAATCAATCTACAAGCACGGCAGTGTAGAGTATTCTCTAGTTTGATATGTTTAATTATAGATACTACACGAGTTGCTATTTTAGATCCTTTGACCTGTAATATTATATGTTAAGTAAAATACAAAGATTACTATATCTGCTTGACATAAGATTGACTGATTATTTTTTAAAAAATATAAGAATAAACACATTGATACCTTTTCTCTTGCATCTGAATGCATGCATGCATTTGCTAGAATACTCAGTGTCATATTCAATATTCTTAAATTATGAAAACGAAGTAAATTTACTAAAATGCCTAGTCCTGCATCTTTAGTGAATTGCTTGTAGCAATTCGGCTCATTTTTTAGTCGTACCAAACATGACGATATTCCACTTTTTGATCCAGTTTTTATATGTCTTAATAGCTCCTGCATTAGCGGAGCTTCTTGTTTCTCGTTCACGGTCGACATTTTTGCAGATAAACGAGGAAATTAATGAAAATCCATTAATTTTTTAAAAGAAACATAACCTCTAAATTGTTCTGTCGACAAGATTGACAGCTACACCCGTACAGTAGCTGACAAAAGTAAAGTCGCAAAAAAAAGTGTTTTAATTAATAAGTTTTTATAACTGAAACATATCTGAATATCTACGATATGGTATGTATTGTATTAATTTCATGTTTAAAAATATAATTTAATAAATATAATTGATTAATTATTTTACAAAAATAATCTTTTGAGCATTCCGCTACATTTTAGTTTAAAATTCGCGCACTGCAGCGCCTTTATTTTTTTTGTCAGTGTTAGTATGCATGGACTGTGTACAAAGGCCAGGAAACATAATTGAAATAATTGCAACGTAATAATGACTGGAACAAAGTATTTGTCAAGCGTAATAATTAATATTAACTACAATTGTATCCTTAAATATAGTTCAGAAAGTATATCTTATCATAAATTACATATAAACAGTTTCTATTTAAAATTAAAACACTTTTCCTTCAATGTATTAAACCTTTTTAATGATAAATGTTCAACAGTTCTTGAAATATTCATAAGATATACTAGTTTCTAATTTTCACATTATGTAAAATTTGATACGATTGCGATTACGAACTATAACGCAAAGAAATTGATATAGATCATAATCCATTTTTCTTTGTTGAAAAATGTTTACAATAAAAACACCTTCGTATTCAAATTGAATACAATCTATCATATGTTACAGGGACAAACATAAAAATGTATGTGACGGAATGAAAGCGGAAATAGAATTTAAACATTTCATAAGAAATATAAATTTCTATTTTGCGTAAGCGCAACGGGAAAAGTATATTATTATCCACGAGGCGCACCTGCTCTTTCGAGGTGGGCAGTGTCTACGAATCGGGTATAGCGGAGGCGTCAAAATGATAGGAGAGGGCATGGGGATCGGATCGTGAGCTACGCAGGAGATGTCGACAAGATGACAGCGGCCGTATGACGCCCGTCCCGTTGATTCTTGGTTGCGAGTTGAGCGTGTACCGGGAAGTAGAATCACGTATCAAACGAACAACTTATGGTTCGTTACGGCGGCAGCTTTGTTTCACTGGGATCCCTGCCTCGAAACAAGATCGTAATTGGACGAATTCGGGTGAGGAACCGCGACCGCCGCGCCCGTGCAATGTACACAGCGGCCTGAATCGTGCTTGATATCGTCACCATCCCCGAGGAGTTTTTCCCTTCAACGTCGTGGAGTGGAGTGATGAGCGTTTTTGGGGATTTTCAGCGTGTCTGGGTACAAAGATTCCCGGACAGCGCCTTGCCGGCGGCCTGGGAGGAAGACGTCAGGGCCAACCTAGTCAAGCATAAACAGAAGGTAGAAACTCAGTCCAAAGTCGTATTCTCGTCTTATAATTGTTGCAATAAAGGATTGCTATAAAAACTTTGCTATAATGAGATGTTTTTTGTATCTAATGTTACATGCAAGACATTGGAAATCATAAGATATGATTTTGTGTACTTTCAATTAGGCATACTACTGCAGAATGTTTGTATATAAATAATAACTTGCAGCAACAATTCTTAAGAGTTTGCGCAATATACTTTTCAAGAAGTTTGTGTAACGAATAAACTAATTTTATGCTTAAACTTTCCTCATTGCTGAGCTACTGGGGAACTTTATTCCATGAGTCATCTTACTTAACTGGAAAATTAATTTAATTCATATTTGAGCATCTCTCTCCATGGTTAATATCTGGAATGTGATGTACTGATATTTTAACTGTATTGATTAAAGCTTGATGTTAAAATTTTTATTTTGTAATAACATTTTAATCTAAAAGGAAAATTTAGTCATTTATACCAAGAACCTCAGTTCTTGTTACTAAATTTTCTGATTTGGTTTACCCTTAGTGAATCATCGCTTCCTTATATGAGTTTTATCATGGACTAACAGAAGTATTTATATTATTTATATTTCATGATATAGTTGTACGAAAAATAATTATAAGAAGAATATAAATTTTTAATTGAAATGTTATTATTTTCATAGGTAACAGCTTTGAGAGAGGAACTTGAAAAAGAAGAATTTTATGTGGAGTACTTGGAAAGATTATTAGCTGATGTTGAACGCCACAAGCAACTGGCAAACAGTAACACTACAACCACACCTGAGAAACAGCAATTTGCAGAATCTCATAATCAACACACTTGTCAATCTGAGAACAGTTTATCAGATTCCACAAACTCATCGCATATACAGCATGTAGAACCATCAGCTCCACCTCTTCCTGTACGCGAAGACATAAGTAAATTTCAGGACAAATGCGTTTCTGAATTGAGTTCTACTCTTAGTACAAGTAAAAGGCCCAAAAGTGAGATACCAAAAAGTCCTGATAAAGTGCCTGAACTTAGAAGAAACAGTGACCCGGATGTGCTAAGTAATTATGTCACTGTAATTAAAGTAACAGGAAGTTCAAAAAAAGACAAAAATGAAGAATCTCTTAAAGAAGAGGATGAGAAAGGTGTTGCAACTATTACACATTAATTTTCTAATTATATTCAGCACCATTTACGTTTATGTTTTAATAAACAGATTTAGAAAATGCGATTAACGAGGACGGGGAAGACGGTGATGCAGAAGCATCAGAAGAGGAACCTTATTACGATTCCGTAGCTTTAGATCAAACAGGGGAATATGTATATATTGATGCTCGTGTTCCACCTGTTGGAAATAATAATGGCAGTAGAGCGCCTCCGAGGAGACCACCCTCCCTTCCAGACTCACCAGGGAATCAGAGTAACTATGTCAACATCGATTATTTTATACAGTAAGTTATTCGCGTTAAGTATCTTACGTAACACCATTCAATTTATCTCTTGTGTCTATAGAAATTGATCATTTATGTGGATACGATTATAGCTAAAGTTATTTCCAGACATAGGGCGGCGATGGACAGCGAGGACGAAGAGGGTGCAAGCCCCGCGCCGCCGATTTTACTACGCGCTCTTAGTACCGATAACGAAACCGGTAGTAGCGACGCGGAACCTTTAAGTTTGAGCGAAGGTAGTTTAGAATCGCCGACGCCAACCACGCCTCGTCGACAAGAGAAAAGTAAAGACCGTGAGGATGATAGAACGTCTATGATTAAGTGTATTGTAAACTCGGTAGTAGAAAGTGAGACTATATATGTTGAATGTTTAAACGTAATGTTACAAGTATGTAGTTTGTCTCTTGATTCAAATACAATACATTAACACTAAATCGTTACTAAAGACACTGTTCTTTCTTTCAGTACATGAAAGCTATCAAAGCCACGTTAACGACATCGCAACCCGTTATTTCGGAAGATGAGTTCGGTACAATGTTTTACAAAATTCCAGAATTACACGCACTGCATCAGACATTTTTGGATGGCCTTAGAAAGAAATTGGAGAAATGGGATATCAAGACTACCATAGGCGAGCAGTTTAAAGTAAGCAATCCGAGAGACAAGATACGAGTCGATGTTAAAAGTAAAAAATACGTCTTACTTTTTTATTGATTGCAATGTTAAGGTGATGGCCAGCAATATAGGATTATACGGGGCTTTTTTACACAATTATGCACGCGCTACCGATACCGTGCGAAGATGTTCCGCGCATTCCACTCAGTTTGGCGAAATTACAAGAGACATGAGACTCAGAGGATTTCCCAAAGGCCCCGGTTTATCTCTGGAAGATCTTCTCCATAAACCGGTTGCTCGAGTTCAAAAAAACGCCTTAGTATTGCATGTAAATATCCATTTATATAGATGTTTGTTACAGCACGTAAACACAAGCGTACGCCCTCGAAGAAAAAATCTATAAAACGTGAAAATAATGTGCAAACGTACTTAGTAAGCTTTATCTTATCTTATTTCGCGCTGATAATTCGGTCTCAATTGATTGTAGGATCTTCTTAAGCACACACCAGTGAATCACGCAGATCATGCACCACTTTCAGAAGCTCTTGCTATGACCAGAAATTTTCTAGACGAGTTCAATATTATCCAAACGAAATCGATGTTTCCGGTAAGGAAGTGTGATAATATCAAGAATTTACAGTGCAAGAAAAAGTTAACCTTCTTTTTGTTCTAGAGTCATGATAGAGCGCAACGAAGATTAGTGAAAAATTCGTTCGTAGTGGAATTATCTGACGGTCATAGAAAGCTGAGACATCTTTTTCTTTTCAACGACGTAATTGCCTGCGCAAAGTATAAAGCCTCTGGCAGAGACAAATTTACATTTGAATTGAAATGGTACGTGCCAGTTGCGGAAGCGGTGGTGACAGAGGATGGTGTCGAACCGCGCGAGACTAGTCCAGCTAATGTTGTAGCTTTGAGGTATAAAAGTATATTTGATTATTTGCATTTATTTATAATACGAAAATTTCACTTCTGTTTTGAATACTTTTACGATAGATCACAAGCATGCACTGTACGTGATCAGATTTTATGGGAAGAGCGAAACGATGAGAAACGAATCAGACTCGGTAGTAGAGGTTCAGAAAAGAACAGGAAGAAGCTTGCTGAGCTCGAAGCTCAGCTGGTATTAGCATCTCCGAATTTAGTATTACGCGTTGCACATAAAAGTCAACATCGAGTACAAAACTCGTACACGTTCTTCCTATCCAGTGAATTTGAACGCTCTCAATGGGTTGAAGCGGTGGAGGCATTGCAACAGGTAATGCGTTCCCATATGTACATAGATAAGTCAAAGGTGCGTAATTTAATCATTCCGAATAACTAAGTAACATAAAGATATTTAATAATGCGATTTTAATTAAATTCAACACGAGGATGCAAGTAAAAATATCTTGACAAATGTTATTGAGTTACCAGAGAAAAGAAGGGTGAACATTAACCGAACTTTCTTTTATCTTTTAGGGCGGTCAACCTCCAGGACCATTACCTTTAACAATGTACGAATTACAAGCTTGGGTTACAGCCTGTCGTACCTATCTCCAAACAGATATGGGCAGCTATTTATTAAGATCAGGGCGTGATGAAAGTTTGTTACTTGGCGATCTCCATTTAACTTTACTCGGTTTAACACCGCCAGGTTTGGATAGAGTTGGAGATCTTTATATTATCGTGGAGGTTGATAGCTACGGGCACTATTTTAAACGGGCAAGAAGTCGAGTCGCGAGAGGTCAAGCTCCAACATGGGGTAAAATTATATTTCAACAATAAATAATTAGAAAGATATAGTTAACTGATTTTAACTTTTTTATATTAAAGGTGAAACGTTTGTTGTTGAATTGGAGGGAAGCCAAAACGTTCGAATTTTATTGTACGAGGAATGTGGAACGCGTTCAGTACTGAGGGGTAAATGTATACAAAGATTGAGCAGATCTTGGCTCCAGTCGGACCAAGTAGAAAGATCATTAAACTTAGGGCCAGCTACCTTAGACGTAACCCTTCGTTTCGTTCCGAGCGAAGTAACATTGAGACGGGTACCCTCTGCTAAACCTCAAGGTCTATTTGGAGCTAAAATTCAACAAGTGTGCAAGTAAGTTTCCCGCCTTTTGTGTATTACATGTACAAATAACTACAAGTATATTTTCTATTTAGGCGCGAAAAACGCGGCGTTCCTTTCATTATAACAGCATGTGTCAGGGAAGTAGAAAGGAGAGGAGTCGGGGAAGTGGGTTTATATCGCGTTTCTGGCTCGGCCTCTGATCTAACGAAGTTACGTAAATCGTTCGAAAGCAATTCGTACGAAGCAGAACAACTGCTCAAGGAGGTACTAAAGAATCATTATTCAGCAAAAGAAACTAATTAATTTTCTTACTGCTATGAATTATTCATCTATAATAAGAAATTATTTCAAATATTAATTTTTTCCCCCTTGTTGCACACAGGTCGACGTGCATTCCGTAACAGGTGTTCTCAAACTGTACCTGCGAGAAATGCCCGAGGCTCTGTTCACGGACGCCCTTTACCCGTCGTTCTTAGAAGCATTCCAAACGGGCGAGTTGTCGAAAGGTGCTGCTCTGCGAAGAGTTTACGAAAGTCTGCCGAACGAGAACAAAGCGGTGATCGACTTTCTGCTCGCCCACTTGGTACGAGTGAACAAACATGAGGCTCAGAACAAGATGTCATTGCACAATTTAGCGACGGTGTTCGGACCGACGTTGCTACGTCCAGGAACGAACTCGCGATCCGACGCGAAGAGTCGCGATCCGTTGGCCGCCGGTACCGTGGACGTGATGGCGCAGGCCGGTATACTTTACTGTTTCTTGCAGATGCAGATGCAACAGAACAATCAGTCACTCTAGTCGAGAGGTTCTTGTTGATACGCGTCGTAGCGTCAGTTGCTATCCGCAGGTTCGAACTTCGCGGGCAACTCACGCTGTGACTGTAAAATTAACGATTCTTTTATTTTATTTTATTTTTTTTTTTTTAATATATTTTTTAATTTTGTGACGTATCGTTTATACAACGCTGATCTAGACGCATAAGTAGAAGCAAGCTTTGACGAGACTCTGATCGACGAAAATTCCTCTCCATATTCGGTACGCATACAAAGTAAACGTAGCAAGAATGGACTCGAAGCATCGCTTCGAGCTCCGTAATTATATATTTTATATTTATATTCCCGCGAAGTCCTAGCTACGATCTTTTTTACGTGATCGCACGTGAAACGTTTCCATGCAAAAATTTCTCCCGTGAAAAGAAAGAGAGAGACAGAGAGAGAGAAAAACATAAATGAAGAAGTTTGGTCGTTACCCATCCACGCTTTAGAAAGTAAATATTTTTTCCAAATGGGGGCGTGTTCCTAGCAGAGAATCTAAATTTTTTTACACGATAAACGTAACACATACCCGTTGTATGTCCACGAGAATGCCCACGTATTCGAAAGAATCACGTTCCTAAATATTTCAGGAAGCACGTTCCTTAAAACAAAAAAAACAAATGTGCGAAACAACGTTTTACTAATAATACGAAATATTACTAGCTATATTCCATTTGCTACTCAATATATATGGTTTCCAAGGAGATCACGTTTTTTCGCCAATCTTATACCGTTCTATTCTTTATACGAATACTTTGATGGAAATGCTCTTGAAATTTTTGTAAAGGATATTGCGGATGTAATTAAACAAGACCAAGTATTTGATGTTTAAGCTGTGATTAGACTCGTTTTTGCATTTTACTTTTAATTCTAATAATCTTATTACGATTGACATAATAATTATTAAAGTATACGTACAATTTTGTATATATAAATACTTCCCTGATACATTGCTTTTGCAATTGAAAATGCATTATAATTTTAAACAAAACTATTTTATTAAAAAGTGTAAACTGAATGTTATAAAAGTGTGATAAGGTATTCACCGTTGTTTCAACTCACGAATGGTATTTTGAGTGTTAAGCATTATTTAACAAGACTTTCGTATATTTAAAAATTCTTTTAAAAGGAAATAAAATAAAGTTCAATTGAAATTGTTGGCTCTCTCCATGGTCCGTTGTCCGAAGGTTGATATATTTATCCATTTTATTAAACATTCCTTCGTTTGCGTTGCCATTAAGGCAGACACTTTAATCGTAGTTTCTGAAGTCTAAATACAGCTTAATAAAGCACCAAAGAGAACGATTCTCTCTCGTACATGCAATAGAGAACCATGTTTAACCCTTTGAAGCATTTTACTTTAAAGTAACGAATAATTTCAAGCAAGACAATTTCTCTATCGTTATCTATTCAATGTCCGTATCACTAAACTGTATTTTTCTATTATTATACTGTATAACGAGCTCGTATTCGCTGCATCCTTAACAGAATCGCTCTCTACGTATAAGGAATCGGTATCGTACTCTGATACATGCTTCAAAGGGTTGAAAATCGACGAAAAGCACGTTTGGCAGTACAAATTTAATACTCGATAGAATCCCGCATTATACGCTAGGACGTTTACGAGCTACTTTGTAATCAAGGTTTAAAAAAATGACAAGTCTGACGAGTGTTCGATAAACAAAAAGATGAAACAAAAGAGAAAGAAAACGAATCGTACGTAAATATTAAAAAAAAGGGAAAGGATAGAAGGAAAAAGGGAATCATGCTGAGGTACTTTATCGGTGGTGATCTTCGTGCATTTGAACGAAGGCAACTAAATCGTATGCGTGATTTCAGCGTGTGCGTGTGATTTGTACGTATGTAATTTGTAACCCGCTCATGTGTATTATATCGTAAATATTGGATAACTTTAATTTTTATATCGCATTTAGCGTTAAGACGCGTTCCTCTTTTTGTACATTCGCGAAACGTGTAAAGACAAGGTTTCCGCTATTGCGATTTAATTATTGATTAGCGTATACCGTTTTAATTACACTCTAATCAACTCTGTATTAACACAGTTATCGATTTCTTCAGAGGACGAGCATAATTTGTTAACGTGACGTTCGATCGAACTTGGCTTTCTCAGAGCAAGACGATGTACTGCCAAAAAATGAAAAGATCAGAAACAAGGGAGACCCTTTAAAAGTGCATAAAATATACCGAAAGTTTATAAACTTTTACATCGAAAATGTATTTATCGTCGTCCCAAGGTATACTTTATTTTCATAGTCTTTCGATTTTCTTTTCTCTCATTTTCCTTTCGTTTCTTCTACTTTTAACGCAAAGCATTTTACGTTCGAGCACATTGTATTGTAATTAGTATTGTTGTGTTTTATTTTACAGAACTATATTCTTTTAAGTATGATGAAAAATATGAATGGAACAATCTTGAAAGAATATATTGGCAATAAAGAACAGATAAATGAAAAAAAGGAAAGGTGTTTGCTAACGAAATACTTTTATTCTCTAATTACTTTTCATTTTAATTGAAGCTAATGTGTGTCATCTTCTTTGACTTTCAGATTTAAGTGTAAGTTTGAGGATTTATGTTTTGACTTTATTGGACTCGAAAATAAATATACAGCAATTAGCAGGAAGAGGAATTCACATGGAATTTGATTCTTTCTTCAAGAATGAGTTTGGACAGTTTCGAGCTGGAGGTCCCAGGGGTAACTTGATGGGTGTTGCTGCTATGTTATCCCATAATCCAGGAAGTCGGGATCCGTCTGAACCATTGCATTGCATTCCTAATTGAACACAGTTATTATTCAGTTATCAAGAAATTGATAAATTAGCAAATTATGGACTTTGCTTGCCCAAGAATTGTGAATTCTTAACAAAGGTAGATAAATGGCAACCATGAGCTGTCACAAAATTTCAATTATTATAAATTGAAAGGATTTTCTACTTCAGTGAGTTGCCCAAAGGTTTTTGGTAACTGCCCATCGTCGCCATTTATGTAATTTTGTTATGGAACATTCATGTACCCAGTGGAGCAGCTTCGTAAAGGTCATGGAGTGCCTGTACGCGAACTTTGGTCCATTCGATGCTTTTGTAATTCGTGGAGATGCCTTCGTCCACGCTGGTCGGCTGATTTTCCCATTCCCTCATGTACCGGAAGTACGTTCTCAGAGCGTCGTCGCTGATGGCACTTTTGCAAACTTCCAGCCGGGCGTTTGGATAATAATGTATATAATTTACGCACATTTCATCAGAAATTGCGAATCCACCCAGGGTAACGTTCTCTCTGTCCATTGTGTTGTACGTGCAAGTAGTAATTAACGAATCACCCTGTAATTTATAAGAAAGGTCATGAATGAAATGAATGAAATGAATGAAATGTTAGATCCTTACAGGAAGGATGGTGACGGGTTTAGGTAGAAGACGGATTTCCTGGAAATGAGTGGAATAATGATTGTCGTAATTCAAAAGAGGTAGCTCTTCTCCATCTCTGATGTGACGAGTCATGACTTTGATGCCTGTTAAATGCGTATGAAGCTGAGATCCAAAGATGTGAATGCCCTGTTGCGGAAGACCCACGCCTGTACACTCCTGTATACAATGTCCTGACAGAGTGAAGGATTCCTAAAAGTAATAATTTCAGTTTTAATTCTGTTACAATTATTTTATCCTCTATTCTTCTGTACTGTAACGATTCAGTACCTGCTTTGGCGGAATTGCCATCTTATCCGTATACTCTAAACCTAATTCAATTACACCAGCATCGTATTTCCGTAGACTCTTCGTGAGGATGAAACGAATTCCTGAGGAATCGGTATATCCATCTTCAAGTTCAGGATTGTTGTAGTGGACCTCCAGCATAACGTAAGGGTTAAAGTCTTGACCGCCAATCGAGAGACCAGCTTCTTCAGGGTAAACGAAGGCGTCTGCTCCCATTGCCCATGCTGCTAAAACTTTCTTGCATATCTAGAAGGATAGTAATTACACTTTGTAGGTGTAAACGTTGAAAGTAAAGGTCTCAGTAAGCGCTATGGCGCTGCTTGGCAATTTTTGATTGGAAAACAGCAAAGACAACGCACCTGAGTCTTTTCTGGTCTATCAGGGCCATCACAAGGACCATTATACATAGGGATCTCCAGATTTGAAGGTCCAGCGCAGTGGAAGATCTCCATGTGATGAACCAGATGCTCGTTGCCTGTTTGAATGACTGGTCCAAATTGAAGAATATGATGCCTGCGATTTACACAATTTAATTGACATTCGTTTACAAGAAATTTGGTGAACTAAAGAGACTCACTTCTGAGCCAAAACGGCTGGCAACTTCTGAACACGACACCAGTACGTTGTTTCTTTGTTCGGTACCTTTACACGATCGGCTAGTATCTCTAAGTGCCATGCGTTCGAAGGGAACGTCGGTTTCTTGTGATGTACACGAACCAATTCGGTTCTGGACATACCGGAAGCTTCAGCATCCGATACTTGCAAACCGGCTAAGGAGGATAATGGTCCCTGACCTTTCAGCCACACCAAATGCGTTGTACCTCTCTGAAATTGTTTATATCTCTTTTAGGTACCTGTAACACCGATCAAACAGCTTAACAGCTTGTAAGCTTGACTGTACCTCCATGATGTAGTCGTTTTCGTCGCAAGTATCGAACTTCCTGGAGAAGGTGAACTTTGTGACGTTTCCTCTTCTCTTCCACGCGAAGTCCTCACAATCCTGTTGTGAGTCCAGGTTCAATTTTCCTTCTTCATCCGCCCATGCATCCTGGAATTATAAAATAATGTAAAATGGAGAACACAAGAGAATTGATATTATGGGTACCTGTAACTGAATTTGACGATGCCAATCGACCCACAAGATGCAGTAATCGGCAGGCTTTAGTTCTCCGTAGTTTGAGAAACCAATGGCGAACCAGGTATTGTCGATGCCTTTGTAATGCACCTCCGCAATTATCATTTCGCTCATGAAGTCGACCCTAAATTATAATTTAACATTAAAAAAACAACAAGAAGATGCAGATTCTTTCTTTTTAAAATTAGTAAATACCTCCAGTGAAAAGTGGCCCCAGAACCTAATGGAATGGTATGAATGTTTGTTTCTTCGGAGGTTTCTTGTTTGGGTTGGTGGTTGTGCAAAGATACACAGAATCCATTTCTTAAAAGCGTAAGTAAAATTAATACGTATATGGAGAACATTTTCACTTGGTTTAAATATTATTTAGTGCTGTTTCGCGGTTCTTTAACTTTTGGATTAAGATAGCTGTGCTTTCGCACCCATTTTTTTATGATCTTCCACTGTCAAGCCGTTAATTTCAACTAAAAGGGTCCAAGCGATTCGAAAGGAGGAAGACTTCGTACGAGACAGTTTTGCCGCCGCAACGGTGCGGCGCGCATGCGTGCAAGCGCCATCTTAGCAAAATGAATATTTTGTTAAAATAAACATTAAATACCATTCAGAGATAGCATTTAATTAATGAAAACATTTTCAAGAGTTGGAAAAATGATGCATAAGTCATTTATTCACCTTGATGTTATTAATTTTAGACGTTTAATGTTTGGATTGTCTACGCATGCGCAGAAGGGAATCTTTGAAACGTTCGTCAAGAAAATTGCAGCAGACAAAATCAGCACTAATTCGACAAAAAGGTATCCAAAATGTTGTATTTAGATCTATTCAGCAAGTTCAGACTCATAATTAATACGTGTTTAAAGTATATCAGCAATAATGTTAATGTTTCTAGCCTAATCTTCGCCATGAAATCCATTTTCCCACAATTTCATTATCCTCGTTTAATCAAGACCAGATTATCGAAGTCATCAGTTTCCAATAAGTGGGAAATTGTGTCAGATGAAGTCACAGGTTTGTTTAAAACCCCAAGCAAATGCAATATTTTGTTGCTAACATTATTTAAGATAAACAGTCGTACAGAAAATGAATGAGGTATTTAAAAAGTGGTTAAAAATTCAATTAAAACATTGATGCCTGTACGATGGATCTAGTTTGATCTTATTTTAATTTTCGTATGTATTATTTATTGAAAACATGATATGTACTCGTGCAGGTTTTCTACGTAGGTAAAAAGAATTCCGGAGCTTTGAGAAGATATCTTGATGATCGAATACCAGAGGGCGCATATTGCATTCCATACGAGGCACGTGCTTCCCGTCTCGACCGCAATCAAGAAATTCCACAGCTCTTATTACGAGGACAATTTTCGCCAAACGCTTTATTTAACACGGACGAATAATATAATTCACGTCACTCCGACGTTAAAATCGATTATTGGTATAACTTTATCATTGCAATATCGTGCCTTACTATTTCTCTTTCTTCTACAGACTCCAAGAAACTTATTAATAAAAATGGTTGATTGAAAACCACTTATCAACAGTAAACACGTAAAGAATTGCAGAACTAAAACTATAATTAATAATAGATGGCTCCAAAAATCAGGAGGCTCGGACAAATGAATACGATTTTATTACTCTACTTTAGGTATCCAACAATTTTAGTAATAATAATTTATATCTAATACAAAATACACCGTTAATATTAATTTTATAGTATCGAGATTATCGTGCAGTCTTTTTCATTGAAATGTAAGGTATCGTAATTATCGCTGCATTGTTCTTGGGTAGTAATTTGCAATCTCGTTCTTTTCTTCCATATAGGACTCTAAATAGACGTCGGTTTATTGTGCGCTATTCCTTTTCGAATAAAAGGAAGAGTTGAGTAACCTTCGTCCCTCAGGATCAATGAATGGATCAGTTCTTTTTATGGGCAGCGGTCGGTCGTGTGAAACCCTATGGTCAGGCTGGTCTCACGAATTCACAAACGCATACCGACAATCAGGTAGAAAATCTTGTCCGGAAGACCTTGACTTTCCGAAGGTTTCTACAACAACGCAGACTGCAATTAACTGCACCATTTTAGGATCATACAAAGAAGAGGAATTTTCATGCAATTCGTGTGAGCATTATTAGCGAAATTAGGAAACTTTTGATCATTTTAACCACCAAACCGATAAAGGTGTTAGGAATAATAAAAATAAAATCGAGATAACTTTATTAAATAACAAAACTTAATTATTTGTCATAGAAATTGCTGATAGATACTTTCTTTGTTATAAAGAATTAGAACGTTTCATGTTTGTTGATACAATTAATTAACCTTATCGTATATTGACGAAGGATTATAAATGATCCGAACTTGAGTATAAAGCACGTGATAGTCTTTTAATTGTTTGGAAGAATGTATCAACATTTTCCAAAGATAAGAGGGTGATATGTTTATTGCACTGAAAAAGCGCTTAAGAATTATTGCAGAAAACACACCGCAGACGTCAATATTAAACGAAACGGTGCATTTTATTAAACGTTGACAAACAATCTCAATGAATGAAAAACAGCACTTAACCTTCTTCTCTTTCTAGAAATAATAACGTACAGATTATTTTAGTTCGTGGCATCGATTGTGCAACGTCGTGAAAGAATAGTGACGAATTGCGAAATATTGCCCAGTTATTCGTAAATGTCTCAGCCCTTGCGTTCGACCCACGATGCTCAAGGTAATCGTCGAAAATGAAGATCTATTTTTCACGGGAGATCTTACCGAAGTCGTAGCAACTTCTGGATGCTGACAAGACTAGATTGGACTCGATTGAAAATTTTAATCGCTCGATAAACTGTTATAGGCGTCTATGTTCTCATATTGCGTAATCTGCTCGTTAAATCGTTATCACAAGCGTCGACCCACAAATCTGTACAGAGTCTGCGTTCCATTCAATATCCACCTATATCTTATCTCGTTATCGTATTTGATAGAATGTTGTATTTTTCAGATGACATGAACGATTTAATAAAAGCGATGGAGGACTGAAGAAATTGCAAGAATATAGTTTCGTGGATCAAACATTTCAAATATTTTGAAACACTTCTATTCTACAAGCTTTGGCGAACGAAATTTTTGCAACGATAACGAGTCAGATTCCTCGCCGATACACGAAGATAACGGATCTGTCTAATCAAAATTATAATTAATACGCGTACTTGTAAATTTGCCTTGCGATCGCTCGAAACGATAAAGGAAGAATGATTTCCAATGGAGAAAATGCAAAAATGCAGATCTGAGATAACACGACTCGCAATGACCATGGTGCATTCAAGGTTCTTACGTCACCGGAAGGTGTCGATTCTGATACTAAGGCACAAAAATTGTTGCATAAATGTACCACACATACGATCCAAGAAACGATTAACTTGGTACGGTTCGCTTGTTGTTATTATCTTTTGCTAATGTTATTATTCCTTTTTCAAGTCGTGGTTATGAGGCAACTAAAATTTTCGATTAGCTTCAATTAGAGCTCATTAACTTGAAATGACAATGGCTGTATTTCTGAAGAACAAAGTACGTTGGTTCGACCGTATACGTACTTTTTAAGTACAGTACTGTACGATAGTGAGGCCGTGCTTCAAATGTTGGAATTTGAATCGAAGACTATTTTTTATTCTTCGAGTGATAGGGGTTCGTGACGCGAATAAAAATTTATCAAAACCGCTCTAAATCAATTGGGTAAAATCTTGTAGTTAGAATTCAGGGTACAACGCGAAGATGTACCATATATAACATTAATATTTGCCTGAAATAATTAAAATATCATCCACTCGTAATTTCGATAACGTTATCGATTTAATAATATGTTCAAACACTCGCGAACTGTTTATCCAAAATATTCAGCCGAAAATTATTTGACTAGATATAATATATCTCGATGTATGTTTGATTTACAGCTAATCTGTGATCTATACGGCGCCTCATATCTTGAAGCACTTCTCGAAGCGTACGCCTTCATTGATAAAACGAAATGGACAGAAATCTAATCTGATAACAGCCCTGAGAAATTTGAAAGAGAGATTTTCCAAAATTTATTCCATCGAACAATTGTAAGCATCTTCAAGTTTATTAAAACGCTGCCATCGATAGATTTCAATTTGATCCATGATGGTGACTGTGTCTCGCTTTCGATTCATTGAATTATGAAAGAAAATTGTTCCTCATTCAACTAACTCTACAATGTTTCACTTAGAAACGTCGTCACGGTTCGACAGCTGCAAGGAGTTCACAAGATTGTGCCGTCTAGGAAGCGAAAGCAAATTGATAAGGGAGCGTATCAAAAGTGCGGACACCGCACCACAAGTTTCCTCTGAGAAAATAGGGTTGTAGAGGAAGGTTACCCCATTAATCGTCAAATTATGTCTACTATTATAGCAAGTGATGGAAAATATCATTTCTTTTTAGGAAACCTATGGTACCTCAGTACAATTATAAACACTACATATAAGCAGCTCTTCCTGGAGAAAATGGCAATATAGGGGAAGGAATTACAACTTAAGTCTAGATTAGGTCTGGATTAAGTTAAATATGAGTAGTTGGTTTGGTAATTAATGCAACGTTCAAAAAAATGAATAATGGTATCTTTGAGGTACAAGAGGAAGCCCGTCATGCCAGACGGTGTACGCGCCGGGCACCGCGGCCGCACGAACCGTCACTGGCGACGACACAATAAAGGACGTCGACTCCGGTTGGCGCGAAAGAAGGTGGGAAGGGAAGTGCAGCTACTCGAAATTCTGAGGACGGGCTGCGGCTCCGCTTCGTGCGGCAGTCGAGAATCGGCGAGTGCTCGCGCTTGGACTTCAGTGTCGGAGCAACTGGTCCACGTCGTAAAACCGCGACAAAAACGCACGTCAAAGGAATGTAATCTCCGTACGAATGACCGATCTTCTACCCGTCTACGACGCGCTTCAATTCAGACAGTTTATCGTCCACGGTGAGTGATTGTTAACGTAGGATCGATCGAACGCGTGCGTCCGCACGGAAACACGCGCTCTTAGCAGCCGCGCGCATGCACGCCCCGTTGAAATATTCTGCGAGTCGAACGCGATCGACGGATCGAGCTCGTGATCAACGGTTCGTGAATTCGCGCGGTTGCTTTAGACGTTCATTAATTTCGATCGACTATACTTCATTTAATTAACGACTCGATGACATTAGCCCTTGCGCTCCGGAAAATATAAACGCTTACGTGGGTGGAACACTATAAGCATATGCGTTAAAAATGTAGTATTTTGCAATTCTTATATTTTTTCAAGTATAATAACTTCGTTCTTCATTTTTATTGAGAAACGTATTTATAGTCGGAGCGAAAGGGTTGATTTGGATAACAAGGGGAGGACCACTCGATGCCCAACCCTTTATCTGGCAATCGCTTATCCAAATACGCCCTTTGTACACATTGTTATTTTAAAATGCAAAACTCACCGGTTTTGCAATATCTTTGCAAGAATATATGAAATTCAATAGAAATATAGGAATAGGATTAAGTAGGAATATAGAAATAGGGTTAAATAGAAATATAATTAGAATTTCAGTTAAATGAGTACTCAGGCTTAAACATATCTACTTATTTCTTCTTCTATTCCCTTTTAACGGGGTCGAAACTTCCCCGCCATTATCAGTCCCGTAGTTCACGCACTCCTCCAAGTGCGAATTAATTCGTCACACTTTTTGTATAAACTTTCCGCTTCGCTGTTGCAACCTGTGCTCGGTTTACGTTATTCCGATTATTCGTGTATATCTTTATGTTTCGTTATCAATTCGTGACCGAATTCAATCAACTTCCTGGTGGTTCTTCCAAGTTGAAGCAAAACGAGCATGCAGGTGGAAGAGAAATTCGATTCGAAAGGATTAACATACCACGCTGTACAGGATTTGCATCGGTTTGATAAATATTTCATCGGCTCGCTCAATACCTGCGCACATGTGTTCTCGTTAGAATGCGATACAATGTTTTAAGACCGATCATTGCAAATGATCAAAGAAGCTGGAGAAAATGGTATATACTAGATGTCCCAGTAAAACGTATACACACTTTCAGTATAAAACTGGTAGGAGAAACTCGCGTAGCTCTTCTGTGAATATTTGTAATACAATAATCAGTACAATTTTAAATTAACATCTATGTATACATTCCATTCAAGTTTATACAGATTTAGAATATTAAAGTATTTAAAGAATCCTATTTAGCTGTAATGATATAGTACTCTCAATTTACTACAGAAACTTTACAGAACAGCACAAAACTGTGATAAAATGTATCGTTAAAGCTTTTTGCGGGAATCAAGTTTATCAGGAAGCGAAGAATAGCAAAAACCATGGACATAGTACTTTGAAACTTTTACAAGAAATTCTGGCTTAACGATAACCATTAGAGATTACTGTAATATAAAAAGAGGAGTATTAAATCCATCGTAAAGAACACGAGAGATATAATTACGAGTTCAATTTCCTGAATTCGCTAAAAATAATCAACTTCGACGATAAACGAGTTTGTCTTTGTTTTATCAAGAAATTGTTTTATTCTTTTATCAAGAAATCTTTCAAGAATGTCCAACGAATGTTTTTTTTTTTTTGTAATTGATGATAATTGTACACTAATGTTTTCACCTGCGAGTGGTACAAGAAAAGTTACAATGTACTATGTAAAGGAAAGGTCGTTACAAACACTACACACCTTTATAATATGTATATTCTTCTTCAACTCGTGAGAGACAGATGAAAAGGCTTACGTAATCGCGATCTGTATGTATTTAGAATAGCAGAATTTTTTCTTCTCACGCGGCACACCTTGATTTCTCAGGAAAACTGTATCCAATTCCACGAAGTGTAGGTACTTTTCAGAAACGATTACTAGTTTCTATCATTTTCGCGCGAAGACAGGTTTTCTTCTTTTTCATAGTGTATCAGTTTATCTAAATCTATATTAGCGCAAAATACATATTTGTAATCAGGAATTGGGTATTATCGATGTGACTCAGTTTGAAAACTCATTACGATAAAACGAAAGAATGCAATTTTGCAAAAATGGAAACAAATTGCAAAATGATATCAGTCATTAATTAAGTTACTGGTACCATTAATCATTAATTAAGTTACTATTAACTTACTGTGGTGGCATTCTTTATCTTGCAGTCTTGAATACTTAAGTACTGTATTATAAGTTAAATAATCATTGTATTAAGTTAATTTAAGTACACCATTAAGTATAATTACTGTTCAAACGATCGCACCTTTGTACTTCGCATTAGAGCGGCGGGTAATGTTTTAATCACAAGCTAGTCTACGGTGTATTAAATTTAATGGTGCATGCAATTTTGCAAAGTAATGTTAAAGATGTTGTTCCGCGATGCAAGTGCACAGGGAATTATATTTAGACCGCCGCCAGCCACAATAATTCCACTTGCATCCCGTCTACTAGAACTTTTCCGCGGTCTGAGATTAGTCGCCCGTTTTGATAAACGTTTCCACGTACTTTAGCGTCGAAAGACGTTTATAAATCCGTCAATTAAACGCGGAATAACTTCAATATTTTCTCGATGGGATCAGAAAAGCGGAAGACGTATCTGTACGCGGTGATAAAGATCGTAACAATTGTCAACCCTGATGATTTGTCTAATTGAAAGTAATAGAAATGTTTGAGTGAATCATGCTGTACAAAGAAATTCTTTTTTAGGCGCCGAGTTCCATGTAAGATGTTCAAGGTGGAAATGCGATAAATCAATTTACTCGTTGCTAAAGTATCCCACGTGTCGCTGATAGGAGAACTTACGCAATCGCACCTGAGTAATATGTATTATTACACCGAAATTGTTAAAGTATTGCGAATGTAACACCGCATGACTCGGAGTGTTTCGTTAGAACGAGAAACTTTTCAATACATATACTATGACGGCAACTGAAATGCTTGGATTGGCTCTGTACCTCTGAATCATTACTGGGGATATGTCATCAACGACGAGTGAAACTTGTCGTATTTTTAACAGAAGTTCAGTAATATTGCAATTTATTTTGTTTTTAACATGCCATTAAGGATTATTGGAATTTATTTAATTTACACTGAAAGAAAGACTCGGAATTCATGGATACAAATGTTCTTCACTCACCTTGTTTTATTATTATTATAATATTGATACTGTAATCGACAAAGATTTCATTTTCATGAATACTTGCAGATAAGCGTTTGAAGAGTACGCCAAAGCCGATAAATGAAATTCATCAAGCGAACGATAATTATAAAGACTAAACGTATCTAACTGCAAATACCAACGCCACGGACCACGATCGAGCTGACCTTAACCTTCGTTTACGATTCGCGTGTTTCTAATAACATCGTGATCACTTTTCACTTAGAACGAGCTATGTATAAAACGCGTCGATTCTTTTAGCCGGGTCAGACGCGTTCAGTAAGACGACGGTACTAGAAAGCAAATTTCGAGTATCAGCATTGTTGAACCAATAATGTAAGGTGGCGAAGTGAATATTCAATCCTTTGCACTCGAGTGGTGCCTCTGGGACGCCATATGCAATTACCTAGAATATTTTAAAACGCCAAAAAGTCTTATTTATGTTAGAGTAAAAATACTCTTTTCTCCCAAATTAAGGCTTTTAAATTTTCAAAGTTTCATTAGAAAAGAAGTCTAGACTTACTCATAAGTGCAAAGGGTTAAATTAGAACATCACATGGCCCTGTCTTAAACATTGTCACCTCATGCTTTGGAAGAAAACTGGCGCCAAAATAAAATACCTTTCGATAGCTTGAATCAAAGTTTAAGCCTCCGACATTCCAAAAATTATCGCGGTAATCTCTTTTACCTCGTTCAAAGTCTTTCGTTTCTAATCTCGGGCGTAGGTTCTCGTAATTCGAACCAGGTGCTCGAATTTGTAATTTGATTACACGCCAGTTTTCTTGCTTTCTTAATTTCTCGATGATTCAGCTTAGTTTAAATTTGTATTCGTCGACCCCCATAGCAATCGAGGTGTTAAAGAATCCTTCGATGTTCATAGTTTTCGCACGTTTGTCGACGAACAAGCGGGCTAGCAAGTCACTTTCGGTATTAATAACAGCGCTCTCGACGAGTTTACCAATTCAGTCGCGCGTGTAATCACCGCTGCCAAAATACGGTGCACGACGAGATTCCGACCTTCACCTTCGTCTCGTTGCTGTTTCGCGCCGGCATCGAGGAAAAGCGCTACTAGTTAACACTGAACGTATGACATCTCTCAAAATTTACTTTGAAATCGTACATTCATTGTTGTACCAATATAGCGTTTGCTGTAACAATTAGCAGATGAGCTCAGAGTATCGCGAATTGCTTGAAGAAGAAAAGGAACATGACCCCTGTCGAATGACCCTTTATGGCAAGAACAGGTATATGTAAATAGGTTTAGTGTTAATGAACAAAGAGTGTTTATCCGGTTGATACGCGATCGAGCTCGATTTTTCATCGATGCAGCCACAATTGATTCCGGCCTTGATTTCTTTCACGATCCGCTGCGCCTTCGATGCAGATCGTTTCTGCGATAATTAAAACAGAACGGAAAAGGTTTTACGTAATGTTGACTGTTTTCATTTTCCATAATGCATCGACTATGATCCGATGCTTTGGCTTCTTTGTAATTCATAATTTACTGTTATTATATTATATTGTAGTGAGTTAATGTTTGTATGGTTTGTTTCAGTGACCACGGGACAGGCGCGTATCGGCAGCTATTGAAAAGCATCCGTGAAGGCCGAAGACCAGGCTTCTGTAATCGATGGGTTGAGAACGCGAAATTCGTGCTTTTCAGCTTTCTTCTTCTCTCGTAACCAAGGTGTATCGCTTACCGATGAGCCATGCTGAAGGTGGTAGGAGCCTCTTGGCTGCAAACGCGCATCTCCACGTACATACTCCTGGCGGTAGCTTTGCTAGGAATCGGAGCCATCATTCTCGGCGAATTCGGACAGTAAGCTTCCTTACATTAAGACAATCGAACAAGAAAAACCTTCGAGCGTCTCTAATTTTTGAGAAATTGACATATCTAATAAGAGGTCTACAGCTGAACACCGCAAGAAAAAGACATAAACAATGATTTGTTTTTTTAAATTAAAAGAAAAAGCAAGGTATCACAAGATAACGGAGTTGATGAGGAACTGCTGAGAATATCAAGAAGGAGGCGGTAGCAAATAAATCCTAGCCATTGTAAAATGCACATAAATCATCATAAATCTGATAAAAGATATTGTAAATTTACGATGCAGGTATTTAGCTGTAGATCTTGAGATGACGTAGAACCACGTTGTCAATGTACGGTCTCAGACTTTGAAGTGACGTGGATCTACGCTGCGGACGCGTTAATAAAATCTTTATCTGAATCGATAGAGCAAGATTATTGTATTCATGGGTTTAGTGTTTCATCATTAAGATAAGAAAAAATTAAATACAAGAATCTTGCATAGACTCGAGCGAATCTGTAATGCAAAAGCGGCGAGGAACGGAATGTTCGAGAAGATTTAAGAATTTCTTTTATGTTATCGAAGGCATGCATTGATGCTCTTCTTCCTGTTGGAACGAACGTATTCGCGATAACTTTTGACGTGTTCGATACACGCGTGAGACGCGTGCAGCAACTTGCTGAGATCGGATGTATCAGCACTTTAGCTGTAACGAGCTCGATGAGACCGGTCGCGGATAAGGATTGAGTTACGCGAAGTCTGCCCTCTCAAGTTCGTACTCGAGACTTAACTGTCCTTAGCTGACGACTAAACACGCGTTAGAGGAGTATAAATGTACAGGGTGGTCGATAAGTTCTACAATTACTTCTTTTCAACTTGAAAATTTATATTTTTAAAAATAATTTTATTTGTGTTACACGATAAGAGGCGTATGCTACTTACAAGTATGAGGATCAAGAAAATTGTATATTTTTTAATAGAAATGTATTGGCTTGTATAATTCTTGTACGCGCCTTGAATACTTCTACGTGTTCAACACGATTCGTCTCGTACACCGTGTAAGTACGTCAATAGAAAGACAAATTTCGTTGAACAGATAATGAGCCTTTGTTGCTGTTAAGAACGTGTCAAGCATCATTGTTTGTGCCGAGCATTATCATTCGCGTGTGTGGTTTCTATGAATGCTTATTGTTAGGGTAAATTGAACTGTAGGTTGCTCAATCGACTTCGAGTTGCGTTAGATACCTTTATAATATTTTAGTATATAAAATCTGTAGAACAAATTGCAAGTAAAATATCTCGCTATGTAACCAGATAAATTAGAAACTCGTCGCTGTACAATAGAAGAATATTTATTACTAATTATATATTATTATTTGTTAATAGTGTTGAACAAGATGGAACGTATTCAGCAACTGTATTATGGAATCGCAAAGGAGGATACCGTATTGACTTTTGGGGCCAAGGCAATGATCTAACTGCCGTTCGATTGCATGCAGCCCGAGCCTACTATAAAACCGGAATTTTCGAACATGGGTAGGAAAATGTTACACCTGCGCCACTCGTCGCCGTCGATAATTAGAATTATACAAATTCGCGACGAACAGAAAATGAACCCATTCTCTGGGGTGACTCCTTTACTTGTCCACCAGAGAATTATGGTTGTCCCCCTTATATGATTAATCACGGATCAAATATTGCAGGTGGTCTTACATTGAAATTGAAACATCCCCAAAGTACCCAGACACGGTGCAGGCATACGCCGCGGGTCTCCTCGAGGGCAGCTTAACTTGGCAGTTAATTCATCATCATTGGTACAACACTATAAGACCAGAATGCGAGGCGAAACCTGTCGAGTGCCAAAGGTTGACACGGTATCTCAGAGATAACACAGCCATCATTCGCGAACGCGCCGAGCTGATGGACTCCACTGATCCTTTTTGGCACATGGTACAGGATCATTTGTCAATATTATCAACGTTAATATAATGATAAAATTGTTAAATGAATCAATATTATTATAGGTACGATTGTTTTATACCCAATTAGACGGCTTAGAAGCCGGATGGAAATTCGCTGTACGTCGAAGCCGTGTGTCGGTGTCGCTCGAGACGGAGGATTTCCTGTGGCTCGCCCTGGCTTCCGACATACCCGGTTTCCAACAAGCATTCAATATCTCAAGTCTACCCATAAGCTCTAAGATCTTCTTTAAATCGCTTTCAAGAGAACATTCAGATCCTTTAATCGCTATTGGTCATAACACTGCGGCACCGTGAGTAATATTTTATTTATTGTCTTTATTGTTCAATTTAACAATTCTGAATGCACGCTAATATAAATGTTTATATTTGAGCTGCAAGGAAGACCATAAGTGTGGGTATAATTGTTCCACTAATGAATTATTAAATCAAGAGTACTGACAAATTTATTATTCAATTTATAAATGTATATACAATTTTGTTTTAGGTATACTCAGATGTTAAGGCTTTTAAAAAAGTACAAGTTTGGCTATCACGTGCTACCTGTTACAAAAACTGCCGCATTGATTCCCAGTCGATCGATCGTAATGTCTTCTTATCCAGGTGCGTTGTCGTCTCGAGATGAATTTTATTTGATGCAAGGAGAAAATCGCGAGCTGATCGTCACAGGAACATCTTTACTTGCAACGAATCGGAACGAGTGGAGTCTCGTGCACCCCAAAGATCATGTACGATAATTAGTTCTATTCCTGAGAGTCAGACTAGCCCAATTCTATTAGTACCTACTTATTAGTAACCTTTAATTATTATAATTTTGTCTGTAACTTTGTTGGAAATTGAAAGCTTTACGACTTGGGTCAGTCAGTTATAAAATTACAAACAAAAAGAGTAATTGATAACATTTCAGGTAATGCTAACTGTAAGATTAATGACGGCGAATCGATTGGCAACGAGCAGTCAGTCTTGGTTCAATACAATGTCTTATCAAAGCGGAGGCGTTTCCACGCTACAATTGGTTGTTTTCGAGCCACATTCGTCGAGCGTGTTATTAGTCGAACAATCATCAACCATAACCGTCGCCATGAATTACACGGAGGAGTTTAAAAAAACAGGTTTCATATTCTGCGCTGGTGTATCAAATTCTTCGAACATCAACGATACCGTACGACCCGCCAAGAAGGTTGACGGCGCATGGAAGAGCCGCTTGGCACGTTTGCAGGAGAATATCACAACGTTAGAGCAATTTCAAAATGTGATGCGCGGATGCAGCCAAGAAGATTGCACTGCCAAGAGAAATAATTCAAAGGTAGATCCGTTGCAGGAATTGAGTTATCGCGGAGATCTAGAGGATGAACCTTTGCCGTACGGTATTATAGACAGCAAAATTTTGGTGGTCGACGTCGATGGCCTCGAAACTTTCGAGGCCACTTCGGGACCAACCACCTTGGGATCGCGAACGCCTTTCAAATGGTCCAAAAGTTTCCCTAACGTGTCGCACATAGGGCATCCGGATACTTTCGACTTCGAAAGCGTTACACCCAGATGGGTTTGGATTTAACTAACGTCATTTAATTAACATAATTCTTTTAGAACCCTTTAAGGGACGCAAATTTTATATTCTGATCAATTCCTTGCAACTGGATTTTAGACATTTTACACAAAATTTGTATTAACTTTATTTAAATTCCTTTCTTTTATTAATTAGCTGGCTCATATGTTAGCCACCTATGGTGAGATTTTATAAAATAAAGTAAAAATACAACAAATCATTATATTTTACTTAAATAACCTTTAAACACTTATCCTAATCCACGTATCACCTGAGTATTTTAATTGATTATTCATATTAATATTTTATCATATGTTATATTAATTACACAACAGACAATATTACTTTTGTTGCGATAAAGGATGATATTAGTGCCACCATCTGACAATATTTGTAATACACCAACAAATCAGATAACATTTGATTTCCTAGCCTAAGTTGAGCATGATAAGAGTGCGTGTGTTACGTCCTGTTATGATTAACAAAATGAATAATCTTCGATTAGCAAATATTAATTGATATAAAAGTATTTTAGTATTAAAAATAATAATTTGAAATTGTAACAAACTTCAGCGATTTAAAATGTAGTTTAAAACTACTTTTTCACTGTTTCGCGAGTTTTATTCATCCTATAAGGCACTATAAGGCATTGTTACGAAACATTTGATTATCGCAGATATGGAATCTAGTAATCAGTGTCTGGAACCTGATAATGAAAAATTAAATGAGAAGGACTCGAATAAAATTATTGATGAATGCTTGGCAGAAAAGGTTAGTTTACAAATTTGATTTATTTTGAATATATATGATTCTCATTTCATTATCATTATTGTTATTAAAGGAAAGAATGTTATTTAGGTTTTGTCTGTGAAAAGTGAAATAAGCATTCTTTGCGAAGCATCAAAAGAAATTGAAAATATTGTAAATGCAAAAAGGAAGTCAGAAGTATTAAATGAAGATGCAAATGATAAAAGCAATAGTGTGGATTGTTCAAAACAAAAGAAATTAGAGAAACAAGTTTTAAGTGGAGAGATTACACCATTTGAGGCAATTGCAAATCATTCTGAATCATCAGAAAGTCAAAGGTATATATGTGCATACATGAATAAATGCAATAACAATTGAATCTAAAATTACTTTTTCAGGACATCTGACAAAACCTCAAATTTATTAGATCTTGAAAAATACCTTCGACAACAAGCTGAGCTTGCCAAACAAAGGCAACAGCTAAAAAAAAACTCAAAAACATCCAATAACAAAGATGTTAAAAATCCGAAAGAATCAAATGTTGTTTCTGAAGAACATAAAGTTGTGGAAAAAACAAACTCTAAGGCTGTTAAAAGAAAGGTAGCTGCAGAACATAAAAGAGTCAAATATTTGCACAAAAATGATAATGTTCATTGTGAAATCAAAGCTGCCAAAGGAAATCGGCATTCAAGAAGTACATTAAACTCTTGTAGTATTTCAAAAGACAATACCAATGAAGGAACATTGAAAAATACTGATAACAAAGAGTCTGTAAATATAACAAATGATTCTGGTAGTGAATATGTTCCAAGTGATGAACATAGTGATTCAGGTACGTATTAAAAATAAAATTCAATATTTATTAAAGTATCTTTCAAAAAATATAAATATTTTTAAAATTTGTAGAAAATGAAGCACCATCATCCAGGAAGAAGAAATCTTCTACAAAATCTGTACATGTAAAAAGAGGCATGCACAACATTTTATTAAATCTAAATTTCAGATTATTTTTATTAACAAAATATTTTATTTTCAGTTTTGGATGATGGAGATGAAGAAATATACAGACATAGGGTGGAAACAGCTGGTTTCTCCAAGAATGAACCAGTACATAAAATAGATAATTTATTCAAAGTTCCACAGTCCATATGGAAAAGATTATACAAGTATAAAAATAATATTAAAGCAAATGCATTTCATTTAAAGAATCTAATTTCCTGTTTTAATCTTTAGATATCAGAGGGTATCTGTACAGTGGCTTTGGGAACTGCACTGTCGTAATCTAGGAGGATTACTAGGGGATGAGATGGGATTAGGAAAAACAGTCCAAGTTATTGCATTTCTTGCAGGTTTAGATTCTAGTGAATTGCTTTCTGATGGTGGAAGGTGAAAAATCTTCCATATGCTTTATTTATTACTAGTGTTTCCTTGATTGATCATTTTATCTAATTTTTTATTCACAGATTTAGGGGTCTGGGACCAACCATAGTCATCTGTCCAGCCACACTAATGGAACAGTGGGTGAAGCATTTTCACGAATGGCGGCCCATTCTGAGGGTGGTGGTTTTACATCAGTCTGGAACTTACAATGGTAAATATAAAAGCATTAAAAACAAATTAATATTGTTTCTGCATTGTTAGAAATAAATATTTTCACAGGTGATCTCGAATACTTAATACATTCCTTGAAATGCGGAGGAGTTCTAGTCACCTCCTATTCCAGCATGTTAAAACATAAAGAATTACTTGTGTCTGCAGAGTGGCATTATGTCATTCTTGACGAAGGTCATAAAATAAGGAATCCTCAAGCAAAGGTAGTTTGTGATTATTTAAAAATAAAACTGGAAATGAAATGAAATGATAATTTAATTACTGCAGGTTAGTAAAGCGGTAAAAGAATTCTCGACACCACACCGGCTTCTATTAACTGGTAGTCCAATGCAAAATTCCTTGAAAGAACTATGGTCTCTTTTCGATTTCATTCTGCCAGGAAAGTTAGGCACATTGCCCGCGTTTCTAGAACATTGTGCAGGTCCTATAACCCGAGGAGGATACGCCAATGCTACTCCTCTGCAGGAAGCCACCGCGCTTCATGTTGCAACTATGCTCAGAGACGCTATTACACCTTACTTGCTTAGAAGAACGAAACAAGATGTTCAGCATCATGTTAGCTTACCTGAAAAGAATGAACAGGTTTGCAGTATTACATTATCTTCAGTTATTTCCTATAAATGACCAAATACTTACATACGTATTCTCCACATTTTAGGTACTGTTCTGCAGCTTAACAGAAGAACAGAAGAAACTGTACAAAAGATACTTGTGTTCAGAAGACGTATCTTTTGTATTGCATGAGAAAAAACATATGGAGACTGGAAGGTACAGGGCTCGCCTTTTAATAGCCTTGTCGGCGCTTAGAAAAATATGCAATCACCCCGATTTGTTTGTTTATTCGAGTCCAGTTGTAAGATTTTACTAATTGAAATTAATAAGACCTTGTAACGCGATTATGTCTAATTAACCTTATATTTAGGACTCTGATGAAGATATTAACATGGAGGAATCATTAGAGAACTTTGGCTATTGGAAACGCTCAGGCAAAATGATAGTAGTTCAATCTCTTCTTAAAATTTGGAAAAAACAAGGCCACAGAGCGCTACTTTTCACTCAAGGAAGACAAGTATAAAATTCTTAAGATTATTTGTAGAATGACATAAATATTGCACAAATAATTACAAATACCCTAAATTAATTTACAGATGATGCACATTTTGGAGTCCCTGGTGCAACACGAAAATTATACTTATTTGAGAATGGATGGAACCACTCCTATGTCACAACGACAAGAGACAATCAGGTTGTTCAACAATGTAGGTGCATTAATAAATAGTTTATTTAATTCATTAATATTTAATCATTCTGCAAGTGTTCTTTCGAAATAGGATTCTTCGTATTTTGTATTTTTACTGACTACACGCGTTGGAGGATTAGGAGTGAATTTAACTGGGGCAAACCGAGTGGTCATTTATGACCCAGACTGGAATCCAGCGACTGATGCCCAAGCAAAGGAACGTGCATGGAGAATCGGTCAAAATAAGAACGTTACTATTTACAGGCTCATTACTGCCGGCACCATCGAAGAGAAGGTAATTAAAATACTCCAAAATCAACAACATAAATATAAATTTTCATTTTATTTCAGATATATCACAGACAAATATTCAAAGTACTGCTTTCCAACAAAGTTTTAGAAGATCCACGTCAACGTAGGTTGTTCAAGACTTCCGATTTAGTTGAACTGTTTAATTTTAACGAATCCATCGACGGACCTTCCAGCGAATCCGATCAATTATTTCGAGAGTCCAGGTTGACTCCATCAAGTGCTAAATTTTCATCCAGTAAAATTGAAAAAATGCGACAATTAGCTGCTACGCTTAGTAAAAATATCAGCCAAAGTACGTCGAATTTGACGCAAACTGCTAATACTTCAGAAAACAATAATCATGTATCCGAGAGCAGGTCGGTAAAACAAAAAATTGATACCGACAGCGATAAAAATGAAAATCAGAACAACAATAAAATGAATACTGAGCAAGATAAAATTTCAAACAGCATTGAACATAATACAAAAGATAGTTCGACAGAAAGTGTAATAGAAAATAAAAATAGCGAAGAAAATCCATCTAGTGATTCAAATAAAATCGAGTTACCCGATGGAAAGGATGAAACAACAACAACAAAGATGGTGTGCAACAAAGATGCAACGTCGAAATCGAACAAAATGCATCATAAACATAAACGAAAGAGAAAAAGTTCAGAATCGAACAAACACGTGGATTCAGCTATGTTCGAGGGTGAACGTATTTCGTACTTGATTGGACGACGAATTGGACATTCCCAAACGGATCGTACTTCGACCGAGGATGATCAATACGTGTTAGAAAAGTTGTTTGCCAAAGCAAGTAATTATCTTCTGTTCCTATATAAAATTCGTGTAATCAAGTAAAATGCATGAAATATTGTTTTCTGTAGGTGTTACTTCTGCCTTTCAACACGACACGGTGTTATCGAATTCAACATACAATTCGGCCGAAAGCAATCCAATGCATCGTTTAGCTCGCGAAACGGCGCAAGAGAATATGGAGAGTATACGAAAATCGCGAAAGTGGTGTTGGAAACCCACATGGGAATCTGCATCCTTAAAGAGCGACTGATTCGTTTGTAGAAATGGTATAGTGCGGTTAAGAGACATTTGGATTTAATCTAAATTATATTTATTGATGATCTTCAGTCTTTCATAAATGAATTTATGAACTTTTGCATTAATTTGAAATTACATTTGCGAAAGAAAGTAACGTTTTGTTTATATAAATGCTGAGTACAATTAGATTCAAACCAACATATTAAAAATAAAAATATTTTTTTTTATTTCATTTGTTTACTTATTTGGAAAAGAAATTGTAATCATATAATTATAAGCTCTGTAGCATTTAAATGAGATACTATACATATCTCAGGCACTTCTGTTTAACCCAAAGAAAGCAAAAAGATGATACACGAAGTGCTTATTATTTTTCATTCTAATGAAAAAAGATATTCAATTATTTTTTGTACTGTATCATCCTTTAATGTAAAAATTAGTACCTTTTTTTATCTAGTAAATAACCTTTATGAAATTATATATTATTAAAAATATTATGATTCTAAATTATATTTTATTCAAAGCATTTGTTGCAAGAAATACTTCGAATGCTCACATAAGTAATAAACATATAGCTATGTACATGTTTATACATTTATATAGAGTGCAATTGTAACAAAAGTGTTTATAAAAGAAATTATGAGAAAAGCTTGTCTGTGCCATCCGAGTCAAAACTATTTACAATATACGTTTACTTTGTACAGTTAATGTCTTAAAAATTCTTCAAGACTTGGGCCATTTCTGCCTAAGGGATCTTCAGGAAACATAACATAATCTCCAACAAACGTTGGAGCCAACAATCGATTTTCGATTGTGTCTCGCCATTCTGGCTTTTCTTTGTACAAATCTCTGTACTGATCTAAGGAAATTACAATACCTTCACACATTGTGGCATACTCTAATATATACCTGAAAATGAACAGTAGTATATCTATATCGTTTTTTTTTATAGTATTTACACAGGGAATAAAAAAGCCTTTACCGATCATCATAAGGAGTTATCCTTTTGCCACCGACTTTACGGCTTGGTGTAAATATTACTATCCCTTCGTTATATAATTTTTCCAGCACCGGACTGAATCTTCTATACTGAGGTATAAATATTTTTACCTTATGACCCCTTTGTATAAAATAATTCATAACCAACATTATTCCTTCTTCTGAAAACGCCATATTGTTTCTGTGCCTGGAAGATGATCAAATTATACCGTATATTTAAATATACAGATATATATTAATTATAATTATTAGAAAATGAAGATTATCGTACGCCATAGCTACGTTGTTGCCGTCGATAATTATCTCCCTTAATCTGGGGGGTTGTTCAGATCCAGATGGTTCAAGCCTAGGTAACTCGGGTCTAAGTGGTTCAAATCTAGATGGTTTAGTTCTAGTTGATATTTTAAGGGTAGCATCCAATCTGGTAGAATCTAATGTTGCAGTAGATCTTTGTGAGCACACTGTTGGTATTGGATTATTTATTGATTCTGAAATCCGTTTTCTATAACTCAGAAATGTATTAGTTATCCTTTGTTTCTTCATCACAATCGATTTACTGATATTATGAGCTTTAGGGAACTTTAATCCTTGATTACTGAATGGTAAATCTTTAGAAATTTTTCTTCCATCGTTTGTTTCTGCATCCTCATCAGAATTTTCTTCATTGGTTGTGTTAGTACTGTTTTCAGTAGCTGTTTTAGTACTTTTCTCAGTACCTTCTTCAATACCTTTCTTAGTACTTCCTTCGGTACTATTTTCACCTTTATTACATGAGGATTCTTCATCAAATTCTAGGTAACTAAGGTTCTCTGGATTTGGATTATGATCTATCATGAAAATTTTATCTTTTTCTTCTTCTGTTACATTTTTGTCATCTTCTGAATGATTTGTTGATAATGGAGATGTTCTTTTGGATGACCATACCACAATGATATCATCTGATGTTTGATTTGCAGAACTAGATGCTGGTGCTAAATAAATTACAATTGTACAATGAACGTAAAATCAATACAATTTTATGATGATTTTTAAATAAATCACTTCTTTACCTATATTTTCATCATCTAGATCAAGAGGTATAATTTCAGATTCATCTGTGTCAGATATTAAAAAACATGAATTATTATTAGGTGATAACACAGGAGAATTTGGTTTTCTTCTTTTTGTAAATATTTCTTTTTCAGTTTCTCTTTGACAGGAAGAATTATCCAAATTATTTAAACATTGAGAACTATGCTTGTCTTCTAACAATGTCTCCAAAGGTCTTTTCCTTTTTTTTATCTTTTTTGCACCTTTTTTTTTATTATCTTGATTGTTTAATTCAGTTTCATTGTCGCTTAAAATGATTATACTATCTTGAACAGATAAATCTTTTCTTGAGAAAAAAGAATTCTTTTGATTCTTAGTAAGCTGTTTAGCATTATTAATTAGTTTCTGTTCTGTTTGTCTCTGCTTCCATCTTTTGCTGCTACAATTGTAGGAAATAAATGATATAAACTTTGTTTATGCAATTAAAATTATTCAGTATCTTCTATTACCTTAATTGAATATGTTTTAAAGGACTTTCATAGAATGTTTTCTTCGCATTTTTTTGTACCTTTTTTGGGTCTAATACTTTATTCCTAGTTGATTTTGGAGGTGTATCACAAATTATGATAGAATCATCCAAGGTATCCATTTTTTAATTATATCCTTTACATAATGGTCTATTGTATTAAAATTTATGTTATACATTAAAGACATGAATAATAATTTTTAATGAAGAATTATATAATTATGATACTTACATCAATTAATATTGTATGTTGAATGTATAAGAACAAAGATATTTGTACGTATGTCTGTCAAAAATATTAAAGATCCCTTATCTTATAATATTCACAGATTTTATACATATTTAGTTGTTTTCTTCGAGTTCTTCTATAAATGCTAAATGTTAGTGTCATTAATTAATTGTTATTGCAACTCTTTTCTGCAACATAACCAAACACTTTTATCAAACATAAAACAGAGTTTTAAATAATTTCCAACTGCAGTAAAATATATATTTCGTTATGTTGTATAATAAATGTCAATGTATTTTTCATTTTGATGTTTACAAATTAAAAGTAATATACATTTTTAAACGAAGATATATCGCACATTCAAATTATAGTTCTACTCCGAACACTTGCTTAATATGAACACGTTTTACACATATGGTATTACTCTTATCGTTTTATTTCTACATTTATTTCAGAAATGTTAAATGCAAAAGGAATAAAAAGAAGAAATGATAAAACAATACAACGTGGTAAATACCGTTACATGTGTACATAAAATAAAAATAACCAAACGCACGATATTAAACAATTACAAACTGATGTATTTTTAAGTGCAAAATGTTATTCTGACACTTACATATTAACTCCAGGAACATTAGTAAACAACAGTCTTAATATTATATATAAATAAAGCTAATTAATTGCAACGATGACAAGCGCACCGAAAGTATAACAAAAATATGTTGAGAAAGTCGAAACTTTCGATCGCACTGTCGATCTATCGTTTATACGCGATACTTCAAGTGGAAGCGCGGCAACGACGTCTATTGGCGAACGCCATAGGCGTATAATGCAAAAAAGAAATCACCGATTGGCTGAAATTCGTATAACTGTACTCGGGGTAGGGGGGAAGGTAGTGAATGTATGCTGGTCTGGCCCAAACGCGGCTGCATCCCCGTGCCAGACCAGCAAAGAAGTAGTAACGCTAGGCGTTATAATTTTGTCTTTTGTTTATCGTTTATGTTTATTTCACCGGGAAGAGAACGAGCTCGAGGAGCGTGGTATCGCCGTGTCGTACGGCTGGTGCTCGAGGATCGACCCAGAAAATACATCAAGCACCAGTTTTTCCATGGTAAATTTTCGGTGCAATCAAGTAGTCGAAAGCGTATTCAGGCAGCCTTCAACGTAAACAAAAATGGAGCTAGGGGAGGGAGAGGCGAAAATTTGTCGACTTTGCGGCCAGTGTGAAAGCATCTACATCGATGTGTTTGGTGAGGAAGGCACGAAACGATTTTTGGGATTGAAGATTTACACGAAAATCAACATTTTGGTAAGTACAAGATTAAAAAGGTGTGCCACGGGGTCCGGGCCCCAATTGCATTGTGAAGGAGGGGGTTAGAAAAATGGCCGGAAGGGAGAAGAACATGAGAAAAAAAGGACATTGTCTTCTTTCTTTGTTATCATACATTTTTCCAATGATTTTAAATGATTCTTATAGTTTTATTAATAATTACTGTCTATTCTATCATATTGTATGTTTATTTCAGTAAAGAAAATATGTTATTAGTAATACTGTCACTATCAATATTTATTAAGAAATTAATTTTATTAAAGAAGCATTGATGTGAAGCTACGATTTTAAAGTTAATGCGACCTACTTGTATTAACAAAATATTAAATGTCATGTATAATTGTAATTATAAACTGTATAGTACAATTATGTGTTTTGTAAAAAATGTATTATAATTGTCATAAACAGTGATGTTCTTTGTATCCGATTAATGAAAATGAATTTGTTTTCATTTAATTTCTTATTTTTCATAGTTTGTACAGAAGGTCTATTTTATATAAGTCATATCTAATAATTATATCAAAACTATACATTTATGTACCACATTAACAAATAATTATAAATATTGTATCTTGCATAATTGTAATCATAAATGTTTAGGTAATGCGTGACATTAGAGTGGGTACCAGATCATTGTAATTTTAATGATATATGTACAGAGCGGTAGGGTTAAAAATAAAATATACAGAATCAGATTTTCAATTTAAAATTAAAAAATTACATACATTTAGTATTTAGGTATTTTGTTTGAATCGCAGATAGATGAGAGGGATCCTCTGCCCAAGGCGATCTGTGTTCAATGTCTGGGCAAGCTCGAATTTGTTTGTGACTTCCAAGAGGAGTGTCTTCGCACCCAACAGGTGTTACGCGATCGATACAATCTACCACCCTTATCAGAAATTGTAAGTCTGTATTCAATTTAATGTACAACTCTACCGCTCATTTATGATGTTATCAGAATGTTCAATTCACATTTTTCTTATACTGTTTGAAATACAAATTATATAAGAAAAGTATCATCTGGTATTTTGGTTCAGATATGTGCAACTAAACTTGCAGTTTCTAATTAAATTCAAATAATTGTTTGATACATTTTTGATGTATAATAAAAAGAACATACCATAAATACCAGAATGAATTTATTACTTTAATAAAATTAGCAAATATCTGGTACCCATCTCTATTTTTATTTCAATCTATCCCCAGGCTGAGATAAAGACTGAAGATACAACACCGAGCACATCAACAAATAATAACAATAATGACATTGATAAGAATTTAAATTCTCCAAATGAGAGGACTATCAGAGAAGTGGAACACATTTCCAAGACAGCTACAAAAACTCAAAGAAACTTAAGAAGTCAACAGCAAACAAGAGGTGATGAGGAAGCTACAAAAGATCAAAATAATATTCAAAGCACTAGTGAAAACAACATAGAAGATATACAGACTGTTGAAAGTCCAGAAACAACTCCTACACGTTGGCTTAGAAGCAGACAGAACACAGAAACAATTATTACAAGTGAATCGGGTGATATACCAATTGCAAATAGACTTAGAAGCCATAACAATACTGCCACAGAAGTAACTATTAATTCGCATAGCAGCTCAAATGAAAGCATTGAAAAACAAAATGGAAAGCAACAAGAGTCGCATATTCAAATTCCAACGTCCGCGTTAAATAAACTTCTCACCATTGTTTCGAGCTCGCCGAACATAGAGGTTTCCGTGAAAGAATCCAGACATCAAAGCAACGACATCGAAGACATCAGCTTCACCGTAGAATTATGTAAAAAGGAGTCTGACGAAGTTGCCACGGTTCGAGCACGAGTATTTCCAGATCAGGGCTCGTGTTTGGTAGATAAGGATATCGTTGATCTTCTACAGAGTCAAAGTTGCGTGGAAGTGAACAGTATAATAAATACCATTATCACCAGTAGCCTTAAGAATGGCAATTCGACAAAATCGAAAGATTCCGCGGAGTTCGAACAGAAGTGGCAGGCTTCTCAGAACCCCGAAGAGTTGTTCAAGATCGACGGCGAAGAGATTCGCGTGGACGACAATGTGGAGCACATCGTGTCGGACAGTCAGAACGGTTACTCCTGTAAACTGTGTTGCAAGTTCTACGAACGCAAGGACAAGTGCATGGTTCACGTAAAGACGCATCTCGGGATCAAACAGTACACTTGCATTCTATGCAACGCCAAATTCGTATGTAAGTCCGATGTGATGAAGCACATTCGATGTTCACATACCAATCCCAGGCCGATACAATGCCCCAAGTGCCCCAAACGATTCAAATCGAAGTTTTACCTGATGGAACACGACAATGTGCACAAAGGCGTGAGACCTTACTCCTGCACGGACTGCGGTCAAAGTTACCACCACAAAGTGTCGTTGCAGATCCACATGAAATCGCATTTACCTCCCCAGAATCTGGCCTGCGAGTACTGCGGCAAAGTGTTCCCGTACCGTACGAGATTGTTGAGCCACGTCGCCAGTGTACACTTGAAGAACCGTCGCAACTTCAGGTGTCGATTCTGTTACAATCTCTACTCGAGTCTCGCGGTCCTCAACGAGCACATCAAGACCCGACACGCGACCACGTACACCTGCGACGTTTGCAGCAAAACGTTCAAGGTCGCGTCCAAGTACAAGGCCCACGTGCTCCAACACTCGAATCCAAAGCCCTTCGTGTGCAACGTGTGCAACAATAGATACGCGTCCAAGGCATTCCTGAACGAACACTTGTTGAAGCACGAAGGGCTGAGGAAGCACATCTGTCAGAAGTGCGGCGCGAGATTCGCTCAAGCTAGTCATCTGGCTGCGCACCGGCACGTGCACGGTGAAAAGAAACACGCCTGTCCCGAGTGCGGGCGTAAGTTCAACAGACGCGATAACATGAAAGTACATAGGAAAAGACATTTCGAGGACAAAAAGACTGGTATTATTAAACAAAAGAATGCCTCCAACGCTGACGCGACCTCCACCGCGTCCAATGAAAAGTAATTTGTACTAAGCATAGGGTTCTGATATTTTTCTAAGATTAACTTAATTTTCACGGGTAAATCAGAACTTTCCGAAAGAAACGCTTTTTAATTGTTAGATTATGTAAATGAACAGACATTCTTCATTGCGTGTCACTTTTCATTTTTTATTGTGAGATACTATTGCAAAAATTAAAAGTAAAATTTATTCTCCTTGATGGAAGATTTTACTTTTAATTTTCAGAGTAATGTATATTACCAAATGAGTAACGACAATAGCGATCAGTCAATTCACTTCTTTCTTTTTTTGGCGTTCTTCTTTTGAGATATTAGTACTTTTTTTTTGTACATAATGTAGTAGGTGTGCATTTAAGAAGCTGTCGAGATCTTTTAAGTATTCTTTCCATTTACATACGCTACATTATAAGGACTTTTTGCACGTGAAATACTACCGATTAGAGTTTACCAAAGCTGTAATAAAGACAAGGCGTCGAACACGATATGACAATCTACTGTTAAAACTGTTTTAAGGAACAAAAAAGGATTCGATAAATTTTGTAAAAGTGTATGAAAACGATCAAAACTTTTCATTGAGTGGAAGCCAAAGAATATCACGATATGAATTGTTGACAAAAAAATTTGTACGTTTATCGCACATTTAGCTTCCTAACAAAATGTATCTCATTGAAATGTGAATACAGTTTTAGATAGGGCTTCCAGGGTCAATAATTCCAACTGAAAGGTATAAAAAGAAAAAAAAACAAATATTTTCTACGTATTTTTACATGACTGTTTTTTAGATGAACCGCAAAACTTTTAAATGATGCATGTGCAGTGTACATTTTACTCTATTTTTGAATCTATTTTACATATAAGATTCTTATGTGTGTACATATACGTAGAGGTCCAATGAGAAACGATTGTTCGTACAAGAATTGAAAAAGTTGAAGAAAAATACCATTTGCCTTCGATCCACGACGAACGTTCAGTTATTTTCAGTGGATTTTATATCATTCAAAGTGACAAAAAAACTTTCGCTACGAATTCTAGTATAGATGCTGAATAGCGTTGAAAGATTTATTATGTGATCCGCGAGAGAAAAGAATTAACGAAACTAGGATTGTATGTAAGTGCCTTCGATCGACTCGAACATATTTTGTGAGCGTTGATGAACGAGTAAAAACGTTTATGATTCGTCGAGTATCTGTGACATTGTTCTTCCTTGTGAAGGAAGTTAATATTAATTCTTTGCGCTCGTCATTTCTATTTCTTTAAGATCAATGAACTATCTTGATATAATTGATAAGTAGAATCTAGTTTCATAAGATTGTTATAAGATTACTTCATTCGTTTTTCTTCCAAGTAAAATAATAAGTTTCTGTTTTTTAATTCTAACGAAAGCATAAAGGATACACAAGTAACGCTCAATAAAATATTGTAAAATAAAAAGAATCTTCCTTTTTTAAGTAGGCGATGAATACAAAACTGTTTGTTTGTCAAGTATTAGTTAATATACATATGTATGTGATCTTGAAGTGACCCAGAGCAGGTCAAATTGTTATTTTTTTTTTTTTCTTCTAATGAAAGATCTAAGAAAAGTTGAAGAATGAAGAAAGTCAGGAGCGCAAAGGATTATGTACGACTTTATTATATTTTCTTGGATGCGAATGACCTATGCGAGAATTGTTAATAAAAAATCGCTCGAACGATATTATACACTCTTTCCTCAGATAGTTAAGTGATAAGCAATAACTATTATTTTTTACGAGACGTTTGTTAAACCGAACTATTTTCTCGTCTATAGGAAATAATGTACTTGTCGAAAAAAAAAACAAAAAAAGGAAAAAGTATACATATTATACTTCTTGATAAGGATAAAATATTAATAATGTCATTAAAAGTAATGTCCAGTATAAATTAGCGTTATACGTATATAACAATTTTTCTCGACAATAAGAACAAAAAAAAAAATACATTTGTTTAACGATTCCACAATTTTTCTCAATAAAGGTACGATATTTTTGGGACTGACGATTATTTGATTTTCATCGTTGCTTGTTGCATCGTTTACCTTGCGTATAACATCTATGTTGCATGTGCATTAACGATAACAATAGACAGCTGGAAGTTTTTATTGAGTGAAACATTGATTTTATAATTTGAGCCCAAGATTGGCCTGCAAAGTAGACTTTATAAATTAATGTTCATTTTATGTATGCGTTTGATGTATTCTCACTAAAGTTCTATTGATGTAATAAGTTCAATTCCATTAACACCAAAGTTTCATTGTTTCAGATCAAAGAGAATGATGGATTGCCACAGATTGTTTGTATGCGATGTCTGGGCACCCTGGAATTCTTATGTGATTTCTATGACCACTGCCATCTCACCCAGAAGGAACTCTCGAAGGCTGTAAGTCACAGTACAATTTATATTAAAAACTTCTGGGCCCTAGAACTCTGCTTTACAGTTAGAAGAGCATGGCTTAACACCTTGACTGCCACGTCACCCATATATGGGTACAATTTTTCAGAAATAAAATTACTATCAAATGGAATCTTTAGCAGCTGCAATGTGGCAGTCAAAGTGTTAATATATTCTGGATCTGGGCTCTAGATTAAATATTAAAATGGATAGTAGTATTCATGATGTATTTCTCATCCAACAGGTTGAAAACGAAGGCAAAGAGAAGCTTCAAGAAGAAAACGATGCCGAATCGGACAAAGAAAACGCAGCTCCATTGAAGAAACGGAAAGTGAAGCATTCGTCGCCTGCTAGCTCCAAAGTTAGGAACAGTACAACCAAAAATACCGCGCTATATTGTAAAACTGATCAAACGAATGACAATAATTTACGTCGTGATAGCAGTAGTTGTAGAAATAATGTTCAGTCGGTTGTGTCAGAAAGTCTCAACAATCATTCCACGATAAATAACGTTCTTACGCGCGAGAAGAATTCGAAGAACGAACAAAATAATGGCAGGAAGCTGAAGTGTAGAACAAATATTATGCCCCATGAAGATGTTAAAAAGAATGCAACGAAGACACATTCAGTAAATTTATTGCGCAAAGATGAGAATGTTAACGCAAACTCGGTGCACCCTGTACGCCGCAAGAGGGGCAGAAAGAGCAAAGCGGAGAAACTGAAGGAAGCTAGTCTACTAAACAAGGAGAACGATAATTCTGGTAACAAATGCAAGACACACTACCGTCGTAATGCTGCAACCCAAAGTACTGTAATCTCACCTAAACCGCAAGCAGAACGAGTCTCCGTGAAAAAACAAGCGGCAGTAGATGTATTACCGAAGGAAACTTATATCAAAAACAGCGGTGCTGATACAGTACACGGTAGCAATACAGTACCTGAAAAACCACCTGAACCCAGCGAAGAGAGCTCAAAGAAGACTGAAGATAGTTCGTTAAAAAGCAAAGCAATATCTGTTATCGTTAAACAAGAGAGACCAGAGTCTGAAGAGTCTCCTAGACACAACGAAAAATTGAATCAGTTGACTTGGATCCCCAGCGAAATTCTGATGCAGGAGAATGTATTTTTAATGGGCACTGGGGATGAAGATCCAATGAGTCGTCAAGAAACTGAAATATTGCAGAAGAGTTCTTCCTTGAGAAAGGAAGCGAAGGAAACAGGGAGTAGTACAATCACTTCGACCATGGAGCACGATTCTACAAAATACTTGAAGTCCTCTGATCGTCAGAGGACATCAAAGGCATTCGAAGAACAGAACCGCGTAACAGTTATTAAATCATCCTTGTCAAACGAAGTAGCTCCGATGGTCGTAGACAAAAATCCCCTAGAATTGTTTATTACGGCGGATACAACAAATCAAAGCGCAGAAGGTGATTTAGAGTCTAGTCTAAGCGAACAGTTGCTGTTGCAACAACACAATCAAAATGGTAGCTGCGACGAGAACAGGGAACAAAGAAAGAGTAAAGATAAGTTGTTCGTTAAAATCTCTGAGTTGATAAGCGACGAAGAGAAACAAACTATCGAGGAATATTATACGGTAGACATGTCGATCGTTAACTCCGAGGAGGTGCAGAAGAATTTAACGATAGTCGATAAGAAGAATATACGTTGCAATATCTGTGGTCTTCTTTACCTCAGGATAGATAAGTGCCAGGTAAGTGCAAGGAAATTACAAAATTATATAGTAATTTTATTTTTAATATTAAATTGCATTGTGATATTGCAGGTACACATCTGGGGGCATTTACAAATGAAACCTTACCAATGCAAAGCCTGTGATTTTTCCACTGTGACCATCACCAATATTCGTGGCCATATCAGAAAGAGTCATTTAAAAATTAAGCCCTTTTCGTGCGAGATCTGCGAAAAACGATACGCCACCGCTTTTTTATTAGAAGAACACATGAACATGCATACAGGCGCCCGTCCATATAAATGTAAGCTGTGTGATTTTACAACCTCGAGAAGGCAAATGCTGAACTATCACGATTCCACTCACAAAATTGTAAAGGTATTACCAGTATAATTTTCTTATGTCTTGGCTGATGTATATTTTTATTATACGTTGTTTATAATTTTTGTAAACGTTTGTCAGGACATTAACTGTAAAGTTTGTGGAAAAGAGTTCTTTTCAAGGGGCAGACTGCGAGCACACATGATTGTGCACAACAAAGACAAGGTTCTTATATGCAAACTGTGCTCTGCTTACTTGTCCAATCCAAAAGCACTGGAAACGCATCATAAGAATATTCACATGCAAGAGTACATATGCAATAGCTGTGGTAAACGTCTGAAATCAAAGAAAGCTTTGCACAATCATCAGAATGTAAGAAATTGAATTGTTTATTAAACATTATTTAAAAGTAGATAAAATCATTTTGAAATTTTGTGTACAGGTACATGCTGTTGGAAAGTACAAATGCACTCTGTGCCCAAACGTGTACAAAAGTAGGCAAATATTGAAAGAACACCTTTTGAAGCATAAAGGTATTAGGAATTACAAGTGCAATGTCTGTGAGAAAGCATTTGGACAACAGTCTCACTTAGCTGCTCACATGGCGGTACACAGTAAAATTAGGTAATTTTTCTGACATTTTCTTATTATTCTATATCATTTTATGTTACAATTCATTTTATTTACAGATATCATTGTCCTGGATGTGACAGACCTTTCAATCGCCATGATAATATGAAAATACACACTAAACGTTGCAAAGTGTTCCTGGCGAATCCAGATCTTAAAAATATTTTCATTAAAAGGGAAAGATACTCATCGTTCACGAAGATCACGGAATTGGAGGATGATTTGAAAGGCGAGGACATGTCATTGCCACTTTCCTCAACATTTGTTGATAGTCAGAATAGCGAAGTGTCAATGGCGACCGTAGATACTCAGGAAAAGACTGCGTTAAATTTTTGCAAACTGGGATTGAATATCTCCTGTATCGAGCCTGTGGATAAAACTTGGAATCATGTTGATTTGTATGAAAAAACAGGGGAGGTGGCTAGATCCACCGAGATCAATGTTATTCAGATCACCCAAGTCGGTGATAAATTAATTCCAGAAAGTGAAAATCTAACAGTGCTTGAGAACGTTTTGAGACCAGAAAGCTATTAGTACCTTTCATAAGAGTATAAGAATTATAGATTAATTTCAGATAGAGTCTTTTTTAAATCATATGTATTACAATGATATTATCAAAGAGTACAAATCAGTGGCATAATATTTAATGGAATTATGAAGTTAGGTAACATATTTTTAAACCGTTTTTCTTGAACAAATATGTTGTTTAAAAGTACTTAAATCTTAATGAGTTAAATATTTTGATGGATATTTCAATTATTAATGTTGACGACGCTTGAATGTTTAATGTTCTTACATTTGCTGCATTTAAAAACATCATTCCTTTAATTTTTACTAGATTAAGACTTCAAATAGAGTTTAAAGCTTGAGCCTAGATTAATATTTTAAAAACGAGTCATATTTTTCTACATGTGATCGCAAGGAAACAATCTTACACGAACAATGATTTAATTGTTCATTTTAAGGATTCAGTAACTCGTCCCTGATGAAATTTCATATTTCATAACCAAAGAAAACTATTTTTCTAATCATTTAGTAAATAAAATATTTCATCAAGATATGACGAGGTTCTCTTACGCTTATTTCAGTTATAAGTAAAGAAACAAGACTGATAAACAATATATAGATTTATAATTATATAAGCTTATTGTGAGAAAGTTCCTATCTAAAATAATTAAGTCTTAACAATGTCATGTGATCTTTTGCCATTTTGTTAGGGATCAATTTTTAATATGAAATCAGACGTTATTAATTGTCGATATTATTATTATTATAGAAATAAATTAAATAATTTTTTCATGAAAAAGTTATTCCCAAAAATGTTATTTCAATACTCTTGTTTTTAGCGTTTAAGTAATGTGTAAGTATTGAATAAAAATAAAATTTTTTTTAAATACACGTCCCTTGACCAGCACAAGATTTTAGCGTTTTAATATTTATTATCAATATCTATTTTGAAGAAGAAAAAGAAATGAGACAGCTTTAACTGAGTGAAAGTCTCTCAACCTGAATTCCCGTTAAATTCTTCGGTTCATCATTAGTTTTCATATGAATACAGTACTTCTTTGGTCAGTCATCTACTTTGCTATGACGCGCAAACACCATTCTATGTTCGTTCGTATAATTCTATAATAATTTAATTTGTTAAAGATCCACATCTTCGTTAATATTATTCAGTAAGTACCTGTATTTAATTATCGATCGAAAACAGATACATTATTTTTTTAAATATTAGAAACACTTCTGTTACGCTTGGATGCATTAGAAGTATTTCATTATAATTAGAATGCATTAGATACTAAGCATTTTATCTTAAACTTTTATTATTCTTTGCAATTTATTCATTTATCGAAGCATGACTATGAAAAATAAAATTTACAGATTTGTACACTGTATATTTGCAGAAATGTACAGGATGGCGCTTGAACCCCCTAAATATGAATTTTTGAACGAAGAAGACACTAAAAAAATGTTGAAATTATTCAAAGGTGAAAGAACAGGTTGGGTACTAGTGGGTCCAAAGAAGTGGTTCTTTCCGTATAGATATACGGAACAAGGAAGTGGTTTTTATAATTTTAAGGCACGACCAGATGATACTTGGGTTTTATCGTATCCGAGATCTGGTAAATACTTTCAAACAGTTTTTCAACTATGAATAGAAGGAATTTAAATATTTAAATTGACTAGATAATGCAATCGATACAAATCGAATATCTTGAATATCAAGAATTATACGAATTGAAAATTCTGATAATTACTTTGAAATAGAAATACTAAAAAATATTCGAATAACTATTTTTTAGGTACAACATGGACTCAAGAATTAATTTGGCTATTATCAAATGATTTAGATTTCGAAAGGGCGCGGAAGGAATTGTTAGCAGAACGATTTCCATTTCTAGAGTTAGTACTGTTAAAAATCTTAAATTTAAACATATGTACTTTATTATAAATTAACTTTTCTTTTTCATACTTTGAATCTAATTTATTTTCTAGATTTAGCATGTTCAATCATCCGGAGGTGACGCTTGAATTTTTAAAATTAAACGAAGGCGATGAAGATAAAAAAGAATTATGTAAAAAAATTGCAGAACCAGGATACGAAGTATTATCAAAAATGCCTTCCAAAAGATTCATTAAATCACATTTTCCGTTTAGTTTGTTGCCTGGTATCTTGGATACTGGTTGCAAGGTAAAATTGTAATTATGAAATTAAAAATTTGTTTCTATATAATTGTATTTATGTTATTCAATGAAAGGTAGTATATGTTGCACGAAATCCAAAAGATGTTGCTGTATCTTGGTATCATTTAAATAGAGCAATTAAAACTCAAGGATATGAAGGTGATTTTGCAACATTCTGGGGCTTTTTTCAAAATAATCTTAGTAAGTACATAATAAATGATTTTTATTAAATATACATGACAAAACAACAAAGAATATACAAAATGATTTAAATAATTTTACATTCTTTTAGCTCCATGGAGCCCTTATTGGGAACATTTAAAAGAAGCATGGGAATACAAAGATCATCCAAATTTGTTATTTATGTTCTATGAAGAAATGAAACATGTGAGTCACAAAATTGTTTAAGATCCACTGTTTCTGATCAGAAGTATTTTTATTTAAATGATGTATGTTTAGGATTTTCCAAAGGCAATTAAGAAAGTTTCCAAGTTTCTTGGGAAAACCTATACTGAGGACCAAATGAATGAAGTAACAAATTATTTAAATATCAACAATTTTCGGAATAATCCAATGGTGAACTCATCCGAGTTAAAAGACTGTGGTATCATAACTGCAGGAACATTTGTTAGAAAAGGTGAAAGTGGTGGATGGAGGAATATGTTCACCCCTGAACTTAATGCTAAAGCTAACAAATGGATAAAAGAGAATCTTAAAGAGATTAATATTACTTTTCCATATTTTAACAATATCGACGACTATAAGTGATAAATTATACATAGTTACAACTGTATTATGTACATGTCTGCTTCCAAACAAACTTTAAAAGACTTTGTCCAATGAATTGCAGTGTTATTTATCGACGAACAAAAACGAAATTATTTTAGTACGTGTTAATTATATATAAACTTCATTGAATGTATGTCTGTATAAAAAAGTTAAGTTTTAAGAACTGCTGGTGTTGTTGATTGATTTTCACGTTTTTCACGTTTCACAATTAGACGTATAATCATAGTTTTTCTAAATGCATTGCGTAATTCCTTTTCTACATAAAATGATAACATCTTAATGATTTCACCCTTATTTTTTAATAACATTTTTACAAAACATTGATTGGGACAGTTCAGTATTATAGTACTGGAAAAACCACCATCATCAGTATATTCAAAATGCTCTAACTCTAATTTTATCGCATATGGCACCCGATTTGGAAGTAAATCCATTAATTTAGCTCTTACAGTTTGTTGAATTAATTTTTCAATTGGTTGATCAGTATAGTGATCCTTTTCATACTTCCATTCTTTAACTTTAGCTGAATCAAGTAGATAATTCTGCAATGTAAATTACAACTAAGTTGAATGTAAATAGACAAACAACAATTTACAATAATTATGATTATAATATTTTTAAATGATGTGTACCATCTTACCCTTAAATCATCTACACCATCTCCTTTCAATGCAGATATCATAAAGACTTCATCAAATTTAGGATAATCCTTATTTTCCATTAAGTCTTTTGTAATTTGTAATAAAATTTGTTTCTTTTTTAGTATATCAACTTTATTCAAGATCAATAATAATGGAGTGTCTTCCCTCTTATGTTGCAAATAGTCAAAAATAAAATTATAAATTGTACTTCTTGAATGAATCCAAGTTACATCTTGTATGATTCCAACAACGTCTGCTTCCTTAATTGAAATTGCAGGATCTTCTTTGAAGGATTCTGCTAATTTATATTTTTTCCATCTTTGATGTGATGTTAATCCAGGTGTATCCATGAATACAATTTGTGTATCATCTTCTACATACATAGCTTCTGCTTTGTGCATTGTAGTATGCATCTTTGAAGATGTTGGACATATCTGTTCGTCAAACATGAAATGTTTTACATGACAAATTATTAAAAAATGAGTGTACAGATTAAATATCATAAAACAACTAAAAATACATACCGATCTGTGTGTGAGTTGATTTATTAATGTACTCTTTCCAACATTTGGTAGACCTATAAAAGCAACTGATACACATTTTTTACCACTTTGAGGTAAATTATTGTCATTGTTTACCAGAACATCTTTTCCACATGTATTATTCAAGATAGTAGAGTAAAAAGCACATTGTTTTAAAAAAAGTGATTTAGCTTGATGTACACAATTTTTTACTGTAAATAGAATCATTATAAATACTGTCACTTCTTTTGTAAAACTATTAATTGTTGATAAATTTACAAAATAACTTTACAAAATAATTTTGTGGTATGTTATTGTTACATTGTAAGCAGTGTGTACTGCTTATTTATGAATATACTGGATATGAATATACACAATAGTTTTTATAAAATAAAAAACATGAAAATGAACAAATACAGTTTGTATTTTTTGAAAATCACGTTGTATTAAACAATTATTTATCAGTATTATTTTTCGTATGCACGCATACCTCATTAGCGTTGGCAATCCTGATTTTAAAATGACAACAGCAGAAATTCAAGTCGAAGTTTAGTTCAGTATTGACGTGGGTTTGAATGCTGATTATCAGTTGCGTATTTATTGAATTCGCTATAATGTACATTAAACGTGATTAAAGTTTTTGAATGAATGAAATTAAAACGTACATTAAAACATTTCAAGCTTTCCTCTTATAAACGATGAATACGAAAGACACGCTGACACAGTGCATTGATTTCAAACGTACAGGTAATGGAACTTGAAGCAGGATTGTCCATAAGCTTGCTAGAGAAGCATTCATGAAAGCAACAAAAGAAACATCAAGTTTCTTCTAGTTCTAAATACTGAAGAATTTGTTAAATAGCAATGAATATTTAAGAAACACTGTACGGAGTAATGCATTTCTGGATTAACAAACCGGCGGGGAGGTATTACGGTTTTACTGGCCGCCGATACCCCGCCACACCTCTGCCAAAAACAAATTTCAGTAAGATAATTAAGAATAAACTTTCCTTTCCTTTTTCGAATTTATATTTATTTAGTATGTTATATTAAATGCTCAAAAGCTTGTTTGAACAATGCAAAAATATGCTACAAAAGCAACAAAATTGTACTAATAATGTTTTAATAAAAACATTTGTATTTGTCATTTTTATAGATCAATGTCGTTATAATCCAGATTTAAGACAAATGGTTACCCCGCTACATCGATTTCAAAATCTGAATGTTATGGAAAATGCAGCTGGTCCTAGTAACACGAATAGTTGCAGAGTGATAAGAACATCATTAAGAACCAATAATGAAACCCAAAACAATTTCCCAGTTGACTCAACTCAACGTACCCAGCTAAACAACATCTCCAAGTAATTAAAGAAAAAGGTCTACTAAGAGGATTCTGAGGAACATGTTCTTCCTATATACAGGGTGACTCACTTATACATGTCTATCAACAGAAAGTACTTATAAATGATTCGCCCTCAATTATAACTTTTTACATATAAGATTATGGATGTTTAAACAATAATGATAAAAATGGTAACAGAAATGTTAATACTGTTTGTATTTACAGTAATGTAACAACTGCTGGAAATAATCAATTAATATTGTCAAACACTGCTACAAATGGAACAAATAGGAGCCTTTTGGATTTTTCTGAATTTAATGATGCAGAACTAGCAAGTTACAGATTACGATGTGGCTTTTGGATAACATTTGTATTTGCAACAGGATTTGTTGCAGCTGCAAAATTTTATTTTGGTGACAAAGTAAGTTGAAACCGTAAAATATTTTCAATCTCCTTGATACACTAATATTAAAACACTTCTTTTTCAACAGGGGCAAGGCATGGAAGTTTTCGTATTTTGGGGTTTATTGACGTTATTATTATTGTTTGCATGCTTATATTCGATTTTATGTCGTCGAAATCAACGCAACAATCATCAAGAACACCGCATTCAAGAGGACCACATTGCGTCTGTAACTACCACAAATACAATGTCCAATGAAACTACCAGACCTATTTCCGTAATAAGGCAAAATCCACCGCCACCTTATCATATTGCTATTTTGATTCCACCGCACAATTCATCGGACGAAGCTCCACCGCCGTCGTATGACAAAGTCATGCGATAAATTGACTTAATCATTAAATTGATATAATACTTGTATAGAGTGCTGTCACTATTTTTTCATATATTACATTTTTTAAGAAATGGAACGTCGATAAACTATATCATCGAAGTGTGTTATTAAACATAAATATCATCGAGCTTTTAATTTATGCAACTGAAGGAAAAAAGGAGGTGGAGAAAAAAAAAGAAAGCATTAAAGATTTCTCTAGGCTAGGTAAACTTTACATCTGTGATACAAAAATAGTGAGGTAATATCAAGATATCATTCTTTATAGCATTTACGAACTAAAAAGAAGCATAAGAAGACTATTGTGGGCATTATATAATGTCTGAATCAAAAAATAAATCACGATATCTATGAAACTTATGGTACCTATTTGAATTCCAAAAAGGTATGTTTTTTTTTTGTTATTATACTTGAATCAGTACTTATTATTTATTAGAAAAAAAATATTGTCTTTTCACACTTGAAAAACTGCATATTGTTGGCACAAAAGTAGAATATACAATTTTAATTTATATTAATATATTCGTTAAAAAAGTATAATAAATGAAAGGTACTACTTATGCAGAAACATACAAAAATGAAATTTTGAGTCATATGTGATGTATGAAATGTGAATTCTTCCTACAATCCATGAAATGTAAAATGCTTCTCAACACAAATTAAAGTACACTAATTCTATTGTGTAAGATTAAATAAATACATAGGCTAAGCACTGTATATGTTTTTATAATACTTATTTATACACATATAAACAATATAAATAAATGTGTATATATATACACGTGAACGCGTGTATCCATAAATTTTAACTATAATACAAATTCAACTAATAAATATATATGTGATTTTATGTTTTTCTTGTGTCTTTTCATTATCGACATCGCATACAACAAACTGGATATGAGAAGTTTTTATGGACCTTTTTTAGTGTAATGCAATCATAAAAAAAAATGTAGTTTGAACCTTCCTCTTTATTCTTCAATCATAAAAGGTTACAAACTGTTACAATGATCGACAGAATTAATGAAATTTATCAGGTGTTTAACGCGAATACTAATACTAATTTTAAGCGAAACGACACGCTTTCCGATTAGTTTGCAATCAAATGATATAATTACGTCAATGAAAGAATCACATACATGTACAAGCATAAAAAGCATACAACCACTTGAATTTTAAGCATTATGTTTTCCAAATCTTTTATTTACTTCGTATATTCTTAAACTATGAGAAAACGTTGAAAAAGTTAACATTAATAAATTAATGCTTTTTAAAAAACTATAGTGAGAATTCATACATAATTGATTTTACGTACAAATAGTGTACGTTACATAAAAAAAAATTAAATAAATAAAAATGAACGAAATTCTTTTCTTTTGATTACATTTTTAATCAAAGAATAAGAATTATTTAATTTGCAAGTAATAAGACAAAATATCATGTTACTGAAAAGTAATTAATTTAATAAATTGAAATTATAAGCCTTATTTTTGTTTTTCAAATTTTTTGTGTCAACTAAGTATGATTTAACAGTTTGTAAAAATGACGCTAGTTGCGCTAATGACGCAGACTTCGCGCCAACGAAGTGTTCGAAGACGATACCGGTACTTATATTTTCTTTATTATTTCTTTTAATTCAATTGTTTAAATATATACTTTTGTTGTAAATTTGTATTTTGTCTGTTCTGCAACATTTTAGTTTATAAACCTGTCTAGGTATGTTTGAAATATACCTTTTTTTCAATAAATGAAATAAGAATGTTAATTATCAATGTTAACGCCATAAACGAACTGTGATATAATTATTCCAGTTCCTTTGTGACTTAAAACAATGTTAGTATGCAAATAAAGCTGAAATGTTGCTTATTTTGCAATAAAATCGCAATTTCGTTATTTTGCAAGTTTCAGATGGCACTAGTGGTTCTATTTTTATGGCGCGCATCGATACAAAATTAAAAAATAAGGTCTGCACAATATCGTTAGCTTATTAAATTAATTATTTTATAGTAACGTGATGTTCTGTGTAACTACTGTACATACCTATTCACTGCTGTAACCATCAAGTAGTCATTATTGTTTCAATTAAAAAATAATATAAAGGGCAATAATAGAAAGTGTTTCAAAATATTTCAAAATGGGTCATTTTCTATGTGTCATGTGGGGCAAAACTTATAATAATTATACATCGTTAACATTTGTTTTTTTCCTTTTTTATACTATAAATATAATATTTTATGCTAGAATAGTATAGAAACGTCAATGCGAGTTGCTAAATAATAATTCACTTAATTATATATGCACTGTACTTAAACTCTTTGGATTTCAAACAACTTTACATTGGTATCATACCAAATCGGGGGTTCGACGTTCCTCAGGTAAATAACACCCCACATATACGTTCTAAACCAAGCTGTGGTACCTGCGTTGGCTTGGTATCTCCTGATAAGAATAGGATGTGGTACTGGTAACAAGCCAACCAAGGTACCGTGTTGTAAAAATTTCAAAATTTCACTCTCATCCGTCAGACCCCTAAAAGTAAACACAATCATGATATCAGTTCAGAAGTGATACGACAAATTATACTTACTTATCAATACAGATCTTTTCAACTTGAGGTACAAGAACTTGAAGCAAACGCATGATGGTTTGCAATGGAAGTTTCTTCTTCCAATTGTACACCCACTCGCTAGAAGGAATCCACTGATTTATATTGTTAGAAGAATTCGTATGTTCTGCAACTCTGATGCCTCCCTTCTATTCGATTGATAGGATAATAAAGCAATTTGTAAGTATCAGAATAATGTAACAGATTATTCGTATCATTGTTATTCTTACTGGAATGACAGAGCTTTTGGTAGAATTCATTAACTCTTCTGTGCTAGCCATGTTGTTTTGGTGATTAGACTTTCCTATATCAACATTCACTGAAGGGCTTAGTGGGTATGCAGATTCCTTCTCAGTCATTTTTTCAATACCTGAAAACAAATATGAATTATTATCAATGATCCTGATATGTACCCAGATGTTACAAATTTACCTGGTATTTCTAACAGGGATGCTTTCAACGTTCCAGGTTCTGCAGGCTGTGCAGAATATGAGCCTTCTATCGTCTCTTCCTTCTTAGGAGTTAAGTATTCATTTTGTCTCTTCCAAAGGTATGTAGCAATTGTGAAACTGTCGCTTGGTATATTCGCTAATTCATAGAACACTTGCCGTTTGCGTATTATGGTATAAACCAGATTACTGTTTCCATCGAATTGGTACTGATGATAAATAAACATGGTTAATTTCATTCATCAAATCTTGCTTTTTGGTATGTATGTACAAGAAGATACCTGAATAATGTTGTTAAAGATTTCAAGAAGAAAAATTACTAAATGATGGTTTGTAGGGGCAGAGTATAAAAACCACAGTAAACTGAAACCTTCCAGTAAATGCAACAACTTAGTACTAGCCACCATGGATAATGTTTTAAGGTAGGGGGAAACGTTGACTAGAATTGTTAGCAGACAGTCAGACAGAGGCAGCAATCTTTGGTGACAAGTTGTGATTATCTTATGAAAAACGGTGATTAACAGGTCAGCATATGTACCTGCAAGCATTTCATACTAATATATTGTCAATCAAATAGTTGCAATTATTGATAAAATTATCACCTGTGAAAACAGGAATATCCATAGGTACTGTGGCTGTGTATGGTTTATTCAACCTCACGCCAAAGTTACGTTCTCCACTTAATAAGAGAAGAATAAATATTCCTATATGCATCAGTCCAACACGGGCTGTAAAATTATGTTGAATTATTATACGAATTTAATCAAATTCATAACATTATAAATGCTTACATTGATCCGCCCTAGAATCATTTATATGATACAGTATCGGTACCAACACTTCCAGAACATCCGAACTTTTCAATACATAGTACAAGAATTTCTTATTGTAATTACACATTTTCCAAAAGAATATCAACAACTCTTGATGATAGTGCACTTTCTTCGTCGAGTTTGGTAGATACGTTTGCATCAATGGATTGTTCAGTAACCTAGTGATACCTTTCAATACGAACTGGAAATCTATAAATATAATTTTCTTGTTTAATATTATACTTTTGAAAAATTAGTTTTAAATACAGAGACAAATTTTACCTTCATCTCTATGGATACGGCTTAAATAATTAATGAATAAATTATCTCCAACAGTGCCTTCTTCCATTGGAGTACCACCACTGGTGTCATGGTCTAATGTTACTATAAGGATTTGCAATGCAACATCAACTAGCGGTTCCAGTGAGTCAGTGAATAATAAATGGTTGTATGGTACTCCAAGACCAACAGGATCGTATGCACATACTGTATTCAACAATGATGTGAACATAGGTAAAGCATGCCTGTTATAAAAACATGAAAATTTTCTCTAAATTCTTACACATATTGATTTGTATGATAAATTTATGAAAAAATTTATTACAACACACCTATTTTCAGAACTGGTTAAATATTGGATCCATCTGTTTGGTGTGATTGAAAGATCCATTGGAGGATTATACATGGTTTCACTGAAGCATGTAAGTAACAATTTTAACAATTCTGTTCTGTTAGAATCTAGAATTGGGTATCTAGGAGGCGAATGTGCAAAGCCTACACCAGCTTCCCAAATATATTCACAGCTATCTATAGACTTCAATTCTTCTGCTTTATCCTAAATCATTTTAAAACATTATTAATACATTTTTAATCCTTGAAACTTAGATTATCAGAAGAGAAACTTACAGGACCAGATTTTCTATTTGCTGCTACTGTAAAGTCAGGACAAAACAACAAATCCTAAAATGAAAAAAATGAATTATAAATAATTTTTCTTCATCTTCTGCTGATTTAAGAAGAATACAATGCTCACACAAAGTGCACTAAGCAGAGAATGAGCCAGTGGAATGCTCTCTTCATCTTCTTTGCCAGGCAAACTAGACCAAAAGAATTCTTTCCAATCAGGATCTTCAAAAATGTAAGGTAACAGCCTTGTTAACAGGCGGCAACAATTTAAAACAGTTTGCTGTTCTCTTTGAGTTCTACAGCTGTTATCAACAGCTTTTACTAGCTTTTCCACTGCTTTATAACATAATGTAGCCAGATTAGATGGTGCCTCTTCTCTTAATATACGAATTTCAGGTGCTGGGATCAAAGTGAATATGTCTTCTACATTAGTCACATTTTCAGACCAAAATTGGTCCCAGAATGTATCATCAGAAGCATCAATCACCTATAATTAAAAAAGAATCTGCTGCATTTTTCTGTCTGAATCATACTTTGTCAAGATACATTTAAAATATGGTACAAAGACTGAGATCTAATCAACTGCATAAATGGATAAAAGGATTTCTGTTAATCTGAATTAAAATACGAGATAAGAGGTATTAGGAATTTGTATATGCATAGATACGGCCAAACGTCAAACAGCTTGGTAAGTGAAACAATAAACAATAATTATCACCTGTGTTTTCGACGTCAATTGAACGACCGCTCTCCGAAAGTTTAACTTCGTATCGGTATTACCCATCTTATTATATCTTTTGTTAGTTTTAAAGTGAAAAGTTAAATGTTAAAGTACAAAAACGATCTTGTTTCCCTTTAAACAAGTACAATCACAGTAATCGCCATGTTTACGTGTTAATAGTGTAGCAGTGCTACCAATAAAAGCTTTCCTGTTTTTTAAAACTATAATATCCTTATGGTGATTATTTTTCACCAATGAACCCCACACATTATTATAAACAATCTGACATTTTTGCAACACCTTTACAATTGTTAAATAATTTACATATTTGATTTTCAATTATTAATATTAGCATATTTCATTCAATTTACAATTTGACAATTTGCTCGTTTGTTAATAGTTTTTAATAAAACAAAATTCATGTAAGGGTAAAAATCATTTATATTTATTAGGTATCAATACCTTTTTGTATGCAATTATTTTCATACAGATGTGAACATGATATAATACAATTTAATTCTCAATTTGTTTCTTATATTTTCCTTGAATCCAAACTCTGTACATTTTAAGTTGCTTCCCTCTGTTAATTTGAAGCCTTCTGTCCACAAGATTTTGTTCTTCAGAGAAGGAGCAACTCGTGAATAATGTCCTAACTTCATCTACAAATAGTTTTATTAACCATAATATTTTAAAGGGAATCAGTGATATTATTATGAGAAGTTAAATATGGTACCTTGTGTGAAAAAATACACTCTGGTTCCATCTCCTCGAGCATAAAAATTCTCTGATAGACAACTACCCTTTTTAAATCTTAGTTGAGCCAAGTCATACCTTCCATAATCTCTAAATAAAACCAATCCACCTGGTTTTAAATATTTATGTACTTGTTGTATAACATGCTTCATTCTAAAAATAATTTAATTTATTAACTTCAGTCAATAACTTCCATACATTTAACACTCACTTGTTAGGTTGTATGGCTGAAAGAACAAATATCAGTACTACAATGTCCAAACTTTCTGGTTCGAATGGTGTTTCCCAACTTTCTTGTGTTACATCAAGCACAAATGCTTTACACCTTGAAGTATATAGATTGTATTAATAATATATATGTATAAAAAATAATTACTGCTAAATTCAATATCTTATACCTAGATGTATCATAAGCAGGATTTTGCTTTAATATATCTATTGCTTTTGAGGAAAAATCACAGCAATATACAAATAAATCTGGATCTTTGTTGTACAAAAGTATTGGAAACACAGTGTTTCCTACTCCACAACCAATTTCTAAAATTTTATGCCCAATGCTACTGGGCAAATCAAGTATACTAATATGAGTTTGTTTGTCATCTTCATTTTTGTTCCCAGTCACGGATCTCAAAGACTGCTTTAAATTTTGTTTCACTGTAGCAGCAGCTAATTCTGGAAATTCTGTAAATAACCAATGTCTATCTTTGAAAAATCTGCAACATTCAGAATAAAACTTTCTTTCTTATTTATACTGCTTAAAGTAATTACATGGGCTAATCATTTATATATATGCTTCATCCATGTACTTATTTTCATGCACTCCATAAAACTTGTCCCAATATTTGTTGGCTTCAACTTCATATTCCCAAACTTTTTCATCCGATAGTGTCACAGTTGAATTTTCATTGACTTTTTGCTGTGCCAGATTCTGTTGTTCCTCATCCCATGTGACATTGTCCCTTTAAATTTACAATTTGAAAATTAATGATCTTCAATGAACGATAAAGTTCAAAATATTGTAATATATATAGGTTAAGACATGATAACACCCACCTCCCAACACATCACCCACCAACCCCACCACAACACCTACACACCCATCGAACATAATACAACCCAACACCCACACCTCCCTTCCTAACACTAACCCCCATCCCTCCCTCACAAAAAACTTCAACCAAAAAACATCACTATATTCAACACCCCACAAATTCTCTCACACCCCCCTCCACATACATATTCAACCCCCTCAAAATAACACAACCTCACCACAAACTCCCCCTACCATACCCATATACAAACCAAAAACCCAATCAACCCCCACCTACAAAAAACCCCCCCCCCCCACCATCCCCCACCATCATAAACACCCATTCCAATACCCACAAAATACTATCACCCCTTCCCCCCCTCCAAGAAAACCAAACACACAATCACACCAACCAACAACAAAAACCCTACCAAAATACTCCACACCATCTACACCAACTAAACATACTCCAAAACAAATAACCCATCCAACTATCCACCCTAATTCAAATCTCACCCTCCCAATCCTACCCCCACACTTAATCTTTCTCCTTTAATTGCGTCTAACACACCATCTCATGTATTTCTCCTATTTTTCATTAATATTTATTAAATATTTGCCCTACCCCATCTTATAATTTAAACACTAATGATAAATCGACCTCTCAATCAAAATCAAATACACCTTTCCCTACCCAACCCTTTTACATCCTTACAAACACAATCAAAACCTCACGTCACACCCTCCGTCTCAATATATCTAACCGCAATTCCCCAATTATGGTATCGCTGCTGTTCCTCACGCGTAACAATCCCCTATAACAATCGACTCCCAGTACTTTCTCATATTCCCACACCCTAGCAGGTAATACAATATATTCTCTTCTTTTTGATACATTTCTCCTCAACTACTTGCTGTAGCTATCGACACTCACTCTATCATTTACAACTATTCTCGTCAAACAAATTCAGAAAGAGACGCGGTAGAAGAGAAGGGTTAAGAGTATAACCTAACCCTATCTAACGTAATTCAAGAGCAACGTTCGATTCATTTAAACCGTACAAGTAGATTTTTCAAAGGCAATACGTTGCTAAGGGCTACAAGTTTCTTCTTCCGTTACTGCATGGTGCTTCATGGCTCATCGTGGGTGGCTACCGTGATGTCCTAATCCCACCAAGTCCCTGGGGGTGAGATCGATACATCCATTTCTCTTTCCCTTATGTTTTTACTAAGGTTAGTACTCATCGATTTCGACTGATCCAAAAAATGATAAAGAAACCTTAAATAAATAATACCAATCCTTTTTTCTACAATTTTTCACCAAATATAAAAACAAATCGTTAAATGTACAGAAAGATGAAAGGCACCAAAGAAACAAAATGATAAAAACCTTGATGAGGACTTGGAGCAAGATAAAGAGAAATTTTTTCATGTAGGATTGCTCAGAAACTCAAAGATTATTTGCATAAAGGAAACTATCTTGAAAATGTGTAAGGATGAGGTTTGATTATTTATTAAAAATGGTTTGCGCATTCAAAGACTGATACGAATTGATTCATTGTAGTATCCGCGAATATTTCAACCCTTAAACGTTGCGGAAGATACAAGTAGGACACCGTTGGAAAGTCAGGAGAAAAAAACGGAAAGGGATGAAAAGTCATCGAGCACGCGAGATTCCCTCTTCTTCCTGTCTCTGCCGTCCTCGAGGCTCGCACGGTCGCGTTCGATAAATTTAATGCGCGCACCAAACTCGAAAGCGCCTATTGGCGTCGAGAAATTCGCAGGGAACGAAGGGTCTCCACGTTGACGGGACAAGAATGAGAGAAACACACATAGATAGGAGAGAGGCTTGGAAAGGGATACACAGAGGGAGCGAGAGAGGTCCGTGAGCGGAGGCTGCGAGAAAGAGGGAGTGAAAAGAAAAGAAGGCGACAGAAAAAGATAAAAAGCGAAGGGATGGGACGAGACAAGGGAGATGCAGGGATAGAGGAAGGAGGGAGAAGGAGGGATCGAACGAGCGGAGAAATAGGGAAAAAGGGGGGAAAAGAGAGCGAGAGAGGAAGGGAAAAGGAAGAGTGTAGAGAAGTGTGCGCGCCGCAACGCTACGGGGTGGTTGCCCTCGTCTGCGCTTTGTGGGAAATGCCCGCTCAATAACGCGTAGGTCCTCGTCTGCCCCTTCTCACCCTCGGAGGCATCGCAGCAAGGGCCACTGCCCCAAAAGGCACGACCACCCGTCGAACAACCCTTATCCTATACCTCCCTCCTACCCATAAGACACTCCTTCAAATCCTCCTTCTACTCGGCTCGTCTCGTACCATCTGAAAAGATCGAATCTTGTCCTTACACACCTTGTCCTCTCGTTGTCTATCGGAAGACGGCCCTGATCCAACTCGATGAACATGGTTGCACATGCCTTGATTAACCCATTAATACCCAAAGTTGCAGCGTATGCAATATTTCATTCTGAACTTTGCCTCATGAATTTTTGTACCTTTTATATCACCTATTTATTTTATTCAACTACTAATAATATTTGCATGCACTTTTATTTATAATAGAAAACACTATGTTGAAAATAGTATATTTTCATCATCTGAGAATTAATAGGTTAATCATTTAATTGAGAGATTTTTAGATATAAGTGTTTATCAAAGTTAAATTGTTAATGTAAATTCAAGTAGATAGAGGGGTATTAAATTGCAACTTTGTGTTCTAACTTTTGGAGGAAAACTTTGAATTTAACTAATTTGTGTTTATAAGGAGTATCTTATATTATTGCAGGGATTGTTTAATTATATATTTTGTAGATTAATTAGACGAGGGTATTTGTTTAATTGCAACTTTGCATTCTAGGTTTTGGAGGAAAGTGGTCGATATCTGCCCAGTATACCGAGGTACCTCACCCTCATTCCAGGCATGGTGGAACCCCCAAAGATCGTTCGGGCAATGACCTCGAGATTATATATTCTGCCGGTATAGGGTGGTACAGGGTTATTCCCCCTGAATTCGTTCGCGGTACTGTACGTTTTAACAAATCGTATTGAAGTCGTAACTCTTCATGAAAAGCACGCAGATTTATTGGCAAAAAACAAAATGGCGAAAGGTAAATTAAAAATCAAAGAAAAATCATCATAATTCTACACTATACATTTCTAATACACTGAATATATTTAAATATACTGCATAATAAAAATTATTATAAAAATTCATAGAAAAATAGTTTTTGTTAATAACAGTTACTTTTTAGATTGAAACGGTTATTAAGAAGAAGTGCTTTGTTCTTGATATCTTGCTCTTTGCATCTGAAAGCTTCAATTATAACGAACACTGAGATTCACCCCCGATATCGATTCACCGAGTTTTGATCCGCGGAGGACACGAAATAATTCGTTCCATCGGAATGTTTGATGATCCTTCACGTAAACAATTAGTCTGCAAAGACTTCACATAATAATTCCAGGACAAAAGGTGGGTTAAATTGGCATTGGTTATAGTTTTCGAGGCGGATGGCATTTATAAGCCGTTGCTCGCTACATCCACCACCTACCGGATCAATAAGTACTCTTCTTGTTTCATAGGAACCATTTCCTCCTACGTATTCTGATGATGTCTGAGATTTCCTTCAGGTACCACCGCATTATTGATTGATGCATTGACTTTCTTGAATCCATTTGTATTGTAATTATTGGTACCTTCAATTATTAGTTTAATATTAATACGCGGTTTAACATTCTTCTTTATTCAATTAGACAAAATTTTAAGCCTCGTGGCAACTTGTTAACATATTCCCCAGGTATTCGATGCCGTAGTGTATAAATTCTGTTTGTAAATCGTAGGGTCAATTGCGCACCAATACAACGTGCATCTGGGGTCGAGATAAGGGGAGCGAAAATCGTAAGGGTATTAAATCGACTCATTAATTTCAAATTGTTTGATGTGACCGAACTATTAATCTTAATCTTCTGTTTTTAAATGCCTGTCTATCATCAATTTTCGCTCTTAAGGATCGTTTGTTTTGCAATACAAAGCAGGTAAATCCAATCTTTCTTTTATAATCACTAGATATAGTTCTGGATTAATTACTTATTGCTATTTTTTCTTATAATTAATATTATTGTACCTTCTTATAATTACAAGTAACCTGAGTATAACACGGTATTTGCAAAAGGAAATTTTGGAATTATTTATTATTATTCTTATATTTAATTACTTAAAAAAATATGACTTTGTTCATTCTGTTTCATACCAATTCTTCATTTCTATAACACGAGATCTTTCAGGAACCCAATAACTGTGTTATACGAGGGATTGTTCCCCTAATCGCTAGGGAAAGATTATCTTCTCCTTTTTTCATAATCGTATCTATTTCAGGATCTCGTGTCGCCTGTTTTCATCGGAGGGAAGTTATTATTTCATTAACAGGTGTATTTATAACAATTGGCGGTCAGTGGATTGAACGATCGATACATTCGTTACGCGATGCCTCGTCAATGGATGGACCTCGAAGGGTGACGTTGAACGAAAAAAAAGAGGAGAAAGAGCCTAGGGAGGAAAAAAAAGGCGTGGATGTACAAGATCGTTCGGAATAACGCCAATTCGGATTTTACAGCATGCGTGCAAAATAGACGCGTAGATACCGGCCGCTCGTATCTATTTATAACGGCGACGGATCGCGGGGCAATTGACCGCGTGGCCTTGACTTCCTGTTGACCCGACTGCCCCTAGGGAATTTTGGCGTACCTCGTGGAATTTCTTGCCACGACGTTCAACGCTTTCGTCAAATCAATTTTTTTTCCCATCTCCATATCGTGTTTTGGAAAGATATTAGGTCAGTATACGCAAAATGTCGAATCCGTGGAGCGTTACATGGATCGCCATAGTTTTTGGAGGGAAATATGATTTATTTTAACGCTTTGATTATCATGTTAGTCATATGTAGATGATACATCAGTTTTGTTATCTATTTTATAAAGAAGTGTATAACACTAGAACTACCAATCAAAATTATACAATTTAATATGATATTTTTATTGAAATGTATGGTAGCTTTTAGATACTTAAATTACTATATGGTACTGTGTTTATTTTCAACTTAAAAGTAAGTGTATTTAAAACGTCGGCATTTCTAGTGTTAAATACTTGAAAATACGCTTGGTAACATAAGTGAAAGATATCGAAGAAAATGGTAGATTAGATTAATTGATGATGAAACTGCTACTTGAGTCTTAAAAAAGTATTCTCATTTGTAGGTATAAATTGCTTTAATAACAGAATTGATATAACAATATCTTTAAAGTAAGTTAAATCGATATGAATTTACAGTACGTATAATATTACAATTAGTCGAAAAAGGTGTACAGAACGATCGTTTCGTTTTATCCAATCACTCGCTGTCTCGATAAATAACGTTGAAAGGCTGGCTGCGACACGTTCGATGATTTTTAATCAACGTCAACGCAGTCTTTGAAAAATATCACTTTCGACCTTTCGATATCACGATCAACCTGGGTGGTGCGGCATGTTTATAGCAGCCGTTTATAATCCGCGGAAAAATTGATATCATAGATGTATACCTAATTCTTCCACTGATTTATACTGACAGTTACGTTATATTTTATTTTAAATAAATCTATGAAATTGAAAAAGATAGATACCTGGGTCCCTACTTTAAGGGATCCCTAATTTTATTCTCTAAACTTTATAGTAAATATTTAGCAGTAATTGTAACAATTAATAGTAGTAATAGTAATAGTAATAAATGATAGTAGTGATATCAATGCATAATTTTCTAACAGTACAAAATCAAATATCTAACACATTTTTATTATTTTTTAGATAATCGTTAACATTGAAGGGATGAAAGCAATCCTTGGCTACCTTCAAAACATCTCTGTCGAATATCTTAGAAACTATCAATCATGCAGAAAGGGTACAGTCAGACAAATTCGTCTATGTAAACCAGTTTCCAAAAAGAAAGTAATTTGTTGAAGAAACAATGGATTATAACAAACAGCAACGAGGATGTCCAACGTAACGAAGGTTCAGGACTGATTTTCTTTCTTCCCCTACCGAAATCCGGGCGTATCGGTTCTCCGCGAATAACTTTGTTTAGCTTACTCGTTTCAGCGTGCTTTTTTTCTGCAATCGGTAGGAAACCTGTTCGTACAAGCAACGGAATGTCTGAGTGGCTTGAGTGCCGTCCTCCTCTCATCTTCGTGCAATTCCACGCGTAGTAGAACGAACGAGTCGACCAGGTGAGATCGTTCATTCTCTGCAAAGGGACATTTTTGTCCGGTGCACGGTGCTGGATGGCTGGCCGGTGGTCGGGGCCACGCTGGATGGAAAACGGAAGGGCAGCACCGAAGTATGAAAGTATATTATAAAATAAAAGGGAAAAAAGACAGAAGAGAACACGTTCCGTTCAAAGTACAAGGTACAATCGAGTATTAGGTGTGTGCAGAAGTTCTACCCCCCCTATTTCAATACCTGTCTGGGCAGGAATATTTCAAATTTTTATTTTCTAAACCTAAGAAGTGTTTAAATAGTGAGCATTCTCATAAGAATTAAAATTTACATAAAAATTTGTTAAACAAAACAGAACTACAAATTAATTATAATAGGAGGGTTATAGATTTAGCATTGTGTTCTTGATATATATAAATAATTATAAGTGAGTACAGTTAGATATAACACATGCTTTGAAGAAAAGAATTATTATCTAATTTAATTTAAATAAATAATGCTTCTTGTACACCTCTTGAGGTACGTCCTCAAAAGGTTGATGCTCGCGTCATTTGGTACCCTTTCGCTCTTCAAGGCATTTTGTTCATCTTATCATCACTTGTCTTTGCACCTGTTTGAAATTCGCATCGTAAAATGGGAGGTAGAACATTTTGCGCTCACCTAACGCGCAAACTGGACAGAGTCGAGCGCGTATGAAACGGTGCTAATTGTATTATACCATCGATGCAGATTAAATATTCATTAGACGTTACGTATCCGGAGGTAAATGTGTGAGATTAGAAAGAAACACGGGTGAAGAGCAGAAAGAAGGAGAGAGAGAAAGAGGCAGAGAGAGTTCGTAGGAGGTTGTGGAGGATGTCGAGAAATGAAGGCCAACGGCCTTGACCTTGTCCGTGACTTCGTGGTGAATGAGAGGGAAAGAGAGGGAGAGATACAAGAAAAGACATCGGTCAAAACAAAGTGGCCTGCTTTCTTCTTTCGTCTGGTGCGTGGCCGCGACAGGCAAATCCAGGTAAACGGCCAGTCAATGTTAACGACTAAGTCACTAGGCTCCCCTCGGCCTAGGGGATTCCTCGAATTGCCCCTATTGATGATAAGCTCAGGTAGGCATGATTTGGTCTGGCAATTATGTGCACGTATACAGGGTGACCCATCCAACTTGGCCACCTTTTTGTTATTTGGAAAGATACAAGAAAGGAGGTTATTATTAGAGGTACGCAAAGGTGTCCGTCGTTTGTAAGACAATCATATTTATTAGCGTTACTGCACTGCCACGTGTATTAAAGTTATTGAAGATTAATCTGATGTTTGGTACTTCGAATTGCTAATATAATTTCAATAACACTCATGAACGACGCCGACTTGCGCACCCCTAATACGTTTCAGAAATTGGACTGTGGCTTTAAAGGCCATCTAAAGGTCACATTTCACATTGACCTTTGTTTTTCTTTTAATGGTACTGCATATTTTTTGATGAATCGATTCTTTGGAGCATTCTATGCAAAGCAGTCTTGAAAATCAATACCAACCACAGGGGAAGAACCTTACATTTTATAATACAAAGAAAATTATAGTGAAATTTTGCAAAATATAACTTTGAGATGACCCCCGCCTCCATAGAATGGTTCTTCCTTTGAAACGGGATAGCATTTTATGGAAATACTTTTCTGTATCTTTACAAATAACAAAGGTCACCTCATAAGGAAATCTAATGCATTGGTTCAACTTTTGTTTGGATAATGACGAGGATTGCTTAAGTAGAACGTAATGATAAGTCATTACGGGTTTATCGAATTATGCGTCACTCTTCAAGCTTGTAGAGACACTGACCATGTAACAAAAGAAAGATCATTGTATTTTTAATACTCTCTGTTCGTTTCAGAAACTTATCATATTAATATCTGTTAAGTGGATTTTAGGTTTGATAAATTTATTTTATTCGCTAATGGAAATCGAAAATTTAATGAATTTTAGATAGAAAATTGTTTATTTGATTTTGATTGAACATCTCTGTAATCTGGTTTCGCATCTTAATCGTCTAAAATGAAGTTTTAAGTTGTTGACCTTCGATCTTACCAACTTCAGATTTGAAACATATATTTTTCATTGAAGACGTATTTGTAGAACATTACGATGCTGTTGAAGTCTATATTTATTAGTTTTCATTTATGTTGGGTCTGCAGTCAGGTATTATAGATAAGGATTTTTCGGTAGGTTCATGAGTAATGGTGGTAAGCATTGTTGCAACTAACGGTACGTGAGTAATTTCTTTATGACGCCGGTTATTAGCCGTATCACTCATAGTCCTTTGTACCATATTGCCTATTTTGGTCGAAGGATACTGCTGTTTCCATTTATATCTGATGCAGGACATTAAAATTATCAAACGTACCGTCGGATTAGCAAGAAAAGCGGCTTTTATCAAACTGATTTTTCATGAACAGATCCGCACGGTATTTATGTTTGTTCTTCAAGCTCTTTTCAAGGTTTTTACGTAGAAAAAGCACATGCCCAGACATCTGCTCGACGTAAAGTCAATATTGCCATTGTCGAAAGTACTGTTTCGATAATATTGTATTTCCTTTGCAATTGTAGAACCGCACGACGAATTTAACGATATATTGTTTCTTACGAACGTATCGTTTCGAAAGTGTAGATAATTCCGATCGATTTGTATCGATAAAAATAAATTACAATCCTATCGTAGCTACATATTTGTATCGTCAGATAAAAGATTATCGTTTGGTAAAGAAAATTATAACGAGAACGTAAAAAAAAAAAATAAGAAGATTTCCCGATTCTACGCCACTGGGCAAGAATCTTTACGGTTGCAAATGTAGAGGGCATCATTCGTGGCCAGTGCACAACTGTAGCCAATAGGCGGCAACAACAAGAAATTTGAATGAGTAATATGCATAATTGGAACGATCGAACAGCGTACAAACGAGGTATCGATCGAACAAGATACACTTATTGTATGAACTCGATCGATTTATATTAGATCGAAGACGCAGACGCGTGTACGTTGAATGAAAAAGTGTCGATGACCGCGAAGAAAATTATGAAGATTTTTCTGTTGAGGAACGGATAAAAAAAAGCGACAGGAAAATCTCGTCTCCTGACCTCGAGGGAGTAGGAGAAGTGAGTGAGGTCGTTCCACGATCGATAACGCGAGTCTCTCGCGAGAAGGTGCGAAAGAACTTCGTCGGGTACCTAACGAAAGGGCCGAAAGGATCGATCTCGTTCTATGAAAAAAGAAAGAGAAAATTTTTTTTTACATTCTACCGGTTTCATGGTTGGTAAATGTCGAACGAACAAGACGAGACATTTTTGTACAGGATAATATCTCTCAGGTAGATTTCTAGCATAAGAGGGGCATATGGTACACACGTTTATTGTAGTATCGCAAACGGTCGTGGTATACGGGGGTGAGTGTACCACCCGCCACTGTCTGTCGTCCGTTTTTCTCTCTCTTCTTTTTTCATTCTCTTCCCTCGTATCGTCCTTCATTTTCGTTCCTCGTCTATCAAGCGACAGTGCCGGCGTCGCTCTCTGTTGTGCCCGTTGCTCGTTCATTCGCATGCCTGCCAACTGCGCCACGCCGAAACTCGTCGAGAAAACCGCGGTGATCATAGCCCTCTCTCTCCTCTACGTCATTCGTTTAGGCAGCAAGGTTTCATCTTTGTCGTACAAATTGTGAGTAGATTGGTTATCTCTTCGTCACGCTCAGGGTACTCGTAAGATATCGTGGTGATAGTGTGGATAGGTGAGCGTGTGTTTGAAACGGCGGTCGTGCAGACAGGTGCGGCCGCTGGAGCCCCACCGTTGGTGGTGGTGATCGCAGCGCCTCCAAGCGGCGACTCATCTTAGTTTCGGGCAAGATGGGCGAACCTCGCCGGGCAGTAGCTTAGACTCTACCTACAAGACAACACATACACTAAATGTTTCCTAACAACAAGTAACAATTAATTGTACATTTATTTTATTTAAGGGAACACAAACTCTATTTTTGTAACATGCTGTATTAGTAGTGCTACGTGGAAATTGTACGATAAGTAGAAGAAAACTGGTGCGTGGCCACGCGCGGATACAACGGACGAGGACGACGACAGAAAGTACGAAAAGATAGGAAGGTTTCGCGATAGTCGGAAGACCAAGTGCGAACGAATAAGAAAGAAGAAGAAAGAAAGGAAAAAGGAACGGAATAAAAAAAGGATATACGGTGATCGAAAAGTTTCGGTGCAGAAACGAAGACAAGGATTAAAGAAGACAGCGAGAAAAACGACGAGGACAACGACAAAGGGGGACAATCCCGACGAAGACGGTAGGCGAGGAGGATAAGGACGATCGTACCGCAACAGTGGCCGCCACTGAGGCTGAAAACGACAGCGAAGTAGGTGATAATCTCGCGTATAGTCTCTGTTCGTTGACTCAGCTCGGTGTAGCTAAGCTGTTTCTCTCGGTGTGGTGCGTGTTTTAATAACGAGTTACGACGTGGAGAAAAGTGTACGACTGATAGTAGTGAAGTGTATAAGCCGACACACCCTCTTGACACTCGACACATTCGTCTCATATCGCCATCGGTTTAGCTCTCTACCCCCTTCTTTTCCTAATCTTTCTTCTTCCTTCTCGCTCCTTCCTTTGGGTACATTTCCGTAGTACCGCGTGTACGTTCGGTCACTGCAACCAGAAAGCCGCACACCACGTTCCTCTTTCTCTCTCTTTTTTCTTTTTCTACTCTTCCTCCCGTCTCAACCCCTCGTCTCGTCTCGTGGTCTCTCTTTCTCTTTCTCCTCTTGTAGATTGTCCTATCGTCTTCTCTTTCTTTCCGTGCAAAGTGATTTATCGTTACGCTTGTCGCATCGGGTTTCGTCGGTGTTAAAACCATACCGAGACCCCGACTATCGTGTCCCTTTGCGTCCATAACCATACATACCATACTTCGTCCTAGCTCCTCTACCCTCTCCCGACAACCCCCCTCGTTTTACGAAGCGTCTCACCCACACACCTATTCATCCTTTCTCTTTCTCTCTCTCTCTCCCTCTCTCTTTCTCTTTTTCTGCCTCCGCTCCACCCCGGTTTATCGGCCGATCGGAGTGCAAATTCGTTCGTGACCGTGCTGTGTGAGTTTTGCATCTAAAACCAAGTGTCGGGAGATACGAAAACGCGGGTGACGCCGCTCTCTTGGCAACGCCAGACCAAAAAAACCATCAACGACGTACGAGTTAGAACAGCGAAGAGGGACATACTTTACTGTGGCAATAGAACCGACGGCACGGTATCGTTTCGAGCAGGCGCCACGAGCGATAACACCGCTAACATGTCCGTGAGAATGGAAAACGTAGCCGCGCCAAGGAAGATGAACTACAAAATGATGGTGAGTAATCAAGTCTCATTTATTTTTCTGTCATTTGTTTCTTTTTCTTTTTTTTTCTTTTTATTTTGCACCGATCAATTGAACCGGTCGTTTCGTGGAATATGTTCAGTTGAATTTAACGTGTGCGTGGAATATTCGTCTGTCTTGTGTGTACACGTTCTTTGGAAAACGTAGCATTACCATGGGGACGGCCGATGGCCACGAACCTTGCGGAACCGGCGTAGTTTGACAGTTTGCCGCGGGGCGTCTGCTGCCCCACCCAGTCTCCTCTTTCTCTCCCCCACCTTAACCTCTCTCGGTCGTCTTCACGTATTCTTTCTTTCGTTTTTTCTTTTCTTTCTTTTCTTTCTTTCTATCGTATTGTATCCGAGGAGATTCATGCTAAACGGTCTCGATTGTGTGCTTTCTCAATTTTTTTATTTATTTTCACCGTGTTTTTGCGGTAAATTGTGATTCCGTCATAAGTTTTACATGTTTGAATGAATCGTGAATGATGAACTTAAAGGATGAAAGTGTATAATGGACCACTAGTTGCCGGTAACACATTAAAGGTATTTATCGAAATGAATATATTTTAATATCGTCGTTAGGTTCATCCAATGTATCACTTTCGAATCTTTCATTAATTTCTTCTTTAACTTGATCGATATGCAAAGTGGAAGGTTGAGGTTTAAAGACCGCATGGTCAGTACCTTGCTTTGTGTTTGTTGAATCATAAATATCGAGTCTTTTATTAATTGTTCATCTTAATTAAGCATATGCAGTGATTGAAAATTCAAGTGTTTAAAAGTATATATACGACAAGTTAAATTATTTCAATATGGCGAAAGAAACAGTGTTTTCATCGTTTTTATGAGTTTCATCTTAGAAAATATCTGCCAAAGCAGGTTCTTATTCTCATGCGTACGGTCCTGACATTTCTGCGCAGACTCTCGCCGTCTCTTCCTGTTCTCTGTCTACTTTCAATTGCTACGCTTTTCGTGAAATAATTTTATATTTCTCTTTCTATCCAATTTATGTTATATTTCTATATAACAAATTTGATATTATACATATTTCTTAGGAAGGGTTGAAAGTATTAATTTTAACAAAGTGCGTGTAGGTTATGTTTTTTTAGTTTTCGATCGATTACTCTATTTAGAAACGCGTTACATATAACTATGTATAAGATATTTGTCTAATGTGGCATACGTCTTTTCATCTTTTTTTAACATTTTCTGTTATTGTTGCAAGTAAAATTTTTCAAATTTCCTATTATAAATTTCACGTGGTATTTAATAAATCGCCTTAGGAATTGTTTAATATTATATCGAAGTTCTGTCGTTTATTAATGCAATATTCAGTTGCTTGTGAAAGCGACGTGGAGCCACTATCCGGAAGCATTCTTAATCTGCACATTGAAATTCGACCTAACGCTCGCCAGTGTAGCCAACCTGATCGTATGCTTTTAGTGACAATGCGATGACAGTTACGTACATTCTTTTCTCGTACATGAATATTTTTAAATCTGATTTTACAGTATTGTTAGAAACGTTATAAAACGTGTTATAAAAAACATTGAGAAGAAATCTTATTTACTCTTATAAATGTATTTCTTTTACATAAGGTTCGCAATGATACACGTCGATTACAGACACGCCTTATCGATACTATTAATAATTCCATGTTTTAAATTATTCTAGAGTCTGGTTATTAGTAGTTTAGTCATTAGAAAGGTTATCGCACGGCAAATACGTTTAAACGGATTGACGTGCAAACAGCTGTTCTTTTCAGTGTTGCCAACAGCAAGTTTGATACCTCAAATGTCGTAGCGATCCAAATTAAGAAAACAATGCGTATCAATATGTAATATATTAAAATTTCGTTTTTTTTCATTAAAAATATGCACGTAAATGATCCATATTTTTACGTACATTTAACAGCAGTTATTGAAGCCATATTGTTACAGAGTTTCTGAAAATGTTGGAATTGTGGTGAAATTAACCATGCATTTTTTATTATTCGCGTACTTTGAACTCCATAATCTGAAGTGTTGAATTAACAAATCAAACATTTGATCAAGATAATAAAAACCTATTTATAAGACATTCATGCTTGGCGATTCTCGCATCATTTGATGCATTTTTTTTTACGAATTTTTTTTACGATAATGATGTTATGAATATAGATAACAACACTTTGATTTATACCGAATTTTCAGAAATTGATACGTTTATCATCCACTATCGAATTTTTTTTGTTCAATATGTCGATTAAATATTGTGATTGAAATAAAAAAAACTGCAACTAGCCTATTAAAATGGAACAGTGTATGAGGGGTTATAAACGAATCAGATATAATTTATCGATATATCGTTAAAAAAGAACTCGTCGACTAAATGGAATTAAGTATGAAATTTATAGTGTACTTTCGCGTGTTTTATCCAGTTGGTACGAACATACGGGAAAATAATCCACGTTATTTCACTAATCGGGCATGACAAATTTAATGTTCCTTAACCAAGTATTCAAGTATTTTACACGCAGAGCGGTTTCCCTTCGAGGTAATCGATTGTGCACACTGAAATCGATCGTACTCGAAGCGAAATAGAAGTCTTACGAAACTCGATAATTAACACTTTCGTGACTGGTAATTCCTCGCGATTAGAACAAGACGAAAAGAAAAATTGATTTTCTAGTATCACGCTTCGAATCGCGTATTGCTTGAAATCGCATCGAATACCGCCAATTGAAATCATAAATATAGAAAGTTATACGGTTCTAACCCACAATAGAAACAGTGCAGTACCGTTCATTGAGATTAGGGTTATAAATTTCTAACGCAAAAATAAAAGAAAAAGTATGCAAAGCTCGTGAGTACTATCAATTGTAAAGATTAACGTTGCAAGTTATACACATTCTTAACTTAAAATTTGAAATGTAATGGAAATTGTGTTATAATTTATAACCTATAAATTTGAAAGTAGTGGAAGCGCGGCAATATTACCAATTCAAAATTCAAAAGTAGAAAGTTGCATATTTCTGGCCTAAAATTTTCAAACCTCAAGTACCGGGAATTCCCAAAGTAACGAAACCATTGTAGTATCAATTAAAGAGTATATGCGTAGGTTGAATATTCATAACCTAAGATCTAGTGAAATATAAAAGTACACTAAAATACCGTTGATATCGTCAATTCGCGCGCATTGATTCAACGATCCACGACTTTTGATTAGTCTCCCTCGACGGAGATAACCGTCGTACGAACGAATGCCCGAGTAAAATGATATTGTTTTGCAATATCAAGCCGTGCGTTCCTCGATGTGTGTGTGTGTGTGTGTACGTTCGGTTGAAAGGATATTCCGTATTCGTTTCACGTTCAAATTCGATCTATTCTTTGGGAAGAGGGCACGCGACCGTTCACGACCTTTACGAGCCTCCTTTCTTCCTGCTGTCGATCGTAAAGTTACTAATAATAGTTTCGAAGTCGGTGATCACTGGGTTGTATCGCGTTTCAGGATCTCCATTGTCATTAACTCATTTGCAGTTCAAATTTGTCCTCTCGATTTCCAATATATTTCATTCGAATTCGTTTGTTACTAGTGCTAGTAAAATATGAGATTGGTCCTATTACGAAAGTTACTAGCACCTTATCTTTGATGAATACGAGGATTAATACTATTTAGATTTGGAAGCTTAATAATTTAGTAACTAACTAAAATGGATAATAGGCTAAGTTAATTGTTGTATCTAGTAACGTTAACCTTCTTTCTCTATAGCGCCATTTTTTCTGGGGGAGTCTAGTATGTTGCACCTTGGAGGACAACACGGTGTGAATTGTAGTGTGGATCAAGCTTTATTCGCCAGTTGGTCAGTGAACGTCGGTTGACGTTGAGAATTCATAGCGATAATTGAACCGATTTGTCTCAATCGCGATTAGATATGCGAGTCGATCCGTTTATAAATCGTGATCACTTCCAGAGGATAGATTGTTTACATCAATTCCCTTAGACGTTGGTCATTTTCAGAGTATCTTTTTACTTGCTTTTGGAAGCATATACGTTTTTGTTATAGCAACACAATAAAAATAAGTAGGTTGGTAATGCTTCGAACTTCTACTATAGCAAAATCGTGTTATATGAAGGTTACTTGTATTTACAGCAACAAAAATAAATATTGAGAATTTGCATTCAAAAGAAAGCAAAAATAATTTTTCCCACATCCATCGCTTTAAACTATAAATACCTTCAATTTTCTATATGTACAGGGTGAGTTAATAAAAACTACCACCTAAAATTTTAAATTACAAAATTCAAGATAGCCTCGATACCTAAAAAAAAGAAAATAAAACCATCAAAGGACAAATAAATTCCATTCCAAACACTTTTTAATCAAGTCAATAAATGACCAACTATTTCAGTTGGTAGTTTCTGTTGGCTCACCCTGTATAATAAAAAAAGTTTATTCTAGAAAAAAAAGAGATGAAGAGGAGGAATAGAGAAAGAGGGGGGAGGTCTCGTGGCTCGTAGGCGGACAAAAGTTGGATGCAGAAAGCGAATAATCATGCAGAAGCGGGAGGAGAGGGGCAGGGGAAGGAGGGTAGAAATAAAAGGTAGAATCGGAAGGACGAAGGGAGATGGCAGGAGGAAGGGCCTCCAGGTAGGGTGAAGGGAATATAGACGCGACAAGGATATCGATTATTTTGCGGTTGCAGCGACTGCACGGCTCTATCCCTTTCGTGAACGCGAGGACGAACACCCGGAAATCTCGACGATACAGCGAACCGAGATTAATCTCATTTTTCCCTTCCGGTTTTGAAATACTTCTCAATCGAGTTACGTGAATGAGACGAGTGTCTCGTTTGATGAAGGGGAAAGAAGCCAGCTAAAAACATCGGATACCTATACAATTTACCGTTTGAAAATTCCTTTTCTGTCTTTTCTTTATATTACTCAGGGAAATTACTTCTCGAAATTGAATTCATTATTGATACGGTGTGATCTGTCAGGGGTAGATATTTTGTACAAAAGATCATATCATTTTTTTACTGTACTTTTTAAATCAATACTTCTATGCTAATTTTACTCTAGAAATATTACTGCACACTGTCGGGCACGATAGGCGCCTCTAGGGAAAATGAGACAAAGTACAGAAGCATTCAAAATAGGTACCATAATTAACTTCTCCCATAATCCATTCTACCTCTTTACTGTATTAATCAGTTCACTTCAAGGGTTAATTTATTTTTCAATATCGATCTTCATCGCGATCATAATTCTCTTGTCTCCTCAGGACGAATCAATTCCGCGATTACTCGATTATGCACCGGCCATAACTGACCCAGGCGTAACAAGTGCATCGAATCGAAGGTTGAGATACGACGAAGATCCTTGATACGTTCGTTCGTTCTTTTTTTTTTCCATCGAATTGAGGGAACATCTCGTCACGATTCGACTCGATGAGATCGTATCTCGTTTCGATGCTCGAGGGGGATTCACGAGCCGGGAAACCCGTCGCGTTGTTTCTATGCTAAATAATTTGATTGGCTTTTATTGCTCGTGCCGTTTTAATGCCGACGTACGTCTGACATTTTCTTCGGGGTATTCGCACAATCGTTTCGAATATTCTTCTTTCGAAAGATCTTGAGATATCGATCGTTGCAGCAAGGTGCATTAAAGTATTAATTAAGCATTTTAACACTCATTAATCATCAGAGTATGGTAAAAATTTGATTAATCTTCGAATAATATTTAAAGTAACATTAAAAATAAGTTTAACAGCGCAGAGTTTGCAAAGTAAAGTAAAAAAATTAAATTCAAAATAGTCGTAGTTTATTGGAAAATAATAATGCAGTATGAGGTAATCGAATTCATGAAAGAGTAGCAAAAGTATTTTAATCGTAAAATTCCGAAGCGATTATATTCTTAGATACAGTCTCGTATGATTGATAATTTGTTCCTTTGATAAATTGATAGTAGATAATCAGTAGAATAAAAAAACTCGAAGGACTTTGATCGAGATACGCGAAGAGGTGAGAGAAAGTCGAAAGATAGGGAAATTTTGTCGAACTTGGTGAATATCTGCTAGGAGAAATGAATCACTGTGTGTACCAGTAATGTGTCATTCTAGTGTATTTCCTTCTATAATCAGCTTATTAAATATTCCAGCAACTTATTTGAGAACATGACTAATTGTTGACAGCGGTTCATCCAATAATACCTAAAGGATTTAGAAATGTTCAGTTGTCGAAGTTGTGAAATAAAATTATCTCAACCTTGTATTTTATACAGCTTGTGTCCGCTGCTAGATCAACCTGTTACGAAACTGTCTGGCGTAAAAGATTGCCAATGATTCGGCATTTTTATGTTTTTTAATATCTGAAGTTCAAACTTGAAAAGCAACAACGCACGGGACAGACCGTCCAGGAATAATGCATTTATTGAAAATGATCAAAATTGATTTATAGATCGTGATTAGAAAATTAATCGCTAACTGGTAATCAATTATTTCTAAAAATGTAATTTAATGTTAGGTCAGGGTTCGATAATTTGTTTATTACTATTACTAATTTAATCAATTTGAAATAATTACTAAACTGAATTAACCAAATGTCATAACTTCGCGTAATTACTTAATAATTCTCGAATATTAATTTCTACAAGTAATATCACTAATTAGGCGCCAATTGAATCCTATGGCGCCATTTTCTCCAGGGAATCCGACCGTCTGCGTGTTGCCACGCACCAGTACAGAGCCTGATCAATGTGTTAATCATAGAACGAATTATTTACCGGTAATCAGATCGGACAGAAGGCGACAATTCGTTTTTTGACGTACCACGGGTGTTCAACGCCCACATGGATCGTTAGGCAGAAGTAACATTCTCGAAGAGAGAGGATACACCCGCGCCAAGATAGCGCGACAATCTCTATCATCGTGTGCATTTTACGATGGCATTCGGCGACCTAACGTGTCACCGGGAAAAAATTCGCTAGACAGACAACGGTACTCGATGTCTGCGACGAGTCAAGGTCGTACGATGTCCAGAGGCTCGTACCTTGCGAAATTTCATTTGCTCGAGACACGATTCGCTTCTAGGTCGCCGTTTCGCGTATCTCGTTTACATTTCGAAAAGTATTTAATTTAATGCTTTGAATATTTTTAAGCTTAGATTTTATTTCCAATGAAGCTTCGAAAATTTGAAAGAAAAGGATTATAATTTACTTTATTATCTAGTTAATTTCACGGGTCGCCCACGCGGCCCCACCCAAAGGGGTGCAAAGGGTTAAGCCTTCAGTGTAGTACCTTACGAAAGCCGTCGTCTTCTTTATTAATATTTCATATTTAGTAGTATTAATTATTAATAATTTATCGACGATGGGCTAGGTTAACATGTTGACTGCCATGGTGGTCACCTACCCCAAATTTTGTATTAGATTATTACTGTAAAGTAGTAATTTAAATGATTACACTTGAAAATTAATGGCAGACAACGTGTTAACCATCATTTTTGGTAACTCGGTGGAGTCATTCTCCACCCAAAACGTTATCCATAAAAAAGTAGTTCAACGATTCCACCCAATCACTCGAATAAGATCAGACATCGTCGCCTTTTTAGCTTCCAATTGATCGCAGGTGCGTTAATCAAAAGAGAGCAGGGGAAGTACACGTGCATATCATCGAGCGTCTTACCCCGTGTGTGGTGCGCACACGTACGCCCGGACGTGAGTCGCATCCGATACGTGTGCGTGTACACGTTCGCGAAAAAGTAGAAGGACGAACACGTAGCGGGCTAGAAGGTTGAAACCAGAGGGGGATACAAGAAAATAGAGGGAAAATGGCTGACTGGCTGGCTGGCTGCCTGGTCGCCTCGAGCCTGACACCCTTTAACCGAGTTTAGGCCGACGGTGGATATTATTAGCCAGCATATCGCGTGCTTCCGTGTCCTTACCTCGTGAAACAATCAGATCGTCCACGAATGATACATACGTTGCGGACCAATATCGAGCACACGCGACCACCTTGGATATCCAATCATCCTCCTGGCGATTCTTTTCTCAGCCGTGGCTGGACCCGTTAAAGCTCTCCTTGAACTTGAAGAACGTTGGCCGCGCTCTTGCTGCGCCTTATTCAGAATTCGTGCTTCTAAACCCTCCATAATTCAAACTTTTCTATATTTTATATTTTCAACGTGTTATGAAATTAATACGTTCAACTTAATCAAGACATAAATTAGATGTTCAAATGAAGAAAGGTACCTCGAAGGATTAATTGAGTGGATCAATGGCGCGCTGTCTTACATCAGCCACAGCATCGGTGAACGTCTGTCGATGAAATTCCATGGCTGGCTAAAGGTGAATGTTAAAAGCGAGAAATTCGCGAGCTTTAGGCAAATAATGATGGCGTTAGCGCGCGAAGAGGCGAGATTCGCAAGGAGAGTTCCATGTCCTGGAGACTATGTAGGTCAGCCTGACGATATTGATGACGAGCCATTAACTGTCCATCTGCTTCGAAAGATGGTGAATAAAACCGGATTTTGTCGCAGTTTCTACGCTGATGAACCGTTCCTTTGTGCCGTTTACACGTTAGGAAAATAATCGTTAATATCACTTGCTACTTGCATTTTATTCAATAATTCCTGAATCTGATACATTGAATCGGTATAAAGTTTATTTCAGAATTTCCTAGGTTTCCTTTCTTGATTTCTATAAAATATATATAATTAATCTCTATGTTTTGAACATTATTCATTTTATAATTGCAATTTAAGTTACATCGTGGATTCTGATTGATTGGAATTTCAGAAATAGACGGAATTTCTTTTACACTTGGAGCGGGGCTAACGGCAAAACGCGAGTTTAACGATACACAATACTTTCTGGTTAATCGTCGGGCATGTGCGGTGTACACACGTTTGTTACGTATTCGTGGTATGCGAGCAATCATTCTATTCCGTCTCGACTCTTAGTTCTGCGTCGGGCTCTTGAATTATTACGTTAATGCGAGTGTACAGCTAGCGGAGCCGCGGCCTAAACGCCGCTAATAACCGGTGACACGTGCATGAATCGCAATAGATCAACGCGCTGGAATTCCTCTTTCAATAGGTGTAATTAAATTTCAGAATAATTAGGGATCTCGCGAGCGTGGCGATTCGAAACGAGTACCGCAATCGTTCCTTGGTGTAGCTGGAAGTATAAGAACTGAAGAAAATTTCATTTACAATTGAATTACTTTATTTTATTAGAATTCTTAATATCAAAATACGTACAACATTGATACCAAGTTACAATTTAAAGAATTTTTAACTTAAAATTTTGGTATTTAATACTTGATTAATATAAGCTAGAGAGTTTTGTTTACATATTATATACGTAACTTCAATTGTTTTAAGCATCTAAAAGACCACGTGGTTCCGAGCCTCTTTGAGAAATTTATTTAAATAAGAGAAAATAATATAATAAACAGTTATTAAATACAAAATATGGTATAATAAATAATATTGAACGGGGGATGTATGGCAACTCGTTCCCGCGTCTATACGTTCGTATACGTCGTTGAGTAATTCAATTGACACGCATTCGTTTTCAACGCGAGCTAGTTATTTTTATGATCGAATATTAAGAGGGCAATAAATATAACCCGTTCGCGTTTCTGTCGCGAACAATTCGATTTTAAGTTCAAGAAACCAGCTACGCCGCAGTCGAATTTCATGCCACGAAACCTGTTGGCTGTGGGAATTCATCCAAAAAGTCGAAGGACACGGTACACTGACATGCACATTATTTGCCATATGTAGTTCCCTATTATTCTAATTTACTCGTGAAAATAATTTTGAATCTTATACAACTCAGCTCTCGAATTAATCACATATGTGCGTACTGTGAGGTTAGTTTCTATTTATTTCTCGAAGAGTCTTAGATACAAATAGTACACTTATACTTTGTTATAGAAATACAAACAAGATTCATAGAATCTTTCAGCGAACAGTATGCGGTAGATTTCCAAGGAATCACCGGTTCTACACCGGTTGATTCGCATAGTTTTCACGTAGTTCGAGCGCCATTAAGGCGTCTGGAAGGAAACGTTAGCGGTCGAGTAATTAATTTCGTATTAGTCATCGTGTAGAGTCAGTGAACTTGATATACCTCTTGTATGCACCTCTTTTTTTTCTCTCTTTGTTGTTTTTCCTATGGAAAAAAAAAGAATTCTGTTCGATGAATTTTCCTTCCTCCCTTAACTTGCTCTCTTCGTTGCTACGTAGATCGAACGTGTTTTCGTAATCACGGGCCCGTAAGTATTCGTTCCACGCGCAAAAACGAAAGTTGATTTACATAAGGTCGGATAACGTTCGCGGAATTCGATTTAGTTTCAGGGAGTATGTGCGTTTTTTTTTCTTTCTTTTTTTTTCTAATTGGCCGCTCGATAAAAATCGATCGTCGACACAAACCACCACGCACTGCGCGTGAATGATCTCCGCACAGAAATGGCGGCCGTTTTGCCAGTCGCTGTAATTTTAAATAAACCAGCATGTCTTTCGTTACTTTCACTGGGGATACGCCCGTGGGGCCTCATAATGTTCTTATCAGATCGATTTTCACGTATGTGGATCGATAAGGGAAATACGCGCGAATATATTTGTAAATAGTTGATTATTGATTGAATGGAGAATATTCAACATGCTTTTATTACAAATACGTATTTTTTCTTTTACTTTGAAATACCGACATTTGTATAAACACGTTGACTTATTTAATTTGATTTCGGAGTCGTAAAATTGGATGTTTTCAATATGACGATCGATCTTAACCTCAAACATATTTTGCCAAAAGTAGCATGTACTTTGAACTAATATGGTTTTATTCTTTCTGTTTCAGGTAAGTTTCCAACGATTCGAAGGAAGCGAGTATTTAATTAACCGTCCTGATTATATTAGGTACGCCCGTATCTTTATTTATAATCCTCCATGATATCCGGATTTTAATATCGTTTTAAGAGCGTTCAAATTGCACATAGAATATTTTAACGACACCGTGGAAGGCCTTTTAACGATATTAAACAGTTTTTGCGACTTTCTAAAGTTTTAACGCAGAAAATTTTGTCCAACAATGTTTTTGCGTAACGTAGTATTCAAAGTATGCCGTTCAGTCAGTCACGATACGTGACTTCATTAGTGAACGCCGAGGAGAAAATATTTTCAACGGAGCGTCTTATTAAAAGCACGTTCTCACGTGCATACGAACTGCAACATATAACGTACATACGTTACTTTGGACGCATGAAACTAAGAACGTGTCACGGTATCGAATTCGAGTCTCGTACGATTGTTATTTTCGTATTTTTTTTTATCACGATAAACGTTTTTCGAAGACTATAGATCGAATTCTGATCGTGTTTAGCTTATCTGTCGATTTTCGTCGACTTATTGCATTTTATCTCTGTCGCTTTTATTGTATTTGAAACGCGATGACACGGTTAATCGTGTATAAGGGAAACGCAAATGGTATTGTGCACTCGTTTGCCTCGAGGTCGACCTTGCTGGTACAATGATCTGAAAGTAATTGTTCTTTGGCGTGAAATCCTACTTTGTATTCTACCGTTCGTCCGCGGTATCGTTCGAATTCATCGTCCTCGATTAGCAAGTTCACGACCGCTTCCGATTGTTTCCGAAAACGTACGAACGACAGGTTCCGTTCTTTGTCCTTCCTTACATCTCGATTCGGTTCGATAATCGACCGTGTGACGTTCGACACCGCGTAACATTTGAATATACAATCCTTGAAAAGATGTTCGAAGTTGAGCCGGTGTACCTGCGAAAATGCGAAAAGGATCAATAGCGATAACGTGTCAACGGCGTTGCGTGAGTGTGTAGCGAACGTATCTTCTCAAGGCGAAGAAACGGAATGTCCGGTATGCGCCAGCAAAGAGGAACTCTTTCGCGGAGGGATGAGCGAGCCTGACGACTGGTTCCCGTCCCCTCGCGGCTATTAAGAACGCATGCGCATGCGCATCCCCGCACATCCGTCGATGGTCAGTGATGGGATCGACTAAATCCAATCCTCTTTAGAATACCGGTTAATAAATATTCTTTAGTTTCGTTCTTTGCATCTGATCTTTGAATTATCATCGTTTAAACAGAGGTTTGTTAAATGTATCGATTCGTACACGAGAGTAAATCGAGATTGTACAAGTATTTTGTTAATTCCTTTAGATTTGAATCGAACATGAAAGATAGACTTGGTTAGCTTGCGTAGAGATCACATAGCATTTGTATGTACTGTTAACGGCGTCATGTTCCTGGTAATTATTTATCCGTTACTCATAGGTGAAACGTTAGTTCAAGATAATCGACGAAGCATTATCTGGTATTCGCGTGAGAAATCGGGGAATTTTTCTGCAATACCGGCTACGCACGCGAGGATATTGGTCCCATCACTAGACACATGCACGCCAGCGCCGCGTGAAACAACCAGTGGCGTATCGGAGGCAACGGTAATGGAAGATATCGAGCAGTTTTTGAAGTTTCGTTCGCCTCGATTTTAAATGATCAAAGTACGAAAGAGTATGTATATTTCATCCATGTTTAATGACGATCGATTCCTGTTCGTCTGGTATTCGTAATTGTTTGTACAAATGCGTCGGTTTCTCATTTGTACGTAAATTTTCAGGTCGAGAGCGATGGTTAGCGAGCGAGTTAACAGTGGCAATTCTGTTGGCGGACTAATTAAGCGTACGCGAAGTTGAGGAATGAAAAATCAACGTCTAAATAGAATTAGCGACATACTCTGGATGAAATCGAGACTGCGCCACTGCGTGAGAGTAGTTCGAGTACCTGTACGGTCTATATCTGTTACCATGCTCACTGACTGCATGTATCTTGGCCGTGAAGCAGTAAACGGGATTAAACCGAGTTGCAATTCTAACGCACGGTGAACTTTATCTGCTCGCTTGATTTGCTCTCCACGATAGGCATACACGAGAAGTTTAAATGCTATACTGATCTCTTTCATTTTTTCCTTTTGACGAAACATTCGTCTTATGAACTTAAACTCTTGGCATTCCAAGTACGCGACCTAGGAACAAATAACGTCCAATATTCTGATTCAGATAGGCGTTCGGTGCACGCGTAAGATAAACTTAAATCAGATTTAACGTTCAAGTGTTACCTACCCTACAAATAGAATCAATTTTCAACAGAAAAGAATTCTGTTTCCGCTTGAATTGAAACTGGTGTAATATTAACCTATAATATTAACCTATACACTGTTAACCAAATTAAAATTTTTATACTTTTTATATTATATTTTGCAATTTTTAGATTTCATAAAAATTGATATCTGTGAAATGTATTTCTCGTATTTCCATCATAATCAAGTTAACGTTTAGTACATTAGATAAATACAGTAAATGGGTTAATTAATACTCATATGTAGTTTAAAATCTTGTTGGGAGAAGAGCAGGCGGAGGCAGTCTTCTTGTTGGCATGCACCGATGCATCCGAGAGAAAACTTTCAAAGAACGACGCTCACGTTAATGGATCCTCTCTTTAGATAAAAAAGAAGAAAAATGTTGGTCGTATTTGTAACGCGAGTCCGTTTGCTAATAGAGCGGAACATTCATGCGAGATCGTACAACTGACGAGGGTCTGCCCTGGCGTGGTATGTGGGACATCCTGATCCCTCTCGGGTCCTGCTTTGGGACACGTATTAACATAAAAGAAAGTGCCGTCCAAACTACATCTTTGCAAGGCCGTCGGACGCGCGGCGTTGCACCGTGATTTTATAGCGAAAGTAGAAATTGTCTAGTCGAATATTACTGTAACGCGTATCGATGCGGTCGGTTCTCGACGATGCCCACGTTCCATTTTGTTTCTTACGAGCGTTCTTCTTTTCGAACGCGGCGAATACTCGTAATCGCTCATTGTAACACGAGAGCTCGAGCTCTTTCATGAAAATGTCAACCGATTATGACAACTTGGCGCTTGTGTTTTGAAACGTCAGCAACTGAATGTTGTAGGAACGTTGAACTCGTCAAGGTTCAGCTGAAATATGAATAAGAAGGTGAAGAATATTGTTAGGAGTTTGAAAAGCAACTAATATCTTGACAGTTTACACAATTAAATTGGGCTTAGAATGTTAGAACGTACGTTTCGTCTTCAATGCATTTATAACAGGTGACTAGTCAACGAGTCGAAAATAGTGCGTAAATTGATCAAACAGTTTAATAACAAAATAAGGTGAAAGACTATTTTAGAAAGTGATTACGAGAGCCTGTAGTTTCACGTATACTGGACGACTCGATAAAAGGCCCCCACCATTATCATTTATCATTGACCTCGTGCAGTCACGCCTCTTTGATAAGAAGAATTAACCAATTCCTGTATTCTCATCATTTCTGTTCTCTGAGTCCTCAGATTCGTACATTTTCTTAACTTCAGAAAAATGTTTATCATTTTTCATCTTTAAATTTTATACAACTTCAAATATTAATCTCTAATGTACGAAGATTCGTACCTCTAATTAGAGTAGAAATATGGTTGCATGCATCTCATAGATTAGGATCACGATCGACCCAGTTCTGTCTTTCGAGGGTTCGACTAATTGTCAGTTAAAAGTGTTAGCTATTTCGGTTATTCTAATTCCGTTCGATTACTTCTCTTCGTTACAACGCAAGTCATGCATATGGTTCTTTTCTACGAGTGTCTTCAATCATGACGAAGTACCGAGAAGTGGTTCGCTGGAAAACCATTAATTTTCTCGAAGTCGAAGAAAGCCTCGCTACTACGAAGTACTCTCGAAGTGAAATTTACAATAATACTCTTCGACTACGTCGTAACGAGCCATTTCCCTTGACCAGTTTGTATTAGAAATTTACTATAAATCAGTAAGGTGTTCGTCGCTCTGTTCGTTGCTAATAGAATCATTCTGCGTGGACATTTACCGAGTAAACTATTGAAATTATCTTTCATTTCAAACCAGCATCAGAGTCAGTTCTGTATAATATTAAATGTCTAAAATGAGAAATAGTCCAAAATTCGCACCTACAGTTTGCGATAAATACAATTGCTTCCAACAGTACGTGTACCTCTGTTTAATTAACCAATTCATTGGTAAATTAGTTTTCGCTAATATGGACTCGTGAGGGAACTCGTCTAGTGCAGTGTCACTAATGTTTCCCTTACTTATCGCTAAATAATAATAAAAAAATAGTACGTGTAAAGAACAGCCGGTTCAAAAGTGATAGTAATAAGCAGACTCCACTGTACTTTGTAAGATGAGGCATAATGGCTGGAGCGTTTCAGGGCCAAGGTGTGCTCTGTCGGGTTAACCGCGACAAGGAGACGGACGATTTGACCGTAGATGCCGCCGGTTCAATTGAACGGCATGCAGACAACGTGGCCGTTGGTCACTGCGAAATAGAGAACGACGTGTGAAATGGGTATCGTGATGTACCGACCGGATGTCACTTCCTGCTTACCACGTCTGCGCATCATTGTAACGTGCACCGTACCTAGCGATGGGAATAAGACGAAGCCTCTCCCACTTTGCTATTGACCATCCCTGAACGATGAAAAGCGGACCACCGCAGTTTGCGACCGGGATAGGGATCCAGTCTGATCGGTTTCGTGCCAAACAAACGCGTCTATTACACAACACGGGGGTTGAATGAGCTTTGATTTAGCTTCGAATAAATTTTCAAAAATATTTGTCCAGATTTAATCACGAATCAGTATTCCATTCAAAACTTTAGACCACGTATAATTTACTTAAGTAACGAAGAAAGTTTTAAATTTCCAACGTAGATGGTTAACGGAGAGACGAAAATAAAGAAACGAATACCAGTGGATGCAGGAAGTAGAGAAGTAAATCGATAACTGGTCTTAGCTTCCGATAGATCCTTTTTTTTCTCACTCGAATTAAACATCGAATATCTGGTAAATATGCAAATTAACGAGCACTCGTAACACACAAGAGTTGTGTATGGCGTTAGGCAGAAACCGTGGTGCAAAAGGTAGCAGAAAACGGGACTTCCTCGTGTGTCCGTGCCCGTTCGCTAATAAGGTGGAAAGGAAGAAAGGGAGGAAAAGAGATCGGTTAAGTAGTACAGGAAGCGACAAGCCAACTTGGAGTTTCATGATAAGTGATTTACAACCGTGACTTTCAGCTGTAACTCCTCCCTCTCTTTTCCTTTCTTTTTCTTGACTGGTTTCTATGTTTCGCGCGGCGGGCCGGTTCGGCTCTCCGCTGGCAAACGGTAAACCGTGTTATCACAACTATGCCAAAAATGCAAATCAACGAGAGAGGCCTTTCTAAAGAGGCTGGAATGCAACGCACGGCTCGAAAGTCCTGGAAACGCTTAGTCCTGAGAGATTGCGATAGATGCAGCCAGGCTGCCTGATGAATTTTCTTCAGAATTTTCATCGCTTTTAACCCTTTCGTTACAGCCATTATGTACCTCTTTGTCTTTGTATATTACAGTGGCTCTGAGCCTCCAAAGAGTCTGAAATATCTGCTTTTAAGTGCACTTTGGGGGAAGGTCGCAGGTTATCCCTTGCCTTGAGAGAACATGAAGTTCACAATTTATTTTTTTATGTCTTGTTTGTGCAGCAAATCTTAAAAAGTTTCCCTTTACTTTAGAGAGAAGCCAGATTTCCAAAATTCTTAATTCAACAAGTTTATAAGATTTTCTTTCATATCTTAGAAAGGGTTGGTTCTAAAAATTTTATTTCCCTTATCTCGCCTAAAAATAGTTGCAGTCACTTCCGAATAAGGAGGAAGTCCTTCGAGGTTACAAGCTTCAGGATGTATTTTTGACATCCCGCCAATCAGCTTCCTATAGAAAATATCTCCGTGAACCTCTGATTAGATTCTGACAAGAAAATCGTTGGAAAGAAACGCCAAGAATATAGTCTTCTACACTATTTACGCGTTTGACGAAGTTTCTTGTCCAAAAATAAAAAAGATATCCTAATATTTGAATTTAGTATAATAATCTTCGAAATATTCATTAAATTTAATGAAAGGAAGACCTTGAACACTTGCAATTTGCGGTTTAATATAAAATAAAAATAATCTTAATAGAGTTAAATGTAGGTAAACCTTCGAATTTACCCAGTTTCAGCTGGACATCCTCGAGCAACCTTCGAGTCCGTTTTACGTTCGAGCCCGAACGTTGCAATTAAGGTCTATTTGTGAATAAATGTATCTGGCTACCGACACAACCGATTATACTTACGCGGGCTCACAACAGCCGCTGTAATGTGTTTGTTAAAGATATTAGCTGACACGAATTTGCTGTGCAAATGACTCTAATTAGGATGGCCGGTAAGCAGAGCGACCACCGTGCACGTTGTGTGTCTTAACCATGACACATTGTGCGTTCTGTATAGGTTTTCACGCGCAGAATCATTTAGAAGCCATAACGTAATCGTCTCTAGCCATGAAGAGAGGAATTAGCGTAGAAACTACTGTAAAAAATTGTTGCAAGTGAAAACCAGCTCCTTCTAATTATCGTATTATTGCCGCTATAAATCGAATGATCATCAAAGTACTCGAAACGATATTAATCCGTTGATCAAGTTATTTTTCAGTTATTTCCATTTCCACAGCAAAAAGTTAATTGCTATGATAGTAATCAACACTTCGAACTTAATATAATAGAGTAATTGACAAAAGATAATAGATAATAAAAGTTTAAGTACCAATTTTATTGTATTTATAATGTAAGACATTAAATCGAGACTTTGAAAATTAACTATGAACTTAACACATTGATTGCAATAAAACATAAATTGTGAATAGTATTAATATCAAGCTGTAATACAAGGTACCAAATCGGAATGTTAAATATAAAAATTAATCGATTGTATCTTTAATAATGGAAGTATTAGTGTATCTTTTTCTATCAATGGCGTATACAGTAGAAAGGGGGTCAAGGATTCCTAGCAGTCAACGTGTTAATTAAAAATTAATCATTTCTATTAACCCTCATAGATAACATGATTTTCTTCCTTTCAAACTCGTATTGTAGTTACTAGAAATTTCAAATATCTTATTTGCCAAATGATCGAATAACGTGTTAAACACATCACATTTTCTCGGATTTCCTAAAAAAGACTTCAGGGTTAATAGAGAATGAATTAATTTTCCAAAGTACGCGAAACGCAATTTTTTTTTGGAAGGTTGAAAAGGAAATAGAAATTCTTCGTGCAGAAACTAATCGACCGAGCATTGAATGTTTTTTTCCTTTCTATTTCAGGGTACAAACGGTCCGAGACCGACGTACGTGGGTGCTAACAATGGTAACGCCGGTGGCGCCGGGGGCGGCGGCGGTGGTGGCGGTGGAGGCGGCGGCGGCGGCGCCACGGGAGGCGGCGTCGGCGTTGGTCCAGCGAGCGGAGGCGGCGGAGGCGGAGGTGGAGGTGGCGGCGGCGGCGGTGGTGGAGGCGGGCACGGATTGAAGGGGAACACCGGTGGCGGGCCACGAGGCGGGAACCCGGTGCAGTATCGTGCGAGCGGTGCTGCGGCTTGGGGCGCAGCGCCGCCCTCTCACGCGGCTGCGGCTGCGGCTGCGGCAGCCGCCGCTTATCCACCGTACACGCGGTATCCGAGTGCGGCTGCAGCTGCGGCGGCCGGACAGATGCCCGTCGGTGCACAGCAACTACCGCCTACGGCGAATCCTTACGCCACCGCCACCTACGCACAGCACGCGTCGGTAAGTCCTCTCCTTTCGTTCCTTCGCCAAACTGCACTTGTTAAACATGTTTCAATTCACTTTCGTTTCGGCTACCTCCAATGATTTATACACTAACCACTTTACGGGTATACCAAGAAACAATAAAACTATTCTCCTTTTCTTTTTTTTTAACAATCGTGTATCAACACGTTGCATCGTTGATACAATTGAAACATATTTGACATATTTTTGAACTTTTTTATCGTACAGCGTGCAGGAATGTATTTGAATTTTAAATGATACAGGCTCTTTTCTTTTTTATTGCTTACGACTGGTGGTTCTTGGTTAAATGAATAGCAGGGATGATACCCGTTATGATTATATGTGCGCTGACACTTAGATAGCGACCATGCAGCGCAAACGTCTTGTACGTTCTTTTTCTGAATCTCTGTAGTTGATAAGGTAACCTATAAACTGTGCACGGAGCGTAGAAGAGAGTTTTGTCAGATGATGTACAGTTTATTACCGTTTTTCGTTTCGTTAATCTGAAAGTATTAGCTGGTATGTTTGTAATTCTGTCAAAAGGGACGCGCACAGACAGTAAGAATGCGTTAACCTTTGCGCAGCGAAAGGGTTAACCCTTTCTTGAACCGGGTGGGGCCATGACAACGCGGCATGTCGTTCTCGTTGAAATGATGCGCGATCTTTTTATCGTTGTTCATCACGGTTTTTCGTCGTTGATTCTTCCTGCTTTTCACTCGTAACTATAATTTTGAATTGACATTTCGAAATGTGTACGTGCCTCACATAAATCAGTGTATATGTACTTTTTGTCTTTTTAAATACAACCGGCATGATTTCGGATGGATAATAAGTTTCCGTCAAAGATTTATATTCTGATAATATATAAATACGTAAATTGATAAAACTATTCGAAAATGATTATTAACCCCTAATTTTGCCGGGTGGAGCTATACTAACTCACGATTTTTTATAATACATATTTAAATTTAATTATGGTAGTACCTTTGTGTTTTGCAAAATTTAATTATGAACTCGGATTTAGTGTACAATTATGACAATAAAACTTGGTGTTGAATTAAAATGTACATTATGGTGTGTAATGTAATTTTGTATTTACATATATTTTTTTTTGTTTTAATGTATTACAGTATGGTGGACAACGGGTGCCTACAGCCTCTTCTCCAGCTAACACTAACAGTAGTTCTAGCAGTGCTACCGGCAGTCAAAGTGGGACAATGAGCACAAGTCTTAGCAATAATGCTATACAAGGACAGCAAGCAGAACAACTATCAAAAACAAATTTGTATATCCGTGGCCTCAACCAAAACACTACTGATAAAGACCTTGTTAACATGTGTTCTCAGTAAGTTATTCGTGTGATAGGATTTATAATTGTTACTAGCAAGTTAATGATTGCATGAGCAAATTCTTAATGTAACTTGAACTTATAATTTCTCTTTTAAGATGGAGGAGTGTATTATTTCTAATACAGTGTGTTTTTGCAGATATGGAACTATTACTTCTACGAAGGCAATTTTGGATAAAAATACGAATAAATGTAAAGGTAATTTATTGAACTTTTAATCATACATTATATAATCATACATGATCATACATAATACCTACAGTTTTTTAAATAATTGTTTAAGTATTACTCCTATTAATTTACATTGTAATTCTATGTTACAGGTTATGGATTTGTAGATTTTGAGTCACCAGTGGCGGCAGAGGGTGCTGTGAAAGCACTGGTCGCCAAGGGCATCCAAGCACAGATGGCGAAAGTGGGTATCTGGTTGCTCCGTAGACTGCCCAGTGTACGTTGGTTGTGCATGCAAGTACAGTAATACCAGAGTAACAGTAAACCTTTTCTCTTTCTTTTCTTCCTTTTCCACTTTTCCCACTGTCCTACCATACTTTTATTTTCTCTTATTTTCCCTTTCTTTGTCTTTTTTTATCTTTAATCTTTCATCCTATGCTGAATCCAACTTTGTGTTTGAGTATAACTAACATACCTCTTATCATTTTGTTGATACATCATTTTTGTTGATATATGATGGTTAAATGCCATTAATGTGAAGAAAAAAAGTTCTTATCCCCATATTGCTATGATAAATATGTACACAGTACAGTACTTTCATGCATTATTTATAATAAACAGTTGGATAAGAAAGTACTGAAATTCTAATTACAGTAAATACTATGCTTGTCTTTCAATAATCACTTTTCATAGCTTTTAAGTATAAAGGAAAGGTAAATTGCTTAATTGTACCAGGTATATTTTGTATTATTTATTGAGACATATTCAGCTAATTGCGTTTAAGTAATTCATAGCTATTTGATATAAAATACTAGTATATAATCATATTAAAAATATTATTTATTTTATTAGTTATATAGAAAAGATTTCATATAGATTTTAGAAGCAGTTACATGTTACATTAAATATTTATGTAAATTTTAAGTTTCTTTGTTATAAAGGACACTTCTAACAAGTAATATTTAATATTATTACAAATATCATTTCCATTATTTCATTCTGTAATATTTACCTTAAAGACAAGCATAGCATCTTGTCCATGGCATCATTGCTCTGCTTTCAGCCCCTCTAGACATGCTTAGAGTTGTATATTGACGGGACTATTTAGTATTTTATAATCGTTGCGTTACGTAGAAAAAGTACTATCTTTTAGTATAGTAATGTCAGATTAAAAGAAAATTACAAGTTTTCTGAACAATATTCGAAGAATTGAAAGTCCTTAAATTCATTGACAAGTGAGAAGGGGCTATTGATGAAATGGTATAACTCTTTAATCCTTTTAATTTAAAGCTCCGTTTTCCTACATTTAAAATAAATGTATTTCTACTAGAGGGGTGATATTAAATATGAACTATATTTTCATTGATACTTAAAGTTTTGAATCAATAATGAGAATAGGATGAACAAGTTTAAATACAAACATTCATAGTGTGTCTTTCTAGTGCACATTCATAAATGAATCATAATAAGATTACACTATCAGTGGAAATATAGTAGCAGGCAATCATGCTTAAGTTAAACAGGAAGAAATTTGAAAAAAAGTCAGTGGAAAATTCTCTTCCCATTAGAACCTGTCTCACTTGTCTACAAATCTCTAGTCTTCACTAATTCTATCTGTCATTCTGTCTCATGTACCTATTGATTGCTTGTTGCTGTACCTCGGCCACAAATTGCTGATACTGCTGTGTCAACACATTTATCAAAAAATTGCATTCATTTCAGCACTAATTCAAGCCTTTAGTAAACATCTAATATACCCCCCAAATGATTGTATCCATGTCCTGTGTAAAAGAATAATCAGTAGCTCATTGTCATACCAAAACAAGAAAAAAGAGTAAAATATATTTTCTGAGGTATTCTGTTTAAGATTGCTTTCGAGTATGGCGCAGTACAAACCGATATTATATACAAATGTTAATATGGTATATTCTGTTTTATTTTTTTTTTTTTTTTGTGCAATTTGTCAAATGTTATGTGTTTGCCTTATATTCTAATGATGTGCAAATATTTGAGAAAAGAAAAATGGCTTATATTTATTTGGTTTTTGAATCGTTGTCTCGATTTTAAATCTGATTTTTACCCATGTATGCACATTGCCAAAGAAGAAGAAAAAAGTATTGGCTCCTGCCTAGATTTATTGCTGAAAAAAAAAAAACTAACTTGGAATGGTTCTTCTAATCTGGCCGCGGTAAAAGCACGGGGCGCCATCAGCAGCTGTGATGATGTCAGTCGCATGTGATATGATATAACTAAATGACGTACCCATTATTAACTATAATCAGGGTACATGGTACTTACCTTACTAATTAGTGGTGCTATGTCAAGATCAGGTGCTATCTTATTCCTGGGGTGTTGGTTGGTTCCAATTGATATACTTAGCTTGATTAATGAAAAAGTTTAACCAGCACACCAACAAGTTTAGGATGTGTATTTGGGAATTTCCAACAAGTTTCAATCTCATGGTGTATTCGATACATTAGCCATAGGAATTTGTTATATTTTGCAGTTCCTTTAAATTGTAATATTTTCTACAAAAATCCTTTATACACATTCGCACTTGATCAAGAACTAAATCATTCTACTAAGATACAAATTCATATTCATACATATGTGTATACATAAATACGTGTATGTGTACATGTATGTGTATATATATGTATATAATATTTTTCGATAAATATATATATACATATATGATGCCATAAGCTTGGCTTATATCATAATATTTTCATTATTTATTTTTTTGTTTTAATGCATTCGCAAGATTGAAGTAAATTGTCGTAAAGTATAAGTATATTCAAGTAACTGTAGAATTGATTGATTTTTGAGAGAAATGGTGGATCTCAAAATATGCTTGAGGGTGCATAAATATTGAATTCTAGTTCGAATTGAGTTTAGTGTACATGTATCTTTCACTTTTTGTTCTCTACATACGAAAAAAAAATGTGTAAAACAAGGGAAACTTGAGCATGAACACATGTATATGTATGTGCATACGAATCTTATATTACAATATATTTTTTTGTTATATTGTGAGACAATTAGGCTTTAATTTTTATTCCTATCTCATGATGTAACTGTATATATGTGACATGCCTGTGCTTTTTGTTATGCTTGTTTCCAACACCATGTCATATGTGACTGGAATTCTATTACTGCTTTGAATGGTTATTCTTAATATTGTTTATGATAAAACGATTAGATAGCTTGCATCATTTATTTGTTATACGCATATATGATTATTAAAATAAATCTTCAAAAAAGTTTGTAGAGAAGAAGCATAAATTGAAATGAACTTCACATGTTATTTGTTAAAATTTCGCTGTTAATGCTAGTTGCACAAAAAAAATATTTAACATTGGAAATGTGCTTAGAACAGAGAAGTTTTAACAAGAGCTATATTAATAATATTGTTCTGAACAGCAAAACTAAAAATAACAAATTTTTTGTTAATTATTCAAAGACATATTTATTTTATTATTCACATAAAATGAAAAATGTTTGCACAGGCGATATTCATTACTTTGACTTTCTATAGATTCATTATTTAATTTTCAATTCTGTTTTTTGGATCATTGACACACGTTATTAAGCACTGAATGCTATAGGTACATATAGATGGTTCAGTTTGAAATTTTCTTTTTTTTTATGGAATACAGAATGTATTTTATGCGTGTGAGCATGCTTTGCACATAAATGCAGAGTACATATTATATTGATTTTGAAACATATAAGCATCCATAAAGCAAATTTGGAGAACCACCAGAATGTGGTAATGTAATGTCATGAAGCATGATAATCTCTCAGTATTAAAAGATCATAATTATCTTAATTCATAATAAATTGTTTTTTGAATATATTCACTTGTGTATATATATATATATATATACATATATACATATAATATTTAGATTAAAATATAATCATTATAGTTTTAATGGTCTTCTTTAGTAGTATCTTGTAGATTTATGTAATTTTTTGATAAAAAAGAATATCAATGAGTTATGTATATAAAGGATTTGTGTTCTAAATATTGTGTAAAGTTTAGTTTTCTCAAATTTCTTGCATTGTTGCATTGAAACGAAATTTAATTTTAAGTTATCATTTTAACATTCTATGTGAATGTACGTATAATGAAAATAATTGAATGACATTAAATTCCAATCAAAAGCTTACAACCAGAAGCCCATACAAAGAAGTGTATAAAATTACAACAGCTCTTTAATATCTATCTTATAAATCACAATCATTAGACTCTCATCATCGTAGTGATTTCGTCTGTGCATTCATTGATAATCATATTTATGTAGGTATATGTGAATACATGTATCTTGGTGATGAATGTTAAAATGATAGACACAAAGCTTCTTTTGAAATTTTATATACATATACATATTACACACGTTCACGTGGTGAAATACAATAAAGTTGCATAGTATTTTTACTCTCTTCTCAGCAACAGGAGCAAGACCCCACCAATTTGTATATTGCAAACCTGCCGTTGAGCTTCAAAGAGAATGATGTTGAGGGTTTACTCGCTCAGTATGGGCAAGTTATTTCAACGCGTATATTACGCGATACAGCTGGACAAAGTAAAGGTGTTGGATTTGCAAGGTTAGCACATTTTTATGTATTTTTTATTTATTTATCGGCACTGTAAAGTGAACAACACTGTTATGTTTAAAATTACGTTTCTTATATTAGAATGGAGTCCAAAGAAAAATGTGAACAAATAATTCAAATGTTTAATGGAAAGGCACTACAAGGGGCTAAAGACCCCCTATTGGTGAAATTCGCTGATGGTGGTAATAAGAAAAAATCATTATATAAAAGTACAATATGGAGAGAAACCGGAGAGGTAATGAATTTTGATAATCAATGACGAAAGATCAACTAATCATGTGTTAATGTAAATTTGTTTTAACGATTGTTGTATGTATTTACACAGAATATGACTTTGAATTATGATACAAGCGGTGTTGGTCAAAATGGGGTTACAACTACTCACATGCTACCCGCAGCCACTTTAACACAATACAGTCGTCATTACGGCCAAGCTTTGCCTGGTTACAGCGTACCAGGAGCACCTTGGGTTACTCCTTATTTGGTGCAAACTGCCCCTCCACACATGCAACAGGTCGACGTGAGTTTTTATACAAATTTTTTGTTGATTTTGTTTCACTTCTCATTATAATATTTATACTTAGTTCAATTATTATATACATGCTGTTTTCACTTTGTAAAATATATATTTTTTTAATTTTCTATTATAGTCTTAAATTAACATTGACAAAGTAATGTAAGTATCTGAACTTATAAATCAAATGTAAACTTTGTATTACAGATGATGCCATCAGCTGATCCTAGCAACCCACAGTACAGTATGATTCCTCAGCTTACTACACAAATGTCTACACTGCATCTTGGCACTGGTTCCGTAAGTATCATGTCTTTAATTTAACATTATTTTCTATTCTTTTGTTATGTGAGTTTGAGACAAGTGCATTCTTTTATTTGTTACTCAGACGTTTGATTTATAAGCGTTTTCGTGTTTCAGTACATAGCAGCAAGCCCGCATCCCTATCCTTACACTACTTACCCTCCTAGCATTATTCATACCATGCCATTGGGTGATTCTGAACAAACAAGTAACGCGGCATCCCCTGATGACTCCTATCAACAATACCAAGCTCAGCAGCCCAAGTAGGCTACGGGTTTTAGGTACAGGCAACACTTTCCACATTATTATAACAAATGAATCTTGAAGAAAAAACTTGAAGTGAAGTTAACAAAAATTTCATTTCAGATACGATTACACCGAGGGTTATGTAAGTTAGGAGAGCCACACCTGTTGATACGAAGGATTATATTAATGAAGAATAGATGAGACTAAATACATTATATAAAGTCAGATAAGATTCTTCCTCATGATAATTGACTTGCCAGCCATCTTTTATACATTTTATCCATCAGATAAATAGGTGAAAGTAGTTAATATTTTCCAACGATTAGAGAATGAATGTTGTCATAAAAGAATCGGGGTTACGAGTGCTCGTGTCATCTACACATTTGTTCGGCACCAGCACGGCTCCATACGCTGTAAAACGTCAACACATCATTACGACAGTGACAAAAAAAAAATAATAATGAAAAAAGAAAACTGATATTCTACGACGGACAGTTTAGTGTCAAGCTGATAGGCTTCCAGGATTAACTTTAGGTATTACATTTACTAAGGAAACGATAAGTCGAAGCTGAACGCTTGAGAGTGTGAATAAAAATATTTTAACAAAAAGAAAAAAAAACTGTAAACTATAAAAGAAACGCTGCTCAGAAATATACAAAGGAGAATTCTTCCCAAGAAAAATAATAATAATAATAATAATATACAGAGGAAAAAAAGAAAGCACTTCCAAATGCTAGAGTTGATAAAAAAAAAAATAATGAACAATTCAGATTCTGTTAATTGTAATCATTACCTAAACCGGACTCGTGTGCCAGCTGGCTGGCCGGTGGCTGGGCTGAGAAAGAAGAGATATCGATCGGTATTTTTTTTACAAAAATACCGAATAAATGAAAGGGACTCTTCCTTAACAGCGCACACCACCCCATCCGCTAACTGCACTCTCAATTAACATTATAATACTTCTTTTTGTTTTCTTCTGTTTCGTTCAGACATTCCAAGCCAGGCACATATATTGTATATGTATGTATTGCCACGCGGAGATTTTTATCTACTTTTTACAAGTAACATTTCGCGTTCTCTTTTTAATCACGGACGACTATATTTTATGAACGAAAAAGAAGCGAAGATTTTAAAGAAAAAAAATGATAAAAAAAAGATAATAAGAATAGTAAATGAAAAAAAAAGAAGTAATAAGAAGCTTTATTTCTAAAAAAAAAAAATAATGAAGAAGAAAAAAAAACCTTCAGGATATATGTAATTATTGTAACAAGAAGGAAAGGAACATAGTACTTTTTAGAGGATTTATATTTATGAGTACAGTTATTAACGAATCGATATCAGTTTTAATTGTACAGTGAATAACAGATATTTTTTTTAGAATTGTGCCTTTTCAGACAAATCCGCTAGACAGGGATATTGCTGAAAAATAATTATAATATATTTTTACGTCGGGTATGTAAATGCGAAACTTGAGCCAAATTTTGATCTTCTAGTTAAGAAAAAAATATAATTGTTCTTGCGTTGTAGCCAGTTAAAAAAATATCCACTGCGTTTGTTTTTTGGTTACGAATTCGAATAGATTTTGTATGTGTATAGTTGCCACTAACGGGATTGACGGATCGGTAACACAACCCCGTACGGTCCGTGCGGAGTCTTAGGAACAAAAAAAGAAAGAAAAAGAAGAAATCAAACGGCGGCGGGAAACCATTGTAAAACCAAGAATTATATAATTCACACCGCCCAATGAAGAAAAGAGAGAGAGAGAGACAGAATAGGCTTGTTACAACGGGATACGATAGATAGAGTGTAAATTAATTTATTATATCGAACGAACGAGAGTAAAAAGAGAAAAAAAAAATGAAAAACGTGTTACAAAACGAATGGAAGATAAATGGGGACTGGAGGGAAGAACGATAGGCGAGAGAGGATCGAACGTGAGGAAAAACAAAAAAATGAAAATGGTTTTAAGAGAATTTCGAAGATTTTTTCTATCCACGTCTATATCATGTCTCGAAAAAACAAAAAATAATAAGAAGAAGAAACACACCCTCCTCTACTGCGTTCCTCTAAGCCCGTTTTTACATCCGGTATACAGTTTTTTCACGTTGTCTGACTTAGATCGAGTCGAAGGGGAACGGATTAGCAAGTGAAAGCTTTCTACCAAATATTGCGAGCTCCGGGCTCGAAGTGGCGGGCAGGTAGTTAGATAGAGTTAGAGGCGAAAAATCGTAGCTATTATTATAATATTACAATAATACGCTGTATTATTATAATTAACGATTACTATTATTGACGTCATCTAAAGTATGAAAGATTTTTACACTGTTGAGACTTGAAGTAAATAATATATTTAGTTTATTTTGGTACATCACGATTTGATGACAAGAGATAAAAGATGAAATGAAAAAAAAAATAAGAAGAAGTGGTATGAGCTATTTTTTAAGAGACCGATTATTAAAAAAAAAAACTCGATTTGAGTCCATGCATTAAGGGAGAGAAAAATAAAAAAGAATAAATAAGAGATTGAAAGAGAGAACGAAAGAAAGGGGGTGGGGGGGGAGAACCTATTTGTGAAGCGTGTAATAAAACTTGTTGCACAAGGCGGATTGTCACCACGACTGACAACAACAAAAAAATCACATGTGATTAAAATAGTGAATTTTGAAGAATTTTACTAATAGACTTGTACTAAATAACTAATTATTAATTGTGACGACCAAAACAGAGAGCAGCATTTTTAGCGCTGACCGAGGCGGAAGAACGATAAACAAAAAAAAAAAAATAATAAGGTTCGAAACGCTAAAGCTCCCGCAGATTACGGAGCCGCACTGGAGAGCGGGCAGAAAGGAGAGAAAAAGAGAAAAAAAGAGGTGAAAACGAGAAGGAAAGAAATAAGAAACAAGAATGTAAGGGGCAACGAGCGAAAGGGGAAAAGAGGGAGGAAAAAAAAAATAAAAAAGGTGAATGTGAAAACAGTAAGAGTGAATTTAGATACGTGAAAAGCATTAACAAGATGGGGGGGGGGTTTGAGTGAGCGTGAAACAGAAGAGAGAAAGAGAAAATGAGGAAGAGTGAACGAGTGCATCGTAAAGAAAGAAAGAAAAAGAAAATGAAAACAAACAAACCTATTGTATAGAATTTTGTGAAGGAAGAGGACACTGCGAGACGTTGTGTAGTTAGTGTTGACTATGAACATAGGATAGGCACCATTTTTTGGATAGGAAGTAAATTAATTAAGTGATTAAGTTTAGGTAGATAGTTAGCTGATAGTTAGGATTATACGACTGCCTCTTCTTGTTAAAAAAGGTAAAAAAAAATGAAAGAAAGAAACACAGAGACGAGGCACCGTTCAGCCTATGCACCACGTACCCGTCAAGACTGACTGGCTATTCATATTAATAAATATATATTATTCTACAACATATTATCTACTGTAATATAAATAGTAAGGACTGCTTGCTGCGCACCGCGGGTCGGGTGCTTGGGCTGGCCGGGCAAAAAAAAAAACAAGAAAATCGATTTACGAAAAAAAAAATCAACCACTCTCTTTTTTTTTTGTTTTTTGGAACGTCGCTTCCAAAAAAGAAAGAAAAAAAAACAAAATGCTGCTTTCCGTAAAAAGCTTTCTCTAGAATTTCTCTAGCGTAGCCTCTTTTAGATTAGATTTAAAGGAAAACTAGTAGTACGTAGGCTGATTGTAGAGAAAGATGAGAATAAATTGAAAAAAAACCGTAGGGTGTTTTTAAGTAATGAAAACAAACAAAAAAACGTAAACGTTAGTCGATTATCGGCTTAAGCGAGTCCGAGTTTTTTCTCTTGATGATAATGATAATGATAATTGATGATAATGATGATGATAATGATGATGATGACCTGTGACTCATCATCGTACTTCGACTTGTACAGTCCTTAGGTTCACCGAGGTGTTTTAAGTCATTGTTTAATATTGTTAAGCGAAAAAAATAGGTTTCTAGTTGTAACGAGAGACGGACATCTTCTTTTTTCCATGGTCCCCCCCAACCCCCCCTCTATTTCTTCTTCTCTTCCAATTTTCTTAACTTGTAACTTTCTCCCCCTACCATCGATATATATATATGTTCTCTCCGTTCTTTTTATTCTTTCTCTTTTTTTTTGTTCTTTCTTCCATCACGTTTGAATCTCCGCGGAGGGAGAACGTGTGGTTCTCCGTTTTTTGTTTGTTTCTTCTCTCCAGGATACGTGTATTGTTACGCGACGGGCGACCAAATCCGAACTATCGAAAGCAAAAAAGAAAAAAAAAAGAAGTTTCTTTAAGTCAGGAGAGAGAATCCGAGTGTTGATGAGAGAATGAGACAGAGAGAAAGACAGTGAGAAAATGATGTCGAGGCATTAAGTTTAGCTTGCAAGAAGAAGAAAAAGGAAAAAACGTAACGAGAATTAACGGATTCGAAGGAGAGAAAGAAAAAGAAAAATAAGCAAAAAAAAAAGGATAATGAACACGTAGGTTCTCGAAATAAATTTAAGATGGCGAGGCATAGCACGTAATGAAATTTTTTTAGATTAAGGCAAGTGTGTCATAGCTAGTTAAGAAAAAAAAAAAAACAATAGGGACTCTTAGAAGTCGATAGGTGCTGTAATAAACGAGAAAACAAGAAAAAACAAGGGAAAAAAAATCCAATAAAGTTTAAACAACGCTCAGAATTAGATTTTTCATGAGAAAAAAAAAAGAAAACTCGAAATAAGAACACAGGGCATACGCCACTAAAAGTGCCCTTAGTTTATTTTGGATCGTTTAAAAACGCTAGTCTTTGTGTGAGATAATGTGGGGGTTTAGATAGGGTCTTCTAAAGAAACAAACAAAAAAAAAAGAGAAAAAAAGCGAGAAAACACGAAGAAACGCAAAACAGCAAAATGAAAAAGAGAGAGAGTGAAAATAGAAAAAAAACTGTGAGAGCGAGAGAGAGATAGAGAGAGAGAGAGCGAGTGAAAGTGCGAACTGAGCATGTGGTGTGTAGGTTGTATGCATAATTTAATAATGCGTACTTTAAAGAAAACAAAAAAAAAAAAAAGAAACCATCTGCCTATTACATGACACAGACTGCAGAGACACACTGTTACTGTAAACTGCACACTGCGTGTGCGCGCTCTTTGAAAAAAAAAAAAAAAAAAAAAATCGTCACTCTTCTTACACACTTTGTATGGGGGAGCGTGCACCGAACAGTTTTTAGAGTTACTTACAAGTATGGTTTGGTATATTCAAAGTGAAAGAATCAAATTCTTAATTATTATCGTCCCTTATTTTTGATCAAATAAACGATCTGTTTTGGGGATTTAGTCGAATCAGTTTCATTTTCCTTTCCTGAGTTCTGGATAGACGTGCGAATCCCCCAAATTGCGTAATCGACATTTCTTTCGATATCTTGATTTCGTGTTATCGCATTAATTATAGGGATGTTCTTCGATTTATTCATTTTTCATTTCTTCTCTTTCCTTTTTTCTTTTTTTTGTTTTTTTTTGTTCGAGGACAACAACAACAACAACAACATCTGCGAAGAACGAACAATATGAACTTGTAAAAGTCTGTAAAATAAAAAACTTACTCTCGTACAAAAAAAGTAAATCGGTGACTGTATTTACACGTATTCCAGAGACACTTAGAAGAAGACGACGAGACACTATGCCTTCAGTCGAGTAGTCGAGACTATTGTATATGCCTTTTTTTCAACACTGAAGCAAATCCTCTGCGAAGAAAATCCTCTAGGACTGAAAGAGAGCTTATCGAATTAAAAAAAAGATGACGACGACGTTTCTTCTCCGATTGAACAACAGTGAAACGAAATTTATACTACTATATTCAAAATAATGTGTAGAGCGGTGCAGCATGTGCAATAGACTGAAACGACATTTGTCCTTTGTAAAGTAAATACTTAGAACGATTAAGCCCCCCACATTATCCTAATGTATTGTGTAATTAACATCCAGCGTCCGCCTCTATATTAATCGACGGTGGAATTTGTTCTTGCGAGGGTAAACATTGACCACACAACGGTGAAATCAGCAATGCCATTGTTCGACTTTTGGCAATACGGTGTAGTTGGGAGAGTCGAGGTCCTTTTTCTTATAGTACTTTTAAACACTTTACCGCTGAATGCGAATTGTACTATTTTGAGTAAAACGCTTTCATTTTGTGCGCAATAAAAAATTCGAAATTCTTAAAAAAACAAAGGAAACAATGAATCGAGGTGCTGGCAATGTACGAACGATTTACTAGATCTCCTCTTTTGTCAATTAAGTGGTGGTTTTATAAATGATGTAAAATACGAGGGTAAAATTAAAGAAAAGAAAAAAGACACATCGCAAAAAAAAGAGAAACTCACTAAAATAAAAAGTGCGAATTTTGATTTTACGTTGAAAGATTTTTCTGAGGCCATGAAAAATTTAATACTTTCTCTCTCGTTTAGGTATTGTTTTCTTTCTTCTTCTTCCTCGTTTTTTTCTTTTTTTTTGTACATGTTTGTTTTATTTGCACAAAGATACTTGCCATTGCTTTATATATATACATCGTTTCGATTTTTCATTCACGTTTTATGTTGTTGCAGTTTAGAGTAAGATCGTTTGTTTCAATTATTGTTTGTGATCCCACGCGTGCTTCACGAGGGCGATACATTGAACTTCATTTAGATAATTACATTGTTTGATTTAGGGTATAATAAATATTAAAATGATAGAAAAAGAAAAAAGGCCTATTGTTATTGATTTTGCACTATATAACGAGATTTTGTTGTATATTTCAAAGTTTCATGAAAGGTACCGATTTATATTATCAATAAACGACGGACTTTGACTTGAATATCCTTACAGTGTTATCCGCGCCTCCAGATACCATGAACTTCGGATTCGACCAGTTGCAACACAACACCTTGTCCTCGTGTCCCGAAAGGTCGAACAACGGTGCCTTGGGACTGCAATAAAAGAGACACGTTATTTTACAGTCAACAAACACCGATGAATTTCCATAGAATTAGTAATTATCCAACCTTCTGGTATCCCAAAGTTTCATATCATTATCGTATGCTCCTGAAATAAAAAGATTTTCATCCACAGGTGACCATCTCACAGACTGCACCCATTGTGTATGAGAAGTAAATACTGATTTTACGAGTGTTCCCTCTGAAACAAATGTAGTTTTAACGAAGTTCTAATTATTGAGTTTTGGAGAGAATAATTCAAGATCGAAACCTGTAGATCTTGGATCGTATAATCTAATGTGTCTGTCAGCGGACGCTGTTACAATAGTACGGCTTAATGGAGAATAATCAAGATCAAAGAAACTTTTGTTGCCAGCGAGTTCGTGTTTAATTCCTCCTAACTCTGAATCCCATATTTTTAAGGTGTGATCCCATGATGATGTTATGAGTTCTGATTTATCTGACCATACAACACCACTGATAGCTTCCTTGTGCCCTTTCATAGTCTTTTTAGGTATCTATATAATAATGTTGACATTAATAATTTTGTTACAATTATATATTTATATATTTCATTTACCCTTGTTTTGCCATGTTCTGACTTCAATCTTTTTGAGATAGATTCACCATCCTCATTTTCATCTTGATTAGCTAAGAAAATAAAAAGAATATTTTTTTTATATATAACAATTTCTGTATGCAATGTAATCTACTTACATGTGGACCAGATTTTAAGCATTGTATCCCATGATCCAGTTGCCATTGTTGTTTTGTCATAATTAACACTAACAGTTTCCAGGCCCCGTTCATGTCCTCTACATACATGTATGCAATCCACTGAATTTTCCATAATATTCCAATCCCATATTATGGCTGTTTGATCCTGTGATGCACTGTAAATTTCAAGAGTATATAAAAACATTAATGTGATTTATTTTCTTTAATTTTCATTCAATACCTGACAAAACTAGCTGTATCATTATTCAAAGATATCCATGCTACTGCTTTAATAGGTGATGTATGTCCAGGGATTACAAGCTGATGTTTCCCTTTAGATGTCCAAATGTGCAGTGTGTTATCATAGCAACCAGTTAATATCCTATTAGATATATTTTTTACATAAAATATCAGTTATAATGCATAGGTAATCTATATCATTAAATAATTATTAAAAATTACCATTTTTCACAAACATCAACAGCAGACACCCAGTCATCGTGTATAAGACAGTCCTGAGGTTCTGGTGGTGGATATTTTTCAACATATTCAACATTTATCACCTCTTCAGTGGAAACACCTTTCTCTGCTATGTGCTCAGACAATGAACTGCGTAGAAATTGAGAGCACACCAGGAAATCAAATTCTATATCATTCTTTATATCGGTTGACTCTAAAATTAAAAGCAGTCATTCCCTAAGTAAATGCATGGTATTTAAATCTATTAACAGGTAAGTCGATATAAGCTTACCTTTTAAGAGTTCATTTACAAGAGTATTTAGTTCACTGGATACTATAGATGTGTGAACAGATAGTGGAAAATCTGGTACAGCATACCTAAAATTGAAAAAACACATTCAGAACTCATTTCATGATTTCTTAGCACTTCTTTTAATGATATACAGTGTATTCACAACACTGTTTGTATGCAATAGAATACATTAACCTCCTACATCTCCTGAAAGTAACTACAAAGTACACTTACTGTTCTTGCTTTGTGATAAATCTTATTTGTACTTGTGGAGCACTGTTGTTTAAACTCACGGTAGCCATTTCAGTTTTTGTACTATTACGATTTATTTACGTATTTGTATACGATTTATAAACTACACAAAACACACGTGTATACTACATTTTAAACATACTCCTAAGAATCCAATCGATCTCAGTCGATAAAGTAGAAGGATCCAAAGTGATAAACTTTTCACATTTAATTTTAATGATACATAAAATTCTTGATATACTAAAGTTATAGAGACATTTATAACAACAAAATATTTTATGTAATGGTGTTAAAAAGCCGATTTTTAATAAAATAATTTTTACCGACTTTTTATTTTTACCCCTGGCGCCACCTTCGAACAAAGTGCTGAAACTACTCAATAATTACCGACTGAGAATTCCGAAACATCGTTAAAAATGGCGGGCTTTTCAAAATAAGTAATGTACTATTTTCATATTTCTTAATTAAATTCCTTATAAAGGTTTATTAATTCAATTCCTACTTGATTATGAGACTAGGAGAACTCGTGTATAATTTCTGATAGTTTAGATAAACGAAAAACCTTCATTTAAGAACTACAGAAGTGATTTTTGAGCACTTATAATAGTAGCAGAGTATTCCCCAAAGTTATTAATTTTTTACAGCTTAAAAAACATCTTAAATTAATAAAATGCTGTACACAATCGTACTGAAAGCATTGAAAATGATAAAATTAGAACGATATCCATGTTAATAGCTTTGAATCGTTTATTATACAACTTTAAAAGTTATATTAATGAAGAAAAGACATAAATGTAGGTTTTTCTCTTATTGAAACAATCAGAAATTATACACCAGTTCTTCTAGTTTAATAATTAAAGCAGAAGTTCAATTAATAAACCTTTATAAGGAATTTAATTAAGAAATATCAAAATAGTACATTACTTATTTTGAAAAGCCCGCCATTTTTAACGATGTTTCGGAATTCTCAGTCGGTAATTATTGAGTAGTTTCAGCACTTTGTTCGAAGGTGGCGCCAGGAGTAAAAATAAAAAGTCGGTAAAAATTATTTTATTAAAAATCGGCTTTTTAACACCATTACATAAAATATTTTGTTGTTATAAATGTCTCTATAACTTTAGTTTATCCGAAAAGTGGCCTGGTTTTTGAAAAAACACAATTTTCTGTTTCGCTAATTTCGTCGGTAACACCCCATGTACCGTCCTCAGTTGCTCTTTAAAACAATTGAAAAATAAAGCTTGAACGATATTAAATTCATTATTTTATAATAATACAATGTTTTATCTTTCTACTATTCAAATTAGATAATCCCAGGACTTAACGCTTCTTGTTCTACCGAGGCGCTTGTCCCGGGGCGACTAGGCTCGACGCTACACTGACAGTACTGAGCGCGCGCCCAAGACGCGCTCTGATGGGTCAGTGTTTTTGCTAAATAATTCAAAAACGAAGCCCCATCCGATATTTTTGCAAAGAAATTGTTATTCAGAATAGTCTCAGCTACCCCCCATTTCCGGCTCCTACAGGAGTTCTGGGACACCCTGTATATATCACAATCGATGCAATATGTGATACGAAAACGATAAGGGGGCTAAAGTGCCCTCAGATTATGGATACATAAAAATGCATTGCATGTGTGGTCCGTCCTATATATACTTCGTTTGTGCCATGAATGACATAGCAACTTGCATTAGTCACTATTTAGTAACGTAGATAACGAATGTAAGAATACAGTATAAATGCATCCATGTTTTTTCTTTAGAATAGTTACACCACTGGAGATGTCTCAGACGCAATAAGCAGCGTTACAAACCTTCTCGTGCATACTCCTGTGCTATCGATATTCGATAATTCATCGTTAAGGATAACGCAATAAGTTTCTGTTATAAATAAAATGTCTGTGAGAATATCTTGGCCGCTCGTAGGTGCTGTTACACTTCCGAATATTGGCGGATGGGCTGGATCTTATTTAACTAGAAAAAATATCAAACCGTGGTATGAGGTAATTAAACTCATAATCTTTAAATGCACTCCAATTCAGTGGGTAACTTCGTAGCTTTGTAAATGAAGCTTTATAATTTTAACTGATCACTTTGCAATTTAAATTTTTTTAATTAACAAGAAAACAATATAATTTGTTTAATCAATAACAAAAAATCAACTTCATTAAAAAAAATTCTAATTATCATAGATTTAACTTTTAATTAATGAAAATTTATGTCTAATGAATTAAATTTGCATAGAAATTTAAAATTTATATTTTTTAATATTAAAAAATATAAAATGTTACTTTTATATAATGAACCATGATTAATTAAGTTTTCTATGTTTGAAAACTGGTTTCAAATTATTTGAAATAAAATTGTATGTTCTTTTGATTGATATTTAAATAGTCATTACAAAAACCTTCTTGGACTCCACCAAATTGGGTATTTGCTCCAGTATGGACAACTGTTTACTGCACAATAGGATATTCTTCATATTTAGTATGGAGAGATGGTGGTGGTTTCAAAGAAGCAATAATACCACTTTCTATTTATGGAACTAATTTAATACTAAACTGGTCATGGACACCACTGTTCTTTGGATTACACAACATAAAATGGGTACTTCATTAGGAATAAGCATGCTATTCTATCTCAATTATAATTCTAATTACCTTTCTCAATTGTTATAGGCTTTATATGAAATCATATTGTTATGGGGAAGCACTGCAGTAATGGGTTTTGCATTTTGCAAAGTGAATCCAGTTGCTGGTGGTTTAGTCATTCCATATTTAGTATGGACTTCGTTTGCTACAGCACTGAATTATGTAATTTACAGGGATAATGAGTTAAACGTAGAAATCGCTGCTGATGGAAAGAAGGAGTAATATGTCGATGATATTTTTATAACAGAAAAAAAGAACATTAATGTAGATCAATCAATGAAAATAATACTTTATACTTTAATCTGGTTGTAATTATTATACCACCATTATTTAAGAAACGAGCCTTGCATTGAACGCTCAACGCTATTAGTATACACATGTTTATTGTTTGATATGAAATAAAGGTTAGTTAATCAACCATACGTACATTACAATGTATATATATATTATATATATATAACGTAATATATATATTATATATATCATTAATAAATCATATAAAGAAACTTGTAAAGAACCACTCTCGTATTCTTCCACCGAGTAGTCTACCCTATTCTGTGTAGATCTAACAAACTTTACTATATACGTTACCTTTCTTTCTTTTTCTACAATGCCATCTTCGTAGCGTGATCGCGATGATCTATGAATCAACAGTTTTTATACAGAATAGGGCAGAATATCTTACAGAAAGGAAGTATCGAATATGGTTTGGGTTTGGGCGGGCTGCTGCATTTCGCTGCGATTTTTCACAAGCGCTATGTGGGATCAGTTGCGTAAATATAACCTTGTTGTTGAAGTACGTACAAGCGCTTTTCAACAGCATCTTTATCTGAAATAAAAACAGAATTAGAATAGTCTTAAAAGACTCTGAAGCAAGAAAATAACACGTTCGTTGAACGTAATGAAATTACATTTAATAAGGAGAGCTCTATCTTGACTGTGACTGACATGCTGTGATAATGAATGTAACAATATCTGTGCCGTGTGATATCGTTGAAAACATTCTGCAGGATTGCCAAACAATTCATCGAGTGCTGCCGACTGACACTGTTGAAAAAGATTTTCGCATAAATAGATACATGTATTTGATGTATAATAATCGCATTAACTATATATTTACCATTTGTATGGCATGATTATAAAGGATTTTGTCCGCGGTAGCTCCCGTTTGATGAAGAAGCCCGGCGCTATTCAGTTGTTTACATTCTGTGAGGCACATTCTAAATTTTTCGTTCATTGTATTCACAACTGAAATACAACAGTGATAAAAATGTAATAATAATAAATTTTATATTAGAATAATTATAAGTCAAGTTTTTACCTTCTTTGACACTAGCAGTAGGCTGTAACCTACCAGCCTTGAGCTGCTGCGTTGCAAGACTCAATCCAGAACTGAGCCACTGAAGAGCCCTAACGAGTAAAATTACTTGTTCGGCTCTTCTCCTAGTCGCGGCGTTGCTTGCCTGCTCGATACCACCCAGAGGCGCACCCAAGGGTCCGGCTCTTGTTCTGGCTACCTCGCATACACACTCACACAGTGCAACAACAAAGTTTAACTTTGCTAATATTTCGTTGTGTTCTCGTTCCAAAAGAGTCTCTTCTGGGAGTTCGGGTGCGATGAACGTCAACGGGCGTTCATCCATTATCGTAGGATTCACTTCAGGTAAAAGGTTTTGGAAACTACCTGCCTCTGTGAACCAACAGCGATATTAGTCTTCGAAACAGATAAATAACAGTCTTAAAATGGTTGCAGAATAAAGTACCGGATATTTCGGGAAGGGTAACAGCTCTGGTACCAAAAGGAATAACGGGCGAATGCCTTAGTGTGTTATTGTTATCCTGAAACTTGGATGTAGGAGAACCTAGCACTGCTAGCGGCCCTGTTAATAATGGCGAAGATGCACTATTATTGCCAGTTGAACGCCGTAACGGTGACGTCCCACTAGAGGTATGCGAATGCCTTGCAACTGGACTAACTTGCCATGTATTTGGAGGCGGAGGTGTTTCGCTTAATCTGAAAATTATTACAATAGAATAGAACTATGATAGACATGACTTATGTTATTAACCAAATTTACATACCTTCTACTAGGTGGTGTACCAATAACAAACTGAACACTAGGTGGACTAAGGGAGCCAATATCAGGAGCATGACTTCTATGAGTATCCATACTGCGTTTCATACTAATAGGTTGAGAACGAGGTACAACGCTGCCTCCAGATCTTGTGTTAGTAGAGGGAGACGATGGTTGTGTAATGCTTCGTTGAGATGGAACGGGAATTGGCTCCGAAATAGGAAGAAAACATGGACGCGGCGGACTTACCGCTTCTCTACTCGTTTGCTTAATGTACCTGATTCATTCATAATGCAAACAATAAAATAATATCGCAAATGAATGATGATCAGTGTGAAAAATCTTTACTTACTTCACTTGTTGCGTGTTAGGATTATTGTCTGTGTCACTGCTGAGATCACTTGGCACAAGTACAAAGTCATCCTCAGGACTAGAACACGGACTTGTCGTTTCTGGTTCTGATCTTGTAACAACCGCAGCTCGTTCCTGAATCACCAACGTTCCCGGGGAAGCCGGAAGTTCAGCCGGAACTGGACTTGGGTTCTCCCTGGACCCTTGGAGGAAAGCATGTCCAAAGAACTCGTCGAAAGGCATACGATCTCTAGCGTTTCTTCTTAAGAGACCCATTAAAAGATCGGATAACTCGGGAGAAGTTCCAGCTGGAATTCTAAAACAAAAATGATTAAAATAAATAGAGAATAATTGATACAGATTACGTTTAGGTATTTATAAACAGTAATAGTAACATACTTAGGTCCTAAATTGGCATTCTTTTCATAAAAGAGCTTTAAAGCTTGTGGTGTATGAGCTTGAAATGGAGCTTTCCCAGTAAGACACTGAAAGACTATTGTTCCTAAAGACCATAAATCAGCTTTTGCATCGTACTGTAATGACATGATGACTTCAGGTGCCATGTACATTGGTGACCCACACAATGTTGCAGCCATCACACCATCCTGTAAGAACCTAGCAAAACCAAAATCCGCTGAAACATAAAAAAAAACATTATCACATAGTTTTTCCAAACTTTTGAAAAGAATTTATTACCGTTAAGTACCTACCAATTTTTAATGTTATTTGATGCGGTTGTGGACAAGCTTTACCACAATTATGACTGAGCAGGATATTTTGTGGCTTAAGATCTCTGTGAACTACACCTTTGGCATGCAATGCTTTCATTGCACCTGCTAATTGCTTCAGAAACACCCTGATAGTATCTTCAGAAAGAGTGCCTTTCGCTAATAAAAACAACATAAAAATATGATTGAGTTATGTTGAATGACTTTCAACTTCTGCTATTGGTCAGAACTTTCTTATAGGAAACATACCGCTTAAATAGTCAGCTAAGTCCCCTCCATTACAATATTCCATAACCAGGAAGACATTATGATTTGATTCCTGAATGATAAATGTGCAAGCGTATTAATATATAAACATTATCACATAGTTTCTATATTAAGCATTTATAAGAAGCATTATATTAGTTCACTAACCTTGCAATCCAATAATGCAACAACATTTTCATGGTGTAATTCTGTTAGTTCCTAAAATAATAATGTTTTAGTCAACAATCAAAATCATTGAACAGCTGTTATTAAAACAAACAAAAGATATTACAAATGATTCTCTTCAAGAATGTAAATTAATCATAAATCATTTTGTATTAGAAGAAAAATTGATTATTATGTATCTCAATCAATCAATTTGTGAAATATAAAGTAATATAGCATTTCAGCCAGATTACACACAACAAAAATCATACTATTTCATCAGCTAAATAAAAAAAAACATCTTTATATTAAAAACAATAATGTGTTACGCTCTCTCTCCTTTTTGCTTCAATCTCAAATACAGAGGTAACAATTTTGCAGATCAACAAACCTTTAGTATCTTGATCTCTTTTCCAAGCAAGTTTTGTGATTTTGCCAAATTCTTTTTTGTGATACTTTTAATTGCGACTACGAAATTTGGTTTCTATAAAAAAAGAAAGGATGCATTAACAATTTGAGTTGAATAATCTTTTCGCTGATGTTTTAACAGCGATCACATTTTTGATCAAGAAAAACAGACTCACTTTACGATGTCTACCTCTGAAGACTACAGCGAATGCGCCGTGGCCTATCAGATCCTTCGTGTTGTACTCGTAGTCGCCGACGATTTCCATTCTTGATTCTCTCGATGATCGAGATGATTTTTCACCGATTTTTAACGAGCAAGGTCAAAAGTTTACAAACATAGCACGACAACCGAGGAAGATGCATTGCCTGCGGAGAGATCGATACGTGTTGTAAAGAAAATTTGCGGTCCCGTAGTATTTTCGTAGACGGTATCTCGCGCCTCTTCTCCAACAATGTCTTCGAACAATAAGGAAAATCGACGTTGGTCTACATTTTGTCCACCTTAGTGAATTTGCATTGAATCATTAAATCGTATCACTACACTGATGGCAGAGTATACTTGAAAATACAAAACACGATAGAAGAACACCGTGTTATGCACTTGCCGTCGCAAAATGTCAGACGATCGCGCACAGAGGTCGTGTTAATGCTCATAGATACGTAACTACGATACGAAAGGCCTGTGTCTTAAAATTTCGAAAAATTCTAATGTAAGCTTTCACATACATTAATGGTTGACTTACGATGGTATGTTTCACATTTTTACTTTGTGTCTTTATTTTTAAACAATCATAATACGTATTCACACTCCAGCAGAACTTTTACTTTAGATTTTATATAACATGCAGATTTCTACGCTCATTCAAATAGCTCAATGATATATTTGTGTATTGACATACGTATCCTATTATTCCGCAAATTTGATTATAATGAATACTTATGTATACACAATACAATGGCTTCTTGATCGATTTCGAAATTTAACGATAGGAGAATTTCAATTGTAATCGGTAGTAAAATGAATGCATTGGTCCTCCACTGATCACAACAATGATTCATAATAATTATTCTTTGTCTTTATTGTCTTTGAACAGTTTCGTAATGTTAACGCTGATACTAAAACGTCACGATACCAAAGTCTAGTGCAATACCAACTCATAGGGTACTAGCACATTCAAATTCATTAGATGTTAAAAAAAGGTTAAATATAAACTTTATTTATATAATAGAGAATTAGTAGTGATAATTAAGTACGAAATTTAAATGTTGCGCTTTTGACTATTATCCCGCGAACTAGCGCGCCCTCTAAAGTGAAGTATTCGTATATCGCATTGTTTTTACGTAAAGAAAATAACGTTATAAACATTTTTTACTATGAATATTATTTTTTAACATTGCAAGTATTAATGTTATAAAAAATTGTTATGTTGATTTAGTATCAACATAATTATAATAGATATGAATACATAACCTTAAACATTTTAAGTTTATTTTTATTTAGATTATACGTATTGCAACAACCACATTGTAACTGAGTGTTTGATATGGAGGTGTAAGTATCTAATTTTTTCTTACATTTTTTTAGAGATTTTATTAATCAGAAAATGATTATAAATCATTGAAATTTTATTTCAGGCTTAAAGAATGTTCAGCATATTTAAGTAATTATGAAGTTTTGGATATTTTACAAAATATAAAAGCAAACAAAAAGCAGAAGAAGCAAAACCAATTGGCAACCATAACTTATCAAACTGTAAGATATTTAGAGGAGACCTCGTGTAAAAACCAATCACCTGAAAAAATTAAAAATTTTTTGAAAGCAGTGGAATCTTTTAAATTGACAAAATGTGAAAAGTTAACTCTTTTGAATTTATGCCCTAAAACACCTCTTGAAATACAATTGGTAAGTTATTATAATAGTGACAGATGTACAATATAATGAAAGTTAAATACGTATTGTTGTGCTTTTATAGATGGTGGAGGATAGTGAAGATCGTTTGACAGAAGAAGAAGTAACATCTTTACTTGAAGTGATAGCAACTTATTTAGGTGAAGAACAGTTAGATGATAAAGATGGGTAATATGTTCTTGTACTTCCACTTTACACTTCTTAAAACATTTCATACGTTATGTACATTTTATTTGTAATAAACGGAAATAAAAATAGTATAATATTAAATATAGTTACACAAGTAAAGTTGGCCCATTATCTTTTCTGGTCTCCAAGATCATCTATAGAATCTTCATCAATCTGCAAATATATTAAATATTAAAAATCATATGCTCCTTCTTTCCATTCAGGACAACAGTTTATTGTTCTTACTTGTGGCCACTTTTCTGGAATCACCTCAAACAGATCATCTTTCACATCTCCTTGTATAACTATTTCATCATCTCCTGTTACACTTGAACCGCATGCAAATTTACTACCAAAAAATTTGGCAGCTACTTTTAAATCTATATCTGAAGATTAAAGATAAATAATTGGTTTAATAACTGTGCAATTATGTTCCTTAGATAAAGAACTATAGAAATAAGCATTTTGAATTACCAAAAGTACTAAGACCAGTTACAACTGTGACTGATTTCTTCTTTCCTCTGGGGGCCCTAGATACAGTCACTAACTTTGGAACATCTTCTTTCTTCTTTGTCTTCAGCATACCTTTACCACCACGTTTCTGTCGTTTCTTTTCATCTTCACCACCACCTGCCTCTGTACTATTATCTTCTACTATCAATTATATGAAATCTCATTAGAATCTTAACATTTCTATTCATATCATAATTGATTTCATAAATAAACATAATTACCCAATTTAACTTTCTCAAATTCTGTTGGCAAATTTCTTTCTAGCCATTGCTTACATTTTTCATATTCTGGATAATATTCACAGTACTGTGACATAAATGGTGATCATATTTTTCAAAAAATCCAAATATTAACACATTGTCATACAATAAAAATTTGAAATATCGATTGCCTACGGTTATCTTACCTCAATGGGAAGAGAACAATTTCCACAATATTGTACTTGAATCGGATAAGTGACATTAGGATCTGGTCCTAGACGCAGATTTGATTGTTCTTCTGCCGACATTCTTAGACGCTTAACCTTACTTTCGTTAAATACAGTATTGTTTTACTTATTAGGAACGTTACAATTTCTTTAATTTATTAAATTCAATCTCATTCCCTTTACTGCAATATTTCTTTATCACTTCGTAATGTCCTGTGATAGCGAAATACGAACTGTTACCTATTCAAATGAGTACTGCATAGGTTAGAAATCCATAATCTAGTAATTTTTCCTCCGTTCTGATTCAACAGTTACCAACTGTAGACAACTACTACCAATCAGAAAACATTTCAATAAAAACCGCCTTCAGTTAGGAACCGCATCATCTGATAGAACGGCAATGACCAATAACGAGCTTTTATCGGATAACAAGGGGTGGATCACGTGAGTAGAAGAACCAATTGAAGGGATTCATTCGATAAGCCGTTAAACGGAAGGACCAATAGCATACGTTAGACTTTGTACTTGGTCGAAAACGCACGTGCGGTAAAGAAAAGCGGCTCAGAGTGTTTCAGGAGTTAGTGTGCTGCCTCGTGAAAGGAGTTGGGACGTCGTTTTTTCGGGGACAAATTCTAAGAGGTGTGCGTGCGGTGTTACTGTGGTTAATAAAGACCAGCCGGATAACAAAGAAGCTGTGTGAAAATTTGAAAAGGATTGTCAGAGAAAGATGACATTGGGCGCACAAATCGAGGCCTCCACAGAAAATGGGAGTATGAAAATCTCTCTGTTGAACGGCAACGAGGATCAAACAACTACTGGTCAGTAATGTAACAGTGATTTTAGAAAATATCATCGTCCCTCAATTTTCGTCCTTTTCAAGATTTTAAACGGTGCGGTTGATCGTGTTATATAATGATTTGGTCAAGTTACCGTGTTTCGTTCGTTTTAATGTGTGCCTCGACGATGCCGCCGCGGCTAAAAGCCGGGCCCTCGGTGTTATGTAACGTGCGAATTGCGCGAATCTATGTACCGCAGGGTCATGTGAGCCACGAGTTTTCGAAGAGGGAAACTAGCAGAAGACACGATCTCTACCTAGCAGACGAATTTTCCAAACTCTTATCGGTACTAATTAATTACAAGCACTCGTGCCTTCTATTCTGTCGATATTCTTGCCACTCGTTTCGCAAATAATTGTATAAGAACGCATGAACGTATCATTTTGACATGCTTCTTCCTACGAAGACGCACCTTCGAATCGATTTAGATACGATTTCTATTTAATCATTATTATTATCACTTGTCTTAGTTACACTGGCAAGGAAAATAATTTCTTGAAGGCACGTGACCAATTTCTCATCAGATGATGAAATCGTGTTACCTATCCCGTTTAACTTGTTCATTTCGTTGTGTCTCTTTAATCATTTAAATTCCCTTTTATCTTTGAGAGGTTATTAAATATTGATTCGTACATTCCGACGTGTACTACCCGATATTTTGTATACACGAAACAACAACTAGATTGATAATTAAATTTAATTAGTGTTACTTCGATGTATCTTCCTTGTACAGGATTGTACGGTGGAAGTCTAAAATTGATACATAATATCTGCCAACAATAAGAATTATGTAAATTATATTGCTCAACCTTGTCTCTGTTTTGTGTAAAACGATAGTTATGATCCCGGTGTCTGCTGCTTCTTCAGCCCCTTTTTCAAAGTCCAACGGTCGATGAAAAACAAATATATCTTAATTCGAATGGAACCAACGAATTATCGAGGGGATATGTTATTCATCACCGTCCATTCACGCTGGTCCACTCCGTTAATTTGTTCTGCTTTTAGAACTTTCTTTTCTTCAGAAGTAAAAAAAAATCCAAATGGAAGAAAACACGTGCATGTTAATGACCCCGCGCGTATAGACGTAGATACGGAGAACTTGAAAGCGATGAAAAAGCTTTGAACTGAAAGTTACTATATTAATTAACAAAATAGTCACTAGAATATTAGACATCTCTTTACGATTGATTACTGTTATCGTAATTGAATTAAACAAATATATATATTTTTTTATTTTTTATATAATTAAAATAGTTTTTTAAAATATTTATTACGATGATTGTAATTAATTGTTCGATAATTAAAATTTAAAAAATTTGCATGTTTATAAAACAAATGATAAAAAAATGAAAAAGGGTTAAATCTCAATGATGGGAGAACAGTGGTGTTCTGTAAAAGGGTCATGTGTTTCGAAAGAACAATAGTAATTTACAAAGAATTATTATCGATAACAGAGGTTATAGGTCTTCCTTTTGACGTTATGTTGTGTTCCTTGCGTTTCACTTTGGTTCTGATATACTAACATGATAGTTTACTGTAATATCTCGTATGATTTTGAAACCCGGTTAAATTTCGTCAGTTGTACCTTTATATAAGTTCGATATTATTGTAAACATATGTAACGTCATTGTTACGCGTGTAACACACCGTAACAATTCCTTTGCAATGCTATTTTTATTTATAGCTATTATTTAAAAAAAGAAAACGATGAACTTAACGCAGGTATTAAACGTGAAATGATTTTATATATTTCATTTTCTTAGATTTTCATGTTTTGTATTCCCAAGCTTTGAACTAGTTTGCCTTGAGTTAATATTCACTCTTAAAGGTATAGTTAAATCGTTTTAACATACGGTTAGACGTACAAATGACTTTGTAATTAGAAGAGCTTTCTTATAGGAGGCGCGAAAGTGATAATGAAATGAGCAATTTGAACGTTACACCCTGCCGGTAAATTCCGAGAGGAACGTTTGACCGGTATCGAATTCGATATTTGTATTTTGAGTCGCGTAGTTTGGTTATGTGTACATAACGTACCATTAGGAATATCGCGCTTCTTATTGCGCGATCTTGTTTAATCGCTAAACACTAAAATATCCTTTTCTACTTTTAAATATTTGCACAATATATAATTTTTTATTATTATTTTTGTTATCATAAGTAATTAGCAATATATTGTACGGTTAACATTCGTTCAATCAATGAGTAATATTTATAGGTTATATACTTCGATAAATTAATTAAACGGAAGTGTCGAGAGATATTTGAAAATGATTCATATTCAATTCAAGTACTTCCTGTACTCGTATTTTGATGTTTAAAACAAAATTAATCATCTTATCGTTGATAGATACGTTTTATCGTTCGTAATTTTTGCTTTACTATTCGTTGAATTTTTTTACGAGATACAATTTAAGGAAATCTAAGTGTATTTCAGATTTCAATTTTTTTAACACTTTTTTATTTGCTTATCTTTAGGTTATTCTCAGTGTTACCTTTCTTATCTTTTATCCTGATAAAATTTAGTAGTTGGAAATGGGGAACAGCTTTGAATCGAAATAGTAAAACTGTGCGATAAGATTATGATAAAGAATTGGTTTGCGAGATAAATCAGCGTAAATTTGTAATATATGTGAATCTACATATTTACAGAACAAAGAAGCTATAGAATTTAATTATAATTATGAGGAATTTGTTATTATATATAAAAAAGTGTCTTTTTAAAAATCATATTTAATTACAGTTTTTGTACGAATCACGTAGTAGTTACGTTTCTGAATTTGAATCGCTCATTGTCGATTAATTTTATATGGTGTACAATTCTTAAAATATATTTCGTTTTTAGATAATCATCGCAAGAAATTAATAAAAATAAATGTTATTATTTAAGCAATTTATTCCTGTTCAGTTTCCTTTTGATCTTGATATGACTTGGGTGAACGTCCTATAAGTCGATAAAATTTAGATTGGTGACGACTCGACGATCGAATCGATAACCGATAATCGATAATCGATACAAACATCAAAGCGGCAAACACTGCTGTAATTAAAACATCGTGTACCCCATTTAAATCTTCTGCATTTAATACCGCTATTATTGTAATTCTGTAATATACGCGTTATTTATATTATTTTCATATGTTCATAAATCTAAGTTCTAATTATTCTAACCTCACATTTTAATCTTTCAAGGGCGGTCGTTTCAAACGAACGTTGCTAGCTCAGGCGCAAAATTATTTCAACAAATTGAATTTTAATCTACAATCCGAAGTACTTGTAAAAGAAGTTATACGCCGAAGGAAAATAGCAAGTAACAAGAATGTCTCCCGCGTTGCATAGAAACGCAAACCGATAACGGAATCTAATTTAACTAAAAGGCAAAAGTAGAACTTAAACTTAATCCAACCTAAGTGGATACAAATATTAAAATTTGATTTACGTTGTTTATCATAATTTCTGTAATTATATCGCATTGATATATTATAATGAAATAAAGATATGTATTTTATTAACAACAAATAAACTATACAAGTTCATTAATTTAATTAAATGAACATAGACTGTAATTTGATTTATTTAATTTTATTATAGCGTTATTAGGCCGTAGTGTCTCGTAGATTATTATAAACTGTCGTACGAAGGTTGCCAAAGATCAAGGTCCCGCAGGTGTGGAATCGTTTGAGACGTGTACGAGCGGCCTACAACACCATGATGGAGTCACCGTGAGCACCGATAAACGATACGCCGCTTAGATCGTTAATTAATAACATTACGCATCGGAGATCGACGTACGCCAGGAATGGATGTATATTGCAAACATGGGATCGATAAAAATAGTACGGCATTTGAGTGCGAACTATTTACATTGCCGTTTATTTATAAATGCATTGGTGAATACAAGTGGTAGACCCACGGATGTTCATTGCCGTATCTAGTCAGAAATGCACCCCATTCATGTACAAATAACCCTCAATTGCACCTCTGTCCGTGTAAAAAAAATTAAACACAATGTTTATATTATTTCATAAAGAAAAGTACAAAATATTGTATGTATCTTATCACTGAATATCCTTTTGTCACGTTTATCGCAATAAAAATAAATAACCTTCAGTTGTCTACGTTGCGATGAATATAGAATTGTAATTAAGGTAGTTGTAAATTCGGTTACTTCGTTGGTTTAACATCGTGTTACTAAATTATATCGACAAGTTAATAATTCATACAGCCGCAGGATTAGATGTTTAAACAGATATCGCTCGTTAAAGCGCACGCATTAACATATGTTAATAGAAATAAATTTTGAGTTAATTTATCTAAATTATTCAGCAAAGCGATGCCTGTAGTCGGTTGACTCTGTACTGTACTGAAACGAGTGGAAATAATATACAAACCTAAGAAAGAAACCTTGAGTAATAATTCATAGAAATTGTTCAAACTCGACCATCTTGCAAACTTTAGTGGTTAAATGAACATCTTTCTGTTTAGATATGAAGGAAACCGCAGAAGAGACCGGAAGTACGAGCGCAGCTACGAAGAATGTCATCGAGAAGGGTGAAGTCGAGGCAACGAAAGAGAAGGGCGACGAGAAGGAGAAGGAAAAGGACGAGGAGAAAAGCAAGAAGAACGACAAGAGCGAAAAAGACAGCGACGGCGATAAGGATGGTAGCAGCGAGCAGGAAATCGTCTTCATCCAAGACATGGGCTTCACCGTCAAAATCATCAGCCCCGGTGCCGAGGCCTTCGACATTCAAGTTTCCAGCATGGAGTTGGTTCAGGTAACCGAGTGACACATTTTGCATTATTCTTTCAATATTTGTACAACGACAGAAGTCAACATCCACGTCGTTTTGCAGGAAATCCATCAGTTGCTCATGGACCGCGAGGACACCTGTCACCGTACGTGTTTCTCTCTTCAGCTGGACGGCAACACTCTGGATAACTTCGCCGAGTTGAAGAACATAGAGGGCCTAAAGGAGGGTTCGGTGATCAAAGTTGTGGAGGAGCCGTACACGATGCGAGAAGCCCGCATACACGTCCGGCACGTCCGCGATTTGCTGAAGTCCGTGGACCCGGCGGACGCGTACAACGGCGTCGAGTGCGCCAGTTTGTCATTTCTGAACGTCGTCACGAACGGCGACATCCTCGAGAAGAAAAAGAGCAGGGCAGACTCGGTCGACTGCACCCCGCCCGATTACATTATACCCGGCTGCAAAGACAGACCGTTACTACCTCTACAACCGCAAGCCAAAGAGCAGAAATGTCCTCCTTGTTTAAAAGTAAGTGGGATGTAACTCTGTGTCGTTACTTTATTTTTCAAACGATTAAATCTTGCAGGTTTTAACGACGTCCGGATGGAACCCACCACCCGGCCATAGAAAGCTTCACGGCGACCTGTTATACTTGCACGTTGTAACGTTAGAGGACAAGCAATACTATTTGACCGCGTGCGCCAGAGGTTTCTTCGTCAATCAATCGACAAAAGAAGTGTTTAATCCGAAACCGGCGACCCCGAGTCATCTGTGTCACAGCTTAATTGAACTACTGAACCAGCTCAGTCCGACGTTTAAACGGGGTTTCGCTGCCATGCAAAGGCGACGAACGCAGAGACATCCTTTCGAGCGAGTGGCGACACCGTATCAGCTTTACGCGTGGTCCGCACCTCAGATTGAACACACGATCGATGCAATACGTGCCGAAGACAGTACGCTTCATTTTACTCGATATTATTCGTTTAACTTTCCAATAGGATGTGCATGCGTCCATTTAACAAACTCTTGTATTCATTATATCATTTAACATTAATTTTTGGACTACTGAATAAGGTTTTGTAAGTTGAACCCCGTCTTATCGAAGGGGTTAACATACTAGATATTTTAATTGAATTTGAATTTGACAAAACGATACATAATTCGTTTGGTTATAGCCTTCTCCTCTAAGTTGGGCTATGAAGAGCATATCCCAGGACAGACTCGCGACTGGAACGAGGAGTTGCAGACAACGAGAGAGCTGCCTCGCAAAAACTTACCAGAAAGACTGCTTAGAGAACGGGCTATTTTCAAAGTACGTCCACTCATATTTAAACTCGTGGATGCTTCAGTCCCTATTTTAATTACAAGAGAAATAATTAATTGATTCGTTAGGTTCACAGTGATTTCGTTGCGGCTGCAACTCGAGGAGCGGTGGCTGTGATAGACGGTAACGTGATGGCGATAAATCCAGGGGAGGAGGCAAAGATGCAAATGTTCATTTGGAACAATATCTTCTTCTCGTTGGGATTCGACGTGAGAGATCATTACAAAGAGCTTGGCGGCGACGCAGCTGCGTTCGTCGCGCCGCGTAACGATCTTCAAGGTGTCAGAGTGTACGCGGCCGTCGACTTACCCGGCCTCTACACGCTCGGCACCGTCGTGATCGATTACAGGTTTGTTTGATATTGAGCGCTCGCTCCCCTTCCGTCACAATATTTGTACGACGTGGATATTTTGTAGCGGATCATTTGTACAAAGCTTGTTCGATGTTCAAAATTCTCTCGCAACTTACATTTGAAAGGATGTTAAAGTTTCGTGGTAATCACTCATGTTCCTCTGCATAGAGGATACCGTGTCACCGCTCAGTCGATCATCCCAGGAATCTTGGAACGCGAGCAGGAGCAATCTGTTGTTTATGGTTCCATAGATTTTGGGAAAACGGTTCTCACGCATCCTAAATACCTTGAGCTGGTTAGTTGTTCATAATATTAATTGATAAAAACGCATCTGACAATTGTTTCATGGTGTATTGTATTTCATAGTTGAACAAAACTGGTCAACAATTAAAAATTCTTCCTCATAAAGTTATCAACGATGCCGGCGAAGAGGTTGAACTTTGCAGCAGCGTTGAATGTAAAGGAATCATCGGAAATGATTCTCGTCATTACGTACTGGATTTGTTGAGAACCTTCCCTCCTGATGTTAACTTCCTCAAGTGTAAGTGATTTTATTAAACAGTAGTTGAAATCAATCTTGATTTTATTTTATTGTATTTTTTTTTTATAGTGGAAGGCGTCGAGTTAAGCAAAGAAGCTAGAGCACTAGGTTTTCCAATCGAGCACAAGCACAAACTAGCTTGTCTTCGTCAAGAACTGATCGACTCCTTTGTCGAAGCTAGATATGTCCAGTTCATTAAGCACGCGGCTGTTCATCTTCAGCAACTAACCTCTACGAGAAGAGTGCAAAAGGAGAAGGAAACCACTGTTAAGGCAAGAATCCTTTTTTCACTGTTTTTTGATGATAAACGGTAGTGTAATTTGTCTTTGAATCAATTTCAGGAAGGTAAGAAAGAGGAATCAAATGCCGTCGCGGTGGATAGTAATAAAGAAGACTCTACTCATGCGCTGATTGAAACGGACGAGGCAAAAAAAATTGTGGAGAGTATCACTGATTCTATCACTGGTGGAGAGAAACAAGAATGTGCGTGACATGATTAACCTTAATCCTAATCCTAACCTTAAATACCGAACTACATATCTTAATTCATTTGTCTTCGATTTCAGTGGAAGAAAGTACTAAAGAAATAGTCAGAAGAGCTGCCACAGCTGTCGGAAGTTTGCGGGAAGCCGAATTCGATGTTAGGTTTAATCCAGACGTGTTCTCGCCTGGTGTAAAACATCCGGATCCAAATGGTCCTGCTTTAAAGAAGCAGAAACAGTTGGTCCAGGATGCTGCCGACTTTTTACTGACTGTACAAATTCCTACTTTCGTAAGTTTTATCGAAGAGTATCTATTTCTTCTTTGTACGTGTTGTAATATACCTACGTGAAGCTTTCGTTTTATAGATACGAGATTGTTTGGATCATACGGCTGCTGCAATGGACGGCAGCACGTTGGTGGAAGCCTTACACGGTAAAGGCATCAATGTACGATACCTCGGTAAATTAGCGGCCATGTTGGCCACCGTTCCACAGTTACAGTATCTCAAACGCATCGCTGTCTCGGAACTTATTTTGCGTTCGGCGAAACACATTTTCACGTTTTATATGCAGGTATACCGATTGAATTTGGAACGATTGATGTTAATTTTACAAGCAACGACATTTAATATTCATCTTTCAGGGTACAGAATTAATGAGCCTATCCGCAGCCATTAGTCATTTCTTGAATTGCTTGTTGTCGTCGGCACAAATCATTCATCCGCAACAGAATCTAGAAGAGGTACGATTAATACTGGCACAGGAAATTCGCTTGTTCTAGTTGTATAAAATTAATTACTTTGATGAAGAGTACCAATAAATGAAATAATTTTCTAGGTGAAAATTTATATAATTACCGATTTCAGCTTCAGAGTAAGACTGCGAAGCGACGCAACAAAAGGAAAGGTAGAAATAACGGTCCGCAACAGTCTGAGGTGGAATGGGCCTCCTTGACGCCCAAGTCTCTCTGGCAGCAAATGAAAGCGGACCTGAAAAACTATTACGATTGGGAGACACCGTGTCCGGAGTCGCTGGACATGACGATAGATCATTTTCACCTTCAAAAGATTTCTTTGTTACGCAATTTCTGTATAAAGACTGGCATTCAAATTTTGTTACGCGAATACAACTTCGAAAATAAGAACAGGGCCACATTCTTCGAAGAAGACATTCTCAGTATATTCCCCGTTGTCAAACATATCAATCCTAGAGTAAGTAACAATAAAATCGTGTACGAAATATTTCTATTGTGTTACATTCGTGTTATTCGCATCTTGATTCCTTCAGGCGAGCGATGCTTACAATTTCTACACAACGGGTCAGAGTAAGATCCAGCAGGGTTATTTGAAAGACGGATACGAATTGATTAGCGAAGCACTGAATCTCCTGAACAATGTTTACGGTGCTATGCATCCCGAGATTGCACAGTGTCTCAGAATGCTCGCACGGTTAAATTATATAATGGGCGACCACGGCGAGGCTCTCGCCACTCAGCAAAAAGCGGTCCTCATGTCCGAAAGAGTCAATGGAATTGATCATCCGTACACTATCACAGAATATGTAAGTACCAGACAGCAAAATTTAGACTGTTTGAAGTTAACCATCTGTATATTAACATTACTGTTAATACTTGTTGAAAGATTCACCTCGCTCTATACTCTTTCGCTAATGGCCAAGTTTCCGTGTCCTTGAGGTTACTGTACAGAGCACGCTATTTGGCGTTGTTAGTCTGTGGTGAGGATCATCCAGAAGTAGCGCTTCTTGATGTAAGTATCGATATAAATTTCAATAATACATCAGGTCATCCCATATGCTAATAATGCACCTAGAAAAAGACTATGGGATGACCTAATAAAATTGAAACTACTTAACAAATATTTATTATTTATCCAGAGTAACATTTCGTTGATACTCCATGCCGTTGGAGAGTACGAACTGTCGCTCCGCTTTTTGGAGCATGCTTTGGTTTTGAACCTTCGATACCACGGTCCGCGGTCTCTGAAAGTGGCCGTATCTTATCACCTCGTTGCCAGAACTCAGTCTTGTATGGGTGATTTCCGTGCAGCCTTGAACAATGAGAAAGAAACTTACGCTATTTACAAACAACAGTTGGGCGAGGATCACGAGAAGACCAAAGAGAGCAGCGATTGTCTGAGACACCTCACGCAACAGGCAGTCGTTTTACAGAAGAAGATGAACGAAATTTACACTGGTAAATCGGGCGTCAGTCTGCCGCCAATTCAGGTGCAGCCGCCCAGCATGGGCTCAGTGTTGGACATGTTGAACGTGATCAATGGTATCCTGTTCGTTCAGATCAGTCAACAGGATATTGAAAACTTTAAGGCAGAAATAGAGAAACGACAGAAGGAACAGACGTCCGAAGGGGAAACGAAGGCGCTTCAAAATGGCGGCAAGAAGAACGAGAAAGAGAATAAGAAGGAGGAAAAGGATAACAATAAGAAGGAAGAGAAGGAGAATAGAAAGAATGAGAAAGAGTGTAAGAAGGAGGACAAGGAGAATAAAAAAGATGAGAAGGAGAACAAGAAAATAGAGAAGAAGGTCGAGGCGCAGAAAATAGAATTGAAAAAGTTGGAGGAAAGCAAGACAACGTTAGAACCGGTGGCTGCAGAAAGCTGAGCTCATTCTAAGCCACTAATGATGATACTTAGTAGTTTTTTTTCTCTGAATCCTAGTCTCTCCCTGCCCGCGACCAGTCTTTGCAGGAGTAACGCGAGTATGGTATTATAATAATTGATTGGGATAAAATGAAAAATGGCGGTGATTCATTCGATTGTGGATCGTTATTCGATGTATCGTAATAATACGTTTATAGAGTGCTATCTGAATTGAACTTTTACCAAGTGTGGCGAATACGATTGACAAACATATACGCGTGAAAAATTTTGTCGGGAGCTAGATTTTTTAATGCTCGAGATGCTCGATTATATATATACATACATATATATATAATACACGCCAAGTTACAAAAATTAATTTGACTGATTTACGACTGCATATTCAAATACTAATATAAAACGAAAACTGATCCTTCACTTGTGTAAATAATTCTGAACAAAGAATTCATTGCCTTAGCACATGTGCTTATCGTGTCACATTGCTCATAGTTCGGTTAATTACAGTTTTTCAAAGGATCGAGAACACGTCGTGTCGCCTAAACGTCATCACATTTTTTCTAAAGACTCAATTAATTATATGTTTGAACGATAAAAAAGAAAACTGAATATTACACACTTCCATCGATCGACACAGATAATTAGTGTTTGTTCTAGCGTATTGCACAAGTGTTGCTGAATTTGGACGGAAAACAAACAATTATAATGATCATACAAAAACGAATAATGGATTTTATTATTATAGAATATAAGTCAATTGTTTTTCTTCATATATTTTTTTTTTTGTACTTCTTTGATAGACTATTTTGCTAGTACACATTTGAAATCATTGTTTGTGCCATCTAAATGTTGCTGTCACTTTCCCATTCTAGTTGCCATCGATAAGTCAAAAATATTTTTAATTCGTTTTGTTGAATTCGGTACAAATTATACAACCAATGGAAATAAATAATTGGGATACTGTTTCAATTTTAAATATTTTATGAACAACATTCAAGTATACGAAGGTTGACAACAGAGTATTCGTATTGTATTCAACAAGAGCAGCTCATACAACTTGATTAATCATTTTTATACCATGTACATCACGTGAACAACTTTCTTTCATCTTTCATTATTGTTTTATTTGTCATTGTGTGCGAGGATTTGAATCTGAAAGAAAAGAATTTCAATTTTACAGATTCTTCATTACCGTTTGTACGAAAAGAAGAATATTTTATTAAAACGAAAAAAAGAATGGTGGCAGCAAAAGCATGGTGTAATGACAGAGATGCGTTGTTGCATTCACAAACGTAAATAAGGTTATCAAAAAAAAAAGAAGCAGCTCATTAGTCAACATATTGTAGGAAGTAGCGTCAATTTACTAATTACTATTAGAAGAGTACCGCAGTTAGTCCTAGAGTTATACAAATGAGAATCAACTGTTACCGAATTGTTAGTCTATATTTTCTTCTTTTCTTTTTTGTTTAATCATGCAATTTTATTAAATAGCATTTGTTTTATAGGGGATGTTAAGAACAAACATCCTGTTGTCAAGATTTTATCGAATCATCGAATCATTGAGTTGGAAACATCGCGCTAATTTGTTAACATTTGTTTTTAAACGCAAAATAAACTTTTGCGTTCTCAATTAATTATACGTATAACGATGAATAGTACTAATGGAGGACGAATAAGTGGAAATGTCGTGTAGTTTCTGTTCAACAAGTTTACACACTTTACAACATGAAATATCATATTGCACTTGTTAGCCAAAATGTATGATGAAAGAAAAAGGATGCTAGTTAATAAGGACTATTGATTATAAATAAAGTTAAATACTTGATTTACATATATTTTACCTGTTACATAATTTCAACAAAATTTGACAAACAAAAAAAGAATAAACCATTTTATATGGAACGTGAAAGTTAACAACCTAGACAGATTCCATATTGTTTTCGTCTTGTTGCGAACTAACATCTGTACTTGCACCACTTTTTAATCGTTTCCTCTTTTTCTTATTGGGTCTGGCACATTGTTTTTGAAAGTACTCTCTAACGTTTAATTTGTTTATCAAGTATTGTTTAAATGTTTCTAAGGAATTCTTCCCACCGGTTCCTTTTTCAAAGATCATAGATATTTTTATATCGTCGTTTTCAGATTCTTCGTGTTCTACTACTTCCGCAAAAAAGCTGCAGACTAGCAGAGGTTCTTTATTAACAGGACTTTCTGCCGAAGATTGATCTTGTTTATGAACGGTTGTATCTTTTGAGTTATCATCAGTTAATTTTTCTGAAGAATGTTCTGTAACATGATTTGATGTATCTTCTTTGTCACAATTTTTAGACTGGTTCATTTGTCTTTGAGCTAATCGACGTTTTCTACGTGCATACGACCACGTGTCGTTCTCCGCAATTAACTGACACGACCATCCATTAAAGTCGTCAATGGGTAAGTTTAAGTCTTTGATTTGTATCTGCAAGTAAAGTATAATGTATCATTAAGATGTCATAAACTCAGTAAAATATGAATTAATAAAAATTTTACATTTAATTCTTCCATTGTGTCTTCTAAAAAGCAGACTACATTGTCAAAAGAAGAAAATTCATTGTGCATAGGAAATTGAATCTCGGTTGGACGTCTCTCTCTCAGTAACTTTGCAATGTAATCTCCACTTTTTCTGATAACAGGTGCATGTGCCAAGTCGATAACGTCCTTTGGTAAAAATGTCCAGGCCAAACCCCATCTACCAACAAACATATCAGTAAATGCATGTTCACAAACAAGTAGAATAATTGTAGAAGTATGTTCACCGTTTTGTATGTCCCTGGCAAAATTCCGTCCACGTTGCATTTTCTATATTCTTTTTCTTTAAAAATTTCAACAAGAACAGTAAATTGCTTCTTCTTCCAAACATTGTGGTGTAAATCTTTACTCTTTCTTTCAATTCTATACTTTCATTGATCATTAGGGTTACGAATTCTCTTTCACCACCTTGAACCATGAGTTCACCTTTTTCTCCAGTTGGAGCATTTCTTGGTGGCATTCGTTTTGGCACTTTTTCTGATACTTCATCTGTTTTAAAGAAAGGTGGATTACACATTGTGAAATGGTATTCTTTGTCTTCATCAATTACATCTTTTAAAATGGTTTTCTCATCTATCTTCAGTACTGAAAAAAAGACGTTATTTTAACATTAAAATATATGTTAAATAAATGATATGTAATTTGTTATATTAGTTAATTTTACTTTTTATTAAATGTTGTAAGTTATTGTTTTCAATCTGTTCAATTGCTGTTTGTATACTGGTTTCATCAACTTCTGTTCCAATCATTTGATTTCCATACATTTTTGCAAATAACAATGGATAAATACAAACTGCACCTGTACCTGTAGAAACAAATTCAAATTCATGAAATCATGGAATGAAATTTTATGTTATAATTAGGCCATTCATTATACCTATGTCTACTCCTACAACATCTTTCATTTCGTTGAAAGAAAAATGTTTCATTAAATCTTCAATCCATAAAATATAGTTCAAACGTAATGGTAGTGTAGGTACTAATTTCTTTGGAGGTATTTTTACTTCTAAGTTGAAATCATGCTTTAATAATACTTCTGTAAGTACCCGTAAACTCTCCTCATTTTTAAAGTTGATCTTCACTTTACCTACTATATCCTGAAAATTGAATAAACAAATTACATTTTGTTTTTGATTTTAATAACATTAACACTATTATTTATTATGATATCTTACTATGTTTGCAACATTGCGAAATTCAGGATATAATAATGCAAGTTGTTTGAAGTTTGGTATTTTTTTATACTTATTCCTTGGATGCATAAATTTCCTTAATGACATTTTAAAATTTTTCTCGTTTATATTACAATAATTCTAACACTATGAATTATGTAAAATATATATATTTATATATTATCACAGTTTGTTTATTGTATCAGCTGATACAAAGATAACCCCTGAGTTTGTGTGCATTGAAGAATACAAGTTTTGTAATATAATTATATACTGATTGTTAAAGATTTTTGTTTAACAATCATTTCAACATTACTCTGAATAGTACTTTATATTTAAAAACCACTTAAAGTTATATCATTAATGTTAAAACGATATTAACATATCTGCAGTTTTGTCCAATTTTTCAGTATATTAACAGTAGTACATATATTTTTATATCCATATAATAAAATATACGTAACATTTAATAATTGTCAAACAGTATTTAATAAAATTGTTATTCTTTTATTAATTGTTTATACAGGTGCAGTAAATATTACTATGTATTAGCTGCGGGAATATTCCCAGACATAAATTGAAGAAAACCCAAACTAGTAACTTTCTACAATGATTTAACGGGTGAGTTTCTAATTACAAATATACAGTAGTTTTTAAAATTGACATTAATCCATAAGTTTTATTGTAAGTTTACTTAGTTACCTAAAATTCGAAATAAAACAGTGTAGTTTTAATGTATATTTTATTAGTATTTTAAACGTATAATAAAAAGAAAGAGAGTTTCTTGATGGGCTGAATGTTGGCAGCAGTGCGCGTGCTCAAATCTATCGTGATGACAATTTTAAGTGGTGACAGCCGCGTATGTGCCTCGTTGCCCTCGTAGCAGCGTTCTAACCGACTTAGCTAACACGAAACTGAATTTTTTGACTTGGTGCGTGATTTGTTTCGCGAACAACATATGGAATATCAATCTGATTAAAGGTACGTGGTTTACAGTACTTTTAGCACATTTCAGAAACAGATGGTTGTCGGTGAACCGTTTCGCCTGACAGTTTGTTAATATGGACAAGTGCCACTCTGACAGTTTTCCTTTTTCGTCGTCATATTGTTAGGCACCTGTTACTGATCTTTCGTTTCGCGTTTCTTTTAATCGATTCTCAACATTTCGTTGACGATACGTATTTCATTTACGCGAAAAGCGGCACGATATTCGTAAATTATGTACTGAAATGTGAATTAATGATGTCACGTTGAAAATATTTATTTCTTCTGTTATGAATTCTAATTCGTATAGGTCGCATTTCGTTTGGAACCTCCTCGTTTCACTAATTATGTTTATAATTTAAAACTGTAAAAGAGATAACATTATTGATTTTTGATTGGGAGAAATAGAAAATAATTAAAAAAAAAAATTTAATTGATAAATAGATAAAATTTTCAACTTGCTACTCTTATATTTTATTACATTTAATGAAATGTTAAATGTTAAAATCTAGAGCATTTCATTATATTTTTTAAATCTATACTTTCTATGTACTAATTTGAAATTTGCTTATCTGCATTATGATTGACTAATGTGTACAATGAAGTGTGCCAGATAAATGCTATATACGTATCAAGCTTACAGAATATATTTTGTAATTGAAGAAGACATTAAACTATGTACTTATCATTTTTAGCAAAATATGTTGTTAAGAGAACCAACTGTTTATATGGAAACATATTTACAGTTAGCTAGAGATAATTAGTAGTAGCAAAGGATTATATTTTATTTTCTTCACTCATTCAATTCAATATACTAGTTCAAAGTGCCAACGTTAAAATTTGAACATCATATTGTTTGAAAGAAAAACAAGATTTAAATTATTTCTTGAAAGGGTATCTTCATAAGAAAATCAATTATTTACACAGAAAGAAACTTACAGTTAGGTAGAGAATACCGGAAGGGTTACAAAGGATTACCTAACACCTTATTGTTTTCTTTTTCTCCACCCATTATATTTAATGAAATCGCAAACTAGTTCAAAGTACCAACATTAAAGTTTAAACGTCAGAATATCTGAAAAGGAATCTTTCTCATGAAAATTCAATGCATACACAATGCGTATTTCTCTGGAAACGTTGTTGCTGAAATTTTACAAAGCATTTGTAAAATCATCACATTCCACGAAACGCGATGCAACGCGTTAGATTCTCCTTTTTTCCATTTCTCGATCGCTTTGTTTCCACATGCATTTGGACGATTGCTTTCCACGATACTTATATATATGTATATATGTACGTAGCCGCGTGTTGTGCAACTGTAACGGTAAAGCGATCCGTCATTCATTCTTACGGAATAATTAAAAAGCATATTGTTGCGAGCCATGCGCGTACGCGAACCGATCGAAGAAGAATCGAGAAACTAACCTGACAAATCTCTCTTTCGATAAATGTGTATCGAAAGGTGTTCAACTTTCGCGATAATTGTTTCTTATTAGAAAAAACTACACATACGTGTATTACACCTGTATATTTTAGTATAGGAATGGTGATCTAACGTTCTATCACGAATTTCCTATTGTGTAACGCGACGCGGGAATTTTTTAAATTTATCAAAATCTATTTTAACGGCGCTTTGTTACCAACCAAGTAACTAGTAGCGCCAATGAGGTCAACAATAATATTTTTATCGTTATGTAGGTTAATTTTATTACATTTATCTTTAAATAGAATCGCAAATCGATTCTAGTTATATAACCTAATATTTCTTTTGTAAAAGTTAAGAAAGATCGTATTAGTATATTAAAAAATGGCGACTTCTGTATAAAAAAAAAGAAAAAAAGAAGAAATCATACATGATGTAAAAGAAGATATAAGAGCGTCTAAAAGCGATCAATTTCACGTTATTTCTAGTCGGTAGTATTTTATAAATGGAATGTACTTTTCCTCTACTTTTTAAATTAATTAAAGTTCCAATCGCGGAAATGAAATGTAACGGAATGGAGTGAACTCGTGCGCCCCTTTACATTCTCTTGCACGTGAACCAACAAATATTTACTGTTTAACAACTTAATTACATTTTTCTATTTGCCTTCGCCTGCCACTCTATTTGCCATTAGAATCTATTTAGTTCGATGTAGGCAACAGATAATTTCGCCTTTGTAATTGACCGTCGTTATCCCCGCCATTTCTCGATACATTTAAATGTTTAAATTTAAAAATATATTTCAAAATTTCAAAATTCTCTAAAATACGGTATTTCTTTTCTTAATTTCTCTTAAAAAATATATAAATTTTTATCTAACAAATAAACGATTTTTCAGGACAAGGTATTAGAAATAATTTCACATAAAATTTTATCTTCTGTATTGAATCGAATCGCTGTTTCTTCTTTTTCTTTTTTTTCTTCTTTTATTTACACGTTACGAAAGAGAGAGGTCGATGCGCATGTGGAGCATCCTGGCCTGCGCGGGCTCCATCGACCCTCAAACCATTTCGTACTTTCCAGTACGTGTTTGGCGATCGTACTGTGCCAGTTAATCGAAAATTAAAGAAAGAAAGAAGAAGAGGAAAGGAAAAAGAGCGAACGATAAAATCAAACATCGATTGGCCAATTAACGGGTGGACCCTTGCTCGTACGAGACTCTTCGTAATCGATCGTTATCCGTGAAATCGTGACGGTCTCATTATCCGTGATATCGTGATATCTCATTGCGTTAGTGATAGTTAAGGTCATCCACACCTGTCTCTTACCTTAACCCTTTCACAGATAATCGATTTCAATCAAAACGTTAATAACTTGATTCCCTGACTGGCGGGCCATTAAGATAACAACTATTTACATTTAATATTACTCTTTGACAATTTTATTGAATATTTCTTTGGGTATTCGTTATTTAATACATGAAAATATTACGTAGTGTATTCTGGGTCAGAGCTGACCCGGCATACACCGGTGTGTTAGTGATAGGGCCATCCACATCTGTCTCTCGTCTTAACCCTTTGTCAATTACTATATCAAAATAGTAATTGAAATTAACACCCTAAGGGGGTGCGAAGGTTCTTCAACTTTTGATTAAGATAAAATTGATAATTGTAATATAATTTATCAGTGCCTTTAGGGTTAAATATAAAGTATTCAATTTTTAGAAAAATTATATTTGATACATTGGTCGAAATTAAACCGGGTCCATTTTTAAATTGGTTCTAATTTGCGGGATAAATGGACCATGTTTATTTAATGGTCCCCCACTTTCATTCAGTCTGAAGATTAAAATTGAGAATGAGACGAATATATCCGGGAATTACGTAACATTTGGATCGATTTTTGTTTCAATACAAAATTATTCTGTGATAATATCCGAAACTTTTCTCATCCCTTTTGGGAAATCATTCGAGTGCCGTGCAGAATGGGGTCATAAATCTTGAGAATTTATTTAGGTTTGTAATTAACACCAGAATTAACAAACCGCTTAAAAATAGTTTGCTTCAGCTTTTTCATTTTGAATTTACACCTTTGTTACTTTTAATAGCTCTCGTGTTTCGAACGTACAAAAATCGTGATTGTTATTGTGTTGTTTAAATAATGTTTGTTGTTCAATGACTTCAAGTCATCGAGGCGCAGGAAACATCGAGTAGTTCTGAAGTGATTTAACATCGATATTTATAACAATCGCATCATTGCGGTGTTCAGAGTGTGTTCGAAACATTCTTGCATAGGTTCTCTATTAAAACTGTGCAATAAAAGAGACACTAAAAAGAGAGAAACACCCGCGAAACGTTCGGATGGGTCGCGTATGACCCAAACTTTCCACTCGGTGAAAAAGAATATTTTGCAATTTAATGTTGGCGTGAAATGATGGAAAGTGAAATGAAAGCGTGGAGAATCAAATGCGATCACGATTCTTCGATGAATTTATAAATTGTACCGTAAAATGATACAACAAATGTCTGGTTATACAATAATCCGGTAAAAAAAGAAAGAAAAAAATTAGAAATGCGGTGTAAAAATTGGTTCATCTTTCGAGAACAAACTCGTTGATCTAAAAAGTAGCTAGGTGGAAGTGGATGGAATAGCTTGGAACAACTCGAGTGGAATTTATTATCTTTTGAATAATTACCAACACTTATCTGTTGGACGAACACTTCATATATTACTAGTCAACATGTTTAATATATCTGAAGTCACAGTCTTATCGTAAAAAGCTTTCAGGTGTCCGAATATTATTTTCATTTGTCGATATTTTGTTTTTTAAATTTACTACCTTATGTGAATAATTAATAAATAGTTATTTTAGATTTTAATAATTGATTATGTACACTACAAGACGCATATGGTGTGTCATAGGTTATAAGGGATAGTTAGTAGAAGACACACAGGTGTGTCGTATACAGGGAGAGTCACTTAAGATAAGATACCTGAATAACTTGTATATTTTTTCAGATAGGAATAGATATTTTCCACAAAAGTTATTTGATTTTTAAGGGCCCATAATGTGGTGTACAGAACTTTAATTTTAGAAATGAGTTCTTAGAAAATTGTGTAGTCAATTTAATGTCTTCTTTGAAGCTATTAAAATGGTTTTATTTTAATACACTATAAGATATAATAGGATGATTTGTATGCAATTCTTAAAGTTAAAAATTACCAAATTTTCCAATCAAAGCAAAATAAGTAAAATATTGTAAAAGTTATTATTAAAAGTCACAAAATTGAAAATATGATGAACGTAACAGATACAGTGGTACAAAAGTTTGGGCACACCTGTGATTTGTAGGTACACGTTCGTAGGTGAATACGGAATGAAGAAACACCGTGGGTGGGAATCATGGATCGGTGATCACGCGTTTTTTTAACCTGGTTATCTTTTGTGTTTAGAATTGAAATCGAGTTGCTGTGGAATTCTATCCCAGTTATCCTCGTTTTCAGTTAAAAACTCACGGATTTTTAATCGGGAACTTAACAGTAATCGTGGAAAATGAATTTCATAGAAGCGTGCTAATTACATTGAAATTAAATCAAATCGTCTTTAATTAGAATATTGATTTTATCGTTTATATTACTTTCGATTCGATTCCGTAAGAACTACAGTACAAATACCAGATATTATAATTACAAAAATGTACAGTTTTATTAATTATATCCGAATTCAATTAAATCACCTTTAATTAAAATATTGATTTTATGGTTTATATAATTTACAGTGCGATTTCGTAGAGATTGTAAGATGAATTAGAGGTGTAATAATGACGGAAACTAATGTTCGAGGTTTACCTTTAATTAGAATACCGATTGAATGGTCCGTGTTATTTTCAATTCGATTTCGTAGGAATTATCAAGGCGCGTTATCGTTCGCACATTCGCGCCCGGATGTTCGTACATACCTGAAATTCCATGGTAATTCAGGCTACCGGGAAACCTAAATTATTCCATCTGTTAACCGGTGTATTTTGTGTTTGCCATAAGCCGTGCTTCGCGCGTTACGTTTGTTCGCTAATTCATTCGCACGCGCTAATTGCTCGGCTTTCTTCCTAATCTCTCATTTCTCGTTTGTGCGTTTGCCATTCCGCTGCCAGAAAACCTGTACCCTTAAAACGTTTCGAGATTAACAAAAATCCATCTCGATTAATTAAAACAAAAAAAAAAATATATATATTGCCGTCGAATCATTCTCGTTTCAATTAAAATGGGAACAAATGATCGGAGTTTCATAAACTTTCGTTCATTTCCGAAACTTCCCACTCGAGTATTCATCTAGGAAATCTATTTAAGACAAGTTTCGAGTCCACTTAAGGCTCAAATTCTAACTTTCGAGTTACCCAAATGGAGGTTCATTAATCTTTCAAGATCCTTTGGAACAATTATCCTTTAAATCCTGAAGAACTCCTCAGGTTCGGTCGTTATGGAGCGGGACAAAAAAATTGATTTATCCTCAGAATTAAAAATTCGGAAAGGTTTCTTCAACCCTTTTAAATGAAAAACAGAATGAAAGGATGACAAATTTGAATGGATCGGATTTTCGAAGAGAAAAGTTGAAGTGTTCGAGTATCGAGACTAGAACAGTACCGTGAATGATGGTTAAGTGTTTCGTGGCAAAAATGAAAGTGATCGTCAAGGTGTTCGAAGGAAAATAAATTGAACTATATTTTGAATCGAAAGTTTCATTTGCGAGAGCAAAACGAAAGGGTTTCTCGATGGTTCTTCGTGGTTTGCTGGCACCAGCGGCGGCGCGATGGACACGAAATAAAACGACGAAAAGGTAGACTGAACACGTTAATTTATATACTGCAATCAAAAAATTATTCGAATTTTGATTACATTTGTAATCATTTAAGTTCGTCTTAATTTATTTATTTAATATTGTATATGATATTTGATATCCATAAAATGATATGAGAAGAATTTAATTTCAATTTGTTTAATTTGTACCGATAAAAATAATTAAAAACCAAGTCGAAACATTTAAAAATCTTATATTACATCTGAAACGAAAACTACGTATTTCGCTTCGTATTGAAAGGGTTGGAAAAAAGAAGAAGAGAACATTCCTGTAACGAGTGTTCATCAACGAAGGGGATTGAAAAGCAACGAATCACCCTTAATTGACGATTCGATGATCTCTCGTTACCTCTAGAATCCGTTAATTACTTTAATAATTTGCTGAACGACGATAGATTACGATTTACAGTCGACAAAGTTCAGTTCGTTAGTGAAATTTTTTCGTTTCTCGTTTTAATTATTCTTCGTCGAACACAGTCGTATATCTTATCTTTGATCTCTATCACAAATAAAAAAAAGAACTAATTAAAAAATAAAATAGAAAATGCTCATTATTTTTTACATTCCCTCTCAAAAAATATTGACCCTTTTTATAATTTGGAACTTTCTTCATTAATAATTTCAAATTTTAAACATTACTATCCTAATTTAAATAATTAAAATACAATTTAGATATAATTGTAAAAGATTAAAATATTCGAATTTGCAGCCCCACCTTTGATACCGCAACACTCACCGACGAACGTGTTAATTTATTCAATGAACATCTCATAAATCAGCGTCGATGATCGAACGCTTCTGAGAACAGTCAGAGTGGCAAGGGTTAAAAAAAATAGCATCGCGTGGTATTCATCAATGTACGAGTAATCTAAATGAATGATTGGTTTGCAGGGGTCAAGAGAAGCAGGCAGCCGGACAATTAGGATTATCGCGTTATGGACCGCAGGTGATGAGCGTGTTGTGTTTATGCACCACGGTACATCAGACCGCTCCGACCAACAGCCAGGCAGGCAAGGTACTTCCTAGCTCGCCGCCGATTCAATCCGAGGAAGAGAGGATAAACTCGTCGCAGGAAATACCCACCGACGAGCTGGATCTATTAGCTAAGCTGGAGGAAGCCAATAGGTGAATTACCGCCGCCCAGAACCATCGTCCATTTACTCATCGTCCCTGCATGCGCTGGTCAACCTTGCTTTAGATATATCTTCGTGCTTCTACATTGTCACACGCATTATGATTTGTATGAATCGTGGCTCAAAGTAATTGGAGGATCCTAGACTACATATCTGTAATTTATAAGAATTAAACTCTTGGTACCAAGGTCCTAGAGTAAATGATATTTTGTAAAGATTCAATGCTATTCGATGCACTGTTCATTTATATAATTTCATTGAAACCACTGCATAACATTTTATATGATTCTGTCACAAGCAGGGGTACGCTGTGGTCTGTTTTTTTATTTCAAAGTTAGGGTGGTTTTTATATAAAGGATCCTTGAATCATTTTGAGCGAGCTGTATTTATATTCAGTTGTCATTCGCTTGTATTCTTTGTACATACGTCAGAGAGTCAGGGGTGCAAACAATAGAGAGTGCTATCAAAACTGATATCACCAGATACTTCATACGCAATCACTCAAAAGCTTTTTGTAACAGAGAAATACGTATTTTTCAATGGATTGATATGATTGATAACAGGCTTATCGAATCGGATGCAAAGTCGTTGAACTCGCTTCATAGCAATCACAGTAGGAAAGGCTCGGACACATCGCAGGTGTCGGTGGCGTCGGGGGGCAGCGGTGGGAATGGCGATGCTGCACCCCGACGCCACAACTCAGCCGATGGTGAAGAGAATACGTGGAGCCTGTGGGGTCATATCGTCGCTGATTGGGATTATCATTGGAAGAAGAGGAAAGAATTCGTCAAAGAGTTAGTGCGTCAAGGAATACCTCATCATTTTAGGTAATGGACCCATTCTTGAGAATCTTATCAGACTAATTGGTAACCAGTTGAAAGGTTAAAACATTCCAATGTATTTAATATAAAATTTGGGAAGAAACTGATCCTATTCATCCTTACAGAGGTATTGTTTGGCAACTCTTAAGTGGTGCTCACGATTCTCCTGTGAAAAAGCAATTCGCTGAATATATCAAGGCCACGTCCGCCTGCGAAAGGATAATCAGGAGGGATATAGCCAGAACGTATCCCGAGCATGATTTCTTTAAGGAGAAAGACGGACTTGGTCAGGAGAGTTTGTTTAACGTTATGAAAGCGTATAGCCTTCACGATCGTGAAGTGGGATACTGTCAAGGTTCGGGATTTATTGTAGGATTACTCCTTATGCAGGTACACTTTAATGTTTGTGATGAGAAATGAGTGAGAGCGATAGAGAGACAAAGAGAAAGAGAGTGAACGAACAGAAACGAGTACTTGAAGGCTGGATGTAGGTCGTCGCGGTTTCGTTCAAACGGTAAATTAAAATAGGTGTCAATTTGTTGTTGCAGCAAATGCCAGAGGAGGAAGCTTTCGCTGTACTGGTAGCGCTTATGCAAGAGTATCGTTTGCGAGACATGTTCAAGCCGAGTATGGCTGAATTAGGGGTGTGCATGTATCAGCTAGAACATTTAGTCGCTGACACGCATCCCGAGTTACACGCTCATTTCACGGCTCAAGGTTTTCACACGTCGATGTACGCATCGTCCTGGTTCCTTACGCTTTTCACCACGGCGCTCAGCCTGCCGCTGGCCTGTCGCATTTTTGACGTGTTTCTGTCAGAGGGCATGGAGATCATTTTCAAAGTTGCGCTGGCCATGTTGCATTTAGGCAAGGAGGATCTGTTAAGCTTGGACATGGAAGGCATGTTGAAGGTAATTCCCGATAAGAAACCACACAGCTTTCTGTATCTTACAAGAACATTTACAAGGATTACAATGAAAACACCCGTGTAATTTGATGTGTATGTTTCTAGAAGGCACACCCTTGTTTCCTTTCGTTAATATTGACCAGTCCTTTCGCCTATAGTTCTTCCAGAAACAACTACCTGGAAGAGCGGAAAAAGACCCCGATGGCCTCATGAATCTTGCCTATGGCATGAAAATTAATCCGAAGAGAATGAAGAAGCTCGAGAAAGATTATACCGTATTGAAAATGAAAGAGCAAGAGGAGATGGTCGAGCTTCGCAGGCTCAGGGCGGAGAACAGGTTGCTCAGACAACGAACCGAGCTTCTCGAGGCCGAGTCCGCGGAATTGGCGGACAGATTGGTCAGGGGTCAGGTATCCCGTGCCGAGGAGGAGGAAACCGCTTTCGTCGTGCAAAGGGAATTGGCCGCTCTTCGGCATACGCATCTGGAGACCAGTCATCAGCTCGAGCAGGCTCACGAGGAACTGAGGTCCTTGTCGCTTTTGTTAGAGGAGAACGTGACGTCGAAGCAGTCCTCCTTGGAGGAGATTCTCTCGAAGCAGGAGGCGTTGTCGCAGAAGGAGGAGATGATACAGTGTTTGCAAGAGGAATTGGTAAGGGTTCGGTTGCACGAGGCGGAGAACGATGCGACGATACGGGAGCTCAGATCCAGAATACAGGAATTGGAACAGGATAAAAAGACATTGCGGGAATCGACGCCGGACAATTCCGTCGCGCATTTGCAGGAAGAATTGATTGCCGTGAAACTTAGAGAAGCTGAGGCTAATCTTTCCTTAAAGGTAATTTTTCATTTTCTTAACACCTTAATTGTCAGAAAATACAGTACATTAAATTTATGGTGTTCAGCTTTTTCTGTTGGATAGATCTTCGATATAATTATTTGCAATCAAAGTGTTAAAGTACTTATTATTATTTACGATAGTTAATAAACTTACGATAATGAAAGAAATTTATTAGGATCTTCGGCAAAGAGTAATGGAATTGAGTTCTGCCTGGCAAAGGCATCTGCAAGAGCATCGCTCAGCGCAGAACCAGCCAGCGAGCGATTCCACGCCGAAGAAGTTACTGTTCTGGGAGAACCGGGGCCACGAGGTGCAAAAGTTCGAGGAGGACCTGATGACGACCAGAATCCGAGAGATGGAGGCCTTGACGGAAGTGAAAGAACTCAGATTGAAGGTTATGGAGCTGGAGACTCAAGTGCAGGTCGCCACGAATCAGCTCCGTCGTCAGGACGAGGGGGGCAAGTTGCTTAAAGACGAACTAGAGGCTGCCTTGGCCAGAGAAAAGGAGCTTACTGCCAAATTAAGGGAGCAACAGCACAAGTATTCTGACCTGGAGTCGAAGATGAAGGACGAAGCCATGATGGCCAGGATACGCGATGCTGAGCACGCACAGCAAGTGGCTGAACTCACCCAGAAGATATCTCTTCTTGAATTAAAAGTACTATCTCTTAATGCACACATAATCTAATTTATCCAATTTAACCTTTTTTCATAACTAATGGATGAACCAAAATTGTTTTTATATAAGTCTTCAAGTTCATTAGTTTATGAAAAAGCTTGAATTGGGTTTAGGATTAGGTGGACCACCCTCTATAAAAATATTCAAAATGCTAATTGTCTTTATTTATTGCAGAATGAAGAAATGCATGCGGAAGGCGAACTTAGAAATAATTTGGATGATAGTGAGAGAGTGAGAGAACTGCAAGATAAAGTTGCAGAATTGAAAGCCGAGGTAGGTGGTAATTATGGATTGTATTTATGCTGCATCAATGAAAGCATTGCTTTAAAAATTGCAGTAAGGGGTGATTGGAAGAAATGTTAAGTCTAAATAATTTATGTTTCTATGAAAAGAAAACAGATTCAAATTTATCATTGATTTTTCATTTATTGCATGTGAAAATTAATATATGTTAGGGCGGTTCTATTATTTCAACGAGGTTTACCGGTAATTTAGAGTTAAACGTGAAATATACTACATATATATAGAAAGAGGTTAAATAATTTAAATCTAATGAAAAGGTAAAGTATTAATTAAGCAACGAAAGTAAATGGAATAACTAAGAATGCTTTCAATTATGCACAAGTATAATTATTTTTATAGACGTCTACGATCGTTAATAATTCTCGTTAAATCACTTCAGTTGAAATTGAAATTCATACCTTTGTTTAATCATTAAACAGGTAGAAGTAATGAAAGGTAGATCGTAAAGATGTAGCGTTATGATAATTTTTACAGTAGTTGAAACTCCAGTTGTTATTCAATTTGCTACTTGATCGTAAGTTAGTTTATCTCGAAGCTTGTAGATTTACGTAATCGTTGAAATTATCGTATATTTGAAGATAGAAGTAATACCAGTTGAAAGTTCATTACAGGATCTTGATTTGTTACTGCGATTCCTGCATAATCATATAAATTGTAGACACAGAACCACATCAATTCTATACAATTACTGGTACCATTAATACAAACATAATTATCTATGAATAACAATAAGCAACAGTTCCATTAAATAGAATTTATTTTTTATATATCATTTAAATATCATTTAAAGGGAATTTATTTGTGAATAAATTTTATTTTTCTAATTGTGTTCACACATTTGCCATAACGCACATAATTTTTTTTGTGTAACACTGTTTTCTTTTTGTGAAGTGTTCATATATTTATCACGTTAACTCTCATTTTAAGGATCATGTTTTAGGAATTCAACACTTGTTGCTTTTTTCTACTGCACCGATTCACGTATCACAGAGAATTCAGTTTTCAATGTTCTACCAAAACATTTTCTTACCAATTACTCTGAATTATGTCGACAAGCTAAGTACAACAACAAGAATTGTATATAATACAAGCTATTAATTGTTCTGTCTGTTGAGTGTATAAAATTGCATCTGTGGCGGTAACATGTAATATAAGCAAAGATGTGATTTTTGCTTCTGTATTACTGTGACTCACGATACTATGCACAAATTGCACCTCTTACTGCAATGTTACGCTAATTGTCACGCTAACGAACGGTATACTTTTTGTTAAAATTATACATTGTCGAAAATTGTCCAGATATTTGAAAAATTTGAAATTTCTTCTGTCTAGAAATAAAATAACATTTTACAAGATTCTCATAACTAATACATCTCATACTCTGTCATTAATGATTAATTGTTGCAACGGAAAGCAAAACATATGGTGGTCTCACTTATCACATAAACAGATATTATATTCCTACAGAGGTACCTGTACACGTTAAGAATTCATCGCGTTTCATCATCAAAATTACATTCCTATTCGTTTCTAATTTTATGTGTTCATTGTAATTTAATTGGATTACAAGTTCTCTAAAATATCAAAGCTTTGAGGATAGGGTTGCATTCTCGGCTTGTTATGTCCTTGCTACAATGCAAACTATGAACAATAAATGTCGAATTGCTTTACATTTAACTTGATCATTATTATGGTATTCGCTCATTTGATGTTACTATATCACATTTCAAGTAAAGAAGACATTATATCTTTGAGGGCATCATAACGATACAAGAAAATATTTATCTTTATGTTTCAATAAATTGTACATTGAAAATTTGCAATCAAGCATTGAATTTATAAACTAAATATCTGATGATGTTTTAGAGATTATAACATCAAATTTTCAATGTCTTTTATGTAGCTACATACTGAGATTATTTTATGATAAATCAAGCTTGCTATTTATTATACTAATTGTGCTTTAACATCATTATATTAGATATTGAGAGCTAGCACAGCACGGAGTTAATTAATTCATTCTTTAAATAAAAATTGAGAGAACACCTTCAAAGATATCGTTCAATTTACTTTGATACTTTCTATTTGCAAAATGTTTAGCAAAAGTGCATTATAATTGTCTATTGCTAATTTCTATTCAATGATACCATGATACAGTGTTGTTTGCTTTTGTAATAATGGAATTCTTATTGTGTAAAGGTACCAGACACTAACACAATGAAACTAATGGTCTTGTAAAACTAACCCTCTATTGCTGTGTTATCTCTGTCTCCTTAGTTCCCTACGCCAATCACCAGCCCGGAGACTGAGCCTTGGCGCTGGCTCGAGTAAGTCTTTACCCATCCGTAAGCATTATTTTTTCCATTTCATGTACGTAGCATGACATCAGTGTGAATTGTATTAAGGAATTATATTTCTCCTCTTGTACATATTTTTTATACAAATAAGTCAATAGATACAAATAATTTAAGTTTAAGGAATTGAATCTCCCTGAGTAGCTCAATGAAATTTTAGTCTGAATCATTTAAAATTATTATCAAAGATACTCTTATGTATAATTTGTAAATATAATTGTACATAAATGCATTCGCACCTAGTGTAAATCCTTACAGATAAAATCGTTCATCGAATTTATCATCCTTTTAAGGAATTCCATCCTTATGTTTAATATGTTTCAAACTTTTACTGATTGTATGCCTTATGATCACTGTTCGCATGCATTATTTTTGCTTTGTTTCATCAACAGTGTGGTTGAGGTTTTGATCAATACCCCTTGAGCAAAATTTTCCAAGATAATCATAATTAAACAGCAATCAATGTGCATGTTGCTCTATATAATATTTAGGATAATTCTTCATCTATACATCATTGTTTTGTTCAGGATAATGGTTTCATCTTTTCAAACAAGCAGGGTAAAAATGATTCTATAACTCTACAATAGTGTTTGCCTGTGTAATTGTAACACTGACCTCCTGATACTTTCCCAAAGATCTATCTTGTACGCAATAGTCCTTATACATTGATAAACAATGCAATTAAAGTAGATTTCCTCCTCGAGCAAGGAAAAGAAAAATTCTGAAGCACAGTTTCTTTTCTACATACATGATGTACAAATGTTTCGCAGAGATTGCTGCTCAAGTGATTCACCAAGCTGTTACTGTATTCTCTGTGTGTGTCGCAGGTCATGAGATTAGAGAGTTGGAAGCAACATTGGACAGGTCACGGTGGTCAGAATGTGAGAAGCTTTAGTGTCGAAACCGAGAGCGAGCTGGATGAGCGGGATCTACGAATTTGTTTACAGGATCATATCAATGCGACCACGCAAAATTCACCAGAGGTATAGAATTCCACGTATACCAGAAATTAGGCAGCTAAGTGTCGTTACACACATACATACACACACATACACGCGTACATACACACCACGTGCATACATAAAAGTATTCCATTGTCAGAGCAAGATGGGACCGTTTTACGTTTCCGTGATCACGCTTTTCGCTGTAGAGAGAACGACGAATAACGCACATAGAATATTATAAATCGACAAACATAGGGATAAACGATTATGTTTTAGGTTTCGTGTAATATCACTATAGCTCGTGATGTATTAACAGCATATTAGCGATTAAACTAGGTGTAATCTGGTGGTCATTAATAATCTATTCGATCTTTCTTTTGTAATCAGACTTCGAATTTTTAACAATTCCATAGTAACGTCCGAGTCTATTTTTTTAAATATCTTGTTAAATAATTTTATTTAGTACGATGGCTCATGACGTTCCAATATTTTATTTTTAATATTTTTTATCGAATCTTGACTTAACTTATCATCATAGTCGCGGTTAATTAATTTTAATTCGTCGATTCATCGAAGTCTGTTTACAATTGACAAATGCTAGATTAATATTAACAATGTGACGCATAAACGACACGTTTTTTATACGTATTACGCATTCTGTGTATTTTTTGTAATTTAAACCAAATGTAATTCCATTTAAGGAATTGTATATTGAATAGACGTTCGTCGCCGGTTAAATCGACGAGTTAGATTTGTCATTTTCAATTATAAAATAAAAATAAAAAAAAGAAAGAAAGAAGGACGAGGAACGTGTGTCTCTGTGCAGACACACGATGATGTACGTTAGAGTCTCGTTAATGAAATTAAATAATAGTAGCAACGTAAAAGAAACAAAAGAAATAAAATGAAACTTAAATAAACGAGGAGGAAAGAATGAGATGCGAGTAATTAAACTTTAAAAAATAAAATCGACAGAGAAACTTGTAATTCCGTAACTTGTGTAGATGAACTGCTGAAAAAAACGATCGTGAGCGAAGCGATGTTCTTTAAATGAATTTACTAATTGCAGATTATTGAATGCGAAAGCGAAACCGAACGAGATAATCGGGAGTACTTGTAAAACTTAATAGCCCGGATAGCTCGTTCCTTAAATAGCGACTTCCTAGGGACAAGTGATAATTACTTCCAACGTAAGTAGCTGCGCCAGATCCAATCATTCATTGCTTTCTTCTCGACAATCTTTTTTCTTCTTTTTTTTTTTCTATTTTCATTTTTTCAGAGCTTACTCGAACCCTTAACGATCCATCCCCCTTAAAACGTGCCTCGTTGAGAATTCCAAATAGCCAGGATGCTTATTTACTTTACGGATAATGGAAAAAAGGGAAAGGTCGATAAAAAGGATGCGTTTTTATCTGCCTTCGTTCGACTAGTGCAATTAACACGTTATCTGCGGATTACAAAATTTGCCTCAGGGTAGATGCTCGATCGAGGGTAAAACTTTTGATTGCATTTAGCGTTTCTTCAAAGTTTACACTGTGCTGAAGTAATAATAGGGCATGACTTTTAAAACACCAATTTTTGTACAATGACTGCCTTGACTGCCACATCATCCATACATGGGTGACACTTGAATTTCCATTATAAACCATTGCCCATATTATTAGGAATTCTATAATTTATTTGATTACAAATTTTCCCCTTAGTTATTAGAAATTATAGGTAATAAAAATAATAAAATATAAAACTTGTCAAAAATAAAATTACTATCAAGTAGAATTTTTAGTACTTGCAATATGGCAGTTAAAGTGTTCAAATAAGGGTGGAATTTATATTTAACCCTTAATTACCATTGGATAATTATTGTGTAATTTTATTTTCACTTTTATGTCTTTAATTCTACAACAACACAGCGTTTATTTGTCAGAAATGCTTCTCACAAGAGTTTTGCTTTCAAGCGAGCACGTAACCCTTGCGTGTACGCAAATTACCAATGTAATCTCTTTTTAATGAATCTAGATTATTTAAACGAAACGTCCGTCGATAAAGTGTTAAGATACTGTTCGTTCTGTACATTATCGACGAATATTTCAAGGTATTACGTCGGGGATAGATAATTATACGTCGCGAGGAATTTTACTAGGTAATTTTCTTTCTAATGTGAATTTTAAGCTCAATCGATCTTCCCTTCGTAAAGGGAAGGTTCTCCTTCGATAAGTACTTAGAAGTTTGCACATAATTGTATATGTTGTTCATTAGGAATTAGCAAATGAGATTTTAAAGAAGCAATATTTAGTACTACTTAAACGTTTTTGTAAATGTGCGCTTAGAGTCAAAGTCAATTTTCTTTTCATTAGGTGTAAAATTTTATTTGTAGATAAAGAAATGTTTTTAAATGTATCCTTGCTCCTTCTATGATAATTGCGATCGTGCGTTTTATGATAATTAATCAACATGTTTGTATGCGATGATTGATTTCGTTGGAACGTTAAGGGTTGAAATCGCGTACACAAGTTTATCGCTTTGGCCTAAATTATGTAAATTTGTTCATTTCGTTTCTTTTGTACACAATTGGCTCACGACGTGGCTAAACCGAGAGAACTCGCACCGAAACACCAAATGATTTTGACGAATAAACAAAAATTGTCCGCTTTCATGCACGTTCGATTCGAGGAAAACAGCATGTACACACCTTTGTAAAGATCGTAGAATTCCGTCGATACGAATCACCCGTATCATTTGTTTTCCTTTTTTTTTTTTTTTTGTATGCTGAATAAGAAGGCTAGGCAATTAGATTTTCACATTCCCGAGATGATCGACGATTCTTTCCATTTTTATTGTAAAAGTCTGACCGTGACTCGCTTTCTGAATGAATTCATTATTTTTGCGCCGATCGTCGATTTTCTTTGCTTGAACATTGGATTGCTGCGTTTATGTTAATTTAAATACAATTGATGCTTCAGTTTCAAGGTGTCAGGTAAAATTAGAATATTGGATTCTAAACGCTGGACGTTAAAGTTACACGCTAAATATACCACGCATTAAAATCTCCAATTGAAACGTACAGTATTCGTTAAGTGCTGTTTCACTTGCAATTCATTTTTCCAAAATTGTATTATAAGTAAAATATAAGTAGAATTTATTATTGAAAATTGTACGAATGTGACTAGTAGCAATTCAGTGTTATTCAGCGAATTAGTCGATGAGAGAATCAGTGATGTACTGCTTTTACACGTTTTCGTAAGAGACCAAGAATTTGAGAGACGTCGTTGCGTAGAAAATTGTCGAAATTTGCGTATTACATGTACATAGAGGCGCGCTAATACCAACGCTTACTGGCACAAGCTCAATATTTACCATTTAAGAAAGGTTCAGTTTCTAATCTTTTCAGATATTTCGCCAGCGGTCAAAAAAAAAAAAATATTTTCGTTCCCTCTATAAATAAGGAGAGTAATAAGATAATTTCGGTACTGCCTGATACCAGTCAACTGGATTTAAGCGCAATGGCTACCGTTGATATAATTAAAAATCTGTTAATTTCTTTTATGAAGATTAATCTGTATTGCTTTTGCAAATTTACATGTGCAAATTAATTAATTAACTATTGCGCTTAAGGAGACATCGATGCGCAGGGCAAATAAGAAAAAATAATTACTTGTATTTAAGTGAAAGATAATTAAGGTGCAATTTTGTGTGTAAAGAAAAAAGAACTAAGGTACAGCTTCTTTATTACAAATTACAGAACTGTAATATACACAAGTACACGCCAGTATTTTTATTTTAAATAATCGAAACGCTTCGATGTGAAAAGAAAAGATTTTTTCTTAATGCGAATTTTATTGCTTTTTTGCGAACAGCAATCGAGATTAATTGCGATGAAATCAATCGATGTTTTGTGAATTCTCGAGTGTTTTATTTCGAGAAGAAAGTTTCATGAAATTTGTAGAATACATTTTTTTTTTTAATCGTTCCTCCTGGATTCGTACTTCAATAATCAGTATTTATAAAAGTGACGAATAGTTTCTTAGGAGAATTTTATTTTTAAGAAGCATTTCCTACGTATCTTCAGTATTTCTTATTTAAATTTCGTTCAAGCAAAAAGGTACAGTGTTTGATTGTAACGATGTTCGTAATTCCCGTGTTTCGTGAATTAGCGAAGTTCAAATTTTCCCGGGAATTCATTGACCAATCTAAATGCGTGCGTTCGATAGTATCGTTTGATCGTTGTTGATCGATCGTTCGACAGACGATCGCCAATTTCAGTCGAGTAAAAAAGGCGCCACTTAAACGTACGTAACGTTCTTCTTAGCGCAAAAAATACATTGTTTTTGCCTGTTTTCCTTTTACGTGTTTCTATTTTAAGAAACTACCGTCAATTTTTTAAAGTACGTTTAAAATTTTACAAAACAACAACGCTGTCCGATCGTAGTTCGCGGCATTTCGTTAAGGATCATTCCAAAGTAATTATACACACATTGTAAGCATTTGGCGCATTTATTGTATTCCAAGAACAAGCGGTTATGAACGAAGCATATTTCTTAGTGATCTTTTCCAACTGTTGTATACAAGATATTTCGACGGATAACGCGCACACTATGGACAACGATATGAATTTGTCACGAACATTGTGGGGAATATTATAACATCAGGAGTAAATAAATTTTTATTCACTTTTAAGGCTTCTGTCTCTTTCCCGCGCGCACGAACGCGAGAAGAAACGCCCAAAATCGTTTAAAAATATATTGTATACTACGAAGGACGAACTGAACCCGAAAAGGTCATTGTTTTTCATTTTTCTTTTTCATACGCCATACAATGTTTCATAATGTATGTATAGAAAATAGAGAGATGCAATACAAAAGATTTTAACGCATTTATTCATTCTTTTATTTTGTGAATAATTCAGGTTACTTCGAATTTCAGTTCCTTATTCTTTCGATTATTCGTTTGCGCCTCGAAACAAGGGGACCTGGCCGCCTCCTTATGGCTATTGATAGCTCCCAAGTGAAACGGTACCCCACAGGAAAGGTATAATCCCGCGTATAGACTTAACAATCCCAGAACGATATTCTGAAAGAGGAAGAAGGACAAAAGGGGAGCAATAGCGTCGAAGAAAGCCGAGGCATCGTCGAAGAGCAAAGACAAAAGCAAATAACGGAGACCATCGAGTGATTCGGGGAGACTGCGCCCATGGGCGGCGCAACTTGTGGCAGGTAGTTTTCCAAATGGAGTCTATCGGCCAGAGAGTAGAAAAAAGTAATCCGTGAAAAGGGGTTCGTTGTTACGCCGGTCTGGTGCGACGTTGCCGGTTCTATACAATTGAAAAGAGCGGTTGGCCGGGTTGGTCCAGGACCGAAACTAGGATGCTGTAGGGCCCCTCTGTAAACTGCCTCAGGAAAGCATCGGAAGTTTAATTAATACGAATCTCAAACTATACCGAAAAATGTATCAAAACGGGACAGAAACAACAAATATATATGTATGGAAGGTAACGTCCATGATTATAGAATACAGTTGATATAAGTAGATAACTGTCGAGATAGATTAAATAAAGGAATACATGTTTATTATTAGGCCGTTTCGTAGCTTGTACTGGGGTACCTAAATACATAGTTGCGAGTTTGTCTGGCCCTCTTGAGGTAGCGGTGGCGGCAGTGTTGCCAAGCAAGATTAAACCCACGGCGAAGTGGAAGAGTCAGCTTATGGGGGTTTGCGGGAGGTAAGGAGAGAGATTTGAAGGGAATCGGAGTGAGAAAGAATGGTATAATGTGACGAAGAGGGAAGGAGCGGCACGCGGACCGGGCAGGGGTGGCGGACCAATTAAATATGGCGACGGCAGTGGGGTGTGGCGCTTGCGCATGCGCATCGCCGATTTCGGGCTGGGGGACAGGAGCCGCAGATAGAACAGGGCAGCGGCGAGAAGGAACCGGCCGGCAAGCAGAGGGATCGAGGAGTACCCGGCGTACGTTTGTGTTGTGCGCGCTCTCTTCGAGATAGGCTCTCAGTGTCGCCCGAGAAGTTGTCCCTCGACGTTTGTTCTTCGATCGCTCGCACGAAGCGTTTCTTGTTTTGACTGAAAACCGAACTTGTGAAAAAAAAGGGTAATCAAGATGACGATGGCAACGGAGACAGAGAATACCGGGCCGGAGAGCAAGGAGATTAAGGACGTGAAGGAGATGAAAGAGGCGCTGAAGGACGAAACGCCGCCGGACAATAAGCAAGAAGAGAAGGATGCGGCGAAGAAGGAAGAAAGTGGGAAAAAGGAGGAGGCTACTGACGCCGCTGCTGCTACGGCATCGTCTGCACCGACCAAGGCTATCAGCGTGCATAAGACCAACTACGAGAAGGACGTTGTTTATCTGTATCAGTTCTCCCGAACGCCGCTTTTGCCCTCCATCTCGCCGTATTGTCTCAAGGTGGAAACATGGTTACGGCTCAATGGCATCAGATACGAGGTAAGTTTTCATTTGTTACTTGCTTAACGTCGAAAACGTTCGAATTTCGAGATTATCGCGACAAGGAGAGACGGGAGATCGATGGAGTACAATGCTCCCAGATTGTACCCTAGGCGTCGTGTTTCTTCCGGGTAACTAAGAACGCGTCCTTTTACCTTCGCATTTATTATTCAGTTTCGGAGTAAAGTTTTAATTCGTTGGTTCTGCCAAGAATCAAGTAACACGTAGTTTCGCTGAACCGGTGATCGTTTTATATTAGAAAAAAAAAACGAAACGAAGAGAAGGTGGATCCTTTACCGATTATTTCAAAATGGCGACTCTTGTCAACCTTCGTGCGTTCAAAGCAATGTTTAAACGCGCTTTTAAACGATTGTAAATCGCTTTTCGTTCGTTTATATGAAATCTCCGGTTCGATTTAATCGCTGATCCATTTTATAAATGTCTCGATCATTAATTCCTTCGTGATTAACGATCGTCGTGTAAATTTGAAAAGCCCTCTCCGTACGATATCGATCTCTCCGTAAAAACCGAGAACAGACATTTGCATGATTTTCTCGAATCGTTGGTTTTGTGAATGTACATTTTCGAGAATTTTACGATTATAATTTCAAATTCTACCGAAATAGGATATCTAAGATTCTCCCAACAGAATAATACACTGATTAGGTAGCCTACTTCGAATTTACAGACGCAAATATTTATAGAAACCGTAGTGTTTACATCCGGGCATTTAGACAAGCGGCGATAACGTACCCACGACTCTTTTGACGGGGGCAAAGCTTAAGCATGTAATCGCGCGCGTAATAGCTAAACATGCAAGTATCTCATTCCCATTATACATATATGCACGTAATGTTACATTCAATCTGAATAATCCAATGATACATTTAAATCTGATACACATATGCATACGTGCTTTTGAATCAAATAATTTAACCATCGGCCCCCCTCCATAAAAACTTAGCCTCCAAAACAGAATATCTTGTTCCAATTTCGAAATATAATTACCGTACAAAACGATTTCTCTCTACTTAGTAACGTTTTCTATCGTAAAGTTTTTATATCCGGTGCTGGAACAAATGCACCAGGATGACGGGATATTACACGCGATCGAAAAGCATGAAAATACATTTTCTCGCGAAAGAGGTGAAAGGCCCGCCGGCATGCATTCCTACGGACTTTTAAAACGGGTTTCAGTGGTTGTGCATCGGGGATGGAGGGGGAGGGAGGGATGGGGGAGAGAGCAAGGAAAGCCTATTGGAGGGCTTCCAAGTTGAACAGAGCAAAATGCCCCCGTGTGTGCGTGTCGAGGTTCTCTCGATCCTGCGCCGTTCTGTTTTCGGGGGGATGGAAGGACGCTCTAGACCCCTTCGGGCTTACGCACACACACACACGCGCGCACGTACACGTACACACGCGTCAAACCAAGAGCTGGCGTTTTGCCGAACCATGTGTTGTGTCTCGATGAACACAATGCATCGATCGATATCGTGAACGAACAAACGCTCGCAAACCAGAGGACAAATTTTTTTTTCTACTCGAGAAATCGACGCAATGTGTGTCGTATTTTTAGACGACGTCGCACTTGCATCGTTCGTTACGGCGATTTTCTGTTTAACAAGATTTTCTAGATTCGTCGTGAAGTTTAATGGTTAAGGATGGTTAGTTAGGTTAGATTAGGTTGACGAATAGTTAACCTCAAAACGCAATAATTATGCATATATTTCCATAAATCTTATATTTTCCAGAGATTTAAAGATATTTTCTAACACTTTATGTTTAATTCAACAGTTTCTAGTACATTCTGAGCGAACACCGTTGAAAAACGAAATATAATCTTATTTCTTGACGTTAATAAATTCCTCCCCGATAGATCGAAACGGCGTTTAACCATATATTGAATAGATTGTTAGAGTGGCATCTTTTTGGCGCGCAAGTTCAAATCCCCTCGAGCAAATTCCCTTTTCTCACAACGTGCTTACAATATACTCATAAAACGTCTAGGGAATTCTCATAAAAGAGTAAAACGAAGCAGCATAGAGTCTTTTTTATTCCTTTTTCGGAAGATAGCGTACGCAACGGCCACGTATCTCCGTGGCTGTTTACGCGCGTTTTTGCATCAATTTATTTATATCGTTGCTGTCTGGCAAAGGGGTGATATTCGTCGCGGGTCGCGTACGCGTAGAATACACACGACGATAAATAATCAGAGCCGAGAAACTACGAAAAAGCACGTAGCACCAGCCATTTTTCTCGATAGGTAATGAAATTTCGTTTGAACAAACGCGACAGCAATTTATTTCGAAACGATAGATCAATATTTATTGAAAGGATGAAGAATTTTTATTGAATCGTACAATTCATCGTACACGTATGGAAAGATCGTAAATATTGTTCAAACAAAGTAGGAACGAATCAATCGATGATAGACTGTGGTTCTATTTTCTGTTTTAAAAAAAAGGAATGGAAGTCCAAGAATTTTTTCCTGCTTTCCTTGAACGTTATTTGGAACGAGTGGAATTTTATCCCATGGTGGTCGTCGCCACTTTCGAAACACTTTTGAACACGTTCGCCAGTGGATGCTCTTTTTCATCTGGCCGCCTTTAAACGTGGGGTCGTCCACGACATCTGTTGAACATAAACGCTTTTCCTCGAAACGGAGCCGCGCAGGGATAATGTTTGTTCGAGGGCTTGAAAAAGCGGATTTCAACCGGGGACCGATAGTGTTTCTAATTCTTTCTGCCTGTTCCGCCGCGATAACGTTCGTACGGATGGGTCGTTTGTGGATCGTCGATAACGATCCGTAGAAAAAACAAAAGAAAGCAGCGGGGCTATTTTCTACTTTCCAGACGGATTTAAACGGTCCCCCGTCGTACCGGGCTATTTTTAGACAACCCGATGAACGATTGCACTTTATGTAATTCGTCCATTGCGATTGTCGAGCGTTACCGACGCCTCCACTTCCGGTTCCCCGTTCCCGATTCTCCGAACGTAATTGGTTATTTCATGTACACGCCCTGCAAATAATCGTTAACCCAAGTTATCATCCATCGTGCCCCATTAAAATTTTTAAACAAAATACTTCTTCGTTTAAATAGTTCTCTCTTCATGGTCCGTCGTTCGAGGGTAAAATAATTTTGTGCTAATCGCAGTTTGCGTGCAGCTTATAAAATAATTTGAATATTAAAACTATGTGTAATGGGTACTTGTGTAAAGGTTTCCTCGCGAGTACAACAATTTGTAATTTAATGAGCCGCGAGTCGTGCGAGGAACGTTTACAGATTGTATATCCATATAAAGAATCGTGGTAACCCTTTCGTAATGGGCGCTCGTTCGAATGGTAAAACGACAGAACTGGAACAAAAGAGGTCACAGGTAATACGGAGGAAGTCCCTATTGAACTAATCATTACCAAGATAGGTATAAATAACGCGTGGAGTGGCCTCAATCAATTGGCCAACTTGACCAATTTTATCCTGGACGTACACGTTGCATCGAAATCCCCCAAAAAATCGCTTTCGAACGTTCTGAATGCGTTTCTTTGGAACCGTCTATTTGTACGTTTCCCGTGTTTCGCTCGCGAGGTGTTTCTCTACGAGAACATCAATCTTGTGATAGTAGTGTATTGGTAAGCGTTGCGTTTATTGGAAATATAATTACGGTCTTGTTAGGGGTTTGATAATTACAGTGTAGAAAACCGAGATGCAATCTTCGGTTATGATGTATTGTTACTTGTTTCTGGTTGCTGCATGATTATACAGGGTGTGCCACTTACTGCCAGCTATACTTTCTTCATTATTTTAAAACAGAAATTGAAACATATTTATCAAATTATACCTCAACGTTTCTATCAAATAAATTTTTAACTATTAAACATTACTTACAACATTACTTGTATGCTATATTGGATATAGGACGTATACGATGCATCATCCATACTGCCATATAGATACTTACACGACGCACCTTGTGCGTCATTCATATCGTTACATAGATGATATGTGACGCACAAGATGCGTCGTCCATAAGATAGCATACATACTTATGTGACGCACCCGGTGCGTCGTTGCGTATACCGTATGGATAATGCAAGACGCACACGCATTAAAGAAACATGATTTAACGGCAAGCGTACGATATATGAATATTCATGTCGATAATGGGCAGTCCTTGAAAGGATAGACGATTTGCATGCCATTGGGAAACAAAAGAAAAAGGAGGAGAGAGAGAAACACTTTCGAGATCCGTATGGCTCGGTTCGGGCGACGAGTCGCTAACACGTAAATGTGGGTTATGAAAAAATCTGAAACAAGGATTCTCTATGTTTCGTATCTTACTTCTCACGCTTTCTTGCCAAGACGCGCGCTTTTCGGTGCGAAAGTTAGCGGGACACGGGAACGCGTGAAATTGTGCTAATTTATCGACTGCCTTCTCTCTTTTTCACCTCATTTCCTTTTTTTTTTTTTCCCTCCTCGACCGATGATACATTATCGCGCGTACGCGAAACGTTGCCGGCTTCGATGGTACTTAAAATTTTTAATAATTCGTACAATTTCATTGTGATAATCGTATATTTTATGGAATCAGTAGATTTTTTAAAGTATCAAAAAAGGGATTACTGAAAGTATTGGGTTAATTATTTCAAATACGTATCGCACAGTTGCTATGTTTCAAATTCAAGTTAGAACTAATTCAACAAATCTTCAATCGATCAGAATTCAAGATTACTCCCCGTAATACATATTCGATGCTTGGAATAGTGCGAGTACATGTACGGTAACATAGGAAGGACTCGGGTAACCGATGTTCCGCCGAACTTGGGAACAGAATTGCGAACGGCTCGAAACCGTGTCGGTTCGAAAACTATGGAACATCGAAACTCCGTGGACGAGGCACGGAGCCGACGTGACACTTTTTTCACCCGTACAAAGGCAACGAAGTGTACACGGGTTGTACGTGCGGTACCCATACGTGGCGCGCGCATGCCCCCATGAAGTTCGTCGGTTGAACCATTTGTGTGCTCGGTACAATCGATTGTTTCCGACGTTTCTCCGCCGCGCTAAACTCGTTTCCGGTCCGATTTACTCGCGAACCGGTATCCGCGAGTACATGCCGAGCACGAGAGGTCGACTATGAAAGCGATACATTATAATTACGTTTGCAACTCGCTCATTGAAGCGACCGTATGGATAGCACGGTGCACGGTGTGCAGGATGAAAGAGGTGTTTAGGGGGTGGGAGGGGGGAGGGGAGGAATTGCATTTGCACTTTTGCAATAAACAGGCAACTCGCGGAGCGGAGGATTCTCCTGTTCGGTGCTCCATCGAGCATAAGTGGAATTATACTTTCATGACGGCGTAATGAGAGAAAGCAGATCTCGTTGCAAGAGAACGCTGGTGAATCCGATCGAGGTCGCGGATCTCCTGTCGGCAACCTTGCGCCGTTCTTCGAGAAATGCGGAATTTTCAGAGAAACTTTTTGATTGTCTTCCTGTCGTTAGGAATCGTTCAAATTTCGAAGTTAAATGAAGCATTCATTCCGTGGTATCGTAATTTGTATAGGACACACGTGGTGTGTCATTGGTTTCGCTGTGTAGGTAGTACGGGACGCATGGGGTGTGTCATTAATTGCGTTGCTATTATATCGATAATGGCACTTTTTGGATTACTAGATTTTTCGAATATAATATCTCGTAATATTTTCCATTAAACAAAAATAAATACTCAAGGCAAATAATAGTATAAAATAAGGAAAAATGAAAAAATCGCCATTAATGAATTAAATTCGAAACTTGGCTGTTTTATAAACATTTCGTTATATTTAGTGTAGCATTCAGTGGAAGTCAAAACTTAACGGGTAGATGTTGGATGGTGTCGAAATTCTTTCTGAGAAGACATTCCGTAGGAAATAATCTAAAGCTTACAGTTACGGTATGGGTTGGGTCAAGATTTAACGAACCATGGAACGAGCTGTGTGAGTCATGGGATTCTAACTCTCTCGAATGCACGGTTTAGCGAAGAAGGGGGGAAAAAAAAGAAAAATCCTAAACCGTACGGTATGCAGGTTGAGTGAAAATCGCCATTCGGGTGGACACCTTTTGCCATGTTTATTATCCAAGCCGTTCCAAGTGTTCCTGATTAAGCTATCGTTGCAGTTCGGTTAAGTGCTTAAATTGCATGATTGATATCGGTCGTGTTCGAATCGTTGAATCTATTTTGATACACTTGCAAATCATGGGATCGACCTTCGTGTTGCTTGCAACCGAACGATGATCATCATCGAGTGTGAACAAACTTCGCTTTAGCTCTATCTAAATGTAAATCGTTGTAAATTCTGTTCGAAATTGATCCTTTGATTTCTGTCGCTATTGAGTGACTAATAATTACATTTATGTATGGTAACAACTTTATTTTCGACAAATTTTATATTCTGCTTCCATAATATTTTGCTATTTCTATTATTCATAATTTAAAACCAAATAAACTAAAGAATTGACCGCCAAGTCATATATTGAATTTCTGTTAGAAACCATCGCCCATATTATTAGGAATTCTTTGATTTATTTGAAATTTTTCTCATTGGATATTAGAAATAACAAAATATCGAGGAAATAGAATAAAATAAAATTACTATCAAATGGAATTTTTAGTGGCAGTCAAAGTGTTAATAGAAATTTAAGTATCACCCATATGGGAGTGACGTGGCAAGGTGTTAATTTACTTTCATGTACTCCCAAGAGGTACTTGAAATAATAAACATTGAAAATAATAGATAAAATGAAAACTATCGTGTAATGGAACGTCGAACAACCTCGACGGTGGGAATCGAGGTGTTAAATGGATCGTTGTGTACAGGTAACGATACGGTTAATTTCACAATTATTAACCGGATGGTATCGATACCATCTGTCAAGAGCACGTTAATTCAACAATTACGACCAGGTCCGTGGCACGTGAAATTGCTTTAATAAGGACTTTCATTCCTGGATAGCATGGTTGGCCTACTGTACCGATCGGCAGAGGAGGGCCCCCAGGTATAAAGGGGGGAATATAACGTGTGCGGCCACGCTTCACGCTTGAGGCAGGTCGGGCTCTTTAAATCACCGGAAACGCGCAGGTAGAGAAGATGTGGGTAAACCGTTCCCCTCCTTTGCCTTTGCAGACCTTTTAAAACAGTTCCACGGCTAGCCGACGACTCACGGGCTCGTGGAAAACGCCCTGCAACACGATGTTAACGCACGTGTTACAACGAGCCTTAACGGTACACCTTGGAAAATTCTCGTCCCTTAGGAATTTCCAAATGGTTCGAACACGTGTATCCAAATTAGTGGTTCGAAGAACTTTTATGGCCCTTTAGACAATTTTTAGTGCTTCGGGGGGTATCTTGTTGAGTATTGAGTTTCTTACCTGGGTGGTTTATTGTCGATTTGTTAATAGTAAAAATATATTGCCCAAAATGATCTTTAGAGGGGATGAAAGGGTTAATTTTAAAACGTGTGGATCTAAAATGTTGAGTCTGAAAGTATCAAATAGATTTTTACTTAAGTATTATTATTTAAGTAGTATTATTTAATATAATATTAGAATTTCCATTCGATAGAACAGAAAAAGCGACGGTTTTTTTGAATTTTAAAATATTCAAAGTGCTTTTATTCGTCGTGGGTGGTGTTCAGTACGCTTTCCGGCTGTTTGAACGTGTAATTTGATTCGCTTTATTGAGGCTAGCAAGCTTCAATAAGTAATTGATTTTTTCAATTCTCGTCAATCGTGATAATAGAAAAGCTTGATAAAACAATGAATATAGAATTTCAATCACACAATTGATATACCCTCATTAATTACAAAAGTTCGTAATAAACGTACAGAAGTCATATTTTGCTTTTTTCAATTTTTTACGTTCGATTTAGTCTAAAATTTTCAAAAAATTCAAAATACCCTTCAAAGTTTCTATTACATTCAAAACTTTTAATAATGAAAATAAAATTTTGATATAATATAAATTGTTATAATTTTAGAAGTAGTTGCAATATGCAGTTTTATGCGCTTATTTATTAAAATTTCGTGAAATATGTTTCTATATAATTATAACAAAAGCCCACGGTAAAATCTTGCGTATCTTGAATATCAATGGACGATTAATAATAATTCAAGACACGAGACAACACTCGTGGAATTCCTTGTAAAATTCTTCGAATACCTTCGCGAATCTCATTTCGTTTATTAGTACACTGCCACGTATAGTAAATGTAATTCTACGCGAGCCATTCGTTAAGGAAGCTTTTAAACAAATAATAAAATTCATTCGTGGCGCTTGGCGTATCCTTGAATCGATGAATTTACATGCATTAAGGCGGACGCATTTTTCCCATGCCTATGCGTGCACGGCGATTGCCTTGTGCAGAATGCGACGTGCCTCGAAACCACCACTTTGTTCCGTCTGCCATTCTACTACGTCTTAACGCGTTCCTCCTTTGTTCCTCCTCCGGTATGCTTCAATAAGCGATAAAACGTGAATTTTCAACTCATTTTGTTTTTCATCGCAATACTTTCACGTATACAAATCGATCGTCATCAACTTGCATCTGTTCCTGCGATCGGATACATTGTTCTTCTTGTTCTGTAATTGTATTTAAATTGATTACCTTGTATCTATACGCAGACACAATATCCTTCTTGTTTCTTTTATTATTTCAATTATTTTTAACCAATACACTAAGAATTAAAAGAATTTTTCAATCCCTTTTAAGATTTTAAATAATTTTAATTAAATTATTAGTTCTTTGTAATTTTGTTAAATTTATGTTCAAATTTGGGACAATTATTTTGCATTTGTTTTTAAATTGAAAAGATTAGACTGAAATTTTTAATTTCTATTTAATTAATAAAATAGCAATTTATTGGTAGGTTATTTTTTAATTTTACACTGTTTGGATAAATAATTTCATTTAATCACATGTGAATTATAGATGGTTAACTTTCTCTAGGTTTAGTGTAGGTATATAATCATAGTTTATTTAATAAAAAAGTAAATCATTTCCTTGATGTAAGTTTCTCTAATTACAGTATTTATGTCATTCATATTTATCTGAGTTAGTAGAGCGGTTGCTACTACTTTGTTCCCCGTTGAGATTTTTTAGAATCGTTACACGCGACACTTTTATGCAACGTGTTTCTTTACAACCTCAGCAACCCTGTTCTCTTAAGCGGTAGTCGTTATCATCACGAAGCTTACTTCCGTTTGTCATCATTTGTACCGTAGTTCTTTTTTCCTAAGCCTACGTAAATGACAAAATAACACTACTCGTGCCTTAAAACGGTGGAAGGTCAATTTTTCATTTTTAAACCGTAATTAAATAGTATAAGTACAGAAATGAAATTAAAATTGTAATAATTCCAAATTAAGAAATTCTGAAATTATGCTACTGTAATACTAAATTTCAAAATATCGAATTCCAAATGTTGGACCACCAAAAATCCCATCATCCACCAAATTAAAAAAATACTGAAACCATTTCGCCTATACGACCAAAGGGTTAACACGTGGTTGATCGTGATCGATAGTCGAATTGGTGGCACAAGGTGCAATCGACAGGTACGATCTGTATTCATAGAACGAGACGGTTGCTCGATTGAACGAACCAGCCACGAATCGAATCGAATCCGAATCGTACGAGGAACGCTTTATATAGCGATGAAAGGAAGGAACGCGTATATCGTGTATTGCGTCTTCGAATGGACAGTCCTCGAGCGGAAACCGCGTCGCCTCGTCTATAAACGCGATATTGACGACCAACGATGGAAAACAACTTTCCATGTGGTTAACGTGATACCGTTTCCTTACACGATCTGTTGCGTTGCTTCGATTCAATCTTCGTACGTACGTACGTACGTACGTATGTGTCGGTATCGAAATCGATTCAGCACATGTCTTTCTTATACGTACGAGCGGAACGCATCGGTATCCATTCAATATCATCATTCAAACCACAAATTGTATCTTCTTTTTTAACCCTTTATAATAGAAACAGTTTTCTCACCACGAACCTTCTATAAATCATATCTTTCGAAAAGAAATTATTTTTATTATCAGAAAGAAAATTTGAAATTCTTTAATCAAATTAACTCAATAAAAACTCAATAAAAATGTAATGAAATGTATCGTAATTTAGAAATTATTGAAATTTTCTGAGGTGTTAGGATGATCCAAAGCTGTGGAAGCGCCACTGGAATGCAACGGGTTAATATTAATATGAACATAAAATGCTATGCAATTAATATTCTTCTTTTATCACACGTCGGAATGCGTGTACCTAATAGGTTCTTCGATCGATAAATCGTAATAATTTCATTAAGCCTCGAACAAACGAAGCATTGATTCGATAAAAATTGAACGATTATCAAACGTTGTCTTAATGAGGCAGTTACAAATTAGTGAATCTTAGCGTAACGCTATTAAGCATCCCGATTATATGACTTTCTTTATCGGTAAAAACCATCGGAAAATAGACGGTAATTATTCATTCAGGATGATTCATTGGAATGGTATATCCTGGGATCGAGACCAATGAAACCCTGATTGTCGTTTCTCAGAGAGATAATAAAATTCCAGGGTTTATTCTCACAGATTATTGTTATTTAGTTGTTGATAACTGATGATATATACGAGAGAGTTTTGTTCTGGAATCTTCCACGTGTCCATGTTTACAATAATTTAGTATTTAAATGGTTTTTGATTTTTATAAATGAGATATTCCAAAAATTATAAATAGATATTTTTTAAATATAATATTTCAGTTTGCAAATTTCTAAAAATATTTCAAAGCACAAAAGATGCAATATTTGGAAATTCATAATTTCTTAAAAAAGTACCATATATTACTTTTCAATTCCTATTAAAAAATATTCAAGTACCATCGAAGGACAAAAATGTCTCTCATAGCGTAATACGGTTCCAGAGTCGCGTCTGAAACACAAAGCTGATTCATTCGGTATTTAAATCCGTATATGAAGAGGAGAAAAGAATGTGTCGCACCTGGTACACCGTACCATCATTATGATTCGTAACACCATGATCATCGTACGTGTGTGCACGTGCGTGTATGCGTGCACATTTATTACACACGTGTGTGTGTATATTTTATTCTCGAACGTTCGAATGGAAAAGTTGGATACGCAGTTGTGTCGAAGAAAATAGTGGCACATGCGAGAGAGACCTGCAACCGGTCGATCGTTTCAAGTGTACAACCTATTTTTATGTTTAAAAAACGATCGATAAATATCGATCCTTGCTCGTTTCATTCTTGAACCTCGCTCGACCTCGCTTATTTATTTGCAAAAGCATGCATCGTTACACTTCTGTGTATTTTCTTTGCTTTAAATGTCCATAAAGAAAAAAATATAACGCTATAAATTATCATTTATAATCATTTTTATCGATGCTTCTTTTTTTGTAGATCGTATGTGGTTTTTTATTTCTGTGTCGTTGCATCTCTGTGTCGTTTTTGGGTTGCTTCTAGTAATTTTTCTTTTCTATATTTTTGGAGATTTGTACTTTCGACTCTTTTATTTGGATTATTATTAGAAAAATTAATCCCGCTGGGTTTCTAGTAATTAGATATCGTTGCTAGTCATTTTTCTAGTAATCTTTGGTATCTGGAATTATTTCATTTCTGTCTGCTGAAATATTGCACTCGGGTAAATTGTTCTTATTAAATGTATTTCTAGTAATTAAATATCACTGTCAGTAACTTTCCAGACACGTATTTAGTTCTGTCGCGTCTAATAGAATATGACTTTCGTTCGAGCAACGTTCATGTAAATTATACTCACCGAGTACATGAACAGAGCAAACAGCTTTTGGTCGATTTTCCGCGTATCGACGCGTATGAATTATTAAGTTCAACGAGTACCTAGAATCATCGCGACGAATGCTGTACTAAAACCAGACACGTCGCGACAAACGCCTTGAATATCGGGCTTAAGTGCCTGCCTGCCTGCTACTTACTTTCCCCTGGACACGACAGAGCGTACTCGAAGAGGATTTCCGTTCTTTCAGCTCGAAAACTTTTCCTCTTCTAATGGACGTGCGGCCGTTTCCACGTCATAGAAATCGGTTCACGAGATAAGCTCGGTTTTAGCTTTGTATTACACAATGGTGGTCACCGCTCGAGTATCTCGTAAAAGAAATCTAGGTATTTGTTTAACACGTCAGTGACAAATTATTTTTTTCAAAAACTATTAATTGTTACTATACTTTGCCATTTTATTGTTTGAAAGCTTACAGCTTACGCTAACCTGTGAACTTTTAATGAATTTTGATACAGTTTACGTACCGTGCTATATTTCTACGAGGTCTATATGACCGCGTGGTAGAACGCGACCGGGCGTATCTCGATGGTTCGTATCGGGGCAGAAATAAAGTCGGTAAGAACGAATGCGGGGGCAACGGTTTCTTAAAATAGCACACAGACCTCTGGAGTCGCGATTGTCCGTATCACTGGTAGCAGGAACAAAGCGAAGCCGATCGTTTCTCATCAGAAAAGGGAGGGAAAAAAGACCTGCCGTGCAGGGTGTCCCATTTAACCAGCGCCAAGAAAGCTTCAATCTTCTAAAGTTGTCATTTGATAAACTACTTCTTTGGTCCTTTAATGTAATTTAGCAACCAATCGTATAGTTAACCCTTCTGAGTCTAAATTATAAAAAAATTTAATTAATATTTGTGAAGTCGAATTTTTGATATATTTGAAAGAAATGTTTCTATGGAAATTAAATATGGTATTACATTGTACAACATCGTGCAACAGAATGAGACATTTTGTTGTTGATGGAGTTTGATTAGGGATCGACTTGGTCGAGAAACGTGCGGGATAATTTAAGTCACTTTTGGTAGCTCGTTTTTCGGGAATGCAGGCTCCGTTTAACCTTTCGACTTGGCCCTTAACCCGGAACCACGTGCACGGAATTCGAGAGATTTTTCAGAATCCCTCTGGGGGGAAGTCGGATCTTTCTTTTATCTGTTTACTCGGTCGATTACGTAAACGGGGACATGGTGAATGGAAAAAACTACGTTTATTTCTTGTCACGCGTCGGAACCGTGAAGAAAATAACACGAAGGGATGGGTTAATATTATTTTCCACTCTTATCTATTAATACTTTCTATTTTTCCACTAATTGCATTTGATGGTGTACATAAATTGAAATTTATTGGTATCTTAGCTTTAATTATTTGTAATTACATTTTTTTTTATTAATATTTCATTTTAACTCAGTCATATATTTTTCGAACGACTAATATATTTTAGAAAATTGTTAAAACGTTAATTTTCCGCTAATTAATACACTTTTCGTCTGATTAACATACTTCGAGTAATTTTTCGAAAATTCCCTCTGCAACTTTTTCGAATCATTTGATCAAACACGTGGTATCGATTATCGATAATTTGTTCGCCAATCAACGTATTAAAATCATAATTGCCTGCTCGACAGAAATATTCACTTTTACTCGTTCCCCTCGGTCCGAGTTCCAACGAAGAAGTTTACTGGTACACATGTATCTCGGTGCCTGCATACCACCGCAATGTACCCAATTTATCCCCTTTGCCGCGAGTCTTAATTAATTAATCTTCCAATTGAACCTCATTACTGCTTATCTTATCGCGGTGGAACGGTTGAAAGACTTCACGGGGCACCGTGGGGCCTGCACGGCATTCCTCGGCCGCGAGAAATTCGTTTTGTCGTGCGGGTTCATTGCACCACCATTTGAAGAATTGAACGCTCGTTGCGATGTAATGTAAGTAGGTTTGCGTGCGGGGCCTGCCCACGGTACCGTCGTTCGATGTTCTCTTTTTCTTGGAGGCTGCTGAGCCGATATCGATCCTCCTACCAGCGCTGGAAAATGTTTTAGGTCGGCACAGAAGTGTTCTTAACCCTTTCGTTGCCAAAGGGCGACGATACGGCCATCCATCGTCGAATGTTTACCGTGTAACGAGTATTCGATGTGCGATGGAATATGATGTCTAAAGTGAAATAAACACAGAATTTCTATTGACGATACATTATCTACCATTATTATTATTATAATTTAATAATAATTAAGAATTAGTCGAGGTAATTTTCGTTCCAATAGTTTTATAGTTGTTAATAACCTATGGTAGTAACATAATGTCCCGAGTTTAACATATACGACTTCCGGTACCCATAGAAGGTTTTGTAACCTATTTACGCAGTAGCAGGTCCTTCAATCCATTCGTCTTAAATTCTTCAAGTATCCGATCATTATCTTCAGCATCCTCCGCTCTGCGGGTCGTTATCAACGATACAACGATGCCGTAATAGTTTCGAAGCCGAGCCGATATATCGTGGCAGGCCTCGAACCGAGCACCGTTTCCTTTCGACTCATCCATTGTCCGTATATCAACGAAGAATTATCTTGTCGTTTCATAAGACCGCTTCACGCGGCATGAAGGAAGTTCATTGTTCGATGACCGGCACGATCTATCGGACTTGGCCAGAAAACTTGCCGGCTTTCAGATAATTCTATTAAAGATGGGAAAAAAGGGAAGATGCTTGTCTTTGTTCGGATTGGTTGGAATATTTTTCTGAAAAAAGCAGCCGCTCATTGGCACGAGCGTAATAAGAATGTTTGTGTGATAATGCACCTTTTAAAAGTTCCTCTTTATCTTGATCCAAGAAATAACTGATGATGTTATCAACAACTTCCTGTTATATGAAAGTAATACGATATCTTGGATAATTATATTATTTTTTTATCAATTTTTTCTGTTTCATGTTTCTATTTTTTTAAATTAAAAGCCACGTTAATTAATTAATAGCTAGTGACATTATAGAAGTAGGGGACAAATGATGGTCGTGTCTCGTTTGATGGACGGGCCTAGTTTTGCGCTGTTTGACGCGGAAACGAGGCGAGCAAGGTGAACACACGTGTTGAACCGGTGGCCGACATGTGAGGCGGCATCGAGTGTCGATACGTTGTTGAGGTAGGCCGGCCACCGACCTCCAACCGCCTCTCGCGTACTCCGCTTGGCGAGCGACCGGATTTTTATCGCGAGTACGTGACGCGCTACCGAGGCTCCGCTATCAAAAACCCATTGAATTCGAGTGGCCACTACGCGACAAGATCCTTGTCTTATCCGTAATGCCGCGCGTAAATCCTTTCGTAACACGTCGGCCCCGGTAAATCGATCGATGAAACTACGGTGAAAGGAATCGAACGCTCTTGACGGGATTTGATGACAGAAAAGTATGATGAAACGGTGCTTGCGGTGTATCAAATTAAAGGTTAAAGTTCAACGAAAACGACCGCATAAACGCTTCATCGGTATTCCCGATACAGAATGGCGAAATCCTCGTTCGAATTCATTGCTGCTGTCTCAAGCAAATTCCTCGGCTATAGATTCGTTGAGTCATTGTTCCAAACAATTCATGACAGAAAAGTGTCACAAAAGTGTGCATACTATTCGTCAGTGTAAAGTTTGAAGTTTGCATATTCCCGGTACAAAATGGCGTATTGTTTACTAGAATCCAACAGTGCTATCTTAAGCAAATTCCTAAGCTATAGGTTCGTCGAGTTATTATTGCAAACAATTTACGACACAAAAGTATCGCAAAAGTGTCTCTAATACAAAATGGCTGATCCTTTAGTGAAACAAATAAAGAGTCAAGCAATTCACAAAATTATTTGTAGAATATCATTTATGTAGAAATATTTTTTATATCTTAAGCTTCAAATTGATGTATAGTAAGTGCTATTTGTCGATACTTTTGTGTCATGAAATCGTATCAGACATTGTGTTTTCAAATCAACACGAAACGAGGCCACGTCTTCAGCGGGGTCGTAGGTAAAATTCCAAATTATTATTTGATGTACAGCGATGAGTCACGCATGACTCACGGGGGTGGCTAGATACCATCGTGTTGTGTAATTCACGGGTCATCGTTGTACCCAAGCTCGTGAACACGATATACATCGTTTAATCCATCAAGGTCCAAACATTTACTTAGCCTCCCGCCTCGGAATAAACCAATAATACACTTTACAGTTTATTATTTCACCGAGCCACTAAAATTAACGAAAATTAACACCTTGAGCCTTCGAACAGGAGAGAACATTTCCACGCAATTTACCTCCGGCAAATTGCCTCCGTACCTGACAGGAAATCGATGTGTATTAACCGCCAACCGTTCACCAACAACAACAAGAACGAGCCAAGAAGAAGATCGTCGTTTTAACGCGAAAAGGCTCGTTCCCCTCGTTAACCATCCGTAGGTTCGTCAGAAGAACCGAGGGGGAGGGAAAAAAAAAAGAGGAAATGCGAAATTACCCGGCGTATCTGACAATAGACATTCAAGAATGCCCGATTTTCTTGGGTATTTCGCGAACAATGAGCAATTTGTTGCGTAAAATAGCCGTGGCTCTGATTTGATGCGCCTCAATTTCGACGATGGCCCTACATTTGTTTATCCGAAAAGAGGAACCCCTCGGAGATAACGCGAGATTCCTCGGGGTCGATGGTGCGGGTCGTAACGTAAATTGTCGTGGTGTATCAACCTTTTGACCTCTGGACAAGTATATTTGTGCCCAATACTTTAATTTTGATAAAAAATTTGATAAAATTTTCAAGGTTCGATCACAATTAATTTTGTTAGTTTTCGTTAAGGATCGTTGTTTTTTTTTCAAAAACTCCTACCAGCCTGACTGGTTGGTCGCACACCTTGTAATCGAGGGGTCCCTGAAAGTGGTCCCTCGTTCTACGCTAGGATGGCCCCCGCCTATCTAACCGTTAACAAATGACCCCATCGCTCGATCACGTCCACGACAGATAGAAAGAAACAGAGACGGACACTTTCTGGGCGCGACACAGAATCGTTGTACCCCATAAATATTCCTAATGGGCGCCCCGTCGTGATGTTCAGAAGCTGTAAAACGAGTGGCCCTTGTTCACCCGCTGATTAACTTCATAGGATTATAAAACTCGGTACGCCCGCCTTTCGTGTTGAAAACGATACAGATCTGGTTCCGTTGTAACGAATTCGAGGAGGGTGCCTGCGAATTTTCTGTAATCCTTGTATATAGGGTGCATTCTTTGAATACCGTACTAAAATCATAGAAAATTCCTCCAAATGTTATAAAAATTGTACAATTTTCATAATTTATAAAATACTATACATTGTTATAAGTATACAAGTTTGAGGATTAATGGGTTAATCGCTTGATTGATAATAAGGTACGAGATATATCATTCTGATGAAATTCTCGTCTGGAATGTATTCAGAAATTCATGATTGAATGGAGGACCGTGAATCTCGAAAGCTGCACTTACATACCAATTATCCCTTCCAACAAGAATGAGGAACGAAGGAAATCCTACGCAGCACACACGCGAACGTGGGACGCCGGTCCACTCTGCATCACTTACAACGAATCTGAAAAGTCTATCAGCATAAATTAACTCGGAAGAAGATTGCAATTTGCCCGACCGACGGCCATCTTCTCCCACTTTGGTTGCCCGCCTAATTTCCGACTCGTTGCCTACCCAACCCTTTTATTGCTCGAAATTCCGATCCACAATCATACAATTAAATTTTTACGTCGACCGTACTGCCTCTGCGACCGTAATGCCACTCTTTACACGAGACAAAGATAGTTCGACAATTGGGACTTTTGTATTAAAAAATAGACGAACTCTATTACAATTCATTGAAAATTGAATTATTGTCATTTTGTTAGAATCGAATATGTGACAGTGAATCAACAATGTATCGTCAGAACGTGTTATTCCCATCGCTACTTTGGCCACCGTCTGCTGCCAAGTAGTAAAGTTCGTTGTACTTGGCAGTCATAGCTGCGTTTGCTTTCGTTTTCGGCCGATCGGTTCGCGCCAGCAGCATTCCTTTATGACCACGCTCCTCGTGTCTCCTAGCCTTGTAGTGAAACTATTTTCACGTGCAACCATTCACCTCTCGACGGTATTTTCATCGGGGCCACCAACGCGTTCTGTCATTGATACAGCCGGGAAAACGATGTTGCCCGTGGGCAACGTAATCCGTCGAGGCCCGGTCATCGCCGTTGTGTGTTTCTACGCGCAGAGGCGTTGCGGGCATGCATTTCCTCGAACAATAGAAACATTGCTCCATACCAACATATTTATGTCCCCTTTGTGTTTAGTATTTTCTAATCGCGCGTCGCGGAGGTGGGTTACAATTTGAGAATTGTCCACAGCGATTCTTTGACCCTCGAGTATCCATTAAACGGAAGTTTCGTAGGACGGTATTAACGACGATATTCGTTCGAGAATTCCTCGAAGGTGAGTTGATTTTTTCAATGGTTCGCGTTTGATCGCATGCAGTTAAGGATTAACGATGCCTGAGCATACGCGGTAGCGCCCGCGTCCGATATCCTGTACAAACGTTCGAGCGCCAAAAAAGGAAACGGAATAACCGACCAGTCGCGTTCGCCTTCGTTTCACGATGTCGATCCCGGTGGCGAGGGGGGAGAGAGAGAGGCAAATAAGCAAAGAAAAGCATGAGAAGTAAACCCATTGGCCCTGTGCGTTGTACCCAGGGCTGTGGCTATAGTTATTTCTCCAATTTGGTGCTGCTGGAGCAGTCAGCACCCAACTGGAGAGAGAACTTTAGCGGCAGCGAGCGCATCCCATCCCGGTGTTGCGATCAATACGCAGCGCAAGCTGCGAGAGAGCCACACGACTACGTGAAAATACAGAGGCAGCAACGACTACCATGATCGTCACCGACGAAGACGATGACACGACTACCACGTTCATGACGAGGACTGCCTACGTACGATACCACGACATAACGGCGTGAAGCCTCAGGGATAGAGAGAGGAGGAGGTGGAGGAGGAGGAGGACGTTGCCAGGCGACGGAAGCTGCCTACCGGCAGAGTTCATCGTCCTCTCCAGCTTGTTTCTTCTCTCCCTTCCACCCACCCATTCACCCTTCGTTTATCCTTCTCCTTCTACCGCTCTTCCACTCGACTTTGTCTTGTTCTTGCTCGTTTTTCAAATGTTCTTTCTCTCTTTCTAACCCCACGCGTGCACTCCCCTTCCTCTCCCTTCTCCCGTTCGCTGTATTACCACTCCCTGATTCCCTCTCTGGCTTCTCTTTCTCTTTCGGATCTGTGTTCCCGTTTCTCTTTGTTTGTCTGTCTACCACCCCCCTCTGTGATCCCTCTCTCCATCTCTCTCTCTCTTTCTCTCTAGGTGTCATGCTCTCCCCTCGTTATTCCTTGCTTCGTTCGGTGTTCTCAGGTTTTTCTCTAGCCTCCTCTCTTAGCGATCCCTTTTTCTCCCTCGTATTCTCTGGGTAGCTTCATTCGTTGCTTCTTTCGGCTTTTTTGGAAGTTTGCTTATCCCGGGCTTGCCAGATTCTCTCCATGGAAGAACAGTTTTATCGCGTTTTGATTCACCTCGCTTGTCTTTCTGTATCACAATTGGATCCGCCAGGCATCACGTTCAAAGACCTACCACGATTATTCGAAACTGCGGACAATACAGAATCCTATGTACAAAGTAGTATCGTATATTTCGCTGTTATAATATGGTATTATTATAATTTACATATATATGGAAGTTTGATTAAATCGCAGCATAAAACACATCGGTATTATACTCGTTTTTTTCCAACCCCTGGTTCCGCCATGCGCGAAGCGATTACAGGTACCACGAACGCACATGCGCGGTAGCGGTGAATCGTGTACGCGATTCGAACGGGTAGGGCAAAGCTGCCCCGCGGTAATTTGTACTCCACCTGTGCACACACACCGCATCCCTCCCCCACGTTCCATCTCTGCTCGACTTTTCATCTCTTCGAATTGATACACACGCTCTCTTCTCCGCGATATTCCGGTTTGCTCTCTTTCTCCCCGGTTATTATGCGCTTTTGAATGCGCGCCGCGACGGACGGTTTTAACGATCGTCGACGAGCGCCCTACCGCGACGCCATCTTCGAAAGCGCGCGCGGGCCCGCGAATCAATCAGTATACCGACCCGCTTCATCGATTTTACGCCACAGGATATTCAATTCTCGAGGCATATCGGATTTTCACGCTTTGGTCAAGTCGTTGCACCCTCCGGGGTAGTGTGTACGGCTTCGTTGTTCCAGCCTTTTGTGTCTTTCTGTTTCGTTCTTTTTTAATCCCCCTTCGCGTTTCGTTGTCGAACGATGCACGATTTAAACGGTCGTACAAAACCGTCCACGGTTAATACACGCGGTGCCGATAATATTTCAAACGAACGACCTTATCTGTATCCCTTTATCTTTCCGACTTCTTCTGTTGCACGTGTGTGTATCGTTCTTTTTTTGGCCTTTTCGCTCGAGAGCTCTTCTTTTTCTTTTTCTTTCTTTTTTTTCGTTGGCTCTCCGTACAATTGTGTTTCCTATCCTTTTCCTCTTCGGTATTTCTCTGCTTGGGATTCTTTCTTCTCCGTGGAATTCGCATTGGCATACATCCTTCGTCCCTCTCTCGTACGATCCCCCTCTACCGTCTTCTTCTTTACCGTCCGTTCGTTACTTACCATTATCACGGTCCGCTCACGTTGCAAAACAAGAGTGCCGGTGCATCTCCATCATCGTCATTGTCGCTAACGGACTGCTTGGATGGCGACAATATTCAAATTTGATTTCAAGCTCCTTCGTTTTCGTTTAAAGTATTTTTAATATTTTAAGCTCAAAAGTAGGTTGGGGTTTAACTTTAGCATCCGTCGAGAGTTAAGAGCCTTACATTTTTAGGATCCTCTCAGGGAGCTTACGTGCTTTCGATCATTTTGTGACGATGCCGTAACCGCATTCGACACTCGTTGATTACCGGCGATGATGAGCTCTTTCCGAATAGGTATTCCCACGTATATCGCGACATTGTTGTTCCCCTTTTCGTGGGACCGTACTCGATACTACGCTCTCTTCGTGCATTTATTCTGTCCCGGTTAATTCAGGTGATTTCTATAGGCGACAAACGCGACCGGTGTTCTACTTGTCGATCGTGATCGACGAGAGACATTTCTACGGACGTTCGACAGAAATCGTTATCGAGTACAGTTACAAGAGAGTAGTCCTCGTGATTTTTAGCTCAGGTTACACTTTTAGAACTCAGCACCGTAAATTTTGCAATTAAGTCTTTTTCAAATTCTTTAATCGCCATTTTGCTGAACATGTGTTCGAATCTTCGTGGAGCTCGTGAAAGAAGATAGGTTAATTTGCTCTATGTAACGTTTTAACAGATGGTTATAGAAAGTTTCTTGTTTAATATACTTTGGAGAAATCACGGTTAATATTCCCATTGACAATGTTTTAACTTCGCCGTTTGTAAACGGAGTTTGAAGAAAGCGTGTACCACATCCGTGTGCTCCATTAGCCCCTTTATTATCGCCATCGCTATTTGATATCGTGTTTCTTTTATTATTTATCGTTTCCGCGGTAGGTCGATTTCGTGAAATATATTGAACTTCCCTGTAATTATTATCGAGTGGTGTGACCTGCGATATATGGTTCGACGTCTTCGTGCGCGTATATCAGACGTTATCAATACTGCTTTGCAACATGATCCACCTGCAAAGGACACCAGATATCTTTATTTGATTTTATGATGGTGCTTTGAGGCTCGGTGTGTGGCACTGGCGCGTATAAATAGAATATGTGCAGGTGCATTTGTTGCACCGATCGAGACACATACCATTGAACCTTTTCTCTTCTCATAATTTTCAATAATAATTTTTAATAACCTATTTTAATTGTAAAGTCCTTTATGATTTTCTGAAGTTCTCTTGGTCAGAATAGTTTTTTAATTGAGAAAACCGTTCTTTCTATGGGGTATAAAAAGGGAACGCTTTTTTAATTTTTGTTTCGTTGAGATTCGAACTTCGGCCAACTGCGTAGGAAGCGAGTACCTTAACCACTGCGCCATCGAAGCCCTCTTCGTGTTCTTGTACTCTTTCCAACCTTTTTTCTCCGCTCCAGACCAATGTGTACAACACAGGCTTCCAAACCGAAGGGTACACACTCGTTTAAGCATTACAGAGTAATTCCTGGAAGGTTATTCCGAGACTGTATTATTTGTAACATTGTCCATTTGTATTTAATCCCGACTCCTTAATATTTTAAATATTTTTGGTAAGGAGACCAAGAATGTTATTCTTTTCCAACACGATTATATCGTTTGAAAAAATAAAAATTCCAAAAGTTTAACGAAACCATTACCTTTCTGTTACAGAACGTGGACCACAAGCTGAAATTCCGTTCCAAGAAGGGCGCCCTGCCCTTCGTGGAACTGAACGGCGAAGAGATCGCGGACAGCACCATCATCCTTCGCGAATTGAGCCAGAAATTCGGCAAGGATCTCGACGCCGGCCTCACGTCCGAACAACGAAGCGTTTCCCACGCAATGATATCGATGATCGAGAATCATCTGGTCTGGGTGGTCACGTGTTGGCGCACCAAGAATTTCGATCAGGTCCTGAAGGGATACAAGGTGAACCTCCAGCACGTGCTTGGCAGCCGTATCCCCAATGGTATTCTAAACTTTCTCTTCAAGCTTACATACGGACGTAAGGTAAATTTTACTTTCATCTGATACAATCTCACGTTATCTTGATAGGGTGCGATTATTAATCATCACTTGTATCGACATTTAATTGAGATTTATTTCAGGGTGCAAAGAAGGTGAAGGCTCAAGGCATGGGAGTGCATTCTTCTGAGGAGGTGTCCCAGTTCGGTTGTGCTGATCTCAAGGTTCTCTCTGATATGCTTGCCGACAAGCCCTTCTTCTTCGGAGACGAACCGACCACGGTACGTCTAAATTCTTCTAGGTCCTATAGCTCTTGCAATTGATGTTCCTCTACTTTGTCCTAAATTTTAAGAGGATCTTGTATATCTTAAATTATAATGAAGTGTCTTTTGTCTATAAAGGGAACTGTAAGACAAGATCTTACATTTTCCTTCAGCTAAGGTGAATACTTTCGATACTCTAATATATTTGTTCTACCAAATAGTTGGACGTCGTCGCGTTCGCGCATCTCGCCCAGATCCTTTACATCGACAAGGACACGCCGTACAGCCTGCGGGACTTCATGCAGGAGAACTGTCCGAATCTGGTCGGCCACTGTTCACGCATGAAGGAGCGATGCTTCCCGGATTGGGATCAGATCTGCTCCACCTTGGACATGAACACGCATCTACCGAAACCGGAGAAACAGGAGGAGAAGGAGGGCAAGGAGGAGGCGAAGGAGACGAAGGAGACGAAGGAGTCGAAGGAGGAGAAGGAGGGCGACAAGGAGAAAGCGGACAAAGAGGAGAAGGAGCTGGAGAAGGACAAGGAGGTTGACGAGAACAAAGAGAAGGAGAAGGAGGGGAAATAAGCTGTCTCGAGTGGAGAGAGACAAGCAAAAAGTAAATAAGTCGTTCAAAAGGGGATAGAGAAAAAAGATTTCAAACTTGTGGAAAATTTGAGGGTGTGATCTTGGTTAAGAAGATATTGGAGGGGGGGGATAAGGGAGAGACGGGAGAGGATGAGGAAACGGAATGATAGAGGTGGGTGCGAGCGAATGTAAGAGGAGAAACGAGTAAATGATATAACGAACGCGTTAGAATGAGTGTGTGTGTATGATTTGTATGCATGAGAATAAAAGAGCACACGAGAGACAAGAACAGGCGATTCAGTGTGAGTGCGAAAGCGTGAAAGAAGAGATTCGACAAGCGTTTTTAAGGTTAGAGCTCTCTACTTATACGTATAGATATATTAATAGACTCATAATGTTAAATACTTCGTTTATATACGTTCGTAAACACGTTAACGTCATTTCTCATCGACACACCCGTAAAAAGAAGGCACACCCGGAAACAGAAATCTTTATCCGAACCCCCCAACCACCACCCTTCGCCCTCCCTCCCCGGGTGAAGAATAATTAAAAAAAGATATAAACAGAAACGGGGCTATCTCATAAGTCATTAGAATATTCGTAGGTTTGCAATATATCAAATGCAATAGCCTGACGCGCGCGCAGGTGGTATGAGATTCTTCGACGAGAACAGTGGCCAAAAGAAAAAAAAGAAAAGAAAGAACGAGAGGGAAATATGCGTCAGTGTTACGATGCTGAAGAGTGAATAGATGTCGTTAATGGTCGGCGATGGACGGAAGAAGACGCGTCTACGACACCGATTCTTCTCGCGATTCGCTTCTTATTACCATACCATTGGCTCTTACTGTGCAAAATGAGTTACGTACCTAACGTTCCAAGTAACGTTATACACCCCCTGTACGCCACATCATTGATCTTCGTTTAGTCGTGTTGCTGTTCAATTCGATTAGAAAATACACCCCCTCTCTCTCACCGTTTTAATCATAATTAGATGCACGTCATTCTCTCAAGTCACCAGATAGAGCACACACAACCCTTTCCTGATACATCTGCGAACAATGTTTCTGATCGTAGCCGTACGATTACCAGTTTAGAGACGAACACTCTTAGATCATTAGAGATGCATCAGAGAAGGCGATCGGGTAACGTTTTTTAAATTATACTTTGTACCACTATCGTGTTGCAGACGTCTCACCCGCTTCGTTCGCGGCTAATTCGAAGCGATATACTGTTTTTACTCATTGACACGCGACTGATTTAAATGAGAAAAAATTATATACTTGTTCCCAAATGATAAGCGCGCCCGCACATCTTGACTGGTTTTTATTCTGTGTATTTTTATTCATTTTTTTTTTTCTTTTTGACGACGTCTCTCGACGAGCGAAGACTCATTTGTGCGATTACGGATCGGCGGCAAATAATGATATATTTACGATGATTTGTACATTATTATATAGATATTTGTATTTTGCGTATCCACGCGAGTTAGAGTGGCGTTCGCCGGAAACGGAAGGGAGCGAAGAGCGACGAGTCTGTGAACAGTCACGAGCCGCTCCTCGACCGCGTCTTTGTTTCTTCTTTTTCTTTTCACGAGAGTAAGACAAATTTTAAATTGGAGAAAAGAGACACAGACAAGATAACACGAAGAAGCTTCTTCGTGTAGTCGTGTGTGTGTCTGGGTTTCCATTCGATGTTTGAACCAAAAGAGGAATACGGAAAGAAGAAGAAATAAAAAGAAAAACGAACGAAACGCTATGCTGTCCCGTGTATTAGTTTCAAGTTTTTTATTAGACGACGCGCGATTAACAAAAAAAAGAAATTTTACATTACGAGGTGAAAAGGATTAAAAAAAAAAGAAGTATATACAAAAGTGTCTTTCACGCATCGAAAAGAAAAAAAGTACATACATTCAAGACATTTTTTGATGTATAATGTTATATAATATCGAACGGGAATTGAACTGTTTTTTGTACTAGACCGCGCGCTTTTTTGAAAATGATAATTGAAGAAAATCGCGCGGTCGCAAGAATAAAATAATTCCACGAGAACAACACGAGGATAATATAATTAATATTTAAGTAGTTTACTTACAATTAAACGACGATTACGATTACATAAAGGACAAAAGTTACAAAAAAAGAAAAAATTAATAATAATAATAATGAATAAATAACACAAGTAAAATGATTAGTGTGTGAAAGCTGTTTATACCTTTAGGACAACGCATACGTTTACACCCGTGGTTATTATATATGATTAATATTATTATTATTATTATGGATGATTATTATTATTATGGATTATTACGAGTACGAGTATAAATAATAATAATAATAATAATAAAGATTTAGTGACGAAGAATGAGGAAAGGAAAGAAAAAAAAGAAAGATACGAACACTTGGACAAGACCATAAACGTTGCAAGCACAGTAGGTAGGCACACATCCAATACAGTAAGGTTATTGTAAGAGGAATATTAATAATAATTATAATATGACTGCTCGTTTTATGCTCGGCGCTATACATTTCATTGTCATTATTATATCACCATTTATTAACGATATACATACGAACAAATAAAATGTGTTTATAAATATAATGTGATCTTTACGAAATTTTCATTGATCTTTATTGATTCACCTGGATTTTAATTAAACTTATTCTTTTATCAATTGAAAATGATCGAAGTGCATTTATTTGGTTCAAATTCTGTCGCGTATGTTTTAGTAAAGTTGATAAAAATAGTCAACCTTAATGAATTTAACAATAATATAATTAATAAATAACAGTAACATTGAAAACAGTAATAGAAATATTGTACAATAAGTTAATAAAGAAATGTATAAGAAATGAGAACAATTTAATCAATAAATAATTAAAGAATTAATAATTATAAAATACATTAAAATGAACTAAAATAAAATAAAAGTTTGTAGGCATAACTATTATTCATTGTAAAACCATAAAATTATAATAATTGTAACAAAATTTGCATAATTATAATAATTATAATATTTTAATATAATTACATAATTATAATATTATGTTGTTAGAGTTTGTAGCGAAGGTAAATGAGCGGCATGAAGAGATAAAGCAATTTGTATAATTAAATACAGTCCTGGGGTCATCTAATTTGAATAGTAGAAAGATAAAACATTGTATTATTATAAAATAATGAATTTAATATCGTTCAAGTTTTATTTTTCAATTTTTTTAAAGAGCAACTGAGGACGGTACATTGTCGAGGAAACTTTATCCAATAGAAGAGATAGGTACGAATTTTGAAATAAAAATTTTGTAATTATAATGTAGAGGTATTCATCAGTTAGAACACCTAAATGATTAGGGTTTTTAATGCTAATTTTAAGAAAATTTGTGTATTACAGGAGACTGCATCGAAATTGCAGTGAAATTAATATCGAAATGGCACAAACCCTCGAACACGTCAAGCATTAACAGAATAAGAAATGGAAGGATATAACTTGTAATTACCATTAGGAATTATAATTGACCATAATTAATTGAAATTTGTTGAGATTAAAATACTGAAACAAATGTTAAATATACCATTTTTATAGCACTGTTATATTAAGAGAAATATATACTCCCCGTTGTATTTTCTTCATTTTGCAAGAACTAAATGATAAAAAATACTTAAATTGTTTATATTTAATGATTTTTTTCATTAAAATCGTTGTATTTTGCATAAATAATTAAAAATTAAAAAATATTTTTAAATTTTTACCTCTAGCGCCATCTCTTCGAAAAGTGCTGAAACTGCTCAAAAATTGACAGGAATCTGCCGTACCTACAATGATTATTTTTTAAGAAAATAATTTTTTGCTGTTTTCGCGTGTTTGAAGCATCTAATCGCTTCTATTTTACACTAATTATCGATTCCAATTGTCCGATTAATCCTAGAAGCCCAAAATATTGAAATATTAAAGATTAAATCGCACATTGAGAGAGTGAGAGGTGAGATTGGCGGACTAGTGTTCACTCTCTCGCACATTGTGGGAGTGAGAGGTCCGAGCATCTAGTCTCTCACTCTCTCTACGCCAAACTCGCGCCTGCGCACAACACCAATGTGCGAGAGAGTGAACACTAGTCCGCCAATCTCACCTCTCACTCTCTCAATGTGCGATTTAATCTTTAATATTTCAATATTTCGAGCTTCTAGGATTAATCGGACAATTGGAATCGATAATTAGTGTAAAATAGAAGCGATTAGATGCTTCAAACACGCGAAAACAGCAAAAAATTATTTTCTTAAAAAATAATCATTGTAGGTACGGCAGATTCCTGTCAATTTTTGAGCAGTTTCAGCACTTTTCGAAGAGATGGCGCTAGAGGTAAAAAATATAATTATTTTAAAAATTGTAAAAATAATAAAAAATAGAGCTTGTACGGTGACAAATTGATACTTTTATGATAATATAAAGTTTCCCCTTCCTTTAGTTCAAATTTGGTGATCCTAGAACATCATTTAAGTATATAAATCGATATAAACCTGCGCTTGATTACGAGACTCGAAGACTACATTTCAGAGCCTTTATTTATTATTTTCTTGCTTTATCGCGATTGTTAATTAATTAGAAACGTTCATGGTACTAAAAAGCTGAATTTATTCAATAAACTACATGATTCATACATTCAGCTTTACAATAGTTATTATATTATTTATAACTAACGTTTACAATTGTAATTTTGCGAGATTGCTGTGGAGGGAGTGAGAGGTCCGAATGGCGGACTAGTGTTCACTCTCTCGCACATTGAGGGAGTGAGAGGTCCGAATGGCGGACTAGTGTTCACTCTCTCGCACATTGTGGGAGTGAGAGGACCGAATGGCGGACTAGTTTTCACTCTCTCGCACATTGTGGGAGTGAGAGGTCCGAATGGCCGACTAGTGTTCACTCTCTCGCACATTGTGGGAGTGAGAGGTCCGAATGGCGAACTAGTGTTTACTCTTTCGCACATTGAGGGAGTGAGAGGTGAGATCGGCGGACTAGTGTTCTCTCCCTCTTACGCATTAGCATACTGCGTTGGCTTGGTGCGAGTGAGAGGGGTGACGCTCTCGCGGAGTCTTTTAATCGTTGCGTTACAATAATTAATAGTATGAGTTATTCGAGGTTCAGACTATTGTAGATCGGTTTTTCGTGTTCGAAAATGTAAAATTCGATACCAAATTAGCCAGTGCTTCTACGTTTTCTATTATTCATTAATGGTCGGGTAGTTACGTTCATCCCTTTTGTGTGAGGTTATGACTAAGTCCCTGTAATTTTATGTACAAGCTGCCTTAGTTTAATGATACATAACTAGATAAATACAATTTTGCAAACTCGAGATCCTTGGTTTCTGAGTCTAGTTTCATTTTACCAATAAACAATGGGAAGGATTTATCTACTGAGAGTAAACATAATCCATCAAATTCAAACCTGATTGAAAATGATCAATTTTGTTATATCGTATGTAAGTATAAAGTATTATAATTTTATTCAAGTAGTTAATAATAACGTATTTTGCTGTGTTGCAGATTAGAAGATGTATTTGTTATACATTTCTACCCCACATAAGCTGCACATTAACATCATTAAATCAACGGGAAACTTTCTGGCAGATTCTCAGATATCAGTTTTCGGTAATTTGTGGAATTGGACACTACTAAAATTTCAAGAAATGGCACGAAGAATACTTCCTGTCACATCATGTTCTCCTAATACAAATCTGCAAACTTGAGATCCTTGGTTTCTGAGTCTAATTTCATTTTACCAATAAACAATGGAAAGGATTTATCTACGGAGAGTAAACTGTTCTTCAATAGTTATACTGAATATATAAGTACATATGTAATTGTAGAATGTCTTTATTTCATAAGAATATTGTACTGCGCTTAAGCTATATCTTAAATAATTATAAAAGTATGTTGTATGTAAAAATACTGATATGTAAGTTTTACAATTTGTAATTATAAGTGCGTTAAAGTTAAGAATGTAATATTTAAGTAAGTTTTACAGTTAGTAGTTATAAGTGCGTTAGAATTGTGAATGTAATATTTAAGCAAATTTTACAATTTATAATTATAAGTGCATTAAAGTTAAGAATGTAATATTTAAGTAAGTTTTACAGTTAGTAGTTATAAGTGCGTTAGAATTGTGAAAGTAATATTTAAGCAAATTTTACAATTTGTAATTATAAGTGCATTAAAGTTAAGAATGTAATATTTAAGTAAGTTTTACAATTTGTAATTATAAGTGCATTAAAGTTAAGAATGTAATATTTAAGTAAGTTTTACAGTTAGTAGTTATAAGTGCGTTAGAATTGTGAATGAAATATTTAAGTAAATTTTACAATTTGTAATTATAAGTGCATTAAAGTTAAGAATGTAATATTTAAGTAAGTTTTACAGTTAGTAGTTATAAGTGCGTTAGAATTGTGAATGTAATATTTAAGTAAATTTTACAATTTGTAATTATAAGTGCGTTAAAGTTAAGAATGTAATATTTAAGTAAGTTTTACAGTTAGTAGTTATAAGTGCGTTAGAATTAACAATGTAACATTTATGTAACATGTATAATTGAAAGAATTTTCAATAAACATAGAGTTAAACTAAAGCAATTGTTTATTCATTTATAAACCTAACTCCCTTATCCAGCCCTTACAAAATTTCACTTAAAAAGCAAGAAATAATGTAGAAAAACATTGTACAGAAGTTTCGAAATACAAAAGTAGAAAAAGAAACGAAAAATATCGGTTTGATACAGAGAAGAACAAAATTTGGTACAAACGGTTTCCAGGAATTCCTGGAATTCGACGTCACTAAAATTCTGGGAAGTGACACAAAGAATACCTCCTGGCACATCATGTTCTCCTGATACAATTTCGGGATCCGAAATTCTGTGAATTTAAATTTTATAGTCTTCGATTTGCTATTGTTAATTTTCATTATTTTCTGAAATTATTTATGGGATAAGGATATCAAGAGAGGTTTATTTAAATAAATGAACGAGTTCTGGGTTATTTTTGAAAATCTGCATTTATTCAATAAACTAAATGATTTATTATACATTGATCTTTAGAATAGTTATTAAATTATTTACAACTAACGTTTACAATTGTAATTTTGCGCACTATCTATACAACTTTAATTTATAATCGGATCTGTTATAGAATTGATATAACAGGTATCTAAGTTCCGATTATTAATTAAATCCTTGGTTTCTGAGTCCAAGTTCCCGGAAATTCCTGGAATTCGACGTCACTAAAATTCTGGGAAGTGGCACGAAGAATACCTCCTGGCACATCATGTTCTCCTGATACAATTTCGGGATCCGAAATTCTGTGAATTTAAATTTTATAGTCTTCGATTTGCTATTGTTAATTTTCATTATTTTCTGAAATTATTTATGGGATAAGGATATCAAGAGAGGTTTATTTAAATAAATAAACGAGTTCTGGGTTATTAAATTATTTACAACTTTAAATATTAAATTATTTACAACTTTAGAATAGTTATTAAATTATTTGGTAATGTTTTCAATCTATTGTAAAAATTAAACAAATTTTATAACTATTTTAATAACTATTCTAAAGCTCAATGTATAATAAATCATTTAGTTTATTGAATAAATGCAGATTTTCAAAAACAACTCAGAACTCGTTTATTTATTTAAATAAATCTCTCTTGATATCCTTATCCCATAAATAATTTCAGAAAATAATGAAAATTAACAATAGCAAATCGAAGACTATAAAATTTAAATTCACAGAATTTCGGATCCCGAAATTGTATCAGGAGAACATGATGTGCCAGGAGGTATTCTTCGTGCCACTTCCCAGAATTTTAGTGACGTCGAATTCCAGGAATTTCCGGGAACTTGGACTCAGAAACCAAGGATTTAATTAATAATCGAAACTTAGATACCTGTTGTATCAATTCTATAACAAATCCGGTTATAAATTAAAGTTGTATAGATAGTGCGCAAAATTACCATTGTAAACGTTAGTTGTAAATAATTTAATAACTATTCTAAAGCTCAATGTATAATAAATCATTTAGTTTATTGAATAAATGCAGATTTTCAAAAATAACCCAGAACTCGTTTATTTATTTAAATAAACCTCTCTTGATATCCTTATCCCATAAATAATTTCAGAAAATAATGAAAATTAACAATAGCAAATCGAAGACTATAAAATTTAAATTCACAGAATTTCGGATCCCGAAATTGTATCAGGAGAACATGATGTGCCAGGAGGTATTCTTCGTGCCACTTCCCAGAATTTTAGTGACGTCGAATTCCAGGAATTTCCGGGAACTTGGACTCAGAAACCAAGGATTTAATTAATAATCGGAACTTAGATACCTGTTGTATCAATTCTATAACAAATCCGGTTATAAATTAAAGTTGTATAGATAGTGCGCAAAATTACCATTGTAAACGTTAGTTGTAAATAATTTAATAACTATTCTAAAGCTCAATGTATAATAAATCATTTAGTTTATTGAATAAATGCAGATTTTCAAAAATAACCCAGAACTCGTTTATTTATTTAAATAAATCTCTCTTGATATCCTTATCCCATAAATAATTTCAGAAAATAATGAAAATTAACAATAGCAAATCGAAGACTATAAAATTTAAATTCACAGAATTTCGGATCCCGAAATTGTATCAGGAGAACATGATGTGCCAGGAGGTATTCTTCGTGCCACTTCCCAGAATTTTAGTGACGTCGAATTCCAGGAATTTCCGGGAACTTGGACTCAGAAACCAAGGATTTAATTAATAATCGGAACTTAGATACCTGTTGTATCAATTCTATAACAAATCCGGTTATAAATTAAAGTTGTATAGATAGTGCGCAAAATTACCATTGTAAACGTTAGTTGTAAATAATTTAATAACTATTCTAAAGCTCAATGTATAATAAATCATTTAGTTTATTGAATAAATGCAGATTTTCAAAAATAACCCAGAACTCGTTTATTTATTTAAATAAACCTCTCTTGATATCCTTATCCCATAAATAATTTCAGAAAATAATGAAAATTAACAATAGCAAATCGAAGACTATAAAATTTAAATTCACAGAATTTCGGATCCCGAAATTGTATCAGGAGAACATGATGTGCCAGGAGGTATTCTTCGTGCCACTTCCCAGAATTTTAGTGACGTCGAATTCCAGGAATTTCCGGGAACCGTTTGTACCAAATTTTGTTCTTCTCTGTATCAAACCGATATTTTTCGTTTCTTTTTCTACTTTTGTATTTCGAAACTTCTGTACAATGTTTTTCTACATTATTTCTTGCTTTTTAAGTGAAATTTTGTAAGGGCTGGATAAGGGAGTTAGGTTTATAAATGAATAAACAATTGCTTTAGTTTAACTCTATGTTTATTGAAAATTCTTTCAATTATACATGTTACATAAATGTTACATTGTTAATTCTAACGCACTTATAACTACTAACTGTAAAACTTACTTAAATATTACATTCTTAACTTTAACGCACTTATAATTACAAATTGTAAAATTTACTTAAATATTACATTCACAATTCTAACGCACTTATAACTACTAACTGTAAAACTTACTTAAATATTACATTCTTAACTTTAATGCACTTATAATTACAAATTGTAAAATTTACTTAAATATTACATTCACAATTCTAACGCACTTATAACTACTAACTGTAAAACTTACTTAAATATTACATTCTTAACTTTAATGCACTTATAATTACAAATTGTAAAATTTGCTTAAATATTACATTCACAATTCTAACGCACTTATAACTACTAACTGTAAAACTTACTTAAATATTACATTCTTAACTTTAATGCACTTATAATTACAAATTGTAAAATTTGCTTAAATATTACATTTACAATTCTAACGCACTTATAACTACTAACTGTAAAACTTACTTAAATATTACATTCTTAACTTTAACGCACTTATAATTACAAATTGTAAAACTTACATATCAGTATTTTTACATACAACATACTTTTATAATTATTTAAGATATAGCTTAAGCGCAGTACAATATTCTTATGAAATAAAGACATTCTACAATTACATATGTACTTATATATTCAGTATAACTATTGAAGAACAGTTTACTCTCCGTAGATAAATCCTTTCCATTGTTTATTGGTAAAATGAAATTAGACTCAGAAACCAAGGATCTCAAGTTTGCAGATTTGTATTAGGAGAACATGATGTGACAGGAAGTATTCTTCGTGCCATTTCTTGAAATTTTAGTAGTGTCCAATTCCACAAATTACCGAAAACTGATATCTGAGAATCTGCCAGAAAGTTTCCCGTTGATTTAATGATGTTAATGTGCAGCTTATGTGGGGTAGAAATGTATAACAAATACATCTTCTAATCTGCAACACAGCAAAATACGTTATTATTAACTACTTGAATAAAATTATAATACTTTATACTTACATACGATATAACAAAATTGATCATTTTCAATCAGGTTTGAATTTGATGGATTATGTTTACTCTCAGTAGATAAATCCTTCCCATTGTTTATTGGTAAAATGAAACTAGACTCAGAAACCAAGGATCTCGAGTTTGCAAAATTGTATTTATCTAGTTATGTATCATTAAACTAAGGCAGCTTGTACATAAAATTACAGGGACTTAGTCATAACCTCACACAAAAGGGATGAACGTAACTACCCGACCATTAATGAATAATAGAAAACGTAGAAGCACTGGCTAATTTGGTATCGAATTTTACATTTTCGAACACGAAAAACCGATCTACAATAGTCTGAACCTCGAATAACTCATACTATTAATTATTGTAACGCAACGATTAAAAGACTCCGCGAGAGCGTCACCCCTCTCACTCGCACCAAGCCAACGCAGTATGCTAATGCGTAAGAGGGAGAGAACACTAGTCCGCCGATCTCACCTCTCACTCCCTCAATGTGCGAAAGAGTAAACACTAGTTCGCCATTCGGACCTTTCACTCCCACAATGTGCGAGAGAGTGAACACTAGTCGGCCATTCGGACCTCTCACTCCCACAATGTGCGAGAGAGTGAACACTAGTCCGCCATTCGGACCTCTCACTCCCTCAATGTGCGAGGGAGAGAACACTAGTCCGCGTGTCGGACCTCTCACTCCCTCAATGTGCGAGGGAGAGAGCATTAGTCCGCGTGTCGGACCTCTCACTCCTTCCGCGACAATAGTTCTACGAGCTGATGGACCGCGGAACTATTGTCATTTCCAACATGGCGGCTCTGTTTTCGGCAATAGTTCTGCGAGCTAATGGACCGCGGAACTATTGTCATTTTCAACATGACGCAGCTGTTGTCCATCTCGTATAAAAATAAGAAAAATGTTATTTTCACAATTATTGAGAAATTATTGATATCTAAAGATAAAAGTCATGTCTAAAAACACCGTCTACAATCAGGTATCGAATTTTACATTTTCGAACACGAAAAACCGATCTACAATAGTCTGAACCTCGAATAACTCATACTATTAATTATTGTAACGGAACGATTAAAAGACTCCGCGAGAGCGTCACCCCTCTCACTCGCACCAAGCCAACGCAGTATGCTAATGCGTAAGAGGGAGAGAACACTAGTCCGCCGATCGGACCTCCCACTCCCTCCACAGCAATCTCGCAAAGTTACAATTGTAAACGTTAGTTATAAATAATATAATAACTATTGTAAAGCTGAATGTATGAATCATGTAGTTTATTGAATAAATGCAGCTTTTTAGTACCATGAACGTTTCTAATTAATTAACAATCGCGATAAAGCAAGAAAATAATAAATAAAAGCTCTGAAATGTAGTCTTCGAGTCTCGTAATCAAGCGCAGGTTTATATCGATTTATATACTTAAATGATGTTCTAGGATCACCAAATTTGAACTAAAGGAAGGGGAAACTTTATATTATCATAAAAGTATCAATTTGTCACCGTACAAGTTCTATTTTTTATTATTTTTACAATTTTTTAAATAATTATATTTTTTTTACCCCTGGCGCCATCTCCAAACAAAGTGCTGAAACTGATCAACAATTACCGACTGAGAAATCCGAAACATCGTTAAAAATGGCGGGCTTTTTAAATGAGAAATGTGTCATTTTAAAATTTTCTTAATTAAATTCCTTAAAAAGGTTTATTTATTCAATTCCTACTTGATTATGAGACTAGGAGAACTCGTGTATAATTTTGAGGATCATTTACAATAACATTTTATTTATAATTTGGCGTACAATTTTTTATCTGTAGCTGCATTCTTTTTAAAGTGACTGATAGATTCAAAATTTTTAATCACTAACTGTATTTAAACCATACTAATATTCTTTTCTTTCTCTACAACAAGAATTGAGAGATATTAGAATTTAATGTTACTTATATTTGAAAAGAATACAGCTAATAATACTTCTGTTTAATTATGCCTTTGATAGTTTTCTACTAGGCATTAGGATATGTTTTATATTGCTATAATTTAATTCTACAATTAAGTTACATACAGTCACTCGGTATCACACAAACAGGTTCTTAATTTTTATAATCAATTACATTCAAGTCAAACGTTAACTTATCTTCTACGCGTAGATTAATTTGAAAGATTTAGTTTAAACTTCTTTTGGAACAACTTTTGATTTACTGGGAACGCAATTATATGTAAATTGGAAAGAAATTTATACACGGCGACTCGCTTTTTTTTTATATTCTATCAATATTTCTGTTCATCTTAAGTCACTTGTCCAATATTAGATTTACAACTATACATGTAAAAATAGGCATAAGCAACTAATTTGTAACTGTGCGCATGGTCCCTACTGATCCAAAAATATTTTCCATTATATTCTGAAACTGTTGTTACGGTGCTATCGATACTGCAACTATCTTCACAAAAAATTTATACTCTCTACTTTATACAAAAATTGCAATTTATGCACAAAATACAACTAAAATATACTGTTGAGTATTTTACAGAACAGAATTACTCATTTACTTTGTACGACGTTTCAGCGTTAAACTATAGACAGTTTCGAGTCTCTGGAATCAACTATTTATACATTTAATCGCTATTAATCTAACTATAACGATGGTCTCGATATCGAACACCGAGAACATCTTATCCGAGGTAGTGCAATCAAGATTTTCAACTTGTACGTTAAGTCCTTCTCGAATAAATTAGAAATTCATCAAGAAGAGATCAATTATGTTTGATTCTTAATTCAATTTTTCCTTTGAACTATCATTGGAAGTATCGTGGTATACACATCTTTTGATTTCTTTGCATTTTCTCAAGGTACCACATGGTAGCAACAATAAAACACAGATATATCAGGTCAGAAAATTGATACAGCCATGAATCAACTTTGAAGAACAAGAATCTAGGTCAATTTTATCCTCAAGTAAGTACATACGACACAGATTATGAAATACAAAGAATTTAAATGGCGTTTTTAACGCCTTTGACGCCCCATATGCCAAATTTAATTAAATGGCTGAAACTATCATGGCGTTTCAATTGCAAGAAATAATTGAAAGGTATCAGAACGTTAAAGGGTTAAAAGGCTGTGCTGGCCGTCGTCGTGAGGCTCGATTGCACGCCGGACTCGGAACTCTGACGCCCGGCGTGTGGCTATAGCTACGTGGACGCGGCGAGGCTGATGGACGTCGACTCGGTGACGGCTGCACGCGGCTTCACGTCCAGCGAATCGTACAGAGGGAACTCGCAGCAGAAGAGGAATTTCAGGAAGTGCGGTACCTCCACGTAGATCGACGGGGGTATCGGTATCAGCGGCGACGTGGACTGTTTGTAGTAACGATACTCGGCGTTGCTGTAAATCAAACGTCCTTTGAAGCATCACGATGACGGTGGCGGAAGAGGATTATTTCTGTCATGCAAGATGTTCGCGCGTCTAACCGGCACTCAGCTGTCCGGGGAGTCCGTAAATACGTCAAACTGGACACTTACTCGCGATATCTCTCGTCGGATGCTCTTTCCAACAGAGGCATGCCGGACAAGAATAGAATGATGAAGGTGGTGAAGATAGGAGAGGCGATAGCCACCCATTCGGCTCCCTCGATCACGTTCAACGATATCACGAAGATGCCCCACCACACCACTATCTCCCCGAAGTAATTCGGGTGTCTAGACAATCGCCACAGTCCTAAAATAGAACACAAAGGATACGTCAACGAGGAACAAACGTTTCGAATTGTATACACGTTCTCAAGAGCCCGAGTGTACCATCGTTACACCATTTGCCATTGTTTACAGGGTCCTGTTTGAAAGAGAATTTCTGAAGGTCGGCATAGGTTTCAGCCAGCAAACCGGCCACGAAGAGTCCTGTGCCGGCGCTATCGTACGGCGTCATGGTTTTAGGGGCGGGTGGAATCTTGTGCCGCGGTGAATTGATGATGATCACCGGGAGACTCACCACGTACACCCATACAGCCTAAAGATATAATTATATTTAATTTACAAAACTCTAGTCCGGTGCTTGAGTACAGATCCTGTTACCTGAAACGTCCAAAACACCGCAAAACGAATCACATTGCTGCGACGATCCTCGAACCTCTTATCGCGTCCAATTTTAATGATCCTGTACAGAAGATATCCAGACAGACGGAGGCCCCACACGCAGACGAATATGGTGACCATAAGCTGTCTGCGGTCGTAAGGCTGAAAATGAAAAAAAAAAAAAAATGTTTTAATAACCTTTACAGTATCGCTGTCGATAGCCGTGAAACTTTAAAGAATAAACGGACGTGGGAAAATAAATGATCGCAGTGAAAACAAACGGTTTTGTCGTTTTACAATGCGGCTTTCGGATTACGCGCATGATTCATGTGCACACTTATCTCTCTTTTCTTTTTCGCGTGCGGATGCGGTTTATAATTAGGATACCTTGCCCACTTGGCCGAGAAAGAAGGTGAGAAGGGCGAGAATGATGAAGTTTGTGCCGCCGGCAAAGTCCGTCAATTTGTCCAGCTGGAAGGTCGCCGCGATCGTGAAGAAGATAATTTGCATGCCGACGGTGACGATCGCGCTCACCGCGAAGTGGTCCTCGTCCAGAATATCGACCGCCATTGATCCTCGTTGATTGCCCGCCCCACCGCTCGATGAACTATTCTCGAATCTGGAATTATTAATTAATTCGTTTAATATTGCTAACCAGCACGAATTTATAATTACCAGAAAGAAAATTTGTTACACGTTCGAAAGCAATAATTTTTTAACGATAAATTAAACGACAGAAATGAAACTTTTAATTTTAAGTGCGAGGATACAGATTTTTTCATTTTTATTCTAAATTTTTACACCAAGTCAATAATTATACACAAAAATAATTTATTTCATATACTTTTACTTAGTTATTGATTTAATTGCAAAATTAATAATAAAAATTGTTAAATTATTCTTGCGATAAAAATATTTAACCTGTAAAGGTTAAATTTAATTTTTAAATCACTAATTTCGAAGTTATAGTATTCCTTTTATAAATAAAACGCATTTTAGAAACTATTTATACTCAGAACGGTATTAGTGGCACAAGTAGTGCAGGCAGAGGTTTAGTCAGACTTAAGGAGATCGTACGTGTATTAATACTGATCGTGAAACTTGACACCTGATATTTTTATGGTTCTATTTTGTTTCATGTATAATAGGCACCTTGATACTTTCCGTTTATCGATTATGCTGTATCGTGCATACTAAAGTAGTACGTTAAATAAGAATAATATATTCAAAGATATTAGCAATCATATTTTTCGACGGAAACTCTGTCTTTTATTACATTACACTTCAAATATAACACATAAAATATAATTTGAATCATAATTTAAATATAAAATAAAATCACCTTTTGTAAACACCGATTACTTCATTCAAAAATGATAAATTAGGAATAATTTGTTAGCGGATGTTTAAAAATATTCTTACGCGATAAAATTTTTATACAAATCGTATATACAGCAACTTGCATCCGTTTCCGCCACCCGAAGCGTCGCAATGCAGTTCACATAATTCATTATTTTCGCATGAGATAGAAAATCATTAAAAATGACATTTCCCTCCATTGTCAGCAACCACGTTACTTACAATTTTCTCCCTTTTCACGTATCGCAATAATAGTGCATACTTTCAGTCACAATAATTAAAAAAAATAAACAAAACAATTGTCATTCCGTACTCACCGTGCTTTGAAACTCGCGACACGAAACTTTTGCATCTTACAATCACGAAATCGATTTTCAAGCAATTTAGTCAAATTTTCTTTCGAACAACATAGATAAATGTTTAAAACAACACGTAATTACATATTGTTTAGCCGATACCAAACACCGTTGTCATCGTTCAGTATTTAACAGCCGTAAGAATGACAGCACCGTTCACAAATTGAATTCTTTGACCAAAACATCCATTGTCGATTGTAATTCGATTAACGATCATCTTTGAATTTAACATTAAATACTGAGATGAATGAAAACGATGTAAAATCACTGTCAACGAAGGATATTTTGTTAACGAGATTCGTTCGGTACGCGAAGACAGCTTGTCGGCAGCTGGAATACCGCCCAAAGTGCATTGATTAAGAAGTAACGGATGATTTACCTCGAGAGAGCGGAGTCTCATTGCAGCAATTGACAATGCGGGTGGAATTCGCCGACGTTCCATCCGCGACGACACGCAGCGGCAGGACTACGAGGGGATTCAATGTCGGGTCTAAAACAAGAAACCCATGATCACGTGCCACCAAAGTACACGGTCGAACTGCCTGGCCGCATCGTCGTACAGACGCTCTTCTATCTCGGTCCTTTTCTCGTCAAGTTACGCGTCTTTCTCTGGTCGGTAGTCTATGGTGTCTATTCAGCCTCTGATTAGCGCTCGAAGCAAGGTCCCCTGAAAATTATCTTCCTGAAGCTTTTCATATTGCCCTTGAATGTTGTACTTACGAACTTCTGCTTTAATTTTCAATACCAGGCATGTTATAGTATATTTGAGAACCGAAAATAAGGGGTTGGAGGATTGATTTGGTCTTACAGAAAAACATACATTTTCTTTATTTGCATATTGTTATAATTTTATAGTTGATGTTTGTAAAGAGGTGCTTTATTGGACTTCGGATGAAAGAATTCTTTCCCTTTGTTTAATTTATCCGAATCAATTCCTTTTTCACAGAGCGTTGCAAACTGCGCCCATTTAACATGGAATCAATACGTACACGCGAGCGCGAATGAGTTTCGAGTAAAACGAAACATGGCGCTTTACAAAATCGCCCATTATTCGCATTGTATCATCAAAGACAATGGATCGCAAAGACCTTCTAGAGATATTGAAGTCGATTCTCTTCGGGCATCGCTCGGAAAGCGATTAACGCGAAAAGAATCAGCTTCATAGACGACTCCTGATCGGGTTAAGAATAATTTATTTTAATATTGTACATTATATTATCGTAATAGTAACTTTACAAACAACAATCAGTATGTATTATATTGATCACACGTTATGCACAAATACAATTCTTTTAGAGATAATCTTTTTACAAATGTTATAAAATTCAGTTCGATGAAAGTAAACGATTACGATGGTAATGTCTTACGATCGCTTGTTAAATTTTTGTCTTGTTTCGCGATTAAGAAGTGCATTTTTCGAGAGATCCATTTTATGGAAATGCAATGTACGACGAGCAAGTCTTAGATATCCTTAAATCAATTAAAAAAAAAAAAATATTAAAAATATAGCAAGCCTTCCTGAATAACACTTCCCTTTAAAGTATTATTGGCTTGAGTTTTCCGAATTCTTTTCCAATTATACCACATAACTCTTCTTGGATGCTCCAGTTCTTTTGATAAATTAAGACCCACATTCAATTTTAAGATCTAGTATATTTGCCCCAGATGTGAAGCATGAACACAGATGCAATGAAGAGCAGGGACATCACAAGCACTGGTACTGGCCCCCTATAAACACATATATATTATTAATTCAATATTTTAGGCCTTTATTTGCAAACTATCAATTTATTTTATGACTAACTTTAAAAGCAAATTATAATAACTTAACAATTTACTTCTACATCTTATAGTTTATAACTTAACAGACTTTAATTCTGCAACAGGCTTATTAATGATAACATTTTTTTAACAGATATCTTGTCTGCGTAATGTTTTTTCAGAACAATATTTTGTTTACTTACACTTTGATGCCAGGGGAGTCATCAGTATAAAACCTCCACATACCATCAGAACCAGCACCTGTATTTCTACTTCTGGTTGAAGTAGTTGTGGTGGTTTTTCTTTGCCTAACAGTACCGCTACCACTTGTTCTAGGTGCTATAGCTTTGCTGGGTGATCTTCCCGCGGCTCCGACTGAGGTAGCACTAGGTGCGGCAGGCTAATAAAAATAAATGAAATATAACCACAAAATATCAAGAAACTACATTTGATTTTAAATCTTGTTTAAGTACTCACCATTGTTTATGGTATGCTTTTATTTGTAATTTCAACTCGTGAATAAGTACCAGATGATCACGAGAAATTTGCTCAATAACCTGTTGTTTCTTCCGAACTGTGTTAAATTAAAATTTACGTTAATTTCACTGTTTTGATTTACGTATAGTTATATGAATATAAGTAACATGCAAGAAATATTGAAACTATGTCACTGTTTGACGCAGCGTTACGTTCTGACAACGTCTTACCTTAAATTACTTTAAACGTTTACTGGCAGTATGAGGTAGAGTAGGAAACGACGTGTCACACATACGCCATCCACGTAGTGTGTTCTAGACACGTCACCAAGAGACGCGTGAGCGTCCCACCATTATGGCGCGTTTTCATGCAGTATTCAAACGTACAGAATATAAATCTATCGAATTTCTTATAAAACAAAATTTAAACAATATAACATTAACTAAACATATTACTTTTTAAATACAGACTACAAAATAAATTAACTACATGAAATATTATTCATTATATGTTATAGTTCAATTAAACTGTTGAAGCTTATAAAAATATATGAACTTTTATATAAGATATTGTAAGGTATTTATACACTAGTTAACAATAGACAATAGATTTTTTTTTCATATTCCTCTATATTATTCAACTTTTTGGTAATAAATAACATACTTTTCATATCAATGGATCGAACTAATGCATGTAATTTGTCACACCAGGGTTTTATACAAATACCTTAAAATACTAAGTGCACACATATTGGTTGTACATAATAATTTACAGTTTACAATTTTGTTCAACTTTCTTCATCTTAGCAGACTAGTTATAAAATTGTGACAACATATTATATTATCTCTTATGAATTGATTTGATATCTTTCAGGATATAAAAGAAAGTCATACATGTTACAGGAACTGTTCCTTTTGATTCACTTATTATACATTTAGACTCAATTCAAGGAAGATGGAATACAAATTTCTTTTTCTTATCTATTCATAAGAACACATAAAAATGCATTGAAACAGTTAGTATATGGATAAAGTTAAATGTTATAAAATACAAAAATTTAATACTTTTGTTGGTCTTAAGGTGTACAGTCTCAATGATTTCCATTTTTATTTGAATAAAATTTGTTCTCAAATGCACTTAAATGCAATAGTTCAATGTACCTTAATACTTATCTGTGTATATAAATTATACATACTTTAGGTGTATACTTATTAAAATGCAATTGAAACAATGTTCATTGTATAATTGTTTCAATCAATAAAGAATACTTTAAATGCATAAATTCGAAATATTTTGTATAAACCTTATGATAGCATACTGATATACTAGCAATACAAAATTTTGTAAAAAGTATGTTGTGTATCTAAACTAGCGTAACTTCGTTATGCTTTGGCATTTTTGTTATATTTTACAATATAGAATTACTTAAAGAATTAAAATATCATGACTTTCATCCATACAACTATTTCTTTGATTCAAATTAATCAAGAAATGATTTTTTTTTGTTTCGTTTAAACGGGTACGCTTATGGAACTTTCTTTTTGTATATAAGTATATACACGATTATGAGAAATATTCATAATGGATTCCATGTAGCAGCTACTGTTTGGCACAAGAAATATTGATGAAAATTTTGATATACAACAAACATTATACAAGTATGATATTCTCGCGGGTACACGTAAATTATGTTTGTTAATAGCATAATTATACATGATAAATTGTTATCTGTTATCATGAGTTATCAAAAGAAAGAAAGAATACTTACATACCATTATCCTTATTAACAACAATAATGGATTATAACAGGGCGTTTATACATATATATTAATCTACTGATTTAATACTCTATTTCTACTGTAATGAGAAACAGACATTATGTTTTTATAGTAAATGTATGAATGAACATTGTGCCTCTGTTTGAAATCATATTTTCTGAAACTTATTGCTGATAAAGTTTACAAAATGGAAAATAAAATATTAAGAATTTGATCTGTTTGTATCTGTAAAATTAACTGAAAAATACTTTACTATTGCTCGTAATCTAATACAATATTTGGTAGACATGTAGTTAGAATAAATTGACTTTGTTAACATATAGAATGAAATAAATACTTTTCTTAGACGAAATAGACATTAAGTACTTGTTACTCCTTTGCGGGCTACTAATAAGTTTAATACTGGGTGTTTCCTAATGTATGATACTGCTTTTTTATGAGTTACCATCGTAAAATCATATCCATTGCATTGTAAGATCTTATCATGCATACGGAGACCACTTTTTGCTGCTGCTGATCCCTCATGTACTTCAGTTACGTATATACCCTAAAATAATTTGTGTAAATAAGGTGCACTATATTTATGATATGGATAATACATTAACTTCCCTTACATTATCTGTATAACCTTGCGGGCTTTTCCTAAAATCTTGATCAATTCCACCTCCAATTTTAAAACCACATTTCATTACTTCTTCACCATTTTTGTCAACTTCAGTTTCCTTGTGTAAAGTGATTGGTATCTAAAATCATAATGTACATGTTATTAAACAAATATAATGTCTCTTATAATGAATTAAAGTTGAATCTAGGATAGTACACAGCAATCTATTTTAAAATAAAACTTTCATTAGGTGATGACTCATTAGAAAATACAGAGAGGCTTTATATTAATTATCTGATTCTGCACTCCAAAAATATGGAACAACTGTTGATATAATGGTTGAGCCTTAGAATTAATTTTAACTGAGATATACGTACGCTTAAGCATTCCATAGCAGTACCAGCCTTATGCTGAAAAGCCATTTTTGCGCACATAATGGTAAATCTTATGCCTTCAAATAGTTTAGATTGACAATTACTTTTGATCATTTAACGTGATCACCAATCGTGCACACACTACATACACCGATTGTAAAGTCAAAACGACCGAAGGGATGAACTTAGAAATACATTATAAAACTTGATATTGGGTGGTAAGAGAAATTTAGGTTCACTTTGAGTATTCAATTATCTTATAACGTCCTTAAACTCGATTAGCACAGTGTTCTAAAGAACAGTTAAAACAATTTTGTTCTCACGTTGACAGCCATGCGTATTAGTCAATCTAGATAGGAAAGTAAGTATCGTTGCAATAGAATGCACTATGAAAACTACAGTGGCGTTGCATAAGCGCGAAAATTTAAATTTTCTGACGTATCTGATGTGTGAAGTTTGATTAACTTCTGGAATTTTTGCTATTTTATTGATGTTGGTTTTCAGTTTTTAAACTAATTTTTAGAATTTTATTCTTATATTTTCAGGGTTTTTGCCATTTCTTGGAATCTGACGTCAGTTCGTAAGATTGCTGAAATACTTGGAATTTTAATGACGTCAAGGTCTAGGAATTTATAAGAGTCGATTATCGAAACACAAGTGTTCAAAAGTGAAATTTTGTATCAGGACAACATGATATGAAAGGAGGTGGCATAAAGTTTCACGGTATTTACGGGTGTTTTGAAAGGATTTCAAATGGAAACACTGTTTTATCTTATGTTTACTGAAAAATGTCAATATGTACAATCTTGTAAATCAAATGTGTAATCATTAATTTGTAAATATGTAACAATTTATTAATTTGATTTTAACATTGAATTCCTAGGTAGCGTGTCCGTCAGTGTGTTGCTGCCTAAAACAGTAACATAATGATAGAACAAATTGTTTAAATCATGTATTATTTAATTATACATAGAAAGGTAAATTGTAGAAATAATAAAAAGAATAAAACAGTAGAAATCAGAAATACATACCAATAATATATTTAGTTTAGAAATAATAACAATAATATTATATGATATAATAATTGCAATTTTGTCAATAGCTTTCCATATCATCAAAGAAGTACTATTGTTGATTACAAATTACAATTAATTTAGAATCATATGACTTGATAATTTTTCTAAATAAATAGAAATAAGATTATGTATGACTTACCATCAATCTATTTGCACATTGAAAATTATATGAAATTAATAACTCAGATTGAAATGGGGGAAATGGAGACGGAATAGTGGCTCAGTTTCAAATAGCCATCTCTGAACTATGATCACGATTGTTGATTATAACAAAAATTTGCTAAAAATCATACGATTTTTATTTTCGTACTTCAATTGACCGTGCATAATCTTTCAATATCAGTAGAATGTATCGTGTCCATAGTACAGATTAAGCATGTATTTATAAATATAATAAATCATATCGTTATCTGATAAGAGGGCATACTCTATATATGTACATACTTAAAGTGCAATTTTCAATGTAAATAAGGCGGGACATTAAAAAGTGTACAATAACTCTGACAAAAAGTTTAAACAATGAGAAAAATGATTTAAAAGCTGATATGACGTTTATTGTTTAATTTCAAATGAAGATATTAATATTAACAATAATGTTCCATAATTTTGTATAAATTTCGTATCGCTACTAGCTTAAATACTTATTATGGAAGATCCTGTTTGCCAAATAAATTGTTTCTATTCCTCTGACACAATACATGAAGTATGCCCTCAGTTTCGAAGATCGAGAAACATGTACACAGTTATAGAAGTCGTATTATGGTTATCTCGTTTAATTCTTACAATTAAGGCAATAGCCTTAACTTAATAGTATTTGTGAACTATAAACTCTCTTTGGCAGAAATTAACATAAGCGTAGTTAATTAGTCTCAGTCTCACTTGAAGAACGATGCATGAAGACCGGACTTCAACACGATACTGGCGTTCGAAAGACGTCTCGTCTCAATTAAATTCGTTCGATCCGATCAACATGAGTTTCAATCTCCCCTTTCGCTATGCGTTCCAAGAACAAAGATCGTCCATCAGATGGACAACTAAATTCGTGGCCTTTCCTTAAATTTTAAGTCTCAATTCTACCAAGTTATTATTTTTCGATGCTAATAAATAATTTCATAGAAAAGAAAAGTTGCAAATTAAGTAATTGTTTCGAAAAAAATAAATAGTTTAAAGTTCTCGAATTTAGTTGTCGATCTAATATTATGCGAAAGGATAGACGTGAAAGTATTCACATATACATAGAGTATTTCGCGAATGAAACCAACGCAATACTTAAAGTTATCTTTGGCGTTAATTAATCATCGAGCATATTGCATGTTGATAAGATTGTTTAACCACTATAAGTGTAATGCTTACATGTATGTACACCTTAACACCGTACACGGTTCTATACTTCATATTTTCTCAATCGCACTTCTCGTTTTTCCATCGAAATTGCACGTTTCGACCGAAACATAATTATTCAACGTAAAACGTCGAAACGCGCAGTTTCGCTTTGTTTAATGCCGATAATTAGGAATGCTGTTACAACTGGCCCTTTGTGTTTCGTAAAAATTACTCGTCTTACCAAACATCGTTGTCAAACACATAATACTAACAATAATATCGATCCAGGTAGCGGGGTCTCCAAATTGTTAAAAGACGTGATTAAAATTTCAATGATTTATAAAAAGTATCGAATGGTTGTCACGATTGTCATTTATGTGGTTTAGACAGGGCCCCAAATATTCTTTGAGCCTGAGGACCACTATTTAATAAATAAAAAAGTCTTATCAGTAACGAATGTTGTGAAAAAGGGTCATTACGCTATTTCGTTTTCTCGTGGAAATTATAATAATTGCAATGTGTACTTAAACGACGTTTCTCGACGATGGCAGTAAACGATCCACGGTACTCGCTCCACGATCCAACGACCATGCCCACTTCAACTATACAATTTCGTGGTAACACAGCATGACTAGCGATACGTATACGATCTATCTATAACTATACAATAGTTGTCGATTATACTCGTGCGTGATTCATCGTTCCATCCCTAAATTGACTTGTCTCCTAACCATCCGTTTATACCGTGGCACGATTAACACTTCGACCGCCATACTTTAATTTGATCGTTCAATCGGATTACGTTCGCTGATGTTACGGCGTTCGACGTGTTAAAGATCCACGGTGTCTCGGGAACGAACCAACTCGTATCGTTCAAATAATACAATTTCGCGGGTTTGCTTTCAAGCAGACGAGATTTTAAAGTATCTAAAGTAGTTGTCGGTACTTTCACGGTATAGTTGTTGCTGTTGTCGGCGCGTACGACACGCGAATTGGTCGGGGTTTTCAATGGTCACGCGAATAAAAAGTTGCGAATAACGCAGCGGCAGTATTCGAATGAGACGCAGAGCAGTCGATCGGATATCTTCTGGACAAAAAACATGAGAGCACACTGAGAAAAAGGTTTAACCAAATGTACATTATTTTTCGCGATTACCAATTATGTTTTACGCATTAATACAGTTATGTTTCATTTTTAAACATTGCTGTTCAAGTACTTGTATATCGAATACTTTTGCAATTGAAACAGAGATATTAATGTTTAAACGTTTTTCTCAGTATTCTAAAGTGAGCAAACGTTTTATTTTTTTTTTTATACAACGAACATCCCTGGTTAGTCTGATTTCCATATGGATTATTTGTTACTTGTTAGTACACTATTATACCTATGCGACGGTACATGTCAATTTGTCTCGTCACTTCTCGAAAACTAGAGTTTTCCATTGACATCTCGCAGAAAAAGACGCTCAGACAGTCTTCACGATCTCTTCCGTATCGTTAACGCAAACATTCCCACTAGATCTCTCGAATCTCCATCATACGTGTATAGTGAACTCTTGTCGCTCTTGTTCTTTTCTTTGTTGGTACCTGAAATGGAAGGAATCTGTATATTTTTAAATACAACATAGATTATTAGCTAAATTATTTCAGTGAAGTATGATCTATAACGTTAACTATAGTAGTGAAAATAGCCATGTACTGCAAATAATTAATTAATGTAATTTTAATAATATTCATAATGTTCTTTCCTTCTGTACCTTTTTAATTCTTTGGATAAATAAAATTTTTCTATGATAGCCATGAAATGTAATATTAAGTGTATTTACAATTTTTTAACAACATTCCTAGTACTGGGTGCACAGTATCCATCTAATTGCATCTAAATAATTAAGAGACATAAGAAGCGTGTGGCAGAAGATCAGACAGGATATCAGAGGGCTCCTGTTGGAGTTGAATCGATGGAGAGAATGAATCTTAACTTGGTATCAGCTTACTACGGTCTACGGAGGTTCGTGTCGATACCTAGCGAGCATAGATTCGACGGCCTCGATTGGCAGTCTACCCAAGCTGCCACCGTGACGGATTCCCGCTGACAGACCCTGCCAGTCCCGATCACGATCACGATCACGATCACGCTCACCACGATCACGATCACGATCACGGTCGCATTCCACGTCGCTCAATTCGCGACTGTCGCTGAACCCGCTTGGCGGCAACAACGTCATGTCCTCTACCGAACTGAACAGAAACAGATTTGTGAAAAGTCTACAGAAAATGAAAGATTCGAGGAAATTATCTGATTGAACTTTTATCTAAATTAATTTGGACGATATTCGAATACACTTAGTCTTTAGATCAATCACTTAGTATGTAGCTTGTCCAAATTAATTTGATAACATGCAATTATTAGTAAAATTCATGATAGATGATGATGATATGACATGGAGTATTTGATTGAATAGAACAATGTAGTATTGTAGTTTTCTTGAAAAACAAAACACACTGCCACGATGCATCAGATTTTGTAAGTAAGATCTAAGAAGAAGCAAATGCTCAACAACGTAAAATTGAAATGAAGAATTTAGGCTTTTTCAAGGAACTTCACATTTCTCCATTATTCATTTCTCATCGACACAAGACCGGTAGAACGGTGATTCGAATACTGAATATAATCAGGAGACTGAGTGCTATGTGGAAACAAACAAACCTTGGCTACCTGCGAGTGGACCGGCTCGGCTGTCGGCTTCGTCGTCTCGCGAGCGAAGGTGAACCTTCGTTGTTCGATTCTGTACTCGATTCCACGCCGCGTGAGAACACGTCTGTAAACAGATTTGATCCATTGAACGGTCAGAAGATTTTCATTTCAAAGTATGACAAGAGGTTAATTAATAATATCGAGAGGAATACCTCTGCAAGGTTTCACTGGCACTCTGTAACTAGGTCCGGCGCATTCTCCGCAGGGGCTCCCGGACGTGTCGCTTCCGGAGCCCTGACGACTGGAGCGCAGCTTGCTCTCCGCTTCCGCGATGCTCGGGAAGTATCGTTGCTTGTGCCACCTTGGCGTTTTAGACCTGCACGTGAAAGAACACCAGAAAGAGGAAGAGAAAAGGGTCGGGGACGGGGGGCATCAAGCGTCGAGCAAGGATTCGGACGTTCGCTAAAGTCGAGGCATGCGTTTGAGGTGCTTGGAAGAAAACAGTTACCTTTCGAAGTCCACGCTGGATCTTTCGTAATCGATGGTGTTGATGTCCTCGTTCTCCAGGTGGCCGAACGTCTTGAACTGCATCGTGTAGTCGAGGGTGGCTGTCGTCACCGAACGATTCTCTCGTCCTGGGACGCTGAAGGTGGCGTACGGACTAATTTCATACATTTCTGTAAAAAGATATCACAATTAAGTGGCACTTAGTCATCTCCAGCTGTTTGACTACCTAAAATGAAGAGGAACCAACCTGATCCATGATCATTAGGCTTGTGGTTCTCTTGCTTCACTGGTGAACTAGTGTACACCTGGTGATTTCTTCTGTTGTCCCTCTCAGCCGTAGACTTCAGCTGCATGGTCGACATACAGCTGGAAAGATGATGGTGTTGCTGATGTTGCTGTTGCGGCTGAACGAGTCCCAGCCCCGACTGTTGGTTTTGTTGCTGTCCAGGAAGGATCTCCCCCAAGTAATTTGCCCTGCCACTACGTTTTAGCATCACGTATCCCAAGATGGCGGCCGAAACGATGAGCACTATCGCGCAGATGAGAGGCACGACAACGTAGAGCACCTTCTGATTGGGTATCGCTTTCTTCACGTCGTCCTCCATGATGAGATCATTCGGGGGACCGATGCTGACGCCGCTGAGGGTGGTCGTCGCGAACTCCATTTGCGTTTGCGTGGACCCAGCGTCGTTGTGGGCCGTTAATCGCAAACTGTACCAGGAGGCAGTCTTCAGGTCTCGTATGACTAGGTTCTCCGTAGCGCGACTCGCCACCAGGATCCACGGCTCTGTACTGATGCGCCTTTTGTACTCTACGGTGTAGTATTGTATGGGGCAGCCGCCATTTGGCCAGGATAACAGATTCAGCTTCACGGATGTTCCATTGGCGGAGATGATGTCTCGTTCCTTCGGCAACAGCGGAGCTGCGAAGAGCGTTAATAAAGAAGACGATGTACGAGCTGGAAATCAATGTATGATCTTGAAGAAAAGCAAATATACCGGTTCCTTTCGTTGTCGCGCTGATCAAAGGACTTGGATCTCCGGTACCCACGCGATTGTGAGCGGTCAAGTGCGCCAAATACGAGGAACCACATTTCAGTCCTGTTAAAATGAACTCCGTCTGCTCGGGTGACAACGCAATCTCTTCCCAACCGCCTTGGTCCCTCTTGTAACTTAATACGTAACCTGATGAAAGTAACAGAGATCGAGCTGAATACGATTCTTCTGTAATTTGATCTTGTCGTTCGATATGTACCTTGAATAGTAGCGCCACCATTGTTGGGATGATTCCATCTGAGTCTTATGCTGTTCGTTGTCGTGTACTGAAGCTCTAAGGTTGGTGCTCTGGGTGGCATCACGACGACTAGGGTGTAAGTGATGGAATCGTCGCCGAACAAGTTGCTGGCTGAACAGGTGTAATTCCCCGCCACTGATTGTTCTAGTACTGCAATTTATTATTGATACATTCAATAAGTAATAAATATTGGGCCTTCAGTTGTACATCATGAAGTTATTTAAACTAACCATGAATGTTAAGATGGCCGTCGGCAGTTAGCTCGTAATGACGGCCAGTAGACACCTGACCATTTCGATACGTCCAGATTGGACGAGGCGTAGGATTGCCCACGACCAAACACGACAACGTAATCGACGATTTAATCGCTCTTCTTAAAAGTTGCGAGAAGGAGGCCACTCTGGCTGGAGCTTTAAAAATAATTTTTATCATTGATCGAATGAACTTAAATATTGTTAAAAAAGAAAGATATAGTGATACCTCTGGTATTTGTAGTTTGTGTCACTATGGTGGTCGATTCTCCCTCACCCAGGCCGGTTGTTGCCGACACCCAGAATTCGTACAATTGTCTGAAACGTATTATTCATCGTTTCAAGATTCGAGATTTATTTGATAAAATTGAGTTAATTACCTCTCGACTAAACCTCGCAGTTCCATAGTGAGCGTGTCTGTGGGCGACGATGGGGGCTCGTGCATGGTGTGGGTGTTGTGGTTGCTGGAACCAGCCTCCCTGCTATAAACCGTGTATTTGGAGACGTTCCCATTCGGTTGCAATGGGGGCAACCACGATACTAATATACTTTCAGCCGTTAATGCTAAAGCTTTGATGCCAGCTGGGGGACCAGGCACTGAAGAAGGATAGCACACAAATTTATCGATCCTTGGTTCGCGTTCATTGGTTCCTTTACAAAATACTGAATGTTATTAATCCCTACCATCCTCCTCCGTGGTACAAAAAATTGGCGGGCTCAAAACTCCATCCCCCGCTCCCGTATAAGCCAGTACCCTAATCGAGTAATTAGTATACTTGTACAGAGTGTGTAGATAAGTTTCTACACTGGAAGTCTTCTTCACTTCACCCACTGTCGAGATGTCCACTGCAAAAGGACACGAATAAAAGTAGGATATTACAAATTAAGTGTGTTAATTAACTTCTGAATTACATACTGTTGTCAGTGGGCACTGGTCTGTAGTACACCTTGTAACCCTGAATGATTCCACCGTGTTGATGAGGGGGTGGCGCGCTCCAGGACACTTTAACGCTTTGCGAGGACAAAGGAACGCAGCACACCTGAGTTGGCGGTGTCTCTGGCACTGGAGTAGCAAGAATGATTGCAATTGATTTATTTAAAAGCGTTGTTTCGTCGAGAATTTATGTTTGTCGCACCTCCTTCCTGAGTCGTTCCAACAATGGGCACGCTGGCCGGGCCGCTGGCTATGCTGTTGAAAGCTCTGATCGATATATCGTACTTGGTGAACTTTCTGAGGCCAGTGAGTTGCACCTTTGTCGTCGCCCATCCGTTCACGGTCAAACTTTTGCTCTGGTTCACACCTGACGTCGAAGATGAATGCTCCGACCATGTCACAATGTAGCCCAATAGATCTCCGTTACAGGACTCTTTCGGGGGTGGCTGTGAATCAGTTTTCAATTCAATCGCAAAGCAAAATTTTTACTTTACTTCATTACTTTATTATTAATACAATGAATATCTATCATATTATACAAAAATTAGCATTTACCTGCCAGCTAACCATAAGTTCTCCAGGACCAGCCGACTGAACCTTGATGTTCTGCGGCGGCTCGGTAGGCGCTGTTACGGAAGAAACGATAAGACGATTAAAAGTTGCAAATTAAGTTGTTTAAAGCAGTGATATAATTCTGTACCCTCTTCCTGAGTCTTTGCCACCACCGGATCAGTCGGTATGCTCACGTCTATCGAGTTTATAGCGAATATGCGAAACGTGTAGGTCACGGCCGGATGTAGCCCGCCCACCAGGGCCACTTCCTGATCGTCGCTGGTCGTTTCGAAGGGGGATAAGCCTGTAAATATTTTATAATTCGTCAAAGCAGCTCGCGAAGTATCGTAAAAAGGAAAATTTCCAAATATATATTGCACGATGAACTATGAAACTCATAAAAGCCTTCGTTCTAGATATTTCCAACGATGCAACGTTCCTATTCGATATGAATATTAATCCTTTGAAATGGAATATTATGGAGAATCAGAGGGTCGGGTATTTGTACGTAAATTGAGGATAAACGAGGTTTCCCGGGAATTTTATTTTACAAAATATTTGAAGTAAATTCGATTACCGGGGGCTCATCGATATTTTCGTAAAAAATATGCATTTTATCGAATACATGCTTTTCCCGGGAAACAATTGGTTCGTCGAAGCTGGATATCTTTAAAGTTGCAACGCAAAAATGCATTCGAATGGGAAATGGAACAATGTTATTCGTTTCTTTGAGGGATTCTTTGAGAGCGGTACAGGGGAGCAGAATTCCTGATGCGAAACTGATTTACGTACCGTTCTGTGTGGGATGGATGGCGTTTCCGCTATTAGAACTTCCGGGTGTGTAAGTGACATTGTGCGTTTTCGCGGGGTTCCAATCATCCGCCAAACCGTGATTCAGGGACCGATACTGAATAACGTAATTTCGTATCGGACTGTTCCCGTCGAAAGCCCTCTTCCACAGTAATCGTATCGATCGCGAGCCGATTTCTATGACTTCCAACGAGGCTGGTGGATCCGGCCTCTCTGTATTCGAAAAATAAACACGGTTTAAACCGTCATCCCTATTACGCTGAATTAATTCGTTCGCAGTAGATTTTTACCCCAAATAAAACAGGGATAACCGTTAATTGTTTATTCGATACCGTTCTCGCGTGTAACAATAGATTTTGTTTTAAACGTTTGGGTATTCGAACGATCGATTTTCGAATATACGAAGTTCGATAAAAGTACCATAAAATGATACTAGCGATATATTAGTTTAAAGCTCGAAGCTTATTTTTATAAAGTACCTTGAACAGCCAAATAAATTAGATGCTCGCTCCTTCCGTACGCATTATCCGCCGTGCACCTGTAGACACCTGAATCCTGACGATCGCTGCTCCCTATCGACAACTGAGATTTCAATCCACTATCCGTCTTGATTTGGCTGATACTCAGCCTGTGAGTGTTCGTGTCCAAACGGTCGCTGTTGTGCATCCATTGCACCTCTATGGGGTTGTCCCCGATAACGGTGCAGTCCAACGTCACCGATTCTCCACGACGAATAGTTACGTTTTTACTCTGGAACTCGAATCTTGCAGGTTCTGAGAACACAATAAAATATTTTTTAACATTAGTTTGGGAAAATTAAGGGTCCAGGGATTGTGGATTCGAGGGAAGACGATCAAAGATATATCTCTTCAAGTGGTAAGCTTAATATTTGAGAAATAAAACTATTGAAATTACTCGTACCAAATACTTGAAATTATCAAATTACTAATGTGACCATGACCGTCTACCCCTTGGTTCCTTCGGTTTTTCAATTGAAACGGCTGGAAAGGACGTTCACCGTGAACAGACACGTAGATCACTTTGCTGAGACCGGAACCGATGCCATTATTCGCCCGACAGAGATAGTGGCCCTCGTCCTGGGGTCCTGCGGAAGCCGTCCACAAGGATCCATTTGGCAATATGGTTAGCCTGCCGTCCGAGCCGTCGACCAACGGCTGATAGTCGTTGGAACTTCTACCCTTGGCACGTAGCCACGTGACACGTGGCGGTGGGAAACCCTTCGCCTCGCAATGAACGTTCAACGGGTTACCAAGCAGGGTGGCCACGTCTTGCGGCTCGAAGATCCATTGCGGCGGCACTTTGACCAAAAGTTCGGCCGTGTGGTTCACTTTGGCCGCGCTGTTCGTTGCCACGCAAGTGTACTTGCCGCTGTGGCGAGACGATAGTTCCTTGAAAACGAGCAAGCTGAAGAACTCAGCGACTCTTTCCTCGATCTATAACAGGGAGACGCGTATGAGCGAATTTAATTATCCTGGAGACTGGATAATTACAAGAGTATTTCTATAAAACTGGGAATATTCTCTTAAAGTAACAGAAGTTGACCTCTTGACTTAAGAATTTTAGTTACTATTTTATTGGGGCGTTTAGGAGTTTAGGTTTCATTTTATTAGAAACTTCAGAGTCTTCTTCAAGAATAAAAGTTACTGAGGGGAGAAGACGTACACGTAAAGAAGAGGGCAATGGTTCGCCGTCTTTGAGCCAGGAGAAATAGATTGGTAGGTCACCGGAAGTGACACTGCATGTGACTTGGGCTCTGCTGCCTTCCTGCAGGTTTGGAGGGAAATTGAAGGGGCTCATAATTGGAGGACCTGAAATCAATAATTATTACCATTGTAAACAGTGAATACAACAAGCTTTGAAGCATTAAATTGTAATTATTAATATTTCAAGTTACAATATTTATTAACAAATTAGTATTTGTTTTTAGTTGCCTGCAGTTTGTATATTATTAAATAGAAGGAAATATCGAGGGAATATTGTGGAGGTTACAAAAAATGGGCTAATTATTTTTGCTCAGGACGTATTAGTGTCCATCCACGTGTTCATCAGTCGACCTCACTTTTCTTCGTCCAGACGGTCTCTGACAAATGAGAAAAAGTTGAAAGTTAACGCTACACGAATTTTTCCGGGCGTGCAATTCCCTTCTTTTAGCCCGTGACTTTCTTCTGAATGTAAGCTAGACGACCGTGAAGAAAGGGAAACAAAAACGCGTTTCTCGTTAAAACGAGTATACACGTGTGCATCTATGTACGTATGTACCCACATTCAGATACTCGTGGTTTCTCTGCTTTCCAGAAAAATATGACTCCTGTATCGTGCAAAATCTTATTTCTAACTTAATTAACTTTACTGCAAATCTCCATCGTATAAATTGCGATTTACACAATTCGTATTCATACAAAAACTAACAAATCCAAATATTCGTAAGTCAATCTGAAATTAATCACAAAATAATTGACGTAGAATTATATTAAGCGAAGAATCTAGTTTTCAAGGTCTCTATATTTTTCTTACGGCTGAACAAATCAAGTTTTCATCATCCCACGTTTTTCACGAGGAAATACTCACTGCTGACGGTCAGCCGGATGTCCCTGCTCGCCGTTTCTCCGGATCTAGCCCGCACCATGCAAGTATAAGTTCCAGCATCGTTTGGGTCCACATTCGCGATCGTAAGGTGGCCCTCGCTATCGACACGATGCCTTATGTCAAGAGGTAATTCAACTCCGCCACGAGACCACTCGACTGACGTGATGGGGTAACCCGAATAAGGACAGGCTATGGTGGTATCGACACCGGCAATCGCCCGGACTGGTCCTATCGATCGAATATACGGTGGACCTGAAAATTATTAACCAACCTGAAGTGCCTTCTGATATATATGACCAGCGTTTCGGTCATTGTTCTCCTTACAACCATTAAGGGATTGTTGAACATCTTAATAACACCATTAATTAACATAGATTCTTTAATCCTTACAATTGATAATTGAATATTGACTTACTCAAGTTTCTCAATTAAGTATTAAATAGAAATTTGTATAAAATTCGACGATTACATCAAGTATTACAATCAAGAGGTCCAAGGAGACCCAGGGTTGATTTTATTTGCTTCAGTCTTAATAATTTTGAAATTTCAAAGTCCTATCTTTTATTGCTATTAAAATTACCATAAATGTTCAGTCTGGCTTTATGCTCGACCGTGGCAAGCGTATTGGAGGCGACACAGGCGTACAGTCCGCCATCTTCAGCGCCCGCCGATGATATATTCAAGTGACTGATTACGTCGCCTGACTGATCGACGTACTGTCCTATCGCGTACCTGTTCGGACATTGTTCGTAGTTAAGTAGCGGAATATTGATCGATGGGATCTAGATGCGCACCTATGTCCGGCCGCGATTTCGCTCAGTGGTTCTCCGTCCAGGAGCCAGGTGAACGACGGCGGCGGTGATCCTGTCGCTGAGCATCTCAAGGACACCGGAGGTCCTGGCCGTAAAGCTTGCTCGATAAAAGTGTACTGTAGCTCCGGCACGGTGTCTGGAATATTTAAGAAAATAAAAGTTTTATTTCTGGACCGTATTTGTAGAAAATGAAATTGCTGAAGTACGCGACGATGTAAATTCAATTTCGCACTCCTAATTTTAAAAATTCTAATTCGTGAACTTTTCTTTTTGCAAAGTACTCTCTGAAGTACAATTTCCTGGTGTAGTTATGGGTATAAGTTTTCAATTTCACGACCCCTTAGAGTCTAGGACCAACAATGGCCCTCCAGGACTTCTCAGGTCTTAAATTTAAATAAAGATCATGTGTAACTAAAGTTAGACGTATAAATTTGCAATTAAAGCTACCTATAAATTATAAAATAATATTCAATGGAGTTCATACAATTTTCAAAATGTAACAAGGTGTACAATCAAACTTAAATCATCGCTGCATACACAATCCATCGTCCAAGGGTGAACCGAACCCATCCTCTCATACAGTTTGCGCGTTTGTAACATGATTGATTCGGTATCTGGTATTCGACGATCAACTGTTGAACGGGAATACCTCCTAGTTTCAATTCCGCAGTGGCTTGAGCGTTTTCCTTGTCGCTTCTAACGAGGCACTGATACATCCCCTTGTCCTTTCGGCCGACCAAGCCTATCACGAGGACCAGAGGAGCCAGCAATCTGATCCTGGTGTCCTGGGCGGTCAATACCGGCACACCATCGTGCAACCACTCGACGCTCTCGACCGGATAACCCTCCACCGTGCAATTCATAGTGGCGGACTCTCCGGAATTGATGATCTGTAAATACCGGGAAACGGTTAACGATTCGTGCTCGAAAGTTAATGCCCGTGCTGCGATTTACGCGGCTGCATCGTGAGGGCCCTCCCTTTACCCTCGCCTGTCGTCAAGTTTAATGGCTCGCGTTACAGTTTATTCATTCATCTTTCTTTCTCTTTCTTTCCCTTTTTTCGAATCGACATTTTACGATAGGAATCGTTTCATTCTAATTAAAAAATATTACGAAGTCTAATTTGTTCCTTTGGAATATTACGTTCGGATTGAAAATCTCATTTTTCTTTGCGGTATTAAGGCTTCTTTGGTATTAACCCCTAATCGCTTCAATTATCTATGTTATAATCGTATTCAGAGACCAACTTTCATGTAGCTCATAAGTTACTAAAATTAATCTCTGCTTTGTACAAGAAATTTTTACAATGAAATTTAAAATTATCAACAGAATACTTTAGATATAAAGCAAAATTAAATAATATAATACTCTGTATATATTCACGTAGAAAATAGACAAAATTGTAGTTGATGTTGATATTGGAAGTAGATTTCGAACGAGGTAACTGATCGAATCCCTGGATTTCGAGCGAATCACAATTATTTACAGGCACAGCAACACTTTACAGGTTCGCACAAAGTGTGAAAATATTTGCGCAAGCGGCTACCTGGACACGGGGCTGTATTCTAGCGTTCAGTTTTGACGTGACCGACAGGTGTGTTTCCGCTCGTTGCTCTCCAACCTGATTGCTGGCCCGACAAATGTACCTTCCCGCGTCCTGAGCGTCCACACGACGGATTTGCATCAAATCACCCCATAGCTGAATCCGGCCGAACGACTCCACCGGTATCGAGTGTCCTGGAACAACGAGTTAACCACTGCTTGATCCCCGATACCATTATTTTGATAAAATAGAACGTCAAAGTGATATTTCCATCGTTTTTGACGCTAGATGCATGTTCAAACAGCGTCGATATTAGATTTTTGGGTATAGTTTGACGTGGTTTCGTGACAGAAAAGTATGACGAAATGGCACTTATAGTATATCAATTTAAAGTTTAAAGTTTAATAAAAATAAATGCCTGACTACTTGTTAAATTAAATAGTAAATCGATATGTCACAAGTACTATTTTGCATTACTTTTATGTCATCAATTCGTGCTAGACTTGCATTGTTCCTAAATGTGCCAATGATGTTAATTTAATAAAAATTTATAGCAAAGTTATTATGAATATCAGTGGATCTATTGAAACTACTCCCGAAGGTATATTTGGGCAGTTAGATCAACGTAAAAAGCAATCATTATGATATTAATAATAATGTTCCTGTTTGTAAACGTTGTGTTAACAATTCTGAAGTCAACATTTTCCGCCCGGGTGCGTTCGGAGCACGGCATATTTGAACTAAACGGTAAACAATCCCCTAATTAAACCAACCGTTAACATCGCGATACCAGGTAAATTGAGGGGGTGGACTTCCTTGGGCCGAGCAGGTGAGATGAACGTCCGAGCCGCTCTCCGCTGAAATCGCGATCTGAGATCTTTGCATCAATCTTGGCGGCATGGATCCACTTGGTTCTACAAATGAAACATCTCAATTAATAATTTTATTATTATTGAATCTTGTTTTGGAATAACAAGGTTTCAGGAGGTCCTCAAAATAATGATATATTAGCAATAAAATAATAAAATTTCATTAACAGTAGAATAATTTGAAGTTGGAGGGTTTGATGATATTTTTAATTATAATTAAACACCTGTTACTGTTAACGTAGCAGGCTCGCTTCTCCTCCTCTCTCCAGTTAACGCGTGAAGGGTTAAACACGAGTATGTTGCTCTTCCGTCTTCCGGTCTGGCTGCCCTTATATGGAGATCGCCCTGGGAAGTGACCACGAACCTTCCCCCTGTAACAAAATCAGGGAACAAGATTTATTAAGTTCTTCAGACTAATTTAAATATCTGATTAATATCCTTGACAGGAAATCTTACATAATTCAATAATAATTAAAAATCAATTGAAGGCTTAAACTTGAAAATTCAGAAAAATGTCTAAACACATCTTTTAAGATTCCCTCGTGTTCCGATCGAAGACAAAAACGGGTTACTTTTCCGATTTCCCGACGGCCAACGGCGATATTTTCGTCAGGATTCAAGCAACAGGAACGAAAGGTTATGCAAAATCCTCGGCATCTGTCGATGAAATCCCGTCGAATCGTCGACGGGCAGAACCGTCAGGCGTGAAATTTTCAATTTACTCGAGCCAATGGCCAGACATCCGGTACCAGGCTCGATCCGCCGGACTCTAGTTAGACAGTTCTACCCCGAAGCTTCTTCCCCGTCTGCGATTCATCGTGCGCGATTGATTTCTTTGAAAACGTTTCAGCAATTATTTATTACGAGTTTGCCGGCCGAAAATTTTTACTCAAAGTAACCGAACGAATTCAATTTTCCACCCGGAGCCCAACGAATCGAAAAATACAATTTTAAATATCAAAAATCATTCGACATAAAAGTTTCATTTGAATAAATACAAGAAATATAAAATTAGATCGAGCAATTCCAAAAATGGAGGAACGTTATAAATTAATAACCGAAATTGCCTTTCTCGAAGGTCAATAAAGCCGTCCCATAAATTGCACCCCTTGGCGTTTGTCGAACGCGGTCCTTACTCCCCGCACCCTCGTCCTATATCAAAGGATACATCCAGAAGAAACCACGATATCCACCGATACACGGAGCACAGTAGACACCTCGAAAGAAATAGGAAATAAGGTTGCTAGTCAGCCAGCAACGTGAGAAAGAGAGAGAGAGAGAGAAGGGACGTGTGTTACCTTGGATGCCGAGGGGTTGAACACCACGAAAGGGGCAATTTAATATCGCCTTCCCCGGACGGAATAAAAATACGAAGATAAATAGCCCGTAACTTTGCTCGACTACCTCGTCCGATGGTACATCCACGTCACGATCGTCGATGGATGTGTGAAAATTGTGAAGGAACGACCGGCTACGACCCACACGGTGAAGCTCCCACTTTATTCTATTCTGTATCTTCCGGTTAGCTTTTATTTCTCGTTATATGGAAGCGGAATCCGGGTACAAGAGTTATTTGTATCTTGGTCCTAAGTGGTAATATCTTATTATTTAACCGGTTGCAATGGTTTTCTATTGGATTATTTATAAATAATGGTTGTTAAAATGAATTTAAGAAGAATCGAAGTGGCACCATCAGGTCTATGGGCCTGTGACTGTCATTGAAGATTAGGGTAATGCAATTGTGGGGCCAGACTAATAGAAAACCAAATTTATTCAAGGGTTAGAATCGCGCCTAAAGTTAACCCCAGGAAGCGTGGCGCGCGGGAAGGTTATCATTCGAAAGGGGTTCTGGCAGAGAAAACAGGACGTCGTTTCGTCGATGCTCGCACCCTCGCGCGATCCTCGCGGCAGGACGAAGAGGAACGGTCTGGCCGGGGGTCTATCGATCCCTTTTTTTCCCTCTGAAGTTTTTTCTTGGTCGTCGGCTGGTCGCGTCAAACGGTTCTCGCCAGCTTTGCCGCCTTTCTTGCCGGCTGGCCTGTCTATTCCGCGGAAGACACATTTTCATTTTCTCCAAGGAGTACCCGTCCCCTTTCACCCCCTCCGACGTCGTCAACCCTTCTGTCACGTCATTGTCCCACGACACCGAGCGAAACACACGATCCACTCAGCACTTTTGTCCCCGGAAACCGTCCTTTCGCGGCGATTCGCTGGAAAAGGGATTAACGTCGAGATTCTCCGACGATTTTCTACGTCCCCGCTCATTGTGACCCCGTTTCTGGCAGCCGTTTCAATTTTTAACGCGTGCCGGGGTCGGACAAAAGACTGAATTCTGTTTCGATGAATTTTAGACGGAGGATTTGGGTGAACTTTGCATTATGGTTTTCAGCACCTTATAGAAAAAGGGGGTTGGCCAAGTTTGGGTGATAGAAGTACCAACAGTATTTTAAACAGTTATAATCTTAATCTATTAAGTAAATTTGTTATCTTTTTACCATCTATGTATTTCAAAGAGTCGTAAACGTGTTTTTATTTTGGAGAATTAACGCATCGAGGTCGACAATCAAACGGAAGGGAGTTTCTGTCACGTGTACTCCAACGTGCGTTTCCGTTCGGTCGGAAGGAGTATCCGGTAAAGGAACGAGAAACTTCAAACAACTGTGGATGTTGCGTTTACGTAAAAGCTTCTCAGCTACTTTGTAAAATCTTCGAACGTTCGACGAACGCACGTTCGCGTATTTTAATCGAGCGTTCGATCGTGAAGGTATCCTTTCGTGCCGTTTCCGGAATTGAAGCATCGACGACGGGTATTTATGGAACAAAAGAGCTATAACGATTCCACGCACGATCGTTCGACGACTGTGAAATCGATAGTGATTGATTTGTGTCTTTTCAGAGTCTATTTGAAAATGAAATATCAAAAGTTATTTCTAATTATTTTTCTTAAAATTAATTAATTTCAGTTTTAAACAGTGATTTTTGTCAATTTTGATAAGAATATATAATGTAATGTTGATGTGTCTTTGAAAATTTCAATCCCTGCTTTGTTTGAAGTTACCTTGTCATTTTAGTCCCGATTCACCATCAATTTTGTAAGGATAGAGTGAACGCGAGGGGACAGTGAAATATTGACAAATATTTAAACATGCCAGCGTGAGAGTGTACGACGAAAACAAATGCCACTATAAAATATCGTTCAGGATCCTTTCTTCAATTGACACGAGTGCACTTCATCCCTCACCCTCAGTGCCAGTTTTCTTTAGTCCCTTGTCACATAATCCATTCTCAATCGACATTTTCTTCGAGGTATATTCTTATTCTTCTTCGAAATACAAGTATTTCCAAGGTAAATGTAGGAAGTTGAGACATGTACTTTAAAAGTTTTAGAATTTTTAATTCTAAAAGTCCAAAATGTTTTAAGGACCTTAAATCCCTAGAAATTCCAAAAATTAAGATACCAAATTACTAGGATTTAAAAAATTTTAAATACTAAACTCTGGAATTCTTAAATATTTGGATTCTAAAAATATAAAATCTCAAAATCCCAAAATCCTGCTATTTCAAACCAAGCAATAAATCCTGCCAACTTCGCTTTCTACCAGGGAAGTTGCAATTAAAAAAATATCACAAAACTCTCGCTTAAATCCTTGAAATCCAAATTGGTCATCCGCTATTTCTATCGCGACAAGATTGCCGTTAATCCAGATTTCCAAACGTAATCCATCCCTCTTCCCGACCTCTCTCCGCTATCGCCCTGTAGCGACAAAAACCTCCGCCAACCCCCCCCCCCCCCCCAATTGCTTTTTCGAAGACGAGAACTAACGAGGAGGCTCTTTCTCCTCGTGTAGACGTAAAAACGCGTCGAAGAGGTTTGCAATTTATTCATCCGACAACGAGGTTACGCGATGCATTTCGGTCCCATAAAAGAAGAGGGCGAGAGGGATGGATCCAGAATCCATCCAGAGCACACAGGTACGCTCTAACGGTTCGTTTCGGATCGTCCTGTACCACGTTCAGGCATTCATGTCCCATACATATTGATGCTGGTCGGCTCCAAGTAACAGGTACAGCCATGTCTGTACATACACGTATACATATATACGGTAACGTGAAATGCACACATGGACAGGGTGTCCTGTAAGATATTCAACAAACTTCGTCCATGTGTTTAGTAGGTCATCCAGGATACAGGGTGTCCCGTGTTACCTGATCAACATAATTCATTTTTTGTAAACTACCCTACAAATTTATTGACCCCTTATACAGAGGGTTTTTGAAATTAAATTATGAATTATGTGAAGATAGAAAATATACCGTGGTACAAAATTGTTCTTCCTAGTGTTTTAGTTTCATTAGAGTTTAATATTTCTTATAAAATAAAATCTACCCAAGTTTCAGTTAAAAAATTGTACAACCCTTAAAAGTACAAATACTCTAACATACTGAAAAGAAAACTAATAAAGTCGTGGATAATAAAATAAATTTGATCGAGGATATCGATCGATGAAATTAGTTGGACGTCTGAAGGTGCTCTCGGCACGGAAGAAATTTATTGGCAATAGCATCGAAAGGGTTAATGCGATAACGTTAGACGGTTCACCCTGTACATCGTGCGATGGGTGTCTATGATGGTTCAGGATATCAGGGAGAACATCGCATGGTGTCGTGTCGCGTCGTGATACGTTTGTTTCGTAACTAGGCGGGTAACATTGTTCGGTACACGTCCCATGGAAACACCTGCACGTCGTGCAACGTCCTCGTGCCAGCCCTTCGTCATCGTGCGGCCGGTTATCAACGGCGCGAACCTGACCCAAGAATAAAGGAGCCTCCCCCCCTTCGACGTAAGCGTATCGTGCCAACCCTGCTGCCATTAACACGTTCAACGCTTCGTGAGAGGCGTCGAGCGCACATTTGCCAGACGTCGACGTCGACGTCGTCGTCGTCGTCGGCGATAGAATCGATTGAACGATACGTCTTCGCAAGGGACGCTGATATCGGGCGATGACGAAGAAGATGGGCCGAGAATAGGGTTTTAGGCGGGGGCGATTGAGTCGTGTATTCGACGCGTAAAGGGTAGGAAGAGGGATGTTAACACGCTCGATGCAGCGCAGCTGATATAGGGGGATCGAATTGTTAATGTTACTTAGGGTATGTTAATGTGAATAGAGGGAACATTAGGCGGGAATTTGTGTTTAAAATTTACTAATTTGTAGCCTCAGTAATTAATAGTGTTACCATAAAAAATTTACTAATCTACAGCGTTACCAATTAACAGCATTACTATCTAAGCTTCACTAATTGTTATCGCAACTATTTAAAATTTACCAATCTATATTATTGCAATACATTAATAAAAGACGTGTTGATAATAATTGGCGAGAAGCGCGAACACATACCGAACACAAATGTTATCATTTGAAACAGGATGGTAATATAATAGGATCATGGTATCTCAGGTTCACGGTCAAAGCTTGAAGTTACAGAGTTCCGGAGTTTCACGAGTTTCGTATTGTATTGAGTTCTCGCGAGTTTCGGCTTGTTTCCCCCCTTCTCATCCCTAATTTGTCTTAATCACCGCGTTAATTGTGACGTTCATGGTAAACTTATCCACTTAATTTTAACCCTCACAAAGGATAACGCATTAACGGTATACGTTCTCCGACAAACAATCTTAACAACGTCTATAACGTAAAGCTAAGCTCTTTTTTCCAACGTTGCACAAATAATACAATTATTTTTCTCATTATTTATCGGAGACCAGAAGTAATCAGAAACCACGTCGCACAGATACGTAATCCTCCAGCGAATCGAATCGAATCAAACTTAATCCGACCGTGAATCGAATTAAAATCGTCATCGTTGCGAAGCTTAATCCTTGTTTCACGAATTCTGCGAATCGAACGAGTTTCAACGCGTGCAATTTTTATCGACGAGTTTCGCATAAACAATTTACGAGGGGGGGATGAAAAAAGAAGAAGAAGTCTTCAAACTTCATTTTCTATGGCGCGAGACTTTCATCGGTACCTTTTCACAAACAGTCCTCGAAACACCCTCGGGGAAAAAATTCCGCCACCCTTCGGCTCGACCCACCCCCTTGCCAGAGGGTTCATTCGTAAAAATTCCAGGCACGCACTACCGATACAAATTAAAAAGGCAACGAAGAAATTTCTACGAATCGAACTTTTAATATCGAGCTTTCTGTTTTTCTTTTTTAAGGGTGGATATTTTATGAGCATTGAATAAATAAGTATAATAATTTTATGAAGAGATCAAAGGGTTCAGGTTATTTAATTGATTGGAATTTAAATTTTGTTTACCTGATTTTTCAGGGTCTAAATTCTTAGTTATTTAATTTCTTATAAATTATTAAACAATTTTACTTAGTATTCATAGAAATTTCCACGAAGGGTGTAAAGCAATCCTTGCCAAAATATTAATCAAGTTCCTCGAACTCAAAAATGAATATTTATAGAATGCAAGCGACCCTTAAATTTTGCAATAACTATTCTCCCCGATAAATTACAAATCGCAAATATGGAAAATTTCTCAGCAATTGAGATTTGATGAACGGCACAGAAATTTTTTATTGGCGGATGATGAATGTAATATTTGGACGATACAGGTCCTCCAAATCCCATAAGAAATCAAAACGAGCATCATGGGGTTACACGGGAATAACGTCGTAGCCGAAGAACCTGACCGACGACCCTCTCGAGCGTTTTAATATCGGGAATGGCGAAAACAAACACGACCAAGCGGGAAGAAATATGGAAATCCGGTGGAAAACGCGCGGCCGAGCGCCGCGAGACGAAGCGTATCAGCTTGCACGGGGCCTGGGAGATAGCAATATGCTGTGCTACGCGAATACCGCCGCTGCCTTGGAACTGCAAACAGTGGATGGTTGCACGACAACAGCGAAAACGGGGGAAAAAAAGAAAGATATAAAGAGATATGAAAGCGGATACGTGACTTAGAAAACGAATGGTTTATTAATAAATTATTGTCGGCGCGAACTCGAAGAAAGAAGGAATTTATATCGCATTCTCGAACGAAAAGGAAATTTTAAGAAACAAGATGATTGGAAAATTAAAAATCTTCTCCTAGTGTTAATTATTTAATTATTTAGAATACTGTTCTTAGCAAAATTCTGTTTTCGTCCTTTCAGGAAGAAAGTATTTTTCAAATACCATGGAGGATTCGTAAAACGACTCGACCAGCCAGCAACTTCCATCCCTTTTCCCCAGACATTTATCTCGAAGGATACTGCGTCAAGCATCAAACGAGTTTCATTAGAAAAAAGGAAAAGAAGAGGGTAGGAAGAAACTCGACCAGCATCGTCTTATTTTTATCTTGAATTTCCAGGGGACCAGGTAAACGGAAGGAAGCGACCAAGTTACATTTAAAAGAAATTACCCTTCCTGTCCCGTCCTCTTTTTCCCTCCCGATATTCGCGCAAAGCCGGCGAGGAATCGAAGAAACTTGCAAATAGTCGGAGCTGGCTCGTATCCGGTGGAAGTTGAGCGAAAGAAAAACAGCGAGGACGATCGCGCGGCTCGTAAATAAACGTTGGACGGACGAATTGAAAAGGAGGGGGGACGGAGTTTGAACGGATGGGAATAAAACTGTAATCATAACGAAAGGGAGGGGGGGAGGAGAGACTGGAGAACGGAGACGAAGAAACAGCATCGCGTTCACGGGGGAGTGGTGTGTGCTGACACACTCGTCGATGGAGCTCGTCTGCTACGAGATTTTCAGGTGAGACGACTAACGTCCAGGACACCGGCAGCATAGCTTTAACCAGAGAATGAGATGTCAACATTAGCCGGTACGCTGAAGAGGTTCCAATTACCGAGCTGACTGAGAATCAAGCGCGGAAACATTCAGCCTGTTCCGGTCAATGAACGATACTGAAAGTTTTATCAACACGGACAGGATTGTTCCAGTTATTAACCCTTTAATGTCCAAAATATAAAGTGCAGACATAGAGTTTTATTTTCTTGTACTGTTTATTTATTTTAGATAAATATTTTTAATAATAATAGTATTAATATTTGCAGTGTTGCTAGTAAACGCTTATTTGTTCTAATACGATAAATATTTATAATATTACAAGCGAATAATTATTTATCTTACAATAAAAAATATTTATAATATTTATACTACTTATTAGTTACCCTACCACCCCAGCAGCAATTAAAAATAATACATTTTTGACCTCTCGAAGTTAATAAATCGTCGCTGCAGTAGTATAACTCAGCCATGAATCGGACCACGTCCGACCACATTCATGCCTCTACTACTGCCATGAGATGAATATTCAAGTTCGATTTGCTTCAAAACGAAGCCGCGTTTTTTGTCCTATTTTTTCATGTAGATTCTTAATTTTTCCATCTGTATCGCCAGGTACAAGATTCTATCTACCTTTGAAATCAAAGGGGGTTACCTGTACAAAATTTGTTACTGTAGTTTGTTGGAACAAACTAGTTATAAGAGAGTATTCCTAACTTTCGAATACTGTCTTTTATGGCAGCAAAATGGACAAACTGGTGAACGAAAAATATCGCAAAACAGTCCCATAAAAAACGGGGGGGTTATGGGGGGAAAAAGCTCAAAGAATTCCGGTGGATCTCGTATGGAGGTCCGTACCGGCTTTGTCAATTACAAGCCGATTCGAACTTAACAACCGTTAGGCTGATGAGCCGACGAGCTGCGCGTCGTTGTCGACGACGAACCAGCAGCGGGAGGACGAGCTCGAAAAAAAAAACAACGAGCGAAGGATTGTACAAAGGCATAAAGCCGGAGAGGAACGCTTCAGCGGCTCGAAACGAGAGTCAACGCGACTGAGACAGCCACGACTGACTGACTGACTGAATCGTTGCATGCAGGCGCGTGTGCTTGCCGGCTCTCTCTCCCTTGAAAAACCGGAAAAGGGTCGAGCACCTATTTCCGGCGACGGGGAGACTCGGCCCATTATTAAAAGTATAAAGCCACTTCCGCGCGTGCGGAAGCCGAACGAGACCGGGAATTAAATGGAAGAGGAACGCATCTTCCGGTTCGCCAGGCAACGATTATTTTCGGTTTTTGATATCCGTTCGAGTTTCGATGGAACATCGTTTTCTGCAGCTATGTCAGTTGATTTTAAAGTAGAAATTGTGAGATTCTACAGTTTTTGAAATGCCCTTTTTATCATTTAATATCGTCTTAAGTAAATTATTTAACCCTTTGAGGTTAAATTGTCTTCTTGCTGTTGGATATTTCAGGTATGCAACAAGTGCATACCTGAACGTAACTATCAAAAATGAATCGATACTTTGACAAAGTTTATGATTTAGAGAAAGAAAAAGAATTCTGTTTGGATCAAAGGAGCCCAGACCAGAATGGCAAACCATTGCTTTGGAGTTATTCGAAGGATAAAGACGTTTCTTAACATCTCAATTCTTTCATAACATCTCAAAACAGATGTTATGAATAATATAAGATTCCTAATTGCAAGGTTAAATTTGAAAATTATTTTTAATAATTATCCAACATTTTCGATCTCTATGATTCCATGGGTAACGTTTAAAAAATATATTTTCCCTGAACTTGCACCCCTTCATCCCTTTGTTCGAAACACGTCCGCAAATCGAACAAGTTTAAAATAACTCTGCAGTTGAACGTAGTTATTTCATCCTCACCCCCTCGCTTTCAATCTTTCCAACTTTATCGAAGACTACCCCCCTCTTCTTCCTCGGCGAACACGTACCTCTCTCTGTTTTCCTCTCTGTTCTTCCCTTCCACTCTCTTTCGTGTTACAATTTCTTATCGTTCTTTCTTTACTACCTTTCCTCCTGCCCGACCCCTCCCTCCCTCCCCCCCACCTTGGGGGAACAACGATCGAATGTCATCGTACGACCCTCGTCGACCCGCGGGACCGGTTGCACCGTATCGAAGAGAATGTTTTTACGCTTTGTTAGATCGACTCGATCCGCCGTTTAGAATTTCATAGCACGGGGCAACGATTTATCATCGAGTCGTTCCAGATAAATTCAAGAGCCGAGGCTTTGAGAACGATTGTTCGCTCAATGTTTTAGAGATTTAACCTTTTGTTTCGTCGGGTAGACGAAAGTAATGGCGCCTTGAGCGAATTTACGATGCGAACGAACGAAAAACACCGATGCTTTTTACATCTTCGTTCGTTCATTTTGAATGGTTCATTTTTCTTTTGAAACCGGGCGCAACCGAGACTGTTTGGCAGGAGATTTTCAAGTCGCACTTGAATCAGTTTTCAAGTTGTTCCCTTTATTTTGGATAAAGTAGTATTTGTTTCTAGGCTAAGATTAGAGTTCAAAGGCAATTTTGTTAAGGTATAAGTTGCATTCCTTAAAAATTGCAGTATTAGGGATTGCATCCTTAACGGTGTTAATTATAGCAATCGTGATTAATTAAAAATTAATAAGGGTATCTTGTTTTCTTTCAAGTTTTAATTATGTTTGGAGCCCTCTGTGCAAAATGTAATTTCATGATACACCTGGTCAATTGTTTCGACATTAAACGAAGTTATTCCGATCTTTTTATCAGAGAGGATCAACTATTCGATGAGAATGAAAAGAGTGTGCTTCAAAGAGGGTTGGTTTCTTAGAAATATCTCGACAACGGCATTCTGTCGCGTGCTTTATGAAATATTTTATAGAGAGAGGACCCCTTGAGAGGCATTCCGATCATTTTCTTCTGCTGTTTCTCGAACGGCGAACAAAAGTGGAGAAACTGTTGCGTGAATGAATCGAAAACTGCTTCTTGATTTATTAAAACGATTTCAGTTATTCAGAGATAAGCGACAATGCTATTCACCCGTTCGAAAACAATCTCTGCTTCTTATTTAATTAACAACTAATCTGCTTATCTTTTTAATAATCACTTGTATTTTCTTTGTATATTAATTGCTCTACATTTTGCACACAATTGCAAAATTATAATATGAGTAATTGAATAAATTTGGCAAATAAATTTCAGTTCAATATACAAATTTGAACCTCTCATTTTCTTCAATCGAGAACGCAGTTATCGAATTGTCGAATGGAAACGTGCAAATATTCAGCGATTGTAAAGGGTACAAACTTCATCCCCTCCCCTCCCCGACCCCTTTATCGCGTTCAATCGTCTCGATCGAGTTCGAGTTTCGCAATTTCCAAGTTGGGAAACGCAGGTAAATGGAAATCGGGGACTCGTGTTTTATTCGCAAAAGTATTTTCACCGACTTACCCGTATCCGTGCTCCCGGGTAGAAGAATGGCGTCGTCCCGGAACCAGGAGGTGACTGTCAGGTGTTCTTTGACGTCCTCCCGCGCCGTGCAAGATAAAACAGCGTTGCACCCCTCCATCACCGGGGATCTATTCACCCTTACGTCGTAACCAGGCACCGTCAGCACTGCAATCCAAAGGAAAAATCACCGTTCAGTTTGAAAACTTTCAAACGACCATTACTCGTTGTTCCAGCTTCCTCCTCGAAGAGGATTTCACGCGAGCGATCTTTGAAAGGGGATCGTAACAAGAAAATTGCAAATTTTGGGTCAAACAAGTTGCCGGGCTGAAAAATATCCTGAATTCAGGACCGTCTACAATTATTTCACTCCAAAATCACTTATGACGATTATTAATTATTTGATTAAAATTGGATAAAAATTTGTACACCTGTGCACATCCCATCCTGTGAAAAACGAATTGCACCCCCGGAAGGGTTAACACCGAGAAACAATATTTCCTCCGTTTAAATTTGAAGAAGATTTTTAAAAGTTCTTTGCAGATTGGTGTCTCTGTAGTTTCTTTTCCGGGACGGCTCAATTGAAGATGTATTTCTTGGAGAAAAGAAAGGAAATACGTTTGTCGAGGTAAATTCACCGGCACGGAGATAAGATTAGCGGGGCATCCGGAAATTCATTTTCAGCTCCAGCGGCTACGTCGTTGCTCCATTTATTCCCAGATCTGACAGGTAGCTACGATATTGCTCTTAATAGCACTGTCAAGTCGGGCGTCATGCTGTTACGCGTCTCATTTCGGAGGCACAATTTAAGTATTAAATGTAACGCGTTTAAGTCGTCCCCCCCCCCCCCCCCCTTCCCGCCCTTCTGCCGCCGACATCCTCTCGCAATAACGTTCTTTTCTATTCCTTCCGGAAACGGGTAAACGTCCCCTCGGTTATTAGACAACCAACCCCCCGGATGAGCTTCCATTGTTCGTTGCTTAACAATGCAGATACAAATAAAAATGAACTTTCAAGAATTTGTGTTTCGATGAAAGCTATTCTCAGACTGGAATTTTAATTCAATATTCAATAATTGAAATTACTGAAGAATCAAGAAATAAAAGTAAGGAGTAATATTTTTATTTTATTGTTTAATTTAATTTTTTTTCCTACTATTTTGCGAGCACCTACGCTTTGATGAATTATAGGGGCGTGAACATTGGGGATCTTAACAAAAAGTAACTTCACGAACGTACCTCGAGACGGAAGTTTAAACGAATGAATTTTGAAGAGCTTGTTTCGAGGAAAACCGTTTCCGGGAAGTTCAGAGGGTATAAAAATACAGGGGAATTTTCGCGGTTAATGTAACACGCCACGAGGGTTTTAATTAATGAAACGTTAATAGATTAACAGCGCGGGTATCTTCTTTTAATACCTCGAACAGGGAATTTTTTAAAAAATGATCTCAAAGAGGAAATTGCGATTATTAAACGGGTGTTACAAACGGATCTACGAATTTCTCGGCCAACATCGATATTCGTCTCTTTGTGGACATTATCTGTGTAAATGTTTAATGATTGTCAACGTTAGCTGTTCCGCTGAGCGGTTTTGCGGAGAAGAATTTCGAGTGCTGATGTCTGATCTTGAGTTATTATTCTATTACTGTGGCCACGTGAAAAGAGTGTCTGTGCAGTCGAATGTAAAGAAGCTGGCTCGGAACGGGGCGAGGAAAGCGGAAGGAGGCGTTATCGGGGACGATAGCGTCGCTAAATTGAACAGAAAATGAGAGCGAATCGTCGTACCCGACGAGATCTTAAATTGATTCATTTGAATAGAAAAATGCACCGTTTGTACCTGTCTTCCCTACCAGATCTGCCATTTTATATTTAATATTCTCCGTCCCCGAAATATACAAATTTAAATACTTAACCCTTTGTACTTGGAAAATTTTGTTTAGATTAAAGTTAGTTAGTAATAATTAAATTTAAAAAATTTGAAATAGTTTTATAGAGACTTAACAATAATTTATTTATCCCGGTCCGTTTAAAATTGTTATTTCAAATACCATAATCGAAGGGTATAAATTTTGAAATAAATCAAATGGACATTTTGTTTTTTGAGCTTTCCCTCTCGTCGAATCCGTCGAAAATACCCAGCGCCCGGATTCCCGTTGAACGGATCCCGATTTAGCCCGAAGGGAATCGGCGTATCGCGGCTTTCTGATGTCGGGAACCGAAAAAGAAACTTAATCCCGCCGATGGCTGCGAATCCGCTCGAAAATATCGTTGCTCGCTTCGCTGGAGAATCCTCGCGTATTGGCCTCGTTTGCACGTTTCGTTTCCCCTAACCGTCCTTTCCCCCCAACCCGGTTCTCGCAATCTGATCGTCATCCAGGTATTTTCCGGCTCTGTAACCAGGATAGGGACGTACCGAGTGGCTCTTGCTAATTCTTGACGTCTCCGAGGAGCTGTCGTGGCTCCTTTTTCTTTATATACCCGGTTCCTTTTATTTCCAACGAAGCGAGAATTTGTTCAATTGTCCCTTCGGGTCCTTTATTTTATTGGATTCATGCTTTCCTGCATTTTACAACCGAAGTATATTTTCGGTCAGTAGGCAAACAATCGCGTTTCTTAACTTTATTGCATTAATTTTATTACGTTACACTGTTTATATTTTAAATATTAATATTTCTTCTTGAAATTATTTGTAGAAATTTTTATGTCATATTACCTAGGTTTATTAGTATATTATTTGGAATTTTATTACACAAGTAATATTACCTATATTATCCAGGTTTATAAATATTAATATTTTAGGTATTATATTTGGAATTGTATTATATTAACCCAGTTTCATGTATCTGAATATCGTTATTTGACAAATACAATAAATATTAATATAAAATTGGCCGAATTCTACCCTAAAGAAAATTAAAAACACAACAACCGATAATTTACATTTACCGAAATTCAATGAAACGATTCAATACGAAAATGATGAATTTAATTGTTAATTGTAATTCATCCTTTGTTTATCGTTTCGAAAGGAAAAATAACGTCTACATCACAGAGTACTTTTTTGTCAAAAGGACATCATCATCGAAAGTGTCGCAGCTTCATTCAAGTACACCCAGAGCCTGTTCCGGAAAGGTGGCGGGGAGGTAGAAAAAAAAAAGGGGAGCATTCCCTCCCTTCTTTTTTTCTAGACAATGCCGCTCTCCTCGAGAATAAGTCCTTTGGCGGAGACGAGGGTCGAGCCGATGTCATTTCAGATAAATTCCTCGTCGCTTTTCAGCTTGTCCAGGCCTTGGTATCTCGGGCTTTTCACTCGTGATACGTTGCATCGAGAAGAGCAAGCGGTTCTGGGTACAGAACGCGAGGAAATCTGGCTGCTTTACCCTTTCCCTAATCGAGTATTCCTTTTTTTCAGACGAATACATTCACGATTTGATCAACTGTTTCTTTGTACTTTCGATTTGGTTGTGACAAAAGTGTAGATTTTTTGAGAGTGTAAGTTCTTCTGATGACAAAATATTTTTTGAAATTGAAAATTTATATTTTATACTTAAAAAGAAGTCAGTATTATTGATATTGTGTTGGAAATGTAAGATTTTAAACTAAAAATTAAAATTTTAAGATTGTCTGACCAATTATGACCCTATTCTACTGAATAAAATAAAGAACACTTACTATCATATGTCTGACTAACTATTAACTAATTCCACTTAAATCAGAAGTTTTAAAAGCTTCTAGAAGAATAATTATTATTTATTTTGTTTACCGTGCCAAGATTAAAACTGCCCCGTCCTCGAAGGGTTAATACCTTCTGACACCGAACGGTTTAAAAGCTGCATCGTTGCATTCATTAACAAAAAAGTTACAAGGAAGTACAAGATTCTGTACCATTCACTAAATTCCTATTTCTTTTTCATTTGGTACACCACGTTTTTATAACTGGGACAAAATATACGGTTTAAATAACGAACAAAAGCAGGCCTCCTCGTACAAACAAGATGCTCGCAAAATAACCTGATAAAATGCAACTGTATCCAAGGAAGGAGCTCGTTTCGCGAGTCCGATAAAACGAGAAACAGAAGAAAAAGGTGTTCCTCGTTCAACCCCCCCTGGGAAGCACCCTCTAAGTTTTACCAAGACCAAAACCCTCTCCCTCGAAAAGTCTGGCGACTCCGTTTTCCATGTCTGTGCCCCCTCTACCCCCGCCCCTTCAAGTTTCTTGCAAGCTTCAGCACGCCCCGTCAAGGGACGGGACGTCGGTAGAGCAAAAGAGGAGGGGACGAGGGTGAGCGAGGGGGTGGGGGGGAGGTGGCGTGGAAAAGGCCCCGTTCATTAAAATGTGTTCCAGCCGGCGGTAATTACGCGTTTAATTATTTAAACGAGTGACCCGGCATTCAGCGAGATTTCATCCCTCCCCCTCCCCGTCCTTCACCCTTTACACCAACGTCACGGTTTTTCTCTTTCTCGTTTTCTTACTATCTTCGACTCGCCATCTTCATCCAATCTTCCTCTTCGCGACTTCTGTGCGTCGCACGATGTTCTTTCCGACCTATCCCCCCTCCACGGTACGACTCGCGATTCCGGTTCGTGTTTTACTTCCTTTTTTTAAAGCGTGGCCCCTTCTGTCCCCTTTCAAAAGCGACGCTTTTTCATCCAACGAACGTACCCCCACCTCCCCCTTGTCGGTCGTCGCGTTTCCGTTTTCCGTCCTCGTCGCATTCGTCGCCGACACCGGCGGTCGCTCGCGTCTCCCAGCCAGATCTTGAAGAGATACGCTGAATGAGACGGTTAATTGGTCCGCGTAGGCCCGTGGAGGGGAGGAGGGAAGTGTACACGCATTCGTCCGTCGGTTTGCTTTTCGCGTCCCCGCGGACTCGCTTGCTTATCCGCGCGCTAATTGTCCCTGTTTGAAGGCACGCTTCCGGTTAATTGAAGAGTCCGAGGGAGAGACGCGCGGTCCCCGTTTCGGATCGGGATCGATTCGGCTCACATTCGTTTGGTGACTTAAAGTTTTAGTAACCTCGCATACTGTTCGTTAGTAGGTTAGGAATTTAGTTTAATAATTCAGTAATTTGGCAATTTAGTTACTTAGTAAGTTAGAAATTTAGTAGTCTGGCAATTTGGTAATTTGGCAATTTGACAATTTAGTAATTTAATAATTTAGAAACTTAGAAATTAAAAAATTTATTAATTTACCAGTTTACTAATTACTAATTACTAATTACTACAACAATTTTTCCCTTAGACTTCGATTTTAATAGCCATAAAAACGGGTAGAAGTCTTTGGAGCAGTTGTTTTCTTTGAACCCAGCCGATCAAAGATGAGAGCGTTCAGTCTGTCGTGAAACACTTTCGGAAAGTCGGCGAACGTCTTCGTGAATCAAAGAAGAATCGAGATTATCGGAATTCCGATCGGAGGTCGGCTTGTTAGCGAGAACTTCGTAGCAAGTTCGATGTAACGAGGTTTAATTAACGCCGCGTTTCATAGATTTCGACTTCTATGATCGTTTACGTTTCACCCTGTCGTGGTGGAGTTTCTTTTTTTCTCTCTCTCTCTCTCTCTCTCTCTCTCTTACGCTTCAAGTGCCACCAGTAATTGCATTTAAGAAGGAAGGCAAAGTCGCGCCTCCGTTTATTAGTCGAGAAACTTGTTATCGCGAGAGACCGACTGTAAATTCTGTTGAAAATTCATTATTTGAAATTGGTGATAATTTGATCGTTATTGTTGCATATCTGATCAAATTAAAAGATTGTCTTTAATTGTACGCTCGAGTGTTTTACCTAAAGTAGAAGAATCATCTTCTTGTGCCTTTAATTAAAGAATATGAATTTGTTTATTATTCCTCGAAGTTATTATTTCAATATTTCAATATTTATACCCAGTTTAATACAGCTATACTTTGCTGCAAAATAACGCAATTATCATTAAAACGATTTAAAAGTTTATCATTGCAGAATAACTCGAAGTCAAGAATGTCAAATATAAATTTTATACAATGTTAGAATTATATTGATCATGTAAGCTAAATTTAGGAGTCAGCACGATTGTATCCCGAATAATGCCAATTACAGCTTGTCTGACTACACGCCGCTGTTTTCACTGCGTTGATGTAATTAACACTTCGAGATAAAAGGTAATTGCAGATCGAAAATTTGGGTTTGCTAATTAAACGACACCGATGCAACCAGGTACGAACACATTTATCCCAATATTTGAAAAACAAAACTTTGATCAAAATATTTTCCAAATCTTCCCATTTCGAATTTCGACTTCGAGAAGTTCGCACACGAAGGGTAAATGAAGTGAAGTTCTCTGAGCCCACGGATGGCCCGGGTATCGATTGGCCCCCGGTCTCAACCGGAAGTTCATAAGTCGTGGCCGTCAGCGGTAACAGAAATTCTTCTGCTGCTTTTCGTCGAGTCATCCGGAAACTTTCCCGACGAGAACCCGCTTCGAGCCAATCTCGTTCGAAACGGCGAATCTAAAAGTCGAATTTTCGTACCGATCCCGGCCATACTTTCCTTCGCACGAAACTTATCCGTGAAAACTTTCCGACCGAGCGTCCTTTGATATTCCACGACGACGGTATTTACAGAAGTTTCTTTTTGATTGATCATTTAATCCCTCGATAGTTGACCAACCAGGCTTATTTGTGGGTGGATGTTCATTTGAGGGTGGAACTCGAGTTAGGAACTATCGATAGAGTCTTCTTGTCGAGAGCTCTTTTAAATTTTGGGAATTTTTATAATTCTTTTTGGGGGGTGGAGGATGAAATTAAATGTACTTATTTTGGAAAAAAAACTTTTTTGATATTTAAAAAATAAAATTTGAAAGATATCGAATAAAGTATCAGATCATCAACATTTAAAAATTAATTAGGTGTAACTTTTATATATTGATTATCAATATTCACTGTAATTAGAATATTATATTTCATTTCGAAACGTTTCAATCAAAATCATTAATTAATATTATTTGACAGGGAAGGTGCTGGTACACGATGAATCAGAAATGATGAACCGTGTTTAACAATAAACAGTACTGTCGATAATTATCATTAATAAACACTTTACCGCCGGTACTAGTAATGGATGTTACTGTAACGACTTCATTTACAGAAGATGTTTACTGATAAACAATTTTTCACGGATGATGAAAGGTTTCGGATAACAAATGACCCGTGATACGTTACACACTTGAAACGGTATTCAAATTGTTTAATCAACATTATCAGCATCGTGTAATTAGGTATCAAACAATCAATGAACCGTGTGATCGAGTGTCTAGATGAATGAAAAAGGATTTCGAAATTCTCTTGAATTACCAATGTTAACGTTAACATCAACATAAAATAAAATATTTCACATTCGCCAAATAAAGAGACATTAAATCCTCACTAAATTATAAAATAGGGTTCTAATTTCAAGCCCAACACCCAGTAGCCAAAAAACTAAGCAACCATATACTTTTCCCTAACTACATCCCAAAAAACGAAGCCCCTTTCAAGGCAGCCAGTACGACAAAAAATATTGTCCGTCGGCTTAAAATCGGCCATTTAAATGGTGGCTCACGTAAAGCCAGTATCGGATAAACTTTTGTCCCGTGTTCGAAGGGAGAAGATCCTCCCGTCCCTTTCTATCTCTTCCCCCTCGCTTCAGCCTGGAATCGAACTTCCTCCCAGCCGATACAATTTAACGGGCGTTCAGTAGCATTCTCCCTCAGGTATTTACTCGGGGGATGACTCGGTGAAAACGCGGTCCGTGGCAGCCAACCGCTTCCGGCATAATGGGATCCTCCTCGAGGAACTTTCCCCTGGCCGCGTTATCGCGGCCGGTCACGTTTCTCCGGTGACGTTCCGTCTGTAATTGACGTTTATTGTGCTCACGCAACACCGTTTCGGGACCACGTTCCCGTCTCCTATCGATGGATAAACGAGTTTTCGAACCGTTTTCCATCGGTAACGATACATCAAACGCTCGAGGAAAGAAATTCCCTTCAATTGCGTCACGCGTCTCTACACACGCGAGAGTCTGACACGGTTCGATGACAGAAAAGTATCACAAAATGGCACTTGAAGTCTACCAAAGATGACCATATGACAGTTCCTTACTGTTTCCAACATAAATCCGCAGAAAATATAAATTACTGCACCCTTACTCATCAAACATCCAATTCAGAAACACAGAAACAAAATTGCACCTCAATTTAAATTTAAAAATAATTTTTCATTCTAAAAATATTGTCCAATATACCTTAATTATGAAATATAATATTTCCCATAATAAATTCCACCAGAAAAATTGTAATCATGGTTTAAGTTAATTACCGAGTCCCAATAATTAGGTACATCTGTCTCGAAGGACCAGCTATCGAGCTGTTTTTTATTTTCCCCCATAATCAAGTGTATCCTTCCGAATTGGAATCGAACTTTTAATTACATACCTTCGCGGAATCGTGTATTCACGTAATTCGCGTAGCAGTTCGTCTGGCACGAATACTTCTCTGCCAAAGTGGAGAGATCGGGATAAAAAAAAGAAGAAGAAAAAGAAGAAAAAAAAAAGAAGAAGCATAGTAATTAATGAGCACCGCACTGGGACACGATAATGAGACTTCTGTCTGTGCGTGGCGGCCGGGCAAAGCTCTTTTTTCCCCCCTCCTGTTATTTTGCACTATTTTTATGTTATTAACGCGCTGGAGAACTGGATGAAAAACGCGACACACTCTCCGCGGGTAAAAAAGTATTTTTTATTTTTTGTTTTTTAATTATTTACTCGAGTCCAGTCACTCGTTTTGTTACCGCACCAAATCCTCCTCTATCCCCTGCGTATTAATTGCAACAAAATAATTACTTGGACAAATGCCATCGATTGATCGATTCTACTCATTTTTTATATACGTATACGGAATTTTGAAATTTCGATGAATTTTCGAGTATTTCGCTCGGTCGAAACGTTAATCGTTTAATGGGGGGGGAGGGAAGAGGGTTGAAAAGTGATTTAAAGGAACGCGTATCCTTTGTGCTTCTAAATTATCCTCGTTTGCTCAGGATGTTTGCGAAGGATATTCTTTTGACGTATTTTTCTCTCCTTCCTTTTTCGGAACTAATTTATGTGCTTTTATAAAAGGACGTACGAATGTATTTTTTAATCGTGTCGTTTATTTTATTAAGCTGGAACGATTTATTCGCGGCGAAAATTGTAATGTTATTTGTATTTATAATTTTAAGCGGAGAATTAGTATTCCGAGGTGGCAATAAAATATTTAATTGCGCTATCTGATTTGATAACGATTTTAATGTGAAACGATTACGGTCGTTTATTGTTATTAATATGAATTTTTCAATTTTAGAGTTTCGCAAATTCAGCGATTTTATGAAAAAGTTTATTAACATAAATTACTGGACGATAAGCATCTATAAATTTTAATTTTAACGTCTATAAATTTTAATATTTCGGAGTGAAATATTTCATTCGAGGAGTAATTAAATTAAGGGGTTAAATTCGAGCAATTTCGCCAAAATTTTGCATTCGATATTAGTTCATTTATGTACGATTTTTTATGGATCGTAAATAATTAAAAACTCACCAGCACGAAGAGTGACTTCACGAGAAAGCACCGTCCCCACCGAGCTGGTCGCACGACACCTGTATCTAGCGTTGTGAACTTCCGCCCGGAAGTCCTGCGCCAAAAAGGGTGGAAAGTAGAGGGTGCCGTTCCCGAGTAGCTGTCTGAAACAAAGAAAAAGGGAACAAATTAAATTCCAATGTCTCCTTCAATATTACTAGTTATTTTGTGTCAAATTCAAAATAATAATATTATTTTAAACATTTAATATTCTAAATTAACCTCGTATAGAAATTTTCTGGACTTAAACATTTTTAATTTCTAAAGTTTCTTAATTCTTAGGCAAATATTGCAAATATTGCAAAACCAAATTTTTATTGCAAACCTTAATTTTCATATTTTTCATCAAGTGCCATTGCCATAACGACTAAATTATAATTTAATGAAACCCACACCATTTAAGCGAAATTAAAGTACCCAGTGTCTCGAAGGGACCAACAAGAAATAGAATTAATCCATCCTGCCTTCATTTTTGTCGTGAATCTCGAGACGTCAGTTAAGACAATCGAGAGCGCCTCGTCCGAAAATCATGCTGTCACTTAAAAGCGCAAGTACTGCTAAAAATACATCGCGATCTAAAATATTCAGACCACGCGGGGTTAAATGATTCAAGAATCGCGTCGGAGCGTTCTAAAACTGTCCGCGGGAAGTATTGATTCCTGGATGGAGTCAAATCGTCACCGATGAATTTCATTAACCGGTTTTCGTCACACCGGGCTACCACGCGATTCTTCGTCAAAATTCTGTTTCACACGCTAACAACTATTCCTTGCCATCTGCCTCGACTGAGAAGATTCGATTAATTCGAACAAATTTGTCTTGTAATTTCCACCCGGAATAACATCGGGCGAACCGCGTGTTTGCTCAGCAGAGTATCTTCCTCGAGCGCGTGCATCGTTATGGGAGGTTTAGGGGGTTTGAAGAAGTTTGATGGGATTAACGGGAAGCGTACACCGATTCGATGGTTTTAACGAATGTTTCCACGACAGGATTATACTTTCGGGCGCATTCAGGGATCGGATGTTAATAATAAACGCTGTTAGCTGCTCGTGTTTGGACCTCGTTAAGCGGATCATTGGATTCGATTTTTCTCTTTTGACACGTGCAATCCAGGAGCGTTAAGTGGATTACTTCTAATTCTAAATCCTTGCGAACATTCGGGTAGTTTCGAAGTGGGGAAAGTTGTTTTAATACCTTGCCATTTTATTAATATAGAAAAGAAAAATGGGTTTTGGAATTTTTTCAGTTTTATGATGTTTTTAATTTTCAAAATTATAATTAATCATTTTTGACTGGTTTGGTAGTGTTGGTGTTAAAGTAGCATGTACTTAAACGGAATACCTATGTACGCTATAATTAGGGAGTAGAATATGGTCGTAATGGATCAGACAAGTAGAACACGCATGGATCTATTTAGATAAGCACAACAACGTCATGTGTGATAAGACAAGTGACGTTTGATTTTGCAAGGGATAGATGTAAATTATCTGATTCGTCGGTTGATGTAATTAAACACCTAATTACATAATCGACAGCCAAATTATTAACTATTTGTGATCGAATATAGATTGTAGAAAGATTAGATTTGGGTTTAAAAACTTGGACTTCTAAATTCAGATCTTTAAATTTGGGTTTGGTTTATTTTTAAAAACTTGGATTTGGAAGCTTAAATTCGAAAAACCCAGATTTTAAATTTTAAATGCAAAAGGTTGGATTTTAAATTTGGATTTGAAAGCTTAAATTAAAAAATTTAGACAAAGATTTGAAAGCTCAGGTTAAAACTTAAATTAAAAAACTAAGAATTTGGAAGGTTAAATTTAAATGTAGCTCAGATCTGAAACTTGAGACCCGAAGAGTTCCATTTGGAAACCCTATCTACACGAAACCGCATAAATAGTCGCAAAAGTCCCGGTGCTTTTAATATTTAATCAGTATCGATACGTGTCGTTTCATTCATTGTAGCTGCACCGACGGAAAGCAGAAGCATCGTGAAAACGTTAAATGCGAAAGCTCGCTCGAACGTGGCGCGTTTCGAAACGTTTCAATCGGCCATATGCTGTTTCGAAACTCCTCCCCGACGGAAGTTTATTCACGAGCAGCCGATTTTACTATCAATTAGCGAATTTAAAACGAGCCCTGGTATATACAACGTCGAGCGCATTAAACGTTCGTGTAAATCATTCTCGCCAGTAAACATCGGTTCATCGTTTAATCCTCGGAGCCATTTATTATACGCACGAGGGGAAATTTCCACGATATCGGGGACGATCGATATCATCGATTAATCGAGAATAGCCGGGTAAAAACGTTCGATACAGTGTCATTGATCGAATCCGTTTTATTTACAAACTTGGTAATCATTCATTATGCATGTAATGATAACACTTTGCCCGCTCAACGATTCGATTAAACGAAATTAAAGGAGAAATCGATTCCTTTAATCCGTCAAATAGAATTCATATGATTCGATACTGACAGATTTATTTATTTATATAATATGAGAATTTAGAACAATATTTCCTCCTGTGAATTATAAAATTTATTCAAGTATTATTATTGAAATGAAATCTGAGTAAAAGTATTATTTATGCTAATTTATATTTTACTCTTTATTTTAAAAGGAAGGTATTAATATTGATATTAATCACAGTTAAAAAGCTAATACTGTTATTTTATAATTATATTAATAATTGTGTTTTCTAATTATTTTACTTACACTGACTGTATCTAGAATGTAATACTATTTCCTAAATTTCAAATTATTTACCAGTAACTCGAAAGATTAATTCCAAAGATCTTTGTACGGTCGATCAAAGGGTTTTTGGAATAGCGCGAAGATCGACGAGGATCAATTTAGCAATCGAGGTTTGATCGAACACCGTATCGGGTTGGTACATCTGTACATCCTGCATCTGGTGTGTGTTCGTACGCGTGTCTGGCCAGGATGAACGGCTATCACACGGCAGGAAATTAAACGTAAAACCCTGAAAAATTGAAAACTCGTGGACCGGAAGCAGACGTCCGTGCCGTGGCGATTAACCGCGCGAGAGGAATTAGATGGACAACCGTAACGCGTTAACTACGAATCACCTTTTACGCTCGCCATTTTTCTCCGATTATTTCGTTAAATTTACACCGTAAACATTTATCATTCATTATCCTATCGATACAGAATTTTCTTACAATTTATCCACATTTTTAATTCGACGCGAATTCTATCATAAAATAATAAGAGTTTAACATTTAGCCGACAGGGGTGATTCGGGAGTCATAAAATTTGAAAAATTGTATCTTAAAATAAAATTCATATAAATCTTAATATCGCCGATATTTCAATTTTATTAGATTTGAATTTCTCCAAACCCTTTATGAAACGTTCTTTTCTGTTTCAAAATAATACTGTGTTAAACTTGATTACAAATCTATAATATCTCTCGAGAAAATTATCCAGAAGTATATATTTCGTTTCAGCGACGTCAATTTAATTAATCTCAGTTTGTATTTACCGCAGTCTCGCCACACTCTCGTTCATTTGCATTCATTCTTCGCCCCATCCCTCTATCGATTTCGTTTCACTTTATCCGACCAATTCCGCCCTCTTCCCTTCTTTCGTACCACCGAAACCTGGATGCTTTCTATCCCCGCCCTGACCCCCCTCACCCTTTAATCGATCGATGTATCAGAAGGCTGGGATATCTGGCAACGAATTTCGTGGGATGCAAATGAAGACGGGGCGCGATAGTTGAATGGTAAACGAAGATCGAACGTGAAAAGAGGATGAACGGGACCAAAAAGGGATTGCTTTTCCCTTACGATTTCTTTCGACTTCTTCTGCGGTTTCGAAACCCTTCTAACCCCCCCTCCACGGTTCGTCTCGAGTTTCGACTAGGCTTGTTTCTGTTTCGCGATCCGAGATTGATTGATGTCTGAGCATCGAAGAGCCTTGGAGGAAGAAAAGGGTCAAGGTATCGTTCGTTGGAATCCTTTGGGAACGATTAAATCGACAGGTATTGAAGGGGTTACTTCTTGGAAGTTTTGAAAGGGTTGCTTCGTCTGGTTATTTTGCATACAGAGTCTGAGATACGTGGTTTTTATACACATTTTAATAAAAATTAAAAAAGAAATATTGCTTTTAGCAATTCTAGAATTCTAAAATTTTCTTTAAATTTATTCAATAATCGATTCTCAAAACTTAACAGTCCGTATTTATATTTTTCTAAGGAGTAGGCATTTGTTGTAATATTGATGTAATTCGATTAGCGTTCTGTTTCGCAGCGTTTTACTTGACCCGATAATTGATCGAGAACGTGATTTAACGCTTTACACGGAAGGTTGGGTCGCGGGCAAACTTGCTAGACGACCATTGGATAAAGAACATTTCAATTACCGGGCAGGAAATAGTTTCCACAGGTGCCACAGTTACGGTATTGCCTAGGGTACAGCATCAAACTTCCAATATAATACGAATCTTACGCGATCTCGACGGTTGCGGTTCTTGTGTCCTCGAAACTTCCAATCAAACCATCGCTACGTCCACGGCGAACTTTCGAGTGCATTATCCTGCTTTCGATCCGAAACCCTGTTCCGTAAATGTTTGTTACAGCAATTTTTTTAAACGTATTAAAACGTATCCTGTGAATCTGGCAGTTTTGAAAAAATTCCAATTTCAATGGGATTAATAATACGCATTCCCTATATTTTTATCGCGGTTTATTTTGATTAAATTTGAACCTTTTGCGTTGTAAAAATATTGTTTCGAGGGCAGTTGTTCGATGTGAATATCAAATAAAACAAAGGGACCGGGGAGTTGTTCGAAGTGAAATAGGTCAGCGAAGCGGTGTAGGGTACGTGTGTGAATGGACGGTTAACAAATGAAGTCAATTAATTATCAATTCAATAGCGTTAATGCTGTTTAATTGTAGCAGACCGTCGTTTTAAACCGCAAGAAGATACAATAGAAGTTGTTTATTGAGTGAGACATTTTTTAGCGCTTTCATAACATTTCATTTTATACCCAAAAAATATAAAATTTCCTAGATGCCGTTTCAGGTTTGTGAAGATTTTATGATGAATATAAAGAAAATAAGATAAGTAATTTAATTATTTTCTTATTATTTAGAAACAAATTGATATTAATTGCAATTAAATCATAAACGAATAGAAAGATTGAGATTGATCACTCCTTTTTATTTTCCACTTCGATTACCGCTTGAAGTATTATTTTCCACCGAGTGACAATCGACCGAGGCTTGCTCTTAAGAGATTATAAGCCGCGCTAAGAAAAATTGATTTTCCAACCCGACTCGATCTATAATTACCGTCAGCTAGGATCAGCCAGTTCCATTACTTCGCAAAACAACAGCGAGATTTTACCGTGTTCGAAACTCCGCAATTTACAGGAGCCTGAAAGTTTCAAATCCGGACACGTTAATCCGCTTTACCCGTTTCCATCGTGGGCCGCACTCTTACGAATCGTGCCGCGTATTTCCGGCCCGAAAAAGAGGATCTTACGAGCACGATAACCGGAAACGGAATTATGGGAAGCCCTGTCGCGTCAAGAAAACCCCACGGTGTACGAACGTTCCGCCAGAAAAGAATATTTCCTCTTATCCGAACGTTGCTTTCTTCTCATCAAATTTTATGCTACAATATTAAATTGTAATTTATAGTGATTAAGATTGTTTAAAAATTTGCAATATTTGCGAATATTTTGGAATAAATTTTCTTAGAAAGGTGCATTGAAATTCTGCTAATAATAATTAAAAATTCCAAATGTTTTAGGATGGTACAACCTCGAAGGATTGAAAATTTGTATCAATCAGACTGTTCTGTGATCGTCTTACCTTAGTCCAGGAACTGCGGTGACCGATCTCTGATCCGGGCTGGTTATCCAGGTGACGTGTGGCGTCGGACTCCCATGAGCTGAGCAGCTTAACTGCGAGCCCGTGGTATTGGAAAATATTAGGGTACTTGGTGGCTCGAGGACGAACACCGGACCTTGCTGCCCCACCACCGCTCCCAGGATCCACCCTGAAGCAAAACAAAACACAGAGACGTTAATAACATCCAATATCTGATAACTTTTCTGAACCACGCAATCCTCGAATACCACAAACTCTCTCTCTACGCCTGTAACGGGCACAATCGAACCTTAAATTTAATTACTGTAACAGTATGCGGAAGTTCAATTCGGAAATTGCATCAGTAATTCGAAATATCTATCTAGGATGTTGAATTGAGTAAAGGAAATGTGTTTCAATGTAAAAATATTAATAATTGTAATTTTATAGTTCCTACATTGTTTTTTTGTGAAATTCGGAATAAACAATGTAGAATCTATAAAATTACAATATATTATAGTCAGAGGCGCCACTCGAACGAAAAGGTTAACTCACAGTAGTAGAGAGTTAGTTACGGCAGACATTGGTGACAGAATCGAAGGTAAGGAGTTTACAGGGATCAATTATTATTGCTAGAAACGGCGGAACGGAGGGGGATGATGGTCCAGTATAGGCGCACTACCAACAATAATTCAGAAACCGGAGAAATCAATTCGGGTAAGCCGAATTCGACCTACATTCCACATCGATTTGACACTACGGTCAGCCTGAGATTAAACGGCCTGGGAAACGAGCGACCGCGTCACCGTCCCGCTGAAATATTTAATTCGAAATCCGAGGATTAAAAAGAGCCACGACGGAAGTGGCCGGCGATTTAAACGGGAATCATTTCCAATGGGCGAGCCCCCCGGACCATCGCTATTTTTGCTTTCCAGTGGAACATTTTCGAAGCGTTATAAATTCAACACAACGGTAATGGTGATTGTATTCAGGCTGTTAATTATGATTTGAAGATTTGTTAATTAAATGGTGTGTATCGTAGACTGTTTTGCATTAAATAGATACTTTTAAATTAGAAAATTTCCAAATATTTGCTGTTTGCTAAATTTATTTAAAATTGGCCACTCTAAATACAGAATAATTAAAAATATAGAAAATCCATTGTCCAAGGATTATTAATAAATTAAGTTGTAGAGTTTCGCGCATCGAAAATTATTTCAGTGGTCATTCGGGAATTAATAATAATTAATAATAATATAAATTTAAGAGATCACAGAAACCCTTTCGTGATTAAATTTTTAACTGAATCCTAAACAACATTTGTATAAAATCGAAGTATTTCGTGAAATTAATTTTATTTAAGGGTATATTTACTCTGACATGAAATTGTTAACAAAGGTTTTTGGAATTTCGTATTTTATCTTCGAAGACGAATATTCGTCCGGCTGCGTGTTGCACGCTTCGCGAAAATCCGAACGGGATGCGGTGTTTCGTGGCGGGAAAAATGGAAAACGCAAAGAGCAGCATTTCTTTTTTTTTTTTTCATGTCTTCACCGACACGCAGACAGCCGTGAAAACGTTTCTCCCTACGGGGGTTACGTTGTCGTTGGGGTAATGGACGAAGATAAGGACGAGGGGTCGCATGCGTAAACGTAACATCCAGTGTAGATCCCCATCCTTTATGAAAGTCTCGTAATCCAACGAATGGGGCATCGTCGGCTGTCGTCAAATATCAACGAGAACTCGAGCCAACGTCCCGGACTTTCTTACTAACTTCCTGTTAAAGGATCGTAATTAACGTAACTCTTTTCACTTTCTTAATTGAACTTTAAACCGATTAATTTAACATCGTTTGGATTGAATGGAAATTAAGGAAAGTGTCTTAGTTTTGGCACATTAGTGATTCATTTTTATGTTTTGGAAGGTTTATTTTAGATTTTTGGATTTAAATTCAAGCCCAAGCTTCCATTAGCTTTCAGATTAAAATTTTCAGGTTAAAGCCTTCAAAGCTTCCAAATCGAAATTTCCAAGTCCACATTTTCGAACTCTGCCTCTCAAATCTAACCTTTCAGATTTCGATCTTTAAATCCAGTAGTTGCAACCCCGCAACCCTCCACTTCCTCGATAATCAACCCTAATATTCTCCTAACTGTTCTCCATTTTTCTTAGGTATTTAATTAGCCACAAGTTGTACAATTGCGACAACGTTTATCAGAACTGAGAAGGTTCGAGGAGGATCAATCGGATCGATGGTAGTTAACGGGCGTCGCGCGAGCGGAAATAATTCATCGGGATGAATTATTTAGCCCTCCGTCTCGGTCCGCTTGACGCGGCTTAAAATACGCTTCGTCGTGAAATTCGAGCAGAAGGGACAGGGGGAGGGAAGGGACAAGTCTACGTTTCAGGCCGCGACGCCGGATGAAATTTGCATCTCTCGTTAGATCCTGCAAACCTACGACACATTCGTCGGCCAGGAAATTGAAATTCCATTTCCAGTCACGGCCCCGAGTTATGAGCTGAATAGGCCGGCTTCTTCAAAGAGTTACGATCAACCCTCCCCGTTTACTGTTAACCCTAAAACAGTAGTATTTCCACGAATCTCCTGTGAATGATATCATGAATGACGATAGACGTCCATTTCAACCCTTTTGCACGCAATTAAAATGTGATTAGTGATCTTTGAATGACGGACCATGGAGAGGTCCAATCTTTATTTTATTTTTGATAATTGTTGCATTCTATAATTTAAACTTTTGCAAAGTTTTTTGCGATCCGGGTTACGTTTAATCTGGCCACGTCGATCGAGGACGAATATTCCCATAAATTCCAGGAATTCATAATAAAATCCGTGTTCTTCCGTATTCTTCGCGAAGAATCGTATCCTAGGCTCTGAATAACAATTGATTTGTTCCGTGATAATAGGTGTGCATAAAAATGGGCGAACCTTTTCTCTCTCCTCGTCTTTCATCAGGAATTTAATGAAAGCTCGGGACGCTTTTTATTTACCCGAATGCCTCTATTCTTCGAAGGAAACGCAGCTCGATGAATATCGACGAAGATTCAATCGAATTAATAAAATGGATATAGAGATACGTATCTGTCCCGCGGATCCGATCGAAACCGTATCGATACCGTGGGCCGCCTCGACCGCCTCGCGTTATTAATTAAACGCTGAACCGTGATCCGTTTTAATAAACCTACGATCCCCTGTTTTTGCTCGTTCGTTTCATCTTGAAATTATAAGGGGCCTTTTTGTTGCTCGAGTCCGATGAATTATCAGCTTTTGTATCGTTGAGAATAGGGGATGATTGAAAGAATTCGATTTGGTAAGTGAATGTTTCAGAAATGGAAATATTTGAATAGTTAAATTTAAAAAATTGAACAATCTAATTATTTCTAATTATCATTGATCCATTTTCGAAATATCATTCAATTCAATTAATCTTTGGAGACGTTAATTGAACGTTGATTAAAATTTTGTGGCAAATGTCAGATTGAACGTTTGCACGATGAAACGATTCGATAGTCTGTTAGGAATTCTATGACGATATTCGTGAGTTGGGAACACGAAGGTGTAAACAGCGACGGTGTAACAGGAGAGATCGTGTCTCTGTACGGTTGCGATCTCCGGTTAAATAAGATCAGAAATGGATCTTCCCTGTCGGACAACAGCACGAGATTATGCACGTGCGAAACTGCGGCTGCGTGATGGAGATAGATGAGAGGAGTTCCCAGTAGCAGATGTTTCGTACGCCAGCTCCCCAACCAAATTATAATAATGATCAATCTTCGTGTTTGCGTAACCACACGTACTTCCGCTGTGCGCGATAAATCACACACACGTGTATAAATTACTTGGTGGCAAAAGCAAACACCACGAAATTGTTTCGTCAACTTTGCTTTAAATCGTTGACTTTGATATACTTCTATCTAATTTGTCTGAACGTTATAAATTATTACAACACCAATCGAAATTTTCCATTTAATTTTCAATTTAAATAAATTCCCCTTTTTTAATATTCCAAAAAGATTAGTGCCTGGGTTATTAAAAATAAAGGTAGATTGCAAAAGAAGACCAAACTATACCCCTAATATCAATAAAGAATAAGTTAATTTATATTTCTCTTATTAATTCTTCAGTATTTTTATTAAATTACACATATGAGATGTTATTTACTACTGCTTGATAAATATTTAACGATAGAAAACAGTTTTGATAGCCCAAATCGAGTATTTATTGATTTAGATAGCATGTCTGATACATCGTTGACTTATACTACTTGCGAGTCAATATTCGTATCTCCCCTCACTTTCCTCGACTCCGAATAATAATTTTTATCACTTATTCAAAAAAAAGCATACAATAAATCCCTCAAAAGAGAATGCTGATACAAAACTTAAAATAATTTAGAAAAAACATAGCATAAAAATGATTAAACAACTTCTCAGTTCCTTCACAGCATTCGCTACAATGATAAAAAAGGATTCCATGCTATATACCCTTGCATGGAAAATATGCAAATATTCTCATTGTCTCTCGCAGACAGCGTCAGAAATAAAGCATAGGAAAAAGAAAGAACGAATCGTCTACCATGGAAGATATACATACGTTGATTTGTTCCCGTCGTTTTTATGCATATTCCCGTAGAACTCGTCGCGTCAAAGGCGAGAATACACGTCCGGGAGTTCGGGATGATTTTCAGTCAGTACATAAAGTTAGCCATCCCCCCTCGAACGCTACCCCCCTCCGTGCGCGAACAACGGTGTCCAACGTTAATTTATATCCACCACGCACAATATAACGCGATCAATTTATTCGTTACAACGAACGCGTATTATCGTTGATTTATCGCCACGGCATTATTTCAAATTGGACACCGTCTGAAAGGTGGCCAGGGATTTCGCTACCGGTTTCAGGAATTAGCAAAAAAAGTACCGATATCGTGTCAATATCAAACATTATAGATCAATTAACAGCTTAATAATCGCGTCTCTCGTGAAACAATTCTGGTAATTTAGAGCTCAATTTTCCGGAGATTTATTGCTCTAAATTAACCTTCTATTTTAAATGCAAAATAAATGAATTTATAATTTTGATTACGACAGGTTAATTAAAAATTGTTGGCAGAATTATATTTGGAAAGTTTTTTGAAAATCGTACGTAGTTTTGAATTGGAACGAGTGTGCAGTATAATAAATATTTTGAAACGATTTTTCAGAATTACTTTAAATTGGAACGAATGCACGATGTAATAAACAGGAACAAATTACAGGATATTGTTATAAAAAGGAACGGACCCTTTATCATTCGAAACGTCTACATGTCAAACCCCGTAGAAAATTGAACGAACAATATTACACGATAAATAAAATATCCTTTCGCGTTATTTTCCCCGTTTCCGCGCATTTCACGCCGGATTTAAAACGATCTTGCGATCGTCGTGGGTCGGTTAATCGGCTCGCGAACCGGAAATAATGAACGGAATTTAATCAGAGAACAAGCGTTAAATAAATAAAAGAAAGGAGGGTGAAAAAGAAAGAAAAATATTGAACGCAATTTTAGCCGTCGTTCGGCAGTTTGAAAAGCTTGGAAAACTCGGGGAAATAAGCCGAAAGTTTGACGTCGGACGTCCAGAATTTCACGAATTCGTTATCGAACCCGACGGATCGACGAGCCGATCCGATACGTGAATAATTTGTGTATCCGATTCGGTCTGTGAACCGAACAGCTGGCTACGTCTTCCAAATAATCTGATCAATAATCTGCTCCCTTCCACCTTCGTCCACCGCCCCCTCCCATTTGAATCAACGCTGGCCATCGCGCGGACCAATTTCAAAAGGTACCCTCGTCGAATTTTGCGGGATTTAAACATACTCGTTTCATCAGAGACATTAATTATTCGCGGGCTGATTGACGCCTGCCGTTCCTGAATCATTGATACGCGGAAAGAATTTCTACCACGAATTCTGCATAATTCACGACGCTCGATGTTTATAAATGGATGATCGAACGAATTCGGAAGGGAGGAGCTAATTGAGCTAATTCGTTGTTGATTTTGGATACATAGTGTAGCGATTAAATTATTTGATTAATTGACTAAGGTTCTATTAGCACCGGTGGTACGTTGAAATTTGTTTTATGATGTTCTGGAATTTAATATTCCAAATTTCTGTATTTTGTCGCGCAAAGAAAATAAATGTGCAAAATCGTTTAATAACGTTAACGATTGCATAGTTGTAAAATTTTTGAATTCCTAAGAGTCTACGAAGGGAGGACACTTTCGTGTTCGACGAAAGGACGAGAGGGTACGTTCGTGTCCTCGCGAACAAAGTATTTCGCTACGTGGAAATACTTTGGAGACAGGAGGGCACGCTTTCATTCACTTTCGCGCATCAACCCTTCGAGGGTGCTGTGTTTGTTTCCCGGTGTGGCGCAACGGCTTTGGAAAACCAATAAAGCTCGAATAAAACGACATTACGTTAAACGCCATCGTTCCATCAATCGTCCAGGTTGCGTGTCAAGGTACAGTGGTGCTGGCAGAGAGAGGGGTCCATCGATCGATCGATTCGCAAAGCTCGCAAAATCTGATGGAATAGCGTGCGCCTGTACGTGGCACGTGAGCCCGTGGAACGTGAGATCCGACAGTTGCAATTTTACCGCATCTTGTCACCATCCAATCTACAATGCCGTGCCCTCCCAACCCCCCCTCCCTCCACGATCCCTCACACGGTGCCATCCTTTCGACCCTTCAGCCCATTTCCACTCGCTTTTTCCATCCCCGTTGTTCCACCAATTTTCTTTAGCCCATCTATGCTCTACCTTTATCATCCCCTAACCCCGTAACGCCAATATTTATCGAACCTTCTGCTCGATGCTGAGCACGCTAGGATTTTCTGAAGGGGGGAAAATGCCGATGTAGAGGAAGGAAGTCTTACCATTTGTTTTGGATTATTTTATTTGTACCGGTGGTGAGTAATGGCGGGGGATTATTGTTAATGGTATTGGTTATTTGTAACGTTACGGATCGAGGATTATTAGGTGTTATAGGTGGGTAATTTGATAATTTAGTGATTTAGTAATTTGGGAATTTGGTAATTTGACTATTTAATAATTCAGTAGTGCAGTAATTTAAAAATTTAGCAATATTGCTAAGTTTTTCAAAATAACAAGTATAGCCAAAGTATCAATTGGAAAAATTGCTCTCTTAAACGCGAATAAAATTTTCAAGCATCGACGCAAGGTTGAGGAAGACAAAGAAAAATTTTCAATAATAATTGGAAAGCCTGGTGGATGCAAAAAGTATTCGATGCGTGCAATAACTCGTAATAGGGACTGTTATGCAGCCATTAAGCTACAAAGCACGCGAACGGTGGTACACTTCAAGAACATTTGTTATTGGAAGCTGCAATTACCAAGCGGCAATAATCGTTCGCACCGCAACCGATCGAAAACACCGAGGGTAATTGGCCAACACGTGTGGAAAATGACCGCGTCAAGGGTTCTCGTTCAATTTTCTCTTTTTTCCCCTCCTTTCTCTCTGTCCTTCTCCGTTTTTTTTTCTTTCCTCTTGTTTTTTTTTTAATAGGCAATTTGAAACGGTTACGCGGCGAATTTGAATGGCAAAAGAAAAAATACCGTGCGGGTCGTTCGTTTCAATTAGCGATTCGTTTATGCGCCGCAACCTTCTCCATCTTTTGTTTTCAGTTAATTTTTCATGGTGCCCCTAATTGTCCACGATCGTTCACTGTTTATAAAATATCACACGGTAATGTTCCTTAATTGGTTAAAAGCAATTTCATATCAAACGCAATTCAATTTGAATTAATATTTAGACCCTGATTGAAAAATAAAAGAAACAAATAATTCTGTTATTGGAGAAATGAAATATCATATTTTCAATTTAATTTATCATTTTAACTTAGAACATAAATGTAAGTAACTCTTACAACTAACAAAGATTCAAGTAGAATATAAAGAGCTGTCAATTTGATAAATTATTGTGTTTGATGATTAATCAGTGAAATTATTAATTTTCTTTTGGTTCTGAAACAGTACCTAGTAAAATAACAATTTCAAAGTAGTACAAGCACATATGATGTCACACTATTGATCAAGCACGTTATATTCCGTTCCGAATAAAAATTCTGATCGAAATACCAATGAAAAAAAAAAGGAAACGCCAAAATCACGGTAGCCAATGCATAAGAAAAAGCGAATGAAAATGTGTGCCGACACGTCGGTGAGAAAGAAAATCACTGGGAAAATGCATCGAAGAGATGAATATAAAAATTGAAGTAGCGTCTCCTCGTAAAAAACTAGTGGGTACTAACATTACACTATTCAAAAAATACACTTGAACCTTTGAAAAAAATTAAATTTATCACTTTCCATTTATTCCATGCCTTAAATAATTTTCTAAGTCAAAAAAATATTAAAAAATTTGTGCAATTTTTTTTCAAAAATTTTAAAATTATTTTCCTTAGATATTAATATAAGTGTAAAATGTAGAAATGTATAGTTCGTTTATTTTAAAGCTTTTACGACTATCCGTTGTTACGTGCACGTTGTTATCCCGTGTGTATTCTGTGCCTGGATGCGGTCAGACAAGTAGTTCCAGTCTGTACACTGTCAGACAACTTGGGCACACAATAGATTATGTCAGGAGGGTGTTCAAACAAGTATTGTGTACTACTTGTACCGTCCGTGGGGCTATCTACACTAATTTATCGATTAATATACTAAACGGCGGGTAATTGGACAGAAAAAAGTAGTATAGCCACGTGTGTGCTCAGACGTGCCGTACATATTGACTTAAGAGATCGAGTTTCGCTTCGAACAAAAGTAAATTGTACTTCCTTAACAATTCTTACCTGAATTATAATAATTAACAATTTTAAGTAGGTGTTTATATTAAAATATTCATATTTCAAAGTATTTACATTTCTTTTCACTTAAAAACCCCAATTAACAATAATTACTGTTACCATTAAGTTTCTGTGATTGTCATAAACAAACCAGTATTCATTTATTAAAAAATGAACACTTTTCAAGTCCAACTTGATCTCTTTTTCGAACACGTTTAGTTCCCAACTTTTTAATTAATACATCCTCGCACTTCCTCCCTTTTTTAACCCAAAAATTAACGCTCGAATCCCGGGGTCGGAGGAAACTTGCCAATTAGAAAAACGAGAGAAAAAAAGAAGACAAATTAATTAATCCAGCGTGAAACAAGGGAAAAATTTCGAGGGTCTCGCGGTGTATCGTCGAAAGGGCGGGCCACTCGAAAATTTGGCGAATCGAAGGAGAACGGAAGCGGAAGATCGATATAAACGCAAGTGGTCGCGTCTCATATATTTCGCGGTCGTATTATTGGACACGTAGCGTTCGCGCACGTGTGCGTGCTCGCCGACGTGACTGAAATATCAACGAAAATACAGGAACGGTTGAAAGGAGGGAAACATCAATGCGAAATATTTTGCTTTCCACTATCTACGCCCTCTCCCACCTCCCCCCCCCCCCCCGTCGTCCTTTGATGAGGAATGCATACGCGATCGCGGAGCTGCATTTTTTATGAGCCACCAGAGAGTGCAGGCTGCGGAAAAATCGGCTGAAACGAAACGTGAAGACACGTCGATTCGTTGATATACCGTTTCGACGGTTCGATTTATGGCTAATAATTTGTCCCGCGCAACATTCCTTCTCATGATAAATTATTTAACCCGTCGACAGTTACCTTTATACTTTCAATGTTGCATTTGTTGGAAGCAATATTTATTAATCGACGCTGGCACGACGGATGGTGGACGCATAATTATTTACAACCCTTAAACACACCATTTCCACGAAATTATTTTGACGTTGCCAATTTACGTTCAGCTTTTTCACATTATGAATGTTGTTTGTTTATTTTAAATAAATAATTCTGCCAGTCTGATGCAATAATTAAAAATGGAAATTGCACTTAAAGAATTTCAGATTTGAAGAATTATTATAATATTTTGTAGCTAATAAAATTAATTGGACGTCTGAGGGTCATTTCCTCAAGTTTCGAATCGACATTGTATCGGTATTATTTGGGAATAATTCTACGTTATCGAATAGTGCCTGGACTTTTGGAGAATTTATCGTCCAAACCTGGTGCGAAGTAGCATATGGTCGTGCAAGTAGTATGGCCTCGGTACAGAGTAGGCGGACTAGTAATATGCGATCATATGTGACCAGCCGTACGTGATCGTATGCCGTTGGACAAGTAGTACGTGACCGTATGTAATCAGCCAAGTAGTATTAGACCGTATATAATCCGACAAGTAGACGAACCGGCCATTGTACGAGTGGTTCCAGTGTACGTACGGTCGGAAAAGCGTCGCAAAACAGTGAGCAGTAATTATGGAGCCTGTATAAATTAAGATTTTGTTGCAAATCGACCGGAGAATACAGTTCCAATTAAGAAATCTCGTTTTTGATCTACGACACAGTTAACGACCTTTGGGAGACGGGTAACCGAATCAAGCGGAATTGAACTATAAATCAATGATCCTTCGCTGGCTAGTTCGGTCACGATTGTTTAAATATTACACACTCAATCTGTCGCGTTTAGTGCACATCGTATGAGCACGGTGGATAATTCAAAAGCAATTTAACAGACTGCACTGTCGACTATAATGATAGATGAATGATACAGAGCCGTACAGACTTCGATCGTTCGATGAGGAGACTTCAAACTTTTTCATCCTTTCATTTTTCAGAGTTTTTCCCTTTGTTTAAAATACTTTTAAAAATGTACACTGAGACTTCCGGAGAATCCTCTACGAAAATTAATAGAGAGAGCTTTCCCTTCAATTTCCGGCTCCATAATCAGTAGCAATTTAAATATTTTCCCTCGCTATACAGGGCGGTTGAAAGCAAACGCCCTAACATAGAAAATCGTACACACGTATCCGCGGGAGTGTCCGCTTTCAGACGCGTGCACACAGCTTCAAACTAAAACGCAACTCCCCGGAGGGTGGCGAAAGATGGAACGAAGGGGGCCTGGATAAACCAGACACATCCGATATTTTCCTTGAAATCCTCCCGAGGGGAGAGGAAACGTTTCGAGAATCACTGGCCGCCGTTTCAGGGACAGTCTCGAGCTGTGGATTTTTCTTTTTTTGACGAGGATGATCGCGTACCGACGGATAACAAGGAGGATTCGAAGGATCCTCCTCTTAGCGGAGGAAAAAAACGAAGTTTTGAAGGGAGAGGAGAACGTTGTCTCGCGAAGAATGCATAGCATCCTTCTCGACGGAAACGACGCAACGACGAGCTTGATAGAAATTGATGGAACGAGCTCGTTTGCCTTATTGGACTTAACTTAAACGGTGATAAATTTATTTCGAGGAAAAGCTGCATGATGTATTGGGCCGTTCGGCATAATTTCTTTCGAACAAGTTTGCGAGGATAAAGAAAAAATACTGCTTTTGTTCTTTTTCAGCGAAGCGGAGACATGAATTCTAATATCCTGAGTGGAATTTTAACTATTTTCAGTCTTCTATTAATTAGAAGGAAGATTTAGGATTTAAAGATATTTAATATTTTGACTGCCAAGTCATCCACATATGGATGGCTGTGGAAACAGAATACAAAGTTTGTCAAAAATAAAATTATTACCAAACGAAATTTTAAGTAACTCCTTGTTCGAGGAACTAAATACCAAAATCTTCAAATTAAAAATTCTCTAGAAATAAAATTGAGACTTAAAATCAGAACGGAGCGAAATTGCAGCAAATTGCAAATGAAACATGGCGTTAACGCAACATTGATTCTTAATACGTTAATCAAGACGTCCATTGACGGCACTCGGCGGAGCCGGAAGTCGGTGTCTCCGCGTCTTGAGCACCACTGAAGGTCGGACGTTTCACGACGCATTCACGACAGAAATAAATACGGAGTGAAAAGGGCTTGGGTTCTTTTCACGGAAGAATATAATTGCCAGAAAAATAAACGATTGCAAAGTCTGTTTGCTCGCGCCTCTCCCTCCCCCGTCCACGGGGTTTCATCCCTCCCCGTTTTCCTCGACGCGGCATCCCTTCTCGTTGCTTTCTCTCTGTGTAACTCTGCCTTCCTCTTCCCTTTTTTTTTTCTTTCACCTTTATCCGTCGTCCTCCGGTGTCCTACCCTCCCCCTCTGTCCCGACCAGCCCTCCCCCCTACTTCAACGAACGTCCTCTCTATTGCGACTTGGTGGAAAAGCTCACTCGACCCGCGGGTCAACGAATTCGCAATTACGATCTTTCACGTCGACGTGACTACCTACTCTCTCGTCGACTTTGGAATCCCGGACGATATTCCTTCTTCTGTCCTCCCCGCCCCCGTTGTCCTTCTGCTCCGCCTCCCACTTTTTTTTCTCACCATTTTCTCGCGTTCGCGACGGCCACCGTCGGTTTGTTGACTTTCCCTGAAAGCTTTCTTCTCCATCTTACTTACGTCGGGTCGGACACTGATGTCCCTTCCGTCCTCATCGAACTCTGTCATCTTCCGATATTTCGTGTTAGATAGGTGCAAGTCTGAGAACCCTTTACGTTATTATGGTGGTACGTGGAATATTTATTGGTGCTTTAAAAAAGGACGGTAGTTGTAGTCAGTTATACGAAATTGCCATTTAGGCGAAGACGACAGCACCAAAAGGTAATTAATGCGCCCGGCATTTCATTTTTGTATAAAGCATTTTTTGTAAAGCAATAAGATATTTTCAAAGCATTTCAATATTTCAAAATTGTACTTAAAAATGTACTGTTCTGTTTTTTATTGTATTTTTGATCCGAGATTTAGATTCAGAACCGCGCTCTTATTTTTGACATTTCCTTGGTTGATCTTTTCCGGCGTTCCTCGGTTTCTTTCATCTCACCACGGCGTTCCTCTTCGTTTCGTCGAGTTTCCCGGGCACTTCTTCGGGAACAGTGCCGTCGAGACAGTAATGAGATTTTTGAGATCCAGTGGCGGTGCCATAATCGCCTTAGGCTCGCTCCCGGCCACTTGACGAGCTCGCCGCCACCAACACCGGAAACCAGCCTCCTCCTCTTTCAAACTATCAGTCCGACTTGTTTCAGCGGGGGTATTCATTGATTAACTTCGTACCTTCTCTTGGACTTTGTTCCGAACACGGCGACGAGGGTTGGGGTGGAGCAAACATCGTTGTCAAAAATTTTAGACAGATTTTGAGACGTGGAAGGTCTGGCACGATTCCATGACATAAAAGTTTCGCGGAATGGAGCATAAGGTACGTCAATTTAAAACTCGGAGTCTTGCAAAAATGACTGCATAAACAATTCGTCGATTTTTTTAATAGAAATCCAAAGGCGATGTTTTAATAACTAGTGGTATTATCACTACAGTCACAAGAATCTATAAATGATCTTCTATCAACGAAACAAACTAGTTACGTGATTGAAGGACATGTAATTAAACAGAAAGAAAAGAAACGTAGGTTCCTGGACGTTTAATTGACAAGTCGGCAAAACAGGGAACAGAAGGAACAAAAGAAGCCGGGTTCGAGGAAACGGTATACGATAGCCGTCCCGGAAGTTCTGTCTGATCGATAGGCAATAATTCTTAATTACCGTCGTGTTCCTAATTATCGGTTTTCGAGCTCCCCCGGCCGAGTCGTGCGATTCCAGTAAGTCGATAACGAGTAACTTCGACTAATCGACACGCAACCCTTCGTCTTAACTACAGAACACGGGATAAAAAAAATGGAACAGCGCGCAGGATGTTGAGCGGAATAGTTAAATAATTGCTTCGAAAAGCAATGTTCATGAGCTATATCATTTCGTTATTACGAAGGCGAAAGATTAGGATGAAAAATGAATCGAAGTAAGGTGGTGTACACAGCATTGCGATCGATACGATGATTGAGATTGATGAACTACGAGCTCGATAACTCTTCCTAACGAATCAAGAAATTTATTACACCGTTCTGAAGTAATTAATCCTATGTGGACTTATGCGACTTTCGAGTAACATGGGGCACTCGATGGTGCGTGCGACGAAAAAGAAAATATGCGACAACGCAGGGGGACCGGGAAGAAAAAGACAGCAGGGGGAAAAAAGGGCTCGAAAGTATCCTCAATTTACGCGACGTGGCTTCCGGCTGCCACAAACAAAACACTTTTCAGATGGCAGCCCGAATAAAGTGTGCCCCAGGGCCGTTTGTAGCCCTCCCCCCCTACCCTGAAAGGGCTCGAACACTTAATTAATCGAAACGAGACGGGGAAATTCAAACAGTGTTCGAAGGGACGCACGTTACACTCGCTACTCTAACTTTTGCTCGCGGGCTATCTCTTCTTTCTTTTATTTTTCAACCCTCCTCTTCCAACCCTCCGCCACTTCGCGGTATCGTGAAATATTCGCGATTACATTGGATTATAATGACCCCACTGAATATGCATTATCTGTCCACCGTTCGTATGAAATAAAATATACTGGGTGACCATAAATTAATTTTAGTATTAAAAAATCACGCCATGACATATCTTTCGCCTCAGATAAGGGACTGCTTTTGAATTTTCTTTTTTTAAATTAGTTATTATACATTTTAGTAGATTGTCATGAATGTTTTTAGCAGAGGGTGAGAAATGAAGATTATGGAAAACAGATATATCATTGCGGAATTATAAGATTGGTTCGGTCAAATTTGTTATTATAAATAAGTGATTAATTGTTCGCTACGTGTCGACGAATAACGAGCTTAATTTATTTAACCATTCCTACACGTTTGTTTAGCAAACACGATGTTCTCAATTATGAGTGAATATCGTGTTGATTATCGACGTTCTGTGAATAAATGATTGATTGATAAACAATACCCCAGATATGCAATAATTTGAATGAAAGAATTGAAATTTCCATTTATAATTTTAAAAATCTAAAATCTTTTTGTTGCAAATTAAAAATAATAAATATTTAATTCAAGGGTATATCCAACTATGATAGATAAAGTATCAAGACAAATTATAAATGTCTACCTAGTTCCAATACTTGAATTATATTTTTTATGAAAAAAATAGGAGGGGTGCTGGTAAGTTGCCCAACATTCAATTATTGTTACAATAATGGAACATAATTGTTTCATATATAAATGAACATTAACCACGTGCGAATAAACACGTGATTCTCCGGGTGTTCGGAATAATAAGGCCGATACCGTGGACAGATATGCGAGTCTCGTAAAACACCGGGGGGCCGTCGAGTTAATGGCGCGTTAATTAGTTGCACGTGCTGACCGGTTATAATTACCGATAACAGCAACATTTTAATCGGACCCGTTTAAACAACCGCGCCGAAATTTGTGGCGGTTGTTTACGATCCTGGCACCGTGGTTTTTCGTATTAATTTCTCCTACGTACCGGTGAAAATTGCATCCATAAATTCGGCATCGTTGCACCGGCCCAATACGATTTTCACCCTCTGAATCCCCCCCTCTCCTCACTATAATTCAACAAATTAATAACCTACCATAAGTTTGTGCGTGATCAGTGTTGGGAGACTTTCTGTTCGTGCCATATCGAAATCAGATCCATTTTATAATTTCGTTGGGTAATATCTGTTTTTGGGGCGTAGGGTTTAATTACACAAAGAAGTTGAAGAGCGTGCTTCTGCATCCCGGTATCACAGCACGCAACACCTTTTCCACGACCCATCTAAAAATCAAAACCTGCGAATCCCATTTTCACCTGGTGGAAAAAAAACACGAAACACCCCGCATCCCTTAACGCGTAACAACACAACCAGACAAAAAACCTGCAACTCTGTGTCGTTGGCCTCGAACCAAGTTCCCCACAGCCACAATAGGCATCCTTGCCACTAGATGGGCAGATAATTTCCACCCAACGTTTCCCGACCTCTCCATATGTTGCACACACACATACACACACGTGTGTCCACGTGCGGCTGTACGTGCGCCGGAGCCGCGCGAGCGCGTCTCGGTTACGCGATGCATAGGAAGGATAGTCGTCCAGTGGAGAGACATCGATGACACTATACATATTGACAAGACACTCGAGACCCCGCCTGACTGAGTCCTCGCTCTACGGGTCCTCATCACCCTCCGACAACCCCCTTTCATCCTCCACCCCTCTCTCCGTCACGCTTCCTAGCGAGACCAGTCGCGTAGCTAGGGTTACCAACCACCCTGGATCGTTACTTTTTTTCACTGGAATAATCCTGATCAAGGTATTGGGTTGCGTTCGAGTTAGATGGATTGTTACCTTTTTTTTATTTCAATCTAATTGGGACATGGTATTTTCAGTTAGGATATATTATTCTAGAGTCAGAATTAAATTAGGTAGATCACAACTATTTGAATTTGAATGGAGTTAATTCTGTTATAAGTACTCGAATACAATTTCAGTTAGGTCTGGATTAATTGTTTAATCACTTTTGTAATTGGTCGTTCGGGCTGGTACAGCGATGGACGATTCGGAAAGAAACAAAGGCAGTAGCGTCACATGACGCGCCATAGGATCGGATCGAGAGGATCACGATGGGGGTTTTCATGGTATTTGCGAACGATTCAGGACGAATCGAACGAACAGGGATGCTGAACCCGTGTCCCGATAAACCGCGGGACAATGGCACGCGTTTATTCCACAATGCCACTCGAAAGCAACGAGAGTGCGACGACAGGGAAGCCTGTCGAAACAATACGTCTCTAAACAATAGCGATATCTTTCGACCAATTCGGATGCGAAATCAATGATGGAACAACGATTGTTCGCTCGTTCGAAAGGACTCGATGGTATCGACGATATCGTCTTCGAGAACGAAATCGGTAAACGATGCAATTGGAACGATTCGGAACCCTTCCATTGCGGAATAAGTTCAATTGTCGATTCTATCGTTTTTCGTCCACAAAAAAGCTCGTTTCGTTCAATAAAAATCCAATTTGTTAGTTTCAGTATGTAATATTTTGTAATATATTTTTATCGAATATTAGTAGAAGTAAAATATTATAATTTTTTGTTACCAAATTGAATATTTCTTGCTTCGAGGATGCGAATGAAAAAATTCGCTAAACCAATTAAGAAACCAGCAAAAAGTCCGGAATCATCCTCTTAATACCGTGGAAAAGTTGCCAATAAAGGGAAAAGCCAAAATGAGAAGAATCAAAACTCTTTAAGGAGGGAAATGGTCGAGTGGCGGGCGAAGAAGGGGTGAAACGCAAGGGTTAGTTTCCTCATAACGCGAAGCAGAGTCTAAAAAGACCGATCAAATATTTACTGGGTCTCTCGGCCGAGACCTATCTAATAAGTTTTTTATTGGACTTCTTCTTTGTTCTCGGTAGTTGGCCTCCTGATCGCGTGCTTATCCCCCGACCACCCCCCCCCCCCCCCTCCCCCCTGGCCGCCATCTTCCAGCGGCTGACAATGAACTTGCACAGGCCAGGTCGGGTTGTTCGCGTTCCTAGATCCTGAAGGAGGACTACTCCACAGCCGAGAACGCGAATCGACGTTGATTGCCTGGAGAAGCATCTCTAGGATATTCTCCCGACGATAAAGCAAACACCGTCGGGTACATCGATCCTCCACCGACCAGATCCTGAACGAGAATCCTAACGACGAATAACCTGGGTAATTAGCGGATGTTCCATTTGATTAATTGAACATCTTCGTTTCTTCGATTTTATTGGGTCTACCGAATTCGTGAGCTTTTTGGGGTGTTTTCGTTCGATATTATCCGAAATGTATCGCGAGGAGATAATATTAATTAATTTTAATCATAATCTAACTCTACAGTACTGAATCAGTGATTACCAAATCGTGTGTTCAATTATTTTAATTACTCCAGTTATGAGATTACTTGATTCTAACTTTGTATTATTAAATTATCAAAATTAATAATTTAACTAATTCTGATCGTAAATTATTACATTAATAGCTATTAAATTATTTTTTCTCGTTCAACACCTGAATAATCGAACAAATTAAAAAAATTCTTCCGCGAAAAGTCCTTTCAACCCTCGCGATTCGATATAACACGCTCGATAAAGACGTAACCGCGTTCCTCGAGGCGTCCTTTCAACGCGAATAACTCAAACACGAGGAAACAATACCAAAGACAATGCTCGCGGTTCGTTTTATCCCCTTCATCTTTTTTTTCTCCCCCCCCCCCCCCCCTCCGCTCGTCCCTCGATATCCGACCAGCCTGTACACCCGACGCGAAGTCAGAGACACCGGGTGACGGGTGCCCGCGGGCCGACACCAAGAAGAATAGCAAGCCCGGCGAGAGGAGGGGAGCACAGGATAGAGGGGGTTGGAGACATTTTTTTTTTTATTTAATTAGCGAGATGTACGAGCTTACAAAGACCACCCTCCCCCACTCCTCGGCCAACGGCTTCCGCTTCAAAGACTCGTGGCTCGCTTGTTCCACCCTCTTATCCCCTCTAGTTTCACCCTTCCGCGCCTATCCCGCTTCCTTTTGCCGTCTCTCGGTCTGGGATTAATATCACTCGCGGCTCGCGCGACGACGAATGATTTTTCAACGTTCGAGGGAACGGAATAATGGCGCTCCTTCCTTTTGATCCACCGATTGTCGTTTTGATTTCGCTGATCAGATGATAGCGTTACGATAGCGCGCGTTAAGCGAAGGGGATAATGTTTTGAGGAGGGTGATTTTTTTTTTGTCGGGGCGTGAAAGTGTTTCAACGGAACGTTCTGTCGATTGATCTTCGGGCTTTTAACCAGTTTCAGATGTGTTATGATCTGTTAATGGGTCTTTTTATATTCGAGAGAATGAAATGTTTCTTTATTATTTTGAAATTGGATATTGCTTGATGGATAAAGTTAAGCTGTATATTAGTACTGTTAATATTAATACTGACAATACTGGTTTAGTAATATCCCTAGTATTAAATGTACCAGTAACAATACTAATACTACCAATATTCACAGTTACAAAATCTCAGATTCACGACCTAATTCGAGCCAAAAAGTGATCAATAAGCCGTAGGAATGTTCCCAGTAAATAGCAACCGGATCTAGCAACTTTACGACACCGGTATTAGATCTCGGCACCCTCTGTTATCCGAGCCCTTTTCACCCTGGCTGCATCAAAAGCCCTTTTCTTCGGTCCGGTCGTCTCGAACGAGCTATTCTTCCAGAGAGAAGCGCACGCAATTTTTCAAGCGAGCAGACACTTAGGCGAGCGTCGACGATCGCGTAGGAATCAAGAGCGGGAATCACGAACAAAGGAGATAGAGAGAGAAAAAAAGAAGAGAGGAACACAATGCGCGAGGGGGATGCTTTTCCGCTCGCGAAATAGAAGAAGACGACGACGCTTTCGCTTTGATCGACCGCGCGATACGATGCCGAGGTTCTAGCCGGGCTATCTGATGTTCGACGCTGCTCCGCGCTTTCCTCGCGGCGACGCGCGGAGCGTATATATACACGCGGATTGGCCGTGATTACACGCTCGCCTACGGGCCGCCATTGTTCTCCGCGCGCAAAAGCTAGCGGACAACGACGCGTGTCGTGTCATTTGCACGTGTTCGAGCCGCGCGAATACATCCTGGCACTTTTCTCTCGCGCGGAAAGATACACCTTTGATTCCTCCCGGACCGATCAATCTTTTCCGCTTCCGATTTCTTATTAAAAAAATAACAGACAACTTCAATAATAATAAATGAAAATTCTTGTAAATTAAAGTATTCCTGTATACAATTATAAAATGTGATCTTAGTTTGATGTACAATTATTTTTATGAAATAGAAAATGTTATGACCCAACATATTGTTTGCAGTGTTATTTTTACGGTATTTTCGGGTATTTAATAAAACGATTTGCAGCTAAATGAATAGTGCGGGTGTATGGAATTTTTTAAGGGAATTTCGAGTTTCGCCAACGGCTTTATTGCGACGAGAGTAGAATTGGTGGAGGTTGGCAAGCGGCGCAGATTAGTCGAGATTGTGGCTCGCCAGAGGCAGTTTCTCACGTTACTGGCGTTTATTACGGGCCACACGGTAAATAGTTAATTTATTAATGTAAATAACGTATCACGTGGCGAACCTAACTGTGCATTTACGTTAAATCCGTCTTCATTTTCTCCCAACGTTTTCTCGCCCCCTTTCCAACCTCGACTATACACAGTCTCCTCTAACTCGGTTCAATTTGCTTTTCTTTTTTAAATAACGGATGAACCCCATTTGTTTTATTTCCCTTTTTTTATTGTACAACTTCCAAAGATCATTATTCATGTAAATAATTGATAACACTCGCGGTTGTTTTGAATTAAAATGAATTTGGAGCATGTTTAGGCTGTTATTTGAAAAGTTTCGGCAATCGAGGGTCGTTTGATAAAAAGTTGAAGAAACAGAAGTATAATTGAAAAGGAAAGAAAGAGGAAAGAATATGGTAATACGGAAGAAGGCAAAAGAAGCAGGGAAAAGGAAACGATTCGAATAAATGCAAGTTCAGAGGAAGTAGAATTTAAATAATTCGAAGGAATCTAAAGATAAAACTGCAGAGGTATCTGCGAAATAAAGAAGCAGGGAAATCTGTTAACAAAGATGCGAAAGACGTTTGAAGAATGCTTAAAACGTAAAATAGCACAACTATTAACACTGTGCTCCTAATTAAATTAATCTTCTATTTTGGCTAAACATACATCTTAATTTAAAATTTAAAAAATTAATATTTTGCGAAGGATTATGTTTTCAAAATAATTTTCCTCTGAATAAAAATACTCCAACTTTGAATTCAAAGCATTTTATTCGAAAAGCACCCCTTTCTGCATCTTTGATCCCTTTAATTCTCAAAGTTTTCCCGCGGAATAAAGAATCGAAAAACAACCTTTGGCAAAGAAAAAAAATTCCTTTCAAAACCCGACGTTTTATAGAGAACTCATCGAACGCCTATCATCAAGCGCACTTCTCTTGTTTCGTCGCGTAGAATAGGGATGGGTGGCAGGCAGCGAGGAATCTGCGAAGGGTGCCGGATAAACAAGGACGCAGACTACACGAGCATAATCGGCTTACACGAACGCAACCTGACGAACCTGTGAACGGACCGGCAAACTTGATCCCAAAAGCCTCGATATAATTCCACCCCCCCACTCCCACCCACCCTCCTCAACCCTTCCAGTCCCTGGAGAGAATCGAGAGATACGTGCTGCTTCCACGTAGATATACAATATGCTTGATGGATAACCACAAACAACGAAATTAATGACGATTCGTTGGACCGGGATAAAATAATTCTATCTTTTTGATTGGGTATGTTTGGTGACTTCAAATTTTCTTATTTTCTTGAAAATAGGGCCACAAATAAATAAATTTTGTGGTCTGTTGTACCAGTAGTTATAAGAATTAAGAAATTCCATCGGTTTCAATAAAATTGAATTTATGTTTGGATAAGAAACAGATAGAAATCAATGTTTTCATTACAAAATATACAGAAATGTATTTTTGTTTCAAGGTATATCGTTATTTCCTTGCCTCCACGCGTTATTAGTATTTTACTATTTTTCGTTTTTACTTTTTCGAACCCCGATACCCCTTGTTATTTCTACAAGAGTTATAACGAATTCTCATTATTATCCGACTTGTCTGAAACCGTTCGAATCGCATCGTACCATCGTAGAAATAACTTGCTGCTTGAACTTCTTCCCCGGGAGAAACTTTTTACAATCGTGAACTTGTTATCCCGTTCGAGCGGTGCTCATGTCGATCAACGATTCGACTCGAGCCTCAAAAGAAATTCCCCTTAGAACACGTATCTACGGGAAAGAATTGTGTTTCGATCGTCCGTACAGGTCCCGTTGCCCTTTCATATAATTCCTCTTTACTTCGATAACACTTCCGTGCGCGGCTCTCTATTTTCTTCCAACATTTTTTAACGCGAAGATCTCATATCTCTTAATCTCAAATTTCAGTTTGATTTCAGTTTGGGTCCTTTTTCAAAATTCGCCCAAATTGGGGTAGAAACTTTTATTATTTGTTAAATTTTTTAATTTGGGGTGATATTATTTAATACAAAACACCTATTTCAACCTTTCCAACTTGAAATACCCTAGAATTTTCAAAAAATTCTCAAAACCTTTCAGAAGGTTAAAGAAATCCAAGAAAATTGCTAAGAAAGCATACAAATCACTCCGCATATGCAATTGTAATGACCTACTAATTATTATAATAATCGGTGCAACGGAAGTTTCAGCGAAAGGGTTAATCACCCCCTAAAGTCCTTCATCCCCCGTCGGATACCATACGGATATCATAGGGGGAGGGGGTAAGCTCGACGATCGAGAGTCTGGCGCAGAGTATTGGGGTGGGATTTACAGTGATGGAGGAGGCGGGGGGATGAGATGGGTGTTAGGAGCAACGGGGTCATCGATAAATTCGAGAGGAATGCAGGCTTCTCACTCTCTCTCTCCGTCCAGGTAGGGGTGGTTTCGTGTTTTCAAAGCGCTTTCGAGCATCCTGATGCCCACGTTCGACCAGCAAACCGGACCGTTTTTGACCTGGTTTCCGGTGCATCCGTGTCTTCCGACCACCTCCCCTCCCTCTTTCGCAAACGATCGAACAGCCGTACTTTCGCCTTGAAACGCTTTTCGCGCAAAAGAAATCCGATACGTTCCGTGGGCCGAGGTTCGGCACACACGTACGCCGCGCAGGGGGAAAATATTGCAAAGACGCGATACGATTTTCATCCCCCCTGCCAGGATGTTTCGTGCCGGCACGTTTAATTTGAATCCAAGCATTTTCGCGAGGGTCGGAGCTCATTTTATTTTGATGCCAATGGCTTTCGTGCGAGGTTCGAGCAACTGAAAGGCGAATTTTTGATGGCGCTTCTTTTGAGGGAGGCAAAGGGGCAGCGGCTCTTTGGAAGATTTAGAAGTTGGCCAGTATCGAACCCGCGATATTCTTACCGAAGGTACGGAAATTGTTGGTCATTCGATTTAAATATTCCAGAAATTGTTAATCGTTGTATTTCTAACGTTTGAACTTCGTAAAACTACTTTTTGAGAGGAAGCTAATGATTATTGAAATTGTTATAATACAATTTTGATTTTATGGTTCGATGTAATTTCTCTCGGATTTTTCTTTTCAATTTTCGTTGCAGGGCGAGGATAAATAAATTCATCTCGATCGTTGAAGCTTTATGTTTTGAAAACGCTTACCAGGCATACTATGCAAACCGATCCTAGAGGGTAACTGAACCGCTCTTGACCCAGTTTCCTTCATATTCCTATCATCTCGTCGCGTGGCAAAACTGTGCTTCAGATCAAAGCATTCTTCGAGGAGAATGTCCTTTACATCTCAATTGTTTCGTCGATATTTTTCCATATAAACCACCGGTTTACATTCATTCGAAAAGCATTCTCTATTTCAAGTGTCTAATTTATTACCTCCATTTAACACAAACCCTTCTGAATGATCTGATTCAAAGATACTAAAACTTGAATATTTTTAATTTTATGGGAATAGATTCTTTAAAGGGCACCCAAGGGAACCTAAGCTGTTTCGAGACTAATAAAGGACGGTGATGTTTGTCAATAATTTCACTATAACAGGTAAAAGTATCTGGTCGTTCTTTCCCCGTTTAAGACCTCGTTCTGTCCGAAACTTTCAAAGCTCCTTAAAGCACCGTCGAACTTTCAACAGTCAAACGCACCTGTGTCTCCGAACGAGGGGGTTGCGCGATCAGTCGAACGATTTCGACCCCCTTCGGTGTCCAGGAAAATTCCAATAACTTTTCCTCAACGATAAAACGAAAAAGAGAAAGATATTAAACCCCCACCCCGTAGTTGACCCCGCGTTTTTCCGCTCAGCACACTGCTCCAGAAACAGGGTGGATCCGGGGGGGGAATATTTGTAAGCGGTCGTTTCGCGTACGAGCACGTCCAATTATGGGACTATTATCGCGAACTTTTATTCGCTCGCGTCCGCTCGTGTGCCGGTCTTAATCCGCTTAGCGAAAGAGATCGAGAGGATTAGGACTTCGAAATTTCCCGTGGAGCTTCGTTGGCTCGGAACAGGAAACGCTGGCGATCGTTATTTCTCCGACGAACGACAGAGCAATCGAGAGTTTCGAATGGCAAACGATGCGAGTGCCAAAAAAAAAAAATGAATATAATTCTTTTAATAAAAACGTGCAAGTAAAGCTTAGATGAAAGGGGTTAATTATTGGAACTATTGCAAAAATAGTAAAATTTGTATTATCAATTCTTTATTTATATTACTGCAAATATAAACCCCTCAAAGTTTACGCTAGAATCCCCTGAATTAACTAATTCAGTGAAAATAAATAATGCGATTTAATTTGTGAAAATGTCCGAGACTCAAAAATGAAAAATAAATAAGTAGCAAGAAGAGGAAAAATGTGTAGCAGAAAACCTTGTACATAAACAACGTCTTTAAGTGGGAGAGGTAAATAATATCAATTTGAAGGAAACCCGAAGTAAACAAGAAATTGAAATAATAAGGGGAAAAGTGGAATGTGTTCTAATTCCAGCAGTGAATTCGTTCCTGGCTGTACTCGCAATAAGCAGATTTCGTTTATTTCCACGAAAGTAGGGTCGGATTTAAGCATCAAGCACGGGGTAAAGCCGGCTTGTTACGCCGAGGATTACGTCGTTCGCCGTTAAACGCGTGCGCCGGGAACGGCAGGAAGAAATTTCAAATCGGTGACCGGATATTGCGAGCGGGGAACGCAAGCCACGTAATGCCCCACGCATCCCGGAAACAAGGAATCCGCCAACAACGATTTCGTGATAAATCGTCGCGATTTGTTTACTATCCGTTGAAAAGCTTCAAATTATTATTAACATAAATCTGGGGTGAAAAATGTGAAATTTTTAATTGGAATAATTATTGATAGCTGATTAAATAATTTGAATAAATGGTGGAAGGTTTATTGCATAATTGAATGGAAAGGTTGAATTATTAATAGTAAATAAAATAATAGCAGTATTAATTTATGTTATTAATAAAGTATCGATATCCATCGTCACCTCTTTTTTTTAATCCTGTAATTATATCCCAGCAAATTTTGCAGTATTTCTATCACAGGTATTTTAGTACTTAATCATAATTTCAATCAACTTGGTAATCGAAAAGTTAAATTAAAATTAATTACAAAATATAAAACAGAATTGCATAAAAAAAATGATTGTTTTGAGAAAGAAGAAGTATATACATGAATTAAGTGAATGTAATCAATCGATGATGGTTTTCAGTAATTAATGAAATTCCCTGTTACGCCGAGTTTCCGTTTAAAATGTAGTCGAGCCACCGGCTGAGTCTGGCATCGTCTGGATATCTCGCATCCTCGGGCGTTGACAATCTAATGTAATTTACTTCCCGTTTAACGTAATTAAAGTGTACTTTGAGGTGCGGCGGGACGAGAAATTAGCAGTGAACTTCGGTTCACCGGCAAACTTCGCCACGGCGAAATCGACACCGCCGCGATCCCGTGCTTATCTTCCGTAAATTTCCCGCAAAATTTCTCCGTCAGAGGTGATTTGCGAAACGCTTATCCGCCCACGGAAAATCTTCTTTACACTTTCTATCCTGATTGCCCGATTCCATCCCTTTCATGCAATATTTACCTTTAAAATATCAACGTGTCCACTGTCGCAGTGAAAAGAGTCCGTGCTTGGTCAGACATGCTATAATTTCGATTATTTATAATTTTCTTTAATGAAATTCTAAAGTCGATGTAATAATATTATAAATATTTAGTACTGGTAAAACTTGCAATTTTAAATTTCAAATAAAAGATTATTAATTAACCAACACTCACCAGGCAAATTACGAGTCCACGACCCTTAATTAGTATACGGTAAATAAAAAGCGAAGTCTAAAGTCAGAAATCACGAAGCGACCGAAACGTCTCTCGAATTTCAACCTAACCACCCCTTAAACCCCCGGTTAAAACAATCTCCTTTTACCGGCTGCGAAACACAAATACCCATCAAACGCAGGGACACAAAGACCGGGTACGTTTAAAAGCTGCAAAGGAAAGAGAGAAACGAAAAAAAAAAAAAAAAGAAGAGGGAAGAAAGATCTCTGTGACAATCGGCAGAGGGGGGCGTTTGTGACGATTGAATTCAGGCCTCGGTTTATCCAGAGGTCTCCGTTTCGCGGCTCATATTTGTGCATTATCCGGGCAGATACCGTGGCACGAGAGGGGGGGACGTGGAGGAGGGACAGTGAAAAGGGTGAGCGAGCTTTTGACACCGAACTGCAAAGCTTCGGAAAAGCGAGAACACGAGGGGGGAGGGAGCAGGCTTTGATATACGAGCAGGGAACGCTCGCATCCTCGCGACCGTGACTACCAATAATCGAACGTTATTGCGTTACTCGTTCACAGTCGTAACACGTGCACCGCGAAATGGAGAGCGGCTGTTACCGAAACGAGAAAAAGGGGGGAGTGAGAGCCGGGGGGGTTGGAGAAAATTTGACGTAGCGAGAGAAAGGTTTTAATGCGTGGTCAGCTTGCGGTCATTTATTTTCGACGGTGCAAGGACGATTGCGGCGATATTTCCTGAACTCGCCGCCACAGAGGATGCTCGCAACGCGTATCCCCTCTAACGAGACTTTTAATCCTTTCGTTAGCCGGAGTGCCGATACTCGGCTATTGTTTAGTGGCTGACTATAGGCATTTACCATGGAGTTTTTGGAAGTTAATAAGGGTATCCGTGGGCTTTTGGTCATTATGAAATAATAAGGATGGTTATAGTCACATACCAATCTAGGTCACTGTGGACTGATAATTGTATTTATAGTAATCTACTATTCAGTAGTCGCTGTGAACTAATTCAATAGTTACTGTGGACTAATAAGGGTGATTATAGCCACCTAGTATCCAGTAATCACAGTGCACTAATTAAGGGTAACTATAGTCACACCGAAATACTTTGACTTCCGAAATACCTTATTTCCAAATGAACAAATACTGTCACAGGACATTGTCCCAATCTAAAATTACCGAACGATCCAGAAACTATAAAAAGCAACGAGGTAACGTATCCGAGAACGAGATATCGAGGAGTTTAAATTGGAAAGTGATCAAAACTGTTTCATAACCGCAGCACTCGGGCGTATATCTTTTATTCGCGTTGACATCGTTCCCTGATTGACTTCGGGGCACCCCCTTCTGCTTCCTCCTCCCCCCACCCTTTTGAAAATGAAATTTCATGTTGGGAACCAGGATACGGTGTGCTTCGAAACGATCGACAAACAGCCGGAAGAAATCGATTCGATTTCAATACGGTCACGAAACAACGGGAGAACCTTGGAAAATGATCGGGACGAGAGGCGGAGGGCTGTTTGAATAAATAAATTGTTTACCTAGCGGGGTGCGCTACGCTCTCGCAGCTCGCGATATCGATTGTCCGACACACAATCAGCGCGTACAAATGAAAAACAAATTTCGAGGAAAAAAAATTCTATAAACAACGGGACTCCACGTTCCGGGAACATGGCTCGCGTTACACAAACAACGTACAACCTGTTCGAAAAGAGAAGGGTAAAAATATAAGGGACCTTTGATCGCTTGCGCGATTCACGTATTAATTGTGAAACATTGTAAAACACACTTTTGTAAGCGAAAATATATGGCGTATTGTTTAACGGAGAATAAAATAATTTCTGCCCGATATTTTTTATTATTTTTTCGTTGCGAATTGAGGACCCTTTTAATATTTGTCGAATAATATCCTTAAATATTCTGTAAAAGATTCAACGTTCATCTGGCTACTTTATTTTGTAAATTAAACCCCTTTCGTGATTCGAAATCAAAATTATATCGAATATTAATAAATATTTCATGATCTTGACGAATCAATTTCAGTACCCAGCCAATCAGAAAGTATCAAGTAGCGTATTCTTGACTAATTTAACTGATGAACTCGTGTACGATCTCTCGAAATCGACGAGCTTAAGCAAAGAGAAGAAAAATGCAACGGAGGAAAAGCGGGAAATAAAACGAGGATATACATGAAGAGTCGCGGTCCCCGGACAGGAAACACAGTCGAGTGGTCCTCGAAAGCTCCTTTCGTGTCTCCGCAGTCATGAACGTTAATAATAGCGGAACGTTATTGCATTATTCCGTCCGAGCATGGAAAGATATTACTTGTGTGCACGTTTCATGTTTGCACTTGCTATTACGCCGCGATTAAGCCGGATTTCTATCCTTTTCTTTTTTTTATTCTTTTTCTTTCTTCAACGAGAAATCGACGCGGAAAACCGGATGTGTTCGCGGCCACTCGACAACGTTTCTTTCGTCGGGACAATTCCCTGTGTGGTAATTATGCGAAACGACGATAATTCGTGAGTCGAGTGGCGTAATTATTTGATACGTACGTGGTGTCGTTAGGTTTGGACGATCTTTAACCAATCCTGACTCTTTTGCTTTAAAATTCGAGTTCTGGTGTTTTAGATTCGAATTAGAGGGGTTGTTTGAATTTGTTTAATTGCAAGCTGAGATATTGCAGGCGACTATAATCGTTTCGCGAAATTAAGAATATATCTTCCTCGAATTTAACAAGGTATTGTAACACGAATTGTATATGCTTCACACAGATCGAACTAAAGGGTGTCGAAAGTGTGAAAGGGGGAACCGGGTGTGAACGAAGGGTGTTCCAGACTGGCCTTTTTAGACCACTTATCGAGCACTCGACCACGATGACTATATTTAATTCACCGCCTACGCGATGAACCAAACTACTTGACTCCTTTCCCTTCTTCTTGGTTCGATGGACTCTAATTCTATGCTATATAGAGCGTCTATCATTGTACCGAATCTCTGACTCGTTCATCACTTTCTTTTGTTTTCCAATCCATCGAAACACAGCTTTAATTCCTTCTCTGAACAATTCTCTTCACGTGTGTGTGTCTTCGACAATATTATGAATTTCATACAACGTGAATATTAGGGTGAGAATAATGAAACCAAATTTTGTAGAAAAATAAAATTATTTAAATACCTATTTGCAAATTTAAAAAAGCTTTATAATATCGAATTCAGGCGCTACTTGTCTCCTTCCTATTTTAATTACAACTCAATTTTAAATTTGATCGCAAGTGTGAAGCTTAAGGGGTTAATATTAATTTGTATAGACACGAGAGACACGAAATGCTTAGAAATGAAATTCTTTGTAATTTAGTTGTACATACACGGCGGAACATGTATTCGCGTTTAGCTATCCAGTTCAGATATCAAAATATCGCGTTAGTCCAGGGTGAATCCGAAGATTTATATGCTCCTATCGGTACGATCCGATAGGAACGAGCAGATAGAGATGATGTGTCGCGCAGTCGCGAGCATTTCTATGTATAAAAGTGTCGGAACCGATGATACACGAGCGGAAATATCGCGTGGCGAAACGACGACCAACGTCCACAACGGTAAATCTTTTCGTCGAGGGATCGAAATCGGGATCCACGTTGTTCACTTTTTTCTCCTCAATAAGACGTACGATCGTTCGATAAAATAAAACACCCCACCTTCTCCAAACATCGTTAAAATTTTCCTAAAAATGTACAACGTCGAATTGCATCTCAATTAAAAATGAAATTTAAGAACTTTAAAGAAATTGTAAAATTATATTCAGATAAAATCTTGAGATCGAGGAACTTTGTCACCGTTTATTTTTACGCTGTGGCGGGGTTGCAGACGATTTTATTAAAAAGACGGAAGAAAATGGAATCGAATTAAAACCTGACACGTGATCAGCCGGTACGACGCCAATTTCCGCTTCCTAATATCTTTTCGATTACAACGCGCACCGGCAAACCCGATTTGTTGTGTCAAGCTGACAGCGTGAACGAACTTTAACATGCAATAACCAGCGTTACGCGTCGACGCGGCGCGGCGTCGCGATGCCACCCCCGTGATGGATTAGACGCGAAAACGACGTATGACGGATTCGAAATGTACACTGTACGATCACCTCGGATCCACCATCGATATCCTACTATTTTCTGATTCCAACATCGGCAATTTGTCTAAAATCTTCGATCTCCAAGAAAGGAATTTGAAACTTTTTACGATAATCAAATTTCAAAGAAAAGTAGAGTTTCTTTTTAATAACTTTTCTTAATTTAACATCCCTTTCTGTACTAGTTCTGGGTCTCGCATAACACGACATTAGGAACCTATCTTATGTTACAGGAGGGTTACCTGTGCAGGTAAATGTCTAATTATCAATTAGAATAAATTTTCAGTATTTTAGTAAAATCTTCAGTCAATAAAAAATGACGAAAGACCCTGTTATTAAATTATCAGGGCAACCTTTCCTCGCAACACGGTACATTATCCGGGATTTTTTTAAATGTAAATTCAAGCTTCCTTCATCCCTTCATTTTTTCCTTTTCTTTTAATTCTGATCAAGGGATTCCAGTACACGTTTTTGTTCCGCCGACGTTGCCAACGGAATTTCTAAGATCAAAGAACAGACAAGCTTTTCCCAAGATATAATCAGAGCCTTTTTCTCCGTCACACGCGTGTGTACGTGTGTTGCAAAACCCGGCGCCAGCTGTGCGCGATCTCTTACAATCTTTTAATAATCCTCTCCCCGTTTTACGTTGTCAAAGTGTCAAGATGTCGGGACCGTTGTACGCGTTCTTAATCGTGTCCCACTTTTATTTGTCCCCCGCAGAGAAAAGTTTCGCGATCGTATTAAACACTGTTCATCGGGTTTCACTCGGAACAACTTAATCTCGAAACATCAGCTATTTGAATTGATCTTAAATTCCCGTAACTTTCGAATTAATTAACAGAATCCGATTCCAAAGGTGTTTTAATTGGAACGTTATTTAATTAAGAGCTAACAGGACAGAAGACAAATTTTTCATTTATTCATCGTTCCAATTTGGAATTTGGTATTCTTAAAGAGGAAACTATTGCAATTTTTGAATGGAAGTGTTGATTTGAATATTAAGATCTCCGGAGTCAAAATAAAAAGTGTCGGATCGTTTCTTTGGGAATTAAATTTGAGGGGGGAAATATTCTTCGAAACGGAAATGGTTAATCTATCGTATTATGAAGTTCGATTTTTATGAAAGGAACGAACGGTGCATCGAAAAGAAACAAACGGAGGCTCTTATCGATGCGGGCGCACGTATTCCAGCGGAAAACTAGGTAATCCGGGAAAATTAATTCGTCGCTGTGGCTCGAAATGGAAATCCACCAAACTCGATATGTCGTTTTTCGAGCGCTTTGAAGTGGCCGCCACAAACACGATTTAATCCTGGCAAACGGGCGAAAATGGTGGACGGATCGAAAAGAATCGGGAAGCACATAATAACGCGAGATTAAAATCGGATTTCCACGGTCTTCGTGCGTGAAATTAGTTTTCGACGATATTCCATCGGTGAATAAATATTAATCAGTTCAACTGGGAACACCGGCTGCCAGCCGAACGGCCGTGAACGCGAAATATTTCCCCGTTAATTAATCCTTTCGTTTCGAACACTTTAATCCGACACTTTTGTAAGAAAACTTTTCGTTTCGGTGTAACATTCGTTCGAGAAGAATCTATTAGCTAAAATATAGATATAAAATATATGGAGCTAAATATAGCAACGAATCATAAAATTAAAGAAACCAGTTAAGATATTAAGGCGTTAAAAATGGTATTATAATTAGGGTGTCGTGACGATTCGCGTGTAAATCGATAGAACGAGAATCGGTTCTATCGAAGGGCCGATGTTTGATCGGCGATATCGCTAATGAAATTTGCAATACCTGGCAGCGATGCGTTTCGCTTTCGAGTAAATATTAAGCACGCGTTTTAGCGCCTCCGGCAACCCGTGTTCCGTGGTCACGCACGACCATGAAACGTCCATCAGGCTCGTAATATCACCGATAAAATCGATCCCGACAAAATGCTAACGAACCTCAATTCCATCGATCCTTTCTCAGACAGCTCGATTTTTCCTACACGAGTGACGTTCCATTTTCAATATTAACAAATTTCTAATTGTTAACCCTTTGGACTCCGAGCACTTTTCGATGTAATTAAGTCTGGGTTTTAAATATTCTAATAAATTACGCAAGTTTATAAATTAGATAATTCGAATTCGACCTGTCAAGGTGTTGGAATCAAAATAAGTAATTCTAAAATTTACACCTCATATTTCCGAAAAATGAATTTAGAATACAAATCTGCTTAAAGTGCAATTAATTAAAAGCTCCATCCCATTTTATTTGAATAAAATATTCATCCACACGAGGACAGGCAAATTAATAATTGGCGATTTTGATTCGAGGGATTAGCGATCCCTTACCGTAATCGGCTAATCGACGGATCCTCGGGCGGAAATGATAATGAAGGGTAGTTGGCAGGATTATTCTCTCGTCCCGCGACGACACGGATTGTACCGTGTTACCAGATACCGGCGCGCTATCTCGTAAACTAAACGCTTCGATCTGGGAACACGGTCACGTTCCGGTGGTTGAAAATGGGCGAGGCCGGTCCCGGAGTTATGGCTACGTAAGCATTGTCACCGAATCAAGTTGCGGGTCCTTCGTCTACGAATTCCCCCCGCCCTTATCCCCGCTTTCGAAGAATAACCCGCCGCGTCGGGGCTCGGTCGAGCGGGAGCGTAAGAGGGACGAATCGAAGGGGGTAGTTAAAGTTCCCGGACAATTATTTAACGTAGAATCGTGCGGCGTTGTTGTGACACGGAAATGCAGAATCTGAGCAATTTACGCGGGTGCAGAATATTGCGCGGATGTAGATTACTGTAGAGTGAATTAATAGGGTGGTGAAAATTGCTAATTGAATTTGAAGAATTGAGAAATTAAAATGATAAAAATATAAAACCATAGAGAACACAATAACTGAATTGTAGAAGTTAAAAAATGTAAAATCAAAGATGTATAAAATTAAAAACTGTAAAATTGTAAAATATTTCAAGTGAAGGAAAAGTTATTATAATAATTGAGAAGATTTCAAAGCGGTAGAATCCTTTCGAGTAGATTCGTGTTAATTATACTTCTAATTAACTGTCACCGAATTATATCCAGTATGACCATGGAAAAAGGTGTTAATTAACATACGCGTGCGCATTTAATTCAATATCTGATACGAATACGTAGCATAAATTATCGTACGAAATTGATATTCGCGTTTTATGCGCCCGCTTTATCGTCAGCTTTGAAACGGACAAAATTATTTTATCATATCACGCCGAATAATTGTTATTCGAGACGGCTGACACGAAATAATCATTATTCGGCAAAGGGTGAAATTAAAGGCGCAACGATAGCGATCCGAACAGCCCGGTGACCCAAATAATTCGAGCCGCCGGATAAAAATATATATACACACAGCGAAGACGATGAATCGATGGGTTTTTTTCAGTGATTCGTATAAAAACTCAATAATAAAACGACGGTTAAAAAGCGGAGTGGGGACGGGCGAGAAGAGGGGGGGGCCAGGGAGTTGAAAAAGACAGTTCCTCCTCGTTGTCTGGCTGTCGTGCCTCATTAAAAAAGGTATTCTTTCGCGAAACGTAAACGAGAAGCAAAGAAATCTATGGGAGAAAAACGAACGTGTAATATGACGGGAAAATGATCTACATTTAAAGTAAAAAAAATAACACTGGAAAAGTCTAACAATGGACCGGGGGAAATATATCTCACGGTTATTTGAACGAAATTCTGAAAAGTACGGTTAACAATGTTATTCGAGAAATTATAAAATGTGTATTATTAAACATACTTATACTTGGCTAGCATTTTTCTCATTAATATTCCTATTCATAATTTTTCTAATAGCTGTCATTATTAACACGTTAATTGCCACAGTGGATACAGACGTGTGTGATAAGACACTCTTTAATTCTAATTATTAAGGTTTTTAGCAATACTTAATATTTATTTCAAAGTATTAATTTTTGCAATCTAAAATATTTGCACTGGTGGACTAATTACTTCAACAAAAATTATTAGAATACAAGAAAGTCAAAGGTGAAATACAAATATCAATCCTCTGTCCAGCAACCAAAATCTAGCGACACCAAAACCACCCTATTTTTATGATTCGACCACCCTTTCAAAGGTATACTCGAACTTCGTCCATCATTCTTGGCAAGTTAGAAAACACGAGGAACTGGGAAAGACCCGAGCATGGAAAGTCGTCCATTTTCGAGTGGACACGTACCTTCGATTAATGTCCGTTCACGGTGATGTAGGGGTACACGTGTGGCACGGTGGACGGAAAGGGGGGAGGTTGGGAAGGAAGGACAGGGAGAAGGAAAAAGACACGAAAGGCGTGGGTGGTCGGGTGACGGCTAGAGTCACACAAAGAATGGCGATCGAATGCAAGGGGGTGGGTACGGGGACAGAACGAGTATCGCGATACTCCATCGGCCAGAAATCGATACGGGGTTGGCCAGGGGTACAGGGACAGAGGGTTGCACGGCTCTCTGTCTGTATTTTTCGCGAAAGCATTACGGACACCGATGTTGCACGTGGCTCTCAGCTGTTCGCACCTTATTAACCCTTTCCAATCCACCATCCCCATATTCCAACATTTTATTTCTATTTGAGAATCCTCAAATTCTCAAATTCCTTTGAATCTACCATCAAAGTTACCAGCACCTCGAGAATACTTAATTACAAAACAGTGAGCAACATACCATCCTACATAAGATAATATGGTATCAGGAATAATTATTGTATTTAAATTAAATTTAGAAAGGGTTAACTTCAAATTATCCTTCAGGGACCCAAGGGTTGAATAATTCGGTACCCTTCGTTCTTCAATTCGCCCGATTGCGGGGCCGCAGCCAAATGAGCCTCCTCATCCGCGAAACGTGCATCCCCATGAATTAACGGGAGCTGAAAAAAGCCAGGTTGACATGGGAGACCCAGGTCGGGGTATCAGTCGTCCTAGACAGGCCTATTGATTTCTGATTGAGGCAATCGGTCGATGCCAACGACCATATCGGACGGCTCTTTAGCCGTTCGCGCAAAGTTTCGTGGCAACGCTGAAAATTATCCGTCGCGGGGGGAGGGGGTGACGGGGTAACAGATAGGCAACGTTTGAAATATTGACGGGTAAACGAGATGGGGGTACGAAGAAAAGGAAAGGGTTTGGAAACGACGTAGCTCGCTCGATTCCTCGATTCGAGTGGCGGGGCTCCTCTTCGATAGCAGCAAGAATTTCGCCGAACGGTTCTTCAAATATTTAAGCAGACCTCGCGGGACTCGAACGGTTACCTTTATCGGTTAATTTTCGAGCCAAACGAAAGTCAGCGAATCGTCCGTGCGTAAAACGCTGACGTCCCGAACCGTTCCCTAATTATGCCCGGTGTACAAGCTAACAGGATTTCGCTGATTTTTCTGTCCCTACCGTTCGATTCCAGCCCTTCGATCCCGCCTTCGAAAGGGGGTGAGTTTGGAAAAACTCGTCCGCCAAGAGTCGTAGCATTTCCATATTACAAAATAGTGAAATAATGAACGATAATAAGCGAATCTGTGCTGAATGGACCGAGTTTTGGGGTAATGTATTTTGCTTTCGAGATATCATTATCCAGCGATGGGGTGTAATGCACGATTAATCGTTTGCGCTACTGCTATTAATTACTGCCTCTGTAAACTCTTAATAATGGAGCATCCTGGATGACTGATGCGTTCCTTCATTACCAAGAAACGCTCCTCTATTTAGAAACGAATTAATAAAAAACGGCTGAGATTGTTCGAAAGTGTAATTTTGAAATAAATTCGAGGAAATACCTCGATTTATCGTACAAGAAACGGGGTGATATGAAATCATCAGGCAACAATCCCAGCCACTCGTGGCTCGGGGGTCCTCTTGTCAACACCCAACGATCCCAATCTCTCCCCAACGGTAACATAAATCATCCCCCGAAGGTGGAAAGGGATCGGGACGTAGGATCGGCAACAGCATCGATAAAGCATAAAATGAGAGTCACTGGTCTGTTCGGTGCAGAGTGTTGGCACAGTGCTCGTGATCGATTACTCGTCATCCGCGCGCGATGTCCCGAGTTCGACGCCCACCGCCCGCTGCCAAACCAAACGTACTTCTTCCTCCTTTTTTCACCGTTCCAACCCTCCCCCTCCTCTTCCTCCCTCTCGTCCGAGCTCGTTGTCTCCTGCTCTCTTTTCCTCTGTTCCATTTCCACCATACCTCCCAGCCCACCCCTCCCTCTTTTGATCCATCCCGTCCTCCCCCTGTCCCCTCTCGCGTCGCATCGACCGTAGGCTCCAACACGTAGATAGCCGTTGCACGATGGACGAGAGACCGTAGAATCTCTTCCTTTTTCCTCAGGTGTACGTGGCTACAGGGTCGTTCAAAAGGGGGTACTTGATGGATTGTAAGAAATTGTGGGATGTGACTTTGAAGTGATAAGAGAAATTTGGAGTTGGAGGTTTAGCTAATTATTTCAAGTCTTTGAATTTTAGTTAGAAATTTGTATTGTGTTGTATGACTCGTGGTAAATTTTGACTATGTTGATATACAAAGTTTACTGTTGACATGGTGGTAAATTCCAGTTTATTTGTATGCCAAATTTGACGTACGTCTAGTGATAATGTGTAAAATTAACTATTAACCAAGTAGTAAATTTCAATTGCCATACGTATCAAATTTCCTATATACCTAGCAATAATCCACAAAATTGACCATTAACCTAGTATCCAATTGTAATCGCCTCATAATATCCCAAAGTCACAACCCAGTCCCCAATTTCAATTCTACTAACATACAAAATTTACTATAATTCAGTAACAACTCGTGTCTTCAGGTATTGATCTCCCTTGAACAATCCTGTACCTGTATACGATGTTCGAGGTGCGAGTTAGAGTGTACCCGGACTGTTCCGCGTTGAAGAGGCGTCGAAAAACGAGGATACGTCTCGTGGGGAGGAGTCGATCTCTGCCAAATCAAACTTAACCCCCCCTCCACCCCCGCCGGTTCCTAGCCGTCGGGTTCTTCGATGTTCCAACGTCCACCGTTATCGATTTCGTTGAGTGGTCAGTTCGGAGAGCCGGTTTGTTCGAAGGTGAGGTTCGTTTGGGAAACGAGGACTTGAAGAGCACGTTGCAAACCGAAATGACGGGGTGTGCGCGAGGGGTGAGCTTCTACGATCGGTAAGGACGAACTAATCGCGGCGTACGATGTTAAATTAGGAATTTAACGCGTTCGATCGGAGCTCCATAATTGCAATTATTCGAAACACGATCCGTCCCGTTCGTCGATTTATATTTTTCGCTCGCTACTTTGTGCAATTAATATAAAATCTATTTATGTAGTGATTAAATTTTAAATTTGCGACACGCACACTGTAATTTTTGCAGATATCTCAAATTCCTTTTGCCTTTAATTTAATTTCGAAATTTGACGAATTTCGCGAATAATTCGCGGATTTTTTGTATAAACCTTTTACAAATATCAATAGACCGATATCAATGCGTTTGTTTGTTTTTATCGAAGACAATTTCAATGAAAACATAAACGTATCGGGGGGATACGTTCGTAATGAAGTTTTGTTAAAAGCTATGCATTTCGCGCATAAATATTTAATGATTTCAATTAAAATTATAGAATAAAACGGAATCAGAAAATGAAGATTAATATTAAAATTAAATTTACGCGATGTATGTATACTTGCGTGGAACAATCACCCGAATGATTAAATCATCGACGCTGTTTTTCTATTTACTGTCGCAACCCCAAATTATATTAACTAAATTTGATTTGATAAATAAGAAATCTAATTAATTAACACTGTAACTTCTTTAATTTGGAAATAAATAAGGGGTGAAATATGAGTTATCTTAATAAATATCAGCTTACACTTTGACAAAAGCGTCTCAATGTGGAACGAGTCACTTTGATCCCTTAATAGTTCCAGTGTTAATTAATGTATCAACGAACAAACCTTCAGAAACACATTCGAAAGAACCTCCTTTTGTTTCAATTCTACATATCAAAGTAGAAAATCTCTTTCACTATGAAATTTGCTCAAAATAAAGTATGCAAAGACCGATCTTAAACCGTTTACCCTCGAAACGAAAGCCCTCGGAGAAAACAATATCTCAACCCCGTTAATATTTCAATAAACCAATTGGGCAGCGAGGACGGGCAAGAAATCATTAGGCGACCCATCGATGGTATCGCAGTCGCGGGTCGTGGCTCGTGAAACGGAATCCAAATTGCTCCCTGCCCTTCGAAAAAGATGGCAGATTGGCCGGCTCATTGTCTTAGGGGGGTTGCCGTACAGTAAGAGCCTTATCTGTTCATTAATCTATACACAGTTCAAGCCCCTGACACGTCCCTGGGGTATGCACAAACCTGACCCTTCCCCCCCACCCTTTCCCGTCTATTATTAGAGAAGCGAGAGGGGGGGTGGTGGTGCACGAGGAACGGGAATAAGGGTTGCGCCGGACACGAGTCGCACCTCGACCGCTGCCAATTCTCTATTGTCCTTGGCAATCGGCCATTCTTCCCTCTCCCTTTATTTTTTTCTACCCGACTGCTTCCGTTTTTCCGCAACCGGAACATCGAATTTTCTCGAAAGGTTCCAGGAAAGGCCGTCTTTGATTGCCGCCAATAAGGATCGGTTCAAAGGGAGGGTTTGTTGTCGCGAAACTTGCAATTTTTCGCCGGAAGTTGATCCTCCCGCGCGTCCACCCCGTTTCAAATATTTGCACCCGAGTGGTGCAATTAGAATGTTTTAAAACGTGAAATTTAAGTCTTAAATAGATCACAGGAGATTTTAGATGTTCCAAATTTCATCAGAAAAGAAATCTAGACTTTAGAAGATAAATATTTTCTGATTATTCGCATCAAGTGCAAAGTTTTTGAAGGAGGTGACAAAGGATTTTTAGATTAAATTTTAATTTGCGAGAGGCACTCACCAATCAGAAGGAACGGTATCACGGTCGAATCCATTCCCAAAGCCGAAATTCGTCGGGTCGTAATCAATTCAACGCATTCTCGGAACATTCCTGAAACAAGAAACGAGCCACTGGTCAGAGGACGAAGCAAGAAACACGGGTCAAAGGGCGGCAAAGCTCGCGTTTCCTAGTGACAAATTCCATTAGCCGCGATCTAAGCGTTTGGATACGTTTGCGACATCTGTTCCGATTAATCGGTGTAATAGGACTGATAAAAACATTTCTGCGATATTAAAAAATCGTAAGAATTTAATAAATTATATTAACTGGATTAAATTTCTCCGTTAATTACTCTAAACGCCAATCCTTTTATTTAATAAATCCAACCGAATACCCGTACCGCTTATTAGCGTTTAACCGACTTTACAAGGGTGTTAACAGGCATAGAGAATCACCGAATTAGCATACTACCCCTACATCTGTTGACCATTAATCAATTAGCGTGATTTCGCGCGAACACGCCCCTTGCTACCGTGCAACCGCTGTTAGAAAGTTAATAGAGTGTATCTCCGGTGTAAAATTCTTTTTAAAATTCCCCTATGGAATGAAAATTGCAAAAATCAACCAAAAATATCGTCGAATTATATGTCAAAAATAATTTTAAATATTCGTCCAATATTTTTTACATTTATTTTATTTGAAAATTCGATTTGCATAACTATTATAAAAATGTTTAAGGGTCAAATAACTTATGGCGGTACAGTGGTTCACATATTTTCAGAATCGTTTTTGTTTGTATTTGGCGGTGATCGTGGACCGTAAACGGACGTCCGCGCGGTGAAAAATGACCACGGTTCGGCTTCCGGTTTCCAGCGTCCCTACGAAATACCATCAGTGACTACTTTCTTGATCGTCCAACGTAATGTGCTTTCGGCGCTGGCCATCCCCGTGTATCATCCCCTATTCGCCACCCCTGCGCGACCATAACTCGGTCGTTGTTCCTCCGAGACCGTACCAATATACCGTGCGTGAGCTTTCAGAATTTATATAGGAATTTGTGCTACTCCGTCCCTCTCTGTCCGTGAATAGAAAAATTGTGAAACGAGGGTACGATATTATTCGTTATTTTCTGGCTGAACGATGAAGAACGATGAGAACGTGTATTCTGATATGAATACTGTACTTTGGGGAACAATGCTCGGTATTTTTAATTTACTGATTCTGTTTGGCCGCCCCGGTGCTGAACCAGGGTTGTATTATATCGACTGTGTCGGTACTTTAAGAATTTTTTTCAAATAAATACTTGGAGATTTTTTAATTTTAGAGTTTTAGGATGCTGGGAATTTAGGGATTTCAGAATCTTAACAACCCATGCAAAAGATAATTCTTAGCATCGAAATTCTAAGATGTATCATAACACAATTATTACCAAAGATTTGCCCAGATTTTGATAAATTTAAGAAGGGAAAGAACAGGATATTTTAATTGAAATTCCAGAAACGTCCAGATACACCATGGTATACAAGTTCTGCAGCCACGGTCACATTCGTCGCATTCTATACGTACACATTCCCACCTTCTCTTGGACAGCATGAAATATTAAGATAAATCGTATTACGTTGGTCGAAGAGCGTCCTGAAAAATTACGCGTCACTCGTTCAGAAATAAATGAATATCTTACCCGCAAGACCATCAATCTTATCGCTTATCGACCGGTTTATACGTGTACCCCCGCGTTCCAGCTAATATATGTTTCAATTTCAAACCGTACCCGAAATCCTTTGCCTTTATTCTCAGGTAAATCCTGCCGGGAAGCTTCCCGGGTTACGGTCATCAATAAGGGTGGCTCAGATTTCAAGATTGTTTCTTTTAATTGAAAGTAATGATAGGGATCAACTTTTAATCATTTTATTAATAGGAAGTCAAATTTGAAGGATAATCAATCCAAATTTCTTATCGGCATTCCTGGCATATTTTGAGAAAACTACAAGTATTCAATATTCCAGGCACTGGGATTAAATTCATTTAATTAAAAAAACGAAAGAACGCGAACTGATTACCTCAAATGACCGTCATTCACATTCCCGCGTTTAATACCATCCCTCCTTGGAACAAAATCCCGGAAAATGAAATTTTCCCCGTTTAAACCCTCATTGCCGATATCTGAATCGAGCCCTTAAAGGGACAAAGAATCGCCGGCTGAAAGGGGGCCCCGTTTCTTGCGATGAATCGAATTCATTGAATTCTCGCATACTCCGCGCGTGTTTTTTCATCCCCCTCGTGAAAGGAGGGGAGAGCGTAAACGAAACGCGTACGGGGAAGATGAGCGACGAGATAAGAGCGCAGCGTTGAACAGCGGTAAAAATCATGATTTCCGCGGCGTGTTACCAGGCCACAAACCGGCGACTTTCTTTCGCCCGTGTATCCGAGCAAAAAGCTTTGAGAGCAGTCGAGTCTCGGCCATGAGACAGCGGAGCAAAAGCATCAAACGTTCGGGAGGGCAAAGTGACAGAGACCGAGGGAGGAGGGGGCCGAGGGAAGAGCTTGAAAAACCTCTTTTCTTTCTTTCTTTTTTTTATTTTTTTCCTCGTCGGATGATCGAACGAGAAGGAAAGAAAAATCCTGCGTTCAGTCGCAACGTGTGTCTATGGTTACTCACCGGTTTCCGCCCGTTTTCCTCTCCCTCCCCCCCCCCCCCCCCTCACCCCGTTTCTTCAACGAATAAATGCATTCATGCGATACGAAACGCTTGATCCCCTCCCCCTCGAACATTTTGCGTAATGTTTCGACGTCGACTATGTCGAGACCTTTAATAATTCTATTCCCCGTCTCTCTTCCGTTCGCGTCGTCCTAACTGCCGGAGGGGGTTTCTTCTTTTTTATGGAATATTTTCGAAATGTCTGCGAACGTGATTCGACGACGACACCGTCGCGTTTTTAACGGTTATAAAACGTCCTCGGTGTTTACGAGATACCGAGAGCATCGCGTTCAAGCCTTTGATGGAGATTTTATGTACTTTGTCGTGGACGTTACGAGTGGTAACTTCGCTCGTCGTTACGGTTCGTTCGATGGGTGCGGGGGTGCTTCGGAAGCTTATTATGTCTGGACTGGTAAGGTGTCTCGGTTAAGCGAGAGTTCGGGGACGGTGGTTAATTTTTCTTGGGTTTATGGGTTGTTTTATATTGTAATAGTAATTAGCAATTAATTTAAAATAGAGATATCTGATACCTTCCCATCCCCAAATAGCCAATATAGAAATCCTAAAATGTCTAATATTTAATTTTTAAAATGCCTGGTCCCCAAAATAAAATGTACAATATTCAACCCTCTAAGATACCCAACACGTGGCTCTTAAAATACGCAATATTCAACCCCCAAAACATCCATGTTCGAAACATTCTTTGACAACATAGAAGCTTGAAATTACACGTCTCGATACATTTCACCGCAGCTCGAAGGATCTCGTGTCTGGATAATGGTAGCCATTATCGCGAGGGGGTAGAATATAGAAAGGATTTGCGGGTTAGTTCGGGAAGGGGGTAGGCGGCGGTCGGTTTAATCGGTGGAAAATCTAGCATGCCAGAAAATTACGATATTGAATTCGTTGGCAAGGGGAACAGGGTCCGTAGGCCAACGTCGTGGCGATCGATCGATCGGCGAGCAGAAACCCGACTCCGCCTTTTGTCCGCCGAAGGATACATCTAAATCGCTTATCCGTACGTCTCGGCTCACCTGTTGAATACCAAAGAACTTCCAACCCCCGATAGACCCGTGCCAGAATAATCTGAAATAACGAGCAAGCTTCTTGCAAGATCGTCGACGATGAATCGGATCGGTCACTTGAAACGTTTCTACAACTTTGCTTTCTCCGCTTCGACTTCGATCGTGCGCAGTACCGTGTAACTATCTAACTCTTCAATCGGTTAATTTTTTAATTCTAAGAGGACTTTTGATATATACTGATTCGTGTTTGCAGTTTCCTCTTAACACTAGACCTATGGGTGACACTTGAATTTCCATTAGAAACCATCGCCCATACTATCAGGAGTTCTTTAATTTATTTGGTTGAGAATGTTCCCATTAAATATTGGAAATACCAAAATATTGAAATTTGTCAAAAATAAAATTACAACAGATGAACAATGTTTAGAAATTGTAATGAAAATGAAGGACGACGTACGAAACCCAAGTATTGTAGCAATTTATTATATTAAAATAAGCTTGATGGATTGGCGAAAGTTTCGCGACAACCTCGTTGGAGGAACGCGATTAATTTGAAAGAAAGGAGCAAGTAGAAACGGCCGTTGAAGCTCGTTGAGGAAACTTGTCTAAATGCAAACACAATAAGCTCCCGGCAGTAGTCCGCGTCTCGTAACATCCTCTAAACAACCTGTAACGCCGCTGCCGGGGCTATTATGAAATCCAATAACGCAACTTAAGACGTCGTTATGTAGCGGCAAGTAAGCCAACCGCTTTGCCGCTTCGTTATGCCGGCCCGTGTAATCAAGGAAACTTTCAAAGTCGACAAAAGAATAAATAACCGTACTCAACGACACGACGATGGCTGTGCCACCCTCTTCCGGCGACATCGATGCTTGGAAAATGGATGCAAATTAAAAGCTTTTTTATTCGTCGAGTATTGTGGGTGCTTTATTATAATGGCATACCTTTAGAAATTCTGTATATTTGGTAACACTAAATTTTTGAAGAATTGCAAATATTTAAAACTGATTCGCAGAAGGGTATTTCTATATGGATTTTCAAATTCCTGTAATTTAACAATTTTTCCAAGCATTACAAATGCCCAGAAAAGCAGGCGACATTAGGTATGAATTAATTATGAAACGCGAGTTGATTAATCGGCGAATCCGATTTCTAATACGTTGAAACGCGCCAGGATAAAGGGGGGGGAGGGGGGGGGGATTAAATAGCAGTGGGTTGCAACGAAACATAGAGGGAAGGGGGCGGCAAGGGGAAGATGGAAAAGAGGAAACCGGAGTAGCTCGTTAAACTGATCGAAGCGACACTTCGTTCCACTCTTCGACCCTTGTCGTCTGTCACGATACACGGGAGTCGTAGGTCGGTAAATTGGAAAGAGGCGAGCACCGAAAAAAACTCGATTTGCTTCGACGAGGACACTCGTGGCAGCTGATAAGGCACGGCTATTCAACTAGCGTCGCCGGAAATTCTGTTTGATCGATAAAATTGCTACGTACCTTCACGGTGAACGTGAACTCCGAACGAAATTAATGTACTGATGAGATACATGATACTTTTCATTTATTAGATCAAAATATACTCAAGAATGGAAAATTCATTTTTGTTACAAGAGCTAGAAGTGAAGAACTCCAAAAACCATGACCATACTTACAAGGGACCATGCAGAAGTGTCGATCACCAATTGTGATGAAACTTTGCAAAAATGTAATTTTCTTAAATATATTAGACACGTATTTTTTGTAGCTGCTAATATTCACTTTGAAGAAATCAGCCCCCAAATTATTTACAATGGTAAGTTTTAACTTTAACACACTTGAGTACCGTGCCGACCTTCCGGATATATTTTTGATATCCACAGGAAAGCTCAAGCGTTACGTAGTAACATTTCTAAGCCCTGCTTCCGTCGGTCCAGCGAAACGAAGAGACATTTGAAATTCTAAAGCACAAAGCCCGAACGCCGTGCGTCGCCGACTCTCCGGCTGAATGTTTCAATACCGAATGAAAAATGTCGAAGTTCCTGTTTCGCCAGTTCGACAAACCCCCGTCATAAATTACGAGAACGATGAATATTGCTACAAATGAACGAAGATCCACGGTCCGGGCTTTTGTCAATGATAATAAATCACGGTCGACGGATATAAGTTCGCGAGGAACGTCAGGCGTCGGGTCGCCAATCTCCGTTTCCTTTCGTTCTCAATTTCCAGCGTTCTCCTCGCATAATGAAGCCTCTTTGTCTCGTGGCCCCGGCCGCGGGACGAGAAAAGAGGAATTTATTTTCTTCGGAGGCTCATCTTCGATTCAATCGATTACCATAGCCACCGGGAAAGGACACCGACGGTGGGAGGGGGGGACCCGCCTTAACGAGAAGTCGACCTTCATGTAAATGTTCCTTTAACGGGAACAGAGGAGCTTCCTGACCGCGGAAAAATCGCACCTAACCGAAGATGGATCTCCCTTCGCTCGAATTGCCGCTCCTTCTGGCTTCCGGTGGAACGGCACTAATTGAAGGCCGTGAAACGATCAGGGCGGAGAAAGGTCGGGTTTTGATAGTTCGGCAAAAGTGGGCGGGGATGCTCCGTGGTCCTTTGTTAAGTGTTCATTTCACGGGGGTGTATTTTGGGCGAAACGGTTCAAAGGAAGGACTGGGTTCTTTAATTCATAAAATGTCCACTGAACCGATAAAAAGTTGATTAATGCATGTAAAATCAGGAGAGTGGAGTCTGATTTATTTATCTTGTTACTTCCTAATTTTATTTTAATTTTAAGCTATCCACGTTAAATCTAACTCTCTTCAATTATATCTGTTAACACAGTAGTATAGATCGGTAATATCTTCCCCATTTTTATTTTAAGAATAAAAGATTCGTTACAGATACTAGACTCTGCAATTAATTAAAATGGTATATTTAAGGTACCGCGTTGAATATCCGAGCCACCATTTTCTTTCTTTCAAACGTTTATACGATTGAAGCCGGCTGTGGATGTGAAAGAACAAAAGCGACAACTGTCTACAAGGAAAACGAATTAAGCGCCCAACAGTTCCTGCTTTCCAGTAGAATACGCCGGTAGTCAGTCAGACACGGCAAACTCCTTTAAACTTGAATAGTCAGATTGTCCCGTGATAAATGGAAGCAAGGATTCTGCATTTCAGTTTTATAGTTTACTCGAGAATACCTTCCATTCCTATTTGCATAATAATTTTACAAAACACACTTCGTCCTGACAATATCATCCTTAAATTGTAATATATGCAAGTATTTATTAGTGGTACGTTAAAATTTCATCAAAAGTATCAACTAAGTAATTTATACTTTTATATTAACTCGACCCTTTCTCTCCAACTTGATTTAAATCAAAGGATAATAAAGGGGGGGGTAGAGAATTCGAAGAAAGATCCACGAGCGTATAATGCAGCACAGTTACGCCATAGGAATCGATCGACGACTTCCGGTTGGCGAGAAATCTCGGTCGAGCGTCGACAGCAACCCCTGCAAGTTGAATAGCCGTGCCGGAGGGGTAAGACAAGGACGGCCAAGAGTTATGCATTATGATTCGCCGTTCGCGAGCCCCCTTTTCACCCTTCACCGCCAACCTAATAACATCACTTGTTGCACGGGCCGAGCCCCCGTGACCCCACCTGAACCCTCTGACTCCACGTTTCACCCTCCCCCCTCTCTCAGACCACCCGCGAAACTATTGCACACCCTCAGACGGGGAAAGTCCCGTCTCAAGGATACCCAGCCGTCTTATGAATTTCATTTATCTCGTCTGGAGATTCTGGCGAGCGAACCACCATCGTTTTGCCCCGTTCAGGGATCACACGCTCCTTCAGGGGATGAACTGTGTCATCCTTTCCGCCAGCTCGTTCGTTAAACGGTTAATATTTATTCTTCGTAAAATTATTCGAACGACGTATATGACTGATTTCTATTCTTTGAAGGGGTGGATGGAACTCTTGAAGTTAAGGGTTGAGAAAAATATAACAAATTCTAATATTACAAATTTTGTTCCATTAAGTATCTTACATTACACAAAATTTTGATTTCGAAATTGTAGGTGGAAACTGAAGTACAGATGGTGGTAAATACAGTTTAGGGAAACTGTAATACGATGTTGAAAGTACTTTGGAAATTACAGTAATTAGTGTTCAACGAAATTTCTATTAGGTGTGGGAAGTTCATTTCGTACACTAGCAGCAGATTGTTCGAATTCTGAAGTACATCCCCTTCCACCATGGTATTAATAATCTGCCTTATATTCCACAATTTCCCTCCCACTATTTAAGATTTTCCTTCTCCCTTACTCGAACGGATCGCCCTGAAAGCGTTCGTCAGTTGGGTGATAAAAAAGGGAAAATTTACGACAGACGACGCGACGAGTTAGCGTTATTCGATCTTCTGATTTGTTGTTTCACCGATGGAACAGGGTCGCAGGCGCGTAGAACGCGGATATCAGCTATTTTCGCGAGGGCTCTTCGAGTTTGATTGCGTGTCCCCGGCTCGACTCGTTGTAAATCTCATAAATCTTTCATCAAAGCGATCAGAACGACGTGTCTGAGAGCGTTCTTCCGTTAACGACCAGGCGTGTCAGCTTGCTGATATTTCGGCAAGCAACCGCCCCCCCCCCCGTGATATACGACGAGCGAACTGGCTAGGGCACGTTGCTGAAATTCCAACGTGAAATCGTTAACGACCCCGAAGGACCAGTCAGAAACCCCGACCGGCAATGAATCAACGCTCGTCCATTCTGGCTATGAACGTTTTCGTTTCTCCTCTTTTTTTTTTAGTCCTTTTTGTGTGTCACGAAGGTCGGCAAACATGTTTTTCCGGTTAAAATGTTTTGTTTCCGGCTGGCTGGTTGGTGTAATTAATTGTCGAAACGCTTCTTCGGTAGATAAAATTAAATAAGACGGGTGGAATTGATTTTCAGTATAAAATATTTATGCAATTTAAACGAATTATTATTGCACTTTAAATTTTGAATAATTAGTAAAAGAACAGAATAGTGCTTATATTAGGCTAATTGAATGGTTGCATTTGAAAATTAATCGACAGAAATCCTAAAAATTGGAATTTAAGCGTGTCTGACCAAACACGTCTATTTTCACTGCGGCAGTCAACGAAAAGTAATGAAATTGCTTGTGTAATAAAATGAATGTTAGTACTCGGCTGGAAAATCGCGAAATTCTAATAAACAAAATTATTTATTTCGCATTTAGAGGACCTATTTTCCGTTTGTTAAATTTTTAGTGCTCGATGAAACTGTTTTAACGCCCCGAACCCTATGAAACTTGTCGATACGAAATTTAATCGAACGATTAAAAAAAAAGCAATTCTATAAAACCTGGAATGAAAAGGTATAACGCCCAAATCTGCAACGATCCCCTGCCAAATTATTTATCGATATTCCGTGAAAGAATAATCTCAAATATTAGATTGCGTTCGAGCGATTCCATCGAGCGTCAAAAACAATGGAACAAAACGCGACGCGGGTGAAAGAAGGGGAGCGACTCGATTCAGAATCAATGTTCGATCCCGATAAATCGTTGGCGCGCGTTTTTTTTTTTTTTTTCACGAACGAACAGCCGTAAATTGAAAATTCGTAGGCTCTTTAACGAACGAGCGTTGTTGTCGATTACGAGATACCAGGAAACGAATGTCTGACCGAGTGGGAATAATCGAGTGGCCCGTACCGCCCTCCATCCCCCCCTTGTCGTCCGAATCGCGGCCAGTAATGGCGGCATTGGCACGCAAAATTAAAAGTGCCGTGCCAATTCAACTATGCAACGTACACGTGCTGGATATTTCAACCATCGGCGAGAACCGGCCCCTCGCGTTTGTCGAGCCATCGAATCGGTTCGATGAAGGGTATCGACGAGTCGCGAATCCGAGGCGGAAGTGCCTCGAACCCTCCCCCTTATCCAGAGATGCGGTTCCTGCCTATCTTCGCGGGATGCGAGAACAGAATGCTCGAAAAAAAATATCGAATCGAATTTTCGAATCTCTATGACACTCGTTTCGATCTCTCGTCGGGAAGAGACGGAAGGGTCGGATATTTTTCCACTCGAATTGAAATATTGAAAATTCTTTGTGCAATTCGGTGCTCTTGACGAATTTTGATGTTACACTGTTCTAGCACTTTTCTAGGATTCCTTTTTTTTTAATTAGCGACAAGGGTTTCGTTGACATTGAAATGGCGATGGATATGCCAACTATGGCATGCGAGGAATCGAGTGAATTTGGGCGTTTTACAATTTTGAGTATATTTTAATGAAATTACTATTTTAAATTTAACCCTAACTTTAACCTTGATAAAAAGAAAAAGTTAAGATAACGAATAATGTTTTTTCGACCAGTCAACACGTTTGATCCCCGTTATTGATAGCACCGGAACGAAATGGATTTCTCCGTCGCATTTTTCTCTTCCCGTTCCTGTCCCAAAAACAGCAACTTATCTGCGCGTGTCACGAAATGCGGCGAACTTCTTAAGGCTAATTCCCCGGGCGGCTGAATTATCGCCGCGGATTTCAAGCTGAGAAATGGCCCTCGTCGTTTTCTTGCATCGACCGTCATTCCTTTACTTTTCATCAGAATTTATCGATTCCGTTCCCCGAACGTCTCCCTTTTTTCTCTTCCGTCGATTTCAACGAATTTCTCCGCGACCAGTAACACGATTTTACGATCTCAAACGTGAAAATAAATTCAGAATCATAGAATCGAGGTTTGGTTTGTTAACAATTATAAATATTTATAATATATACAAAGTATTTATAATTAAAGAATGTTTTAAGGGTAGGATAAGAGTATCCTGTACGAATTTCAAGTTCCTTGCTTTCTCGTGTATTTCCACGAAAGATGGCCCCGATTCCACGGTATTTACCCCAGAAAAGTCAGCAAAACTCTCAAAAACTTTCCGCGACCACTCTACCCGCTAGGAAGCTTCCTTTCTTCCCGACTACATCCTCCGAGCTGAAAACCATTCGCATCGATAACAATAACGCGAGAAAATAAGAGTGGAAAGAGAAAAAGCAAACTCGGCTTTTCCCGTTTCGTCGTTGTTAACGAACGAAACGATATAAAAACATTTATTACGAGGTGGGGGAGGGAGTAGAACCGAAGACGGAAACGGGGCGCGGACGGATCAAAGAAATCCTCCGGCGCTGTTTGCCGTCGAGTGGCCGCCTTTTTATTTCGTTATCGATGCAAAACGCATAACCAACGCAGTCTGAGGAGGTCTTTTGTGGCGCTTCGTGTGTTCCGATGCAACGAAAACACGGCAAGGGACAGAGGGACGGTTCGTTAATTTTCGCTTCGATTTCAACTCGATAACCAATCTTCGCACTGTTTGTCTCGATTGTATTGTGTGTGTTATCTGCTTTCGAGCCGTATCGATAGAACGGTTTATTGAAACGTGATCCCCTGCTCTTCCCTTCCATTTTCTTTTTCTTTTTTTCATTTGCAATTAAATCGTTTCGATGCTTCGCTGATGCGATCTTGAATCATCCTTTTAAATTGGTAATGTCGAGGGTGGTAAATGAAAGAGCGAAGCAAGTGGTTTTAAGAAAAATTGAATGGATTTTCATCGAGTTTTGAGAAGAACAATTTATAATTATTTGCTGCCTGTAGAATATAATTTTTTCAATTTCTCCATTTCTAATATCGAATATCAAAACTCCACCCCATAAGAATCAACGCCATTCTATTTTATTTTCTACGGAAATCCACTACCCGTATTAGAAACTTCGAACGTCTCCGTATACTCGAAATACCAAAAGGATAAAAATGCTAACAAAAATGTTGAACGTGCTGGCCAAAGCGTTGAAAAGGGAGAAAAGGATAGAATCCCCAAACTCCCAGGCACATCGAAAGAACGCGGACGTCGTTGGAAGCTGATCGTCCTGGCCGATCCTTTCTCGAACTGCCTAATTTTCAGGAAACGAGGCTCTTACCGAGAAACGTGGGTGGGTTTGCTCCGCGGAGTATCCTTATTCCCTGCACGGTTAACCCTTCTTCGATCGATCGGGAACCGGTCCCGGGAGCGGGTAAAAAACGAGATAAAGGAAAAGAAGGCAGCAGATAGAGAGCAGGAAATAGAGAGAAGAAAAGAAGCGGGGGCACGGCGGGGCGTTTGGGGAGACAGCTGGATGGGGCGGTAAGAAACGACAGCGGGTTTCGAAGGACTCGAAGACGACTGGGATAGAAAACGTAGGAGGAGAAGAAGACGAAGTAGAGAGGGTGAAAGGAGGACGTGCTGTCGTTCTGAAAGGATAGATTGTTAAGCTACGGCTGAATGGGAACGTCTCCTTTTTACCTCTCGTTCGGTCTTTTCTTTCGCTCGTCTCGGAGCCGACTTTTCGATTTTCTACGTCGTCGCGAAGAAAGGATATTGTTCGACCGACAGGAGCAACCTGGAGACAAGCTACGAAAGGGAGAGGAGAGGAACTGGCTGCCGTTCCCGGCTTCTATGAGGGATTTTTCATCAGCGTTTGCTCAACCAAAGTGCTGATTAACGGGAACGGGCGTCGATGAAATTGTTTCCTGCTTCGACTTCCTGCGCCCCCGTGGAGACGCGGGATCGGGAAACGCCGGAATCCTGCGCGACGGACTTCCTCGAAAGGAACCTTGTTCCATTACGATTCGACGATGTTCTGAGAAATTTCTATGCACGACGATTTTTTATTTTTGAGGAAATAATCTGTGATTTGCTCTGAGCTGTTTTCTTTAAATTAATTATTTAATTACAGGTTGTTATAATATTTGAATAGTGGATTCATGACAGATAGCTTGACATAGTAATTTGTAATAATAATGTCAAATTTTTATAAAATTTTAGAAGTTTCGTGTAATTAATTCGTAATTAAACCAAGACTGGAACGTAATTCAAAAGTAAACGTCTCGGTCATAAAAAATGCAATTTTTCGCAAATCAACGCAAAGAACAAACGTTGTCGAGAAACAGAACCCATGAATTTTCAGCGAGAACGAAAAAAAAGAAGAAAATCCACAATGAAACCAGGGGTAAAAAATTTATGGTTTGCAGTGTGTAACAAAAATTAATCGCGTTGTCTATGCGAGAGCTTGCACCGAACAATAAACAATGTCGACATGAGCAAAAGCGGTTCGCGCGAATTTTACAAACGCTCGCGGAAATAACCGGCGTACCGGAAATAGTAATCGTAAATCAGAACACCGTGGATCGACAGAGATGGGTGGACAAAAATTGGGTTGCCTTTGATTCCAAAAATCAAGTTATTATAAAAGTTGTTAAACATTAACAAAACCAATTGGATCATCACTGTCATCAAAATTTACTATTTGTTAAATTTCTGACAAACATTATTTAAGTAATATATCAAAAATTTTCAAAATACCTCGATTATCTAAACTAATTCTCGAGATTTGCGATAATTACTGCATTTATCAAAGAGTGACCAATTATTACAAGTCTTCTATTAAAAATTGAACTTCACCAACTTTTGCGGTGTTCTCAACGAAGGTGTTAAGGGAACGTTTTGCGAATTTCTGCAACGGCTAACATATTTCAGGGTAGTCGAAAACCACGAAAGAACCCCGCCATTAACCGACAGATTCAATTACCTTGGACAGGATATCCCCCGATAATCGAGCTCTAACCGTCTTTCGAACGTTTTATTAGCGAGCTTTTCGCTCGTTGCGAATCGCGTACGGCATCCGTTTCGTGGCTGAACTGATAAGATAAGAGGGGAAAACGGGTCGGGTTGTAATTCTCACGGCACCATCCTCCGCGCACCAAATACGTATTTCAATGTCTACAATTACGGCAAAACTTCGGCTCAAGTTAAACCGAAAGTTTCACCTTCAGAACTCGGCCGGATGTCCGACCTTTGCCACGTTACATCCCTGGATTTCTACCTGAGTTTACGGCTCGTTCATCCATTCCGTACCCGTGGGATACATCCGGGCGGTTGTATCAATCCACGGGACTGATTGTCCCCCATTAACCCCGGAAACGCGGTTAACGAACATACACCGATCGAATCGATTCTCCTTTCTTTCGAAATATTGCCTTGCTACGCAAACTCCTGACTTTTTATTTCTTTGGCGTTTTATATTGTATTTCCTTTAAAATATTAATTTTCAGAAATTAGGACTAAATAACCCCTATTTGAAATGTCCAATAAAGTTCTCAAACAAGACCTAGCCACATAATTAATTTTTGGCAAGCGTCAATTCTTTCCCATTGTATTTAAACAAAGCCATGCATACTAATTATTAAATACACCCATTTGCCCATTTGTTCAAGCCCCCGACAAAGTTTTCGCATTCGAGCAACGAACGCGAGTCAAAGGATTAACACGCGATAATTACCCGACAATAGCCACCCCCCTGCGTTCTGTGTAACACTTGCGAGAAACAACCCCCGTGCCTCCGCGTTTCGTAACATCGAGGCAAAAGGGGCTCGCGTAATCACGGACCATTCATCTCATCAACTTCAAACAATACAATAATTTCAGTACAATTCAGGGGCCGTCGTTTTAATTGCAGAATCTTTGAGTCTCACCTTTCTTTTCCGGCCTCGGGGCCGAACAATGGGTAACGGGCGGCTTTCGAACTTCATCCCCGTGAAAATCGAAAACAAAGGCGCGTCTGTGGCTGGCGTTCGCCTCGAACACCGAAAAAGAGAGGCGACCAACGTTCGCGATCTTCGAGACGCGTGTGTCTGCCTCTTCGACGACCCCGCCTCGACGGTAATCGACAAAGGGATCGACTTTTTTAACGCGACGAGTGTTTGTTAACGCGGCCACTTTCGCGGGTAAAGGAAGACGAGTGTGTTTCCTCGGTTAGGGACCCAAGTGGTCGAAACAGAGGGGTATTGTAAACGCTGTTTGAGGAACGATTGTGGTTTGATCGAGATTTCCTTGTTTTTTCAATTTTAAATTATGTCTTTGGAAATTTGAATGATTAATTTTACTTTGCAATAAATATTTAGAAAGGAGCAATAATTTCACAAGCTAAGATATTAAAATTATTTACCAAGTTTGTTGAGATGTTCAGAGTGAAATAATAAATTGATTTGAATTTAATTTGTAAGATTGGTCGAGAAAGAAGCATATCCTTTGAAATTGTGATTCAAGGCGGGGCGGAGAGGACGTGCTCCGTTTCCATATTTAGATGCAACAGTTTTGACATAGTTTTCGAGCATCTGTAAGGAAAGTTTTAAATGCCCCGAAGTTTCTCTGCAAATAGCGGCTGATAGTTTCCGTTCGAAATAACGATAACCAACTAATTTCAAGGAAATACTTCTGTCAACTAACGGACAAACTCTCGATGTATAAATATCTCACAGAATAAAGTACTCGATTCCTTTTTCTGTAAAACTCCCCAACAAAGTCGTCAATAATTCCCAAATTTTGACAAAGTCTCAAATTAACAAAAATAATACAAATATCATAACTTATTATTAATTGCAAATTACCGATTGTTAAATTTGTGACATTTCTTTCAAATTTGTTTGAAAAAAAGGGTAACATTGGTTCTTTCTCGACCGTGAAACGGAAATTAAAAAACTTGGTAATCAGTGGTCAGACGCGGGATATTTTCGATGTAAGGGCGGGCCAACCCTCTGGAAACGCTCAGATCAGAAAATTCTCATTTAGCCGGAGCATCCGTCCGTCTACGGATTCAGCAATCGCATAATCTCGATTCGAACAAAGGTCTACACCCCGTCCCCCCCCTTCTAATCATTGATTTTCACGGTTCCAGAACGGCAGAAAATCGTTTGCGAACGAATCATATCTAAACACAACACAATGGGTATATGATCAACAATGGACCGTATTGTTTCCTCCGTCATCATCCATTCCCCCACCTGCCTTGCGATTCCATCATTGGAACTCTGGATACCGAAACACAAAGGGCATTTCCAATCACCGATACACTGTACCCGTCTTTCAAACCCTCTACCATCGACTCCTCTCTCTTCCCTGTCCCCCCCCCTCTGTTTATCGTCTATGGTTTTTTTCCGCGTTCTCAGCTAACACGAAACTCGTAACCTCGCACAACGGTCGGATAATCTTGGCGGATGTCGAGGGTGAAAGTACTCCGACGACGGCGAGAGTAAAGGGTGAACGGGGTGCTCCCGTTTTGTTTAGATATCGCTGTACCAAGTGGAATTCGCGTGTAAATGATAGCGAAATCAAGAGTGGAGAGTCGTTTCAACGATTGTCCCGAATAAATGTAGTTTTATTCTGCCAATACTAAATCGTTAATACAAGAAAGAAATTTTAGTTATCTCTAATTTAGGGGTCAAACGAATCGCTACTCCACCCCCGTATCAATTTTAATTCAAAAACATCCTATCTTCCTTTATTCACAATTCACAAAAAACAAGAATGTCCGCAATATACGACGCATAAAAAACAGTCGCGGTTTAAACGCGCGAGCAACAACGATAAAAACCTTCGTTTACCACCCCCGGTGTTTTTTTTTTCTCGCGACACGGCTCCACTTGTTACTAAAATAATTGCCTCCCTGTAAAATATTTCTCTCGGTCGCGCGATTTATTGAAGCAGAAGAAAAAAGAACGCGTCGTTTCTTCGCGGAAACGGAAACGGGCGATTCCTCTTCGTCCCCCGCCCCGCCCCGTGTTTCCTCGTAAAAATGTCGGCCGCCGCCGACCCCCCCTTCCCCCCTTCCCACCCCCTTCGCAACGAACCGCGCGAGAATTTGCACGATATTCATCGGCGCGACGAAATTTTTAATGAATTCGATCCTTTCATTATGAAACGAACGAACGGAAGCGCGAAAGCATTCGGGAAATATACGACGGCGAACAAAAGGGCGGGGGGGGGGGGGGGGGAGTGGAAATTTCAGGGTGGAAAAAATTGTTTCGTTTCCTGCCCCGCGAACGGAAGTACACGGGCTCTTCCTCTTCGTGGATTAATGAGAACACTGGGACGATTTTAAGACTCATTTTTTATTTCTGTCCAATTAGCGTTTTTATATATTTTCGCTATTTGGGTCACTGTAATGATTATTTAATCCAATAATCTACTTCGAGAACCTTTGATAATTGTAACAGTTTAATTTTTTAATAATCGAGTTTGCAAATTGGAAGTAATTAATGCATGGTGTAAAAATAATGGATACAGATTTGTCAAAAGTAAAAGCAATAATTAGTTATCGTGTTAAATTAATAATATTTAATATTAAAACGAAAAGATTTCGGAATTATCCCGTCCCATTTCCATCGCGAGCCGAAGGGATCGTAAAACATAAAATCCATCGGTAGTTCCACTTAACTCGCGGGTTAAAAATTGATCTTCATCATAATATCCATTAAGGGGTGATTCTTTCTTTTTTTCTGACGATTATTACAAAAAAAAAAAGAAGCGTAGCGTGCTCGATTGGCCGGTACATCGGCAAGAAAAACCGTGGAGAGGTGGATGATCCGATGACCATTAACAGAATCTTCTCGGTCCATCTAAAATTCATGTTTCCATTACCAGTTTCGAGGAGGTATATTCCAGCCGGGTGGGGGGAGGAGAAGAGAGATAAGCGAACAGAGGGAAACGAGGAAACGAGAAAGATGGCAACGTTAGCGAGCTTCGGCTCGCATATTTCATCGGGTACGCGAGCTGAAATTTATGTCCACGGTACCGAGCCGTTTTATCAGCAACAGGGAAGGAAGAATCGTGCCCCGATGCTTTATTTCTTTCGAAGAACAGGAGGGGGGGTACACGCTTTCCGTTCGGTGTCGTTAACGCAGCGGGCTCGCTCCTTCAACGCGTCCGGCAAACGAGAGATTTTTCCGACTAAAAATGGGACACCCTTAATATATCGCCTTGCAGAGACATTAAAATCAAGGTAACATCGTGGATATACGAGCGGGTATTGTTTCAGAACGGTTCGACGTCGTTCGCGAGGGTCGTCAATGCTGTACGTCGCGTCAGTAGTGTGTGTCTGACTTATGAGGGGTTATACTACTGCGAGGAGTCAGACTTCGCTTTCCACGGTTTCTTATGGGACTAATTGTTCAATTATACAAAATCGGGGATGCTAGTCGAGGTGACAACGTATTAAACCATGCACTGACACAAGGAGGGTGCCCACCCTTGTTTGGGAACAAAAAATATTAATATTTCTAGCAATTCTAGCCCCACATTATTCTATCTTTCCTAAATCGAGGTCACAATTGACCAGACTCCATTCAAATTAACATACAATTCCTACTTTTGTACAATGAATAAAATGAACGAGTAAGAACCAGAACCACCCCTGAAAATCCTGAAAACCCTTCGACCATCGAGCGTCCACGTTGAACACCAACGAGAGATCGATTTCCCTGAATGGATACAAATTCAACGAACCTGAGAAACAACGTGGTCTCCTCATTCAGTGAAGGGGGGAGTCGCGGCTCGAAGAAGCAGGATATCGTGCACACCCGCTGGCGCACACATCCGGCTGGAATAAGCGGACACCCCGTGCGGGGAGAGAGAGGGAGGAGAGAGAAGCGAAAGAGAGATAGGGATACCGGTTTGGAAGCTCGGTTAACGCGGCTGGAGTCCCGTTGGATTTATGTTCTATTCATTACGTAGCGACACAACGACGCGGCGTCAGGCCGCAAATGCACGGGGACGCGCCACGTCGCGGCGTCCCATCGATCCCCCACCCCCTCCTCCTCCCCGTCGCCCGTTACCCTTCTGTGTTTACCCTCTGCTCTGAACCTGCTGTTTGTTCGAAACGCCGCGACGTTACCTATGTTGCGTGGCGATACATTAATGACAGCCGGACGCGGCACGTCGCACAACGGAACGCTACTGGATCCTACACCAGGCCCCCCGGGTTAATGTCCTTTTATGGGAACGGCTGGCTTTGCGGGTGCGAGCTCTGATGGTGTTTCACGGACACCCATCTTGGATGGGACGGATGGGAGATAACGGGAGCGATCTTCGTCGAGGAGATCCCACGTTAATCCTTTGACTGCCAGGCGAATTTTGAGAGTCTCGCATTGGGCGCGAAAATTTTATTTCAAGGGAAATGTGGCATTTTGTAACATCTGATATTAGTTAGATACTAAAATTGTTATGAGATGTCTCGTAATTGACAGGGTGAAAGTAATATTTAAATTTCTCTACTTTTTGTTATGGGAAATTAATTGATTTGATTAATGAGCTCGTTATTAGACTGGCGACCAAACCAATATTATTCAAATTTCATTGGAACAGGATAATTAATTTAGAACGAACCTTTCGATGATTTGAACAGGGAACATCATTTCCTTTGCGTCTGATAAATTTAAAAGCGACGATTATATTATATTGCAGAAGACCATTGACAACGTTAATCAGTCCGATAGCCGGAGAGTCCATTAATGATATTACATCGAATATTCTAAAGGACATTATCTTGGCATTTAATCCCCCTATTAACAAGAAATACCTCGCTTACCCATCCCACGTCCCTATAAAATAAATCACTGTCCATTATCCAAAACCTATACTTTCACCTTCTACTTTTATCGAACGTTCGTACCAACGTTACGCACAATTTCATAGCCATTTGCAACGGGGTAAAAAACTTTATTTATTTTTTACAACACCCAAGGTATAGAACACCCCATAGTTTTCTTCGCCAACTTCCCCCGACCCACTTCCCGGAACCGTCCCGCAGCCCATCATCATCTTGGATCAGAACTGGTCCCGATAATTTGGAAACGTTACGAAAATGCCGTCGTTGCCCGTTCTCTGTCCACGGTAGACTACAAAGCAACCGGTTGTTTCGTGTCACCGTTGTCCCGGGGTCCACACAGACCCGGTCTGGCCGCAGAGTATCGTCACGTTTGATGGCTTGGCCATTCTCGCTGAATTACGATGGAAGCGTGGTGCATCTCGCTCGAGTGTATTCCGCTCGGACGATTCCTCGTTGGCCCCGGTCGTGCACGCAAACCGACCGATCGACCAGCCTCGCCTCTTTGTGGGTGTACCGCACGTGTCTGGACCGTGTGCTACTAGCCGCCATCGTTGTTGTGTGCTCGATGCTGCAATACGTGTTCCACGATCATGGTACTTTCGTTCGACGACGCGGCAAATGAATGCACCGTACGCGCCAGTATTTAACCGGGGTATCCGGTGTACAGCCCGGGACAGGAAACACGCCGAACTGGGGATTCGATATCGCTCGCTACCCGACGACGATTTCGTTCGACTCGTAATAATGAATGGGAAAGTGCGCTGGAGAACTGGGACACTTGTGACACTCCGCCACGACTAATGAGTTAACCTTTAACCCTTTGTCCGTGGATGGTATCGAAGCTCGTATCTATGTGAGGGTTGATTAGATATTTTACAATTTGTATAATTTGGAATTGAGAAGTAGTTATTTATCCAGAGATTGCTTTTGAATTGCTTTGGAGGATTAATGGGGAAATATTGTGGGGCAAACAAGGGGAGGTTGAAATATGGGTAATCCATATTCTTTGGGTACTACTTTGGGTTAACATAACAACACTGGGACATTTTACATAAAATATGAAAATTGTAAAAATGGATGTGGAAACTTTTGAATACCAACAATAAAATTTACTCTAACGCTAACCTAAACATTTACTATGGATTTCCAAAGGAAATTCGAACGAATCCGTCCAGATTTCACAAATAGTACCCAGGTCTTCTTTTCGATCGGGTTGTTGAAGAGTACTCGACCGAACGACGAATGTTGAATCGTGTGTTATCGGGATATCGGATCACCCGATAGCGAGAAATCGATAGGTATTCTACCCCCACCCCGCGTTTTCGAGGAACCGCATTACCGACCCACCCTCCCTCGATCCAGAAGGAGGGGGGAGGGAGAAAAGGAAGTGGTCGGCACCGGTGAGTTTATTAAGATTTGCGAACTTTCCCTCTCGTAAATCCACCGGCAACGGCTACGGTCAAACGCTCGACTCTGTATCAATCGAGGAGGGAGAAATTTCACGAGAAAATTCTCCTTTCCTTCCGCTTTTTTTTACAGAAACTTCTTTTTGCATCCGCCCCGGTTTTATTTCTTCTTTGATCGAACAGCCTGTCGAACATAAGGGACCGCAGGGTGGATTCTTTTTTGTTTAATGCGTACCCGGGGCACGGCCGCGCGATGAATAATTTAAGGAGCTTTTCGGGCAAACATTCGACCCGGGGACGATTTAAAATTCCGATTGACCCCTTCGGCCCGCCTTGAAAACGCCCCGGGGAAAGCATTATTCAGAGATCTAATTATTAGAAACAGGCTCGTAAACGTGCCGCTTGGATTCGAACCCTCGAATTCGAAGATTAAAATTTCAGCATTTTGCAGTACATCACGGATGTATAAATCGAATTTAAAATTTGTAATCTCCGATCACGGGTCGAAAATTCCATTTTGCTGGATCGTCTGTGTTTCGCATTAGAAACGGCACACGGAATCGATCACAAATTGTCCGGACAAAGGGTGTACGTAGCCGGTGGTCAATCGAACAACGCGATTACACGAATCCAAGCACCACGTCGTTCAGATATTCTGATACACGACCGCGAAGGGCCTAATCCATAGTACCGCAATCCAGCCAGGATAAATAGCCGTTTCGAAGGGCGTACAGGATAACCATCTAAATACCCTGTGCACCCTCGTATCGCGATACTCCCAATGCGACAACGATTAGCTCCCTACAAACCCGGCCCTTGTGTCGCGTAACGAGATATAAACACCTTATGATTGCCCTTGGGGGATCCCCCGGCCCTAGCCGAACGATAAAGCCTCGTCTATTTATTGGCGTTTGGGGTCGGGGAGGGGGTGCGTTTTAACGGGAGACAAGGTACCCGGACGATTTAATGCGATCGTTCGTGTTCGATTGAATGAAATACAAGGTGGCGCTATGCCAGACACCGCGGACACCGCTCTTTAAAAGTCTGAAGTTTGATTTTTATAAAGAGCGTGTCTCGTGATCGAGTTTCGATTGAATTAGAGTCATCTGTACTTGGAATTTTAGGTGGTCATTTTTTCCACTTGGCAAATTAGAAAACTTTTAACGCTAAGAATTTGTCTTGCAACCATATCTTTCTACTTTGACAAATTTTATTTAAAATTAACAAATTTTGTATCAAATATCGATTGTTCAACCCCTATTTGTAAAATTTGCAGATAAAAATTACCAGAAACTATTAAAGAGTTGATAAATAATATGATAACTGGAGGCGACGATAGAAATATTGTAAAAGCAAAGCGTTAACCGACCGCAAATTTTTATGATATTCGGTTCGAATTGGCGGTCGCTGGTCGTTCCGGGGAACAGGAAATGACGAGTTAAAATTTCACCGGTCCCGTGGTCGTGGGAAGGGGGGGACGAAACAAAATGTGTCGGTTTGTTGGCCAAGAGAAACTTCCATACCGGGCTTTTTACACAATTACAAAACTTCCAACGACTTCCCTCGCGCGTTTGTATCTCGCGGACCTAATTACGTAGACAAAACAGGTCTCGCTCCCGACACGGGAATCCGGGATCCGCTACTCTGACCAATTAATTTCGGTAATTTTTTCATCTAACGGGTTTTCCTTTTCACTTCTATCCTCGACGTTTGGTCGAAATTCCATTCGGGACTTTATTACACATTTTTTGGAGGAATTAAACTCTGCTCTTCTCTTTAAGCTCGTGTCGCGAACGTTATTTCAGGTTTATTAATAATAAATTGAAAAGCAATGTCTGATACGTGGTACGTAATATTAAAAAATATTAATATTCTCGATCCCTTCGTTGAATTTCATACAATTAATTTCAAAACCCATCGATAACCAAGCAACCCCTTCAACCCTTTAATATCTAACGTGACGTATCGCCTCGTTTGGAGGGCGCAAAAAGGTAGTAATTAATTAAGAGTTCTAAATTTGTTTAATCTGCTAAGTGGTTCCAAGAAAAATTTGTTATTATCAAAGAGACTGTTCCAACACAGAGAAATAATTTTTCCCCTAGAAAAATGTTTAGACACCCAATACTTAATCGTGAAATAAAACTGGCGGAATAATCGATTATCGATTTGTTCGTATACACCAGTAGTAAACGATCGAGGATCCGAAATTACAGAAATCGTTAGGGGAAAAGGAACGGGTCTTGCTATTATTAGCAAAGCGTGGGCCCATTTCTTTTCCTGGTAGCGAGCTGTTTTTAATCGGGTACAACCCGTGTAATTTGCATTCGCGAACAATTTGCGCGACAATTAAGGGGAATCTGCGATTGCACCGGCGTGACGTTGCGACACACTTTAGAGCACGGACGAGAAGACAATGGGTGCTGCTCTCATTTACGAAAAGCACCCCGGCTATATAGAGAGGAAGAGAGCGAAGGGTGCGGCGGCGGAGGGGGAGGGGATGTAGCGAGCCACGTTTCAGACAAACTTCGCGTTACCTTTTTTTCTTCTTCTCCTTCTTCTTTTTTTTCGGCATAGTTTCTTGAAAGTGGCCTTCGTCGTTACCTTTCGAGCCTGCATTTCCGTTTTGAGAGGCCTCCGACTGTTTATTCTCCTCGGAGCTTCTTTTTGCTCGAAATGTGTGTACGTTAATTGCTTCCCCCCCTCTGCCCTTTAATCGTTTAAAAGAAAACGGTGACGCGTTGATGAGTTTAAGATTAATTACAACGATGTACTTCAGCCGAGTAAAAAAGAAAAAGATTTATGAGGGATGCTTTCAGTTGTAAAAAGAGGGAGTTTATTTTGAAACTTGCGATTAATTTATGGTGTTATCTACATTCATGGTCAATGATAAACCACCCTAAAACTTACACTTCGAAATCCAATTAACCCCCAAAACGATCTGCCGAATAACTAGTAAATCCCATAAAAACCTAACTCACAAAGTGTAACGAAAAAGATTCCTCTTCGAAAAGGAAGGCACGTCTCCTCGACACCTTCGCCCAAAAAGTCTGCCCGAAAAAGGAAGGTATAAGGGTGGTGTTTAAAGCAGGGGTCCTTGAATCGGCTCATAAATTCGTATCACTCACCCTATTTCTTTCTCCCTCTGCAAAGCCACCCCTCACGCACGTGCGGCCTGGATCCGGATCGTGATTCTTGCGCCCTTCGGCGTCGGCCATAAGGCGAAACTTTTGCCCGGGTGAAAAGGACGGGCGGAGAACAGCCCCGCGGAGGGGTGGAAAGTTTTATGGTGGCCGAGGTGAAATACGCGTCCGTTTCTCGACAGGGACGTATTTAAAGCGTTCCGTTTAATGGAATATTTAGCGCATCGGACTCTGCTTAAGAAGTATCCAAGCTCGCGAGCGGAATTTCAATGGGTCGTGGAACGAGAAAGATTTTCTATGGGCCAGCTTTCTGCTGCCGACCAACCTTCGGAATACAAAATGAACGAAACACGTTCCCCCGAAGAATAATGCGTAATTGTCACGGGCTGTGCGCGAAATGCTCGATGCATGCTACTGGAATAATAGCACCGGCTCCTTTCGTTCCAACTTATGTTACGACGAGTTACACCCTAAATAAATTCAACAGATTTTTACCGTTTACTTATTTTCCTTTTGCCTATTAAATGCAATATTAAATGCAATTGGTCCTCTAAGCCAAGCACTGTTTTAAAACAAATCAAATCCCAACATTTCAGAGACAAATACTTTAATTCGAAAATATTTTTAATTCTCTATAACCCTAATTTTCTACGCCCATGGAAACAACTGATAACACTGCAATTTATTTATCACGCGTTAGTAACAAAACCGTAGTGTTTGTGGTAAAAATTTGATGCCGCCGGCAAAGTTACGCGAGCGCATAAAGGGTTAAAACGATAACCCGAGCGTGTGACGCGGTATCAGAAGATTACCGAGGTCGAAGCTCAACAGAAAGGACAGTTTTATGTAAATCCTTCAACGAGTGGACAATAATTCTACGTATTATACGAGAGGACGCCGGTTAAATCTGAAATCTCCCGTGAGATACGACGCCACGACACGGAAACATAAAAGTCAAGAAGCGTTCCGATGAAAACAATGATAGAAGAGAAAAAAAAAAAGAAAAAAGATCCAATTGTTCATAGCGTTCGAGCATGGAACACGAGAAGAATCACGGAAGGCGCGAAAACGGAAGGAACGAAGAATCAAGTGGAGCGGAAAGAAAGCGTATCGCGGACGGGGCAGGAATCGAGGATCGACGCACGGATCCTCCCCCGGATTCTTCGATCGATTGTTCGCCGTGGAATCGGGCGCAGGACGAGCGTGGAGAGGTATTTGCCCCGATGAAAGGCCCTTTCAGGCCGAGACAAAAGCGCCGCCGGCTTTCCAAGCGCCGATCGATCCGCGTCTATGAAGGGACAGATGAAACCTGCGAGCGGACTAATTCGAGCGACCGTCCTCGAGCGCAGGGCCTGCTTCCTGGCGAACCGAAATGACCCACCCTTTCGCCCCATTCGCTCTTGCTTTCTGTGAAACCCTCTGGATCGTTGGTACAAAAAGCAAATTTACAAAGCACCCTTTAAGCTATCGATTCTTCTCTCTAAAGTTTGATAAATGAAAATTTTAATAATAGAAATTTCTATTGTTAAGTGCATGTACTTTGCAAAAGGCACAAAAATGAAGGTTTAAATTATAAATCAAATAACCGCGATCAAAAATTCTAATTTATATTTTATCCAGCAGAAAGGGCACAAAAAGCTGAAAGAATTTTACAATAACTTTCCGTTGCACTTTTCCAACATTTTTCCAGGCGTTCGAGGACGGAGAGCAGATAATCAAATCTTCCAGCCCCGTGAAAGCAAGGGGGGTTGGAACTAACCTCCGGTACGCGATCGTTCGATCGGCAACGGCGAAATATTAATTTTCCCGTAAACGTGGAATTTTTGCATAGTAATAGGTCGGACAGGTGGTGGACGGAGGTTGCAGAGGGCCGATAACGATGGCTGGTATCCGGCAGGGGTGTGTCAACGAGGTCGAAAGGCCGGTTAAAGGGCAACGAGAGACAGAGCTCGGCCTCGCTCGTCATTGTCGGGCCGGGCTTTGATCTACGAGAGCCATCCGGTTGCGGCCACGCGTATCTCCGTACGCGTAATTAGCGGGGAAACGCTGGTCTCGCGATGGCGCCAAGAAAAATTTACCATGACAAATCCCTTTTTAAGAATCACTGGGTTAATGGCTAATTCATTTTTGTACACATCCTAAGTTAACTGCTTAGTGTTACTCAATGACTTGTAACGAATAAATAATTTTGTAAGTGAAATATCAGTGTAAATTGGAATCATGAAAGGGCGCAATTATTCATCGTCATGAAGGCGAATTATTTCGTTGGTTAGAAACAGGCTGCAGAGGAGCGGTGTACACGCAACCAGGCTAACACGTGTACGTTTATACGCGTGTGTGAAAGGGCCCTGTGTATCGGGCAGTGTATGGATGTCCAATGGGCAAATACACGCTAGGCCGAGCACGAAGGCAGCAGAAGCTGTCGTGTCATTACTCTGTCGCGACTCTCCGTGCACGAGATCGTGAACGGCATTCGGTTCGTTATCGAAGGGCGTGGTATCGTGATCGATTTTAACGCTGTCCGGTCAACGACAGAACGATACGTGTTTTCGATAACGAAGTTCCTACCCGTTGCTGCTTGTTATTTGGAGATGGACGCGATTAAAATTTCCTCGATATTCGTTCGCGCCTTCTCGTTTCAACCACGCGAATTAATATCCTTCCTGAGCTCGAAACGCTTGAAAATTTGCAAATTCAGTCCTTTCCACTCTGAGGGGACAGGAAAGTGATTTTCAAGGGAAATGTAAGTTTCCTTCTTAATTTATTTAATTTAGTTAATGTGTCGTAAGGGATTGGTATTATTAAACTCTTTCTAATTTTATTATTCAGAATTGTAGAATTTTAAGTTTCAAACAAAACTATTAAAAACTGAAAACGATACTCTATTTTATTTTCAGTCGCAGGAATAATCGTAAGGCGAGGGGTTAACCCGACCACTCTTCGTTACCTAATAATCGTGGTCGTGTTTCGGAATAATTCCGCGAAACGAGCCGCAGTTTTAATTGGTACATTCTTTACGCCCGTTTCGACGTTAAAATGTTATTAAAACTGTAATAATCCCGGCGTTACTCTAAAAGCGAACGAATAATCGTGGTTCGCGCGCGTAACGAGTAGCGTTGTAAGTAGTAAACGTCAGCCACCGATGCCGCGCGTCTGACCAATGCGCTCCTTTACTACTTAGAATCCCAACTGACGCTATTAAAGCGCCGTAAAGCGTGTTCCCGTGCGCGGTAAAAACCAAAAACTGTTCGTTCTATTACCGAATAAACGATCGAACGACATTACGCGTTTTAATTAACTTCTTATTAATCGCCACGTTGATAGTGGCGAGCACGTCGTCTCGTTACGAGTTTAATCCAATCGAAGAATTAAAACAACAGCGAACGTCGAGCCGCGAAATGAAATTCGAAATATAAATCGCGTCCGTGTTTCAAGCAACTGTTTATCCGGTCAAATAATTAAGGGAAGTGAAATATCAAGGCTGGTCATCGAATGGAAACGCGTACGATCTCTGTATTTTTAATCATTCCTCGAAATGCACGGTTTCCATCGTCGCAATCGAAGATTTAAATATGGAAAATTAATTAATTTACTTTTGAACGATCGTTCGGGTATTAGTGTTACCATTTTGTTGTACAATATTGTGTATCTCGTTTGGATTCGATTGTTGAAAACTGACGGTGGCTTAATGGTACACTGATTTAATTGATGAATCGTCGATTGGTAATAAGTTAAAAGCGTCCGATCGTGTCGCGAGTGTTGCACGGTGTCGTTAATGAATTAACTTTAAACACGCGACTAATTTTCAGACGGCCCGTTAAGTGCATCACTCGATGCCGGTGATTCGGTTACGAAACAAATTTCGAAATCGAACCGCAATTTACAGCAACCCCTCCGCTGCACACCCTCTCGCGATAACTGTCGATCGATCGATCGCCCCGCGAATTATGTTATAATAATTCTATTCGAGAATTTGTCAATCGTTGTTCAAACACTCACGTCAGAGAACTGTGATCGTTCGGGCCTCGCGTCCAGGTTGACCTCCGAACTGCACGCCCACTCTGAAAGCAGAAAAGAAAAATTCATTTAATATAGATTATTAGAAGTCGAAACTAATTTTATTGAACAATAATTGCTACCAATATATTTCAAAATTCAACAGGTGATCATTTTTAAGCAAAATAATCTTTTTATCATTTAAATATTATTCTATCGCTCTGTGATAAAATTCGATTTATAATAGGAGAAGCTTTCGGAATCAATTTAGTTTATATTACGAACAGGACTTTGATTAAGTGTGAAGTAACAGGAAATGTATCTCTGTACTCAAAATATCTCAGGCATTCTTGAAATTTACAATGCAAACGTTTCACTATGAACTAACTTTAAAAGTGGTAGGGGATTCCATTAATAATAAATCCAAACATTCCAAATATCTGCTCCATGTGTTTCGTGCTATTGGAAATCGATAGCATCCGAAAAGGTTCCTTCACCCCTACACCAGAAAGTGTTCCGGGTAACACGATTCTGATTCCAATAAACCTTTTCAAATTGCCCACCGTCGGCTTATTCGCTCCGTCAAAACTATTGCATTTAATAAATCTAACTTTCTAAAATAATTTTCCGTGCTCTGAAATTGCAAAAATTATTAAAGATAAATCTCGACTTAAAAAAATAAATTATACAAATCGTTCGAATCGTTAACCTTCGTGATCGAACTCGCATACGAAAACGATTGAATAACTCGATGCTCATTATACTTGAACTCATGAAAAATTCATTGGGCTGGCGGAGGGATTATCGTGATTCGTTAGATAAAAAAAGGATACACGTCTATGACGGGTTTAATCGATTTACAGGGGAAGGCTCCGATCGGAATCGCACATCGTTAATTCCGTTTCTGGTCGTGTTTCATTGAACGCGACATAGTTAAACTTATTATTCTAATTAATACGGGACGCTCGATACCCGCGTATTAATCTGCCATTGTTGCTCTATTAAACACGTCGCGACCCTCCTCCCCGCCTTCCCTGTACGGATTTAAATTTCAAATTGTCTCAAGCCACCACCGAATCGGGTATTTTCGATAATTATTGTACGACCGGGCGACAACATTTTATGAATATCGGAATTGCCGTGTTTAATTTAAGCGTTTCTAATTCGAATATTTTAATCGAGTATTTTATTCGGAAATTTTTGATATTTTGAGTATTGTATATTGTTTCTTCAATATTTCTAATTAGATAAGTAAAGGTACTCTAATAAGTATCGAATTCCTATAAAATTAAATCGTCGCTAATAAAAATTTGAAAAATAAAAATGAAGGAGGATCCAAAAGACAATTACCAGCAAATTGGAGGGAATCGAGGAAAGGACTTACTAAACAGAAGAATTAGGAAGAAAAATTGATCCAGAAAAATAGATTCGCTAACAAGGAACTTAATACGAAGCAAGAGGCAGTAGTAATGTTTCAAAGCTTCTTATTTTATCCCGATTCTTTTCTCTTCATCCAAGCATTCTGCTTTCCACCTCTGACCAGCAGGAACCTCCTGCACCCTCGCTCCACCCTCTCGTCACCCTATGCTCACCATTGCCAAAGCGTAGAACGAAATCGTAAGCCGCTTACAGACTTAACGTACCCGACGAAAATTCTAGCCGGCTCATACGAAATCCTCTGGCCTGTTTCACCCTTTCCCACCCTCCCCTCTCGTCTTTCACGTCCCCTCGTAACGACCGAGATATAAACAAAAACCAACGACCTGTGCGCGAATGTGTGACAGGATAAGCGAGCAAAATCTTTGTTATGCAACAAAAAGTTATCCAATGACAACGTTCAAAGACAATTTATTGATTAATCCTTTGCCTGTGATGAAATTGCAACTTTATTTTTAATTATTTCTATTTTCCAAATTTTCAAATTTTATTTCTGAGGTATCTAATTGAAATGTATCCACCTTATTAAGCAAACAATAATTTAACAATCAAATTTTCTTAATTTTGTTAACGTAAAATGTGTTAAAATAAAAGGTTTAGGTTGACATATATTCCACGTTTATCCAGTAATTGAAAAATATCAAAATACTCGTAGAAAATCGTTTCAGAGTGATTTTTGTTAGGGGCGTTTTGAGAAACTTTTGAGATTTTCAGAAGAACATACGGTACACGGCAGCCAGGATATCGTAAAAACCGACCCTTATGTTTATAGGGGTAGTCGGGGATACGATAAATTACAGCAACAGCAGTAAGTAACAGACTGAAAGTACCTGTTGCGATTCAGAGCCTCCCTTACATGACCCTCGAAAAAAAGGATCTGACTCTTATACGCTCCTTCTTTTTACAGTTCAACGATCAAACAATATTTCTTGATTGGACGAAAAATTGAAGATTTTCCGCCCTTAAGACCGCAACATAAAATCAAATTCTTTTTATCGGATTCACGATTGACTTCGTAATTTATCAAACAACAATTTTTAATCGAAGTAGCAAGTTGGTGTTTCTTGGAACGTTCGAGCAAAAAGAAAGTCCCGATAATTATTATAAAACAAACGTACTCTGGCGGTAACGGGAGCCCGACAGCTTGGAAATCGGTAGAAAGAAAAAGCCATCAGACATTCAGGGCAACGTAATAACCGCAAATTGTTGAGTACAATCGCGGTGCTCGGGCTTCCTTTGAAAATTCCCATTGTCGCCAAATAGAAAAGCTAAAATCGTTAGCTTGGTCTAGAAGAGCCGACGGAGAACCGTCTAAAAAGGGAGCGAGGAAAAGGGGAGGTGAACAAAGTAGACACCCATACATGCACACACAGACACAGAGAGGGGGGTTACGTGTACAGTCAGGAAACATCGAACGAGATCTGGGTAAACGGGCACGGAGAAAGAAATATCTAATTAAGCGACGCGTTTGAAACGCGGCAATTTGCGTGAAGAGCTGAACGAACAGCGAACGGGGAAAAATGTCTCGACACTCGACGCTCGAAACTCGATAACAGATCTCGTTGTTCCATCTCGAGCCTTTCTACCCTCGTTCTCCGTGTTATTTCCCTTTCCCCTCCCCTGCCCCTTTCGTTCGTTTGTTTCGTTGTTCTTTAACGTGACGATCTGCCGTAAGTTCGTTATCCAACGATCGATCGCGTTGAACATGTATTAACATAGCGGGTGGTTCATGACATGAAAGTGCTACCAAATGGCACTTATGGTACAAAGAAAGTAACTATAGAAAGGTTTCATTACTATTTTTAGTACAAAATAGCTGGTCTCTAATTATATTAAAGGGTGACACGATTTCATGACACAAAAGTGTAACCAAACGACACTTATGGTACCTGAATTTAAAGCTCAAAGTTTGATCAAAATAGCAATTAAACGTTCGATGAGTTTGGAGAAGGAATACAAATGTTAAAAGAAGAAGATACCGTTTACAAGCACACAACCGGTCCGGCTGGCTATCATAACTCGCTAATTACAAATTATTAAGTAAACCGTGGCGGAAATCGGGACAGGATGCGCATGGTAAACAGATGAGTACACGTCGACAATTATTGACGATAAATTTGGCTCGAACTGGCACGGGTGTCGTGCTGTTATCAGGGCACGGATAACAGATTTTGCACACGACCGCGATACCGAGTCGCGAAATACCGAATGTCCGAATAATTGCTGTTAACTGTTTATAATATCAGCGATTTTCGGTACGGCCCGTCGCGCAGATCCCTTGTCGTCGATATTCTTATCAAACAATTCTGATCCGTATCGTTCAAACATTAATATTTACCCTTTATCGAAACATTAATAATTTCACAAATATTTTTTTGTATATTTCCATAGATAAAAATCTAAAGCAATTAATGGATTAAAAATATAATTGATAAAACGTAATTGAAGTCAATTAGTTACTTGTGCAAACACCCAGTATATGAAACGCAAGGACACAGCACGGGGGAAAAAGACTTCCGGTGGAGATGTACACAGAAAATGCATTTTTTAAAGTGAGCCCGGACTTTTTGATGCGACGCGAATCTCTGCGAATCTTGTTTGGTACTTGTGCTTTTCCCGTCGAAATATTTCAAAGTTTCGCGTACCCAATCCCTTTTTGCCGCCGTCTGAAAGCCAGATTTCGTTTCGGCACCCTGAAGTACCTCCCGCGATGAACACAATTTTATCGATATGATTTTAAATGTTTCCTCTCCGGTAATAATAATACAAATAACCTTTGAACTTTTCCAAATTTTTTCATTTTTAGGAAGGATCTGGGAATTAAAATTACAATTTTTAATTAAAATTATAATCGCAAGGTTACTGTTACTGGAAATCACAGTTGCAAAGATTGTATTTAATTTTATTTAAATTATCACTAGTAGAGAATTTCTATTTTTCAATTTCTGTTTATTTAATTGACACGCAAGATTACTAATCAAAGATTCGACATAGCTAATAAAAATAAGGTATTTGTCAATGAATTTAAAACTCTTCGACTCTTAAAGACAGAATTCTTTGTTCTCCTGGTTTAATCACATTCTACGCTCAGTATCGATGCAATAACCACTTTGAATAATTCGAATTGCCACGGAAACTAATCGCACGGCTCACGGTTTGTCGAGCCAGAACTAACGTGACGTTATTCCGGAAACGGACAAATAGGTACCTACGTATGCATGTACGTGTGCACGTGTATAACGCTCGTCGTGGAACACGGGCAAACGGATTATTATTTTCTATCGCGGGGTAAGCGTGGTTGGTTGAATTTCTCTGGTAATTAAATGCATCGAACGAAATATCAATCAACCGACTGAGAGGCGGGGGCGGAAGGGAGAGGGAATGAAGAAAATGTCAAAGGGAAAAACAACGTGGCATAAAGTACGGGCGGGGGGGGGGGGGCTTGAAACGCGATAAAGCTCTCGCAGAGAGTTTCAGACAAAAGGATCGATTCAAAGGGGAATATTTAACGGGATGGGACAAGATCGAAATAAAAGCGATCGAGATGGAACGAATGGCATGACGCGATGAGAATTTCTTGATTTTCTGACGTGATTCAAAGCTTTGATGTTATAATCAAAATAGCTTATAAACGTAATCCCATTCGGGCAATTATGAATACCTAACTTAATATCAATCGTAATTCTTCTTATCTACTCTTCAATCCTTGTAATTCTACTAAGAAAGTTGGACACTTTTTATTTTAGAAATTTGAATCTGAGAAATTAGTAATTTTAAGAATACTAATCATAGAAATTTTCAATTTTAGAAATATTAACTTGTAACACCCAAACAAGTGTATAATACTTTTCTCCAAAAACACCTCGAATTCGCCGCAATAAGAATCGCGCAGGGGCACGCGTTCCCAAATATTTCCCTCCGTATCGAAAATCGACTAAGGGAACGCAATATCTCATGGGATCAGGTTGGATCGTATCGAATAAAGTCTCTGGAAAATCGAGCTCCGCCAATTTCATTCGATCTTTTAGTGAATATTAGACCTCAAGAAATACTCTCCGTTTACAGGGTACCAAAAGTACCCTCCACAAAGATCATCCATCCGTTGGTCAAACTACCAATCAACAACGGGGATGATCCGTTATCAGAACATTCCAAAGAGCTTAAAGCTCTGAGTTTGAATCTGTCCACGAAGCAGGTGGAACGAGACCATGAATCTAAAACAACGAAAGTACCTTCGTTGCCAGAAACTACAATCCATTAGGGAGTTAATGGAAGTTGCAGAGCTCAAGTTTGCCAATTAAAGATCGCGAAAACTCTATTTCTAGCAACCTTCGCGTTCATTCCCCGATTAAGCTACGCATTAATATTTAAGACACTCTGAAATGCTAATTATTCGAGATACAATCAATTTTCCAAATTTAATCTTATAATGCCTCGATATACATTTTTATGTCTTTAATATCTGTGTTTGAATCGCAAGGATTGAAAGGAACATTCCCAGGAGTTCCCTGCCCCATCGATAGGAGTTCTATGTTGTATACAACAAGTACATAGACGAAGTATGAGACAAATTTCATTGGAAGTTACGAGGTGGGTATTCGAGACGAAAGGAACCGCCAAAAGTCGCTTGGAATCCCAACAAAATATTCCCGCGCATCCGGGGCCGTGTTTCAATTCCAACTATCCGACGCAGCTTCGTTCGGAAACTTTTTCTTACTCCACTCCCCGCCTCGCCTCACCTCGTCTCCTTTTTCCAGCTTGCTAGGGGAGTCAAGAAGTTTGAAATTCAAATACGCGAAAGTTTCAGCCAAGAATAACGTTGTCCCGCTTGTATCGTGGACCAAGTTTCGGGACGAAAATTCTTGGTATCCTTTCGCGACACGGCAGACTCTTTCTCCAGGACTTTCCCACCGATAATCGTGTCAAACCTGTCTCTTATTAAAAGGATTTCGATACTCCCATACGCGTACGATTATTTCGAGAATCGATATCGAAATAGATATCAAAGTTTCTGGAATTCATGTTGCAAATAACATTTGGCCACTTGAACTTCCAATTTTGGTATTTATTTAATTAGAATTTATTGACTAAGACCACTCAAGGACCTTCTTTGGGATTTTGGAGAGAGCCCTCGCAGGGTCACAGGACAATAAAACACCTTTCGACTCGGCCCACCCTGATAAGGGTCCCTCGAGTGGGCTCTGACACCTCGAGCGACGACTGATTAACCCCTTAACCCCTAAAGTATAGCTTCAATGTTAAATACATAAAATCGAAACATTATGTATACTTCACATTCGACAGGCTTTGACCATGTAAAATATAATTAGAATTAAATTTAAAATTGAGGTTTAATCAAGGTGTGAAGGATGGAGGTCACGAGTGTGATACGATATTGCAGGGCAAGGGGTTAAATAAAACACTCTGTATATAAGGAAATTTGGAATATAACAAGAAAAATCACGATGGAACTTTGTAAGAAAATTTGGATCGACGAGAGCAAATCGACGATAGTCTAGCATAAACAGAGGAAATTCGAAGTGTCGACGATTTCTCGACAGACGGATGGGTAAAAACTCGATCCGCGTAGTAAAATGGGGAAAAATACAGTCCCCGGGGATGGGAAGGGGGAGAGAGAGCCCGGATGTCTTCACAAGGCGGCAGGAACCAATAGCCGAACCGTTTTCTGTTCGTCGACGAACAAGTTTACGAACGTCTGAAATCTTTCTATCGGCAAGTTGGCTCGTCGACGCGGAAATATATTCCACGGCGTGTCGAAGGCGACGGGAATGAAACGTGTGCTCGGATAACGGTAGATAACAAACGAGAGGGAAGACGGGGGCGAATGGAAAACGGGCGAGAAAAAGATGGGTCGACGCGGGCTTACGAGCAACTCGCGGCGAGGAACAATGAAGACGCGTATTTCGCGGCCGGCTCGTCCACGTGGAAATTTATGGAAAATCTCCAGTCACACGGAAACGGACGTTCCTGCGGTAATGGGATATTTAAAAGTTTCTGAATCGTCGTTTGAAAGGGTTGCTCTCAGAATTTCCAGAACAGGGGATGAAGATACAATAAGCTGACAGGTGGTTAACAGAATTTATAGAGCTGCAGTTTTTATTGCCTTAATTAATCAGAGAAAAATTTATAAAATTGTTGCTTTTCGCTTCTATTTTTTATAAATAAAGAAAAACGGAAGAAACTAAGACGATAAAAAGCAAGATAATCAAAGTCCGCGAAACAACAGAACTTCTTGAATAATTAACGCAAACGGTGATGATTGTTAACAAACGTTTACGGTTCCATTTAATTTTCATAACATCTTGAATCAGCACCGCGTAAACCGAAATGCTGGAGCACTGTAAACGAAACAAGAGATACAACAGATATCTTGTTTTTCATCTTATGGAAAGTGTAAATAAATAATGAACAAAGTTGTTTATATTATAAGCAACAGGTTGTACACAATGGAAGCCCTTTTTAATTAATAACAAACACGCAAAATGTACGGCACGTACTTTCGTGAATTACCTCGCGTTAAACGAGCAAAAAAGCGAACGAAATCAGTCTTTTGTTAACCTCAATTTAACAGAAATTTAACGAAAATAAAAATTTACAAATGTACAAATTTGATACACTTTGGTAAAATGATCTTGACTTTTAATCGCAAGTTATCTTCCCTTCGATCTATGTTTTCTTTTTATCTGGCCCGTACTTTTTCTTTATTTCACTGTTCTCAAAACTTCTCACGGATTCGTTTTCAAAGGAAACACCGAGGCCCGATCCTCTTGTTTCGTAAAACTTTCCCCGCGACTTTTCGATCTTTCACCCTTTTCATTTCGTTCCTTCTTTTTCCTCCCCTCCCCCTTACTATCGAATCGTTCGTGATTTCCCGTGGTTCTCCGCCGATAATTACGAAAAAACAAGCGCCATGAAATTCAATCGCGGTTAATGAACGTATAAATACGAGGCAACTTCTTGTTTCCCTATTTTTCTTCCGTCTTTATCAGTCCGCTGTTCGCGGCCAACTTTTAACGACGAAACTTTGCGCTTCCTTGTTAACGATTTATAATCAATCCTGGAAACCCGAAGAGGTGGAAACTTTCTTCTGATTTACAGGGACTGTGAACTCCTCGTTGCAACACTTTTGATGCTCTCAAAAGAAAATCGATAAAATCTCCGTCAAACATCCCAGACTCGTCGATAAACAACACTCTGTATAATATTTAGGATACGTCACAGCTTTTTTAAAATTAAATTTAAATTGTAATTAATTTGGAAGTAGTGTTTCAGACTAATTATATAAAAACTAGAAGTTTTGTTGGCTGGATAATTTAATTTCAAATTCTGTTCTATATTTTGCACAAAATTACACGCACGACCCTTGGACCCTCTTCAACCCTCGATCATACGCCTGACCCCTCGGTCCTAATAATATCCAACAATTTCTATTGGTCCTCTCTGCTACTCCCAAATCAAATCTCCAAACTCTTAAAAGAAATAGCAGAATATTTTATTCTAGAAACCATTCATAATTAATTAACCAATCTAACAGTTCGAGTAATTAAAATGTTTAAAATTGCCATAAATATAGCAAAGATTATTGATAACGTTTGTTCGAAAAGTTTTAATTACCAGCCTAACATCATCGATCCAGAGTGCCCGGTTTACACCCCTTTCGGAAACAGTTCCAGAAGGACTAGCAGACATAAAAGCTGTGCACCTTTTTATGAATCATAGGAGATCGATGGTCGGGAGTCGTAGGTAAAAATGAAATTTGGATCCGTTGGGGTGACGAACAAACGAGCGAACCATTCATAATCCTTGCGCACAATCGTATAAACTTGTTCCAGATTCTGCAATTGATTGATTCGAAAATGTTATGGCCCGTGCGAATGACAGCTCGATAATGAGTTTGTCAGCACACGACAGACCCGTGTTGCTCGTGACTCGATATCGGCAAATTATTTTTCCTATGAACAAAAGCTTCGATCCGACGTTATAATGATCGGCTTGATTCCATTGAAACGATACACGCGATCGAAATTGATACGAGACCCCGAAAGGACACTTTGTATATAATGAAAAAAATTTCAGACCACACAAAAATAAAAGAACTTGTCTTCATTCGGGGTTTTGTAAACATTTTTTTTCTCCCTCTCTGTCCTCTATTGTTTTCGATGCAAAGAGAATTCAACTTGCTTCAATATACTAAAAACCCTTGCGCTGTTTTTTCATCCTTTCCATGGCGAAACTCTATTTAGAGGGGTTTCTATGTAACCCCAGCTCCGTATTCACGGAACACGTGTCCCTTTCCCTGGTATTTTGCATATTTCGAAGCATTTGAGTGATGAAAACATTTTTGTGCGCGCCGCGGCAACGCGTTTCTCCTCGTCCCGTGTCTGTTTTCTACGCGCAAAATCGCGAAAAATCAACAGCACTTCAATCACATTACCAGGAGACAACAGGCGTTGTTTTAATTATTCCCTTATCATCGGGGATAACGTCGTGTAAATGCCCGCATCGCGCTTGCTCAACTTCATTTTTCCAGTTCATCCATTAGGTGATGAATTAAAATTACTTCAATTAAGGAATCAGCCTTTGCGTTGATGAATGTTTGGGAAATATCTTGATGAAATAAAGCGAGATGGTTGTTCGATCTTCTGTGCAGAAGTTTTGCAATGTTTTACCCTTTCATGGTGTCTATCGATTCCATTTTCGAAGGGGTTAATTTAATTATAATTAGAAATAGTAGTTAAGTTACTAAGAACATTCGTAAAATTATCTCGTTACAATCCTAATCGATTCCAACACTTGATAATGCAAACCTTTGCATCCTTAATTTTGTCGCACTTCGAAAATGTAATTTCGAAGGGTGCCGATCGCACAGCTTCGCGGTCAATAAAAATCGCAGCCCCTAATCTTGTTAGAGGGGCGGCAAAAAGAGCAGCGAGCATAACAAATAGAAGAGCGGTGAAAGTAGGCTGACGGATTACAAGGGTATTATACGGGGAACAGACATTTCCAGAATGCAACGTCGATGCGCAGGATCTAGCAATAAACTGCAAAGCCGCCCGCTGGAAACGATTCGATTTCGCGCTCGTACGAGCATGCTTTCGATGCTGCTCCGCTACAGGGACGTCACCGTAACATGCGTCAATTATGTCTGCAAGATATTCCCCGCTGAAACTGTCTGTCTACTATACAGATTCTATGCGAGCTTTCAAAGCTGCCCGAACGAAGACAAACATTTGTTCGTAACGTAATTCATGCTACTCGATCGCGTCTTCTTCTGAACAAACTTTCTGATCTCTTTGTGATTCTGATGGTTTGGGCTAGCTTAGGGTTAGGATTGGCAAATCTAAAATAAAATTTTAGAATTTTGCAGAAATAATTTGAAGGTAAAGCCTTATTTGCCAAATGTTTGAAGAAATTCAATAACTTGCGCTTAAAGAAGGTGTAAAAAGAAATAAGTTGAAGCTTGTGAGGGGGTAGTTTCTATAATGACCCTGTTCTATGGAGGGGTCATCGTCACGACAGGAACAAGTTAATTGAATTCCTCGTGCATCACAACCTCTCAGACATCACTGTTGACTATTCAGAGACCGATACCGGCGAATTAACCAAGTCGATCGAGACACGTACAATGCTGCAAGCGTCTCGATACTGCAAACAGCACTTCGATTGATGATATACAAAGGCGATCTGAATATTAACTACGTTCCCGTACTATCAGATTCCGAACGATTCAGCCCTCGCATCGCGAAGCTTTTTATTTCCTACCTTTCCATCTTTTAAAATTGAAGTAATTAAAACTTTTATTCGGATACATTCTCAAATTTTTGAAAAAAGTAATTGTAATAATTATTGCCACCACGAAGAAGAACAGGAAAAAATCCTTAAATTTATATAAAATACCAAATTAGCGAGAAAACGAATCGAGGGAAAAAGAATAACGTTCGATTCGTATCGATTCGGTGACACGTTCTCACGACAATTCCGACCGCCATCGAGGCATTATGCACGCGCAGATTATTCGTCGCGTCGGATATACGCGCGTGAGATCCGCGCAACTGACGTGGCACGTATGTGTACAGGTATGTATACGGTGGCGAGCCTCGAAATTAACGGACAGTGAGCGTAATTATTTCAATGGTCAACGCGGTGGTCGGTTCGCCGTTCGACCTACATACCGGTAAAGCAACCGAAGCCACCCTCCCAATCGGGTTAAATTACCGATCGGCCTACTTAACGGGAGCCCGGCCATATCCGATCCCCTTGCGACCAGCCGTGATACCAACAAAATTTAAGCAACAACCAAACGCAATCTCTATCTCGCTAATGGGAACTTACAGGGCTTCGAATCCAGCAAAAACGATCCTCTACCAAAATCGAACCATCCAGTCGATAATTATCAATAAGTTTCAAGTAATTAATTAGGTAGAAAGATTCCTAATAATATGGATTTGTTAAAGAATACAATTTCTAAAAGAACTTTGTATACTGTTGAAAGTCTGTTGGGGGTTGAAAGTTACAAAAGTTGAAATCACCCTAGAGGAGGATGAAACCACCCCTTCGAGTTTACCAAATTTTTTCCTCGGAAACTTGAAAGTTCTGTGAACTATTTCAATGTTTCTTATTCCTATTCCATTTCCATACGCTTTGGTAATTAATTGTACGGTAAGGCAGGGGCCAAAGGGTTAATTATTCCATCCCTTGAAATACAATTAATTGCGCGGAAAATCTTAATAATTTCAAGCAAGTTCAACGCTCGGCGAAGAAAATCTGAAGATGTTTCAAGCAGTCTCTTCGTTAAGCAGTTTTAATTAATAGACGACGAAATATTCTCGATTAAATCACGACAAAAGTGATAAAGATCTTCGACCACGGTGGGAGGCTCTCGTGCTCGGTATTTAATTAAAAGCCCGTGAAATATCGCAGTGAAATCGTAATAAAGGTTGCCGCGATGGTTCGCACCTGCTTATATTTTAAATAATCGAACGCTCGACGATCAGAAGCTCCCCGTTAATCCCCCTTCTATTTTTATTTAGCCGCGAACGACAGAATTAACGTACGTTCAACCGCGTTTGTATTTCCCGGGGAAAACACGGGAAATTCGCGCGACGTTCTTTGGAAAAATAACGGGGCGCGCGAGAAGAAAAAGAAGCAGTAATTAAAAAGCATTAGCGCGTTCCGTTCGCGCACCGCGTGTGTCTTTCGCGTCGCGAAAAAAAAAAGACCCACCCCCTCTCCCCTTCTACGCAACACTCCCTATTTTCTCGATTCAAATGTTTTCACGCAACGTCGTTCCCTCTAATGACTGTTATATGGGTCAGCTTTTATCACAGGCCAGGATTCTTTTTTTCCTTGAATGGTTGCTCTTCCGCCGTACGTTCTGATTCCGGAGATTATACCTGTTGTGCCGTTGCAATGCACCGTTCTTTTCAATACGATACGCGCAACCGTATTTCCTTTTTCTTTTTTTTCTCTCTCTTTCTACTTCTTCAACAATTTTGTTTCGTCCATTCAACGACGGACGAGGAGATACCAAAGCGCGCTTCGGAAGAAATTCGAGGTCGATCCATGAATCTGGGTGACCACAATCGACGATATAAAAGTTCTCGGTGGTAATTAAATTTTAGTTGGTTCGAAATTATAAGGGGAAGGAGTTCGGAAACGATGAAACATTCTGTGTGTAAAGCGAATTCGGAATGTAGACCGGCCATTACTGGGCTGGACGAGCAGGATCATCTTGCCAGAACAGCAAAGCCACATTGTGGGCTAAGTGTGCTACAAGCATTCGGTTGTTCACATTCAAAGGCAATGGGGGCCTGAATATGGCAGATCAGACACTCGTAGCCGAAATCCATCAATAGAACGTCCTCAAACGGACGGACAATAATCTATACGGCTCGTTTGCTTGAAAGCAAAAAATCCTACCAGTACCATGATCGATGTCTATCCTTTACAAATAATGAAAAGACTATCCCTTTCGATTGCGAGAAACGGCGCTCAAAGAACCAGCACCCGATGCGACTATCCCTGATTGCTCTTTAACCTATTAATTACCCAAAATTGGGTACAAGGGACACTTTAGTTTGCCATTGTGGACATAAATTATTTAGATAAATAAATAAATTTACAGTGTAATATTTAACAGAAAGTACTGTTTCAAATGGTAATAAATTCTTTTCTGGATGATATTTTGTAAAATGAGAGGGTAGGTCGGGAAGCATCAAAGCGAATTTTAAAGTGCTATTTGGATAGGAAGATTGAACATAGGATAGGATTCTCTTTGTTAAGGGAATTCGTTTTCAATCTTCCGAGCTTTTGTGTACGGGTCATGATATTCAAAATAAAATTCTATAAAACCATGATAAATCTGCGGGATATACTTAACAACTTTTGAAAAGGGAAAACGGAGCAAGAATTTATTCGATTCTACTTCGAGTTCACGTTACAAGATAACCTTTTCATGGAACTAATCGACAAAAATAGCCATATTCCAGTTTCCGTGTTCCAAAGTCACCTGTGAGGCAACCGAACTCGCACTTCACAATTCAGCCCTGCTTCGAGTCCGGCCCTTCAACGATGCACCCTGCAATCCATTGCTGGAGCACCCTTCAATCCCTAACAATCATCTCACAAAGCCAAATGGGGTCAAGCACAAACACCGATTGCTCCATGAACATCGCAACCCCCTCCCCTTAACCCGAAGAAGTCAGCACAGTCACGTGTAACCAACCCTTAGGTTAATCCCTTGTTCTATGATCCTTTTAGCACCTGTGCTAGTCACAGGTTCAATACTTAATCAAACGTAGAACCCCGATTATTATTAATGAACCTTGATTATTTTATTGTAATTACATAGCACGACATTTTTTTGCTATTGTTTTCAGAAATCAAAAGCAAGATAATAGATTTCTTCCCCTACCCCTATCCTCAGAATTGCGCAGGGATGTGCATCAAGGTCTGAGGACGTTCGTCAAGGCAGTCCCTGGGCAGCCGACCGCTCCAGAGACCGGGAACAACCGTGATGATATCGCAATATCGCGAAATTATTAATCCGTTTGCAACGAGCAGGATCCAGGTCGTCGCACGTTTGGCCCGCTATGACCCAGCGTATCTTCCGCCATATCCTCGCCACCCTCGTCGCAGTTGCAAGCGGACAAGCCCCGCGAGAGACGCGTGGTGCAATTAATGGATGAATACCAGCGAGATAACAAGCCCAACTTTTTTAATAATAACGCCAGTTTTCCACGATGTTCCGGCTCGAAAGGAGATACTCGTTCGTCGGCGACAACCCTCCAACCATCATCCCCCCCCTCTCTCCTTCTCGTTTCTGTTTCGTTCGTGTGTTCTTGTTTGATTTGCATCCGATTGCACGGAGACTGCACGTGTATCCTTCTCTCCTTTTTTATTTTGTTTTTTCAATTTTTCGTTTTTTCTTGTTTTCGAGGCTTTCGGTTTTCGTTCTGTCTGTTGGACCATTGTCTCCTCCACGGAAGCTCGTCGATGGAACAGGAAATGCCTTCGTACGTCCGACATGGTGAGCGGGTGTGTATGTTTAATAAAGGCAAAGAACGTTCGCAGAGGGTGAACTGATTGCTGATCAGTTCAGTTCGTATTTAAACACAGACTCCATTTATAGTTTTATATTGATGAAGAAGGTTCAAATTATAAAGTAATGAATTATTTATCGATCTTTCGTAGTGCGCATCTTTTGAGACACCCTATATAATCTTCACAGTGGTTTCACGGCACATAACGAGCAAAAAGGTTCACAACGAGACGCGTCGTCCACGAAAGGCGTCTTCATCGTGGTTAGAAAGCACCACCACCCCCCTCCCTCGCCCCCTTGTACATATGTACGATTACATAGGGTAACGTTCTTCTCGCGACTGGCAACCCTCCCACTGGGAAACCACCGAATCGAATTTAATTACCGATGTGCAGATATTTAGCCCGCTCGTCGGGGAGACTCGAGGGGTAGGCGACGAGCTCGTTAAAAATTTAATTTTCCAGGACGTCCAGGCGAAAGGTCAACCGAAGATGTGTACGCCAGTCGGACGGAATTTATTTAACCAAAAACTTGAATAAGGTTAGAATGTAACAGAGAATCGATCGTGTTATCAGAGGATCGATTCGCGTCATCTTTGGATATTTTTAGAGCGCAATTTTTAACGCGCGTTGTCGAGGAATCGTACGGATTCGCGGAAATACGAGACAAGCGTTTCCAGAAGAAACTCGATCCTCGCAATCGAGGATCTTCCACTTATTCGAGCCAGAACTAACGAGCAAAGACGAGGGACGCAACCGTTCGATTTTTCCGCTGCAACGGGCGACGGTACCTGGATAATTGTGATTACGGTCTAGCCAGATGAAGAGGAAAAAGGGGGGAAGGATAGATGGGGGACGGAGAGAATAGAGGAGAAAATAAAAAAGGACACGAGTACACGAGGTACTCGTTTTTCGGTCATTACGAAATCGGTAATAGGAGCACGACGGAATGCAAATGAAACCGTAACACGACAGAAATGTAAATCCGACTTGCCGCGAGCGCACTCGAGGATATCTCGTTACTTACAAGCACTTGTTACACACGCTGCTTACCACTTAAATGGGATTAATGGCACACGCACGGTTGCTTTGAAAAACACACGCGTCCCAAAATTGCCCATCCGAAAATCTGTTACAATTCTGTGCCTTGCAACGGAATTCTACTGTCGCAGTAGAATCAGTCAATAATATAAACCACCAAGTATATTAATTTCCAATTTCTTCTTTTGTTGTTTTAATTCTCCAACAATTTTTTAATTTTGCTACCAAATTAAGAGTCGTCTACCAATGCTCTTTAAAATTTAAATTCCACAAAGTGTTCAAAGGACTGATTTAAAAAATTGTAAGATAATTGCAAATAATGCAATCGATAAATCGTACCTGTATCAATTAAACCGAGATTCCTGAGGGGTCGCGTGTAAACATGGCATTGGCATAAAAACTTGAAAAGTATTTCGCCCCGTGAAAACCCCGACCGCTAAGGCGAGTAATGAAGTACCTTGATTCCCCGGTGAGTCAACGAAGTTTCATTAAAGCGGAAGTAGCTCAAGCTGCCACTGCTCCCTCATAAACGAGCATCTTCATGTATGCAACTTAAATCGATTTCCGCCGAGAATGCCGTACAGCCCGCGTCCGCCAACTTTAATTCCCTTCGCCGCCAATTATTCCGCAGCATCGTGGGACACTTTTGTTTAACTTCGTTCAAGCCGTCACAACAGATAAAATCGTTTTCGATGCTTTTCTGAATTAATCAAGCTACCTTTTTATCCTAAATACACGGTTATAAGTAGCCAAAGTCAATATCTCTTTGGAAAGATAAAGACAATATTATGTACTCAGTCTCGAGTAATATTTTAAGGACAAAAATTATTTTATTTATGTTACGATATTAAATTAGGTAATTTTTGTCAAGGTGGCGCCTCAGCATATGAAAGCAAAGCAACAGAAATTCAATTATTATTCGTCTGCTACAAAAGGGTCTAAGTGGCGATTGAGGAAAATTTGAAAAGGGGTTGATTGGCATAATAAAAATTCGACTTTAGACGCCGAGATCGGTACGAAACGCACAATGGGACGAGAACCGATAAAATCAGGCGGAAGAAAATCCTGCGTGACTGTGCGAGAGGATTTAACGAGGCCCGTTTATATCGTGCTTCCGTTAGCTGGCACAATCCAATTTTTTCCTCCCCCTCGACCCATCCCCCGCTGTCTCCCAGGTTCTGTCTGGCCCCCCCTCACTGTAATGCAGGCCACCCTTTCATCCGCCTCTTACCACCTTGATCCTATGGCGGAGGCAATTACCTATGCAAAGAGGCGAAAAAGTAACGACCGACTAGACGCATCGACGAGAAAACCCACCCGTCCCCCCTCCTCCTTCTATGGAACGCACGTCAGAACCGTGCCGTTCCGAGCCAACGGTTTAAGCTCGTTGTCTTCCAACCCCTCGCCTCTGGCTGAGGGGTACCCCACAATGAACCAGGGGGAGGGAGTTGAAAAAAAAAAAGAGAGAAAAATATCGGCTACGCGGGGCACCGACTGTGATAAGCTTTCGCGTTAATGCAGGTAAGCCGGGACTTCTTGGAGGGCTACGGCGTTCGCCGAGTTTTAAAGGGATTTCCTTCGGAAATGAATTATTCTACTGTCGTTGGATGGTTGTAGCTTCAGTCTACTTTTTCAATTCTCGTTTTTTAATAATGCCGGGAAAGATGCTCGCTGAGATTTCGCTCTGCGATTAAATGTTTAGAGGATCTTTGTACCAGAAATCTTATTCTGATTTCGTGACGGAGATTAATGATACGAATGATAATTTAGACATTTATTTGGACAAATATTTTGTAAATTATGTTCTAGTTCTATCGCTATGTATCATTAATTAGTTTGTTCCATGAATATGAGGGCAATAGATAGCTACATTGGCTATGTCTGACCACTTACTGTCTTATTCTACTTAGCCTACTTATACCTCCTGCAATATTTCTACACATGATTCTTTTCAGAATTCACACCCTCGAATGTATAATTTCAATTGTAATAAAATGCACTCTTATAAAAAGTTCTCAACGAAATCAGAAAGATCATCATGCCAAGAAGATAATAGGCGACAAGCTGGAGGATTTCCACGAGCCTTGAACAGCGGAAGACGATGTAAACACAAGAACGGCAACGAGGACACGGAGCAGGGATCCTGAGGGTGCGCCTTGACGCGCGCAACCCTCTCCAAGGGCGGTTTGACTTTAATTAATTGCGGTCAGTCAGCGGAAACGACGTCGCCGTTCTATCAGCGGTAAATTGCTCGGCGTTTTGACCCCTCGCCCCCGGCCGATGCCGGCAAGTAATTGAAATTTAAGACGCGAAACGAGCGAGTCGATGACTCGGCCTCTCCTTGGCCTGCATCTCGGCCCGATTCGATCCAATTAAACGACGCCTCGAGGGATCGAGCGATTCCTCCCCCGGATTCGATTCCGTTTCCGCGTTTCTTTCCTCCTCTCTCCCTCTGTTATCATCGCCGCCACCACCTTCCGCGTCTATTCCTGATTCTTCGACCTCCTAAAAGGAACAAACACACCGGCCACGATGACGTGGACTACTTTTCTGGGTAGAGGGACTTCAATCCCATGGCCGATTGAACGTCGGCATCGAAAGCTTCTGCGGGAAGTTTCTGATTAGATGCCGGCGCTCGGTCACCCTCGGGTTTTTACGATTCACCCTCTGGCCGTGTGCTACTTTCCAACAGGATTTCCCGTTTTGACCGGCGGCAAAAAAGGCCCGTTACCGCCGCTGATGGCGTGATTTACCGTACACGGTTTCAGAATTTTGTTAGGTGATAGGAGAGGATTGATGGCCCCGTGAAACCAGACACGAGGTGTTTTATAACACCTACTACTTTTGTTACGAAATATTCACCAAAAAGCAATTATGTTTTAATAATCATCATAACCATCTATTAAATAAGCTGCAAAAGTCTCGAAGTTAAGTAGATTTGGTAATAATTTTATTTTTGATAAACTTTAAATTCCGTTTCCACAGAAAGACGACTTTTAATGGAAATTTGGAAAAGTGTCTGGTAACATTTGAACCATTTTTAATTCTTTGAGCTTTTTAATAAAGATGTAAGAAAATATCGCAATTTTTACACAGTTCCCGGAAGAATATTGAAGATTTAAAAAACTTCACAGATTTCTCCCAAGTATGCAATCTCCTTCGTTCTAATGGATAAAAACAACTACCCTCGGTGTACTTTGAAACTTTTAGCCACGGATATTCGGGTAGAAATCGTTTTATTGAATCGCGCCTTTGGCGAGGAAGCGGAACAGCTCATAATCTCGAGTCTACGGGGACCCTCGAAAAGATTACTCACTTTATCTACCCTCTATTCTCCCAAGACTTAATATCTGATTTCGCCGACGACGAGATACAAACTATGTTAATGCAAATCCGTGTCGAGGAACGTTCGAAAACTCTAAGAACAAAATCCACCGCAGATTGCGAGGGATTAAAAAACAAAAGGTAAAAAGAGTCAGCGAAATAAAGAAGAAGGTTGAGAAACGGCAAGTGTATTTCTGTTTATTTCATCCCCTGTTCCCTCTCCTATTATTATTTCATATATACGACAATTTTAAGAATAATTATATTAAAGATAAATAAATTTTCTTGAAATTTGAAGCTGATCCAGCAATTCAGTGCACGAAAATAATCCAGGGATATTAAAGTCTTAGTATTTGACAAAAATATCGTTATTTATGAGTTGCGATGAACGATGACTCGATTACCTACGGATTTAGAAGATTAAATCCACGGTTTGTTTTATAGTTCCCTCTCGGGTTCTTTCCTTCTAACCAGAACTCGAATAATACAGACATTCAAGGCACGCCACTATATACGAGCAAACAAGGGTCACAGTGGCCGTTATCTTACGCCACCCTAGTGTGCAATAGAAAAGTAAGAAGAAACCTTAAGGCAGCCTGTGGTGTTCGAACGAACTTTAATGGCACTTTGGTTTGAACTCCTTTAATGCGTCTGTTGAACAACTTTGTTCGAGACCAGAGAATTAAACAGTCTTACCGTCGGACCAATTACGTGGTCAGATTATTATTATTCTAATTGCGAAACACACCTTTCGTGGAATATAATTACATTACCATTCTAATCCTTAAATTTCATAAATCGATCGAGTAATTTTTAAATTCTGACTTAATCAAAGTTTCCAAATATTACCAAAATAATAATCTCACACGTAGATAATTAAAATTAATAATTATCATTTTAAATATTAAATTAAGATTATATTTAAGAGTATTTCCAACCATTTGAAATTAAAGCAAAATTTACAACCGGATAGAAATTAAGGAACCGAGCGAAGCAACGATGCAAAGAATTAGGATATTCGTGACACAAAAGAATCGAACAAGAAACAGCCTCTTTTTGTTTCTAATCAAGGGATTACAGCGTCTTTGGGTGCAATGTCGTCGAACATTGGCTAACATCCGGTCGGTTTAATTTCACCCCGATCCCGTCCTGCGCTTCCTACGTTCCTCCTTCAAGGAACAGGGACAAGGAAACGCGAATTACATAAACGTAGCGATCCATTAATCTCACGGACCATCGGATTAGATTAAACCTTTAAAGGCGCCCGATCCTTTACAAAGGAATTGAGATCGAATCGATCCCCGATTACCCTCTCGTTCCGCGATTATCTTGGATAATTTGTAGCATCGCAATTTGATACCCAGTGATACCGAAATTCTTTCCTATAATCAAATTAAAAGTTTGAAATTTTCTAAACTATTTTTAATAAATCCTAGACATCTTTTTTAATCAAACCATTCACACCTAAAATTTTCTTACAAAAGGGTAACATCTGTAACTAGCTAATTGTAAATCGGAATATTCAATGCCCATTTATCGGGATTGTTAAAAAAAATTGACAACCGAGCGAAAATCAGTCTTAATCACAAAAGAATAGGATCGGGTAACAAGCGATCGGCTGGTAAGTCGAGTTTGTCGGTGGCAAACACCAAAACGAGGAGGGTCGGCTCGTACGAAACGGCACTGTGACCCTTCCCGACTCTCGTATCAAAGCAAGGGAAATGTAGCCGGGGTCGTATACGTCCCGGGTAACCCGGTGTCCCGTGTATATGTATTATGCAATGAAGCTGGAGTGCTGCTCTCGACTCGTTCCGTGGCGCTCGCGCAAGATCGAAAAGACAGGCCGAAAAGATAGAAGGAAAAATAGAGAGGAGAAAAAGAGAGTGACGTGTTTGAACAGACACGCGACACTCGTGTTTGCTTTCTTCTTCTCTCTTCATTTTTCCAACGCTATCTTTCATGCGCGCACACACACACACACACATAGAGTATACAGTGTGTTTCCACGTTTCAGCTTCACTATGTTTCGTTCTTCCGTTTTGTCCTTCTTCTTTGTATCGTTCCACAATGGAACTCGGCACGGATTCCCACCCTCCCTGACCCCTCGTCCTGACCGAGGATTGAAGTGTCATTCATTTTCGAGTTGCGCGAGATTCCGCGCACCGAAAGAGTGCCGTGCCGCCGTCTTTCTTCTTCCTCTTCCGCCTTTTCACCCTCTGTCTTCGTTCGACGAAAAATAATTCTCGCCCCCGCCGCGCGGGGAGGGCGAGGATCCGCGGGAAAAATTACACTACGAAACCAAAACGTCCTCGCCGATCAGACGTAAAGGACCGGTCCGATTTTCGATAATGGAAAATCCTCGACGATGCTCGATCTTTGTTCCACGAAGGGATGAAAATATTCCAGGGGGGAGGATGTTTGAGATGCAATTATTTTTTTACAGTGTTCACACTTAACTGTGGAGTAATGGGCGTTGGGTGCACACTTGGGTGCAGCGAAGGGGACCCAGCCTTGGGTGAACCTACCTCTGAACTTTCTATTCTAGACGTTTAAAAAATTAAATCCTTCGTCGTTTTTGACTTAAATTGATGGTTTCATCTCCTAAGTTGACAATTTTGCAAATCGATCAAGGGTGTTTTAACATATCATTACTAATAATTTGAATTTTGCCTTAATTACAGCGTAATGAAGGAAACGAGTACCTCCAAAATTTACATAAAGTAAATCACCAAATATGAAAAAGATTGTATATCGAAGAAACCGTTTTAATATCTTCCTTATCGTAAATATGAATCATTGATTCGTTCAGCGAAAATAAGCCAACTTTCCCGAGCCTTATTAATACACCTTCCGACTGTTATTGGATTTGAATAATTCATGACAACCGTGTAAGCAAATCTGTATCTCATCCGTCTTCCATCATCCGGCGAGGACACTCGAGCTATTACAACCCCCGTCTAGACGAAACGTTCTATCGTTCTTATCGTTTAACGAGGAATGCGTAATGTTCCCTGACAGACGCACAGTGCTTTAAGAGTCGTATGGATGGCTTATTAATTATAGCGAGCACTGTGACAACAAATTAAGGACAGAGACCATTGTAATACGTTTTACGACAAATAAATGATGTGCAAACACGATGTAAGATTCCCACGATGGAACGTTGAACATCTTCTTTGTAAACGACAATAAAGCAGCTGTGTTCCCCTTAATTAATACAGTATGCGAGTGATATACTAGGTTAGTAACTAAATCTGCTTTTGTCTGTGATTACTACCGAAATTACAATATTAATTAAAGCATTTAATTAAAAACAAAAGAAATAAACAATAAAAGTTATGTCTACTTTTTATTTTACATATTTTTAAATATTTCTTTAATGTAGAATGTCCTAGTGTAACAAAATGAATAATTATGAAATATTGACACAAACACGCCTAACATTTATAAAAAGGGATGCATGAATTTAATTGCAGATTTAATTTTATTTACGTAGCATGCTCGACGGCAGTTTAAGAGGCTTTGCAAAAAAGAGACAGCATAAAAATCATTCTTAAAGGGTCGTGCGGTAAATTGTGTCACCGACTGTCCTAAGGGCTGACCTCTTGGACGTATTTCACGCTTGAATTTCGAAGGGGACGAGGCTCAGGCAAGAGGAAAACCAGCTGGGCGAAAAGTTGCGGAAGTTTCAACGTTTCAGAAAAAAATCGACGTGAAAACGTTCCATGAAAACGGAAGAAAATATACAAAATTGAACTAACATTTCCTGTCTTCTTACAATTTTAACTAAACTCGACCGAGATCAAAGGTGACAAGTAATTAATTTTGATGGGTTATTTATTATAAAAAGAAATTTAAAAAATTTTCTACCTTAAGTATAATAAAATGGCGAAAGAATCAATTGCGATACTACAGAGGCTTTATCGTTTCGATAAACGAGATCAAACGATAAGTAAAATGCTCGAAAAGGTATAATTAAAGTTCTCGGGGGAAGATTTAGAGGGGGTTGTTCGAGACACAAATTTCTACACTTTCCAGTATCGCGAGTCGACGGTTTGACCGATTCGTTCGGTCGCAAATTCGATTCCACGAAACGCGATTTCAGCCCCGTGGTAATTGCATTACCTTCCATTCGCCGGAAGCACCATCCCTCCCTCCACGACTTCCCTTCTTTGCCCCTCATTTCTAAAGCAATTTTCTCCAATTTTTTTTTACCCTCCTTTTTCCCGCCTTGGTCGTCCTTTCGCGCCTATCGATCGGACCTCTTCCGCCACGATTATCAAGAAGAAATTCACCTTCCAAGGATTATCGATGTTTTTGCATTTTAATCGACTACTTTTCTTTTCTGACAAACGATTTTAATTCTATCGTGTTGTTCTTTTTATCATCACACGGCTAAACGAGTTGCCTCTATGACATTAAATAGCACGGACCCGTGCAACGTGGCAATAAAAATGTTTGCCCCCCTCCCCGCTTGGACAATGGCCGAGATAGAAGAAATAAAAAAGAAAGAAATTTGCTATAGGTATTGTTTCCCTAATGACTCGGTTTTTGCGGTTTCCTCTCGCTTCTGCGTGCCGCACTCATCTTGCTGTTTGGCCGCTTGAAATTTTAACCGTGCTCATTCTTTTGCTCGCTCCTGCCGCGAGAATAATTAACGAGCGTCCCTTCCGCTTCAAACAATTGCTCGGGTATCATTTGTGTGAAATAAACGCGGCGCTGATACGTTCCAAGATATACGATTGTCGATCGTTTATTCATCCTTCGAGGAGATTTGACGACCAACGTGGCGATTAATTAATCGTTAAATCTTTCGTGCCGAATAATTTTTAAATATCGAGTACAAAATTTTATTGCGAATAACTAAAATTATTGTAATTTTACTACAAACGAGAAATATCACAATTTTGTATTTGTTAGTCTCGAAAATGTAGGAATAAAAATTACAACACCGAAACCAACCTCTTTTAACTAGGAAACGTTTTATGCATCTCATAAAGCAACGAAGTGAAGGAAGGTAGCCGGTAACTGAGGGCAACGTTAGCGAAACATCACTGTTAGGGGTCCAACAATAAGAAAGTGGAAGGAAAGTGTCGCTGGAAGGACGAGAAATAACAGGGGCGGCGTAAAAATGCACCGCTGGACGATTTTACGCTTCGAATGGAGACGCCAAATCCCTCTGCAGTCGCGTATACAGGGTGGGTCGAGTAAGAACGACGGTACAAGCCAGAACCTCGTCGTATTTAACGAGAAAGGAAATATTTAAAAATTATTACTTTAGTTTCTTAGTTAGAAAATTATTAGAGAAAGATCGGGGTTGATTTTTTCTAAGAATTTACTAAAAGGCAAATAAGGATTTAAGAGAAGTCTCTGGTTGTTCGCTAGTTCTTCCGAGCTATCAGATTTCGTTTTTCAATATCATCGGGTATCAAATTTATTCCTGAGGAACCCACTCTGCCGCTGCCTTCAAAGCGATGCTTCTTGAAGAAAAATCGATCCTTTCCCATTCAACCCTACAAATTGTCTCGAATTTCCTTTTACAATACGATTCGGTGTCGAATTCGCTCGAAAAAAGAATGCTAATCTACTCTTCTCTGCTTTACAAAAAAGATTCGCTAAAGTACCCTACCAATCGAATATCTATCCACCCTTAACATACCATAAACATTTAATTGCGACGAGCAATTACAAGGGAAAAATATTATCAAAAATATTCTAATATTTAAAGAAATATTTTAAGACTTTTGTACAGATGGGAAAAATAAAAATTTTAGAATGGAATCAAGCAACGTGTCCAAGAAATTCCCTGGGATGACCGTAAAAATTCTCGAGGATTCGAGGGTGCACACCCCTGTCGTTTCGAACGAGGTACACGCTCGTAGGGGACGTGAAACGAGCCCCGGAAACGAACAACCTCGCCGTGGAAACATTTTTAACCGACACGCTCGTTTCTCTCTTTAAATCGCTCGATGCCGCCGCGATACGTTACCAAAGATCCATGGCACAGGCTCAGAACGGGTCCACCCGTTTCTTCCTTCCACCAACGAGGATCAATCGCCCGTCCTGGCAACCCTTATTCCTTCCGGCTAATCGTGCCGCGATCTTCGATCGTCCGTCTTCTTCTGTTTTTTTCCCCGACTCATCCTCTCCGAGATCGAGAGGGTCGTTGCGAGAAATAACCCTCGACGATGGGGTTGACGCGTTAACGAACGTTGTTTATCGTTAACTCGAATCGAGAGGACTCAAAAATCGAAGACATATTGTAAATTCCTTCGAAAAAATTTGAGCCAGGTACCAAAGGGGTAGATATTGAAGAAATCAAAGAAAATACTCTAATTCTTTTTTATAAAAAGGAAAAATGTGGAAGAATTTTTGAAGCTGAGGAAATTGAAGGTGCATCGTAGATATTTTTTTAAAAGAATTTCATCAGAAGCTACGACAAAAGAGCGGCGGAATGTTTGAAGTTGAAGAAAAATAAAGCAAACACAGTGGTTTGCTTCGCAAAAAGCTGCCATATGAAACGAAAATGAAGTAGAACTTCCGAAGTCGAGGAAATTGAAGAAATATTATATGTATATCGTTATCAAAGTTTTGTCGAATAATGGAATTTTTGAAATCGAAGAAATCCTTCCGGGAACTTCATTAAAAGTTAGTTCACAGATCGAGAACAAGCTCGTGGTATTCTGAAAATGTTTCCAACGGTACTTGAAGCGGCCGATAGTGGATAAAAATTGTGTTCTAAGCTACTGATCTCGGTTTCGCCTAAAAGTCTGGCGTCCCGATATAGTTCGAGCTGTTTCCTCTCGATCGCTGCATCCCCCCGGAGCAAACGGACAATCAGATTCAGCGGATTCCCATTTACTTAGATGTACGCTTTCAGACAGAAGAAGAAACCGTGTGGAATGCCTGAGGAACGCTCGTACCCGCAAATTCGATGATGGAAACTGCTTCAGGATGAAGGATTTCGCCGGTGTCGTGTGGAATCTCTTTCTCAAAGCAGGAAGATGAAAAGAAAACCCAGCCGTCACGTAGTCGTTTTCTTCTCTGAATTTTAAAAATGATCCCAAATGCTTTATCGTTCTTTCGAGATAAAATATTTAATTATTTCCTTCTATTATTCCGCATTTCTATCTTTTATTTCTCCTTCATCCGTTTATTTTAATACTTTTGCCTCCAGGCATTTCCCAGTGTAATTGCACGTAGAACGGCGCATTCCAATTAGTCTGATCAGAACATCCGTTCATTAGAACGAGTCTGATCAAAATTGACCCCTATACAGCGAACGCAATAGATGGTGGTCTCATTACACGCAGCGACTGCTGATTAAAATCCTGCGTGTATCACCAAGGTCTGAAGAGTGCGTGACGCTTGCTACTTGGATATCTGTCGCGTCGCTCCATGGATTCGCATTCATGCGAACCGTCCATTCAACGCCGGACACCGACACGAGCGAATTTCAATGAACCTAATCAAGCGACAGCTTTTAATTTATAAGTAGATCGTGCGACGTACACGCGAAACCTTTGTTAATTGCGCGAAAATCATCCGAAGCTATTTTAAAAATGGAACATTGAAATTCCACCTTGTAAATTGTTTAAAATTATTCGAAAGTTGTGAAAGAACTTCGTACAATACTTCGTGAGATAAGTTTTCGATTTTTCTTCCTTCCATCTTCATTAATTTTATTTAAACCCGCATAGAAGTGTTCCCATCGCTTGATAACTCGATTACCCTTTAATTAATACGTACTTTGGACGATCATAAAATCCGCGGCTCCCTAGCGGGGAAAAGAATATGATAACTTTGCTCGTAAACTGATCTCTCCTTTTAATGCGGCCAGTTCAGAGGTGCGATTAAACTTTCTTAAATCTGTTCCCGTGAAAAAAAAGCCCTGTACCACGGTAGCGGTTAAAAAATTGTGGAACAAGAACGGCAAAAATTTTAATTGATTTCGCTCGTAAAACTATTGAGCACGAAAGTGCAGTATTAAAAATAATGTTTAATTCGAAAAAGTTGAAGTAATTAAGTGAACCACCTGTGAATTTATTCCCTCAGAAATGATATGATATTCATTTCGAAATTCTAGACGTCTCTCAGGTTTTTAACCCTTGCGTTTAATAGATTCAAGCTGCTTATCGCGAACATCGTCGCCCTTTACCGTGAATAAATTTACTAGTGCTCTTATCGCGAGTAATTAAAAAATTCGACGAATTTCATCGCGATGAACGAAGTACTCGACTTGCAATTTATACTGATCAATTTTCTCGCACCTAACGTTTACAAATTCGGTAAACAAGCATCGATACCGAAGACCATATTAACGAGCCTGGGGTAATTAACATACAATTATACACACTTTGATGGAAGCATAGAATAGGCAAATCCATGCGTCCCAGTGCAACAACAAGAAACCCCTTACAATCCAAACACAGCTGACGTTCAAGTCTGTATGGTGGCATGCATAATGGCACGGAAGTCGATGCCGGAAACGAAGGGATGACCCCTGTGGCCAGGGCTCATTACTACCGGAAGCGATCTTAAGTGTTTATTAATACGCGGGGAGCGGCCAGTCGGCGTGCAGGTTACCTGTTTGGTTATGCACCGGTTTGCGTTGTAATTAGCGTTGCCTGTTTGGCCACACCGACCAGATACTCGCGGAACTGTAACTCATGTGACCCGGTTGCGAACAGTGAATTACATAATACACTCGGCAGTGACACATACACGCATATATATATATATATATATATATATACACAAGTGTGTATATATGTATATATATATATATATATGCGAATCCTGCAAATGACATTTCCATGACGTATATACCTGCGAAATGAACGGGCCAACGTTGTCGCGCACCACGAGTGTCGCCAAAACACGTTTTAATACGTGCGTGCCCGAGCAAGGTTGCCTCTCTCGAAGAATTAACGTCCCTCTCGAGCCGCGACAACAGTAACGAAAATCCGTTTGCGGAAAATCTCAGAATCGGATAGAGAGCGTTTGGAGAAATTTATATCGACCAGATTTATGGCTATCCGCGACAGAATCGTGGAAGTTTAAAAAAAAACTGATCAGAGGTTGGGCAAAAAATTATTTTTGGCTTTGGGATATTTGGTCTGGGCTGAAGTTGTAGAAGACAGTGGCTTTGACAGTAAACTGTGTGGTACTCTATAGAAATAGTAATCTATAGAAATTAAATAAAAAAATCTTCTATTAATCAATTCACTATAGTTACTCTAAGCCTAACGAGTGTTTTTCTAGTATAATTGTCTAAATACAACATCCAAAAGTTAAAATCCTGCAAAGTAGACTAGTTCTCAGTTTTCATACACTCGGATGTTCTTAAAGACTTTCAGTACGTGCTATACGTATAAAAGCAAAGTTTTAAACACCATGGAATGTTCAAGGTACTTTACAAAACAAAATACTTTCTGTTTCGTTAAAAATACCCCAATCTCATTTTCGACTGTTCGAATATAGAAATACGAAGTTAACAATTTTCAGCTTATTATAATCAGTCGAGGAAAGTTTTCATCCCTCTCCACTGGAACAACTTTACATTTTCTATCCTAAGAGCGTAACTTTTTCGAGACTCGAAAAAGACACATCGCTCTGTCGGGTAGAATATCTTCTTATAGAGACTCAAAAGGGGCGAAATTTAAATATGAACAACGTTCCGTGAATTAGCATAAGCGCATCGATCATAACGTATCGCGAAAAAGTTTTTCGTGAGAAAGAACCACCCCGATGTTCCTTCTTATTTCACAGCTGTAAAATATGTATTAGGCTGTCCAATAAGTTTGTGCCATTTTTGTTTCATGAATATTTACAGTCCGAGAAGAGATTGAATATCGACTTCCCTGCTCGTATCATTTGTAAAATTACAACCTTTGGTATCGCGTTGCACAGGAAATTTTTCCATCTTCTCCGCTGCAAACTTCGCTGTTTTTATACGTATTACGTTCCACGTGCTTTCTTTGTTTAATTATTTTTTCAAACAAAGTACCTTTTTAATAGTAAACGGGGGAAAAATCTATTGGATGACTTGATAGTTTCTCTTGTCGCGTTTGGTATGTAAATCCGTGAGAATTAAATTTAACCTTGATGGGGTGAATTTCAGAGGTAATTTAAAGATCCCGGATGTCTTTTGTGCGAATCCACCGAACCACCCTCGAAAGACGTATCGACGATTACGCGGTTAAATGGTCCGGAAGTATTTTAAGTCGATTGTAACCACGGCCAAGTGGACCGATCTACGATAATCGCAGATTCTACCTGGGGATCATGCAACCCTCGCGATGATCGTTAACGATGATACACGAAATATTAACTACTGTAATCAGCGGTTTCTTGTACGGCAATCAATTAATTTGAATTTTCTCTCGAAAATCTCCACTACTATTTTAAATATTGTTGTCCGCAAAATAAATTTCCAGCTGAAATATTTGCACGCTGTCAACGTTCGTGCAGGTTCCAGGACGGAAATGGACGACAACAAATCAGATTCCTCGTTTTTCTCAGTCGACGACTTCATCTTCAACCACCTCTGCTATACTCTCCTTTTCTTTAATATTTTTTTTTCAAAATCTTTGAACAACGCAATATCATTGCTCCATGCTCGAAGGATCAAAGGGAACGAAATAATAATCCAACTACGAGAGGACTGCGATATCGGTGCATCGTTATTGCTATTTTTGGCAAAGGACCGAAATCTGAACGAATACGTTGGACGTTTCGTTACTAACGAGACTCTTCCTCTCTTTTAGCTTTTCACAAACGCATTGAATGCGCTAAAATAAAAATTCGAACTGGTGTGTAACAAATGAAAATAAATTCTCCCCAAAGAATTACAAAAGCAATTGTAGAATTCTAAAATTTACAAAACCTACGAAGGCATTTCGAACGACAATATTTATATTTCAATTAATTTAACTTCTGTACAGCCAGTCGAAAGACTAGTAATATTTAAGTACTTTCCATAATACATGATTTATTTTTATTTGCATTTCAATTAATATTTTAAGAGAAAAAGCTCGGAAAGAGGAAAGCAATGATCATTTGCACGCGAGAAGCTACTCGTATTAGAATTCTGAAGAGCCTCAAACGTCCACCCTTTCCACCGACTAGGCTATTGAATTGTTAATTTAAATGGGCGCATTCTTGAAGAAATATGCAGACCCGAAGAGGGTCATTTCCTAGCTTCTGAAGCCGATAGATCTGGGTGAAATAATCTTTCCTTCTCAGGATCACTCCCAGCCTTTGAATCTGAGGAAACAAGACCACCCCCGCGTTTCTAAAAACACTGATAAAATTCGTCATAAAATTCAACGCAAGAAACGATCAAACACTGCACAATTATAAAAACACCCTGTACACTCGTTACCGCGGACAGAACACCAGAATTTCAAACAACACGTATCGGAGAATCGTTGCACGATTCGAAAAGAACACTTTTCGCTTAACCGCACCATCTCTTTGAACAAACAGTCGGAGAGAAATTTCGGGGGCGTGACCGGTCGTAAATTTGTACACTTTAGATTACCCGGTGCCACCGCAGCGAATATCGTGTTTTAACGACTCGTAAACCCTCTCCTCCTCTTTTTTTTTTTGTTTTTTATTACATATTATACATTTTGTTGAACCGTCTCTCGCTGGTATATGCGCGCCTCGTTAATTCCATTTAATAAACTGGCTACATCGCGAGAACTACGATACGATGGGGTTGAAAACAGGGGTAAATAAAAGCCTCTAAATACCGTTTCTACATAACGCAAACGATGACATAGCGTTTGCGCGTAACAACTATTCACCGCGTTAAATATTTCCTTTACCGCGTGAATCGCTTTATGAAACAGTCGATGCGAAATTGAACCCTCAAATTTTCGCAAATGTTTCGCGAAGTGGGTGAAATGTTTTTGGGGAAGGATTCTAAGACCTCCGGGTGATAAAAAAAAATATTGCAAATCGATTTCGTTAAATCGATACTTCGAATTTACGAGAGAGATTCGTAATAAACTCCCAGGTGCGGGTTTTTTGATATTCCGGTGCAACTGCACGGCCAGAATCGAATAGACCGAAAAAAAGAATGCAGCAAACATACTCTCGCAAGTATTCTATGAAATAAACGCGTCAATACCGCCACCATGAATTTTTAATACTCGACCCAATATCGAGTTACTGAACGACACTAATATTTAAATTGATTCCAGGCTCGTTTCCATAAAAATGATCGAAAAAAAAGAAATAAAAATTGAAATCCCTCCCTGAATCGAAACCGAGGGGTGTCGATCGATTTTACAAATCCAATTAGCGAATCAATTACAAGCAACGAATATAACAGCGATGTTTATTTATAGAGTAAATGATGTATCGTCCGTACGATTCGTCTTGCGTTTCGCGAATAAAAAAAATATTTTAAAAAACTGGAAAATAACGTGTGAAACCGGTCGAAAAATTAACCGTATCAGCGACGCAACGAATCAAAAACGAGAAGAGGGCGGCCGCGAAGGAGGGTGGGGGCCATTAAAAACAGCTAACTCGACGAATAAATCAAAATTTTTACGGAAGAATAATAACAGAAACTCAGCAGCGTAGAGCGTAAAAGCTTTGTCAGCGAAACCGCAAAAACGTTCTAGCGGCTGGACCGGACAATAACGTGAAACGAATATAAACGAAAAATGCCCACGATGCTCTCCACTTAAATTTATTTTACGCGACACTATTTAACGATCATACAACTATGAACGCGAGAACAATCATCAATTGATACAATCGCGTACTAAACTCGTCTTTTTTGAAATACAGAAACGACGTGCGAAATGTTCAATTAAATCACACCTTTAAAGGTGCCAATGCTTATTATATTTTCACAAATAAATCAGGTTAAGATTTCAAAGACCTTTACTTAAACCATTTATCAATTTCCTGTATTCTAATATAAATAAAACTCAAATTTCCTTCTTTAAAATTAATAAAAGTGCCACTCGTGAAAGATTAATCATCCATCGTCTAATAAAAAATATGTAACTTTTAAATCTTCCAAATATTTTACAAATATTTTGTCATCGTCAATCTGAACCGAGTTGAATCTACAATTTTTTTTATAAAATATTCGTGCATATTTCACGCGTGAAAAATCGATACGTAGCGGGTGTAACACATATTCACTGTACATTAAAGGGTATCATTGTATGCAATAGAAATCGCACGTCGTCCACACGTTTCGACGCGAAACCGCCACCATTAACCCGCTTTGCGCGACTCGGTTCGATCGTAAAACGAGCTGACGAGTTTACAGTAACGCGATACGAGCGTCATCGAGGTGCCGTATCAAAATTACCGGATTATAATTGAACGAAACCGGATCGATGTACCTCTGAGCGGGAACGAAAAGCGCGCGGCTTTTTCGTCGCGGTTCAAAGAGGGACGAAATTTAGAGGGACTCTGTTATCGCTCAAATGGAACGACAAATTAAGAGGAAACGTTAGAACCCGGCTTGGCAAAATCTTCCAAATGGAGATTCACGGAATCTTCGTTAATTCATCCTTCAACGAGGATTATCGCGAAACATGGATCAAAGATACCCCGCGCATCGGCCACGATCCATAACTTCGATCCCGCCGGACGATTAATCAACTGTCACGCGGATTAATTTATCAAACGAATTAATGAACGCTAGTTACGCGTCGAGAGAGCCGCGGTGTTAATCGTTGTAAAACACGCGAGAAAGATACGCGGGCGAAATTGAACGATGCTTGTACCAGCAGGAACAATACGATAAAAAAAAGGGAGGTATGGCTGGGTATAAAATGATACGGAACGAAAACAGGGGTATTCGAAGTCCCGGGATCTATGGAAATTCCGAGACGTTGATTCCAAGAGGGTTTCGCGCGTACGGACAAACCCGCTGCGAGTGATAAACGGGCCTTGAATGGAATTCAGGCTGCCGCAACGCGATACGACTACTTCGATCATGGTAATGGAAACACCGCTCGAATTACCGATTCAACGTTCGCTCGACGATTAACGCCTTTCCACACCCTTAGTTTAGACTCAAAATGGCTTGGGCAATACTTCCATGGCCAGGAATTAAAAATTAAAGTACCTGTCGTTTAACGATGACGGTGAGAATCCCAAGTGAAAGAATTTCGCGGTAGAATGGTAACTAGTGAATTAATTTGTTCGACGCGAATAACCCAAACTTCTCTGTGCAATGAAAATATATACCAAGTCGCTAATTTTACAGCTTTTATATTTTTAAACAACGACCTTGCTAATTATAATTGTTTAAACTTAAAGTGAGTCTCGTTTGTATTGAAATCTGAAGGTGAATCAAATAGTAATCCATCCTCTCTTGCGCGATACAATAGAATTAACATTTAAATCCAAAAAGTTCGTCAGAGGGTGAAACTAAAAAATGCAGGAATAAAAGAATGTACATCGAAGTTATGAATACGTAATACCTTCCAACAAAGGGAATAAAGAAAAGGAATTGATACTTCTCTTTTTTTTGTATTCCATGGGAAGAACGGTGAACGTTCCCGAGCGAGGGGGATGAAAAAGACGCGTGTGCGGAAATCCAAGAATATTCGAAAGGCAAAGTTTCCGCTCGTTACGTAGCCGGAAAAGCTTTGGTCGCGATAAAAGTGCAGTAAAAGGAATCCAGGCTCGCACACGGATCCAACCTACCGACGTCTCTGTCGCGTTAATTGTAATGGTATTAATTACGATAATGGAGATCCCCAACTAGCCTCTCTACCACTTACTCTTATACCCCTTTACCACCACCATCGACGCTTCAACCCTCTTTTTCTTTTACCGACTCCCCCACCCTGCCCACGTTACCCTTCTCATCCCTTGTCCCTCCCCCCTGCCCCTCTTTCTCTCATCCGTTCACGTGGAGTCAATTAAGCGGATATCTCAAACGAAAAATTCTAATAAGCTCGTGGAAACGAGTCGAGCCGACTGTAGAATCCGCGCGCGGGAAAGATCATTATTTTTCGTTCCCCTTTACACGAACCGCGTTTAATTCCCTGCCCGTTAGTTTTATGCTAAATTTAATGGCGTTTAACGGTCCTGGCCGATGTTATACTGTCCTATCGAGCAACCCTTGAACGTTCCGACGATTAAGAGGAGGTGTAATGTTTCTATTTTATTTTCATAGATCTGTCGCACGAATTCGAATTTCAATACGAATTTCAATCTCGATACAACAATCTCGGACACGCTTTATAATCGAATGGTAATTGAGAAACCGAAGACAACAATCGGTAAAACGTTAAACGTGATCCCGAAATCCCGGGCGTAGTCCGGGGTATCTTGATTCCGGTCGTAAATTCGCAAACCCGCCAACCCCGTCGAATATTTCATCAGGGCGACGATTCAATGCTCTCGATAAAACCGTTCCCGCTGCATAAAGACACTTCCGGCATCGATCTTACCCGGGGTTCCATTCGGTGTGCTCGTCATCGATATCATCGCGATCTCTCGTATCAATCTCGTCCTGCCAGTCAGACGAGTGCCACTCAAGGAACATTCCATCGAAAGGGTGGTTTGAATTCCCCTGTTATAGAAAGGGGTAAGAAAGAAAGAGGAACTTCCGAGAATTTCTACTTTCCCTCGTTGGGATCCCTCCCTCCCTCCCCCTCCCCCCTCTCCATCGAATGAAAAGAAGACAGGGAAACCGGTGACGGTGGAACGAGGGGGAGGGGAACGGTGAGTGGCTCGAAAGTATATTCGAAAAGGCAAGTGGGAGGCTTTTGTCTCGACGAAAGCACGAAAAACTTTTGTTCTACCCCCTTGTGTCGTCGGCATCCCGGTTCGAGCAGTGTCAATCGACATCCGTTCCTCGTCCTGCGTCTCTCGCTCGCCCTCCTTTAACCCCCACCCCACCTCCCCGACCCCCCTCTGTCGCGTAAAGAACAATCGGCGATTGTGATTCTTATTAATCTCTCGACTCGTTTCGACGCTAATAAAAAAGTTGGCCGGTGGGTGGTCCGTACTATTCGACACCAACCTTCCCTTTCGAATCAACTTTTAATCTTGAACTTTAATCCACCGACACGAACGATCCCTTCCAACAGATGTCACATCGGACCACACACGTATGTTTTCACTGTGGCAAAGTGTTGATCAGTGATTTTATAACTATTACACATTTATTTTGCACAGAAGAACCATCTTTGAAATCTGAATCGATTTGAAAAAGACGTCTCAGCGTGTTCGATGACGATTTAATCATTTCGAGTTAAGTGGTTGTTTAACACGAAGGGAGAGTTTTTCCTTTTAACCGGATGAAATTAATTGGCTGTGCAACGAATTTCCCAGACCGGGGATCTCTCAATTAACAGAAATTATATGCTGCATTCCGATAAAGCAAGAGGGTGTGCTTCAAAGAAATCTCAACGAAGCGGTTAAAACGATAAATTCTACGAGTATGTCGAAAGGCTTCCGGTGAATATTCATAGTTTTGATGGCCGTCTCGATCGGAATTTTATAAATAGAAATACCATTTTTAGCCCGCAAATTAATGGACGGAAGTTTAAATTAACGAACGTTTCCCTCTCAAAATATAAGGTAAGCAATTTCTACCTGCGTGGTAGGAAGTGCAATAATAAAAACGCGTAGAGTAAACGCGATACGTCTTCTTCGAACGCTTTTAAAAATTCCACCGACGAGGGTCGCGGTCGTAAAAAAATTTACATCCCTTTTTTTTTTTTATCACGCGTTCCCTCGATGTAACACAAATTGAACGATCTAAAAACACGAGTAATCGTCGTACTTCGTTTCTAAAGTGCCGACTCATTGATCGATGCTTATAAAACGGAAACTTTACAGCCTTAACATTTTATTTCTTCGAGGATGTATTAATTTTCAAATAATACGTGCTTTACGATATCGATTTCGCTCGAAAAGCTTTGTAATCGAAATTAGCACGGCCGGCCCCGTGCTCAAATTCAGCAACAAAAGACAACGAAGCAAATAAAGCAACTGTCATAAACATAAACTCCGGCGAATGTTTAAACGGGCCGATGCAGAATGCTCGCTAGGCGGATTTCCATGATTAAATAAATCTGAAATTATTTCCCTGGCCGGAAACGATGCACCGATTGAATTAACACGAAAGTATGAATTACCAATTAACGCGTCCAGGTCTTAATCTCCCTGCTGCACCCCCACCCCCTCGTTCCCCCCTATCGGCGTCGTGATTTATAATAGCGTGCCGTCGCGTTTAATTCATCGGCTACGCCGACGAATTAATTATTCTGGCCAAGTTATAAATGTCCGGGGCGAAATTGTGTCGTCTCCTTGGCGACATGGCTCATCGATGCATTAACGTTACGCGATCGTTAAAAGCGAAGAACGGGCAGGACACGATAAAATAGCCAGGGCCAGGATTAACAGGTTACGCGGGGTTAATTGACCCATTCGTCTTTATTACCATAATACTCTTCTCGTCGCGTTATTAACTCGGCTTCAACGTTTCGAATGGGCGACACGCGTCAATTGTTACGCGCCCGTCGCCCCCTCCCTGTTTCGATTTTCGCGCGTTGTTTCGTGCGCGCGGCGGAGATTTTCGACAACCCTTTACGAGGTTCGTGGACGAGAATTTTGATATTCGTTACTTTGTTTTTTGGAAAAATTACAATTTTGGAATGAAATCGATTCTGAACGATAATTTTGGTACTTGGAACTTCGTTTCTGGGAAAAGTTACGATTTAAAATTGATATTTGAAATAAATAAATAAATGGCAGGACCGTGGCAAATCTGTAGGGTCACAATCGTTAATCCACATTTGCAATAACTGAGGCTCGAATAACGCGAAGGACCTACTGTATTTTTTATCGCGAACGAATATAACAGTGTATAAAAAAGAGAAATAAGCACGATTATATTCAGAATTGCATTCTTTTTATTTCATTTATCAAATGTAACTACGAATTTATTGCAAAAGAGAAAATACGAGGCTCTTTTGTTCGATGGCGATATTATATCCGCGTATTACTCCTGCTTGAAAAATGGTATTATTATTTGCATTCGGCTCGATGTCGTGTTTAATATATCGATTTAGCTTAACTCTCGGACATGTTACATTTTCGCCGGATGTGTCTTTCGTGACGTAATAACCGATAATGCTATGCGCCGCGTGATAAATTTCATTTCGCTCGAAAACCGAGCTGAACATTCACCGATCCGATGTGTTTTGATCCTCTCCAAATCGTGAGCGTGAGACATCGTATCCCATCGAATTAGATTTTTAGACCTCATCAACACTAAATTTCAATTGCTTTGAAATTGCGATCAAAGAAAAACTTTGATTTTTCGAAATTTCAATTTGTCGGGGATAATCGAGTTGAAAAGGAACCTTAAGCCAGGCGATTTCGCTTGGAACGAGGAAAATTATGTTTCCTTTGAGGGGATCGAAAGTAATTTATAAAATATTTTGAAAAAGATGTTCCTGTATTTCCAACTCGATCGAAATTGTAATTATATTTGAACATGACTCGATACGATGCTGTAAATGCGTAACAAACTTTGTAGCAGAGCAGCAATTAATTAAAGTGAATTAATATGAAATCGTTATCATGAGCATTGAAAATCATCTGCAGGTATGTTTATACTCTATAATTTTGCTCACCCAAATCAATGGAAATTAACACGATTTCGAGTAATTAATAAGAGTATGCAATTTGCACACAACGTAAAATCCATTAATTTTACTACCTAAAATCTTAATTTTCAACTACTTCAATTTCTTAAACAAAATACAGTTAAAGTAATTTTTATGAAAAATATAAGACAACTTTCGAGTTATCCAAAACGCAAATCTAATTTCACCTCGTAATCGCAAACAAAGCATCCATCGCAAGCACCCTTTTTCCATCTGCTTTTTTTTTCATACAGTTCTTTACCCGCTTTTTTCCCCGATCGACCAGCAGTCGTGTTTGTTCAACGACTGATTCCCGTTTTTGCCTCGATAATGAGAAATCAACCCGTTTATCCGGTTATTTACTAGCCCCGCGTAAACACTGTCTTATTTTTGTATAATTACCGACGGATAATCAAACGCGAAGCACGACGATTAACTCCACGCGCGGTATCGTACGAACGTTTTCCGCGAAACCGATAAAATCGCCGATGAAAAGCTATTTCGTGAACGACTTTGATTAGGCGGCGGACGAAACTCGTAAAAACCCTTCGATTCGTCCCGTGTTTTGTATTGTAGCCGATTTTTCATCCGGCCTTTACGGCATATTTTATGCCCCGTTTTTACGAGGCGTTCCGTTCAATCTTTCGCGGGGCCGGACCCGCGATTAAACGCGAAATCTGTTTTCGAAACGATCGAAAATATCGGCGAGAGCGCGGAAGGAATGACACGGCTTCGAAACGGGTTAAGAGTTATTTGTTTTTCAGGTGGGAAATTGGAAAGGAAAGGGTTGATTGAATTGCCGAAGGCCACTTTATCGGCGAAGTGTTTGTTACCGAATGAGATTTGTTGTTCTCTGCTGGTTCTCGAATTTTTTTACAAATGCTGTCTAGAATACGGGTGGAAATTTTGATGGATTGGAATTCTTTCGAAAGTGAAATAAAATATCCGAGTGCAACTTTTGTTACAGGTTTACTATGTGAAAATTGTATCACTTTCATAAGCCAGTTACCGCAAAATCCTAAACTTAAAGGGTTAAAGGGATCCCAATCGCGATCGCAAAAGCAATAGAGTTCAATTTGCGTGATCATCGATGAGCACCGCGAGGGATCGAGAGGGTCAGTTTAGAAGGGTAGGAATGTAACAAAAATACGAGGGGATGGTTCGTCGGACGAGAAAGGAAGCCCATTAGCGTTCGCGCGAAAGCGAAGTGCTCGTTCATTCATGGACCTCGCCAGACATAGAGTTGTACTATCGTACTACTATTACTACTACAAGCACCGCTACGATACGGCCACGTCACCACCACTTTTACGCCATTCCAGCATCACCAGGCTGGGGCGTACCGGTATGGGTTACGTGTTCCACCGCAAACCACCACCACCACCACCGGGATACTACACCCCCTTCGTACCGGGTACCACGTTCCTCGCGTTCTTACCGGACCAGTTTCGAATACTCCTGTTACCTATCCCCCCCCCCCCCCTCCTTTGCGTTGTGCGTGTATCGACTACCACCTTGACACTGAAACCCCCCGCTGCTGATGAATCGAATCTACCAAGAAATTAATCACAGGAGGACCGCTTTGAATTACTTTGAATTTCATCGACCCTCCGGCTGGAAGATTTATAAACAGGCTCAGGGGGCGCAAAGGACTGCCACTCTCTCAACCCTTGTATTAACACTCGAGGTTATTTATATCGATCAATTAGTCAAAGTATTTGATATTCAGAGTGGCTGCTGAATAAGCGAATCTACCAAGATATTTATCAGGAAAGGGGTGGGTTGTTTCGAACTCTGCAACTGTACATCGGTGATTCTTTTTTAATTTAACCCCTTTCAAAATTTACTTTAAAATCGTACACATTTCCTGTTACAATTAGCAGACGAACTCGTCACCAGGTATGAATTTTTTGAAGACGAAAAGGAAAACTTACAAGAAGAAATGACCCCTTATGGTGTTTGGTGTTAAAAATCGAATATTAGTCTCGATAGCTTGATACGAGGGTGACATTTTTATTGAGAAGCTTCGAAAAGTATTCTTTCGGGGTGTAATCGTCAAAACGCTGTTTACTTTTCTGCAATCCTATCGAAGAGCAAAGTACGCGCGTAAAAATTCGATTTTACGACCCGGAAGGCAGTTTCACGATAATGGGCGACGGTAACAAACGCTAAGATCGCTATTAGAACGGTATCGTACAGATGTAATTGAAGCTTGCGTTAAGAGAAAAGGGAGGAAAAAACAATTTTTTAAAGGAACAAAGCAGAAACGTTAAACGTTACAATCAGTCGCGCACGGTATCACTGGAGACGAGGAAAATTTCGAAATACCTTTTACGCGAGTATGTGACGTTTTACGATCATTTTATAGATGCTACGCCGCGAATAAAGTTCTTACGACTCGAAATAAAAACAGCCCCCCCCTCAACCCCCGATGTATATGCGTTTTTTTTTTACGAGGAATTCCAAAAACCATTCTTCGCCCGAACTGGAATATCTTGCGGATTATTGATCCCTCGTATCCGCCAAGGATAATCCAGTTAAATATTTCATAAAATGGAAATAACGTTCGACTTTTAATTTCTGAGCACAGATGGAACAGTATTCGAACTCCAAAAAAAGATTTTAATTAAAGTTGACGCGTTCCCTTTCAGTCATTTGTCTAGCTTTATTTCTTAAATTTTTAAATAATTAATTTTTAATATTTTCATTTAATTTGAATAATTGATGTTGAATTAATTTTCAGTGATTAATATTACACGTCTCAATTACTACTAAATCTACAACGCCAGTTCCAACTCCAACAATACGTAATTAAAATACTTAATTAATAAATCTAACTTTTCTCTTGAAGCTTTAAATAATTTTTTGAATTACTAAATTTAACAAATTTTGTAATTTAGTAAGTCATTTTGACTCGTTTGGCAGTTCCAGTGTTAACCCTTTGCGCTTACATTTTAAAACGTAAGATTTAAGATTTATTTATTAAGAACGTAGCAAATTAATGAAATAAATCAAATATACATTTGTTATTCTTTCTTTCAAAATGGTGCTTTTGAATTTTACAAACCTTAAACTCAGTGGTATCCAAAATTGCTTCAAGCGCAAAGGGTTAAATAGCGTTGCTGTACCGAAATTAACAATGCGAAGTCCAACGGCGAATCAATAAATTTATTCATGAATGACGGTAGAAAATTTTGTAAAATTCTTTTACCGCACGTTCTCGCGACAATTCTCGCAAATGTGTGTTAAATATCCTCTCGAGAAGAATCGTCCGGTCGAATTGAAAGGGAGCTCGAATTGAAAAGAAGCTGATCCCCGAATGGGGCGTGATTTCATTTTTTTTTCTTCTCTCCTCCACCCTCTCTCTCTCTCTCTCTCTCTCTTTCTCTCTCTCTCCCTTCATTCTCTCTCAACCACCCCTTTTTTAACGACAGCTTCGAACGATTACCACGTACCGCGAATTTTCACGCGAAAGACAGCCCCTTGAAAACAGTTCAGTTGACCTATTTCCTTCGTTCCGAATGACAGATTGGAATCAAACCTTTCCGAGGGGGATTCTCGACGAAAATACTCGTCTCGCTGACGTTACCGGATGAAGATTGATGCTATGGAACGTTTGAGGATCTGCCGCGCTCGAAAATCAATTCGATTCAACGTTTGAAAAACACACGCACACAGTTTACGGAATGTAACGCAATCTTTCGACGAATGCGCTTCGAGGAGGGGACTTGAAAATATTTACAGGTACACCCGAGTACACAGAGGTACTCGAAACAGCAGCGCACAGCTGATCGTGTATTTGTTCGGATATTTTTTAATTCTAAGGTGAATCGAGATTTTATTCTTCCAAACTTGATATTAAAATTGAATTTATTTTGAGTCAAGGATGAGATTTCAACCCCCTCACGAATTTAGATTTAATATTATTAAAAAATTGAATGACTGATAACACTAATTATTCGATTTAATAACATCGTTATTAAATTGTTGCACGAACTTTGAATCAATTGCGAATAATTGAGAAATGAAGTTGGACTAAAAAATGTAATTTAAAACCTACGAATGTTACAAAGTATGCAATTTATATCGTTTTGTGTACCCGTATTTGCTCAACGTTATCTATTAACGAGTTTTATGTTTCAATAATTTGATCCCTTTGACTGTGTAAAACCATCACTGCATGTTTTACAAACTCTATTCCACGATTCTTTTGCAAAACAAGGGATTTTTATAAAATAAAAACTCGTTACATCTTAAGACCCAATCGAGTGTGCGTTAATGTCGAAGACTTTGAAAGAAACCTTTGTGGAAATTTCACACTTGAGAACACTTTGCATGGTTGACACTATGTTACAGGAATACCTGTATGCAGGATATCAAAGCCTTGACCCTGAAGAGACACCGAACTTGATAACTTTCTGATAACTTCCTCGAGGTTCCTCGTGATCATCCAACGTATCCAAGGTATGTTTAAACAAAATAAAATTGAATATCTCGAAAAGGGTAGTTGTGAACCAAGCGCAGAATGAGTTTTGAAAAGATTTCGAATCTCAAAGTAGCACTGTTTGGAAAATAAAAATTCTGATTTGTATTGGAAAACAAAGGTGCAATCACTGCAATTAACGGGATAAAGAATTGCAAAAACACATTTGATAATCTGTAATTTGTGATATCAATAAAATCAGCCAATCGGTCCCGGTAATCATGCCACGAATAATCCCTGGCATACTTAATAATTTTATCCTCGTTCATTGAACCCTCTTGATCCCTCATCGATCAAATACTTCACTGATTCCCAGCAAAACCTGGCTCACTCTGCACTCAATTCACAGGTCTGATTCGCGATATCGATACCAAATCATCACTGAAATCTCCGAATTCTAGCATGGACACTTGGTCCGCGCGAGCCGGTCTTCGGAACACGTGGCGATCCTCCGCGTTCCCCTCCCTTTTCCATAACAATCACCCTTCACCAAACACTCTCAGAACCTCGAAACGACAGATATCGAAAATCGTCTGCGATTTTCGATCGGATCCAAATGGAAATTCACCAAAAAACGACGAGAGGGTGGTTCGCGATGGCGAACGATTTGAGTCGAACTTTCTCAATTCTCGAAGTTCACCGTGAACGAGCGAGACGACGATTCATCGACGAACAAATTGAATGAAAAATAATCTCACCCCCGCAGCAGCCAAGCCTCGCAGCTTCCGCTGGAGCTCCGACCGTAAACACGCGTCGGTGGTTGATCGCGCACTGAAGTTTCCACGGTGGATCCGGCATCCGACTAGGATCGCACACCGACGAACACGACCTACCTCCCTCCCTCCCTCGCCCCACCAGCCGTCACAAGCCTGCCCACCACCGTCCCGGTGGAACAACCCCTCCGTTTTTAACCCTCCCGCCTGGCCGCCACTCGAAACCGTCACCCAACGTACACCTCGCTCTACCAACGCCACCCTTCCCTCTTTCAACCTGACACCTAGCCCACCTCCGTCAGGGAACAACCAGTGGAACACCGGATGAAGTAGCGTCTTCTTATCTCGAGAGGGTGCGAGGGGTGGTGGGGGCCGATCGTTCGCTTCGCTCCCGCGACGACGATCCACGGTTTAGAATATTTCGTCGATTGTTTAATAATTAATTATCGAAAATCGTCCCATTTTAATTTACTTCTTTTGCTTACTTAACAATGTAGAAGTTGTAGAATTTTGATTAAATAGTTTAAGATTTATAGAGATTATTTTTGAAGAAAATTCACCCTGCCAGCGTGTCTACGTGGTTACTTTAATATTGCGTGTTTTTATTCGATTACATCCATCCCCTGCTTATCCGGGAGATCCAATATGGGGATTTCCCGTTTGATCGACTCGCGTACGATCTCGAACAACAATCGAACAAGATGTTGAAGGGATAAGCAAACAGGGTGCGTTCGAATGAAATTCCAGAGATATCATTTTTCACTTCGATTCGAAAGCAGTGTGCCCGCCGTTAATCCACCGATATCATTCATAATCGTACTAATATAATTACGAATTCATAATGGCGTGTAACTTTCGATCTATCTTCAGAGTATTAAGCTTTGAGCAAAGGAATTTTTCTGATTTGGTAATTAATGTCTAATTTTTTAAGAAAGGCATCTCCCTACCCTTTCTGTTCACAGCAATAAAGAACATAACGAATGGAACACGAACTATCAGAAGTAGGGGGTTAATAGGACATAGCTAATTATCTAGCATTCTGACGCCATCGAGGATTTTAACACGACCATCTAAGAGGCTGGTGCGCAGGGGAAGGTTAACCATCGTGGCGAACCACGAGATCACCGCGAACCTCCAGGCTTCCGAAGCTCTCCCGGTTTAACCCCCCTGTTATACTCGCTGAATCTACACCGATTAGTAGCTGGTATGCGAGCACATAACAGACCTACTCAAAATACCGCGAGAAATGTGCAATCCTGACCGCCTGCCCTTAAACCGATCGAAGTATAAACATTGTACGCACAGAGATTCGAGATCAAACCAAAACAATCGGTGATATCACGTATAAGCCATCTGGTGTGGCCACAATAATACTAATGAAAAGAATAAGTAAAAAAAACTGTGTTCTTATCTTGTGGCAACAGAAATGTACAAGCCTGACCACCTATCCTACAGAAATTCCAGATCAAACCAAAACAATTGGTGATCTCATGCATAAGACATCTCCTATGGCCACAGTAATAGTAATGAAAAGACTAAGTAAATGAAACTGTGATTTTATATTGAAGCAATAGTGAAATGTATCCATTTCAATTTGTTATTTTAATCAAATTTATGATGTATGTACATATGTTTAAAAGTTCAGTCTTGAAAGTTTAAATATTATAGAATTGTTCAACTTTATATTAAGTTATATATGCAATAATTTGTTGATTTATGTAATATTATATTGTAACATGCAATAAAGGGTAAATATATAATATATTCTACTGTTAAAGCAATGTAATTGAATAATGAATATTACTCCAAATATATTTTTAGATTTTTAATAAAACAATAATGAAATTTAATAAAATGGTGGATATTCTACTTACCAATAGTGGATAGATATTAAGTTGAAACAGCACTGGTATTCTCAGGGTCACCGAACCGTGACTTCATTAAGCAACAAATTACTGATAAAAAAGCACACACGAGAAAATAATAACTACTATTACGGGCACTGACTCTACTATTATCCACAATAACACACAAACTAGAAAATTAATAACTATTTCACTTTAAAAATGCAAATAATTACGAGCAAACTGACGTGCGTGCGTCCCCTTCGAACTTTCAAACAGAAGTGCTTGCCGGGTACTACGCACGTCGAAATCGGAAACCAACCGACGCTAGATTTGGCGGTCTTCAGTATGAATTTGAAATTAAAGGCATTTTTAAAACAAATATCACTTTGGTTTAATTATTTGACAATCAATAATTTTAAAAATAATTTATAGACGATGATTTAACGCTAAAATGCTAATAAGTATGCATTATATTAAGAAATTAAAAATGGCGCGAAATAGTCGCTTATAAAATAAATATTCAAATGACTCTAGTAGTAGTTTAGTAAATTTTAAATTATCGAATACAAACTTATTTTCAATTCTTCATTGTTTAACAAATTAATAAAGTTAAATAAATTTTAAGTTTGAAAACTTAAAAAGTACGTACAGAATTTAAATAAAATTGACACAAATGTTATCTATCAACGTCTATGTATATTTTATTAATAGCATACTTGTTTCTGCAATGACATTTACAAAAATGTTAAATAACGTATAAATATATTATTACTACGTATTTACAGAGTATTTTGTTAGAAATGATATGATATCGTAATTGGTATGATATCCAGCATTTTTCCCTCGATCACGGTTTAATCCTAGTTGCAAATTATAAGAATTATAAAGAATAAATAATCTTATTTTACAAGACACGGTTATTAAAATAATTTACTGATTACGTATGGACCCTCGGTTTTAGAAATGCTTCAATGCATATCGAATAAATTATTACAAAACGTTATAATAAAGCTATTCATATCATTCAAGTGTTTAGCATCGCTTATTTTCTATCTTTTTATGAAATCGTTAATATTCTTAAGGCTATCGAGTTCCATTTTATAAAAGAAAAATTCCTTGTGCCTAAAATATAAAGTATTTTTGATTAGACTAGTTTTGTGCGGCGACTAGCGTTCGAAATTACAACGCTCTCTTCTTATTTTACTTCCGGATAATTCCCTCTGATAAAATATCCCGCAACTTTATCCATAATTTTCCTAGTTATTCTAAATCATTCTGTATTCAGTCAACGTTAACGTATTGCCCTGTAACCGTAGCTGTTTGATGGTATCTTCGCCTGCCGGCGAAATCTTCGTTTTCTTCGTTCAACTGAGCCAAAGAAGTCTCAACACCTGGATGCACAGGTGTGACCACGATCTGTTCATAATCGTACATCTTTCTCCTACAATTAGAAAAGCAAAATACACAAATGTTTGTCGCACATTTTAACAACTATTTCTTTCAAAAAAATTACCCCATGAGCCTTAATAACGATATTCTCAGCCACTTGAAAAATTTAAATTCCGACGAAACACCTGGCTTCACAGCGGGATTGGCATGGCCCACGTAACTCCAAACTAGAAACACGACCACGATATTGGCAATAGCGTAACCCCAGTGGACAAGAAACATAATCAGCAATTTTACGAGACACTGAAAAGTAAATGCATATTAGCACCATATTTGTATGATCCAGTTAATTGCGATACTTACTCCTAATAAGGAAAGCCATCTGTTACACAAAGGACTGTACCAATTGCCTAGTTTATTATGAATATGAATCTTTCGTTCTGAGTTCTCTACATTGCTACCATTTTCATCAATGCTTGGAGAAGAATCTATGTAGACATTATTTTCAGAAAGACTGGGATTTCTCTATAAACCATTAAAATAATTACCCTTAATTTTTTCCTGATATAATAATTGGTTAAATATTCGTGTACACTTACATCAAGATTCTTATGTCTTATCCTTTCGGGAAACAAACTGTCCAAGTCGTTATCGGTGTTTGTTATTGAATTACTCCTACTTGCAGAACCGTAATTGCGATCAAACGTTGGCGACTGCGTACGGAACCGTTGTTCCCGGCTCAATTGTATGTCGAATGTTTGCGCAAGAGCGAAATATGCATAATCCAGGCATGCATATGTTAAAAGAAAAGGCATTGTTACAATTGGCGCAAGTGTATTAATTTGTCCAGTAATAATGAAGGCTAATGTAACGACAGCGACAACTAACATGGCGTACACCGGCACTTTGTTTGGTCCTTTCTAAAAAATGTATTTTATCTTCTTATTAAATCATTTTCTTTTTAAACTGAGAACTTTAGAAATCATAAAATAATATTTACTCCTCTTTCCAAGCAGCTCATTCCTGGTATAACGTTTTGACTAGCAATGGACTGAAGAACACGGGGAGTACCGTACATCGCACCCAAGCAGCTACTGAATGACGATACGTAAAGGCCTGCTAACAACAGTACTGAAATCGCTGATACCGTCGATGCTATCATAAAATTTGTGAGAAGCGCGTTTCGCGTGCAAGTTGCTGCGAGAAACATCGAAAAACATAGATACAATAAGGATCTGAAATTAAATTAAAAAATTAAATTTAAGTTCTTAATGGATGGAATATAAAATTGTTTAAGTTATAATGTTTACCCAGTCCCTACTGCTGCCAGTGTACCATTAGGAATATCTGTGGATGGGTGTCTCAAATCTCCACTCATATTGATACCAGCTAAGACACCGGTTACAGTGGGAAAGAATACTCCAAAAACTGTGAACCAACTGTATCCATTTTGATATGCAGGAAAGGTATTATTTTTCAAATTTCCTGATAACCAACCCTCAAAGCCAGCCTCTAAAAACATTCATAGAGTATTTTACGTTTTGAAATACTAATAACATTGCAGGCTATAAATCAGACTGCTTACCAACGTTTATGTGAGTAAAACTTCCAACCATAAAATCTACCCCAGCCAGTAATAAAATTAGCAGAAGTATAAACTGCAGCTTTATGACCCATTTGACACCAGCAACATTTATAACAGATAACAAGATAACAGCAGCACAAGCAAAACCACGCTCTGCCCATGCAGATTCCAAGCCCACAAGGCCAGCCATAGATTCTCCAAAACCTAGAACATTTAGAGCACAGCCCACCGCCTAAAAATGATTTTTAAGTAATACCATGGGCACTGCCATTATACAAGTTTTCCCACCTGTCCAAAACAATACAGCAGTCCAATAGAACCTCCAAATCTTGATCCTAACACGTGTGACAGTAAAAAATAAACTCCTCCACTTTCTACTCTACACCGTTCGCATATTCCCACAGCAGATAGTACAGTTACCAATGCAATGCACACTAAAACAGTTGTAAAACAGGATAATTTCAAGCTGTGAAGCTTGTTGTTAATGGAGAAGAATTATTATTACCAGTACAGAAGATTATTAGTATTGCATTCAAGACACCGGCTTGACCTACTATCCACCCTGATCTCAGGAATACAATAACTCCAAAAATATTGATAAGACAAGATGTAAAAACTCCATCCCATGTTCCAAATAATACAGGTTGAGAAATGAAGAAGTTTGATTTCCACCAAGGATCTGCACTCTGAAAATTATGAGTTTGAAAGAAGGATCATAACTGTTGTTAGTTTGATTACTTACATACTCTTGAGCAAACAGTTCATTTGCTCCAGTTTGATACATTTCAGACGCAAACTCTTCATACTCTCTATTATTTCTAAGTGTTTCATCGTTTCTCTGTGTTTGTACATTGTTATGTAAACCGTATTTAGACCAATCTATGTCTCTGTTGCTTGCAGCATCACCATATGGCAATTGATTCCTTTCACTTGACTCCATATCTCTTTTTTATACAAATGCAATCTTTGTACAGTAGTTGCTTTATTTGTACACAAATTACAAATAAAAAACTGAGAGGCACATAAAACACTTGTTGTTAATATTCATTTTTGTATCATTTATAAGGGTATAAAATACAGTTTGATGGTAAAATTTGATAAGTTAACGTAAGATGTGCCTTATGTTACTGTAACATTAAATTATATCGGATACATATAAGAGTATGTATAATGTTTGGTTGAAATTTGTATTAAACTAGGTTAGAACACAATTTTGACATTTATATGACGGGAAAAGTTTTGTAGGCCTTCACGATGATATAATTATTTGATAAGCTCATCTTCTCCAGTTTGTCGATCACTTATATCTACGTTATCGTTTTAAATATATCACCTACTGGTGACGTGTTTTTCCACGATAGAACGACCATTTCTGATCCTTCTAACGGTATCATATATATAGCTACAAGAAGCGTAGGAGTGATTAGCTCTCCCTACAATTTTTGTAGAAGTGATATACATAGAATTTAGTTCATTAGTTCCACTTGAACCTTTTGAGGGCATGCTATATTTAATATTTAAAAAATGTTAAAAATAAAGCTTATACAACATTTTTAATGCATTAAATTACTTTTTTAATCATTTCATTTATTTTATAGACATCCTGGAGATTAAATAGTTGTTACATTTTGATTTATAATACAGATGAAGAATCTTTCATTATATTAATGTTTTTTTACGTATAAAATTATAATTATTTGTAATACAGGGTGTCTCAGAACTCCTGTAGGAGTCGGAAATGGGGGGTAGCTGAGACTATTCTGAACGTAGAAAGATAAAACATTGTATTATTATAAAATAATGAATTTAATATTGTCCAAGCTTTATTTTTCAATTTTTTTAAAGAGCAACTGAGGACGGTACATGGGGTGTTACCGACGAAATTAGCGAAACAGAAAATTGTGTTTTTTCAAAAACCAGGCCACTTTTCGGATAAACTAAAGTTATAGAGACATTTATAACAACAAAATATTTTATGTAATGGTGTTAAAAAGCCGATTTTTAATAAAATAATTTTTACCGACTTTTTATTTTACCCCTGGCGCCACCTGCGAACAAAGTGCTGAAACTGCTCAAAAATTGACAGGAATCTGCCGTACCTACAATGATTATTTTTTAAGAAAATAATTTTTTGCTGTTTTCGCGTGTTTGAAGCATCTAATCGCTTCTATTTTACACTAATTATCGATTCCAATTGTCCGATTAATCCTAGAAGCCCGAAATATTGAAATATTAAAGATTAAATGTTAGACTTCCGAAACATCGTTAAAAATGGCGGGCTTTTCAAAATGAGTAATGTACTATTTTGATATTTCTTAATTAAATTCCTTATAAAGGTTTATTAATTAAACTTCTGCTTTAATTATTAAACTAGAAGAACTGGTGTATAATTTCTGATTGTTTCAATAAGAGAAAAACCTACATTTATGTCTTTTCTTCATTAATATAACTTTTAAAGTTGTATAATAAACGATTCAAAGCTATTAACATGGATATCGTTCTAATTTTATCATTTTCAATGCTTTCAGTACGATTGTGTATAGCATTTTATTAATTTAAGATGTTTTTTAAGCTGTAAAAAATTAATAACTTTGGGGAATACTCTGCTACTATTATAAGTGCTCAAAAATCACTTCTGTAGTTCTTAAACGAAGGTTTTTCGTTTATCTAAACTATCAGAAATTATACACGAGTTCTCCCAGTCTCATAATCAAGTAGGAATTGAATAAATAAACCTTTTTAAGGAATTTAATCAAGAAAATTTCAAAATGACACATTTCTCATTTAAAAAGCCCGCCATTTTTAACGATGTTTCGGATTTCTCAGTCGGTAATTGTTGATCAGTTTCAGCACTTTGTTCGGAGATGGCGCCAGGGGTAAAAAAATATAATTATTTAAAAAATTGTATAAATAATAAAAAATAGAGCTTGTACGGTGACAAATTGATACTTTTATGATAATATAATGTTTTCCCTTCCTTCAGTTCAAATTTGGTGATCCTAGAACATCATTTAAGTATATAAATCGATATAAACCTGCGCTTGATTACGAGACTCGAAGACTACATTTCAGGGCCTTTATTTATTATTTTCTTGCTTTATTTTACTATATAACACCTATAGCTAGCAGACGAAACATTTCATTCTCAGTGATGGCGAATTTGATGAATCACAGAGCGTAGAGTCTATACTATAGCTAGTATATATGTACATCATTGTGAAGTACGCATCGAAAAGATGGTGGATGGTATCGGGTATTATCGGTGCGTTTAAGTTTATCGAGTCCTAAGCTTTCCATGAAAAGGTGTATCGTATATTTTGAAGGTTGATTGAACAGATTAAAATGGGTTCGAATAAACGGCATAAAACAGAGAAGAGCCGGGACGCCAAAAAGAAGCGTCACCGGAGCCGTTCACGTAGCTATACCCCTGAACGAGAGAAATCGGATAAGCACAGACATCATAAAAAGCATAGAAGAAAAGAACGCAAGGATTATGACAGCGATGGTTATTATCTGATTCATTCTTATTAAAATATACAAATACGTTGTACGATGCATTTCTCAATTTCGCGTAATTTTTTTCATTTTACCGAAACTAACTACAGTCGCTATGCCTTTGATTCAGTTCCGATCATTTTTCTTTTCCCACGCGTTGAAAATGTATCGTTGTTTTATCCGCAGAAATGCACTTATCTGTTTCGAATACAAGATTAAATAATTCGAAGGGGATCAAACCGAATAATATTTATATCTTTGCATAGGTACATAAGAATTTATTATGATGAACGTACAGTGTTTAATGTCAGTTAATACTGTGCTCATTTTCTTTCAGTCGAAATAGTTAATGCACCTCCCCCACCAAAAATCTCTAAGTCATCACATCCGTCAACACCTCCACCACCTGAAATTTCTAAACAACGCAGCCCTTCCCCGGTCAAAGGAGGCGCGGCGCAAAGCTCCTTGTCCATTGAAGAGACTAACAAGTTAAGAGCAAAGTTAGGTTTGAAACCGTTGGAACTTGACAGTGGCCCAAAAGATGATCCTAACAAGATCAAAGATGATTTGGGAGAATTCTATCATAAGCCTGCTCCTGATGTTAATGAGAAATTAAGATCACAAAAATTAAAGGAGAAAATTGGTACTCAGAAACAGAAAAGACTTATCGAAGCTAATCTAGCAAAAACAAAAGCCTTAGGAGAGTGTGACTCTGATGATGATGCTAAAGCTTGGATTGACAGAACCAGACGTTTGGAAGAGGAGAAGAAGAAAGCAGAAGAAAGGGTAATTTTTTACTTGGAATACTTGAAACATTTTAATATGATATTGTAACACATGTAATTATCATGACCTTTTATTTTCATTAGGCAAAAATGTTGGATCAGTTAGATGAGGAATTTGGTATTGGAAATTTGGTTAAGGAAGAAATACATGCTGCTAGAAACACAGCTTACACTGAAAAGAATTTAAAGGGACTTAAAGTAGAACATGACATTGTAAGTCTCTCTCTAATTATCAAAACTTAAACAGCTCTACAGTTCTAAATATTAATTTTATTTAAATGATGTTTAACAGGAAAAGTTTGAAGAAGGTAAAACAGTTATCCTGACTTTAAAAGATCAGGAAGTATTGAAAGACGGCGACGACGTGCTCGTCAATGTGAACATAACAGACGAAGAGCGTTATCAGCGTAATATTTTGAATAAGACGAAGAAACCCGGCTACGACGCGTACGATGATAACAACTTCGATGAATTTGGATTGTCCAAGAAGACTATCCTAGAAAAGTACGACGAGGAGATCGAAGGCGAGAAGAAAGATTCTTTTGTACTAGGGACTAATAATCTTAAGGACACTAAACAGAATAAACTCGATTACGTGAAACAGCGTTTAGCCAACAAGCGACTAGAATCCCTACAATTAGCAGAGCCGAAACTAGCTAGCGAATATTACAACGAACAAGAACTCGCAAAGTTTAAGAAACCAAAGAAGAAGGTAGATACTTCGATCATTTTTCTAATTCAATGTACATGGCTGGTTTATATCAATATTAATATGTTGCAGGTTCGAAAAATAAGGAAAAAGTTGAAAGCAGAGGACTTGATTCCTGAAGATAACGATTATCTTCGAGATCTCGGAAGCAGAAGAACTAAGCGACCTAAGGATGTAAAGGATAACGACAGCTTGGACGTAGACGATTTAGAAGGTATTTTGCAAAGTTTGTATGAATTAAATTTCATTATTTATTATGTAAAATGTATCCAACACAGCACCTCCCGAAGACCTAAGCGGAATCAAGCTGGAAGAGGACGATAAAGAATTGGAGCTGCAATTGGCGCTGAAGAAAGCTCAGCGATTGAAGGAAACGCAGACTGCGGCTATCGAAAAAGTAGTCGAAACCATAAAACAGGAGCCCACGGGTTCTGAAGAGAGTCAGTCCGGGAATATCGTCCTCAACGCCACCGCGGAATTCTGTAGAACCTTGGGAGACATTCCAACCTACGGACTTGCAGGAAACAGGGAAGAAAATGGACAGGAATTGATGGTATCGAGTATTCTTCATTTATATTGAGTGTTATTCGACATTTTCTTAAAATCAAAATTACAGGACTTCGAAATGGACGGGGTCAAAGAGGAACCGCCTATGAACGACGAAGAGGATGATGGTCGTGGAGCATGGAACACCGTACAATTAGGTACTGCTTTATCGTTCAAGTCTAAGAATTACCATTTTGTGAAATACTTATAGTTTTAATTTGCAAGCAGATGAAAGCACGACTGAGCCTGTAGCGATGGAAGCTGCCATCTTGGACGCGGAACCGTCGTTGGGACACGGCGTGGGTGGCGCGTTAAAACTCGCGATGAGCAAGGGTTACTTGCAAAAAGAGGACAGTAGTAGACCGTCAGCGTCCCGTTTCGCGCACCTGCAGGCCCAGAACTACTCGATCGAGGACAAAACTTACGGGTATGTATGGAACATGGCTATCATTCAATACGAGAAGCTTTCTTACAACTCGTTCTCTCGAGAGTCCCTAAAGAAACGATTGTAAGAAATATTCTTCTATTGAATCCACTCCAAAATGCATCTTATTAGACGAATCTCTAGTGAATTTCACTGTTAGTTTAACAGTCGTAATTAAAGCCCGGATTTCGGTGCTCGGAAATGGATGATCCGCTACCGCAAGAGTTAACTACTTTGTCGGAGATGATCAAAGGCCTGAGAAGAGAGTAGGATTAATTGAGGTATGTTTATATTATGCGATTCTATTGTTGCCGCAGCGAGATTCGTACGAACGTTCTAGACAAGTCCGGATATGGATCAGAGTCACGTTAATTTCATTGATATTAAATGATTTCGTACATCCACTTATCGACGGTATGGTCTTTCACGTTATTTTTATATTTGCATGTTTCGATGTACAAATTATGAAGATTCTGTATTAATTTAAATTAAATTATTTTTATATTTACAAATATAATTTACTTTTAAATAGATTTTGTTTTTCATACTTCTGAAGAAAACAGCGCAGTAAATGTTAAACGAAATACACATATTTACGTAAATAATTAAAAATTCAGTATATTTTTATTGACTTGTTTAGATTCGTGTTGATTTAATCGCATAATGTAATGTATCTTCAAAAATTCGGTAGTCTTTTAATTATCATATATGTTTCACGGTAACGTAAATTACGAAACACCGAATTCCATGGGCTACTATAAGTTTCTAATTTGAAAATAAATATCTATCATTCTACCAGATTCGATTGGTAATTTCATCCACGCTTTTTCTTTTCAGAGACGATGATAAGTTTGGCAGAAGGGATCGATTCAATGGACCGACCTCAGAATTCAAGGAGAAGGAAGGTTTCAAACCTAACGTGAAATTGGAGTACATCGATGACGATGGACATGTCCTGAGCGCGAAAGAAGCTTTCAGATACCTTTCACATAAATTCCATGGAAAAGGTCCAGGGAAAAATAAGGTTTGTGCTTTTATCTACATTTTATATCTATCTTTCTAATCTCAAAAGTTACGAGCATATAATTTGTTCTAGGTCGAGAAACGAATGAAGAAAGCAGAACAAGAAGTTTTAATGAAGCGTATGTCGTCCACGGACACACCTTTAGGTACGCTTAATTTATTGCAGGCGAAACAAAAGGAAACTCAATCGCCGTATATAGTGCTCAGCGGAAGCAAACAGATGCAAACGTAAGTCCATTGTATCAGTAAACAACAATGATTTGAGGACGTTATTTTATCAAAATTATTTCTTTCCAGGACCAGTATATCAAAGTCAAAGCATTAAAGGTTTCAAGCTCCAACTTCGATGAAATTTGTATATAACATGTAGACAGGAAGATACTCTTCAGTCAGTACATTTTTCAGACAAGATAAACCACAAGAATTGTCGTTAAATAAAAGCACTTTTTTCTTGATCTGTTAAACTACGTACGTGGTAATAAAGTAACCTTATGCGAGTTTATAATACAGGCGAGTCTCTTCTTAATATCCTTTTCTTTATTGTTCTTAGACACATCAATCGGTCGACGGCTTAGAATATTAAATTTCAATAAGACAATCATTTTATACACTTGAAAAATTGTTATAGAGAAACTTTGTATTTTTCATTCTTCACAGATGATATGGCCCAAATATTTCTATTTGGTAGGAAGGCCTTCGAGACCCGGTTTAAAATTAATTTCTTTCTTTTTTTTTTGGTACAATTTTCGGCATTCTGAATGTATATAAAAAAAACAATACGAACTATACTGTTTTTCTCTTCTTTTTCGACGGGGTATCCTTACTCAAAATATATTTTAATTAAATAAATTGACTGTTATCACAATAAAATTAAGTGGGAAACAAACGATGTTCGCAACTATCATATCTTAATCTTTTTTGCTGTATATATCGATATTGATTAAAATAATACGATATCTATGCTAACAGTAACATGTGCATAAAAACTATGAATATTTTAACATTACTCCCGTTTTTTTTTTCTACACTCTGAATCACAATTTACAATTAAACCTCTGCTATTCCTAATCGTACAAATCACTACTTCGGAAGATACAAAGTTGAATACTACAAAATATTTTATCGCCCCTAGAATGATATACTGATTTATATAAACATTTTTCGCTATGAAATAGTATTATTACGGGACATAGTCGTCCCGTTGGGATGAGAAGACACGCGACATATTTAATCATCAATGAAACACGCGATAACGTTCGCCACCGATATTACTGAGTATTTTTACAATCTATATCGGCCTATCATGCTCTTGAAAATGGTAACGATCGATTATTATTATTAAGAATGCTAAATGATATTAAATATATCCCTGATATCACAAGGCTCTTCTTTGTGCAAAAATAGTAATACTTGATTCGTCGAATCTTGCATAGTGCACAATGATCTTATAAATTGTATGTTTTTTTATAAATATACCTTCGATCGTAGACAATACTTTTAAAAGACTTGCTCACTATCAACTATTCGCTAATATTTTTTTTCTTTTTTTTTTCTTTTTTGGAAAGTTTGGCACTTCTCTTGACGGTTTGCACAAAATTAATAGGAATTTCTTTAATTAAACAAAAAGAATATATATATATTTTCTATTGTTAGCCAGATTGAATAAAATATCGTCAAAAATTCGAATCGCCTTATCGTTAATCGCTAAAACTAGTATCTTTAGTGGTGAATAAAAATACTGGGTAACTACACGCTAACAATAAAAAATATATCATCGATTGAACAATGTTTATTCTTCCATTCAGTATTTATTACTTAATCGAATTCCTATCAATTTTGTAACAACCTAATGTACAATTTGATACTTACTTTATATATTATGGATATGATTTTTTCTATTTTCTCTGGATTCTAAGAGACCCACACCAGTAGTAACACCACCTCGTATGGGCCGCTTTAAATATATTATTTACGAGTATCTACGAATCTATCGTTTCGCAGAATTCAACAGATCTAATATTTTTTGTGTTACCGCCGTTTTTGAACAAACTTCTTGTTACATTCGAATAGATATCCCTTACTCTCCCTTACACGTCGAGATTAATATAAATTATACGAATCGGATAAACGTAACCCTTGAACGACGGACTACGAAGAGAATTTTGTAATTATCACTTCACTTTTGAAATCTCAAAGTACTCCTTTAACATACGAAAGTCCTGCTTTAAAAATGGCGTAAGTTTTTCAGATCTAGGTTAAGATCGGCCCAGTTTCGTCGTCCAAGGGTTAAGCAGGCATTAACTCGAATCCACTCTTCGTTTCCTTTCTTACACACGTACGATCTATATACTAAAATATCCAACTAATCCGACAATTCGTCAAATCTGTATAATACATTTATAAATTGACTTGGTTTTGTTTTCGTTCGCTTCTTTTATCCGCAAGGTATTAAAATCATTGGTATAAGTACCGTAAAAGGGAAGGTGCGAGTCTCAGTGACACTGTCAGACACGTTCGTTTTAAAAAAGAGAAATGAAAACCGATCGTCGTATCAAAAAGTGTTTGTATACAAGAGAAAAAATTACTACGAATGCGGTTACGAAACGTGGAAGTAGACGGCCGGAGCGTTTTATAATACATTATTTTTTTTTACTAACGATTAACTTTTCGGGTATACTTTTCTCAGGTTGGTTACCTTCCAAGGTATCTTCCTGGAGCGCAACATCATGAGTAATTGTTATCTGTTCAACGTCTCCACGTTCTGACTTTGGCCCGTTTTGCTGACAGCCTCGTCCTGGCCGCTCGGACTCGGGAGTCTGGTCGGTCTGATCGATTTCAGCTTCGTGGTGCCGCCGTATCGGAAGTTCACGTCGCTGCAGGTGTCCAGAGGATGCATGGTCCCCGTCATGTTCGTCGCGTCGTCGTCTGTCGTCACCTCCAGCTTGGTGGTGGGTACCTTCTTGACGGAACCCAGCTCGTACGCGGACTTCGAGGACTTCAGCTTCACTTTAGAGTTCAGCGGCAACGAGATCGACTTCTCGATGTTCACCGCTTGGATCTTCAGGTTGTTGTCGTTCTGCACCACCTGCTCGTTGCTCGAGTTCATCGCGTCCGTGATCTGGATGTCGATGTTCACGGTTTTCGGGTCGTTCTCGTCGTTTCGAACGGTCTGCTCGGCGTACTCGTTCCTCAGGGCAGCCAGCTGTGCACGCTGCTTCTGGATGTGGTTGTGCGAATTCGAGAAGAACGACGAAACCCTCTCAAGCTTGGTGGCCAGATTCGGCTGGCTCAACGTTGACTTCAAAGGATACGGCGGGTCCACCGTGTTATTGTTCTTCAAGAAATTGTGAGATTCTCTGCCCGTCGAGTTGCTCTTTATCATTCCCAGCTTGTTGTTGTCCTCGATCACTTTCAAAGGATATGAGCGACTCGTGGAGGTCCTTCGCTTCTCCGCGAGACTCAGCTGAGCGATGATTCTACGAATTTCTCCGGGGAACTCGATGTCAGGTCGTGTTTCGGATAGCTGTTGAATGAAAGCACCCAAAGTGGCGACCGTCACCTCTAGACTGCGATTCTGAGACTCGAGTTTCAAGAGGGCCGATTGCTGCACGGATCGAGCCGTCTCCAGACGATGCAGATTGCTCATGGTGATCTGTGAACAAAGTTTGGTCGAAATAATGAAAAATAGATAATTTACTAAACTGTAACTAGTATAAGAATATTATTATACTATACTCCCAACTAAGATTTCAATATGGTACCTCTAATTGTTCGTTGAGCTGCGCCACTTCTTGGGTAAGTTGCTTATTAAGCAGCTTGAATTTCTCCAAGTTCTCCATCTGTGGCTTCACCGACATCATCTCCTCCTGCAATACTTGGTACTCAACCCTGTACTCGTTCAATTGCTTCGTGATTTCTTGGTCCGGATAGAATACGCGTTTCATCACTCGGTCCAGAACCTCTTTATCGACGGCAGGTACTCGTGTCTAGAGATAAAAAATAAATCGAAACTCGTCCTTGTACCTTAAACACACACGAACAGAATTCTTCTTACTTTAAGATATTCCATAATCTCTTCGAAACTGTCACACGTTAACAACTGATCTTGATGCTCTTCCAGCAACGCCATCGAAACGCGGAAGAGCACTTCCGTGCTTTCCAAAAAGAGCAAATCTGTGAAAATGAATATACGAAGTTTAGAATCTTTGTTGTTATAAATATTAGAGTACTGCCTTTTTCTATTTACCGAAGACTCTGGTTACAAATCCTAATGGGAACTGGCTGGCGAATAGAGTCAACAGCCATGGCGCGGCGTACAGCGTAGGTGAGACTTCCTGTTTATCGAAATGATTATAAATAGCTGGTAACCTATCGTGCAACAATCTGGATAATTGATACAGGTAAAGCTGCAGTTCCGCCATGTCGGGAAGGTACAGTTTCCTTAGGCCTCTTCGAAACATTAAATGGCGCAGAAGAAAAAATGCTTGATCCTCGGACATCTGAATAACAAAATGATGTAAAATTAATCATCGACAATATTCTTCTTAATTTTACAAAATTGAGGTTGTTTTACTCACGTGTAGCAAAAGAACACCAGCGACGAAGCTAAGTCCCTGGCAATACCCCACTTCATGATCCAAAAGCGAGTACGCCTTCAACAAATTGAACAGAGCTAACTGCCCTGGACCTAGGGGTGAGCTGAAATAGGGGTGATTCGGGAAGGTTCGTCCCAAATCGATCAGAATTGCGTGCTGTTGCGACGTAAGCTGTTTCAGAAGCAGATCGTACGGTGTATTGTAGTTTGGAAAATCGCGTGTGTCGATGGGCGGTTGTTTCAAGCAAAATTGTTCTGCTAGGAATTGCCACACTTCTCCTCTCTTTCCTTTTGGTACACCTGAATCATTCGATGAAGACATAAGTTAACCTAATTTATTATGACTTGATTTATTAGCAAAGTTTCTTATGGAGACTTACCTTGTTTAATGGCGTGCAGCAACATTTGATTATCACATTTGGTAGAAACCCGCGACTCTTTGCTCACAAGAAGGTCCCACACTTCCCCCAATTCGCGGGCACAACTACTGAGTTCGTCGTATTCTAGTTTGATTCTCTTAACAGTCGCTTCCTCCTGGCGTACTGGAACGAAAACGCAAGCTTTAGGTTTATTGATTTCGGTGTCAGTCGGTTTTCTCGGAACAAATTGAATAGGATATGATACCCCTAAGCCTCGCGTTTTCCTTCTCCATTCTTATAAGTATTAACTGCTGATTGATCGCTTTCTTCCACAGATCCCTTAATTCCTGTTTCGTTCTGCGCTTCGCGATCGTATGGGGCGTTTTAGGGATACCGATGTTCCCGCTTTTATCGTTCTCCTTCTCGTGATCTTTGCTAGGGGTCACGACGCGGTTTAATATAGCCTGCCGCCAGGAACTGTTCGACTGAACGGGGCTGTTCCCGTCCGTCTCCGTCGGCGACATTTTTGGCGAATTTCCTACCTTTAGAAATCTACAAAGCAAATATTTTTATTAAACTGATAGTATTCCATAGATGGTGATTACTTGATTAAATTCAACTCGTGTTGTTAAAATGTATATTCTGTTACGTACATGTCCATCATAGAACTCTTTGGTCCAGTGTTCACAGTTAATTGTTGCTCCGGCGAAACCCTCAGGGATCTTGGTCTACTGGTTTCCGGCGAGATGTCGACGATCGACGACTGCCGTGAATTTTCGGGGCTTTGGCTACCGCTTTTTTGTATCACAGCATTTAGGTGGCTCGTGTCTCTCAGATGCGAGCCAAGACCGAGGTCGTCCCGCGAACCCTTCCTCTTCATCAGATTATCGAAGCTGTTCGTAAGCGATCGTTTCGCTTTCATGAATATCGTGCTACCGACGCCCACGCTTAAGTACTGATTCAAAAATTCGCTCCTGCGCATCACAAACAAACCTGTGTATCCTTCGCGTGTATTTTTCTTACATGGATCCGTATGAGAAGCGTATAAATAAAATGGTTACCTGTTTTCAGCGGTATCGTGGACGTGTCTGGCCTGTTTCGCCTCGCAGTGAGCCCGCAAAAGTCTCATTAAAAACTGATTTTGCTCGCGCAACGTCGTCCCGGTGCCGCCGGCGGACTCGGCGTGCTTGTATTTGTTAACCACGATTTCCTGCTCGTCCTCCGGCAGCAGTTCCATCCGCGAGAAGATTATGCTTTGCGTTCTACGGTCGTTCTGGCCTGGAAAGCCGCGCAGGAGACACGCAAACTCATTATCCGTGGTCGGACCGCGATTCCATTGTAAATCAAAGAAACGAGAAAAATACACAGGAAAAATTACCATCGATCTCCTGGCATAGTTTGTTGTACCAATACATAGGGCAGTGCTCGCATGAAAACACAGGGTATCTCTCTTTCCTCGTAACATCGCATGTCCCGACGAATGCCTGAGAAATAGCTGAAACAAAATGACATATGCCTATTAACACTTTAGCTTCACGAAGGCCATTACTATTTCATTGTTACTCTATGAAAGTTGAAGTAATGAGGTAAAATTTTATGTTATAAAATTGTTGCCCCTTCTTTATTAGGTACTTACATTAGGCACTCATAATGGTAATACTTGGCTCTAAAATGACAAAGTAACTTCTGCCACTTTTTAATTTGAGAATAATTTGGAGGTGCAGCATATCTAACTTTCATTATTTCAACAGTGTTGTAAAAATAATAATCAGAGATTTATTAATCGCTTTTCAATCAACGATCCATATTGGAAAGTCGATTAACAGACTTCCAGTTGGTAAAGCGTTACATTGTCCAGTTTACAGCTAGGAAAAATTTGACGCGGAGTTTATCTCATAAAAATGAATCAAAAGGAGCTTGACTTACCAGCAACAAGGTCGTCCGCGACCGATTCCGACTGACACTTGAACACATAGCCGATAAAGCAGTCGATGCTGTTTTCTTTGCAAATAAAACCAAAGTGTTCGGGATTTTTCACTCCTTGCACGCAGCTCGCCACGTCCCTGAGCTGCTTGTGGAGCAGCACCAGCTTTCTATCCGGGCTGATCAATCTCAAATCATGTCGGCCTACCTGAAATTCATCGTCGTATCAGGATATTTATTCGACTATCAAACGAAAGTTTGAGAAAAATGTCACACCTGGAAGAGCATGGTGCGATTATGCTCGTCGCTCGATCGAGCCATGGAATCCCTTCGAGGATTCAATACGCTGCCGGTGGACGATGCCCTGTTTCGCATCACTTCCGGCACATGCATGGAATTGTTGTTGTTGTTGTTGTTGTTCGCGGCATCCCGGTTCTCCTCGCGTTCCTCTTTCTCCGCGGGGCTGGCATTCTGCGGCTTTGCGAACGTCTCCACTGAGCCGGTGAGCGTCGACGGCACCCCCAAAGGGTTAATTGGTGATATGATCCCGCTTCCCGAGACATTCTCGATGCTTCCTGTTTCGCTGGCGCTGGATTCCTGAAACGATAACGATGCTGACACCTCTTTCTCTTCATTTTATCCATTCTCTCGATAAGGGTGATTATATGACTTTATTCATCCTTTTATTTCAAGATTTGAGATAATTCGTGTGAAGTAACAATTAATATCATGTATCAGTGGGGAGAGCCAAAAATGATTAACTTACAGCGCTGTTTCTCCTGTTATTGGAAGACGTTAAAATTGATTGACGTTGATACTCGGCGAGGATATTGTTCGTCGATGATCTCGATTTCTCAAGACCGTGAACGCGAAACCTTACCAGCGCATCGTCGATAAAGGCCTCCGATACCTTTGGATGAGACACCTTGATTTTACCCACGTAAAGCACCTGGAAATAAACCTGAATTAATAACCTTCCACCCCTGGTTATGAAATATTTTTATACGTTCTACGTGTGCCTCATTTAAATTTAAATTCTATAAAATGATTAAGAATGAAATATTTGACAATTTTTTTTGAAAACTTAGAACAGTAAAAGAACGATATATTGTAAGTGTTGTGTGAAATTCTTGAAAATCTTGTTAAAAGGGGGAATACCTCAAAAAAGTGAGAAGAACTGGCTGATATGTTAGCACCTAGAGACATCAGGCTGGCCGCGCTGCTCTGCGATCTTTGTGGCGCATCCCTGCCTTCGAATCGGGACGAGGCTGATTGCGAGTGTTCCTTCATGTCTCTGAGGAATTGCTGAACCTGCGAGACAAAGAGGGGCATTGTGAATTGCAATAACTCGCACGACATGTCATTAGACAGCGTTCACCGGCTGCAGATTAATCCTCGTCACGCGACAACGGGCAACAATCGCGTTAGTAACCTTCCTGTCCGCGATCACAGTCGTTGCACCTTAAAATCATTCGATTCACCCTCGAATCCTATTTGGGCGATTCGTTTCGACGGCTGACTGTGAAAGAGGATTTTCGAACGTTTGTTTATCGAACCAATTACGTATTGCAACAATAAATTTCTAAGAATAGATATTCCGGGGAGGTGTTATTTCTAAAAATTTACTTTGCAATGTTTCATTAGAGAAAATGGTACTAAGCACACTAGGGTACAGTAAATTTTCGTAATATAGAAATAAATGAAAAATATATTGTTGCAATCGAGAAATATTATTTGGATGAAATATAAAGAAAGGAAAGCGGCAAGTTACGTACTTCACTTTTACGAAAATGAAAGTTTGTTTTATTTTGTAGAAAAAGAAGTAAATCGAGTCGATGCGTTGAGAAAAGTGCATGGTGCACGTACGTTTACATAATTCGCGTATGTTATACAACGGCAACGTGACAGACACGCATCACTCATGCGTTGAACATCGAAAATTTCTTCACGATGAGAAAATTTATCCCAGAAATAGTCCAGGACCGCGGCTTTTCTTAACTAAGTCAGCTTGTACCATTAATATACAAAACGGATTTCGCAAGGAAACGTGGACCAAACGTGACCAATGGCCGTGGGACCAAAATAACCTTTATTTCAGGAGCCACTCGTCGATCACATGGATTTCCTCTTCTTTTCCTGCTCATCATTCCTCTTCCTCCTTCGTTATTAACAATTTTCACACGCGTTTGCTACCGTGTACATCCCACGTAAACATTACCACGACCGATTAAACTTCCTCCTAGAATAATCTTCATAATCGTCAGATTTTTAATAAAAATGTTAAAGCATAGCTTATTTCTTACATGGACATTATTTTTCTATTATTTGTTTTAAAGTCCCACTATTTTGGGATTCGAGTTCTCAAAATAGAATTTCCTTGAACTTTCCTTTTACTTTTACATGAATGACTTGAAAAAACAACTTGAAGCCACACGAAAATAGCGTTACATAAAACATTTTGCCACAACTTTAAATATTTCTTGGGCGCTAAATTCATCAGAGCGTAACACGGAAGCCCATCAAAGTCCTAATTACACCAATTTGGTTTTGTTAATTATCCACGTGAAACTGTTGTTTCGTAACAGTCCTAGGCAATTGTACGCAATAAAATAACGAAAAAGAAGATGATCGGAAGACGAGCGAAGGTAGAATCGGATACGAAGAACGAATCGATTTTCTTAAATGCAAACAATTTATTATGCAAACGATAGTTTCGATATCGAGTGATTAGCGAGGGTACGGTTACATGATATAGGCTGACTCGATCGATCAAGAAGCAATTTGTATCAATAAAGAAAAAAAAGAGAAGAAGAAGAAGAAGAAGAAGATTATCTTGAAGGGTAGTTTTATCTCAGGGACCGCGAGGTCTTCGGCTGCGACAGGAAAATCTCTAGCAGTTGCTGACACAGAAAGCAGATCGGCACAAAGCGATGGGGCTTCTTTTATCCAATTAGTGCTAGACGAGCTCTTTCGTCTTTTCTTTTATTTTTCATTAAAACGAAACACATGAGAAACAAAAATACTGTAGTCTCGCGCTCACGTTTGAACAAGCACGGTTCATCAAAAATCCAATTTATCTTTTCATTCAAATATGGAGGTGCAATGGGTTAAAAAAGGCATCATTTCAATTGATTGTTACGATTCAAGCACAATTTGTTCGCGACTCTCCATTTGTATGATAGTTGCGACCACTTCCGATTGATCATCGCCAATTCCAAGGTACACGCGTGATCATCGGGAGCCATGGCCGTGCGTCGTGATACGAATTGATTGAATTCACGTGGAAAATTAGATTGAAACGTCTTCGAGACCGACCCCTCCGACCCGTTGCGTTACGGGTTGCGGTTAAATGGAAACGACGGTCTGTGAAAAACAAGGACGAGCGGAGAAATCGTTTCCGTTCGCTTTTCCGACGCTTTTCACGGCCAAGAATTTTAACGCGGCGATGTTTCATTTATGAAATCATACAGCCGTGAATCAGACGCCATTGTGAAACGCCTGATGCGAAAGTTATTTGTCTTCCGGGGTGTCTCGTGTAATTTAAGAACGTCTCGAGCCTACCTTCAAAAATAATACAAACTCGATAAAAATTTTCTTTAAAAAATAAAGTAAGGTAACTGTTGCTAGAATGTTATGACCCTCTATACGATTTTTATGAATTCTTTTCCTATTCGAAGGAATAACGGAGTTAATTAAGGAGACTCATCCTACATATTAAATACGATGTTCTTAATAATGGTTCATTGTACGATATATTAGCTTAATTAACCGGCATTGTTTGCGCACGAAAGTATGCACGGTATTTGTCCCACGAACGTCTCTGTGACTTCTATTTGGAAAAGAAACACGAGTGCTCCGTTTCAGTGCGCGCCAGGTGTCGGCCATAATTAAATCCTAATTGCACCAGGCCGTTGCCGTGCTCTCTGTACACGGTTTCAGTCGATTTCACGTTGAAAAACCGTACCTAGATCACGTGGAAGGTCTTTGATCCTGGTTGACACAATTTCCATTGAAATGTCGAAGAATGCGTCACGCGTATCTACACTTTTCTTACATTTTAAATTAAAAAAAAAGAGAAAAAGATAAAAATAACCTTCACGACCCGACATCGTAAACGAATGCGCATAAATTTGCTTTCCATTCAAAAACGTCTGATCTTTCGTCCACTATCTGCATTCATAGATAGCGATAGAGAATTTCAATGTATACTTTATTTATTGAGTCGTAACCTCAGTTCGTAGCCTTTTTTTCTTTCAAAATTATATTTGTTTGCAATGAAATTCTTTGTACTCGTCTCAGTATTTGAGAATTAACATATATTAAGCCTAGACTAGGTTTAGTAATTTAATAATTAATATTAAATTTAGTGATTTGGTAAATTAATCATCGTTGCTTAATCACTTTCGAATATAAGGTAAGTGGAAGAACTAACATCCCCTAAATTGCCATTTTTCTTAGATTGTATACCAAAAATTCTTTCTCGGCTACGAATTCGTGTTATAATTTAATAATTTAAGGAAACATTATTTGTCATTTGCGAACGGCCGAGAAAATGTTCTAGATGCATCCGTTTCGAGACGTACAGCAGCCAACTCGTCTAATTATATGCAGACAGCTTGTCGCTCCTAATCCCTCCACGAATACCGGAGCTTTCACTCGCGTTGTTTAAATACCAAGATCTCACGATTTTGCACTGTAATTTTATCAACAATAAAACTATAATTTTGTAAACAAAAACATAGTAGTTTCGTGAATTCACCATAATTCAAACAGTTTTCGAAGAAATACGTACTATAATTTCACAAAATTATTGCTTTAAAGATTTCCTTACGATCCATCTAGCTTTAATGATTTCCAGAATCGAATCCCAACAATCATAAAAAGAATCTACAATAAATTTCGAAATATCACCGGGGATCGTACAATTTTATAGTTTTATTTTAAACAACCGTCATTATTGTTCAACGTAAAATAAACATCCGTCGACGTAAATCTTGCTCGGATTCCAACAAAAAAGAATAGCGTTATGTAAGAAGGAAAAACCTTTTGGCGATGGGTTCGTGAGAAATGGTGTAAATAACGTTTTTCTACGGCCAGCGGGAGATCTTATTCCCGGTTCGATAAAACGCAAACAAATCGGTTGGTTGAAAACGTATATCACCGAGACGAGGAGGCGCAGGGTACTTCTTGCACGTACACGTGTACTGCAAAAAACAGCAATAAAAAGAAAAGAGAAGGAATGCCAACGTATCACTCCTACGTGACCAAGTTAACATTAAGTCCGAAACAAGGTGCCTGCACAACGATCCACCAAGGTGTACAGGGTGTTGGCTGTAACTCGAGCACCCAAATTATTTCTGATAATATTGAAATTCGCTAATAATCAAATACATACCTTAACACTAGAACTACCAAACGAGTCAATATTACAAAATTTCTCAAGACATTTTTGTCACAATGCAGGCTAATTGTTACTAGGACTTTGTTTTCTATTATAGCAGCGAAAATAATTTAGGTGCTCGAGTTAAAATTAACACCGGAATTATTACCTCAAATTATCGGTACTTTGTGGCAGTAACCATTGTAATCTATCGATAATACGGGTGCAGATAATGCGAGTTAACGAGTACCTTCTCTTGCGGCTATCGGGCACCCATTAGTAGATTTGGGTGCCATCAGTCTGTGTTTTAAACAATTCTCTTTAATCCAATTACTTTCTTTGTTTCTTTCATAGAATATAACTAAATAATTTGTAAAATTATTGAAAATTATTTGAAAATTTAGAACTTTTTTATTACCAAACGGTCCATCATTAACCCTTAACCTTAACAAACTGAAATAACAAAATTCCATAAACTTCAAACGATATTTGAGTTGGACAACGTTTTAATAACCCGCGGTTCAAAGGTTAATTGCGCTTCGATCGCATTTTTAGACACACGCGTCCCGTTTCCTCGTAAAAGGGGTTACGGCGATGACTTTTTTAACGGAATAATCGAAACACGGCCGGTAAAACGGTCTCTGGCAGAGACTTAAAATTCTTGCTGGTTCGTCCGCCGCTGTAAATTTAGCCCTCCCGGTTCCACGAACCTATGGTCCCTCCTAGCCGGCGAACGGAAGCAACAAGAAAAACGGAAAACTGCATCCAGCCTAGCGAACTTCCTCTCCGGCTCGTGTGCAATCAGACGCAAAAATCATCTCCGCTGATAAGCTGATAACGTTTGCGACCAAATAATATTACGATATCGGTATCGATACACCAAATGTTGGACTCGTGCCTCTTCTCTCGCGTTCCACAAATATGTCTCCAGCTCTTAACCCTTTTAAAGGTATCTAAAGGTGAGTAAATTCTGAAAAATATAAGGTACTGATCCAAAGTAAAATAATTGAATTTTGAACTCGAAGTAGCAAAACACGAATTCGATGTTTTGTTCAGAAAATTTGTAAGTATGTTAACACATGAATCACCGTGTTTCTGTTGGTCACTGTAAAGACCGGTGTTGTTGATTCGCGTATGCCTGAGGTCTAAGAATACCTCTCGTTGCATTCTCACCTCTACCTTGGTGAAAGTTACGTAAAACATGAAATACAGTCTGAATCGGGTTTGACGTAATTGTTCCTTGGTCGATCCGCTCACCTAAGCGCACGCACGGCCAAACGTTTCAACCCTTCGATTTTCGTTCTATTTCTTTTCTGTACTCAATCTAAGTCTCGTTGAGTACGCTAACGGGCGGTCTCCTTTCAATTTTCGGAATAGACGAATTTCCACTAATAATATAATTCGAGTTCAGTGCCAGGAATCTCGAGTGTGTTGGGCTGTGGCTGTTGACGAGTGTCTTGTTATTCCCAATGAACCTAGAACTTGTATTTTTGCAAAGCTCCCGGCTTTTTTTAACTATCCTTTACGTAATTTGTTCCGCGAAACCAGAACGGATGGCAAAATGAAATCTTTTGATTTTTCACAAGAAAAAGGAATGATTTTCATTATCCTGCACCATTAGAGTCTACGAAATTCGACACGACCCAATTGCCGGTTTCTCTTCGGACTGTCTTTACCTTGAGGGATCTATGTAGGCTAATTACAAAAAAGGCGATTGTTATTCCGGTGGCGCAAAAGTTTGCGAATTCACTGATGCGGGACAATGCGCACGAAAAGGAGGGAAAGAAAGGAAAAAAGAAGAAAAGAAGTAACGGTCAAGGAACGAATCCGTTTAGCGAAGAAGCGGGCTCTCTTCTCGGTTACTTGTGCATAAAATATGAACACCGCCTGTAACTACTTCCTACAGCACGATACCGTACTCCTATCTTAAATAATAAATAATTTAATACTCGTAGTGATCATTTCATACAGGAAAATTCATTCTTTTTTACTGTCAGATAAAAATTGAAAATGATACATAAATCCCAGTAAGAGTAACACACTGTGACTGTAATTATTAGAGACATAAATATTTATCTTCAAATCTGAATTTCCAATTACTATGATATTTCATGCAGTTTGTGTTATTTTTTTACTCCTCTAATAATCGATTATACATAGTTCGACCAGCGGTGGCCCCCAGAACAGTCGACGCGTTAAAACTTGAAATGCCGCAGTGAAAACGTACGTAGCACGGCATAATATTGTAATTATTCAGATTACGATCGTTTCGTTTTCCAATTTGAACGCCGCACCTTGCAAAATTAACGAAACACCAATGCTGGTTAAATTTCACTTAACAAGTAAACTGTCATGGGAGTCATCGCCTTAAATTCGGTCAAATAGAATTAATATCAAATTAATTTATTGCCGTGATATATCAAACAGAAATAAATTCTATTCTTGCAATTAATTTCAATGAACGTTTAAAAAAGGCGTTCGAAAAGAAAATATTTAAGCTTCAAATGGTTTGTTGATCGACTGAAAAGCTACTCACTGCAGGCTTTTTGCCAATAGCGCTTGTATCGCTGTACGATGTAACCTTCATGTAAGGACTGGAAGCGGATATCGGCACGGTGATCATTTTTCCGTTCTGCGCTCTTTTTGATTCTTCCCATCGGCAATCGAACAGTCGAACACGTCTTTAATCACTTCGAGTCCCGTTCAACCCTTCCCCCAATTGGTATCTGGCACGTTTTCACGGTCACTTTCGGCGGCACGAATTTTCCGGGAAATCGACGCAGCTTCTTGTCGATGACAAAATAATTCTTTCCAATGATAAGATTATTACGTTTCTTCGGTACACTTCTGCGTTCGATAACGATGAATGTTAATTTATCAAAGAATTTTCGGTAAAATTATCGCCTTATCTCATCAATTCCCAATAATCGAAAATTATTTTGAAAATGATTAAAAGGAAAATAAAAAATTTGATAAAATTTCATTAAAACAACTCGTACTATTATCTATAATTAGATTAGACAATAACAATTTTTGCACAGGCTCAGTGTTTATAATTATAAATAACAATTAGCGATCACGAACGGTATTGAAAAATATTTACGCGCAACTTTGGGCATTCATGGGCAAATTAACACGTTGACTGGCGCCGTGTGTAACGAGACACGCTATAATTACGATTATTCAGAATATCGTTTCATTTTTCATCGTGAGCCGTCCACTCGCCGCCAAGCGTAATTAATACACCATGAATGTTGTACAAAACTTTCTTTAATTAGCTTTCTATCAATTATCCCATTATATTAAAATTCATGGTGGCTTCGTGTCGCTCGTGTCATTCATTAAAATTCATGACTCCACGCCGTTCAACGCGTTAATAATTTGCAGGCGATCAATTTTACGCCGAAAACTTTCAAGATTGTTCACAGCGATCGGTTTCTACACACACATTTGAGCGAACCTAATTTCTTGATTTCCACAGCAACGCTTCGGGTCTATCGAATTCACAAGACGTCTAACGAAAAGAAAATCGTGTATTCTCACTTTGACGCGTCCGTCAAATTTTAATGCAACTTGAGACTGTCTTTTTTGGGGCACGGTTTTAATTAAAACTCGCGTCCAGGAGTTTCGAGGTTTCGCAAAGTCTGATCCCCGAGTCACTCGCGAAGATTTCAGGGATACGACACACGTCCAAGTTTCGTGGCTAGCGACGAACTGATTGCAAAGTGTGCGAGAACCGAGAGACAGTGTCGAAACGAGGTCCGTTTTCGTGGACCCGGTTGTAACACCTTTACCGACGGACGAGCAAGCGTCGACTGACGAGTGGAGGCGCCGCGACGCCCGACGAGAAAACAGAATGGACCTCCTCTACTTCTTGCTCGTCGCGGACCCCCCCAGGTAACATCGCGCTGAATTATTCTTACGCGAAACAGGGTTAAGAGGTTCCTGACATGTGATCGATTTACGGCTTCCGTTAGCAAACATCTTCTTCCATCGTTATTAATAATTGATCGATCTTCTTGCTTGATTGCTCGTCATTGTTTACCCCCCTCGCGACGTCGCAATTTCTTATTCGTCAGTTATTGTCACCCTGGCTGATGGGCGCGTCGAAACAAAAGTTGTGTCACTGAATAATTTAAGGCTCGAAATTAATCGGTTTACCATCTGGAATTTGCAAATTAGTAATTACTTAATTACTTTAAATGGTTACATTTGAAAATTAACCGACAGAAGCCTTAATAATTGGAATTTCAGTGTGTCTGACCACACACGTCTGGTTTCACTGTGGCAACGTGTTAACTAGTCCATATATCTAACAATTTCGTGACGAATTTCATAAAATTTTCAAATATAATTCTAATAATCCTTTTTAACATACTAGTTAAGGAAAATGTATACAACCAAAGTATCGAAGCAGTGACATTGAAAAAAAACATCTTGTTTTCAACGTGTCCGCCACTTATCTGGAATTAAGCGGCCGATAAACGCAACGAAATCTCGGTCACGTCGTTCAATAAACAATTACAGCATACACATTCGATTATAAACATTCCAGGCGGGCAGTAACGCGCGAGACCAATCGCGTTATTTCGTCCCGAGGACAATTCAAGCCGCTCCGACACGTATGCTCGCGTTACGTGACTTTGTCGGTTTGATATTTTTCCCCCTTTTTTTTTTCGTTTTTCTTTTTCGATTTTCAGACAAACTTTTAACGCGTGCCTGCACGCTCATAACATTTTGCACAATCTTGCCCAGCCACCACCGGGTAACACGATTTGCAATTCAAACGAGGCGTGCGTCCAATCGAAGGAACTTTTCAACGCGACCGAACGGGACAACTCCGCGTACGACTTTCACAGACAGAGAGTTGTAAATAAAAATTGCGCAACACGTTTTACCGTAAGGAACAACAAATCAAAAGTTGTTTACGCCCCAGAGCTTTGTTTGTTCTAAACAACGGTATGTGTACGCGATAAAATTGTTGATCAAGAAAACGCGCCAACAGGGTCGAAAATCTCTCTTGAATCTGAGAGATAATAAACATTGACAATATTGCGTCGATTAGGTTCCAGATGGTGGTTTGTTGCGCGAGAAATTTCCAGGCCAAAGTAAAAATAATTTGCACTCGATTAGCTCTTATTTTCAAAATTAAAAACGAGAATTTCATCAAAGTTATCCCAACTTAAAGTATGATTCCTCCTCTCGCAATATTTATTTATTTATTGTTTTCAACAAAAAATGGGAATACAATTAGCATCTCGTACGTCGCAATAAAATTTACGTAACCGATTCTCAGGTTATTATTATGATTTTTTTTGGTTACGCGCGAATTTGAACGAAATCATTTGCAATTGAAATGCATCAATCATCCGATGTTTTTCTTTCGTTGACGAGCTGTCAGCATCTATTGCACCGCGAAGGATGTATCCTGCGTCGTTAAAGTTCGCAAAAGATTTAACGAAACGCGCGTCGGGAGATGTTTATCAAAACACTTGTAAATTACTTTTACTCCCCGGCGCAGGAACATTGAAAATTGGCAAAAACACGGCGGTCCGTCAGTAGGCAGTTGTTTCGCGTATTTTTAGACGATGCCCGCTCCTCGAGTTATATTTCGGTAACCTTGTATTTTATCGATGCATCGATGTAGGAGGTGGACGTCACCGTTTCGAGTATCATCTCAGCGATTCACGTGATCTCAAGAGACAGTTTTCAAGATTTACGAGCCTCCGGGTGAACGAGAAAAGTGGCCTTGGTTCATAGGTCATCGAACCTTTTAAAAGATCCTTTTAATCATTCTTGAAGACATACTGACACTCAAAATTTAATCTACGTTCATATTTTGTGATTAAACTGTTTAATTTACATTTTACGTATAGAAATTGTGAACCCCTGACTCCCAATTCCAGCGTAAACGCGGGGGATTTGAATCGCGGATTCATTTTAGAGTCGAACCAGAAGGTTTTTAAAAATATTCAGCGATTTAAATAAAAAATCTTTTTTTCTAGGGTTATATTATTACGCTTGCAACCTTTTAAAATTATACATTTTTCTTTTTACTTGAACTATGCAAACTATTTGCGCTGATGAGTACATTCTTGGTTCGAGAATGATGAAAATTATCACGTGTTAATTAACGTAAACGTGCTCGGTACACATCTTACAACATTTAACTTCGCAGATGGTGTATTATCCCAATACCGACTTTGAGTAAAGGAAAAAGAAGAATTGAGGATTCTCGACTAATATTCTTCGTCAATTTCGCGCGATTCAACAACGAGGAGGAAATAATTAATACAGCCACGGCGCGATTAAAAATATTCATGAGCTGCAACATTCTTTATGTAATCACCATTTTTTCATTCTCCTCCTGTTAATTAAAATTCCCTAGCTGAAATTAATTGGCACCGAGAAAGCAATTAATAGAGCTGTGATTATTATTGTTCCATCTATAACTCGTTTGACATACCGAAAGCCGTGTTGCGTATAAAAGAAAGCAGAAAGAATTGTTTTTAATTTTAAGAAATTTAATATCCCATAAAATATTAATTTCGTACGTAAATAATAATGAAAAAATCGTAGATGGTTCAGTTTCAAAGCTAAAAAAGACATTTTTCCCGATTCCCTGATTTTGGCGCGAACGAAGGTTCATTTCAAAATCGAACCAGAAATTTTTTAAACGGTTTAAATAAAAGAAGAACAAAGAGAAATGAGAAGAGTTACGCAACGAAATTCTACTTGGACGATAAGAACTTTCAAAAACGCGAACGACGCGGCACGACCTGTTTAACCGGGCCGAGTTTTAATTATAGGTGTGCACGGTTGCTGAATATCGTAAATTAACGGCCAAGAGATTGGTTCGTCCGCGAGACACGGATCAACAAATTTTTTTTATCGAACGAAATCGTTAAGACATTATCGTGTTAGTGTATCAAAAATGAACAATTCTTGTTTTTTTAAATATCTCAGGAATTACTAACTGTTTTAAAATTATTCCTAAACACTTTTTTACGAATAGATCCGTGCAAGGACGAAATGCCATTCTACTGAAAGGAACAAAATTGACCTTCAAATACCTCAGATTCCTCAGCTTCCGCTGACACACGTATGTGGTGCAGTGTCGACACCGTTTTATCTTACCTAATAAAATACAGTCCATTTTCTACCAACTTAAATCCACAATTCAAATACCACCCCTCTTAAATAATTTAATTTCATAAAACGAGATACTTTAATTTTAAAATTTGATTCCACACTGAACTTGATACCTAAATTCTGTATTACACGGTTCATCGAACCCTGAAGAGATCACAAGGTGTGTTTCTCTCGTTGAATTAACATCAGAGCACCCTTGGGTGCAACCTTTCTATCGGATATTCCGTCTGCTCGACTATCGAAAGCCCTGCAGCGACAGACAAAAGGATCCGCGATTTAATTAGGGGGCGATTAATATTAGCCCGCCGCGATCCGTTTAATTGGAGTTTAACGAGCGGCTTTGTTGGCCGTGAAAAACGCTTCTGACGCTTCGTCGGAGAAGGTGAATCCGAAGTCCTTGGGACCGCGTCGAGGCACAAGTGCACCGGGGCGGACGATAATTAGCGCCGCGATTATCCGGAACGAAAATTGCTCTTACATCGAACGACATGAATAACCGACGTGTAAACGGTGACGTAATAGCCAACCGGTTTCGTACAATCAATCTGGCCATTTCTCATTAACATCTATGTACAAGGTTCAGATGAAACGAGGACACGATGGAATCGAACTTTTGCACTCTCGGTACATATATCAATTTCAAGCTCGGTACCTTTGTAATTGCACGTTTCATGAGTTGACTGACGACTGTTCTAATTTTGTATTATTTTTATTTTAAAAGAAAATTGATGGAAAATTTATGTAAACGTTGCAAAAATACTGACTATTCAATTATAATTGATATAATATACAGGGTGTACTAGAACTGATGTAAGAACAGGAAATGGGGGAATTTGAACAATTTCTTATTCTAAAGATAGGGAGTCTTGGAGGAGCCCAACCCTAATCCAAATTCCCCCCTTTCTAAAGACTCTTCTTACAAAGAGTTCTTATCTTTATTTTTGTTGAAAAAAATGATCAAACGACTGGAAGAAAATTATTCAAAAAACTGGTCCCGATGAAATTTAACAAGATGACCGATTAGCTACCCATATCGTGACAAGATAAGCATAATTGTGGCCGGTACCAGTTTACCAACACGTTGTCGAAGAGATCGCGGTAACAGTATCCTGGAGCTACCCTGCCATTGGAATGCAATAAGAGTACAGGGCTCGTACCAATGAACCATGAAATGTCCTTTCATTTGGTTTACCTATTGTGATTGCATAATCGCGATAATTGCATCCGTTAGGGATCCTGTTTCGACGTTACGTGCAATGACACGGGCGATTTTGTTGGGACCACTTATAACGGATCGGGCCCAGAACCATTTATAACGGTTCGTGAATATTTAAAGACAGGGGACTAATTGCAAGAAAAATAGATTCAAGGCTTAAAAATTACTAAAAAATAATCTGGTATTAATGTAATTTTTATGTCAATATTAAAGCACAGTTAACCTTCTTTCTTTTTCTTCGACTAATTATTCGATTACATAAAAATTCAAATGACCTATCACGCTAATGAATGAATTAATATTTCATTAAATTCTCTGGATACTTTCGCGTCGATTTGCATTTTCAAAACAAGGAAGAAAGATTCTTTTCTTGTTTACGTCCATTTCAATTCCAATCCCAACTTCCCAACTCGGAAGTCTGAAACTTCTTCGACAACGATCGATGTTACACTTCTTCGTGATTTTGAATAAACTCGGAGGATTGAGAACGCTTAATCGTCAGCTTATAACGCAAACGGCTTAATTGCGACTATGATGCTGCCGCGTAATTAAATAATTTGTTTGATCGTCGAGTGTTACGTTACAGTACGAGGATTTTATTTTATCGCGTTGAATATTTCATGCACGGCTAGATTTCATCTAAATTTCGTTGAGCTTATGGTAATCATCCTATTAGAATCCGCCATTTTGAACAGGAAAAATAAAGAGCACCTCGTATTTCCTTGTTTCGTGTAACTGAGCCGACCTTTGGACGCTAATTAACCCCCTTTTTTTCGCCGGCTTTGCCATAACATACGCGTTTTGTATTTTTTTTTTATTTCCCACGATAGGGAAAGTCTTCCCTTCAAAGTCCCTTTTTCTTCGAATTAATTTGAATAAAAATTGGTGCAGAAACCAGTTAGGAAGCAAAATAGGTTTATTTTTTTAAGAAGAATTGCTTAAAATTTGCACAATTTAAATGACCGCTGTTTCAACGAACTGCCGCGGTGAAAACAGCCATGTGTGGTAAGACACGGTATTACCGCAATTATTCGGACTACGACCGTTTCACTTTTCCATTTTCTACCACGTGTAATTAACGCGCGGGGTCACCTGTGCACCGACGTCCCAAATGCAATTTAATCGAACAATTAATTGATTATAAAAATACTCTTAACACCTTGAATGCCTAACTTTGTTAAAAATAAAATTACAATTTAATAAGTACTACTGCACCAATAATAAAATAATTGAAGTGAAAACTATGTTTCTAAACAACAAAAACCTAGAAATAAATAAACGACGATTGCAACACTTTCTTTATCAGCCAGAAGCACGAAAGATTAACCGAAATTAACGGAACACCGATAAGAAGCCCAACGAATGGTGAGCATGGTGGACACAACGGTGCCGTCGGGTTACCTACATATATACCCACTTCTTCCTCTTTTTTTTTTCTCTTTTTTACAACTCGTCCGCGTGTTAAGATTGTCGGCGCTTTCGAGTGCACGCCATTAGAAGACGGCACTCGACGGTACTTGGTCGGCTTCAAGCGAGGACGTGGCGAAAGAAGAGGGTTAATAACGTAGAAAACAGAGAACCGTGTGCATCGTGGGGAAACAGTCTGATATTTCAGGTTGAGGGAGGACAGAAAAAACACAAACCCGTTGGGAATCGAGGAAAACCTTAAAGCCACTGGAAAATTTAATCCGTTATCGTTGGATTATCACGCGACCTCGACAACATGAATCCTCGTCGCCTGACTGTTGTTGCGTTTCCGCTAAACGGGTGGCAATCGAACGGCGGTGGAAAATGTTTCGCAAATACTTAGATAAAGAAAAGAAATTTTATATATTTTGCAAAAATAATTTAGAATTACTATAACTGTAACTACTATAAATAAATATATATATATATATTGGAAGTATATTGGAAAAATGTTCTATGTTATGAAAAGGAAATGGTGTTCTGAAAGTTTGAAAAAGTTGGCACGTGTCGTCCACAAGCAAAATAAAATGGAAGTATGAACAGTGACGCGTATGATCAACCGTGCAGGAAGGGATTAAAGTTCTACATTCTAAATGTATAAAAGTAGAGATTAGTATTTACAGCGGAAGTCTATAAGCGCCTTTTCCCCTTCTCTGCACATTATTATTCTTACGAGGCTACACATTCTTGTGGGAACCGAGTCGATTCACACATTTCTCACACTTAACGATCGGAGTTCCTACACCATGGTAATGAAGACATTGAAAAAAATGATCATAGCCGTCTATAACTTCATACAACATGTGTCCAAGAAATATTTTCTTCTAGCCTTGATATCACACAAACTATAGTATGTAATATTTAATAAATATAAATAATTTGGAATACCTAATATATTATTGAATAAATTTTTATTAAAAGTGAATGGAGTTTTATATAAAAATCTTGACCTACACAAGATCTCCCTTTGAAATTGAATTTTCTTCGGAAATATTTTTGTAAAGAAGATGGATTGAAAGAATGGAACACCGTGTAGAACGTGGAATGCAACGATACAAAGAAAACAAGCGACGTACACGTAATAGGTAATTTTAACCGCCTCCTCTTATTAACGTAGGTACTATAGTATGCGTGGCACAGAGTGCGGTAAGGGCCAAGAGTCAACTATGCAATTGACCATATGGACGTACGTTTCCGAGAAATGTCCTTCGAGTTATGGAACAAATGTCAGCCATCTTCTTTCAGATTAAAACAAAGAGCCATCGTCGTGATACGTTTGTTTATTCAATCTTCGCCAACTATTCGTTTTAGCAAACGCTAAATCGAAGCTTGCCTCTCCATCGATTCACTTTGATCATTGATGTTTTTATTTTGAAACGAAATTAGGCAAAAATTTTGCAAATCTATTAATTATTAATCCATTATACTTTTCAAATAAAAATTTTTAGAAAACTGAAGCTATTTAAAATACTTTTACCTTCTTTATGATTAATTAATCGATTACGTGAAATTTGAAGTGCAATCAAATTTTAATTTGCAAATTGATATAAAGATAGATTGAATTTGATCGAACGATAAAAATAAAGTTGATAATTTTTCAGTAAATATATGCTTCTATATTTGACGTTGAAGTTCAATGACAAGATACGGGGGAGAGCCTTCGCGTGTCATTCGAACGCACACCAGCGCGGCATCTTTTACGAATTATCTTCAACGTATAAATTGATTGGCCGCGTTTCAGAGGCGAATAAATATTGTTGCTCGTCGATCAACGTTTCGACAACGAAACGCATCCCCCACTGAAAATAGAATCACGTACGAATGCATAGACGGCGAGTGCATCGTGTGTATTATGTAATCGATGCACGTGTACAACGAATGTCGATACGAGGGAAACATCTCTAAATCAAAATCCTGATGGTAATCATTTTAACGGAAATGAAATCTCATGAATTATCGTAAACCTCGTAATACGTCTGCAAACATTGCCAAAAAGGGCTTCGATGCCATAAATCAATCTAAAAAAATCTCCAAACATTGCAAAATTAAATATTTAACAAATTTTCATTAAATTTGTTGTAATTCTGTCAATTTTGGAAATTTGGCAATTAAGTTTACAAAGTGATCTAATTACAAGTTTTATGCAAAAATAGAGCAGTGTTTTGGATCATCCGATAACGGAATCCTGAAATTATGAAAAGTATCTGTATTTTGAAATTTTCGCGGGGAATTTCCTTGTGAAATTCTGCGTCGATTTTCCAAGGCGCAATATTCCGTCACAGCCGCGAAAGCGATTCGTAGCAGCCGTGTCGCGTACTTTTTAAAGTGGCGCTTTTGTAGAAAAATATTTTCTAAAGGTCGCGACTAATTTCGTTTGCCCGTACGCCCGTCGAGATTAATACCGGCATACTTTTGGACCGGTTTTATTAAATAATTTTTTACAGCCGTCGCGTGGTGCAATTTATCGCTGTTCCCCGCGTTATCTTACCCGATGCATAACTTAGAACGATTAAAAACATGTCACGCGAGATTACACGTTCTTACGTGCTCATCTACCTCCTTAATTCCAGTACAATAACCAGCACCGTCTTGTCGTATTTATCTTAACACCTCGACGACCTCGTATTTCATACGGTCCGCGATGTTTTCAATTTTATAATCCTTTTTCATGTTATAATAAAATAAAGTTGATACGCTGTAATCACAATTAGTTGAAGTACTCTCCTCGTGTTCTCTGATTTAAACTTTCTAATTGGCGCCTCGAGAAGTTAATATATAATAATATTAGAATTTTTAACCTTCTTCTTGACGTAAAATATTTTCTCTAATCTAACTTTCTAATCGATATCCTAAGAAATTCATTTTCTTTAAGCCTCTTCTTTTTGGATTTCTAATATTAGATTACTTCGACATATTAAAAGTTTAGGGAGATTACGAGGATTTCTAATACAAGGATTGTTTAAAAAAAAAAAGTATCGAACGAAGAATTCCAATGTCGTGTAACCAGCACATTACGGCCGTTTGTCACACATCAACGAGTTCGCCCGTTGAACACAATGTACACCGCTAGAGTCTTGATAACTTTGCTCAACGGACAATCAACATGACACATTCCAATTTCGTCACAGAATCGAGTTTCAGAAGTATATCGATCTATGTCGAGCAATTGGATAGTGTCCATCGATCTTCAGATTCACTTTGATACAGAGGTTCTCAATCGATATTCCCGATCGATACTCGAAGCTAAATTCATTTGTCTTTTCGAAATTTGAGCCGAACTTTAACCCCTTGCCCTACAATATCGAGTCGCACCCTACAGTTCAAAATTTAATTAAAACTCAATTTTAAGTTTAAGTGCAATTATAATTAATGCAATCAAGACAATATTTTGATTTTCTTCTGATTAATAAATATTTAGCTCTAACTGAGACACCCATTAGATAAATCTAAAGGTAAATTTACCAAATTACTAAATTAAGCAATTTTGCTTAAGGACCACGAATTGATTGCAAAACAACGAGGAACGGATGTATCTCGAGCGTCACTCGAATTAATCGTCTTTCTATCTAGATCCCAAGCAATACGATAGGATGGCCGGGGCATAAATCCCCGAAGCTTAACAAGAAATTCATGGTCAACCAACAGCGTGTCCCACTTTCTGGTAACGTTCGGCTCACGTATGCCGACACAGACACGGCACAACACGTTTTATCTGTGGTGCACGCCCACGCGAACGAACGTTCCCCTCCGCCCGTTAGCGAGCGCAACGTGCTACTTTGCCGAACGAACATGCAAATTCGAGTGTACGTCCCTGGTCGCGATACGAAGGTATCCTAAAAGAGAGGTAAAACGAGACGAAGGATGAGAATAATAAGCCTACTTGTTGGCTACTTACACGAGAAACCTTGCGTGTACTCGCAAGCGGACGGCGGAAACTTTGCAATTATAATTGGAAACCAACAATGCCGCCTCGACCACACTCAATTGTTACATAGATAAAATGTTGAACAAGAAAACTACATATTCTCGTCTTACGTAACAATCTCTTGAATGAGTTCTTTTTCTTCTGATCTTGTGTCTTTTTTAGTTTTTGGAGCAATATTTTTGAGACAAGGAAAATTTACTTAGGGTATATACATGTTAACACTAAATGTACCAAAAGGGGTTAAATTACTTCTTTCAAAATTTATTTTAAAAATTGTACATTCATTGTTATTCCTCTCGCGAATTTTTTGAAGAAGACTATTGCCCAAGCAATTATTTTTTATTAATTATTTCTCCAATTTCAACCGAAATATCACCGAGCCATAATCATATTTTAGAAGATATGAAACATACCTGGGACCCTACCCAGTTACGTCAATGATCGACAATCATTTTTCGATATTTTTAACTGTTACAAAAGGTCGCCCCGTATCCGTTTCTGTGTCAACACAATTTGGGCGTTACATCGTTACCGCATTTGGTAGCGCGGGCAAATATTGTTCGAAAGTAATTATCTTAAAACGTCGCCGCACTTAAAATCGTCCCGGCAGATCGATCCCTTATCCGGCCTGGGCGTTGGCGTATGAAAACGATACGAACGAATTATCGATACAATAAGTGCGCGTTATTTGAATAAAACAGCGGCGCGTTAATGAGAGTGAACACACGCTTTGATACGTACTAAGTACCTGTTGGACGGTGCCTCGTTATTTATCGATACAAGTCGCGTTCGCGTAACTGTAGCGTAATGAACAATAACCCGATGAAATTTAATACTTTGGGGGACGATAAACTCATCGAGAGACAGGCGTTATCCGTGTACGCGTACGGTAAATGACTTCTTGCGATCTTAACGAGCACGGAAATGGTCATTTATAAATTTCAAAGAAAAATTCCAGATTTTTATTTATTAATTTGGACGGTGATTTATTGTAAGAAATACTCGTAATGTGAAAATTGGTCATTATGGAAATCCCCGGGTCTGATATTCCCAGTAATCTCTGAAGGGTCAACAGCATGCCTTATTAAAGTCGTTCGAAGAAGAGCGATGTTCCCATGATGCTACAGTTTTCAGAAACGTAAGTATAACACTGAGAATGGCTCGAAATGATTCATCTAGGGATTCGTTAGAAATGCAAAGATACACCCGCGTGTTTCTTGCCAAATCTTTCTAAAAATATAACCTTCTTGATGCGATTGTCAAATATCGACATTTTTAATATCGAATCGAACGAATTTGATGATTTCTAACTCTTTCTGGTTTGTATTGTGACAGTGAAAACTGCACATCATGGATTAACTCTTTCGGTGTCTAATCAATAGAAATAAAAAATACTTCTAATTATTTATAATTAAAAAATTGTATCCTTCACATATTTTAATAAGCACTGAAAGAGTTAAAAATAAGTAATAACTTAAATTTCCATCGTATCAAAAATACAATTAAGAATAATAAATTCGCAAGTTTATGTCCTCAAAGGGTTATAATTACGAGTTTCTGTGACCGTGATCCGTGGACACTGAAGCTTACCTATATAGGATCCTTGCGACACGATTCCCTCAGGATCTCGCCGAGAACACTGTGTATCCCCGACGGACGTTCCGTTCAGACGATCCTGTAGCCACTTAACAGGAATGACGCAAAACACAGACACTCGAGATCACGGATTGATAGCTTCGCGAACTCCGTGAATGGATCCGATGCCATTCGTAAGACGCGAGCTAATGGTAGCAAGACGATACCCGTAACGATCGTTAAGGACAAACTTAATAATAGTAGCCGGATATTTACTATAGATCGCGAGTCGTCCAATTGGCCGGTCACAGACGAATTCATCGTCACCGGCCACTTTGTGAGTATATTGTTGAGCATTGAGCCAAATTCGTGTCGCGTGTGCTTCGCGGCCTAAGAAAGGTACGTGCACCGCAAGAAAATGTAAACATATAGCGAACGACGAAATTAAAAACATTCTTTTTAACACTTTGATTGCCACGCTAGAGATACTAAAAATTCCATTTAATAGTAATTTTATACTTTATTTTTCACCAAGTTTATAATGTCGAACAAAATCGAGCAAGCGCTCGTGATGCAACTGGAGACATTATGTCAACGGAAGTCATCGAACTTGGCGCATCACTTTCCACTTGCACATTGCCCGAGTGAGAGTCGGCATTGCATGAAAATTTTTTAATAAAAACCCGCGTTGCTCGTAACTCGATTAAAATGAAAGTCTTGCAAATTATAATTTACTTACTGAGACACAGAATACTCTTCTTTATCCAATAATGTACTCGGTACAAAAATTAGAAATAAAATTACGAACTACTTAATCCGAATTTTTATATCTATATTTTAGATTCGATTTTGAGATTTTCAGCTTTCGCGAGTAAAAGATATCTTTTGCCGCTTGATAAAACGCAGCGGAACAAAAACAATCACTTCGGCTGAAGAATTTTGATGACTCGAGTAAACGTAATCAAGATCGGAGACAGGAAATGTCATACGCGGTGAATTTAATCATACCAGTAATTTATTGTTGAAAAAAGACAACATAATTGCACACCTATGTCACGATTGTATACGTACGATCGAATTTGTGTTTTGACATTCGTACAGATGTTCAAAGCGTACCAATTTTCGAATAGATTTCGAAATAATTTATCTTACACGAAATGTTTGAAACCGAAAGAATAAAGCAATATGTCAGGGATCCTTTACAGCATCAGTATTACTGATTCAGGGTTTTCATTCTATTTACACAACAGAATTACGTGTGCCACGATGTGCAATCGCATAAAATCTTTGCAATATTTTCATTTCAACAAAACATCGAGCCGAATCGATGGTTATTTAACGCGCCAATTATGCAATACGAAATATGCACTGCAAGTGACATTCGCTTTTAAATATCACCGAACCGTGGCCCATCCGCTCGAACAGCGGCACAACGCGATAAAATTACGAGAAACAAACTTTCGATTTATTGAGTAATCTCGTTCAAAGGACATAACCTTAATTCTTAATACGTTGACCATTTGAAGGAATTCACTTACCCCCTCGCGATTTGGCGCCAGGATACTTCACAGCCTTTCCCTCGAGTGTCGCCTGTCCGGATTCGTTCAAAATGTCTTCTCATCTAACGTTCACCGATCCACTCCTTGATCGACATTCTCGTTCTCGCCGTGTGCTCGTTAGAACGTTGATTAAACACGCGGTAATTCGTTCCTGCCGAATTGCGCGTCCAAGATCGACTCGTATTTGAACCAACACACATCACAACACGAACCGTTCCAACGCGAGCGACGACGTTCACTGAGCAACAGCGATGTCACCACGAACGTGATATAGGATAGAATGATCACTTTAAGGGAGTTCGGGACATTCGAACTGAAGTACCGACGTCTTGCGAGGCGACGTCCAATCAGACTCGTAGCGTACTCTGTCGACAAATGGCGGAACACGTAAGAGTTACTAAGGCAAGCGGTAAAGAAGAAAAATTTACATGTTGCAATATTTTATTTAGTAATCATGCTTTTGTACGATGTTAGGAAACAATAAAACGATAACAGAAGAATACATACATTTTGCGTTATTGTCACAAACCGTTGCTCTATTTACGTAACCCTGGATTTTTATAGACAGATAATGCAAGCGCAAAAACTTGTCACGTTACTTATTCAGCCCCAATTAAAAAAGTTACATCCTGCAATAAATATTTATAATATCAGACACGTTTAAATAAGCAATTAATATAATTATCTGTATTTGTTTGTTCATAGTCGATGAATACAATGTGTACAATTCATAATCTTAATACAATTATGCGAATTAATTACGAATAGAAATCAATCCTCAAATTTCATTGTTTCATAATATTTTGCGAGTTAGTTACATTTATATAAACCTTGATATCACTATATCTTTTTAAGGAAACATTACAAACGCAAGTTTTATCTAGATAATATTCGACAAACATGTTCAGTGTTCTTTTCAATGTAAAACAACGATAAATAGAATTCACTGAATGATTACAAAGCATATGAAAGATGCCAAGTGTAAATACGTTTGCGAATTGAAGTATTCGAGCGATGCCAGAGGAATGTTGGACTCGAATGTTCCCGCTGGCCACCGTTGGCCGACGGAGTCGTTTGTTTCGCGACATCTTTGGCGCGGGGAATGAAGTTTTTCCTTAAAAAAGTCTCGTGCTCGTAGAACGATACACGGCCGATAGTCTTCGTGATTTTACGTATTCAACGGTAGATATCAGCTGTTCGGTGACAGTTTGCCAGCCGTAGTAGAGTGTTGAGGTTTATTGTTTGGGAAGCAATATGGCTATCTGGTGATTAGTAACTGTGTGATACGTAGACAAAGGAGCAACGCAGTTCTCATGATATTTGGAGACGCGTTGCGCGTTCGCCTCTACATTGTTCAAGCAGAGAAATCGTAAATAAGGGATTCGGGGCATAATGTTGGAACTCGAGGTGGTACCCGAGAGATCCCTCGGCTGCGAACAGTGGGAATTTATTTTAGGCAAGTGACGAAACCACTCGCGTTGTATCGCTGCTATGTCGTATTACGCATAATTTTCCAACGATTAAATTATTACGAACGAACGGCGGACTGTACGACGTTCGTCGAAACTTCGTTTCGCGGCGTCTATCGTTGCTTATCGATGTTGCCGTCGCATGTCTTCGCATCCTCACCATGAATTTCGTTCTATTTGTAAACACGTCGTTTGACAATCGCGCGTAAACAAAGAAAATGGAGCTTGTTGTGAATATTTTGTTGCTTATTATGTAATTGTTTACAATTACTTCCTGATTGTCGAAACGCTTCCTGCTCGAACACCGATTGTCCTGGCTGATAATTAATCAGAGATAGACGCTGAAATGAAATACGATTTTAAAATTTATGTATGAATTATGGTAAAAAGATTTATTAATATGTATATAGTTTAAAAATAACGCGAAAGAGAGAAAGAAAATGATTGCAGGTATATAATACTGAGGAGAACAATTTTTCTAAAAGAAATTATTATTCCAGGGATGCATTTCTCTCAGTCTGTGTCAATAATACAATCCCAAGTGGGCATTATAAGGGGAGTACAAGTACTTTATAGCGATAGTGTAAGTATATGTCAATGTTAAATTTAATTAAATCTCTACCATTGTATCTTTTATATAAGCGTTACTGAAGAGTAATATGTTTTACAGAATCCTTTAGATGTAGATTTAGTAATAAACTTACCTCACGATGGCGTTCGGCTTATATTTGACCCCGTGGTGCAAAGGCTCAAAATAATTGAAATTTATAACATGAAATTAGTTAAGCTTAAATACTGTGGTCTACCGTTCAATTCACCAGAGGTTCTGCCATCTATCGAACAGATTGAGCACTCGTTTGGAGCAACTCATCCTGGTGTTTATGACAGTGACAAACAAGTACATATTTGTTCTAACAAGACATTTACAAAATAAAATATCAATTACAAAATTGTGTGTTATTTTCAGGTATTTGTATTAAACTTTCGAGGACTATCATTTTACTTTCCCATCGACTCAAAGTTCCAGCCTGGATACGCGCATGGATTAGGATCACTGCAGTTTCCAAATGGAACCTCCCCCCTTGTGGCAAAAACGACTATTTACGTTGGTAATATGGGTGCTGGAAGCGGAGCCGACGAGCATAATTTAAAGTCACCGCCAGCACCACCCCTGCCGCTCGTAATTATTTTTTGTTGGTGTTATAGTTTAGGCTGTACACGTATACCGATGCAAGATTGATTTTATATAACGATTTTATGTTAGGTTTGCTATCATAACAATCTGTATCTGGAAAAGGCAGATGTGATGAGAGACAAAACACGAACTCGGGGTCTCAGATTGCATCTCTTCACAGAAGGTAGCTCTGTGACAAGGGTACTATTGGAGCCAAAGAAACGCTGTCTAACTAAAGAGGTTTCCTATTTTATATTTTAATTTGTATAATTTATATATTTAGTACAGTTTAAAATTTGTATTAAGTATATCATGATGTGAGTAGTGTGATGGAGGAATTCTTATTCTCCAATCTTATTACTTTGCTTTCTGGCCTATGCAATATACGACGCTATCGTAGGTGTTGTTTGGTGATACCTGTGAAGATGTGTTAAGCGCTTTGGGAGCACCGTCTCGGGTGTTTTACAAAGCCGAGGACAAGATGCGCATTCACAGTCCTCACGCGCACAAACGCGATAAAATAAGACGGTCAGATTTCTTCTACAACTACTTCACTTTAGGACTGGTAAATATCTGTGACCAAATTAACTACTTCACGTTTAACAAGCTAACAAATATGGCATTTTCAGGATGTTCTATTCGATGCCAAAACCCAGTGTGTTAAAAAGTTTGTATTGCATACAAATTACCCAGGGCATTATAATTTTAATATGTATCATCGTTGCGAGTTCTCTTTAACTCTGCCGCCTGAGAATAATTCCACCGAATCGGGAAAACTCATAGACGTTTCTCCTTCCCCGGTTACGGTACGATTTGCTTATTTTATTTTATATTTTAACCTTTAAACAGCTATTGCAAATTCAATCGTGGCCTAATTCACTACTTTGAAAATGACAAAGACCTAAAGAAATATTTTAAGTCTTAGCCGTTTGAGGGTTAATACAAGGGGGCTTTGCGCTCAATAAAAATAATAAGTGGACATGGATAAATTTTTATAATTACTTTTTTGTGATTGTCGACTCTACAGATCACTGCCTACACCAAATGGGATAGAATAAGCGAGCAATTGAAGGCGAGCGCACGGCCAGTAGTGTTGAATCGTGCGTCCTCGACGAACACGACAAATCCATTTGGATGTACGTTTTGTTACGGTATACGCGACGCAATCGTTGAGGTCATGGCGAATCAACATATCGCAAGTGTGACTCTGTACAGAGCAGTGTGACATCGATAATTTTACGCGATAATGGTGCATTATATAAAAAAAAAAAATAACCGCTCCTAAAAGGAGCAATGGGATGATGTTGGAAAAGTGAAAAGAAAACACACACACATACACACATGTTCAACTAAAAAAAGAAAAAAAAAAGAAAAAATAGAGAAGCTTTAACGTCACAGTAATCGCATAATAACATCTACTTAAAAAAAAGACTGTATAATCAAAGAGAAGTATCAAGAGTGATGCGTGTCAAAACACTGATACAGTTTTTTTTTTTTTTTGACTCTAACAATAATTGTAACGTTGAAAGAATATTAGGCGATGTAAACGTGTTTACAGGAACACACAATCGACGGCGAAGAAGCTCAGAGATCCAAAAACGATATCATTTTGAATATCACGTACTATTGCTTGTAACGTTTTACATATTTTTCCTTGGATTGTCTATCAAGGAAGCAAAAAAGGAAATAAAACAAGAAAAAAGAAAACTCAAGAAAAAAAATATTAAAAGAAAATAAAACGCAAAAAGACGATCAACTAAGGGGTACAAGTGTCTGCAATATTCAATAAAATATCATATTTAATATACCGTTTTTATCTTTTTTGGTTATAAGTTTTAAATATATAGCTCGAAGAAACGGAAAAAACAGAAAGGAATAGTCTCGCCTGAGCGAATCGATGTTGTAATGTCTGAGCTCGATAACGATAAAAAAAAAATAATAAAAAGAAAAGAACATAAAAAAAAAAAGAGGAAAGTAGTTCCAGAAGACAAGATAAGAGATTTTGATAGTTGTGGATTAAATTCTACGATGATGATTTTAAGGGGTTAATAATCATAAAGAAATAAAAAAAAAAATATAATAACGTGCTTAGTGCAAGTAAAGGATTAACTTTCGTAAATGAAAATTTTGTAACGCGTGTTTAGGGTAAAATAACAGAAAACGGAGTTAAAAAAGGACAAAAATGTTTGAATACATAGATGCATAATATTCATGACAAATGAGATTATGCGTAAATGTGAAAAAAAAAAAGAATAATGTGGATCATAGTAATTCTAGGTACACTTGACGTTCATTTCTAAGAAACATAACGATGAATTGTGTCATTGAAACAAAACGAAAAAAAGGAAAAAAAGGTGATCAAGAAAACGACGTACGTTCATCGAATAATAAGAGGTGCATGTATCAATTTCAGGAGGAGTTAAACTCGTGGCCTGGTTTTTTACACTCCTATTTATCAGACTCTGATCATTGTGATACGCGAGATGCCAGATTACTTGTTTTTGCATTAACACACACGTACACATAAACAAAAAAACAAAAAAAGAAAAAAAAAAAGAAACAGAAAGAAGGTATGATGTTTAGTTGATAATTTCTTTCTCATATTTCTGTGCTATTAGATGATATTCGTGGTAACGATTACGTCCACGAGAACCGATTTGTCATTAACGTTTTTAGTCATTAAATCTGCCACCATAAATCTGCTGCGAGGCAGTCGGTCAACAATACCTCAAGGAAAGTTCTGTATCATTATTTGTTTTCTTCTATGAATTCGAAGGAAGTTTCACTTTGATGTTACATAGCACAATCGATACCTTATTCTTGAACTGTTCCCATTTTACCTATAGGATATGAGAATACATATGTTTTGTGTATCGTATAAACGTTTGATAGTTTAATAATCTATCAGCAGTTGTAAGATTTATAAAAAAGAAAGAGTAATAATCGTAAAAGTATAAAATAACGAACGACCATACGGATGGAACGCGAAGGATCCATTGCGATAATTACTTTGATTAACACTTTTTACTGCACAGGTTTACGGCAAACTTTCCTTCTTGTATATTTAACCTAGGTACAAAAATTTTGTGGCTCGTGTTTGTTCGAACGGAAGAAACCATGATAAGTCCTCGTCAATTTTTTCTATTTTACTTCCCTCCTTGAACGACAGAGTATGTCTGCTTAAAAAATGGTCGAAGTACGAATGCCAAATGATTTTTGAATCGTATCAAAGGCTAAGCGGTCTCAAGCAAACGAAAACGAAACAAAACGAGATTAAAGCAAAAGTGTTAATCGACGCGTAACTGTACAAAACACGAGAGACGCAGGTGCTTGTGTAATTGAAAACGTTGTACCTGCATTCGTTTCTCGAAACCCTGTTTCGCTGGAATACCTCCTATTTGTCGACGCTGCGTCAAAATATTCTACGTGGAAATTAATTTTTGAGATAAATATATAGAGTATAGAATTTTTTGAACAGGTTTCACTGAAACCCAATTGTGTACCACTGTCTCTTTTTTGGTTTTTTTCCTTTTCTTCATCAAACGAATAGCGATCATTGTTACAATGATATATATATCAGTGATTTGTTCAATAAATTATACTCTCTATATAATTATTACAATAATTCTCTTGGAGAAAATCTCTCTTTCTCTCTCTATTTAGTTTATACTAAACGAATCATTTTGTAACGAATGGATTATAAAATTATGTAAAACGATTTTGTATAAATCATTCTTCTTCCGAAGTTCTGACTTTGAACAGTCCTTATGTACTTTTTTAAACAAATTATTCTTGATTATAATTCAAGTGGTATTCACTTTGAACACCTCTACTTTGAACGCAATAAAATAGTACATTTTTTTGTTACAACTTACCTTTTTCTTTATTTCCTTCTTCGCACGTTTTTCAAATCGCTCGGCCCGTATCCGCTATGATTCTTTTGTCGCGACGATTCTGTGCTTCGGGACAATTTGTGCCGGTTCATCTTGATTTCGTTTAACCTGTCTCCTTGTGTTACGGTGCGCGTGTCGTTGCTTTGATAGTTTTGCGATTCCCTTTCCAAATTATCTGATTGTCTCGTATTTTTTAACTTTCCTGTAAGAGAAACGATAAAAGTTACTCAAGAAGTAAATGATTTCTCGCTCAGTGCGAATTTGCAGTACCTCTGAATTAAATTTAAATTTCTCCATTTATTCTCCACCTTTGTGCCTTTACAAACGGACATTAAATTGGCGCGCAAATGAGTATATTAAAATTATTTTATCCATATATATATATATAGTTATTACACATAAAATTATTTTAATAAAAGATAGTATTGGTATCTAGTTACTACATTTTGCATGTAAAATAATTTTGTAAATAAAATAAAATGTTAATTGATTATTAATTTTGATCGGTATTGATTGCGCGCGCAATTATCGATACTTCTGAAGTTTGCAGCAGGTGATATGAAATTCATAATCAAAATTAATGCCTTAAAATAGAATTTCCTTAAAATAGGAATATTAGAAATTAAAAAATTGAGAAAGATAATTTATAAATTAATTTATGGTTGGTTAATAAGCAATTATCGATAAATTAAATTTTTTAAGTGTAAGAAAATAGATCTCAATCGATTAGCAATCGAATCCGGATGCGCGCGCAGCCTCCCAAATCCTCTGGCGCGCGGGTGGCACGGTGTACGTATCGCGTTCCGTTAATTGTAATCTTTTTTACTTCATTATTTGTGAAAATTTCAAGAAAAATACCTCCACGATGGTTCTAATTATCACCAATTCGACGGTGAGTACAAAGATATAATAATTATCAACTTTCTTGCACAAATAAGCGAAATATAATAAAAATATGATTCTACGGTCATTGTAGCTACAATTCGTCGCCAATACTTCACTAGTATTTCGATAAATTTATATCAATTTAAGTTTACCATCGAATAAAAACGTTTCATTCTAAATCATATCATAAAAGAATAACTATTCAGTAATAATTATTGATATTACTAGTATTGCATTCGAAATTTACACTTATTAATCATCAGGTTACTTTTACTTGAGAATCTCTCACCTAAAGCTTTCGTTTTATTCCTCTTATCGATAGGTGGGTTGTCATACTTGTTGTCTTCTGGAATAATTAGTAAAAACACATATTTTTAAAACAATGTATGCATATTTTCTTAGATGCACATTAATTTACAGGTGATACAAGCAAAAATATTCACCTGTGCATTCAATCTCGGAGGAAAAAGATGCCTTCTCCATCTTGTCTACGATGGAGTATATCCCACGTTTGTGATGCAGTATCATATCTTCATCGCCGTAGTACTTCAACCTGGTGTAACAACCACAGGTACGATTTAATATATATTATCAATTAAAAAATCACTACTGGATCAGATAAAAAAATCATTAAACAATTCGAATTACTTGTATAATTGGCCCGCGTTCAACAAATTCTTTTCCATATTTTCCAACCACGCTTGTTGGTGTCCGATTACGGAACCGGGCCGGCAAATTCTGATCCAAGCAATAGCCTCTCTCGCGGTCATTTTGTAATGTTTTATTAAATACGCCGCGATTAACGAACCCGTTCTTCCTAATCCGGCCTAAAATTATAAAATCCTTGTAAATTATACTCATTTTTGCGTACAATATAAAGTACGGTACTTTGCAATGAATGGCTATTGGTCCAGTAGTGTTTTCGCTGAGACTGAAGAACTCGTTGAGAATCTTTCGCGGTGGAACTGTGCCGTCTGGCATAAACATATCGTAATGCGTTATCCCTTCGTTGGTGAATCTATTAATAAATATTATATAATTATAATTAGATCAATTGATTAATAGAATAAAGGTATTTATGTTGCGTATATTATAATAAGTAGAATGTAGAGAAGGGGACATGGAAAGTATAATATATCAATATTTTTCAATAGAATAAATTCTATTAGACATAGATTTTGTATATTTTTAAAATTTAAGTACCTCGATGCATCGTAAGTCTTCTTATTCAATCTGACCACCGCGATGATTCCGTTTTTCAAAAAATAATCGATATAACACTCGGGTGGATGGTAAGGAGTGCCCGGTTCCGTGCTTGGCCCGATAAATGCGAGGAACTTTTGTGGCACGATCCAATTCAGATCCCCATTTCTGATGTCCTCGTATTTCTCGTATTCGTTGACATCGAAGTCGTTGAAATTGAAAAATCCAAACGAGGCCGCTTTCTGGAGCGCGTTTAGGCAATCTGCTCTTAACGAAAGCATCGAGGATCAATTTTAACCAATTATTAATTACAGAAGAAAAGAGAGATCGTCACCTAACAAATGGATGTTGTAAATGGAAGGTCCCATGGATGCATCCCGAAACGCTTTTACAGGAATATCTCCTCCCATGAAAAGGTTGTTGTAAGCCTCCTTGGGGCTCTTGTTTAAATATAAAACGGCATAGGAAGCGATTAAGTAAGCGGCGTTGGATCTTTTGTGTTCTTTTTGAGAGGTGTAATGCACGATTTGTCTGTGCTGGTTCGCTGGACTGTCCAGCTTTTTCTTCACTTTACAGCAGTACCTGTTAACAATATCCTTGAATAATTACTTATACGATTGTGGTTATAAAATTTCAGAGACTGAGGAACAGAGATTGAGAGCTGAGCTCAGAAAAGGTAAGCTTTAAAAATAAAAACAATTTTTTCTGTTGTAGTTAGTTGATGCAATAATAAAGAATAACATTTGTGTTTTCACTTGAATAATACTTAAATAGTTTTATAAGTACTTAAAAATAATGGTTTACTATAAATTTTGAAAGAATTCACTTAGAGTTTAGTTTGAATCATGCATAGATAGTTTACCTGTACAGGCAGGCAATGTTTAATGGACCAAAGTCGTTGTAAAAATTATTATAAGTTAATTCGTTGTCGACAGTAAAGAAGTTAATGTGCGAAGTACTTCTTACATCCTTTCGGCCATTAGTCAGTGTTGCAAAATACAATTTGTCTTTTATATATTCGCAAATATGTTTAACGTCCGGGTGTTTGTAAACGGTGGTAATATCTAAAAACAAAATGAAGAAAAATGAATAAATTTGAACTTAGATTTTTCTGTAAAAGTACCTTCTGGATTGAAATTTCTGATGTCACAAATATTTCGATTGGTTTTCGAGAAACCAGAACTTTTTTGCATAGTGGGACGATATCGAAGCTTGCTGCTCCGAAACGTGGGCTTATTTCTAATTAATTTGGCACCCTTTAAGTTATTTAGCATTCTTTAAGATCTTTGTTGTTTGTTGCACTTGGCTCGATCATAGCATTTGGAATTAATTGAAATTTTAGTTTCATTTACACTTCTTGAACGATTCAGATTTTATCGATCATTATAACAATGGCTTGCTATTGTCACCGAAGGTATCTGTCTTTAAAATTGTAATTAATAAAACGCATGATTTTTCCAAACCTAAAAAAACAACAATAGTATCAACAAAATGGAAAAAAATTGGAGAAGGTTTCCTTAAAATATGAAAGAATGATATTGTAACATAAAAGGGTGCAATAATTACGTACATTTAGCAATTTTCATTTTATAAAATCGAATTTTCTCTTACAATTATTCTAATTTAGCTCATTACCAAATTTGTGATATCATGGTTGACACATCGATTGGTGTGTCCATCAGGTCTTAACGATTTTCATTTTTTTTTTTTCATGGTAATTAATCGAATAGATTCAGTTCAGACCAGGTAAAGCAATCAACAATCAGTGATTAATGATTCGATTCAAGAAATGTTATAGTTTTGATAAATAACTTCAATAATTACAGTGATGCTTTTATTTATAAATATATAATATATTGTGCGTTATTTCAGGAATTAGTGACTATATAATGGAAGGCCATCTACACGAAGGATCTTCAAACAAGGACCAAAGCGCTTCAGGATTAGGAAAGCTGGTAAATCAGTACATTATTAACAACGAGAAGTTCTGCGAACGGTGAGTCAAAGATTTTTAATTACTGTCGCTCTATGCATGCCGATGCATGTCTCAAAGTTTGAATATTGGCGAAAGTATTCATAATTGCAAGAAATGAAGATATGAAACACGATTTATATTCATATTTCCAACCGAGATGCTTATTTGAAGCTTTAAAGTTTAAATATTCCTATTATTCAATTATTCATCTTAAAAATATTATAATTAACGGGTTAACAAAATGAAAAATTGTCCACGAGAGTTTCAAATGCAATTACGAAACGCTTATGAATATCCTGGCTTTTCCTCGACCATTGCACGCATCGATTGTATCGTCGAGTCGATCGTTTAACCGGTCACAGTCGATACCTTCCTCCGAATCGACGGAGGTGTACGAGACACGGGCGTATTTCGTGTCCATCGGGTTGCATAAAGAAAAAAACCGCGCCCCCGTCCCTCCCCGGTACAATTTGCGAGTGCACCGGGAAGTGCTTTAACATGCAACGTGAGGCCTAACCGGTAAAGCAACCAACTGATCGGTATTTACGATTCAAGAGAAATCTTTGCCGGGACAGGAGGCGGTACTGTCCATCCTGTCTGTGCATCCACTCCTTTGCGTCCGTCAATCCGTTATAATTTCTCCGTTAATAGAATCCGAGATTTCGTAGCGATCCGTGAGACGCATTCGAAATCCCTCTCTCTCTCTCTCACCCTGCCCCTCCTTCGCCCCCTCTGCTTTTCCTTCCTCTTTTCATCTTTCGTCGGTGCTTTCTTTTTCGACTCGCCAGTGTTCGATTTTCATTTTCGCGTTCTTCAGCTGGAGTTGGCGAATTTGTTGTTTCACACGGATGCTTCAACCCTTTCGCTCCGAAGAAAAATAAAGATTCTAAATTTCTAAGTTTCTAAATTTTTATTAGAATGTGTAATTTTTGTAGCTGGAGCGAAAGGGTTATGTGATTTAAGGGGCTATGGATGGTCCCTAAAAATTCTTTTGATAGTCAAATTTCCAAGGTACGATTAAAAATTCGTCGAAGCCATCACCGTCAGAGAAAATCCCCATTGTTGGATGATTCGTTCGAAAACTTTCCAGAAGGTATTTGTCTGGTTTCAAAGTCGATTGGCTACCAACATCCTCTGCGGTCGTCTTCGTGTGAGGCACGAAGATCCGCTCATTGTTTTCTCTCTAATGCATATTGACTATTAACAGCGAGCCGGTGTTCCTTATACGCGTGGATATAACTACGTCACGTCCTTATTCGATGGACGTCGTCTCGATCGGCTACGTTCATCTTCGAGCTGAGTCCATATTCGGCTGTCCCACCCACGGCACAATGCCAGCCGCATTCATAAAGCGGCTTACCAGTTTGGCGATCAATCGAGGCAATTGATACGCGTCGCGGACGCAAAATCGGAATCTAGTTGTCGGTATTCAACGGCATTATCCAGCTGGTAACGTTAGCCGAGATACACGGCCTTAAAATAGATCCCCCACGATACTTGCTGGAAACGTAATTAGCCGACTATCTATTGAGGGATATTTGTTTTCCTTGCACTTCGTATTCGCCTCACGCCTATTCCAGATTATTTATATCTGCTGTTTGGGGATTGATTGCTATTTTATTAGGATGTTGTGGATGTTGCTCTATGAAAATATGGCGGTACTAGTTATTCTTCAGGAATTAACTTGATATCCTACCCCTAAAAAGGTTTAGTTTTCTATAAGAAAAATTCTTCTGCCAGTAAAGGCACCCTTATCTGTAGTATAATTACTCTAATTCCATTTAAATAAATATCTATCGTTCTGAAAAATTCCAATAGTTTATCGAGCATCAGTTTCCATGGAGGTCACTTTTCACCTGGAAAAGCTGGAATCGAAGCGAGCCGAGCGGAGCGGAGACACGAGGATTGGAATGTTCGTCGCGAAAGCATCGAGCTCTCCTATTCCTCGGCCCGATAATTTGGACGTTGCACAGCGTGTCGTGGCGAAGTAACTGGCACATACACACCGCCACCGAAATACCGGCGTACAAGAGAGCCACCAGAGGAACGTGTACGGGGACACGAGGAGTACGTGTTCTGCGAGTGAGAGGCGATCGACGGATAGATGCTCGCGAGCGTATTGCCTCTGCTTCCGCGTGGACGGGCAATCGCCTTTGACGAGCGTTCGCGCGATCCACCAGCTCCTCCTCGAGTACAAATTTCTCTTTGGTCCTTGCCTCCACAACTATTCGAATATTCCCTTTAAAAAATTTTATGTAGAGCATTGCTTCTTTCCAAGTTTAATTTTCTTCATTTCTGACCCCGCCAGTGATCAAGTTTGTAGCTGACCTACCTTTCCTAGCTATTTTTCTAATATGGCTACTCGAGACTGTCAGTGCTCTCGTAATTTAGCCTCTAATTAAGAATGGGGCACATATGAAAGATAATGCATTACGCGTCGAGGAAAGCTCTCCGCTCGAGCCACGCCACGGAGCTCTCTCGTTCTTCTCCTCTGGTCCCTGGATGACCGCGGCCGATACACGCATGAGCATTCGAATCACGACGACGAAGCGGGCACGTAACAATTTCTGTTCTTGGGACTGGAGCCACTGGATGGATCGAGTCGATCCTTCCAGTTGGCCGTGTTGCACATCCGTGCTGCTGTCCCGCCTCGAACACGAGCGTTTTCAATCTTCCTTCGCGCACGAGAAACGATCCACCTTGGCTCACCTTTCTTCCCTTCCCCCTCGTTCCACGAAGAATTCGATGGAACTCGGTCTTGAAACGTAACGGATGAAGATGATATTTGAAGGAATTCGATGTCTTTAAGACCCCTACCCGTTCAGGATGGATCTATTACGTGCATCGTGGAGATGCATGGTTCTGTTGTACACGGGAAGTGAAATTTATGCTATATTCAGCTGGACGTTTTAATTTATTGCGCTCCTACGTGATTCCTGGCATGATGTCGAGCTTTCAGCTTCTCCGTGAATTTGTCTTCGTTATGCAGACTCCAGAGGTCGAGTACTTGGAAAAGTTCAGATGAAGAGGGTGAAATTGTCCCTTAACCTCTTTCGGTATTAGTCATTTGATAATTAGATCAGTTCTAATTATAACTCTCCTCGACCTAGTTTACACGAACAATGATAGAAGCTGAAGAATATAATTTACGAAGAAGAAGAATTTTCGAAAACGCTTTCATCCGTCTGAAGATCGGAGGCGAGGAGACACGACAAAAGATGTATCAATTTCTTGGACACGTTTTGCAAGAAGGTTCAGCGTTCCCAGAAGAGGCATACGTCGGTTACCCCGTTAGGTTTCCCGTGTCTCGTGTCCCGTCGGGTCAACGTGTCCCAGGTTTCAATCGTCGATGACGATATTTCACCATTCGAGCGTCGCCGGTGATCATGGTGCAAGATTTAAGTCTTGATTCACCGGGACGGCCATTGATACGCGGATCATGTACACGCTGAATTCTTATGCTAATGCGAGAAAGGAGCCGAGAAGACAATACATCTACATCCACCGCCTGTTGATACGCTCTCCCGCATCTGTATACACTCTGCGTCCCGTATTCTGTATTCTGTCAAGTGAATTAATACAATCACGAGGACCGCCGGGTGATTTTAGATGCGGTGAGATCGTGATCGCCTCTGCTCTCCGCTCCGCTCCGCGCCACCCTTTCGTCGAGCTTTCTCGATCGGGAAAAACGGAGATCACCGTGACCTTGGAAAATACGTTTCCCTGTTCGGCCATCGATCAACCCGTCGCCTTTTCTGGAACGAGCAAAACTATCTTCTGACGAAATAATAATACCCCTAAACTTTTAGTATTTCTATGGTTTCTTTAAGGGATAGGGGGTTGCTTCGCACCCACTAAAGGATACCTGGAATTTTACATTTCGAGTGCACGTATCTTGGAGAGAAATAGTTCGCCTCAGATTCGTTTTGGATTATTAATTTTAAACTAAAATAGAAATTTTAAACACTTTCAAAGTTAATATTTCACTTTGGTTTGCAATATTTTATTAACAATTTACAATAGAATCATTAGATTACTCTTGTACCTGTACTATTTCCTTTCCTGAAACTCTTGTTTTCAACCCTTAGAAGCTTCCATCCAGAAACCATCTTTTTCTCGAAAATTAATTACCATTGACCCGACGGGTCCTTTAATAACTCATCATACATATGCGAAAAACATTGCGCATAAGTTTCTTTTACGTGATTGATTTATTGAGTCGTTCGTTAAGAAAGTCATCGTACAAGCAACAGTCTCCTGTTGCCCCTTCCCGTTTCTTTCTCTCTTTCTCTCTGTAGCACACGTGGGACCTGCTTCCGGTTCGCTTGGTACCCGAACATTACGGTATCGACAACTTCCGGTCATCACCGCGAACCACCATGCCCGTCCGGTGATCTTTTGAACCGAATACATATCTACCTAACACGTACTTAGATAACGCGTGCTCCTTTTTTTTTTTCTTCGAGGCTCGCTGATAACGGAAGCGGCGGTCGTAGTGCGGGAACGTTGTTTGTTCGTGCGATGATTTTATCAAATTTTTTTTCCATTGTCTATGGTCGTTTTTCAATATTTGTAAAAATTTGCAAAACTTAATTCAAACATTATCCTTAATTTTATTTCTGGAAACTAATTTGTGTCTCGCTTCTATTAATCGTAAATTTTGAAAAAGAAGGTACCGTAACTTCAAAGGTATTTTAGAGACAAAAATAAAAGGAAATGAGAACTTGACAATTTCTAGACTATGAATATAATTATTTGGTGAAAAGAAAGGTCGATTCGTTTGAAATAAGAAGATCTTCCAGTTGGACGATCTGCTCGGCTCACGGAAAATTACCGGTATCTGGAGTAGCTTTTCTTTTTCCACGATTGACCATCGTCGAAGAAGAGAGAATTAGCAGTTAAAGAGAACACGATGTAACGGGTCGTTCTGCCTGGCCAGGGTGGATGAGTGTAGCATTTCCCGTATTGCCGTCGTAACTCGCGACTACTAGCCGAGAAATGACAACTGCTAAACAACGGATAGAGGTTCTCGACCATCGACTCGAGGAATTTCGACTTTCTACCGATTTCGATGCCGCCTCCCTTCGCAATCCGATACGAAATCATGGATCTACGCTGTTGCGTAATTTGCTCGAATAAATCGAATCAATAATTCTCTGAACATTTTTTCAAAATAACAAAAATATCCAAATTAAAAGAAATTCAAGTTGCATGGTTCAATTTTGTAAAAATTATTGTATTTTACAAAGTGTCTGAATATTTTATTCAGATTTGTATCCACGATCAGTTTAATTGACGTAATTCTTTTTTAGTGTGTCGATTAATTGTATTTTAATGAAATTGAGGGTGCTCAAGGTGAATTTATATTAGATTATTCGTAACGACTTTATTCCATTTGAAATTCATTTTGTTCTTGAGGCTTTTAAGATGATTATGGTGTATTTTCTTTAGTTGCTCTTTTTAGATCATAGATTAGAACGTCGATGACTTCTTGATAATACAGGGCGCAATTTACGGAGAACCACTGTTTTATTCAGAGAAATACAATGGCGAAGTTACCAATAATGGTCGGGACGTTAATCAGACTATATAAAATGATATATTTCTCATAGAGAAACAGGCACGGAGAAAATTATGAACTGTACCGTCAGTAACGGAGCCGTACCTCCGATTTCATAACGATCGATCCGAGGAATTAGAAAATATTTTTCAATCCCAACCTTCGATTAATCTTCTAAGATTCATTAAAAACTCATCAATTTTTGATTCGGAGATTGATAAAATCTTTATTTTAGAATATTAAAAAATACAGTTCAAATATTAGAAATGCAATTAAAAATTTTCAACCAAAAATCACGATTTAATAGTTGCTGTTGCTTTTAAATTACAATAAAAAGGAAAAAGATAGAACGGAAATGAATTTATCAGCCAAGTTTCCCATCGTTCTGCGGCTTCTCCGGCAGATGTCGCGGAGTTTCCGTGAATTCTCGCGTTTTATTTAACAATTCTTCGAAAAAAAGGTGTTAATAACAATGTATGCAGGTGTTGTCGAAGTTCTGGTTCAGGTACGATTTCTATTCGCCGCTCGATGTTATACGGTCCGAGTCCATTATCTCGTCATCGATTTCGTTTGATGTTACATCCTAACGTTACAAGACCGATAACGCAGCACGCTCGCGTTACACGACGGTTATCAATAATTCCTTCGAGATCCAATAAGGCGTGATCAGGTGCAAGAGATAGAAGGATTGCGACAAGAAAACGTTCGTTTGAAAATACATTAATTCGAATTGTTGAACCTGAAACTTTGCAAACATTCATCGATTGTCTCGTAAGCCTTTGGCTAGGGTGTTATTCAGATCCTTTTGTTGGGAATATCTTTGATTATATCACGAAATTATATCAAATGTTCGTATAAGAATACCTTATACAAGATTGTGTCGTGCTTTTAATTACGTAACGAAAATATGTGTTATGCTTAGATGTATTACGAACCGAGGGTTATGAGGTCCTATAAGAATTTCTATAAAAAGGAATGGGAAGGTATAAAGAAAGTAGAAATTTGGTGACGAATTGTAGTTTATTTTCTTGACGCAATTAACAATTTACTTTAAAGGATATCTTTCAAAATATTTTCTGAAGCCCTGAAAATTCGAATTACAAAAGTTTGAAACGAAGATTAAATATAAAAGTACGTACCATAAGCTACTTTTCACGTATAAAATTATTACGTTCACGTTTATAGACTGAGTCAAATAATTTAATATAAGGAGTGATCGTGGCAAAAAGGGTTAAGAGGTAAAACAGTATCAATGGACATAAAGATGGCTATCTCCATCTCGAAAATGACTTGATTATTCGTACGACCGGGCAGTCGTGAAACAAAAATGATTATCATCTCGAACGAACGGTCGGCAGACGAGTGGCCGTCGTGCTGTCTAGAAGAGGGAAACCGTAGAAGGTGGGAAACCTCTCTGGTTCTCCCAACTCCAAGCTAGGAATTAACATTGCTTCTCTGGCATCTCTTCTCCGTCTGTCTCCTCCCCGTCTTTTGCTCCCGCTTCCTCTTCTTCTCGAATGGAAAAAACATTCTGCCCCGGGTAAAAACACCTCCCGTTTCCCCACCTCGCGATTCTATCTTCCTTCGTACGATCCGCTCGCCTCAGCCTTCGCCGCGTGTACTCGTTGAAAGCTGAATAATTTTTTCCGTCCGCGCGTATAGACGATGAAATCGTTTTTTAATTGCAAAAACGTTTCGCTCTTTTCCTTCGCCTTTGTTAAGGCGTTAAGTAACGCTTTTTGTCCCGCTGGGACAAATGTGAAATATTTCGTAGTTGGTTTCACTGGAACAATCAGTTTCCTGATCGATACGAGGAATGTATAATTCGAAGGACGGGGAAATTTGTTGGTGTGCACCGACACCGTTTTGTGCCGCATCAGTCGATGCCTCTAAAGCTGAAGAGGACGTCCAGTTTGTCGGTCTCCTCATCCGATTAAGCCCCACCAGACCGGCTATTTCGCACCGTTAATCCACGAACCACTAATTCCTAACTCTTTTGTTTCCGTCTTCTCGGTTTTCTGCCATTGAAAGTATATAAATATATAATTTCTACTTTATCCATCGCTTCGTTCATATTTTATTGAGGAGTTTCGATAAAACTTTCGATGCTTCTCCGAGCTCACGGACGCAGAGGCAATCATGGATTTGCGAAATCGAGGAAAATCCACCTTTCGAACGCTCGCGCAGGTCGGTTTGCTTAGTCTTGCGTGTAAATAAATGCGTGAAACGCGTCTAATCGTGTAACCGTCGATCGCCCGGGTTACCCCGTACACCTGCACGCAGACTGTTACCTTTCGAAGACGCATAGGATTCATCGCTATGTAATACGTAATGCGAATTTCACCGAGTTTCGTGTCCCCTTTGTGCCTGTTTTCTTGCCCGAGACTGCGACACGCCATGCATTGGGAGCAGTGTCATCGGCGAATGCTCGGTGAATTCTTTCTGAGACTCTATCTTATTCAAAAATCTTTGAATATCTTGCGATTCTTCTCTATCTTCTATTTTCTAAAGCTGTTAGATTAGTACATAATTAATTTTCTGATTGTTGGAATTGGTAAATTATCGAATGGCTGCTTTTAATAAATCTTAGTCAGAAAGTCAAGATTCCCGTTTTCGGTATCGCAAAACGAATTTGTTCCGTGTGTAACGGGAGGAATCGAACAGTTAGAGGCCGGTGTGCATAGCAGGTGGTGCACGCATTGTGCTCTCTGTACGTTACCAACGAACAACTTTCTTTTCGCCAAGATAGAATTCACTGTGCGTTTCAATGTTTCATCTTCATTTATCAAACAACATATTTTCAACATTCTTTCCTTTGAAATCTTACGACTCTGAAAATCATCTACGAAAAGAAATCTTCGAATCGACCCAGGTGGCTTACGACGCGTTATCATGGGACGCTCGAGGGACCCCCAGGTAACCGCTGCAGCCACGTGCATCGTAAAGCAGGAAACGCGTCTAAGGGATCGGGAGCGTTTGGTCGATAGGGATACGATCGAAAATTTCGGTTAATCGAGCGGCCATACGTGGTGGTTGCTGTAGCCAGGAGAGGCAATAGAGGCAGTGTATGCACGCACGCACGCACGCTGGCAGGCACGCATGCACGCACGGTGGTACGGGCGAGGGGACAGACCGACAGAGATAAAGAGCACTTCCGGAGGCGCACGGGGAGACCAAGGTCCGCGTATCTGTTGCTGCTGGCAAGGAGAGGCAGGAGAACCCGCGGGAGAGTCACACCTGAGTGCCCACGCTTCCTCTTATCCGTACCCTCCCCGTCTCCAGTTGTCTCTCCCGCTCGTTGCCCCTCCGCTCTTATCGAAGCCCGCTCGGGGCCCTCTTCGTACGTTTCACGAGCTGCTCCCCGTCCCTGGGGTACATTATCTCTCTTTTTTTTCTCCCTCTCCCTCTGTCTCTCCCTCTCTTCTTCCTCCCGCGTGTGTTTCCCCCTTGTGCTCGCAAATGCCGCGCTCCATCTCGTTCTACTCGGTATCCTGGGCCTGCGAACCCGGTCTACGCGTACAAATTGGTCACCGTGAACGTACCACGCAGGGATTATCTTCGAAACGAAACGAGCGTTTCCAGGGCGCGGCTTCCATTCGTGTTATCAACGCGATCACGAAATGTCACCACAGGTTTTTTGAGTTTAGCCGACCGCAGAGGTTCGCGTTGAATGCTTGATCATCCTTTCAGACCACGTCAATGGTTATTGGAAACTGGAGTGAATCAGAGATTCAGGATTCAGGATTCTTTTTGGCTTTAATCTTAAAACCTTCGATTCAATTTATATCGAATAGATATTAAGTTTGATCGAAGTTGAAGCTCTTCGTCTTAATGAATTTTCCTCGTTTAACGTTAATCGTGTTAACTCATTACCCGGCAAAGTGTAATGTGTGATCGATAATGCGTCATTCGGCGTGTTATAACGCTTCAATATAATCAACATAGATAGGAAGATAAAGGTGGTAGCACGTCGTGGCAAGGTTGTCTATCGATAGTCGATCCAGGGAGGCATGTGCTCGATCATCTCTCGCTAATCGTCCTATGACAGTGGGGCAGCTTGTAACAACTGAATTAATACAAGGCGAGCTATTGCGTGGCACGTTCGCATGCCTTTGTGTATATCACGCAATCTTATCGGATCGGGCTGATAAGAACACGTATTTTGGCACGGTTAACGCCACAGATCGATGGATCTTCTCCGTTTCACAAATTGTCCTTGCGAGAACAAATTGGAGAACAATTCCCATGGCAATCGATGTCTAAATATTTTATAATTAAAAAATTTCATTCCTTGACTTTCCTTCACAAACCTGGTTCATTTTTGTGGAACCGGGACCGGAAGCATTAAACGTCCCGATAATTCTTGAGGGAACGATTCGACGTCGATGAGAAATGAAATAGCGCGGCGAGGAAAGCGTGTACGAGCATCGTGCGATTTATTATGGGCAAAACTAACAGGGAACCGTAACATTTCCATGATTCGTCACGGTTACTTCTCACGATTCACTTTCTACGCTCTTCTCACGCCCTGGCACGTTTTAAATTCCGTCTGGCCGACCAGCGAGCCGATCCCGAAAACGGTGCCTCCACGATCAGCCTCGATTCTCATTTCGAAACCAGATAATCTCTCTGCTACGAACGGCCGGCTCGTTCGTGCTCGTTAAACAGAACCCGGGAGGAAAAGTTCATCGTCCATACATATGCATGTGAATCGTTTTCGATTTAACCCGTGTGGACATTCCGTGTACAAATAATCTTGCTCGATTCTCGATTCTGAATCCGTCGTCGTCGTCGTTGCCGAGGAGGAAAAACGTTGGAGAAACAATGGAGAAGGAAAGAACGGTTTAACAAGCGATGAAGGGACAGACAGGCAGACAGGTTGTTGTCACAGAGGGCAGAGAGAGGGAAAGCACACAATTTGATGGAATATAAACTCGCCATCCTCCGTTCTCCAACTTCTCCCGGACGTAGTTCTCCTTAATCGAAGGAGGATGTGGAGTCGGTTAAGCCGAAGTCAGTCAGTCAGTTTCATTTGAACGTCAGCTGCCCGGATGTCTCCCCCATCTGTGGGACTCGTGTTGCAGGGAACAGAGGCACCCATGTGAGACACCTTCTCCTCCTGGTGCTCACTCACTCGTCTGCTCGCTCAGGTGGACCTACACACCGGTGTGTCCAACACACGTGTGCGAGCGCGGCTTTTAATGCGCCTCCTATCTCTCCACGGACGTGGATACATCTGGACGAGAAACGCATCTGCGAATCCTACGCTTCGTTCGTTTCGCGATACCTCTCCTAGATCCAGAGTGAAAACCGCCATCTTGTTAGGTGTCCCTTACTTTCGATGAGATAAATTTAGAAGTCTTTGAAGAAGCAAAGTTGCACGAACGGTAGTTCGTGTTCCGTTTCCTAAATTGGCTCAGTAATTATTGTTCATTTGTTAATTGTCGCGCAGAGAAGATAGAGATCAAGGGAATACCTCGTAACAATCTCGTCGAGAAGGAACGAATAAAGTCGTAGGATAAAATTGCGCTGCATCGAGCTCGAAACTCGGCTTCTAAGGCTTCAAACACTTTCTCAGACGCTTGCGTCACCTGTCATCGCTTAACAATTCACTTTTTAACGTTGCTAATCGTCATTTTCCGTCGACAAACTCGAACGCATCAATTACACTATCCTTCCATCCCTTCTGCTCTTAAAAATCTCAAAACTCAAACATTCCAGTAATTCTAGACACTCTGAACTCTCTTGGTCGAGTGTCAATTTAAATTTCCTTTAAATTTCTACTTTTTCAGACTTTTTCAGACTTTTTGAAGGTTGAAATTGAAATCGAAGTATAAAGAAATATTTTTGTCCACGAAGGGTTAACTGGGTAGTAAAAAAATCTTGAACTTGTTTCCGTTTCTTCCAACGTGTGTCCCTCGTTTCCTATTCATTAACATCGAAGAAGACTCGGACAGGGTCCGTTGATGAGTTTTTAGGATGGGCGTTAAAGACGATGAATAATTCACGCGTTGCCGGTATAGGTGAAAAGGTCAGTAATCAAGGGTCAACCATCGCATAATGAGGTCCGTTTGTTTATTCGATCTCGGGACCGATATCAGTCCGGCTAGAACGATCGAATACATATGCATTTTAATTCACCGAGCACATCCACCCTTCATGCTCGATGAGCAATAAAAAAATAAGAAACGACAATGGAACTTTGCACTCGTGTCAACTTTGGATCGAAGCGAAGGGTGTTCACGACCCAGCCTGCAACGCTTCTCCCCTTCGCTCTTCCCGTAATTATCCATACCTGAGAATTATGGTGCGTTAAGAAGAACAGGATACCTCTGTTTCGATAGTTTGCATTTTTTTTTTTTTGCACGTTTAAGATTAATAAGTCTTTTAAATGTTCGAAAGATAATCGAGAATTTGCATATTTTTTACTATTGTAGAATCACAGAAAATTTTAATTGACAAAATTTGTCAAATTTTGTAAATTTCTTGGATATAAAACGGGACACGGTAACATTGTGAATAAAATTGACCGTAAAGGTGTGCATTGATAATTTTAGCTCGAAACGGGAGTACGAAAGCGGCGGGAGAATAAATTTGCGAGGAAAAATTATACGGTAGGAGGCAGAGGAGCAGTTGCGTTTTCGATCGATTGACAAATGCATCGTGAATCCTCGTGTTCATATCTTCATTACTTTCGCCAATAATTCATACATATTTCTGCGACATTTTACAAAATTTCACCTTGTTATTGTGCATGTTAAGAAAGTTACATTGTAAGCCCGCGTGTTAGACAGCGGGCGAATTTATGGACGATCCGGTAGCGATTACCGCGAACGTTTATTACCATTCGTATTAATTACTATCATTCGTTATTTCCTTTAAAGGTGCGACGAAATTATTTTAATTGCAGCTGATCGGTAATTCTTCTCTCTCAAACGGATGATTAATCCATTCGATTAAATCAAGTGTCCTATTTTAAATTATTATTATAATATTTTACTACTGTTATATTGTGTTCAATTCCTCACAATTTTAATTAACGAAAGAGATCATCTTAATTTTTTGTGAAAGTTATTCTTTACTGATAACGTTATTTGCAATTTGAGAAAGTGTTATCTGAAAAATGCACCAACTGCAAAAATTATACAAAATTTTTTCAACAAAATGCACCTTTAAAGAGAAAGAACGATACAAATCTCAAGATTGATAAATCGTTTCATATTTACCCTTTGGTGAAACGAACGCGGCGCGTTAATTTTTATAATTACGAAACGGTAACGGCGAGCGCGGGAGTATCAGGTAAAAAAAAGAAGCGATCGTGCAGACTCTGTCGGTGGTCTAGAGAAATTTTCGCGGATTTGGCGATTTTTCGACGGTTTCGCGTTGCGTTGTTACACGTGGCACGGAAATATTAGCGCCTCATCCGTTTTCTCGGAACCGTTCTCGTATTATAACCGCGACAACTTGCTTCGATGACACCGTTGCAAATATAGCAGATCGCGTATCACAAAAGACAGTTGATAAAACGAGAAGCATAACTTCTTCACGGATGATATTCATCGTTCGCCGACGTTCTCGCGTTTTAAAATTCTTCCATCGTTCCGCTCGATGAAAAAAAGATCATTCTTTCGCGATCGATTTGCGAGGATCGTTGTCTATTTTAAATGTGAATCCTCGCACTGTAATGAATTGCATGAATTTTGTGTATTTTTAATGTTAAGAATGGTAGGTGGAAAATATATTTTATTTCAAAATTGCATGTTGTAATGTTACAAGTATTTATTTGTCACATGTAAGTACCTGATTATATTATAAATATTTATTTAAAATATTTAAATATTTTTCATTAATTCAAGTACATCTTGCAAGAAGTAATAATAATAGGTGATTGTTCTATTTTGTTAGAACAGATAGCAATTCTCCATCTGATTGTTTCTGTTTGATTTTTAATTGCCGGCAACAAGGTAGGATGAAAGAAAGTATACGGATGCATCGGGAGTAACCCGTGGAACGGTCGTGTAAGATGAAAGAAAGAGGGAAACTTTATAAGAAACGCATCCGGATGTGGGAATTCTAATCTTGATCAATTCTCGTGGCGAGATAACCGACTTAACGCATTCGTGCGTTCGCTGAGAAGCTATGGAAATGTTGGCTTCCTACCGCTTGACACCGCCTCTATCTGTGTACCGTGTGTGTTCCTGTATTTTATTCAGACGAGTTATAGATCCGTCGTGCTCGGTTGAACGTCGTATGAGAAAAATTTCATATTTTCCTGAAAATTATCTGAAACCTTATTTCAAAATCATTGCTCCCTGAAGGGATCAGAAATAGTCCTTCGAGAAGTAATGGTAACCACGTGGTTCTTATACCAGAAATTTCCAAATTTTAATTCGATTGAAAAGAATACAAAAATATGGAGTTATAAATATTAAAAATATAAAATACCAGAAGTTCGAAACGTAGCTTTGGGTAACGAAGTACACAGATAATGGGTGTCCCGGAATTCCTTCGAGCGGACCACTTTCGTGACAATTCGCGAGCAGGATAATTATATTGTAAAGAGGCAGAGAAGGAAAAGGAACTTTTCTCTGCATCATTGTGCCCGAACAAGGAAAGTAGCAGGTGTTTTGCGAACTGATCAAGCTACAGCGACCATCGTCCGACGATTTGAGCGCGAAACTGGTAACGGAAGAATCTATACCGGGTATACATAAATAATCGAACGTCTATCGAGTTCGGTTTTTCGCGGAACGCCGGTCGTAGAAAACGGAATGGCGTTTGAATCGCGTGATATCATCCAGAGGGAACGTTGAACTCGAAATACCGGCTGACAAAGGGACAAAAGTTTTCCTAGGCCTCTAGCTTGATCATTTCTTTTTTCCCAGTCGATTCTTCTCTCGGCCGGGTTACTTTCTATATTCTCGATTTCCTCCTAAACGAACCGCGTCGATCGCATTTCTCATTAATTAACATTCAATGCGAAGCGTAAGCTCGGGCCTTGGACGCGGACCTCCTCCGCCGTGAGCCATTTCGAGCGATCATTTTCAAAAGGTGTTGCAACGCTGATTCGCGGAGAGATACGTTTGTTCAAGAGCAGCTAGCGTACAGGGTGATGATGATTAATCGCGAACTTTATTCTAGGACTTCAGGGTGTGAACGTAGGGCTTGATACGGCAAATAGTAGTAACAAAAAATTCTCTCCTGTTAGAAACAAATTTTAATCTTTTTAATCGTCGTCCAAATCTCTCAGAATTAATTGCAGACCATTTAAATAGTTGCCCCAATATCTTTTGAATAATTTCAAGTAATCAAAATTGTAGTTTCTTTCCTAGGGCCCTAGGATACTATTTCTTTAACCCCTTAATATGACACATTATGTATATTTCACACTTGACAAGCCTTGGCCAACTAAACTGCAATTAGAATTAAATTTCAAATTAAGTGTTAATCAAAATATAAAGGATAGAGGTGCGCCACAAGTGTCATACGATATTGCAAGCCGAGTTAATAACAAAATTTCAAAACAGTACTATGTAAACCGAAGAAATGGTTAATTCTCTGTTGCCTAGGAACTTTTTTCTATTTTCCTGGCAACGTTTGCCAACGATTCCATGTACCAGAGCGAACAGCCGTTCCATGGACGGTTTCAAAGCGCGCAGAAGAAAAATCTCCATATATGTACGACGAACGGAGAAAGAGCAGTCCCCCCGATGATGGCGCAATCATGTTTGTCTAATCGTTAATGTGGGAGCGTTGAGAAACGTGGTGATGTTTAAATGGTCGCCACAAAGTGGATCGTAGGCATTCAGCATCGCCCACGTTGGGGTAAGGAAAGTGAACGGAAGACAGGTGAACGCAGGTGAGCAACCAGACTGTGGAGAGGATGTGCACGCGGCTGAAACTGAGGAATCGACTTGCCTGCGGGTAGATTACTTGACTCCGCCGCTTCTGAGAGATGCTTCGCCGTGTCTATGACCGTGCGCGCATCTTCATCGATCGGAAAGGGAGATACTTTAACGCCATTGTTTCGTTTCTCGAAAGTTTACGCGCGATTCGAATTTCTGCCGAGATGGACAGATTAACCGTTAAGAGTCGAAACAATTGAAATACAGGATTCGAAGAATTTTTCATAATCTTGTAAGAAGAATTTCTGTAAATTCTCTTATTTGAGGAAAATCAGAGGTTGAAGTGTTTGGAGAATAATGGATAGGAAGAATAATTTAGAATGCTCTTACGAGAGGTTAATAGCGAAAGACTGTGCATCCGGACAATTTTCTGATAAAATCACCTCGTTAAGACGAACAATCAAGTTTCCTAGCCGAAATGTTAAGACGCTACGAGTTAAAGAGCTTCTAATGAACCCTGTGAAAGCAATAATGCTTAGCTCGCAAACGAGCCATTAACAGATACTTCAAAATGTCCTGACAGATAGAACTCGCCTCCTCTTACATCACCATTTCTCAGAAATTTATTCCCATGACTGATATTAAACGGCCTTACCAATGAGGATTTCAGATTTTAAATTCATCAGAGTCTATTGAAATTATCCGTGCAATTAAAATTATATCACGCTAATTGCACGGCGTTGCCGTTTAATTGCTCGCAATTTGTCCAATTTGCGATAAATTCATTTTCGAATTTAAGACTCGTAAGGAAAAATAGTTGAGAATTAATAACCATTGAAATAACGATTTTATAGGGTAGCAATCGTAGGCAAAGTATCGAGTTCCATGAAATGTACGGCAGTGGGTACGTCGCGTGGAGGCAGACCGCAAGGAACCGCAACGAAATACACACTTGGTCATGTAGGGAGTGTTCCCGGTAATAGAGGCGACCTTTTAGCATCGAAAGGAAGCCTTCGTCCGAAAGTAACGTTGTCATCGGGTCGAAAAATGGCGGAGAGGAAGCGGCCGCAAGAAGCGTTCGCCCTCCATCGGCCAGGGGATGCATCGATACATACGTAAAAGGCCGCTCGCGCGCACACTTACACGAATGGAAAAGAGTTGCGTGTTTGCGGGTGGTGCAGAGCAACGAGAGGGAGAGAAATAGAGCACCCTTTCGCCCGTCCCTGGGGCTTCCCGGGGCGCGGGGTGTCCCGTGGCTGCGGTTCCCGGAAATGGGTGGCTGGCTGGGACGCCACGAAAGGAACACGCGTGAACACGAGTACTCGCGAAGGGAGATATCGTCTCGCACATTAGTTTATTCCGCTCTTGCTATTTTGGTTATTCGATTATTCTTTCTTTCGAATCTTAAATCATTGATTATTCTTCATTCATCGAAAGCCTTAGACTCCTCTTGTATCAGCTTGTACAATTCCAGAGTAGGCTTTGACATTGCATGTTCTTATCAAGGAAGTTCCACGAACGTCGCTTAGACCATGAATAAGTAACGGCTCTCGACAATTAGATATAATGTCCTCGCGAGTTTCATCCTTGAATGAAGGCGCACGTTACGTGCAGTGCTCGAGAGATCAGTGGAAGAAATCGATGCAGATCTCCGCGTGTCTTACATACTTTTCCATCTTCTTCGAATTCGGCAGACATTATAGAATCGCAAAGAAAATGAAGCAATTGAGGGCTTTAATCACCCTACACAACGCAGAAAAAAAGAAACAGGAGCTATTATTAGTGTAATCGTCACTAATCATCCCCTAATACCCACAACTTAGCAATCATAAAGAGTGTCGCCTAGCGAAAAGAACATCGTGGTCGTAGCTGTAAAGGCTAGAGCAAACGAGATACGTGAAACGGATGAGGGGTTAGCGTCCGTGGTGGTTGGTAGAAAAAGAGAGAGAGAGAGAGAAAAGGGGGAAGAAAAAAGAACGGTTGGATGGTGGTGGCGTGACCAGTATTAGGAGGGGATGGTGTCCTGGTGCTGCTGCTGGCTCTGGCGTCGATGGTGGCCGGGGAGGGTCGGTAGGAAGGGTGGGACAGGTGGAGAGCAACTCTCCACCGGTGACGTTTTAGCTCATGCGGAGGTAAAAGGCGGCAGCAGCAGAGGCGAGGTATTGACCGGTTGCCTCCCTAGCGGTAGCTTAGCAACCGTTTGTAGCCAACACACCTATGAAACCTTGGAGATCTGACTTTAGCCTACGGGCCACCCGTCCACCCACGCGGCGGCCACCTCTTTACTCCCCCTTGAATCAGATTCCCCGGGTTCGTGGAAGAAGCGAACGCTCGATCATTAAGGCTTCCTCGCAAGTTCTCGCATTCGTACCTCCGCCCACGTCACGAATCCTCCTCCCCCCTGCCCTCCGTCGACGGACACCACGAGGGAGCAGGCCAGATGGTTATTACCGCCACGGAATCGGACGTGACAGCAAAAATTCTCGTGTCACGGATGAACGTTCCTCTGATCGTCCACCGTGATGGTCGAATAGTTGAATTTTCTCAGGAGATTCGCAGATTCGCTTGAAAAGACGTTCTCGAAACGATATCGATCCGAGGATTATCGGAGGCTAATTGAAAAGGAGAGAGAGAGGGAGAGAGCATCGAAATCTAGGTTATCCGACCCACGATACGGGATACACCCGGGGATCGACCAAGTGCCATCAGAATCACGTACTGCGGCGCACAGTAGCCGGCTACGATGGCTCGTTGGATGAGTAATAAATTGGTCAATCGAGGGTGTGGTTACGGCTGGAACTAGCCCAGGTTGCCAGGCTACAAAACCACCTATCTCGTATCCTCGTCGCCACGTTGGCGAACGTTGATGTTCTCGTTCGTCTCGTACAAAGTATTTCTCTTGCGAATCGATCTTCCTCGCCGTCGAACGAACGTCCGTCTCCGATTCCTCGTTTAAAATTAGTTCATCGTCGGTTCGAATCTTCCAAACGAAGCCATTGGTCACCGAATCTGCTTCCAGAGTAATCGAAACCCTACGAAACGAGACCTAATCTTCGCTAAGAGAATAAGAACATAAGCCCGTTGAACCGCAGAATCGACGACACGACTGTTTCCAAATTTCCTCGATCGGAATTGCAATCGTCCACATTATTTTTTTTTTCAAATCGTGCGTCTATATCGTTCCCTCGTGCAGCCCCGCGTACGTAGCCGGCACAAGAGCAGGTGTGGGTGTAGCACGTAGGTATAGGCGACCATTATCCATACCACATCCAGTATGGTCCTCCTCGGGTCGGGAGTAAAATCAACCAGCCAGTCAGCCCAGCCAGCCGACCAAGCCGGCCGATCAATAACCGGGGACCTCGCTAGCTCCACGAGCTGTCTTCCGTGGAGTACACACCTTTCATGGAAATTGCGTTAACGTGGCTCACCTGAGAAATCCTCTGGCCAGCCCTGTCTGGCAAGAGAGCGTCGTCGTAATCGTGGCCATTGTTCGTACGCGAGATGACGACGGGAACGGGAATCGAGGCCTAGCCTCGAGATCCATGAGGGGGGACCAATTGGCATTTGCGTAACGGGCGTCGTTGAAAACTGCTCTTAAGGTCTTTATTGAATGGGATATTAACGGCTCCGTTGCGAAAGCCCCGTCCCCGCGTACACACGGCTTTTCGGTTAGACGCTTGCTTACTGCTGAGTTTGGTAATTCACGTGTACATTGTTCCGCCAGGGAACCGAGTTTCTCCCGTAACGCCAAGGAGATTTATCTGCTAACCGTTGCCATTAGAAATTTATTTTGTATTAAACCCTAACTTTATTTCATTGTATTTCATAATCGAAGCATTTCAGTATTTATAGAAATTGAAACGAAGCTCGCAAAACTTGTAAGCCGTTCTGGCAGAATTGTCGAGGATCCAGTGTCCCCTCCTCTGTCCACGATCACGTAATCCTTAACACACAATTGTGATTTCATTAGCGACAAAGGGGGAGGCGAGGGACATAAGGAGACGCCTTAGTCATCGGAAAGTGACAAAGCTACACTTTAGAACAGTAGCAGAGGCTGCTGATGATCTTGGAGGCAGCAATGCGGAACGTCCGACCGACAGTCCTGTGCATTGTTCCGCCTGTTGAATAAACACTAATACTTGCTAACCCACGCTCTTGAAAGATACTACACCAGTTCCCACGATCCGCGAACACGCGAATTCAAGGTACCAGCCCGGCTCTCCCGTTTGTCTGTGATTACATGCATCTTGCATGACGATACCACATCCGAGATTCGAGAGGCTCGTAATGAGCCTGCGGAAAAGAGGAAAATATGGTTTTTCCCTAATTCAACGACGGACACGAGAGACGTTTCGTGCAATTCATTCGGATGTACCGTGTCATTCTCGGCCCTGGTCCGACCATTGCATGCGGAAATTTAATTGCGCGATACTGTACGGGGCTGTGATCGACGTGGAAAATTTTTTTATTCGTGATTATGGTTACGGGTTTAACCCTTCCGTCATTTATCGGTATAGTCTTTGAAATTTAGAAACATTCTAGTAAGAATTTTATTGTCTAACTATCAAATTTCTACTTCTAAGATTAAAATTTAATTATTTTAGAAATTTGGGAAGTTTTTCTTATTTAGAATCCAACTTGAAGAATTTCTGTAATATTTAGATCGATAAAGGGTTGAAAGTATGTTATATTCGCAAAACCAAGAAAAGCTGCGATGCTATGAAGACTCTCGCGTTTCGACTCGTGACCAAAGCGACTCATTAACGGCATTCCACGTTGTTGTCTGACTCATCGACAATACCTTAGGCCCATACAACTCTGCATACCTGAACACAGAAGCTCATATTGTGATTTCGATCTCACGGAGTCGATAGGCAGTCTTTAATCGCCCTTGGAATGGAAAACTGTAATAAGCAGTATCGCGACTCTAAGAATGCCTCTTGTTAATGTTGTTTCGTCACCCGTTTCATTTTCCCGTTTCTCTTTAAAAGTCTGAGCATTAATGAGTAGATAAAGTGTTCATTTTTTAAATTCATAAGATAAAACATAGTCAGTTTAACCACTGTTTGATTTGGCCTGAAAGTATCTTCTCTGGTTATTAAAAATTCCAAAATACTTTTTTAAATTTTCATAAGGGGTTGTAAAGGTTCTTAAATATTTTTCTCGAACATATTTCAAGAATATTCGAGCTGATTGCAACTTGGTACCTGGAAATATGCATCCTTGGGGGGTAACGCGAGCCAATGACAAGTGGAACTTTGTTCTACAGTCATCTTCTTTATTGCGCTTTTATTATTTCTTTTTTTTTTCACGACTCGTCATATTATAGTAGGCCGAATAACAGGATATACGGTGTCCGATGAACATCCTACAGTCTGCGGCGTCTCTACCCGTTATCGACCAACCGGTGGACACGTTTGCACGCCGATAGCTGCACGCTCCGTTTCGATACACTTTACGATCGTGTGGGTGGCCACCTCCACACACACACACCTAGAAAAATGTGACACTCCAATAGGTGTGCGTGTTGTCTCTTCGGTCTTGGAACTGGCCAGAGTACGAGCTGGCTAGTACAGTTCAGAGATTTTTCTTTTATTATTTTAAAACAGCGATCTGGAATTCATTTTCCGGAATACTTTGGTACCAATTAATTAATGAGTTATTGCGAGGGGAGGGGGTAATTTTATTCGCGACAAAATTAAAACTTGTTCCACATTTCTTATATAATATTACAAAATTTATCAAGACTCTTTTATCAAATAAGTATAATTGATGTTTCATCCCTTATTTTATTTTCAATGTAATAGAACGTCTGTAGTTCTGATGATAATATCTTTCCGAGCTAATTGAAGTCTTAGAAATTCATAGAATTCCTCGTATAAAGGAAACATCTTCGTTTCTAATATTGTATAATCGGTTAGACGTCTCGTCATCGAGGAAAGTCGGCGTTTCACGGTACAGCAGCGTAGCAGAAAGAACAAAGGAACACGTTTGCCCGCGAATATGCTCGCAGACCCCTCTCTTTTTCTCTAGTCTTTGAAATTAAAAAGCATCTTCGGACCGTGACAGAACGCAGACCGAACGGGCCTCGGAAACAAAGATTTCTAAGTTTCATCAACGTGTTCGTGCTCGTACCACTCGTCTGCACGCGTCAAAACAACGGAATCATCTTGTAACTCGCACGCAACGAGCATCGTGTTACTTGATAAGTTTAGATAACAATCTCGTTGTTTTGTATCCTGAAATCGATCATTTCTCGCCGATAACAAATTAACCTAAAATTAGATCCATAAATCCTTCAAAACAAAGGCCTCGTACATCGTCGAATCGTATTAAACCTTTGGAAAATTAAATTTATATTCGATAAATTTTTAACAAATTTAATTAATGCGATTATAAAAAAAGTACAATTAACAGCACAAGTATCTTCAATATTATAATTTGATGATGGCAACGACCGCAAGGGGGAAAAAAAAGGAAGAGGGGAAACCTTTTCGATCTCACGAATCTCCCCTCTAAAAAAGATGGTCCTAAACCGTGACAAAGTAACTTGATGAACTATATACACCAACAATAGGTCGGCGCCAGAGTGGTACCGGCCTATTAGAGGGATGCTGTTCTGACATTTTAACAGCGTGGCATTTCGCCTCTCCGTTCCCCTCCCCTCCGCCGTATAGTTAAACGTCCCTATACAATTTCCTATCCGATCATCATCGTGCACCAATATTAGAACGCCTTTCCGGACAATGTAATACCACGTCATCTCCGTGGAGTATGTGTGTGTGTGTGTGTGTGTACACTTCCCACACTTGGGTTTCGGTGACAGGCGCGTGCCAAAACCACCGTCTCGACACGAAATTCTGTCCCCATGGATAGAATTGCACTGTTCGACCATGTCCACCTTGTCATTTTTATCGTCCTCGTATCAAATATTTGCGATGTATCTGGTGGCCGGAGAGGTATATTAATTGCTCGTCGAGGATAATCATTTTCGTGACGGTACAATTTCGTGGAGTGGATACCGAATCATTTATGTCCTCGTAGTTTGACCTATGGTCATCCTAGAATCAAACGTAGAGGATCTTGAAATTAGGATTCTTACAAATTTATTTGTATTTAATTACTTTTATAGTCTGATGGTTGTTTGATTAAGAATTATTTGATTAGAATAAATTTACAAATTAGTTTCGAGTTTACAATATTGCGGTTATGGCGTATTTTGAACTTCATCTTCGGGCAAAAGAGTGTTCAATAACGGTAGGAGAGGAAACGAGGTATCATAACACGGTTTATTCGCATCATCCGTCGCCTGATCAGCACTCTTCTCCGAGTCAGCTGTCTTCTGAGTACCCACCTTCGATGACGATAATAAATATCCATTAATGCGGTCGTGGCGAGAAGCGGGGAGCACGGGGGGAATAGTTATCGCATCGCGAGCTACACAGGCAGATGACTCGAGGAAGGTCCAGCTGCCTTCGATCAGTAGGTTATTGTCAGTTCCATCCGCCGACCAAAGATGCGAGACGCATATGGGTTGCCAAGCCTTAAAAAAAAAAGAAAATGAAAAAGGAACGCACGAGATGGTCGAAACAATCGACATAGCGTTGCGCAATTCTTCGTATGTAATTGTTACGAAATTGCAAGCTGACCATTGCAGGAACTGAGCCATTTTAATTCTGGTATCAATTTTTAAATCTTCGATTTCGTATTTTTGGTGGATGGACAAAAATGTCAATTAAATTTTGATCGACCTATTTTTCGATAAAAAAAATTCTAAGGTGTTTGAAGTACCAATTTTAATAATTCGCACTTGTACATAAACGAGATATGCAAAACCGTGGTCGATTATCTTAATTAGAGCGTACTTTGTATTCGAAATGCTGTCAGGAGCGGAAAACGACGATGATGAATGGTTTGACGAGAAATTCGAGGCAATTCGAAACTATAAGACACCCTGTCGTCGGACGTCGATATGCATCTTGTTTTGTATTGCGCGGCCCGGCTAAAAGACAGCACCGATCGTTGCTGAAGCAGCAGGTGACATTCATGAATTTAAACGGACCTTTACACTTACGAGCCCCCAGAGAGATACAGATGAGAGATGCGATCTTTATCTCCGTACACGAGCGAGATCTTGATGCTATACCTTGAGATAAACGTGGTTCAATAGGTCAATTCGATTCTCTAATTAAAAATCTAACGAACAGGTTACACGTTGCATATTTCTGTACCCACAGGAAATATTTGTTTATCTTTCATGCAGTTAATTGCAAATTTATTCGCAAAATTTAATTTGGTCTGTAATATCCAAAGGGTTAAGTACTCGAGTTTAATGTTCGTTATCAAGAATGGGTTTGGCAAAAGGACTGGGCTTTAGGCGACATGGCATCGTGAAAGTAAAAGTGAAAAATTACCTGAAAATATCTGCGGACGTATCTGGGTTAAGGGAACGCCGAGGAGTCTGCACGCGGAGAAGAAGTTGGCTGGTTTGCTCGCCTCCTGCCTCCTCGTGCGACGGTGATAAAAAATTTTATGCAAGGATCTTCATCCGAGCGAGCATTGTTGGCTCAGCTGGCAGGTGCTACCCTTCATGCAACGGGATGAATACCGCGATATATACAACTCGAGAGAGCTGACTTACAACACGGCCGAACAACGCGCAGGTCCCCGGCATCTGCAAGATGGTCGCGATCTTTATACAGCGTTCGCAGATGCAACGTTTCCCTGTTGACATCCTTGGTTTCGACTTTTTCGAGAACCAGCCTCATTGTCTCAAACCTGCCGCCTCTCCATTTATTTTATTTTGAATATTTCTGCAACTTCATTGATGACAATTTATCTTCTTGACGCGCAAGTATTTTTATATTCATTCCTAAGTGTAAGATTTACACGAATTTGACTCTGCCATCTGAAAAAGTTTCTGAAAGTAATGTTCGCACGCACGATTTTACTGTTGGCTGTATTATCAGTGTAAAAACTTTCCAGCCGTAGGCTGCAGATAAATTTAAGATCGATTAAGCAGATCGATCAAAGGTCCGGTGTATGATCGATCGCGAATGAGTCAAACGTCTGATAATGTTGCTCGAATACCTGTAAGATTTATTCTTCGGAGTACAACCCTCCATCGTCGTCATCTTACGACAGATATAAATTTACGTCGAAAAAGATAAGGATTAATTTGAGACACACGTGTCCCGGAGGAGGGAACTATTTCGAAGGTGATTAGTAACAATAGCGATTACGTTATACTCGGTTCTTTTGATATCGATCCGTAAAAATTTCCGCAGACTGTAGATAAATTAACTAAAAATTCATGAGCTGGTTACAATTACAGCAGTTTAAAAATAATACCTTGATTAGAAAGCGATTCCTCTTACGCATTCATCTTACGCAAATTAAATCTTCCAAAATAATATTGTCCCAGCAAGAAATCGATTATCTCACACACGTCCTTCGCGAGAAAGATATCAAGCCCTCGAAGGAACAGTTTCCTAAGAAGGATTTCCGTAGTTGGGTAGACGAGGTCCAAGGAAGTTTCACCGGGTCCGATTCCGGGAGATAGAAGGCAAAGAGGGCAACGGCCAGACACACGAAGGATCTCGGTATTCACATCTTGAAGGCTGCCGGCACGCGTCTGCAGCAAGGTGTGCCTCTCACTTTATTCATCCAGCTCCGGTGTTCGGGCACAAGAGCAGCTGTTGCCGAGCGGGCGCGTGCCACCAGGTACCTATATAATAAACCGGCAGATAATGTCAGGGTGCGTGGCACCACGCTACCAAAGCCCCTTCGACTCCGGTCAGAGAGCCCGAGAAACCAGGCGAGGAAGTTTCTTTTTCTTTCTCTCTTTTTTCTTTTCCACCGATCGAGGGGAAAGATCGTCTGTGTTTATCCTTCTTCCCGAATCGCGCTTACGTAGGTGGACCTATTGGTCCTTCTTTCTCCTCGTTCCCTAACAGCCCCCTACTCGTTCGTTTCGATCGATCATTGACTTTTTGCTCTAATTGGCTTCCCAGGAATCGATCTTCCTCCTAGTCTCGTTCGTGGGACCGTGGCTGTTTGTTCTCGCAAAACTGAGCCTCCTTTTTCGAGAGAGAACGAGTCTGAGGGCTTCTGGTTTGGAGGCTGAGTTTGATTTGTGGGTGTAATAAGCTGACGGGAATATCATAAGTGCTTATTTTTTAAAATATAATATTTCGACTTTTCTCCATTTTTAATAATATAAAAATATAATACTTCTATTTGGAACGAAGGAGTTAGAGTTCGACGAATAATAATTCTTAATCTTATTTAAAACAAAGTTGCACCCTCAGCACCCAAGTAAATTGAATGTATTATAATCCACAGAATTAAAAAATGTAATTTTTTTTAACATTTATCTTTCGCATCCCTCTTCGTACTCAACTGTTTACATTTCACAGGGTTCTCGATGATCGAATTCAGTTATCCACGGTTAAATCGAAATCACAGGGGTTCGAAAGGGCATGAAAAGTCAGGAAGGTTTGAATTCGCCCCCCGGTGCCGAGCGAACGAGCTAATAAAACTAAACACGACCGATAATCATCCCTCCACGCCCGTCGTTCGGGATCCTCTCTCTTTCTCCTCGTCAGATTAATTATCTAATGTGGCTGCAACATCTGTCATCGCTTTATCGTGGTGGGTGCAGCTTCATTCAAGCTGCGAACCCACCCCCTCCTACCCATTTCCCCTGTTTTTTGTTCCTTCCTCCTTTTTTTCCGCCGCGTTTTATTCCTCTCAGCCAAGGTTATTTACGCGTAAATTATTGCACGCGAGTGGAGGCTCGATTTATCAGAACGTTTCGATCGCTGACCCGTCCTTTCATATCCGAAGTTTTTATTTTTAATTAATCGCCATTAACTCGATTATACAGAACTCAATTTCACCGATGACTTTTACGTCTGGCATTGTTCTTAATTCAGTAGCGGTCTTGTGAGTTCATTTATAAAGCGGGACAGTCTCTTCGATGGAGCCATTAATCGTGCTTAATCAAGATGTTAACGACTGTTGCAAAGAGTATCGGGATACAAAAAGTGACAGAGAAAGTTATCGATTTCTTGACCGAATCGAGTTCGTTCCGATGATTGGGTTAATCTGTCAATCACATTTTGTGGAAATGTTACGTCCTTCCCCCCCAATCGTGTAACCAGGACAATTTTGAATAGTTTGTTCAGGGTTTAGAAATGCTCTCCAAATTGACACTTTGATCAGTTACAAAATTAAAATCGTATTGGATATCGAAGTTGGAACTTCGAACATGGATATCGATGGATGATGGGTTCGTGCACGGGGGAAGGGAGTGGGTAATAAGAATCGCGACTTAGAAGGTGAACGCTGTCACTGCAAGGCCTACTTCACGACGATAACGGAAGTCTCTTGGCCAATCAATCCGTCGATTCTTGGTCAACGGGTCAGTTGGATCAAATGGAAGAGAAAATTAATGTGGTTCGCCGGTGTAAAATATCGCTCCCAACAAACTTACAAATCCTTTGAAATATCTTCCTTCGAAACCAATATCGAATAATCTTTGACGTTTTCAATCTTCCCAAAAGGGTTGATTAAAAGAGTCGTGAATCGTCGTGACTTTTATTTGCGGTTACGAACCGCGATCTAATCACAGAGGTTAGGATAATAAATTGGCTTTTTTCTATTACCGGAATCTAAGTAACGAGGTATTTTCTCATATTATATGGCATGCGCGCATCTCGTATTATATGCGGGAGCAACAACAGGCCTGTTGTTTAGAGCTAACTGTAACGTCTCCTTCGCTTTACAATTCACTAGCTGCTGTCCGTTTCTCAGACCCGTTCGAATGTGACTCTGGTCGCGTTCAGGCTTTCTTTTCAATTTCATCCAAAGAATTTTCCTTATGCAGTTTCGTTAATTTTCAAAGAGTCTTGAAATAATTTCGAGCAAAGTTAGAACGTTCCAAGTATTTATCTGAGAAAATCGAAGAAGCGAACTGCTGAAGAGATATGAAAGATGGAAGGATAGATCGGGTCTTTTAAATCCCGTTAGGTTACGTTTTGCAGCGCCTTGTTGATCGGCGACGAGGGGCGTCGGTGACGCGTGCCGCGCTTGCTTATGCGGGCGCCGAACGTACGACGACGACGACGACGCATCGGATATATTAGGCGTCGTCACCGAACTATGCGTGCACGCCGACCGAAAATAAACTGTTAACGTTCTTAACACGTGCTCGCGTGGCTGTCTTACAAATCGCATGCGGGGTACTTGGCTGAAATTTATTGCCCGGAGATAGAATCGTGGATGGTCAGCTTGCCGATTAATCGACTTTCTACAAGAATCATTCTTTTCCTATTTCAATCAAAGATGGACTTCATTGTCCATATACCTATTTGATATCTTTGACGCTGGGTTTATTCATCACTTTGAAGGATTTCGATTTTACAAGAAAACACAATTTTTAATTTACCAGTTTTAATAATAATGATATCTAAAAAGATTTTAACTTAGCGAGTACAATTCCCATTTTTCTTCGTGTACTATAAAAATCAGTAGTATAGCCCTAAAGTTGACGACAAACGAGTTAGAGATTCGTACCCTTCCCAACTTTAACACCACCACGAAGAACTACCATTGCAGAATTCTTGTTTAATCTTTCCCCGTAAAATAATTCCCCCCAGGTAACGACCCCGAACCGTTGAACCCAGATCACCCTTAACAAACTGCGCCTCCGTGAAATAGGAGCCCGAAGGAACCAGTAGGATGACCGATACCATCTCAATCTTCGTACAGGGCATCCTAATAAGGTGTTCATCCGACAACACCCACGCCCCGTTCCCAAACTGTCTATAATAGACAGGGAAACGATCGAGCGCGGGGATAATCCTTGGGGTACGGCGAAAGTCAGGGAGATCAGTCACCTAATAAAAGCGAATCGTGTCTGCGATGGTTCGGGTAGGTGGATATAGGCTGTTATAGGTTGGCGGGCAGGCAAGCAGGCAAGCGGGCAAAGCTAGCAAGCAGGCAGACGAACAGACAAGCGAGTAAGTAAGCAAGCAGACAAGCAAGTAGGCAGGTGCAACGCTGATGTTGCCTGAGGACTGAAACAGCTGTCGTCTTGCCCTGCCCTACTGCAGGCGCACGCGCCAACCGCATCCACATTTACATTACGTTGCGTTACCTTTCTCCCTGTTTCTCTCGTTCGCTTTTTAATCGCTATCTCCTCCGTGTAACGGTCAACGATCCCGCGTGCAGATGAAAATTGTCCCCTGGAAACGGGCCAATGGCAGACCACGGCGCCCGCTCGCGAGTCGATGTCATCCGGCGACCCGCCGCTGCACTTGTCGCACCGTCACGAAAATGTCGAAACAATTGCCCGTGACTTTCGTTTGAAATAGCGTTTAATCAAATTTATTGTCGCCAGGATGCAATTGTAGCAATATTCGATCAAAATTTGATATTTCAATGTATCCTCTGCAAACTCGAGGTTAAGGTTAGAGTTAGATAGAAAATAAATGAAGGTAGTCATTTCCAAGGGTGTAACCCAGAGCAATATTCTTAAAACGTAAGTGAAAATGATAAGGAAAACGATAGTTTTCGTGTTCATGGGCTTAAATAAAGATGTTCACGTGTCTATCGGTCGCTATCACTTCCTTTCCGGTTTATTGCTACTTTAGTTATTTGACAGCGGCGAGGAAAGATATTTTATCGTTTCTGTGCGCTCGTAAAACGTGACTTGTACTACATTCACGTATTTTCTTAAAAGCAAAAGAAAAATTGAACGTGTATTTTCTTAGATCGTAAATTTTGATGAAAGTATTGGAAAATATATAGTTCACTTGTTCGCCATCACCTGTTACCGTGTCTGTTGGGGAAATCCCATGGAAATGATTCATTGGTCACAGAGAATTCCATGCCATCCAATGTGCGCCATGGGAGACGAGGGTGCTGGTGAAAAGGCAGACCCTTTCGAGGACTTTTGGGCAAAAGTACGTAGGGGCGTAGATGCTTCGAGGCACGCCATTGGTCGTAATTTGTACTGCCGGAAATCATTTCTTTAACACCTTGACCGCCACCCTGAATCGATTAAATAAACTTCCGTCGAACAGTAATTTGTTTCCCTTAACAAATCTCTTCGCAAGTGTTTTATCATTTTCTTTTCCAATATTCGAAATACTTTTATGAATCTTTCAGTCGTTTATTATTATTTTCCAAACGCAAAACTGGTAACGAAAAGCTATGAGTAAAAAGGTATAAAAAGAAAACGGGGGACAAACCTACAGGACTGGTTTATCGTTATCAGAAACCTCTTTTCTGCGCCATTTCTCCGCGGCCATCTTTGAATTCACAGCCGCAGAAAACACCTCAAAAGCCATAATATATATTATTAAAATCGAGAGTTCGTGTAGGAAAGGAAAATAGTACATTATTATACAGAAGTTTTAAATTCAAATATGAATTATCCTTATCCTTAAGTTTCCCCGAGATAGCGAGCTCATTATAAGAATATTACAGTGATTATTGTTCAGAATATCTTTGCCTTATTTTCCGGTTTAAACTTTCCATGAAACACCTTTCAATATTAATGTTACCTAAAATGAATATTAATATTAGTATTGAGATTCATGGTGCCAATGACCCTCATGGCAATCCACGTGTTAAGGACATCAAAAATTACATTTTACCTTGAAATATATAAAAAAATTGAAGATTTGCAAAAAAAAATGAAAAACCAACGAGCGATCTGAAGGAAAGTTCAGGGAAATCGAAACGGTCGATGCATCGCGGATTTTCGCAATCATGCGCAATGAATAACGGTAGACGGCAAATGCATCTTATTGGCCGCACCGATCGTTAATTAACGCGAATCTAGCCGTGTTCTGTTCCTTGCACTTTCACTCCCGCCGCGTGATATCTCGTCGTTTTTTATTTTCCACCGCGTAAGGGAACCGCTTGTCCTTTTTCAACGCCGATCCCTTCGCCCCGTATGCTCATTTGCATTTAACCCGCATGACTTTTTTGATGGATACGTTAATCAGAGCCAAACATTCATCGTCTCGATGTTGGGACAATTTTTCCGTTCGAACAATCCTTCGTTTTGTATGCTGCGACGTTTTAACCGGTCGAAAGGAAAAAACGTACAGGAAATAAATTTCAGTCTCGAGATAACAACGCGTATTATGCTTCTTGAACATTATCTTCTGCGTAATGTTAGTTAACAAGCAGGGTATTGATAAACAGCGTCAATTGAAGCGAGCTCGAATGACGATACAAGCGGGAAAATTTTTGCACACGTTCCAGTTCGAGTTTGACGCGAAATTCGAATCAAATTACAAAAGGAACCTACGATCATTCTTTAGTTAAATCGAGGTGCTTCTAATTTCGAAGAAACCTCGATTTACTCTGCTACATACTTTCAGCAATGTTTTTCACCCAACTTCGGAAAAAGATACTCGAAGTGAGGAAATCTGGACAATTAAAGTGATGCAAGTCTCACGCGTTTCGCAGGGACGGAAAAAAAGAACGTTCGATTCCGCGGCCAGGAAAATCGCGAGGAGAAATGGAAAACCGGAGAAAAACAGGCCGGCGCTTCGAGTCCCGCGCGCGTAAGCGAACAAACATACGTATTTACATAACAATCGTGGATCACGTAACAGAACGTGTTCGCGTGTGCGTTCGTCTTTGCGTTCGTGGTCGTCTTAATAGCCAATGCTCGGCGAGTGTGCACACCGCGACGAGGAAAGTCGCGTAAACGCCTTCTCTTGCACGATCCCTTCTTCTTCGGGTCGAAATCACAGGAAAGTACCATTATAAGAGCAGTTTTATATATAAAAGATTATCGGGAGATACTGAAAATTCTTCCAGAGAGTCGGTGCTTGAGGTTCCCTCAGAAATTTTCCTCTCGGTCGATTTGTTTCTGAGAATTTTCTATCGAAATCGAGAATTCCGGAAGGTCGGCGACGCGCGGTGAAAAAACGCATTCGCTGCAATGCAGTTTTCAAGCGAGTTTCAAGGATCGAGCGAGGTTGCGGGTCGTTTCAATTAATTTCAATTCTCCCGACGATATTTACCCGGGCGAGCCGGAAGAGGAAACGCGGCTTAAAGAAACTTCGCCGCACGGAGTTTTCGACTTTATCGAGCCGAATAGAACCGCAACGAGCGCGTGGCGTGTGAGCTTGAACTTGAAGATCGTTATACTTAAATGCACACGTTCAACTACGCCTAAATACCTAAATACTCGTGATACGACGCAGCGGCTTATGCGTTTGTTGCACGAACACCGTGCCCCGTTCATACATATATGTATGCAATACAGTTGGCCCAAAAACGGTGCCATTGATCGGCGAGCAACAATTGACTTTTCGTGAACCGATCGACGGCTGGGTAGCCGAGAGAGAAATCGAGAAGGCCAGGAAAAGAAATGAAGGAAAAAGAGAGATAGCTTGCGAAGATACGTATGCAAAAGAGGTATAAATTAACGCAGATAAGATAACGGCGTTTAAAAAGGAAGATAGCCGACTGTAAGCTCGAAGCATTTCAGATTGTTAAGAATTTCAATAAACCAGATATTTTAACAGAAAAAAGAGCTTACACGTGGACCTAGTATTTTTATTCCTTGGATAATGAAAAGCACCCCTGTTTCAAAAGGAAAAGTACACCGGGGTTTAAATGCAATCCAATCCCTTACAACGAAGGTTGCCCCGTCATCGAAGCCGGCATTAAAACGAATTACATCGACCTGGCGGCGACCAGGCTCCAAGAAAGTCATTTCCATTCCAGAAGCAGGCCAGCCAGACATGAAAGGGTGACTCAGGAGCAAGGCGAACCGATCGTCGATAGAACGTTAAAGCTGGAAAACGAAGTAGGATAATTCATCGCGGCGATACAAGGGTGCCACGGGACGAGACGCAGAGGCAACAACGAAAAAGGAGACGAAGGGTGAAATTGATTCTCGTGCGGCATCAATGGCCCGAAACAAATCGTCAAAGTGGCGATTTTATGTTGTGGCCGGGTATCGCGATGGCAACCAACCCCGTGGCCATGGCAACCTAGCCAGCTCATTCGGGCTTTAATTCACAAACGCAGAGACGGCTGGCTGGCTGGCTCTCCGCTTGCGAGATATTCCGCTTGGTTGAAAGAGGTCGAAGGGCGAGGGAGCACGGGCGAAAAAGCACGAGCCACCGGCCAGAAAGAGGAGAAAGAGGGAACGGAGGGTGGAGAACGTGGGAGCGAGAGGGAGAGTAAAAAACGGGAGCGAGCTTACTACAACCCCACGTGTGTTTCTCCACGGGTCGCCATGGTGACGCTTTGGTGTTCGTTATAGTAATGGGTTGGGAGTTGCGACGGGAGCCGCTCCACTCTCCCACGCTCGTCGGGGACACCTGCTTTAACGATTATCCGCTCGAAAAGAGGAGAGGAAAATGGGGAAAAATGGACGGGTTTAGCGACCACCACGAACTGCGTATCATTTTTTATTTTTGGGGATTTATGATTTAACAAATTTTGCGCCAATTTCATAGAATTCCACGTAGGAAAATTAATAATCACAGCTCGCGTGCATTAACTAATTAGTCGCTGATTAGTATCTAATACGGTCTTTGCAAAGTTTCAGAATTCTCAGAACTTCTTTTGGGGGTTGAAAGTTTGCTAATGAAAATCGACAGCAGACTTGATGATTGATGCTTGAGAAATTTGATAATTCGATGGACAGGGAATATAATTTTTGTAGTTTCCTCAGAACAGGCGAATTCTTTCGCGCGAGTTCACCGCAGATACGAAACAGTGAGTCACACGTTTCCAGCTCTAGATATGCCAAATATAACCAATGGCCGGCATTACGCGAGCATATATCGCGTACACAGCTATTTGGTTCCTGTTTTTTTTTTCTTGCCACGTATCTGCAATAAACGCTGGGACAAAACATTAACTCGTCCCCGTTATCGCGGTTAATTGCGCCACTATTAACAGAACCGACTAATTAACCGTTGTTAGATGCTTGGAAAATTTTCTTTTTTTTTCCTGCAGTTCGTATCGATTCGCTGGAAACCAGCGACATTGAAAATGTGATAAACGTAGGATCAGCCTTTTTTTCGAAATTACCCGTTTCCACGATAACTCCAGGCAAGAAGTGTCAAACCGTAATTGGATCACGTGTCAAGGTGTCGAATAGAAACTTTCGAAGACGGAAGGAACAACTGAGTAATCAGAATCTGTGCCCAAATGAGCCCGCCTGCCGCGTTTATCGTGATTGCGGAACGGAAAAAATAAATCGAAGTCACTTGGAATTATTGCGTAAGATTATTCGACGTCTTTCATCGCAGAGAAGTCTCTTCTCTTTAATCCTTTTATTCAGAATTTTTTAAAAATTAATGCGTTGTCGCTCTTGACGCTATTAACAGTAATAATCAGTATTTTAATCTGGTATTAATAATATCGAATTATTTTTACTACCGAATTTTCAAATATTCAAGTGAAAAATGTCTGAGAATTGTGTTGGAATCAAAGGTCAGAATTCGGCAAAGATCCAAAGTTACGCCAATGTCGGCGATTCCGAGTAACCATAGAATTTTCGTCACAATTCTCTGGATGGAAATCCGCGCTGTCCGGTCGTACGATGATTTGCATTCAATGAAACGAAGGAAAGAGGATCGACTGGCGATTTCCAGGCGGACAGAAAAAGATGTCGGACGAGGAGTGTGCGCGCCGGCCACCGGTAAACAATCGGTGACGTACGGCTAGCCAGCCATGATGTATATCGGGCAGAAGTTAGAGCATCCTCCTGACCTGAGGATCAATGAGTGATCGACATCGCGGACGATCCATATTCATGAGGATTCAATGGGCAGGGGGGCAGGGGAGGCGACCGCGAAGAGCTCTCCGACGCGGTTTTAGCCTCGAGAATCGAGCCGGCTTATTTGCGTGAATGTAACGATGATGTTGCGACGCGTATACCCGACGGGGGTCAGAGGTCGTTGCAAACAATCCTCCATGTGGGAACACACGAGTTTCGAACTCGTGTCAGAAACGACGGCCGGATATCAGACCACGACGAACAGCAAAGATACTCGAAGAAGAAAGATAACATTTGGGGGGTTGGGCAAAGATGGTATTGTTAACCCTTCCTAGTTTTGGCAATCGAGAATTAAGGGTGAAACATGCAGGGGTGTGGATGGGGTTGTCTATTGGGATGCTGAGAGATTAACCCTTTCGAGTACGTTTGTTCTCAAGTTGAAATAAATACTATAATTTTTACTCCAATCTTACTTCAAAATTAATTATTGAGCAAGTTATGGCTTGTGAAAGGTTTGAATTTTGTCCTTTGGACAATTTGCCCACTGATTAAGATTTTAGTATCTAATATAAAAACATAAAACATTTTTTGTTTGCGAATAAGGCATGATGGATCCATGAAAATAAATAACGCTTAGGGATTAAGTATATGCAAAACAGACGGTTACCACGCTGATAGCCATTCGCAGGCCAGTACACCGGATGTTCCGTCTGTAAATTTATGTTAATCACGATGTATCAGTAGTTCTGGAAGCTCAAACCGACCGACGTTGGTATACCTCAGCAACGAGACGCGATATGGAGACTCGTTGGCACGGCCTGAATAAGTAAATCCTTCTCCAACCAATTTTATTCATAACAATCACAATTGCAAGCTTTGTCTATCAATTTCTAAACCGATAAACTATTCGTTTATAAAAATTTCACGATTGAAATAAAACAAAATTCGAAACGACTTTCATCCCAAGAAACAAGTACTCCTTTTCTCACACGATAACGCACCCCAGTTTCCCATGAGATCCCCATGGACCACGGCCAGAGCCTTCTTCCGGCCCGGACCGAGTCCTCCCAGCGTGAAGAGCGAGGAGGGTAGCCGATATTCTAATTTTCAGATTGACTGACCTATGCGAATGGTCAGTCGCCCTAGATTCCCATGGATTTCGACTACCTGGATGGCGGCCGATCTCCGTTTCGACCCGTGGCAGAAAAAAACACGGGAGGCGCGCGGTCATCGAATTTTACCTGGACACCCCGTGCTATCAAACGCAAACCTATTTAAATCAGGTCGAAAATATCCGTTGGGCATGGGTGACCGTCCTCGTGTCCAGCTCGATATCCTCGCACGATGGGAAAAAGGAGAGGCGACCGCTAATATGGCAGACCGTTAAGGGATGCGGGGTGTCCCTGCACCTGGACAAACGCTCGACGTTAACGTCGTTGTCTTCACGTTTCATTTTTTTCTTCTTCTTCTGTCGTTGGGTCATTTCGTTAACTGGAGCAACGGACGTGCCCCCACCACGGGGTGAAACGCGATGGCGGTTTCGTTTGATATTTCGTCGACCGTTGGACCTTCCATGGGGGTTGCTCGATTTTATATGGTGCAACGGACGTGGATTTGTGGCCTGATTAATCGAGCTTTGCTTTCTTCCGTTGGCCAACCCTTTTCAGGGTTCACTGTTCGAAAAACGTGTCAGAAAATTCTCAGGACTCTTATTCAGGGTCCTTTGGGTGCCTTGAATTATTTAACCAATTCGAAATTTCTAGAACTTGAAATATTTTGCAAATTTTCCCTTCAAAGGGAAATTCTAGAAGTTTCTGAAGTTTCAATGATGTAATTTGGAATGTGGTTCGGGAAGGCTGATAAAGTTGTACTTTTGCAAATACTTTGAACTACGTCGTTCGATTTGAATGTCAAGTCTCGCAGACGAGACGGTGTTCGCGTTTTTCCATCGAGAATTCCACGTGTTCCGTGGCGTGAACCTTGAAATTTAACCAGCCGCGCTGGTAAAAGTTTATCACCTGTTATCGGGACCGCTGTTCCGTCATATTCTTTACATTATTCAATAGATATACCCGTAGGAGTTAAAGTTCTCGAGAAACATTACCAAGCTCATCGACTACCGTCTTTAAAGACACCATATCTGGTCACGAATATTCGCTTTAAAATTTCTATGATTTTTGAACATCGTGAGGTTCGATAATGAAGAAGATAGAATATTTAGCACGAAATGGTCATTGGGAGGCATTAAAGGTTCCAAGGAGACGAATATAAAAGCTACAATAATTATTGTGGCAGGTTTATATGATGGACATTGTTCTTACACCCGTTACCTTTTATCTTTATTCATTTATGACGACCCCGCTGACGACACTGTAGTTCTCCTCGAAATACCTATAATCACCTTTGCGTCTTCTTCAACTTGGGTTCTTCCCTCGTCACTTAACTTTAATTGAAAGGGTTAATTAACTCCTTTAATTGGTCAATATTCACTACATATTAATATCAAAAATATGCTAAGTTAAATTTAAAATATTAGTATTCCAGTGGTTCCATATTCAATGGTTAATAATACGTAAACTAGACCCCTAAATAATATAATTCTGAGAAATAATTATTTCCTCTTTCTATAATTATTAAATATCTCAGTACATCAGAAAATAGACACTAGAATCCTTCAATTTCACCCTTCGTTCATTCTCATCCAAACACTGCCGCCTAATTCATTAATAATATCCAATCGCCCCTAAAAAATCGTCAAATTAGTCAGCAACAGAACCAGTGGATCGTTCATCAACCCTTGTCAGCTACAATACCCCCGTTGATCAAATAGATCATTCTGAGCCAACGGTTACCTCGTGCCAGTTGTCCATCTTCTTTTTTCCTCGAAAACGGTTTCGAGCCGCTGGACACACAACGATCCCTTCCATTCGAACAAAACACCTCCGTCCAATCGTGAACGTTCAAGAAGAACGAGCGGACGTTTTATCAGCTTCTAGGCTGTTTCTAACACCCCGGCGAAGGAAGGGGTTAGACGCGAGACGAGGACATTTAAACGGACCCGTGGAAGGGTTATCTACCTGCGTGACCCGCAACGTTTCACCCTTGGGTCTATTCTGACCTGCGAACCTGACGGTTCCCCCCTCGAACTGGCCCATCCGGAGCCGTATCCCCGGGGAAACAGGTTTTTCCACACGCACGCTCCTCGATCGAACAGGTAGCGGACGACGCCAGTGTCCCCGAGGAACGTGCAGGTATATGATCCTATGACCCCCGTGTCCTGGTCCACTTCTTATTGATTTCCGGTTCGCCCTGCTCTATGGACAGCCCTGTAGCTTTCTTCGCTTGGGTGTTCCGTTTCTAGAATTTACTTCTTATAGTTTATGACTTGAATTTGTCGTCGGATTAATTAGGTCATGTAGCAAACGTGGTCTAAGTTAGCGGATATCGTCCAATGGCAGTTCTTCAAATTTTGGGCTTTAAATATTTAATAGCATTGTCGCCTAGTGAACCTTTGTCGATATTTTTGGAGGATTAATATAAAAAATTGATTATGACTATTACCAAGTCTTAATTATCAGGAAATAGATACAAATTCTTTACGAATTTTGGATGTTACAAAGAAAATACTTGATCTTGTTATAATTTATTCAATTATTTGGATATTACAGATTTTTCCACCAATATAATTGTAATTTAATTTCCAAATTCGAATTTTATAAAGACGAGGGCTTGAAATAGCCGGATGCTGCGCAAGCGTGATCTTCTCGCTTGCCATTGGTCTCTGGACCAGAACCAATCCGAGAGCAGGGTCTCCCCCCTCCTAGAATGGTCCAGCCTCTTGGTGCACTTATCAGAATCACTCTCCACGTGACTCCTTATCATCTCCTCTCCTCCGATTATCGATCACGAGTGCGTCCGTCTAAGAAAAATAATTGAAAATAATAGTATTTTTTTGAAACGTAGAATTCAATGCTCGTTTCACGTAAACGTAACTGCGTACCGTGAATTACAAAATGAGGTCAAAAAGGTTGCGTCCGAACGATTAGACGTTGCGTTGAATTCTTCATAGCTTCATCAGCTACGTTATTTCGATTTTCCCGAAGTACATCAAGTTACCATTTAACCTCATGGTACTTTCTTATACTTTACATTAAAAGAATTATTGAAAACATGGCAATGTTTATTTTAATCGTAAATAATTTAAAAATTTAGCTTCTAATTTAACATTACAGGATATTAATACAAAAAATATGGAGGGAGGTCCTGTATCCTCACGCTTAGGATTTAAGGGAAATACTTGTTTGTTCTTTTTAAGGAAAACGGAAAGAACCGGGAAATTTTCCAACTATGATTTGAAAACGAGCACACGTTTTGCATACGGAGCAAGCACGGTGTCTTTCTGTCGCATAATCGTTGCGCAAGCGACCTGCGAGCGCGAGTTATCGTCGCGATGATAAAATAAACGCGGCGAGTTGCTCGATACCGATTCGCGACCGGTTTCTTACGAAGACCGTTCGCAGTACAAAAAACTTCCTAGCATCAACGTTCAAACTCACACTTCGGCCAATCATTTATTCATTTGCTCGAGTCGATAAACGGTTTTTAAGGAGATACGAATGTCAGGCTACTAATAATATCGATATAAATATTAATGGTACAATTACATATCGATCTTCGATGCAAAAATGGTCGTATCTGATTTCTTCAAATAAATTATTTCTATGCGCGTGAACCTTAGACTGCATTTCTTTTCTTCCAGAAGAATAATTAAAAGAAACTTGCGATTTAATTATCAACACCCTGTCTAATGAAAGGAAGACGGTTACAAAATTCCGGTTCGTTTGCAAAACAGAACGAAGGGGGTAGGATTAGGGGTCGTTTCAACCCTTCCACGAATGACGTTGAAGGATAAGTGGAGCATCGGCCCAAAACGTAAACTGGAGCAGGAAAAGGGTGGTCCCGGGAGGTTGGATAGTGGGGGAAGGGGTGTTCGCGAGCTTCGTTGATCCTCGACACATCGCGTTCACCTTCGTCTCTCCTCTGACGCTCGTTCGATCGAATTTCCGTGCTCAGATCGCTCCTGGACGCGGTCCAGGAACGACGTTTATGTTCAACGTCGACAGCCACGCCGATAGATCCTCGTGAAATTAATCCCGATTCGGCTGCTGCGCAATTGATCGAGACGGCGCCGAGGACGGTTTGATCGATAGACAAAGGACGATCGGCGTATGAGACGCCGCACGAGAAAACTCCAGCCTGCTGCGGCAGCTAAGAGGTTACCTCGTCCACTGGAATCCCGGCCAACAAAATGGGTGAGCTCTGTTTCATTTTTATTACACGTAAAACCGAAGCATCGCATGCTTTCGAAACGGAAGCTCGATTTCTTTATCGAGCCTTAACGCGTCGACTGTGAAACTGCTTCGTTTCGGGAAAGATTGTGCAAGCTTTTGTAACTGCTGTGTTCAATTTGTCTCTCAGATATTTTTCCTTCAATGTACCGATACGATGCTTAAATAATTTGTTTCTCGCAAGTTTTATTGTGCAAGAAAAACTGGTCCATGGGGACTTGAACAATATTGAGATTTTTAATACCAATGGGAGCTAGTAAGAACTAGGAAGAGTTAACCTTTTGCATTTTAGTTTTCCAATTAAGCTTCCAAAATTTCTTAAATTTCACGTTTTAAAATATTCAGAGCCACCACGAGTGCAAAGGGTTAACTTAAGTTTGTAATTTTGAAAAATAGGTTGCTTCGATATTGAATCTTTTTATTGTTAGGGTATCGGGAGATTATTTATAGCAATATATAAATTCTAACATACCGATTACGTAATATAATAAACATTGTACAATTATGATAACAATAAAAGCACCGGGTAATCTATATTTCTTCTCGATACAGATAACGTTTGAAAAGTTCGTTGTCAAGGTTTAAAGATCAACAGAGATGTAAAAACATAAACGAATCAGATCTTTGGTAGCTTTATTTCAAAATCTATATTTAGTCCACTACGTAGTACAAAATCAAGGATGAAGTATAACAAATTGTCAGATATTCGTAAAAAAGCATAAATTTTGTTTACGATTAAAATTCAGAGCGTAGAGAATTGAAATTAATGGGACGAATTACTACGACACCGATTTAGCCGCAATTTTCTCCAAGAAATAGATTCAAGATCATGTGTCACGCTATACTAAAGTCACGTGTCGATGTTGCACTTCTAAATAGCAGTTTTATCGTCACTGTTTACCCGTGCTCTCCAATGATCGGGGGAAAAAAAATTCGAAACCGCCAAGGTGCCTCCGTGTTTATATCCACTCCTTGTTGATCGTTCGCGAAGATACCCGGTATACGCGAACTGATAAACCGCGGTTGCGCGATACCAATCGACAATTTTCATGGTCTTTTCCTCGAATCGTGTAATGCGATCGATCGATAAATAATTTCCCGGTAAACATCGGAATGCTGGCTCGGTCTTGCATAGAAACCTTGACATTGTTGATAATCCAGTGTTTCGATATTTCTTGGCTCGAATTATTCCGATCCTTCTTCAATAAATTTAAGAACTCGCTTCCAAATATTTCTTATGTAACCCAAACCTAACTCGAGCACAACGATTGGTGAAACTGTAGTGAAATCTTCCATTCTTGGTACCATTTTTGTCTCTGATACGAACGTTCGAACTCATGGCCTTCAGAATTTAACCCCCAACGTTCTAAACGGAAGAACCCGGTCGTAAATCATGATCGTATGACGAATATCGATAGGACGTCTCGAAATATGAAAACAACGGGGCCCAGACAGAATTTCGAAGGCGAATCGTGGCCCCATAGGTCACGAGGAGGACTCAGGATCCGAGGTATGAGTCACGAGTAGAGGGCCCCTTCTGTCAACGCGTGCCTCGATCTGCGTGCGGACACGCATTCACTCCGGAAAGCACGTGATTCATCGGCCGCACAATCGGCCAATCTGCATTAACAACGTGCTTCGTGATTCTGAGTCGGTTTTTCCAATCCCCTGCGCCCTTCGTTCCTTGCCGTCCTCCACGACGATCCCCCAGGTATACATATTTGCGACGGGATGTACCGTTAGTCCGACACGCCCGTGGAAATCGAGGGAAAATCTGGGAATAGCTTGCAGGGCATTTAAATACCTCGAAGGATCGAATGTCCTTCGAGTGTGTTGAGTTTGCGATTATATTTACTGAATTAATTAGCTAACAAATTAGAGTTAAATTCTGGATTAATAATTTCTTACTTCCCTTGCAATAAAATTGAATAATTTTGACACAAACTACATGGAAAAGTCTGAAATTTAATTACCATACTGAGATCGCGAATAACGCTAATTTGATATTAAACTCTTCGACGTCTCGTTGGTCGAGTGTCATAATATCGCAAGGTGTATTTTTGATGGCGACTGTAATTGTATGCAGACTGAAGAGCGCTGAGATATTTCAGCACGTGGCAACGAGACACTGTGTGCCGGTTTACACCGGAGATGATGTGTACACACGTACCCTGCCCTCTCCCCCCTGGCCCCACGTATTATAAGTGATAACACATCGAAATGATATAGACGTGTACGTACGTCGCCAGACGACAAGGATACGAAGCCGTCCCGTCTCGCGATTGTTCCTCCTCTTATCGCTCGATCTTGCTGTGTAGGATGTCTTCGAGAGTGCTGATTCCATCCAGTTACTCGAGATTGTTGCAGGAAGAGAACGAGCATAACGTTGCAAGATTTGTCTCCGTCGCGTTGATGATACCTTAATCGATTCGTCGCATTCGAATTCGATTTTGATTCGTTTACTTTAACTTGATCAAACTTTTCAATTCGATGCTTCCATAATTCACCCTTCAAATTCGAATTGTTGTTTTGATTCGTCGTTATTCCACGAGAGGAGATTAATTTTTGATAATATTTATGGCCTGGCAGGACAGTGGATAGTGTATCAAAATAAGACTGATTTCAGTTAAACGATACTTTGGATGATAACGAGAGGATGTTTTTGATGTGGGAGGTAACGGTGATACAAGAAGAGGTCAGGGATTATGAATCGTGTGGCACGTGTAATCTGTGTAACGTTACACTTTCGTATCATCTGTACGCTAACTGTGCTTTATCCACCCTTACATCCTATATGCATGTTATTTAATTCGTCAGAATTATACACAGGATGTTTCTGATACAACCACTCCTGTGACAACAATCTTGTTTAACCCTCCACTGGACGATCAGCTACCCGTTACAATAATTTTGCATCGATTCGCGTTTTTAGAATTATAATTCAAAATATTGTGGTTAAAAAATGATTGAAATTCAATTAGATATTATATTTAAAAAATAGTTCGCCAATTTTATCAAAATTGAACAAAGGGTCGAAATAAAGAATACAGTGGGGTCATTTAAGGCCCCTCTGATGCCAGACCCCGACGAACCGTCATGTCGGTCACGTAAACGCGGATACTGTCCGGTATCTGCGGCTAGATCAAGCATTTCCATGGTGTCATCAACGGGACATCCCATAGAGTTTCTTTACAGTCGAACTGCGTTTCCGCCTAAAACTGGTAGTTTTAGCTGGACAAGAGAAGAGAGGAGAATAAAAAGGAACGAGAAATGGTGCACGTCATAATATAACGTTCAACGGTCTGAAGCTTTATGGGATTTATGGGGTTGGGTGTAGCAAGACTCGTTTAATAGCCCTAGTTCTCCTGCAAGATGAGCGTGTCACACGTAAAACCCGTGCACTGTTTCGAAACAAGTCAAACTTTTGTCCGTCAACGCTGCGCAACATTGTCTCTTCATCTCGGACCTACTTCTCTTCCCGTTTTCGAATTTCTTTCCTTTCACGAACTGTGTTAATGAAAGCACAGTTATGCCTTGGCTGGACACATGTTGAGTCGATTTAGAATTTAAATCTCTGCCATTTGCAACAATGTAATTAAAAGAATTATTATTCTTAGGTAGACGATAATAATATTTCCTTGATTTATATCATTTTTGTCCATTTGGTATATTTCTCTATGTTTGAAACATTGTATGCCTGTAACTGAATCAAAATGACTTTGTATTTACCATTCGTGGATCAATCGAGAAATTGTAATCAAGTAGAGTGATCGATTCCCTGATCAGTGTTAATCGTAGCCTTTGCCCTGGAACCTGTTGGAAAGTCGCATCGTCAGGTATCTGTCGCTATTGGAATGTCACAGCTGGTGTCAGGAGCCGTGTTACAGGTAGGGTTACACGTGCTCGCTATTCCACTTATGTTCTTGCACTTCAAACATCATCATTAGAAGAGTTTAAATACACTTTGGTTTAAAGCCATCGTTCCCTGTTAAATTAGTACTCAACAGTGTTAAATAAAATCATAGATCAATTTTTATTTTTGGAGGCCCAGAAATTAGAGTGTTGTTAATATTTTCAAAATTGTTGTAATTAAAATGAAAAAAAAAGAAACGAAATACGAAGTTTGGCGTTTGATTTAAACGAAAAAAGTTTCGTTTCTTCTGAATCTAAAGAAACGTTTCATAAATAACGAGGAGCGATGCAGAGCACGAGGAACGTCCGATTGCAAAAACCATCGGTCTTCTGTAACGATAATTGCATAAGTTTTTCGATTTCCATTAGAACCGTTGAAAAACGTGTACACGGTTTCCTTATGGCCTTCGTGGAACGCTATTTTCCATAAGTTTTTCACCGTTATCGCTTTTACCATCTAAATCCACTGTTAATTCCTGACTTTCTGCATCAGAAGGTTTTCAGCATCTGATACGGCGGATTGCGTATCGAGAATCGAAATATACAATTATAGAAAAGAATTTTTATATTTTATATAATCCTTCTCAATCGTAAATAACGATAGGTGTTGCAAAATTTCTAATAAATATAAATTTTTGTAGGATATCGAATGAAATTCGAACGTTTGAAAATGTAAGGAAGGAATCAGGTACTCTTGCAATGATTTATTTTCGTTACCTTATCGTGGATTCATTCACGCGTTTCAATTAAAATGTAACGCATTTTCCTGCGGTCAGATTAGGAAAAAAAAAAAAACAGAAAAATGTTACGTTTGGGTGGTATCGAATCCGCAATCTCCACTTCCCTCTTTGTTGCTCGCTTTCACCGATTTCATCTTGCTCGCGGATTTTTATTACGGATAACGATCTCGGCTGAATCCCGAGGGTGGAGGGAGGAATAATTTGCGGAGAGTGGAAGCTAAGCTAAAGGTTTCTCGAGGAAACGTCTTTTTTTCAAACATTTGTTAAATCGTTAAGAAAAAGGAGCACTTCATTTCCAAAAGTTTCTAAAATTTTAATATTAATTAATATGCAAATTCTGAAAATGTTTATTTACCCAGTTTCCGTCAGAAGATTCCCGTTTGAAGGGGGGGGGGGGGAAGGGTTAAAAGCTCCGGATGATGCCAGTTGCTAACGATCAGTTCAACTTAACGAGGCGACATGAATTATTAAACAGCACAGATTATTTATCTGTCTGGCTCTACCAAAATACTTCCCGATAGAACGAGACCGACCACGGCGTATCTCTGAGCGTTGTGTGTAAACGTATACGTGTACACACACGCGGTAGCCATCTCTCTTTTCCGCAATAACCGGCTGACTTCGCTCACGAAATTCATTTCACGGTTCTTAATTATTTTTAATTATCATTGACCGGGCCCGTTCGCTCTAACGATCCGACGTCGAACGATTCTTTTCCTTTTTCTTCACCTTGCTCCTCTCTTTCCTTCTCGTTGCGATAACGTTAGACGCGTCTAGGATCGCGGCAGACGTGCAAACTCGTGAAACGAGCCCCGTGTCAACCGATCCAAGCTCGTAGAACAGGATCCAGGAAGTCTGGTGATGAAACGTGATTTTTTTTTTTTCAGTTCTATTTCTTTTTTTTTCTTCAACGGAGTTCCGAGGGTCAGGAAAGCGTTAAGTTTCTTATAAAACGATGTTAGATCTCGAACCGCTGAAACTTTTGATTTATCGACGGATAGATTACATTTTCAGTAGAGAGTTGTTTCTTTTTTTATATATACATGTTATTTATTATACTCGTGTTTCAGAATTTTTGTTCTGGATATTATTTTTTCAATTTATGAGAAGTTCTATATACGGAATCGAAGCGATCGATAATCGATTGCAAAATTTTCGAAAGGAAGGAACACGAGGGGGTCTTCATGGTCTTTTGAAAGGCAATTTTCACCAATCTCCGATCGGTCGAGTTGTTTATGTAGGTGAATTCTCGACCGTTACACGTGGGTCACAACGAATGCGGTTACTTAATTGGTTCTACACGGGAAATGCAGAAAATTGTCGGATTCGATGCGTGTTCGCCATTTTCGAAAGCGACTTTGAGAAATCGACAGTAATCCTTAAGAACTTTGATAAAACGATCGTCGTCGATCTTGAGAATGGATAGAATGGATTTGATCATTTTCAAAGTTAATTGTTAATTAATACAATTTAAGGTGGATGATTTTGTTTCGTTGGAAAGGGGTTAAAATTGATTAGTCCAGAAAACTGTAGTCCATAGCAACGCGATTCAGGAAGAGAGAGGCTGCACTGTTGAAGCCGACATAACGCGAATTCGCTTGGCCTGATGTATGTACAACCTGTTACACCGACAGACAACACCTCGGCTGTGTACAGCGGGTACGGTACGTTGCTTTTGAAACACTTGTTAATTGCTGGCCTTACGTTTGGTCTTCTTTAATTCGGTCTTGCTGGATAGATTATCGTCTCGTCTGCTTTCTAACTTTATTTCTCCCAGTAATTGTTCAACTCGTTGCTAAACTGGCCCTTTTATCACATTACATAAAACAGCAGGTACCTTCTCATTTTTTGACGTATATTCAATTAAATTTTAATTGAAAAAATTACTAATTTCGTATCATCGTTGGATTTTTCTTAATAATCTTATTTTTAATAGGAAGTTCCAAGACGCAGTTCTGTAAAAAATATTGAGCGGAATTTTTCTCTGTACGGCAAAGTAAGAGGGGTATCGTGATTTATTTCCGCGGATGATACGCTCGCAACACGCTCGCAATCCGCTCGCAACCGCCACGAATCCTTGATTGTCCAGGCGTCGGTATTACATAAAACTGGACGCGTTTATTGCACAGCGAACTTTTGCTAATTAGCGCGGGAGAAACCGGCGGTCAGCCAGCCGAGATACCCGCTCACACGCTTCTATTTCGCGCGCGCGAGCTTCGACGCGAATGCGGATACGATCCTCGATGGCGCCTCTCGTAATTGCCTCTTCCATCCTTTATCATTTCTATCCCAAAAATTCAAGTTTCCATAAAAATTGACGATGGCGCCACGTAATTTTAGAAAGTTAATTATTCCATCGTTTAATTATTACCTCAAAAATCTAAATTTTTATCAAAATCATCGCTTCATTCCCACTATTAATAAAGTTTAATTAAATTGAAAGTACAACATAGAGGACCAAGTATGATAAAAAGTTAATCAATTAAATTTTCTTTGAAATTTTGTGGAATAAAAAGAAAAAAATTGAAGAAACCAATACTAAAACGAGTTAATGAAATATTTATTAAGCCGTGTTTGTGCAACACTTTCTTCTCATTTCTATTCGTGGAACAGCTTGATATAACATAGCGGAAAAAATTGAAGTCGCGTTACACGCGTACAGGAGAGTTTACTATTTCCTTCAGATTTTTCTGTAGAAAATGAAATTCTGATTCGCGGCGGAGGGGGGGATGAACGAGAGGAAACAGGAAAAGCTCGGGAGACGAGGAAGCGAGCGTGTTCGGGCCGGTGAAGGCTCGCGTTATGCTTTCGATCGCGCGATAACAGGGAATCACGTGCTCCGAAAAGAGACGAAAGAAAGAGGAAATCCTCGGGAGTTGAACACCTTCCGCCTTCTTGAACATCCAAGCATCGCTTCTTTTCTTTTTTTTTCTTTCTTTCCTTCTTGTGAAATTCAAACGAAATCGAAACGACCAAGGAATTAAATTGATAATTATAATCGATTCGTTATCTGAACATAGGTAATTAAAAAAAAAGGAGGAACTCGTTGTTTATAGTTACGTTGTGTATAATTGTAATAATATTGCTCGAGGAGGATTAAAAGTGTTTTCTCACTTTTTCTTCATTATGCATATAGAAAGGAAATTCTTTCCCTTTCGAGATCTGGTTAATTGACCGACAATCTCGACGCATCTCCTTACATTTAAGTGCTATTTTTTTATCCAAACGTTTTTCCTAGAGATAAGAACACGAGATTGTTGTGTAATATTTTGTGGGACCAATTGGATAGAACCGAGTTCATTGGAAAACAAAGAAAGTATTACTTTAGAAACTAATCTGTTTGAGAATCAACGTTTTGAGTTTAAGTTTCATTTTTCGCAAGAATTTCCTTGATCGAAGGAATCTGTTGAGGTCGAAAACACGATCGTTCGAGCGTCGATTAGAAGGGGAGCGTCCGCGTTTTTGGGATTCGAGCGGCGACTTCCGGTACGGAAAAGAAAACGTGGCCCTGATTTATCCGCGGCTAAGCTAGCTCATTTCACTCTCTCGCCTTCTTTTGCCTTCTGGCATCGTGATTAATCGCAGTGAAAAGGCAACCAGTCGAATTAACTTGTACATACGCGTGAACGAGTTATGAAAGAACGTTTTATTATCGAATGGGCTAATTCTACCCTAAATATTATATTCTGTGATAAAAATTAAGAGAAAGGATAAGATATTTTTGAGTACTTAGAATTTTCTAAACTCTATATTTTTAGAAACTTGCAAATTTTTAACAACTCGAGAAGTTAACAATTTTTTTTAAATCCATATAAACTTAGAAATCTTAAAAGTTGTGAGGTGCAATATTTTAAATGTCACAAAGAAACGTTTCGAGTTCTTGTTTCTCGTCCAATTTGAAGAATATTTTCCTCGGATAATTGGCGAACATGAATTGCAATTTAAGGTTGTAATTACAGTGTAACCGTAAGACTGATCGTCGTTAGTCACCGTGCGTCGTTCCAGTAAGATTCACTCCATATCTGCCGGGTCTGTGAGTATTTCTTCGAGTGAATCAGCCACGTTGAGTTTCATTTTTATCTTGTTTCGCGTTTGCTCATTACGGGAAACAAGCTGAAAATTTCAGTGTCGTACAAGCAACGAACGAGCCGCGTTACCACGTGTCGCCGTCACCGAGCTTGTTTCCTCCTCGTTGCTTAGATAACGTTGTAATCTTGTTTGCCTCTCGAGGTTGCACCCCGACAGATTAAATGGACAAAGTTTCGCGGAAATCGGATGGTCCAGGCCGGTACAATCTCGAAAAAGATGAAGGTTTTCCTGGAAAAACAAGTTATTATTATCTTTAGGAATTGATACTTTACAAATTTAGTTCAATTGAATAACTTAATGCAAATTTAATAAAATTCTGAGTGGTATAATTTATAATTTATTAATATCTTGTGGTAGTAATTCAAAAGCTGAGATAAAGAAACGGTGCTAGGATCAATTTCAAGATCTGAATCAAAACAGCTTTCGGTTTCAATGGAGATCTGCTCGGTGGTTTTCTGGCGTTTCTCATCGCCGCTGGAACGGGTCAATTTGTAAGCGTTTCGCAAGACGGTACGGGCAGAAAATGGGCTTTTAAGCGTCCCTGGTCCCACGCCACGAACATCTGACACCGGACCCGCAAAACGGCCAACTTACGTACGTGATTACGCGCGTACGTGCCCGGCGACGTGTCGACCGGGTACACGCGTCCACACGCTCGACAATAGAACGTGCTACGTGTACATCGAGCTCGTTTCTCGTCGCCAAATTAACCGTGATCTCGTTCAGTCCCGTCTGTTTCATCATAATGTTCAGGAAATGGCCTGGACCAACGAGATTCGTGAATTTTTTAACCATTATTATGCGAACTTGTAATCAAACTGTTCAAAATGTTGAAATTATGTGGAATTACTAAACTTGTCATTCACGACAAATTACAAGTTCGGTTCTACATAAAAAGATATTAATTTAGCAGTAAATATAGTCTTGCACGAGATAAACAAATATACATAAATAGACAGAGGGTTAAAGATAAAACAGTAGACACTGAAACAAGACTCGAGCAGGAAAACGGATTAACTGGACGCGTGTACGATGATGTTGTGGTCGTCGTTGCACTTGACCCGTCATCTTTCGACGAGCCCTTGTGTCCCGTTTCGGGACACACAATCCTGGACTCTCCGGAACGGAGCAGGTTCCGGACAATGGCACCGACGTTCAACACGTGCCGTTCCTCCGCTTCGTAATTCCTACCGTTTCCCGTTGCCTCGTTTCTTCTTCTCCTTCTTCTCCCGATCGTTTCCTCGTTCACGACCAGAGAAGCATCATAGAAGGAAACGACGTATCGTGCATGGCAAATCGATGGATCGTTCGACAGGGTTAACAATTAGGGCTCCGACAAAATATTCTAATATTCCGATAATTTGGATGATTCAAATGCTTCTCTAATACTTTACAATTTCAAATCTGAATCGATAGTTATCCAAATTATTAAAATATTCGAATTTTTTGCAGCTTCCACTGTCTAAGAATTTAACGAAGAAGAAGAGGATACAAATTATTCTGAAACTAATCTAAGCTCACAGAAAGATGCTTCATCTGCGAATGGGCGTGTCAGGCTGGAGAACGCTTCTCGCAAGCGTTGGGGGATGGAAAACCGAAGGGTCGTTGGCGAACGAGCTCGCACGATCCCGTTACCTCGCAAAGCTGTCCGAGGATAGTCGTTTATGGCGTTACCTGCCGCGGCAGAACCGTAAAACCGTGTTCCGTTCGCCTGGTACCGATTTTTAATCTGGCTGGCGACTGCCGTTCGCATCTTAGGGAAATTCAAAAGAGCATTACTCGCCGGCCTGAATAGCTTAACGATTAAGAAGCTCGTTTTACAACGAGCGAAGGTTCTTCTATTCCTCGAGCTCCTTTTTGTCTCATCTCGGTTCCACGAGGAAGGAACGTTATTTGCTTAATGATTTTCTTACGATAGCACAGTTCGTGATTTATGGAGAGATACAGGAAACGGAACGTTAGTTTAATTCTCCTTCCGTGGACAGGCTGGATAGTTGTTGATTCTTCCTGTTTCGAGATTCCAATGATTCTGAGGTATTATTCTTAAAGTTAAAACTTTGATGATGCAAATTTGGTGTCAGTCATTTCTATCAAATATTAGTAATTTTGCAACATTTTCTATCAATACATAATGATCTCGTAATGAAGGAATTCGAGATTGCAAAGATGAAGGGTGAAAGGCCTTTGAACCTTGCCACGTATCCCGAAAAATCGTTCGAATCGGAAATAGGGCAGAGGATGGCCGTTTTTACGTGAAACGGGGCCAGCTTTCGACGATTTCGTGGCGTGCTCGTTGAATCGCAGCTGTTCCCCGTCGTTCCTCGTCGTTTCTCCTCTTCTCACGAAGCCCACGAGAAGGAAATGATGTCCCTCGCATAACAAACCGGCGGTACCCGCTGTTCCAGCCGCTCTTTTCCCCGGCGTTGTAACGTGTAACGCGTAACTTATTACGTAATGGCCGATCGCGTGAACGTCTGGATGTGTTCGTTCGATTTCTACCTAGAAATACCATGTATCATTTCTTCTTTTCAAATTCTACCTCCATCATTTTCTGAAACGACAGCGATCCAAATATTGTACCGTTGCATATCGAACAGTTGCTTTCGAAACGTAGAAAGTTCGACATGATTTGATGACATAAAAGTATCACGGAATAGCACTTACCGCATATCAATTTAAAGCTAAAAGTTTGCTGAAAATAACCACATAAGAATTCTATAGACACCCTTGCTACAAAATGTCCGACTCTTCTTTGAAACAATGAACGAACCTATTTATAGTTTAGAATAGTCCATTAGTGCCATTCGACTTAATTACTCCTTGCCATTAAAGAATATCGATGGGGCATTTACGCGGCCATAATCGTCGGTCCTTAAGCTACGAATCAACGCGCGGTACGTGCCGTTTCGCGACACTTTTATGTCACGAAATCCCGTCTGACTTTCGATCATGGTCGAATCGGAAACTGTGCTTCACGAATCTTTGCTCCCGATTGACGGTGTTGTTCCTTCTTCCCTGTCGTTTCTTGACGAGGCTCACGATGGAAGAAGGAAATGACGCCCCTTGCATAACAAAATGACGATACGTCAGAGCCGTAGCACCGTTGCTTTCCTCCGGCGACGTGTGACACGCATTACGCGACAGATTCTTTACGCGCGCGCACGCGCCTCGGGAAAAGGATTCGAAGCTGTTGTCGAGAAGTGTTAAAATCCAAGAATGCTTCTGCATTTAAAGGAACCGGCTGAAACGAGCCGAGGATTCCTCGTTTTTGGGACTTTGGATCATTTTTAAGGCAATATGATACAGCATTGACCCTTTGCATTTAGAAATTTTGTACAGATTATTTACCAGCAACTCAAAAATATTTGATTACAAAGTAGGAAACAGTTTAGTATAGTAGATAAAACAATATAATACTGGGAATAATTATTCTATTTAAATTGTATTTGGAAGAAAACTTAGAGTTCTCGTGTCCCCTCAGAGGGTCTTGGCAGCTTTTTAAAGTTGAAAAATTAATATTAAAGATGCCAAACTGGAGGGTTAAAGTCGAAAACTTCAATGATTGAAATTTAAAAGTGTCTCGTATCCTTCGTAGGGTAATGAACCATAAAACTGAAATTTACCTTGAAAGGTGAAGGAAGTGGCATGTTTCTGAGGAATTCGCTTACGCGAAACAGTCGGTTCAAGACCCAAACAAAAGGCCAGAAAAAATATGGATCCTCGTTCGTGAAACGCACACGAGCTTGAAAAAGTATTTCAAAATTGCGCAAATCCTGGTCTCGTGTGACAGCGCAGAAACGGGACGCCCGTTATTGACTCATCGACCAGATCCAGTTGACTCTCGGCAAATCTTTCAGCTAAATATTTCGCATTCGATTCCTGTACAGTCATCGTGGTTTTCTTCGTGATAAATTTAAGCCGTCGATACTGATCCTCCGTCTTTTTCTTTCACAACAAATTCGATGTTCAGTACAATTCTTCATCAACTCGACTAAATGCCTTCGGCATTAATAATATTGATAGGGTATAATTGATAAACCAAGGTAAAATAAAATACTTGTCACTGATTTTCTTTTATCCTTTCAAAATTTATAACATTCGATGGGTATTGAAAACAGAGTTCTGATGTTTGTTGGTTTTGTATTAAAAAATTGATTACGTTCAATTATCTATTATTGGAAGGCTTGTCTAATTAGTAGAAAATTTCTTCAAATGGTACTCCCTAATTTTTATTCCTGAAGCCGGGTACAGAGTTTCGCTTCCAGCTAAACGGCGATATCGCGATCTCATCGATTTTTTTTTCCACACTCCGTGTCACATAAGCGAATTCCATCGAATCGTTCCGTCCAGACCGTTTCCGATTCGTCGTCCTTGCTCTGGAGCATCTTGAAAGACGAGGCAATGCTGCAGTCTCGAGGAACGCAAGATCGACGTCATTTGACACTCGTATAGACGAGATCTTTTATACTTGTGCAATTCCCCTTGAATATGTTGGTATGCTTTCCTTATATTTCGCCTCCCCCGCGACAGAGCTCATCCCACGTGCGGCCACGTCTCTGAATTTTATGAATTCGCTTCATTTTTTTTTATTGGATTGACACTTTCAGCGGCAGGTTTCTCATATTCGAAAGACTCGTCTATTTTTATAAGAATCTATTAGGCTGGCAACTAAACTCAGAACGTAGGATTAATTACTAGAATTTTATGAATAATCTTTAATCGAATATCGTTTTAATTAATAATTTTGCTTTAACCGTGACAACTTGTTTAGCTGATTACAAATAATTTAATTAAGCACAGAAATAGAACTACAAATTTAAGTGGCAATCATCTAATTTTAAAAGCACAGAATTCTAACAAGTTGAATTCTTAATCTTGATTTGATAATTTTTTATAAACGCGTTATCGATGAAAATTGCAATTTTCGTTTGATTAAGAATTTTAATCAAACTGATTTATTCGTGGATAAGGAGTGACTCGAAAAGGATAGGAAGAACCTTACGGAAACGCAGGTTGGAACGAAAGTTTGTCCAGGAAATCGTGCGCGTTCAATGACCCCTCACTGTTGCAAACGACCACTGACTTGCATCCCAAATGGCCATAAAGAACTCCGAATTTTCAATCATTCTCTTCCTTCCTTCCATTTACGTCCTTAACGCGTCTTGAATTAAACGAAACAAACCAACGATCAAATTATCTTTCGTTAATATAGATTCTCCAAATACAGAGGATTATTGAAAGATAATATTTCATAATTGAATGAAATAAGTAAGAAAATTCAAAGATAAGATTCTATTAATCCTAATTTAACAAATTAAAGAATTTTTGATCCAGAAGAAACTTTATAGAATCAGAGACCGATGCTGTAAAATAATAAAAACAAGGGATCAAATATCCAGACTGTTAATAACTTCGATTACGTGTCGTATACTTCATCAGATAGGATGTTAATTACAACTTCGTGACAACTTCGTTCGCCAACTGTCTAATTAATCTAAACGTCAAACCCGACGATCCTTGATCAAACAATAAACAAAATCGTTCCCCGTCGCGTTCTCCTTCATCGACCGTAAAGTTCCTCGATCGAGTTACTTTCGCAAAAAAAGTTGCACACAATTAGCAATAAAATTGATCCGCGGATCGCAGGAAAGAATAGTATCGTTAGGCGGTGGTTTATTTGTATTTCGCGGTTAGATCGGCTCGTTAGTCGTGCGATCGCAGCACGCAGATAACCGAGGCTAATAGTTTTCTAGCCAGAAAGGATGCACGCGAACCTTTACAAGGAACATCCGCAAAAATTTTATCTCGACCGTCCATTACCGTGACGTTGAAAACGATTCAAGCCACGAGGTGGGTACACGAGAGGGGAGGGGAATCACCGATTCCACGTCTGAGCTGATCTACTCTCTTTTTTCGCTAATCTACTCGGGCCTGTAGGCTTCTTGGAAGCCGGTCACACGCGGCTGTTTCCATCTTTTGTCAACATTCAACGCGTTGATAACAGCGACGACTGATTAATCTACTCGAGCGAAGAGAAACAGATACGGTAGACTCGCGTTCGATGCTGTAGAATCGTTGGGTAAGAAGGGTTTAATGAGTCGCTGGTAAAATTCTATGACAGAACCGTAGATTCGCGGAGTTACTGGAATTTCAAGGTAAAATTGCGGAATTGGAAAATTCTGAAGTAGAATTTCAGGATTTTTCTGGGAAAGTCTACTGTGGAAAAAATTGGAAATTTTCGATCTTAAAATTCCCAGAATCGAATTTCTTTAAATCATTTTTTATATAATTTTGATACAAAAATCAAATGTTACCTGATACCTGTTTCTATCAAAATATCCATGCTACAATGATAAGTTGCTCTCTGAAACACAATTTCTCAATTCCCCCCAAAATACCGTATCCAATCGGCTCGATCGATCAATTAATCCTTCGATATCGATCATCACCACAGATTCTGGCCGGCTACAGCTTATAGATTAAGCCGGCTAACGAAGAAGCCAGGAAACACAAAAATTCCATAAAACGTTACACTCTTATTGGTACACGAATAACGTAGCAACGGTATCGATAACGATAACAGATTTCGCAATTAACCGAGCAACGAGTCGCTAATTAACCGGCCAGACCCTTTGGAGGGAATCTAAGATCGTAGAAATCCCCGTCGAGGCGGAAATCGTTGTACCGTGAACGGATCTCTTCTGGGAGCTGAGCTTGAAGTTTGAAGCGCGAGCCACTCGCATGAGCGCAAAGAATTATTACATCTTCCCGGTCTGTTGCACGAGGCTGTGCGTTTAGTTATGCCACGTCCGAAAGTGGCCTCCTAGAGAGGACTGAGAAAAAAGAGGAACAAGTAAAAACAGGAAGTGGCACGCTGTACTCCACGACCAAATTATCGAGATTTCCTTCTGGCCTCGACAATTTTCAGTCGCTCGCTACTTGCGAGCAAAGATTGTGCAGCCGAGTCTAATGGCTCGTCATGGCTTCACTTTGTTACGTGCCGATGATTCTGTCGTCCGGCCGGCTTTGACATTCTTCGATCATTTTATATTCGTGTAGTAACCCAGCGTGCCTTAAAAAGTAAAATAAAATATTTAGCTCTGATCGATACGCGTCTTACAAAAATCGTCGTGCAATCTACACCTTTAAATTAAAAATAAAGGGGATGAAACATGAGTTAGATTACAGACGAAATTCTAGATTTTGACAAAATTTCTTGGTAAATTTTGTAATGTAAAATAAAAAATCTGGAGCTAGTCATCCTGACCCATTTGGTGGTTCCAATGTTAATCTCAGGTTGATCGTTTTTAAATGAAACGATATAGGGTGGGTTGGTCGAATACGAATAAAATGAAGTTTTCCTTCTGGGTGAAATTTTCAATTAATGAGTCTCGTGGACGTCGATGACGATGACAGGGAATGATACACGAAGCCTGATATATCCGTTCGTCCAGTTACACGGGCCTCTTACGATTAGACGCAGCATCTGCGTGGCCTCCTCTTGCCACCTGTGTACACGAACAGCATTATCTTCTGCCGCGAAAGAACACGGCTTTGTCATCCGCTCGACAAACTCGTATATAAGTCGGTATATGTGTATCTTCGACGTATCTTTCTTTTCCTACGACGTGGAAGATGTGACTGTTTGCACCGTCGCGACCTGGCTGCAGAGGGGCAGGACGGAATATTCCGCTCCTCCAAATTTCTCTTATTTCCAGCTCGGCTTTTCGACACTCGCCAACTTCGCATCGCCGTCGGAATAAATTAACAGCCCGAGGGATTCGATTCGATTCGGAATCTTGTCTCCTCTGAGGTTTCTTAGGTTTCTAGGCTTCAAATTGATAGATTTAATCGAGCTTGTGATCTTGGAAATTTGGGGTTTTCAAAGTAATTCTAGGATTTGGTGAAACAGTTGTGAAATTTTGAACCCAAAATTGCAATTTTAAGGCAATTCTAGCTTCTGATAATTAAATTTCTCCAAATTGAGAATTCCCAGAATCTTGAAACTTCTGACTTAAATAAACAATTACACAATTTAAGTTGAAATCGAAGGTTCCAAGAATCTTCATTTTTAATAAGATCCACGAGCTGCGCGCAAGTTCGTCCTCGTCGAGTATACAAAAAAAAAAAAACAAAAAAATTCCATTCGTCTTCTCGGCGGATTTATCAGAGCCGTCGGTATCGATATCGAATCCGTAGATCGAAATCTGCACGCGGATGAAACCGGAGATTCCGTATCAGTCGCGGAAGATGTGTTCAATACGTTTCACCGTTTCGATAAAGCCCGTCTCAATCTTAACACCTTTCACGGTCGCGCGTTGGATGGAATTAATGGATCTCGCAATTTTAGATTTCTTTTTTTTTTTTACGTATCGAAAAAGAGATTACCGAGATACTTATGATACTGGCGGCTTTTGTCTTATAATATATTAAATGGAAATAAAATAAGAAATAATTCTTAAAATTTTAGTCTCGAGTAAGGTTGCAATCGGAAATAATTAATTTTTGTAGTAGGAATTTCAAATCTTATTTCTTCATAGAAAAATCGTTTCCCATCGAAATTCCATTAAAACTCGCCGGATACTCATAGAATCCTCGATTTCTTCGAGTCCAGGCATTAACGACGTTCTTTCTTGTTTGAACATCTGTGATCCACTCGTTTGTCGACCGAGTCGAATCGACTTATCATCCAACAATTCGCTTTATTTACAAATTACGATCTCTCTTTCCATCTCTGTTCTCTGATCTGTGACACACGTACGCACACACACACACACACACACGACATGACTAATCGTACCTTACCATAACTTATTCTTACCTTTTTACATCTTTTTATCACCATCGTTGTAACTCGTTTGCGTATCTTTCTTCAATCGTTGCAATTTTCATTCTTTATCTGATTCTTTAATTGCAATTTGAAAATTGGGTTCTGTTCTTAAATTTACAAAATTTGTGTTTCTTGTCGAAAAGAAACAAGAGTTTTAATTGCGAGGCGCGACGCGTCTCTTCTTAAATCGCGGGATTCGATTAAAATCGAAGATCTCCGATCACGTTCGCGCACGTAAGCGTGTCCCATGACACTTGTGGATTTTATCATCACTATCGAAGCCTCGATAAAATTATTTCTGAACTGCTAGGTCCGTCACGCATCGGTTTCTCGTTATTCTGAAATTGTTCACCGGTCTCGCAACTTCGTCTACCGGAAGTATACGCGTTCGATCGATTAATTCCGAATATCCGTCTGTTTTCATAGAAATAGAATGTAAAATCAAATAATTAATAATTCAACAAGTTTAGTTAAAGTAAATAAAAATGAAAAGTACCCACGGAAAAATTACCATGGAAGTATTTAAATCGTACATGCACAGTGCATATGTGGGATACGATTGTTCACCGCGAGACACCTTGTTTCGATGAAAAATGACTCTCGGTATATTACCACATATGAATGCAATTAACGTTAAAAGAGCCACGATCCCATTGTAACGATGGAATTAGCTTAACCCACTTCTAAACCTTGCCACTTGTTAGTCACAGTGTTAATTAAAAGCATCGATCGAAGGCGTTTGTACCCCACTGACTCGTGCAAATTACGTTGAACCGCGGCTTATCTCCAGAGAATATCAACTGCAATTTATTAAAAATAAATGAATCGTTGCTACCGTATCGAACAATTATCTCGCCGGATTGCTATTCTATTCTCACCCGTGGATAACAGTAATCTATGCGAAGGAATAATTAGAGGGAAAAATCGCTTAAATGTTTCCACCCTTGAATCGTGGATGCTGGGTCGTTTAAGATCTTATCGCTGACATTGGAATAATTACATCACTTTTATTTACAATAAATCCCTTAAGGAAAATTATAAAATATGTTCATTAATTACTTTAATTTAGAAAATAATTAATGTCCAATTTAATTCAAAAAAATGAAAATCCATTCGCCAACATTAACCTACCAAGAAAACCCATAGACCCCACAGTCCCCGTGGAAAGTCGAACCACGAAGAAAATAATGGAGGAAAGAAAGTCGTGGCAGATTTATATCGTCTGAGTTTTTCCTCGGGGAAAAAAAACGTACCCGATTTTCATGTAACGTTAAAACGAAAGGGTCAGCGGAGTGAAAGGATCGGTTTTCTGCTGGTTCACAGAAAACACGTGGAAAACAGGATTTGCATGAACGAATTCCCGATGCTACGCTTTTATTGTTAACCGGGGAGCTACGTGAACGACGGATTAATGAGGTCTTTACAATACGCAACCGGCGGAACAATAAAAAATACGAAGGAATGATCGATCGCATGGTATCGTTAATTACGATACGTTCGGTAGATCTAATAAGAGGCGCGAACAATCAACAGTCTACCCCCCTCGCGGTTGTGTATATATGAAATCTGTTGAAAAGATGTGGAAGGCCATTATCGTATCTCTAACAGGAAACCTTCTGAAATAACGTGGCGCCTATAGAAATATACGGCACTTGTTTTACATATACTCGTTTGGACGGAAGAATAGAGAAGAGAAAAAGAAACGGAGGAAAAGAAGGGAGAGCCGTACAGGTTGTCGCGTATCGAGTGTGTACGGTGTACGTAAGAATTTATACAGAATAGGAATAATTCATGATACGAAGAAGTAATTCAATCTTGAACGGGATAATAAGTTTTTGTTACTTTCTTCCTAAGAAAGGCAACTTTGAAGTTTTGTTTTCGAACTTTTAATCGGAGATTTATTTCCAAATTTTGAAGTAGAAAGGCATGAAATATTTTACTATTTTTAATAGTAAAATTTGGCTCAAGATGTTCTTGACGAAAAGTAGCAATTGCACAACCGTTTCTCCCCTGTATCGAAGTGTGTTGATCAATTTCCATATTTCCATATTACAATCTAAGTAAACAGCTTTCACGTGGCGGTGGTGAGCATCGTTCTCACGCGGGATAATGCCATGGCGGTCTAACGTTGAAACAATAAAAAAAAAAATCTATTCGATGAATACAAACTAATGTTGGTGCACGCAGCACGATGCGTTCGTTGGCTGGTCGGGAGGCTGCATCGCGCACGTGGGAGACAGGTAGCTCACTTCCGGTCGGCCGAGACCATTGTACGGGGCACACGAAGTCAACGCGTTGCAACCACACAAGTTCCTCTTCGCACACTGTGGTCCAACCTGTTCCACGAACGAACATCCAAGTGTCTCTCATCAATTTTTATTTTTCGTGCATTAAACCTTTCTGGTGGAAAATTTTGGAAATGTTCAGGGTGTGTATTACAGGAAATTAGAGTTATTTAACCTTGAAGCAATTCAATGATCTATTTTAAAAATCTTACGATTAAGGCTCTAAATCAGAGATTCGAATTAACCCCCTGCTTTACAGTATCGTGTTACACACATGACGTGTCTTTGTCCTATAACTAGATATTAAATGGGAAAACCTTGACCCAGCAAAATTTCATTCCACGTGGTCATCTTAGAATTAAAAGTCTTCGCGTTCTAAAATCGAAGATCGAGGTCGAGTTGCATCCCGATGCACCGCGAGGAGTGCAAATATTTTCGTGAACGAAGGATTTCGAACAGATGGTACGCACTGCTTTCTCCCGTATGGTTTCTCGTGCATCCACTCGCATGAACGGAGATCCTTCCTCGGACAGGTTTCCTCAGGATCCTTTCGTTTCAGATCAAAAATTGCTGAAAAAATACACATTCAGGAGATTTCCGGGTAGAATCGTAAGGAGGTGGAGAAGGAAATCCCATACTACCGGAGAATAAAAAGAGAAGAAGGAACGAGTTGCGGCGCATATCGAAAAGAAGTCGAGACTGTGACACCTAGCGTCCGTGGCTTTTGTCCTCGTGGCTTGTGTGCACGCACGACCTCAAGCCGTGTTGCGTTGCATCACGTTGGGAGGCTGGCTGCATCGCACACGTGGGAGACAGGTAGCTCACTTCCGGCCGGCACGCCGGAGACCATTATACGGGATGCACGAAATGCTCAGACCCACCGCACGACACCTTTGAACGTCCGACGTATCGACGTTTACCGTCAAACTTGAAGCTGTCGTATTTTAATAGAAACGATATTAAAGATGCAACAAATTTTAATTTATAATTGATAATAGGAGATAGCAATTTTCGCTAGTGACTTCAACTGGCTGACTTCAAAGACTACGTTACAAAGTCATAAAGAATAGTAATTTTGTAAAATACACAAAATTGGACCAGTTAGTGTTAAAGGGGGAAGGAACTGGGGGGGGGAATAAGCGAACGCTGAAAATAACTTGTGAATGTGAAGGAAGAAAAAAAAAGAGTTGTAACGCAAAGTAGTCTTTTCTATCGCGATGGCTGAAGAATAGATGAGATTCCAGAGGATTGAGCGACGAACGAGGGACAGGGAGAGGAGGGAGGGAAAAAAAAGAAAGGAGGTTTCTATAGGAATCTTCTCGGTGTTCTTCGATGTCGAAGAATAAAAACACACGCGAGCGGACACGAGAGAAGAGAAGAGAAGAGAAACGGACCAATGGCCGCTTCTCATTCGTAATTCAAACAGCGTCCCGTTCACAGATGAATGAGACTTCGGCAACACGGGAAGCATAAAAAGCTCGCGAGACGATCTGTAATCTGCTCCTCATCTACGTGGAGGTGCGTGTAAATACGTCCTCCCGATCCTTTTCGCCTCGAATCTCAAACTTTTCGAGCTATTTCTTCGAATTAAGACTTCAGATCCGTTTGCCTTCGCAAACATCGCAACTTTGATCAATTTCAAGGTTAATTTAATAAATTAATATTTGGCAATTGCATATTTCATTAGAATCGATTAGAAAAAGGGTAACAGAGAATGTTCAAATTATTAGAGGTATTACAAAAATTTGTAAGGAAATTTTCTTTACTAATATTTAATATTAATGATGTCATAAACAGTGACATTAGAAATCATTATGAAAATGAATAATCGTAAAAGTGACGAATGGAGGAAAAAAGGAAAAAGCAAAGGGTGTCTCGCGTGCGTGTTGCGCGTTAACGACACACATGGTACAAAGTCGCAACCCCATGGAAGGTGGTTGATGAGCATATAATGGCGCAGGGAGGCTGAAGGGCGACTGTCAGGGTGAGGCCAGACAGGTACTGATATTTACACAAGTCTTACGGACATCTGTTGTGTACAGGTAGTACGGTAATAGACGAAACTGTACACTCATATACATATATGCTTTCTATCAAATCACACACGTTGGGAGCTTTTGAATGTTACGTACCATACCATATTTTACTTCGAGGACGTATATATACGATTTTCTTAATGAAAGGGTTAACACGAAATTTAGTATTTTAGGGAATCTAGGAATTTTGAAATATCCTATTTTTAGAAACTTGTGGCTCTTGAAACACCATGTTCTTAGAAACCTAGGACCATAATAATATTCTCTATACACGATACTTTAGTTTCTGGGGATGTTACACGTACGATGTCCGGAGCAAAAGGGTTAAAACATTTTTACTCGGCTGCATCGTGCTCGTCGACCGTTTAAAACGAAGTTGCTACCAATTGCCGGTCATATTCTAACGGATAACCTACATTCGCTTTGAACTGATACGCTCACGGCCGTGTCCACGTGGATTAGCCTGGGCTCCCTTTCGTATGCAACTTTCGTCGCTTCTTTTCCTCGTACCACCTCTCTTTTATTCACGTGTATCTCTCCAACACAACCGAGAGAATGTATCGCGTCCATATACGTACCCCTGGTCAGATATGGCACGTAAGAGTACATGTAAGTACGTGAAGCAAAGTGGGTCTCGTACCGTTGTCCCCCGCGTTTTCGGTCGTAACCAACCCATCCAGGGAACAGCACAGAATTGTCCGCGAATAAAAGGCTCACGAACAAGTACATTACCTGCTCCGGCCATCGTCCATTCAAACGATTCTTGATTTTCACCGATTTATTAGCGATTTCTTTTCTCTCCGTCTCTTTCTTTCACCCTGGACGGATAGCTGTTCGGTTCCTCGGAACCGAATGGACAATCGATGGTTCGCCAGGCATTCTCGATGAGGGTACTGTCTATAGCCTTCGATTTTGGTCCGTTCGATGGCTGAAATTATTTGGTTGTTACCTAAATTCATTTTCCTTTGATTTTCCTCGAAATAATAGTGTGGTCCATCTACGACGTTATTATTTCATCTATTAATCCTGATTCAAGTTGTCAAATTATTTATTATTACCTCTGTTCTATTAAATAATTTAAAAATAAAGAATTGCAATTTTTAGATCGTACATTTAGATCAGACTTTTAGGAACTTGATAAAAAAGTGGTGAGACATATTTGTACAATTTCTTGATTTTTTTCTTGAGAACGATAAACACATTTGTGAAATTTGTATCGAGATATCGACGAATTTTTGGGAATTCTTTATATAAATAAGAGGGTGAGTAATGGCAAATATTGGACAGTGATTTCGTGGCTTAAACCGGTGATGCTGAGGTCGTGATTTTCAAAATCAGGTCGATATTTTCGTTTCTATCGAGCAAAAAATATAGTTCAGACTCGAATGGTAACGTTCTGCTACTCCATATCGGTATCAATCGCGCACGATAAGGAACGAAATTTACAGAGCAAGGTATTAAAGTATTATCGAGTCGAAATTGGCGATCGTTCGATGAACGCGTACCAATTCGAAGGACTCTGTGGAAGGATCGTTTCTGAGGGAAGAGAAAATAAAATTTTCCATCGATATTTCGTGCAGAGAAAGGAGAATCGGTTGGGTAACGTTCGATTTTTATCAGCGACGAGACTTTGACCTAATCCCGGACCGGATGGACCAACGGTGACATCACCGTTCAAACATGGGCGAGGAGAAGCAAACAAGAGCGTTCTAATCGCTTCGCGTCACTTATCAGCGAACGAAGCTGAACGAGAAGTTATTGACGATGCAGCATCACTCGTTTCACGATTCCAGGACTTTCCTGTGGGAACAGCTTATCAACGGGGGCACGCCACGGCCACGAGAACGCGCGGTCGCCATCGACAGGTTTCCGTCCCGGAAACCGTGGTCGGCCCGCTCCAACTTCCCTTCGTTTCTCTCTCTTCTTCCAACCGACTCGTAACAAGAGGAGGAAATCGATCATTCGATGCTTTATTCGATGTAACTCGAAGCAACAATTTCAATTGAACTACTCCTTGCTTTCAGTTTTGAAACTTTTATTCCTTATTAGATTCTTATTAGATTCTTGGTCGTATTAGGAACAGTAATTAACACTAGATTAATTAAAACTGACATTTCTAGTCTAAATATCAATTATTTTTGCTAGTTAACTTCAATATTTATTTTTTATTCAAATCTTACATTAATAGCATAATTGCTAATAAAAAAAGAATCGTTTGAAAAGGTCCGAAGAGAATGCCCGATCGTAATAATACAGCGATTTCTATAGAAGCAACCCTCGGATGTTTCACGGTTAAGCCATTAAGGGTATCTCGTGTCGATCGCGATCCTTTAAGCAGTAAACGATGACTTTCGTTCGCTAATCTCGAGGCAATTAGTCTCGTGCACAACGATTTAACGAAAGGCGATGCTTAATGGCTCCGGGATTAAACTATGTCCCGCCTGAGAAAATCAGCAAATGGAAATTTCGTTGCGTCTACGAATCTTATGGAAATGTAAATTAATTAAACATCCTGGTACACGATCGCGAACTGCAATTAAGGTATTAACAAAATTTTTGATACAACACTGTCATCGTAATTATCGTAATCCCATCACAATTATTTGATCTCCTTATCTGCTGTGTGTATTGTCTTAATTAGCTTGGCTTGCAAACAACGCTGCGCAGGGAATCATTAAATTCTCCTTGGAGATCTCGCCGAACGTTGTTCATCTTTCGTTTATCTTACCCGGTTATTTGTTGTAATTTTTCAAGCAGATACAAGGATCTTTTCAAGGAGATGTTCCTCGATACTCAGAGTGTTCATAATTGTACGAAAGTTTCTTCAATGCTTTAGTAAATTTATCGTAGATAAATCTAGATCACCTCTTTTATGATATTTGACTTTTTCTACATTCAAATACGTGGCAGAATTATTTATCACTTGAAAAAAGTTCCTTTGAAGTAACTCTGAAATCTTTAACAATCGAAGATAGTTTAAAAAGTTAAAATAATATTCAAAGCATGATTTACTTACTTCTGAATATTCTGGAACATCGAAAGGTCAAAATAATTATTGAGAGCGAGACGCGTTAAGGGCTAAGCGGTGCCAGGATGTCATCAGCATCGTCCGAAAGACGTCATTAGCCATACCTGAAGACTGGCCATCGGTTAGCCGTTTCGAGAAACCTTCCTTTATGGAGTGCTCATAACGCGATTGCGGATTAAACAAGCTTTTCACTGACTTATTCGACCGGGCTCGTTGGCTGGAAACTTGTTAATCCCTTTTATTACGGTGGTCGTTTTATACACCGCCAACCCCTGAAACGAGGAAACGTCACAAGCAGTTCCATCGGATGAACCGCGATTCCTTTCTGTTCCATCCACCCTCCACGCTTGACAGCGTTGTAAACAGGAATTTTCTCCTGTACAGTGCTCAGCGCCGTACATTTTTCCTAGGAAAATGACAATCTAGGGGAAGAGAACTATTAATTAGTAATGAAAGATGTTTTTCTTAATTTTACAATAAATAAAATACAGATTTTGGATTATTCTTGAGGGGTAAAGATTTCTCACTGTTCATTGCAGTTCTTCCTAAGTTACAATTAGAAACGTAATCTTACACACAGTTAAGATAATAATGAAAAGAATCCTCATCTTGAAACGCTTCTGCACCACTTTAATCTACCGATTGAAAACATCGGATTTAAATCGACGAACATTGTACGTTCGTGTGGTTCAGGTATAGAGACAGGTACGACCCAGTCCTTTCGTTAATTCCCCGTCGAAAGACAATCCAAGCCGCATTTCATCGCGCAAATTACAGGCAACGTTACCGTTTTTCCGAATGACCGTCCTTTGTGTTTTACTTTCTCGCACGGCCGTCCTCTCCGTCTCCAAATCCTTTTGTTTATTGTGAATCGCACAATTGCCAACGCGTCGACCAACCACGGCCCAGAATTCAAAGAGTACCAAAATTTCGAGAAGAAAGCCCCGATTGGCTAAAAAATGTTGCATTATTTGCACGATTGCAAAGGTTAAAGTTGACAATTTACAAGAGAAAATTCCGTTGCGTTTGTGCGAGCCGATTGACCACCCCCTTTTTTAGCAACCCCTTTTGAGTCACCTCGAAGGTAGCTGGGGAGATCTTCTACCTGACACGAGACAAAAAGCACGTAATCTTCGAAGTCTGTTGGTCAAACAGCCGCATCTTTGGACCCAATAAAATCATTCGGGACAATAGTTGACTCTGGCCATTATTGTTAACCCCCGAGACATTAGGACCATCGGACGAAACAAACGAGAGACCATACCCGGGGGCTGTATGTTAATGTCGCTTACCTGAGACAATATTTCGCTCGATCGGACCCTTTGTCGTCCACTCCTTGCAACGGCTGCAATCTGCTACGATAAAGCTTCTCTTAACGTTCTCGATTTCGACTTTCATTGATAATTCATTTTGGGAAATTCAGGAAAGAGCTCTGGTGCTGCTTCGAGTAATTAGGAGGTTTAGATTAATAATAACAGGCCATTATTTGATTACTTGCTTCTTTTATTCATGTACATCGGGAGCACTTTGTAGCAAGCTACACTAGTAATTATTAATAATTGTAGGTGAATATAATTATTCCAATTTATTCTTTGTATTTACCAAAAGATACAGACGTTATTAATAATGTAACAGATACATGCTTGAAAGTAATTTAAGGTTGTAGAAGTTGTAATAATTAAGAAAGTTAACATTCGAAATATTTAATATAATCTTAAATTATAATAGTCCAAATACTCTAATTTTGTTAAATTAGAAAATATTGCTATTTTAATTAATATAATTCTACATAAACAAAGTAACTTCAGCTACCATCCCCGAAACCGTCCCTTTATTTCCGGCCACGTAACAGCCTCTCTTCAAGATTTATAAAAACGAAGGGTAAAGAGTTTGACCGCGATGTCCAGATGGTCCATGATGACCTGGGGCCGAGAAATAAAAGGGATGAAAAGGGAGGTTACCCCTCGTCATTCATATCTCGCGCCTGGACCTGTCGGAAGTCAAATTAGATCCTCGAAGGTAGAGAAGCAAAAAAAATCAGGATCCTAGTTGACTCTTAACCGTTTCCTCTTCTACCTGAAAGCTGAAGGGTCTTTCGCGTCAACGACTTCGAAAATCAAACACTATTAATTAAATAAATTATTAGACAGCATTTATTTAATCTACGAATTGAAAGTTGAAAAATCTTAGAAAGTAATTAAGAAAAATTGAATATTCGTGATAATTAATATCAAAAGCAACCCCTGGAGTCTGAGATGATTAAATTGGACAAACTGAAACATTTTACTAAGGCAAAGCAGGTAAAGGAAAACACGTGTCGGAGATGGAACACAACGGGGGTAGATTTTCGTCGAAATCGAAGGACGTTGTTTTCGGATTGTACGTTGTTGGTCGCATTGTTTCCTCGACCGGCCACGTATTCACCGAATAACGACAATTGCCCGTAAACGGTAACGAACGCGGCCTGAACCATTATACCCTGTCCATCCCGCAAATGAACCATCTTAACCGACGCCTTTCATCCGGCACCAATAATTCATCCCCCGGATTTATAGCCTGTCGTAAACTACATTTCAACAGACTTGTGCGAGTGTCACTCCTGCACAACGCGACAAACATTATTACCTCTCCATTCAGCCCGCCTTTGTCTGTATCTTCGCTCGGACAAACAAGCGTTCGGTAAATCCTTTAAAGAGGGTGCCTCGTGAGACGGCATTGTGATAACTGTTGTTCGAATCGTCTCGTGATTTTCGATTCGAACGTTGCGATAAATATTCCGTATTAATGAACGCTAGTAGCAAAACCGATTAGCAGGAAAATTAGGGAGGGTGGTGGGCGAGCGCCCGGGTCCTTTCGAAATGAGAGATTCGTATTCAAAATTCATTTAATGCCTATTCAAATCGTATTAAACCCATAAAACTTGGTAAAAGTTGGTTTTATAGCTGTTATACCCCGGCTACTACTGATCGGTCGCTGCTTCGTCATAAATTGATTTTTCGGTACAAGAAGACAGATAATTTGACAAAATGCTTCCAGAACATTGCCATCAGATATTTTGCAATATTTACAGAAATTAAAATTTGATAAAATTGAAATAATTGATTGGATATTTTGTATTATTTTAAAGAGGGTTGAGGGTGTTTTGTATGTATGTCGCGAATCGATTGGAAAAATGATAATTTCGGGGAAAAAGGAAACGACGAGCTATCGCTGCTGACTTTTATATTTCACTATTATTCTGACCGAGCTGACGCAAAAGCACGAGCGAGCACATTATCTAACGAAACTTTAATGCTCGGTCATCCATCCAATGACGGTGACCTTGCACCTTATCGACGTGAGCTATCGTCGCAATTTTCGCGATTTGAAGGCTAGTACAGGCTCCGTTGACTATTTCCACGAAGGAAGTCTTTTTCTATTTTCAACTTCAACTTTTGACGAATCGATCCTTGGTACACGTAATGCTTTCGTAATTAGAAGTTAAATGGAAGGTAGATAGTACAGGGAAATTATCGGTTTTAAAAGGAAATATCGAGCGTAAAAGTTAGGGAAATACTTGGATGATTTCATTGTATGTTGAACAAAAAATTGCTCAATCTTTCATTACACGAATTGGTCGTTCCCTTTAAACATTTAATGAAAAATCCCTTTTAAACATTTAATTTCTCACGACACCCTAAGTGCCACCCAAACCCTGTCCTCCCACAGAAAAAAATTAATCAGCATGTGTACAATCCTACACCATTCTCATAAAAAAAAGTAAAATCGAGGGTTGTTGCTCTAAATTCTCCGATTCGGCGACTGATCGTTCGGACAGGCTCGCGCGCCACCCCCGTTTTACGTAATTCCCGTTGCATCGCACGGGGCAACGGGTGCACCGTTTTCACTGTGGCGAAGAGGGAGGCGAGAGGGTGGGAGGCGATCGAAAGAAGGGAAGAGAGAACCCGCGCGGTGTGCATTCGGGTCCGGAGAAGCTCGCCTATCCTCCCGTCCGGGTGACTAGGCGGGTGTTAGCGCGCGCCTGCGATCACGTACACACGCAATCGTGGGACCGAACGTGGCCGAAGGTGCTCGGATGCGCGCGACCGCCGGCTGGATACATGCAAACATCGGCACGTTGGCATAGGTACAGATTGGCGCCGGCGGTGGGGATAGAGATGGAGCGGAGAGAAAGAGAAAGGCCGTCGTCTGGGCGCGGGAGGAGGGGATGTTAGGAAGTGTGGGAGGGGTGGCGACGTCAGAAGCCGAGAAAAACGATCAGAATCGGAAACGGAGACGACCGAATGGAACAAGGATAACGATATAGATAGACGGTCAGAGGAGGAACGAGAGAGAAAGATAGAGAGCGAGAGAGGAGGGTATAACATCGCTTTGGAGCAAACGATGTAGCCGAAAGAGGGGAGGGAGAAGCTGGTCGAACGGGTGGGGATGACCGCAAGAGACTCGTGAGAGTAAACGAGGACGGATAGACGAATCGTCTCGGGGGATAGAACGGGATAAGAACGTGAGGGAGAGGTACTCCGGAGAAGAACCACCGGCAGAAGGGTGTACGACAGCAAAAAGGGGAAGAGGAAGCGGAGAAGAGGTTGAAGGGTAGGCCCGATGGTGGGGTAGCCAGTAGGTCTCTCGGGAGAGTAGCGAGGGTGAGGAGGGGGGACAGGTAGAGGAGGGATGATGAGGCTCGGGCGCAGGCTGGAGAGAAATTGTCAGACACACCGTGTCACTTGTCCGTGGTGAGTCGGCACGTCGTGACCTCTCTGCTGGACCTTGCTTTGCGTGTGCTCCCTTCTTCCCCTCCCCCGGCCGCGCCATCCCACCCTTGTCTCGCGACCCTACTACCGTACACACACCGTCGTATCCTTTCCTCCTCTCTTTCCTCTCGTGGGACACGGTGTGGAAGAAGGTGTCCGATAGACGCGACCCCTTCGAAAATTCTCATCGGTCCTTTTACTCGTCCATGATCCTTCGGTCAGCGAGCACGCATGGATGCAACGCGTCGGACTAGTGCTGATATCGATACAATGGTGATGGTGTGATCCTTTCTCGGGAGAAGTGTAACGCGAGATATCGAGCGGAGGCTGACACGCGTCCAGTCCTCTACTCCGTGTTTCGTTTATTTTTTTTTTTTTCAATTTTCTTTCGAAACAACCAACGACTGTTATTTTACTATTACTGCTTCATTTGTGTGACGTTTTCTTCGGCCATCCCCGGCACGGGTTTGATAGAAAAGTGATCCCATGACGAACGGGACTCGTGTTAAGTGCAGATTACAAATGTACGGATGTTAAGTGCCGGGACCTAGCCGCCCAACTCCATGAGCGTACCAAGACGCTGACGAGGGAAGCATGGATTGCTCGACGAAAGGTACGTGTCACCCAGCGGTCAGCTGACGAATATCCTTCGTATTCCTTCGAGAAAATCGAGCTTGCGATCACGTAGACGGGTGGTAACGGCTCTTTCGATTCAACCCTTTGACACCTAGAGCGCTAAACGAAAATCGGTAGAAAATAATTCAGGCTCTAAAATTTTTTAATTTTCTAAACGAGCGTTCGATTTCAAATTATCTCCTGGCTCTGAATCGTGTTCGGTGATCTTTGTTGTTTAGCGCAGGGCCACGAAAACAACTGGTTTTTATGAGGACACGGTGAAAAAAAGAAGGAAAAAAGTGTTGTTTCTGTGCCGAGACGGGTCGTTTTAACGATCTGCAGATCCATTGTTTCTGGATCTTGAACCGACGACGGCGTTAACGTCGATGGGAATATTTGGACCCAGCGCAGACAACAGGATGCTCGCGAACGACCGAAATTCGATGGCTAATGAGTCGAGAGAGTTTGAACGAACAACAACGTTGATTATTATCGTTCGCGGCCCCGTTGTCTTACCAGCGTCTTTCGATTAACACACAAAATATCGATGCCTATCGGTATCCCCATTAACCCCGACCTAATGGGATTTTTCGTTTCAAGAACGCACGATACTTTACGTTCCTTCGCTGATTTTTCGCCATAATCGAAAGTCATCGTTGTTTTCATCTTCAAAATTCTCTGTATTTTTCACAACATAAACCACGTATCTTCGAATTATCGTGATTCCTCTCAGCTAGCTGGTTACTCTAATTTTTATCTCAGTGTCTCTAAATTATATCGATAAAAGATCGATTTCGAATCTCGATGATAAATGTAACTCGAAGACTCGAGAATCCACGAACTCCTGAGTCATCCCGATGACTCTTCGAATGAATAATTCTTCTTTTTTAATTAGCACTTTTCGTTTTCCTCTCAAAATCGATGCAAAAGTATCCCTCGATTCTTATCTCAGGAAATTAGAATTGATCGCACTATTACTTCCGTATCAAATCGCAAAATTTATTGTATCGTGCATTAGCACTCCGTGTAATTAAATAAAATTCGCGCGATGTATCAAGGTATTACCAGCGCGATAAGCATCGAATCGAATCGAAACTCTAAACACGGGCTGGCAAAAGTGTTAGGAACGTCCGGTTCCAATATGGCGGGCAAAATTGGCGCGTGTGTGGAACGAAAGCTTACGAGATAACGAGATTACGCGGATCGTCGGTGACGCAGCGAGCGTGTATCCTAGCAGCCAGCCAGTTTCCAGGAAGCTCGGGTATCGATCTCTTTTTTTCTCTCTTCTCTCTTTCCCGGTCGTTCGACGGACGGGAAAGTCGAACGGTTACCCAAAACCTCCGGTGTCATCGGTTACCGGGAAGAAACGCAAAGAAAAGTCGAAGACGAGAGACCGTCCGTGGCTGACGTGTTTGAATTGTAATCTATCGACGCCCGAGTATCGAGACAGTCGACAGTCCAAGCAGATAAGGACCTCTCCTCTTATCTGTGGAATTATCTTTCGAGGTGTTCCCGTAAAAAGGGACCACCATCTTTCGAGGATCGTGCTAGACGTTTTCAAAACGTACCATTCTTCGACAAGTTTTATCGTTTTCTGGACCAGAATGCGTTTTTAATACCTCGAGGATCGCCTGTTTGAGGATTTGCACTTAGATTACAGACAGGGTACTCTGGAAGATTGTTTATTTATATTAGTATGAATTTTAGAACCTTGGTTGCGTTGATCATTAGTTATTTTAATTTCTGTATCGTAATCTGTGGTTTCTGGGATGGATTTGAATAATTTAAAATTACTTATAATCAGAGCACAATATATACAACGATTAATATTGTATAATTGTTATTTTCTTCGAAGACATTGTCGAATAATGGTCATTTGTTTGGCAATTGTTTATCTGGTAAAGATTGAATTGTATGCAAAATAAGAAACTTTATAATGCAAGTGGTTACGTGTGTGCATGTCTGTCAGAATGCATTTTATTTTTTATCTTTATCTATGCACAATATAATTAACCTACATCCTGACAAACACGCACGTGTCCACCTCGAAACACTTGACCATTTATGTCATGAATTTTCTTAAATTTATCCAAGAATATTTTCAAATTGCTTCTAAATTTTGATTCCAATCGATTCCACCGCTGATTTACATGGAAACAAATTTTAATATCAACAAAATTTCATTTTTGTTTAATTTTATACGATTGAATCTTGCCGAGCAAAGGGTGTATAGCGCGGGTTTTAAAAGGATACCGGGAAGGGTACGGCGGAGGATAATAAGGGAGGAAAGCACGTTTTCATGGTGAAGGGTCGGTAAAAGGCGAATCAGGGCGTGGCGTGGAAAGTCAACCGCTCCCTTTTCTCGCCCCTTGACGATCTCACCCTCTGCACGAGACGTCCTAATTAACGTTAACCTCGTCGACCACCGGAGAGGAACGTTTTGCTTGCTGTTCTAGCGTTGAAGTCTCTGAACTCCACCCTTGCTGGTTGCTAAAAAAGATACACCTAAAAGCCTTAACCTCATCGCATCTTCTCGTCACTCTTAATTAATAACAATAACCATTTGCCTACTTTTTTTATAAGAATTCTCTTCGTTTGAATATTCGGTACACTTCTAAATAAATTTTAATTTCAATTTTTAATTATTTCTCTAAACCTTATTTTTGCAAATATAAGAATCTTTCTGTCAAATAACAAATATTTTACAGTAAAGCTAGACGATTTCAAATATGGATGTACTTAGGGTTTAATTAGAATTTAGTATCGGTGTCTGATATCTTGTCGTGGTAAAAAGGTACGGTTCGATCCGGGCGTTAGAATTAGACTGTATATAGGAGCCAGGGGGGTGGGTACGAATGACAATCGTGTCCGGGTATATGCGGAAACACTCGGTTGGGCCACGTATACGAAGATTTCTTTACGTGACATCCTTTACCGTGGGATATAGATAGACGGTTGGCCCCGTTGGTCAATAGCAACGGTCGAGAGCAACTTAATGGGTCGAACTGTATTTTCCTCGACCATGTTGGATCGATTGTTCAGGAATTCGTTGAATTTATGTGCAGATATCTTCATCCCTACATACAATGTTTCTAACAATTTTTCTAATTCTTAAAATTTTCACATAATAACTTTTACAAAATAACAAATTTTGCTACCAATTCTTATCGGTCCAGTTTGAACGTCTTATCATCGAAACTTGTCACGGTGAAGGTATTTACTTTTCCCCGATATTTTAAGTAGTTTGCTGACCCCTCAGAATACCAAGGACGTATATCAGCAAAGCCTGTCGCAGGACCTAAAGGCGTCTTTATAATACCAATTATCGTAAAAAAACACTTTTAGCATTGAAATTACTGGTGGCAACTCCATCATCGAGGTTTTCTTTTCTCTTCGTTCTCGATCGAAAGCAAAACGAAGTTGGTCGATGAGGTTTCATGATATCGAAACGGAGGGGCAAAATTCGAAGAAATCGCGATCGTCCATTCGCTCTGGTTCCGTGTGGCCTGAGAAACCATTTTCCCCGGTTGGATCCGCGCGCGGAACCTTGCCTCCTTTCATTTTCCGCGTGCTGGATCCGCTTCGTTCCCAAGAAAATCCTGAAAACGTGAGAATCGTTGGCCCCCTGTCCGGGATATTCTTCCATTACGTGCTGCGTTCGCAAATGCCCTTAATAGTGTTAGGATCGATACAGGAAACGTCTAAAAAAAGAGAAAAGTCCCTCGATTCCATTAGTCTAAATAACATTTAATTACTTGAAGGTAATTAAACTTTCAAATTCCAATTATTATAGATGAAATATTTTTGATTACTTTTACGTGGAATTCTTTTCTGGTTAAAAAACGACCCGTTTAACGTACAAAGCGTCCAAACGATCCAGACCGTTTACGAACGCGACTTTTTCGTTTTACTTCGAGCTAGAACGATCTTAGCGAATGCTCAGTGTTTGCCATCATGATCTAGAGGTCATTTCTTCTGTTTACACGCAAGCAGATCAACGTTTTCGAAGAAAGCATGTCTCGCCGATCATGCTCCGACGAGATAATGCTGTGTTTCGAAATCGTTCCCGATGTTGTCGTGTATTACGCTCGAAACAATGGTCAGAATAGACTCCGATACTTTTAAAATCTTTCTATTAATTAAATTAATTGTTGGGGTATTGGAATTTTCTGATACAAAAATCGAGACAACTGGAGTTCCATTTAGAGATTTATAAATTTCACATTTATTTTAATTACTGGATTATGTAAAAAGCGTCTCTAATGGAATTTTGGAAGTGAAACGTTCGAATAATAAAAGAAAAGAGGAGGAATAGGTTTTATTTTTCAATCTTTTTTTTTTCGAAAAACATTTCCTTATTTCTCAAGTTCAACAGCGATAATTAAAGTCTACCCCCATTAAATTCTAAGTTTATACAAAACAGTAGTGGCCCAGGTTAATATAAAAAAAAAGAAAAGTAGCGGTGATAATTGCGATTAAAACCTTCTAAAAAATATTTCTTCATCATCCATCCATCACCATCGATATTACGCTAAAAAGATCAAAGAATATTTGACCGATATGGAAACGTCGCTTTAAGCAGCATCGATCGCCCCGTGAAAAAAAATTCAAATTACACCTCGCTGTCTTCCCCCCGGCCCTCCTCTGTCCTTCGTCCGTTCTGCATCACGTGTGTCCCCTGGAAAGAGACGAGAAAGGAAGAAGAAAAATAAAAATAAAAGCGTGTCACCCACGGGTAAGAGGACGAAGGGTCAGCGAGAGAGGGTGGCAGGGTGTCACGGCTGGGTAAGTCCAAGGTTGTCAGGGCTACGACTCTCGAAACACACTAACCGACCGCCATCTTTGCTTGGTGCTGCGTGCTGCGTGGGTGTAACCGAGCGTGTCGAGAACGGGGTACCAGAGGGGGGGGGGGGGGGAGAGACCGTACGAGATGGAGAAAGAAAGCCCGAACGTCGGACACGCTCTACGGAACGAGATGAAAGAAGGAGAAAGATGAAGGATGAAAATTGACGAGGGGGGATAGGGGAAGATGAGAGAGAGCGTTCGGAAGGTGAAAATGCTGAGAGAAATGAAGGATACGCTCGGTATGGAGGAACAAGGATTGAAAAAAATCTGGGTTTTTGTATTTTATTCCCTTACTCGGTTCCATTTTTTAAATTGAAGTTCAGGTTTCAAAAATGTTGGGAAATGCTAGAAAATTGTTTAAGATTTGAACGCAAAATGGTTTAGAATTTAATTCAAATCATTGCCCCGTTCGAACGGTATTATTACTGTATCAAGTTAAAAATTAAATTTTAACATCCTCGATAATTAAGATTTTAACACTGAAACTCTTCAATTACATAATTAAATCTTCCTGAAATTTCAGAAGATATTCCACAAATTCTCTAGCAAAAGTGCAAATTCATTGCCATTAATCGGTATTTTATCAAACATTTCGATCTCGAAACGCTAATAGAAACGAAAAAATCCATTATCGTTGAACTCAAACTCCAGAGTTAGGTAATTAATAGCTCCAACTCGTAACAATTCTATTATTTAATTGTATCAAGTGCATTGCAGAAATGTTCATAAATACATTGCAAGAAGCATTAATCTTGTAAAATTGTTAACAAAAGAAAGAGAGGAAGAGGCAACGAGATTAAAGGCGCAAAGTCGTTGAAACGAGGAGAGGGGGGGAAGGAGAGGTGGTGGTGGTGGGGTGACACGAGGGTGGGGAAAGTCGGCAGAAAAGAGGAGAGGGAAACGAGATAAAAGCTCAGACAGATGAGAGGCGACCAATGGGTGAGCATCTCCCCACCAATGATCCCAGCGCAGCATCCTATGATTCGTAGGAGGCACGGGTTGGCGGAAGTGCGCATGTACGCCCTCGATGAACTGACACTGCTCCCTTTTCCGTGCTACTCTGCGACGCGAATACCTACCCCACGGGGTGCATTGCAGATACAGGGCGTGGCGTTTGGCCCTTTCGCGATGTCGCCCTTCGTCCTCGTCTCTCAACCCCATTCGCTTATCGCTCTTCATCTCCGAATTTACACGTACAATTTTACAAACTCGTCCCCAAATTTCTACCACATTTCAAATAACTTCGTTTTAATTTAATCGGTGTTGCAAGGATTTTTATTGTAGAAATTAAATTAAATATATCCAAATTGATTAAGTCATAGATTTTGTACAAATTTGTAGGAGTTCAGTACGGATAGTGTCAAATTTGATTCGGTGAATCTTCTTGGTTGATCGCGATCGAAAGCGTCCAAGCGAAGCGTCAACGTCGACCGGCGATGCTCGAAGCAAGAAAAATAGAAATCGGTTTTTGTGGTTCGCAGAGCCTCGTAACCATCGGTCTCAAACGATCGGTCGATCGTTAGAAATGGAAAGCAGCTGGATTTCCAGTTTGTCGCGACAGAAGGATCTGTTCCGAATTTCACCTGACTCCTTTCTACGCGACTCTCATCAGTTCCATGGAATATCCGTCGATCTTTCTCCTTTCCAATTACAAATATCACTAAACTTTGATAATATTAGAAATATCCACTAATAAACATAACAAATAAAAATTGTTACAAAATTAATTTAATTAATTAATTTTTGAATTTCCAAAATAATAAAAAATCTTAAAATCTAGTTTGAGTAAGGAGATATTGAATTTCAGGCTGAAATTGAAGTTCGAGCAGGTGTCAGTGTTTCAAAACTTTGAGTCAGCGATATCTCAGATTTCAGAAAGTTGGATTTAAATTTTGTTGCCGGTATTCCATCCTTTCATTTATTACCCAGAATCCGAGTTTGTATCATCTTGAAACTTCAAAAACTTTAAAATTCATGAAGATTCAAACTGTTATTGGAACTAATTTACTGCTTGAGAATTCGATGAAAAAAATAACTGAACATTCTGAATGACTGAGATCATCGTACTATTGGTGTACGATGATCACGATCGCGCCTTTCGACGATCGAGATAATATTTTAAAAACAAAATTTCTCGAAATCCAGATAAGGTTAGTCAGCTTGCTCTCAGATAAGTAGTTTTTTTTATCTGACCGTCAGATAAATGTTTATTTGCACTCCGTTGCGAAATTTATCAAGTCCGGGAACTTTTGCGAATTTCTTGTAACTTCTCCGAGTAATCTGTGCATTCAAGCGCCAGTCGTCCACATAATCTTAAGCCTAACCCAATAAAAAACAGAAAATCATATTTCTTCCACTAGAAACATATCGTTTACTCTGTAATCTATCACTTTATATTATCAATTGAAGGGGCCGCGTCTCAAAAATTAAGCTTGCCAATTTACAAATTAATTACCAGTGTCTGATTTACAATAATTCTTTAACACTAGAACTACCAAACCAGTCTCAATAACAGTTTTTAGGACTTTACTTGAAACTACAGAATTTATTATTTCATAAAATAGTTTTTATTTTTCTAAGTAAGATCGTATCGGGTGAACTGGATATGGGGTGTCGAATTACGGCGACGTTTAAAATATCGCGTTAATCGAAGAACGTTAACCCCTGTGCGCGATTTCGTGTTTCGTTTCGATCGTGATTCTAAAATGGCCAGGGGCCACGTGACGGTTGTCGGACAAGCGAAAAACGAGCGTACCGGTCGGACGGTAAATCATTCGTATCGAATTTATTCGCGCGCTTTAGCGCGAACCGGCGCCGCTAAACGCGAACGCAAACCGCAAGCTAAGTCGTAGCTAAGCGGCCGAAAACCCGTTTCGTCCGCGTGATTTACGTGCATGAATCAAGTCACCTGTGCGCAGCCAGGTAGGCAACGTTTGTCACCGGAGAACGCGGCTTTAATCGAGTTCATTCGCTCGCACCTGTCTTCCCCTCGTCAACCTGTCCACGAACCTGTCCTGCGGATAAATAAAATCATCCGACTCTAATTCATCCTCTATTTTATTCTTTTTATACGGCATTTAGTATCGTTCAAGGGGAAAGTAGTCATAATTTATTCCAATTTTAAATTTTCGTATAAATTTGGGGATCTTGAACACTCTTCAATTTTAGAAATTCATATCTCTACTTATATTTTAATATTCAGTTATTTATTTGGGTGAGAGTCATTATCGATTATGAATTAAAATTGAAATTTGAAAATTGATCGGTAGCTAGGCTCGTTTTAAAATTGAATTGGAATAAAGAGAGCAGCAAGATGTTGCTCAACATCCTTTAGCTGGCTCGAGCGACAATGATCTTAAGGTCAGCTAACCGTAGATCGTTGATAACACGGCGAGATGTTTTGTCTGCTTCCTGCTACGGCTCGATAATACGGATCGACGCTGCACGACTGTCAATAACGCTTAATCTAATTGCTTGTTGGATGAAAAGAACGCTCGAGATAAAGGCCAACGCACCAAGATCACGTATACATTCATGCGCGTACTTAATTTCGATCAAGCATTAATTAAATTATACCAAATTTCTCGTATCCATAAAATATTCCAATGAAAAGTTTCTGTTGTTCTCCTATGACATAAAGTATCTAAATTATGGTATTTCAATTATTGAGCAATACAATTTTTAGACGCAAGACTTCCATAAATTTAAAAAATAAGTAGTTCTAAATTCTATTTAAATTGTTACCTCTCTTCAGGGTCCGTCGTCGTAGAGTTTACGCTGCAAAATTGTTCTTTTTAATTTCTTCCAAGAATTCGATAAAATACCGATCGATTTAAGAAAAACGAACAAAGTATTTCGTTATCAACAGAATCGCGGAGCAAAACGATGACAAGGCTCCGTTTTATCACACGGTCGATGAACGACTCTTCTCTTCCTGTTAGCGAGTTATTTTGTTCTCGTTCGTTCTCTGGTATCGTTCTCAGAAGTAGCCCCGTAGGACCCGCGTACGGACGGCATCGAAACAGCCGCGTAAATAAGGACGGGTGCGGTCAAACTCTCCGATAAGTGTTATTGTCCCAGCTCCGGCTCGTTCTTTGCGGTCTATGTATCAGCAGCTTCCGGAACACGCGTGAGCCTTCTGTCGACGCAATTGTATTCTCGTGCCAGGATACTTTAAAAAACATACGCAAACAATGCGCCAAGAATCTTCTCTGAGCTGATCGATGAATGTTTCCTTCGGTTTCAGTTACCGTCAAGAGCGGATCGGATCAGGGACACGAGAGCGAAACGCAAGCGGATGCTGCATCGTCTCCGTCGAGCGTAAGTTAATAAATCAATTAACTAAATCACCCTTTCGATAACTGGAGGTGTCAATTAATGTAGAAGTAAAATTTTGGAAATTTTTGAAAAAAAGTCATATTCGATGCTATGAGCTTGATGACCGTTGCCATCTTTGACAGCAGTACTCTTAAATTCTTACATGCCATGTGTCTCTTCCAATGCATCTTCTTTCGACGAATGTTAATTGTAGATCGTACTTTAGATCAGGGGTAATCAACCTTTTATACCTACCGTCCAAATTAAAAACTATAGAAGCTGGAACGTCCACTAATGGGCGATAGGGACCAGGTTGACTACCACTGCATAGATCACCCTTCGACTTTCGTCGTTTCATTTTGAACGATAATACTTGTTCTGTAACAGATCAAGCGTTAACGAAGAATCACGGCAACTAAAAGAGCCAACATTTCCAGGTGGTCTGCGCTTTCTGCATGAGGCGATTCTGGTCCGCGGAGGATCTGCGCCGTCACATGAGGACGCACACGGGGGAGAGGCCGTTCTCCTGCGACATCTGCTGCAGAAGGTTCACCCTGAAGCACAGTATGCTGCGTCACAGAAAGAAGCACGAGTCTATCGACTCCACCATGTACATTGGCACCAGCGGCGACGAGGAGAACTCGCCCAGCCAACCGTCCACCATCACGCCCAGGACTCAGCAGCAAACGTCGGTGCTGATGGCAGCGAACGCGGGGAATCCCCAAGATCGGATCTCCTTATCAGGCGTCGCCCCCGTCGCAACGGGTGATGCTACCCCCAGTGGACTGATGAGATTCAATCCTTACAAGAAACTGACCACTCTAACCGGTAAACTGGCCAGCATCCCTCAAAACGTGAACCCGGAAGCGACCGAGAGCACGGACAATGACTTAATCTCCAATCTCCTCGGGATACGGGACAAGAGCTTCATCGACAGAGTACTCCAGGCGTCCGCCGACGATGCTGCCAAGCTGTTGGGAGTGAAACGCAGCCACGAATAATGCAACTGAATCTTTCGTCAGTTTTCAAACACAGTTCACATTTGTGCCTTAGGTTCCTCCCCCTCTTCTAAACCAGTGAGTCGATACCGTTGTGAAACAGAGATTAGATTAGGTTCCTACGAATCTTGTAGTGGGAGTTGGCCGTGTAATCTTGATGAATCTTCAGTTCGGCAACTGGATCCAGTACCGGTACTCAGGCTTTTCGCTCTGGTCAACCCCTCAACGACGACGATCGCGTTCCAAATTCCAAAGACGGTTCCTGTTCCAACCTCGATATCGGTTATCAACATTCAAATATTATAATATTGAATTAGATGTAGTTATATTATAATTTCCGATGTATGAAAGCTCGTCGTTAAGGGGTTGATGAAAATAATCGATGCAACAGCTCGTCCATGAACGTCCAGTGCGACAGAAGTTGCTGTGGCAACACTTTGTCAAATGATTGCGCACAAAGAGTTGTTGCAATAACTCGCTACCAAAACACTGGACGTGCATGGACGTCCGTATTGATCCGAATGATCAATTGAACTCGTCGAGACGCGATAACGAAGAATATTTTGCGATGTCCACTGAGATAGATGTGAATCGTTTCGTACTAAAGTATAATTATTTTCCAGAAGGTATCGTCAAGCTTTCGCGGCGTCGTTTGAACGAGCCGGGAGGAACGCGTTGTACTTTTGCTTTTTTCACATTTTCATCGTGAGCCAAAACGATCATACCAGGGTCACTGTTCTTTCCTTTGACCACGTGCCTACGTTTCTTTTCTTTTCGCGTTCTCCTTTAGTGCAAGAACAAGCTTCTTTGTATTCGCGTGCGCGTATCTTTGTCGACGCGAGGATAAACGAAGACAAAGGGAAGAGAAAAGAAAACAGCATGATACGAACGCGTCCGTCAATAACGGTAGAACGTCATCACGTAACAAGTATTATAGCAGCGTGTTTATTCGATGGACGACGCCCTCCGTTGATCGATCGGACCGTATTTAAGCCCAAAGATACATTTTACGCAACGAATTAAGTTAGCCATATATAATATCTACTTTTATTTATTATTTGTTACGTTCATTTAGCATCAACGAAGGAAACAGGATAGTTTTCTTAGTTTTTTTTTCTTTCTTTGACGAGAACGAAGTCTCGAAACCCGCGAAATATTCAAAAAGGAACCGTCGCGTTACCGGCCGAGCTACTCGCGGCTTGGTCGGTAAATCGATCGTCTCTGATCTATCAATAAACGTGCAAAATCGGTGAATACGCAATTAGAGCAATATAGGGAAAAAAAAAGAATGTTTATCATGACTATTATAAATATATATATACATATGTAATAATCGATTTTTATTCCGTCGCGTAAACGATTACTGTATATAGATAGTCTAATTAAACACGTCTGGTAGGTCTATGTTTCGCGCGCATAGCCGGTGTTAACGACTTAGGAGGCGATATTTAAAATGCAATTGTACCAAATAATATCGGTTTCGCTTCGACCAACGTCGATCTCGCGTGAGACGTTTCGAACCGACCGATAAAAGATTTGTATCTTTTAATCGTGATACTTTTCTTTCTAATTTCTTCTTCTTTATGATTCTTGTTTCTGATCTCTCTTGCATCACACGAAAAAAAAAAACACGTGTTTCTGTCTAAAAAAAGAAAAACAACAAAAAAAAAATAATCTCTTTCCCATTTCTATTTGTATCCCTCTGTCTCTCTTTATAAGCTCACTGTATTTATTCTTTTATAGAAAGAGCGATTGTGGGTGTCGACGTGCGCTCATCGAGAAGTCGAGAGGTTAAAAAGTTAGCTAGGGGTGTTTTCCGTTTCTTTGTCACTTCGAGGTGCCGCCGATAGTATTTCGAGGGGTCCCTCCTCGACGTCTCGTTATGCATTTTTTCATGCGTAACAATCATTTATCGCAAATAAAATTATGTGTGTATACTTTTTCTTTTGAGATAGGTGGCAACGACCACGGATTCGTCATTAACGTTTCTCGCGATCGTACGAGGGGATGGTAGTTAAACCCTTGCGACTTTTAGGTTAGGAAAATCCAGGTATATACATAGTTAACGTATGCTGGCGAGTCATCGTGTTTCGATCGAAACTCGAACGTGTTCAATGAAAAATTATTATTAATTAAGCGGTTGTCAAAAATGATTGCGATGTAAACCATACAGCGTGTAAATATAGAGTTACGATAGAGATCGAGTTAGCGATTACGCTCGAACGTTTAAGGCATCGATATCGGTAAAATTTGTATATGTCCCTCTCGTGTCAACGGTGTATTTATTATTCAAATACCGAAACTGGCCTTAACTTTAGGAAAAATCAAAACTTATATATATATACAATATATATATATATATATACATATATTAGCTTCGTTCTTCGTACAATTTACACGGAATACACCCCGTAGCGATTTTTGCTCTGAATCGGCGTTTCTTTGACGCGTGAAGATGTTTTTCTTTAAATAAAATGTTTGTCGTTCATTTTTATTCGATACGTTTCATTACTTATACCGTTCGCTAATTTCTTGACTGTCTGAACGATTCAGATTCCTTCGAAAGCATTTAAATATAAACATTGCATTCAAATAAAACTTGATCTTCGACATTCGTAAAAAGGAGACGCTGTTTCAGATCTTTTTTGAACGTTTCCACGTCGATGTGGCGCAACGTGCCGTTCGAGTGTGCATGAGAAAACACTTAATGAAAAAGGAGGATGAAACAATGTAAATGATTAAAAAAAAGATCTATTTATTAAAGAGGCGAAATATGTTTGAACCCTTGGAGTGATGTTTTTCTTGATTCGTTTACAAAGAGTTTAAGCTATGAAGTAATTACTGTAGCGCACGTGTACAAGATTACGTTGTATCCTTATTTAAACTTGGCTATGAATAAGAATATAGCATATCAAAATGACTAACGAACGAATTCATTTTTACGTGATTAACCAAAGTAAAACTAAACAAAATATTTTACAAGTTAATCTAGCAATACAGGCAAATAACTCTTACACACAAAAAGATCCTTTCCACGATTTTATTTCCTGTCAAATAGTATATAATATTTCACTAATAGTAACGTCCAGTAAATGATATCAATTAAAGTAATAAATTATTAAGGGCAACCAAGCATATATTGCGCTATTTACATATAAATATTACACATTTCGCTAAAACTGCGTTCTACTTTTAAAAACGCTATCGACAAAATAGCGTTGAATGCCGATATACGAAAGACTTGCGTACATTTTGTTACTTTTCTTTTCTTTCCTTCCTTTTCTCTTCAACCTCTTTGCACTTTCGCATTCTATACCACTTTGGGAGACATATATTGTCAAGGATTTAAATACCTCCACGGTCCCATTGTTCGTTTTCAAACACTTCTCGGTTTGTCCATTCACGATTATACAAACGTGTGCGCGTTCAACGAGAGACATTTAACTATTAGATGATCAAACAACACCGACTCGCTCGTATGGAGCTTTCTATTAAAAGATTTCAATCATAAAACGTTCAAAAGTAGCAACGAGTATTCACTATTTTTTTTTTTTTTTTCTTTCCGGTGCATTAAAACATCCTCATATATTTCTATATAAATCTTCCTTAATCGCTTCGTGAGTTACAAACAGTTTCATATAGAAGATTTGGTCATGGTATCGATGGAACACGAATCGAATCGAGAACGCATTCGAATATAAAATATCAACTCACGCTGTTTCACCGAATTTCCTTCGTTTGCTACTATAAAATCTTTCCTGTCAACGACATTATTAAAAACGACCCCCTAAATAAAAAAACATCTTAAGTACTTAAACGTTAAATGTATCCATAGTTGTGGTAGGAAAAAACATGAGGCATGCAATATTACGTATGCTTAGGAGTATGATACACATTAGCCGCTCGAAACTCTTCGGTTTGGAGTGAAACCTACAACGAGTAGTAAAAAAGCAGACGAAAACATGGAAGCGATTACGAAAGTGCTACTACACATATGTTATGTACACGTATTGCAGCGTTTTAAAAGCGGTTTACCGGTTGATAAAATTATCTTACGTTTCAAATTTTTTCCCATTTTCTTTCTTTTTCTTTTTTTCGACACTTTTTTCCGCGTTTTTTTTTTCTATAAACAAATCAATAGCACTTTAGGCATTCTTCACATACAGATAACATCCATTCTATATGCACTCATAAATAAATTTAATAGAGACTGAGATTAATAGGAGTATTAGGTCGTTAGATCCACTGTTCGCTGAAATCATGCTACAGTATGTCGTCGGTTAGCGACAGACCGGGATCCGGTTGGGTTAAGGTCATGTCGCTTCCGGTGAAATCGAACGATTCCACGTCCTTTATGTCGTTCTCGATTTTCACTGGTCCGCTGCTAATATTATCGCTGACTACAGCATTGTTGCAGACCATATTCGAACCGACCAACGCGTCCTCGGTCTTTATGTCATCCTTTATCATGAACGCTTGCTTCTTCGTCTTAGTCTCCCGTTTCGCGTCCGTTCTCTCTCTCTCGTACATGAACGTTTTCCGTTTCCTTCTCATCGGTTTGCATACCTTCTTGTAAAGCACGTTCATCTCCTTTATTCTGCTTGTCGGTATCGTCCAGTCCATCTCCTTGGAAGTTGTGTCTGAGTTGCGCGTAGGATCCATTGTACTTTCGTATTCGGGGATCTCCAGTCCCAATTTCTTCATCACGCTGATCATGATCTCGTCGACGTTACCGTTGATTATTAAGTCTGCCTTTTTATCCTAAAAACGGGGTGTGAGTTATGTATGATAAAATGATTGGGGGAATGAAAAGAACTCCTTACGTGTTTCGTGGGCTGTAGATTACATATAACCAATCGACCCCCGTACTTTTTCGTGTACAGAGGCAAATTACCGCTGGGTATAATTTGAAGCGTCGTGCCAAGACATATACTTAAATCCGCGACACTGTAAACACAGGTTTCCATGTAATATTGGTTTTACAAAGTGGTCAGGGAATATACAAATCCTATTTTATCCCTATCAAACGTTAAGTTACCTAGAATGTAAATCAGATAGGGTAAGATCGCTGTCTGGCAAGTTGTGTTCCCAATCGAGGATAGTGTCGTGCATGCGTCCACGGCATGGACGACCGCCTATCTGTTCAGATCGGCACACAGTGTCAAGAGATTTCTTACCCACGCTTTTAGTCGCGAAATTTCGAATGAATTGCCTAAAATGAACATCATAATGAATTAAACATTGTACAATTTAGTCTCAACAAAGGAGTACCAACCTTCCACATTTATCACATTGTTCAGTAAACATGTTACCGTGTAACTCTGCAAGGTACTGTCTCTGCACTCCAGATCGAAGGTGCAGACCATCAATGTTCTGACTTATAATAAATTTAACTTTTTCTGAAGAAAATCAAATGGTCATTAGTAAGCTTGTGTGGTCAGTTAATATACAAGTAAATTTTGTTTCTTAAAACTTTACTCACTAGCATCTATTAATCTTTTCAATGCCATGTGCGTCTTTGTAGGGATTGCTTCATCAAAAGAGATGTTCATGGTAGGCTTTAAACCTTTCTGCTCCAATGTCCATACTCCATTTGTACCTCTGTGATGTTTTATAATAAAAAAAAAAAATTATTGTATAGTAGGAATACAAAATATATTTTTATTTTAATTATGATTATTAAAAATAATTAAAATGTTTGTTATTGCATTAATGACATTCATATTTTGTACATCTTTTAACGAAGTTTCCAGTGATTTCATCATTTTTGCTTAACAGTACATGTTGAGCTATCAAGGTTTCCAGGAATCATCACCCACCATTGTCGCGCGCAACAATGGTGGACGGCGTCGATCAAAGGAATTTCGCTCCTTTCTTCGCGGCTCCATTTCCCGCTTGATTAATTTGAAAGAATTGACCGGTGGCGCTTTCGAACGCACAACAGATCGGAATCAGAGGCAATCGGGGTGGTCGGGGGAAGGGACGGGGTGCTACATCGAAGAAGGGTGGGGATTTGAGGGAAAAATTACAAATGATAATCACCGAAAATCCGGAATGCCCGCAGCGGTGCTGATACCAGCACCAGTGTGAACCACAACGTGCCGTGCCGCCTGTATCCAATCGGCTAGAAGGCCACATTTCAGACGCAATGCTTCGACGCTGTCGTATCTCTAAAAAAAGAAAAGAAAAACGGGGAAAAGGAATAAAAATTCACGCATCAAACAAACTATGTACGAATGAATGGTCGACTCCCGCCAAACGAAAACGAAACGCATAGAAACAAGGATTTTTACCTCCTCCAGACCCAGCACTCCTTTGTTTTCGTACTGCGAAAGACCGTCCGCGTAGCTGCATGACATTTTGCCTGGTACGATCGTTCGAAAATTCGATCAGGTAGCCGTGCACGACGCTAACAATGGGCTCGATCGTGTTTTTTATAGCGCGAAAACTGGCATTTCTGACACGATATCAACGGGTTACCATGTGTCAGACAGCACGTAAACAATTTGTAAGTTAATGACCGCGTGCTGTTATGTTTATACGCTACGAATGACGATAAGTGATAGGAAACTCGAGATCCACTGAGAACGCATTCTGTTTTATAGACTGCACTGCATGCAATGAAATGGCACTTGAACAGAAAGAAGATAATAAACGTGTGACGCGTGCGCATTAACCGGCCCTGGGATACAGCTGGTTATAGCGTTTACAGAGGCTCGAGTTTCTCGCGTCCATTCAATTCATGCCGCGAATAGTTAGCGCCACCCACAGCCGCCATTCGCGACTAAGAACAGTACGCGGTAATATTCGAAACAATTACCGTTCATTGAAACGTTTCATCCTCGTGGACAACCGCGCCGTTTTCGTTCTTGCCGCTTTCATATTCTTATCGATTTCGTTGTGCAAACTTTGAAACAACGTTTCACTCATTATTTTAAGATGTACGTTCATGGATGCGAGCGGTCCTTTTAAATGTCAAAACCTTTGTTCAATTATTCTAATAGATACAAAGATTTTTGATCACTTTAAAATTGTATTAATATTAAAGATAGAAACTGAAACGTTATTCTTACATTCTTTCAATTCTATTATTTATATTATATTAAATTTAAATAAAACTTAAAACATTCTCTACTAAACCAGATAAAATGTTTAAAATTGTATTGTTCTAACAGTTTTAAATGAAGTATCATGAGCTAAAGTGATTGAAATCCTTTACTTTAAAATATCTTTCAGTTTATTTCCTTTAACTTACCTAAATTATTAGAAATATATGACATAAGAGATTTAATTTAGTTTTGTCTGTGCAGTTCGATTTCCACTTTTGAAAATTCCGCTCTGGAGGCGGATGCGATCGAATGACTGAAGAGGGTGCGTTCAGTGCACGCTGTACAGGTCAGAGAGGGAACACCAGGTAACCCTTGATTCAAGACCAAAACGGACTTCGCCCCTCACCCGCTACTTTGCCCCGCTGGCTTCACCTCCTAGCCAATTTTTCTACACATGGTTCGATCCGTCTCGGCTACGTAGGAGGCATACGATTAAACAAACAAATAAGGAAGGAAAATGAGGGGTGTCAGGAAAAAAAAGAAACAAAGTTGCTGAAACACCGCAAGACGTTTCCGTCGCTGACACTCACGTTGGCTTCATTCTAGGAGAATCAAACGAGCTTTTAAAGAGCCGCTTACAATACGATGCCGTTGAACGCCGTACTGATCATCAACAATACATACGTCTGACATAACCTCAATTCCACTGGGATTACAATACGTTTCGATGGCGTTCGGGCCCATCAAATGTCAATCTGTGCCGAATGTATAACACAAGATTCTCGTTGTTACAGTGGATGCTTAGAAATTTCCAAAGCTTTTTACTGCACGTAAGTTGGAGTCACACTGTATATAGATATATATATATTCTTGTTGTTATTGTTGTTCTACTTGCATGTCATCCAACAATTGCCCATCTTGATACTTTCTACTTTTCTTCTTTTTTCCTTATTCCTTATAGAGTGGTAGTTTTCTATGGAAGTCTGACATTTGAATGGGAGGAGTATAGCAAGTCGCAATATGAATCTTGTAAAGATTTATTTGTAATGTGTCGGTGTAAGTGTACATGTACACTCAGAAAGAGAAAACAGTTGAAAACTGTACAGTGGATGACACCGTTTGATCAATTATTCAGGAGATTTCTGAAAACTAAGAATACACAACATATGCCTCTGTGATTAATTAATGAAGAATGTAAAGCAGCTGGTTCTATAGAAACAAGTAGCGTATTAACAATTTTATCATAGAATCAGCTTGAAATCAGATGCTGTGCATATTGGTACAATTAAATACAATGCAATACTTTGTTTTAATTATTACTATAAATTATTCACTAAATGCTTAACATTGCAACAAAGTATTTGCATGTTTTAAAATCAATAATACTTTATTAGTCACTCAATTTTTTTAAACTGAAACTCAGTACTAGTCAGGACATTGACATTATCAACCAATTAACACTTATCTATAATGTCATAATTAATCTAACTCAAAGGAATATTTATCTCACTAAATGTTTCCATATAAGATACTGTATCAACAGTATTGTAATGGGCCTGCCATATTACTAATTTTTCCATGTAACAACATGCACAGCAAAAAAGAATTCTAATTTCAACTTTGTTCATTTCTGAAAGCAACTCACCTCTTTCCGTTTTGAGCAAATACTGATTACAACCTAATATTTGTTATCGTTGATTTTTAATACCACAAAGCCGGATATTCGCTTTATTTACTTAATCGAGTTCCCCGAATTTGTCCTCAGAGCGAAGGAGGGTGAAAGAAAGATAATGGCACCGATATTACGATTAAATCCGTAAAAAGGATACCGTACGTCTGATTGCACGCAACACGGAATACTGCCACATCGGCGAGATCGTTGATAAACTGATAAGGAGCGTGCACGTAACTCTGATAAGCAATGTTTCAGCAACGTATAACGACACTAAATAGAAAAATTGACAGAATTTATTAAGAGACGATACCGATCTTAATAAAATTCTTTCTTATCGATTAAAATCTAAAGAAATGATATCAAGTTCCCAAGGTCAGCTTTTGTAACAAACCGATATAACTTGTTAACAAATTTTAAAATGTTGCCATAAACATTGTTACAAATTATATCTTCTGGTTTAATCTGCTGACCTTTGACCTTAACAAGTATATTTTTATTGAAGACACATTCGTGAAATGTTTTAATTTTACATTTGTTATTCAGAAGTTGTCATTAGCGAATGTGTTAATTTTCATTTACAAAAAATGCTCTACATTAGGTATTCAATTATGTATTGTAGATAAGGATAAAGAGGAAACACGAGAACCTTGATGCTCTTCAAGGTTCGCACGGGACTTAGAATTATTGAAATAAGTCTATGTACAGTGTACATACATTAGTTAAATATTTTCTTTTTAATAAGAGAACGCGAAGACACTGTTCCATTCGATCTCACGTTTTATCGTTCAACTAACACCGATTTAGGAGATATTTAGTAGAGTCGATAACTTCCGATAACCGCGCCTATAATAATACAGTCTTGTCAATGGAAGCGGCAGTTGAATCGGGATCATTAAAATATTACGATATTGATTTGCAAATAAGTAATGCGTTTGACGTAAAAATTAGCATAAAAGAGAAGAAGAACGTTCTTGACTCATCAAGGAAGGTAGCAGTAAGAAATTGTAAGTTGTTAGAATTTCAAGACACAGTTTGGTGAAGGATTATATATCTCGCTAAAGAGTTTGTACATGCATTTGCTTCTTTGGTGATAAAATTTAATTAAACCTTTATTATCTTACTGTTAAAATACTTTGGTGCTTACAAAGCAAATGTATTTGAACAAAATTTGATTTTCTATTATTTTAATGTTTGTAAAACAAAAGTATGTATATTGTAAGAAGTTATTGTCCATGTGGATGGTATAATGGAATGTACAAAGACTTTTGTGAGAAAGTTCGTTGGTGAAGACATAGTTATCTGTTAGTGCGCTCTCCTGGTTCTTTAGCACCGTGGGTAATGGAACCTTTGATAACGTACACATTTCAATCTCATTAGCGATTGCAATAAGTTTAATATGCATACATTGTACGCGTTTTCTGTCTGTTTTATTGCAGTCGCGTCTCCTTGAAACATTAACCGGGGTTCATTAAGTCTTTCGCCGTTAGTAGCGAGCGTATAAGTGATGCAAGTTCGACGATAGTTCAAGGTACCTGGAATATCGATAATCTACCGTCTGTACACTTTCACCGAGGTAGACACAAGTCAACCACGAAAGGTACATGGTGCCACGTTTTGTGCATGGTTTTGCATTCGAACGAGTGGGAAGCGAAATAATTATCTTACAACAATTACCGTTACGTCAGTAATACAGCTGCCAGGGAACTTTTATCGCGTTTAGTAGTCTGGTCAGCAACCGACAATTAAACGACCTTTCTATACATGTCGATTCTGCGTTAACAGTTGTTTATATAATATAATAGTCAGGTGTTATTTTATTATTGGCTTTTGGAGGGTTTATCCATGGTAAAGTGGAGTAGAGCTTTCAGACTATGGTTACTCTAAGGGTGTAATTTTATTAGGTTCTGGAGGGTTACATCCCGCATAAGTGGAGGGATTCCTTTTGTTATTACGGGTTTGAAAAATCCTAAAATGGGATTCGGACCCAAAACCTTCTTCGCGTTCGTAGGCGTTTATCTTATCCATTGCGCTACTGTCAGTTTATCATTAATCTAAATCATTTGTAAACAAATGTATACTATCAAAGAAGGCTTACGATGTAACAATTAGTCATTTGCAATTTTGTCAAGATCAAAGTCTTCAGTTTTAATTAAAGTTGACTTCAGAAATATGTTTCCTTTTCCAGCCAGGCTCGGACGTGTATGATGCAAGGGGTTCGTTAGTATGCTGGATAAGCGGCGGCTACATGCTTCCGGTTCGCCACCATGCACCCTGATTTTTGTGGTCGCTTTGGCACTGACTGGATGCTTCTCGTTCTGGCTTCACATCGACGGATCCGGATCCCCGACACCTTACAGCAGCGTGAACGGTGGTTCGGCGCCTGGTTACCTGCTGATACTTCCTGGGAACGCGACCCCCTCCCCGCAGCCGTACTTACTACACGAGCTACCGTTCGGTGACAAATCCACCCTGATCGACATAAAGGACTTTAGGTTCACGATCAATCACGATCCGTGCAATCGTAGCCATCCGTTGCTGTTGATGCTCGTCCATTCGGCGCCGGAGAACTTCCTGAAGAGGAACGTGGTCAGAGAGACGTGGGGTCAACAGTCGCCGGATGTAGCGCTCCTCTTCCTCGTCGGTTCGTCGGATGAGCACCAGACGAGGCTCGAGGAGGAGAATAGGAGATACAAAGATTTGATACAAGGCAACTTTCTCGATGTCTATAGAAACATGACTTACAAGCATGTGATGGCATTGAAATGGGCTACGTATCATTGTCCAAGTAAGGGAAATTAAATTTAATCATTAGAGTTAATTATCAGAGGATATTTTATTATTTTCCTGGGTCTTCGTCATGTTTGTACATCATTGTATACCGTGTTTCAGGTGCCAAATATGTACTAAAGTTAGACGACGATGTTTTTGTTCACGTACCAGCCATGTTGGATTTCTTGACGCGCGATCTGTCGCCGTGGGGCGCCAGACGGTTGATCCTGTGCGATCTGCTGTCGACGAGCAACGTGAAGAGATCGTGGCGCTCGAAATGGAGAGTATCGCCGCAAGAATATCCTGGTAGACATTATCCCGCGTACTGTGCCGGATGGGCCATACTGTACTCCCCCGATAGCGTATTCCTTTTGTATCGCGAGGCGCAGAAAGAACCTTATTTCTGGATCGACGATGTTCACATTACCGGGACATTAGCTAGGAAAGTAAATTTAACTCAGACCTCTCTGCATTATCTGGTGCTAACCAACGAGAACATGCAGGACCTTCTGTCCAATCCGAGTTCTCGTAGGGAGTTTCTGTTTGGACCTCCAAATCTTACGGAAAACGAAATAAGAGCCTTACAAAGTCTGGTCATTAAACCACGGCCTAGCAGCGAAAGCCTACTCAACTGAGACACTCTCAAACGATTGAAAATGTCTCGTTTTGTCAACACACACACAAATTCCTCAGTGTATGATATTATTTTCCGCTATTTTTCGCACACACTGTTTAATTCTCTGTACACAAAGAAGTGTTCAAATTCGTGCACAGTATGGTTTAAGTATTCTACGTCTCGGTACAAATGTATATTCAAACACATTTCTCCATTTTTATTCCTATGGAATGTTCTTGATAATAGGTTATGACCGACTTTATGGGACTTAATTATGGTTAATATACTGTACAATTTTTTTTTGTATATATTATTTATACGTGTATTTGTGATTAACTATATTTTTTTTGTTTTTTTTTTTGTACTTAGTTACTAACCAACTAAGTGGTACTCATTTGAAGACTCACGATAATTGTAAGACGTACGAAGGGCGACTCGTACCAGTATTAACACCTCATAGGAACAATTTTCTGTATAAATTTAATTAACCAAACGTGTAAACGAAAGTACTTTGACGGTTTTTTGAGATCAAGCTCACGAGGAAAGATATTTATAGATATAACATTGTATCGAAATTTATGAAAAAAAAAGTATCAGATTGTTATATTGAGAATCTTGAAAACGAGTCGAATTAACGTTGTTAGGTAGTAATAAGAAGTACAACCCGAAATTAAGGGTCCATTTGCGGGTCAGGAGGAATATAAAATGGAAAAGATAAAGATTCTTCTATCATGATACTGTTCTTTAAGCGATTCTATGAAAAATTCTAAGTTCCTTCTAAGCACCTTCCTTTTTACAACTTTCAGATTTAACTTTAATGTAATATACCTCAGTGTACACGCGTGTGATCAATTTATATTCCGTTTATTATTCTTATCTTTTCTTTTTTCTTAATCTTCTGAAATACAACGAAATACGACTTACAAAAGAAACACAACAATTTCTCTGCAATGCAAAAAGAAAGAATACGTTAATGCAACAATTCAACATGTTTCACTGTTGCTTTTCAATAGGAATCTGTAATTTTTGTTTATTTCTTGAATCTTTCAGTATTGACTACTCGTTGCATACACGTGACCGACTATTATTTAACAAAAGATCTTCTCTATTATTGTCTAACATGGATCTATATACAATTTTTACTTATTTATTTGATGTACTTTAACTATAGCAATATTCTCGTCGCGTCGTGTGAGAAATAAAACGTTTCTATTGTGTATTTGCTGAATATGTCCATATAGTGATGGAATAAAATCTCATCTGTGTCATTAAATGATGGAACAGCGTTTCCTTTGTAATTAATTAATTTCTATAGTAATAAAACAATATAATTAATTGAAAACAATGATCGAAGCACGTTTATTTGTTTTAAATTCTGCCGCATATTCAAAAAACGATACTTTCAGCGCCATCTACAATATTTTTCACCAACTTTCATTTTTTACCCCTGGCGCCACCTGCGAACAAAGTGCTGAAACTACTCAATAATTACCGACTGAGAATTCCGAAACATCGTTAAAAATGGCGGGCTTTTCAAAATGAGTAATGTACTATTTTGATATTTCTCAATTAAATTCCTTATAAAGGTTTATTAATTAAACTTCTGCTTTAATTATTAAACTAGAAGAACTGGTGTATAATTTCTGATTGTTTCAATAAGAGAAAAACCTACATTTATGTCTTTTCTACATTAATATAACTTTTAAAGTTGTATAATAAACGATTCAAAGCTATTAACATGGATATCGTTCTAATTTTATCATTTTCAATGCTTTCTGTACGATTGTGTACAGCATTTTATTAATTTAAGATGTTTTTTAAGCTGTAAAAAATTAATAACTTTGGGGAATACTCTGTTACTATTATAAGCGCTCAAAAATCACTTCTGTAGTTCCTAAATGAAGGTTTTTCGTTTATCTAAACTATCAGAAATTATACACGAGTTCTCCTAGTCTCATAATCAAGTAGGAATTGAATAAATAAACCTTTTTAAGGAATTTAATTAAGAAAATTTCAAAATGACACATTTCTCATTTAAAAAGCCCGCCATTTTTAACGATGTTTCGGATTTCTCAGTCGGTAATTGTTGATCAGTTTCAGCACTTTGTTCGGAGATGGCGCCAGGGGTAAAAAAAATATAATTTTTAAAAAAATTGTAAAAATAATAAAAAATAGAGCTTGTACGGTGACAAATTGATACTTTTATGATAATATAATGTTTCCCCTTCCTTTAGTTCAAATTTGATGATCCTAGAACATCATTTAAGTATATAAATCGATATAAACCTGCGCTTGATTACGAGACTCGAAGACTACATTTCAGAGCCTTTATTTATTATTTTCTTGCTTTATCGCGATTGTTAACTAATTAGAAACGTTCATGGTACTAAAAAGCTGCATTTATTCAATAAACTACATGATTCATACATTCAGCTTTACAATAGTTATATTATTTATAACTAACGTTTACAATTGTAATTTTGCGAGATTGCTGTGGAGGGAGTGGGAGGTCCGATCGGCGGACTAGTGTTCACTCTCTCGCACATTGGTGTTGTGCGCAGGCGCGAGTTTGGCGTAGAGGGAGTGAGAGACTAGATGCTCGATGCTCTCACTCGCACATTGAGGGAGTGAGAGGTGAGATCGGCGGACTAGTGTTCACTCTCTCGCACATTGGTGTTGTGCGCAGGCGCGAGTTTGGCGTAGAGGGAGTGAGAGACTAGATGCTCGATGCTCTCACTCGCACATTGAGGGAGTGAGAGGTGAGATCGGCGGACTAGTGTTCACTCTCTCGCACATTGGTGTTGTGCGCAGGCGCGAGTTTGGCGTAGAGGGAGTGAGAGACTAGATGCTCGATGCTCTCACTCGCACATTGAGGGAGTGAGAGGTGAGATCGGCGGACTAGTGTTCACTCTCTCGCACATTGGTGTTGTGCGCAGGCGCGAGTTTGGCGTAGAGGGAGTGAGAGACTAGATGCTCGGTGCTCTCACTCGCACATTGAGGGAGTGAGAGGTCCGAATGGCGGACTAGTGTTCACTCTCTCGCACATTGTGGGAGTGAGAGGTCCGAATGGCGGACTAGTTTTCACTCTCTCGCACATTGTGGGAGTGAGAGGTCCGAATGGCGGACTAGTGTTGACTCTCTCTCACATTGTGGGAGTGAGAGGTCCCAATGGCGCACGAGTGTTCTCTCCCTCTTACGCATTAGCGTACTGTGTAGGCTTGGAGCGAGTGAGAGGGGTGACGCTCTCGCGGAGTCTTTCCTTTCGCTGGTGCATCGGCGTACCTGGCGCAGGCTGTGATGTATAATTTTTAATCGTTGCGTTACAATAATTAATAGTATGAGTTATTCGAGGTTCAGACTATTGTAGATCGGTTTTTCGTGTTCGAAAATGTAAAATTCGATACCAAATTAGCCAGTGCTTCTACGTTTTCTATTATTCATTAATGGTCGGGTAGTTACGTTCATCCCTTTTGTGTGAGGTTATGACTAAGTCCCTGTAATTTTATGTACAAGCTGCCTTAGTTTAATGATACATAACTAGATAAATACAATTTTGCAAACTCGAGATCCTTGGTTTCTGAGTCTAGTTTCATTTTACCAATAAACAATGGGAAGGATTTATCTACTGAGAGTAAACATAATCCATCAAATTCAAACCTGATTGAAAATGATCATTTTTGTTATATCGTATGTAAGTATAAAGTAATATAATTTTATTCAAGTAGTTAATAATAACGTATTTTGCTGTGTTGCAGATTAGAAGATGTATTTGTTATACATTTCTACCCCACATAAGCTGCACATTAACATCATTAAATCAACGGGAAACTTTCTGGCAGATTCTCAGATATCAGTTTTCGGTAATTTGTGGAATTGGACACTACTAAAATTTCAAGAAATGGCACGAAGAATACTTCCTGTCACATCATGTTCTCCTAATACAAATCTGCAAACTTGAGATCCTTGGTTTCTGAGTCTAATTTCATTTTACCAATAAACAATGGAAAGGATTTATCTACGGAGAGTAAACTGTTCTTCAATAGTTATACTGAATATATAAGTACATATGTAATTGTAGAATGTCTTTATTTCATAAGAATATTGTACTGCGCTTAAGCTATATCTTAAATAATTATAAAAATATGTTGTATGTAAAAATACTGATATGTAAGTTTTACAATTTGTAATTATAAGTGCGTTATAGTTAAGAATGTAATATTTAAGTAAGTTTTACAGTTAGTAGTTATAAGTGCGTTAGAATTGTGAATGTAATATTTAAGCAACTTTTACAATTTGTAATTATAAGTGCGTTAAAGTTAAGAATCTAATATTTAAGTAAGTTTTACAGTTAGTAGTTATAAGTGCATTAGAATTAACAATGTAACATTTATGTAACATGTATAATTGAAATAATTTTCAATAAACATAGAGTTAAACTAAAGCAATTGTTTATTCATTTATAAACCTAACTCCCTTATCCAGCCCTTACAAAATTTCACTTAAAAAGCAAGAAATAATGTAGAAAAACATTGCACAGAAGTTTCGAAATACAAAAGTAGAAAAAGAAACGAAAAATATCGGTTTGATACAGAGAAGAACAAAATTCGGTACAAACGGTTTCCAGGAATTCCTGGAATTCGACGTCACTAAAATTCTGGGAAGTGACACGAAGAATACCTCCTGGCACATCATGTTCTCCTGATACAATTTCGGGATCCGAAATTCTGTGAATTTAAATTTTATAGTCTTCGATTTGCTATTGTTAATTTTCATTATTTTCTGAAATTATTTATGGGATAAGGATATCAAGAGAGGTTTATTTAAATAAATAAACGAGTTCTGGGTTATTTTTGAAAATCTGCATTTATTCAATAAACTAAATGATTTATTATACATAGAGCTTTAGAATAGTTATTAAATTATTTACAACTAACGTTTATAATTGTAATTTTGCGCACTATGTATACAACTTTAATTTATAATCGGATTTGTTATAAATCGATACAACAGCTATCTAAGTTCCGATTATTAATTAAATCCTTGGTTTCTGAGTCCAAGTTCCCGGAAATTCCTGGAATTCGACGTCACTAAAATTCTGGGAAGGGACACGTAGAATACCTCTTGGCACATCATGTTCTCCTGATACAATTTCGGGATCCGAAATTCTGTGAATTTGAATTTTATAGTCTTCGATTTGCTATTGTTAATTTTCATTATTTTCTGAAATTATTTATGGGATAAGGATATCAAGAGAGGTTTATTTAAATAAATAAACGAGTTCTGGGTTATTTTTGAAAATCTGCATTTATTCAATAAACTAAATGATTTATTATACATAGAGCTTTAGAATAGTTATTAAATTATTTACAACTAACGTTTATAATTGTAATTTTGAGCACTATGTATACAACTTTAATTTATAATCGGATTTGTTATAAATCGATACAACAGCTATCTAAGTTCCGATTATTAATTAAATCCTTGGTTTCTGAGTCCAAGTTCCCGGAAATTCCTGGAATTCGACGTCACTAAAATTCTGGGAAGGGACACGTAGAATACCTCTTGGCACATCATGTTCTCCTGATACAATTTCGGGATCCGAAATTCTGTGAATTTGAATTTTATAGTCTTCGATTTGCTATTGTTAATTTTCATTATTTTCTGAAATTATTTATGGGATAAGGATATCAAGAGAGGTTTATTTAAATAAATAAACGAGTTCTGGGTTGTTTTTAAAAATCTGCATTTATTCAATAAACTAAATGATTTATTATACATAGAGCTTTAGAATAGTTATTAAATTATTTACAACTAACGTTTATAATTGTAATTTTGCGCATTATGTATACAACTTTAATTTATAATCGGATTTGTTATAAATCGATACAACAGCTATCTAAGTTCCGATTATTAATTAAATCCTTGGTTTCTGAGTCCAAGTTCCCGGAAATTCCTGGAATTCGACGTCACTAAAATTCTGGGAAGGGACACGTAGAATACCTCTTGGCACATCATGTTCTCCTGATACAATTTCGGGATCCGAAATTCTGTGAATTTGAATTTTATAGTCTTCGATTTGCTATTGTTAATTTTCATTATTTTCTGAAATTATTTATGGGATAAGGATATCAAGAGAGGTTTATTTAAATAAATAAACGAGTTCTGGGTTGTTTTAGAAAATCTGCATTTATTCAATAAACTAAATGATTTATTATACATAGAGCTTTAGAATAGTTATTAAATTATTTACAACTAACGTTTATAATTGTAATTTTGCGCATTATGTATACAACTTTAATTTATAATCGGATTTGTTATAAATCGATACAACAGCTATCTAAGTTCCGATTATTAATTAAATCCTTGGTTTCTGAGTCCAAGTTCCCGGAAATTCCTGGAATTCGACGTCACTAAAATTCTGGGAAGGGACACGTAGAATACCTCTTGGCACATCATGTTCTCCTGATACAATTTCGGGATCCGAAATTCTGTGAATTTGAATTTTATAGTCTTCGATTTGCTATTGTTAATTTTCATTATTTTCTGAAATTATTTATGGGATAAGGATATCAAGAGAGGTTTATTTAAATAAATAAACGAGTTCTGGGTTATTTTTGAAAATCTGCATTTATTCAATAAACTAAATGATTTATTATACATTGAGCTTTAGAATAGTTATTAAATTATTTACAACTAACGTTTATAATTGTAATTTTGCGCACTATGTATACAACTTTAATTTATAATCGGATTTGTTATAAATCGATACAACAGCTATCTAAGTTCCGATTATTAATTAAATCCTTGGTTTCTGAGTCCAAGTTCCCGGAAATTCCTGGAATTCGACGTCACTAAAATTCTGGGAAGGGACACGTAGAATACCTCTTGGCACATCATGTTCTCCTGATACAATTTCGGGATCCGAAATTCTGTGAATTTGAATTTTATAGTCTTCGATTTGCTATTGTTAATTTTCATTATTTTCTGAAATTATTTATGGGATAAGGATATCAAGAGAGGTTTATTTAAATAAATAAACGAGTTCTGGGTTATTTTTGAAAATCTGCATTTATTCAATAAACTAAATGATTTATTATACATAGAGCTTTAGAATAGTTATTAAATTATTTACAACTAACGTTTATAATTGTAATTTTGCGCATTATGTATACAACTTTAATTTATAATCGGATTTGTTATAAATCGATACAACAGCTATCTAAGTTCCGATTATTAATTAAATCCTTGGTTTCTGAGTCCAAGTTCCCGGAAATTCCTGGAATTCGACGTCACTAAAATTCTGGGAAGTGACACGAAGAATACCTCCTGGCACATCATGTTCTCCTGATACAATTTCGGGATCCGAAATTCTGTGAATTTAAATTTGATAGTCTTCGATTTGCTATTGTTAATTTTCATTATTTTCTGAAATTATTTATGGGATAAGGATATCAAGAGAGGTTTATTTAAATAAATAAACGAGTTCTGGGTTATTTTTGAAAATCTGCATTTATTCAATAAACTAAATGATTTATTATACATAGAGCTTTAGAATAGTTATTAAATTATTTACAACTAACGTTTATAATTGTAATTTTGCGCACTATGTATACAACTTTAATTTATAATCGGATTTGTTATAAATCGATACAACAGCTATCTAAGTTCCGATTATTAATTAAATCCTTGGTTTCTGAGTCCAAGTTCCCGGAAATTCCTGGAATTCGACGTCACTAAAATTCTGGGAAGTGACACGAAGAATACCTCTTGGCACATCATGTTCTCCTGATACAATTTCGGGATCCGAAATTCTGTGAATTTGAATTTTATAGTCTTCGATTTGCTATTGTTAATTTTCATTATTTTCTGAAATTATTTATGGGATAAGGATATCAAGAGAGGTTTATTTAAATAAATAAACGAGTTCTGGGTTATTTTTGAAAATCTGCATTTATTCAATAAACTAAATGATTTATTATACATAGAGCTTTAGAATAGTTATTAAATTATTTACAACTAACGTTTATAATTGTAATTTTGCGCATTATGTATACAACTTTAATTTATAATCGGATTTGTTATAAATCGATACAACAGCTATCTAAGTTCCGATTATTAATTAAATCCTTGGTTTCTGAGTCCAAGTTCCCGGAAATTCCTGGAATTCGACGTCACTAAAATTCTGGGAAGTGACACGAAGAATACCTCCTGGCACATCATGTTCTCCTGATACAATTTCGGGATCCGAAATTCTGTGAATTTAAATTTGATAGTCTTCGATTTGCTATTGTTAATTTTCATTATTTTCTGAAATTATTTATGGGATAAGGATATCAAGAGAGGTTTATTTAAATAAATAAACGAGTTCTGGGTTATTTTTGAAAATCTGCATTTATTCAATAAACTAAATGATTTATTATACATAGAGCTTTAGAATAGTTATTAAATTATTTACAACTAACGTTTATAATTGTAATTTTGCGCACTATGTATACAACTTTAATTTATAATCGGATTTGTTATAAATCGATACAACAGCTATCTAAGTTCCGATTATTAATTAAATCCTTGGTTTCTGAGTCCAAGTTCCCGGAAATTCCTGGAATTCGACGTCACTAAAATTCTGGGAAGTGACACGAAGAATACCTCCTGGCACATCATGTTCTCCTGATACAATTTCGGGATCCGAAATTCTGTGAATTTGAATTTTATAGTCTTCGATTTGCTATTGTTAATTTTCATTATTTTCTGAAATTATTTATGGGATAAGGATATCAAGAGAGGTTTATTTAAATAAATAAACGAGTTCTGGGTTATTTTTGAAAATCTGCATTTATTCAATAAACTAAATGATTTATTATACATAGAGCTTTAGAATAGTTATTAAATTATTTACAACTAACGTTTACAATTGTAATTTTGCGCATTATGTATACAACTTTAATTTATAATCGGATTTGTTATAAATCGATACAACAGCTATCTAAGTTCCGATTATTAATTAAATCCTTGGTTTCTGAGTCCAAGTTCCCGGAAATTCCTGGAATTCGACGTCACTAAAATTCTGGGAAGTGACACGAAGAATACCTCCTGGCACATCATGTTCTCCTGATACAATTTCGGGATCCGAAATTCTGTGAATTTAAATTTGATAGTCTTCGATTTGCTATTGTTAATTTTCATTATTTTCTGAAATTATTTATGGGATAAGGATATCAAGAGAGGTTTATTTAAATAAATAAACGAGTTCTGGGTTATTTTTGAAAATCTGCATTTATTCAATAAACTAAATGATTTATTATACATAGAGCTTTAGAATAGTTATTAAATTATTTACAACTAACGTTTATAATTGTAATTTTGCGCACTATGTATACAACTTTAATTTATAATCGGATTTGTTATAAATCGATACAACAGCTATCTAAGTTCCGATTATTAATTAAATCCTTGGTTTCTGAGTCCAAGTTCCCGGAAATTCCTGGAATTCGACGTCACTAAAATTCTGGGAAGTGACACGAAGAATACCTCCTGGCACATCATGTTCTCCTGATACAATTTCGGGATCCGAAATTCTGTGAATTTAAATTTGATAGTCTTCGATTTGCTATTGTTAATTTTCATTATTTTCTGAAATTATTTATGGGATAAGGATATCAAGAGAGGTTTATTTAAATAAATAAACGAGTTCTGGGTTATTTTTGAAAATCTGCATTTATTCAATAAACTAAATGATTTATTATACATAGAGCTTTAGAATAGTTATTAAATTATTTACAACTAACGTTTATAATTGTAATTTTGCGCACTATGTATACAACTTTAATTTATAATCGGATTTGTTATAAATCGATACAACAGCTATCTAAGTTCCGATTATTAATTAAATCCTTGGTTTCTGAGACCAAGTTCTCGGAAATTTCTGGAATTTGATGTCACTAAAAAATATAGCTTGTACGGTGACAAATTGATACTTTTATGATAATATAAAGTTTCCCCTTCCTTTAGTTCAAATTTGGTGATCCTAGAAAAAGTTGTATAATAAACGATTCAAAGCTATTAACATGGATATCGTTCTAATTTTATCATTTTCAATGCTTTCTGTACGATTGTGTACAGCATTTTATTAATTTAAGATGTTTTTTAAGCTGTAAAAAATTAATAACTTTGGGGAATACTCTGCTACTATTATAAGCGCTCAAAAATCACTTCTGTAGTTCCTAAATGAAGGTTTTTCGTTTATCTAAACTATCAGAAATTATACACGAGTTCTCCTAGTCTCATAATCAAGTAGGAATTGAATAAATAAACCTTTTTAAGGAATTTAATTAAGAAAATTTCAAAATGACACATTTCTCATTTAAAAAGCCCGCCATTTTTAACGATGTTTCGGATTTCTCAGTCGGTAATTGTTGATCAGTTTCAGCACTTTGTTCGGAGATGGCGCCAGGGGTAAAAAAATATAATTTTTAAAAAAATTGTAAAAATAGTAAAAAATAGAGCTTGTACGGTGACAAATTGATACTTTTATGATAATATAATGTTTCCCCTTCCTTTAGTTCAAATTTGATGATCCTAGAACATCATTTAAGTATATAAATCGATATAAACCTGCGCTTGATTACGAGACTCGAGGACTACATTTCAGAGCCTTTATTTATTATTTTCTTGCTTTATCGCGATTGTTAACTAATTAGAAACGTTCATGGTACTAAAAAGCTGCATTTATTCAATAAACTACATGATTCATACATTCAGCTTTACAATAGTTATATTATTTATAACTAACGTTTACAATTGTAATTTTGCGAGATTGTTGTGGAGGAAGTGAGAGGTCCGATCAGCGGGCGAGTATATTTTCAAATTTATTCCTCCTTTATAATACCGATTAAAGCTTCCATCACACCAAAACAATGTTATTCTAATGAAATAATGTCCGTAGAATGCGCTAGTACTGTTAGAATTTCCCAAAAATCGCTCATTTTCCGGAAAAACGCAATTTTTCATTTAACTAGTTCCAGTGATTGCCAGTGGCGCCATATTTAAACCGTGCGCTGGTAGTTAAATACAAAATCTTTTAAAAAGTGATATCACCGTGTTTTTTAATTAATAAATCAATTATTTTTCGTTAATATTATATTTTACTATGATGTTTTCATGGGTTCGCGATTTAAAAGATAGGGAGATGGCAATAAATGATATTAATTGATCCGTACAATCGGATATACGTTTTATTGGTCCAGCTGTTCGACTACATAGAACTATTTATAAAACTTTTACAAAATGCTCAACGCCTTCGTAACCGGGAGACCCATCCTCTTTTCATGTCCCGTTTAAAACGAAAAAACAGGGCTACGAGTTTCGTGAATGTCACAGTTCAAGCCTTTTCATTTTTCTTTTCATTTTTTGTTACAAGAATGAAGTATACATTGTGTAGGTTTTCATGTATAATGTGTACATCGTTTTATCAAAGAGAATTTCTCGAAATACACCTAAAGAAGAGCCTCGGGATAGTCGATGTCCGAAGTGACTTTGCATCTCGAAGTCTATCGTAATTGTGCAAATACTTGATTGGTTAATTACCATCCGTTCGTCTCGAAACTCTAATGCCATCAGTCTATGCATCAGTTCATAACGAACAGTCAATTCTTTTTTTATAAAAAAAAGGTTTCTTTCGTTTTAACCCTTTCGTTACATTAACTTTTAATCAAAACGTCCTACATTCTCTGATAAATTGTTTTTTAAAAGTATAAATAAGGGTATACCTCTGTACAGTGCACAACTTAGAACCAAACTCGTGCCATTTAAGGAGGTACCACTATAATACATATTTTCAGTAGTTATACTTCATTTTCACTACCTACTGAATTAAAACTAACTAATTTGGGGTACAGATAAGATCGTGGAAGTTTAAAACGAATACCTCTTTAAGGGGCACAGCGAAGATTCACCTTTGTGACACTTACACAGGTGTTATTATAATACCGCAATATTCGCAGTCATTTTCGACAATTTTCCTTTTTGTCCTTGTTAAAATTATAATTAAGTACATTAGGGATAAATTCTAAAACTAATACTCTTTTAAAGTACAAAACGCGCCATTTACAGAGGTATTACTATAATACTGCAACATACTCAGTCGTTTTCGCTATTTTTCATTTCTACCCTTCACAAAATTAAAAATAAGCGAATTGTGGATAAATATAAAAATTAATATCATTCTAAGATACAAAGCTCTCGCTATTTTCAACCCTCTAAGGTATTAACGCATACAACAGCCAAAATTGAACGCAATACAATGATTCCCAATAACGAAAGGGTTAACAATGTTTCCACAAAACGTTCCCCTCGCTTCTACCTCGTCGATAGTCTCACTTTCACCCTTAAGCGTATATTTAGTCGAGTTACAGTAAATAAAAAATAGTAAGTACACGAGACAGTACGTAGTAAGTTTATGGAAATCGATGAAAGAGTGGTCTATCTTATTAAAAATCTCTCTAAGTCGCTACGAGGTATAAAACTCGTTCTCTTTTTTAAATTGTAGCTCGAAAAAGTTTGAAATTAGCCGAGTTACCACGGACCAGGTAACTCTGGAAGATTAAAAAAGATTCTGGTCGGTTAGAATCGGTGCGGAGAATATTGAAAGAGATATTGAAATTGTCGCCCTTGGTTTATTCGAAAGACCCTCCTGTAACGCGGTTAGAAATCATATTAAACGAACGTAGAAAGATTCGTGTTAAAGGGTGCAATATTGACACCGTGTTACAGGAAGGCTATTATAATTTGTCTACCGTGTTAACACGTTCAGTGTTGTACGAGACCCATCGCAAATACTTAAAAATGGATCGAAAAATAAAATCTCAAAACTTAATTACAGGAAACTGTGATTATACTATATTTGTTACACTTTTGTGCTCGTGCAACACTGAGCGTGTCAACGTCGAAACCGTGTTACGAGAGGGGTCGAGGCTACAGTAAATCGTCGAAAAAACACGTGTACGTGGTTAATTCTACGGTTAATCGATTGGTTCGTGAATTACTTTTACATTCAGATCGTTCGTGCTGCGGTATCCTATAAAAACTGGCAGTATACAAACCATTAATCCGTTTACGATCGAAAGACTGCCCGGTTAACAGGGTGAATTAATTAACGATTTTGATTACAGTTCGAAATCACGTACATTCGTTTGGAACGCTTAATATTCAGGTACTAATCGCTTTTTAATATTTCCAATTACTCGATGAGATAATCTATTAACCCTTTCGCAAGCAACAGGGCACATATAACGATTTAATTACTTTTGTAACATTACACCTGAGGCAAATATATAGAATTATAATATTATTAATATTTCCATTCATTGATTGATATTTTTATAATAAAATTTATGCAACAAATTTTAGATATTAAAGCTTCTGTTTAAATAGATTGTCTACGAAAGGGTTAAACGCAAATAGGAATCGTTTCTTTAGAGCTTTGCGATGATAATTGCAAATTAATCGTCGAACAGTGATGGCTGGGTCAGTCGTGACCCGTGTCCACGAACTCGAGTGTATATGCACGAATTACAGCTGATTATTCGAGACGAGAGTCTTTTTGATTAATTTGTTTCTTTTTTTCTCTTCCTCTTACATTACCATATGCGATATATTATTTCAATAATTGTTCCTAAGTTGTACTTACTTTCCAGGTTTCTACGTACAGTGTATTGTTAAATTAGTGCAAAAATAATTGTGGTGTTTGTTATTCTATGTACAGACGGATATTTTTAAAATATTAAATATTAGATTAAATTAAATTATAATAAAGTATTAATTGGAAGGTTTAAACTTCAAGCTTCAAATTGACACAGAACAGGTATTATTATTTTATAATAATTTAATACCATTTGGAAGTATAAAATTCCTTTTACTAATTTATGCTAATGATTTTGTGTTGATTGTTTATTTCTATTTATTTCAAGCTGTGAAAATAAAAGATAAGTCATAAGATAAGTCATAATGTAAGCTTGAAATGATACTAATTTTGATTTTGGGATCCACAATGGAGACCCACAATTACTTTTGCACAAATCTAATAAAACATAATCGAAATCTAACAATTCGTGCGACGAGCAAAGACGAAGGCCAGCTCCGTCTTCTATGCATATATCTTTCCTTTCTAAAAACTTAAAACTTTCATCCTCCCTTTCTCTTCAATCTCCTCCTCGACTTAAGTCTCTAAGTGTTATTTTGTGAGCACACACTAGAGGGAAATATCGATTCGTTAGTAACGATTCCTCGAAAGTGATCACAGCAAAAAGACAAGTTACCTTCGATGCATTGAAAGTAAAAGATTCTTAAATAAATCTAAATCGTGGGCAGCGAACTGATACGACAATGAACAGATATTTCCCTCGCGATAACATCGTTAACTAATGAAAATTATTAACACGAATAACGTATTTGTTTTTCCTAGAATTATAGATCAGATAGACTATATGTATATATAAATTCCATTTACATTTTATCAATAGCAGTTCTTCGTCGTTGAAGAACATAAAACCTCTTCATGATACGTCAACAGTCTATGATTCGTTTCCCTGAACGTTCAGTTAACTCATCTTTCGCCTTTCATTTATTTTACTAATTAGTTTTGATTAACATTGGTATTACCTTTCTTAGGGTACGTGTTCAGCTGAGAGTGAAACTCTACTCTGCTCAGAGTCAATCTTAGTTGACTTTAAATTACTTTTAGTACAATATTTAAAGCAAAGCAACTATTGGCACCTTTCTAAAATCTGAATAGTAATTTATCTTTGATTAACACTTTGACTGCCAGGAATTCTATTTGATGGTAATTTTATTTTATTATTTATAATTTTAAATATCTAACAGGAATATTTTTAGCCAAATAAATAAAAGAATTCTTATAATAATTTTCTAATGGAAAGTCAAGTTACTGATATTCTTCAGGTATGAATAAGAAGTAAGCAGAGCAGAATAAGCGCAATCCGATTTGTCAAATAAAAGTGCCAACTATTGGATCTGCTACTCCGGTTGCAACAAATGCTATCGACAGTTCTCTCGAGTTTCACTCTCAAGTGAACACACATTCTTACAATTTAATCTCAGGATCAGTATTACGACGCGCGGAGTGGATAAACGAATGATTCGGTCTTAGACTCGATACGTCTTTTCGAGATTTCTTCTTCGCGCGATTTTATGTTCTACGCCGGGCAATAGCGTCCCGGATTTCGTGCGCTCGTAAAAATCCTTTTCCATCGGCGTCGTAAAGTTCCTCGTGTTTTGCAATCTTCTCCGCCGGTTCGAGCTTTCCTGCGACATTTCATAAACGCCACCGTCTTGCTTTTCTTAATCTTCCTCCGAAGGGAACAACAACGACCGATCGTAGCTAATCACAGCTAAGTGCCTCGAATTGAATCGTTTTCTTGAACGTTCGTTCATTAGACGCTGGTGGTGATCTGCTCGATCACGGTGACGTCGCGATGGCGTCTGGGCCGACTCCTGTACGAGTCCTGATGGCTCAGGCCCTCCGGCACGCTCTTGCTGGGTCTCAGAGGCCCGTAGAACTGCGGCTGGTAGTAGTGATCGGCAGTGTGCATCCTCTCCATGTCTCGGTCGCGCAGGTTCTCCTCCACGTCCAACGGTACGTGGAGGGACTGGGACTTGGGCAGCCTGGGCCTGGGCGGCGGCGGACAGGCGCATGGCGGCGGCACGTTCACGCTCGACAAATGCGAGCCAGGCAGAACGGGCGAGGCTGGCTGTCGACCCCATCCGACCAGGAAAAGTAACGCTGCACCGCATAAGGAACTTAAAGTGCACACGTAGTAACCCACCCTCGAGCTGTTCGTGTTCATGTAACCTGTAATTCAGAATTAACACGAATTACTAATGGATGTGGACATCGAATTGTTTTGATAAGTCCTGGAGTGTTTGAAATCGAATTTTATTTACAAGCTACTTAATCCTCGACTGGTGGAAGCTGTGCAACCTCTTAGCATTGAAGCGACGTATAGTTAACTCCAATTGACACACCCATTAGAGAAATCATAGGTCAAGGGGTTAAAGGTAATGAACGAAAGCGCCCAAAGTGACGGCACTCCGGAAGAACAGCATCTCGACCAGTCGAGGATCGTAACGACATCGGCACGGGATGCCTGGGTGTACAGGCTTTAAAAAATCTCTTCAGTTCGCCGGCTAGCCGGGCATAAAAGCGATTTACCGGTAAGAGAAACTCCGAGAAGAATAGGTAGAGCTTCTGCGGCTTGCACGAGCGCCCAGGATCGTGCAAAGTGTCTCGCCCTCAGTCTTTCGAGAGCCAGCATTTTCAGGGAATAAAGAGCGCCGCCGAGTGAGGCGCCATAGAGTCCGGACGCCAAAACCAGCCCGTGATAACCCCGCACGTTGCCCAACGCCACTTGAGCTATGGCTTTAAAACAGAAAAAACAGAGACGCTTGAGAATACCGCCGGCGAATCCTTGTTTTTAGAAGCGTAAAAGATAGGTCTAGGTAGATTATACAAGCGGGTCACACCGGTATTCTAACGCTGAAAAGTGGGCTGAGAGCAGATTTCGCTAAAGTACCGTCGACTTTGGCAAAATATACTAACACGTTGACTGCCACGGTGGTCACAGGTGATTGTCGCCCCAAATTTTCTGTAATCGAATAATTAACAAAACAGAAGATAAAATATACCTTAAAAATTAATTGACAGAAGCCTTAATATTTAGAATTTCAGTGTCTGACCACACACGTCTGTATCTACTGTGCCAGCCAACGATTTGACCACTGTTAGACATAACTAATTTGAATCGTTCGCATCAGCGCGTTATCGTAGAATTTATCTAGCGCCGACAGAATGCAGCGGCGCTAAGCTCGGATAATATTAAACGATCGCGCTCGAGAATTTTGCGAAACAAATGACAAAGCAAATTCCGATCCTAATCCAGATACAAATGGACGGTGTACGGAGATAACGGTACGCCATGGACGTTTCAAGATTGCCATTTATATTTCAGCGCGGAGGGTTCCAGCTCGTAGCCGGGCAACGAAGCCCCAGTTTATTTCGTAATCCTCTTACGGTGCACGGTCATTAGAGTGGACCGGAAATAAAGCAATGAAACGGTGTTCCGTGGCCCGCTAAACCTGCATAACTCTGTATCATGATACCGCGTTTGTAATTAATACGTTGAACGTCGATGCGAAAACCATCGATACGATTCGCGCGCTTTTCATAAATACGCGATTAAATTCGAACGAGAGGGGCTCCGGGGCGCGTCAAAACGACGAGGATTCTCTTTTCTATGGCGATTTTGATTCGCTCGAAAGGTCTCGGCAAACTAGTCGGGATAATGAGTCGCGCGAAAGAGTAGCGAGACAAAGATGTCGAGGGCCAGTTAAGAATGGGGTGAGAACGATGATGAGACTGAGAGTCTGAGACGCGATGACGATGACATCTAAGGTGACGCGGAGACGAAGAGGCTGGAAATGAAAAAGAACGTCCATTGTAGCGTACGCTCGCGTTAACACACCTTGAATGGCGTGCCGGGTCATTGGTGACCGGCGCTGACAATTTCTCGGAAAAGAAAATTAAAAAAGATTTTAATATCAAATGTTATATTATTTATTGAAAGTATTTAGTTTTTATTTTTTAACCGGTTAATTGAATTGCATTCGTCAGGTTGATCGATGGAACTAAAATTGAAATACTCTTTTCATATATCTGCGAGTATTATTAAATCAGATGGTTCTGAAGTAAAATAATGAATTTAATTGCCGACGTAATACCAATTAATTTCAATTTAACGCCATTGTTTGCCCCGTTTTTTAAACTGATAACGCTATACGCGAGTCGGAAAATGTCCGTTCATTTAATTCCTCCAACAAAACTTCGAGGATCATAATTCATCGGTCAATTACGATTTTCACGGAATATCACCAAATTTTCGCCGTTCTCGTTTTATGGATCGAGCCGTTATCGGCGCTGCTTTATCATCGATAACCGGTGTGTCTGATTTAAACACTCGAGAATCGAGAGTCGACAATGGCCGAAATAATACCGATGTAACGGTAAAAGTTCGCGAATAAACGATCACCGTGATCCTGTAACGCAATTACATATAAATGATTAAAAGAAGATTGCAGTTTAAATTGAACGAATCACGGAAATTACATGTATCAAAATTTAACGCTTCGAACGCCCTGCTGAATTCATCAAAAATTCGACCAATTACAAATTTATATATCCGATAAATTTGATACATCGTTTTTATTACGTTCAGCTTCTCAAATTACACGAATTATTTATAACCGGTTAATTAATATGATTAAAAAAGTAATATTAAAACATTTTAATTTATATTTCCTAATAAATGTTTGGAAAAATTTAATGTCAATCGATGGAGAATAATTTTTCTAATAATATTAGTTTTTATCTCTCCCTTGTTGGAGAACGGAATATACGGCAAACATTCATTTTTTTTTCCCCCTCCCTCGGATAGTTTATCTGCTGGCGGGTGAATAGTAGTGCCAGCAGCAAACTCGATCCAACAGGACAGGGATAAGCAGCTTTTTCGGCTTGGGACTTCTCGGTTGTATATTTAGCTCTTGCTTGTCAGCTCTCCTTTCGTGAAAAAGGGACGCTCTGCGTATCGTCGAGCTCGGCCGCGACTGTATATACGAGGCTGAAAGTACGGTTCTTCACTGATTACGAGTTACGTTCCTGGCAATTTTTGTTCGTACGTTTCCGACCCTTGTTCCCCGGCTCGTCGACGTCATGCTACCGTTGTCGCGTTTCCAACGAGAAATTAGTAACATTCCCCGGTAGTAACTATTAAATTTTCACTTTGTACCCGGACGTATTTTTCGCTCGCTAAACTTTACAACTCGCTTCTTCATACTTTTTTATAAATAACAATTTGATCTCATTTTAAGTACTCTTCGAATTGAAATATAAATAATTTGGAGATATTTGATGGATTTTTGGGGGGGAAAGAATTAACACCTCGCGGTCGTTGGATCCCAATTTTAATATTTATAACCGACACCCAAGGGACGACTCTAGTTTCCTCCAAAAAAAAATAATTCAGGTAGGAAAGGGTTAATGGTAACCATGGGGTCTGGCGTGTATGCCCAGAAGGTTCGTCGTCCGGAGGTTTTCTAAACGTATAACCCTCATTCAGATCCTGGTAGACTTTCCCTACCCCCACCCCGAAGGGTTCTATCACCCTTTTGAAGCCGTCGAGCTCTTCGAGTGTCGGCCGCATACACGTCTTTGCCCCTCATTCAAGCCGGCTTACCCTCGGCTTGACTAGAACCCCCGACACAAAGTATTTTCCATTCTGTCCCCAGCCAACCCCCTGTCTCTGTCCCCGATACACCGCGCGCCCTCTCCCCCCTCATCGAGCCCAGTGTTCTTTACCTTTGGCCACGAAGGCGAGTATCGCGGATCGTTAATGGGGTCGGTTCTGGACCGAGGGAACGCGTTTAAAAACCCGCCCCGCGTTACGGTTTTCTCGTCGAAACAAAACTGATCAACCGCGATCCTCTCGACTCCGCTCGTCGCGCGGCTGACTCTGCGGTCGCTACAATATTTTTCCTTTTGTCGCGGCGGATTTTAATTGGATTGCTGATCGATCGCGGTAACAAGCGGTGAATTCGACTCTTGGATTAATTATCGAACGCGTTCCGATTTAAGGACGTATGCATTCGTTTATTTCTGCTGATAATATTCATTCTGAAGCACCCTAGTTTCTGCTGATAAAAATGCAAATATCGTCTCGATGAATGTAATTCACGTCTTCGCTGCAGTAAGTTTTAACATTGTCTCGGATATTCAGGATCGTATCGTTCCTTCCAGGTACAATTAACCAATTTGAATATATTCTACAATCTACAAGACCACGAAGCGTTGTATACTGACCAACTCCTAGAAGTGCCGCCTGGCAGAGGTATTGCCTGGACACCAGACACTGGGCAGATGGTCTCGCGGTTACAACTCCCCAAGCCGCACAACCGAGGGCCGCTGCCAAACCCAGGCAAGTCTGCAAAAGCACCACAGCGCTCACCTCCAAACCGTCTTTGGAGCTCTGCACCGCCTGAAAGTAATATGCTCCCCGTTAGAAAATTGCAACAGAAAACACGGACAAAAAGCAGACTCGACAAAGCGTCTATTAATCAAGAGTTAATTACGAGTCCATTTATTCTTAACTTAAATGTTATATTTTAATGAATGGAGGACTTTTATTTCACCGTTAGAAAAGACTGAAAATTCATTTTTATACTGGCACGTTTATATCATTTTTCGATCTTGGGCAAACAGATACGGAAAAATGATTTAACAGGAAAGTTTGCACAGCTGCAAGTTTACACGGCCTGCTAGTTACACAATATTGAGTTGACCTGCGGATAGCCTGGCAACTACGAAACACCGGGGTCAATCTCGATTATGTGTTTGTACACCGGTCAACTTTGCTCAGACTTTGTTGGATAATGAAGTTGACAACTGTGGCCTCGCGGATCATCCCCCTTGCAGTTACGGAATACGCTTTTGCTCTTGGCAGTTTGACGATTCTGGAACCGAGTCTTCGAGACTGTCGATTTGTCATTTTAATTAGTACGTTACAGAGTAAAGAATTGCTTGCTCGTCTAACAGAGGACGTTTAAGAGCGGACAAATTTCAGGAATAATTTTCGTGGGCAGAAATGACGATATCCAAGTTGCAAAAATAAAATAAAGAGAAAAATTCGCTCGCAATTAATGCCCGCGTTTCGAGCCGGTGCTTTCGGGTTGGTGGAAAATAAAAACAGTCGTGCAAGCTGTCGGCTGTTGAAAATGTATGATAATTGGAGTACTCACGATGTAAAAGGCAGGAGTATAAAGGCCAAAACCAGCGGCTCCTGCAGCCAGCATCAACATCCTGACGGGACGACTTCCTAAAGGGCTGAGATCTACCCATGGCTGTCTAGGAACCCTGGTAGCGGACTTCTTCTCTTTCACTTTGCCACGTTGATTCTTCAGGTGCAACATGGCTCGTCGTTGGGGATGATAGAGGGAGGCGCTCTTGTAAACCAAGCCCAGGAAGAAGGCCAAGGAGAGAGCTCCAGTTACAGACTGCATCCCATGCTTCCAGCCCAGCTTTCTGAGGAAACAGTACGTCGTTATGGTTTCAAAAAGACATCTTCCCTTTCTTCCCACGAATATCATTTCGAGTACATGAAAATGTTATTCATAAATAATTCAAGGGTTCGATACTGCCATCCTCTGTACCAGACTTGGGTGGATCAATTTTAAAATGTAAATAGTACAAAATATTAAATTTAAACTCAAATAATTAAAGTCAGTTTATTTTTATGAAATAATATTCAACATTGAAACTGTCGTTATCTGAACCATTCTGCACAGAAGGGTTGAGCAAATTTGCTCTGATCAAATACAGAAATATTTGTCAGAACTCGTTCGCGAGGATGTCAAAAAATCCCGAATTCTTTCCCCAGGAACGTGTATATATCGTAAGATAAAGAAACGATTTGCTTCGCGGAGGGAAAGGATTTCTCGAGGAATAACCTGTCAACTGACTGCAATCTGCTTTGAGAACAGGAAATCCCGTTAAGAAGAAAACCCCCCCGTTCCCGATTCTCCCAGGAGAGAAAGAGAGAGAGAGCTAGAGAGACGCCGGGAATACCGATTCTCCCCGACGAAATTACACACCGAGTCGCATGATGGATTCGCCAAACTGCAGTTCCCGTTTCGCCCTGGGTTGTGGTCAAAGCGACCCGCAAAGTTCATAACGTTGAAGCAGCACGAAACATTCGGCGACGTCTCTCCCGTCAAAGAGGGCCTCGAAATAGCTGGAAGCCTTTGTCCCAACAGGCATTAAACTACACGCGCCGGCGAGATCGTTTTGTGATCCTAACAGAGAAACACTGAATCCATCTTTTCGCTATTTTTCCACCAACTTGCCAACGATAACAACGTCTGGCGATTCTTCCGTCCGCGTACAAACTCTTCTAAAACGGGAAATCGAAAATTTATACACCTCCCTTTCCTTTCGAAAATTAGTTCTACCTGAACGGAGACGAACTTGATCTACTTGTCTGCCCAACAGCGTGCTTGTTCTACTTGCACGACATTCAAGTTTCTAATTTTCCCGCGACTTACACGGTTTCTTATTTCATTTCGAGAAACGTAACTTCAGCAACTGTCTTGAACTTTAAAAAATAAAAACTGTAAGTGAATTACTTTTCCAAAGTCTATTCATCAGAAGATAAACTGAAATATAATTTGTCAGATCGGACAGTTCCTTTCTCGACGAACTCTCGGAATCTATTTAACCAGCTTCAAAACGAGTTGCAGAAATACGAAAAAGCATCCGCGACGACCTAATATTTCTCCAATTCCGTAAGAGTCAGAATAACATCACGTCCGCCACTCTCGTTTCTTTTACCAACTTCAACAATTTCAATTCCCTTTCAGAGAAATACTCGAGTTCTCGAATGAAATACAGAGAGACATTGGCGTAGTCTGAATTTTTATCCACCTGTGAGCCAGGCTTCAAGTGTCCAGGAAACCGTCCTAATGGACGGAGTCCAGTAACGTGTTTACTGGCCCACCCTGGCCCCCGGTTGGCCACGTCAATGGGGAAAGGTCAGGGGTGTACATTCAGTGAAACAAGCGTGCATCCTGCCCACGTTCTCGGCCGTGTTATCCAGGGAACACCGCCCACAGGATTTTTCGCGCAACCTGTCGCCCCACGCAACACGATAAATCTACCTCCAGCTTCTATCTCCACCCCCGTCCGGGGTCAGTATTCCGGGGGATAAAAAAATAAAAAAAAAAGGAAGATCGTTGCTCGTTGTATCTCGTGCGTGGTACGGCGTCGAAGTCGGCGAACGTTTGAAACGATAGAGCCGTGTCGCCATCAATCAAACGCCGGACGTTTCATTAATCAATGATCGAGGCGATCACGCTATCGTTCGATCGATGAAACGTCGTTTTTTTCTAGCGGAGCCGCGCGTTCACAGAGATACCCTGATCGAGATGAATCTTTCCTTTTTAAGGGAAATATCTACTAGGATCTTGTTTGGGTATTTTGTTAGGGGCATAAAAATGAAATTTTATGGTAATCTTGGATTAATAAATTGAAGTTTTTCGTGGAATAAATTCAACAGTCTGTACAGCCGCAATGCAGTGGACTCGCGGCGGAACCGTGTATCACTTGTCCAAAATGCCGGCCGGAAGCATTAGTCAGCTAAACTAAATGGCCACGGTTCTGTCTGATGTTTGACAATTAAGCTATCTTAACGATGCAACAAGTCATTCGTTGATGCGGCGCATCGCACGTGAAAATCTCGATAATCTATTAATGGGCGTGCTCCTCGACGTTGACGACCGGATTAATCGGCTGAAACACGAGGCTGTTATTGCGAATTAACGTGAGATGAGATTCACCTCGATCCTCCGCTTTCCACCTACTCTGTTCAATCCGGCTGCCGTATATATACGTCATCGTCCATTTCAATAATTCTACTTTGGAAACTTGCATTCGTGCATTTGCAATATTTATTTTTAAATTAAACTATGCACGTCCTTAGATTAACAGAATTATTCAAAGGTTAATATTGCTTTGGAATTTTCTTGAATTTTCTTTTTAAATTTCGCCGTGTTAATTAAAAATTATTATCCCAACGGATGCAAATTATTTTTAATTATCGAGATACACTGCTCCGAAGGAGATGATTCCTTAAAATAATAGACTCCGTATCATAAAATTACCATCTAGTGCATTAAGGAACACGAGAAGAGGGAAGCTTGTTCCAGGCTCGAGCAACAGGAAGTGGAACGATAAGCGGAAAACGTTTCGCATCAAAGTAAACCCTACAGAGCCGGCAAGATAAACCGATCCTCTAAGCAGATTCGAGCTTTCTCAGCTTTTACCCTTCGAGTTCTCCCCGTTTCCGTTTCCGTTTCAGAACGGGACTTAATTGTGAACACTGTTGTTGATCGAATTTTCATCAGCCGTCCCTCTGGCGCTCCTCGTTCGTTTAATTGAAAGCGTTCGAAGGCGAACGCACACCGTCCCCCTCCTGTTCGTTCGTCATCGGTCGTTTAATATTCCAGAAGGGAAGCGTGATCGATCCATTAACGTGATTAAGAACAGAAGTGGGAGGGAAGAGGGGAGAGAATAATTCGCGTCCTGAAAGAATTTCCTAGAGATTCAACGTGGTTTTTTCTTCCTCGCGGTTGCGACACCTTAAGCTTCGAGCTTGTCCAGGGCTGGCGTTGAATTTGATTTTAATCTTGGAGAAAATTAATGGGAGGTAAAACGATCAAGCGATCGGATGAGAAATGGGAATGTCAGTATTAAATTTCGTTGGCACAGTAAGTGTTTGTAAAAGTCCAGGGAAGATTGTGTCTTAATAAGTAGAATAGGAGTACGTCTGATCAGACAAAGTATCGATCTTCCACAAAATAACTATTTTTCAAAAATATGTATATTAAATATTATCTATCACAAGTCAATAGAAAACTACTTGAATTCTTTTTATAGTTTCAGGTAAATTTTTTTAATTTATCTAAAAATGTTAAGTACTTAAATACTTTCTTAAAACAAAATCTATAAAGGTATACTCTAAATTTGACCAAAATATACAATTTAGTGGTACAACAGTATCACACAATCATCAACAGGGGGACTGTATTCTTCCGTAAGTAGAACAAGACTCTCCACCTTCCGTGGAGAAATAATAGTCTTTGAAAAGAAAGGAAGCGGCAGTTCGATCAATTTTTCCAATTCCAATTCCCCTGTCCAAACACGTACCGTTAATATAACACGATGGAAGAAGTCGAAATCATCGACGTGTTTCTCTTTTTATCGACAGCGCGAGGATCGCGTCGACGGGGAACTAATTGCGTTTCGAGCCGATGTGGACATCAAAGAGCAAACAACAGCGTCTAAATTACGATCCTTCTTTCCTGTTGTATCGAATACGATCGCTAAACGTTCGAACAAGAGGAAAGTTACGTATGAAATAATTGGGCGTCCATTTTCATCCGTGAGCTCGTCCGTTCGCGCGATAGAACGGTTCGTTTGCCGTTTCTGATTGCTGTTCGTTAGAAGATCGCCGAGCTCTCGTATGAATCGTCGGCTCTGGATACCCTCGGATATCGTATCTTCGACGGAACATGAGAATACGGTATTAAAAAATAATTAGACGATAATTAGACCTTCTGGACGATCGATGATGGACCGTGTTAATGATGGACCTATACTACTTGTCTGACCAAATACAGAAACTTCTAAAGTTTGACTTATTCCATATCAATTTAAAGCTTGAATTATTGCTGTTTATCATAAATAACATTGATTGTAGTTAAGTTTTCTTAAAATGCAACTGAAAAGTGTTAAAATCTTAAGAATAAGGGGGTGAAATATCACAATGTGCCTAGAAAGGTGCCAGGAATAGTGACCAAGAATTTTCCCAAAAATATGATTAAAATTAGACGAGGAGGTTTTTTTCAGCCCCCGTTATCAACGTCTAGCAAGGGCTACGTCGAAATGAGGATTCCTAGGGGCGCATCAAGGCTGAAGATGCAAGGCGATAACTTACCCGACCGCCTCCCTGTAGAAGACGCTGAAGAGCACTATTCCCACCCCTGTGCCAGCTTGCACCACCATCTCGACGAACTCCCGTCGTTTTCTGAAGTAATGGCCCAGTACCAAGCCGGCTGTTTCCCTGACGAGGCCGGCTCCGGTTCCCAGCACCACGCCGTAGCTGTTACATTTTGCAAAATGTGAATCGTTTTGCATCCCGCCATATTCGAAACTGAGAACACTTCGATAGGAAACGTACGCGCGACAGGTGCGATACCGATGAATCACCAGGTGGGGGAGGGAAGTTTGAGGGTTTGGCGGTGGATTTATGGCCACCGCGAGTGAAACTTTCGGTTCGAGAAATCGGGAAACGATATCGCTCGGTCGTGTCTAGGATTCGCGAGGAGGGAAATCTGTTCGCGCCGCGGGACGAAGTGGTGAGAGATGGCTCCTCCTGTAACTTTCCATCGAGAAGGCTCGAGGTGTTATTTATTTACGAAGGACAAGCCGGGGAAATGAGATTTTCCCTCGGTCACGTTCCCGTTGATTTTAAATATGTACTGAATGTTGCACGAGGAGTGCTCCAGAAGTTTTGAAAATCACAAACGAGAAGCAATATTTGAACTTTGATTGCAATTTGTACCTTTGATTCTACCTGCATTCGAAACTTCGCACAGCGCACAATAAATATTTTATGTAAATTCTCAAAACTTTCGACGCAGGTCCTTTCGAAACTTATGAAATTGTGCGATATTTAATCCAACTTCTCAGAATGACAGTAAAATGATTCACAGCAAAAATTGAAAAATTTCTACGATCTATTGCAAACTCTGGCTCAAAAATTGTTTCAAAGCTTGAATAAAAGAGCAGATTTTGATTCTTGTTTTAAAGGGTATGCAAAAAGCGCGAAACGTCAGTTGGCGCTGAAGCTGTTAGTGGGTTAATTGGAGCTCAATTTAGCCGTTTAACGAGGTAAAATGATCGAGGCGGCGGCCATTAAAGCGATCAAGAGGCTTCTTACTCACCTAAGGAATACCTGGTGCAATTCAGTAGCGAAGGAAGTGAAGAGCGACGCCAATGCCAACACGAGACCGCCAATCACAGCCGTAATCCTTGTGCTTCCTCGGCGACACGCGCCAACAACCAATGGGGCCGAACCACGGGAAACCGCAGCACTCAATGCTCCCACCCATGCTGAAACGTTAATTCGATGGTTACTTCAGCTTGTGAGGGTAAACACGAGGAGAATTTGCTTTTGCCTTCCGTTCATCCCTTGCTAATTAATAGGCTTTGAAAAGTTTATGAGAATGTTTTTTGACATTAGCAAACGAAATTTCATGAGAGGTTTGAGCAAGTTAAATAAAAAAAAAATATTTAGTGGAGGATCGTGGTACTTGGTAGTTAAGGGGAGAGTAATTGTACAGTTTGATGCGGGAAGTTTTTCTGGATACCGAAGAGTAATTAAGGTCCGTAATTTCGCACCTATACCTTCTTAAGCTAGGTTTTCTAAGTTCCCTAAGTTTTCCAATCTTCCCAACTTTGTTTTTCCTCTAGTTCTCAAATTTCTTTGAGTCGTTATTGCAAACTGTTAACGCGTTGGCTACCGCAGTGAAAACGATCTGCTAAAACACTTAAATTTTAATTATTGTGGGATCGGATATTCCGGTCATCACCACGGTTTGTTAAACTTCCGATCACCGCTGAATTTGTTAAAATTAAATTCTCACCCAAGATCCTCGAATCACGCGACAGAAACGGCACGGATCGCTTTGTTTCACGGAATCGGGCGCCTCGAGGCCGCAAAACCGCTTATTTATCGAATCCCGTCGATGTTAAAGTTCCCCCGGTCCCGGTCACGATCGATACATTACGTATAAAAATTCCAGCTGTTCCCACGCGGACACGGTGTTGCAGATATAAGAGCGGAAGCGAACGAACACGCTTTTTGCATTATTCATCGCGGGACTCGAACGTGCTCCCTTTGTTCCCGCTTACTTCCTTTAAACTTCTGTTACTCGATTTTTCCTTCGCGCCGCGCTAAACTTGGACAATAATTTTCACGGGTATTAAACGGCGTGTCTCATCGATTTCCGGTTAGACCGTGAGATATTAACTTGACCCTTATAACGCCGATAAGCACGGGCGTCGATGCAGTCCGGAAACTTAATGAGAGACCCTACTCGTTCGTTCGTTGCTTTGTCCCCTTCCGCTCGGTTACCAGCCTGATTTACCCCGATATCATAGAGTGCGGGGAAAATGTTTTATACCCGCCTCTTAAACCGTTCCCTTTTTCAATTACACCGTCGCGGATTCTTTGTTCCGTGCTTTCTTCTGGTAAAGTTATAAGCGGACGAACACTTGGGAAATTTGAATGCTTTCACGGCACTTGGGAAGCTTTTAGTGTTAAAAATTTATACTTCTATCCGGGTAATTACCGTGGCTATTATGATAGCAAGGTTCCAATTTTACACCCTTGGGAAAATTATTATGGTAGTTCCCTTTCTATATTCAATAAACACATATTTGTATATTTATCTTCTTTAAAAATAAATCCTAAGTCCCTTTCTCCCCTCAAAATGACAAAATTGAGCGTCGAAACATTTTGCTGAATTAAATAATGCATCCTTCGCCCCAGCACTTAAGGGTTAAATAAGCTCATGATATAGTCATCGGCTTCGAAAGGGATGGCACAAAAGGTGAAACGTCGCGGGTATAAGACCGTGTCAACTTTCCTTTCAAAACTGCGACATTCAGTTTTAGCTTCGAGCCCGTTTCGCGTTAGTATTTATAAAGTTGCATCGTCAGCGGAAGTCCCTTTGCCGTTTCTGCCCGGAAACCGGCGGCCGCTCGAGATCAGCGGCCAGCAAAGTTACGAGAATGGCGGTCTGTTTAATAGAAAACTTGGGGACGAAACTCGTTGGAAAAAGGAAAGCGGGAACGGCCGGGGGCAATCTTATCGGCATTATCAATGCGATATTTCACGTTTCTCAACGGCCACGGCTGCTCGTTAACGAAACTTTAATCGGTCGAACGGCTCGCGATTCCTTTGATCGTTTTAATCGCGGATATTACGTGAAATACTTATATCCCCGAGGATATACGGCCCTCACGGTTCTAAAGTTCCAAGAAACTAACGCTTGTTTAACTTCCGCTGAAATTATTTAGCTGGTTACACAAACGGACCGGGACCGGGAGCTCAACCTTCTTTCTCTTTGATTAATTTTGAAACTTTAACAATCCTCCAGTTTCGTGGGAATAAAAAATGAAGATAAAAGAATAATTTTAACGATCTTTTGTGTTAAAGTAAACGGTTTGGACATTCTGAGCTTTAGAAGCCGGAAGGAGAAATATTCAATTATCAGGAATAATTAAGAATTTGCTGGAAAACATACGAATCGATAGTCGCACGTTCTCCGAAGCTCCGGAGATTTTAATCGGTCGCCAACGAGAGGAAACGTGGATCAGTCACGTACATCGAATTCGCTATCTTGCGAATCCATGAACAGGCTCGTCGAAACTGTTGCGGCAACAATTTTCAGATTGAAGAAGTTAATAGAGCGAGGCACCCTAAAACGTGCTTATCGAACTGAAACGTATCAATTGAAGTTCGCTTATGGACCAGCGTACGGTCGGGAACATTTATTGAAACTCTAACGATGATGGAAGTTCCGAAAATGAACGAGAACTCCTTGAAATCCTGTGAACTATCAAGTGGAAACGATATAGAAAGTTTCCGAATCGAGGAGTGGTTTGGTATGGTATCAAGGTCTATCAAATTTTTAGAGTATATACGAGAACATTTTGTGTATTATACACAGTGTCAAGGTTCTGTAAAAATATTATTTTGTATAAAATAATAGATAATAGAATCTTCCATAAATTATGGAATTAAAATAAACGTAAACCTTGTACAGATTATATGTAGGCAAGCATGTTACCAGGTTTCATGACTTTTTACTATGATTTATAGAGATTTCGAAGTGAAATATTGCAGCCGTTCGCCGCATGCCTCGAAGGGCTGTCGTCTAAATGAAAAACGTGGAAAGAAGGGCCAACAATCTTTCGTTGAATATCTGAATAACACCAGCTATCCGGATATTCTGTCAGCGAACAATTCCAGGGGAAATTTTCTTTTTTTTTGCGATAATCATCGTGGTCTGGTCGAGTTTCGCCGCCGGAAACGGTCGTAATATTCGGCCGGATATTGTCCGAAAGTTGGACCTCGATGAAAGTTTGAAAAATTTTCTTGGACGACGAAGAAACCGGGATCCTTGACCGACATACAAAAATTTTATTTTGAAAGGAAATTCGAGTGATAATTTGGACGATAAGCTTGATTATGATAACTGCTTGATATAAATTTAATTGCAAGGTAATCAATTTTCGACGAATTTTCATAAAATTATAGTAAAATATTTTACTCCAGATTAATTGTTTAACAATTATTTAATAAGAAATTTTGATTTATAAAACCGATAAGACGTTAATCGCTCGATTGGACCGATCGATGGGGTAAAAATAGATGGATGGATGAATTTCAGAAAAAAAAGGGGGCGAGAAATAAATATATATTGTCCGGTGGTATCGTAAATGGAGAACTCTCTGCTCGATTTCTGTTCTATCGTTGGTTTCAGCTTCAACAGGTACCGAGCCGGGTCGATTGGCCGCGAATAATTCAACAGCACGGACATTTTTAGCCCGGTTGGTGAACTAGAGCAAGGAACTGATCGCACAGGATTCATGGTAGCCGGTGTTCCCACGGAACGACACAGTTTCCATGGAATTTCCAGGCGACGTGACGCCGCCTTTCCAGGATCCGTTAAGATCTCTTCGATCGTTTTCAGGACCTTCTTGCGCTGCGCTGTTTTCAACTTTCCATTTATAAAAAAAAAAATAATAATACACGAGGGAAATTCGATGGAAGAAACAACGAAATTTGTTTTCCGGAGATTTGGTGATCGATGTTGATTGAATTTTGTAAACTCGATCAGTATTGTAATCGAATTCCATCGGTTCTAGGATTACATTAATTGCTTCTGGAAAACTGACAGGTTGTCGGGTGAAATTTTGACAAATTGTAAACTCTCCCCGGTGTATTGTATTTGGATAATTAAATCGTACAACCTGTTAACTCCGGGTAATTGACTCCCGTACTTTTTCACTTTTATTGTAATTAAGTTTTATGCCCCGCAATTGTTTCATCCTGGTTTCATTATCTATAAATTGTGGTACTTGGATATTGTAGTCAAATTTTTTATTAAAAGTTATTTCTTTCAAATTTTATAATTTATAAATCATAGTACTCGACTATAATTAGTAATAATATCCAATCGATTTGCTTTTGACACTGTAAACAAACAATATTGAAAACCCAAAGAAAACTTAAACCCTCAATAAACTTTTACATTCCATTCTTCTCGAGCAATTTTCCCTAATGCCTCATTCAAATCCTGATTTAACCCTCCCATATACCCCATTCCCCCCCACGAATCTCTATTCTCCGATGCCACGAAAGGGTAGGCAACCGGAATTAACGAATACCAATAATCGAACGATTGAATGGTGGTGAAATAAAGGCTGGCCAACGGCATTTTATCGAAGGGCTTCATTAGCTGGAAGTTTTGATTACGGTTCACCCTGTGTCGGTCGTCGAAGCTTCCAACGGAAGTGGAACGAATTTTACCGGTCAAGTTTCGCCAGAGATTTCACGACGATTCGAAGTGATCGTAGATTTTGATCAAAAGTATAAAATATAAATAGGATGAAAAGTCAGGAAAAAATTCGAGACTGGAAGATACCTTTTCATTTAACGTTCATTTTTGGCTAAATGGTATTTAATGGACTCTTTTATAAAATTTTATATAATATCCATCAAGGTTTCCAGTTACAGTAATTTAATTACTTTGTTGAATATATTTTAATTAACGCGACTGTTAACAGGATTCCTCTTTCTGCAAAATGTAACAGTGTACTCTGACGATTTTTAGTATTATATTTTATAATATTAATTGCAGCAATAATATTAGTGATAATAGCAAAATTATAGAAATAATAATATCTCAGTTTTAATTATCTTGGAACACGATATACGTGAAAACACATAAAAATGTCAAGAATGATAGAATTACAGGAAGTACAGCAAGAAATTACAAATGAGAGTACACTGTAATTTAACAACGATCAATTTCTTTTTTTTTTCTTTCCTATAAAAAGTTTTCCCGGTCACGTTTCCAAGGAGGGTTGACTCGTTGGAATTTCCTCATGAAATTGCTTCAACAAGAACTTCATCCCGGCTTAGTAATGCTTTACAGATTGCGTTCGATGTCGCTCGTTTAAACAACTTCATCCGACACGGGTGGCCGTGGAAAATTGATCTGGCATCCGGCCAAAAATTCGATTCGACAGGTCTTAAGAGCCCCGGATTGCTCCTCAAGAAGCGGATAAAGAACGTAAACGACAACTAAATACGTGTAATTGACGGACCCTTGGCTCGATGAGCTTAACGTCATCTCTAATTTCGTCGTTCAATGAAATCGAGTAAAAATTGGAATTCCCCTTTCTTCCTTTCTGATCGAAAAACTTTCGCGGAAATTCCATTTTATCCTAATACTTATTTTATCGAAATTTTAATTAACAGAACGTTCTAATTAATCTGGTTTCATTGATCCATTTTTCTGTCCCCGCCACAAGATCCCCTATTACCTCATTTCCATAGAAAATTGGTAACGTAATTAGTAATATAATCCTTCGATTCGTCCGTGCCAAAATTGCCTGACGTTCCGAAGCTTTTATTATCGAAAAAAGCTCGGCTAATTAAATCTTCTGATTCATTGCGGAGATTTCCATCCGGTAATGGAAAACCAATTTTGCATTTCAAATAACAGGTACAATTTCTGCCGTCTTTATTTTTCAATTGTACGACTAAATTAAATATCATAACACCGGTCATCGATAATCATCCCCCGCAACATGGCGTTCTGTATTTTGCCGTTTGTCTTACCATGCACCGGTTAATTCCACAATGGCCGTCAGCCTGCTAATGGCAGGTTTGGAAATCCAACCGGAATAACCAACAACGATGGCCCAGATGGCTGCCAGGCAAAATCCCCGGGGATCGTTTTGATATATTGGATATTTTATGCGACGCCATCAGCAACAAGTGTTCCACCCCTGTGTTTAGAACGCACTCTTTGGTTAGCTACTCTGCATACGGGTGGAGGGACCGGGAGAAGGAGGAGGGGGGGGGGGGGGGTGAAATCGAACGGGTTGAATTTTCGATGCAAATGGGAGGCTTCCATGGGTGATCGATTTTCCGTCCTGTAAGCTGTTGTTTTGCTACCAAACGAGCTTTACCCTGCTTGGAAAAGCGAGTTTGTTTGTTGCCGGTGGATAAAAAGTTTCAAAAGATAAGAGAAGGGTTGATTGAAAAAGATCAATCGCGGAACATGGAAAACATGAAGGGATTTTTCATCAAAATATACCTCGTTCCCTTCGGAAATTGTTTTTCGAGTAATTCGCGAACGTGATGTCTCAATTTTCTTTCGGAGCATCCACCTCTACGTTTATTATCGGTACGAAATTCAGAAATTATTTCTGGTTTGTAAATGTAAACGTATCTACGTATAATAATTCGGTTAATTAACGAGGGTACTTCGAGATAGGAAACAACCCCTTCGGTAAACAAAGTCGAAAGATAAAACACCTTGCCTCTGTACGAAACGCGTACGAATTATCGCGAGGTTGGTGCAGGAAGTTAGGAAATGTTCCGTGAACGAACCAGTTTCCGGTTGTGCAGCATCGAACAGATGAAGCCCTGATAAGACTTTCAGTGTTTCACGGAATGCCATTTAAGCCACGTTGTCCCGGCCAGAGAACACGATCCACACAGCACGAGACAGATAATTATCCAGACGGACGAGCTATACACGGAATGGACTGCAGATAATTCAGTACACCAGTCAGACGTCAGTTAGTAATCCAAGTGCAATTATCAGAGTTCAGATATAGAGTTCTTATATATCAGAGGAGATTCGATGCGTATTTAAACGCTACCAACTATTGAACTTTCACTCACGACACCCTATAGGCATTAAGAATCATTCGATCCCATGGATTCTGGCAATCACAGAATCTCAGATAGGCGAGCTCGTTATCGTTCCACGAAACGACGTTTTTCACCCCCCCAGACTCGGCGTGGCAGAAAGATTTTCTTACCAGCAGCGGAAAGTTGTTCAAAAGGGTACATTCAAACGGGGGAGGGGGTCAGGGGTGGATGATTGGAAAACGTCGCCTGGGAAATACCCTCTTTCGCTTCATCGAGTTATCCGCTGGACGAATCTCGGCAAATCAAACCCTGCTCCGTCGACGAGCCGTGGGTTTCGCGATAAACGGTCAGAAAGGATGCCAGAAACAGATGACCAGGCTCGATTAAAAATCTCTTTTCAACGATCGGAGATCAGAGGGGAATCGCCGTTGAATAAATTGTGACTCTGTATGTGGGTTGGTTATCGAATTTATGATCGCATTTATCTGCCGGTACGCGCTCGTTTCTCTTTGTAACTTCCGGTCGTTTCACTGGATGCGGTTGAACAGATTTCATGGGGCTGGGAGGGAGGGGGTTGCGTCTTTCAACGATAAACGATGCACTGTTTTCTTTCTTGGCTTCTTCGAAAACAAGAAATTAAAAATCTGTTACATTTATCATTTATAGTAGAAGGTAATAATAATGGTAATAATAGATTGCAGTCTAAAATAAAAGTAAAGCTTGAAGACTGACGAGCAATAAAGGGTACACGTATAATTCGAAAGAAGAAGGGACGAGGTGGTGAGATATTTTTTATCCAAGTCCCTCGTCGAATCTTTATTCCCTATTACACAGGCAACGAAAGTTTCATCGTTAATTGAGTTACAAACTCAAACCAGACCGCGTCGGATGATCAATCAGGATGATGTATGAAATCCGCGTTTATTCGCCATCTTTCATTACGCTCTCGGACATTCTTATCTTCGACTCTGCTTGATAACACAGATAAAATTCGATTCCATTGAGATTTCAAATCAGAGAGATATCATTAATCCATGTATCCTTCGAAGAATTCATTTTTCATCCCTCGTTGTTGCACTTCGAATACCGACGTAAAATTGCAATAACTTTAATATTTTGTGCAAATATTTCTGTGTCACGAATTTTTATCAACATTCCTGGGCTGTTATATTCCACGGTTATATTCTCTGGATGATATTCTCAATACAGAAGGTGGTGATGTTCAAATCCAGATGAAAAGTCTGTTGTTGAAGTAGACACGAGAGATCCTCTTGGAGGAAACTCGAACAGACGCGAGACTTTGTCCCTTTCTCGTTTCTAGACGTGTTTCGTAGCTGGACACGAACTTGACAGCCTTTTACATCCATCTGTTCCCTCCTTCCCATTACTCTGGAAGAATATTTCAGTGGGATAAAGCTTCGATATTTTATCCGCGATATAGCGACAAATTTCCTCCGCGTGGCAAGTTTCTCCCATGTACAACAATTTTCTCCAATTTCTAATACAATATTAGTTAAAATATAAAATGCAAATTTGCAATTAGAAAGTTTTACCATACGATTTTAGAAATTTCAAATTGTTCCATTATTTTAATTATTCAATTTATTAAAGACCTTCGTTACAAGCAACGTCTTTGTATGTTAAAGTAGAAGGTTCTTCCGGCGTTTAATTTTGCTTCTAATAAAGCTGGTATAATTAATTCCATTTATTAAGCCCTAGACAATAGACCCCTAGACAATATCAACTTAAATCTAGTTTTGAATTTAATCATCATAACGCTTGATATATTTCAATGAATGTCTAATTTAATTTTGAAACATTCTTATAGAAATTTGCAAGTGAACAAACTATGAAACGTTCAATTAGATGCATCGTACGCGAATGGCACGACAGGTAAAAAGTGTTAAATACCATTAAAAGGAACTGATGAAACAGTTGACAATACGAAACCCAAGAGACGGCACGTTTCTCTCTCTTCTACCCTACAAAGTCGCGAACAAAAGGCCAAAGATTTACAGTGTCTTTTTTTTCTCTCTTCCTCCCGTCCTGCCCCCCTCCTCTGGAAAGCTATCCACGCGAGGGAAAACCTCAAGCCAGCCAGCCAAGCGAGGCAACCACGGTGGCCATTGTCAGCCGACACAAACGATTTCCCAACTTTCTCGTTGCATTGTTTTAATTATCGTTACATCGTGCCGGTTCGTATTTCAAAATCTTTGACCCAGATCCAGCTGAATGCCGCGTAACGAGCTAGCTCGGGAAGCTTCTTTCGCGAATATCCTGCGCGCGAGCTGTTGTTCGACTCGTTTCCCTTTGCCAGCTAAATGTTCGATCAGTTGTGGATATCGATAAACCATTAATGGTATCGGTTGGTATCTTCCAATTATTTTCTTGACGCTTATTATCGTATCATTGTTCAGAATACCTGACTGTATTATTATGGTGGTCACTTGTGATCGACGCCTTAAGTTTTCAATGCAATTAATATTAGGCTAATATTAAAAAAATTTATTAGATGTACCTTTGTTATTTTATTAAGATACCAAACAAATTCGCCACCCTCCATTGATTGATCGAAGTACGGTAAACAATTTTGTAGGAAAAGAAGAGTCTCCGATACGTCACTTTTCTAATATCCTTACGACGTTGAGTTGTTTGTTCTAGCGTGAACGTAACAACGGCGAGGAGATTACAGGAAACTGTAGAACACGTCGGGTAAGCGGAGGTTAGGTGCTTCCGCCTTTTTACCCTTTCAAAGCCTGCCGACGGCGCATTGCGACAATAAAATTGCAATGGTGATCGAGCATGCTACCCGTAGCACGATATAGACCGACCTTGAATCTCTGACCTTCCGGCCTCGCTCAAGATTATTCTTGTGCTTAGCTCGTGCGTACAGGGTGCTTCTTAACAAGCCGATTGTCGCCATAAAAATGTTTATGATCGATAACGCGTCCAGTCAATCGAAACAATCGACAAAAGTTTCATATAGTGTTTAATAAATAGAAGGGATACAATTTTGAACGCTGTGAAGTGGAGTAAGTCAATATATAGGCTGACATATGGAATATTTTCTACTTACAATCCCCCTACGTATTTCAAATTTAACTAATAGTGTATTTAATTGTCTATTAATATAGAAAATGACCTTAGAACCAAGCAAAAGTCGGAACAAGTAGAATAGGTAAATCATTTTGTGGCCAAGTAAAACAATTCCATGCCGAGAGTTTAAATACAAACATCCCATAATTAAGTAACCAAACTAATTGCTCGGAGGTTAATTCAAAATTAAACTTCGTCTACTATATAGAAGTTGAATCGGCTAATTGCATTATCTCTAAGCAATAAAGCAGACTGGTAAAATAATTAACTATTAATGCAGGAAGATCTAATAGGATTACGTACGATCAGACAAGTAGAACGATGTAACGTTGAGCTCAACAAGTAGAATAGATATATATCTACGGCAGCCAAGTGGAGTATCTCAATGTACAGACCGTCAAATCGAACATTCCTATTCATGATCATCTCGCGTGCCTTCGGATCAATTGATAACTCGTTTATTTATGCTCTTAAGCAAGAATAGCCTCTTCGATCACGACGGAGGTAGAAATAATCGAATGATAAAACTTTCCAAGCAGAATAAACACATTTTCGCGCAACCAAGCGTTTCAATGTTAACCCTCGGAGGACGGATCATCAAATTTTCACATTCAAAACTTTAAAGAATTTTAAAGGATTTGCCGATCCACCAAGGCAAATCCACGAGATTTTCAATACGGAATTTATGAAAAATTCTGTTTCGAAAAAAAAAAACACTGTTTCATATTTTTAACATATTTGTGCCATAAAAAAAGAACCTCTGCGCTCGCACAAATTTTGGAAACCGAGCTTTACACGAAAAGGTATTCTACATTTTCCCGGCTCAAAAAACATCGGTAATTTCCTAATTCCTCCATTTCAATTGCGGTACCGCAAAACCCGATGCGAAAACGCGAAATAAAATTTATTTTATAAAACGAACATTCCAACTGAACAAGGAAACAAGAAATAAAATGCATTGATAAAAAAAGGATCCGACTGCTCGAAATATTTTCGATGACGCGTTAAACTCTACGAAACTCATTTTAATAAAAGTAAAAAAAAAATATGCCCCCAAACAATTTTCTGATTAAATTTCAATTCTTGAACGAAGAATACCAATTAAAACTTTTAACCATTTAAGAAATTGCGTATATAAGGTTTGATGATAAGTACAAGTTGGGAGAAAATATTATCCCACATTTTCCATCTATTTTCCCGGGGGGGACCAGCAATTTTCCGATTGCACCACCATTTCAACCGCCCACCGTAAAACGCTATAAACACAGCGGACCAAAATTGAGGCTCGAGCGGAAAGAGCAAGCCGAGCTTATTGTTCGTCGTGGAACGAAAAGGGAAATGAAATAAAATGAAGAAGAGGAATAAGTCGTAAAGAAGGGAAGTTTCTTTTAAAGGCCTGATGTTGATATAACGCGAGGAGAAACAGCGGAGGTAAAGTTTAGCCGACTAATCGATAAACAACGTTGTCTAACGCTGTTAAGCCGCAACAAGCGTACCGTTTTCCCTCGCGGAAACTTTTTAATTCATCGTTCTTAGCGGGGGAGGGTCTAACGAAACGATTTTTCAATTTGTTCCGGCCGGTTCTTTCCTCGTTTTATGAAAATCCCTCCCGTCCAGTACGTAATTAGCGCGAAAGTCGGGCTAAATTGCGTCTTCGGGCTCGCGTAGCTGTTGTTTAAAAGTTACGGCTACCTTCGCCGAGTGAAACGGCCGGAGAAGCTACTCTAAACGAACGAAATCGTAATTACAAGCCGGCCCGGCTAAAAACATTTGTCCTCCATGTGAACGGCGTTCTCGCTAATTGCGATGAATTTATGAATCCTGAAACTCTCGCACGGATTTTACTGCCTTGGCAATTTATACGCAATGATAATTCTATTAGCCGTGGAAAGCGCCGTGTCGTACATTTTACTCGTTGATATTTATTTTTTGGAGATATTGTGTGTCCTAATATTGATTACTGCATTCCTAATTAATATTTACTAATTTGCTTTGACCTGCTCCCTAATTCCGGTATTTCAAGTTACTGATACAATTTCGGTAGTATTCATACAGGATGGAAACGGTGGCATAGTCCTAATATCGATTCCCGCATTCCCAATTAATATTTACTGATTGTCTTTGATCTAAACTAATTTTGGTATTCCGAGTTGCTAATACAATTTCAACTTTGTCACATCCCCAACATTAAAAGCTGCATTTTTGCATCTCTTGAATATTTATTAATACTTCCATAAAGTATCGATTTTCTTTTTTAATTTAATCCTTTGCCTTGATATTGCAAGTTGCTAATGTAAATCTGCATTGCATTTGTAACAAGATAACCGATTACCTATTCTAATTTACGAAATCTTATTTGCTAATTTTGGTTTTAATTTAATTTTGACGAAAGGAGACCGAATAATTCCCAGGAAACTGGGTCTATCCCAGTCTGCTGTTCGAATCCTACGAATACAGGTTGCACACGTGTCCAATAGCACGTATCCCTAAAAGAAATCCCTAAAGCTTCGGCTTTCTTACATGCCTGTCTGTTGTATACTGTCGCTGCCATCAGGAGATCACAATGGAGCGGAAGCTCGCATTGTTCCCTTCGTATACATCAGGATGTTACATTGCTGACATCGTTAAGACATCGATGCAAGCTCCGTGAAGCAATTTCTTGGCATTTCTAGACAATATCGGTGCAGCCAGTAAATTGGATTTATAGATTTATGGCTTTTAAACCCCCAATACACTTTAGACCCCGTGAACCATTATACATTAATCTATTTCTCGTTCTGGTCAATAATTAAATGTGACTTAAATTAAACTTTGGAAGAGTATTTTCAATTTATTCTTCGACTTAGCACCCATAACAATAATAATCGAATAATAGGTTTCTGGAAGATGCAATATTCGGACGGTATCGAATTGAAGGTATTTCGCGAATTTTCGTGTAACCCGAGACAGGGTACCCGATGTTGTTGCTCGATTGGAGGAACAACGTTCGCCAAACGATAAACGGTAACGACGTTACGCGCAAACTTTCAGCATAATGGGATGCGCTTCTTCGACGGATGCGACGGTAATCGAGTTGCAAAATGCGTCTCGCATCGATTTGCCAGCAGGAGCCGGTGAATCGAGGCTGGGTCGATTCGATTATCGACACGCATCGGAGGGAACACCGCCTGCGAATACGAATACGCCCAGCTTCGTTCCAGTTACGCGGATGAATTATAGAGTGTATCGTGATCGTCGAGACTCTCGCGCGTGAAAAACTTTCAGCCCCTTAATCAACAACCGATTTAAATAATTTACGACCTCGTGTCGCGTTACAATAATTATCAGAGAATCGAAAACCTTTGGATAAAATAACTTTCAAATAGTGAATGGTGACAAAGATGTTATTTAGAAACTTCACAATTCTTAAAAATATAATATCTCGATTTTTGGATTTTATAGAAAAATATTGCAGTATTTCTAGCCTTCTCGAAAGGGTTAAAGTAAGTTAAGATCAGACTGTTATTTTAAGATGAAAAATGTCAAAAATGTAAGAGCTTTATTTAAAGATAAGGCTTATTAGAGAGTTTAGAAGGCGGGCCCATATTCCGCATTTGTAATGATGCTATACGGTCGAATGAATATCTTGATAGCGTGAACCGCATATTGGATTTTCATACGTTCATTAGAAATTCAGCACGCGGTGCATTTCTGCTGCACATTGCGCCAAAAGGAGTCTTGATTTCCAGCAACGTTGCCATCTTTTTCGATAAATTACTATCTTGTCTTAAATTACATTTCCTATCTAAAAAAACTGTGTAGGTCAGGACAGATCAGGTATCATTTTTAGTGGCATACCAGCCTGAAGAGTTAAATTAAAATCAAGAATGACCCACTTTCAAATTAAAAATAAAATGGAATAATTCTCCATCTCGATAAAATTCAATTTAAATTTCGTTGAAAATATTTCCGTAAATTTTTTAATTTAAAATAAGAAAAATACTATATTGATAATCGAGAATATATGTCAAATATGATATAAATTATGAAGAACTTTTTAACTATTCAACGGTTTGATCCAGGCTCGCGATATTATTCATTAAAATTCAATGAACAACAATTTTCGACGAAATCAAACACCATATGAATCAATAACTTGTTGACATATTTCTGATAATTTCTCTACTAAAAAATTGGGGAAAATATTTGGGAATGGAGCGAATTCGACGATCGAACCGATCCGAAAAGGAATTTGATTCCAAAGTTGCGCTAACCACCGTGTGAGAAACATCTAAATAATCTTGCAACAAAACAAAAATACGGGCACAAGGGATTCCCTTATTCAAGAGTATCGAGGCGTGCGGGGATGTGTTCCGGGGAAGATATACGAGACACTCGCGGGTCCCCTGGCGTTTCATCTCGCCGAGATTGAGTGCAAAGTTCGACGAGTTCTTTCGTGTGTATCGACGCGTGTACCTCCTTTCTTCTTTTGGACAGTTATCCTTCGGGAAAGTTTAGACTATTCAGCGTGGAAACGAAAGAAAGATCGTAACCGCGACGCAAAAATGCACTTTCGGTCGAACAAGTCGAACGCGAAGTGATTTTTATCTGTACTTTAGCACCGAAACCTCCGAGCTGAGATTCGGATTTTTGTTTACCACCGAAAATAATATTTTATTCAAAATCATAAAATATTGCGATTTTTCAAACGTTTGTGTTCGATTGATTTTGGTCTTTAAAAGGAACGAGTTGGCGAGCGTAAACAACCCTTACAGAAGAAGGGTGATCAATTTCTTCGTTGGAGAAGAAATTTGGGGGTTGTCGAACGAAACAGGCAATAAAGTTAGGAAGCTTCTGAATTCTGACAAACATGTTTGAAATAAGGAAACGAGAGTGAAAGACTTCTGATGACAAAAAACAGACAACGATAATATCGACCCTGAAGAGAAAGCTGGGGAACCCAGTGGCTTTCAGAATGTTTCCAGGTTCTTGTAAAGTTATTTTGAAATATTAAAGCAATATTAATAATATAAGATGGACAAATACGAGGCTCAAATTTGTAAATAATTTAACGATTAAAATTGATCAACAGCCACAATATTTATTACAATATTGTTAGAAGTTTGTGAAACTATCTTTAGCATCCCCTTAATAAAAATTGTATTCCATAAAATATTATCTCTACCCACAATAATTTATAAATAAACTTTTCGTCAGCGTTGTGTTATTCAGTTACCGTGTTTAGTTAGCGATATTCAGTTTTATGGTTCGTGACCTTTCGCCAGGTAAAAATAAATTAATCCTTTGAAGGTACTTTAAGCGTGTTATCACGAGACTCCATTGTTTCCTGGTTATATTTTAACTTTTTTCTTCTTTAATGTCGCTGCGTTGAACCTTACTCCTGATGCACGGTATATAAAGAAGAAAAATGTGAGTCTAAAGTTCAGAAATGTATTGGACCAAGAATTTTCATTAAATAATCGAAGATCGATCAAATTCCTACAACCCTATTTATATTTGTAACAGAAGTTCTCGTTTTGTGTTCGAGGAAAAATTGGGACTATTAGACTCTATTTGCGTTATTGGAATAAAATTCCATGTGGTTCCTTTGAAACAGACCGAAAGCCACGAAAATCGATAGGTGCAGCTGGCACGTACTCTATTCCCTTCAAGGCTTAGTTGATTTCAAGATCAGCGAAATGTCACACTTTAGGGGAGACCTTTCCCCCTTTTTTTCGTGAGCCACCTTTTCGACCGAGTACTTGAAATTACCATTCCATTCGATAATAATACAAAATTAATAAATTGAAGAATCAAATTTGGAAATTAGTTTAAAAAAATATCATAATTGAAAATTATTAAAATTCCAGAAGTATATATTTTTCTGTCTAAAAAATGAAGTAATGCTTGCAATGGCTACAGCTTCGATTAAAAAGTGTCGTTGGTTGAATTTCAATCGATAGCTCCGCGGTGAAGAAAATGCGAAGGTCGTGAATTTTAATTGGCGATCCTAATACCATCGACCCACGTGTACCATGGACGCGGAAAAACCGCGTAAATATAGCGATCGATCGATCGAATTTTTCAGCTTCGTTGTTGTTCATGATGCACACGAAGATAACTATAAGTAGAGTAGGTCAACGGTAAGCCTTACGCCGTTGCACCGCTATCTATCAGCTGTCGGCGGGCTTCGCTTTTATCAAACTGTTCGCGAGAGCCTCTTGGCGGCCATTATTTTCCCGACGCCTTTAAATAAACCTCGACTTATCTGGGACTTCCGTATTTCATGGAGCGGCCGACCGGCCTAGGAAAAAGCCGTAGGCCTCGAGACTTTCGAAAAGCCGCTTGCTCGTCGTTGGTTAGGTCGCTTTTAACGGCTGGCCTTAATACCATGCTCATCCCTGATAGTCGGATCGCAGACGCACGCTAATGGACACGCTAAGGGGACAATGTTACTTTGTTAGAGCGTAATACCTGAAAAATCGAGCACCCTAAGATAAAAGGGGCCACCGAGCCACAAAATTTTATATCCCGTCATAATATCTCCGAGGACCGTAATATTAATCTAACACGACTTTTCTGTCCTCGCGTATACACCCTGGCCTTTGAATTTGACCGTGTGGATCTCTGATCTTTGCATTTTGCTGTGAGAACCCCTGATTCTTTAACTTGAATATACAAACCCTACATTTTCCCCTTAAATTAGGAAATTAAACACCCTGACGATAATTAATTCTCAAAATCACTATCAGAAATTTAATTTTAACTCTGAATTCAGCGAAGGGCAAATTTAAAAAAGCATCACCGAGCAAAATCAACCGGCGCCTCGTATAAATGTATCTTCCGGGGTTCATAAAAATTCAGGAAGCGTTCTTAACTTGTTTACAAGGAACTTCCTTTGACACTATAACCAGGGAAACGTTCTCGTTCTTTCACACCCGAGGGGCGGGGGGACGAAATTCGTGTCATGTCCGTTCGCTTGATTGCTTTGTCGATTTCGTTCGTCAACAGAGAGATCGGGGAAAAAAGGAACGGACGGAGGCGAAATCAGGGGTTTATTTTAAAATTCTACACCGGCCGCGTTATTAAATAACGAAAGGAATACCCGCTGCGATGATTCCGTGCTGATAAATCCTGAACGGCTGTTACGTTTGAAATATTCCGAAGAAAGGATCTCTCGTCGGCGTCCCTGCCCTTCGTCAAGACTAAAACTGAATCTCCCGGGAACGTGGAAACACGGGGCTTCACCGACGATGAAACTCGAGGGCTTTATTTCGCGGGGTACGTCCCGATGAAATAATTCATTCACGGCTACCGACCGAGAAATTCGAGGATGTTACTGCGATCTCGAAGAACGGGGGATGAAAGTCGACAAATTGAACGAATCGTGATAGCAAAATATCTCACTTTTTGATAGTTGTATGATTACTTGTACATTTGCTAATAAAATTAATTTATTTGTGCAAGCAAACCCTGTGCACTAAGTTTTATTATTAGTGAAAATTCTTGAATACGACCCCCATAACGGCGCTCAACGAGTTAATAAACCAGATTTATCGTTCATATATTTACCATAAATTAATAATTCTATGATATAAGTTTAATCCTCGGATTGCCGCACCAAAGTCCCAGTATTTCACGGTTATAGGATCTACTGTGATGAATGTTTCGCGACACTTTCGTGGATAAAATTATTTTTGAACGAGCAAGATCATACCGGTCCATTGGTTCTTCGGCGAAATGAACATTTCATACGTTGCCGCGCGTGACTGCAAACGAATCATTGAATCAATCCCGAGGGAAAACAGCCGGCAGCACTTAACTCGGGTTGGCGAGCATGAATGTTTCACGAGGCCGTAAGCTTACGATCGGGGCCGGGTAGCGATATCGCTTCAAAGGGACGCTCTTTCACGAAAGGACTCCTCCCACCTCTTAACGAGCTTACGATTCTTCCTTTCGACGAGTATCGTTCGCGTTTAAAACTCTGAGTCGAGTCACTTGAACGCCTCCGGGAGACTCCCTTTCGAAACGGCCAAGTTTCAGCTCAGAGGGAGACCCTCTCGAAAGACTTAACACTTTGACGGTCGCGTATTTTATGAAAGTAGCGGAGTTAAGAAGGGATAAGGAGTTATTAACCCTTTTAATATCGCTGCGTTTCGTGTACCTTCGGATCTTAAGCTAGAGAAATATTATATTTTTGAGAATTTTGTTTCGACTTTAAAGCACCGTGAAATATTATACTATTTTACATAAATGTATCTTTGTACTTTAGCGTAGTTTAAGAGGATCCATGAAAGAGCGAGAAAGTTCTCGAATTTCGACAAAGAACATTTTTGATAGCGCAAAGGACGAGGTAAAATGAAAAATGCAAGACGTACCCAGATCCGTGAGATGCTCCTCGCCAAAGTGTCGCATCGCGCTAACGTGAAGAAGACCGAAGGCGAGCTGCATACCCGTGGTGAGCAACAGGGCGAGGAAACCGGCTGCACAGACCAGCCACCCCCATCCACCCTCTGGATAGAAATGCGTTCGCATCCCAGTTACGTCTGTGCCAAGAATATTAAAGGTTACCCACTTCATCCTTAATTTATGTGAATGAAATATTCTCAGTATTTAACTCTTTGACTGCGAAAAATCTTTGCATATACGCTCAGCGAAATTTATTTATACGTCGTTTTGCTTAACGAATCTAATATTTAACATACTTTACGAAAAACTAGATTAAATAATAAAATTAATTTATTTCTAAAACTGTTTCAACGTTTGTCTTAATTTTAACAAATTTTAATGAAATTCTAACAATTTATAATACCTGGACGACGAAAAGCGGGCACGCAACGATGAAGACTCCTCAGGTCGCCCAGCATCCAATTGTTGTTGGCGGCGATACCCTCGTCAGTGTCCATGTAACGAATACGGGTGTCTGAAATAAGAAAGAAAAAAGGTTGCCATTAAAAAGGTACATGGAAAAGTTCCAAGGTGCGAAATGAAGACACTTTGGAGACCGGTCCCTTTTTAGCGGTCGCTTAAATGCAAATTAAGAACGCTGCGAAGGATTAACCCCGGGAGATCAGCCGCACCTGTTTTTGCGTAATTCGACGATATATTTGCAGGACTTAATTATACCGAAAACTTGTTCACAGACCGAGGAATTTACGGCGGGATACATCGTTTCGCGTTAATCCTCCAGTTAGAGGTAAATACAATTTAAGGACGATGGATATATTTCTGAAGCAATTTAGAAGAACTATCTAGAAGTTAGACTTTGACATTTTGATTTAAAACTATCTAGCTTTCGATGTTCTAATTTAATTATAATTAGAGTATTCATTTTTGATAACTATTCAATTATTATAATTTGACTTGATTGAAAATAAATAAGTAGTAGGTAACTAGAATCGAGCACCAAGAATTTTTCAATTCCATTTACAAGATCCAATATTTTTCTTTCAATCTTCCAACGTTTGACACTCGTTTTATAGCTTCGACCCTCGTCACTTTTTATTCCCCCGTCAAGTATCGTTGATAACAGTCACTTATCAAAATTGCGAAAACAGGGCGTTTGTTCGCTGATCAATTCTAAGGATTTCTTTGTCAACCTGATAAATATAACCTCGCTGCAGGAACAACAACGGAAATCTCGTGTTTTTCTTGGCGCACCCCCGGCACGTAGCACCTGGCAACGGGTGCTGTAGCATTCTACAGACTGGGGGATGAAACGGGTTGAAAGAAATGAAGAGGAAAAAGAAGAGTCAAGGGGGTTAGATAAAAGTGCTCATGAAAAGGAGATGGTGGTCGACGCTGGAGGGGTTAAGATGTGGCGGACCGTCGGCTTCGGGAAATGCCCGGTCGATGAATTTTAGTCGAAAAATTTTACGAACTTCTCAAAAGAATAAAAAATGTATAAAATACCTTTTTCTCCAGAACCTCTATAAAATTCAGAATTTTCAAGAAGAAAGATTTTTGAACGTTAATACTACATAAAATCTATTTCAATATTCTCGTAATTTTATTGAAGTTCATTTGCGGCCTGTAATTTTATTTCTTTTGAATAATTTAGACAAATCTAAGTTCGCTTCTCGTATTTCACTCAAAACGCCAAGTTTTAATCGAAGCGTTTCGTAAATTTATATCACAACTGACCCGCTTCCGAGTGCGAACGAAAACTCGAACGTTTCATAAAATAACATCGAAAAACGGGATTATTCTATTCCCCGTGAATTATCAGTTCTGGTACAAGAGAAGTAGCTTTCGAGACAATTTCAGGCGAAACTCATTAACACGGGGCGAGCCGAGCGTAAAAGAAACGAAAAGGGGAGCTTTTTATCTCCAGGATAGTACAATGCACCTGGATCGACCGTGAAGGAGAATTAGTAAGGAAGAAAGAAGCAGAGGATGAAAAACAAAGTATTTTTAATTAGCCAGGTCGGGGATAAGCGAGAAAGTCGCGCCGAAAATGAAGCTGGTCGCGGGAAACGCATTACAAAGAAGGCGAATACAAGACGTTCGAATAAAAAAGAAGGAATAAAAATAAAAGGGAGAACCGTGCACCTTAGCCGGCGATATTATCGTAAAAGGAATTGCGATACTTTTTTTGCAGCTCGTGGCCATCGTAAATTATTGCTTTGATGCGAAGTTTCGTTTAAAACTTGAACTTTCTTCTTCCTGTTTTGTGCGCGAAGTAAGACAGGATGAAAAGATGATACCTTGCGGTGAATAGTTGTCTTCTTAGCTTGCTTCCGCCGGTAGTTCTTTCAGTTGGATAAAATTGTAAGAGGGAGCACTACCAAAAATGATTTCGTACGGTTTTTGGTCAGACAAGCTTGAAACCATTAATAATTTATTAAATATTTGAAATTTTATGGTATATTAGTGTATAATTGTATTTTTGCTCTATTCAAAGTAATTTATTCAGTCGAGTACAATATCAAGGGATACTGTTTGAAAAATAAGTAGTATTAGACCTCATTAGTCAGACAAGTCCAAAAAATAAATTCCTTAGAAAATACTTCCAAAATTACTCTGTTGCTATATAATTATTTCACTTTTTGATAGTGCCTGATTCAATTTAATGAAATTATAAGAAACAGTAGTATTAAGCCTTATTGGTCAGGCAAGCTGAAGATAACTAATCATGTGTGGGATGTTTTCTAATCCTGGGTTCTATTTATTTTGTTACTGATCGATATTTTGCTGATTCGAAGAAGATTGCGACGAAAGAACAACAGAAGTCGGAACAAATGCCGTGCTCGTCCGGCACGTTGCTTTGTAGGCCAACATAATCCAACACGGACTGCCAGCCAACATATTTTCCATGCTATCCGATTTATCTGAACTTACTTTCGGTCGAATTGTTTGAATTTTCTGGCCAGTTGCGGTTCTGCTGCACTTTATTGTCCGCTTGTTATCAGAAATGGTTTGTTACAGTTTCTGCAGCGAAGAATTTTCATGTTCTCGATGAATGTTATTCATTGCACCAAAGAACATTTCCTTTCAAATTTTGAGAAATTTTGTTCGTTTTAACTGTTCGTAATTTATAATACGTAATTTATAATAATTTCAGGAACATTAGATTAGAAAATTGATTTCTTTTTGAAAAGAAACTATCAACGCGCGTAGAATGTTTATCCTTGTTTAATAAAGTCCATAAGGTACAAAGCAGTCCACGTTTAACCACCACCAACATCAGCTGGTAATTTTTCAAACAATAGAAAGTCGAAGTTGCTTCCTTTTCAGTGAAGCACACTGCTCGAGCCAGCCCTCTTCCTTTCTTTCGCATCCACAAAGGTCGAACTTAATAAATTGGGCTGCGGATAAAAGGAGAACGACACAGCCAACGAGAGTAGGAAAAAAAAGTCAATTCTACTCCATCGAACGTATTGTGTTTCGAAGGGGTCGTCTTAAACCTCCACAGACCGTTCTAGGAATTACACTTCAAATACAGAAAGTAATTTCTTCAAATTACTTCTCACGATGAAAATAACTCAACTTATAATAAAATTTGTAACTTTCGATCAAATTCGAATAGAAGTTAAATAAATATTGAAATAAATTTTGTTTAAAATTAATTAGCAGTGGAAAATTATATTATTGTCCCAGGATCAAATTGGCAATCTAACGCGACGCGTCTGACTACATACGGCTATTTCCACTGTAGTTAACCTGTTAATGATGTTCGTTCACATCCTGATGAAATATTTGTATCACGCAAGCAATATACCTATCAGCTGATACAACATCCCCTGTTGTCTCTTCTCGGGAGACAACCGCTCGCTGTTGAATATTGAACGAAGCAAGGAAACTTCAGCCGGAAGCGGATTACCTCGGTCTCTTAGCAAGAAACGTAGCTACGACGAAAACAGTGGCAACCAAGATTATGCGCAAGTTTACTGTAAGGTCCAAAAGGTTGGCTGAGCAAGGGATGGGTTATTATTGTATCGCGACTTTACGGCAAAAGTTGTGCAATCCGGCTGAGAGATATCCCCGGTAAAATCAAATGAAATGCGAAACGAGTGTACGACAAGTTGAGTTAAACAGTTCTCTATTTCGCGCGACGAAACGTCTGCCCATAAAAAAAATCATCCAAAGTTTTAATTTCAAAAAAGAAATACACCCTGTTTTAAAGAAAAGGAACCTTCTAATATCAATTAAGCAGCCCAGGGGAGTTCTGATCAAGATTGTAATGGATTTTATCAAAAAGATACGTCAAGTTTCAGGCTACTCAGCGCCACGATTAGGAAGGATGTTTGTAAGATCGTAGAATTCGAGATAGAGATATCCTCGAACTCGTGGAACTCGATAATAATGATTTCGATTTCGTAGAATTCGATGGCGGTGACTAGGAGATCGCAGAGCTTGATAATGGTATCTTGGAAGGTGAAAGAACTCGGTGGCTATAATTTCCAGGTCATAGAGTACGGTAATGATGACTTTTAGATCGTTGGACTCGGTAATGGTAACTCTAGAATCGTAGAACATGGCCATAACCGTTTGAGAGGTTCACGAATGGTTAATAACAAAATCATAATCTTTGAATTCAGTGCATGGGACCCCGTAGTCCTTGCGCTATGTAATAAATGAAAATAAACACTCGAAGACTTAAAAATATAAAAAAACTGATAGCAGAGTAATTTTTACTCACCGCCATGATAAGAATTGCCCCGATGAGGAGTGTACACCCCGTTCCTGGGCTCTGGACAATGGCTGGGCGTGTAATACTGCATAGGATGGTGCACGTAATTGTTCGGGGTGCTGGGCACATGTACCGGGTGGCAGTGCAAGCATCTTCGCGGTGTCTCCGGCACGCCCTGAGGAAAAGAAACTCCTGCAATGCATTGAAGAGAATAATGACCGATCGAGTGAACGCACGCTCGAATGTTAAGTCGATGTATTCTGGAAATTAAACGTCACCCGACCTAACGGAGGGCAAAAACGTCGCAAACAGAATAACGATTAGAAGATAAATGCCCCCACCCCGATTGATTAACGATTCGATCCTCAAGGAAGTAGAAACGCTGAAGGAACATCGATTTCTCTGTCACTGTAATTGAATGCCGTTTGCTACTTCCAGTTTTAGAGGAATTAATGTTTAACCGAGAGAGCATCCCTCATTTCTCTTAATTAAACCCATCAATGAGAAATTTTCTATTTCTCTTCATTCTGTTTACTTTTACACAAAAATCTTAATATTTTAATAGAAACATTTTTTTTCCAAATGCAATCAGAAAAAAAGGTACGATTCGGTTCAATTACACGAACACCCTCTAAACGCTTGTTGGTTACTGTAAAATCTATATCTAATCGATGTTCATCCACGGAAACGGGTCTAGCGATAAAAAGGTCGATGAAAGGGATGCTTTTCACGGTTCGCTAATCGTCAACCGCGAGCGAGACAAAAGGTTCTTCATTACCTGCATGGAATGTTGGGATCGCAAAGATCTTATCGAGCCGGCGGGATGAAGGGATGGTACGCTTCCGCTGAAGCTCATCGCCGAGTTTCTGCATCCACCGGGGGTGGACCAACCCCCTCGAACGCTCGCCGACGTCCACCCCATCGTGCTGCCGCAATCGTCGACCAACATTTTCACGACAGATCCGTCATTTCCTCCCTCTCGTCAGCCAGAATCCCACCCTCTTCCACCTTAACCAGGGGCGGTTAAGATTTTCCCCAGTCTTTTCCTCAGAAGTTATTTCTTTCCGAACGGGTCAGTTCGATCGAGTCGTCCTTCGAAAGGGGTTGTTGGCTTATCTGCGGGCACCTGTAACCAGAAAGCACACAGGGAGGTGAGAGAAGGGGTCACTGGCAGCCGATTAGAATCGTAATTAAGCGTAGGAGAATCGTAGGGGTGGAATGGCGGCGATAGTGGCGTACGGGAATACGGTTGGGTCGGATTAAAGCTGGATTTTCTCGACGACGGGAGGGGGAGTCGGTTACGTGCAACGTTATATTGTCGTTTGTAACATCAGAAATACGTTGCTCAAAACAGTCGCGGGATTAGATAGTCGAGCGAGGGTGACAGTTGGGACGGATTAAAGTTTCATTTTCGCGATGCCAGCTACGCGGAGCTGTTGGAAGCTTTTTCTCGCATCTATTTCATTCGTAATATCAGAAATCTCCAAGGTGCTCGAGAGAGACAGGAGGAGTTTCGAGAATCTTGTGTCCTTGTCTTGACAATTATTTTTCTGAAAATATTCATTTCAACGCCCAGCAAATTTAATATTTATGAAGTACCATATCCAATATTCATTTCCGTTGTTTTAATTCGATTTATAATACGGGCAGCAGCCCCGATTCTGTGATTATTTTCAGCATCGCATCATTACAATTTCGATTCACGATAATCCTCCCCCGAACAGGTTAAACTGATTAAAAAGGAACGAAAACATCGAAATCGTATGTATATCCTTTCGTTAAATTTTTCCTTCCTTTTTTTTTTTTTGTTGGTCGAAAGCTTCAATATTGAAGTTCGATTGAAAAACCAAACGAAATCGGGGAACAGTTAATCCGGATTTTATTTCCCGTTTAATTGCGAACAAACCGGTAAAAAAAGAGGCACAGTTCCAATGCTTATCGCACACCGAGCGAAACGATTCTGGTTTAAACTAATTTCCTTTTTTATTTCTGTTTTGCAATTCTGCGGTCCAGCGCTGGCCAGACGGACAAAACGATGCTGAATTCAAAGCAGAAGCGTATAAATAAAAAGAAAGTTTAATTCATATTGTATATAAAAAACGAATCTCGGGTATTAAGAGCAAACTCGGTTCGAATCGTCCGTCTTTACGGGTAACGGAAATTTATCATGGAAATATTTTATGCATACGACTCGAACGAGGAACGTTGCTTCGCGAAATTGCACGTAGAAATTCGAATTTCATTTACTGCCTACCGCGGGGGATAATGCCCCTTTTAATTCGGCCAGGTAACAGCTGGCGAGCCTCTTTGCGATTCCTCGCGAAAACGTTTGGGGAAGAAAATCTTTTGCAATTCAGAATCTTGATTATTAAACTGTGAATATTTATGCAAATACGTATTCTCGCAACACGCCTGAAAATACTGCTGTATTCTACGAATTTTTGTAAAAAAGTTCACGTGTTCCAAACCTGAGGGGTTGAAAATTGTGACAGACCCAGCAAATAATTATTAATTATTGTTACAAGTGATCAAGTTTCCCAATTCTAGGAAATTCTCGCAAGAAATAATCCTTGCTTCCGTGATTTTTAATTAAATCTCAGGTTCCATACTTAACACAGTAATGACCCCGACCAGGATTTACACTCTGACCCGAATTACCCCATAAACTGTCGTTATTCCTACAGTTAACTCCATTTTTCATTAGAATGTGACATGAATTCAAGTAACCACCTCTGATTAAGTCCTCCAAGCACCTGTCTCTCAAACAACGTCGAAAACCTTGCTGTGATGAAAAAATCGTGCTTTGAAATCGTTGCTTTAAAATCTTAAGGCCCATATCTAACGCCATAATGACCCAGACCATAGAGTCGTCAAGAATTCCATTTGGATCGCCCTGGCTAATATTATTCGGACAAAAGGAGCACTTGGTCCACAAAACAGATCCTTCATGCTGTCCAATATCGTTGAACGGCGCGCCATCTTTTTACCGGCTCGACATATTTGTTCCACCGGATACACCCATCGTCAATGTTCATTTCCTGCCAGGATATCTGAGACTCGAGTATTAAGGGATGGCTCGATCGAAGACGTCGGGGACGAAAGATACGAATCGACACAGCATCCGATCGCTGCTGGATGGAATCGTGATGGCCGGATAATCCGGCTAGATTGAATCCAGCTGCGTCGGGGGTGAAACGAAAAACGCTTCGAAAGTGTTGGTGGACGATGAAGGAGGCGTGTGCAACCGTTTCGAATCGCACCCGGGGACAGACACGTACGATATCAAACATTCGCTGAAAAACGCGTGCTGAGACTATCGAACCGGCAACGAAACGATGTTACGCTTCATCTCGTTCTGAAATCGCTTCTTCGCGTAATCGAGTGATGTGCAACTTCTTGCTGAAATAATTAGAAACTGGATCATCCTTCACCTTTGAAATCTGTGCACTGTATATTAAATTGTTTAATCATAATACGAACCAACACTTGTGTTACATCGATTTGTAGCTCAAAGCTTAATTAAAATATCTAAATAAAGATTGTATGAATATTCTTGATATAAATTGAAAAAAAATAGATATTTGCTGATGGATAATATTGGTTTATGAATTAATTGATCCATTGTTTGCTTCCAAGAAGAACCACCCATTTTATATTAACGATATTGGTAAAACATTTATCTTCCATTCTCATGGAACATTAAATCGATGAAATAAGTTCCATTTTGCAATACCTTTACGTCATTAAATTTTATTAGATTCTGTATGAAAGTTAAAAAATTGAAATTTCCTCCACTATCAAAATTAATAATATCATTCCGTGGTATTAAATATTGTCGTATATATCGAGGGACCAAACAGCCATTACAAGTTTCTGGAGAGAAGGGTTCGTTAATTCGGAATTCAATTGAATTGGGGAAAGGAATTGAAATCGAATCTCCTTTATTTCTGGGTTTAAAGGGATCCCCGAAGACAAAAGTGGCAGATGCTCGAGTTTGAAACTTGGAGCTGATATCATGCTTTTGGTATTCCGCCTTCGATCGGGTCTCCATTCAACTTCGTTGACGTTTCATCGATAAATCGATAAGCGTTTTCTCTAATGCGTCCGCTAACCGAGCTACTGTCGAAAGATTAGAAGAGCTTACGGGTCAAATAATGTGGATAGGGTATTACTGTCTCCCTTCTGGATAATTGATTTCCCTGTGGAAAAAGCTGAACAACAAGAAAATTCAAATTAACCCCTAAGTACCGTGGTAGAATTAAATTTCACCCTATCAAAAGCATTTCTTATCAAAAGCATTATTATTTTTGTATAAGAAAGCACTAAAATATTTGTATTTTAAAAAATTCATAACTTTTACTCAAAATTCTACAGTACCCCGATGAAAAGAAATAACCATCCGGTGAAGTATAAAATTTAATATAGACAGAAGTGTTGTTATTCGACGCATCTATCAAATTTCAAAACGAGCATACTTTTATTACGAGTGTTAATTTGTAAAATGTTTGCGATTGCTATGGAGACGGGGGAAAAAAATACGAGCATCGCTGAAAAATAACAGACACGATTTCGCGCCAACTGCGACGAAAGAAGAATAAAATCACGACGACAGACTGTTGATAATCAACTTTCCTCGTCGACGTGATTAATTTCATTCTGCACGAAAATAAAAAAAAAACAAATTTCGAGAAATAAACGATCCGTTCACACGGTCGGGCTCGCGATCGAAACGGACACGAGGGAGGAATGTCACGGCGCGACAGCTCGCTCTGAAACTGTCGTACGGAAAAGTTTAAATGATCGCCCGTCCGGATCGCGAATGTCGGCCAACCGCGAATCACCATGGCGTTCGTTAAATTAATGCACACGACAGTTTGAAGGAACACGCTTGACGCCCCTTCTCTGACAGCGATGCTCCTCGTTAAACCGCTCGTTTTCTTTATTTCGCTCCACCACCCCCGCCTCCCCCCCTGTTGTTCGTTAAATATTTGTCCGCTTTATTGTCGCTCGTCCCGCGAGTAATAAACTCCGCGCGCAAAATTCTCTCTAACGGGGGCCTCTTCAAATAACCGTTCGCGTGGCACCGTCTCAAAGGGTGAGAACCGAAACGATTTTCGAAGAATTTTGTGTAAAGGGTGTTTAAATAACGCGAAAGTGAATATGTACAACAAGATGTGTTCAGACTTAATTAATAATTTATATTATTCTGAACTGTAATTGTTGAAGAGTAGCTAATTTTCAAAGCTTACCCCACTAATTTACTAATGTACATTATTATTGTAATAGTAAGGCTATTTATAACTTTCCTTATTTTAACAATAACAAATTTAAAATAATATAGCTCTAAGGTATAATTAACTCTCGGGAGACCCATCACTAATAAACCAATAATTAAAATTTAATATTTCCATTTATCGAATATTCTGCTATTATTAATTACTGTGTATCAAATATCGAAATATCGTATTTTTCTTATGTATGGATCACAATTGAGCGAAACAGTACCGTACGGGGATTAAAAAGTGATAAGGTATCTATTGTTTATTGGAGCATTTCTGGTTCACCTATCGTGTACATGAAATTGATCAAACACGTAGGTGAATTTACGGCACAACACGCCATGGAACCACGTCGAGACACACCGGTTTCAATGGTGCTGTGTTATTGATTTCATCCCACGGAACTGGAGCTGTGGTGCGTGCAGAGGCTGCCGTTTACAACGAGTCAGCTTTCACGCTCTCTTCGTTCGAACGGTGCCTGGTGAAAAGCTACGGACAGGCTGATTTTCATTGTGACGTCGACACCCGGACCGGGGAATTCGTTTTCAAAGTTAATTGTTCCCTACTCGACCAACTTGCCAGAAATTCGACGAAATAAACCCATTGGAACGAGGCGAAATTTACGATTGAAATAGAGGCTACTTAAACTCTCATCCGCGGAGGATATTGCAGACCAAAATTTAAATTTAATTTCATTTATAATGTCCCGAAATCCTAATTACGTTTCCAAGTTGCTGAAAATTGTGTCGAACGATTATTGTCACTTTTGGAGGCAAAAGATCGGAAGAATCGTAGCACATTCGATCGTGTTAGATTCTAATCTCTCGAAGAACGTGACCTGGTCAACGTGTTCCTGACAGTACACGGTTATCAGGTTGCTGGCGGACGAAAATGGGCCACGAAAGCTGGCGTCCAATTTTTCCGTCCTCCACGATAAAGCATGGCACGAGTTAACGCGCTTTGCTTCTCTGCTCGACCGGCTGCAGACGTCGTGCAACGACGCGGAGGACTTCCGGTACACCGGGAACCGACGTGCAGCCGATAAGCCACCTTTAACCCCCGTCCAACTGTCCTCAACGTCTTTGCCGTCTCGTTTCTTCGAAACCAGAGACGTGGATTTCTCCGACACAATACCACGAGTTCATCGGTAGTATTGTTTGTCAAGAATAGAAATGTTCGAATGTAAACGAAGCGATAAACGCGAGACGTGAAAAACGTATAATACAATCGTCCTATTAATAATCTCGTTCGATGAACTTTCGAGGAATTTCAATGGAAAGCTTTTAGATTTCTCTGAACGGTTTTCAGAGTTCTTATAAGTTTTCATCGGGCGTCGAACAGCTTCCAGGAAAGTTTCGCCGACCAATTGAAAATATTGACACGAATGGCTCTCCAGCGGCCAAGCTGAAACGGTGACGACGGAACTAATTTTCAATCGTTCGATAGGCGATAGAATATTCTATACATCTAGTTTTCGAGTTTTCAGGGGATTTCACACTCCGCCTGGTCCTGCCAAAACCCTTTGAACCGTCCATTTCCAAACACTTCGAAAATGGCATTTTCCATCATAATTATTAGCTAAGGTAATTAAGTTATAAATTTCATATAAAAAAATATTATTTCTTGCATCCTCCATAATAGTCTTCCTTTAACTATAAATTTAATTCTGTTACTTTAAATATTATTGTCAAGATTTGTCGAAAATGTACAATTCAGAAACGGAACGAAATTTTCGTGGAAATCATCTGAATTCTTGACAGAACGCACGAAATATGAAAGGGTCGTCCAAAGTGGCAATGGTTAAGTGGTTCTTCAAGTGTATTTGCTCGTATACAAAGGAATTACTTCTTCAAGACTCTCGTTTGTTCTCGAGGCATCGCCGTCTGCGCGGAAATGACTCTTGTATCGACATCCTCGACGCTTCCTCTAGCTACCCTTCAATTCTCACCCCTTATCCTCTCTTTGGTTCCTCTTTTTTGTTCAAGTTCAACGTTTTGTTGCTTGGAAATGAAATTGTAACTCGATCAGAAGACGATCCTCTATAAATGTACCATTCAAACGGTACCGGCGTTGTTGCGTCCCTTTTTAACCAGCAATTGTATAAAGCTGTTCAAATAACTTCGTAAAATTTATATTCGCTTTCAGTTAAATAATAAATTAATGGCAAATTTTATCCAGCTTTGTGAATTTTCACGTTTGATTGAGAATTATATCTTAATCGTAATTAATAAGGACTGATCGTTGATGAGCTCGAACGAAATCAAATCATCGAGGCGACGATTAATTATCCCGGCTTGGCACTATTTTATCCGAAGTCACGGGCCGTTTTTAACCCGTATCGATCATCGGTGGCCAATTAACCCGGCGACGGACCGTCGGTTAATTGGAGCGGTACGCATTGAAACGCGCATCAGGCTGGGACAGGCGTGTCGCCCTTCCGGAAATCGCTAATTAGCCGGTAAACTCACTCGACCGATCTCTCGATATCTTGGTCATCAAACGCCACGATTCTGACCGAGTTTCCTGACCACGGTAGAAATCATACGAAACCTATTGTTTCCTGCTGTTCTTGTTAATGTTATGGTCCCATGCTGTTCCGAATGGCTTACAAACAGCCTCATAAATACTTTTAAATTGCTCGTCGATTTTCTACCTTTTTATACATAAAAATTTTAAATTATAATATTAACCTTGAACCGCTACAGTAACGTCTCAATATTGATACTTTTCTTTAGATTAGCAACTTGGAATATCTAAGTCATAACATTTTGTTAATAATTTTGTCCATCCTTCCGGTCACAATTCAATCCGCGAATGGTGTTCCCGGAGCAAAGGATTAATTTTTACGGCATCAAGCCCCGATCGACCGTTCATTCAATCTGCCGCGTTTAAATCGACCAAACTACGTCCCGGGTGCGCCGGGATACGGGTCAATCTCTAAGCAAGGATTATCAATCGTTGCGAGGGCGCCTCTGGAGACGAATTTCGCCGTTCCGTGGAATCTATCCGCGGGCGTAAAAACGAGACAGTTCGGCGCAACAATCTCCCGTCCCTCGCTTCCGGTTCTATTCCCATCGCGTCCGTCGTTCGCGGAGATTCCCGACGTAAACGAGAAGTCCAACGAGCCATTACGTCGGCGTCGCCGGCGACGAGGACTCGCCGGAAATTGGTTGTTTCGATTCCAGCCCGGTCAACGTTCGTCGAAACAACTCGTTCTTTTTATCCACGATCATCGGGGGACTCGTTGCCGAGAACACGAAGAAACGATGACAACGTGTCCTGAAGGAATGCACCGGCTGACGGATCGATTCGAGACTTTATTCGAAGCGTTTTATCGAGATGTTTGGAACCGATTGTGCTTGAGAGCGGATCGAGTTGTTATCTTTATTATTCGAGAATCTGAGCAGTTAACCCTTTTGTAAAGGGCGCGGTTAAAGCTAAGTATCTATCGCTTCAATGTTAAAGCAAATGAAAAAGTCTTGACTGTACAAACTGCGAGAAATGGGGTGGAAGAGCCAAATAGTCGAATAATTGAATAACTAAGAAGCTAAAGAACCTAATGAATAACTGAGAATAACTGATTAGCCAAATACTAAAACAGTTCAAAAGTTAAGCAACTGAATTGAATAAAGGAATAACTGAATTCTGAAAACATTGAATTCGTAAAATGTTTTGACTTTATATTTCGGTGACCGAATTTGTATTTCTATTTCCCGTTTTACGCGATCCTGAATAAAATACCTCGCCAAGAAAACGGTATTTTATAGAATCTTCGATTCTTTCCCTTCTTATTCGCCGGAAATAGTGAATTCCCTTGAAAATTGTCGAAAATTTAAATTTAACGTTCGAGAAGTTCGATATAAGAGGAGACGACTTCATTTTTCCGTACCCTCCACACTTGTTCTATAATAGAATTTAAAATTGTCTCCGAGGCGGGAAACTCTTCTTTGGTTTAACGATATGGTGATTCTATCGAATTTATTTCTATTCCTTCGCCTCCTTCTTTCCCTCCAACGATCGGACGATTCGAGATCGATTGTGTCTGCAAATTTGTAGACACTCGAAGAAATTGATTTCATGAATCCTTCAAAATCGAAGAATACTTTTTAAGAAACAGGTGATATCGCTGAAATTTGAGAGATAGTTTAATTTCGCGAGATATAACAATTTGTAAAACGTCCGGGAGGAAAAGCCGCGCATTTTCCTATCTTGAAACCGCAAGATTTCGTATTCTTTTTTTCCTCTCGCTGCTCGTTTCAGACAGTTTTTCGCGGCAACAAATTGCAACGGAGACTAATTCTTGATGAAACTCGTTCATCTTGCTCTGCAATCGGACGAGAAAATGCAGAACGCTGCAAATGGAACGGGAACGAAACCAACCCCTGACGGGGAACGAGTTTTACTCATCAGAACTGTAAATTCAGTAAACGGCGAACGTAAAACGTTGAAAGTAACGTCATTGTAATCCGTGCCTCGCAGTTAACGAATTACGTGCGACGATGACTTAATCGTCGCTGGTGATTAAAAGCGTTAGTACCTAAACGGAAGATTGGAGAAAGTGCATCTATCAAATTTTGCAATTATTGCAAGTTAGCAACTTTGGGATATTGTATCTTTAAGGAACTTAGAAACTTCGGAATATTATATTTTCCGAAATTTAAGGACCTACACCCCACAAAGTATAAATTAGAAACGAAAGGATTAAGTGCGCAACGTAGCAAAGATAAAAAAAGAAGTTAAGAAGGTACGAGCTTAGTAAATCATCCGGGAGTTACGAAGGATGGTGCATAAAGCGTTAATTTATCATCGGCGAAGGCAACGATACGAGCTTCCTTTTTTGCGCCCCTCCGTACACGACGACATCATTTGTCTATGTTGACAAGCACTCGTGAGCATAGTCATTAAAGCGAGGAGTAACGAGTATTTGTCGTGTGTGTCGGTGATTCAACGAGGACGTTGCATAATAACGTTGGAAGAGGGAGGCGGGGGTCGCAGAGTTTCCCTTCAGGATCTCTGTGTCCTGTCTCCTCTCTCTCTGTCTTCGAGCCCTCGCAATCAAGAGAACGAGCAGGAACTAACCGGGGAGAAACCGTGGCACGGCTCGTTGACAACGGCGTTGATCTGCATCTTGTTTGAGGATGAACGATCGAACGTTCCGTAAACATGCGGAAATTCGTTGGCCGTGATAACGCATCCCTGCCGTTCCCCTATAATCCATTCGGGGAACAGTAAACGCAACTTCAATTGTATCCTGTTTATCGATCGATCGAATCGGTCCTTCATCCTTCATCCCCGGTGCCGATTGTCGGAAGGGTATCGATATCCGAGGAATTAAGGGAGGAATTGAAATAGTATCTGTGGGGGGAAATGGGATAGACTGAACGTGAATTTTCCAAGGCGTTTAAAAATCTCATTTTTTGGTTAAAGGTTACTACAAATTTTCCTATCTCTTGTTTAAACGAATATTAACCCAACTGCATAATAATGTGGTAATTTCCCCTAGGATAGACCATGATGCTAGACAATGTACTACAGCGAAATGGAAGCGGGGGGATAAATGACGAGTTTCATTTCCTATTGGACATAGGACCTAACTCATATCACGTGTAGATTCTCACGGTAGCGGGAGAGTAATGTGACATGTTGTCCCTCGCACGGGAATTCAGTTGACAACGATGTATAGTGGTCAATGGTTACGCTTCAAATTTTTATACAGAGTGACGTAAACTTGCAATTATTTTGTTTTTTATTATTTTAACACCCCATGATAATTTGGATAATTTGATAAAAGCGAAGCGTTAATTTTCACACGGGATTAAAGCAAGGATAACGCAAAAAGAGCATCGCGTCTTATGTAATTACCGACAATTGAAAAGCACCGTCCCGTTAAATACGAAAAGGGGTTAATTGATCAGATTACACGGACCTATAATTTGCAATAGGCTACTGCAATCAACTCGATTTCGCTGGCTTTCAGTACTTAGCAGCCTTTCCGATTGATCGTGTATTTGATCAGCTGCAGGCAAACCGGAAATAGAGATGCACGTATTTACGCGTTTCCGTTTGAAAATTTCGGACGAAATGACCGGGCGTTTGATACCGTCCAAATAACTGCCGTTTAAACGCAATTAATACCCATTAAATTCCGCTTCTAATTAAAAACATTCAATCTATATTTATTAATATCAATATCCTTATTCTGTGAAGGTCTCAAGTATTATCCTTTATTTTATTTATTCTCACAGAATCCTAAGTTTTCCTCTGAAACTAAGAAATTCTACTTAATATCATAACGTTCCAATAACAACGCAATAAATTCTTCTAAAAACAAAGGATATGGTAACAAAAAATGTTGAAATTCGAAGGACCGATTAATAAGGTCCTCGAAAGAATCCCGAAAGCCGAAAGTTCCGTCCGTTCTAATTGGCAGAATTCTAGGCCGGGAAACTTATTTAATATCGAGCCGTTCGAACTTGAATTCCACCCCCAGTCGAATGACTTATTTCCCTAGAAACCGGCTGAGTTTCACCACCGACATACTTTCCCCGATGGTTCGAGTATCGCGTTACCGCCGACTTATCTTAATTTCGAGCCGACCCTCCGAGACTTTCCAGTCCGTTTCCACGGACGGAGCAGCGGATTCTTTCGACCCTTGCGCGCCGGTTGCACGATCTGTCTCCTTTTTTTCTCGTATCCTGACCCAGGTTTCCGCACAACTGCGAGCTTTTAAAGACCGTTAACAGGAACGGCAGTGGTTTCGGGGGCGTTCACCTAAATCTTTGCTCTATCGAGTGGAAAATCTCGGCTGATCACCAAATGCATCCACCTCGACCGAGAATATAGAAAGATAACGTTCGGCTCGCACTAAATTCCCATTACCTTGGCAGAATAAAAATTCCTCTAAAGATTTTACGCGTTTAAATTCGTTTATCAAAGAGTTGACACGGTTCGTCGATTTTATCTGCTTCAAAAGTGAAACGTTAAGGAAATTCGTTCGAAGTGTATCGACGGAACGTACCAGGCCGTCTATGGACCCTGCGAAGGGTGCTCGACGTTTCGAATTCGTTGGATTTTTCGAATAAAAAGAAAAAAAAAAAAGAGGCGGTCAGAATATTCGTATCGGGCCAGTGAAAAATTCCAGCTGGCAAACCCTGGAGAAATACACGGAGAGTAGAAGAGGATATTCAACGTGCCAGGGCTGGATACGGTTGTCTTTCAAGTATTCTACTTTATGATCACCGTTGTAGAAGAGCTTTGAACACATTGGTACCATTACGTTGTAGCCAGAGGCATGAGGAATCTTCGTATTTCCGATAATATACAAATGATCGGAAAAATGGAACGCGAGGGACTCGTAGTTATTTGTGCCTACGTTGTAACAAGGAGTGAAAGGCAAAGTGTTATTAACCCTTTATGTGGAACTCTGGGATGAAAGGTCAGATTTCTGTCCTAAATTCCATATTTTATTCCAAATGTGGAAAATTCGAAGGAGTCATTTTGTAATAAAATTATTTGGAAAAATTTGCCAAATCTCGGCCCAAAACTTGAAAAAAATATTATCAGAAAATGGTATTAATTTTTAACCCTCCTTAAATAATAACTGCAAGTGTGAATAACAGAGATTTATAACACGCGCTTCGAAGAAGAGAATTATTTATGCTATGCCAATCAACGGTGCTAATGAAAAGAAGAAAAATCTTAATAAATCAGTGTACCGACCGGAAACCGCGGGTAAAAATCATTTGCCCGCTTTTTTCTATCTCATTAGCTCCCCGCCGCGTTTCAACGCTAATGAATAACTGGAAAACACACATCGCGATCCTTTACACGTTGATTTTCAGCCGCATATGATTAATTATCCGAAGGTTGCCAGATAAAATAGTTCCAGCCAGCATTTCGCAGTCCTGAGGAATATTAATAACCGAAAAAACGATGACGAGGTCGGAAATCCGGGACACGGTTTCGATTCGCGATAACGTTGTCTCTGCGAAGCTGCCTCTAACCCGGTTCTACCAGGCTCCAAGAGGATCGTGGCAATTAGGCGAAAATCGTCGAGCCAAAGCCCGAACTGCCTTCAGATTAATCCTTCGGGATAATAACGTGACCCCTCGGTTCCCTGTATCCGCAGGGATAACCGTTCGATTTTTGCCCGCGAGATAAGGTGTTCTTGAATTTCTTTATCTTCGTACAAATTTCCAAAAAATGGAGAATTCGAGAGATTCTCTTGAAAGGTAACTTTTCTTCAAGAATGCACTATTTCTTCAAAGAGGGTCAATATTGTACCTCTCTCTGGCTATTGAAAGCATTGTAATTCATACCTGCAACGTATCTGTGATTTCTTTCAATTCGTACTCGCAATATTTTTCTCTCTGTGTTCTATTTCTATTTCAACGGTATTCTATCAGAAAAATGAAGATCGTATAAATTTGAAAAATAAACCTGCCGTTCCTGATCTTCGAGGTTCGGAAAATAAAGTTGTTTTGATTGAAAGTGGAATCAATTTCGAGCGATCCAATTTAAAGTATATGAAAATAAAATTTCAAAAAGTTTGTGAAATATTTATTAATTTACGGATTATGGAATTACCTTTAATCACCGGTGGAGAAAGAATAATTGGTAAAAATGTGTATTTGCATAAAAATCCGGTTCACTGGTAAATATCAGTGTAATCTGAAATTTGGCTCACGATTCCGTGCGCGTATCAAAATTATTCAATAAAGACCGAAATCGACAATCGATTTTCGAGTAATATCGACTTCAATCGGAATCGGGTATCGTCCTGATATTATCCAGTGCGAACGTTGCCTACTGAATAAAGCAAGATGCATAAACCAGGGAGCAGGTAATGCGTGTGCCACCGGTGCATTCGTGATTTATACCCGTGTGCACGAGCTCTTGCATTTCCGGTGGCGCAGCCGGTAGAAATGGCATCTGTTACCATTATCGTAGCGCGAACTTCCGCTACGGAAACCGTCGTCGAAACGGTACGACATTTCCATTCTTTTTCCCCATCTCTTTTCCTTCTGAAGTCGACTTAATCCTTCCTTGGAACCGATTATTCAGCAAACGAAGCAATCGTGTGTAATTAAACTGGTAATTGTTAATTAGTACCTCAACACGTAAGTCGTGTGTGGTCGAACACACTTTAATTACAATTCCTAAGGCTTCTGTCGATTAATTTTCTAAGCAATATCCATTCTTTTATTAATTATTTAATTATATAAAATTTGTTACATTTAATTGCAATCTCCCTTCTAAGAAAAATAAATTCTAAAAATTGCCAAAAATACCCTTTGGAGGCAATCTAAGTACCCAAGTGAATTTTCAAATAGTTGTCATAACGAAAAATACAATTTAATCCAGTAAAAAATCTTGACACCCCTGTTAACACTGCAGAAACCCAAACAGCCGTCTTTTTCTCGTGTCGTCTCTAATAAATTTGATCGCGTACCGTGATAACGTCTGTGATCGCACAAAATCCAAGCTTTTTCGGCATCGAATCGATAACAATATCGTTAGCGGCACCGTTACCCAACTTCATCCTTTATCCAGAGGAATTTCCCGGGCAAGGAAAACCGCAACGAACCTGCTCAATGTTTCCGCGAGCCGATCCTCTGGATTTCCATTACAATTTGTAACTTCCAACCCTCCGCGCACGCACCGACGGAATATTAACCTTTCGCGACTCTTAGCGATGATTAATAGCGTGGCCCGCGCGACACGTTCGTTCGCACAAAAGAAAATTAAAAATGCCCGGAGAATCGTCGATTCGATGAATCATGAACCGACTTATATTCTCTGAAACGTGCCATGCATTCAGTTATTTCCCAGCCATTCTTCAAAAAAAAAAAAACAAGCGAGTGAGAGAGAGAGAGAGAGAAAAGAGCCGATGAAATATTAACACGTCAAAACGTTGAACGAGATTTTTTTCAACGCGAAAAATAACAAAAATGAATTATTAGTGGAATCTCTATATTTCCTTCTTTTTCCTTTATTTAATAGTTTTGTGTGCTATGTTCGTCAAGCGTTATTATTGTTAAATTATAATGAAAAATTTTCGACGAAAGAATCGAGTTAATCGAGATCTGATTTCGTAAATCAATTTTTCATTTCCAAATTGAACGTTCGAAAATACGAGGGTTAAAAATAGATTCAATTTTGATCAGATCCACGGTGGGGTCTAATAAATCCGCTCCAAGGTTCATAAAACGGGTCAAGAATTCGGAGATACCAGGGGCCGGGTCGGAAAGAACCGCGTTCCTCGGATGATAACATTCCAAGATATCAAAATCGCACGACTAATTTCGTCCAAGAAATTTGCACCGAGTCAGGCCACCTAACACGACAATTAATGGTTTCTACAAAGGCGATCGGGACAAAGGGTGTCTTCCGTCTCGTAATTCAATCTCGGTATTGTTCGACTCGAGTTATCTCGCGTGTCATCCCTCAACGTATGGACAATGGTCGAGAATTCGGCATTAAAGATCCCCCCCTCGTGCTTCCGGTCACCGGCATTACTCAAACCCGAGCCAAGACCAATTGCTCGGCAAACAAGCCTTCAAGGCTTTCCAACGAACTTTCTTCGAGCAATTAGTTTCTGCGACTGACGCTGCCTTCTTTTTCGTTCCCACACGTTTCCTTCCGTCTCTCTCGTCTTTTTTTTTTTCACCCTCATCGCGCTGTGGTTGGTTTTGTGATTGCGAAAAGAAAAGATTGATTGTTCCGTTGGCTGAAGAAAAATCCTCGGCTCTGAGGTATTTATCTGAACAGCGACCGCCCTCATTTGCCCCGGTCATCGCATTTAACAACTTCCACGTTCCTTGATTTAATATATTTTTTTCAAACTGTAATTCTTGCGATTAATTTTGCAGGGAAATTCATCGAAACGGTTTGTTAGTGGAAGACTCTATTTTTAATGTCAAATCTTGATCGCACTTTTATCACTCTGGAAAAGGTTACAACTGTAGGGTGCATCACGAGTGTAGCTCGATATTGCAGGACAAGGGGTTAATGACATAATTTTGTACGAAATAATTATAAAGGCAGTTTATTTGGAAGAAGAATTGAATTGAAATCATTCGACGGGAAAAATCAAGGAAAGACGTCGACAAAAGAGCGATAACGTGATTCTCTCTAATTGCTCTTTGAACTATTAGGATCGCGTTACCTTGTTTCGTCTAATTAGTCTGAGTCGCGTTAGCGCCACCGGCGACCCGATTTTAATTGAATAAACGTCAGATCAGATATCGTCGCAGATATCGTAGCAGAAATGAAGAAATTACGAAAAATATCGCTATTACCTTCCGTGATCCTAATTATCACGTAACGGGGGACTTTCGCGAACAGAGTTGTTCGAAATAATCTCGTGTAACACGCGCGTGCAACTATTAATTGTACCCTAAATAGTAACGCGTGTTCTAAATGGATGCAGAACGAAACACGTCGAGGAGAATTAACAGTGTCCGACCGCGTGTAATTATTCAACGGCATGCCCGCCGGTGGAATATTTTGCCGAGAGTTATTGTAACACGTAACTGATACACCTGTAACATTAATCTGATCCCTCGTTGGATACGCAAATTGCTAAACCAACACCGTTAAGACCATGATAATTAGCTGCATCCGATTCTCTGTTATATACGCACGTGTCCACGCGTGCAACGTACAAAGAAAACACGTGCAGGTGGGTCAGAATGACTTTACACCTTTGAAATTTTGAATAACTTTTGAAACAAAACTGTATAGAAAATATTTAAAGAACGCTACACGGTTAATTAGCAAGGTGCAACTTTCACAAACTGTAATCCAATTAAACAATAAAGTTACGATTGCAGGTGATCGAGTAACCTTAAATTCGATTCGATCGTTAAAATCACGGCAACAATGTTGCGTCGCGTGTATGTTATTAATTAATTATTTCGATAGCGACGAGCACGATGGATAAAAAAGAAATTTCCATAAGGGAGCGCAAATTAATGGACGGAGCAACAGTTGATGCGAGCTGAATCAACCTCTTTACACGTCTCGATCGAGGCCAACGAACGATATTCAATTACACAGGCTAATTAACGCGAGTTCCGCGAGGATTATCGTGTCATCGATTTCCAGGTTCGTTAGCTGCAGTGATTCTGTCGTGGTTACGGGGTCGAAATCGTTCCTTTGTACGAGACCTCCTTTGCCTCGAATCTATTTGATCGGTTGAACGACGATTCTAACCCTCGTTTAACGTTCGCCATTGCCTCTTGGGGGATCCTGTTATCAACCTCCGTTACACGGATAAGCCACTGTTCTAATCGTCTCCGAAAGCATCCCGAACTTCCGTTATCGTGTTAAGAAAAATTTTCTCAGAAATCCTGGCGCCATCAATTTATTCTCGAACGATTTTATAACCCATAATACATTCTACTAAACATTTCTGTTGGAAGTATTAAGAGCTCGCTTACTTTTTAATTCGATACCACAGATCCGAATTTCGAATTAATAATGGAAATCCAATAGCGTTCGTCGACGATATTCAACTGATACCCAAGGCTTTTTGATTTTAAACCAGAGACGATATAAAATCAAATTTTTATCCTACTTTTATAATAAATAACTCAAACTGTTAAGATAGTAATAAAAGTATGATGTACACACGGGAGTTTAATTACAAATTTTATACTCTAATTAGTGCAACCTCTGCGCCAAATGATACAATAATACTTAATTATCGCGGTTAACGAAATATTTGTTTTAAAAAACCGTTCCAGATTCCCAGGCTCGGTCCGCGTTTTCATAATAAAAGTTTAAGCGAAAGCATGTTAAACGTTGAAGCTTTTCTATTGAAATCGGTCGCCTGCGAGGAAGATTAAATGAAACACCGTTCGCTCTGAATACCTACAAAGTACAAAGCGAAAAGAATCACGTACGAAGGGACGGGCGGGGGGGGGATATGGCGGTGAAAAAAGAGAGGAGTTGGTTGCGTATTTACAGGGAGCAACATCGAACGATCCATGAATATGTAACACCTTTGATTTCCATTTTCGATGGGAACAGCCACGAGCCTCGTGGATTTTAACCATCGAAATAGGCTTTACGCGAAGTGAATCCATCCCAGACCAACGATTCATCGTTGCTGGAATAAATTTCGCCCGTCACCCCCCTCAAAGACACCGATTCGTCCCTCTTTTATCTCAACCCCTTCCTCGATTCCAGAAAAGAAGAACAAATTCTTCTTGGAGGCGTCAAGAAAGCTCGCTGAAATATCGTGGCCATTAATTGGCAGCCCTTTCGTCACGACCGTTCCAACGTTAAACATCCCTGAACGTTTTTAACCAATTAATAATACACGAAACGCTTCGACTTGTTAACTCGCTGAAGTTTGTTCGATCAGTTTACGACATTTAATCAATTCGGTCGGTAAATTGGTAAATTAACTAATTAACCCATCGGCTAATTAGGTAAGTAATCAATTTAACCCTTTAACGGTGAAACATCGATAATTGAAACCTAATTGGTTACCGTATTCTATTTCTAATTTTATTACAACCTTGCTATTATTTCGAATAAATATTTTTATTAACTTTAATCGAAATATCGTTAAATCTTTCCTGTGCTTCGGACCCTTTACTGTTCAAAGTTCTTTTACGACTTCCTTTAAAAAAGAAAGAAAACTTACCCATCGTAATTTATGATAAAGTTCCCGCGCGATCGCGATACTTTGTAGAATCATCTATTAAAATTTTACTTCCTCATAGAACCATAAATTTCGCCATTTTCTGCAGTTCCAGAAGTGGATACATTAAAGGGGAGAAAGGGGGAGGGAGCGATTCGCACGCTTTCAGAATCTTTTTGGCGATTCGCCAAACGTTATCACGCTAACGTTTTTTGATCGCAGGAGAGCTCATCTCGCTAACCGTTAAGTGGTTGTCAGGGATGTTTAAATCATGTTCGCTTCGATTACCCTCTTGAACGAGCAAGCGTAAAAAACGGAATGACTAATGACCACCCCCCTCCCCCGTCCCTTTAGTTATGGGCTGCTTTATTCAATCTTTCGCTATCGAACTGTCCACACGATACGACAGAAAAAGAATTAAATTTAGAATTAATTAACACTTCGGCTGCCACGCTGCAGATAATAAAACTTTCCTTTGGCAATAATTATTCGTCATTTAAAACGTCTCATAGGAATATTTTCAACCAAATAAACGAAATTCCTAATGGACACCCAAGTGTCACCCATGGGTGACGTGGCGATCAAAGCGCTAATGCGATTCAACCTTGGTTGACATACGGTTAAAAGTGAAAGCAACAATTGTTAGTACCTTCGAAGAAAGCAAAGAAAGAATTTTGTTTAAAAATACCAAGGGAAGAATAAATTTCAAAAAATCGAGGCACCCATCGCTCGTTGCCCAAATTTAAACGACGAATTCGTCAATAACCGAGCAATTACACAGAATCTTCATCAACACTTCGAGACCCGGATCGTTCACGAAAAACAGAAAGGTAAAAAAACTTTAATATCCTGGTGGCAACTTACCTGCCAGCCTGGCTACCCCTCGGAGAGTCGAGAGGGTAAAAGTTCGGAAGCTCGTCGGGAACTCGTGTCTCGGCAAATATTTGACCCGATCCTCCCGATGCTAATACAGCAAAAGTCCCCCGGGACGAGAGCGCGGGGAGAGGCGGAGAAGTCGGGCGAAGAAGCAACGTTCACGGTTCAAGACGTAAAAGCAAACTGTGAGAACGGGTCGAAGAGTCGAGTTTGTATCCGTCGTCGATCGGGACGTTTGACGACGATTACGTGCGAGAAACTTTGCCCGGCACAAAGTTTTCGTCTCCGATCGAATTCGACTTCGCGAATGGAACTAGTTTCCTAAGGATTCCTTCAATCCTTGTTACTCGTTATTCGATTACAACGTGTGAATCTACTTATTCCGTTTCTAACACGATTCCTTTTTATTGCAAACTAATTCTGATTTTTCTGAATCGCGTACGACTTCTGTTAGGTGAGAGAAGGTATAGGGGATGAATTATGTTGTTGGCTGTTTTATTTGGTTATGTACCTTAGGGAATTTTGCGACAGGCTCTCCCTAGGCTCTCCCAAGACTGAAGACAAATGGCGGGGAACTTTTCCCTCTAACTTTCCCCTTAACCAGATTTGACCCTATCAAAATTAAATTCGTTTTCTACTCAAATATAATTTATAATTCTAAATCATGGCTATGACAATTGAATTTTCATAAAAACCTGCTACTCGTGTTATTAAAAACTCTTTTATTTATTTCTGTGAATAATAAAAACAACGAAGTATTATGGAAATATAACACAAAACTAGTTAAAAATAAAATTACTATCAAACGAAGTTTGTGCAATGAAAATTGTAGAAATTAGAAGACCATTCCTTTTTCTGGCCGAAAAAATTGTTCGATTTTCATGGTGCACAATCTTTTCGAGGCATTCTGTACACGGGTTCGCGTTCTCTTTTTTTCATTCTATTTGAGAAGGGGGTTGAATTCGAGCACCGTGTCTTCGTTCGTATTCATTTATTGGAGCCAAGCCAAACTATTACGTTATACACGATGAATGAAGTAAATTGTTCGACCAGCTTTACCTTGCTGCCGGAGTTTTTTTCAACCGGCCAAATAGATTAGCCTGTTAGACGAGAGCTCTCGTTTCGTGTTATTTTTCCAAGCTGTCATTGCGCCGCCGTTAATTAACAAAATATTCACCGCCGCTTCGAGCGGGTCTTCCCTTTGAATGCGCCACTTCGGTCAGCTTCCTTTTAATAAGCTCTCAAATTGTATTAATTTCGCGAGACTCGATATTCCAAAGATTCCATTTTTTCAATTCTCTAAAATAAGCAAGAATCGTGACGATCGTGGATCTGAATAATTTTACATATCAAAAGATCGCGAATTTAATTATCGATATATTAATTGCCCATAGGTCAGCGATTTTATCTCTGGTTGTCAATCGCGGACCAAAGGATAATATTTTAATTTTCATAAATTAGACCAACAACGATGTGCACGATTAATCAGGTCAATGGCTTCGATAAAATCTCCCATCAAAGACATCGTTCTCTCAAAAGTGAAAAAACTCGAAACCATGCCTCCTTTTTTATTCCCTTTCGCCTCCAAAAACTGCCTCAAAGAGACACTTGCTGTTCTCTATTTATATCCAGATCGAACCGCACGTGGGCGGTGCATTGTTCAATCACAGTCGATTAAACAACAGAGACCCATCCCCGTCGATTAAGGGGTGGGTACAGGCCAGTGTCCTTAACGAATCGATTTGGACACGGTTGGAATCGTTAATCCATCGAATTCACTCGACGGATCGGTTCGAATCGATCGACTCGCCTGCAATTAACGCGACGAGGATCGCAGGATCCTCGATCCGCGTGATTCCTTTATGAACGAACACCCTGTGAATTAGGGGTGTTTAGAAAAAGTGGAAAAATATAAAATTTTCCTCATTAAGCTTCTTTGATCTCATTAACTCGACAAAGAACACCTACTCTTTTGCCTAGGTCCAACTTTTTCTGTGTCGAAGAAACTATACGGTGTTTCGAATTTTCTAATTCGTAAAAACTTCGAGGTATCCGCAGAACACTCGGGAACTTTACTCTTGAACCGAGTAAAAAGTGCATACCAACACGCCTTCCTTACGAAGCACTATCTCCATAGCGGTAGCGCACCTCTTCAGCTTCCCCCTAATTGAGTTTCTTCGACCTTCCTAACACAAATATGCTCGTGTACTCAGGGAACACTCGCGAGCCCCTATCATTTGCCTCCAAAAACTGAGTAGAGAACCATCCAGCCCCTTAAAACCCTCCTAAATGTTTCCATAGAGAACAGGTTCATAAGCCACCCCCGTGTACACTCGGGCACCCTTTGTCTTCAAAAATTGAATAGACGATCCCTAAAATCTTCCCCAAAAGAGACGTATACAACCACCGGCGAACACGTACGTGCACTCATATACTCATAACCCCAGCTCGTTATTCAGAAACCTAATTTCTCGAGTCATAAGTCTTATCGTACCGTTAAACACTTCTATGGGCGATAAAAGCATAGATCACTGCCATAACCTTCGTCCTAATAAATGTCCAGCCGTGTACCCCCAGTCTGCTTCTACGAATCCCCTGACTCGGGGAACCGAGTGGATGATCATCAACAGCTTCGTAAAATCTTGCCGAGGGCTCTCGCGAACAAAATCATAGAGGTTCCCCCATGGCTCTCGTTTCTGTTCATAAAGGTGGTCCAATAACAAGGCACCATCAAGCATTAAGATCGATGCGCGATAAAATCAGCCCGTCATGCGCAGACGGACGGCGACCGGGCTCGAAGGAAAAAGTATTCTTTGAGAAAGGAAAATTCAACTCGCCAGACGGGCCGGATCTCGTCCCCGGCTGCTCGAATCCCATAAACAACGTCGAAAACACGTTCGGGTTCGATCCGTTTTCCTGGATGACGCATCCTGCGGGCTGCGATTCGCAACACCCTGAGATGTACACCTTTTCACCGGGAAGAGGAGACGGGGTGAAAAAAAAAAAAGAAAGAGAGAGAAATCCCATTATCGGCTGTGCGTGAAACATAAATGGAGCGACTCGCGTAATAGATAAGCCTGAGATGGCGAATAATTTTCTTGCGAGTGACAGATCGCGAGGCCGGCCTTTTCTCGTTTGCGTATCGATGATGAAATATGAGCCCGTTACGTTCGATGAACATCGTGTTTTTCGAGCTTCCGTCGATGTTTTCCTCGTAAGAAAGGCGGACGAAAAATCGATATGCTTATTTATGATCCTGATCTCGTCTATGGATGCGAGCGAGCTTGACTTTTCTGAGAAAAATGGCAATGGGCGGGATGGGGGTCTCGTCTTATATCGGAAAATTACTAGACGTTATGGTTGGACACTGGACTAGGCTGATTACACTAGTATTCTATCATTTGACCTATACTTTGAAGTTACTAGGGTATTCTCATTACTCAGTTACTGTGGGAAATCACATTTTCTAAGAAAAATAGTAATATTTTCCATTACTACACATTTCCCTAAGGAAATGGCAATGTAAAACCATCCACCCTATATTAAAAAGTTACTAGATTCACAAGGTCACTATTAAATTTCCCCTAAGGAAAATAAAAATCTATACATCAACTTAATTCACATTTTAATGATTGAATTAATAACGAGGGACAAGATTAAACCCAATTATTTCGAACAATAAATACCCCGGTATTATTTGCTATAAAATGTTTAATTTCGCTAAAGAAAACACGAGTTTACGAGTTTATTTACCAGGAACAGAGTTACAAGCGGTTTGTTGGCTGCAACAAAACACATGCTCCAACAAACACGAAAAACAGACGGGTAGTAAGGGGTGGTTTTCATGACTCTTAAACAGCCGACAAACCCTTAAGACGTCGCTTGTCGGTCGCATTAAAGCTAGTCGAGCAAACATATGCGCTAAATGGCCTACCATTAAACCCTTTTTTCTTCCGACAAATTTATAATTAGTTCACTTTAAAACCATTTCACGTTGTGAGTTCTAAACGACAATCAAACTTTTCATAAACTAATTTAACAATTGTCGAACTAGACAGAATTTTTTTCAGTTTTCATTCATTTCTGCAAGGTCTCTGCAGAACGGAAATAGAATTTTCATTCGTTCGAGGTCGAATTTAATTCGTCAGAATGTTATTTCTGATGGAAAGGGAAACAAGAGAGGAAACGACGATATTGGAACGTAAACGATATCGAACGGTACGCGTGGTTCTTCTTCTTCTTTTTTTCTTTTTGCGCGCGCGAATTAGAAAACAAAAGAGGAAACAAAAAGAATAAAACGGTGGATCGAAAAAGTTTCTCGATGAAGTAGCATCAAGACAAAGGTATTCCAGTGACCCGATTCAATCGTTGATGTTCCCGTTCGAGGAAAAACTTGAAAACGTGTCCTTCGAAACAATAGGCGCACTCTTTTAAGCATCTCGAAGAGCGTTTTCTATCCTCGAACGAGGACTCGACGGGGCCTTCGATCAGGCAAAATAATCCGGGTATCCCCGATCGTATCCCTCCCTCCCCCCCGGCTATCGATTGGTCGTTCAATCAAGCGATTATTTGAATAATCGAACGGCTCAGCCAATGAATATTTGGCGGGGAACGTTTTCAGATAGGCTTGTTCTGTTGGAACGCATAAATATCTGAATATCGAGTGTATTCTGTTGCCTTCAAGGTAGGATGTTTGAAATATCTCCTGGAAAAATTGACTACCTTTGATATCAAGGGTGACTATGGACTGTCATCGTCAAAAACCTATTAAGGGTGGCTACGGTCACTATTGTGTATCGAAGGTGTCGACATTCGACGTAAGTTATTTGAATCTAATCTAAAATTAATGATTGAGTGCAAAGAAGGAAACCTTGAAAATTCTTAAAAATACGAGGACGACTGATGGTAGCAAAAGTTATTTCAAACAATTTACCGGTTTAGTAACAGGGTTAATTGAAGAATCGAGACGTTTCGCGGGGAAGGATTGTAATAAACGGAATTCGACTAGCGACCGATCAAAGGTAATTCTAATTCGCAAATTACAAGGGGTTACAGCCCCGGGTCACGAAAAGGTGTCGGTTTTAAAGCCACCGCCAGCTCCGCAGAATTAATCCGTTAAACCCACGGGACGACGGAGAACGAAATTAGACGGAATTAATTCAACAAATTACACCCTCCTCTCTTTTTCTCCCTTTCTCCTCGTTCCAGCGAATTGATTATCCGCGGATCTTCCCCCCCGACTTTTTCAAGACTTCAGGAACTATCCGATAGTTGCGAGAAATATGGAAATCTCGTTAACGTTCCTTATTTTACCCTTTCGTTCGATTAGAAGTTGAATTATTTAAATTAATGGAATTGATTCGTAAATGAAGAAGGTAATTAATTAGAGTAACCAGAGAAATAAGTAAATTGTCAATGAAGTCACTTTATCGAACGTTCAAAATATCACAAGTCATTTGACCCATCTTGCAACTGATAATTAATTTTTAATTTATAATTTCAAGACATTTCTCCAAAAATAACTAAATACAATACTTTGCAGAGTGCATAGCATAATCCAAATTCCAGCAGCGATACTCTTGTGTTCGATGAGTAATTTTCGACTTAATCCCTATACACTAGATAAGCACACGCGTGTTTAATTATCCGAGCCACCTCCGTTCTACCTGCTTCGGATAATTGGTGCTCTACCAAATTCCGTATCCTTTAATACCGTTGCGAATAAATAGTTCGCTTTAATCAAAATGAACGATTATCAAACTCCAAAAATATTAACGTTTATCAACCCAGAGTTGTTATATCTTTATCAATCGACCTGTACAATTCAATGACAAATATATAAACTGTTCGAGGGATTAAATTTCCCGAAGAATCCTCGACTGGTTTAAGGGAGTAAGGGAACGAGTAAGTTTCTTGTTGGAAATTAGTTATGCCCGATGAATAAAAGAAAGCGACGGGTAATGAGAGAATTTGCAATTCACCGGAACTCCGAGGCCCCGCTCTTAGACGTAGAAACGGAAAAGATCGTAATTATGAGATGAGCGACGTTGCAAATCAGCTTCCGTTTGAAAACTACGTGGAAAAACTTTCGGTTGTCAGGGCAAATGAGATTCGAAGAGAATCGAATCGATCCCTTGTGATCGACCATTGCAAAACACGCTATTTCCAAAAATAGAAATTTTGTCAATTTTACAGACTGAGAATTATGCTATTAATATTCTTTTCTCTTGCAAATTTATTCACTTTATATCGTATTTTCGATCTCCGGAAATGAATGGTCAATGACGTGGAAATCTGTCTAATGATAATTGGTTGTTTCGTGATTAAACAATAAACATTTTATTTTCCCCGCGAATTGCGCGAAATTTTCGGTTTAAAAGATTTGTTTGCATCGTCGCGTGTAATTAAATATTACTATTGGCGTGATCCGTCAGCATTATTTAATAATAATGACCCTCATGAATACGTCGCGATCAGGATTTAATGGTGCGTTAGTATGGTTAATATGTTATTAACGGGGCCATTTATTCTCCAATATTCATGAGTGTTTCCTAGAAATTGTGAAATTTTAATAAAATTCTCCTCGAAATTACTTTGAAGTATTTATGATCCAAAATTATAATATCAATACGTTCGTATCTCTTTTTTTTTGGTAAATTATTAAAAATAATAGTCAAATATTTGAAATAAGGAATAAAAATATAGGAAAAATATAAATAGAAAAATAGCATCTTGAATATTTTTTTACTCTATTTTATGCTTCTTCCTGACCGAATCGAAAAGCCCCCCACTTCGTCCTAATAAAAACTAACAAAGGTCTGATCTTGTTCTCAAATTTGACGTCGGTTTGCAAGAAAAATCGATACAGGACGCGTTGCTCGAGGAAGCTTTTCTGCTCTGCGTGTTACAGAACGAAAAAGAGAAATGGGGGAAAAAGAGAAACGACACGGAGTCCGATGGTAGGATGGTTTAAACAACGACAACGAAATCGTTTCACCGTGAAACAGTTTAGCCGGTCGATGTACGGCCGATTCACGAAACGGGTCGGTATATATATATATATTTTTTCTTTTTTTTTTTTTTCGTTTTCCAACTCAACGACTCGCAGAATGCGCTTTTCACGGGCCACTACAATCGAAGGGGTTCGATATATTAATTTCGACACGCCACCCCCGTGTTTCTCTTTCGCGATGCAATTTCCATTCGATACATTAATCCGTTCGGGACGAAAGATTCTTTTTTTTATGAGACAATCATTCCCCAGGGGATATTGTTTTCTGACCCTTCGAAATTTCGTTAATTTTTACCAAGATAAAAACTTACACTAAACAACGTATACCATTATCCACCCTTGTATTTAACTACGAAAGCGTCAGCCTATTATGATAATATTTCATTAAAAGAAAAAAATATTGATAACAAACAACTTGCAAGTTCTAAATTTGTTAAATCTTCTAAACGACTTCACGACAGAGTATTCCCAGGAAAAGCACTACGGCGAGAGGTGCTTTAATTAACTGCAAGAACTAAAACAGGTCGTTGATGGGTTAATGGCACCTAAAATTCTTTGCTAATCGCGCGTCGGATAAAAAGGAAAAAATCGAATACACCTTCCAATGGGATTAACCGAAAGAAGAGTAAAACGCCGTGTTCCATCTCGAACCGGTCCCTTTAGAGCGGCCGTAACGCAACAATTAGGAAATCTAATTTCCTGTCCCGGCGCCCCTTGCCTCGCGAGGGACGCAGAGTGGTGTCAAGGTGCACTAGACTGTGCCAACTTTCGAGCTCGCAACGAATGATAGGGTAAAAGGGCAGGCGGGTACGCGAATAAGGGCGTGTAGAGCGCGCAAAACAAAACAGAGAAGGAAAAATAAAAAGGAGGCCGCCACCGAGTGCCTACTCATCGTCCACGCAAACACAACCCCCGTAGCGCGACGCGAGTTTACGCGCTTCTATTTCCTATAATTGATACCGTGTCCCTCGAGTTTTGTACATAAACGCGACTAACCGAACTATAATTATATACGCGGCAACGTTTTCGCTTTATTCAGCCGACCGTTAACATTACGCCCATTATACGCGCTATCATAGCTTTGCTGCAAATCACAGCGAAAACTTTATAGATCCGCGTGCTGGAAGCCACACACGGAATTTAGAACGAACGTGGCGCGATACGCGTTCTCGGTTACCGAAAAGAACAGCAAATGCTGTGTTACATTCCTTTTTACCAATTTGTTGTGTCAACAAATTTATTTGCGTAATTTCGTTACTTGCAACTTCTACATTCCATTTTTGCAGCAGCTTCGTTAATTAAATTTTCGTTGCAGTATCCAAAACGTAAATTAAAAATAGAGGGTTCAGATAGCCCCAAAAATTTCCAAAAATTTGAAATATCTGACGATTAATTTTTCAGAAATTGCATCCAAATTCAATCGAAAAGGTCGATCCACGGAACAAAAATACGCAATTCTATTAAAAGTAATATAATTGTTAAATAAACGGATGACGCACGAAAGTTTACAAAAACCATTAGCTACAGTCTATTTCGCGCGAAACACGTTTTCGTCCCGTTATTAAAAGGTACAAATTTTTGTTCACCTCCATTGATATTAACGTTCCACGGGGAAACTAGATTTCAAAGTTCCGCGTTTGTGTACGAAGTTTTAAAAGCATTTCATATATCCATCACTGTTTTCCCTTTGTACGACGTGGAAAATCGCTCACGGTGATTTTTCACGTTGTATCTCGAACAATATATACGCGATCGATCGCGAAGAACATCGTCAAGATTTGATTACAATCGTCGACGCGCGCGACAACGAAATTACGCGGACAGAAATGGCGAACGAGCAATGAATATGAAATTGAAAAAAGAAAAAATAAACGAAGAGAAAAACAGGAATTCATTACGATGACTTAATTAAAACGCGGCCACGAATTTTAATATCGTCCCGCATGTGATATTGCGTGCTCTCGCTTAGATGCAAATTAAAAAAAAAAAAATCATCTCGCGCTTTTTTCTCCCCCCTCTCTCTTTCTCTATTTTCATTTTATGGCCGCGCTCGCGGACGAAACAGTTGAAAAATTACGAATAAAAGAAACGTTACGATTATCGATTCCGCGTGCTGGTATAGATTCGTGTTTCCGTTGCAATAATGGCGAGGAACTGTGTTTCCGGTGGTACGCCGGATATCGAACAAGCGGAGGGAAAAAGAATTTTCGCGAAGGATAGCGGGAGCCAGAAATCGGAAACAAAGCCGATATTAAAGCCACCGGCACTTTAAAGTCTTCGTGTTGTACGAAGATTCGCTGAACAGCACGCAAAACGTACACGTGTTTCTAACCTTTTAGCCTCGACCAGAGAGAGAACGGTAGAAAATACAGAGGAAACGTTGGGTTTTTTTATAATTGTATACATTCGAAAGGTTCGTGTTCTTGGAAGCTACGAAAATACGTATTTCAATAGAAAGGAGAAAAAACAATGTTATCGCCGTTTCACAGTCGAGCTGGGGCTGGCGATTCGTGGAAAAAAAAGGGAAACAAAGCGGACCTTGAAGACAACGCGTCTCGAGGAGGGGAAGACATTTTGTACGAAATTCTTCGAGCGGGAGAAACGGCTCCCCCTTAGGGGAGGGAAAAATTCGCCACAATTCGATGCCGGATTCCAGCGTTACATTTACCCAAAGCGTCGCCGTGGCCTTGACCCGGGTTCTTTGGCACAAAGAAGGAACAAGCCTGGAAATTCCAGGCCATCGTGTTCACTGATTCCTCGACTCGTGTCTGGATCGCGCGAGCAATTAACTCTCGCAAATTAATTCGCTCGACAAGCTCCCCGGAGTACTACATCCCCACCGAAACTCCCTATCTTTCAATTTCTAACCTTTCGACGTACCTGCGTTCGCTCGACGATGAAGAAGATGAAGAATCTGCCGTGAAACTTCAACGATACGGCCTTGACCCGAGTCACTCTTTAAAACCGCGAATAGAATTCAATTTTTCCTCTCATTTACGGATCGGTTCTTTGATAGAAACGAAATATCACCGAACCCGATCGAGCACGAAGCTTTACGAACGTTCATGATCGCAAGCACAGGTGGCACGAGTAGGATCGAGTTCGATACGTATTCAAGAAAATCGAATTAATTATAGAATTAAAATTGCGATTCAGGGATACGCTCACTACTCACAAAAAACGATTTTTCAGTCTATATATTTGTAAAATACCTGTAGGATTCAAGAACGTATTCGCTAGTTTGTTTGTAGCTCGACAGACTCGATTTTCGTAACGTACTATCGATATTCGAAAAGTAACGGTTGGCGTCACTAAATAATGTCTACAATATTTCGCAAAAAGTACGATTGATACTTTCAAAAATACTTCAAATCATCCATAAAACGTTCGAATCTGTTGCATTTAAGTTCAAACGCATTCTCGAGCACCGTTTTGCTCTCTTAAACTACTTATTAACCGTGATAAAATTATTTAAACAAGTTCTAACCTGTTAGCTGTATGCGTGGATTCCATGGCTCGTCACAGGTTGACCCCGTGGCGTCACGATAAATAACAATCGTTCGTGTAAAAACGTGAAAGCACAATCACTGACCGGTTCACTCGAGTCGCACGATCGCTGGATCACGATGGATCACGATGGATCACGGTGAACTTCCGGCGGAAACATCGCGCACGACACGAAATACCTTGTATCGACGATGAGAACAAAACTCGACCAACCAACCGAGACGAGAGCCGTCGCGCGACTGAAACCGCACTCTCTGCCCACAGCATCCCTGTCCCTTCCTATCCCCACCACCTCCGCCTCGTAGCCAGCTCTTTCAGCCTCTTCCCTCTTATTTTACCCAGGCCGTATTCAACCCTACGCGGGATTACCAGCGAGACGTAGGGTCGCTCGGGGGACGAAGGGGGTGAGTGCCAGGCTGCGCCCATCGACCTACGTGGATTGGTTATCCGGTGATCGATAATGGGATTAGAAATGAATTTTGATCCGTATGGTTTCGAATCGCAGATTTAATGGGATGTTTTATTGGAGCCCGAAACTATTGGGGTATTTTTTTAGGGATCACGATATTGCGGCTGCTCTCGTGGTTAGGCGATGCTCGTATTATATCCTGGGGAGGGTTACAGAACGAAATCACGGTTTTAATGCGTTGTTTTATTCAAATGTGTATCGAAGCTCTTTTTAAGGGTACTAAAATTAGAGATGCTCTCGAAGAAGCGAATTACCTTCGAATGTCCTTCGACCAATTACGATCTTAAAAATCTAGAACAAGGTTACAGACGAATTTTGATTAATATCGTTTCGAATTGTTAGGGTAATGGGATATTTTATTGAAGTTTGGAACTATTGGAGGGTGATTTCGAGGTAGTACGTTGCTCATTCTGTATTCGGGGGAGAGTTTTAGAACTAATCATGATTCTAGCTTGTTGTTTTATTGAAACTTGGATACGTTGAAGTGTTCTAAGGGGGATTAACAATTAGGGGCGGTTTTAAAGCTCCGAAATAAGCTTAGAAATAAATTGTGATCCATATTGTTCTAATTTGTGGTGACAATTGGTTGTTTTACTGAAATTTACATCTCGGAGACGGTGATACTAGGAGAAAACTTACGTATTTAATTTGCATATTTTTCCATTCTAACTTTATTGGCCTGTTCTATCGAGATTTGGCAATAAAGGGTAACGTTTTTAGAGGGAACAAAGCTCGGGGAATTTTAAGATCGTGCGATAGTTATTCCACTCTCTGGGGGATGTTTTAGAACGAGATCAATTTACATACCTCGAATCGTTGTTTTAATGCGTTATTTGATTGAAGTTTAACAGCGCCGAAGAGCTTCTTAGGGTTGATGAAATTAAAGGTGCTCTTAAGGATACCTCGTTTTGCACTGAATTTCGTTTATATACTTCTCAGATATATTAACATTTATAAAAATTCTAAAATTCAGGGTCAATGTTGATTAATTGTTTAATTATAACTGGGGATTGAATTTTAATTACATCTAGCAAATATAAAAAATATTAACTAGAAAATGTCTAATAATTTATATGTTAAAACAGGATAATTAATATTTGCTGATGTATAATTCGATAAAATGTAAATATGAATGTAAATATAATTTGTAATAACTATCTCCAACAATTCTGTCAGGAAACGTAAGAAAAGCGCGGGGATTGTGTTGATCGAAAATATGAAATTTAATCTCCATCGGGAATGCTGTTGTTCGCATCCGATCAATCGGTAGAACGAAATTTCTTGGCAAACGATAAACGCATGACTTCGTTCGATCTTCATCATGGCGGAAGAATGGTCCCGGCATCGAACAATACTGCCATTTTCTGCATTGAGATGCATTGTTCGATGGCCGGGGCTGTTCCAGCGATCGTTTGAAACATTGTTCGAGACCGGGCAATCGATTAATCGCACCGCAAATATCATTACGTTTTAATCGTCGCTAGGAACAATCAAGATCGGCCTGGATTCCCGTAATTTACAGGGCATCAATTAAATCCGCGCAGTCAAGATATTATCAATCGCGAACGATTAATTTCACGCTCGAGAAAAATAGCGAGAGGAAGACCCGTGTCTCGGTGTTGGTGAACCATTTTCATAAAGGACAATGTACGTGTAACGAAATCCGAAGGAATAAACGCGTTTTTAATATAACCGAATTCGCTTTAACTTCGACGTAATTTGTTTATGAATTTGTTTAGCGTCGGTGCATTTTATTCGTCGAAATAACTTGAGGTAACAGGTTTTAATTAATGGATGTCGAGCAATGTTTACTCACTGTTATAAATTGCGAATATTATTTATATGTTGAAGCTGTTTGCACAGCGATACATGACAGCTATTCATGAATGCAACGTACTGGGGCAATTGAATAAAGTTTATAATAACTAATGGCAGAGTTTATAATAGTTATACTTGTATGAATAAACAGAATAATTATCCACACTTGCCATAAATATCATGTAATTTTTTAATTTAGAGAACAATAAGGGAAAATATTACTCAATTAATGAGTAATTAATTAAATTAATTGAAAATATTGAGCGATTGTTATTGACACGTGTATTTAAATTTTAATACTTTCGCGCACTTTCGGGAAACAGTGCCCCCAATGTCATCTAGCGGTGAGCGGCGAAACTAACGAAACAGAAAATTGCGTTTTTTGCCAAAACTAGCAGTTCTTGAGGGTTTCTGAGGCCAGAATGGTGTTCTACGGCCTCGATTTAATCAATAAAATGCCATCATACTTCATTAAAAGCTTTAATAACGAAAATAAAAAAAATAGCGTTTGATGGACACAGAAACACTACATAGAAACACCAAATTTGAACTAAAGGAAGGGGAAACTTTATATTATCATAAAAATATCAATTTGTCACCGTACAAGCTCTATTTTTTATTATTTTTACAATTTTTTTAAAAATTATATTTTTTACCCCTGGCGCCATCTCCGAACAAAGTGCTGAAACTGATCAACAATTACCGACTGAGAAATCCGAAACATCGTTAAAAATGGCGGGCTTTTTAAATGAGAAATGTGTCATTTTGAAATTTTCTTGATTAAATTCCTTAAAAAGGTTTATTTATTCAATTCCTACTTGATTATGAGACTGGGAGAACTCGTGTATAATTTCTGATAGTTTAGATAAACGAAAAACCTTCATTTAAGAACTACAGAAGTGATTTTTGAGCACTTATAATAGTAGCAGAGTATTCCCCAAAGTTATTAACTTTTTACAGCTTAAAAAGCATCTTAAATTAATAAAATGCTGTACACAATCGTACTGAAAGCATTGAAAATGATAAAATTAGAACGATATCCATGTTAATAGCTTTGAATCGTTTATTATACAACTTTAAAAGTTATATTAATGAAGAAAAGACATAAATGTAGGTTTTTCTCTTATTGAAACAATCAGAAATTATACACCAGTTCTTCTAGTTTAATAATTAAAGCAGAAGTTTAATTAATAAACCTTTATAAGGAATTTAATTAAGAAATATCAAAATAGTACATTACTCATTTTGAAAAGCCCGCCATTTTTAACGATGTTTCGGAAGTCTAACATTTAATCTTTAATATTTTAATATTTCGGGCTTCTAGGATTAATCGGACAATTGGAATCGATAATTAGTGTAAAATAGAAGCGATTAGATGCTTCAAACACGCGAAAACAGCAAAAAATTATTTTCTTAAAAAATAATCATTGTAGGTACGGCAGATTCCTGTCAATTTTTGAGCAGTTTCAGCACTTTGTTCGCAGGTGGCGCCAGGGGTAAAATAAAAAGTCGGTAAAAATTATTTTATTAAAAATCGGCTTTTTAACACCATTACATAAAATATTTTGTTGTTATAAATGTCTCTATAACTTTAGTTTATCCGAAAAGTGGCCTGGTTTTTGAAAAAACACAATTTTCTGTTTCGCTAATTTCGTCGGTAACACCCCATGTACCGTCCTCAGTTGCTCTTTAAAACAATTGAAAAATAAAGCTTGGACGATATTAAATTCATTATTTTATAATAATACAATGTTTTATCTTTCTACTATTCAAATTAGATGACCCCAGGACTGTATTTAATTATACAAATTGCTTTATCGCTTCATGCCGCTCATTTACCTTCGCTACAAACTCTAACAACATAATATTATAATTATGTAATTATATTAAAATATTATAATTATTATAATTATGCAAATTTTGTTACAATTATTATAATTTTATGATTTTACAATGAATAATTGTTATGCCTACAAACTTTTATTTTATTTTAGTTCATTTTAATGTATTTTATAATTATTAATTCTTTAATTATTTATTGATTAAATTGTTCTTATTTCTTATACATTTCTTTATTAACTTATTGTACAATATTTCTATTACTGTTTTCAATGTTAGTGTTATTTATTAACTATATTATTGTTAAATTCATTAAGGTTGACTATTTTTATCAATTTTACTGAAACATACGTTGCACATGCCCTTCTTAACTTATTATAAAATAGTTGTATTATTATTTTCAATTTTACAATTATATCTTATATACGTTATTGTTATATCTATCAGAATTCATTATTTTTATAACTTTACGTACAGATATGTTACAATTTTTTATATAATTCATTGTGCAATGGTTTCATACTGTAATGTAATGTTTTTATTATAATTTTACATTTTAAAATTATTGATGGATTAAATTAAGATTGCGTTTATAATTTGAAATATTAAATAAACAGTAAAAATAAGAGTAATTGTATTGTTGTATAAATTCTACAAAGTTGTACAAATAATGCGCAAAATTACAATTGTAAACGTTAGTTATAAATAATTTAATAACTATTGTAAAGCTGAATGTATGAATCATGTAGTTTATTGAATAAATGCAGCTTTTTAGTACCATGAATGTTTCTAATTAGTTAACAATCGCGATAAAGCAAGAAAATAATAAATAAAGGCCCTGAAATGTAGTGATAAAAAATGCTCTAAACCGAATGAATGCAAACTTATTTCTTGCAAATGATTATGCAGACGGTGTTTTTAGACATGCCTTTTACCTTTAAGTATCAATAATTTATCAATAATTACCATGTACACTTACAAGTACATGGTTGAGTCCAGTTTACATTTTTTCTTCACTTTTTAACATTCCATGTAGGTAATTTTCAAATTTATTCCTCCTTTATAATACCGAAAAATATTCTGCAATTTTTACTTATTCCTTCCTTATACCTTTACACTGATTGGTCAGTGTTTTTGCTTAATAATTCAAAAACGAAGCTCCATCCGATATTTTTGCAAAGGAAATTGTTGTTCAGAATAGTCTCAGCTACCCTCCATTTCCGGCTCCTACAGGAGTTCTGGGACACCCTGTATACATAAATGCAGAAAGTGGTCCGCACTTGAGAATACGTTCAAATGAAACGGATCTCGTTTACCAATGGTACTTTAATCGATAAAAATACTTTAAAAGGGATGCTCTAATATTTTCTATCTGTACATCGAGAATCAAAGTATCCCTACAAAAATTCGAGGATGATTTAGGTGATTTTAAAAGGTTCTTCTAATTAGGCCACATTGTTGTTGCTGCTGTTTCTAAAAATACACTGCTTTCCAGGTGCTAAAGGATGGTTTTTGTAAAAATAATTTGTTTTCGCATAAAGCCTTTGAACCGCGAATACATTGGCAAGTGGTGACAAGTCGTTACAAATTGTTAAACATTTTCTGTCGTTCAAAATCTATTACTTTAATTATGACTTTCCTGCTAGCAAATTAATTAACAGTGTGACAATGTTCTAGCGCTTGCCAATGTACATATCTTACTCCTATTTCTTTTTTACTCAAAATTTATAGTAAAAAGTGCTGGCATTTGAAAATGACAACCCGAATGCGCTGAATGTCACAAGAATTTCGAAAGCTCTGATAAAATTTTCAATTCCGTGGAATCAGAGAGTGTTAAAAAGTACCCTGAATATAAACATATAATTCTGCTACGTATGTACAAGACCTGCTCTGTTAATAAAATACGTTTGTTCAAAATTAAGAAAAATGTGTTTCTTTTGTGCCGCAATGCTGAAACAGTGGGCGGAAGTAGGAGTAAAAGTATCCAAAAGGTTGGTTAAAAATCCGACATAGCCTCCATATCATTCCCCCTCCCAATTTTTCATCTCTTCACTGATATTTCGGGATTTAGTATCAAAAAAAGGAAACACTTGTGTTTAATCAATTAATCGTCGAAATCGTACATCTGATAGGGTTTCCAGCCCAGCTTCTGAAGGGATCTGAAACACACAAACACAATCAGAAAAAAAATAACAAAAATGAAAGTCTGAAGCAGCTCAAATTACTTTTTCGCGGATTGCATGAATCCTTTGGGCCCACACGTGAAAACACACGCTTCAGGCGAATTCTCTGCGACCAACTCCTTCAACAAATCGTCCGATAGCGTTCCACGTCTTCCCGTCCACGTGCTTCCGGCTTGCGAGAGGATATGTGTGACTTTCAATCTAAAAATAGGCGACTCGTAACGAGAACTCGGATAAAAACGAACGCTGCTAATTAAACAAAGTACGCACTTTTTATCTGCACTGGCTTTTTCCAGCTGAACAGCGTAGAACATGTTATCTTCGTCCTTGTTGAAGTTCAGGAGGTTTATGGTCTTCCTAGAAGAGATAAAACAGTTGTTCTGAACATTGTCAATCGAATACTACAATAAAATCTATCTCAGAACTTTTTGAAAGTTGAAAACGGTAAAATGGACCATGCACCCAGACCTACATGGTTAAGAGATATGTAGGTCAAAAGAAAGCAACCCAAATGCCAAAAACTTGATGCAGAGTTAAACAAAAGCTGTGTCTTTTGCCAGAAATGGTTTCCAAATGAATTTCACCCATTTGGCATGAAATATTAGACGGGCTGATGAAGATACTGACACAGTACGCCTGGCCAAGGCCCGCTGGATGATGCCAAGCATCGCTGTCAAGCCAGTGCCACCAGCGAGCATATGAATGACCGTGTAACGATCAAAGAGTTCTACTACGAAGGCACCTAAAGCATTGCTCAGCATCAAGGTCTGGCCGATCTGAAGGGCGGTTATGGACGGACTGAGCGCGCCGTTCGGGTACTTCTTGATCATGAAACACAAGCAGTCGGATCTGTAGCTCGGCGCCATGTCGTCGGGATGAAGGCACGGTGGGACAGGTGTGTACGATCGCGATACTTCCATCCCTGGAACAGTTTCAGTGAACATCTACATCTTCGCACACTTTTTACAACATTCTCCTTACCCATTACGTTCATTTTGGCTTCCACGTGTCTACCAATGGGTACCAACTCCAGGTAATCCTTAGCTCGTACGACTAACAGATGGACCAACTTAGAGAGAGGCGTGTTCGCGAGTACCTCGTACTCTCTGTACGTTCGACTACTGGTATTCGTCTCCCTGGATATTGTGTGGCTACCTTGCGACTTCCATATCTCCTTCTTCTTCTTCGTGAACGTGAAATCCACCTGCGTGACACGGTATTCTAGTATTCCCTCAGAAAACTGTAATTTTATTTATGGTTACCTCCATAGTGTCGAAGTTCCTCTTGGACACCGGCGGCCATTCGATGCCCGCGGCCAAGTCGAGCTCGTGCGTGATCGTGTCTCTTTCGAAGAACAACTTGAAGACCAGTTTAGTGTCGCTTATCCTCTGTAGCCGGTAACATACGCTTGGATAGTCGCGAACCGTTTGATAGAAAAGGGTAATCGAATTGGACGTCTGCCTCCAATCCATCTTTACATTAGGTGGGCTAGGCTCTGGCACGTTTTCCTGATTGGCATCGCGGGCTGAAAGTGCATGACACACAAATTAATTTGTAATATATTAACGCAAAGAGAATTTGCAACACGATTCTAACAATTTTGTTATAATAGAAAATAACAATATCCCATAATAGAAAGAATCATAATTATAATAAGCCATTTCAGTGGCAATGTAACCAAAATAACTTGAAAAGCAAGCAACGGTGTCCCTCATCAAAAAGTTGGGCTACTTAGGGAGCGCCCCTTAACGTCTCATCGCCCTCGCTTTTCCTCTTCATTAAACAACAAACACGTTAACCTCAAAAAGGAAGCTTCCACAAACGTTGCATCTGCTTCCAACCAGACTTACTGGTGCAACTTTTAGTCGGATCCGGCTTCGTCAAGGAACAGTCGGTCGTATCTGGGACAACGTTCTCCGTGGATGACGTCGAGCTGCTGTTGTTGTTCCCCGAGCCACGGCTCAGCCTTCCAACCACGCATTTCTGAAGGATGCTCTGATAGTTGACCCAAGCGTGCACCTGCAACGAACGATCTATGGGTACGTAAAAATAATCACTGATTAAGAATAAATTAGTGTCAATGTAACATTGAGAAATTTGACTCACGTTTTCGAACAACTTCGTGGCATCCTTGCCGACGCCCCTCATCAGCTCGCTGATGCCTCCTGGATGAAAGTCCATGTAACGAGTCACGTTGAACACAATACCTACAAAACAATTAGGATTAATAATTTTGTAAAAAATGAAGTTGTTTATCGACTCTTGCGCGTCATCTTTTATGCGATGCTGCGATTAACAGATAAAAATAACTTCTTAGATTTTCTTCACACTTTGCTGGTAACGAGTTCAATTTTATTTGCCTTTTTAAGAAATAAGCGTTGTTTGTCTGTGACATCGTTTGATGCGATCGATGACGATGGAACATCTTCCTCTAGTACATGATTTACAGTTGGATGCTTAAACAACGTTACATATAACAAACTTCGTAATTTGCAATTCTTGGATAAGTTTGATGACCACAAGTTCTTACAATCTCACTTCTTATATCTAATCATAGTCTAATGGAATTATGTTAGACTATATGGAACAGCGTAAGGCGCAGTGGTATTTAAACTAAAAAATAAAATTATAATTCTATGAATTATTCCTCTTTGATCTATATTCCACGCAAAAAAAGAAAGCTAATTAGCGCAACATTGATCTACAAATTTATTCATGAATGCATAACTATGAACAGCTCTAATCGTCAAATTTTCAGTTTGATAAAAAAAGGGCCTTGCGTCACTGTCTAAAGGTGATCCTTATTTATTCTCTTTAATTACTCATATATCATCAAGGCAAACGTATCATTAATTCAGTACGACGCTTTTATCGATGTCCATCTCCCAATGCGGTGTCTCGATTAAAAATTGATCCGCCACGGGGATGATGTTAATACAAACGTCATAGACGCGGTTCCAGAAATACAACGAATAAATTTTTCATACGGGCGACCGGTTCGCGACGAGCTCGGAATAAAATATTGGACGATCCGAACCGGGGGAAAGTAAATTTTAATCAAGCTAAAAGCGAACGATGCCTGATGCCTTCCTTTGCCTCCCGTGACTGCTGCCCACTTTCCGTACCGCGTTACACGGAAACTTCCATCGATTATCTCGTTGTGTCTTTTTATTACATACACGGTTGATAAAAAATAAAATGTGCATTAAAGGAAATTGTTGTCGGGTCGGTCTGACCTTTCGCGATGGTATTTATCGATACATCGTGTCATCCGAGAAAAAACTTGTATTTTTAAGGCACGTATCAATTTATGCAATCTTTAAGCGATCGTGTTGTGCGAAATAATGTTCTTGGTTATTAAGTTTCTTGGATTCAAGATCTGTACAAATTCATTTGTATTGAAAAAGAAAATGATTTACTCGAAGTCCAATTTCCCAAATTTTCCCAGAAAATCTTTTGAAGTTATTTTACTTGGCACTCACCGCAGTTAGAGGGTCCAAAGAAATGATTTAAAAATTGTTTATCAGCGACTTGGTTTTACCTCGAATAGCAATCCAAGCATCGTTCTGCTTATTATGGTTGGCCAATTCAGACAAAGTTACGATTCGTGGGACACCACCGACCCCGGTTAAATCGACGCCTGAATTTCCCAACCGGATCCAGTCCATCAAGCTGTGGCCAGGTGCTAAGGCTGTTTTATTTCGAGGATTTCCTGTAAACAACCACAAGACCATTCGTATCACTATATAAAAACAAAAGGCTCTGAAACACTCATTTTACAATGCGTCGAAAGTTCCTCGTGTGAGTCATTATCCTTAATTGAATAAAGTGGAAGAAGATTGAACAGTATTAAAATTTTTATCAAGGTTCTCGAGGAAGAGCATTTTAATATTAAACATTACAATTTTCTTCATTCGCTAATCTATAAAATAAGCAATTATTCAATCTTAACGTAATAAGGTGTTCTTACGTCAAACTTTGAAATAACATGAAGAAAAGTGTAATAAATATGACACTGGAACTTTAATTGTGACAAATATAGTTTCACAGCAATTTTCCACAATTATACATCAGATTTTTTCATCTTTTGTCATGAATATAGTGTTGCTAACCAGTTCCTGACATTACAAATGTAACACGAGCTAGCTGTACTCAAATTAGAAAACTTAAAATTCGTTTAACAAATGAGAATCGACGAAAGACACTTTAATTGAATCGAATAATTAAAAGAAACTGAAGAGAACTCTAAGCGGCGTAAATATTAGCTATATTAGCTTCATGAGGTACCAAGTTGAGGGAATTAAATTGAAAAATTTAATGACCGCAATTTGATATAATTATAACATTTTCATCGTGGCAATTAAACTCATTAAACGAACGAGGACACGTAAGCCTGTTGATGAACGACGCCAAGTACGGAGGGGGAGGCGGGGAGGAATTAATTCAATTTTTGTCCTCGACCACCGATTCCATTCACGATATGGAAGAGTTTGAGGATCGTTGAACGGGCGACAAACGACGCTAACGATCGCAGAAACGGGCCACGGGTAAAGCTAATGGGCAATTATCGTTAATTACTGACCGTCCTGAATCTGCAAACCGAGACTCGGAGGAGACCCGTCGCCGTCCATCACGGAAACCAAAGACGCGCCGCAGCATCGTGGCATTTTCTCATCGAAACGTCACGTTCCACACACTTTTAACCATCCTCCTGCATAGAAATCGCAAACTTGAAGAGACAATCATCGGAACAACGAAATCGTTTCTGATTTTCTTACACGAGGAATAATTTTGATAAATAATTACATGTTTCTGGTTCGTTATAGCAATCATCTTTTGATGGAAATCAATTGATAAGATAAGGAAAAATAAAGAAGTGCAAACAAATGAGAAGAGAGAAAGAAGGCGATAAAAAAGGCGGGAACTTGACCCATTGACGACTGTGACCGGTACTGATACGGAATATTACACAATTATTATGGTGTTATTATTATATAAATAATATTAATATTAATAATGTTATAATATAGTATTACAGCTAGTATTATTACTAAATTATAGTCTTAATATTAATAATTATATCTTGCGAAGTTACAAGTTTCCATTACATTTCCAATTAATCTAATTATTCAAGATACGATACTATCCACGCTAAAAGCTTACAATCTACCTATCCAATTAGCCCGTAACGAGGGTGGTCGTCAGTGGGTCAGAAACCCATAAACATACCCGCAAGGTACCGCGTTGATATGGAAGATCCTCATACAATACATACAATTGTTTATCTACTCTCAAAGTTACTCTAAACGTATAAACCCATTTGTTCCTCTTCAACCTCGAACAACCTTCACTCGATTACAGAGTATCCCCCAAGTAACCACCAAAGTCTTGTCTTTGGTAACAGCTTCAAGGTACAAGAGACGATACGTAAGACGCACAAGGTAATTGTCATTCAGAAAAGCCAAGGTATCAACGCATCGCGTTTGAAGCTTACAAACGAGTCCCACTCGATGGTAACTGACTTTGCTAACAATTACTAGTAATCATTCGGATGAACTAATTTATCGATCAATTTGATATGTTCACAATTGGCAATCATCTTCGAGGAGGATTAATCGAGTGGTTATCGGTGAAGATGATCGGAGCAAAGCGCGACAATGTTTTGGAAGATAGTAGAAACGTGATCGCGCGACAGACAGCCGGGTGAAACGTTGATCCCGCGTTGGTGGACTGGAAGGTACTGCACCGAAACACGCGGACCGATATAGCCCTCGGACAGGTAGATCAATATAGTCGGCACGGCGGTGCCTAACACGCAGGATCTCAGCGGCGAGCGCGTGATTCTTCGACAGCCCTCTCCTTCGTTAACCCTCTATAACCTTCCAAACAAAAATATTTCACCCTCCGCGGACGGAGCGCTTCTGAACAACGCCTAAATTTATCTCGAGTAAAATAAATAGCCTGCGTTATAAATCTCTATCGTTTACACTCACACTTGTCCTTGGTGTCAAGAACGCGTGTACAAATTCTTGCAGGTACTTTACCTTTTTCAAAGATAAAGTATTTTTATGGCTGTAGTACCGAAGAGTGAAGCAAAACTTTGAATTTTAATGTCATTTAACATTTTCTTTGACTTTCTTTTTCTTTTAATTATTCGAAGGTGTTAAATAAGTAATGTAGGTCATTGGTGACCGTCACGGCAGCGGGCGTGTTAAGAATATGAATTTTTAAACTTGGACTCTGTTATTAGTATAATAATAATAATTGCTTTTTTCAAGAAATCAACCTAGTGATTTATTCTTTGATTTACCTGGAGTGATCGCGCTCCATCTTATCATTCAATGCTAACAGCAACGCAAAAAACAAGAAGCTCACGAATTATGAATAAACTGACGACATTTTCCAGCCCGTGAACGATAAACATCCGGATGTGTTTGCTCGTGGAAGTTTTCGAGTCCGCCCCGATTGACGTTCAAGAGCTTTCAAAAGCGTTTGTTGTTTCAATATCACTGCTGTTTACAGAGACACCGGTGAAAAGGATAAATTTATTTTGCGGCTATCTTTGGATTTTCTCAGATATTGGATCGATGTCCACGAGCAAATGGTCATTTTTCAAGTATAAAAAATGATTGCGAAGAAAAAGGAGTCGAATTTTAAATTTCAGAACCGAGATTAGCCCAACCCTATTTAATTAAGCAGGGGTAGACTTAATTGTGCGGTCTCTGGCGCGTTGAAGGACTTTAATCCTACATTATTCTATTCATTAGAATATTAAAACCTTGCAAGAATTGTGTAATAAAAGAACTTATTGTTGCATATAATTGCTCAGCATGTTAACGCGTTAAATAATAAAAAGGAGCGTAAAAATGGTCATTAAAAGGTTATTCACTCTTTAGAATCATGTTGCAGCACCGACTCTCACTATCGGGACAGGACAGGGGACAGAATGGTCACGCCGATCGGCCCTGCCCTACCCTATCCTGGCCCAATAATGCAAATCGGGAACGACTACCATTGTTAATCGACGATGCTTCAATCTTGATTCCTCGATGTACAGTTCGTCTTCAGGAAGCCTCGAATAAGTCCAATTCTCACTATCGGGACAGGACAGGGGACAAAATGTACTCGCCGATCGGCCCTGCCCTGCCCTATCCTGACCCAATAATGCGAACCGGGCATGATCCTTGGGACGCGATTAACACGTTCATTGCCATGCCATCTATACACAAGGGATGCCTAATCAGCCTGGCAGTCAAAGTATTAAGTTATTTACTTAATGATATTCGCTCAAAATAATTGAATTATGAATATTTTGTTAATAATCAAAATAATACCCGATGAATCTTCCAACAGATTACAGCATGGCAATCAACGTGTTAAAAGTGTCCAGTCCATGATATCCAGTCATTAGAATGAAGCTTGAAGGTGAATCGAAGAATGCGAGGAGGAATGTTGATGAGGGTTCTTCAGATTACAATTGTTCGTTGACGTTTTAACGCTAAAATGTAATGATTACTCAGTTTATCTAACGCCTTGTACAAGTACGTATCATTGTGCCGCTGTTAGCAACCCGAACGCGTTACTTTGATGTCATGTAGTATTTTAAAAAAATATTTGTTGACTCATACAAGCTCGAAGGTTCAAATATTCCAAGACACGGGGCCATTAGTACATTAGCCGATAATAGTGTTCGCTGTATGCGAGTAACTCTGGAAGGTTTTGATAAAATGTGAATGACGCGCATTTCGTATCAATCCAAAGCGATATTTTGCATACGCTTTAACTGTACGTCATGTCAATTTGCGAGAGCGAAAAAATGCTTGAAAATATTTTTGACCTCGAAAGCATACGTTATTGCATGTTTTCCTAACTTTTAAGTACAGCATACAAGTTTATCACGTTGACTACCACAGTTAAGTTTTTATTTACTGTTTAAACATTTGTAAACCTCGCCTTAGTCGAGCTATTACAGGTCTGGGTTAAAATTGACCCGTCTCCATCGTTTGAGGGTTGAAGTACTAACTTTTCATGTTAGTTACATCACTGGCAAAGTTCCTTTTCTCTCCTCTGTTATTAATTATTAAATTATACAAAGTCTGAGGCGTTGGTGACTAATGACCACCGTGGTAATCAACGTGTTAACGCACAAATCTTTATCTTACTGAAAACAAAAGAATTGTTTCTTCAATAAATCCGTTCGTTCTAACAGCTGCAAACGATTGAAAAGCTGAACAGACGGTTTTAACGACTGACTCACCGGTAGCAGAACCGGAAGACGAGCCCGCTTCGCCGATTACCTTCGCCCCATAAGATTGCTTCACTCTGGCAACGCTACTTGGTAACAGTACCGTGTTCTTAGCTAAAACACTGGTAGCCGACTCCGATTTCACCTCCATCTTCCTCATCTTTTCCCGAATGCCTTTGGCGTCGTCCTTGCCTTCCGTTTCCTCTTGGTCTGAACTCTTCTTCATCGTGCCCGGTGGCAATCTCGAGAGAAAACCGACTCACGACCTCGGCAACAATCGTGACATGATAACCGTTCCGATCTGCAAAAACGGGAATAAAATGTAATTCGAAATACACAATATTTTAAACACTGAAATTTGAAATTTGAAGTTTTCAAACAAACAAAAGCATCTTCAAAATTAATTCGCGATAACTGAACCAGTCTTCGTCCAAAAATGTAATCTTCAGAAGCGATACGGTTGACTCGAAAGATATAGTAGTTCAATGGCGTCCGAAAAGAAAGGAAACCGGAAGCCTTGAAAAGTAAGAGCGAAAGTAGCGGGAAGAAAACTGGTTATGTAAAATGACGATGATAATTATTGAAAATCTACCAACGAACGTCGGTTTCGAAGCTCCTGAAATAAAATAAACAAGAACATCTTCCTGGAGGCATGCTTGAATTGCCAGAAGCGATGACTTCTGTAGGGAATTACTCGAAAATGGCATTTTGTTAGACATTTAAATTTCTCGTGTGTCATTAGGAGATAATCATTGTAAAAATTTAGAAAGCGAAACACTTGAGATGGGACAAGATATCGACATCACTTTCTCCTCGTGTTTCATGAATAATACAAATCAGATCAGAATCGTTAATTGACACAGATAGATAAGAAATTGTATCATTAGTAATGATACAATGCTCAAGGAATTTTTATTAAGACCACGCCCAGTTTTGGGAAAACATCACATGACGACATAAAGAATGAAAAAACATTCGATATGATCAAATGGTTACGTCAATAGCGCAACAATGCCCCAACGTTTCATGATTTTAAAAAAGAAGGCACATTCGATTCTTCGGTAATAATAAATTAAAGGATTCGGTAGACTCGTGCGAATAAATATGTATATACAATGAGCGAACAAAAGCATAACATAAATGAATTTAAATATTTGCAAGTAACATTGGTAAAAGAGCACGGTGGAACGTTGAAACTGGTTCAATAAACCGATAACCGAGGTGCGTCGCAATTCTGTTTAATAAACCTGTCAGAAAGGTTAAAGACTCGGGACAACGTGTCAAAAATAAGAGCTGAAACGAGACAAGACAGCTGACTTGACGTCACCGTAATATTTATATTATACGTTATGAAATTGTTGGCAAAATGATATAGAACAATCGCGTTGTTACATTACATAAAATTGTATCGAATTTTCGAACGAGTCATAACACTCAGCAAAGTCAAACCATGTTAGTTCAAACGTAATATCAGCGTTGGATAATTGTACGTGACGCGCGTTGAACGAACAATAAAAAGATTATAAAATTGGCAATCATAACAATAAAGTAAAATCAGCTGAAAATATAAAAACAATTATTTATTTTCAACAGCAAACATTTACAAAACAGTAGTTGAATTGGCGACAGAGGGGGGTTCGAATGAAACCGGAAGTACTCGTTCGAAAGTATTTAATCTATGAAGTCGTGGTCAGGAAGTACCAGACTCTCTCCCATATGGAAATATTAATAAAACGATAATCGAAATGAACCGCGGGTGGGAGTAAGACGAGACGAAGAAACGTAATGGCTGATTTACGATGATACCCGAATCGTTTCCCGCTCTCGAAACGATTTAAAGGATGTTAACAAATTGATCGATATAAAGAAATATTGTTGCGAAATCGACTCGAAATCATGCGAATCGAGAACGAATGGATTTCGCGAGACAATATATCGCGGCGCAACGCCGCACGCTCGTGAGCTAACCTCAAAAGTGCGATCAGCGATCGTGAGCCGCATGTCAGGTCGGGAAAACGTAGGAGGCCAGTTTCACCGCACTTATACCGCTACGTCGTAAACTCGGCACGAGACGCAGCCAATAATAAAATCACCAAAGGATAATGAGCGTTCTTTGTAGAGTGATAAGGAAGCAAGTGGCCGCAAAATGACATTCACCCTGTTCTGTACACGCACGCGCGCACATTGACGCCATGCCCTCTCCCCTCTAACCCTCCGACGCGCCGTCGATCGGTTTGCGATTCAATCGACCTCTAGCGAGCTCTCGAGAATCAGTGATCGAGAGCTCTTCAAATTGTTCTGAGTCTCAAAACCAAAACGAAGTTATTGAAACTTTAGTAAGAACGTTGTAAAAACGTTATAAAAGAAAATTAACAAGTTAAATGGAAGAACGTGGTGTGGATTATAATTAATTGGAAGATGTTGTAACATTTTCATTCATAACAAGTTCCAATATACTGTATACACACTGTTCATTGCATTAATAAAACATGTTGTTATAAACTTAAGTATTGTAGTGTGATTTACAACACTTATTGAAATCTCAAACGTGAACGATTACAACTTAGTTTATATTTAAATTTTGTTCAAAAGGAAGAAGTTATTGAAACTGGTTGCCCGCATAATTAAAGGGGTTAAGCGATAGACAATGTAAAACATACGTCCACGTGTCCACCGATGCAGGTATTTAAATAAGTAATAGATACCACAAAAAACGGCATCAAGAATAATACTTTTAATATGATCGCTATTTACATATACTAGATATAATTGTATTGATTACCACGTGTGTATGCCAAAAATTTATCAGTACTGTAAAGAATGTGGTAAGCCTCAATATCAAGAAACATACTTATCTGATTTTCACTTAATAGAACAGAATTATCGATATCGTTCATGGGAGCATCGTTCCCATCACTACCTGGCGGCCATCTTACATCCTATCCCCAGCCTGCCAAATATCTCTCCAGCGCATAAAAGGTTGTAAGTCCCAGCTCGTCGAGCGGTTATAGCGATTGCGCGAATCCCATACTGTCGGCGGCGATGAAGGTGTAAGCGTTGGCTCGTGAGTGGTGTCAGTCGAGTGCTGGTCAAGTGCTGGAGAAAGCAACGTCGCACAAAACGCGAATATTTACACGAGTGTCGATGACTCGTAACTCGAATCAATTTTTTATCGGCAAGGTGTCATAATACCGATTAACTCATCGACTTGTAACAGTCTTTACCGGCCCCCCCGTCGTTTATCGCTTGTTGTAAGTACGTATCATCGTTCGAGACACGTTTGCTCAGCCGATGTTTTAATACAACATAATTTATGCTCCAATATCTCTAATCGACTGAATTTCAGATCATCCTAGTTAAAGTAATTCAGTTTGTGTTACAATAGTACATTGTTCGCCGATGGAACGCGAGGAGACTCGGTCACCGTTACGCGAATAACTTCACGATCATCCCGGTCGACTGTGTTCGTAGATTAATCTCGATCAATAAGCCTTCTCAATCGTGATTGTTAATCCCGTCCGTGTATTCGTAACATCGTTTTATCGACAGCAGCTGCCTATCCCCTGTTACGTGAACGACTTCGCAGCAAACTCTCGACGGGCGGTATACGCCCGAAGTGTAGAACACAACGGCCTGAAATGTGACACGAGCGCTGCACTTCTGACCCATACGAACACTGTCAAACTCACATGGTATTGGTCTTGGCGATAGCCTTGATGCGTAACTCATCGATTACATCATTATTTGGCTCATCAGTCAGCGTAAACCTCGCATTAAAATTTATACGTTGCTCATTCCTTTTTTTTTTACTCGTCTGCCGAGGGATTATTCGGATGCGAGCCGTGTGCACATCGATGCTCATCCGACAGCCATTTGTGGTGCGCGTAATTAATCGATACACGAACCGGCGTTTGCCATTAAACACGCGGCGAGATAATTTGTAACGCAAGGACGTCCAGTTAACGTTCGCCGACAGGGTGATATGCAAGCACAACGTAAAACATTGATTTAGACGAGTAAAAATGTACATTATTTGTTTGTCTAATGAATTTCAACCTTACACGATAACGTTTGCAATATGCATATTTCTCCTCAATGAGGAATTGAACAAGTTGGCTATGTGCAATTATAATCCGTCAGGATGTGTGTTAAATTACACGCTATTACGAGCCGTATCAACATGATGCGGTGACCTCTTTCAACGACCATTAAATGACATAATGATAGTAACGTTTATACAGTGATTCTCCCGCTACGCGAGTCAAAGATTATGCTGCTCTAAAACGCACTCTATCGTATTCGTTTCACGCGTATCTACGCCTACAGCGACGCCACTTTTGAATCGTTCTGTATAATTAACAAGAATCGCATTAATATTTTAAAAGTATAATAACGAAGGAAGAGACGTGTAGTAACGTGGGGGAATTCGAATTTTTAGTTTGCAATTCAATAGTAGTGTTTTCATTGATTTGCACGCTTTGTCGTCGACCACACGGCATATTTACCATACGCGCGCCAAACAATCAGGTCTAAATATAAATTTTCGTTTTGAACGTGTATTTTTTTTCTGCGCGTTTGTAAAATCGAACGATCCAAGCGTCAAAACAAAACTAAGCGCGAGAATATCAAATTGGGACAATGTAAACCTTCGCTACACTTAACGATGTTGTTTTATAGCTTACAGCACAAACTTTCTTATCGTTTGATTGACATTGTTGACTGTGATTACATAGTTGATTAACTTGTACCAATGATGAAGTAATCAACTCGTCGTCTGTATGCTTATTATCGTTTGTGCGAGAGTAATTGAAGCAGTAATATATATTACTTTTTACAGACAAATGTCATCAAAGAGAAAAGTTCACAAAATGCAGTCCACAAGGCAAGTAGTAAACGTGATTCACAGAATAATCGAGCTAATTGCCAGGAAAATATATCTGTTTATGGCATTCCTGGGTGGCCCTGCTGAAACACAACCACCTCTAAAGGATCTGACTCTTTTACATAATGCAACCACTTTAGCTTTTAAAATTCGAAATAAACAGGTAAAATATTATTACTCATCTCACGATGTCTCTGTTGCAATCAGATTAAATTAACAATCAAAATTTATGTGTTTATAGTTAACTTCAGAACGGGTAGTGCAATCATACATAGATAGGATAAGAGAAATCCAACCAGTATTAAATTGTATGGTTGAGAATCGCTTCGAAGAAGCTCTACAAGACGCAAAGAAATGTGACGAATTTTTGAAAACTCAGGACGCTGCATCACTTCAATTATTAGCTAAAGAGAAACCCTTCTACGGTGTGCCTTTCACAACTAAAGTAAGTTTCCTACATTTGTATATCTAAATTAAACTGTTTAAATATCTTGTTCCCTGCCATAGGACTGTATCGGTATAGCCAATATGAAACAAACAGCCGGTCTAACCGTTCGCAAGAATGTCGTCGCTGAACGCGACGCGGAGGTGATAAAGTTAATGAGAGCTGCAGGAGCGATCCCGCTGGCGACGACGAACGTTTCAGAGTTGGCCATGTGGTGGGAGACCAGCAACTGTTTGTACGGAACCACGAGAAATCCTTACAATACCAGACACATCGTCGGAGGATCGTCCGGAGGCGAGGGCTGCATACAAGCGGCAGCCGGTTCTCCGATGGGGATAGGATCGGACATTGGCGGCTCCATTCGCATGCCGTGCTTTTTCAATGGAATCTTCGGGCACAAGCCTTCTAAAGGCATAGTCTCTAACGACGGCCAGTATCCAAGTGCCCAAAGCGAGGATCAAGACCGATTGCTCGCGATCGGCCCAATGTGTAGATACGCGCAGGACCTTCTGCCTATGCTGAGAGTTCTTGCGGACAAGAACGCGGACATGTTGCGTTTGGATGAAAAAGTAGACGTATCAAAGATCAAGGTATAAATGATACCTCCAGATTCTAATCACTGCAAGAGTGAATACGTACCGTATAAATAAGTATTTGTGTTGATTCAGGTATATTATATGGAAGACGATGGCGGTCAGATATTAACATCCCCTGTGGATCTTGAGATAAAGGAAGCTATGAGGAAAGCGGTCCTTTACTTTGAGAAAGCCCATAAAATTAAGGCGACCAAACTGAATATCAGGAAACTGAAGAAGAGCATCGGCCTTTGGGTGGCGAACATGAGCTGCAAAGACGAGAAAGATTTTACGTACGAATTGTCGAACAGAAATGGTCATATAAAGCTATGGTGGGAGTTTCTGAAATGGATGCTGTTCTTGAGCAACCATACCTTGATAGCTCTTCTTACCGCCACGTTTGAAAGATTCACCGTGAAACACGGAAGCGACCAGCACATCAAATTGGTACAAGAAAGTAAAGATCTTTATCGGGAGTTTCAGGTACGATTTCTGAAAGATATTTCGATCTATGTGTTATACCAATGAACATCTTCTATAAATAACTGATACATATTAAATTGATAAGTGTCCGTAATGTAACTTATCAGGAACGGAATTGGCTCCTATCTTCTTCTTTCCGAAATATCGCGCAAGACGTACCGATTAATTGTTACTAGCGAATTGCGGAACCGTACTCTTTCTTACTGGATGTGATTTCTTTCTCGAGTCTCTCAAAATGATCAAACAGCTAGTCTGCCTCTCTGTCACGGTACCACGTGTTTTTTTCTAATAAGTAGCAACAAATTGCCACTTTGCATGAAGAATGAACTTTTTTCTTTCTTTTATATCCAATTAGCGTACATAGTCTTGTCTTCTTTTTTCAACTTTGTTTTCACCGTGTAGGAGGAAGTTAGAGTGACTGAACTTGAAGCATGTATTCCAGAATCTCCAGAATAATTTTTTTCCCTTGCTACAGTTCCTCGTACGCTTTCGTTCATTATGTTTCTTTTTCTTCTCTTTTTATTTTGTAGGATATTTTAGGTGAAGATGGCGTGTTCCTATATCCTACTCATCCAACTGCAGCACCATTGCACTACGAACCATTGATTAAACCATTCAACTTCTCTTATACCGGTATTATTAACGTTTTGGGCTTACCTGCCACTGCTTGCCCCTTAGGTCTGAACAAGCAAGGTCTTCCAATTGGAATACAGGTATTGCATTTATTTTTATCCCTCCTTTCACCTGGCATCGTGATTTTCTATTGTCATGCGATTGCACCTATAACAGATCGTCGCTGGGCTGCATCAGGATCACTTAACGATAGCGGTCGCCGAGGAACTGGAACGAGCCTTCGGCGGTTGGGTTCCACCCCCGATCGTCGCTTGACACACGTGTCTTTTAGACGCTAATCAAATGCATGGTACAGCGGATAACGCCTCTTTTTATCGTACCCTGCCGTCGTTGTTTTTCGAGAATTAAACTTGCATAATTTATACCGGAAACAAGATCGTCAGGTAAAGTACAAATTCGTATTCCAGAAAGTAGACATCCGCATCTAAATAACACCAGATGTTTGATAACGCGTTTTAAAGAAGGATTCAAAGAAGAATTTCTTATTATTTCAGTCGATTTAAGATAATCGTCTAGAAACAAAAGAAAATTGGATATCGTTTAATATACATGAAAAAATCGATATGGTTTAAATGGGAGAACTCAATAATTTTTTCGTAATCGCATATTTATTTACATAAGTACTCATAAATATGTATTATAAATTGGTGTTGAATGGTTCTTTTTGTAAAAAGAATCTGGTTCACAGAAGTAGAACGTTTGTACATAAGTAAACTTATTACATTATATTTGACTACCATTTTTATATACCTCATTATAGATCTCTATATAGGATTTTCTATTTTCATACGAATCAAGAAAGAGAGGGAGAGAGAGAGAGAGAGAGAGAGAGTGAGAGTGAGAGAGAAAGGGAAGGAGTGTGTGAGAGAGAAAAGAAAAAAAAAGAGAAGAAATTATATGATAGCAGGGTGCATTCGGTAATGTGATAAAGTATTAAGGATTCTATGTTTATAATGTGTATTGATGTTAAAAAAATCGTATACATAAATATATTTTATGTACTAAAATAATAAATTTTTATTCTATTATTCTACTATCGTTTCTCTTTTGTTCATATAAAAAGGATAGTATATAAATTTCAATTTTATAATGTAACGTTAATATAATGTTCAATTTATAAAACAGGTCCAAAGTAAAAAAAGAAAAAGATTCAAACGCTAAAATACTTTTATTCAAAAATATATATATTCTTTGAAGGCGAAACTAAAAAGAAAAACAGATCATTCTTGTGTGAAACCTAAAATTATAAGTATGTAACATGCCTTTTTTAGAGATGCAATATGAGATAAGAGATCTTCATCTTCATGATACCTTTGATATCAATAAATAATTTAATACATATTTACAGTATTGATACGAACCATGGAGAGATTTTTCAAAAGCGCGAGCGTTGATGTGAATTTTGTACGTGTAAAAATAGTTTTTATATCCATGTATAATCGTAGCTCGAGTCTCAACAAGAATTGATATTTGTTAACCTTACATTAATAAATATGCCGTAAGTTTAAGTTCAGAGCGTAAGTACTCGTTGTAAAATCATGTAAATTATTACATGCGTCCAAAAAGAAGGAACATTAAATATGCTCGTTTTGCTACGAACGCCAACAGCAAATAATTTCAAATAGTTAAGTAAACACAAAAGAAAAATTGTTTCAATTGTATTAGCATAATACTATTGTCAATTTTTATACCATTCATCCTAATGTATGATAATAATAGGCAGTGAAGCATATTTATAAAACCTATTCCATTTTTAACGATAATAAAATCATTCTTTTTAATTAAAAAAATTGATGAGTTTATCTTAAATATTCTAAAAAGTATTGATTCGTGTTAAAATAAGAAGCCCCCTGTACATAAAAAAAAAAACGGGAGTAAACGAAAGCCTCATCAACATTTAAATACGTAATAAATGTTTACCATATCACAATGCATTCCTTACAGTCTAAAGAATAATAAAAATTTGTTTTGTGTGACCTACTACATCTCACCGACTGTAAAACTATTAACACCGAATGAAAAATCAATGTTAACAGTTCTTACAATCCGTGTAAGTACTAAATTTTGTTAACCTAAGTACAGTACAAAAAAAAAATAATAATTAACATTACGTTATGAGATTTGTTTCCTCCGAAGGATTTTCGTTCTTACCTGATTCATAGAACGAGATCTCGGATCTGTCGTCCAACGAATTATCTTTGCTATCATCGTCGTGCGAATTTTTACCCGGTCCTAACAAATTGTCTTTAGAATCTTTGTATCGTTCCTTGTTGTCGTTGAAGTAATCGGAGTGGCCGTTGTTCAACATTTTGTTGTTAGCTCTACAATAGGAATCCTCGTCTTTCTGTATCGTTTCGCTGTCTCTTCTTATTTCCTCGTGCCCGTTGGAGCAATTGATTAGATTTAACTCTACGTTTGTTCCTCCAGTCTTCTTCGCGGATTGGTTTCTCGTCGAATTGCCGAAAGGATTAAAGAATCGCCTCCCGTTCTCTTTGCTGACGCCGTTCCTCGACTTTGTCGCGTCAACCTCGTTCGTTTTGTAAACTCGCGTACTGTTGGACTCGTATTTGTTATCACAAGATTGCTCCGAGTTCTCGGGTAGTTCCTTCTCCTTTTTCATCGCGGCTAACTCAGCCTCCTTCATCGCCGAGTGAATCACCGGCTCGGCCCATAAGCCTGGGTTAAAGGCGGGTCCCGTGCCACCTAATTCCGCTGGCAAGATGTCAGTGGGCAGGTGTTCGTGCAGGGTACTCAAATTGTTCCCGTGTAAATAGATCTACAAGGTACAGGTCTTAAGGTAGAACACTTTTAACGAGATAGAGCACGCTTGTGCAAATCGTGCGATTAGGTTAGGATCAGTGTTACTTTTAATTATCATCCAGTCAATATTTGACTTTCTATATCTAGAAGCGAATACGCAAAACGCGTGCAAACTTTTGTATAAAAACAACATTGTTATATGTTGCATTATATGTGCAAAATTATTATTTGCAGTGAAATATATAAGAAAATAAATGAAATTGTATTATTTTGCAAAGCTCGATGAACAGCCACCCTAAATTCTGGCGAGGATTAAATATGAAAGTTGGATTAGGAACAAAATTTAAAAAATAAATGATAAATGGAGATTGAAGAATTCTTTAGTAGGTTTTCCTTACCTTATTGCGCGTCTTCTCATCCAGGAAGGGTTTCACCAGGGCCAGTGTCGCTTGGACGTAAAGCGGCGCCGACAGGAAGTGTATAGCTTTGAATCTGGCCGGAAATCGTCCGCGAAGAGCAGCTATTAGGTTTCGCAGCGCCGCGGCACCCAAGGCACCGCCCTGCCGTAAGGAGAATCCGCTCCAATCTACCACCGCCACGAAACCGGATTGCTAGAAAAAAATTGGAGCGCTCGTAGCTAAGCCTGAGAAACATTCTTACTTTTTAAATAATCTTATTGTGTATACTCGAAGCTTCACTAGCTTCACTACACGACGTACCTGATTTCTTGGATCTTGTATCAGAATTTCAAGAACCAGGAAGATGGCTCGTTGAACAGACAAAGCTGGTACCGCGACTGGGTCCCATTGCGAGGCTAAGAAAACCAGCACGCATCTTCCCTTCCTGAAAAATAATTTAATTTGTCATAGAGAATCGCATATATTAGTTTATGCAAAAGCTTTCTCAAAATAATTAAAAATATTACTTGTCACGTGCAGGAAGCACACCAGGAATACCCGCTCGTAACGCCCGCTGCAAGGCTGGATCTCTGGCCGTGAGATTGCCAAAGATATCCTGTCGATGCGCTACTTGCGCCTGATAAGCGGCTATCAGGGCGGCAGCTTGTTCCGTGCGATACTTCCGGGCCAACAGGAAACGCGTAATGTATTCATCCGTGCAGTGCTTCAAGTCTAGGAGCAAAGGGAGAGACACGGGTCATTGTAATGCCTCGCGTGAAAAAATAGCTGACAGGAAGCCGATCGAACGCGAACATTATGCCGGAAATTCGTGGATCGACGCATTGAAAACGAATCAGACAGCGTCGACGGCTCGATTTGTTTGCACGAGACGAGACGCATGGGATTTTACTATCGCTAACGGTACCGGTTGGACGACGACTGTCTTTGCCAGGAAAATATGTATAATTTCGAAGCGTACAAAGGAAGGTTGTGAACTCTCAGGTGCGCTCATCGCTTTCACAAACATTTGTACAAAGATACCGAATATATTTGCGAACGAATTTTATGTCGTCGTCGTCCTAGCGCTTCTGGTGCAACGTTTTAGCCCTCAAAAGATGGAACCGGGTCAAGACATGATCCAAAAACGTACATCGCAGTACTCAGACTGTTAAGTATTGAAATTCTTAATCATAAAACATGACACGTTGTCCGAAGATTACATAGCCAGGGAAAATATCGTCTGTGTTATTCACCCTTTCTTACCTACATCCGGCATTTCACGCAATATCGCTCGAACGGTTTTAATGGCCAGTTTCTTGTCACGTTTATCGAACCTGGCCTCCTCCTCGTAAATACTCCGTGCCAAAGCGGTGCTCACGTTACCCCTTGTGGGATCCCACATGTATTCACAGTACTCGGCCATTTTGAGAGCCCTTTCTCTGTTTCACAGCGGAACTGAAATAAAATCGTAACGTTCGGTTGTTAAACCTGCTATTTTTGAGAAACTCTTTTGTACATCCTTAAAATACTCTGATAGCTTTTCATTAATAATTTTTAATCATTATCAACGCATCTAGGGTATCTTTAGATACAACTTGTAGATTACACTAATATACACATGTTTTGTTAGGGTAGGATGATCACAACAAACACTCCCATTAAGTAAATGACACCTTATGCAATCAGAGTTTATCTGTTAACATATTTCTATTTTTGGAATTGAATATTACCACTCGAATGTTTAGTTATGGATATAATATATAAATGAAATGCTTCAAATATTTATTTTAATGGAACCCAAACTATAATTAAGTTACAGGTGTCTCAAACTCCCTACTTTTACATTCAAATATACTTTATCGTTTCCTCTCCTACCTGTTAATTAAAACTCTTTTGTTCACTCTTTTACAGCGTTATCATTATGTATATTGAAAACGACAAATGAGACGTAGTGATAATTAGTAAGACATCAAACAAGGCACGGTTGTACCAAGAGTGAGTCATTTCTTAGTGAAACGGGTAGACCCTTAACCGGTTCGCGTAACTGTTCGTCGAAACTTTTTATTCTGATTTAATAATCCCGATAAAATCGTTTGCAAAATTATTTATCGCGTTCCTTGAAACACGAGCTACACCGATCTTGATTTATAATATTTATACGTAACTTGCTTATTCATCAAACGTACATCGTATTCATTTCAATGTATCATATTCTAGAGTAAACATATGTCAGTAAGTGGCGCGTATTCTTGACACGTTCATAATACTTTTCAATAAGTTAATTCATTTATATACCACGTAACGCAAATTTTTGTTATTTTATCTTTCTGTTTGCGGAGCATTTATTTCAAGTTACTTTTCCACGAGTCGTTCAGAATTTTGGAAAATATAATTGTGTTTACTGTGGCATTTATAATTATCATGTAAATTATAATTAATTACTCAGACGTATTAAAACATCGCCACGTTAGGTTCCAAGAAACACGTTGCTAAAATTCACTTGTACAACTATTGTAATTGCAACAATCCGTTCCATGAATAATGTTATTTGTTACATTTGTTCCAGGTACACATACATTTACCTAAAAAAAGATTAAAATGAAACGTTGTTGCAAAATAAACGACAACGTTGATTAATGCAAACCGCGACGCTTGAAACACAACATCGTAAAACTGTGTTTCTAACAATCAACTTACACAGAGTATTTTTAGAAATTACTATGATTTTGGGCGCGAATCACACCTGTTTATCCTTACTGGAGTAATTATTGAACCGTTGTTCGACGAAACTTTTTTAAACGAGCTAGGACAAAGGAACCGTTTCACAGAGCCATCAAACCACACTGCACAATGATTTTTTTCACCACCATCGATCGTATCCGGTTAAAATTCGTGATCGAAAGAGAGACAAAGGACCACGGTGCGACGAAGGAGCCTCGTTGCTCGAACAGTCACGAGCAAACGGCGTGCAATGAAGTCGCCTGTTGCGATTCGCTCGAAAGTGTTAGAGCATTGGGAAATAAAGGAGTGAGGGAGACTCAAGGAGAGACGATTGCGCTCTTGGTTGAAGGAGGAAAAGAATCGCCTTCGGTGAAACGACGGATTTAAAACGCTTCGTGTCCATTCAACGAGCGACAAATTATTAAATTACTTTATACAATTACAAATCAATCCAATGATCCAACGAAATAATACCAAAAACGATCATTCCTTCGTGATCGTGGATGCTACCCTAAAGCAGTGAAAGTGAATCACGCGTCGTTATGATATAATGATTTCTTTAAAATTTTAAGCGTCGCAAGTTGATCAGATAATTAGAAAATGAATAAGTAGAGCGATGGTTGCCACCTCCAAGAAGATGGAACAAAAATATAGAAACGTCGGGTTAGAAGGAGACGAGAAGCGAGTCTATCCCGCTCTACCCGAGGAGGGAAGATGCCGACAGAAAGAGAAAAAGAACAACCTGTGCTGAAATTAAACCAGAGGAAGAAAGGATAGTTGGAAGGTTAAGATAGAAAGGAAGAAGTACGAGCGATAGGGTGAGACAGAGCACAGACAGAGATGGAAGGGTTGTTCGTAATAGCGAGAAGGAGAAGGACGGGGAAAGAGACGGACGAAGCCGGTTACCGGTACGGCTGACTCACCGATCGTTCTTGTTGCGCTATCTGGTAAACCGTCAGGTAAATCCAAAAAATGTGACCGTACGTCCGTAGTAAAATATACAGAAACTGTTACCAGGTATATCGAATCTAATGATATAATTTATATGTTAAAACAAGAGATAACTTTTAAATATACGATACATCGGTCTGATTACTTTTACTTACAGCGATAAGTAATTTCTAATGTTTCGTAATTCGCGTTTAACGCTTCTACATTTTTGTGTCTGCCACAGAAATTTTCAACTATATCATCAAGAAAAACGAATGAATAAATAATGTATATTGAACTTTAAGAGAACCGTTCCTAGCAGAGTGTATGCCCTGCATTTTTCAGAAATTAATACTTTAAGAGCTGATAAAGTTCTACAATGAAAATTTTTTTAATTTGTCACCTCGTACCTCAAAGGGTTCAACTATCAGCGATTAACCCGCTTTCTTACGGGCAAGGTTTCTCAGAAAAAATTAATCTAGCAGACGCCTCGTATCCGGTTCTTTTCCATCGTTAGTTCGGTCAAACGTAACACTCCGGAAACGATGAACTCGATTGTTTTCTCTTCTTACGCGTATTCGAAAATTACCACCGTTCGATCCAAACTGTCGTTAACCTACAAACGTAACACCGTGTATCGTTATGAGAACTTGTAATGAAATCAAACAGTTTGCATTACATTAAAACGTTGAAATAATGTACAAACGGCGTGTCTCCATGAAACTGACGTCGATCGAATGAATTTGTCGACTCATGCAATTGTTCGAAACGCCGCCGTATATTATTTTCTGTGACTCTACAAGCTTGCACGTGGGACTTGTCACTGTATAAAGAAACAAGACAGATATTGAATCTCGAAAATAAACGTAATTCTGATAACTTTGCAAGGTTTGAGACGAGCCATCGAGTCCAAAAGTGCAAGATTGTAGAAGATGTTTTAATATATTTGCAGTAATCAGCGATCGATAAGTTTCGCACGTGAACCGGCGTACATTCCAAACAAGTAGTCCAACAATTGATATACTACTGTATATCCGATAAAGTAATAAGATCTTGTTTTATGACGTGAAACCATTCAATTCTTCCGTCGATCGATTTTATCAAGGACGAGGGTCAGCGATATCAACGTTTGAATCAAGTACTGTAATCTACAGCTATTATGCCCGTTGAAATTATTCGCCTTAAATCTGCAATTAAAAATAACACGAGTGTGAATTTGTAATTGTTATATAATCGTTTGTATACATCATAACAAAATAAGAAACATGTTCTTCATCTATCTGTAACGATGACGTACTTATAATGCATTTTTTAATTTAAAATTATTTTTAAACATTGTTTTCGGTATTATTACTCATGGACCGTACTTCTTATGTAATTCTGTAAAAAACGCAAATTTTTAATTAACCAGTTTGCGCCTACGAATGATTTTAACGATAGAACTCGATGGTGCTTCTGACGCGTTGCCGCCATTTTCAATTTAGATCAATAAAGCGATCAACTAGCGCGCGAGGCCTCGATGGCGCTAAAATTTAAGATCAAAGTATATTATACTACGGTTTCACGATCAATAAGTGTATCTCAATGAATCCAAAGACTCATTGTTCTTAGCCAAACGCTTATTTTTAATTCACTCAAAGAACGATAACGAACATTAGGTAATTTGTCAGATTTGAGCCGTGCCACATCGGGCTACTGATAAAGTGCAAATTCGAATTGTACAACCGATAACCGTACAATTCGATCGACAGTTGCGAAAACTGATACAACTGTTTTCGATAAACGATCGTGAAACTTTGAAACCATGATTTCTTTTTTTCTTCTCTCTTTGCGGTGCATCGTGCGCTTGTGTACACACAAGCGACAGAAACAAATCTGTTCGGGTAACGCCGCCATATGTTACGCAATATAACGGTAGATACGATGAACACGGTTAAGAAGAAGACAGAAGTTACCGGTTTCTTTTGACGCCATGAAATGTGGCCGCAACCTATTTTCCCATGATTCTGATGCTTTAACTTTTGCTACTTTCGATTGAAAACATGTGCATGAATAATAAAATCGTAAATACAGAGCAGAATATCGAAAGAATCGCGATGTATTCGCGATGCGCTTCAGGGAAGTCCAAAATCATAATCAATTAGGTTGTGAAACGAAAAGGAAAGTACATAAAATTGTAATTACGCTATTTTTCCTTTTAGGGAAGAACGGTTGCAACATGGCTAGATCGCGAGCAGGACTATATTTTGCTTTTTCTACTCGGATTCTTTGATCAGAAAAAAAAAACATAGTATAAGTCATGGCACCTTTCGAAAGCTTCGACAATAAGCAGAGAATTACACGATCGATAATTTGAGCAAAAACCAATTTATATCCGAGGTACAATTACTAACATTAAGTGTACTTTGATGGATAATTACAACGACAGCCAGTTGCACGCTCTTTGTACGAGGACGTAAGTGGAGTGTATAGTCACCTGTTTATGCTACGTCAACGGTATAGTTTCGTATTGAATTACATTAACCACAAATGACACGACTAATTCAACCACCGCACCGAGAGAAGTGAACAGAACCCGTGTTGTTGTTCAGACGCGAACTCACAGACAAAATTATTGTTTTAAATTGTAAAATGTAAAAAAGCTGAACGACTCAAGGAACACAGCGAGGTGAACGCTGCACGTTCGGCGCGAAACTGTCTATTCGAAACTGACAGTTGGTCGACTCGATTGTGAGCCCTCTATGAATCATTCAACTACCAATAAGGACGTGCTTCGATGCTAACAAAACCATAAGATATTTTTAACATTGAAAACAATTGTTATAAAATGTAATATTATAAAAGAGATACTTTTATTACAAATATTTAAGAAAATTAATAGTCTCATAGTTGTCTGTTAATGTAAAAATTTTGTACTGAATAAAGAAGAAATATTAAATATCGTAAACGATAGTAAAGTTGAAATTAAATGTAATAACAGATGATAAGACTCAAAATTTTATTACTTCTTTATTCTGTAATATATGATAACTAATACGGCGGACAAGTTAGCTATAGTAACTGCAACTTGAGGATACCACTGATAACGTGCTCGAAATATTGGAATTAAATTCATCAAAATGTTATATAATAATTGTTATTACCTTGTAAAGTACATGTTGATGTAAGGATAGTCTCTAGCTACACTTATTTCTAAAAAAAAACGGAAGTTTGTGATGAGGCTTCCTGGACGTAGGAAACCTTTGGATGCCCACAAATGTACTGTCGTATAAAACGGTATAAAGTTCAGTTAATAAATCAGCTGTATTCATATTGTACCATCGAATTAACTTTACAAAGTTACAATCATAAACTGGGAATGTTGCATATCCGGTCCATCAGAATTTGAACGAGTTTCATTATAAACAATGAAATTACATTTTTAGCATCTTTGAGGTAAAAACCGACTGTCTTTTAAAAAATATAAATAAAAAATGAAAAAAAAATATAAGAATTTTGTTGTTTTGTTCGTTATTTGATTAGTTATATATATGATTTGTAAAATTGTTGTTTGTCGTTCTCTTTTACACGTATATGTATTATGGTACTGAAGAGGAAAAGGATATGAAAACTAGTTTTAATAAATGCTTATTTTTTACTGAGTCCAAACGACAACTCAAAAGACCAGTTTCGATTCTATTAAAAAAAAATACTTATGCATCCTATTTGAATGTGTATATTCCAAACGCGGCATATATTCTGGAAATTTGTCACGATTCAAAATATATTCACATGTAAAAATTGCATGCCGTTTAATAATTTAAACGGCGGGACTTGTAGCAGTAATTTCTCTTCAAATCTCTTAGCGTAAAAACAACCCGTACAAAAAAACATAATACACACACATACCGAAGATAAATCCCCTACTTACATTTCATCATTGTACATTCGACGAATCAGGAAACACCTTTGGGATACATCCTTGCTATAACGAGTTGTGGGGTACGATCGGCTATCAGTTCGTGGCCAGCTTTCCGCTAAAATTGTTCTGTATCGTGGGTTAACGAGGCTTGCCATCTGCCCGTGGCCCCTTTATTCGTACTTTCCATTTTTTCGCCACTGGGTGCATGCTTCGCCGTCCAAAACGAGTCCTTCGTCCGATCATCGATACTTCCAACAGGTGGGTCGCTAAAAAAATGTCCGTCGAAATAAATATTGCGTCGAAATAATGCCAATAAACACGAAACAGATCAACGCGTCCGCTATCACGGCAATTGCCAATCACTGAAATTATGTGTTCGCGTTAGTCGCATCGAGAAAGATAAGGAAAACTGCGATTTATTCGTTGCCTTCTTAGCCGCGTCAATATCGCGAATTAATTCACTGAAGAATCACCAATTTCATTTGATTGATGAATTAAAGTCGATAAAAAGTGGAGGACTTTTATCGAACTTGTTATTGTTTATAATTTATCGGTTAGTTAAACATTCATCAATAATTTATTACCAATTATTATTCCTGTTACGTAAATGCATATTAAGTAGTAAGAAAGTGAATAGTGAACTTGTTAAATTACCTTGATAGCGATTATTGTTGAAGAATAAAACTCGAAGAAACTACATATTTGAACAAAAATTCAAATATTCGAACCAAGGTATTATTCGTCTTTCTTCAATCGTTAAATTTCATTTTCCAAATTCCTTCACGTACATAAAATGATAAAAAGCAATTAATGATATAGTTATTACCTATAAGATTATTATTAAACACGTGCATGCACTTGTATATGTATATCTATGTGTACATATGTACTTATATAAATGTATATAATATATTTACCAGTAAAACTTCCGTTCATCTATCGTTGTTCATTGATAACATCGTTGTTCATCTCGGAGTCATTTAATACATGCATCCTAAAATAATTCATCAATGATGTTGTATTTGAAGAAAGTTTATTTCTTTCGTTTTTTGAGCGATAAAAACTATATAACATATTCTTCTTGCCTTTTTTTCTTCATAAAATTTTACATAACGTCAAATTATCAAAAGATAAGTAGCCCAGAGACAAACAAACAAATCGTTAACAATATATGTTATTTTCGATTCAGAAAAAACTGATCGTGCGTCACTGCTCATTTTTGTTGTATCGATCAACCCTTTTTTCGGACTATAAGTATCTTTCGTCTGATGCGTTATATTGTACTTTGTAGCAAATCATCAAAATGGCATACACTGTAAGACGATTGTTTCATACAAGTGCATTGTTGTTGAACTTGTACGGAACATACAAGATGCTCCTCATCGACGCTCCTGATGTACTGAAACAATACAAACATTTTGACGTAGGACAGTGGATATATCTGACATTCTGGAATATGGTGAGTAACAAGTTATAAGTTTTTTAAATTCTCAAGATAACTCGAAATAGAAACGTTTTAGACGGACAACTGATAAGCAGCAGTAATGTAATAAAAATATAAACAGCAATTAAATAAAATATAAAATGTCATTATTACAGGGGTAGAGATATGAATGTTTAAAAGTTTAAAGGCATTTACTATGTATGTTTATATCACCAACGAGGCATACGATAGACTAAACATGCAATACTTTGTTTTATCACACGCTCACGAAGATCTACAACCTCATTATCATTTTTATAATATATCCTAGCATATCAATCGAAACTGGTTTTTACACTACAACGCCCCTAGTGGTTGGAATTAAAATTCATAGAACTGATAATTATTCATTACGAGAAAATTATGTAATTTCATATCTAATTTCAAATAATACCAATTCCTACTAGGAATTAGAAGTCATTTGATCACTCACAATCGCATTTAAGGATCTGAGAATATTTGATGTTATAATAATGCCTTAAATTAACTACTTTATCGACTTCGATTGTTTTGCCTCGTGTAGTTCCTAAAATCACCGTTCGGAAACGTAAAGAACGTAATAAAAAAGCTGATAAAAATGAGATTTTAAAAAATGGCAGTATTTCAGATCGTGTGACACAAAAAATGATTGATTTATGCATATACCTCATCTGTGTTTATATGTCGATATTTGGTTCAATCTTGCTAAAACATCAATAGAGGGCATCGAGATTCTTACGCAGCAAATTGAAACTTCGTTACGCAATTGAAGATCCTTGTATGTGTGTAGCACACACCATGTTCGTCATTCTCTGATTACTACACGTTTTTTTTCGTTTGAATAACACCTTCTCGTAGTACCCATTGTTTCCAAACAACGTCTCGTTAACTGAAACAAGGTTACAATGTTCATTGAAAGTTGATTAAGTACGGTGCTGAAACCGTATGAATTAATGAAAATACGATTCTTTTTAATCCAACGTAAATTTCAAGAGAAAACACATTGTATCATTTATATACATTAGTTGTAAAATCAAATCATTTGATTTATCATGTATTTTATAGGTTAATTTCTTTCAATCACGCGTATAAGCGTGTAAATGTTGTATAATAATAGAAAGTAAAACAAGTAACGCATTACCGCAATTCTTTTTTCTCTAAGGTCTTCGTTCACCTCCCCGTCGTTAAATTTCGTTTAGAAAGCGAACGTTCAACTAAAACAAGTTTTCTGTAGTTGTGCTCAGTGACGATATAAGCACGTCGAATTGAAACTTCGAAACATGTTAAAACCGCGTCTACTCAAAAAATACGTTTGCGCATCTCGTTTGCGCAAAAGAAGAATCGTCAGATGTACATACTTTGCGTCTCTGTCTCTTCATGGTTTCTCTCTATTTTGTACACGCCCCTGTTCAGTTAAATATGTTGCTCTATTTTTATGCTACGTTATACATTTTTCATTTATTTACTCGTCGACATAAGTCAATGTACTTTACCGTTTAAAAATATCCGAAGACAAAACACACGAACATCGTGCTACTTGCCAAATACAAGTTTGCCAATATGACAACTCTGTTGGTAACAAACACAACGTGGTAGCGTTGCTCCACGCGGTCGCAAGTATTATCAACTAATACTTCATTAATTCATGCATATACATTATATTTTTTTCCTGGCTTTTTTTCTGTTATTTTTGTTTCTCCTGTTTTTATGTTTGCCTTACCTGCATGAATTTTAACTTGTACAATCGGTTTACAAACTTCGTGCACATGGCGAACTATTTGTCTCTTTCTCACGGTATATTTTCGCCTATCCGTCAGTAAGTCGCGGGCATTCGACGCGGTCGATACTATTTGTGTGGCCTTTCTACATGTGACCCGAAAAAAAAGACAAAGTGTTTTTCAGTGAGAACCAAAAATTTATGGACATCAACTGTGATATTAAAAAGCAAAAAAAAAAAAGAGAAAAGCCCTTAGATTATATTACAACTCTGTAAAGTACAATTAAAGTAATGTAATTCATCGTACTGTAAAATTACAACTTCTGTTCAGTGACATTTCATCAATTTTTTTCTATGACGATGAAATCGACGCATTTGAAATGGATCCCCCATTTTTGTAATTATAATTAATATACTGCAGGATAAATGACAATAACGAACGCTTCATTAATATAATTCTTGTGACTTTTAAAAGTGGTTACATTACTTGTTAATTTGAATATTATTAACAGAATTTAGTTTATCAATATTTATTTTATACTGTTTAAGGATTTGGCATAAAGATTTTAAACTTGAATAATAACAACAAGGATAAATAGTATGTTGCAATGTAATATATCTTACCGATCGAGATCGTTCTGTCTACCGTCTGTACTTTGGAACAATTATTAGTAAACCGGAAATAGTATTTTATCTAGATTAATGTAATTTAATATTAATCTAGATTAATTTAATACTAAATAATAATAGATAGAACGAAAGGTTAATAAAAGATATTAAATATAATTACTCTTATTAATTTGTACAATCATAGGTTGTGTACAGTATGCAGATTGATAAAAAATTTAATCTCTGAGTTATCTGAAGCATAGTGTCATATAAAGTGATTACTTTGCGTTTTTTCTTATCGAACTTTTATCACAAATTTCTAATAATAATCTTTTGAGAAAGTTATTGGTATTTTTCAATGAATTCTTTATTAATTATGTTACGTACGATTTACGTAATTTAAAAATAAATTTTCTTATGTAACTTGTAAAAATGCACATGACAGCTATTAGTTTGCCTATTGTGTTAAATGACACTTTATCATTAGATACATAAAAAAACATAGAAATATTTATAACGTAAACATAAGTTTTAAATATTTTAAATTTGAAATGAAAAAAAGAAATTTAGAAATAATAGTAATTACTTAAGAATGTGAATTGGTATTCACTTCACCAGTGCATAAACAAAATATAAAGTCACGATACTTGGAAATATTGCTCAACGAAGTGACAGCTGTGCTTTAATGATAGCTCGACTCATGGATTTTGTCGCGATTCTATGATGGCGGCCAAAAAAGTTTCTTTTGTCACGATAAAAATGGGGGATCTAAAAATTCAATCCGTAACACGTTTCGAGTTACCAAACAAGTAGATCCGTATACGTTTTCTTTCAATCTCCGTATCGATTCTCCTAAAAAAAATTGTAGTGGACAGCAATTGTAATCGTGATGAGGACATTTATAAATAAATGTCTCATCTCATTTAATCATTTTTTTATAATTCAGTACATACACATCTGTATATCACAGCCGACGAATATGATTATTATAATGAGTGCTTGTTAAACTATTTTAGTATACGGAAAACACTGACACACTTATAAGATGCGAGACAATTTACAATTTGGATTTCACGCGATCTGTTGTCTGCTATATACTTTCTCAGTATATTATGATTATATGTACGTCGTTATACCGTCCGATGTCGGCAGAACGCACAATGCCTTCGGCGGGAAATTCAAATTCCTCACATTTTGGGACGCGGTTAGTATAATGCCTCGATGATTTAATCTAATTCTTTTTTTACATTCGCAATCAAAGTGTTTGCTAATGAATCAAACGTACTTTGTTGCTGATGGATAAAAGACACAATCTATTTTAATCTGTGGTAATTAGATATTAACTAACAATTAACGTCTGTAATCGAATGCTTCATCGTGCGGTTTTAGAAACTCGTACTTTATTTCTGGCGTTCAGAATACACGATCCTTCTAACAAGTGATTGCAACACGTTCTTATTACTGTATTATGCAACAGTGAAAACAGTCATAAGACCACGTACTATAGTACACGTATACTCATAATTGGAAAAATGAGGACAATTGAAATTATAATTAATCTTTTGGAATTTTCTAATTTCCGTATATGATGACACAACATTTTTTCTTTATGACCATTTGTCATGATAATTCGAATTACTAATCTTGTAGAAGATTAAGTTTAATCTCCGTATTACTCTTACGTATTTAAAGGTTTTTTACAAACATTATATGCAGTAAATTTAATTAGTAACTTTTAACTCCAAGCGATAAAAAGCAATCATTTATAATCTCATGAGCAATATAAAATAAAAAAAACTTCCAACTTGTAGATATCATGAATTCAAGGTGTTGATATTCTTTACATTTTTATACTTACATCGATGTTGTGTAAACGTAGGATATAATTAATTGCGAGAGCCGACAAAGTCGGACACGTATAATTACTACGTAATACGTAATTAATGTCAAACGAATCATTGGAATTTCGTTAATTCACACGTATCAATTTTAGAAAGCCGTAATTATAATATTTCGACACAAGAAGAAACCTTAGACTTTTCTTTGATTTTATGTATGATTCAGCACTTCTCTAAATAGCAATTGGTAATTAATCAGAGTAACTGTTTGTTCTAGATCGTTCAATCAATATTCTTCTTTATATGCCTGCTGAACGATTGGGTCGGCACGAACGCCGTCAGACCCAAGAAACCACCGTTCATACGTAAATTAAAAGACTATGTGTTCGCCACTGTGGGATTCCCAGTCGCTGTAGTAAGTAAAACTTGTTTAAGTGTCAATGTTTCCTAATGTCTCATAAATGCTTATTCTCTTTTCGATTGTATTATAGTTGGTCGCGTCAGTTTTCTGGTCCCTGTACGCCGTTGACCGTGAGCTGGTATTCCCGAAGGTTCTCGATCCTTATTTTCCATGGTGGTTGAACCATCTGGTACACACTTCGATCTTCGTCACTATTATGATGGAGACGATCATCTCGCCAAGAATATATCCGAAACGATCGTACGGCATACTGTGCAACATCACGTTCATGATGATCTACTTAATATGGTACATCACAAATTATTCTTAATTTACTAGCATTTACCCCTTCGCTGCTAAAACATGTTTTTACACATGCACACATTTATGAATGTACATGATCATAGAATGCATATTCATCAAGCAGTGGAAGGGTTAATTATAAAATTAAATAATCAAATTGACTTAACTTATTACGAGAATAATAATTGTAATATATGGAATATTTTTTCAGGATGCTCATAATATACTTCAAGTCTGGCATCTGGGTATATCCGATATTCCAGATGCTGAATCTACCCATGCGAATTCTATTCTTCGCAGTGATGTTCGTATACAGTATAATTCTTTATATTATCGGAGAAACGATGGACAACTTCTTCTGGGGTAACGAATACATTAAACACGAAAAATCTCATACCAAGAGCAAGTAGCCACGCCCGGGGATTAGCCGCTGATTTATGATCTTACTCTCATCCCCCTCACTCCTCTATTAAGGTGGCGGTGAACAAAACAAAGATAAAGACGTTAGGTTTTCTACCACCCCCGATCCCCTTAACCCTGTTATACGTTGCAGCATGCACGTTGGATTAAAATCGTTTGCAAGTTCTAGTACAGATATATAATGATGCATGTCAAACAACAAAAATGTATTTCTTTTTTTTTTTTAACGAAACGTTAACAAGTCGAAAGCGTTAACTTCTTTGCTCAAGAACATTATCTGGCTGAAGCATGTAAAATGATTTCTGTGTGGCTTACACAAATGCGATTGTTACGGAGGATCTATTGTAACGGCGCACACTTACACTGTAGTGCTCAACAAAATACACACACATACATGCGTACACACAATTTCATTGTTTTCTGTTAATTGAAAAGAAACGTGACAGGTGATAAAAAGAATGAGGAAGGGACACACGCGATGCATGCAAAATAAGTTCACGTAAGCGGAATACGTATGTGTATTGTTGACGCGTTTGGACGATGTGCACCACCGCACACACACACACTATTCTACCACGTGTTTCTTTTTTCGACACTAAAACCCGGCTGTATTTGTATCGAGTATAGGAAAAAAATGCGTAGCCGAGAATATCGCAGCGGATTTGAAAGCATAAAGGGCGAGTCGAGCAAGAGGATCGTACTTTCGCGGACCGATCAAAGATATCGTTAATACATGTACCTGCTCATCGTTGCAAAGAAGACACAGAGACAAATATGTCTTAGATATTCGACTTACCCCCTTTCTTGTTTTATAAATATATAAAAATAAGACGTTTGATCGACGAGGAACACAGGGTTTGTTAACATTTCGTTTCTTTTTTACTGTAAACTTTTTAGATCAGAATTGTATAAAAAAAGATCATTGTTTTTAATGAGTATTTATGAACGATGAACATTGTAATAACTACATAGTAATACGAGCTTAAGACGTAATTCAGATGATTGTATATTAAGAATAGTCAACGCTAGCCGTGGATAAATTTGGGACAGAACGCAGAGAGTCTGTGTTTAAAACCTGTACGTAGAGAATATCAATTATCGATAACGGGTAGACCCTCTTCTATAATTACATATATGATAGCGAGCCTCGTAATAAACGTTCACTGAGGTAGTTCCAACGTGATACATAATATTTAAAACTGATACTTTAAGGGTATTGTTGTCTCACACGCAAAATACGAGAAACACACGGACAGTAATCTTTTTCATAAATAAAAGTAACGTTTGAAATTTTTTTAGACAAGTATACGAATTATGTACTACAAAATTTCTAACGAAAGTATTGTTTGTACGATCGCATAGCTTTAGACTGAAACACTTTTTGATGGCATTTAGAAATAGAAATTGTTTAAACGTAAAATATTGTTCCATTCGTACACTTATGGTTTTTTGATAGAGACGATCAAAGAATGCGTTTTATCCACTTGTTATCAATTAACCGTTCGAGTGCCAGGGATCTTGGAAGAATCTTATCAAAAAAGCGCCATATTGCTTCTTCTGTTTTATGTCAGAGTCAAATAGTGTAAATAGTGTTGTTTTCATACTTCACAGTTTTGTCAATTATGTAATTATTCGCATAGTAAGTTAGTTTATAAAAATTATTTGTCTTCATTCATGCAACACCATCAGTTAAGTTTACTGCATCGAGTCTGTAAGTAGAAATGTTTGACATGAAACAGAAACATGGGACTCGAACGGTTAAATTAATAAAATCAATTTTCATACTTATATTTAAAATATAAACTAATGGATAGCTGTCGAGAAATCCGTGGCAAATGATAATGTAAAACTTGAGATTCTAAAAATGTAAAAAATAGTTGTGTTTATTCTAAGTACATTAGGATATATATTTTACAAATACTGTAATCGACAGAGCAATATTAAAATTAGACTTAGATTGTACTGTATAAAAAGAAAATTATGTTTATAATACATTTATACTTCTAATATCGTAAATTGAATTATTCCTTACGATGATGAAAATTTTACCACGTGTTTCATATGCACTGTTTAACCTAAGTTACTTTGAAATACTATATACAGTCAATCGCCATGCTATTGCCATATGAAATGTACATGTAGTAACAAATAACATGACGAATTAAGTGTAATTTTGGCACTGTTACATTGTCATGCAATTCTAATTTCTTTCTATACCCTTAAGTGAAGATAATTAAAAAGATCTATAAAATTTACTTTGTTGCAGTCACCTCCTCAAAGTAGAAATTCTAAAAGTGTACCTTACAGTTACGTAGCGATGTTCTTATTCTTATTTAGCTGCGGCGAAATTTGCGTTCCCTTTGAACTGCAGTGTCGACTGTTGATAATCTCGTCTATACTCTGTTTCAACTCCTCCATCTCGAGAATGTCCAACGGTAACGAAGTTTGCGTTGCCATTTCTCTAGCATTAGTATTTTGCCCTTCGGACATGAGTCTTGTCAGTTCCGGACAACACGAGGTAAGACTAGACGCTAGGTTACCTATCCCTGCTTTTCTGTACATTTCTTTTATTTCTGCGTCATTTTTCAATTTGATATCAGTAGACTCCTGAAACAGGTGTTTTAGAATGGTTTCATCTTGCAGTAGATATTTGCTTCTACGACCCTCCCGGCTTCTTCTGTCGCTCTCATGACCGTAACTCTTGGAGCTCTTGTTGCTGCTTTTGCTCTTGCTGCGCTCGTGCGGTTCCTCAGGGTCCAACATTTTCGTTTCCTCCTCTGGCTGGCTGTCCTCACTGTCGCTGTCCTGATCGTCCTTCTCCGCGTTACCAGCTTCAATGTCCACATCCTTGCCCGACATTCCCTGATGCCGTTTCTCTTCGCTGCTTAAGTTCTCGTCGCTGCCGCTGTGTCCTGGGAACAAGAACGGCAGAAGCATGCCCGCGTTCTTCCCGTCGAACAGTTTAGGATTCAGGGTGCGTTCGTCCAGGCCAGCACTCGCTGATCGCCTCTTCATGTTAGGCACCTGAACCGGTGGTACTCTCGAGTTACCGCCTATGGTTAAGGCTGACAGTATTTGCGCACCCAGCTGACTCTCCTGCGACGTTGTGCTGCCTCTCCTGAAAAGAGGCCCCACTTTGCCGGATCTTGATTTCCCAAAGTCTCGTCGACGCTTCCCGCGACGGCCGCGCGAGCTGCTCGCTACTTTTCGCGTCGTTTTCAGCTCAGCTATCTGAACCGATATCTGAGAGTCCAAGGAGTTCCTTCGAGATTCCACGGACACTCGACGCACGCTGAAGCTGATCTCAGAGTCCACGGAGTTCCTTCTGTTGCTGGACACAGAGCCTGCCGTGCCACCAACGAGCGCGCCTCGGCGCGTGACTAACTTTGGCAAAGCGGCGGCCCACGTAGAGCTGAAGTCTTGAGAAGCGACAGAATTTAGGTCGAAGTTTAAACCAACGGGATCCTCGTGTGTATTGTGGAAACTGATTGACAGTCGACCAGCATTGTTGAACGTCTTCCGTTTCGCGAACGCTTGAGCAATGACTTTGTGCTTCTTTAATCTGATGGGTTCTTCTGTTTCACAGTTGAACGTTCTGATAGAAGAAAAGTGATTTAGTATATTGTATTGAATTTGATTTTAAGAAAAGATCTTGTTGCATTACCGTCTGAGAAACCTAGTCCAAGTGTCCACGGTGGAACCAGTCCAAACCCATGAAGACATAAGAATGCCCGCAAAGAATGGAGAAAGTAAATGCAATTGCATTTTCGCTGCACTCGGTCGAATTTCCATTTTGCATTCAGAAATGTCCAAGTATTTTGTTGTTATTGCACATCTGTAAATAAGAGACAAGGTACTGAAGATGTGCACGATTATACAATGTAACTGTTTTACTAGTATTGTTTTTACATCATATAATTTCTAAAACTTTGACGCCATTCCCAAGAATGTTGGAACTCATAAATGTGGCAGTAAAATGTTACGACAACTGCAGCAAACGTGAAGATTGAAAATAGACCCATACGCACGATGGTTTCTCGTATTTTTGCACTTGCTCTTTCAGATATAATTTCTTGACTGCTTATTTTTAGCCGGATCAGTGTGATTAGTCCTAAAAATGTTAACAATAATATTAGTTGAATTAAATTAGATTATTAGTGGTTGAGACTTTAACAATTATTGCTATTAAGAAAACAAAAGAATACTTACAGACTAGATTCTTTAGGAAAGCATATAAAAGAACACATTTTATTACTTTGATTGTATAAACGAGACGATTTTGACAAAACAAATGGACATTTGAAACATACCTCTGGATAAAAAGTATCCTCCAACCAGTAAAACAATGAGTACAGGAGCAAGCAAAAACCAAGCTCTGACCGCATGATTAGTGTAACCAACGAAACATATACCGGTAACGCTATTTCCGTCTATTTCCCCTAGTGCCATGATTGTGACAGTGAGAACGAGTGGAAAACACCAAGCAATCAAATGAAAATAAGCGCCTTTCTTATCAATTCTGTCTTGGATTTTTCCCAATGCTTGGAAACTCATGTGCCAAGCGTATGTAAGGATCACAAACCACACCATAGCTGCCATAAGAGAATAATACACAAGGACAAACACTACCACACATGATAAGTTTTCTCCACTGAAAATTGGTATTTGGAATTTGTTTTATGTTTAACTAAATAACTTCATATAAAAACAAGAGTTCTCTAAATCAAAATTGTAATGTAAATGCAAATTACCTTGGCTCACTCATTCTTAATGTTCCATCCTTTCGACACACAATCACTTCTCTGCTTCCTGGTGTAAATTGAATAAGCCATCCTATACAGGACATCATAAAACAACAATTGATATAAAATATGACTAAAGCTGGATATTTATTTGCACTTCTCCAATCAATTAAAAATGTTACCTAAAATTGGATATAAATGAAATATAATGTGATCCGATTGTACTTATGTATTTATGTAATACTTACAACCGTGAATAAATTGAATGAACCACAAATTCCTGCTGCCCAAGCAATGAAAGAATGAATTTGTTTGTGTTCATCTGGTGTAAAGAGTGGATCATTGCACTGTGTCCCACAACTCTCAACTCCTTCAAATATTGCAAGTGCATTGTCAGTTGGAATTAAGGGTTTCAGACACTTGCCAGAAATGTTAAACTTCAATTCTCTGATATCATTTTTACATAATTTAGGAAACAACTTTGTGTCTTCGCATTTAATAAAACTAGGCCATATTGTGTGATTAAAAATAATTCTGCAAGGTCCTGAAACCATCCTGCACATCTCCTGAGATGGTAATTCTACTGTATCATTGATACATTTTGGCATGAATATTGAACATAAAAGGGGTTGGACAACTGCCCAACACTTTGGCATGTGTCTTAATGCTTGTAATACGTGTAATCTCTCCTGGAAAATAATTAATTTTCATAAATTATAATGCCTCAATGTCTTATTAAATTTAATAAACATTTGTTTTAAAAACTAACACAGGAGAAAGTAAGAAGACATTACATATATAGAAGTTATAGTAGGAATAATGTAGTCAGGGCAGGAAATACCTGAGGTGATTTTAAATAGGGTTTCTCTATACCTGAGACAGCAGGTATAAGAATATAAAGGAAAAGTATACTGTTAAAACTTCCAAGGTTTACTTTCTAAAATTGGTTGATTAAAAATTATATTTATAAATTCATAAAATATTAATTAAATATACCTCTATAATGTCTTGGGTTACATGTTCAGGTATAAGATCCAATGTAGTGGTAGTATATGGTAATCTTGTACCCATACATGTACTCCTTTGCATTTCTACACATTTTGCTGGTCTACGGCAATCCAAAGAATCTGATGGTAATTCTCTTATAGGATACCTGTCCAGCAGGTAACTAGAGTCTTTGATCATGTGTCTGGGATTCAATTCCAAACTTTTCCATGTTTCGTTTTCACCATTGGAATTGGCGGCGAAACCGTGCGTCAATTCCGACGATACTTGTTGAAAAATTAAAAAGCAACAGATCAACAAGAGCGTCATCTAAAAATAAGAAAAAAGAAAATTAATATTTATCCATTATTATTATCGATTAAAAAACGTTCGATCAATTCATGGTAATTTTATGTAGTTTTTTAAACTCTTGTATGACTTCCCGGCACGCTATCGGCTCAATTAAAAACAAAACATCACGTGTACAATAGCCAGATAAAAGGCGAAGTATTTACGGAATGAAAATAATTATTTAAGACGCTTTACTCACAACTATACACCGATTGTTTTCCAAGTAACTAGAATCTGCCACGGAGGAAGCTCTCCGTTTCGTTCGAACAAAGCGTCTTGCATCTTCTACGTTCGCGACAGCCGCATCCAGCATACGAACGCTTGGACCACACACGCGTTGTGTTCGCTCCCAGCCCACCCACGACGAACTCGACGAACTTGCTCATACCTCTTTCCGGTGTTTGAATGCACGACCGTAAAGAACTTAACGAATACCTCGTCAGTGGCAGTACCATCGTTATTCTACGCTTCTGTTCTACGCGACTAGCCCGCAAAATTCGAAAATATTCCTCTAACCGAACGAAGCTTTAATGTCGCGCAACCGGAACCTCAACCGCAGACGTTATCGCAATCTTAATAAAAATACCCCACGAATTATTAATCTTTAATATGAATGTTATACCTAAACTTCTTAGGTAATATGTGAATAAAATTAAATTTAATCAGCAATATAACAATATAAGTTTACTATTATCATCTCTAATTATTATTCGACCAACCGAATGATAAAGACACACAAGGTGTTCAATTTACATAATCAGTATAGAGAAACGGAGATGATATTTTTGAATTAATTACACATCAAAGTATTTATGGGGACAAATAGCACATTAATAAAATGTAATGCAACGATTTTATCAACTTTTATTTGCCGATTATTTATACCGGTGTCGACCTCTGCGTATATTTTGTTCAAGTGCTAATGATACAGGTGCGCAGGTTGTCGAGCGATAATAACTTGTAGGATTTCGGGACGGTTATTTTCATAAGTTTAATGAACAAACACATGGTGCTAAATAACAACGATATCATTATTATTGCGATAAGGAACTATTAGCACACTAAATTTTATCGTCGTTTCCTTGCCGGACCTTTCGGTATTCCGGTGTAACAGGAAATATGATAATTGCCCCTATACTTAATTAACTGCTGGTGTTGATAATAACATGCTGCTAATATATGATAAGCCTGTGTCGTGTACGTCTGCACACAAATTAGAATTAATACCAACGAGACGTTTTCTCGACAGTCTGTGGTCGGTATTTGATAGTAAAGTAGCCCAGAAGGTGACAGATGTTTCATAAAGTAACCTGAAAACTTACCTCAATAATTTTAATCTTTCATTGGTTTGACTTCAAAGTACGCGAAAACAAGGTAGGAACCTCTTCTAATCAAGCATAAAATACTGAAAATTTACAGTGTAATTGTGTATAAAACAAAGTACATATTAATATTTAATTTCATTTTCAGTATAAAATGTTTAAAATCTTTTACCTGGGGTTATACTTGTTCCTGTTTGGAAGTTGCATCTGTGACTATTCTGACTGGGACACAAAATGGCAAATGCTGTGTCCGGGTTTATATCCCAGAGTTTTCACGAGTTATACACCACGTGGAAATCTTTCTAGTGGAATATATACTAGTCAGCCCCATTTAAGTGGCATAAAACACTGTGTTGCTGTGTGTTGTACTAAACCCACATGTAATGTGGCACTTATGCATAATGGCACTTGCTACCATGTACAATGCGAAAGTTCCAAAATATGTGTACCTTTATATAGAAAAGATTTAGCAATGGAAAGTCCACCTAGTATGGTATTGGTGAAACCAGTAAAGGATGATGAAATGTGGAACATTTTATTGGATCAGATAAATGATGATGTTGGGTAAATTACATCTTTTTATGGCTTGGCTTCTGTTTTATGTTTATTGTAATGAGTGTAAACATTTTTATATTTGATGTTGATAGTTTACCCATGGATGGCACTGAAACAGATCACATACTTTTTGGTGAATCAAATGAGATAAGCTGTATTACTAAGTCAAATTGTTTAGAAAATGAAGTATGTGTTAAAAACAGTGATAAATCTGATGTTGGAATTTGTGAATGTTCTATTGGATTTAAACGCAATATTGCAGGTAATTTCACTATTGAATATTATTTATAAAAATTATTTTATGTTTGTATACTAATTTGCATTTATTATGGTAGGTATTTGTACTTTAATGGAAGATATAGAACTTGGTGTAACAGCACAAGTCAAGGCACAAAATATAAAGGACTCTAGTACATCCATGAAACCACCTATAAAACAATTATTAGTTTCTGCAGTTTCAAAAGAAGTACGCTTACCAGAAAATGAGGTAACATTATCTGCCTATACTGTGCCTGCAGAACAGGAAAATGAACATTACAATTATGCTTGGAGCCTTCTGAGTCAACCTGAAAGCCATACTGGCATAATGACTGATCAAAATCGAATGACTGTTAAATTAAGTAATCTTTCTGAGGGTTTATATACTTTTAAAGTAACAGTAAATAGCCCAAATACTTATGGGGAGGCATATGCAAATGTTAGTGTATTGCCACGTAAGTTCTTCCTTCTAATTTACAGCTATCTGTTTGGTCAATGATCATCCTTTGACTGTAATAATAATTTAATTAATATTTACAGCCAAAAGAATAAACCAAGCACCAATTGCCATAATCTCACCAGCTTCACAAGTTGTCAAATTACCAAATACTGGAGCTGTGTTGGATGGTTCCTCCAGCAAAGATGACGATCGCGTTATTTCCTATCATTGGGAATTACAACAGGGTCCTATTGGATATCAGCCTAATCTAGTCGACACTCCTACTTTACAATTAGATAATCTTATTCCTGGAAATTATACATTTAAGTAAATATCTACTTAACAAATAATGTTTATAATTCAAGTTTATGAAACATTTTGGTAATTGTTCAACAAAACTTTCTCAGGTTGACTGTTGAAGACTCTGATCACATTACTAACTCTACAAGTGCTAACATAACAGTGTTGAAAGTAACTGATTATCCTCCAAGTGCAAATGCTGGCCAAGACATTATCATATATTTACCACAAAACACATTGACGCTTAATGGTAATTTGAGCACAGACGATCATGGAATAGCAAGTTGGGAATGGACAAAGAGTCCTTCAGATCAGAACAAAGCAGTAGATATGCAAAACACCAGGACTCCGTATCTACAACTATCCAACTTAGAGGAAGGAATGTACACGTTTGTACTAAAAGTTACAGATGATTCTGAACAGTCTTCTACAGCTGAAGTGCATGTATTTGTAAAACCACCGACCAATAAACCACCGAAAGGTAATTATAAGATCTTAATCAGAAGTTAATGCTTAATTGAGTTAATTATAACTTTTAATTACAAACAGCTGATGCTGGTGAAGATATAACCATAGCATTGCCAGAAACTAAAACCGTACTTGATGGTCGAAAGAGCAAAGACGACATTAAAATTGTATCCTATCACTGGGAGCAAGTGAGGTATGTTAAACTTACATCTTCTGTATTTAATTTATTACAGAATAATAACAAATCTTCTTAACAGTGGACCTAACAATGCCGAATTCTCAGCTGTTAACGAATCCGTCACAAATATCACAAAATTAACAAAGGGTGATTATGAATTCAAGTTAACCGTAATTGACGATAACGGAAACAAAGATTCAGATTCCGTTAAAGTGAAGGTCACGCAAAGTATGTAATATGAAATTCATCTTAATCGTTAAAAATTCTCATACATTGTTTCAATTGAATTTTATTTCACAGATAAAAATGCTGCCCCTAAAGCGAACGCAGGTGGCGATCAAGTTGTTATAGCACCTATCAGTGCGCTTATCATTAATGGTTCTCAGTCGACTGATGATTTAAGAATTAGCGAATGGATATGGACAAGAGACCCGTCTAGCCTTGCAATAGGTACCATAATTCAGGATACAGACAAATCGCCTGTTTTAATGGTAATAACATTGATCAATATATTAATTAACAATTTCCAATTTACAGAACAAACTTTCATGTAAAATTCTTGTTTATCAGGTAACAGATGTTGTACCAGGTAGATACGTTTTTAGATTAAAAGTGATGGACGATCAAGGGCTCAGTAGCGAGGACACTGTGTCCGTGATAGTAAAAACCGGTAAGTAATTAAAACAACGAAAATAAAATGAAATACTATCATATAATGCAAATTTTATAGATCCACAATTACTACATTTGGTTGAACTAACACTGAACATCGGAGCGAACATGTTAACAGTGTCGCAAAAGAATTCACTGGTAGTAAAGTTACAAATGTTACTGCGAGACGAAGCTTCGATCGTCGTTCGAAATTTGAGAGCAGAACCACACACGGGCAGAGCGGTTCTGATTTTCTACGTCGAGAAGAAAGGAGGGAAGACAACCATGCCGGGACCGGAAGTGGTCAAACGATTGAAGGAAAAATTAAAACAAGACTCCGGACTTCTTCAATTGTCCGTCGCGAATATCGATACTGCTGTGTGCCAGAACAACTGTTCTGGTGAGCATTTTGATCAATTAGCATTATTTATCCTATTTTCCTTTTTATAAAATTTTTTTTTTGAACAGGTCATGGAGTGTGCGACCAAGAGACCAGGCAGTGCATGTGCGAAGCATTCTGGATGCAAAATTTGATACAGAAATATTTTGGCAATGGCGATTCTAACTGCGGTATATTGATTAAAGTATATCGAATAATAAAATTAATTTATATAGAACTATAAATGAACCTTTTTTCAGATTGGAGCATTCTTTACGTGATCATAGCATTATTGTCTTTGGTTGTATGCTGGGTTAGTCTCGTTTGGGGACTTGTCTGTCTGTGTCAAAGAATATGCTCAGGTAAACGACGCTCACTCCGTGCCAAGAAGAAACCACCGCGCTACTCTCTTTTACAACCAGAACCTGAAGATGACAGCAGTACTTGTACATATCTTTTTTAAAATTTAAATTAATATCACACTACTAAGTTTTGTGTTGTTCCTCTTTTTGTAGTTTCGACACACAAAATGGTACTGTCCGAGTCGGACACGGACTCTGACGATGTTTTGTTCGAGCACCGCAAGGCGAAAAACAGCAGTCAAGTAAGAAACGGTAAATCTCGAAATGGGTTCATTAAAGTGGGTTCCAGAGTGAAAACATAAGGTAATAATTGTACTTATAAACGTCAAACTTGATTGTCCATTAAATTGTAATTCAATCGAACGTTTCAGGGATTTATAGGTCGTAAGATCTTGTTTAGCAACGCACATTCGTGTATGTTTGGCCAAAAAGAAAAGAAAAACGTAAAATACTAGTCAGTTACAGGGCTGTAATTTTAAGTATATACCTAATAAGACGAATATAATTCATACAGAAGAATGGCCATCTGTAAAAAGAATTGAACGAGGACAGATATACTTAAGTTTTGTTTAGTGAAACACGTGACACGCTTATTTCGTTGTACCCGGTTTGATTTCTTTTTTTTTTTTAAATCTTACGTGATTATTTGTATTGTGTACTTGAATTCGAAACTTGTGTTGAGTAATCGTAGTTGTGCCGCTGTTTTATACACGTCAGCGGTGGCATAGCACAATGATCAAACTCAGTTTGATTACGGCCTTAGAAAGTATTGGAATTAGTATTTATAAATAATAATCATTCCTTATCTATATATTCTTTGTATGTACTACTTGCTCTTTAACGTGTATATCATCAATCTTATTTTTACACTGTGTATGGGTAAATAATAAAATTTTTATCCATATTATTTATGTTTAAATTAATTTCACCCGATACTTTTAGTTCTAAGTATCCATATATTAAGTATTTATATTTTCTTATTCTTTTGCGTTTGTTCATTGTAATCACTTTGTGTTCTATTAATTATAAATGTATTTAAACTAAAGGAGAAATAGCGAATCTGGGTTTAACATAAAACGGTATAAAGTGGCCATAATATTGCTTCACATGCGCTTGCTTGAACGTTATTTTTAACTCATTACGTTATAGCAAGGGCGAAGTAGTGCAAAACGAATTCGTCCTATCCATCGTTGGGTTTCTATGCGTAATACGTTTCTATAAATTGGTAAGTTGAAAATGATTCTGATTTCGATATTTAATCAACGTGTAATTATTTATGAAGTAGGTTGACAACTAAATCCTTTTTATGGATTTTATTAAATGTACAAAATATCAATCTGTAACGAACTGTTGCGGTGAGAAAACATCGATGGATGGGGAAAACGAGAGCAAAGAAATTCCCAATAAAAATTGTACATTCCACGATCGAACAAATAAAATCGAGAATACACATTCTGTTAACACAGAATTGGTACATTTTGATAAAGACAGACGGTAGGTACTCTTCTTTATTTTTCTCTATATTAATGATAACTTTTTAATTAATAACATAACATATGATTGATCCTTCTTTTTTCTTATTTAGTTATGAAGAATATTCAAATATATCTTTATCATGGGGCACGAATAAGACAAACTCTATGTACCAATCTTTTGAGTTACCTTATGGTATAAAATATGGAACGAATAAGGAATACATACAAGAGGAAACTGTCCCTTCTCTGGAAGTAAAGGAGACAAAAGAGTTCCAGTGCCCCAGGTGTGGTAAAAGAATGCAGGAACCAAAATTACTCCCTTGTTTGCATCCAATATGCTCTCCTTGCGTTTTGGAGTTAATGAGTAAACGTAAGTAATCTGGAATTACAGAAAATATAATTTAAAGCATAAAATTGTATCCATGATGGTCCCTTGAATAGACGTTAGAATTCACGGTATCCAGTTCAGCAATTACTATGAAATATGCCCTTTATGCGACCATCAATTACCAAATGCCAATTCGGCGATCCCACCCCCGCATTACCCTCTTCAACATCGGCTGATCATGAGTGCCATACGTTCTGGATTTGCAAACAAGGTTCTTTGCGATGCTTGTATGGATGAAGTTATCGTAAGTATCTTTTTCTTTGTTTAAATCATTCTGAAAATTTCTAAGTGTTACACAAATATATTCTTTAATGTTCTTTTGTTTTCTAAGGCACTCGTTCAGTGTTCCACTTGTCTTCGCAATTTCTGTTTAAATTGTGGGATGGAACACCAGCAGCAAATCACCATGGAATTAAAACCATCAAGACATTCGATAAGACCGCTTTGGGAAGCTACTAAAGTGCGACGTACTGCACTGTGCCAAAAGCATCCCATGCATGCACTAAGATTTTATTGTATTGCATGTCAACAGGTTGATAATGTGGTCCCTTATATGTGCAATCATTTTTTCTGTAAGTGATCATCTTTCATGCATTTCATGTTACAGGTAACTTGTAAAGAATGCATGTGGAGTGTTCAGCACAGGGGCCATGCAAGCGAAACAGCTGCTGGAGCTGGAAAAAGAGTTGCTTTGTATTTGAAATCAGTATTGCAACGAGCAAAGACACTTTTAAACATACTTCTGACACAGTATGACCAGAGTGTGTTTTTGAATAGTACTTTTGAAGAAATAAGGGATGCTTTTGCTTCAATGGATTACCGGTATGTTAAATTGATCATACTATTATTACTAATTATTTAATATTTGTGTGAGCTAAGTACATATCTGACAAATTCTGTATACACAAATTAGAATTGTCATGTGATAAGACTGTCATTTGAGGTACAACTTGAACATTCCCATAATGTACAAAAATAAGAGAACCAACTTATTTCTTAGATAAGGATAATTATAAATTTTGTAAAACATGTACAATAATGTTTTGTAATACTGTTTGTAAATAAATATTTATTTATAAGAATAATAAGATATATTCATAGAAAAATAAAATTTATTTCAAACCAATAATGCTAAAGCAGTAACTGATGCACACTTTTGTGAAGAACTAAACAAGGACCATGATGCAGGACTGATCCACAACAAGACCAATGATGAACACCAGGATGACCAATGTGACCATGTCCACATCCTTGATATCCACCTTTAATGAAATTATGTGAAAATGTGCTATTTCAAATGATAATACCATGTTTTTTAGTTGATTAATTAAATTACCAGGCATGATTCCTCCACATCCACAAGTAGCTTCCTTTTTACCACCACTTGAACAGAATGTGCAACAATGATAGATACCAGTATGTGGTTTGAATATTGATGCTGTTATTCCTTCACTGACATTATCTATAAAGATTAATGTTAACTTAAATAATGAAAACAAACACAGTATGAGTAAGTAAGTATTATCCTTACCAAAAGATGCAGTAAATACCCCTAAGAATTTAAATCTTTTTATGATTGTGGCAGCAAGACTTAATATTTCTACATCTGAACCATCTGCTAATAATTCATTTGTAAGAGAAATAGCATCAAGAAGATGCCTTGCTCTTTTCAATCTATTGAACTCTTGAATTCTTTCCTGTGCCTGCCTGGCATGTGACAATGCAGGGTCATAATTCCAAACCTTCTTTTCATCATTTGTAGCTTCATTAAAATTTCTATTCCAAATAAACAATTATCTTATAATGTTATTCAATTTCAAATATTATTCTTAGTTCAATAACATAAATAGTAACATTGTTATGATACACAATAAGTAAATACCTACTTAACATTTTACACTAATAACTAATTACAAAATTGTCGTGTGATAAGTTTTTAAAAATATATTTCTAATTTATATATAGGTGAATACAGTAGGTAAATGTTTTATGTCACTGTCATTTGAGGTACAAATATCATCCTTAAATAAATTACATATCAGTAAATCTTTTAAGTCATGCTCTTATCTATATAATACAATTATTATATTTAATTTCTCACCTACATTTTTATCATACTAAATCATAAAATAAATTTGTACTTATACTAAACTGAAAATACACTTATTTTAAACAATACATTAAAATATAGAATTAGTGTATTTAACATTTGAATAGTAGGTTAGAATAGTTTCAAAATTACACAATAGTTAGTTTGGACATATAAATTAAATATTACCATTTAAAGTAAATCAATTATCGTGTCTAATTCATATAAAAAATCTTAAGATTTGATGTTCCATGTTCTTCATATTGTAAAATATAAATTTTTGTGAACTATCATGTACCAAACACTTTTAACTGAACCAAGTTAGCCTGTACAGTAGCGCCTCTTACATAAACATATTTCATAAAACAAATGACATTTTGATGCGATGACGGATATTTTATTTTAAATTGAATAAAACCATTAATTATTATCTATTCTAAATTGAATAATTTATTTCAATCATAAGTAAAATATTACCATGAAAGTTTCCTATATATAATAAGGTACAATTGATTATTAAAATTGATTGATTAATATGTAAAATGGAACTTGAATTGGATTCTATACTAAAAGCAATTGCAATACATCAGATTAAATTAAATTAAATGTATTGAAGTTAGTAATTATTAAAAATTATTGTTATGTACTACAACTAAGTGCAATACCTAAAAATTCTTCAAATCCAATCTCAATAGAACCAGTTTGGTCTGTATCCCTTACCCTAAAGGCCTCTGCAACAAGAAGATAATATTGCATTGTTACTGTGACTAATTATTATTTAAGCTCTCATGTATTTTTTACTCTCCAATGTATTTACCTGTAAATCTTTGAATCTGAACACATAACACAATAAATTGATCAATAGTAATGGAGGAATGACCATTGGGATCGCTTTTTTTAATCAGAAATGAAACAAATTCTGGGCTCAATCTATATCCCATTTGTGTTAAAGCTGCATTAAGTTCACTCTCTTGGATACTTCCTGAATTGTCATGATCAAACCCACGAAAAACACCAAGCCATGCATTAATGTAATTATAAAGGGCTTGAAACTCAAATATGTCTATTGTTCCATTCTTTTCTTTATCAAACATGCCTATGAAGAAGAAATAATTTTAGTCAAGTACCTTCATTTTGTACATACTCTTATATTAACACACCGATCATTAGGTTGCAAGCGGTATCTGAAAATGTTCCTCCTTGTCCATTTGCCAAAGCAGCTTTTAATTCTAGAGCGGTTATCCTTCCACTACCATCTCTATCAACAGCAGAAAACCATTGCTGCACTTCTGGATTCACATGCGGCTGAGGACCAGTTGCTCCATACATTGCATTCTAAAATGACAAAATATTAATAGATCTTAAAGAAACAATCATATCAATATTTTTTAAACAAAATACACTTTACATTAAATGAAGATGTGCAAAGTAATTATATGTTTGTTATTTATACAAGGAAAATTAAGAATGTTACTTATCCATAACAAATTTGATCACTTACTGGATAGGCCATTATAGTAGTTGTTTATCAATTATTAAGCCTAATTATACCTTTATCATCAATCACTATACTGCTGCAGATGTCATATATACAGACCATACATTGGAAGTGTTCAACTCTGCAAAATTAGATATAATTTACCACTTAAAATGATACACGATTATAAACAATATTTTATAATTAATTCGTAATAAATTTAACAAATTATAAATGTTGTTTAATGCTCATTTTTGTGTTTTTTAATTATGCATACAATATTGCGCGCTTTAAAAATAATATGATATCACCATCTAGCGGCACATCGGGACACTTTATTTGTTTCAACAAACATAAAATTATTATAATATAACGTTTTGTTTGTTACTTGCATAAATTATATATTTATTGTATATTGATTAAGAATATATGCTTATCTCAGTTACTATTTTTATGCGTAAAATATACAAGAAAATGATTACCATGGATATGGTCTTGTGCTACGTCGGTAATTTAGATTGTCGGACATAAAGATTCATAAACTATATGATCTATTCTGTATTGCGTTTCTGGTTGTGCACTTTGCGACTGATAGCGCCATCTTTACGAATTGTTTTGCATTTAGATCGCATTCGTGTGTATACATAGAGGGTAGGGTATTCGGCAGTGTTCATTTTTACTTGCTTTTCTGACAGTAGTATAAAGGAAGAAAAACAGGCTGTTAGATCATATTTTCAGCTTCATTAATTAACCGCAGATCCCGACTTCATCATGGACGATTTACAGAATTATAAGTTGCAGCTACAACAAGTAGGATACTTATTTATTATTTAACCTAACTTGAACGATGGAATGGCGAGTCCATTTTTGATGAATCCTTCGTTGTTTATGATATTACACCGATAAACGTATTTTCGTTGATACAATTTTAGGTGGAAGCAGCTCTTACCACGGATCCCACTAATGAGGAACTCTTAAAATTGAAAATCGATCTCGAGGAAGTAATAGAGCTGACACATGATTTAATTAAATCACAACAACAGGAAAAAAGGCAAGCCAATGGCATGGATGCTAAAGATCCTATTTTACTTGCAGTTCTGGCCAATAAATGGAAGATTGGGGATCAGTGCATGGCACCTTGGAGTGAAGATGGCAAGTAAGTAATTATATCTGTATTGTCATGTCTCTATTTAAGAAAGGAATATGATCTATCCGTAATGTTAATCGTTAAATGAAGCTGTCAGAGGAGCAACATATGTTCTGGTATTATCATACAACTTTTCTTAGATATTACGAGGCAACCATAGATGCAATAAGTGAAGATGGAGTTGTTAATGTAACATTTAATGAATATAAAAATACTGATGTCACGATGCTTAGTCAATTAAAATCAGTGGCTAAAAGGCCAGCATCAGATTGGGCAGACCAGAAATCAAAGTAAGTTGAAAGATTTATTAATTTTATTCTTTGCTAGCTAACATTAACATAATCCCCCTTACAATTTTGAGCACATATCAGTTTTTTTGTTGAGGAGCATTGTGTGATAAGTTTTATGAGAAACAATGATTACTAATCTTTCATTTTTCTCCTTATTCCTTTATCCCCAATTGGCTACGATAATCACTCCACTGTTTGCTGTGCTCCGATCTGAAATTCCATTATTGTTCATTTGTCTCTTGGTGTTGAACTGTTCATGTGCATCGGCGGAAACCAGGAAAAGGTAACAAGAAATATTAGATTTTTGTTGAAATTATTGCTTTTAACTTCACACATCATTATACATGATTATGTATAGTACATTAGATTAAGTTTAAGCATAACATTTTTATTATAACTTAAAATTTAACATGATGAATTTTAGGATAATTAATAAAATTAATAATTAAATCGATTTTTAACTTTAATTTTTACAATTCAGAAGCATAGAATTTAATTTATTTAACACATAAATTTTACAGTGATTAATATAATTTGTTTATTATAAAATCGTTATTGTTTTCTATTTTTAGCAATAATATAATGATGAGAAGTGTACTGTATTAGTGGAAGGTGAATTTTCAGTAGTTACTTTCATAATTGATAGATTCATTGATTTACAGAAAAATGCAAGCTGCTGCAGTAGCAGGTTCTGATCCTAATAAACAAAGAGAATACCTCAAGAAAAAGAAACAGAGGAAACTTCAGAGATTTAAGGAGCTTGAAGAGGAACGCGAAATGGAAAAAAATAAGTGGCTAGCATTTACTAATAAGGTATTATTGGAGAACAGTTGATAATATAGATAAATGTCATTTTTAATATTTCATTTTTTTTATGTAGTCTTCGAAGAAAGGTGTAATTAAGAAGAGTATATTCGCAACACCAGAAAATGTGAACGGTCGAGTTGGAATCGGAACGTGCGGTGTAAGCGGTCGAGAAATGACGAAGTTCAGTAACGGTGAAAAATGGAGAAGAGGAGCATAAATACTATTGTAAATATACGATTTAATACTTCGTGACATAGAACTATCAATTATTAATATTATTCTGCTGAATTCAGTTCTCAAAAGAGCTGAAGAAACGTATGGTTTTGTGTTGTGAGAATGTTTCATTGAGAATATGAATGAGGAGTGTTTAGCGGTTACTTTTAGATTGCGCATAGATGTTATGTTATAAACGAACAATGACCTCAAATAAATCCTGAAATTACTTGGATTTTCTACCTTTCTGAAGTGAATGATTGTTACGAATGAATGTATTTCTAGATTAATACATTTATGTGGATATGATTTGTTTATAATCTGTAATGAATATGAATAAATGTATATTTTAAATCCAAATTATATTCAAGCGTCTTATTAAATACTGTACTCGATGTTACAATTTTGATTTTAATACTTTATAAAAAATAAAGTCTTTGAAGCAAATTTGAAATTTTGCCGTGACTTCTGCGCACTTTTAATTTATTTGAACGGCGAAGTGTGCTGCAAGTATTGCCAACGTAATTTTATTTTTTAATCAATTCCCCAGCAGAATGGTGATTTTAATGTCTTCATGGTGATCAACCTGATGTAGTTACAAGTAATCTAACCTTGATGCTCTGACGTTTAGAAATTTGACGGCGGCGTTATTGTAAAAATGTAATGCACTGTGAATAATTAAATTCCTTCATTTCTTGCGTGTAAAAGGATATCACGTTCAAACGGAATGCGCAATGTGATAATTGACCTAGGTTTCTTTTGTAATCATTTATTTTTAGCACAAGAATTTCTTAAGAGACAAAGCTTTCTTATTGTCAACTATATTATTTTAAAAATATATAAACACAGGTATATAACAGCTCACAGTACCTTATTAAATATTTTTATCGCCACCTTACCCGATCTTAACAGCCAATAACATGCACTAAACATTACATTGCATGGAGACTTTTTACATTCTTTATGATTAAATGTGTCACAAAGAATTTTTGAAAGGTACCTAGAACTAACAATTTCATTGATTTAAATATTTACACTCCATCTTTTTCTGATGCAATTGTAGATTTTACATATTTACAAATTGATATAAATAGAAACTTAATAACTGTGTATCTTATATGGAATGTAATTAATATTTATGAAGGTGTCCTATTAACATTTTCTATTAGAAAGATAATAATATGATATTGCGTGTGTTTCAGGTAGTACTAAGATCAACAGTTTTCTGAAATATAATGATTGCTGAGATTGGCACAGAAGGCTTTCAGCCAATGACAAGTTTCATAGAAGAACGATTGTTCAAATTGCAATGTTTGATCAAAGTAACAGAAATACAGCATAGTGCTCAATGTGAATATGGAAAAAGATTATTTTTAGCTCTTACAACTGGGAATGCTGAAATTTTTTTGTATTATAAAAAGGACTCTGCATCTCCTCCAATAATTAAAAGAATTCCTTGGTTCCAAGGGTCTCATAAACAAATCTCAGCTTTATGTTTTCACTCAGTGGGATCATGGTTGCTCTCTGCAAGTGTCGATGGCTCTGTATATATTATTCCTGCTTTGTGTTGGGTGGATGAAAATTATGAAAAAGATCAGAGGTGGACCAGTGATGACATAACTTCTTTTCCTTCTATCAGTTCACAATCTTCCCATTCAAAGTATGTAACCCAATTAAACTTTATGCTTGATATAATTCAATATATGTTTCATAATTTATTAATTTTATGTTTTTAGGCCTACAGCAATAGTATGGTGGCAAAGCACAGTAATACCTGCTGAAATTGGTATCATTGGAACCGAATATGGAGAGATTGTATTTATTAATCTTGAAAGTGGTCATCAAACGAATGTTACACAAATTAAAGGAAACATCTCCAGTTTGCACATTTGCCGCGATCAAAGTAACGACATTGTATCCCTCCTGATAACGAGTCAATCGAGGCGACAATGGCGGCTTCTTTTAGAGCAACGTACATATAGTTGCCTGCATCATTTGGAAAACGGAGAATCGTACAATGTATTGCACACGAATGATAACATGTATGATAACACAAAAATATTCGCTTCTACCAGATCTAGGTTGCAAGGGCTTAAGCAGTTGTCTGTAGGCAAACTCGCCATACTTAGACAAAAGCTGATAGAAACAAAAAGTCAAGCTTTGGGGGAGAATCTGCAGTATCATGGTCAGTATCATCCATTATACCAGATAATACGAAACAACTAAGCATTGTTCCAGATCGTTAATGGATCTGTTATTATTCTTATAGATATTACAAGCAACAGAAATACTCATAACATAACTATTAATTCTGATTCGTCCACGGAAGTGAATCAAAATCAGATCACACCTGAGGTGATGTCAAAAGAAGTTTTTCTCATGTCTCAGGCCGACAGAGACGGCCAACAGTTGTATACGTGTTATCATTCTGTTACAAATCAAATACTGGTAAAGAAATATTGTTTTCAAGCTGCAGACGACAATGAACATAATACTTAAACGATTTTGTGATTACAGGTGTATGGACCTAATTTTACTACTGTACCTTTATCAGCGCATAAAGTATTTGAATCTTGTAGAAACGTTTTACTAACACAACGCTTTTTTTTTATCACTGACGTTAGTCAGCGTACGATGTATGTAGTATCAGACAGATTATCCGAAACTCGTAAAAGTGATAACGGTAAATTTAATCCCGAGTGTATTGTTGGTTACTTTTCTTTAGCGAATAGCAAAGAAACGATACGTGCAGTGTACAGAGCTATCGATTTCACTAACAATGCACCAACAATACCTTCCGAGGATGGTAAAAATAAATACGCGTTACCAAAGGGAATAAACGATATTAAAATTGAATTACCTCATGTAGATACTTGTATAATTGTAACAAATCATTCTGTGTATAAAGTTGTCTTAAGGTTGGTACCGTAACTTTCTTGTTCATATTTTATCATCTTAAATCAACAAATAATCATTATCAAGGCTTTTTCTTCAAGGAAACCGATATTATCAATTTTTATGGAACTAGTATTGAAAAACAATGAACTCGAGAAAGCTGCAAAATTGGCAATAGTGTTTGGCATCAATGCACAACAATTATTGGAACAAGCTGGCGACATACTTTTAACGAACAAAGAATTCCCGCGTGCTGTAGCTTGTTATAAGTTGTCCAAAGTAAGTAAATACAATATCAAGATTTAATTCTACAGATTTATACGTAATACTTGTATTTATTTTGTTTTCAGTGTAGAATAATGAAGAGTATGTTGAAGTTTGCATCTGTCGGATACACGGCAGATTTGTTACGTTGTCTTACACATTTTTTAGCCTCTCCAGCTATTAGCGAACTATCTGTTGCACCGAGAATTCATCTGTCTAATTTATGCGTTCTTGCTTTTATCGAACGGACGCTTAGAATTTCATCGCAAAAGTCTAAGGCTATATACAAAGAATTTTTGTATGTGTTTTATTTTACAAGTACTTTGATACTTTCTTTAAAATAAAATTTAACATATGTTATTTATATTACAGGTATTTCTTATCTACAAATTCTTTTTACGACGAGTTGTTGGCGGTTAATATTGCGGGGCAGACTTGCCTTTGGGAAGTGTTGCACCATTTAGCAACGCAGAAGGGTCTTTACGGACAAATGTTGGATATACTCATGAAGACAATACATTCTTTTGGCATAAGCAATTTCTGTCCAACACCATGTAATGTATAATAATTATAGTAGCTATACGACAATTTGATGAAGAGTTGCATTGGTAATTAAATATTTCATGAATCGTTTCAGATGGTTTATTAATATGCATAAGTGAACCAAATTTAATGCAAGCGATTTTGGTGAATCCTGAGTTAGCTAGAAGTCATATGTCATTCATCGTTAACAATCTTCAAGATTCTCAAATTTTTGTACTTCAGGTAAAATTTCTTATGGAAAGAAAGTGTACCTGTTTGGATAAATTAATGCATTTATTTTTTTGTTAATCAGAGATTAGTAACGCTATACGATCCAACGAATCCAGTGATAAGACCTAGGATAGTGCGATGTAGATTACGCCATAGGACTACTTCATATAGTTCTCAATCTAGTCAATGTGATTCTATAGATCTCGTGGAAAATGTGAGTAAAATTCATTCATTAATTAATAATTTATTTACATGCATAATTAAAAAGGTATCTTCTTATCTTTTACATAGGAAGAGGCTGACACATTGGTAGAAGAAATTATAGAAACTTTTTTACTAATTTTATTGACTTTGATTTATAAAAAGTCTATTTTACATCAAGAATCTTCTCTTACCTGTAATATTGAATTATTAAACGTTAAAAAGGTAATCAATCATCACGTGAACTGTTTTATTTTATTTCATATCAATAGATGATCATAATATTTGTGTAATTATCAAATAGGATAGAAATCACTCTAACTCTGGTGCTGACTTTAAAAGAAGGCCATTGTGCGCTGGATTCTCTCATGTTGTTCTTATCAGAAATGGAAACGTTTATACATGGGGAAGTTCCGTGCAAGGATGTTTAGGTAAATGAATATACCATTGAATGACTAATCATTTGTTTCCAATGAACCCATTGTATTTTATATTCTTCTTTCAAGTATTGAGATACGGGCCGCCGCAAGCTATATCATTTTTTCGAATCATGGAAGTCGAGGTCCTCAGCGTGTCATGCGGTCATTGTCACACTTTAGCCGTGACCAACAACGGTGTTTACGCATGGGGATCCAGTCAGTTTGGTCAGCTGGGTCTAGGAAAGATTTTACAGTGTTCGTCACCTGAATTGATTACATACTTGGCCCAGGAGATCATTATCGATGCCGTGGCCGGTCAATACCACTCTGTCGCCTTGACCGCCGATGGCAGAGTCTTTACATGGGGCTGGGGAGTTCATGGCCAGTTGGGTCACGGTAACACCGATAAAAAAATCGTCCCCACGCTGGTCACATCCTTGCTTGGCACGGTCGTACGTTACATCAGCGCTGGCCACGCGCACACCTTGGCCCTCTCCATCGAGGGCATCGTGTACGCCTTTGGTTGCAATATTTTTGGACAGCTGGGTGTAGGGAATAATGTTAAAAGTTCAGTGCCAATAAAAGTCTTGTTACCAGAAAAAATATTTCTCATTGCGACTGGATATTTTCATAATGTAAGTAAGAGTATGTTACTTGGTTATAATATTAACACGTGAAGGTTATTTATATACGATATCAATTTCAGCTCGCTGTTAGTTATACAAATAAGTTATACGTATGGGGCTCGAGCCCCCAGGTTCTCCGATTGCAAGCACAAACCCAAAAAAGGGCTCGAATATTGGAGCAACGCGACAATATTATAAAACAGTTCGAGAATATCGACGAGTTCGAGAAGGTTCCGGATCAGGCGAGCACGAACGATCCGAACGAAGAGGTTACGGAGGGTAATGCACAAAATAAAAATGCACAAGCGAAACTCACTGGAACTAGCAATTCAGATTCACGGAGAAAGCAGTTGGACGGAGTGTGTCTGAAGAATTTAAACGTCGGGTCTATCGAGGAGACCCAGACGCATTTGAAGCCAACATTAGTAGATACAAGCTTAGTGAGAGGGGATATTATACAGGTTCGTAAAATAATCACACTGTTCTTAATACAAGATACTCTTTATAATACAATTTTTGTTCTCAATAGATATCAACCGGATGTCATCACAACGCCCTCGTGACGAAGGACGGGTCACTGTACACGTGGGGTCAAAATCTAGACGGCCAGATAGGTAACGGCAGCAGAAGGGAAGTTCCAATTCCAACCCCCTTATGTTACAACCCTGCTTCTATCTTTGCACAAGTACCTCCGCGACACAATGCTTACAAACGAGCAGACGAAGAGCAGGAAGCTGATGGTGGAATAAAGAGCGACAGAAATGAAAATGCGAACGATGAAAGTAGAGCGGAAAGCAATGAGACTAGGGAAAAGATGAATCCTATAATTAAAACTGTCGGAATATGTTGTGGATATGATTACACGGTTGCCATTCAACCAGGTATATGAATTATTAAAAGAAAATGTTTGTATAATAAGATTCTAATTTTTCGTTTTACTCCCAATTTAGGAGGTACGGTTTTAGCTTGGGGTAACAACAGCAGAGCACAATTAGGTCGCCTTCCTGCGAAGGATATACGCGAAACGGACGATAAACTCGTGTTAATTAAGAAAAGGGTCGTACGATTACCTCACACATCGCACACAGCTATGGAGGTTCCCAGTCAAGTCGCCAACATTCCTGCACCCATCATTTCTTACCAGAGCTACGACGTAACCCCTCTCGCCGGTGTTATTCGTCCTTTAAGCGTTATAGAAAAATCATCAGGAGAGCTGACGCTGCATTACGCATTAGAATATTTTTCTGGTCTGTACGATTCCTCGAGAATCATGGATAAGGTTAGTTTGTTGTTCGATACTCATAGGTCATAAAACTTGAACCAAAACAGTTAAGCGATATCTTTATATATGTTTTCAGTGCATCGAACTGGGTAATTATCAAGTTTGCTCAAAAATAGCTATGTTGCAACATAATATTTTAGAAGCGTTTTCATATCAATTGAAAATTTTACACTTAATGAGTCTTCACTCTTGCTCAAAGATAAAGTCTGAACATACGTGTGAAAAGACAGAGCGCAAAGTGGCGGACGATTCTGATTCAAAGACAAAGTCCTTAACCCGTAACGTTAAAAAGAATACGGAATTGTTTAACGAACAAGTGGAAAAGAATCTGATCGATTCCGTCGAAGACTGCGCTGCTAGGAATAAAATGAAAATTCCGTCGAGCAAATCGTTGAACAGCTTGCAGTTGCTTCAGCAAGAACTGTACACGTTTGATTGTCAGGGTGGTTTGGAAGAACTGTGCAAGGACACCAAAAGCGAGAACGCACCTTCAGAAATTTTCGAAAACTCCTTTGACTCTGATATCAGTTCCGAGTCGGACAAATGGGTGGAAAATCTTGTTTTCAAGGATAACCAATTACGCACGCAGGAGAAAAGGAGCAAATCCATCGAGGACAATTCTGTATCACCTACTGTTGCAAAAGAAGAAACCGAACAAAATGAACTGCACAAAAATGAATCGTCTTACGAACAGAAAATCTCGTGTCCTCAACAGAATAACATAATTAACGAAGCCATCAAAGTGACTAAATTCTTCTTAAATGAAATGGAAAACGAACCAGACACGACCAAGTGTAAAATATTACAAGACGTTCTTGATTTCTGGGTCGAGCATAACTTACCGATACAGAGCATAGAAAACGTATTTTTGGAACACATTCAATCAATCTTTTATCCCCTTGGATTGCTGTTATTTTGGTAAGTTGTTATTATTAAGCGTAATTACCGTAATCATTTAATTATTACAATTTTTTTCAGTCAAGAGCTAATGGACAACTATCTGGATACAAACAAGAATGACGCAGAAGTCAAGAACTTTGCTGTGATTAATTTGTTTTCTGTTAAATTTTGTCTTCAAGTGTGTTCCATGCTATTAAATCACATTGATCAAGGTATGTTTGTACAAAAAACTTTGAATATTAATTTTATATTACGTTTTTTGCAAATCGTTTTTTGTATCACAGATGAACCTGCCCCTGAATTCATTAAACTGTTATCTTCTTTAACTGCTGATCATTACGGACCGCCACTCACCGGATATCCGGGCTCGAGTGGGAATAATACTTCAAAGCAAATGATCGAAGGTGTTATAAGCACTGTGTCTTCTAATACTCATGATTCTAGATTGTTTGTACATATTAAGGTAATTTTACAATTACAAATACTTTTATAGATACAAAATTAGAATAAGTACTAAAAATAACATTCCTGGAAACTAGGATCCAGACGCAGTGTATCGATTTCTCGCTACTGAAGAAGACACAATGATATTTACGTGCGGACATCATTTTCCGTTGTCCAGCTACAAAACGGAAGCGATTTCAACGATGGAGACCGAGCTGTTAACATCCGATTCGTTAGTTCTTCCATGTACAGCCCAGTACTTAGGAAAGATGCTGTTTCATACGTCTAAACCGGAAATATTGTGTCCCTCGTGTATACCACGAGCGTTGGAAACGTTGGTGAAAAAGAACAGTGGATGAGAAGTATGTACCTGAGATTTTATTTAAAAGAAACTGGTATACAATTTTTTCATAGCCTCTCAATGAACTTGAATCGTACGCGCGTGGTGTACTTTCAAATTAATTTTTAATATACCGTAACATTAAATACAGAGGAATCTAGTTAGACGACGATCGGGTATAAGTTTGTTGTGATGTAACGATGTGACATTTAAATTGACGAAACACTTGCCACTGGAAATTCAAACAAGTATCACAAAATAATTGTAAAAGATTCAAAGCTCTCTATATATATATTTCAAACCATATTTTTTAAATTATCTATATATATACAGGTAACTCTATGAATAGACACAAACGATTTATTGAATATATTACTAAATGCAAAAGAAAAAAAGAACTCTATAGTGCACTAATTTTTATATTACTTTAAGACTTTTGTCTGATTAAATATCATAATTGTTTCATTACGCACACTGAAATTGAACATATTTTAATGGAAACAGATCTTATGTGTTCATAAATTGTTGGTACTAAAAGAGGTACAGCGAGGTATTATTTAAACTTCTTGAGCATCGTGGAATTAGGAAAATTTTAACAAAATGTGTGATTTTTTATTAGTATACACTATAATGAATTTATAGATAACTGGTACTATGGTTAAAAATGATTCAGATACAACGATAATTATGAAAAATAACGAGGTAAATGGTATTTCTTTTGAAAGCAATTTGTATTTTATAGTAATTAAAATTTAAACTGTTTTTTGTAAAAGAATCAGTTTTTATTGAAACTTATAAGCTTTGTTTAAATTTCAGCTTTTAATTAAGTAAAAAATAAACATTTAGGTTATAGCATAAAAGAATGGCTATAAGGGAAGACATGTTACTCAAGTGTGAGGTTTATTATTGTATTTGTTAACCAAATGCTAGTTATTATGGTATATAACATACAATTGTACAGTAGTTGTTACATTAGAAGTGTAAAATAACAAAAAAGAAAAAAAAACAACTAGAGAATGAATACAATTATTATCTGTGCAATTATTTAAAAATTGGTGCAAAACTACTAAGGACTGATAAAAAGTACATTCATCTAGTCTTCAAAGTATATGCTAGAATTATATATTAATTATTCTTATTAGACATCAGAACAAATGTTTCATTAACACCAGTATGTATTAAGCGAATTTTTTCTTTGAAATTACGTTTAATTTCAATTAGATTAATGTAAGAACATGGTAGGAAAATAGAATTGTATATGTGTATAGAGATTTAAAAAACTAAACAAAATTTTTTGGTTACAAATGGAGTACGCTCATATTTTATTGTCTTTTAATGGTAGAACTTGCATGAAAGTGAAAAAAATAATAAAATTGTAGCATATATGTCAGAGATCTCCATTATGATTTCAGTAACCAAATAAGAAGGTTTTAGAAATTAGTCAATGCAAATCATAGAATAAAATTATATAAAATGTTTATTTATGATTGTTGAAATTGTATTACTAAATTATTTAAAAATAAGCATCACATTTTATTCTCTTGTTTTTAAATTATTACTGCCAAACATTTTATTAACTCAGCACTCATAACATGTTAAATTTAACTAATCAATATTTTCTTAATTAACGTTTATGTAAATAAATTTCTAGAGGATGGAAAGCTCCAAAGCAGGGAACAGTTCTTGAAGAAAGTGCAATATTTAGATCGAGAATGGCGTTGAGTAAAATCTAAATCCTTCTGTTTAACGCGTTTGATACGCGATATACATTTTCCTATTAGTTATTCTTTTAAACAAATGACATAAGTAATATATACATTATATTTTCGACGTACAAGAGTCTTCTACGACTTGTTTCTCGATACTTAACATACGGGTATGATATATTGAGATAAATATTCAATTCTATTATCAAATAAATTGAAACAAATTTATTTTAAGATCGAATGTATCACCTATCGTGCGTTATTACTTTAGATATCGTACATTAATCACAAAATATATGACGCATCGATTTAAGATCAGAAATTTTATTAAATTAAAAAAAAATTGTTTTCTTTTTTTAAACTGTGTAACATACGTATATATATATATATATATATATATTCGAATGTACAGTTTTGAATGTCTTATATATTGAAGTCTTTCATTAATAGTACTTAGACGATTAAAATATTGGATCAATAAATACAATTAGCAAAACGATCGACTGGAGTTTTAATTTCGTCTGATTTTTAGGTAAGAAATCATTCCCTGCTTTTTTATAAGTGTTTTATTTAAAAAATTTTATTGCAAAAATACATGTATCTTTCTGTCACAATTTGCACACTGTTACCCTCGCATACACGGTCTCAAGCAGCCACGAGAAAAGAAGAAATCCTTCCAGACACGATGAGGACGATGAAGAACAAATTGAATCGATAAATTTGTTAACATCAATAGAATGTTTCGATGAACGATGATTTTTAAGTAAAAAAGGCATCATAATACTACGTTCTCCCTTTGACATCATAATTGTGACCTTTAATCTAACTCTGGCCAAATCTGACCCCGGTGCTGAAGAATCAAACTGAAGTAACTTTAAAATACGTGGTGAGTCAAAATCTATTCAGAATCAGTTTAATTTAACCCAATAGAATATTAAAACGATGGAATTAGAGTTGCTCGATGTTGCGAGCAAGGGTATCGAGCTCGAATCGAATGGCCTTCGGCAGATCGTGGCCGACTTGCTCGTCGAAATACTTTCTGAGGTCCTCCACTTCCTTTTGCCAGAAGCTTTTCGGCAGTCTGAATAACTCTTCCATATTAACGTTGCCTTTCAAGTTGTCCAGATTGAAGGAGCTCGATTTCGGTAGTAAACCGATGGGAGACTCCACGGCGATGTCCTCGCCGTCGATCCTGCGGAGGACCCAGTCGAGAACTCGGGAGTTCTCGCCGAATCCTGGCCAGAGGAACTTCCCGTCCGCTCCCTTCCTGAACCAATTCACGTGGAATATCGCTGGCAGCTTGGCTTTCTGCACGTTGGCCATGCTCAGCCAGTGATCGACGTAGTGGCCGAAATTGTAGCCGAAGAAGGGTCTCATTGCGAAGGGGTCGTGCATGATTACCTTGCCCTGATCATCAATCGTTGAAAATGTTAAGTTATAAAGATTATAAGCAAGATGTTGGCTATCTTATGCCAAAGTAATAATTATGAACTTATAATGACACCGTACCTGATGTTCCGCAGCAGCAGTCGCTTCAGATCTCATCGAGGCTCCCATGAAGACACCGTGTTGCCAGTTCCTTGCTTGATAAATCAGAGGAACGCCCTCGGGTCTGCGACCACCGAAGAGGATGGCATCGATGGGGACACCGTTTGGATCCTCCCAGGCAGGATCGATGATGGGACATTGGTTTGCTGGGGAACAGAATCTGGAATTCGGATGCGCGGCTGGGGTCTTGGAGCCTCTGGTCCATTTCTTGCCTTGCCAGTCAGTAATCTGCTCCAGATATCGTTTCTTAGATAATTAGTGTTTCAAAGTACTACAGAGTATTAATTTGTAGCTTAAGATTTAAGAGAGACTGAATCAGGATTCAGAGAAGTCGTGGAAGACTGATTAGCTGTGATCCTTCAGGGTTTAGGTGCGATTTCTGAGTATACTCCTTACCTCGATGTCCTTACTAATTTCTTTCTCCAATCCTTCCCAGAAGACACCGCCGTCGCTGGTAGCCGCCACGTTGGTGAAGATTGTGTTCCTGAAGATGGTCTTCATGGCATTGGGGTTGGTGGCACAGCTGGTCCCAGGCGCGACACCGAAGAACCCGTTCTCAGGATTGATGGCGCGAAGCCGTCCCTGCTGATCGAACCTCATCCAGGCGATGTCGTCGCCAACGCACTCGATCTTGTAGCCAGGCAACGTGGGCTGCATCATTGCTAAGTTGGTCTTGCCGCAAGCGCTCGGGAACGCGGCCGCGATATAACGCTTTCTACCTTTTGGATTCGTGATACCCAATATCTAGAAAAGGTAACTGATACAGAATCTCTTTAGACGAATGGCAAACTTGCAAGTACTGAGTAATGGTTGAAAAGAAGCGTTTAATCGATAAGGTATATAAGGCTTTCAATAACCAAGAAGACAATGAACGTTGTTGAATGTTTAACACTTTTGAGTGGCACACTGAAGACATATACTATTATATTATTGGGTGCAAAAGTCTCTATCGGTTGTAATATAATGTTCTTTTGATAGAAATTGTTGCACACCCCCACTATTTTTATAATATTCAGCTCTTTCTATTATTTTTACAAGTATCTACTTGCAATCAATTAAAATAGGTGTCACATTTCTGTACTGATTAATGGGTTTTACAGGTATCGAAGTTGCGCAACGTGAAAGTAAGCATCATTGCATAGTGTTACGTACGAGCATATGTTCCGCGAGCCAACCCTCGTCTCTGGCGATCGTCGAGCCGATTCTCAAGGCGAAGCATTTTTTACCCAGCAGAGAGTTTCCGCCGTAACCGCTTCCATAAGAGACAATCTCGTTCTGCGCTGGTCTGTGCAGGATGATCGTTCTTTCGGGATCGCAGGGCCACGAGGGTACCACGTTGACCTTCGATTTTGGAACACCGACGGAGTGCAAGCATTTGACGAAGTCGTCGTTCCCCAGGATGTCAAGGACCTTTTTGCCCATTCTGGTCATTATTTTCATGGAGCAGACTACATATGGAGAGTCGGTGATCTCTATTCCAATTTTCGACAGGGGTGAACCCATTGGTCCCATGCTGAATGGGATCACGTACATTGTTCTTCCTGTAAAATGTTTGCCAATTTATATAATTAATAATTATATACAGTGTCCTTTCTTCTAAGTTGTGGTACAAGTATAGTACACGAAGGATCCTGTGTATAAGTTTCTGATTACTTCTATGACGTAAAGTTCTTTTATATAAAAGAGTAGAGGCGTTGCTATTAATATTCATTTATACAGATCTTTATATATGTAACACGTTTCCTTATTTTTACCTACAGGTACTAGGGACATTTTGTATCACGTTTCTAATGGAGGGAATAGATGGAATTTTAAGACCACAAGTGACTGACCTTTCATGCATCCAGGAAAACGTTCTAAAATAGCTTTGTCCATGTCAGCTGGAGAAATCCAGTTACCCAGTTCTCCGGTGACACCATCGCGTGGCATAGGGATCGTATCACGTCTCGACTCGGTGCTAATGAACGTGCGTTTCTCAACGCGCGCCACGTCCGCTGGATTCGTTCTAGCCAGCCAGCTATTAAACACAAAAATGAATAAAATATTTTAGCAAAATATAGTAAGAATTTTGTTACATTTTACATTTCATTTATTATATTATTCTATGGAAAGAAGAGAAATAATTCTTCAGGGTCTATACTTCAATGCAAAACAAACGTTATTTCAAGAGTTGCTGGAAAAAGGCCAAGCAAACTCGCTCGAAATAAATAACAAGGCCATCTCGAATAACTTTCTTTATAATATACCAAACGCATTTATTATAATTAGCTGTTTATCATTCAACAGGTGCACTCACCAATTCTCGTATTTCGGCAACGGCAGGATCGTTCCGTTTTCCTCGAGGAGCTTCAGCTGATGCTCGTATTCCACGTCACTTCCGTCGCAGATGTAAATATCCTTCGGGCAACAAATGGATGCACATTCCTCGATGTACGATCGAAGCTTCGGAGCAAGAGGTTCCGTCAATGCGTTCAACAAAGGTGTTTTCCCGATGTACTCGTAATTGTTGTTGAGCGATGGATTCTTCGCCACGTGGGTGACCAACTTCGAAACCCTAAGAACACAACTTAGCTTCTTATTATCTTACTTTTTATCTAAGTTCGTCGTCGTTAAAAATCAGTATACGTTGTGCAGTGGCGCACTCAGGATTTTATTTTGACAAACATATTTTAAATACAAAATTAATAAAATCCAATTTTCTTCAGTCGTGATTTGGTCAGTCTGATTACGCCACTGTGAAATATTTCTTTCGTTTTGATTTCATTTATAAAATTCCTGTGTAAAAGCACTGAACGCCCGTTTGTTTTAGGTACGGCATATCGGAGTAACAGGTGGTTCTGCGAAGTGCCGCGTTAATAACGCATCGATCGATTGGCTGTTGCTCGATCGCTATAGAAACCTTGTAGGAAGGAAAAAATGGATTTTCATATAGCCTATCCCTGCAAGGTGATAGTACGTTTCTATAGTTCAACGCAGCAACGCCGATGCGTTCACTTTGTTGTTTTATTGTAAACACTGATTTACCACTTTTATATCTTTGCTTCTTTCCAATTATTATTTTTCGCTTGATTGCGTTTTATACGCTCGAGTAATTTAATTGAACGAATGTGTTTTAATTATGATAAGAAAATTGAATATATTGAACATTGTATGTCTGCAAAGAATATACTTTTTTGCAACTTGATACATTGATGCAAATATTGAAAGTTGATACTCGGTGTTTACAAAACACGCTAATTTTAAATTTATTTACTTTGCGACAACGTTATAAACAAACGGTGCACGCGAATTGCGTAATGAGGATACCATTGCATTAGATACCAAGATAACATTATATAATAGAAGCCCAAGATAGTTAACTGAATGGTTTCTTTGCAAAGGTAGTCTTTTACACATAATCCATGTTGTCCATTTTTATATAACAATTTATATAAAAAGTACAATCCCAAAAGGTTGCACGACATTTAAAAATTCATTGATCCAGGTGTAGTAGAAGCCTTTTTGTCAGATTAGAAAAATACATTTGTTACAATTTGTAGTAAACAAATTAAATATTTGCAGAGTTGTAACAATGAACCCACAATGAAGGATGCAGATTTCCAAAGGACCCAGAGGAAGAGTGGATAATTTTAGAAGAAGGATAATAAATAGGAATTGAAACTGGGCTAAGTATACTTCTTCAAATGTGACGTTAATTAATAACTAAAATCGGTGTTATGAAGCGATTGCCTTCGAATTGCTCGTCAAAGGGTTAAAATACCAAAGGAAAGTGCATGAAAAGCGTTCACCAGCCTCTACTTCCCGCCAAAAATTCTGAAGAAAGGATGGACCACAGAGTACTCACCGGGGATGGTAAACGCCAACGCACGCGTGCGACATTTCGAGAGTAATACGATGGCTCAGAATCGCGAACCGTGCCGTCTGCTGTTTGATCTCGAGGGCATTGATCGAGTTGATGACCTTGAAGTAAGGAAGATTCCCAGGGCTAACTATGGACGATCTTCTGAACGGGGCAGCAACCACGGAAAAGTTCCTGGCGATTCTCGTACCGTTTCTCGCGAGTACCGACCAACGGATCGGATCGATTCTCGCCGACATCTCCGCGGCTGGTCGCTTTTATACGATCGTCAAAGGTACCCGCGAGTCCTGCTGGCTCGTTCCGCGGATTGGCCGATCGCACTTCCGGTGGACGTAGTGGGGATACAGATGGAACGCTGGAGGAATCGCGGACTTCGGATCGAGGATCGCGATCAGACCCAATAGTTGACCACCTTTTGCGCCAAGGATGATGCAAACCGCGACGAGGAACGGAACCGGAGGATCCGCGTGACACGTGCAGCCGCGTTCGACTCCGCCTCTGCTCGCGGTTCACGCTTAATTGGAACCCGCACGGTACAGAACCGCGCGACCAAGCCTATTTGATCGAAGCTCGACGCCGTCGCCGGTGATCCTTTCAGGTTTTCCTCGACTATCGAATTCGTGTTGCGACGCAAACGCCCGGGCCGTTCGGAGACGTGGCTGACACTGTCACGGATAGACTGGCGGACGTGCAACGCGGTTGCTCGAAGTAAAAGCAATCGCGGGCGCGATTAATCGGCCCACGCGTTGCATTAAAACGAAATCGGTTGGTTGGGCCGGTTGGGTTTTATATTGAAAGCGTCACCCGTCACTTGCTCTTCTATTTTTGCGACAACACTTTCGCTTTTCTCGCTATCTAGCGCACACACGCCGCGACCGCTCGGGCAATTACTCGAACCGATCGGTGCGCTCTTAATTGCTGGTCAAAAACGCTGACAACACACCCGGTTCTTTGACCTTTGGCCGCCGTGATAGGACCGTGTTTCTCTCAAAATTAAATCTGCAATTCTTTTACTTAAAAATAGACCGTGGTGCACGTTGCTTGAAATCATAACAAACGTGTTAAACAAAAGTTCGAGTCAACTGCATCGATTGCGATAAGATAAAAAAAACGTAACAAATTATTTAGATTAATAGCTTGTAATTGTGAACCACTTTCGTGGACGAAAGCTTAGGGCAGATCGATGCGATTCTGATAAGATAACCGAGAATCATTGTTTCCTGGTTTTCAGTGACGTGTTTCCAGAGAACGGAATAGGAAATTAAATATCCAATTGCTCGGTTTATTCAATCGTTATTGTTCTGCGAATACCGGTAAACGACACTGTACCGGAAGATATCGATCAACGGATATTACTGTAACGGCAGAATCGAGTTGTACAACTTTTGAATGTCAACTGCTCGGCGTTTCGCAAACGATTAAAGTGGTTTGAAAATTTAATATTGGTCAATGCAGATCGTGACGCTGGTATCTAATCGATTAACCGGTAGCACAAAGTGTAAATACCAGAAAGTGACCAGGATTGAGACGAATTAATTCTTTGACGAGATAACCAGGGTAAACAAAAATATCTTTTTCGAAATCGTGTACATTTAAGTACCACTAAATGTAATTAACCCTTTTGCTTCAGCTACTAATCACATATTTTTTGATAGCTTTAAGACCTAGAAAGTTTGAAGTATTATTTATATTTTATCTAACTTATTTTATCTTAAATATCTATGATATTTTTTTAAGAATGTATCTGTACTTTATTCGATGCGAAAGGGTTGGAAATAATGGAACACCTTGCAGGTGCTCGTTATTGTTGGCGATTCGTGTTGTATCCCATCGATTGTTGAAAAAATTGCATTTTGCCGTCGCCTTAGAAATACTGATCCCGTTGTTTTTGTATCAACGTCCTTCAATCGTTATCGTGCAAGATAATTAAGTGTTTTGTTAGTCGAGGAAGGAACTAAAAAGGGGGTAGGGAGAGATGTTCCAAAAGTGAGAATCGCGGCAAGATGGAAAAAAACTGTGAAAACTGCAGACGGGAAAGTAAACAGAACGAGGCGACTCTTTTCGTTTTTTTATTTTTTGTTCTTCTCTCTTTTCCTTTCTTCGCGAATCGCTCGAATAGATTCGTCGTTTCGTTGTATTATCGCGTTAAACGAGAATTATCGCGAGCAGACTGTGAACTACGGACCAAGAGAGCGGTGGTGGATCGTGTCGAAATGCATTCTCATCGCTTCAACGCAATGAGATCAAAAAATGAACAAATGATCCAGGCATTACCGTTTTGATAAGGCCAACAATGCAGATCAGAATCGTGGTGATCGTACAGCAAACGATTTCGACGTCTATCAATCGTAAATCAAAAAATAAATTCGATAAATTTAGCTAGAGTCGAACGATAGTAAATTTTAAAAAGAAATTTGAAAGTTTATGATCAATTTTTGGTAAGTTTGTTTCGAAATTGTAAAAATTTAATTTAGATTTTGTTAAAGCGACAGTAGGAGATACTTGATGTTTATTTCTTCGATTGGCAAATTAAGAAACTTATTAAAACGAATGATAATGCATCTGTTTCGTGTTTACAAATTTATGGGTCAGTACGTATTTTGTACACTCAATTGTGTAACAAACGCAGCTTTATCTGTCGATTGTGAATTTGCTAATTTAAAACAATCTAAAACAAAGAGCAACAACATTCTTCTTTCAAAACAATACGATTCTTCTTGGAATCATGAGAACGTAAAAAATTGATTATCCCTCTCGTTCAGATTTTATCTAAACTTATGTAAACAATAATATCAAATATTTAAAAATGTTTTTCAAGTTCTACAAGTTTAGGCCCCTTTGTATTAAATTAACAAAATGGTATTAAGGATATATTTCTATTTCTATTTCTAGTTTTTTTTCAAATTCATAAATTAATGGATTAAGGTCACCTACTGAGACCCACTGAATTGAATAATATTGTATTGGATGAAATTGAAACGAGGACGACCGATAGAATCACAGTGGAGCATTTAAGAGATTGTGTACAGATGTTAACACTAGACCTTACTTTCAAACGACGTGGAAAACAGAATAATTAAAAGACGAAACGCAAACTGCTGTTTCTAGGTCGACGGTGCACCCTCTTCGAGTATTCCTATGCGAAATATTGAATGTCTGACTCGAGACACCGGACGTCGAAGTAAGAAACCACGAGAACCACGTCTCGCGTATTCGAGGTGAATTCGTTAGGAAAAAGGGAGAAAAATGACGACGACGAAACGAGATTGTTCCAGAGAAAGGAAACGCGCTTAGCTCGTTGTACTTTGATCTAAGCTGGGGCCAGTGCGCGCAATTAATACAACATTATTGTTTACAGAGATTTCTCGAACAATTTCTCGTACTTTTGTTTGGACTTCGGGTGGCGGGTCGCCTTTTAATCGTGTCAGCGATTAATTCCCTGGAACCGCATAGGATCGTGGATAACGGTGACACAGGGTGCGCGAAAATCTCGATGTTTCGGAAAACTTCGAACCTGTTTTCTTCGAAGATAGATACCTTTCTTTTTCCAACGAGTCTCATAGAAAACCGATGTCTTGTATTTGAAATAAACAAATTCATACGAAAGGTATTTTCTTCCCGAACAGTTTGGATCGATTCGACGTTAAATCGGTACATTTGTTTTATTTCTTGAAACAGAATAATCGATCGAGTTGGTTTCCTTATGCGGTCACCGATTTTAAATAGTTGCTGATTCGAACGGGAATTATAATCGAGCAAATCACGATCCGATTGTTACGATTGATTCTAACAACATCTCGTTTCAAGGTAACGTTTCGTTACGAGTTTATCGGCGTCCGATATTTTTCTTCACCCTACGCAGTTAATTAATCATCTCGCTGCGTGCTAATAATTATAGAACAGTTTTTCAGCAGGAAACTGGAATTAGTTTTCACTATTCAATTAAATATTTGCAAATCTAAAAGATAAAGAAGCAAAAAAGACAGATAATTCTTATTTGTAAAATATTCATGAAAAGGAACACTTATACAGGGTGTCCCAGAACTCCTGTAGGAGCCGGAAATGGAGGGTAGCTGAGACTATTCTGAACAACAATTTCCTTTGTAAAAATATCGGATGGGGCTTTGTTTTTGAATTATTAAGCAAAAACACTGACCAATTAGAGCGCGTCTCGGGCGCGCGCTCAGTACCGTCAGTGTAGAACAAGAAGCGTTAAGTCCTGGGATCATCTAATTTGAATAGTAGAAAGATAAAACATTGTATTATTATAAAATAATGAATTTAATATCGTTCAAGCTTTATTTTTCAATTGTTTTAAAGAGCAACTGAGGACGGTACATGGGGTGTTACCGACGAAATTAGCGAAACAGAAAATTGTGTTTTTTCAAAAACCAGGCCACTTTTCGGATAAACTAAAGTTATAGAGACATTTATAACAACAAAATATTTTATGTAATGGTGTTAAAAAGCCGATTTTTAATAAAATAATTTTTACCGACTTTTTATTTTACCCCTGGCGCCACCTGCGAACAAAGTGCTGAAACTGCTCAAAAATTGACAGGAATCTGCCGTACCTACAATGATTATTTTTTAAGAAAATAATTTTTTGCTGTTTTCGCGTGTTTGAAGCATCTAATCGCTTCTATTTTACACTAATTATCGATTCCAATTGTCCGATTAATCCTAGAAGCCCGAAATATTAAAATATTAAAGATTAAATGTTAGACTTCCGAAACATCGTTCAAAATGGCGGGCTTTTCAAAATGAGTAATGTACTATTTTGATATTTCTTAATTAAATTCCTTATAAAGGTTTATTAATTAAACTTCTGCTTTAATTATTAAACTAGAAGAACTGGTGTATAATTTCTGATTGTTTCAATAAGAGAAAAACCTACATTTATGTCTTTTCTTCATTAATATAACTTTTAAAGTTGTATAATAAACGATTCAAAGCTATTAACATGGATATCGTTCTAATTTTATCATTTTCAATGCTTTCAGTACGATTGTGTACAGCATTTTATTAATTTAAGATGCTTTTTAAGCTGTAAAAAATTAATAACTTTGGGGAATACTCTGCTACTATTATAAGTGCTCAAAAATCACTTCTGTAGTTCTTAAATGAAGGTTTTTCGTTTATCTAAACTATCAGAAATTATACACGAGTTCTCCCAGTCTCATAATCAAGTAGGAATTGAATAAATAAACCTTTTTAAGGAATTTAATCAAGAAAATTTCAAAATGACACATTTCTCATTTAAAAAGCCCGCCATTTTTAACGATGTTTCGGATTTCTCAGTCGGTAATTGTTGATCAGTTTCAGCACTTTGTTCGGAGATGGCGCCAGGGGTAAAAAAAATATAATTATTTAAAAAATTGTAAAAATAATAAAAAATAGAGCTTGTACCGTGACAAATTGATACTTTTATGATAATATAAAGTTTCCCCTTCCTTTAGTTCAAATTTGGTGATCCTAGAACATCATTTAAGTATATAAATCGATATAAACCTGCGCTTGATTACGAGACTCGAAGACTACATTTCAGAGCCTTTATTTATTATTTTCTTGCTTTATTGCGATTGTTAACTAATTAGAAACGTTCATGGTACTAAAAAGCTGCATTTATTCAATAAACTACATGATTCATACATTCAGCTTTACAATAGTTATTATATTATTTATAACTAACGTTTACAATTGTAATTTTGCGAGATTGCTGTGGAGGGAGTGGGAGGTCCGATCGGTGGGCGAGCATTGTCCTCTCGCACGGTACTGAGCGCGCGCCCGAGACGCGCTCTAATTGATCAGTGTTTTTGCTTAATAATTCAAAAACGAAGCCCCATCCGATATTTTTGCAAAGGAAATTGTTGTTCAGAATAGTCTCAGCTACCCCCCATTTCCGGCTCCTACAGGAGTTCTGGGACACCGTGTATTTAATTTATTATCAAAGTTTTCACTTATTTTATATTCAATTAATCAAATAAATGTCACTCTTAAAGCTCGCTTTTTTAATCTAATGACACAATTATTTTTGTTCATGTAATTACAAAGAAATTAATTCTATATGTTCCAAAAGATTATGCAAGCTTTGTTTTTGAATTTCGTATCAAAGCGCGCTATGAAAAAGCGGAACTGGTGGCGCCATTTTTTGGCGATCGAAAGAACTAATAAAGAGGATCATTCCCCCTTTTTATCAATTTTTAACAAAATTAAGGATTTTTGAGTATTATAAACGCCCATGCATCGTTCTTAAGTTATTAATACTCTGAAAATTGCATTTTTTGTGAAATTATGTTTAATTCAATGATCTTATCCAGTGTTGTAGATATTCAATTTAACTTTGATCGTGCACTATAATTGTTTGTTAATTTTTAATGATACTCACATGTAATTTTAAAATTAATATCAAATTCAATTACCATCAGAGCAAGCGGGTAAAAATAATTGAAGATCCGACCACAGGGGGTGCATCGGTCGGTGTTGCGGAATCAATGAAAGCGAGTCGACCGTGAATGGAGTGCAGTGCCGTCCTTTAGCGTCCGATAAATCTCGACTCGTTCTCGACGAGTGTCTCGATTGTGCGTACATCAGCAATCGTGGCCAGGGTATCGATATCAGCCACGCACCCACCGTCAGAGCGTAGAAAGTGCTACCTACGGATGTCGAACAGGTGTCCCCCACTTCGTTGCCCTAACCTCGGCGGGTGCTCGGTGGCTCTGCAGTGTTCGGATGTACACGTATGTGCGAAGTACGGGATGTGCACCTGGAGGTGTTCTCGTTTCTAGGTCATAAGAGGTGTGTATCAATGAAAATTCGTGCTAGCGTTGTTCGTGAAGAGAAAGAAAGAAAGAGAAAAAGGGTACACACAAGTTTGTGTGCGGTGAACGGGATATAGGTCCGCGTTGTGACAGTAAAATGCCAAATCGAGCAAAGTGCACTCGTTGATGTTGGACCGGATCGTTTTTGCTCGGTGCCCTGGCGTCTCTCGTCAGTTTATGATCTATATGTGTCTGTGGTACTCTGGTGTCCTGCTTTCCTTTCGTCCTCGCTCGAGGAATCGTGGACGTAGAATTTCGCGGCACAACGCGACCATGAAACGTTCTCTCGGCGAGCCCCGTGATCGTTGAGGCGCGTTGAACTGTTACGTTACCGCGACGAATACCAAGCCGGCACTCATTGCCGTGCGTCCTAAATAACAGACTCCTTTTTTTTCCATGGTGTACAGAATTTGGACGGGTGTAAGTCTATCGTGGGCCAAAACGAACGATTTCTGGCCTGAAACCGGACACACGGCGAAAACAACGTGCTCTCCGCTGACCAGACATAGGATAAAACTGGGTAATGTCTTTTTAGACTCGTGTCACGCGATGGTGCTCGACCATGTGGTGTGCAAGTTAACGGTGCTACATGGATAGACCTGGTATTACGCGTAATATTTGTTCTCCGACTCGTTCGCATCTTTTGCCAGATTGTTTTAACCGCCGTACGTAACGATAAATCATTCTCGCGCGTTGTGCATTTCCGATTCACCATATAACCGTACCACCGTGCAAATTCCATCTGGTTCTTGCTAGCCCGCTCGTGAAACCAGTATAATCTTATTCTACCGGCTGTGCACGTCGGTATTCCGTTCGAAGGAATGCGGGGCACACCTGCTCGTCTTTTTACGCTGGGTATATATACTCAAGGTCTTTTGGGTGGTGTTAAGGTTCACGTACGTATAAAAAAAAAAAGAATTAGACGAATTCTTGACTATGATAGATTTGATTTCAAAGTTATCGTAAAAAGAAATAGCTGCTCGAACTGTGCCGGTATAAATCGTCATGGACTGCCTTGATTAAGAGGGGATAAATTATTCATGAAGATAGAAGCCGGTTCTTTTCCCCCTCAAAGAACGTTAAATAGGTAAATGCAGCATACTTTGTCGGTGATTAATAAAACGAGCGAAAGGTACATCGTTAAACGTACTCGACGGGTGAATTGACCAGTCGAAGATGACACGTTACTCGACCCGCAAGGACACGTGTACCCAAGTCCTATTGCGGACTCCCCTTTAACCTATCATTGCAACAGAGGTATTTTCTAACGTTCAGACAACAGAAACAGTTGACCTTCTGTGCATTCTGCAATTAAGGTTATTTCAAAATTATCAGAAGATTACTTGAAAAGTCTTATTCGCGAAATTTGAGTAAATAATTTTGCAAGAGGATCGCGAGTTGCTAATTAAAGTCACAATATAGTCCTCTGAAATGCCACTATACAATTAAAACAGAATAACATTTTTTATTTCGGTAACATTTCAACTAAAAATTTATTCGACGAACAACTTCGCTTTATTTGCAATTTTTATTCGTAGATAAAGTGAAAGGTGGCACCGAAACTTTCCACAAGACTAACAATTTTTAAATACATAATTTATTCGCGACGCCAGAAGGTCTCTTAATGTTATTCACCTAGTATTTCGTTTTTACTTTTTTACGTCCCCCCGGAGGAGGGGTTCCCGGGCAATGGGTTAAGAATATTAATTTATCCGAAAACTCTTTCAATGCAAACGCAGCTCTGTGCAGTCGCTGCGACGCGGCCACGTCCAAAAATGACATTTTGTTCAAATTGAGAAGTTTCGAGGAGGTGGATTGTCCCAGTTTTGATGATAAAACGATTTTCGGCGATGCTTTGACAAACGCGCGGATAAATTGAATCGCGATACGATGGAATTTCGTGGTAGGATATTGTAAAGTTCAGAAATTCGGGGAAATTGGTGGCACATGATACGCGGGGCATGCCGCGATAAATGCATCCCGAATATTAAACCGGGTAACCGGGATGTATCAGCCTCGTGATTTTACCATGTAAATACGTGTATTTGTTTTATCGATTATTTACAATTAAATCTTCAACGTTCGCAAATGAAACGCGTGTCGCGGTCACGATTTAACGAATGGAATTTCATTTAATTCGCGAGGAGGATATTAAGTCTCTCGAAATGATGATTGAACGTGGAAAGCATTTGTGGCAAACGATGCCATATTGCAAACGTGCATGTAGGTAATTACATTAAACCTTCATGAGTTAATTAAAGAAATTCTGAATTTCTACGAAAAAGAAATCTCAACAACTCGATTTAGTAATTATTTGAATAATTTTTATTTAGAAATAAATGCCTTGTAATCTTCAAGTATATTGCGGCGCCGTTCCCTAGGGAAGGTTAAGGTCCTCCACGGTGACAGTAAGTCCTCGTACAACACGTGGGGTGCGTTTCGCGTTACATAAGCTCAAGTATAAAAATTGTTGTAAGTTAAACTCTCGATTTCCTAGGGTATTTCCGCTAAATGTTGTTTAAATTGTTCCGATGTTAATCGAGCAATGTTTGTGTACAGTTAAATTCCGCTGGATTTGTTTGAATAAGCAGATAAGACTATTTCTGATGAGTCGTGCCGAGATTACTATCTCGTTGTGCCATATATAGGAAGTGGAACGTCCTGGTTGACTCAGCTCGCATAATTGATTCTAAAAATTCGTTTTCTTTTTTCTTAACTTTCTTTTTTTTATCCCCGTGCGCTAGGATATTGTAATTAAACGAATCTAATTAACCGTTTCGATCACGAGCTTAACGCGCGACCAAATTAAGCACTTTGGAGCGAAGTGTCGAGAAGGCTTCGTTGTTCGGATGAATATATCAGGCATCCTCCGCTGTATTCCTCCCTTCCTTTTTCGTTTGTTCTTTTTATCGTCTCGCCTTAATTATGCGCAAAGCAGTGATATGTGCAGCCAGTTTCGCATTTCGTGTGCTACGTACATCGCGTTTTTCGAATTCCTTCTCAGAATTATTTACACACCATGCAAATTAATTTTTAAATTTTAATCATCAACACTTTTACTGCTAAGAACGACTGTAGTCGCCGTGAGACTGTTGCTGGATACTCATAGCTGTTGACAAGATAAGAAATGATTACTGGATGCTAAGGACAACTACTGAAAGTAACTGCAAACCGCAAGATGACCACTGAACACCGAGGACTATAGTCGTAAAACGATTGCTGGATGCTAAGGACAACTAGGTAGGAGTATTGGACACTAAAGGTAACTACTGTCAAGTCTATTACTGAACAATAAAGACAACCCTAATTGCAAAACGATTGCTGGATATTAAAGACAACTATAGTCGCAGGATTGATTACTGGATGCTAGAGGCAACTATAGAGGCTGCTGGATACAAGTATAGTCGTGAAACAGTCGTAGGATGATCACTGGATATTAAGGACACCTACAGACGTGGAACAGTTACCATAGTCGTATGACAAATATTGAATACTAATCGTAAGAGCAACTATATCTACAAGACTACTAATAGATACTAAAGAAGACTATAGCACCTCTACTGGATATTAAGAACTACGGTGGATATTCATCATGAGAGGGCTACTAGATGAGGACATTTATAGTCAAGGTTGACTACTGATAGCAAAGACGGCTACAGTGAACCTCACGACTCCATCCAAAACGTGCTATTCCGCTAAAAAGCTTCTAGAAATCGGCATGTGTTTTACCAACAGCAGCTCGTAAATTGCGCCACCGCACTCCCAATTATCTGCCATACAATAACTAACCTCGAACACGCGTCTTCTTTTTTTCCTACTTCCGTGTTTCCGCAGCCACGTGTACGCGCACGTATGTGCACACACGATGAGGTTTGCGAAGCCGCGGTTTGCTCGCCGCCAGCTTATTGGCGCCCATACAAGAAACCTTTAAAAATTGCTCGTTGCACTTTAACGACAATCGTTCACGACATTCGTGACCCGCATAGTCCCTGGCTTTTAATAAACCGTACCCTGATGCTCTTAAAAGGGTATCCTAAACTCGGCGCTTGTATTACGGATCGCTGATCAACCCTGGTCCTTTAATCGGTCAGCTGATCAATTAGAAAATGGAAACAGGGTGTTTGCAATAGGGTTTCCCAGTGACGTTACCGAGGCTTGTACTTTGATGGAAGGTAATTTTGGTTTATGGTTATTACCAGAGGTTCATCTAAAATACCAATTACGATTAGCAAACTATTAATTTGATATTTTATGACTGTGGTACTCAAGGGGTGGGAAGATTTCTTTTCAATTACTGTAACGAGCAGGCACGCCAGGACGACTAGACCGAATCCATATTATGTTCTCGAAATCAATTAGCGAACATGTTTCCTGTACACGTCTCATTGTTAATTCGTTCTCCATTACCCGGAAAACTATACGCCGGTTTTGTGACCCGTATAAAGTGGTGCGTAATAACGGTATTCATACGATCCTCATTGTGCGGTACATTGTCGGGTATCTGGCTAATAATTGCAACGACTAGCCGCCATTATGAATTCCAAACAACCCGATAAGAAGCTGAAAGTGTTTAGATTAACGCGCTCGACGCTTTTCCGTTTGGAAAATATGGAACGATCGTTAAACGTCTATTTCAACGGCCTAATGATAAGGAACCGAGGATAAAGCTAGGATCGTATTTGCATTTGTAATAAGATGGATTGCTGTACCCAACATAGCCTAAGCTTTGGGAATTTGTATTATTTATCAGGAGGAAGATTGAAATTAGTCCAAAGACCATATTTTTAACCCAATTGGGATATAAAGCAAAGTTTACTTTAGGATAGATTAATGAACATTGTCTACCTAAAGTTTGAAGGATTTCTACTTTTTTGGTAGTGGTTGAAATTAAAATTTGAATATAGTTGCCTCAGTTAATGTCTTCTTTGGATAACTTTCTCGACTGTACAGACTGTAAGTTAATCTTTCTACTTTAGCTAGAAAGTTTTGTCAAAGGCAGCTCGTATAATTAGAATATTTGCTCGTGCTAGGACGCTTATAGCCATGGCTATTATCGATCACGCATAAAGCAAAAGGCTCGTTTCCAGAGCACCATTTCCGCGACTATATAGATTGCAAAGCAATAACGCTGTCTGTCCCTTAACAAAGAGCTCAAATATGGACTAACGTGCAGCCTAGTTTCTCGTTACACAGATCGGCGGGAGGGTGTTATCCGCTTTTCTTTCAGCCAATAAATCACACGACCCCGTGATTGCCGGCCATCGGGTATGTAGGCACTTTTTAACACGTTGAATAACGTAATGAAGAAGGATGTGTGCGGCACCGGTGCGCCGTAATTGATTTTGCAATCGTTTCATTTTTCAATTTCACCTTTCCAACCGATACCCTTTGCGTCCGCGTAATATCAGTGCCCCAAGCAAGAAATATAAAACAGGATTTCGGTTTCGATTCGATACAATCAATTTTTCGATGAAAAAATGTCATACGTTGGAAAATATTTGAAATTTAGAGGAAAATTTAATTGAAATCTCTTTCTGTCTCGATGGATTAATTTATTCATTTTTGAAGATTAAAAATGTATTGTATGAATAGCTAGGAGGATAAATAAATATTTATTAAGGGTAATGAAAATTCATAACAAAATTTATTAATAGCTAGCAGACGCTGGGTCAACTGCGACTCAGACCACAAAATATCAAGATCCTCTTCTAAGAGTTAAAATACCAAGAGCCACAAACTCAATTAGGCTATTTTAATTATTTTTGGGGGTGATTATAATTAAAATTTAAGTCTAGGATCCTTGGTTCATTACGATCGAATATTAACTCTTTAATTACAAAATAGTGAACAACATAGCATCGTAAATAAGATAATACAGTATCGAGAATAATTATTTTATTTAAATTATATTAGAAGGAAAGGGTTAAAATAAATTGATCTTGCCTCTGTAAATAGATCCAGTCGCGTGGATCGTTTTTATGGTTAGAGGGTACCGAGCTTCGGCACGCTGGGTGCGGCGATAACTGTGCTGCGACGACCGGAAGTTGGGTGGTGGTTCCTTACCGCGAAAAACACTCCTCGAGTAAGCGTTCGTCTCGATTGCATCGATGAATGTAATTTCTTGCTTCGTTTTACGAACATTAGCGCGACGGAAATGGTATTAGGCATCGATTAAATAAAAGAAATCGATTCCTAATCTGCAACACGTTAGTTGTATGAGTTAGATAAGAAGATACGCAATCGAGAATCGGATGATTCATTTAACACGCCTTTGAAGTTAAATGTCTTCAAAGTTCATGCAATGAATAGTTATTTTAGAACTTTAACAAAAGCTCTTGTTGCTTCTTTTAATCGAATAGTTGATGAACTAATTCTATAAAAGTTGTGAATTTGATTATCAGTCAAATGTAATTGGCGATGTTTGATAAAAGTATGAAGGAAGGAAGATAAGAAGGAAAACGATGGTCTGTTTTATGGAAATGGCTTTTGCTACCGGTGAAAAATGAAAGAAAACGAAAGGGAATCCCGAGTTCTATCGGTTCGCGAGATCGATGGAGAACCCGTAGCCGAGAATATATACGCGTCTTGAAACGTGTTTCACGAAGTTTCAAACGCTTTTGTAAAATCCATAACGTCCGACACGTGTCCCGTACGTGTTTGCCGGAAAAGTTATTCGCGTGAAATACGCGCGAGACTCGCTTGGAATCCGCTCGCGCGGACTCGGCCCTCGAGGAGTCTCGAGAATGGCCTCAGCATCCTAGCATCCATCAGCTTGAAAAGCGCGAACAAGAGAAACGGAAATTACGTTGTTACATTCAATTTTCGTTCCCTCGTGTTTCGAATACCTTGAAACTTCAATATATGTACGTGTAGGGTTTCGTACAAACGATCCTACTGCGGTCTGCGCCAATTTTCTCCGCTTCCTGATTCCTTTAAGTTTCGTCTCAATTAATCGTCAATTGGAACTTTGTTTTTACAAGCATAATTTCTGCATAAATTTGTTAATTCTGATTTCTAAAATTCTAATACCCTAAATTTTTTAATTGCAATTTCTGAAATTCTAAATTCCAGTGGAATTTTATATTAAATTGAATTGGAACAAACTTTTTTAGAAGACGAACTGACAAAATCTCTCCTTCGGCACATAAAAAGAGTACTTTATCTTGTACTTTTTATAGAAGGTCGATTATTTTGAAGAACACCAAAGCCATCACGAAGTGATAAGAGATACGAAACGAGAGCACTTAAATGAACATTATTTGTTCGATACGATCGCTAAAATTGAAGAGATTCGAGCCCTATTAAGGAAATGATGATTTTTAAACGATACATGTTATCAGAAACGAAACATGTATTTTGATCGAAGATCTCAATGATTTTATGTGAACAGATGTTAAACGTTAATCTGAAATATTTTCCAGAAGATTACACGGACGTTGAATAAATATTTAAAAATCGATTGGGAACCCATCTGTTTCAATAAATCTTCCGGTAACATCATCTTAACAATTAGCTAGATATAAACGAGATAATTAAACGGATGTGTACACAAGTTCTCAGAATGATAAGAAGAAACGAAGACAGTTTTATCTGTCGATTGGTTGCAAAACATTTTAATGCTTATACAAGCGTAATGATTTATCGCTTATTGAACAACGATTCATTGCTCTAATTGCTTGTCACTTCAAAAGATATTTAGTAGTTCCAAAACTATTTATTGTCTCTTATCCGTGCATATCATTAATGAAAAAATAATTAAACTTCACAAAAGCGATATTCAGATGTCGTTTCTTCGATTAAGGGAAAGGTTAGGTGAAAGTTCCATAAATTTCGATTTGTCGTTGAGACAACGTTGAGAAACGAGCGTCTTCGTCTAAGGCTCCATTATTATTCCGCTAATTTGCGTTCGCGAGTTAGCGCCGGTGTGTTCTTTCGTGTCTTCGCTTGCGAAACACACGATTACTTCCACGAGATATTCGGCTCTCGAGAGCGGTGATTTCGATTTTATAATTAACAATCCCGCCAGGGTAACGCAATATCCGATTGCGTGCGGAGCGTTCGCGGGGCCAGGGCTCGTTCAGGCAAAACAATAATTCAGCCACGCTTCGATCGATTCGTAATTCCTGTACGTCTGCGATTGCTCAATCGATCGAAATTACGATAGTTTTCTGTTTGATCTACGAGAGCCGCGTTTATCGCTTTTAATCTGGCGATCGGATCGGGTCGAGTGATTTGAACGGCGCTCACCCCGCCTTTGATCTCCTTTCAGGGAAGAAAGTAACGACGTATGATTTTTCGCTTCAAAGCTTGTGGATTTTAATTTCAAATTTATGAAATTAAATAAATATCGAACGGTTATATGAAATTTCCATCTTCAGAGGATTAATTACAAATACAGAAATAAATCACCGTCAAAAAATAATTTGGTTCGTCACAAAATTGATAAAATAGAAACCAAAATTCGTACACATTTTAACTTTATAATCAATTAATATCATATTTTAACTTAAAAATTATACGGAAAAACAGATCTCTGAGGTAGTACTTACGAGAACTCATCAAGTGGACTTCCCTCTAACTAAAACTCTTAAAATTTCTGAAATTAGGAAAAATTAATCAATATGTCCTGACTTATTAGCAACGATAGGATGTAATGAATCATAATACGAAAGAAATTGGTGATAGCTAGACTTCTGCCTATGTTTATAACCGTTTAATTCGCTTGAGTCAGTGAGCCCCGTTCGGAATGGATACGGATGGTACACGCTCGTGATTTCGATCTTCTCGGCAACGATCCAGTGATTCGAGCGGCGATTGCAAAAGCCGAGATCATGGGAACGTTGGATTAGCAGGAAAGTTAATGGCTCTTCAGAAGAGATTTTCATTGTTCAGAGTTCCAGCGGTTTTGCTTTCGTAATTCGGGACGACTGTAGCTCGACGAAAAAGAAGGAAATTCTAATGGCAACATCTCGGAGAAAAATTCTTTTTTTTTTTGTAATGGGGGGCCCAGGAAGCGTAATTAATTTGCATAGCTGTTTAGGTAGACGATATCTCGCAGAACACCTGCGATGCTGGCTGGATAATTAGTTGTTGCATACATGTATACGTCAGGATTATTCATTGCACAAACAGTTACGAATTCGTTGAAAATTAAATTAAACATCCACTAATGATCTCAAATAATGGATAGTTTTATTAAGGAAATTAACTGTTCATCATCCATTTCATAAAGTATTTGTAGTGTACCCATGTAAAGTATTTGTAGTACCCATTTAAATTAATTCATCAGAATTAATTATCCACTCTCTAAAATAATTCCCCACAAATAAACTGGTACACCAAACGATTTAAAATTCTGTAAAATCAGTTTACCACTGAAAAGCTGAACGATCGAACAGGTTCAGGATATTTTGATCCCCGCCGCCTATATTTTAAGCCCGATCCCGCCCCGAAAAGCGTAATTTCTTTCGTATAAGAGCTCGGAGAGGATACTTAAAGTTTGATGAACGCTTCGAGGACTCTGTCGAGGCTTGAACGAAGTCCTGGCAATATAGCAGGAACCCGGCCAACTTCGGGGAAACGTTAAACAAAATATGCCAGTGGCGATCCTCCGACGAGAACTTAGCAGATTCTCTAAATGAAAAACAACTTTTTAACAATTAACAAATGTAATAATTGAAATAGAGAGTTGGTCTTCCTTCTTCCCGTTATAGAAACGAAATTCGCCAAAAGTACCAAAAACCTCAAGTTTTGTGTACCAAGACCGGAAAACTCGCATGGCGTCGGTCTTCCACGCCGCGTTTCCGTTTGTTCCATCGTCGTCGTGCAATTATCAACCGCTACCTTACCCGGGATCCCCGCTATCGCGATGAAAGTGAATTATTTAGCAGGCACTAATTAATTAGCATCGGTGGTCTACTCTGGCGGCGTCGTTTTCTCAGGAAACCGAGGAACGCGTCCTCGTTAAAATCGAAACGGGAGGACGTTTACGCGAAACTTCTGCAACAGAAGTCGCGATCGCTTTTATCGTTATTATGAAGCGTGAACGATCGCCGCCGAGTCGAAACTCCGTCCCCATCTTTATTTTTCCTTTCTGCGTCATGCGTCTTCCTTTAAGCAGCTTACGAACCGTATAATTAATAGCCCATCCGGTTAGGTTCGTTCCGTTCTCGTTGCATCTCTTTATCTCGTCGGCTAGCGAGCCCCCGGAATGGCGGATCGTTTCGCCGCTTGTTTCTTTTTTGCGAAGAATTATTAGGTCCGCGGGAAAGTCGCGGCGCGTTTTCTGTCATGCAAATTTCTAGTGGAATATTCTAAGTGGGATGAGGCACGGAGCACCTTGATATTTTAAATATTAACATTTTTAAATATCGAAACTGCAGGTTTCACCAGAAAATTAAGATTTTGGAATTTTGAAGGTTGGGGATTTATTGAGATTTTATTCAGAATTCTGTGTATTACCATTTTTTAATGTTGTAACCCTGGAATCTTAAATATTGCGATTTTTTAATATTAAAATTGCATGTCTTATTATAAAATATTAATAATTTGAAATTAAAAACCTTACTAAAGCCTTCCTAAACATTTTAAATGTTTTGAAGAACAGGTACAATTAGAACAAAAATTAAGGCTCGAGTTTGGAATGCAATCTACTTATCTCGTTTCGCGATATTTGGGAATCATTCTTTTCTGTGAAATAGTATACCCAAGATAAAATCAAAAAATTCATTTCATTCATATATCATCGTGAGAACTTTTCCACTCTCCTTATTGATTAAAACCTCAATGAACTTGTTGTAGAACTTTATTTCTTGTAACTACCGAATCGTATTTAATTGGTTTTGTTCAGGATTAAATAATTCTTCACTTCAGAAAATCATCATTCTTGACATTTTTTTGTATCTTATCTTATCGTGTACAAGATTAAAATTCTTTCTATCTGAATTAATAAATGTTAAGCAGTATCGTGAGAAGGAATCAGTAATCGATCTAGATTAAACGTAGAATCGATTCTAAGTGAAGAAGGTCGTACAAATTAATTAATTTTACACGATCGATCATCTTAATTAATTTTGTTTTAATATTTAAGAAAGCAGAGATTCGCAGGTTAAAATTTGCCCTCTATTTGTTTCAAGTAATAAAATTCAATTCATTTATAATTCAAAGTATTATAACTTTTATCCAACATTGGGTTACTGTTTGTCTTCAGAAGTATCGTCCGTAATATAAAACGCACGCTCTCGCAAGTTCTCACCTAACTGACCATTCAAATACGATACCTTCCGAGCTGACTTATCATTTCTGCTTCTATGTAACAAGCCCGATAACGTAAAGCCTACGTTACATTCATATAAGTCTTATTCCATTTTTTGCTGACTTCAGCCCAAATTTCTTCGATTGAGCCTCGTATATTGGGGGGTTGGAAGACAAATGGTAGTACACTTAAATTTAACCCTTAAAAGGGGTTGCGGATAGTATCAGATTTCGACTGTCTAAAACCTCCACGGCGACCTTTGAATGCTCCTCCACCTTTGGTGTTTTATAATTAAACTTAAAATTGAGGAGAGAGGTCACATCACGAGTGTGACTCGATATCGTAGAGCAAAGGGTTAACTCGCGGGTACAATCTGATCGCGCGCAAACTTTATCGTTATAAACTAGCCTTTGCCAACAACGGGCAAACCCAGCTCGAAACTTTCTTCCGTTTCACGCAACGGCCGTTTCATTATTCCGATTGTTGCCTCGCGTTTCCTTGGGAAACACCACCGTCGGCCATGATCAACGAAACGCGCGAAACGATCCCCCTTTCGCCGATTCCCACACCCGTCCTTCCGTCGCGCGACAGCGAAAGCTCGTCGACGACGAACTCGAAGAATGATATCCGTTCGGTTATCGCGGACGAGGGCTGACAAATTGGTCAACAAACGAATCGATCACGGCGAATTGCCGCGTGCATTATGCACGCGATAAATAAAGAAGCGCGAGCCTCGCGTGACTTCCGGTTCGATTGTTCGCTCGTGGAACCGCGCGTGGGTGTCGTTCGCCGAGGAACCAGTCGCGGCGTTAAATTATTTGCTCGCGACGATGAAATAATTATAAGAGGCTATTTAACGTCAACCCCGAATACGTGTCCCGTCTAAAGTTAGACGCGGATGACCCAGTGGCAGACGGTGGCTGCGGCCACCTTCGAGACTCCTTCGAAATCCGTTGAATATGCAATCGATTAGGACCGTTTCCCCTGGGTCTTGATTCCTTGTTTCACTAATTGATTTCGTGTAATCCGTTCACCGAGAACAATGTCTCCTTCAGGGTGTCCACGCGCCGTGCAATCGATGCTTGTTCCAAGATCGCTTGTACCGTGTAGTCAAGGTGCTTTGTGTCCAATTAAAAGGAATGGGAGTTACAATATTCCCTCAAAGTTTATAAATAATCTTCTTAAATTTCTATCGTTGGCTAATTGGTAATTTTGTATATCGAAAGTAACTCTTACGGATCTACCTTCGCGTGGGCAGGCCTTGGGTTACCAAAATACCAAACTAAAACTGTTAGACACTGAAAACGAATACCCACTTACCCAAACACAAGGACCAGCTAACCTACCAACAACCGCCATAAAGGGTCTGTCTGTGTGTTTCAGGTTATCGAGGCGTGTAGTCATGTAATGCTTGGCAAACGAGAAGGCTGATCTCCCCTCAGATTCGGTTGTGAACGCTCTTCCCCCTGCGACGACCCCCCGTTTGAACCCCCTCGTCCAAGCTACCGATCAATTGGTGGATCGGGTGATGATCTCAGGTCACAAGGCGACAGGCTCCGTGAGAAAATGTTCCGCTCCAAGATTCGCATTCACACGTGTCAAGTGATACTGCTCACGTCGCTGGTATGGTTCCTGGTGGACGTGATGGTGTTGATGCTGTATTCGGACTGCATCGGAGGGTCCGGATGGGGCTGCACCGACGGCGGCAAGCAGCAAGCGTCGCTGACGGAGGAGAGCCTGCCGCACGCGAAGCCGTTGACGAAGGAGGAGCAGGAGGTTGAGTCGAGCAACGAGCACGGCAAGAGACGGTACAAACAGTCCGAGCTGCATCTGTGGAGGCCGGCCAAGGTGGTGCGCGAGAACAAGGGCAAGCCCGGCGAGATGGGCGCAGCCGTGCACATCTCGCCGGAGGACGAGGCCAGGCAACAGGAGCTCTTCAAGCTGAACCAATTCAATCTGATGGCCAGCGACATGATCTCCTTGAACCGTTCGCTCAGGGACATCAGGCTGGAGGGCTGCAAGTCGAAGAAGTACAGCAAGTACCTTCCGGACACCAGCATCGTCATCGTGTTCCACAACGAGGCCTGGAGCACGCTGCTGAGGACCGTCTGGTCGGTCATCAATCGATCCCCCCGCACCCTCCTCAAGGAGATCATTCTGGTGGACGACAAGAGCGAGCAAGGTGAATCTAGAACGGTTTCTTCAAAGTCGAGTGGACACTGCTTGCTTATCGGTCTTGTCCGCGATATTACGCTAGCGTGCTGTAACGTTGTAGCCAATTTCATTAGAACTAAGTTGTTATTTTATTATTGTACTCGAAACTTATGCAACTCCTGGTAAAGTAACATTATGGCCAGCTCGCTACTAGGAACTTAGAACTGTAGGTATTCTCCTGCCGCGCCACAGCAGCACGCTGCAACATTGTAATCAGGTTAATTCGAGAATTTATACGTATAACACCGATGCTAGGTACACTCGCTACTAATTGAACCTTCTGTAATTGGCACCTTCAAAGTAACATTCCAAACAGATCAGATCCAAGTTCTAATGTTACCCAAGCGCTGGCCAGGATAATCATAAGTTATCCAAGTTCCCTTAAATACCGTAATTTGGAGTAATCTGTTCAACCGTTGATAACTTGCGTTTAATCTTGCAGATCACTTGAAACAAGATTTGGAGGACTACGTGAAGACGCTACCTGTCCCAACCTACGTGTACCGCACCAAGAAGAGATCAGGCCTAATAAGAGCTAGACTGCTTGGGGCGAAACACGTGAAGGGTCAGGTTATAACGTTCCTGGACGCGCACTGCGAATGCACCGAGGGCTGGCTGGAGCCTTTACTGGCCAGAATTGCCGAGGACAAGACCACGGTCGTTTGTCCCATCATAGATGTAATTAGCGACGACACGTTCGAGTATATCCCTGCCAGCGATATGACCTGGGGCGGTTTCAATTGGAAGCTGAACTTCAGATGGTAAGAGTCGGGCTAAGCGTCTTCCTAAAAGATGAATAATATTGAAATATATTTCTGGTACGCTGTATTTATTGTTTTTTACTTGATCCTCAAGGTATAGAGTGGCGCAAAGAGAGATGGACAGAAGATTAGGGGACAGAACGGCTCCTCTGCGAACACCCACTATGGCTGGTGGATTATTTTCGATTGACAAGGATTATTTTTACGAATTGGGCGCCTATGACGAGGGCATGGATATTTGGGGCGGTGAAAATCTCGAAATGAGCTTCCGGGTGAGTATGGATCGATAACGGGTCAACGGTAAATTGAATTACTCGTACAGAATTAGATTGTATTTGGAAAAGATTTGCAGGTGTTTCTCAAAGGGGATTGATGTTGAAGTTATTTCAAAGTGACTTACATTTAAAACACATTTGTGTATTCGCTTTTGCAGCTAAAATCTTTACTACTGTCGGTTCCATAGGAAACTTCCTTTCCTTATAGTGTATGTCTCTTTATTTTATTTTTGTTTTCTTTAATTGTAGTTAAATCTCAAGTTTCGTACACCTCAAGTCTGTACGCTTAAAGATTTTCTTTGGAAAATTCAGTCCAAAGATTCCTTAGTAATTTTTGAAAGGATGATCTCCTCTTTGGGATGCTAGATACAAGTTTGCATTCCGACTGGAGGGTTTAATCTTTGATAATCTCATCTTCATGTGTAAAGTAATAAGTACCTTGTAGGTATGGCAATGTGGTGGGACGTTAGAAATCAGTCCATGTTCACACGTTGGACATGTATTCCGAGACAAGAGTCCATATACATTCCCTGGTGGTGTCAGCAAAGTAGTCCTACACAATGCGGCCAGGGTGGCCGAGGTCTGGATGGATGAGTGGAGAGATTTTTACTATGCCATGAACCCAGGTTAGAAAACAACGTGTATAATCTTCACCTGTTTATCTTTATTATCTCAACTAATATCACCTGATCATTTTTACCAGTTCTTGAATATGATTATAGAAAAGTGTGCAATTCTTTTGATTCGTTAATAAGAAATTTCATATCCTTCTTCTCTCATAGTGTCAATGAAGAAAACCATGAGTATGTATATACTTAACGGGTATCTGATAAGAAGAACTATGTTACAGCACACTTTTTTTTATTTCCATTATAATGTATTTTGAAGTATATTTCAAATAGATTTTTCTTTAATGAAAGTTCTAGTAAACTGAAAATGATAACACATATAACAAGCTAGATGTTGAGAAGCATTAACACCTTAACTAAGTAGATCGTTTTAATGTTAAGTATCTTCAGTGTGACATTAACCAAATTTTCTATTTATCATACAATTTTACAATTAACATATGTGTATTGATACGTAAATGTCTTTTTGCTAGTACAAGGATTGTTATAATTATTTCCATTGATTTCTTTTTACTGGTATGTGCGTGTGAGTGTTAAATGGATACTGGGAAGTTGTTACATTTAGCTGTGAAATTTGATTTGCAGGAATACAATTCATTTCTTTACTTTTCAATAATATATTATATATGTATATGTACTTTGGTATAGTCTTAACCACTCATCCATCCAGCCGACTAACAAAATGAGTTTGCTTGCTTCTAGTTGATATTGTTTACAAATTATATTATAGGTACCAGAGAGGAGAGTGAACATCCATCCGATGGATTCTAATTTAACGTATTAGGCTCCTTTATTTTTTTTTTGTTTTTCTTCGCTCTGTTTTTAAAAAAAAACTACCATTTGTAATTGCTAACATACTAACAGAACTGAGTTGGTTAGATATGGATGTGTGGTGGGACATTGGAGATCGCAACGTGCTCGCACGTCGGTCATGTATTCCGTAAGTCAACACCATATACATTCCCTGGTGGTACGAGCAAGATAGTGAACCACAACAATGCGCGACTCGCGGAGGTCTGGTTGGACCAATGGAAGTACTTCTATTACAACATTAATCCAGGTAGCACTAACACCAGTATTTCTGGACAAAAAAAAAATGACAAGAAATAGATTGCAATATTCGCTGAGCTCTCAAACACCTTTATGTATACTTTTGGCTTACTTGTTTGGCATGTTTCATTTTTTTTCTCTTCTTTTTTCTTTCATTTGGGTTGGGTGATGGTACAGCTTTTATATTTTGCATTCACTGTAAGCTTAACTGGAACTGGGTACCAGCTGACATACGCATATATCAGATACCCGTTAATTATTAGGGAGCTAATGATGAAATTTGATTTTCCTTTTTGTTTCGTGCATTCCTGAAAATAAGAAAATGCTATGGTTACGTGTAATCTGAAGAACCAGGATTTTCAAAGAACAGAACAATTACTAATACACAAAATAATCACTTGTTAGATTTCAAATAAAACTTTACACTACAATCATTCACCACACATGGCAATTTCTTTATTTTAGCACACATTTCTGACACACCTTTCTTCCAGTGGACATTCATACATGCAAGCACCATTAATTGCATCATGTAGATACCAAGTGACTAATAACTGAAAAATAAATGATCATTTTGCTTGCAGGTGCTCGAAACGTGGCTGTCGGAGACGTATCCGAAAGGATCAAGCTGAGGGAACGTCTGAAATGCAAAAGCTTTAGATGGTATCTGGAGAACATTTATCCCGAGTCTCCGATGCCGTTAGATTATTATTATTTGGGCGATGTTAAAAATGTTGACACAAAAACCTGTTTGGACACCATGGGTAGAAGAACGGGTGAAAACGTTGGAATTAGCTATTGTCACGGATTAGGTGGCAATCAAGTTAGTGAAGCTACTTTCTTCATTTCTCTGAGCATCATTGTCTGCATTGATTGTAACAAAATGTCTTCTTTTTAGGTGTTCGCTTATACTAAACGACAGCAAATTATGTCTGATGATATGTGCCTTGACGCAGCTAGTCCCCAAGGTCCTGTCAAAATAGTACGATGTCATGGTATGGCAGGGAATCAGGCATGGGTGTATAACGAAGAGGTAAATAATGAATTAAATCATATGTAATTGTAGAGTATTCGTTAATGATATATTTTTATTCTTTCATAGACAAAAATGATCAAACACACAAACACGGGGCATTGTTTATCGAAGCCTCGTTCAAACGATGCAATGCAACCGGTGTTATCACCATGCGATCCCCATAACGAAGGCCAGCAATGGATAATGCGTAGCAAATTCAAATGGCAGGCCAGCTAATACGAGATGTTCTTAAATGCAATACTTGTTAACACGTTTACTGCTGCATTGAAGGACTGATTAGTCAAGAAATTTCTGTACATCAAGATGATAGTATTATACTTGATAAATGATAGTCCGGTATCATCGATCCATCGAACCCATCAGCGAAGTTGACGACGTGAAACAGATGAGAATCTATTATTACCTTTTGGAGATCGAGAAGTTAACGCGTTTAGTTTACATAGGATTTATTTACTGTTGCCGACAGTATCATGTAATTTTATTGCCATTTTTCATGGTACGCCTTTGATTGATAAATGCACAAGTGTTGACCGAAGATGGGAGAAAACTATTTCCAACCGCGTGTGAAAATGTATACAAGTGATAAATGAAGACACCTGCGTGGACGTTCGTTTTTCTTTATTATTTCATTTTTCATTTTCTTTTTAGTAAAACAGTAGAGAGAAAAGCATATCAGACCACTGTTATAACTAAATAATTGTTAATACTAAAGAAGAGAGACATATTTGATAATGTGGGATGAGTGCAATCGATTGGATGACTCGAGAGCATGTATTTCGGTGCGCTAAACCTAACATTACGTTTACGAGCATAAGTGGTTAACTATTACGTGAATGAATGACGGGAGTGCAAGGGAAAATCATTCGCGACACTATCGATTACGATTTAGAACCGGTACTGTATAATTTTCTAGCCGATTAGGGAAGAGCACTGAATCTTTTTTATACTGGTATTTCTAAACAGTTCCTTGTTGCATCCCTGTTCACATAATTTAATTGTTATCATCTTCTCTTTTCTTTTTTTTTTTTATATACTTGTTTAAAACGATAAATGTACTTATACCTGAATTCGCCATAGTTAATAACGAGATTACGCGTAAGACCGTGATCGTTTTAAGCATATTAAGAAAGTATCGACTGTTATTCACAAGCTGTGTTATACTTCAAATACTTTTTTAAATTCGAGGCAGAACGTCTTCCGTATTTTTTTATTGAAACGAAAAAAAAAAGAAGGAGAAAAAGTAGATATTTTTACGATATTCCTAAGACCCCTTCATAGCTATAATTCTCTCATAGATTCAAGCTTCTTCTAACCTTCTATGTACTGTACAGAAGCGAGCTGAGAAAATTTCGAGTGCAATACAAAGTGTTTTGAGTAAGACTTCGAAGAAAACGGTTTCCTGTAACTAATGTAAAGAAAAAAGAACAAATGTTGTTACCAGATTCTGGCGCCCTTCCCTTACGTTACACGTAGACTGGAGTTAAACGCGTTTCACACTCTGAAATGATAGTTCAACAAAATGTGAAACACTGTTTTTTCTTTTTTTTTGGAAAATGTTGACTGATACATTTGAAATTGAAAAAAGAAAGATTAATTCTATAACTTTAAGTGAAGAAGACACTGGAACTACATTTATAATATTTAAAATAATATACGACATTGAAATTTCAATTTAGGACAACTTTAAATATAATGAAAATGGGTATGCTTAATTTTATGTTACACAAAGAAATGGTGATGGTGCAACAAATTTATCATTTACTGCTTAATTATACGTTTAATTATTCATACATAACTATAGTATTTATTTTTGTACAGGACTCGACTTTTATTAAATCGATTACATTACTTGAATAGATTTTTTTTAATTCATAAATATATTTAGCAGAATTTGTAGATAAAGTAAGTTGTTTTAAATTGTATGGTTAAGTTTAATTAAATCTAAATAGGTGAATCAATCACGTATAGAAAAGATAAAAGTCAATAACAAATGTGTAAGCACTTTTTAATCTCACAAATTATCGGTTGAAACTGTTCATGGTGAATTTATGCGTGTTTTTAATATGTTCATTGGATTCATCTTACAAGTATTGTTTGTAATTTATGATATATCGTTAATTAAAATAATTATGAGAATAACGTGTAAAAAAAACAAATCTATTTACCGATAGATATATATACCGAAAATGTTTACTTAACAACAATCTGTGTAATTACCAATTGCATACGATTATTTGATAAGAATAACAATTTGTTAAAATTTTGTTACACACGAATGTATGTATGTGTCCACAAATATCATTTAGATAACAAAATGATGTTTTTGTTACTTATAATACAAGAAAAGAAAACAACTAAAGTTAATATACCTTTGAAGACAATAAAATATCCCAACATGTTTCATTAAATTCAACTAATTTAAAAAAGATTTCATACTCTTTTCAACTATCAATTTGCTTTACCATTTCGGAGATGTATGTCTATGCTTTGCAAAGCTCATGAAATAAGACTTACTATACAAAATTTATAAAAATAAGACCTATGTATTTAAGGTGAAGTTCAATTTATTAGAACACAAAAAAAAGAATGTGAATAGACACATTAAAATTCTGATGTGCCTCCAAAATCATTTTTGAATATTCTAATTCAAATTATAAGAAATCTTAAACTAGCAAGTATTGCTTGTCCTATGTATCATATAATGAATTATCAGAAATTGATTAAATAAAAAAAGAAAGAAATGATACTTTGTTTTAGTGTTACTCTTTTACCAAAATGATTTTTAAAAGATTCATTTGTTATTCAGAACCTTGCCTGATAAATACTATGAAATTAAGGAATAGAATTAGACTCATAGGTGAAAATAAACTAAGATACTCAAATATTATTTTAAGTTATTTATTGACTACTTATTGTTCTTTCACTTCACGTAATCTCCTGACTGCAGATCTAACAGAGGCAGCTGCTGTTGTGGAATAAACCCATGCACCTCCTGCAACTGTCCTTTTGCAACGTTTGCAGGACCAGATGCCTACAACATTCCTCTTCATTGCATCCTGTCACAGAATGTTATATTTATTTCACATTGTTTGAACAATATAATAAATTAGCTAATCATAAATTGTAATATTAACCTTGCCACAGAATGTACAGGTGTATTTGCTGTGTTGGGTAATTTCCATCTTCTTAACCATCTTCCTGAGGGAGGCACCATATCGGGTACCATATTTCCCTGTGATTCCAACCTTCTTTGTACGCTTAGCCTAAACATGAACAAGTGTTTTATAAGTTACATACACAATGAATTCTATGAAGAACAAATTAGAACTTGTAGCTTTTAAATTTGATTGTACATGAACAACAGCGCACTTAAATGTCACTTAAGCAATAATAACAAAAATAATATGAATAGGTTATATTGATTAAACTTCCCACATTAATTTTAAGACTTTTCAAAAATAAAATAAATCAACTGTATAGATTATGTTACTGTAATTTTATAAGTCGGTTCTTTTAACAAAACAAATAAGAAATAAGATCTTTAATAAAATTATAAACAACGTCAAGTCACCATTCTACAATATTTTAAATAATTTTAATTAACAACACAATATGCATTTAAACACTTTGCTGATAATCTTCTTCAACACAACGTATCAAATTTGATCAGTATTCTTGTAAGATTCACAAAATATTTTCCAATAACAATTCTTACCATTTTGCACAAATACGATGTACGTTCCGCAAGAACCGGAAAAAGGAAAGCGCTTATAAGGTCCAATTCTCATTACACGCTCACCGGAAATACTGTGCACTGGCGCGCATTCATGAAACGCGGGAATTTAAACCGTACTTTTTAGAAAAGGAATTTGTATACGATTCGCACATGATTTCCAATAAAACAAAATTAGATACTGTTGGAATTATTTTAATTATCATCTAGGAAGAATCAAATTTGATCGTAAAGGTAAATAAAAAAGAATTCAGTTACATTCGAATCATTTGATTCGAGAATGTGCAAACAAAACAAATACGCGATTTTGCATGTTAAAAAAAGAAGAAATTTCACAGGACAGGTAGTCGTGCAGTTGACCTCGATATTGCACCGTTAGATTTCGATAAAGTGTTCATCGACGTTAGGATCGCAATTAGATCGTGGCCTTAGGAGAGCGGGATTCGTCGTGTAGAGGCGCATGAGAACACTCGAAAACCGGCCTGAAATGACGTAGCCAGTGGATCCCAGACTAGCCAGACCTGTGCATGTTAAATCAGTGTTGCTTTATTGTTGGCGATCTCTTAACTAATCGTCTATAGTGATTCACCGATCGCTATCAGAGTCCGCGAAACCACCAGATCGTGGCGTACACCTTAACATAAGTGCCAGAGTGTCGATTTGGTACGAAGGTGTTGGCAAAACGATGGTCGTTAAAATTTACATATCGGGTATCAGCGGCAACAAGGAAGTGAGTGCGAAACACCCCAACCGACCAAAAGAATATAAAGAGATATTTTGTCCCGAGAACAGAGAGCGTGAAAGACAGAGACGGATAGAGAGGGAGTAAAAAAGGAGCGTGCATGTATTTGTGTGACTTGCAGAGAATGCCAGATTTACCGGGCACCTGAATTCTAACGATATTTCACGTCTAGATTGTATCGAATTACATCCGAAATTTTACGATTCACGCGTCGATTAAATCTTGACACTGTCAAACGGTGTACGTGACATACGGAACGGTTTACCGTTCAAATGATTCATTTCTCTTTCAAAATGAAACTTCTCTTCCGTTCGACACTCTCGATATTAAAAAAGTATATGTTAGATTTTACGAACGATAAGGTGGTTTCAAATTTAAGGGAAGAAAGATTTATGAAGGGTATAGGATAAAAAAAAATCCTGAAAAATATAACCGGAAAGTTTAAGTAATAGAAGCTTTTGATTAATGTTTATGTATTTCGTAGCAACGGGAAGTCGTTGCTCTATCATCGATTTTTGTATTTTCGTTTTGATCTTATTCCATATCAATTCGTGTGTATTTTTTAATACCGTATTTGATACCGTTAACTTTTGACGCGAACAATGGTTGATGATGAAGCTACAGCGACGTATATATACGTTTCTTCAAATCAATAATTGTTTTACATTGCACCACAGTGTGAAACAGCTAATGTTTCATTATCATGTCTTGAAGAGTATGTTACCATAACTACATGTTCAACAATGCTGCTTTCCTCTACAGAATATACACATGAACTGATATAAACAGATTTTGGAATTCTTCACATTGTATTTCTTTTCTGTTTTTAGGTGAAAAAGAGACAACAGCGGGTGTTAATGATATTAGATAGTAAAAATGTGGAGTACGAGACTATCGACATAACAGAGCCAGGGAAAGAGTTGGAGAAAGAGTTTATGCAATCTAATAGTATTGCAAGAGAAAGTAAATATCCATTACCTCCACAAATATTTAATGAAGATGAATATTGTGGGGTAATTATTTTTACATCAGACAATAAATCATAATAAACAGTAAAAAATTTATTCTAAGTTTAATACATTTTATATATGATCTATAAATGTAAATGATCTCACAGGATTATGAAGACTTTGATTTGGCAAATGAAATAGATGAATTGGAACAATTTTTGAAAGTAGCACCTCCTGCAACAGAGAATGCTGTTGATTCGAATCAAAGTAAGGACATTCAGGAAAATGGGAACACTACAAGTAGAGAGGTATTTACTCTTGCTCAATACCATGAAATTAAATAATGTTGAACATTATTTAAGACATTAGCAATTGTTACTGTTATTCACCTATTTGCGTCCTTGGTACTAAATTTATCAATACTAACTGTAACATATATTTTAGCCTTCCATAGATAAAGATGTGGCGACAGCACAGGCAGAAAGGTAAGCATTACAGACATATTAATTGCATTATTTTGTAATTGATTATTTACATTAAGTAATTGCTATAAATATATATGATAAGAATTTTTCTTTTATATACAATTGCTATCTTAAAAATAATGTTTTGTCATCTCAGTACAGAGGAGAGGACAACTTTGCCAAATGAAGATGTACAGTCAGAGGAATCTAGACCTACAGAACATGATGGTGGAACAAAAACCGAGGAGGACGTGGAACAGATTAAAGAGGATGCCGATAAAAACGAAGAGAAATCCGGCGATCAAGAGAAAGAAGAGTAGGTGTGAAATAAACCCATATGAAAGTGGGACATTCATATTTTTTCGACATACTTGGTTTTTTTACCAGTAAGAGTATTTTATAAAGGTTATATTTATCACACTTCTAAGGCTGAGTGAAAGTACTGCCAAGATAAATTTCTGCTCTGCAGAAAAAGAAAACATAATTAAAGAAACAGTATAATTGAAAGCATAGGTGATACTTTTATAGAGATATTTTATATTGCAATCAAGCATATTTTCATCATCAGATTTTCAACCGATCTGATTAGAAAATACGAATTAATTTCATCGTTTTTTATATCACTAGCTGATATAAACTTTTTAATTCCTTATGCTAATATTTCTGATTGTTTATTTTTAATCACGATTTTAATGATGTTTTAGGAATAATAAATATTCAGTATTGAAGATTTTTCTGTTCTGTTACTAAAAGTATAACAATGAATTTAAATAGATCTATTTTACTTTGAAGCTATCTAATTTGTTTTTATTTCAAATATCTTATTGAATATTCATTTTAGAGTTGTTTCTAAGCGTTTACCAGAAGCTTTGGTACCTTCCTTATCGATGGTTTAAGTTTCGAGTTACACTCGTCATTCGTACTGAAAAATATCTTCCATGATACACAATGCTGACACGATTTGTTTAAAATATTATCAGTTTCATTGATTTTATTGCAAAATTTTGTTAACAACGTCGGCTCTTATTGCATAACACAAATAAGTTCGGACAGTACAACACTCAGTTTTGCAGGAAATGCAATTCTTACAAAAGACGTCACAAAATTAGTTACGATAAACTTTACAAATACCGTGCGCACTTAATACTCCATTATCTTCGAGTACTTCCTAAAGTAATTCTTGATACTATTTCCATAAAGATTAGAATTAATTTAGGTGATTTCTTAGTTTCGTGTAATTTATCTGATAAAAAAATTGCGATTTAAGTTGCTACAAATATAATTAAAGTAATCTTATACTTATTATTGCTAATCTAAAGATACTTCGAAAGATCTGCGAATAGAAACAGCTATAGAGCAATGTCTAGCGATAGATACATCGGAAATTTATAAACCCATTTAATCGAAGGCCTACTTACGATCGTTTATACTAGTTTACACGGCTTTTATCAAATTTACATTCTGCTTACTTGCTGGTCAAATAATTAGGGCGGGTATTAATTACGAACAAATGAAAGCTTTACGCGAGTTAATGAACCATTTATTATAAGGCGAAATAAACTATATAAAAGAAAAAAAAACAAAGTTTATGCACGAGATAATAAGCCTGACTAATTTTAATATAACATATCGCAGCTTTTAAGTATCAGATATCTGCTGTTATGATTAAACTAGCAAAAAAGATGAGAAACACTGAAAAGCTTTAGTACTTTGAAATTGAGATGTTCATCTCGTTATTATTATAGAAATATATATATACATATATATATATATTCGTAAGCAATAGGTGTTGGACATGAATCTTAGAATTAATAAATTTTAACATTACATATTGGAAATATATAAGTTTATATTTATGAGAACAATATTCACTATACATGATGTAAACTGCTGGATAAAATTAAAGGGTCACTTTTTTGAAACGACACCGAAACCATCATTTTTGAGCTACAACGTTGCCTTTCGGATATGTTATGTCCTGAAGTTTCCTCGAATCACGCCCAAAGCCGCCCTGATATCCATCGTGTAGTTTTTAAGTTGCGCCCCCGGAATTGCCCTCATGTCACAAAGTAGAGTTTGCAGGATATTTTTACCACATTTACAGCGACTTCCTAGCGTTGTATGCAGCAGCAATATGCTTTATGCGAATCGCAACTGAGGACGGTACATGGGGTGTTACCGACGGAATTAGCGAAACAGAAAATTGTGTTTTTTCAAAAACCAGGCCACTTTTCGGATAAACTAAAGATATAGAGACATTTATAACAACAAAATATTTTACGTAGTGGTGTTAAAAAGCAGATTTTTAATAAAATATTTTTTACCGACTTTTAATTTTTACCTCTGGCGCCACCTGCGAACAAAGTGCTGAAACTGCTCAAAAATTGACAGGAATCTGCCGTACCTACAATGATTATTTTTTAAGAAAATAATTTTTTGCTGTTTTCGCGTGTTTGAAGCATCTAATCGCTTCTATTTTACACTAATTATCGATTCCAATTGTCCGATTAATCCTAGAAGCCCGAAATATTAAAATATTAAAGATTAAATGTTAGACTTCCGAAACATCGTTAGAAATGGCGGGCTTTTCAAAATGAGTAATGTATCATTTTGATATTTCTTAATTAAATTGCTTATAAAGGTTTATTAATTAAACTTCTGCTTTAATTATTAAACTAGAAGAATTGGTGTATAATTTCTGATTGTTTAAATAAAAGAAAAACCTTCATTTATTCTTAATTTTTTATTCTTAATTTTTATTATTTCCTGAAATTATTTATGGGATAAGGATATTAAAAGAGGTTTATTTAAATAAATACACAAGTTCTGGATTGTTTTTAATAAACTGTATTTATTCAATATACTAAATGAGTTACACATTGAGCTTTACAGTACTTAATAAATTTATTATAACTAACGTTTACAATTGTAATTTTAAGCATTATTTGTACAACTTTGTAGAATTTATACAATACAATTACTCTTATTTTTACTCTTTATTTAATATTTCAAATTATAAACACAATCTTAATTTAATCCATCAATAATTTTAAAATGTGAAATTATAATACAAACATTCCGTTACAGTATGAAACCATTGCACAATGAATTATATAAAAAATTGCAACATATCTATGCGCAAAAGTTATAAAAATAATGAATTCTTCTCCTGATACGCGGGTAGTAGGAAAGCAAAGACGTCTACCCTCTACCGACTCCCGCCAAAAGGGTACTCCTGCTTTTTAACATTCAACGTGGGCAATTTAAAAATTTTTCATATTTAATAATACTGAAAAGCATCATACGATTTCTGTCTTATATTTAACGTTTCCTATTTTACCGACGCGCTTGTTCATGACCTATCCCGTCACTGCTCAAAGCTACACTCTAATTGGTCAGTGTGTTTCCTTAATGATTCAAAATCGAAGCCCCATCCGATATTTTTACAAAATGAAATTGTTGTTTAAAATCATGTCGGGTACCCCCCATTTTTGGTTTTTACACTATTATTTATTAGTATTAATGCGAGACACAAACTCTTCAAATATCTTTTCCTTGTACGTTTATAGTCTTTCTTACGACGAAACGAGAACACCCTGAAAACAATAATTGTCAACGCGTTTTTCATGATATTTCTGTAAACTATGTATAAGATAATTATCTACAACAAAGTATATAGTTTTTAAATAATTTACTGTAGTTTGTTCATTCTATCAAAGGCTCTTTTCAAATCAAGTATATTTTAACATTAATCTACGTAAATTAATTAAAGAATATAAACTTTTAGAAATAAAAAAATAGATCAGAGAAAAGTTTCTTTTTATTTCTTAAACTAAAATACTGGCAAATGAATTTTTTATAAATTCAACAAAATTCAATTTGCATTTGTACAAAAATTAGTTGTTTTGTACTTTCAAGCGAAAAAATAAAATAAAAATAAATCATACATTTTTATGATCTTACGTTTATTTTGGATCATTTATATTAGGAATGATATTTGCTGTGCATTTTTATTTGTACATCTCAATATATACATGTTACACAATATTTTTACTAATATATATTTATTATGAATGTAGAAATTAAATGTTGAAAATTATTTTTAAGTAACTTATACAGCATAATAAATGTACAACTTATTGCTTGTAATAACAAGTGTCTGAGGTACACTAAAAGAACATAACATAATCCCTAAAGTTCACACACAGTTTTTAAGCATGATTTACAAAATCATGATTCTAGATACTGTAATGCAGCTTTCATGTATAAGAACATCAAAAGAATTTCAAAAATTCGAATCTTACTTGTTTCACGTTGATAAAGAAGGGAACCATAATAAAAGCAATTAAGAAATTGAAAATAAAAGTAGTATCAAGTTATTGTTAATACAAGTATAAAAAGTTTACCGCTGTAAAAGCTGCATAATCAATTCTAGACATTATTCAACAGTCATACAAAAAGTCTGATAAACAGCAATCAGTTTTATCAATTTGTGTTTTGACAATTCTATCAATTTATAAATTAGTAAATATATATTTTGGTAACATTTCATTATGTTATCAAACTATTAAGCTACAGAACATTGTTCACTAACATATAAAGACCACGAAAGGCATCCCATATTTTATCACAAATTGTTCTTATTATTGTATATATCACTATCGATTAAAAATGAAATAATGATCATTAGTATTCGTATCAATGACCCTGTTATAATATTTCAATGAATGCACGTAAAAAGTTCAATAAAAAAAATTCGTATTCAATTGAATTTTTACACTAATATTTGTACTTATATGTACACTACTATTATGTGTTGAAAAAAAGAAACAAAATTTGAATCATAGACACATTCACTACTACTTCAATAAAAGCTAGAAAAATCTTAAAATGCAGTAATCAATGACATGAAACATCAAAACACAAAAATAGTTTTCACTAATGTAGTTAACCATTGAATATTTTCATCTTTGTTCATTACATTTTAATGATATCGTTTTGCAATAAAAATATATATATATCTATTTTAATATATAATACTATTTACATACAAAACTGAACAATTAAGTGATGTTTGAATTTTATTAATTTGGCATTTCAACATTGATTTATGTTTTCAACAGGAGCAAACAATTGTTTAATAAATACAACAATAAATATCAATACTAATTAAACCAAGATTAAGATTGAAGTACTTGGACAAAAAAGAAAAAAGAAATGAGATTTATAGTAGGTAAATAATGCTTCTTTTTTTTTATAATAATTGTAAAACTATTCAAATGAAAAATTTATTTGAAAACATAACTTGCACCTGTAAAAGGAGTGCTATTATTATGCAAATTGTATCTTTAAATATTGCATAAAGGTTGTGCTTTATTTCAGACATGCTCTGAATACTTCAATGAAATATTCTGCAATACTTTAATTATCTTCTTACAATTGTACTGAAAATTTCAGAATTACTAATATATTTCAATTATGCAGTATTTGAAATACTGTAACTTATATTACGTATTAAATATCATTGATAACAAAATAAAGAAACAAAATTTTAATTATAAAACTACTGTGTGAAACTTGAAACAATTGTACTTGCTACTTTATAATTTCATAGACTCGCGTGTGTACTGTAAACTGTATTACACGTGTATTATAAGTAGTATATAATATTGAAACAAAAATCAAACAAAAAAAAGGAGGAAAAAAACAAAGAAGAAAAAGAAGAAGACAAAATTAATTTATGACTATTAAAATCATAACAAGTACCTTTCACTAGAAGTAACATTAATAACATGTTTTCACCACTACTCATTGTTATAAGTTGCCGATGATTATATATATATATATATATATATATATATTTTTTTTTTCATAGGAATATTTACTTTCTTTTGCATTTAATAAAAGCAGTAATAAAAAAGTTCCTACTAATATATTATGCAAAAAACAAAAAAAAGATCAATCAACCTGTACATGACTGATTTATCTTGAGAATAATAAAACATGTCACTTACAGTCTTACATTAAACAGAAGTCAGTCTATAGAAGGTACACACGATCTCGTGAATATGCATAATTATATTTAAATATATTTGGACTCAATGTTTTTAACATATTTTCACCTTGTCCTGTACACATAAAAGTAAAACAATATATGTGTGATTAAAAATCAATAATTAATAAATACAAATTAAAAGAAACTACAAAATGGATTAACTTTCATATTTATATGTTTGAAATGAAAATGAATCTACAATTTATATATAAAAATAAATGCTATCATGAAATTGTATGAGATGATATAATTTTAATTGCTCCAATATTTTTCTATCTAGTACTATGCTTTTACATCTATCTTTCAATTATGTGCATTAATATGACTTGATCAGATTTTTAATTGTAAACTGAATATAAAATTATGTAATATATATGTGATGTAAAATATTATGCATATTACTATGCTAAAATATTATGCTTGTTCTCTATTTGTAGCTTATTAAACTTGCACACAGAGCTTATGTAAAAACTAATTAAAAGATATATGTAATTCTAACAGTTTCATTATTCATAAGTTCAATTCAAGAAAAAAAAAATTATAAAACTAACAATAAAATAAGTATCAGCAATGAAAGCATGATATTAACATAACTAACTTAAAAGATGTCTGTTTTGATAAAAAGATATCAGTACTTAATTGATGAAATAATATACCAGATATGGACTGCAGTATGACAAAGTATGACAATGCACAACAATGTAAATTATGCATTCACATAAATGATTTATATATGTTTTTACTTTTTGTGTACTGAAAATTCAACAGTGATAATATTATAAACAAAACGTTAACATTTGCATGTTTCTAATAATTTAAGATTACCTTCTGTGACTGATTTTCTATCGTATATTTCTATTATAAGTACTAACTTATTAAATTGTATACTAATAAAATTTAATTAATCCGTACCAAAGTATTTCTGTCCAAAATGATTCGGAGCAACGCTATGAATCTCTGATGTCAAAATCTTCATCTGCAAACAGGAGCTCAGTTTCATACAAAAAAAATTAAACTGTTCTTACAGTTTTTAACAATATTTTCGAACTGTTAGAAATCCGAAAATGTCGGGAATGGTCGGGGGAAATCGAGTCTGATCGGGTCCAGTCGGGTCACGAAACAAACGACTTTTCCGGGCTAACTTTGTGGAATACACATTACAAATTAGTTCCGGAATATAATTAAAGTTCTAGAAATTTCCAGAAACCATAACGTTCTCAAATTTTTAGATATTTTTGGGACCTGGTGCAATTTGGTGAAAAATTAAGAACCGACATTTTCCGATTTTCGCTCACTATTACATTTTCATGAAAGATAAATGTTTTAGCAACATTTTTTAAATCTTGTAAAGTAATAATTGTATAAATTGAGAAACAACATGCTAATTATTTTTTCTTTTTATAATAAACATCATACCTGAGGAAAGGCAGTGACTAGAGATTTAGCTGCAACCGGTGTACAAAACAAATTTGATAAAATGATATTTTCTTCGAGCACATTATGTTCCTTCAGCACTGCCATTGCTTTTATCACAGTATTCCCAGTACCTTTAATTAATTCACACATTTATTATTATGTTTCCATCATAAAAAAGAAACTTCAAATATTTAAGAATTAATAATCATAATTTTGAAACCATATTCTTACTCATTATTGGATACATTAACAAAACTTTTCTTTCAGATATATCATCTGGAAATTTTGCATAAACTACTTTGGCCTCATGTGTGTCTGCATCACTCTCCACTAATATTTTTCCAATTCTAATACTGCGACAACAATCTCTTAAACCCTAAAAATAATGCAATCAATATAATCAAAGAATTTCAAGTGTCAATAGTTATTAAATTGATGTTGTACTTGTTCCATAGCTTCTCCACTTCTCACTATTGACACTCCACAATTTCCTTTCTGATATTTCAAACCATTGTATTTGGCTCCTGTTGGTGTAGTTATCACACATTTTGAAAATGGTAACTGATTTAAACTTTCTTCTATAACTAGCCTTATCTGAAAGTTCAAAGGAATAATTTGATAACTACATCATAAAAATAGTAAAAATCTGTTACCAATAAAAGCAAATAAATATAAGGAATATTTCTATTCTTTATTAAACATATAAATGCATCATGCAGCATATGGATATCATTTGGGAATGGTTCCAAAGATCAAAAACTATGTTAATAGTGCATGATAACATGTTTAAAAGTGCAATTACATAAATGAAAGAAAAAAAGCTTACCAGCCGATCGGCGTAGAACTTGAAATCGCTCCTCGTGGTGTTTCTGTAAACGGAGATGGATTGTGTCCATTAATTTGTTCAATCAAAAACAAACGGCACGATGCCGGTGCATCGTGCCGGCATTTTAATTCTAAAAAAAAAATATGTATATACTTGTACACAAACCGCATGATTCATTTTGTTAATTTACTTACTTGTCCCGTAGTATAGTCTGCAATTCCTTCACTTGATTATTACATGGAAGCGTCTTTAAATTCGGACCATAAATATCATTGATATCGCTGCTCTCGCTCAATTTCTTTGGGATCGATGTTACCTCTGTACTACCCATGCCTGATCTTTTACACTCATACACCAGTTTCCACGTTGATCAAATGAATATTAGAAGTTCATATCAGTGATGCCAGAATCGTGAGACGTGGGGCAAACGCTTACCCCCACCATGACCTATTATCGTCTTCTACTTTACTTCCATTGCACTCACACAAAGTGCCGAACAGGTAGCGCAGACGTACAGAAATAGAGACATGCTTATGTGTGAACAGAATAAAAGTAAGAGACGACAATAGACCATGGGTGATGGTAAGCGTTTATCCCACGAACCCACGAGTCTGGCATCACTGCTCATATGCGTTGAGAAATCAGCAGATTCAACTACCATTAACAAAGTAGTTAATAGAGATTTTGCAAAAGAACCGTAGATATAACTATGCTAGTGAGAAAGAACATTATTGATATTCGAAGATTTCAATCGACCGTCTTATTTTTCGATAGATGTACGTATTAAAAAAATCTGATAATTATGTAATTTTTTGTTCCAATTAAAATCAACTATTACTTAAACAGAGAAAAATTTCGTTTAATATGATTTTTTCAACGTAACGTTGTACGTAAGGTTGTTTGATTCGTTTAATCATATACAATGGAAAGAAATTATATCTATAAAGTGAATCTTGATTGGATGTAACATGCACCAGTCTTTTTACATGCTTAAAAATGGTTTTGGTAAAAATTAATTTCATTGTTTCTCGTTTATTGTGAACCTCGATTGCGTGAATCATTGGCCCACCATTGTGTCTCTAGGTAGAGCGCCGAATTGATCAATATTTAAGTAGCTAAAGAAGTTTTGTACTGGAAGGAAGAAACATTTAATACTTTAAAGGCGCAATAAGAATGTCTCACCCTTACGGATCTCTTTCAGCACAAGGAAATTATGCACGTCGTAATAAACATGGTAAACATTATTAAAACAATTAATCAATATAATTACCTTTATGTAATTGTATATTTATAACTGTACTTTGTATACATTGTAATTTTATTACAGTTTTAAAGTTCAATAATACATGATATTAAGAATATAACATCTTTGCTTATTGTTTTTAAATATTATAAAAATTTTATATTTCTGTTAGGTTAGATACTTTAATGTTAACAGAATAAAACAATTAGAAGTAATAGTTTCATATATTTCCTTTTTATGTTTTATATTTGTAATATCAAACAATATAATTTTTTATGTAGAGAACAAAGTTGAGGGTTCTCAATCTGAAAATTCATACGGTGAACATCATGGCGCTTCACGAAGTAGAGGACAGAGGCATCCCCCTTGGTTAAAGGGCAAAGAAATAGGACTTTATTACAGGGATAAAGTCATTCAAGCAAAACAGAAACCATCTAACACCATTATTAAACTTCCATCCCATCTTCTAGACGAAATTGAAGATGTGTTAAGACTATCTAAAGGATATTACGATAAACTGTATAATAATGAAGCATTCTCAGAACATACAAATACTGAGTTAGAAAATAAATATGTTCATATTCACAACTCTCAGTTTAAGAGAAAGTTTTTAAATATAGTATCTGGTAATATATATGAAAATCTTACTAAAGCTTTACTTGTTAAATCAAAGTTGGAAAGGGATGATGACCTGGATGATAAATTATTAAAAGAATACAAGGCAAAGCAATCTTCACAGGAGTATGAAAATATGTTCAAATTTCGAATAAAATTACCATCGTATAACAAAAGATTTGAAATATTACAGTTACTCAGGGAAAATCAGGTTGTTGTAATAAGTGGAGAAACTGGTAAGTTTATTATCAAAAAGTACTCATATTTATTTGACTAATAAATTCAGTACTACTATATCTTTTGGAATATTTTAATGGGTTTATTCCATATACCTATCATACAGATGTATTTCAGGTTGTGGCAAAACAACACAGGTTGCTCAATTTATATTGGATGACCAAATAGAACAAGGCAATGGCAGCATTACCAAAATCATTTGTACCCAACCTAGAAGAATATCAGCTATATCTGTTGCTGAAAGAGTTGCTGCAGAAAGGGCAGAAAAACTGGGTACATCTGTTGGTTTTCACATACGGCTTGAAAAGTATATAATTATTCTATCAATTTTTTAACTTATTTGAACAATGTCTTACTCTGTTTTTCCTTTTTATAGAATATTACCAAGAGATAAAGGAAGTATAGTATTTTGTACTACTGGAATGTTGTTACAATTTATACAACGTGATCCAGCTTTAAAAGAGTATTCTCACATTATATTGGATGAAATTCATGAACGTTCCACAGAGAGTGATTTTGTTATTGCACTATTAAAATTAATCATTCCCAAGGTAATTTAGTCAAATTCAGTTCTAGTTCAAAAATAACAGTATTGATGTTTTCTCTTTAATACATATAAAAATTAATGATTTTCAGAGGCCGGATCTGAAGGTTATTCTGATGAGCGCGACATTGAACTCTGAAAAATTCTCAGAATATTATAATAATTGTCCAATGATTCACATCCCAGGTTTCACTTATCCAGTGGAAGAGTATTATTTGGAGGATGTTCTGTCTTTCACAGGGTAAATTATTTTATTGCATTTACTTCAAACCAGTATCTGGAAATAATTACAGTAACCATTGATTTATAGATTCACATTTCCCATGGCAGCAACTCCACCTCAAGATTACAGAAAGCACACATCAAAATATAAACAGTTACAGCAGACCACAGACGAGTTCTATGGGGTCATATATCCGCATATATGCAAACTTATGGCAGAAGCACGTATCACTTTTATATGACGATTTCTTGACTTCCGATATTAATTAAATTTATTGCACCACAGAGAACATATTCAAGGGACGTAATCAATCAGTTAAAAAACCCGGAGAGCGAAAAGTTGTCCCTACCGCTCATAGAAGAATTGATTAGATACATTTGTACAACAAAAGGTCCAGGGGCCATTTTAGTTTTCCTTGCGGGTATGATGGATATAATAAATTTACAGAGAATGATGATAGACAGTAAACGATATCCTGAAAGTAAGAATATTTAATGGACGCAATATATATCTTCTATGATGGAACAAGATCATAATTTAAAAATTTGATTCGCAGATCAGTATATTATTTATCCCCTTCATTCTCTTATGCCGACGATCGATCAAAAACTTATATTCAGAGAACCCCCAGAAGGTATTAGGAAAATAATTATTGCAACCTCTATCGCGGAAACTTCTATAACTATCGAAGACGTAGTGTACGTCGTTGACTGCGGTAAAATCAAGTTTGGAAAATTCGACATACAAAAGAATGTACAAACCTTAGAACCCGAGTGGGTAACCCTAGCAAACGCGAAACAAAGGAGAGGCAGAGCAGGCAGGTAAGTTAACGTTCTAAAAAACTGAATATTAGTTTTAGAGTTGTTAAGGATACTTGCATCGATAATTGTATCTTATTTCTTTAGAGTGAAACCTGGATGCTGTTACCATTTGTATTCGAAGGCTCGAGAGATGACGTTCGACAAGTACCCGTTACCTGAAATGTTAAGAACACGATTAGAGGAGGTTATTTTGCGTATAAAAATTTTACAGTTAGGAAAAGCTCGATGTTTTCTGGACAGTGTTATGAACCCTCCAAACAGCAAAGCTATCGATTTGTCTTTAGAATTACTCAGAAATCTTAACGCGTTAGACAGTGCCGAAAATTTGACACCCTTGGGGTATCATTTGGCGCAGCTGCCAGTCGATCCACGAACAGGTAACATTTTCATTTTTAACCACAGTTTCATTAACTTTTTTTATTCATCTTCTGGTTCTTTTGCAGGAAAAATGATCATATGGGCAGCATTATTCTCATGCGTAGAACCAGTATTTGCGATCGCAGCTAGTCTTAGTTTTAAACACCCGTTTTACTGTCCTCTGGGAAAAGAGGCAGAGGCGAAACAAAAGAAACTAAAGCTCAGTCAGGACCAATATAGTGATCATATAGCATTAGCAGAAGCGTTAACAAGATTCGAAACCTCGTATAGAAGGGGACACGCCACTTATTTTTGTAGAAATTATTACCTTTCGTTCAGCACGCTGAAGCTTCTCTCCGAAATGAAGTCTCAGTTTGCTCAACAGTTGTATGAAATGAAGTTTCTGGACAGTCAAAATCCTAGTGATGCAAGCTCCAATAGAAATTCTCACAATATTACTTTAGTTAAAGCAATAGTGTGTGCTGTATTATATCCAAATATTGCTGTCATTAGGTGCGTGAAATTTCTAACTTAACAATGTAACAAATTTAATGATTGTAGATTTAATGAATGTTTTAATGCAAGTGTAATTGTGTCTTTTAGGAATGTTATGAAAAATGGAACAGTCGCGTGGACTCCAGAAGATGGTCGAGTTAGTTTACACCCTTCGAGTGTGAATGACAAGGTCAAGGAAATTCCTAGCAAATTTATCACGTATTTCACGAAGCAACGATCAACGGCAATATATTTACACGACACTACCTGTGTCACCGTTCCAATTCTTATATTCACTGCTCCAAACATGTTTATAAGTATGTAATCGAATATTTGTACGTTTGCATAAATTGAGATATTTTTATGAACGATTTTGAATTTTTCAGAAGCCGTAAAAGGAAGTTATTTGATAACTTTACCGGGTTCTCACACTTTCCCCTGCGACCAACGAACTGCACAATTTATTCAGGTATAAAGGTACATGAAAGTGTATGTTTAATAATTTACTGATTTTGATTCGTTTAATTACAGAAATTACAAGAGCAGTTCAATCATTTGTTTGAATATAAAATTTCAAATCCAGGTACAATATCTTGGAGTACCTACGAAGGCGACCTATTAAAGTAAGTGTTATGCTATTCTTTCAGTATGTTTTGTTTTCCATTTTTGTATCGATACATTAATGTTCTTTATGTGATTTTAGTGTGATGATAAATATGATCTGCCAAACAGATGAGAGTATGGGATTTTCCAAATCGAATGTATAAGAATATAAAGATAGTACGTGTGACAGTGTTTGAATATTATTTAATATTTAATTTGATAAACAATGTAATTACTATAATTATTGCTTTAGAGTGTGCTGAAACAACTTGGTAAATTAAACTCTCAGCTAATTTTCTAAACTAAATTAAACAAGTACCGTTGAATATATTTCCATAAAATAATTCATTGATTATGGTTTTATTATGATAATAAATAGATGAAAGTGAGTAAGGAAATAGAATTATTATCAAGTGTGTAATATAACATCAAAGAAGAATAAAATTTGATAGACAAAACGATCGAAGAGAGTACGATGATTAAATTTCATATCATATCCTATAATCCAGTATCTAAGGTATCGAATCTTATTTATATTACAAGTTAACAGTACAATGACGTTGTTCCTATAAAATTTTATTTCTATTTTTTTCGTTTCCAGTACGTGTAGAAATCACAGTGTAACTCTGTTAAACGTTACTTTATTTTGAAACCAATTGACTGTTTCAATATCCATGGATCGTGTTATTGAATGAACTGTTGTCGGCCGTTACCGTTGCTAATCAGTATCAAATGAAAACAAAAAAAGACATCATAACAAAAGATTCAGAGTTTCGAGAATAAGCCTCCCCTATGTTTGTAAACGCGTATTCGCGCGTCGCAAGTAAAAATGAGCCTGGGGTCTGGCACGAGCTGATAGCCACCGCGAAGAGAAGTAAGTAAATAGAGGGGCGAGCGGCAGGCGGGTTAGAGTGGGGTGGGATGGGGTGGGGTGGTGAAGCGGGGAGAAAGAGAACAAGCGAGAAAGAGAGAGGGTGGATATAGGAGGGACGTGTTCCGACAATACACGAGCAAGGCACGTAGCGTTCGATTCAGTCTGCATCCGACCGCCGCGAGTGTCGCGTCGCGAAGCTGTGTTTGAACTTCGGGGGGGAACACGAGACTCCGAAATAACAAGAGAGAGAGTCAAGTTAGTGCGCGAGTGCGCGTGATACGACACCCACGGTTTTCTTATCCCGTATCTAGCGTTACACCCCTGTTCTGTTTTTCTTTCCTCTTTTTTGACTCGCGAAACGGGAGAGAAAAATCAGTGAAAAATCGTAACCGCGTACGAGATTGGTGTTAGTAGAGAGAAAGAAAGAGAGAGGGGGAGAGAGAGGGAAAGAGAGAGAGAGAGCGGGTCACTGAACGACCGCACAAAGGTAGGAAGAGGGAGAACGAAAAATAAAAGAGGGACAGAGAGGGATTTTCGTCGCGACGTATACATACATACGTATATACACGTGCGAACCCGAGGAGAGACGTGAATACGCGCGTGCGCACCCGCGTATATCAGACACACATATACACGTATATACACGTACACGGACGAAAGAGAAAGACAACGACGACACGGGCGCAGGAAAAGAGGGAAGAGAGCCAGTGACACCGGGAGGGTCGGGTGTTCCTCGTGCAAAACCGTCACCGGAATATATGTCGTGAGTGTGTACGGCCCAAAAGATCCGCGGATAGAGACCGACCGATAGTGCTTGCAGGCCTTTAAGCAGCGAGAAAAAGAAACAGAAAAAAAAGAGGCAAAGACGACTCCGGGTGAAAAGCAATGCGGGTTCATTGACTGCGTGCCGCGCAATGGCCGCATGTTCGTGGCCGATGCACAGTGCATGTGTGACAGGAGCTACGAGGAAGACGACGCCGAGGACGACAAGGATACCGGCTCCGGCTGATATCGAACTCAAGACCTACTAAAGTTTTCTTCGACTTTCGATACAATCGAGAACCTGCATCTCGATTGGGAGGAGCTCCGATAAGGACGGGGAACGCGCTGGAATTCATCGTGTTTTTTTAAGGTAAGTGTATCTTATATTACATATTCTTCTCGAAATCTGCAAATACCAAGGGCTAGGCTCTCTGTAATGGTAGAATCCGATGGGAATAGGGTTTTGTGCTTTCGAGTGTCTTCGGGTTTTTTAAATAATCGAGATTCTTGAGGACGACACGAATGTGCTACTTTAAGAATCCTCGTTCGCAAGATGTTGCGATGCATTATGGTAGCGCGGTGTCGAATCGACCTAATTTTTCGTTTCCAGTCTCCGTTCAATGATTTCGTAAATATACCCGTTATTAAAACCGACTTTCGACTAGAACAAGCGTGTCTCGAATGTACCAAGGGCGCAGGGTCGTTCACAGTGGCCGGTGTTTTCTTGTTCGGAGGTTATCCGGTGCGTCAATGACCAATTAAAATATTTTTCCGCCGTCTTGTCGACTTTTCTAGATTTTACATGCGTTCTGATAAAAGAAAGCGTAACTGAACGCCATATATACACAGGGTTTTTTCTTCTTTTTTCAATCTCGTATCCTTGATTGAGACGATGGCCGAAGGTGTTGCTGTAGGCGGTCCAAGAAATTCCATCGTGACATCTAATGTCGGCTCGACGATGTAAACAAATGTTTCTGGTGTTTATGAGAACATTGTTCCTCGGTAGCAGCAGGGGTCTGGGTTAGGAGAGAACTTTTTATGCGAGATATTTCTTTGGTTAAAAAAAAAAAATTTAATTCTTTTGCATCGAAGGACGATTGAAGCGAAGGACGCGTACGTCATTTTTGCAATGACCTTATCACCAATACGCTGACCTTACCTACTGTAGGTATTATAAACGTCACATTTTCGTAATAATACTTAATTGGACGGTTATCGCGGTGCAGCCAGAAGCGCGAAAGTTTTTCCGTTAACCCTTCGACTGCCATATTGAAAATAGCTTAGGTACATTATAATAATTATTAAACTTTTATAAATTTGTAGGGTACCGGTAGTTCCTCGATTGTTGTCACTGTCGCAAGAACGACTCGATTTTCTTTCTTTTTTTTTACACTTTGCTCATTAAGTTCACGAACCTTCCTAATTTTGGTATCTAATCAACGAACGATAGACTTTGTCACGCGTCGTCTTATCTTTCTGTCTTATCTATTTTCATAGTTTCTTAAAATTTCAACGGACAATTTAAATACGAGAAGCGGCGAATAGGAGAAGGATTACGTAAACGTGGAAACGTTTTTCCTCTGTCGAAATTCAAATGATTATGCACATTTTTCGTTCGCTTCGATTAAGAGCGTGTTTCATTTTTGAAACTCGAAAACGTCCGACACGGTTGTAGACTTTGAAAGGAACAACAAGCTTGCGCTTTGGAACAAATCCAACCGGTTGGCTTGTGTATTCTAATCAAGTAAATCAGGATAAATACGTGTTTTTGCCTGGTTTAATCGCGAGTTAATTAGTCGGCGAGGAAAATTCAGTCAAACGATCAACTGCATTGTTTACGTCAGACTTCGATATTATGTAACAATCAATATTGTTTAATCAACTATAAAAATAAATCTTTAACCTTTTTCGTTTTATTTATCATCGAAGATACAAAATTTGAAGTTGGTACGCCTTAGATATAATTTTATAGAGTGAACTTTAAGAGGTTAAGTCGCGTTATATGGGAACTTCCGATTTTATTTTATAAATGGAATGAAAATATTTAAAGTAGCATTAATCGTGGAGAAATGGTCATAAATATTAGATATAATTTGGTTAATCGTGGAACGGACGGCGGTCTTCGAAATTTTAAGTTGTAATCTCGTTCGTAGTTATCGACCGTTGGTGTTCATTGATCTCGTTGTTTAACAGACCGAGATCATTGCACCCGTGACACGAAACGTACTACTCGGGATGAGATAATTGTTCTTAATCCTCGTACATTCTCATTGATAATAGTCGTCACTAAATATATCTTTATGTCTCATTAAAGAAAAAATTCGAACGATATCTTTCTTTTTTCGAAAACGAAACGATTCCCGTTTATCGAAGCATATTTTGTTTATGATAGTTATATCACGCCATTATTAAATGAAAAAAGGATTTTTAATACAATTTTATAATATTATTCACAATTGTACACGTAGCATGTTCAGACGCGTCCTGTCGTACTTCGAAGGTTAGGAAGCTCGATGTCCACGATTTCAATGTATCGAACTGTGTATCGATTAAATAGTATCGATAAACACATCGAACGATTGAAAAGTAACGTCGTTTGATCAATATTTACACACGAATTAACGGTATTCCTTTTGTACATACCTGTCTGTCATAACCTTCCTCAACGTTTTCGATTTCGTGCAACCAGCGCCACTTGATCTTAGTTATATTGGTACTAATTTCACGTTCGAAGGTTGACACGCTTGTCGAACGAAAGCGGACGCGTATAACTTCGATCGGGTACGTTTTGGCGCGCGCGGCCGTGAAAATTAAAATCGCGCGTCGTTTGTAAATCGTGTTTTAAGACGGTTCGACTAATTAGGAACACTTGTCAAAATCAACGGGCGGAGGATGTGTCCACGGTATGCGAGAAGTCTTTCGTGTGACGGCCACTCATCCGTGACTAATGCCTGGCAGGTGAAAATTGGCGCGATGTAAATATGGGACGAGTTCTCGTGAGATACGCGTCGCTGGCGTATATCCGCTCGATTTACTTCGTCAGCTTCGAAACTCGACGTTATTTCAACCTAACCTCCGTTCCCCTCTTTTCCCCCGGCTGGTATAATTCGACCGTGTTCTCGATGCACGAATTACACGTTAAACCGGTGACAAATCTCGTCGAATAAATAACGACGATCTACGATGCGATGATGGCGATTCGAATCATCCACGGAATTCGGAAGTCGATCGTCGCTAACATGAACCAACTTGTTGGTAACGAAAATAGGTAACCTGTATACAGGGTGTTCAACCTAGTTTGATCGTTATTTCGTTATTCGTTCAAATATGTGCATATACATCGCGCCATTTTGATTCCTATATACAGTGATTACAATAAATATCGTAAGCACTTACTATAGTCATTGTCGAACACGATAGACCTTCCTAGAGATAATGGAAAACAGATATTAACAATTACTAAATTAACCAATTCACTTTGAAATAATTACCAAGCCTGATACTCGCGTTCACCTTAATCCAGAGCTAACCTAGATCTAATACTTAGTAACTCTCGTATATCGAAACGAGCGATAGGGGGTGTCTAAGTTTAAAAAGTGTAGTTTACAAGAAAATTGGGTCAAGGTAATCATTGATAATAGCGAAAAAGTTAATAAAACCCCTTAGAAATTTATAACTCTCTACAAGAAGAGTTAAATTACAAGGTTCACGGTGAAAGCATAACTAAAGTAAAGTTTTCTTATTTTTTTTCTTCCAGACGATCGAAACAGTGCTATTCGCAAACGGATTTCCGCTTCCTTGGCCAAGTATGCTCCTCATCTGACGCCGTTGATTCGTTTCCTCCGTTGGAAACGCATCCGGTACATCGATCGGTCGATCCAACCAAAGAGACTCTGGAAAACGGTCATCGGAATCCAATTGACTGGGTCGAAAGCTGGATCAGCCGTTCGTGCCTCGATCCGGTTAACCAAGCGTCACTTTGGCGGACGTTCTTGTAACCATCTTCGAACTTAATGCTCGCGATCAAGTATCGTTATCGTGACACAGTATCGGTGTCGTGTCGTTGGATAAGTAAACGAAAATGTTGCTCGTTTGCTGACCAAAGGCAACCGGACGACGACGAAGAGGAAGAAGAGGGTGGTGAATATTTGTCGACGACAGGGTCGCGCGTAATCGGTTGGCGGGACTTGGATGAGAATATCGTTCGTTCGTACGTGGTCGTGATCGTGGTCGTCGCCGTGCGTTGTACAGTCAGTGGTTCGGCAGTGAGAGAAAGATAAAAGGGAGAGGCGGGCAGCTATAACCGGCAACCACACGGTGGACATGATTATTTCAAAGGATCTGTTCCTCTTTGGCGACCAAGATTACCTGCGCCTTCCCAGTAACGAGAAGCGCCAGCAACGGGCAATGGGCCGACCGATCATCAATGCTCCCAGGTAAGTCAGCTTTTTATCATTAAAATTGTTGCCACAAAGTATTCTGTGGCATGACTTTAAAGTTCAAACGAAACCACGCCGGTGATTTTTAATAATCGAGTCGAAGAATTATTATTCCAATAATTTGCATAAAGTTTTATTATCGAAACGCGAGTCGTCGCAAAGTGTCCGAAAGATAAGAATTTTGAACGGTATCGTACTTACCCCCTACCAGGATTTCAAGCTTCGATCTTCGTTTCGGGATTATCAGCTGTCGGACGTTGCACCGTCTATCTCGTTCGATAAATTTATTTATCCCCCTAATTGTTTGTCGCCGTGCGATTATTCGTCGCCTTTGTTTCGATCCTCCACGAGACGATTCCCGTACGATATTCGCGAGAAAACTGTCGTTCGCTCTTCGTCTGGCAAGAAACCGTTGAAAGTCCATCTAGAAAACGTCGAAGAGGAGCAAGAAGTCCGCTCGACTTTTCTTCGTTCGCGACCGGTCCACGCCCGTGATAAGGAGAACGCGAATACGGCTAAAGAAACAAGCCGGTCCCTTCACGGCCGAGAGTGGGTCACGCATGGGAAACTGGAACAGTTTCATCTGGCCAAGCGGAAGACTCGATTTTTCTCCGGAGGAGAAACCACCGATTTTTCTTTCGATCGACGCGTTTTCTGGGTTACCGAGAGAGCCGTATCGCCCCGCCACTCGGCGCACGCTCGTGTAATACTTGCACGTAATGGGGAATAGGACGGCTTTTGTCCGCGGCGCGTTAGAAATCAGCCCGCGGACCTGATCATCTGCGGTTTTCGACGAGTCGCCACCTTCTATTTTCTCGATGGCGGATCTAACCGTGTTCTCGAGACGTTTTAGACGGGGATCGATGGGAACCAGGGTGCTTTAATTGCAATTTGAATTTGAATAAAAATCGAATACATTTGATGTGTTACAATCTAATAAGTCGTTGATCTTTCCAGTCACCTACTTTCACAATCTCTTTTTTTCTTATTATTGAAAAAAAAGGATCTAAGATCTGATCGAACAGAATAGATGGTCTCAAAAAGTAGGTCTAACGTTATGGACCATTTGGACCAAATGGTGTAGGTCGGTGATCCCTCTCGTTGATACCTGCTTTCACTATTTTTTATCGAAAGGTAACCCAGAACATACGAAAAGAGTCGATCGATCATTCGTGTTTGTTCAGGTAAAGAAAGAAACAAGAATCGAAGGGGGATAGGTCAGTGATTCCGTCGCGTCCGGTGTTCTTCAATTTTTGATCGAGCCCCATCGGCCACGGGGAATAAAACGGTCTCTCAGATAAGCCGACGCTGTTGTGTGTCACCGATTAGACGGACCGTAGAGCATATTTGCTTCCTGCTTTCTCGATGATTCCTTTTATCAGAGATCAGTTTCATACGTTAGATAACCACGTCGCACTTAATCTTCTTTACGCTAATTAGCTGAGAGGAAACTGGGTCGGCTTACGTTCGTTATCGTCGAAACGTTTGAATCGTTTAAGAAATATAGTCGTTTCGAAGATACAAGTTTATACAATCCCGTGTGTCGAGCCTTGAATGGTCTCATCTGATTTTCTAAAAATATAATATTTCGAAATTTTCAAGTTTCCAAAAGTATATTTGTTTCCTTAATTTCTTGTTAAGTCTTGCATTGGATACCAGGTCATCTTATTTTTAATATAATACTATAATTTAATAATTTAATTTCGTTTTTATTACATTTATTACATTTCACAGGAAATTGATATTAGTGGAAAAATAATATAGGTGCAAAAATGTTCGAAATATTTTTTTGGTTGTTTTTGGTATTCGATTGTATCGAGTTCGTTTATTCGTCAGATTCATTCCGACACGGGTTTCTTTCGAAACCGAAACCCAAAGCCAAGTCGTTACTCGATCTCGTGTTACACTACTCCAAACACTTGTCATTCACACTACGAGTTCATTCACACTCGACATTTGTGAGTTTCATTCATCCCCGAGACACGTTCTTACGATTCACAAGGTTGAGCATCCCATTCAGGCAAAAATTAAGAATGAAAATTAATAATTATTTGAGTACCTGTTGAAGCCTTCGATTCCAAATTTTTATTTTGAAAATGGAGCAATTTTTTAATACTTCTTATAGCAACACTTCAAATTCTTTTGCATAAATTTTTATTTTGAAATCGTGAATCGATGTCGAAACGTTCAGAGAACAGTTAATTGGAGGATTTTCAATTTTTTCAAATATTCTGCTGTATTAGTCGGCAGACAAATCGAAGAATTTCGTGATGCACAGAATTGTGTCAGTCGATCGTGACTGCATTTGCAGCGATATAAAATTGGCTGTGCTCGTAAACTTAATCGATTGATCAAGCGTCGAAAGATTGATACAAATTTCTGCTTCACGTGACAAATAGTCACGGTCATCGGCAAAATAATAATTTCAAGGAGAAAACATCAAACATAAATTCCCCACATTAATTTCTCCAATTTTTCAAAGTCCCAACTCTACGCTATTTAAATTGAAAAGAATTTATCCCTCGTTTTAGCTCTTTCTTTCTTTATTTATACTCGCACTTCGCGAATCACGCTTTTAGAAAGAAAGAGCCTGAACTTTTTCTCGACTTAAGGGGGGGGGGGGGGGGGGGATGTAAAAAGCGGTACGAAACGTGGGTCAGTCACGACCGTCGAGTATTTTGCTTAGGCGGAAAAGTGGAACGAAAAAAGGAAAGAAGGGAGAGAAATAAAAAAAAAAAAGAGTACATCGAGGCCCGGTATTCCGACACGAGGCGACGGTGAGATGAAATCGAGGACGGTGCACGCAGGCAACCGTGCCATTAAGTAGATTGAATATTACCCTATATTCGGTAGACGCAATCAATAGCCTAGAAAAATGCGCTATTCTCCTTCGTGGCTGGCACGCGGCCTTGAATGGCCTATCAGCTTCGCGTCCAATTTACCCGCGGAATTATTCCCCGCCGCGTGCGCTCGCCGCGGATACGCGCGGACATTTCAACACAATTTTTGGCTAAAAAGAAGTTGGCAAAGAAATATTTTTTTCTATCATTTCTCTGAATCTATATTACGAAATTTATTATTATTCTTCGATTTGAATTAAATTTAATTGAAATGGAATAATTATTCCTAATAAGTATCCTCGAAAAAATGTACCAAGTGCGAAGGGTTAAGTTGGATCGCTCGCGATTAAACGCTCGATGGGAATTTATTTGTTCGTTGCACGGCATACGGGATTTTGAAATCGATCGACAATGTTTAGCAACGTCGATCGATCTAGCCGGCTCTCTGACTAATTCCGTCGAATGAATCATTCTATCCAGTCTCGAAAGAACACGGCCAAAGTGCATTGCACCGACACCGAATTGAACTTGAATCCACGTTCTCTACGTTACAGCTCGTGCTGCTCGCTTAACGCGCTCGCGAGATAACTCGCGCTTCTTTAAATAGTACGCATCGCTTTTCGCGGTTTCCTTTTTTTTTTTACTTCTTCATCGTACGAGAGAAGAAGCTCGTTGCGTAAGCAGACCAGAATATTTTCGACCCGATACCGTACGCCCATTTGGACATCCGTAATTTATAGTGTACTTAACATTTTAATTGAATTATGACCACAGCGATGGTTCAATTTCAATTCTGCTGTGTTTTAATGGTGCCTGAGTGATATAGTCTGATATAGTAATTTCCATACCCTTAAACTTACAATTCTACACGCGTATCTAATACAATTAAAATTTCGACTTTCCTGAATTTTTATTTCTTACAAATCATTGAAAGGAAAGTGAAACATCAGATAGTTGAAGAGAGATAGATAGGGATGTATCGTGGAATCACATTGATTAAAGTTGGATGTTTGATCGTATAACAGGAAAGATAATAGATCCTTGAGAAGTAAATAGAACCTCGAGTAAATAGAGACGGACTCGGGTAATACAGGTTCAAGAACGGGCCTGATTGTATCGAATTTATATGCATTAACGAGACAGTCATGAATGGAACACTGGTGTGTAAACAAAGCTTCTGTGACGTTAGAAATCGATTCGAGACCGGTCGATTTTCGTGAAATCACCCTCTCCTTTCAACGAAAGTCGAGATAATTAATCACCGTTAATAACATTAGAATAATAATTCTCCGAGGCTAGGATTCACATCTTTGAAACGTTCTACAAATTTAATATTTCTAAGTTTATAATTTTCCAAAATTTGTAATATTCTAGGAACATAATTCGCGTTTTAATCGACTGAAATAAATGTCTTCTTTCAACGTAATAACGAGCAATAATTATTTAATTATAATAGTATCTTCGCGTTAATATCAGATATTAGAAAGCATCGAACCCACAGCAAGTAGCAATTAGGTGATGGAAGTTAAGAAAGTTCCTACCGTATCATCGACTTCTTCTAACTCCTTCTTATTACCTTTACCGTGATTTTATCAAGTTTCGTCGCTCGTTCTGGACACGCACCGTATATTCCAGCGGCTGTACAGGTATTACGAGAGACACCCGGTCGTGAAAGCCACGGATACAATTCAACTTATTATAGTTGGGGCACATGATATATGTATACTCGTTCCCGTGGATTATTTATGCCCGACTGCAGGTGTCTGTCGTTCCCCTTTACCTGTGCTCGATGCGTGTTATTCAGATTGCGAATTTTATTTTGGAAAAGAAAAACGACGTCACTATTATCTGCCCCGCTTATCTCTGATTGCGTTCCCTGCGCGTTATTCAAATTTTAATGTTTCTATTTATGCACCGTGAAAAATTTACATTTTTGCATATAAATTACGTGAAGTAATATTTCTTGCCTCTTTTGGAATACCAATTGTCAGTGTTTCTAATTAAAATTACTAATTTGGTTTACTTAAAATTGAAATATTCGAATTTTTCTAATCAGGAATTGTCGATAAATATGATGTTTGAGGCTTAGTTAGGAGCACGAGTTGGGAAAATTGTTTTCAGTTTTCTACGAGACCGTACCTTGGATTAGTTTCTTTGATGGTCGACGACAGATGACACTCGATGATTACGCGGAATCTTAATAGTTTTATCAAGCGTGGTACGAGCGAAGGGTACGAGGAATGATTCCTCCTGTGAGAGTGACACTGACCCGCTTCTTGTAATTCGAGCTCGTTCGTGCACAAAGGATTGTTCAATTTGTTCAAATTGTTACCTTCGTACGCGTTTCTTAACTCTTAACAACAACAAAAAGTATGGAAATTATTATCAAGCTTCAATATTCCATCAAAATTAGTAATCTAAGATTTCAAGTAATATTCGAATTTCCAAATTTCGACAGCAAGTTTCTTGATGGAGAATTTTAACTTTCCGTCACTAATTTACATTTGAGTCAGCGAGAAGTTTGACAATTTTTGGGAAAAGGGGATGGAAAATCCAAGGAACTTCAATTTCGTTACGAAGCAACGCGCGAGTTCCTACGGCAATTTCCCGCGGCGACAGCGACGCGAACTCGAAGTTCCGCTTCAGGAACGCGTCCCGTCCGGACGAGTTATTAACCATAAATTCGTACCACCGGCTCGCCCTCTGAATAAGAAGAAGCGTCCCGAACAAAAGACGGCTCTCTCGGGTCCATTGTTCGTCCTGCACCTTGTGATTTTCAGCGTAGTCCAACAGTTGGTTCGCGGCTGCCTCCGTTCGCTACCGATGCTGTCCGTGACGTGATCCCTCTTAAACGAGACATTTGCATTCCTCCCCTAGCCTCTGTTCGACTGATTTAAGAACGGTACACATACGCGTCTCCGGCAGGCAGGCCTCGTTCTTTCCGTCGTGGAAAACGAGTCCTTTGAGACAGTCGAACGAGTCGCGTGAGGCAGGTCAGGCGTCCTCGACCAAGGGAATGATTCATTTTCAGAATGGGCTTCATCATCGAGCCATTTGCATGCCCCCCGGGCCTTCTGCTCCCGCAGTTTTTCTTCGTCGTCTTTCCGTACTTGGCGAAAGACAATTCGAAACGTCGAACCGGTGCTGCTTTCATTTGTGATCCTCGCTGAGGGGGATGATCGATGATCCTGAATAGGGCTGGACGAGGTTTCTAGGATCGTTTCTGTAGATAAAAATTTCAAATTTTTATCATAAAATTGATTCCCGTGTTGAATATTTATTTAATAAACGAACAAAATATATATTAAATTCAAAGTCGAGATAAATATTTCAAATATTATTCCGAATAGAACGAGCAATTTTTAATAACCTGCACAAGAAATCGCCTCATACGAGAGTCCACTGTATAGAATTAAAGTAATCGCTGAAGATTCGTCAAAAAGTACGGCAGGTTGTGATCATGCAAATGGGAGGGAGGGGATTCCGAAGTTTTCTTAATCGCGTCGATTTTCTTGGCGATTCGAAAGAGGAGTGTCGAGGGTCACGATTGTAAACGGCATTCTGGAAGGAAATAGGAGTGTGCCAGGGATTCCTCCGGCGTGTGGGACGCTGACCTACCTCACGCGAGCCACGCCACTCTCGAGAGGCGAGTTTATTATAGTTATCTATCGCTGCTTGTTACACGACCGGTGCGCGAAGCCAGGCAGGCGGGCAAAGCGTGCGCACGCCTTCCGTTTCGAGTTCCCGCTCCGATCCTCCCGCCGGAGCCAAGGACGCCTTCGTCTTCTTCGCGGTGCGCGCCCAAGGTGCACCCACCGTGGAAACGGAAGTCACGTTCTCCATCCGTTGTCCAACTCGAAACTGTAACTCGATTGACGAATTTCACTTTCGATTGCAATCAGATATCAATTTTATCTAATTTATCTAATTTCTGATCGAATTCTATTGATTGGTATTTTTGGTAATAATTATTATTTGTAGAATATTTCATTTGCTTCTGTCAATCATGATCCTAATTAATTAGTACTCGAAAGTTAATCAAGGGTCGATTAGAAACGGAAGGTGAAAAATTTTGATTCGGGGAAGAACGAGCGATTGTTTGAATTTCTACGGTGTGTGTATCGGGAAAGTAAAGCACACTCGTGTTTTCCCAGAATGAAAGTTTCCTGTTGAAACGTTCACCGAATGACCCGAATCGCGTTCACCTTCGACCGTGGACGGCACACTGACCGTACAACAGCAAAACAACCGGGCAATCTAATTCCTCAGTCGAGTCACGAGTTTGCCCGTCGATTTCGTGCAGAGAAAGAGAAAAAGAGAATAAACCTTCATCCCCGGACAATTTGTGTACCCTCTCGTTTAAAATACAAAGCTATCTCTCCATTGAATTCGACAGTTCAAAATACTTCGAAACATTTCCACGGTGTTTCTTTTGACGCATTCTGTACAATTATTTACGAGCTAATGGTCCCACGGCTGTTGGCCGTTCCTTCGAGCTCGTTTCGTATCGGGAACGGAATGAGAATGAAATTATGACGCGAAAGCCACGCAGCTTTCGATGCAATTTACGATATTCATCGTGCGCGCTTGCGGCGTGTTTAAATTCGTTTCCACCGTCTAAAATTGTCCCGTCCCACACGTTTTCCACCGCGAGCGTGCGACTCTCGAACTTTATCCGCCAAACACACGTTTTACGAACCGTTGAACACAACTCTTGAACATTGATCTGACAGTCTGATTGTCAATGGCAATCGCGATATTCGGATTGCACGCGGTCCGTGCGTGGTCGACGCCGATCAAAGAGGACCGCGGAAAGATTTATGCGACCGTGTCGCAACGAGGTGAAAAGTGTTAGAATTTGAATACTATTTTGACGTTCTTATTGGTAATAATGGTTGCCACTTGACCGATGCTCCCGCTCGTATTTTATATTAAACGTTGCTCTAATGTTTCCGCCTCCGCGAAGTTTCTATTAGTTCGTGACATAAAAGTGGTACAAAATAACACTTATCGTACATCAGCTTAAAGCTTACGGTTTATTGAAGATTACTGTTTAAACGTTTCATTAATGTTCTTAACGCAAGGTGGCTGGCTGCCAGCTAAATCAAACAGCCTCTGATTTATAGTCGTATCAAGACTGACGCGGTTTCATGACATAAAAGTATTACAAAATGACACTTATTGTATATCAATTTGAAGCTCAAAGTTTATTAAAAAAGACTACGTAAGCGATTTGTCAATATTCTTAATACAAAATGGCTGGTTCTTTTTTAAAGCGAACAGTAGGGTACTCTCGAATAGACGATACTTCAATAAAGAATAAATTAATTTTTATTGGGAATATCGATCGAACGTTTATGTAGCCATTTTTGTTAGACTTTAAGCTTTATTTTGATGTGCCATAAGCGCAGTTTTGCAAAACTTTTATGTCATGAAATCCTGTGAGACTTTGGTTATCTTCGAAGATTAAGTGAATCATAAAAGAATGAAAATATTTGGATGACTAAAACTATTTCGAAAAGTCGAGGCAATATATTATGCCCATGCTCCAAATGGGCTGTCCATAAAACACCATTAGTATTAACGTAACCGAGATAAACCCGGGTTACATTATCTTTGACTTATCGAATCCCTGCCTCGGCGTCTAATAGTCTTTTGTTCCACAATCTTTGTTTTTAAAAAGCCAAGTTAGTTTCTTGTTGCTAAAGAGAAGAAAAGAAATTATTACCGATATCACACTTGTATGATTCAGTTCTTGCGTTACCCTATTTTTTATTTTGCATAAACAAAGTGGAATTCATGGAATTTTCAAACTGGTACTAATCAAACTTAAAATAAAAATCGAAACGTTGATTACCCTCTCGAATATTAAAATTATTTCAAATTGTTTCAAAAAAATCTTGAAGTAACAGCGAAGGGGGATGGAGGGTAGCGATAAGTCGTTTCGGGTTCGGGAGGAAAAAAAGAATTTCATAAGCGTCCTGATAGTTATGGACGACGGGTGTACGCGAATACATGCACGACATTCTTTATTCCTGGTGCGTATTCGGTATGAACGGGCCAACGACAGAGAACGAATACCAGACATGTCAGTGTGGCTCTGGTGCGAACGTAGAGACATCCGATGACCGTATGCAAATCGCATCCTTGACTCGGCGAATGCAAGTACATAACACGGACGTGTACACTCCGTTAGGCGTTGGTGTATATACCTGCGTCAACGGGCCAATGACCGGCGCCGTGGCTGGCTAGAATCCTCTCCTCTCCTCTCTCTCCTCTCTTCTCTCTCCTCTCTTTCGTCGACGTCTTTCGCCCCTCTACACACGACGTCTCTCCTGCCCGAGGACTCGAAACGAGCAATGGAAACTTTCTCCCTCGTTCGTGATATACAGGGTGTCGTGTAATCGATGCTCACCTGGCGAAAAATCACCCGATACCTGCCTCGATCGACTAATTTTTAAATACCTCACGTGAATCCTTGGGAAAATTGTACGTTCACCTTGGTGCTTTTCAAATTTTTTTAAAATAATCTTTGCTGTTTCTTCTTATATCAAGGTTTAAGTAATTAGTATTAATTCTTGATAGGTAATGCAAATTTTACAGATTTTCTTTTAATTTAAATAATTATTTTACCAGTGTACACCCAATTTCGAAGTTTGTGCTATCAGATCGTTCAAGGGTTAATCCTATGGCGAATGGTACTTTTCTTGAAAATGATTTTTTGTTAGCTTTAGTAAACATACAGGAGTTTCTAGCGCGAAATTTATTTTCTCCTTGGAAATTTTCGAAGTGAAGTCCTTAAACCATGGAGGCACCATGGTCGGTACGTACGGACGGAGATCCGCTCGTTTCCTCGGGTATACCCAGCCATGGATATTCCCCGTGACTTTTATGCGTCGTAACTTTAAGTGTGGATTAGGACTCGACCATCCACCCAAAGGGGGAGGAGGATAGTTGCGAGGGTTAACAAGCGTGACAAGTGCGTTTCCATGGGGCTGAGTTCGATGATTTCGTAGGAACTTGAAGGAAAGTTTGCTTTTGAGCGTCAAAGTGGATTTTGAATCCGGATGGCTGCGGTACTTTTGATCGAAACTTAAATTATGCGATTTGGAGGTATTAATCCAAGCTAAGATTCCTTGCTCTTATTAAAGAAGATCATGGAAGGATTAATAACGGATTTCTTTAGGAATCTCCATTAATTTTGAATCGAATCTATAGCTCATGGTAACGTTACATTTATTTCAAGGTTATAAATATATCGTTTATGTAATAGGTGGCAAAACTCGTGTTGTAGTGGCTTCTTTGTTATCGCTGTTGTTGCCGTCCCAGTTTCCTTGGTCCGATACACGCGGTGCGTTTGCAGTACGGCGCACAATGCTACCGCTTTGAGTTGCAATCGTCGAAACAATGCCACGATTTGTTCCTCGATAAACCCCTTACTTTTTCTTCTTATTAACTCTCAAGAACTCTAGTGAGGCAATGGCGAGGCTTTTGTTGAAATTATAGCAGTATTGGCATAGGGAGATAGCGGTGCAGTAGTCTAATGGGGTGGCTGGTATGGGAGTATGATGGCGCAGTGGTATTGTTGTACTACTAGACTACTATAGGTACTGCTATACTACTGCTATATATATAAATACTGCTACAGTAGTAACTGCTATACTTCTGCGGTAATACTGCTACTATATTATTACTATAATTATTGCTCTATTACTACAATTCTGCTATAGCTATTATTATGCTACTCTACTATTACCATACCAACGCTATAATTCCTAACTAGCTGCTTTCAAATCGTAATAAACTCTCAATTCTCAACCAAGATTAAAACTTCGACGTTTAACCATCCGGTCAGCCATCGTTCGTCGAAGTAATCGGAAAAGGGGATTTTGAAATTTTCCCCGGGAAAATAGTGGCAGCTGCGGTTTTCCAGGCCGAGAGAGAAGACTCTCTCGCTGTAAAAGACAGCCACGACGCGTAAAACGTTTTAATTGGCGTTGCTTAGGTCCGCGTCGATGATAGACGTTTCCATGTGGCGTGTGTGCGCGTGTGCATGCACGCACGCGCGCGATCGTAAAACGTTTGTTTACGAGATCGAAAGACGCGCCTTTTCCCGATCCCGCGCGTTCTCATTCGCCGGTTCCTGCCCAGGGTATTTCCGTCGTATAAACGATCGAACCGTGATCGATCATCTCGGGTAATAAAGTGCGTTATTCCTCGATTCGTTTCCGGGACGGTTAATAATACGGATCTGGGACACAAATAATCGGGGATCGTTGAATCGAATTTAGAATCCCCGAATCCTCGATTCCGACCCGTGGAAATTATTATTTAACCCTTTCGTAGGAGATCGATTTTTAGGATATTTTTATTTTGACTAATTTTAGAGAGTTTGACTTTAAATATAAATCACGATTATGTTTCGAAGGTCAGATTCGAAATTAAATCGTCTCGAGTTCGATTGACTTTGGAGGTATCCTGACCGAGTCACGTGGATGATTTAGTATCGCGAGATAATGGAGTTGGGTGCAGTTCAATTGAGTAATTATCAAGTTATTGGATCGAACTAGATCGTATCGCGAACTAATAAGATTGAACGGTGTTTAATCTCGCCGGAGTTAGTTATCAAGTTGATTTATTCCGGATTGAGTTGTTAACAAGTCATTATCCATTATATCCTACTCGAAACGGCTACTCGAATTAACTGCGGTACGAAAAATCGCGATCGAATCGAAACATCGATCCACGGGTTTTTAAACAAAGCTCAAATTCCAGGGAAAGTCAAATCTAATTTACATAATTTAACCTCTGTTCAAATTTTTGAACGCGACGGACCGTCACTCGTCAAAATTATCAAGTAAACGTTCGATATCGAAACCTTCGCGCAATGGAAAGCCATTTTCCCAGCGCTAAACCGACACTGCGCTGCTATATTTATTTAAATCCAGGTAATTGGCGTTAAATTGAAATATTTACGTTTCCATCTGGGTCAGCGGTGATTGGTGTCTCGAATCGTCTACAATTCAGCGATTATAAAATAGACAAGTAACCGCGATCGATCCCCGATAATTTGAGGCTCGAAACGAATTAGAAAGTGATCAAAGCGCTAATTATTTATAGCCTGTCCGCGCGGGGGCGTCGAGCGCGAGCATCGACGGATTCTGGTACGATTTAGGGGATTTTTGCTGCTCGGATCGAAGGGACGGGGGGAGAGGAATTTTCATTCCGGTTATCGCCCGCTCGACTTATCGCCGGTTAAAATTCTGCGCGCAAGGCCACGCCTTGTCTGCAATAACGTGGATGTGGGACGAAAAACGCGAGCGAAAAAAGACTGGACATAACTTTGGAACTTGTGCGCGCACGGTGTTGCAACTTTATCGGGCTGCAACCTCTGGAATGCCCGTTCCAGCAGACGGCTTATAATGTCCCTTCGGCCGGGAATTTCGCTCGCGATTTCGGGGAAACCACTTCGGGGGTCGTTTACCTAATCGGGGATCAGAGGGAAAAATTTGCCGATACGCGTTTCGCGAAGGCTCGATAAATAACGTTCTCGAACTCGTTCTGAAATTATTAGGGAATTTAGAAAGTTTCAAATTTTTAAGGGTAAGGGTACCTTTGGTAAGGGATACTCCATTGGTACGAGTGATTTTCATTCATAGATTCTTGTGAAATAAAATTAGGAAAATTCTTGATTAATTTAGGCAATATCACCATTTTGCATTTAAAAGAAATTCTGGATTAGTATTATTATCAATATACAGTAATTGCCAAAATTAGACAAAAATTGACTAACAAAATCAAAATTAATTTATAACATAGCACGGTTTCAATAAGCAACGTACACGTCTAAGTTTTCAATGGCGTATATATACGTCGACGAAAGCCACGAGACAATTGTCCGAGCGTAGAAACGATTGGTCATGATCGGCGCAACGGCAGAACGACTCGAGAGGACGAGTAAAATGGCTGTGATCGTTCAGGGGGAAAGTGATAGAATTTAATGCCCACGGCGCGCCGTTTGATAAGATGGCCAATATATGTACAATCATGGTGGTTATCGAGTCGTTAGCACCGAGTCGCACTGACCTTTAAGCACGGGGGTCAGTTATGGCTGCTCCTACGGAGCCGTGTCACGTACTAACGTGCTTATTTTCTCATAATGCACGGCAATTGACGGGGCTGCCTCGATTCCGTCACGCTTTCGCCGCCTATCATCGCGATTTTCTCGCAATCTGTTGCTAAATTTAGAGTATCTTTCCTTCAGGGTCTTCTAGCTCGTCAATTAACAGGGATACGTTAAAATATTAACCCTGAATTAAGAACAGTTAGTACGCGGTCAAAAGTCCTCGGTAACCATGAATGGACCAAACCCAGACCTAATCTCAGACCCAGATCGCATCGTAGTCGTTAAAACGTAAAGCGGGACAGAGTGGTGGTTAAAGAAAAAATAAGACCGAATAGAGTCCTTAAGTCGGTACGACCACCTGGTAGACTCTTATCTTAGACACTGGAACAGTTATGGTCCGGTTAGAAGTAGTGTACACGTATGAATGGGTTAAATGGTCTCGGGCAAGGAATTTTCGAGCATCTTACCGCGGCGCGGCAGGCGCGTTGGAATTGCTTCATGATCCAAGTATCCCAACCATCCGAGTGTATGACGCAGCTAATGAGCAACGTGTACGCGGCTCGAGTGCAAAAACAGAAGCGCACCGTCATCGAGAAAACGACGAACGCGTCCAAAAAAATGGAACGCCGACCGCGTGTCAGCCATTACTAGGACAACGCGATGCGACCATTTGCTAACTTAAGTATTCCCCAAAGCATTCGTTTGAGAAAATTGATAATTTTATTATTTACCCCCCAAAGGGGGAAAGCGCCCAAAGCTGCTCCTATCCTGGGGGTGATGGGTGTCTAAAAGATTTCCCCACGTAAAAAGAAAACAATCTCTGGTTTAGTGACTATCTCAAAGAGAGTCGATTAATTCAGTAATTAATTAGGTTAATTGCACCTAGTAACTTTCCAGAAGATTTTCTACTAAATTACTAGTAATTAACCTAGGCATAATGATAACTTTCCAACATTAGACGAAGTAGCTCAAGTATTTCTTTCAATGGCGCCATTTTCCCTAGACAGCACCGCAGAAGCTAGAAACTTCGAGCGTATCGTGCGAGGTGGGCCAGATCGAGCAGCTGCTGCTCGCTGAAATCGTGCGCGATTTCTCCGGGTCGCGGCGAGCTCGAGGCTCCCGGTTCGTGTTTTCACGCGAGATAAGGGCCACCGCGGGCTTATCAGCGAGAACGTCCTCATTCCATTTCACCGGGCACGCTCGATACGCGCCAGCTCGGCTAATCGTCTTGACGACCAATCAAATATTATCCGACGGGAGACGCGTCGCGCGGCTACGAACGAACACCGTCGAAAGTGAGAGTCCGAGCGGCGAGCAGATACGCGCGCGTACCCGCGCACCGGTGCGCGCCTAACAGTAAGCGTGTGGGTGGAGGAACGTGTGCGCGCGTATCGCGAGGATGCGGATCTACCGGCTGGAATGTCCGGCGCGAAGCCTCGTATCGCAGCTGATCGCGCGCCGGATTCGAAGTTACGTGGGATGCGTGCTTTTCCCTAGTGTCGTCCATTAGACCTTTATTACCAAATTACCAAAAGAGCGACTTGGTTAATTTAAAAATAATAATTAGCAAAATTATGAATTTTGGAGTGGAATATTTTTTATTTAAAAAACCAGAGTTTCCTGTAGAGGGCGGAGCCCGCTGGAAGGACCATTATCGGTCCTCGATATATCCCATTCCGCGTTGCAACGTGAAAAAGGGGCTCCCCCCAGACGCGTTGCACTTCTCCGTCGGCGAACTCGCTCCTGTTCGATTGCATCGAGCGTTGCGCTCTCGCGTGAAAGACGAAAGGCGAAAGACGAAGGGAAGGAAGGAGAGTAGCCAGGGGGGAGAGAGGGAGGGAGTTGGTCGAAAGGGAAGGACGAGGTACAGGAAGAGACAGAATATGGTCGTGGAGGGATGGGACAGAGGGGAGGGGGAGACCGTAAAAGAGAAAACGTGGAGAGACGAAAGCGGAGAGGAGACTGAGACGGCAAGAGTGAGAAAAGTCTTGAAAAAAAGGGGGGTGACGGACCGATAAACACTGCTTTCCCAGAAAATTATTATTTATGTGCATATTAATGGAAAACAATAAAAAAAAAAAGAAAAAAAAGAAGGAGATCGGGAGAAATTATTGTAAAAGTTTAATAACGAGTAACCACGTAGCCGTGCAACCTTCGGGACACGCTAATTTGGGTTCAGATTTTGCATAATTATAGGGAAGCCCAAGGGTAGAACTTTTTAACGTTTAATTGACGTTTTACAACGTTCAAATACAAGTTTTATAAGCTACTAGCATAATCGACCGTCTTATCGTGGGGTTCCTATGGAAATTAATTAACCCATAATTAGTCGACCGGTCTAAGCTCGTCTAGAATTAATCAATTAGCTAAAAATTTCACAAAAACCCGTCAAGACTCTCGAGTTAATCCCCGAAGTGCGCGAACGCGATTCAATCTTTCCGTCGAACGATAATTTTCTGAACCAAAAAATAAAAATAAAAAAAAAAAGAAAAATGGTTCGTTTTCGTTCCTCCTCGCGTATATCCAGTCCGTAGAAAGAGAAAGGGGGAGGGGGCGAGGGCGCGACGAACAAGGACGAAAGGAGAGCCCGCGAAACGTTGGCGAGAGACAGAGCGAGAGAGAGCCGCATCGTCGGAGGAGGGCAAAGAAGGAAAAAGGGGGAGCGAACGAGGGGAACCCTGGTGGTGGAGGGGGTGGCGCGAGAGGGACGAGCCGAGGGATCGTTGAACTCGGCAGTGATCGCAGTCTGTGCTCAATGTACGACTGCGTGAATGTGTGTGGCTCGCGCGAAACTGCATCGATGCGAGAGGTCCCTGCTGCACCGCCGCCGTACACATGCAACCAGCGAAACGAGCCAAGATGAAAAGAGAAAAAAAGTATCGTGAGAGCGACGGGTGGAAGCGAGAGGGCAGCATAAGGCCAGGCCAGTCAGTAACGATGTCATTAGTTTAGTCAGTCAGCGAATCAACAACTACGCTGTTTCGCGGCCGTTTCGTGTGGGTCCCTACGGTCCCCTGGACTTTTTTACCGTGTGCTGCCGCACTCCTACCCCTTCCCCGTAACCCGTGTCCTGGCTCGGTCCATTCTGGACGTCGACCGCAAATCTCTCGAAAATCGTAACACACGGGGCATTGTGGTGTCGTTGCTGGGCCCAGTCTCGCGAATCCGATCGCATTTCGATGAGACTCCTTTTATCTTTATTTCGATCGGGAAAGGGACAGCGTTAGGACAGATGGATCGGAATCGAATGCAACGGAGTTAGACGTGGAAGCGTTACGTTGACCGGCAATTAGAGCTGAGTCGTCGCGGTTAACCCCGCGGCGCAATTTCTTAATCGGCCACGTTTTCGCAAATGGGACACATGGTGCTCTCTCATGGGGGACAATTTGTTCGTTACGTCGTGTCTCGCTCGCCTAGACACTGCCGCGCCAAAACTGGAGTAATAAAATCGGCTGTATTTCTGATTGCAATTTTAATCGATATTTCAATGCCTGCTTTCTTTCTCCACTTCACTGTGTACCATTTCGACCAACACATACCGTAACAAATAAATTATTCTATTTTTTATTATTTTCAAAGATACAAAAGTATAGAAATATTCGAGTTTAATCATCTAAAGGAAACGAATGTCACAAAAATCTCGAGGGTCGGGTCCGACCGGACGGTTGGAGGAACGTCGATCGTCACAGGGTCGCGGGACGAATCCGCTCGAACGTCGAAGCGCTCGCGGACGGGCAAAGGTTTCTCAACCCCGAGCCGCGTTTTCGCGTCTCTCTCGTAATAATAATAACCGGCGAGGAGAACACAATCCTCGCGAACACACGATCCCGCGTTGTGCAATGCTGCAACTGCAGTGCACTGCACCGCCGCCGCCGACCGTCGGTCTCTCCGCGTTTTACTCGCGCCGCTGCCGGCGGTGCCCGCGTGTAGGTGCGAACGGGCGCGTACGTGTGAGCGTTTTATACGCGGGTCAATGACTCGTCGAGTGCATAGTTTGCGCATGCGTGCAAACGTGTGCGTGGCGCACACACGGTGCACGTGCAACGGGGGACCGACGATTGTGTGCGCGGCTCGCCGCATTAAATATGTTAATGTATGGTGGTTCTGACTCAATAGTACGGCCAATATTCCATTGGCGTATCGACCCGATGATATGCGCGTGTATTTTTGCACCGGACCATCCCCCTGCCATCCCCCTGGCCGCGATGCAATCAATCCCGGCCGGGATGCACCTGCGAAAATTCGGGATGTTCAGATTTTTAATCCTTTTATGACAATTTTTATTTTTTTGGGTGCTAATGACCTTTTTTGAATTTTGATAAATTCGCAATATTGTATAAAGGGTTAAGGTATTTGTTTCACCCTTGAGGGTTTATTGGGAATATAATTTTGGTAAAAATCATTGAGAATATTTTGAGAATATTTGAAAGTTTGGGCAGGGAGGGTTTTACGAGACATTGAGGTGTCCAGAGTTGAAAACACTTTGATCAGAATGTCTGGAGCGATTTTTACGAGTCTCCCTCCAGGAACGTTAACAGGATAATCGTTTCGAGAAAGGCTCTGGTTAGCGAACGTCGCCACGAAACGGTCGATCGTCTGTTATGTAAAACGAGACACGACAAATTGCATGTGTTTTGCAACGTAATCTTCCCTTTCCTTAAACGACGTTGCGCTGCCGGTCACAAAAGGTGTACGAGGCTGTGCACAACCGAACGGCGTGAGAACTGCGGGATTGCACAATTTTTCGAACGAGAAACGATCATTTTCGAAATGAAAGGCAAACGAAGCAAACACGCTCGAACGTCGTCAAACACGTATCAATCTTGCCAGCCGCGATCGAGCTTCTCCGCGCGGGTTCGGTGCTTTTTTTCCCCTTTTGTATAATTAGTAGGCAACGATACCGTTACGATCTCGATGATCTCGTTGATAATGGAGGCTGTTTCTTACCAAAAAAGATCTCTCGGGTTCGCCGTTTTAAACGGTCGCGGGAACGTGTAGAGGTTTGCCCCGCGGGCACGCGATACACATTGGGGGCAGTCATGCAATCGGGCGAGCGCGTACGTTAGCCTCCTTGTATCACGGTTCATTAACGTGGTTAATTAGTTTACTGGTAGAACCGTAACGTCGGGCTCTGTACAACTCGATTCACATCGTAGCACGTTTCATTGGGAATTTATAGCGGCCGCTTGTGAATAAAGTTCCCCGGGCTTGCTGGGATTCCTTTATACGTGCCCCCGGAGCTGTTCTAGCCTCTGGTTCCTCTTGTTCCTCGTCCATGGTTTTACTGTAATTTCATTTCGACAAAGTAGGCTAACCGGTGCCGACGAGACTTTGCCTCTCGTTATGGTTTGTTTGAACGGAAATGAAATTCGACGAAATAATTGAAGGCATAGCAACGAAGTTAGATAAGAGATACGAGAATTTATAGGTTGGTTTAAGTTCCAGTTCAAAGTATTTTTATTTGTGAATGTCTTTGTTTTCTGGTAACTTTCCAATATTCTAATTTTTCAGTACCCAATTTTTCTAATACCGTAATTTTGAAATATTCTCGCTTTGAAATACAAGGCTGTGCCACATTCGTTAGAAGCGTCAGAGAAGACGAAGTTTTTACACACTCTTAGAGCGTTTGGTGCGGTCAACTTTGACGCGTACCGTCTAATGAACCCTTTCTGCTCGAATATTCCAAGGAAGGTGATTGACCTCCGCGATAGTTGGTCACTGTATACGCGACGCGTTCTTCCGTCTAACAGTCACGATGTGGTTACTGTTAGTTCGTCAAATTTGCCCCAACATTGTCCGAAGTTGCGCAACCAGGGGACCCAACGGAACTCGTAAATCCTTACCTCCGCCGACCACCTGGAAGCCTCGAAAATTCTTCGTTTCTGACCTCCTTTATTTCTTTTCTTACTTTCGCACATTAATCGAGTCCTGAAATTTCTTAATAAGAAAATACTATAATAGAAATTGAAAATTAATTAAATTGTATTTTTCGAGGGTTCGGTTTACAATCTTACGGTAATAATTTCGCCTTCCTTGATTCCTCTCACCCCTCTCTAACCCCAATTCGAAACCAGAAAGTACATATTTGAAAAAATAGTTAGTCATCGTTGCAAAAATCCTCCTCAAATAACATACCGTCTGAGCCCTACTTTTCTATAAAAAATAAATATGCCCTGTCCCGACACACTTTTGGCCCAAATGTACGCGAGTACCAGGATCACAAAACGGGAGTAGAAACAGGAAGTCAGATCGAAAGTAAACGATCGAACCGATCCCACCTGTACACACGTTCGAGCCGGCAAACATCGAGATTGAAAAAACATGTCGACCAGGCGGCTGGAAAGAACGAACAGAAGCTTAACGTAATCCCTGCCTCTTCCGACTCCGTTTGTACGCGCGTGTACGAGGCGGCGTGAACGTGTGTACCTAACGATACAACGGGCCGCTAACAAAACCTGCCTGAGGTAAGGTCAGTGACCCTCTTTCAAACACTCGAAGGCGCCGTCTAATGACTGGAATCACCGCGAAGGGATCAATTGCCGGGTTCTCTGTAGGCAATTAAATCACCGCTGGCATAAGGGAAGCGGCGAAACACGATCTAATCTTACCCTGGCGCGTTTAATTTCACGTTGTTTCACGACACCAGGGGGGGGGGGGGGGAGGGAAACGCGTACGATATCTTTCTTTATTCAACGATCGTACGAGTAATTGACACGCGTGCTTAATTATTCGAGGATAGAATTCTCCAGTTCGCTCGCGATCGAGAAACGTTAATTGGTATCGGTTTTATTTCATTTTCCCGAATTTCGCGACGGGTAATTGACCGTCCCATTTTGCAAATTTCGATGCAAATCGGGAAATGGTCATCGAATCCAATTAGCAGGTCGAGCGTCGAGCTTGTTGCAAATTTTGTATTCGTAATTGCAAGTATCTGGTAATTGAAGCAATTTATGAAAATACAGGCAATAGTTTTTTATGCAAATACGGGTGGTTAAAGGGTTAATCCCTTGAATTGGGTGGTCTTGAGAGTTTCATCCCCCCGTCTGGCGCAACAGATTGATCGAGGTAGCAACAATTGTGGTAAACGTCGTTGACCATCGTGGTCGTCGTCTAACACCAATGACCATTGAACGTGCACTCCTCCCCTGGCCGTCTAAACTCCAACGGGTCGCTGACCTGTCGCCGACGATGCCGCGGACGGCCAACGTCTGTTTCATTAGACGACGGATACTTATTGTTAGTGAAATTAGTATTAACACTCGAACGAGGCGGCCGGCTCTCACTCTCGGCACATCGCGGCCGAGACTTTCCGGAAGGAAAGCTCTTCGCGTTGACTCGTGAAAAAACAATAAGGAATTACCGCCGAGGACCCAGTTCCTGATCACCCCTCGCCAACCATTGGGGTTTTTTAACCCGTAAATAAATAGATATAGTAAAAATACCTTTCGGTACCGACTGTATTTTGTTATTGCATTATTAATAAAAATTAAGGAAAATTTCTGATCCTACTTGGTGACTGTCGCCAAATTTAAACAGTTAGAATTTTCACTGTGGCAGTCAAAAGAGGGTCAATTTTCAAAAATTCTTGAGACACTTTTGGCGCCAATAATCAAGCATCGAAGGGGTTACGATAGGACGTGCTTTTGTCGGTTCTTCTAATCCCGTATCGCCGGTCACGTAGTAATAGAAAAAAAAGAAAAGAATGGTGTACGTTCAATGACCGAGTTCGAGCCATTAAATAGCAACAGGTTTCGCTGCTCTCTAAGCGGTTCAAGAGAGCCGCGTGACGTGTACTTACGTACGTACTCTCTATACGTCCCCGTGTATCTTTCTCTGTTCTTGAAGGCCCACGAAGGCGGATAAAGGCGAGAATAAAGTCGAAAGGCATTCACCCTTTGGTGAAAGTAGTTCTTCGATCGATGTCGCCGCCACGTTGTAACCAACAACCCGCCGACAAGCGTCGGCTCACCTGCTTCGAGCATTGTGCGAGTTTCTGTATACTTGTAGGGCATGGCGGGTTATTTTCCTAGGGAAAATGACGACGCGAGGGAGGGAAATGGGTTGTGTTTGAAAGTTACTGGAAATTTTGGGTTCAGGCAGGACAATTAGTAATTTGGTGAATTGGTAAATTAGCGATTTGGTAATCTATTAATCTGGGAATCTGAAAATTTAGTAATCCAGTAATTTGGGAACTTGGTAATTTGAAATCTGCATTACTGATTATCAAATTGCTAAATTACTAATTAATAAATCATCGAATTACCATATGTCGTGTATCATTCAGTATATCGAATTTCTATAGACGTTCAAATATTTTCGGGAATAAAATCAGTTTAAAGGGATGAAACATTTCGAAGATACATTAAAGATACTCGAGCCTCGTTTCTCGTCCACTCTTATCCTTGGGGTCACCCACTTTCAGTCAACTCTGCGCCATTGTAACACCGGTTTGCGAGCGTCAAGGTACGATTCCCTTATTAAGGTATATCCGTCGAGACCTCTGTTGATTTTCATCAACAACTCGGTGTACGTATGCGTTTCTGTTTTTTTTCTTCTTCTTTTATTCTTCAAAGATCGTTTCGTATCTATTTTTAGCGGATAGGTAAGATTCGTTTTGTCGATGGAAAGTGAGTCGAACAGATCGTGATCCCGGTTGAATAAGAATGAAATGATGGCATGGGATAGCGGTTGGTGAGTTAGTGGTTCAGTTGGGTAACGGGTCCTCCACGATATTTCTTTAGCGTCGACCTTCGGTGTCATAGTCGGAAGCGGCATAGTTGCTGGATCCGAACAGAGGATAGCCGTTGTGTATCCCGTTTTGCCTGGAGGCATCGTTTTCTGTTCAACCTTCGCCTAGGTCGCTCGATTTTCAACCCGTGTACGATTCCAAGGCCGTGTTTAGAACATGGTAATGGTATGGTAACGATGAGACATTTCGCGAAATAGGAAAGCAGGATGTTTGCTAATTTTCGATACCTATTTTTGGAAAGTTATTTGGTATTAGGAGTTTTGTAACATGAATTAATTTTAATTAAAGTTTCTCTTTCCAACTTAACTATTTGGCGAAATAAATTCTAAAGAAGAAAAGAAATGAAGAAGATTTAATAAACTTAAAACGGCAAATGATATTTTGGCAACAGTTGGCATTGGCTGCGACGAAATAAGACAAAGTTCGAAGGTTAAATTCATTGGACACGTGTATTTAAAAAAGAGAAAAAAATATATTTGGATATCTAAAGGAACCCGGTGCGCACGTTTTTGTCCCTGAGACAGCTTCGTCCTGTTGCTTAATATTTAAATGATTCTATTTCGCTGAAAATTTGCATATCATCATTGCACTGACGCGTCTCGTCAAAGGTGTGTTGTGCAAACCAGAATGGTTCATCGCACCATGTTTAATTCATTATTGAATGACAAAAATATTTCGCGTCCTTGCAAACTTCAGAAACATCTATAGTAATACTGAATTTTAAAACAATAACATTTAAAAAGGCGCTCCTTTTCCCGCCATTAACGGTTAGACGGAATCGTTTGAAAGAAAAACGAAGGCATCATTGAACCTTGTCGGTCCACGGCTACGAAAGATGAAAGAACGAGAAATAGAAGAGGACACGATCGAGCAGAGATCCGCTCGGTCGATGGATCCCTTGATCGAGCCGAGAGGGGTAGCGAGCGCGATGATGATCTACGAGCGTTTTCTGGAAGGCCCGGGGCGTACCAACAGACCCAACACCATCAGCTTTCAACTACAAAGAGGACGAAGAAGAAGCTGAAGAAAGAAGAAAGAAGCTGATAGGCACGTGGCGAAAAGAGAGGCGCCTCCGACGTTCACGGATTAGTTCGAGAGAGTCCTTGACTTTTGGAATGCGGACCACTGGGGTCTCCTCCAGGTACATCCAGGTAGCCCAGTGCCGTGGTTCACCAGTTGTGCCAGACCTCCATACACATCTACAGGGTGTATCGTAACATTTTCGAATCGTTTTTGTGTTTTGCTAATTCAATTTGGAGGTGCTTAGCTTGCAAAGATACAGTTTTTAAAGGAAGTTAGGTTAGGATCAGTATTCTAGAATTCGATTTGGTCATTTATTTGTGATAGTCCCCAGTTTTCCAAATTTCCAAATTTCTAATTTTCCAAATTCCAACATTTGAACTTCAGAAATTTCCAAATTTCAGAGTTCTGATTTTCCAAATATACCTAGAGACAATATCTGGTAACTTTTGAACGCTATAACTTCTTTCCCTCAGAAAATCCTTAACCCTCTCCGCAATGTGTTTCCCAGTGATTTTTGAATCGAAGCTCCGCGTATAATGATACACCCTGTATATCCGCGTGCACGAGTATGCGTGAACTCACACATCCCCGTTCCAGCGGGGCCGACAAACCGAGATAAAAGGACCTGGTGCAAGTCCGTTGCTGGCAGCACTGCACCTGCTCTCTCTCTACCGGGACTTAATTATTGCCGTTGCCAGCCTGGACGTTTCCTCTGGACGTGCCGTATATATTCGCTGCCTTTCCTAAGCTTCAATCCGACAGACTTTTCGACCCCGACGTTCGAGGAAGCTGCCCCGGCAAAGGGATGATTGACGAGCATTTTCGACGAACTCTCTTATGGCTGTTTCAACGAATTATAGGAAACGCGAGACTGTCGGTCGACTGCGTTCAAGAAAATTAATTTTCCTTCGAGAATGCTAAGGGGAGGCTTTGATTGGAGAGGGTGCTTAGGGTTTTTGGTAACGATTCTGAGGAACGTTTCTGTTCACCACGAAACGACAGGCTATGTATATTTTATGTATTAGTTGGGAGAAAATCAGTTTGGATAATTTGGAAATTTTATTTTAGCAATTTTCTAAGTTAACAATGTGTATTTTTTGAAATTTTGTTTCTATTTTATTTCACTAACTAGGGAAGATTTATTAAACCTTTTCCATCGAATTTTGATAAATTGTTCAGATTCGGAAGCAATAAAAAGCAGAAATTTATTTAAGATATAACGGGGACCCAGTGACCAACACCTTGAATGTTTAATTAACACGATTCAAGTATTTTAGTGGTTTATGACACAAACAGTTACGAGATACTCAAATCTTTACTGTTCTTTTATTGTTAATAATAACGAAATATTATTATTCTATCAATTATTCTAACCATCTATTTCTTTTTGTTGCAGGTAAGAATCAAACACCTGATTTTTTGTCCAGTTTTCATCTTTGAGTAAGTTACACATAATTTCTTATACATATAGAACAGGCTAATTATAATAGTTCGAATGATGTTAATTATAACTACAAATTGTTATTGATTGAGTTTTCATAAATAATTGTACAGGCAAAGAAAAATTTGGGGGTTGGTAATTGAATTGCTATCATATTAGAACAGAACAAATTTATTGATCAAAAAGAAAGAAAAAGAAATTGGCAAGGTTGCATAGCAATTGATGTCGAAGTTAATTCCAAGAAAATGGTCGATCATTTACCTGACCAGGTCAGCGGCACGAGGTGCTAGACCCTGAAGACCTGGGCATCGTTGAACGATGAAGAATTTCATCATCGATATTCGTATCGCGATCACAGAAATTTCGTTTCACGAAAACTGGTCCCAATTATTCTTGAATCCCGTCCAAATTCGAATTTGATCATCGAGAACTAGTTTATAATCCGAATGATTCTTCGAAAATTGCTTTCAATTATTTTTGATCGTCCCTCTCGAATATCGAGAATTTGGAATGTTTCAATTTCGAAATTAAGTTCATCGAACTTAATGCTCAGTTAAATATTCAAATCGTATTTTTATCATAGAAAATTGTCTGTGTAAAGGGTAACCTAATTAAAATCGTAATTCAGGAAAGAAACATTACATTTTTGAAAACTTAGACACTTTGAAATGTTGCTATATTTTGGGGAATTTGGAAATTTTGAAATATTATATTTTTGGGAATTTGTAAATTTAGAAATACCCCCTATACTTTTACAAAGCACAGAAATTTACGAACAATATTAGTACTTTAGCAACTCAAAAACATATTTTTAACCCATCCACATTATTTTTCCTGCTCGATTTATTTTCCCACGACGTATATATGCGTCCCTCCGACGCGAAGGGTTAACATTTCTGACATTGCAGCAGAACGGTAAATGAATGAAATACGCGATGAATCAGCTTATTTGCGAATCTAGCATTCAAGAATGGGTCAATAAATACCGTTTCAAGGCCAAGCATTTACGCCAAGGTGCTCAAAGCTTCTGGTTGTCCGTGTTTCAACCGAAACGTACAGAAACGTCTGTTTGGGATTCCTTTCTGTCTCATCCTCTCCATCCTTCTCCCTCTCTCGCTCTGGAAATCTTCTCTTTCGCTGTCGAGAGTGTGTGATGTTGGTCGAAAAAAAAAGAGGAAGACAAAAAAAAAAGATAAATGAAAAGAAAAAAACTCGATCGTGGCCGTAGGCCGCATAAAAAGATTCCTCTGGCAAGGTTTCTTCGTCCCCGTTTGTTTCAGCCTGGCGAGTAAATTTTGATTTATACCACTGTCCAACTATTTTTTTCCCCTCCCTCTATTTTCATTCGTTTTAACGCGGTTAATAAAATTATAGAAGATTCTTTGATATAGCAATTTTATTTCCGATCACGGACGAGAGCTATAAATTTCGATTCAATTCAATCAAATTTTCAAAGCATCCTTTTAATATGTAAAAGCGGTATTTTTCCCTGGTCTGGGTCGTGACTGACCCATTTTTCACCATTCGAGGGTTAATATATTGTTTTTTAAAATATTTGCCTAGGTTTGGTCGGAACAATTTTGAATTATACATAATCTTATACATAATTATTCATTAATGTCTTAATCATCGTGGGGGGTCGTCTTCTAATTTTACACAATCGAATGTTAAATTGAAAATGAAAATTTGAAAAATTCATTGATGGTACGGATTTAGTTTCTGGGGCAATTTATTTCGATTTCGATTTGCGATATTTGGAAACTTGATCGGGCACGAAATTTATTTAACGGGTATTTAAATTTTGGGTTTCGTCTCGTTCGGTTTAATGGTAAAATCTCGATCGAGCCAGGGAACCGAGTCGCGATCTAACGTTTCGATGTTTGTCTTTCGAGCAAAATGGGTTCCCGCCATGAATTATTCATTCACCGATGACTAAGGTGACCGAGAGACAATTGTTGTACGTTGATAACGAACGCGACGTCGATTTACAGTATTTATCTATTCTTTCGAGCACGTTTCTCAACAATTTCGAAGATTTTGCTTCTCAGACATTGAAACTAATTAATAGAAGGTTATTTTAACAAAGTTGGAATCCTGTGAGAAATCCAAATCTGTTTATAATAATTTAAAATAAATAATTTATCTTGAAATTGTTGGTACCGTTTCAACCTGGAAGAATTTTAAACGAATCCTGAAAATTGCAAAACGGAAGTCCCCAGAGTAAACCCCTTCAAACACCATGACCGGTACCGTCAGACATTGCGCGCAATTTTCGAGTGAGAAATTTCCCCATAGGAGAGACGAGCGGCAGTCATGGGACAGAACGGTCCAGCGGCGCTCTCTTCAAGGTCCAGCCTCGTGTTTTTCCCCGACGGATCTCTGGGGATTTTTAAGGAGCCACCGTTTCGGGCCACGTCATTTCGGCCGGTTACATTACGCCGATCCTGGCCGGGTCTCTCGATGTTTGCGTGCAAAACCGAAGGTGGACTCGCGTGCGTTCCACGCACCAACACGCGCGCGCCCGCGCGCGCCTTTGGAAGAAGGTATAGACGCGAGAGAGACACGCGCGAGCGACCTTGCATTTGCTTTGCATATATACGACATGGCTTTGGGCATGGTCACACGGAACACAACCTTGGCGGGAGCATAAACGAACGAGCAGCACCGCAAGAGGAGGCGAGAGGAGGGCGACACCGGGTCCACGTCACGCCACTTTCGGTTTTATCGTCGTGTATCCGGCCACCATGCGATTTCCTTGCCTCGCCACATACGTATCCTTCGAACAGCTTGCATTCTATTCGATTCCTCCTCGAATTCTTCGTTCCTGGATGATGAACGACGTTTGAAGAGGTTGGACGACGATTTTGCAGCTGTTTGGGGTTGTTTCGATGTCTTCTATGACATTTCTTGGCTACCAACTTTCATTCTATTTAATAATTGATTAAATAACCAGAGATACTGGGATCAAGAATGTTTGCAAGCTTTTACCAACTTGCTTTCTACTCGACAGTTAATCAAATTTGGTATTATATACCCAGAGATACTTTGATTACATGTTTCGAGATTATGACAGATGTGTGAAGGAGTGATTGCAAGAATTCTACTCCATGGTTGCTCTAATTCTTGATTGCATGTCTGGTTACACCCTTCTTCAGATGCTCCAGGGTGGTAACCAAAGTTTGAAGGGGTTAATCAGCATTTGTGCATTTAATCAAGGTCGTTTTTCAACTTCTCAGGGGTTAAGGTTGCGCCGTTCACTCGGATCGCTCGTCACCTCCAAAAATCTTGATACCTCGATGACAAATTGCACTTCGCTTGCCATGACTATCGTTCCAATCGTCAAGGTTGCCGTTGAACTTACCGGAACCGATCGCTGTCTTTCGTGTACGTATTTTCGACAGTCTCTTCGCTCAATGCCTTCTATTTATACCTCTTTCTGATCCTCCTGCCCCTGAGGACAATTCTTGCTTCTCCATTATCCTCGCGACCTTCGTTGATAGTAACGCACGACACTCGATTACGATAGTCAACGAAAACCAATAATCCACCGGTTAAAAATCACTTTAATCAATCGACACTCGGCCGAGATTGAGTTATTTGGCAATTTTAGAAGTTGCAAATTTTGAAACACTATATTTTTGGGAAATTTGAAAGTTTGGAATATTTTTGGGAACTTGGAAATGTTTAAACATTCAATTTTTGGAAAATTGAAAATTTCTAAATATTATATTCCATGTTTTCTTAATACTATAATTATATTAGCATATGGCAGGAAGTTAATATTAGACGATCGAAATATTATTTTACTTTGAGGAAAATTTATACGACTCGGTTGGAAAATACGTGACAAACGGCACTGTTGGTCCACGTAATTGGTAGGAAACTCACCAATAATCGGGCTAACCGGCTATTGAGGGCGATGAGAGTTTATATAGGGACGGTAATAATTTAGAAGCCGGCCATTGATGATTCCATGCTGACGTTCTGATATTTCTCGAGACGCAAACATTGTTTCTTGCTTCAAAATATTCATACTTTTATCAATAAAAATATTGACAAATTCAATTTGTCAATAAATAAATACAATAATAAGTTATCGATTAAAATTGTTATTCAAAAGGATCTGAATCCAAGATCTGATACAATAAACAATTTTATTTTTAATAGATTTTGGGGAATCTTTAAGATAGTAACAAAAGTATTACATTAAAATGAAAAAATGTATTTGTACGATGGATTGTTCAGGTTCTGAATTAGGTATTCGAAAGGCAACGAAATACGTTGCTATCTTCAACCTTCACATTGGGTTATCTGTTCCTTTTTATTGCTGATAGCCGTATCAGGTGCGTGGTTAAATCACATTGTTTAACAGTATATTATTTTTTATCTCACGCGAGGAAAAATACACTGCGTTTTAGCGGTAGTTTTGCGAACATGTTTCAAGTGACAATCTTTCACTCAAGCAATTCTTATTTTTAATAATAGTTTTCGTAATTGAATTATCATCGAGGTTGGAGAGGTTATTTTTATAGGAGTAGCTGTAATTTAAATCGAATTTACTATTGAATTTCAACTTTTAAAATATTGTGACAGTCGAATTTCCTCGCGACCCGATTCGGTGTCAGGAAGATGTTCGCCGCTGGTCCCAATTTCGTGAATCAGTGGCCGGAATTTCGGCGAACAGACGGGCCGTCCTTAACGAGACCGAAAGTGAGAATTTTAGCGCCTACCAAGGCTGATGTTGCTCTCGGATCAACACACAGGGATAGCCTGATTGTTGCTTTCGTCATTGACACCGGTGTCCTGGTGTGCATCTCCTTTTGGTCGTGGACGGGAGAGGAGGGAACAAAGGGAAAGGAGGAGAGCAGAGGTCGTCATGAATGTTCATACTTAGAGTTGGCTAAATATTTTCGGCTATTAATGTTGAGTTCCTTTGATCACGCGAAGATGTTCCTCGTGCGGGGATTCCTAGAATCAAAGATGGTTTTTGTGAGAACTTGTAAATTACTAAAATCATAATTTACAGATTGTATTTATCGCGTGTGATGTTACTCTTTATATCAATTTGAGATTCAAGTATCATTGAAGTATAAAATTCACTATAGAAGTTTAGGCATCCCTAGAATCGAAGATATCATACAGGTATTATTAATAATCTGTCTGCAATAACATACAGTATTTATCGTATTCAATTACCTTTTTTTTTATATAACTTCAAACTCAAATGCGTTTCTGCGTAACGCGAAACTTCGAGAATAAGCATCGTAAAGATCGGAATTACTTCTTGGAACGTTCCGACTGGCCAGATGAATCTCTTAAAATATACCCGAAATTTCGCCAATATTTGCACGGTTCGACAGGATATATTCCGCGGGAGAGATGCATCCAATCTTCAGAGTCCCGTGGGCCATCTGGGCTTTGTTTCTATTGTTGGAAAGAGCTCTCCCTCTTTTTTTTATTTCGCTCTTTCCTACTCCAAGGAAAAAGAAGAAATCGATCACCCAGGATTTTCCACCTTTCAATCTCAAACACGTCCATGTTTCTTGGTGGTAGAAACGATACTGCTATTTTTTATTTAAATTACATTACATTATTTGTCTAGAGCGACGTGCGACTCTTTTAATTTCAATTTGTAACTCTTCATTCAAAATGGTACTTGATAGACTTAATTATATTCAAAACTGTTTCGAGTCCAAAGGGTTAATTCTGAGGGGTTGCTTTACGAAATAGGACCACATAAAAACATTTGACCATCCCCTTACTCGAACCACCATCGAAAGGATCGTGTGTCGGTCCCGCGAAGGACTAAAAATACCGGCCGCAAAGGATGAAGTTTTAATTAATTAACGACGAAAGGAGAAGGAATCGAGGTTACACGGAGACAGATAACGAGGCCCGTTTGGAAATCACGAGCGAAAGAAGGTCTTTCTGCGTGTAACAGGCCGCGGTCGCGCTTGTACGTGGCACGGATAATTAGTAAGTCGCCGGTAACCAGTTTAACAAACGTGTCAAAGGAGCGGTCAACTTTAATATCAGGACAAAGACGAATGAACTGTTATTGATGGCACTTAACGCGTCGCTGCGGCAAAGACCCGGGGAGAGAAGACGCGCTCGCTCTTCTCTGTGTTGCTCGTCTCGCGTTTTACATCCTATATCACTCGGTCTCGGTGTAAATTTATCTATGCGTCACTGATACTTCAGCGAATTCGTAACTTACGGATCCACAACCCCCCCTCCCCATCGCATTCTGCCGATTTTTCTCTTATTTCCTTCCCCCCCTGGTACGGGAATGAAAGAACTCGACTCGCAGACAGGTGGTATTCGGTTCTTCGCTCGTTCTTTTTACCATTTTGACGTTTCTACTCCGTCCAGTTTGTCTTCGCGAGATTTGACCCGAGATTCGTGATTTATGCGACGTCTTGGCCGGTTTGTCTTTGTGCGTTCTCGAAGAGGACCCTGTTTTCGAACGATATCGACTCTCCGCTCGCTAAGCGTGATACGATGGACGGTACCGTTGTCAGTCATGGGTTTCACGAATTTGGGAGCAGGATTTAATTTTTTTTTCAATTTCGAAGGAACTTACTGGGGGATAACAGTGCAATATCGAGGGGTTAGATATCTCGAAGGGCGTGATTAATTTTGTGACCCAAACTTGTCCCTAAAAGCATTTCTAGAAACGCAGTAATCAGAAATTTAAAAAATTGCAACTTTGTCTCCCTGAAATGGGCCACTAAGTGGAATTCATGTAGGATTGATAAGAATTTGAAATTCGAAGGAAGGACATAATTAATTTCGTGAAGTATAACAACCTCTCCCTAAAAGCATTTCCAGAAATGTTTAAATTTGCAACTTTGTCTTCCTTCGAACGGGCCACTAAGAGGAATTCGTATGGGATTGATAAAAGTTCGAAATTCGAAGGGGTGAATCGATAGTTTTCGTTCGGTTAAAAACCGTGAAAGGAAGGCTCGGGTCCGTCCGTTTCCCAGTTAAGGATCCAAAAGTGTCCCATCAGCCTCGACGAGCGTCGCGACACGACACGACAGGAGACACGAGCACCGACCAAAGGAGGTCCAACAATAAACCCGTGCTATTTTTAAATCGATTCACGATTCCAGGGACCCGACGAGGTTCGCGATGTCCCCGTCACGAGTCGGGGAGGCCAAACGTCGACCCACGCGACAAGACCCGGCGGATCGCGTCCTCACGAAACACGATCGAGTGTCCCGTGGATATCTAGTTGGCCACGATCCGCGACGAAATTAGTCGAGTAATTAGACGATAAATCAAGAGTGGCCAAGAAACCGGGACCGGGGGCGACGTAAATTGCTACGGTGACAGCTTTGTATCGGAATTTGAGCAGAACTCTCGTGACACTTGGTCGGGCACGGTCGTTCATGATGGGTGCTGGGGATTTATCGTTTCGATTGGATTCGAAAATTTGCTGTCTTTTGAATTTTTATTTCTTCGTGGGACTTTTAGGATTTAGGTAACCTTGCCCTTCGTTTATTACTGAATTAGCAATTTAGGTATTTGCGAGGTATGTTAGAAGATTATTAAAGGGTTGTTTTAGTCATTGCCAGTTTACTAATTACCGTAACTAAATTAACCAGTCATCTTAACAATACCACCGATAATCAGTAAACATAACTAATAATTAAAAACACTACCAACCTTCCCCCGTGGCGCCATTTTTCCCAGAACGATCCCCCCATGCCCACCACTGTGCAAGAACGATGTCAACCGATCGTTCGACCAAACCATACCGAAAAAGAGAAATAAATGAAAAAGAAAGATGATAGTTGGCATGTACCACGTTGGCCAACTGTGTCGCGGTCGTTCACGGATACGCGGCTCTTGAATGAACCGGAAGGAACGTTCGTTGCACTGGCCGGATGTAAAGATGCTCGTAACGGCGCGTTCGGAGGCCGGCGAAAAATAATGGAAGTACCACGGGGGGATTACTTGGCACCGGGACAATGTTTCTTCGTCCTCGGTGACCCACTTCCGGCCCGTGGAATTCTAATCGCACGACGGCCAAACGATACCTCGAAACACGAAACGTACGTGCTCCGCTAAGGCGAGGACCAATTTACCTCGGGGACACGACGTCGAAATCGACGATTTTTGCAATGCCGCCGTGTGTTTTCGTTTCTTTTTTTTCCTTGCCGCACGCGTGAAATCGTTTCCGTGAATTGTTCGTCAGAGCCCCGGGCTGAATTGTCGACGTTGTTTCCCGTTAATCTGTTTCCATGCCCTTAATCTGGCGGCTCGTTAACGTTCTAGGCGAGTCGAAATGTTCGGCGAACGAGATCTAGGGAGTTTGATAGGGCGAGGAATGTGGACGATTAAAGAGGGAAACTGCGCCGAATGGAGGACGTTTCTTTTCGCCTCGCTATCGAATTTCATCGTTGCTTTCCGTGGAAAGTGTCGCGATTAAATTCTACGATTAGGCGTGCTATTTATTTTACGGTATTTTCTTAGATTTATCCCTATTTTGCAATGTTTTTTCAATTTTGTTCCTTAGATTTGTTTCACATTTTATAAATTTTCCTAATATTAAAATAGGATTCTCAAATTTTCAAAGCTCCAAGATTGAATCGTATCCAAGGGGTTAATTAAAAATATCTTTAAGAGCGTATTTTCCACCCTTAGAATTCTTATCCAAAGTAACATTTTGTTATTTCCTCGAAGTTGAATCAAACGAATTTGTTTGAGCTACAATTTGCAAAGTGCTCGATTCCATCGCTACCCGCCACCCTCCGAGTCGCGATTGCCGTAGGCGACGAAGGGAATCGCCGAAACGGGGTATCGGGTTGCCCCGTGTCCGTTTCAACGGTCATCATCCTACAAGTTGCGAAAGAGAAACGCTCGACGAAGCGCGATTCCGCTCGGTTCGACGCCGACGTCACGCGTCGCTTCCGAAATAGAACGACAGCAGGACGAGGCGCGGTTCCCCTCTACGCCTCACCCTTCCAGCCCCGTGGTCCTTGTCCGCGGCTGAAAAGAATCTTCGCGGCGAGCGTGTCGCGAACAGAAGAATCGTGTCTCCGTTCGCGTCGCCCGGTCTCTCCGGGAGGCCGATGTTTAACCGCATGCGAGTGCACGAAACGAGCTATTACCATTGCCGGCTCGTTTACACGACTGCCGGCGATTACACGCTAGAATCTTGCTCGGGTACACTGGCTCCGTCCCTCTCCGCGCCTTTGAACACACGCGCGTTTACTCGTACACGCGTACCTCGATTAAGGCGGACACGCGTTGCCTATCGCTTCACGTGAAATAATTACCGTATGCAAAGCGAGCTTGTACAAGGATGATTCTGCTAGATTCCGCTGGGAACGTCGTCAAACGGATCGTTAGAGCGTTGTTCGCCGCGTTGTAGGAGGTACGGCGGTATCGCGGTGTGGGTGGAGGGTTTGGGGATCACTTGCGATATCGAGATTCTGGAATATTTAAGGTATCTAGCATCCCTAGATTCCAAGATCCTTGGGATACCTAGGGGTTTTAAATTTGAGGAGTTTTGTACGGATATCCGGGGTCCCTAGATAGTTTGATATTCTTAGGATACCTAGGGTCCCTGGACACTATGGTCCTTAGACCTTGGGTTTCCTAGAATATTTCTAGTGAATCCTAAATCATCTACCGTTTCTCTAAGATCATCCAAGATACCTCAGACACACGATTCAGCGGCACGTTGTTCGTTGCTTTTCATCCTCGGGGTTAGTTTTCTGTTTCTTGCCTCTCTCGTTGCTCATTCACCGGCAACGAGCAGCGACGAAAGAAATTAATCGCGCCACGAGTCCTTGGCGCTCCTCCTCGGGAGAGCTCGACGTGGGCCGTTCCGATCCTCTTTGTTCGGCCGGGACCGTTCGGTGTTCCCGTATCAGCATGCGTGACGCGTCCTATCCGCGTGTGGGTTCCACGGGCGATGGAATGCACGCGCGCTGCCTCCGCGAGCGGCCCTCGAGCGACCAGTTCGCGGAATATCGATGGACCTCGCCCGGACGCAATTGTCCGCGTTCAACCGATTGTCCTTCGCGATCAAACTGGAATACGGTTCGTCCCTTCTCGGACGACTCTTTCAGGAATCGTGCTCGAAGTGCTTCTTCGAGTTAATTGGGAAAATGTTGAGCTCTGTCATCTCGGAGAAGTCGTTCTTACCCTCTTGGAAGCAGCGCCCGAAGCGTTTGACGTCCCCGGTTCCAGCTCCAGACAACGGGCCCTGGCTCGTCTATTTGGCCGGTCCACCCGAAACTTCCCCCAGGACGATTTATATCCCGAAGTGAAGCGGATTTGCTTCGGTTGCTCGGTTACGAGGCCGGCGAGCTCGCGTTTGCGTGCCAAAAATCTGGCCGGCGACCCTGGGCTCGGTGCAGCCAGCAGCAGGCCAGGCATCATCAAAGCTTGGGCCCGTGTCCGAGCAACGTCTCCTTGGAGCAACCGAAGGGGAGGGGGATCAGAGCGATCCATTGCAAGGCCCTCTCCATTATATCCGAACAATGTAACAAATAACCTCATCAGACTATCTCAGACGCCATTGTGAGGCGTCGTTCAACGTTCGTCGGAGAATGCACCTTTGCCGGCTGTGTTTCTTCTTGCTTCTCTTTTTTTACCCTCGATTCCTTTATTTTTTCTTCTTTTTCCCCCCTTCGGGCTCGAAAGCAACGAGTTAGAGGAGAGTCGGGCTAGAGGTTGCATCAGGAGCTTGGCCAGACTGCGTACGGTTTCATAATTCCCCGCAGATTTGTCAAGTGTCCTTGGCTCGAAAGAAAGAGGTCTGCGATCTTTTCTTTTCTTCTTCTTCTTCTTCTTCTTCTTCGCGGGTCCGACAGGATTTTCTTTCCTCCGTGATTAATCCGAAGGACCGCGGAAAGTCTGGAAATTGGTCGAGCCGTTCGGCTCTCGCTCCCTTTTTACCAGCCACGAGGGCTGTTTAAATTTAACCCGGCCTCGGCTACTCCTTTATTCCTCGTTTTCTCTCCCTTCCGACGGAACAATGGCCACGAAACTCCGACCGCCTCGGAGAGCATCCCTTGGTTCGCGGTTCTGCTGAATTTCCACGAAACTCCCTTCTTCGTTTCGCGCTTCGTCGACCGTGTTTGCGAAGTTGGAACCGGGGGAAGAAGTTTCTCCCCGCGGTTCTTGGAGGATATTTGGACGGGAAGAATTTTCGAGTTAAACGCCTTTAACTCGAGCGTTCGAGGTTCTAGGGATTTTCGTCAAGGTCAACAATCGATTCGTTTCTTCGAAGTGGCGAATTTAACGAAATCTTGAATGAAAATTTATAAAACGAGATATTGAATGGCCGGTGTGCCTCGAAGGAAGGCGATGTTTGGCCAGGAAGAAGCCGAGCCGGCATTTTGGCTCGCCTCCACGAGATACCGTGGCCAGACTAGCCAAGCGGACTAGTCCGCTCGATTCCGCACGCCCACGCTTTGCGAATCCCCGCTTGTACTCGCGCGCCTTCTTATCTGAGTAACAGTTTTTATTTCGAGCCCAAAACCCAGCTGTGGTCTAGCCACGTTCTCTCTTCCTCCCCCACGGGCCCTCGCTTTCCTCGTCCACGGTCTCTCTCTCTCTCTCGCTGGAATTTCGGATAAATCCTTTTTTTTTCATTTTCATTGTTTTTTACGAGACTCATTATGCATCCCGCGTCTCGCTATCCGATCGACTAACAGCGTTTTACAACCGTGTCCTCCTTTTTTTTTTCTCTCCTTTCTTTCTTTTCTTGGTTTTTCAGCTGATTTTAAGGCCGGTCAAATATCATTGGACATCGGTGAATAAAAACGTGGGACATCGAATTCTTTTTGATTTTAGATTTTGCTCTCCGTTATTTATTTGTTATCCGTTTCCCAGCCGTTCCTATCGGATTACACGCGAGTCATTCGTCGTGGGAAATTTTTATGCCCGTGGGAGATTGAATGGGTGTTTGGACAAATTTCGAGAATTTGTTTTCGACCAGAAATTTGGGGGGGATTTGGTTCTTTTGTGATGGAAGTAATTTTATGAGGTGTGTAAATTTGCATTCGTAGATTATTAAATTCCAAATTTGCAAACTAGTAAATTAGCAAAATCCAAAACTGGATCTAAGCAGATTAGTAAAATAATAAATTCGAAATCTGAAGATTAGTGATTCCAAATTTAAAAATTACTAAATCACTAGAAATTGCATCCATCACTTATCCATTTTTATCAATGTATCAATTTGTCTTCTTCTGAACAATGACTTCACTTGAAATCATAGAAAATGAGTCTACGATGTTAATAAAAATGTCATTAGCTATAAGAAAAAAGAGGAATGATCAAAGAATGTATCAATGAGGATGAAGATTCTCCACGGAAGTGTATCCCTCTCTTTCTCTCCTTTCAGGTACAATCGATTCCATGCGATCATCGATAGAAATACACCAGCGTACCCATAGCTGGTTGAGGTTGATTTTCCGTTTCGCCATTGTTTCGTGACGATTCGATGAGATAAGTGTTAATGGCGACACTGGGATAGGTTTTAATATCTCGTTGCGAAACACCCTCGATGACTCTTGGGGACACTTACGCACGATTATTTTCTAATTAAATTTCCATCGATGCTTATCGCGCTCTCTTATTCTTTGAAAAATGTCAGTATCTTTGAACGTGCTTTCGACGCGTGGACATTCATTATGCGCGCGGTTTCTCTTTTTGGCGAACGATACCGCCGGCCAGACATTAGGAGAGGATACAATGAGTTTATTGCATCAATCGTACATTGTCCTGGCTGCTTCTATCGCAACTGTTAGATAACTGTGTCTGAGGCTGCGTTGAGGTAGGTCAGGAGTCAAAAAAACAGTACAGAAATTTGTTCAACTCATTGACTTTTTAAATTACTGAATTTAAATTAGCAAATTTTTAATTGAAAGATAAGTAAATTAGTAAATTTGAAATTTGGAAAAAAGTTAAGGCATTATTAAGAATGAATAATATTAATTGGATCTTTGTTGGGTACAATTATTTTATTTTTCATATATTTCATCAGTTTTGTCATTCGACTTAATTTTAACGCGTATAAACACGGCTGCATAACGAAATGTGGGACAAAGAGTCAGGTCTAGGCTGAGTTATTCAGATTAATTGTCTTTTAACGTTGTCCGGGCAGAAATGGCCGGTAGCAACGGGACAATGCCAGTCACGGTGTCAGTCTGCTCTTCCACGGTTTCATCAATCGTTTATTTTCATTCGTATCTGTCGTATTTATTGAGGAAGAGCATCGATAAATAGTGATCGCGATTTCAGATCATTTCTATCGACTCTTCAAATTCAATTCCTTCATTTTGTAAATAGAAATTCCCAATTCCTTCAAAATTTCATTAATAAATTTCCAAATTCCTCAAAATATATTTCTAAATTCATCAGTTCTCAAAAATATAGTACTTGAAAACTCCTACTTCCCCAAAAACACATTTCCAAATTCCCCAATTCCCAAACTCCTAAAATTACAATATATGCCAAATAACTTCACTTCCCCAAAACTTGTCTTCAATTTTGACCGAAAACGTCTCGTGATTGCTCGAGTCCCATCGCTATCGAGGCTAAACACGATCCGCCGATTAGACTCGACGGTGTCTGGTGAGCGTGGCTCAATATTTATCGTCTTCGGGTCAGTCTTTTGACCCCCACGGTCGCTGTTTGTCCTGGCTTCTTTTCCCCGGGGAACGTTCGAGAACAATTGAAAAGGCGTCCACCGACACGCGCGTGCTGCCTTCGAACATCGAATAATCGATTTCGGTCCATTCGACGCACAACTTTCGAAGGGTGAAAGTGGTTTCGGGTCGGAGGTATCAGGTTGGAACGATGTTAAGGCTGTCTCGTGGACTTTATCAAAGCCGGTTGTTCGCCGAGGAAAAATCTCTAGAAAAAAGAAAAAGAAGCGTTATCGTTAACATAATTTATCAAGTAATAACAATTTTACAGTTGGTTGAGCTCCGTTCGAGCCGCGGTTTCGACGCGTGAAACGATTGGGAATTTGTTATTCGCTAATGGATAATGCTACGTTGTAAAGTGGTTGTTTCAACAAAGAACCAACCGGTTTCTGTTAAGAATATCAAGGAAGCTTTTACACCATTATTTTCGGTGAACTTTAAACTTTATATCGATGTACCTTGAGTACCATTTCGTTCGACTTTTATGTCATGAAATTTAGTTAGAATTCGTAGGTTCCAAAATTAATTACCATTTGCTGTATCAGTCGTTACAATTAACGATCACTCATTTTGTGTTTAGAATTTTAACAAAAGCTTTATGTAGTCTTTTTTGGCAAACTTTAAGCTTCAATTTGATATATTACAAATAATATTTGCACAAACTTTTATGTCATGAAATTTTGATTGAAAATCGGAAATAAATTCGAAATTAGTGCAAATCACTGTGTGCGTCAATTTTCCGATGATGAAGCTTAATTCGATGCGGATTATGAAATTAGGATAGCAGAGCGTGCAACCGGCTCGAGGAACTCGAGTCCGCCTCGAAACGCGGAAGTATATCGCGACGATTGCGCAATTATCCCCGAATATCCGACACCGTTCGCGTATAATTTAGCGAAATCGAAGAGAAAGAGTGAGAGAAAGAGGGAGAGAGAGAGACAGAAAGGATGTGTAACGGTTGCGCTCGAATTGCAAATGCTGATTTTTGACATTCCTCTGCGGTGGACACGTCTGACCCACTTTTTGACCCGCTACGCCATCGATACATCCGAGTTTCTTAGCCTCTCCTCCTCGAACGGGCCAGAAATTTATTGCCCTCCTCGTGCCGATGTTTAGATAATAACGATGCCCGATATCAAAACAGGATAAATTATTCTGACTAATTTTCAAGTTCACGCTTCGCAAAAGGACAGAGCACTTTTGATCTGTCTATTTCAAATAAAATAAATAATAATTCTAGAAACATACACTTCGAAACAATACTAATTAAAATTTTATTCATCGATTCTCAATCACTAATCCATATTGGAAAGCTGATTAAGGCTTCCAGTAGACAAATTATCAAAAATAAATTGAGCCTAATTGAGGTAATTGTCATTTAATTTAGAAATTAACCCCAGTGAGGGTCATCCCCAGAAAGATCCCCCCAAGTACCACCCCAAACCAGGTCACAGACGTTAATCATTTCGACTACAGCACGATCTCGAAAAAAACATCTTGAAACCGTGTTCCAATGATATTTGAAGAATCCATAAAACCAGAAACATCGTGCACCATCGACGAACCAAGAAGAGAGGCAGAGGCTGCAGACGCAAGGGTGGGTGGCGCGGAAGTTCTTCCAGGTCGTCGGTTCCTGGTGGCATCATACGGACTAGGAAGAAACCGCCCCTGATATATTGCGAACACCCGCCACCCGGAGCCACGAGGCCGAAGGAGGAAGGCTTGGATGACGGCGGTAGCAGTTATAAAGATTTGTAGGGACAGGTTCCCGACTACCTACGAGCAGCTGTTGCGTCCTAGCCACGAGGAGATCGCAGTAGATCTTCCGAGGACGAGCGACGAGGAAGAGGACGCTCGTCCTCGTCGCTTGCTTGTTCACCGGTACACCTACACCTACGGCACGACTGACTGCCTTCGCTACCCACCAACCTACCTACCTACGTGATCCTGCCCGGTTAACACACTGCCACACTAACAACCGCCATTCTGCCTCGTAACGGTACATCAGTCTGCTCCTATGCCGCGGTCCTTTCGTGTCGTTGCGCGATCAACGGCCACGAAAATCCTGGATCCCCGGATCCGAGCTTTGCTCCAGGCGGCGGAGCGGGATGCTTCGAGGAGGGAAGTCGCGAGGTTTGAATGGGGGAGGAAATTTTGGGGGGTGGAGGATCTGCGCTTTGCTGGGGGATAATTGATGGGGAAGTTTTAAGGTAGGAGTTTGGTATAATTTGGTAAAGGTTCTTGGAATTTTGCTGAATTTTGGGGTGGGATGTTGGAAATTTGCGGTCTGGAGTTTTGGGAAATTTGAGTGTGGGATTTGTGACGTAGGAATTTGGGAAATTGCAAGGTTAATACTTTGGAAAATCTGACCACAGAATTTTGATAAATTTTAACCTAAAATGTGGGAAGATTTCAAGGTAAAATTTCGATAAATTTAACAGAGTAATGGGTTGGAAAATTTGAATAAGAATAGAATGTTGGATCGATCGATTGCAGAAGTTAAGAAGTGCAGAGAAGAAATGCGTTTTCTCTTATTTTCTTTTACCTGGAAGTCACTTTTTCTTTCTATTCGTGCTTTCACTGCTCTTCTACCGTTTACCCGTTTTACTTTCCTGTCCCGTTCTACTATTTCACTTATTTCACTTTTCTTTCTTATCCTCTGTTTACTCTCTCTTTCCTTCTGTACTTTCTTTCTGTTACCTTCTGTACAATGTCTTACTCTTCACATTTTTCAACGTATTATATGTTTCTCTTCTTTTTTATTATACTTCAAACTTTGTTCATTCTATGTTCAATCCTTCTTCTTTGCACTTTGAGTTTGTTTTGCAATTCTGTACTTCGTCTTCGCGTCTTCCTGTTTGCGTATGCAGAAGTGTGTCAACGAACCGACGGAATGACGTGACGTATTGCATTGAAATTTTTCATGATTCTGGGGAGATACTTTTTAAAATTCTTATGATGGGATTTTCCAATGTTCGGTGTTATACTTTTCAAGATTTTGGGTGGAAATTTTCCTATACCCAGCGTTGTAATTTCCAGGATTCTGGGTTGAAATTTCCCAATTTCCCAACGTCGAAATTTTCCAGTATCCAGCGTTGTAATTTCCAGTACCCGCCATCAAAGTTTTCCACCACCCAGCCCTGAAAACTTCCAATCCCCGATCTTGTAATTCCCAAGACGCAGCCATGAAATTTTCCCAGATACCACAACAATTTCCCCCCGGGAACATCCCTCCCCCAATTAGACTCTTCTTTTCGAGCAAATCAGAGAAAAATGAGAGGGAAACCGCAGGGGGGAGAGCCAGGAAGAAGGACGGAACGGAGACGATTCACCCGTTTCGATAGAAGCTGTACGCGCGAGCGAATCGATGCACACAGGCTGTGTCGTGCGTGTTCCCGCGTGTGCGTGCCGCGAGTACTTTCACACGGAGGTGAACAACACGCGCCGGTATCCAGGCCAGGGGTGGCCAACCACTCCTGTTCCAACCGAGCACATACGTGTCGTATACAGACACTGTCTCACGTTTCAGCCTTTTTTATTTCTCCTCGCGATGCGCCTACCTTCTTCTCGAAACGATGCAACTGCTAGGATTAAACATTTCGCAGCTGCAACTGCAACTTATGACCCACAACTTCGAGGCTGTGCCGTTTGCTGTTCGAAGCCGGCTCGTTTTGATCCTGTGGGAAGTCTTGCGCTTTGGGACGGTTCAAGGGTCAACAATGGGTGCCTTTATCCTCCGCAACTGGAATTTTTTATGTTCTCCAAAAATAGGGGTTCAAACCATTATTTATACATGCATGGCATTTAAATTTCTGTAGCAATTTATTATCCATATTATTAGGTGTTTTATTTATTTTTTTTTTAAATTGTAGGTGTTTTGTAATTAGTCACTTTGTGGATGTAACGCGGTGATTATTTGAAGTAGTATTGTTTTATTAAAACAGAATACAGCTTAGTCGAGACACGGTAGAGTTGTCGCGTTGAAAACGCGTTCAGGGTTCCTGGGGATCAGCTTCGCGGTAACCTTCCTTCCTTGGCGAACGTGTACAGGCTGTGCCTATTGGATGTTCCTCGTATGGAACCGTTCCATACGTCGAATCGAGACTTCGCATCGATCGTGTCGTCGAGATTGTTGCGATTCTTCGTCCAGTGATTGAGATCGTTAAAGACATTCTGAGATATGAATCACTTCGGAAGGGATGCATTTTTAATAAGAAGGGTCGATAGTTTGATCCCTGTTAGTTTGTTTCAGGATGCAAATTTGTTGACAATGTTGCGTTTTCTTGCGTTTATTATAAATTTTTGTAATTTTGGTAACTCTAATAGCCCTGACAACTTTATTAATTTCGATAATTTTAATGATTCTATATAAAGCCCATCTAACAAGGAACTTTCCTCTCCTAAAGGGGATTTATCGACGTTGATCCATTAACAAAGCTCGTCGTAGAGAATGCACAGACAAAGAACACATAAGATATCATTCTTGACTTTGCAAACACTCGCAGTACCATTACACTTTGAATCAATAGATCAATTTTTTCTTTAATCACAATCTCTCGAAAAAATGAATGTGCATCTAATAAAATTGTACCAGACTCTCGTACTTACGAAATTATTTACAATTATCATGAACGCTTAAGAAACGCAACTTCTTAGGATGGATACTCCAGTTGAATTGGAATTTTTTCAAAATCCACCAACCATGACGTGTTCCTTTTTTTATTGGGAACACAATGAACGGTTTATTCGCCGGCTCGACTTTCCTTCGTGGCAAATATTGAAGCTGTTCGCGAAGATAAGACTTTTGCAGACTGGCGAGCATGCCTAGCGGACAAAACGTTGCCGTGCAAACGCACTCTAACGTATATGTATACATATTTTTTCTTCTGTCTATCTCGACGTTCGCGTAAGCTGAATCTACGCGAACGAACAAATTGAAGAAACTGGAACAACCATGAAAGATACATTCATAGTCTGAAAATAAAAATCTATTCAGAGGTTCAATCGTTGGATCTTTATTATAAATTCTGAAATTGGATCGATCTGACCCAATGTCAAGCGAGAAATTAATTCAAATACGTGCGGAAAGGGTTAAATAGGAAACGTTTGGTGCGATTCGAGGGAATCAGATGTTTCAACCCGTTCTTGAAATTCGGTGTCTGTTAAAAGTTGAGTAACTCGGCCGCATAAAGCATGTCTGGCTAACACGGAAGTCGGTCCCAATTACGTTGATCTCGGGAGAATTCGAGGCAGAATTACACGAAACAGCTGTCGAGCCGGTGGATGACTGATGCGCTCTGTTCCATGTAACGTTACCGTTGACGAATGCAGCCAATAAGTGGAACAGGGTGCATCCGGGATAATTAGGATCGACGAAATTAATATCGACGATGAATAAACCCATCACCACCCACGCCCTACAAATTATCGAGGCGTCTAGCCTTCCCTCAGAGTTTCTCTAATTTCGAGGATAAAACTTTGTTCGTCCACGATGGTTCATTTTGTCATAAATACCCCGCCTGTGCCATAAATTAATATTAATGACAGATAAATCTTCTGCTAACCATGTTCCTCGGATTAAGGGTGGTTCGTGTTTCTCTTGGAACTTTTCCTTGGAATTTCTATAATTTAAAAAAAAATTTTGCTAAGTTTGTGATGGATACCCTGTCCGTGCCATAAATTATTATTAATGACAGATAAATCTTTCGCTAACCACGTTCTGTAGGTTAAAGATGGGTCGAGTTTCTCTTGGAATTCTTTTCTCAAAGAAGCTTTTTAGCCAAAATTTATCGCATTAAAAATGAATTTATCGAATATAGAAAATATAAATCTGTAAATAGTGAAATTGAAATGTTAATGAAAAATGTTGAAACGCATCCCTCGACGAATTAGCAAATAATTCAGATATTCCTGCAGGTTTGCACGATTTTAAATAAAAACTTTGCTCACGTTCGAGGCATTGCGAGAGGTTGCTAATTTTGTCGCCAGTGTAGCACGGTTACGTTGTCATAAGTACACTATCTACGCCATAAATTAACACAGAGAACCGTGTTGTAACGTTGAATTACGTAGGCGTGAAGATGCACTTCTTGGATGTACGGTTTCTCAGAAGACGGCTCTTTCTGGTAACACGGTTGAAGATCATTCGATAGAACAATGACAAACTTTTACACCAACTAAAGCATATGGGTCATCGTAAAATCCTTAACAACAATTATTTATCAATAAATCGTGGTACCATTTAACACCCATTATTTCTAAAATAATATAAATCGGGGATGAATCGTTGCAACCCCATAATCGCAGCCTGCTTTGCTACTGAAATTGAACAAAATTCAAGATTAACAAAATATAACATTAAATTTTAATCAAATTTATTTACCTTGAATTTTTGTATTGACTGGTCGTGAAACGAATTTGATACGAAAATATTTGATAAAATTGACCAAACCAAAGGGTTAATTCGGGTGAACGATAAGAATTTGTTAATGGGATGCGTTTGCGATCCAACTGTCCTAATGTCGTGGCCGGTGTGCAACAAAAGTTGAATCGATTTAGCGTATCAAGGGGACGCGACATACCGTCTCTGAGAGTCGTAGCCTACGGCGCTTGAAAGGCCGCGAATAAAATTCCGACCGCGAAGAAAAGTGGGACGCACTCGAGTGCATTCAGCGTGCATGTGTGCGAGATAGTCGGCGAACGGTCAGCCGCAGAAATTGCACATTTGCATCTTTGAACAACCAATACGTCACCGCGAGGAGTCGCGTAATTGCTTCGGCTTATCGAAATTTTATCGATTAATGGACGGCGTGGGGGTCGCTCGTAAAAATCCTTGTTTGCTCGCCGAAATTTTATCTCGGAATCGATTCCAAGAACGATGGGTTGTTTACGGACACGGGGTTCGAGGCAAAAATAATTGTTTGTTTGGACAAGTTTTGGTAAAGGACTGACAATGTTTGGTAGGCCAGTTGCAAAGATAATTAATTGTTCGGGGAAATGTTAGCGAAATAATCGGCAACGTTTGGGGGGTTAATTGCAAAAATAATATACGAGAATTAATTATTTATTCAACGAAATTTGAACAAAGCTGCAGCATCGCTTGATCGTCAAAATTTTCCTTGGCGGCTGAACGTTAATGCATTTACACCCTTATTAAAATCTCACCCGAGGGTTAATTTCGAAAAAACAACTGCCTGCTTATCGAACTTTCATCCAGGGGTTAATTATAAAAAAAACAGGCGATCGTTCTCGGATCAAAGTTTTACTCGACGGTTAATTGCGAACAGGGTCGTTTATTTATTAAAATTTCACCCGTGGGTTGATTGCAAAAAAGCAGCTGCCTGCTTATCGAAATTTCACCGACTAAATAAGGTTATTAGAGGGGTTGTTGACAAAAACAATTCTTCGTTTATCAAATATTTTCCTCAAATTAACACCCAGCCTATTAAAACTTCACCTGGACGGTTAATTGCAAAATAAATCGTCTGTTTGTTGAAATTTTAACCAAGTGGTTATCAAAATTTCACTGTTGATTGCAAAAATTCGTTCAGTCACGCGATAGAGGGGGGCAGGGGGCACGATTAGATAACGAGTATGGCGTTGTTTGTGCAGGTGTGAAGCACGATACAAACGATACGATTTTAAATCGACGAGTTTTGTCAATGAACGCTCCTTTCAGTGCGGAGTCGCAAATAAAATGGCAGGTGTTTCGTATGCAAAACCGCTAGGCAAAATGTTTATTTATTGTTGATAAAGTATCACACAATCGATACTATTTTTTTATCCCGTTAATTGAATCAATGAAACGGAAATGAAATTTGAATTTCTCAAATTCTGATGGAGGATTGATACAATTTCAACATTTTTTCAAATAACAATAGAATAGAAGGAGTAGATTATATTTTCAATTATTTGTTTAACTAGACAACGGAATAATAAATACACTTCCGGTACCTAAAACGCTAACAAAATTAAATGATTAATTTCCTCTGCAATCGCGATAAACAATATATTGTTCCGAATAAACAACCTCCGGGCACAAGCCTCGTCGAGTTTTGTTTTAAATGAAATAATTACTTCCCTGATCAAAAATTGATAATCAAATTCAATGTAAAATAGCTTCGATCGATACGGCGCTCGAGGTTCGTCCAAAGGGCGAATAACGAGAATTTTAATCAGAATATTGTTTAAAATTATTGTCGTATAATGTTTCGAGAAAGCTGGAAACGAATGAGATCATCGTCGAGTTGGGATCGTCCAAGAACCAGTGTCCAAGGTGAATTTTCTAAGCGTCTCTGTGTGCTTGTTCTTTAACCTGGTGTGTAATTAAAAAAAAAGAGGGAGAGAGAGAGAGAGGAGAGAGAAAAAAAAGGAACGCCAACGCCCCGGCAAATCAATAATCCAACATTTCCATAACGGAATGGCTTGTCTCATTAGACAGTCAGATTCGAGTCGCAACACGCGTCACATTTATTATATGAATTGTATGGACGGATTGACTGATGTGTCGCGTCGAAACGTAAATTAATGTTAAATCAATTATCCTAATTAAATCCCAATTAAATCCTTTGTCGACTTCGCTGAAAATCTCGGCCCCGGCCTGTACAGGATAAATTCGATTAATCTATGAATAATAAAACGGGGTTAACGGCGACCCCAGACGATTTGTCGCGTACATTTTATCGACGAAATTATTATTTCGAGAATTGTGTTTAAAGGAATTGCAGGAAATTCGGAGATTTCAATTGTCGAGGGGGTAATAATTATTTTTGCAATTAATCTCATGCATTACTGTTTCTTTGTTAAAATTTCTCCAGGTAAATCATTATTTTTGTTAACAATCCCCATATAAAATATTACTAAATTACCCATTTGTTTAACAATTAACTCCATGAGAAAATTGGGAATATTTTATTAGGTATTTCTAACAAATGTCATGACATTGACATGAAAATGACAAAATTGCAAATTTGTGTAAATTAAATTTACTCATTTTTATTACCTACTCTTCGAACAATATTCCATATGAATAATCTTTCGAAAAGAATTATTTAAAAATCCGATTGACCTATGCACGACTTATGCATATATAGGTCGAGACGGAATAGTAAGGATGGAAAAAAGGGGCAAAAATCGAGAGAAAAAAAAATGGATCAGCCGGTTTGGCATTCCATTTCGATTACCTTGGCACAGATCCTTTCTTCGGAATCGCTGGCCACACTGTCGTATCGCATTAAAATTTACCTCGTGCGCGAACTCGGTTATGCATAAATAAAAGGCACGATGCATTCTTTAAGGTCAGTAACTCGTCGATCCCGTCTAATGCACCCAATGGCCCTGTTCAGCCTTGTAAATACAAAAAAATCATTCTTTTTCATCCTGATCGATCTAAAAGTATACGAGATTTCCTACTGTTTTACACCAGACTAATTAGTACCCGAGTGTCTCCTTCCTTTTTCACGAAGCTGATATTTCGAAAAACAATACTTTTTGCTATTCATAGTTCAATATATCTCCTAAGACTTAAAATATGGAAATTAAATTTTATTATTATAAATATTTGTAACTCTTTTTTCCCAAAATAGGGCTTTCAAATATTTTTGATTTTTCACACTTCCAGCCACTCCATCGCTCTAAACACGAATTTATACAATCCTCTTCTCCATTTCTTGGAAATCAAGTTAGGTCGGCATATCCGCATCGATAAAAACGCGTACGCAACAGCGATTGATAATTAGATGTCGCGAAGGTTGCAACGAAGAGGCCGGCGTATCCGAAATTTCTGCGAAGGGTGGGCGAGGTCGTTGCACCCGACGAATTCGAGAGATCCAAAGGGGGAGAGTTCTCCCGGCTCAGGTCGCCGGAGAAGGGTGATCGAGGGGAGGGTGGGTTAGGCAGAGAGGTTGATGGCCGGGTTTACTTCCTAGTCTGGTTGCTTGTATCGACCGGATAGCGTCCCGACAGTCTATAGCCACCTTGTTGTCCGACTCGGCCCTCGGGACGTGATCTAGTCTACCTCTACCCCTCCTGCCCGCCCCCCTTCCTCGATGGATGGGGGATCTGGACCGTCTCCCATAGGAGACCCCTAGGTCAGTGTTTCGAACTGCGTTCGAAGACGTTCAAGTGGTCGAGCGTTTTAATCGTTTTTTTGGTTTTCGAGAATTTTGGTACAGCTTTTGGCGTTTTTAAGTTATTTTGGGCGTTCGAGAATTTTGGTAAGCCTTCTAAGGACATTAGAATACTTAGGTACTTCAATAATTTTAAGTATAATTCTTGAATTTCCGGAATTTCGATGCAACACACAGTATTCCACGTCAAGATTAAAAAACCCTCCATCCTCAAAGGTTCAGTTCGATCCAAAGAATGCGAAAACTGTGTTAACCGAAAGGCAGGCTCGTCTTTCACAGGGGAACCAGCCTGTGTGTCTCGTATCAGAAACGGTTTTTAAATAATAACGATAATAACAACGATGAAGAGCGTAGGATTGGCGGTTCGGGAAGATGAGGATGAATCGACTGTGCAACCGGTCGAACAGAATTTCGGCAAACCTTTTTTCAGCAAGGCCTAACCAAATTATTGCGGTCATCCGGTAAGGCTGCCTTCTTTTCCTTCCTTCTTTTTTTTTTCTGGTAAATTACCGTGTTTGCCGGTAATGTTGCACGCTGTTCTGGGCATGTTATTAGCGATACGGGGGCCTCGTGGGTCGTTTTTGGACGCACGTTCTCACGCGAGCTTACGGTAGACGTCACGAGAGAGAGAGTACGCGTTTGTTCGAGAAATCGTGTTTCCGGTTGATATATCCTGCAAATTGAAATCCTCATCTTTCTTCGGGTACAAAGGTGTGCCCGTTGTTATTCACCCGGTAACTGTAATTGAAACGGGGCCCTCCTTAAAAATTGCACGGTTCTGTTGTATAACATTACCCGGTATCGTGTTTTCTTTTTTTTATATATCGATTCGTGTCGTATTTTATCCGTAAATTTATCATTCATTTTTCCCTCTTTTCGAGAAGAAAGTTAAACGCTCGCCCGTTACTTTCGCGCTCTATTAAAAAGCAGACGGATTTATGTAAGTTTCTGCATACAGGGTGTCCTGTTACCGACAGTACAATTGCCAAGGGGGTCGAAATGACTCGTTCCACATTTACAAAATTGATCAATTTTGCATTTCGTTTTCTATTTTATTTAAGCATAAAATATTTTGAATCGTACGGAACGCGGTGCGTTGAAAGAAAGATAAAACCACCTTCGACGACTTCCTGTATCACGATCGAAAGATCGAAAATTTTCTATGCTCTGTCGTGGAAAGAAAACAAGACGGTTTAGCCGGTTCGTTTGCCGCGTTTCTTACGTAATTTAGCTCGTTGCACCGAGAGAGGTAAACGTGAGAAACATCGAGAGGCGTTTCGTAACGAGTTTAACCTCTAATAAGCCGCGAATTTCGCCCGCGACAAGAAATCACCGTCTCTCCCCCCTTTTACACGGCCACGAGACTATCTCGTGCCACGTTGCGAGATACTTTAATTCGATCGTGAACATTTCTCGCCGATCGAGATCCGGAAACTTGGACACGTTTAGAGTGTGTTCGGTCGGTGTGATTTAGTATACGATCGTTTAATTGCTGGGGTATTAATCGACATTAGACTTTGAGTTATCGAGCATCGCGATCGATATGATTTAATTGGAAAAAGTGATGAGCGATTTATGTGCAGTCGATCGAGAGAAATAATTCTTGAATGTGGTATTCAAATATTTTATTCAATCTTTAAGAAACTTTGAAATTTCTTTATTTGGTAATTTATTAATTAAATTAAATGAATAGCAAAAGTAATATCCCGTTCTCTGTCATGGAAATCCTCGATGATTCACAAACCTTGAATCAGAGAATCATAAACGTCTTTGATTTTCGTGTATTGATTTATTGAGCAATCGGTGTATCGTATAATTGAATCAAGCTTAATGTAGCTGTAATGAGAATTGCATATGCATCGTAGACAGTATCGTTAACTTGATATCGTGTTTTAATTTACATGCGCCTTGATAATATTACCCGTCACGATATCGATGCTATTACTACATAAATTTAATTACTTATTGACATTTATATGATGAGCACACTCATTTTTCCTTATTATCTTATCGATTTCTGTTATTCGTCCAATAAGCAAATATACCATTTTTAATTACTCCTCCTTAAAAAGGACGAAGAAGAAATTTAATAATCAGAGGTATAAATAGTTATAAAACAATTTTGTTAAATATAGAAATTGCGAAGTTTATCATTCACAGATTACCAAGCGTAGAAATCACAAGATTTACATTGTACAAATTGTTGAAATTGAATTGAACAGTAGGTGGAATAAATTTCTTTGACAATGTTATCAAGTATAAGGTTGAACTTTGCATCACAGCATCAAATTGGTATCTAAATTATGCAACTAAGTCAACTAGTTTCTGTACAATTTTACATTCAATATATGTATGTATTAATGTATACTGTCAAACGTTGCAGTAGATTTCATTCTCATTGAAATTGTAATTTCTCGTTGAGATAATGTTGACGGGCTCGCAGAAATCTCCATTTCAGCATCGAAAATGTCTTCTTTCCGACGAAAAAAGTCGAATTATAATAAATTCATAGAAAATCTTTTAGTTAATTTTCTTCAAAATAAATATTTCAAATTAACCCTACTTTTGGAACTTCAAACAATTTTTTTAGAAAGTACAGAAATATTATATTTTTCGAAGCTGAGAATTGAAAAAATAATATTCGAATAATTTTTGCATTATTTTTCTGAAGAAATTCGTTCGAGAAATGTTTTCGATATCCATTTTTGAACTCGCAAGGATAATATCGAGCGTGGTATTTAATGAATTATGAATTTCAAAGTGCCTTTTAGCCGAGGAATGCGAATCTCGTTCGGTTCGTTGATTTCGATAGAACGAAATACGTATCTTGATTATTAGTTAGAAGTTTCTTGTACAAATTGTTGAACCAGCTAATCCGTTGCCGTTTGTTTGATATACGCTTGATACACTCAATGGAATTTCGATATCTATTCATCTTTTCAGTCCTGTTTTACGTACACGCTTTATCCACCCTTATTTGCGTAATCGTCGCGTTACGTAAATTATAATTACACGGAAGATTTATTGTTTCGTTCGTAACCCTTTAACCCAGATCTTTCGTCTTAAATACCAGTGGATATAATGTTTAGAAATTCCAAATTTCACAACAGGCAATTTTAAATAATTCTAAACTCATTTTAAATTTATTAAATATTGAATAATTCTAATTCTATTATTTTTGCACTTAGGAATTACAAATAACAGCCCTCCAAAACTTCCAAATTCTACATTCAAAACCACCCCATTACTATTACCATCCTCCTTATTCGATACCCAATTAGAAACAAAACAACACTCCTCCACCCTCTCCCAAAACTACCAAACATCCCTCCTAAAATCCCTCCACCCACAATTCATCGAAAACCCATAGAACACAGCAAAGATTGCAAATTTCTTATTTAAAATCTGTTCGCCTTCGGGACCATCCGAATCCAAGGAAAGCGGGATTTTAAACAGTCGGTGGAGAATAAGCACGTTGGCGGGAGGGAGGAGGGGGGGGGGGGACGAAGGGTGGACGGATCGATGAAGGGTGTCCCGGGTTGAGGACATCTGGCAGGGTTGAGAGCTGCTGGTTGGTCGGAGAGGGGTTGGCGGACGAGGTGTAGGGTATGGGATGAGGGTCGGTAGCCGGACGTAGAGGGAAGAGGAAGAAAAGGGAGGAGGAGTAGGAGGAGGTAGCAGACGAGGGATGGCGGCGGTTGTCAGGTGGAGGAGGGGTCGAATGGTGGCGGAGAGAAAGGTCGACGAACCCGGGGTCGATATCCGCGCCGCGACCGACCAAGCCAACATCCACCCCAGACTCTCCCTGCCTCCGCCAGCTGATCTACCTGATCTCCCCGATTAAATTGCGCGGCCAGGGGGCGAGCTGTACGCTTTTTCTTTCCGGCTAGCCGCGTCCTTGCCCGTGCTAAATCGAGCCACGTGTTACGGGCTGACATTTTCGTGCGTTACCTTCCCCCATACCGACCCCCTTACTTTTCATCTATCCCGCTCTTTTTCTCTCAACTTTATTTCCATCTGCTTCGTAGGTACTACGTATTATTAACAGAGGACTCTTTTACTTAAATACAAATATTCTAACTCGTGTTTCATCCCTTATTTTCAATTTGGAAGAATCGAAGTAAAAAATCGACTTGATTTCTTACCTAGGTTTTAAGCTACAACCATAAATGGAGCGAAATATTTAACCAATTTTGTATTAAAAATGAAAATCTCGAGAGGGGTTACAAGATAGCAGGTGTTTGTTCAAAAATTCAGAATTTGCCAATAATTAAAACAGCACGATTATGATCATTTCTGTGCCATAATAGTCGAAATTTCTATGATCTCGGAGACGGACGATCGAGAAAGAAAAATACAGTTAGGCCAGTGAGCGGGTCAGCCCGGTCGGCGATATTTATCCCTGGATCGTTCGAAAGAGATCGAGGTGTACCGGTAGTCGTGGAGGCCGGCACCGACGTCTGATATCAGCATCCGCGGGGCCGTTTGAATAGAGGCCAGCCGTGTATATTTTCTGTACACGCGTGTCGGGACGCGTTTTTACGTTACGTAGGACGGGAGGTATGTGAGGCAGGCCGGCTCTCTCGCCAGCCAACCAGATAGATAGATAGCGTGCCCAGGGAGATTGTATCTGCGAGTTCAGAGACCCCTTTGCTTACGACTGTGTGTACGTGTTCGCATTGTAAACGTGTACCCGCGTGTACGTGTGCGGATTTCTTGCGCCACAGCTAAGCGTGCACACAAACGGGGCAATAGCACGTTCGCCACCAGTGATAAGGCTCTATCGGCGGCCAATAACGGACCCTCGATTCCCGTACCGCACAATGCGACCATTGTGGAATAATTGGCTCCACGGACGAGCCTGCTTTCCCAGATATTTCGTCAAAGCGCGCGAGGACGCACGAGGACGATCGAACGGCCTCGTACGGGCGGTAGGTCCGGGTGCTGTTGGAAGGTTTTTTATTTTGGGGAGAGTCTAAGGGAGACACTTGAACATTTCAGCAATAGTTCAGGATTGATTTGTAAATTGAAGGGTTCTGTTTGATTTTCTATTGATTTTCAACACTATTTATAGTTCTCCTTTCTTGTCATTTTGCTAATTATTTAATTACAGAAAATTATTCATCGAAGTTCTCGAATAAATTATTTTACGATGAATTTATTAAAAAAAAGAAATGATCAAGATGAAAGATATCGGGGCAAAGTTTCTTTCGACTAGTTGGGTTATAGTGGACGAGAGGTGAGCAGTTGAATTAACGATAAATCAGAGTGAATTGAACCGATGGGAATTATTTATGACCAACCAGGATCGGACACACAACGGGCTTCTTTGAGCTGTGTTTCTCGTATGGTGCACCATAAATACGATCGCCGTGAAGAATAGGGACGGCCGTAAAATTGAAACGGTCTCGAAGCCACGATTCCTCTTCTCGTTATGGCTATAATATAGTATCTATTAGCGCAGAAAGCTCGTGTGGTCTTGTTTGAGTCGTTGACACCGGATCTTGAACAGTCCGCACCGGATTCAGCTTCTCTAGAACTTTAATCCTAACAATACAACATCCTCTTACGCTCCATAAATTAATTATAAAATATTTAATCAAAGTATCTAACTCTAAATTTCATATGTTTTTTGAAAAATCTATAGTTTAGGAGATATTTTGAGTTTTAGATGGGTTATTGCTAAAAAGGGGTAGAGAAACCAAGGGTAGAACGGACCCCTTTGTCACGATTTAAACGTGGTTCGTGGGTTCCTTGGAGCAAGTCGTTTGAAAATCGTCGAAGGGGTCGTATGTGCACTGGCCAGTTAAAATGTGGGGCAGTGCTGCGATTCGTTCTTTGTTGGTGTTTCTTTCCGTCGAAACTGGGCGAACATCTCTCGACCTCAATTTTCAATCGCGTTTGAAAACTTTTGTGTTAGGAATATTGATGAGAACTTTATACGGTAATTTTTTTCGTACTTTTAACTTTAAATTGACGCGCCATAAGTGCCATTTTAAGACACTTTTATGTCATGAAATTCTCATCAAACATCATACGTCTTGAGATTGGTCATTGTTCGCTATATCTAGTCATCCTCCATTTTATATTTGAAATATCGAAGAAACCTTTATATGACAATTTTTATCAAATTTTAAGCTTTAAATCGATGTATCAGAAGTGCCATTTTAAAATATCTTTATATCATAAAATTCGTATCAAACTTTATACGTCTTGAAATTGGCTATTGTTTGCTATATCTAGACACCCTCGTTTTTGTATTCGGAATATTAATCAAATTTTCATGTGACAATTTTTGTTGAATTCCAAGCTTTAAATTGATGTGCCATAAGTGCCATTTCAAGATAATTTTATGTCATGAAATTTTTATCAAACTTCATACATTCTGAAATTGGTCATTGTTCGGTATATTTAGTGACCCTCCATTTTGTGTTTGGAATATCGATGAAACCTTCATGTGACAATTTTTGTTAGATTCTGGGCTTTAAATTGACGTGCCATAAGTGCCATTTCGAGACACTTTTATGTCATGAAATTCTTATCAAACTTCATACATCTCAAAACTAGCCATAATTTGCTATATCTAATCATCCTCCATTTTCCATTAAGAAGATTATCAAAACTCCTACATAATATTATTCTGCAAACCTTAATCTTCAAATATATGTGCCACAAGTGCCACTCGACAAAACTTTTCTGCCATCAAACTCAGTTCGACCCACAACGTCCCACGTTTTCACCTGGAACGAACGAATAAATCGAGAAAGGATCGTCGTCCGTGTCCAGGAGAGAAAATAACCGATCACGGTGTGCCGGTGTGCGGGGCCGTGTTCGCGAAGAAAACGCCACTCTCTCGCGGGTCCCCTGTTTCCCAAGGAACGAGGTGAAAGAAACGCTCGGATCCGCTCTCCGGCGTTTATCGAGGGGGGCAACCGCGAAAACAACGGGAAAGTGCATTGAACCCGATCGGCGACACGGCCGGTTTCGTGATAACTGTCAATGAGTCACCGTGACAGGGGGGGCCGGCTCGTTGTTGCGGCCTGTCTCTGAAACGACGGGCCGTTTGACCGTACACGCTCCGCGGCTATTGGGAAACTCTCGCGGGGCATCGACATCGTTTCCGTCCGCGTAATCACGTGCGCCGGTGAACAAGGATAATTTGTGTCGAACGCGTGACCGGTGCCTCGGCCACGAGATTTATTCGATCCGTGGACGATCCCGTGCACGAGCCTGCCTCGGCTTCTCGATCTTTATCTGAATCCGCTGGCCAATCTCTCCGAGGAGAGAGCCAGACCTCGACTCTCCTACCCTGAATGGAAGAATTTCACGAGTCTCGTTCCGCACTATCCCCGATTATCGAAATTCTTCCGTTTTATCGCTCAGAATTCATAATTAATCCCTTTGGACTCGGTCTAGGTTTATTTCCCGGTGAAACTCCAAAAATTAAAGCTCCTTTCAAATAATCACAAGTAACATTTAACATATTTTAAAATATTTTAATAAATTACACGTGTTGTCCTGGAGGCGCCACTCGAGTGCAAAGGGTTAATTAAAAATTCTTTCATTTTATCCTCTATTCCTGGTCCACTCTGTCTCCTAATTAAATCATTTGTACCATTTGTGAATTTTAATTATTAGCGCAAAGGTTAATTAAAGAATCAAACAGCTTCTAAAAATGTTATCCCAGATAATTAATTCTGTTCATTTTTCTGTTTCCAGGTAAGGATCACGCTAACTGGATGCTAAATCGATCGATCAGCCCAAGGTAAAAAATATATAATTGTTACGATGGAAGGGTTTATCCCAAGCACGGTTTAAATGTTAGTTGAAACGGGTCGAGAAAGGGTCATCGGTGCACAGGTGTGCACGATTAATAGGCGCAGGTGGTGTAGGTTTTAAGCGATTAGTGGCGTGTGTCGTATCGAGAGGTTTCCTCGAAACGATGTCAAGGCCGTGACCTAATGCAAGGTCGTCGACCCTCGACGAGTCTTCTCATCTTTCTCTGCAAGTTCTTCTATTTTCCAACCGTGGAATTTTCACCGTGTCTGCCGGCTCGAGCACGTGGAATCTGTGTCGGGAACGATGACTTTCGTCCGGATCATTAAGCGGCGATAAATCATCTCGCGTTAAGATTATCAACCAGCCGTTTGCACGAGCGTTTTTCTAACGCTTTAAGCTTCAAATCGATGCGCCATAAGCGTACTTTCGAAATGATTTTATGTCATGAAATTCTTGTCGAATCTCATATGCATCGAAATTGGTCGTTGTCTGCTTTAATCGGCAACTAATCATTTTATATTAAGAATACCGACGGGGCATTTATATAGTAATTTTCTTCGAGTTCTAAGCTTTGGATTGACGTGTCATAAGCATCCTTTCGCGATACTTTTATGTCATGAAATTCTTCTCGAACGCGTTGTATACTTTCAAAGTGTACAGAGTTGTTCATTATTCACTTTGACCGACAGCGAGCAACTTTATATTTAGAATATTGTTGAAGGATTTATATCAAAATCTTCTTTGAACTTTAAACTTTAAAATGACGTATCATATGTATATTTTTATAATACTTTTCTGTCATGAAATCGTCCGTGTCTCGGTGCCTGTCCACCTAAGGCAACGAAGGTAATTGTAAAGCGTCGAAGGAACGGCATTTTCGATTCCATTCCGTGGAGGATCCTTCTGATCGAGGATTCCCGAGACATGAATGGGACGCAGGATACGATTCACATTAAGGTCTCGTAGAGCAACGATGGCTCGTTGATAAAGTATGCGACTCGCATATATCCGTGAATCGTAGGAAGTTCTTGTCGCTTATTTCTTTTGTCGCTTGCATTGTCGGCGACGATCGATGAAGAATGAAAGAGAGGAGGAGGGAAGGGTGGCGGTGGAGGTGGAGGATTCGATCGGTGTCGGTGACCCGTCATCGAATTGATCGGCCTGTTAATTAGCCGTGTCAGAATCCGACACCGGCACCTTTCTAATCTGCATGATAAAGGAGCGGCGTAAATTAAACGACGATAAACGGCGTACCGTGGTTCCATTATGGCACGTGACTCATACGATTCTTATCGATTATCGTGTCGCCTTTGCTAATGGAATTAATGAATATTTCACGCCGTTCCTTCCTTGCCTAGCGATCCTTCCTGGTCCCCCTTCTAATTGTTCCATACGACCACGATTAGTCGCCTCGATCGTTCGTTTTGGAACATTTCTAAGGTTAATGCTCGATTCTAGATTATTTTTGTTTAAATTTCTATTCAATAAGAACAAGTTTTTCCAAATTTTTCTAAAGTCCCATTTAGCAACGCTAAAGTTCTGAAATTTCCCATTAAGCAATATTAAACTCCCCAAAATTCCCATTCACAATTCAATCTCTCCGCCTCGAATTAAAAATTAATTTCACTCGATAAGATTACCGTCTTGGTAATAAACGAAGGACCACAGGAGGTGGGGGGAGGTATCAATCGATAATCCTGAACTGTTCCGCAATGATGCCTTTTTCCACGAAGCTGTGTGTGTCATTGCACCAGCAACGGAGAGGAGAGACGGGTTGCATACAGAGTAGAAAGAGGATGAGGGGGCTAGGCACCCTCGTCGTGCACGCATGCACAATGCTCCCGAAGGGTGCAACAACCTCCTCCACCTTGGACTAGGAAGAGGAGAAACGAGCCGAGAAAGAGGACGAAGGAGAAGGACAGAAGTTGGCGAGGCGAGAGAATAGTCTACAGTCGCCGTTTTCAAGCACTCGTTGAAAACACGACGAGCTTCCTCTCTTTTTTTTTTTACTCCTTCTTCTTCTTCTTCTTCTTCTTCGCCAACCTTTTCATATTCCAAGGTTGATTAAACTCAAGTCACATTTTCCCCTAATATAGAATAAAAGATGAAATGTAAATTTTCATCGTATCTGATTCCTAGCCCTGAAGAAATATTAATAAATATTAATATTTATGCTAGGATAACAATTCTCGAGGAAGTAAAATTCTTAGACAACGATTTGAACATAAATATAATTAATATATTGAATGGTCCAATAATTTTTAGCGAATTTCTCGTCGACCTCTCGATAGGTTGAGTAAAGACATCCGATCTGAAATCGAAAGAATCGATCCTCGCTTGAAATACGAAAGCGGTTGCGCTCGGGGCGTCGAGCGAGCAGGAGCTGTTACTCGCAGACACGCCGGTACAGCGTGGCTTTGTTGTTCGTTTTCTGGCGTGCACGCTTAGAAAACTCGCGGCTGAACAGGCTGGCCGTACGCGTAACCGGGCGTTCGTGGTCCGCGAGCAAGAATATAAAGCGTTTTATGGGTCTGTCTGGCGTAGCGAGAGCTCGGCTTGGCGCGAGGCCCTTGGCCCCATCCGCGATCCTAGGCTTCCTCGGGCACCGCTTCGGCTCCGGGGTCCTTGCGCCCATCCTCCTCCTACCTCCTCCCCACGGGGGGATCGGGATCGAAACCGTGGCCGACGTGTCCGCTCGTGTCCGTTCGTAAACGCTTTGGAAGCCGCTATAAATTAAACGAGCTCGCGAGAGGAACGAATCCCCGTTCGCGGTTCGTTAGGAAATTACTGGGCTCCCTGGACGAGGCCGCCGGCCGTTCCAGCCGATGACAAAGTGACCGGAAGCGACGGCTAACAACGACTCGCGGACGGCGGAGAGGGTCATCGATGGATCTGCGTTCCATGCTCGGCCTCAACCGGCTCTCAGAGCTCCAAATCGGGTTTCCAAGCTTTTATAATCGTGTTTTAGAGTCGTTCGGGACATTTGGGATTCAGTTTCTGGGTTAGAGCTGTATGGAGCTGTTGAGGCTTCTGTGTCTATGCTTTGGAGCATTTAGAGTGGTTTGAGGACCTAGGACCTAGGGCTTTAAATCTCTTCGAACTTTTCACTTTGCCTCATCACGGAAAGTGAAAATTTTGAAGCGTAGGCGATTTCCGCGAGCGGATCCACGAAGCTGTGGCGAACGGTTGCAAAACGGATCGCGGCTGAAACGATTCCCTCGTCCCCCTCGTTCCCTCCCCCTTGGCCGGGTCAGCAGCCGCACGCAGCGCGAAGTGAAAGTAACATTCTAGACACGTGATGCGGCATCACGCTGCACACACCGCGGAAAAATGCATCGCGCTGCACCTGTGTGCAACGGCCAACGCCGCGACACGTGTTCACCGTGCACGCTTCTTGTCTGAAAATCGTGTACCAACCCTTTCTCCCAGGATCGAACTCCGTACGAAACCGTGGCTGACTTATGAGGCCGTTGACTGAGCGCTCGATCCCTCTCCAACCGTACCGCTGTCACGTTTATCAATTTCTATCGCAAGTCTTCAAACTTTGCTTCTTTTACAATTTAAGAATCTGAGTCCTTCGAAGAGTACTTTGTCGTTTCTTTTCGTGAACATAGTAAAAGTTCAGATTAGGTTACTCTGACCCCAACCTTCTTGACACCAATAAGCTAGTAAGTGGGTCTACGATCTTCTGAATTCGATTTTCTTGACGCAACCTTGGAACCACTTAGGGTTAATCGCGTTAGATAATTTCTTAATTTTGCAAGGTGCAAGAGGAACACCTTAAAACGACCAGTCTCGAGCGAGAAGATTCGTCCGCGAACTTCGGTCCCGTCCCGATATATATTTATTTCTGGCCTCGGTTAGGGGCTCAGTCCGTCTCTCTCCTTCTGGCGTAACGGCAGTAGTAGCGCTTCGGTAGTTGCACCCAAGTGCATTTCACCGAGATTACGGGTGTATTGACCCCGGCGTCACCCCCTCGTCGCCCTTCCGCCACTTTCCTCCGGCTGCATCTCCTCTCCAGCCCGTTTTCTGCCTCCTCCGACCGGAGGTCGCCGACGACGACGACGATCATTTCCCCCCTCCCGCTACCACCACCACCACCACGCTCCCTTTTTGTCCCTCCTTCCACTCTTTGCCGTAACAACTCTGTCTCCCCATCCCTCCTGACCCTGCACCCATTAACTCCACCGCTCTCGTGTACGCCGTTGGCAATCGACACCGATGCGCTGATGTCTCCTGTCGAGGGGGTTGAAGGGGTACGTCGTTGTTTTCAACGCCTACCAGATTCCTCTTGCCACTCTGGCCTCCGTTTGCGCCGCGTTCCCCTCCCTCCCTCTCTCTCTATCTCTATCTCTCTTTCTCTTCCTCGAGGGCTTTCGAAGGGCGAGACGAGGGTCAAGGTGTTCGTCGACGCGGGATTGATCTTGACGAGGCTCGATTTCGAGTCATCGTCGTTGGACAAGGTCATGGTACTCGGGTGCTTCGAAGAAGAGTCTCGTAAGCTGATCGAAATCGTTTTTAAGGGAGTTCAAATATTTGCTAGCAATTTTTTATTTTATTTTATTTATATTTTCCGAATTCTTAGCGTGTCCTCTGCACTTTGACCCTCCAACCCTTGCACCTTGGTCAAGCTTTGGCTCATCATCACCCTAATATTCTTGAAGAGGAAAGTTTTATTTCAACGATTGTTAGTAATCATATCTGCAGGTATACCAGGTGTTTTGGTATCGGTGGCTGGTTACCAGCGAAACGATTTTTCCGCGAAATTAGAAAGTCGACAGGCAACGGAGGATACGGGTTCCCGATACATCAGGGCCGGCAATTACCGTTGATCGACTCGAAAGATTCACGATCGGTATCGGTACTCGATCGTGCATTAATCCTCCTATCCTAGATACGGCTAGTCACCGTGCATTTTTAGATTAACCCTTGAATATCGTCGAACCTAGATCTATAGTTTCCATTCTCAAAGATGGATCAATATTCAAATTAATTTTTTTGTGAGAAGTTTTTTATTAAAATATTAAAACTGTTCAATATCTTTCATAATATATAACGTGGTGGATCTAATTGGAAATATGATCTTCGTAAATGATGGTGTAATTAAATTAATGAAATCCTCATCCACCATGTCGTAAATGAACTTTTTGTTCAATTCAATTTTCTTCAAAATTTTATTCCACCTCGTTAAACCATCTCGTTGAAGGGCACCCTGTACACCATTTTAAAACTAGCAATATACGGAGTGATTGGTTCATGGTGGGTGACCATGATCGTCCTCGGGATCGAAGGGATCAAGGGATGCCGTATCACAATTACGGTGCAATATAATGTCATAATGTAGCAACATTTTGTATTAATCGATGGCTCAGGTATAGTGACACACCTCTCATTTTCCTTATCTCGGCTGTTATCCGGCCGGGACGCGAGGTAAAAAAGCGAAACTCGATCAGCAGGCTGCGCGAGCGGGACGGGGCGGGATAAAAAGGACGATTCAGGATTCAATAAAGCGATCTCACCGGCCGACGATTAATTGCCGTTGATAATTCATCGCGCGGACGTGTTTCTAAACAAGCGACGCTTGTGCGCCGCGTCGCGAGCCGGGAAAACAAAGAACACGATGGACGATGGTTTATTACGGGACGCGTCGTCGACCAGCCTCGATAAATTATTTAACAAGATTTCTGGATAAACCCGGGGGAGATATCGTCGAAGCGTACGGGCCTGTATCGAGAAAGGTGTCTTGAGCAATCGTGAATTTTGCTTGTGTTTGATGAAGTAGGGAAGTACCCCTGTAAGTGACGCGATGTTAGTTTTATTTTGTGACAATTAGAGGGGTAATAGGGTGAAACGTTTCATTTTTATTTCGAATAAATTCAGATTTTCAAAGGACACTTCCCTCTGTAAGTGACCTCCAGTTCGTGACAATTAAAGAGGCAGTATTGTGCCATTACCTTTAATTGATTTCTGTTAAAATTTATTTTATTACTGTACTTGCTAAATATTAATTATTTTTTATTTTTGTTCTGGAATGACAAATGACAAGACGCTAGTTCTATCCCCTGACAATTATCGAGGTGTGACTTTGATTATTAGATTTTATGGTAGTTGGAACGAAATGTCTCGAAAAAGGATATCGATCCTTAGATAATGACAGTTAGAGAGGGTAAGGTTGTATCACGAGTTGAGAATACAGGACGTAACAAGGCGACACGGCAATGCAACCGCGTTCAAGGCTGCGAGGCGCATTCCGTCGTGGCTTTTACCACTTTCCTGCTCACGTGCGCCGGAACGAGCACTCGTGGCAACTTGCAACCCGCCATCCGCCACCGGGAACCTGTTTCGTGTCGGTCCTGCCGGTTTTTTGCCATCCCCCTTCTACGCAGGATCGGCCAAGTCCGCTGCTTATGCAAAACGTTAGCTTTTACCAAACGGTGATCTTCAGGAACTCCACGCGATTCCATAGATATATCGCTGTGTATATCAATCTTAAGGAGCTTAGATGTTGCCGAAGATGGTCACAGGTATCTATAATTTAGGTACCTTGGCTCTAGGTAACGTAGGTAGCCTGGATTTCAGCTCTTAGGAGTGTAGGTCCAAGGTAACGTGGGTAGTTTGGATGCAGGAGTTATGTACCTAGGTTCAAGGAAGTCTAGGTAGCTTATTTTTAGGTTTTAAGGGTCTGGGAACTAGGTGGATTAGGTGAGAGGTTCCTAGATTCAAAGTAATCTAGTTCTTAGGTCCCTAGGACCAAGTTACCCTAGGTTCTAGGTCCCTACTCTAAGCTTTAGGTTCCTAGATCCAAGGTAACCTAGGTCTTAGAACAAATAGAATCTGAGATAGAAAATCGAACGGAACGATCGTTTCTCTAAAATTCCTCGTCTCGCGTGTGCGCGTACCGTTTCCGAAGCGGTTGGAAATCGTTTTCTCTTCTGGTTCCGGTGGCGGGTTGTCACCGTTCTTCCTTGCCGCGTAAAAATGTGAACTAGTTTCGGTCGGAAACGAGCGGACACGGTTCAGTTGTCGAATCGAAGGCGGCCAAGAGGGATATATACATACATATCGTGGCCACGACGGAGAAAATTACATGTCACCGATACGTGTCCAAGTGGAACACCGCCGCTACTTTCATCATCGTGAAGATGGTACCGCGTTTACCAGCCCCGTTTAAAACGTCTAATCGTTAATCGAAGCCCCGATACAGCTAGAAAGTGCTCCTTTATCGCCTCGTCTCACCTGCTTTCCCACCACCACCACCACCACCACCACCGACCTCGCAGGACACGAAATAGAAATTCATCGAAGGACGATGAACTCTTCGCTACGTGTGCCAGATTTCGATCGAGGGAAGAGAACTTTTCTTCATCCTTTCCGCGCAGAGGGTATATACATCTCGCGGGGAAGAGTTCGCTGTCGATATTAAATTAATTACCGCGCGAACGAAGCTTTTGTTTCGCGAGTTCTTTCACCTCGGCTGGAAGCCGGAGAAACGAAAGGGAGGTTCGTTAATTAAGGTAGCCACGCGGAACCGATCGGGGAACCTCCAAGTCGACCGGAGTTCAGAAACTTTTCAAACGAGTGCTATTCTCGTGGGAAGAGGCTCGTTGATTGGATAGAAAGACGTTCGGGAATAAAAGTTCGATGAAGCTACCGAACGAAACGCAGGATGAGAAGCTTAAGCCGGCTCGTATCAAGCTCGAGGTTACATTTGTGTACCATGGACTATAAATTCTCCGTAAAAAATTGATCGAATTTAAGTCCTGGAGGGGCTAGTCCCGTGGAGAAAGTAATAGAAAATTTCTGAATATTATAAAACCATCGTCTACGATTGGAAGAGGGAATAATTTTGCAATGATTATAGCCTACTAAGAAGATTTATGTAAAATTGATGTAAGGCATATGGTAAGGTTAGTAGAAACCCTCGTGAAAGCCGCGAAGCATGATCACCCACGATCTCAGAGGTGCTCAGAAAGCAGCACACTGTTGGTGAAAAATGTTGATCGAGCCTGATCAGGGTCCAAGAACCCGGACGTTCACTAACCAACCAACGTCCCACATCGGCATCGTCGGAAACAATATCCACCTAAATCTGCCTATGAATCCGACGGCAATCCAAGACGGTATCGTTGTCCGATATTATAGCAAGAAAAATAAAACCGTCTCCTCCTTTCCTCTTACTTCCTTTATATATCTTGCTTATGGGTCCCGTTGCTGGAAGGAAAGCGTTCTATGGTTACCAACATCAACATTATATGTTCTTCTCTTTTTATGTACATATGCAGACGCTTATATACATATATTATTATTGAAAGTATTAAGTTAGAAACTAAAAATAATAATTTAGTGTTACCATTGGTATAACAGGGAATGCCTTATTTGAGGGTGGGCTGGAATCAACATTTACGGGTCTAAGTTAAGTTGAGAGGTAAAATTTCCTAAATTAAAATTTTCCAAGTTACAACCTTGAAAGTTAGACTTTCCTAAATTAAAATTCTCCATGTTGAAATTTCCTAAATTAAAATTCCCCAAAATTAGAATTCTCCAAATTAGAATTCCCTGAATGAAAATTTACTGAAATTAAATTTCCCAAATTAATATTCCCTACGTAAAAATTTCACGTTTATATCGAAACAAAAATACCTGTAGATTGATTCATAATTCAAAGACACCTCAATTCATAAGTGATAGGGAAAATGTTGAAGCGTATCTATCGGACGTTCATTATCTCCAACATCTTTATACATTTAAGTAGGATCGAGCACTTTTGTACGCTAACGTGTAAGGAACAGAGAAGGAGAGACGCGATCGTCGGATGGTGTTGCAGCTGCAAAACACGAGCTTACCTGTTCACGTGCTGCGGGAAGGTGACCGTGCCTCGTATAGCCGAGTGCATCGAACGAGGTATCCAGGCTGACACCCACGCCAGAACGTTTTCTGGGCCGAAAAATCGTCGGGAGAGCGCCGTTCACTTCCGTGTGGCCTGTTGCACAGGCCGGGGAGAGCCAGAGTTCTCTCGCTCGCTCACACTTGGGTTCCGGGTCGGTTTTTCGCCCTGGAAACGTCGCGATTGTCGGGGCCCAGGCTTGGGCGAGCCGGGCGTGACCAGTTCTTGATTTTTTTCTCTCCCTCTCTCTCTCTTTTTTCTTATTTATTTATTTCTTTTGCTTTCTTTCTTTCTCTCTTTGCCCAACGTCGCCCCTTTACTCTCTTGCCTCGGATCGCGAACAACCGAGTGTCCATCGTCCTGCGACTCAAACTTGTCCATCTTTTGCTCATTTCCCTCTCTCGAAGATACTTCAAAAATACATTCAAAATACTGTGTTAGACATTTTTCTGAATTTTTTGAAGGCGGTATTTTGTTGTTATTGGGGAGGCTATTTCACTCAATCTTGAATAACTAATCTATGGGAATTTTTATAGTTTCTTAAGCGGGGGGTTAAACAAAAATTTCCATATTTGCAATTAAATTAATTTTAAGACTTGGGACACGTGCAATTTTTAGACACAATTCCTCGGTTTTATCGAGGCAAAGAATCGAAAAGGACGGGCAGCCAATTGTCTCCGTTCCCGATCGGGCGGGCAACGGTGGTGGGCGATGAAGAAAGGTAGATCGATAGGGTGTCGGGGTGGGGGCAAATGAAGGAGAGAAAAAATGTAAATAAGTATGCCGATCAAGCACGAGGGGATCGCCGCGACGGAAAAATCGATTTCGCGGTGGAAACGCATAACGCGAGGAATGCACACGGTGCATCGATCGTTTGATGGGCAACGGCTTAACGCGGTGCAGCAGCCAGTGGCGTAGTCTGCAGTTGCACACCCACGGCTTTTCCTAGTTCCTTGGTCGCGCGTGGGTAGGCCTCGAACCGAGTATTTACGTGAATTCGACCGATCGCGAGGCGGCTTCCAGCGACGAGACACGGCCGCCGAGGGACGAACGACGGGGCCTTTTGGTAAATATTCAACGGTAACGGTGTTTGTGTACGTCTCGTGCTCGGTCGTGTGCGTGTCGATCATTCGCTCCGCCGACGACCCGGCCAGAGGACGGTCCTGAAGAGGTCTGATATGGTGGCTGGATACTTGGACGAGAACTCTTACATGATTCTTCTGTTGGTTGACAGGTATTTCCTTAACTGTTCATTTATTTATTTATGGGCCTTGGTTGCCTATTTTGTTAATTATTTACTACGATGTTCGACGAATTAGGGTTGTCAATTTTTCTAAGTGATTTAGTGCAGTATACTTCTGACGGTATTAAGTATTAACACTTTGACTGCCACGGTGGTCACCGGTGACCGACGCTTCATTGCTAGAATTAGACTACACTATTAGAATAGTGCAAACTAGTAATTTGAATGATTACATCTGAAAATTAATCGACAGAAGCCTTAATAATTGGAATTTAAGTGTGTCTGACCACACGCGTCTGTATCCACTGTGGCAGCCAACGCGTTAACCCCTTAAGCTATGGTTTCTCTACCGAGTGCTTCAAGTGAAGAAATTAATATTATTAGAGAAGTTAAAAAATAAAATTTCTAACGTTTCGACGGCGCCTGACGCCAGGATCTATAAATAGGGGTTGATGTTTCATTTCACTCTCGGGAGCGAATCGCGCTAGTTGCACTCTGAAATGGAATCGTCGGTTCGAACAAGCCAGAAGAAACACAGTCATTGAACCGTGCGTGTTGCACAGGGTGCATTAGCGGCTGACGTGGATTAATTGTTCCCGGGTTGTCACATTTTTTATCAGATCCCCGCGAAACGACTTCATTTTATTAGCCACGGATCTGCTTAAGAAGACTTAATTACCCCCTTACAACTCACTCGTCATCCTTGGTCTTAACTTGCGCTTTAACATCACCCTTTTCGATCTCTTCGCTGTTTTTTCAATTGAATTTCATTCGAATTTCTGAACCCCTTCATTGTCAACGACAGAGTGGTGTTGTAGTTTAAAAACGTATATTTATGGAGGTGGTACCTTGGAAAACTTATATTTTAGAGGGTAGCAGCATAGAAAATTATTTAAATAGAATTATTTTTCTTTTCACTTAATGATGATAAGAACGTCCCAAGTGTATAAGAGTCTAGCAACAGGTGTAAATTAAGATACTAGCCAAAGTTGGCGATCAATCGACGAAACGGTCGAGTGAAGTGCAAGTTGCATCTCCGATGGCTCGGTTGAGAAGAGAAATCGGTAGAAATTGGGCCAGTCGGTCAATTGGAAGTAACGAACCCTCCGCCAACATATTATTTCGAAAATCATTCATGAACGGCGATCAAAGAAAATGAAGTGGTGTTTTTTTTCTCTTAATTAAAACATGAATTTTCCATTCTATTATAAAAATGAGAGACTCGATTCGTAGAGAATCACTGAAGAAGAAAATTCTATAATTAGCCCCAGCATAAAAGTGCACAATAATAACTCGTTTGGAAAGTGATCGATTAATTATTTGACCAATTTCACCGGACGATTTTCACGCGATCCTTCTCAGGACGGAATGTCTCACGATCCTCGGGATCGTGGAAGAGTTTCGCGGAATTCCTCTTCGAGGTCTAAAAGGAAAACGATAGAAAGCGGTGGATCGCGTTTAAAAACTGCATCCAGCGATTAGAAGACGGAAACTTTCACGCGGGCAGATATTTTCTCTTCGCGATCCTGTCGATAGTCAAAATTGATGATCGAGACGTTTTCGAAAGCCTTTTAACCAAAGTTTTCAGATCATACGAAGCGGAAGGATTGTTTAATTGAGAAACGATTTATCTGTTCGGCGAGGCTGACACCGGGTGTCTGCGCGCCGCTCGATAAGACTATGTCCTTAATTTCCAATTATCCTGGTTATTAAGGCCGGGGAGAAACTTGGCGGATGCTGCTGCTCCTTTCACATTGTTAAACCGTGGATTTGTTTATCGTTCGTTTTAATCGAGCAACCGACTTACACACCGCTCTAGGTGCATTTAAATGCACCTTTTTGAACACCTTTTTACCCTCCAAATCTAAAAATACCCAGCCGCAACCCCGACCAATAAAAAATCCTTATATAATAATTCCAATTACACTTCTGCACCCACGGTTTCTAAAAACGGCCAGCACCCATCCCCACCCCGCCCATCGTCACCCCGAAGGTTCCAGACGGAAAGTTCCGAGCAAAAATTCGTCGAGCCCCGAAGATCGACGCGGAATACGGCTTATCAGAGTCGCGAGTTGGGCTCTGATAAGAATTTTCTCGATCGAGGAAGTAACACCGTTGCTCGCGTACACGCACGACGCACGCAGACACGTGAACGGATGCACGCGCGACGCGGGGTCAACGGCACGTTGGAAAACAACCGTCGGTGCAGTATGATCCGTGTATGTGTGTGTCACGCGGTCGTCCAATATTATCGAGGCAATTTCGATTGCTTCCTTTTTATTTTTTAACCCCTTCGCGACTGTCCTTTGTTCGACGCAGCGGGTCGGAGCGAAACGGACGCGTAGATTGTTGCGAATGAGTAGTAAATCCAATTTTTTTTTTGCTTTTTTTCATTTCTGTTTACGACGATGTTTGCTCCATGGCGGCGCTTCATTGAGGCGTTTATCGGAGAACATTTTGTTTTTTGCTGCTTGGAGGAGTGTCTTGGATCGTTCTGAAGTTCCATGATTGAATTTTGATGATTTTGAAGCGTATTCGGTTTTGATCATGGAATTTTGAAGCGTGATAGTGGGTGTTAATATTTTGGCACTTTAAAGTCGGATAATCATAAGTTTAATTGGGTATCAAAGTTTTAGATGTGAGAAGTTGGACGAAAATTCATGACATAAAAGTTCCTCAAAATTACACTTACAGTACATTAAATTAAAGTTCAAAGTTTAATTAAAATGCCTATATAATTGTTTCATTGAAATTTTTAACATTGGACAGCTGGTCCTTCGATGAAACAAAGGATATATCAATTAACTTTCGTCTCGTATTTGAGAGAAAAGGACAAATCATGGATGGAGATGTTGAATTTGATCCAATGAGAGGTTGATGCTTCGTTTGCATCCCCGTCGGCGATTCGCTCGCGTGGATCCGCAAAAAGAGCATGAAATCGAGCTGGAGTAGGCGGAATGGCGTTCGATGAAAGGGGAAATTTTTAGGAGGGAGAGAGATTTTCACGATGAAGAGGGAAAGAGAGAGGTAGAATTTTTCCCGGACGGTGAAACTGTCCTGCGATCGACTTTCCGTGCGACGACCTGCATAGCGATAGATGTAATCCTCTCTCGAATCTGTTTGTTCCTTTCTTTGGAATTATGGATCTTGTAATTTGTAAAGTTTGCAAATTTCTTGAGTATCCAAGCTATTGCTAGCTATTACTAATTTTCTTATAAATAATATTTATATTTTAAACTAGAGCAATTAATAAATTTTAAAAAATATTCTAGTCATTATTAGCTATTATTTTTCTTAGGAGTAGTAGGTCAAAGTTAATTTCGCGTTAAAACCTTGTATGATTTGATATAATTTTCTTTTAAACATTGTATATTTATAATATATATTTTAAGAAGGATGCTTTTTTTTTATAATCACGTGTATAAGGGAACTATGGTTGAAATGATAAATCATCGAACTTTTATTTTTCTGTCAATTTGGATCGGTTGCGGAGATTAATTGAAAACTAACCCAAAGCAACCCAACCAGCATCGTACAGTTTTCATCCGTAGACACGGATGATTCTTTGCCACGATCTATCACGATGACGATGATGAAGCTACGGGAACGGGTTGCGATTTTAATGGGCCCGCACGTTGTCGGGAATAACTAATGCCTTTCATTTGCGTTTTTCTTGCGTTTTTTCTTGTTCCGAGTTGCAAACGACCGAAGGATCTCCCTTTCTTACGTTCTGCTCTGTTTCTGACCCATCAGTTTCCCATCGATTTCTTAGAAACACTTGTTTATTTATTCAGCTATTTATGAACACTATTTTTAGTAATAATAATTATCGAATTACAATATAATAACTACATCATATCTTACTTTATTTACTAAATATCTTAATTTATTTACTTTGAATTTACCTGAACTAACTTAGTCATTTATAACTAAAGTTATTTCCAAGCTAAATATTTCATTCAAAATTACAACCACGACTTTCCAAATTAAGGAAAACAATTCTAATTCCCTTCCCCCATAATTTTACCACGATTCACCCCCTCAACAAGCCACCCCTCGTCTTCGACGACGTTCAACCTCTCGTCCCACTAACTTCTGACCCTTTAATCCCCGAAAATCGTGTCGATTGAGGATCGTTCGCCAAGGAATATCCCGATGGCGTGACTCATCGAGAATCCAGAGCGGAACGCTAGAAAAACCGGGCCATAAAGCTTCGAAACCAGGTCGGTTCTGGACGATGGCAATTAGACGGGGAACGTTTACGCCAATCCAATTACGATTACGAGGCGATTTTATTCGTTCCCGGACGATCGAACTTGAATTGCCTTCCGGTCGATTCTCGAAACAACGAGAAAATAGAAGACAAAAGACAGAAAAAAAAAAAGAATAAACATATATACACGACGACCTTTTCGGGAGGATGACACGAAACGTGGTCGTTTTACGAGGCGCATTGACTGACGGTGAAAAAAAAACTTTCAGAATTCCACGGGATGGAACCCGTCGTGGCTCGTAAAAGCTTTACTGCCGTGGCTCGAATTAACCCTAAACCTCGTCGTACGACCCCATCCCCCCTCCCCCTTCGCCCTCCCCCGTTCGTCTAACCACCTACAAATTGAAATTGAACGTGTCGCGACGAAATTGGCCTCTTTAACGGGCGAACACGAGCGTTTTGATGAATGAAACTCTTTGGATCGGGTAATCGTGTTCCGAGAAGGCTCGAAGGGCGGTGCGGTAGGTCAGATTCGTTCGTTGGGCGAACGCTGGGTACAGGGCGCGTCATTGAGCACGGACCGTGATGCATTCGGTACACCTGCGCGAGTATTGGTCTTGGATCAATTTGTTCCGGAAAGAAATTGATAAAATGGAAAAGATAAAAATTCTGGTATCACGATTTTAGAAAATTACAATCGACACTTGTCTTATTTGCAAAATACGTTTATTCAGCAAAGCAAAATTATCGGGGATAAAGTTTGGCAAATTCGTCACGAATTCCGCGCTGCAGTAGAAAGGGACACACGTGGTCAGACGTGTTGTTTAAGCACGGCACAGGCATGTATACGAATATTTTGTTATGGTACACCTTGTACAGTTGTTCGTTTGGGCCCAGACTGATTATCTCGTTTCCAGTCAGCTGTTGTAACTTCTGATTGCGAAAGATAGGCTGAACGGTAGTTGTTCGCTTGATGAGGATGTTTAGGAAGGTTAGAGGCTGTCCATTGGGCAAGGTTTTAATGAGGAATAATGGGTGTTGAGAAAATGCCACTTAACCCTTTCACTCGAACGTTCCTTGTGCAATTACTGAAACCTGATAAATAATCTGCGAGTCTCTTCAGGAAGGATTCGTCTCCTTTTGACATTGATAATATCAATTTTCGTTCGAGAACTTCCGGAAGACAATTCTCGACCAATTACAATTATTTCATAATTACTACGCTAAATATTAATAAAAAAGATTATCATTCACAACAAATATTTCTTATATTTTACATTGACTCCACCCTCGTGGAAAAATTTTCAAAAATATAGTAGAGTTGACTTTCGAGTGGAAAAAGTGAGTTGCAGACGATCCGTGCAGCCGGTACGGTTGAATATCCCTATAGACGTCACGTGAGCGTGCAACAAGAAAAATAACTAGGATATTCGGCGATGCATTGGTCGATGGAACGACGGGCAGGCGCATGCGCGATTGCATGCGTGCAAGTCGGACGTTGAGTGATGATATCAAGTATATATACGACTGACTGTGTGTCACGGGTCATCGGCCCTCGGATATTCTTGGCAATTCTCTCTCTCTCTCCCTCTCTCCCTCTCTTGATTTCTCCTCCTTTCTCTCTTTCGCTATTTCTTCTTGGTGTTTTTCTTTTTCCTTTTTTTTTTTATACTTTCTCTCTCTCTCTTCCTCTGCGATCTTCCCTCTGGTGAGAGAGAGAGAGAGACACACGTTTGGCTCCCCCTTTCGGTATCTCTCGAGACTTCTTCTCTTCCGTTGTCGTTTCTCGCCCCTTACGTCCGCGCTTTTTCGCCCGTTCGATTGCCTTCTAATAGTCGAGCTGCAATCTCGCCACATCCTGCCTCTCCGGACGCCGCTAACGAGAAAAATGGAGTGCTGGACCCACGGACCCATCGCGCCGCTGATTATCAAAGTGGACTAAATCGTGTGTTTGTTTCGACTTTTGACATCGATCGATTAAAAGATATCGATGCTGGAAGCACCGACGTTCGGCGGCTGGAAAATACAGGAGGAAACATAAATTGAGATTATATTTTTACATTTATACTTCTATATTTTAAGAAATCTGGAGCGAGTCGGTTTGACCCATTTAGGGGTTCTTGTGTTTCATTTTATTGTTTGTGTTATTTAAAAAAAGAATAGATTTGGAATTTTGTTGTCTCATAATTTAAATTTTGGTATTTGAGATTTCGGATTAACAGATGTTATAATTTAGTCGTTCCATGTTAAAATTCCAAATTTCAACACTTAATTATTAAAAATTCCCTAGAATGGAATGTATTATTTAAATTTCCTAAGAAATTAACCTGTAGGAATCGAAACACGTATTCTGGAGCGTTGTATGAAGATGTCTGACCACATACCTGCATCATTCTACTGCGAGCCTATACTCCTTCGTTCTGTCCGACTAAAAGACCTGTTTTAATTTTATTTTAAACTATTTACGATCCAAATCACTTTTCTCCTTTTGTATACTTTCAATCAGTTAATTTGTTAATATTTTTCGTTTTTAAGACTTTTTCTCCTGATTTCAATTCCATATCTACGTTCTATATATTTATTCGAATCTTTTCGTCAGATATCTCGTCATTTGCGATAAAAGATTCGATCGTTAACGAGACATTGGCGTTTGAAAATGCGCATTCTGAAATTCTAATGGCGAACCACTTCGTTATCTCGATGCAAATAGATGCACCCGTTCTTCAACTTCTCTTCCTCGCCGATGCTAATTGCGTGTAACTTGCATCGAACTTACATGTCGGGAATTTAAAAGAATTTGCAAGTTAAAAAAAGGATATGCTCGATTCGATGCAAATCGATCCGACACGATTGCACTCCCAAATCTTGTTTCATTTTTTCCTCGTTCGTTCTGAAACTTTTTTCATTTTACTCAATTACCCTAAATGAAAATACCCTTTTCATTTAGAAATTCAATAGAATAAAATGTCAAATCGCCTACCAAGAAATTAACATAAATACTTATCAATTAGGAATTAATTTTTACAAACGAAATAAACGAAAGAATCGTCATACAAGAAATGACGAAAGAGTCTCTTCTGCCATCTTCTTTATTCCCTGGGAACGATCTTAAAACAAAGAGGAGTATCGTTGATGCGTCTCTATCATCTGAATGAGAGGTAAAAAAAGAAAGAAGGAATCACGACGGGCGAGAAAAATATGAGTCTAGCTGTTACGATTTATTCGCAATGACACTCGTAACTTGGCGCTTCTTTTTTTTTTTATCGTGGCTAAGAATACTTGGCCAGGCTTGCTTTGTTTGATGTGGCTCGCTTTCAGCCGTGATAACGTCTCCGTTATCAGTCGCCAGTTCAGCTTCGTTATTATTGTAAAAAAAAAAAAGAGAGGGAGAACAACATTTCTGCTTTGTCACTTTTTCCTTTGTTGCGATCGTATAATTTGCCGACTAAGTGTAACTGGAGCTTGGTAAATGGTATATGATCTCTAAGTGGGTCGATTGCGACCCAAAGATACTTTCAACAAAATTGAATCTTGAGATTTTTGAATAAAATATTTGGAACAGAATTTGCCTTATTTGAGTAAAGAAAAATTTTCGAATAGAAGTCAAAAATTGTCTAAAATTCGAAGCAGTGAATTCTAATTTTAATATTTAATAATCTATGTAGTATAAAATTTACGTTCTATGACTTTCTTTAAGCGAAGGAAATATAATTAATAAATTCACCTGTGCATCGAGTCTCGCATTATTGCAAGAGCAACCTGTACGGACTCCCACCAATCGTGCAAAGAACGTAGTACTACGTCAACGGATCGTAACGTAACGTTGACAAACAAAACGGGAAATAGGTATGATAATAATCTGTTGCGACAGCGAGCGCTGTTTCGTACGTCACTGGGAACGGGGCACCCTGATTTGTCCGCGACGGGAACGGCGCCTTTTTCTCTTTTTTTAAACCCACCGGGAAATTCGATTTCTGCATAAAACACAAGTGGGCGAGGCCAAGTGGGCAGCGATTACGGTGTTCAACGATGCGTCATCGTTTCATCTGGCGGACATTTAATAACCCTTTGGGACCGAATCGAGATTCGAATTCGAATCGTTTACGTGACCCAGGAATTTTTATCGTCCACGTTTCTGTATAAAGATCTTCTTTTAATTCAACCCTTTGATACGGTTTTGCAATAAAAGATGGAGTTCGAAGTGTAATATTCATACTTGGAGAAAACATGTAATTAAATTACATTTCTAAATACTACTTTGAAATAATTTTTTAATGGAACGAATCCAGAGTGAAGAATTGTATGGACCACCGTGTATAAAGGGATGTGTTAAAAGGAAGGTAGTGGTGGGTTCGTTTGAACGCGTTTTCGCGCGCAATTTTTCTCCCCGTCGGCCATTGTTCCTCGGCAACTCGTTAACGCGCGCGTTGCGGATCCAGTTCACGGGCTGTGAACGTAAATCCCGGTCAGCTGTATTATTGGGTCATTATTCCAGGGGTAAACCGTGGGGAAACGTGAAAAAAAAAAAAAAATAAAGAGAAGAACGAGGAAAAAGAAAGCTAGGGGAAGGTTAACCCTCGGTGGTTGGAAAACGAATCGCTCGGAAATGCAGAAGCGAAATCGTTCGAACGACTTCACACGAACGATCTGAATCGATTTTGTTCATATAAATTCATCAAATTTTTGGGGTGTGTGGTTTTTTATATATTCATTTTGGTACCTCGATGATATTATTGGATGGGTGATTAAATTAGAAATTTGGAGTTCTTAATTTCTAAATTACTAAATTATTAAATTTGTAAATTTCTAAATTACTAAATCACTGAATTATTAAATTTACTAAAGTTTTTAATTTTAATGAATAAGGTTTGTAAAAAATAAATGGTAATATTTATAATAATAACTGAAAGTGTCAGTGAAAGAAGATGAAGGTTTTACAACCGCGTGTACTCCACACCCTTTCTCCTGATGGGTGTCTGTTCAGCGTGACGGAAAATCGCCAGGGAAAACGAAAGGGAAAGGGTGCGTTTCCTATGGGGGGTAATATATGGGTAAGAAGTGAAAGGGAAACAACGTGACCAGGGACACGTGGACTTCCGATTGTTTTCACTTTTCGAGAAGCAAGGGTGGCCGAACTGGGGCAAACCAGTATCGATCTGTCGATGATCGTCCACTGTAACTGGAAAATAATCATTCCAGAGAAACGTTGCTTCGCGTTATAAATTCTACCAAAATCAACAACACAAAATCTTCTACCGAATCAAATTTTAATTAAAAAAAGAGATCTTTTTAAATTTTTCACAAGTTTCAAATTCGAGGAATACCGAAAATTCTCCAAATAAGGTGTTTAGAGGATGAAAAGTTTCTCGGAGGATAAATTTCTAAACTCTGGACAAACTAACATTCCCGGAATAAAGTCTTCAACATAAATCTCACGAAACAAGGTTCCAACTCCTTAACCAAATAAAGTAATTCTAAACTTCTCTGGGAAACTTATAAGCTCGTCCCGAATAAATAAGAACTTTCGAAAAATCTATCTAACAGTAACTTCAGATTCAGTAGATTGAAACTCTGTGCAGTAATTACTGCAGGGGAGAACTTGAAGGTTTAGAATTCGAATTCCAAAATATAAATTTCATAAGTATTAAAATATGTGAGTATTTGAGTACTGGAGTATTCAAGTATTCGAGTATTCAGAATTTTCAGTCTAAATTCCTGTGGTAATCGAATATTTGAATACTTGAGCCCATTATCTACTTAAAATACGAAGTTCCAATATATCTTTATAAAACGGTCGTGAAAGAACACCGTGTATAACGCGGCAAGAAGCCGGAGCACAGTCGAGCGGAGTCTCGTGGTCGTGGAACAGTGACCCCCTGGACCAGAGATACAGTTATTGCGTTTACTCTCCTCCGGTGCACCTACCAGCTTGAACACGCGAGCGTGTACAAGAACACTCGCTTATACACACGTACACAAAGACGCAAGCTCGTTGCACTCGACCGTCGTTCGTACATTGCACCGCTTCAGCTAGCAATCCTCTCTGCTTCGAGTTCGCCAACGATCCGGTCGTTTCAGCCTGGTGTGCTGTGCCATTGAACCTCGTTTAGAAAAATCGCTGAATTCATTTATTTACTACACGAATGATCCGCCTAAACAAACCGGCTTAACGAAAATAATTGCTACGGTTGGATAAATCTGTTTTCAAAGGGTTTAAACAAAGTCCAATAAGAATAATAAATAAAAATAGTTGATATTACGTAGCTGGAGAGTGAAATATTTATGATATTTATGATATTTCTTCGAAAATTGTCAATTTCAGTGTTATTTTCGAATATTTTTGTCATTGATTTTGAAATTGTTCGAACTGAATCGAAGCCATCGCTGGTTCGATCAGGATCGAACGATCTTTCTGGTTTTGGTTCATGAAGAAAGCCGAGAAACGAGCTTGTGTGCACATTCGCGCGTTGTCGTCGAAAAATTACGACGCTTTGTTTTAGGGCGGCCCTGTTTCTCCTCGATGCACAACAGACACTTTTTTTTCCATCCAGTAAACTGCAACTCCTTTCTCCTTTTCAATTACCTGTCGATTTTGCGAACGAAATTTCTGCTGATTTAGGAGAATGTTAAAAATTAAACAAAATATTTAAACAAATTTATTAAACAAGTTTTACTTTATATAAAATTAAAGTATCCGAATTTTTATGTTCGATTTAATATTAATTACTGTCTCATATTACCAAAGAAGTGAACAAAATATTTGAACACTTGATACTGTTTAATTTGTAATATTACTACAAAGACTTTCTGCAAAAGGATCAGGATTGAAACAATTACGTTCGTTAGCGAGAACTGAAGTTTTCAAAGAATAATCAATTAACTCCAATGCGTGTACGCGAGTTTAATGAAATCTTGCCCGGTTTGTTTTGCTCAAATCGAAACGAGAATTCCACTTTTTCCGTGCGAGTGGTTGGTGACTCATTTACCAGCAGAGAAAAGCGTCTGAAACGTAACGTTACAAAGTGACCCGATTTACAGTTTTATTTCGAGCTTGTCGAATTTAGAAACGCCCGTGTTTTCTTTGTCTTGTTGACTAAAATCGATAAAACATTTTATAATTCAATTATTATATCATCCAAATAACTTTCGATCCAGAAATTCATTTCCAACTTTAAATATAACTTTCCACATAAAATCCTCAGATTACAATTCATAAAAGTGCAATGAATTATTTATTCTTTAGAAAAATTCATAAATATTTCCAAATATTACAAACTTTATTATTTCACTTGTTCGTTACGTCGAACCCTTCACTACATCTATAGACGTTTCAAAAATTCACCTACCCTATAATTAATTTTATTACTTATAAAGTCATCATAGCATTTAGATTTTTAATAAAAATTTATTTCAAACCCAACTATAACTTTGTATTCTTGCAGTATAATAATATATTAATTATTGCATTATTTATCTTGTAATGAAAAGTGATATGCACAGTCAGAAATCGATACCTGGAATATTAATTAAAATATTCTGAATATAAAATTCCCCTTTAATCGGACGATGTTCAATTAATGATGGTGATAATCGATGCAGTGGCGCGGGCATTAAGGAAAGAAATTTCGATCGAGGGATCGTTTTACGAGAGCTTCGCAGAATCGAGCGGAATATATCGAAATTGCACGCGTATTGCACGCGCGAGTCGCGCGGTGAGAACCGAGATAACCTCGTTTTGGGTGCAGCGAACGAAACGGGTTTCCTGCAGCCGGCTTTCGTCGCGCGGAAACACTCTTTTGCACGCACCACCCAACGATAGGATCGCTTTTAACCACCCAGAGTGTTTCATTAATTTTCTATATGCTCCGCAGAGGAGAAAAATCGAGGCAATTATTGGGATAATGATCGAACTTTCCTTTTGAAAAGTTGAAAATTTAACCACTCCCGGTATTTCATCAATTTTTCTATCCAGCATGAAAATGCAAAGAATAAAATGAGCAATTTCTAAAATTCAATCTAGCAATATTTTTGTTCACTGTGAACAAAAATATGGAATAAAAATTGGGGTAATTATTGGAATAATGTGGACAAATGTCGACACCCAGTAAAATGGTTGACTAATTTCCCTTAAAAAGTAGAAAACTTGTAATAATTCATAGAAAATCGAACCACCTACAGTATTTCATAAATTTTCTCTACTAGGTTTTTATTTTCCATACAAAAAACAAAAATTGAGGTAATTATTGAGATAACTTATATAAATTACGTCGTCTGTATAATGATTGACTTATTCCCCTTAAAAACTAGAAAACTATTTCCCTCTAACACGATATGGTTTCATATAACACGGTTTCACAGAACATACCGTGTTACAGGAGGGTTATCTGTACTTTATTATTCAATAAAAAGCACCCCACTAAATTTGTTCATTTTTCCAAAGCACGCATTGAGACTCTAATTAGCGAAGATCCATTCGATCCCGCGACGTCCCATGTTTTCCATTAAAATCGTTAATAAACCGATAGATAATTGGCGCCGAGTTTGCGTTATAATTACGATAATCGTTAGCGAGGAAAACGATCCAGGAAGAAAAACAAGGAAAACGGGCAAAAGGCTTGATAAAATGGCCGCGTGCGCGTACACCGTGTCCCGGTATCTGATCGTGAAAGCTAAAATACAACCACCGAACGCTCGTACTTTCTACTACGTTTGCTTATTGCGGGCTACTCCGCGATAGCAAAGTGATAAAGCGTCGGTTGCGCGCAGGGGGGAAAAAGAAGGAAAAGAGAGGAGAGCAGCGGTGGACGCAGCGGCGTCCCACTTTCCAAAGCAAAAGATACCCGCGGAGATAGCTTGCACGGTCCCCGGACGCTTTCCAGCTAGACGGGAAAAAGAAGAAAGGAATCGAAACGTTCTCCATAGCTGTCGTCTCCCGACGCGCGACGATCCGGAAAAACCTGGAAGCTTTTAAAATCGATAGCCGAGGTACGGACACGCTGATAACTCAATCCGCCGGCAATTATACGATTGTGACAGGCGCGCAACAGTTTTCAAGCGGCTCACGGCACGCGTACGGTTTCGCGTGCGCGACATTTGCATATCGGCATTGGAAATTTACGATCGAAGAATCCGTGATTCGATTTCTCGTACGAAGGCGCGCGTTTACAGCGGGGCGAGCAAAACTGTCGTCGTTTGCTCGTGAAAGCTCGAACATAGGCGACATAATTATTCATACACGGAGATCGGAATCGCTGAACGGCAGTTCCGTCCCGCGGTATTTGCATATCGTGCAGGAAATTTATGAACTACCACGGCGAATCGATCATCTGATCCTGAACGGCACGGGCACGGTGTTGTTGTTGCGCGAAGTAGAGTGTCACTGATCAGATTGCTGATTGCCCGATGGAAAAATGATCGTGATCGATTTCTGAGCTGATAATCGGTCGCGAGTTTGAGAATTTTTTAAGTGTTCGGTCTTGGGAATTGGTGGATAATTGCAGAGGTATTGGATTTGGGAATTTGGGAGATTTGGTGTTAGATTTCTAACTTTAGGAACTTTGGGGAATCGAGAATTCTAAACTTGGGAATTGGGAAATTTGGAAATTCTAAGCTTGAAAATTCAGGAATCAGAGAATCCCATAACTTATCGTGATTTTTATAAGAATTTTATTAGAAAGCGTGTTCGAGTTGGAAGAAAGCCGACATCGGGCGACAATGTTTCGCGGGCATAAATCAGATCGGAGAAAGTTACAACCCCAATTAACCTCTGTGATACGGGATGACTTGTGTTCAGGGTTCGTTGAACCGATCTCCGAGGAATGAACGAGAAACGCCACGAGCCCCGGCCGTTTTGGTCCGTTCACCTGATAAGAGGCTGCGTACACAGTCGGATAAATATAGAACTTTGCATCGGTTATCAATTTATTTAACGATTCAAGAATTTGGACGATAAGAGAACGGTTCTCGCATTAATGATACCTGAATTAATCAATTACATTTTCCTTTTCTCCTTTTCAAATACTAAACGTATGTATAGACGTACATAAAACCTTGAATTTAAACCCTTTAATTTGATATATCGCAAGCGCCATTTGGACACACTTTTCTGTCACGAAATCACGTCGGTAATCTGATGTCATCGGCAATTTTGATTACAAGATAAAAAAAAAAAGAAACTAATGAAACAAATGAAAAGAATTCTGCACGGATGAGATATTGGTGGCACACGGAGGAGGTCGAATTCGTCTCGACAAATTTTGTCGCCTCGATTTGCATACAGGAGTCGGTTCAACGAACCCGAGCGGGGTCAATTCGGTACAGGGTCCCTGGAACTTCCTTCAACGAGACCTAACCCCGTGAAACCTCGACCCGACATTGAGCCAATGAATTACGAAAATGATCGAGGAGAAAAAATAATAAGGAGAACAAAAAATGGAGCGTGAACGAGAGGAAGAGAGAGAGAGAGAGAGAGAGACGGAATAAAGACGCTTACGCATCGCGTCGAATTCTGCGAAGCTTAAAAAACTAACAACCAGAGAGAGACTTTGGGTTAACGATCTAATGAACGGATCCATTGTGCCATGAAATTGGGCCAAATTGTGTTACGCGTGGACGAAAAATCGATATAGTACAACCTTCTTTATTGGAGCCAAGAAAAATATCCAAATATTTCATGTGTCAGGTTTAAATCTTTGATAAAAAAATGGGAACATATGATAATTTTATCAATCTTGTATCTAAAGTTCGTATAAAAATAATTAGGAATTTTTTAATTGGACTTTAAAAGTTTGGAAACTTGAATATTATCTGAGACGGTATTCTTACATTTAATTTACGATACTTCGTTATTTTTGTAGCCTATCGTTCCAAGCAGTTAATTAAGGAATTAATTAATTCCTTATTAACCATGGCATACCGCACATGACTGCATCTGCTATCTCAGCGTCCTAAATAATTTCATTTATTTCTGTCCGAAGATTTTTACACCAAGCAGCAACATTTCCATCTAATTAAAATTCATTTAATCCTCTATAAACGATGCATTAAATTTCCTTCAAAATTATCAGAATTATTATGAAAATTATCACCCCCAATGATATTATAAACAAATATAATCGCAGAATCTCACTGAAATTTATAAAAATAAATGAGGATCATTCAAGGGTAGCTAATTTTCAAAAATGAAGAACCATCCCTGAAATTCTATCTTCTTCGAGTAGAAGCACCCCCGTTCCGTGTCAGGCGATCGGAAGGGGATCGCAGCATCGTTATTCTCCGATCCGAAGCAGAAGAAAGTAGACGTTTCGTCGATAAATATCGCTCGTCCCTCGTTCGTTTTGTTTCTCGCTCTTTCGCAAGCGGATCCCCTTTTTGTATCCCCCTCTGCCTCCACCGGTTCGGGTCTGTGTCATGGCACAACGACGACGTCGTCGTCGTCGTCGTCGACGACGAGTTCAACGAACCCCGGGATGACGTGATACTGCCATGTTGGGAATTTATTATCTTGACTTGGTTGTCCAACGACCCCCGCTTTTTGTGTATCGCGACGCGACCGAGCGTTCCGTCACGTTACGGGTTAGTTCGTGGCCGATTTCATCGGGGGATGATCGGCACGCGTCGTCACGTGGCACACGTCGTCCTGGATATCAAGGGTGGCCGGCCGGGGGATGATGATGCCGGGGGGACGCAGCTGGCCGGGCATCGATGGAATTGCGACAGGTGGAGTGCGAGGTGTGTAAACGGGGGTGGCAATCGGAATTATTGATAGCGTTTTAATTTGGAGTTAAAGAATATTTGAATGGCAATTAAAGGGCAAGATTTGCTAAATTTTTGTATTATTATTAATTTTGGAAATATTGAACTTCCTTATGGATTTAAGAACTTGAGAATGGGTATATATTATTGCAATGGAATAATGAATGGGTAATTATTTAGGGAGATTGTTTTGGTTAATTTATTATGAGGTCATTGATATGTTTACACGTAAATAAGATAAAAGAATGTTTATCTAAAGAATTCACTGCTGGAATTTCATCCGGGGCAGGTGTAAAAATAAGCAGCATCATTTTGTTGCTTACTAGGAAATACTCGTATCACGTACGTACAGCTTTTTCGCTATCGTAAGAAGCGTCGTGTTTCTTTACGTTTATCTGGCTCCAATGATACGCAAAACATGTATCAATGTCCAGGGCTATTGTTTTAACGTCTCAAAGAGATATTGGATGAATTCCTTTTTTTATTCAATTCCATTTCGGTGCGTTGGGTATGGATTGTGGAGTATTCTTTAGAATTTTAAACCTTGGGAATTCAGGAATTCCAAAGTTTCATGATTGAGAATTCAATAATCAATGTTTAGAAAATTGTATGCGACTGAGTAAATATTAGACAGAATTATCGAATTAATGGCAATTGTATCATCCGAATCAATTCCACGGCAGTTGTCTTGCTTTTCTATTCTCCTTGGAAATCCATTGGAAAGTTGCGAGATTGATTCCCCTTTATATGGGCTCGTACCAGTGAAGATGTTCTCTGGTCGCCTTAATTGACGGGTTATTTTTCCAACAGCTTTCGAACGGCCTTGCAGAAATCGTTTTCCCCGTCCCTGATCATCTCGTGTCGTAAAATATCCATTCCGCTCGAATTGAACGACATGATCTTTCCATACGATCGAAAAACAAAGAAAAAGGACCGTACGATCGGACCATTTCGTATCATTTTATGGAAATATCCTTTCGCTCCCTTTCCCCTTCTGATCGCCATTTAAATAATCTTATTCGAAACATTCATATTTATGTATAAACGGCACACTTTTACGAAGCGAAAAACTTTTAACGAAACGACGTTTTTTATTCAATTTCGTTCGATCAAGGGAGGAGAATACGCCGAAGTTTGAATATCTCGTTTGAAACCGAGCCAGATCTCGTTTGACATGGTCTGATTCGAGGCGTAACACATGTCCGTTTTAATTGTTGTCATGAAATAACTCCGATCGCGCGTCATTGTTATTACGAAGCAACCGGTCGCGATGCGGAAGATTTCGAAATTCGCACGAACTAAACGAAACTGGAATATTTAGACATTTAAGAATTAAAAGACTTAACAGTTTAGAAAATTCTACGCGGCTCTGTTTATCTCAAAGAATTTCGAGACCAATAAAGGCCGCAGGTTCGATTAAAATGTATTCATTAACCCAACATTCAGGCACACAATAGCGAAAGACCATAATGGAGCGCTGAGTCAACTCACCCTGTGTTCTCATTAATTCTTCCATAAAAGAACGAAACTACCCTCTCCCCCAAAGAAATGAAACAACAAAGAACAGGAGCTTCCAATTAAGGGACCGTTCATCCCCCAAGCGATTCGTCTTTAAAGATCGTTGAAAAGGACCTTCTTACAAATTTTCCAAAACAAGATCAAAACTTCTTTCTTTCTTAATCTTAAACTACAGTTAAGAATACAAAGACCAAATATACAAAATTTATTAATAATCACTTTCAAAGTATAAAGTTTCAGTAATTATGTTACAAAAATTGAATTGAATGCTCTTTGTCCTATGTGTAAAACGAGAACTTAGGGGAAGTTTCTGTCCAATGGAATGAAATGAAATTGTGGGGGGTTGAAAATATGTCGTCGTCAAGTCACGCCATTGAAAATTGATAATTATTAAGAATTTAACCAATTAATACACCAAGGATTTAATTAATATATTTGCTCGTTTGTTCCAGAGTGGAAAGCTCAGCGTTGCAGTTGGTGTATCCGCTGGATTCTCGTCCGGTGCAGTTAATCTTCCGGGGGTTGCAGGTGGTCAAGGAGAAACGTTCTCTTCTAAGAGATGTCTCGGGTGTTGTTAAACCTGGTGAACTTTTGGCCGTGATGGGCCCCTCAGGTACGTCCAAATAACTTCAAATATGGTGCTTCCCGAAAAGGTCGTAAAGTGTTTTCTACGAGACCATCATGGTTCTTGTTTAATACGTATACAATCAGCAAGGGGATGAAACAAGAGATGGGAAATGTAGGATTTTTGAGAAAATTGATTTGGTTAATTTAACAATTAATGGATATTGCAAGTTAATAAATACAAGTGTCAACGCTGGGAAAATCAATTATCAGTCAACGTTCTTCGTTATATTGTCACTTACACGTATCATATTTCCTATTAGATCCATCGCGTTATGGGTGCATTAATATTTTAAGAATGTCGTAAAGGATATTGAGTGGTAACCTATTTTAACATTATTAATATCTACATTGATCAAATTACAACATGCATTACTGATTGAACAAACTTTTATACCAATATTCTTGAGGTACCACCAGTTATAAGACACTCTATATATAAATACTGTTCGAAAGATATTTTGGCTAAAATTATTTTTCCTGGAGGAAGATATCGAAGTTGTAAACGCAGGAGATAAATTTGAATCGATGAGAATTCCGACGATAAACTGGGTGAATTCGTTTAATGTTAATTGACTGAATCGCTATTATTCTCGTGAACCCGATCGAGTTTCGGCTCTTCTCTATTGGACAATTTCGCGGTTGTTTGCGTCATTCATTTATCTTTTCTCCCATCTATATATATATATACACGGTCCTCCTTCTAATTCATTTCCTCTATTAAATTTGTCAGAATTGTTTTTTACAAATTAAATATCCTTCGAATAAATCAATTATTTTAGAAACACTAATTGAAGAATCTTTTTTACTCTTTTCAAGGTTGTGGCAAAACGACACTGTTGAACTGCCTGTCCGGCCGCGTCGGCGTGGACGGGGGTGAAATCTGGTTGAATCGCGAAAGACTGACTAAAAGATGGCGCCGAAGAATCTGTTACGTTCAACAACAGGACGTTTTCTTTCCCGATCTCACGTTACGCCAGACCCTCGAGGTGAGTTTAATCTCAAAATAATTATTTCTCGTTTCATCCACTTTTTCACGAAATGGTTAACACGTTGAATGCCAAAAGAAATTGCAAGAATTTGAAATACGACTAAATTCTAAGCATAATATTAATATTTCCATAAGCGTCGATGTTGCTCGCGTTATATTTTGGCGTTTAAAGTGTAACAGAACAATCTATTAGACTTTTGGTAAGCCGCTGCCAAATTGTTCGGGCGTAAGTAGAATCGGACGAGCATGGTCAGACGCGGCGGACAATGTCGAACCGCGAGCGTGTCTCGTTGTCATCGTAATAGTAAATGACCACTTACAAAACAGACAGTTTCCTCGTTTTCCCGGAAAATCGACCGAAGTCCATGCCAAGTTCCGCGAAATTTACGAACGCGTCGCTCGAAGAGAAAATTAGAGGGACACCATGGGATCCGTTAGGATCGCGCGGAATGCGGGCTAAAAGCCAAACTGTTAATGTTTGCGCTATCGTAAATTACGTATGACCCCTTTTAACGTTGCCATTGAAGTGAGAAATTCAATCCGCGGCCGGTTTAATTAACCATCGACCAATTTATTTCAAAATAAACGAACGAAAAATTCGAACATTAAATCGAACAAAGGAGATAATAAAAAATTCGGTGTAGGTGTGGGAGGAAAGTTCACGTACGTTCAGACACGTGTGTGACACACGAGGCAGCCGATACAAGGGAACAGTGACCTTTCGATTGTGTGACAGAAAGGGGACAAGTGATGCCCTGTGGCAAATCAAGGGGGTGATAAAGAGAGAAGAATTACTGGTGACGTCATAACTCGGTCAATGAACTCTTCGAGATTGTCTTACGTGTTACAAAAACATTCTGCGTCGTGCCTGTGCATAATGCGATAGAGACCACCGACGTGCCTGTCTCTACTTTCCGTCTACTTTTTCCTTTTATCCTTTCATCCATGTTCGCGAGCTCGTATTTCTTCTGTCTCCCTCTCTCTCTCTCAATATTTTGTCAATTCTTTTCCTCAGATTTATTCTTCTACTTTGAAATTGCATGGTTCGATGAAGTTTGTGAGAATTGAGATAAGGGGTTAATTCCGTGTTTGCAAACTCTTCGGGTACGCATCTTCGAATCAGAAAGTTTATTTTTCCCGTCGTGCCAGTGTCACTTTCCCTTTTCTCCGTCCCGACGTGACCGAGTCCGCGAACGATAATATTATCGCGATCGTTCCTGAGAAATTCAGCAACAGGAGAGGACGCGGAATGTTGTTGACGGTCGTTGTTCCGAGTAGTCCAGTTTCTTCGTGGCCGAGAAGATGACCGGTATATACCCAGGCAGCCGCGAAATATCATCGGCCGCCACTTTCTCTCTCCGCATAACGGATCCTCTTGTGTAACGGACTCCGACCATCGAGAAAATGGCACGTCCATCCGTGTTCGTTCGTTCCTCGTCCAGGGTGTGTCCTCTGTGGTACCTTAAAGCCCCGTGCACAACGGCGCCATCGGGCCTTCACGATAAAATCAGGTAGAAATTTGATTTTCACGAATCTTTGACTTCTGTTATTGCGAAAATGAGTTTGGAAAGAGAGTGTCTCGAAGCAACGCACACAACGTGAAAATAGGCGCCATCGAACTGGCGCCACACAACTTTCCAATGACCCTCTGTTTATTATTTCAAGAATATTGCAAGTAGTAATGGAAATATTCGATTAATAATTAAAAGTGTAGTTATTGTAGGAGAATTTATGAAATAATTCGGTGTATAATTAATATCGGTACATAAGTGTTTGATACAGGGATTAATTTTAATTATAATATTATATAAGATTGGCAGAGAGAAATGGGAAACGGTGCGGTTCGAACGTTAATGAAATTTCCTCTCATTAAGCTGTTTAATGGTTTCGTTCGAGCGGAATTTCAAAGAGGTGGCCGGGAAACAATGGGCCGTTTAATTGGCTGCTTTACATTGATTTAAGTTGACCAACTGAGTGAGTCAAAAGCTATTATCAGTCGTTCCATACGGTTGCACGTTCTTTCTTTCGAACGATTAACTGTGACTATTAATCAACGCGTATAATAGAATTTTAAAAGGCCACCCATGCTTAAATTACTCTTATTTTCGATAACGCCATCGATTCTACAAAATTCCATATATTAATTTCAATATAAAAAATCTGATATAAATTTAATCATAAGATCGAATATTAATTTGAAAATATCACAATTTTTTTAACAAATTCCAAGTATTTCTCAATAAATTTTTGTCCAAACATTTTTAAATAAATTTTAAAGATAAAATACGCATTTCACTGGCCAGCCTTTAAGATATAATCAGAAGTAATTAATTTGAAGGCTGAAGATGTATAATTTAAAGATAATTTGTCGATTGATAAATGATTCCTCGTGTAGTGTACGAAGGCGCCTGTCGGCCACGCGTTTTCTTCCGCTTCGACTCTCTTCTCCTCCCCTCTCGTGTCCCCGAATTATCGAATGCACGTGAACGCGTTTTACCATGAAGGAAAGTCCGTGCACTACGTGCAGAATCGTGTACGGCCAATGGTGGGCTCGTTTCTAGCCGAGTTGACAAAGGTGTGGCTCGTTACACACGTCCTTTTCTTGCTTCCTCTTTTAACACGAGGATTTGCAGTTTCTGCATTATGCAATCCGTGTATTCTTCTCCTCGTCCTCTTCGTACACGCAATCTCAGTCGAAGAGATTTCAAATGGACACGTTTAATTTGACGTATTATCGACGTTTCGTGTTCAGACTTGACAAATGGTTGTTCAAACAACGTCAAACACCGGCTGCGGCATAGTTTTTATTATGAAAAAACAGAAATACACTTGAGCAATTATGAAAATGAGCCTAAACCTGTCGCAGTAACTCGAGACACTTTCAAACAACGTCGAACATCGAATGTGACATAGTTTTCGATGAAAAATCAGTTATTTAGAGAGAAGTGTGCTTTGACGTTCATGAAACTGCATTGGAAACGAACCTGAGACACTTTTAAACGACGTTAAACATCGAACACGAAAGTTTCATGCATCGAGAATCAGTCAATTAGCGTGGAACGTTCTTGAGACCAAGAGAAACCTGCTCTTGTCACGGTGACTCAAGAAACCTCCAAACAACGTCAAACACCGGATACAGCAATTTTTCCTTGAAAATCCAATTAACCCATATCTGTGAACCAACCGGTATTCCTGAATAATGATAGAATTTGATCCAAAAACCGTCTGCACCCCAATCGAGAATCTTTCAAACCGCCTTAAACAGCGTACAGAAATCGGGTCGAGTAACCGATCGCGAGCGACGAGGAAAGGTTCCTAGCCCGAAAACCGAAGCAAAGAGGCGAAGGGTATAATCAAAAAACGGTCGAGGTCGATTTTTCAGGGTGCGTTGTTCGTAATTGATTTAACGATCAGGATCGCGATGCGAACCGGTACATCTTAACCCCCCAGGGGGTGGGGGGTTGGTACGTGTGTCGGATGGTAATAATAGACACAAAGTGGCCTGGATGTTACGAAACGGAAATGTGCACGTCCGAGCCGACAGCTTTTGCTTACGTTGATGTTTTAATGCGTAAACGGGGCCGTTGCCGGGTTAAAGACGACCGGCTTCCCGTAAACCGACCACCGATACCGATCATCCGTCGTCCCAGTTGTTTCGAATTCGCTTGATCTTTTCTTTTTTTTTTTCTCTTTTCTTTTCCAACGTGGGTTCCAGTACCAGGCGAGGCTCAGGCTTCCGGACACGTTCTCGCACTCACAGAAGATGCAATGCGTGGACCACATCATCGAGGTCCTCGATCTCTCCGGATGCCAAGATACCAGTGAGTATATATGTTAATCTAAGGATCGTGTCGATTGATTGTTAATCGTTGTGATATGAATTATTGTGGTTTTTAAAACACTTAGAATATTGCTTAGGCACCTAATATAATTTACAACTATCTTAATATTAATTATTTAGAATATTGTTTAGTTATTTAATGTGAACTATGAATATTAGAACGTAAGTTGCCATAATTTTCAAAGTATTTAGAATAATGTTAAAACACTGTTTAATTACCTAATATAATTTACAATTATTATAATATTAAAATACCATTTAATTCGTTAGTATTTCAAATACTATTAATCAGAATAATTATTTAATATATCAAATTGGCAACTAAATCCTCACCTTTTCCCCGATAAGAAGACTCGACTCGAAATTTATTCGAAACGGACTTCGCTGCTGTTCTTAATTTCTTGATTATAATCAGTCGGGCGTCGATCGGTCTTTACGATTTCCACGATCTCGTTTCGTCAGAGATCAAAGAGGCACGGATCGAGAGCAGAGCCCACCATTTCGCGTTGCTTTCCTGTCTCGTGCACGATGCACCCACGTAAATTCACGGTAATTTGTTTACGAACGCGAAAACTAGAAAGCCGCGTTACGATTTACGACTTCCACCGCAAGGTAAGAAACGATCTTAGCCGGTGTGTTGCATTCTCGCTAACCGGACACGTCGTCGCCGCGATTTTGATTGACGATTTCCGCGATCGTGGCTCTTATCGATCCCGTTATCCTTTCAGAAATTTTAATTAACTCGCCGAGCAAATTATCGATTATCCGCGAATAATTATCGCTCTAAAAGAATTATTACCGATAAAAGGTGGCGTATTGACAGCCTACAGCTGAAAGCTGATTATTAGAATTCACTGTAAAGGCGTTGATAATTGAATAATTACTGGACGAAAAAAAAGACGAATTTTGGAGACAGAATACAAAATTTGTCAAAAATAAAATTGCTCCCAAATGGAATTTTTAATAGCAGCAACGTGGCAGTCAAAGTGTTAAAAAGAATCATTCGATTAAATTGAAAATGAGAATTTCAATAAAAAAAAACGACGTACCAACGAAACAATTTCGATCATTTTGAATAAATAAAAGGACGCGCTGCACACCATTTCTTCCGAAATTATCGATGGAAAAGTGAAAGGCAATTGAAAAAGTGATTGCATAGCTTGATAACGTTAATTCGTTTTATATTGGCGAATGGTTTTTACATAACGATGCACAAAAAAAAAAAAGAGATGAGGAGGAAATACATTTTATTCATCGCGACAGAGAGTTTCGCCAGACACGGAACAATTTTCATCCGATCGAATCGTCGAACGAGCCCGAATTGAATTTTCCAACGCCACTGTCGCGTTTGTAATTCAATTTCGATCCGTTCGAAACAATTTTTCTCCACGCTCGTCCGTAACCAAATGGGAATTCTCATTCATTCTGTTGGTCTGCAATCGATTTTTAATTGGATCGATGGATGAAGACTAAAAAAAAAATGATAACTTTGTTCATTCTTCGTTATCCATGTACATTAAACACATTTGATAAAAAGATCTGCACAAAATAAATCCACTGTAAAATAAGTATATTGCAAACCCTAATCCAACCCCACCTAAATCGATAATAAAATATATTTTTATATATTCTAAAAGAAGGTATTCATTAATTTGGCAGCTAATTAAAAGAATTGCGATTAAACTTTTAAACAAACTAAATATTGTATCGTAATAATTGTGCTGTGATGGGTGGATTAAGTTGCTAAAAATCGACGGAAATGATACCGGGGGGTCTTTTTATTTTCAGTTATTGGGGATTACACGAAACGAGGATTGTCTGGCGGTGAAAAGAAGAGGACAAGCATAGCCTGCGAGTTGCTCACCAATCCGTCGCTGATGTTGCTGGACGTAAGCTTCTTTATGATCGATACCATTATCATACCTCGATCGATATTTCATTAATTCTCTTCGGGGGAAGCTTATCAAGCGACCCCATTCAGATTCTGATAATAAGCTTTCAGTACGTGAAAAGTCTGACACAGTTTCGTGACATAAAAGTGTTATCAAGTGACATTTATGACGCATCGAATTGAACCTTGAAATTGGGTGAACATAACTATATAAATGCTTCGTTAATATTTTTAATAAAAAATAAACGTTTGTCAATTGTATCGAATATTGATCACTTTCGGTACCTTAGACTTCTAACAATTATTCATGACAGAAAAGAATCATCAAGTGGCACTTGTGATACATCAAATTAAAGCTTAAAGTGTGACAAAAATAACAGTATAAACATTTTATTAATATTCTTAAAATAAACTAATTTATTCTTCTGTGAAACAGACTGTAGGTTAAGTTGTATATTGATCCACCTCTTTTTTGTTCTAATAAAAAACCAGCTATTGTACATTAAAAATATCAATGTGACACCTACATAGCAACTTTCTTTAGACTTTAAGCTTTAATTTGATGTATCATAAGTGCCATTTCGAGATACTTTTCTGTCATGAATTCAACCAAGTCCACCACTGTTTGCTATAACCAGCAATCATTTATTATTTTTGTGAAACTTTGAGTTTTAATTTGATTATTTTTACACGTAGCACACACCTTTGTTGGGAAATGCAAAATGCACAAAGTTATGGTGGTCGTGTTGCAGGAACCAACGAGCGGGCTGGACTCGCACTCGGCACAAGCGTTGATTTCACGGTTGAAGAAGTACGCGGAACAAGAGGGCAAAAGCATCGTGGTGACGGTGCATCAACCCAGTTCCAGGATGTTCCACAGCTTCAGCAAGCTCCTTCTGTTAAGCCGGGGACAGGTGGCGTATTACGGCTCGACCTCGAATGTCGGCAGGTTTTTCTCCACGATAGGACTCACCTTGTTGCCCCATTACAACCCCGCCGACTTTATACGTGAGTAATACGAAAAATATATATCTTGACTCATTCTTTGTACTTAAAAATGTACAAATGAAAGATTCGCAAAGTATCAAGTACCATCAAGGTACCATTTAGTCTTATTTAATTTTGACCGTAAATATTTCTTCCTATGGTCAATTTCACCCATCGCGATTAAGCGGTATCAAATTAAAAACTGCCAAGTGGACACTTTGAAGAGCCGATTGAACGTCTGCCTCGTCGAAACGTAATAACGATCGAATAGGATCGTCCTGATGGTACTTTTTTTTATTGTATACGGTTTCATCACGATTGTTTCAGTGGAACAAATAAAGGGTCCAGAGGAGGTTCGGGAGCGTATCGTGGCTGCCGCGAGGAACGCGAGACAGGGACCTGACTGCCCGCCAGAACTTCGCCCAGAATATAATCCCAGCCAACATCCGCTCTGCGACCATCTCATCCATTATCATGAACACCACATCAGCCACAACGGTATTATTTATTGTTAACACTCACAAACTTGTTCTTAGAAACTTTCTGATATATACTGTTTTAACTTACTTAACTGCCGTAGTGGAAATGAATACGTGTAGTCAGACGCGGTCGATTAGCGAATTAATACGGATCCCGTTGGTTAGCCTTCAAATTTAAATATTACTACACTACTGTAACCTAATATCCTATCATAGTACTATAATACTGAACCCAGTATACCCATACACTATCACAATCGACAAACCTAAAAATTGGCATGGATACTGTATCTTAGACAAACAGAAATCTTTTTATCTCAACTACAGTCATTAATCGTAATTATAATAAAGTCTGTTTTCAACGTGTACCTATTAATATAATATGTCCCGATACGAATTGAATAATAAATTCGTCGATCGTTTAGTGTCACCGATCGGATGTTAAACACGTGTTCGAATCGTCGATGAATGCGAATCATTGTTAGCCGGTAATCAGCTAATAACGCGGTATCTCTTTCGGTCGAATATTTCCTCCGGCGCTGTTTGATTAAAGCTTATTATAAATCGACGTTCAGCAAATAACAGGGAATGTTTTTCACCGCGGTACAAGTGTGTCGACCCGAAGGGGTTGATTCTTTATTTTTCCTTCTTTTATACCACATTCTTCTTCTTCTTGGCTTCGTGTAATCTAAGGTCGTTCATCGAACGAGTTGCTGGCTAAACATGCACGTTGCTTTTTCATTCAAATTTATTCAACTATTTTTCATTCGTTTCTATTTGCTGCAAGATTTTATTTTATATTATTTATAATTTAACATAAAAATGGTTAAAAATTATTGACTAAAATAAATGACAGAGAGACCCTGTATTATGTTTAAGGTGTTGGTCACAAACGACCAACTCTGTACCAAAAGATTACATTATACGAATATGAGTTGTACCTGAAACAACTCCTAGTAATTTTCTGCATTTTCCTGGTAATTTATAGTGAAAGAAGACGAAGGTCGTACATTGTGGTTGGACACACAAAGCCATGCCAGCAGCAGTGCCAGTTCTGCGGACGAGGACTATTCCTGGCAGTGGCCCACCAGTTTCTGGTCGCAATTCAAAGTAAGTACCATTTTGTCATTTTGAAAACTGCCAACGCGATAAAGTTGCCTTGAATTCGCTTTCAAGAGTGAACGAAAAAGGTCTCCGCGACACGGGAAAGGGAAAAAGGTAGTGCGAAGCATCTTGCGATGTTGCACCAGTTTCTTGCCACTTTGAGACTCGTAACTTTCTTGGTACACCCTGAAAATTTACTCAAAGGTGCTGTTATTTGTTACTTATTGCTAGAATAATTTAGCAACGCGGGGAGCTTAATATTTAACAAATTTCATTCTTGTGTTACTTGGACAGTTTTTATACATGGAGTATTTTATTGTGGAAACTCATAGAATATCTCAAAATTTTATATTTCACTTTCAGTATAATAAAATTTGGGATACTGGAATTTGTCAAAGCAACAGTGCTGCAATTTTTAATTTTAGTCAGAAGAGTATGGAATATTTTATTATAGAAAGTCTCAAAATATTTCAAACTGTTATATTTTAAATTTTATTATAATAAAATCTGGAATAATGAAATCTGCTAATGCAAGAGTGGTGTAATTTTTAATTTTGCAATGTTTCAAATGTTGAATCTGGAAAGTAGCGTATTTAAAATTGAAGCCACAGAAATATGAAAATAACGCGAACCAACTGAACAAGTTTGAACGACGAAGAATTAGAGGAATATTTTGCTTGAGAATCGATGGAACGCGACGAAAGAAGCAAAATGAGAAAGTTATCGAGAACCGGAGCATCATACCGGATGATCTCGTGACGATTCTGTTTTCAATTGCTAAACTGACGTCACTTCTTCTGAAGAAGTAACGGAACCGAGTCCGGTTCATTTCGTTCCTTTAACGATACCCTCTTTCTTCGTCGTTGCAGAACCTTTCGCAGACGTGACACTGGCCACGTAGGTGCTTTTCTTAATCGAATTCACGTTTCGAGGTAGTCGATAGCTGCCTATCGCCTGAGAATATCAATTAACGAAGGATTAATTGAAAAACTGATACTTTTCCAAAACATCGATTAGGTAAATTCGAGACACTGAAAGTCTGGCGCGATTTCATGAGATAAAAGTACATCGAAATTGCACTTGTGGTATATCGAATTAAAGCTTGAAGTATGATGAAAATAACCGTATAAATGTTTGGTTAATGTTCTAAACAGAAGATGGCCGGTCGCCAGTTATAGCAAAGAATGATTAATTCTGAAACGTCTAAAGCCTGACGTAAATTGATGACATAAAAGTATCACTAAATAACACGTGTGATATATCAAATTAAAGCTTGATGTTTGAAGAAGGTGGCTATATAAACGTCTCATTGATATTCTTAAAATAAAATGGATGGTTCGCTGTTGAAGCGTGCTGTACATGAATTTATTTACGAGCTAGCCTATTGTTTGTTCCAAAGAAGAATTGGCCATTGTGTATTAAGGACGCCAATAAAACCGTCATATGGACGATTTAATCAAAGTCTAATTTATAATTTAATGTACCGTAAGTGCCGTTTTGCGACACTTTTATGTCATGAAATTCTATTAGAATTTTTAGTGTTTCGATATTGGCCATTGTTTAACACCAGCAGCCACTAGCCATTTAATACTAACAATATTAATAAAATCATTATACTACCATTTTTGTCAAAGCTCAAGCTTTAATTTGATGTACCGTAAGTGCCCTTTCGCGACACTTTTATGTCATGAAATTATAATTGAATTTGAAATATTTCAAAATTGGCCATTGTTCACTGCAATTTAGTATTAGCCATCAATTTAATAATAAAAATTATTTTATTATCTTTTATATATATAGTAGAATAATAGAGTTAAATAATGGGTTAAAAATGGCTGATTACAAATGGCACGCAGGGTCAGTTACAAATGATCCGTCTTCCTAGGATTAATAGGAGCATTACACTTGAATCCTGATGTCATTCTAATTATCCTCGTCTGTTATCTCGTCCACATACCAGAACACTCATCTAAATTTTTCCATATTACCGCTGCATGCTCTATTAATCGCGTCGCGCAATCGAACTTTTCGATCTCTCCTTCGTTCATTCGATGGAAATACGAAACGGTGACAACAAGAGCTGTGTGAAATCACGCGTTGCCGCGACATAATACATACACATCCGCGCCTGTTCATAAGGTTATATATTTGTGATCGCCGGCTGTCGGTATTTTAGCAGTTTGCTAAACGTTAAACGCTCGACCTGGTTCAGACAACGGTGACAGTACGAAAGGACAACACTTAAACAGCCGTTTTATTGATTTACACATTGCATTAATTAATTGCCTCGTTAAGATCCGATCCGATCTGGAATACTTCGAGCGGTTCTAAAAAAGGAGATTAATGGCACTGTTGCTAACTTAATGGGTCTTTTTAAAATCCTTAATCGCCATAATTCACAATTATCTCTTTAGTATGAACAATTTTTGAATAAAATTATTTGTGACACTTCGGTGAAGATTCTTGAAAATTATTAGCACCAGTTTGCTAACGTCCTGTTATTTAAATTCTAATTAAATTAGACAAAATTGACAAAATACTAAATTATTTAAATACAAATTTTCATGGTTTAGTTTGTTAATGGTTGTGTGATTCGGAGAGCAGAGTAATTTTCTTGCCCGTTGAAAATTTGATAGCGTAATTTCCACAGAAACCGGCTGCAATTTCCTCGCGTGAAGAATTAAACGAGGAACACGCGAACGGAAAACGGAAGTAAACCTCCGTTTCCTGTCTTCGTTAATTCAAACATCTGAAATTTCTGGCCGTCGAAGTTGATCTACGATTCAAATTGTCCTTATTTTCGAATAAATTTCAAGGAAATCGTTAACCCACTTGCTTATCATAAACGTACAAGTCAATTACAATATTTTTATGATATTTTCAACTAATTGAACACGATTAAAATATATTCTAATGAATTAAATATGTCGCCTTGAATGCAATGGGTTGATGGTCCTTATTTTCGAACTCACCCCCGAAGAAATTGAACTGTCGATCGGTTGACAAATTATTATATCAATTCAGTTTGTTTAGCGAGGGAACTAATAGTGGTCGGTTCGAGAAAAAGAGGATCGAGCGTTCACAAAGGAGAACTAGGTCGCGTTTACACGATTCGCCATATCCGGATAATTACCGCGACCAGCATGCCCGTTAGTGATGCTGCACTTTGTACACGAACGCATCTCGTCACTTGCATCACTTTTACTCCGCGTAGACATTCTTCTTCGTCTAATCGTGTCCTCTCGAAGAAACAGCGAAAGTCAATCTATTAAATAAATTACCATACAAATTCACGACATTTCCCTTGATAAAAATAAACCTTCTTTCCATTGCGTTAATTAATTCAATTTAAAATAAAATTGTGAAGTTTCAAATGTAAATCCTTAAGAATTCTTTAATTAGAAGTACTCGGGTATCGAGTAAATAATAAATTAAATTGTCTAATAGCTTCTGGTAAGATTGCGAAACGGTAGATTTCTAGTATTTAATGAAATTTTTAACAGCTTTTAGCCTTGCGGTGAACGCGTGAAACTTCGAGGCGGTCAAAATGATTAATTGGATCCGATCGGAACGATAATTGAGTGATTAACGATATACCAAGTTCCTCTTCGTTGCACGGTTAAATGTTGTAATTTAAAGAGGCCTTCGAAAGCAGCATTGTGAAACTTTTGCGTTCTATTTCCTCATGGCCGTTGATATAATTGAACTGCACCAAAGAGGTGTAACAAACAGCCTTGCATTGTGACAATGTTGTTTATTTGTTGTGTTCATGCGATTAATAATCAACCAGATTCAGTTGAATTCCAGTTTATTCATCCATGAACCGTTTGATTCATTCAGGTTCGCTTCAATCCGATTCGGTTCAGTTTAATTAAATTTATTGGAAATCAATTTGCGAATCGTAAGTGTTTCGATGAAAAATGAAGATACTGACAAACGTTGGTTTCATTTGTGTTTTTCAGGTATTATCAGAAAGAAACTTTCAAGAAGCAAGGCCACGAATGCTGTCCCGTCTGAATTGGTTGCAAACGATAGCCTTAGGTTTACTCGCTGGACTTCTCTGGCTGAGGCTTCCCAGAACCGAAGCAGCTCTTCACGATATTCAAGGTTGGATGTTCTTCAGCACCACGTATTGGATGCTGTTCGCACATTTCAGTGCACTCTCCAGTTGTAAGTGTCTATCTCCCTTCATCATTATTATATCGTCACAATATGACACAATATATATTTAAAATGATTGGGTGCGTGATATTTGAGAGTTTCCAAGCTTCCAAACATGTGATATTTGAGAGTTCCTTGGTTTCTCATAAAATGTATTCCCAAGTTTCCAAATCCCCAAAATCTCCAAACACCTAAGCTCGCACTTCAGTCTCTGGCAACCCGCACGAATAATATTTTTCACCGAGGCGAATTACCCGGGGCGTCAATTTAAAATTTTCAAAAGGGAGGGGGAAAAAAAATAAAGGGGATACAAAAGGCCGACGCGAAAAGTTCTCAGGTATTCGACAGAGGATTGCGCAACACGAACGGTCCAGATGAGGTAGATTGGTTAATTGAGGGACGACGACGTGACGCGCTCAATCGGCCATTCAGCTAAGATCGTTTTTTTTTATTGCAAAGATTTGCAAAGGACCAAGAAGAACGGTCAATCAAGAACGTTAGTATATGTAGGTCGTGCCGTGACCCACTATCCCGAACGGGTAATTGCTCGCCCTTTTGTCGACTTTGTAACGTGCGAAACGAATCGTCACGAATTTCAATCCACGAATCACACTCTAACGTATGGTATTCACCTTTCTGCCGCCACATACCTGGTACACTTGACAAATTTTGTCAGCCGTTAAAAGTTTGAAATTTTCTGGCTAAGAAACTGGCGGGCAATAATTAGCCATTGTCATTTCTATCGATTCATTCTCAAATTTAACAATTCTAGGAAATTTTATACAAAGACTTCGCTGAATATTTTATCGGGAAGCAAATGTCAGCCCTTTGTACTCGAATGGCGCCTCTAGGGCGACATATCTAATACTAGGATATATTAAAATGTGGAATTTCAGAATAAAAATTCTAAACAACCCTAACAAGTGCTATGGATCGAGCGAATATTTCGAAAATAGATCGCGTTGTAAAAAGATCGAGCTCGAAGGGCAGAACACGGCGGAGCGTCTGTATAAAAGGTGACAAATCGCGTTGAACAAAGGGCAGCGGGCGATAAAATTGAAAAGTTTAATAGACACTCGCCTATTTTAAGAGGGGCATAACTTAACCATAGGAGTCGGCCACGGCCTAGTCCAGCAGACTGTTTTACAGTCGTCGTCGTTCTCTTATCCCCCTCGTAGAAAGTGAAACAGCCAGTCGTAGACGTTTTAAAAGGGAGAAGGGTCTCCCGGTGGCCGTAAAACCGATCTCGGCATCCTTCTTCGATCCCCTGCCCTTTCCTTCTTCTTTTGCCTCGCCGTCCTTCCTCCCCCCTTCTCCTTTGTCACCGTCGTTGTTCCTCCGATCGTGCCGTTCGATTATTCAAGGATCCGCGACAAATTGCATTCGATGGATTCGACCTTCCTGTTTTCCCTGATTCTCGATAAACATCCAGCGGGAAACCGGTGTTCCCGACGAGACTTTTGTTCCCTTGGATTTTTGCCACGATTTCTTCCCCCCTCGAAGTTCGTGGTTTCTCTTCAGGTTCGAGGAATTCTTGAGAAATTCGCCGGGGATGTTGCTTCTTTTTCGTTTCCGATACTTGTCTTGATGCATTTCTTAGATTTGGTCGCCCCACAGGTAAACTTTCCTTCACCAATCACCTATGACCCCCAGCAAATTAATATCGATTAAAATTAACGGGAAATGAAAATTGATCTGTTTCAGTTCCTCCAGAACGCGAGGTTATCAACAAGGAGCGATTGTCAGGGTCGTATCGGCTCTCGGCCTATTACCTGGCGAAAATGGTCGGCGAGTTGCCGCTTACGATTACACTGCCAGCAGTTTACCATATCATTAGTTACCCCATGTTGGGCTTCCATAGTCCGGCTGTTTTCGTCACCCTGTTGGCGTTCCTGTTGCTCAACACCATTGTTGCACAGGTAAATAACCGTAATCATCCGTTTTATCATCATTAAATAACTATTTCTTCCCTTTTATCACCTTCCACCGTGGCTGCGAGCATAGGTGAACGTTCGGGATGATTGAAGACGACAGGATATCAATTTATGACGTGTAGATAATATTAGATAATTATACCCAATTTGCTATAGGGTCTAGAATACCGTAATCTCGATTTTTGATACCATAAATTTTATAATCTCCTACATTTACTTTAATTTTATCTTGCCTCCTAAATTATTATTAATATTTGTAATATTTTTAACTGATTGAAGATAGAATTTTTTTTTTTTGTACTTTATGGTATTGAAAATTCATTGCTGTTTGTTATATAATTTTTTCGAGGGAATTTATGGTCGGCTGTAACACAATCGGCTACGATCTTTCATTTTCATCGCTTGAAACGGCAAGCATTTCGCGGTTTCCTTTTTTTTTCCCCCTTTTTTTTTTATTCTTCCCTGCCCTTCCATCTCGACACTGTCCACCTACGGTCAATACTCTAAGTCATTGTAGCATGAAAGGCGGTCACGATTTACTTTCAAAACCACCTACCTATTGACGGAAATGAGTAACTCTCGTGTTTCACAATACCCCGACGTGGTAATACCACGATCGGATCGGTGTGCACGATTTTGCGGTGATCTTTGGACGAATTTCAATAATTCCGAACGGAAACTCGAATATCGATAGTCTAACAAGGAATGTAATTTGGATTTTTGCATGTAACAAAAAATATTTGTAATTGATACATTCAGAAAGAAATGTATGGTTATTTTGAAAATATTGTTATAAAGGGGCATTTATTAAAATATGAAATGTTTTGTTTTCAGAGCGTGGGCTTCTTCGTCGGTGCCTGCTGTCTGGACCTTCAAGTGAGCATAACAGCTTCGGCGCTTTACACGCTCGCCACGCAATTGCTGGGCGGGTATTTAGCGACCGCGGTTCCACCGTGGTTGGCGTGGGCCAAATACACGAGCATGGTGCATTACGCCTACCAGAACATGCAGATCCTGGAATTCGGTGTCGGCGAACCGATCACGTAAGTGGACACCTCGCTTTTTATCCTTTCGGCCAATCTGTAGTCTCTATACGAGTTCAACCCTTAACCCCTTGGCTTACAAGGGTATTTCATTTTGGGTTACTCTTCAATTTTTTTTTATTTTCCTGTTGGATCTTCTGAATAATTTGTTTTTTTTTTTAAAGTATGAGTGAATAAATATAACTTGATGGTCAAAAATAAATTTCCAGCTACTTACTAACAAATTTATGCATTTTTTGATAGAAGTGAAGGGCTGAAATTTAAAATCCAGAGACAGATTTGGTTGAAAAGTAATCGATTCTTGAATCTGTCCTTGACGGGACTTAACGAAGTTAAAGGAACGTCGCGTATTAATAATAAACGTACTCGAACCGCGACACACCGTCATGTATCATTCAATCCTCAGACTTAACTGCTTTAGGAATAACGTGAAATGTCCTGTATGCGCCAGGGGCACATCCTGGTAACGCGTTAATCGAGTTATCTAAAATCGATCTCTTGCAGACTGTGCAGAAACGAAAGGGGGTAGTCTGGGGTATTTTTAGCATTAACGTGTCCCTCGGTGGACGATTTTTAGTCGGGAAATTAAAAAGGCATTGTAATTAACATTGATTATTACTGAGTGAAAGGCTTAAATTAAGAATTATATTAATTTCATAAGATACTCAATAAAAGTCTCCAGTTTTAAAATTCAGAAAGGTACCAAATACCATAAAGATGATAATACCATCAAACACAGTTATCAAACGACAAACATTAATTATTAGACGCGTTGTAATTACGTTGTTACAGATGCTCGCAGCCAAGCAAATTTCCCGAGTGCAGAAACGCGACGACGATACCGGTGTCGGCGATTCTGGAGAGCCAAAATGGCGCCAGGGGTTCCGGTCTTCCATTATGGGCGAACACGGCCGTTCTCCTGGCGTTTCTCGTCATTTTCCGCACCCTGGGCTACCTGGTGTTGCGTTATTACCGCGTGCCCAAGTGAACCACTGCCACCGACCGGATCATCATCGTCATGGACTGTAACCGCCGTTCGATGGACGTCGAGCCGGCCATATTGTGCTAACAGGAACACTGTCGTACCGCTTCCTTGACCCTTCGTTTCGCGACCAGGGACGAGACGGAAACGGAAATCGCGCCGCGAAAGCTTTATTTTTCCAGGGGATGATCGTTCCGCTCGGAACGACCGAGACTGACCGGAAGTGGCGGTGCAAAGACGGCCCGTACTTCGATATTCGAACGCTGAAGGCTCTGGTATGCGATTGTAATTAAAATATTAGAATTTTGAAGAAGGTTTGATCCTAGAGCAGGTGTCTGGTACACTTCAAGTTACCATTTCGGTTACTTGGACTTATTTTAATATTATTAATCTGTTTTTAATATCACTGACTTTGACCCTAGATTCAATAAACTCTAGGGATAGCTCTGCATAGGTGTAAATATAATTAAAATAATTGAAATTGACAAAATGGACCCCTACAAACTTAGTAATAATTAAATTTGATTTTAATTTGTAAACCGGTACCATGCACCCTCTAGAATTAAAAGAAGCCCGATTTCTATGCTGAAGGAGCCAGAAACAACTCGGAAGTCGTCTTTTCAGCTCCAGCTTCCGGCATTCGTCGCTATTTTTTAATTAACGAACGATTAGCCGATATTTTTCTCAGCCGTACACGCATCTCGCAGAAAATAGTACATGTATATATTGATATACCTCAGATAGAACAGGGAAACGTCGACCTAACGAGAAACGAGGGGTTGAACAGGGAGTTTCATTTTATTTCTTCTCTTTTTTTTTTGTATTTGAATGTTCACAGGCGAACACGCCATCGAGAGACTTCGATGAGACTATTATACATATAAATAATAATACTGATAAGATTGTATCGAGTAGAGACTTTATATATATATATGTATCAACGCTAAAAAAGAAAGAAAGGAAGAAAGAACGAGGAGAGTACGAGAATGCGAGAGGAATGGAAGAGGAAACTTCTTTGTTTTAATTTCTTGCGGCAACAAGGGTATACAAACAAACAAACAAAAAAAAAAAGAAACTGAAAAGAAACCAGTCTGACAGAGAAACCAGAACGAATGCGAGACGAGAATGAATGAGAGAAAGAATGAGTCTTCTTTTTTTTCCGTTTTTTCGAGGGGAAGAAGAATTAAAAAAATCGATGCGGCGTCGGGACGCCGCGAAACCGACTGACAAATAAAAAAATAACACAACAAACACATTTGTACCAACGACGAAATATTTCTTACGCGCGAAACACACAAAAGAAATGATGAGTACGTGAGAAAGAGGAAAAATGAAAAAAAAAAAAGATAAGGAAACGAAAGGGGTGCGCAAACCACCCCCCCTCATCTGTCGGTCGAATGAACCGCCGTAGGCTTTTAGGGACAAATTTATTGTAAAATCGACGAACATTTTTTCATAATCGTTAGCGACTATCCATACACGTTTTCTTCTTTTTACTTTTTATTACCGCAGAAAACAATCTAAGCTACTACCCGTTTTTTAAGATATAAAAATCGCCTTAGGCGGTTTTTAAGGTGAAGCTGCTGCTATCTATTCATTAAACTACTACTATTACTACCACTACTACTACTACTACTACTACTACTATTACTACTACTACTACTATTACTACTACTACTACTACTACTACTACTACTACTACTACTATTACTACTACTACTATTACTACTACTACTACTACTACTACCACTACTACTACTACCACTACTACTACTACTACTACTACTACTACTACTACTACTACTACTACTACTACTACTACTACTACTCTACTACTACTGTTACTACCTACTACTACTACTACTACTACTACCACTACTACTACTACTACCACTACTACTACTACTACTACTACTACTACTACTACTACTACTACTACTACTACTACTACTACTACTACTACTACTACTACTACTACTACTACTACTACTACTACTACTACTACTACTACTACTACTATTACTACTACTACTACTACTACTACTACTACTACTACTACTACTACTACTACTACTACTACTACTACTACTACTATTACTACTACTACTACTACTACTACTACTACTACTACTACTACCACTACTACCACTACTACTACTACTACTACTACTACTACTACTACTACTATTACTACTACTACTACTGCTACTACTGCTACTACTACTACTACTACTACAACTACTACTACTACTCTACCACTTATAGTACTTTTTATTATCGACGAAACTGTACAACTGTAAGGAAAAATTATCGAGCGAGGTAAGAAACAAAATAACCGATCGTTTTCACACAAACACATACACACACAGACACATATACATATATATATATATATATATAAATATATATATAGGCTGCCAATTTTGATTCTAACGTGTAGATAATGATAAAAAAGAAATGAAAGATAAAGGAAGGGAGGAAAGTTAGAAAAATGAAGTTGAAGATTGTAGGATCATGGGGAGGGGATGTGTTTCTAGGACAATTTCAATTGTTCGTGGTTGAACCAGTTTTTTAATAACATAATTGTTGTTAACAGTTGGATAGGTTGAGAAACGGAGCTGGGTCACTTTGATCCTTTGATTAAAACAACTTCTTAATTTAAATAAGTAGTATTATTTATACACGTGCTTTGACTGCAAAGGGTTAAATTAACAAAGTTAATTAAGAAAGTTTCAATCCGGTTTTTTAATTCTAGTGTTTAGCAAAATAATTAGAAGTCTAAATCTTTAAAACTTCCCCTAAAACCCCATTCTTGCCCCAGGGGCATGCACAGTGCTATTTAAAAGCATATTTTCTATTTGTTTCTAAAAAGGTGTCAAACGTATCAGGTCCAAATGGCCCGGTACCAATTATCCGACTGTTAATTAGCGACTCATGGGATTCGAGGCGACGGTGGGTCGCAAGATGGCCTCGTTTGCTCGGCTAAATTTCTATAGGGGGGAAAAGGAATCGACCACCGTTAGGGAAGTTGTTGGTCATTGACTCGTATCTACTATGTGATGTATTTTTGTTTCTTGTTTCTCTTTCCTTTTTCTAGGAGCTCGATACGTGACGAAAAAAAATTGGGGATCCAAATGAAACATTTAAAACGAGCGGTGTAATAATAATTCATTGGCTACCTTGTGTACATAGAAATTTTATATATATATACATATAAAATATTATATATATATATATGAAAGTATAATAATAATTATTAATTATCATTATTATTAATATTATTAATATTATTTTTATTATTATTATTATTATTATTGCTATCGCATGTATATGTGAACTAAGGACTGAACGAGGAGGCACGCGACCTTTTTTCTTTTCTCTTGGAGGAAAAAAGAAACGATACCAGACGCAACACACGCAAACAATTAGGTGTACCAAGAAAATAATTTGATTCGTTGTCGAATTTCAGATCTCAAATCTTTTTCTACTCAGTCCACTCGAATGTTTTCATATCTTCGAACGGAAGTGACGCGAAGCGTATAAATCGTCACCGGATTCTAAGACACGGTATTTGTTCCATTGTGTGATAATTTATTTCGTGCGATACTTAGTTTTTACGGAAATTATTATTTTAATCGGGCGGCAAATGTTTCGAATTTGTGATAAAAATTTGATATTACACGTCGGTGGTGTCTTTGATGAATGTCGTTAAGTAATTCCGTTGTGCGAGGAGACGTTTGTATTTGTGGAAAAATGTATGTTACATGATTGGTACACCTGATACATCCTACCGATGTTACTGAACGAATCGTGGAAACTCGAAAACGGAAATAGCCCAGATCCTCTGCGAGAACACGCACACAGGGAACACACACACGTACACACAGGCAGAAGTCACAGAAAATTGAAATGTTCGCGTTTGGGATAATATTAGGGTGGCGATTCGATTCACGGCCCCCTTTCTTTCTCCAAATTTTGTGTAATCAAATAACGAACCGTGGGTGGTGTAAATATTAAGCCAACAGAGATTAAATATGTTTGACTGAATGGTAATTTATTAATTTTGGAAAGAGAGAAAAGGAATCTTAAGACAGGTGTTTTCGTTTCTTTGATTGTTTAAATAATTTTGAAGAGGTCGTGAATTCAATTGCCAGATTAATATAATTAGGTTACCGTGGATCGTGGACGACAATGAGCCTCGATCGAGAGGAACGATGCGTGCTTTGCTTTTAGTCGGCCAAAATGGGCAAAACGTTTCGATTCTGTGCGACGAACCGGACGACTCGTTGCAAATCAGCTTTCCTAGAAAAAAGAATGAAAGAAAATGGTTAGGAAATCGTCACGTGTCCGACCACCCCTTGCATATCCTCGTTGGGTCAGTCTCTGCGATGTTTCTTCGTTTGTCTGAAGTAATTAATATGTTTATCTACAATTTTATAGACGAGATTGTATTATATATATTACGAAATTATCAAATTGGAATTAATTTTCAAATTGAAATTAGATTCAAGGGTGCCTCCAGTCCAAGGAGAGCCTAGTGCTGGCGAATCTTTGGCACTGAGTCAGAATTGAATTAAAATTGAATTAAAATTGAATTAAAATTTCGCAAAGAAATCTTTAATACAATTCTTCAACTAAGATTCGCCACCCTTAGCCTAAGAGAATTAAAACCTCCTATTCTGAGGTTAAAGTTTCGAGATAGAACGATTCATCCCCTGCAATTTCTTTCATTTCCACGTGTCTGCAGACAATGGCGAACAGAAGAAAGGAACGGTCTGACCGAACGACTTCCGGTTCGAAGGGCACGCGACGGGATTCGTCCGGTACACGCACATCGCAATATCCACCAAGTGTTCACAAGTGGGTTCGGTATCGAACGAGGTTTTAGAGGGTTAAGAAAGGGTTCAAGAACGAGTTGCTTCCCAATTACAAAAAAAAAAAGTAAAAGAAAAAAATGTAGGTTTTAAGGGGGTTGTTTCGCGAGAATGAGGGAATAATAAAAACAAAAAAAATGGAACACGGAGGTTTACGGAGATGTTTAAACAAAGATTTGGCTGTGTCAATGTCTCTAACGATTTATTCATTTTTCTAACGCTTTCTTTTTTTTCTATTTAAACGTTTAGAACCGAGTGTGAAAGTTACAGAACCGGACCGTTCGTGAATTTTCCCTGGAAAAATCGTTTTCATCGTCGAAAGTGTTGGGTGTGCCAGTTATCCTTAGGAAAAGACAGTGATATAGGGGAAATCGAAGCTAAGCTAATTCTTCCTAGGGAAAGACCTCACATTCGATCCCCTAGGGAAAACGGTGATGTAAGAAAAGGAGGACCTAGAGTAATTTCCCCTAGAATCAAGAACAATGTAATTGAAGCAAATACTCTACTAGTTTTTCCTAGGGGAAATAAGAATTTAAGAAAGGAGGACATTAACTTTTCCTAGGAAGAATGACAATTTAGGGGACAAAGGCAGTAGCCCTCCCTAGGGAAAATAACAAAGAGGTACTATACTATTTTCCTCTAGAGAATATACTAATATTAGTAAAGGAATTAGTATACTACTTTCTCCTAGGGAAAAATAACAAAAGTGGGTGTTGCACTAATTTTCCCTAAGGGAAATAGCAATGCTACAGAAGGAAACCGTACCATTAATTTTATATTAAAATAAAGTAATCAACCCTATCATCCACTTTACCTCCTATAAATATGGACCAATACTCTTCGAATACTAAATCCAATACTCTCGTCTCCCATAAACTAATCGTTCTATATAATAATTATTCTCTTCGTCCCCTGTATCGCTGTATTTCCCCCAGGAGCAATTAACGTACCCAACGTCGCGTAAAATCCATAATCACCGATTTGTAAAAAGGAAATTCGTTAAAACAAGAAACGACGAAGACGATTTCTCCGAGCAAGATATATCTTCAGGGCAAATTAGGACGCCCCCGGCGTACACGGGCGCCCGCGAACGGTCCAGGCGTAGGAGAATCGGGAAGAATGCTGTTGTGAAAGAACGAGAAGAGTGAATGATCGAAGAAGAAAATAAAGGGGAGAAATGTGGACGGCTCTCGGCGAGAGAAAGCCGCGAGGAAACGAAGAGTGTGAGATAGACGAACAGCGCACAGCTATTTAAGAGAGAGAGACAGAGGAGAGCAGCAGACTCGATGGAAAGTCGTTCGGCGTCGGAGTTCGTGCGAACGATTTGCTATTGTTTCTTTTTGCACCGTTTTTCCTTTTAGTATTCGCGGGAAATATCACTGCCAGAACGTTTTTCATTCGTCTAGAGAAATACTCTGATCAGATTGTATTCTGTAAGGGAGAATAAGAGACCTAGGGTAAGGCTAGTTGATTCAAAAAATTGTACAACGATCTTGTTTCGATTTTAAAAAACACCATGTTATGATATTACAGATTTGTAACATAGCTGTTTTTTTTTTTTTTTTAATTATTAAACGTTTATCGTGTACGCCTGATTTTTAAATGACATGATATGTCTTCTTATTCCTTCCGTTGTGCGACCAGATATTAAATAGAAAGTATTGGGTCGTCCCATAAATAAACCAACAATAATCGCTCTCGAACAACTTTGCTAAATTATTAATACAAGATTACAGGTTTTACTTAATTAATTCTAATCTGAATTTTTTAATTTAAAATTTTTAATTGACATTATTTATGGGGTGTATCAATGATAACAATCAATAATGGCGGGAAGAAATCAGATTTGTTCATTTTTTCATTTCTTAAAAAAGAATTCAATCGAACGACACGAGACGACGAACTGCTTTCTCCATTCGCCAATATTGTCCTCCTCAGTCGAAACGTCCTGTACTTTAATTTTTCTAAATATCTTGTAATCTCATTTTCTTTTTAGATAAAATTTCAAAGAAGTTTTGATTTCTTAAGGACGATCGAACTTAGGAGGACAAAGTAGGCGACTGTTTATCCGAGACAGGTTTATACATTCTATTCGATGAGAATGGTCATTTTACTACAAAACACACGTCTTTTTCAAAATTTTGATACTCGTATTGTATACACTGTACACAGCGCCCCGACGTATTTGTATACCTTTACAAACTTAAACATTTTTGCAGAGAACCCGTATCGAACTCTGACGATCGACGATCTTTCCAGAATAGAATAAAATATGATAATTACTCGAAATTCTAGCGTAAAGTATCGTTTAAATATCATCGTACTTCAAATATAAAATGCATATTGGGTTGGAATGTAACAACAGAAAAAGAAAGATCCTAATGATTAAAAAATCTTGAAATGAAAATAAAATAGAAAATTGTAAAAGAACGTTTATGTTTCAACCCAGTAAAAAAAATGTTAAAGACAGATTGTTCGTCGATGTTTATGCAATGTTTAATAGAGAAATAAAATGAGAGATCGATCGTCGAGTTCGAATTGTAGAACAGTAAATTCGTATGGTACAATATTAGGCAGACGACGATCGCACGTTTCGTAGTGAACAATTTTTCACGTACCACGCTTTTTCGCACTGAGATACAATTATAAGACTGAGAAACGTTTTTTATACATGTTAGTCGTGATCGATAACCGTGAGCACCACTGCGAGGGGGGAGGAAGGTTCATTTCATATCTCGCGTTGCAATTAGTGATGGGTATTGAATGCTTCGAGTACAAGTATACCGTGGGAAAATGGTAAGGAGCAATTTTGAATTTTATTAGAATCTCAAAAGTCTTGGGAATCTTGAAAGCTTTGAAAGCCTTGAAGTTCTAATAAAATTGAAAACAGTTCGAAATTCTCTAAAATGATTGAAATAATACGATTCGAATTTGTAATTTCAAGTATCCATCATCACTTGCACTCTGTCAATTTTTTTCTACGACCGAACATCGATGATTACGTTGTTTGATGTCAAGCCAATCAAGAGGCTCTCACCCCTAAAATTAACACAGCCAAACAACTCTCTCCCGGTAACAATTCTCACAATTTCTTCTATATCTGTCTTATTCTTCATGAACATGAGAGTCGAGCGATAAGAGACTACGGAAGCAAACATTTTGAAAAAAAAAAAAGAAGAAAATTTGATATACCTTTCCTTCAGGAATGTGATACGATGAAACTTTAAAACATTTGCAAATTTTATAACGTGAAACGAACGTTCGTGTAAAAAGATTTTGTAATGGAGGGATAATGGTCCTTGATGGCCTTGAATTGGTACTTGCTGTAGCTTCTCTTTTAACCCTTTCACTGCAATCAATATTCAACCTTCTCAAGTTTGCAATGAACATTTTTAACCCTTCCAGGGTTGAATACTTTGAACAAATATAGTAAACCAGTACATAACATTGTTTCATATCAAATTCATTTCCATTGTACATGAAAATTCCTGAATTTTTGTTCATAAACCCTGAAAAGTTGAAAGTTCTTAATTTTGAAATAAATGGAGATTCAGTGAAAGGGTTAACGGTGTTTAGGGTTGAAAATAGGGTGGATTAGGGGAGGGACGAGACGTGACTGTTTCGCTTTACAAAGATAGTGCCTTTTTTTTACAAAAGACTCTGTTGTTTGTGCCAAGTCGAATTCAAGGGATGCGAATGCGTACACAGAGACACACACGCGTACACGAAAAGGGGAAGCGACACAAAAGGGGAGGTAGATTTTTACGAAAGAAGAAAAAAAAAAAAATAACTGGATGTAATAGCGAGCTTAATCCATTCTTTTTACCACAAACCCCATTCGAGAATTTTCAAATTTGTGATAGACATCTTTAACCCTCGATCGAAGATTGTGTCGATTTGATCCAAAATTTATCTTTGTAGCTAAAAGCTTAAACGATGAAAAAACAATCTAGATAGGGGGGGGGGGGGGGGTTAAATTTCAAGCTGCAGTTAAACAAAAATCTGATCCTTGAGGGTCAAGAAGTTCGCAAAGACTGAACAATTTTATTCAACAATATTCATCTCATTTTTTTCCTAACCAGCTGTTTCATAACACTCTATACTGTAATATATTGAAGAAAATTCTTATCTGTGCACAATATCAACCCTCGAGTGCCATGGCAGGATCTGATTTTTCAGTTAAACGAAGCCTGTAAGGTCCTAAAATTGTTCATTTCCGATCCATGGTAGTTAAGGGTTGAAAAGAAACGAATAAGGGACAGGATGAAACACACACGTTCACGATTGACGTAGAGAAAGAGGAAGGGGCGCGAGTAAAGATATTGTTGGGTCTGGAGCGGGGACAGGACGGGAAGAGGGAAACATGAGTCTGAATGCGTGTGTATATGTGTGATAAGGATAAAAAAAAAACCACGGGACTGACAAGAAGAAAGAAAAGAAAAATGCCAAAAAGTGTTCCACTGATCGATTACCGCCGTGGATCCCCAGATTAGTACCTATCGTTATTAAGAAAGGGAAATGAAAAAATAAAAAATAAAAAAATAATGAAAATGAGTGTAATAATCGTGTATGTAAGTAGATTGTGTGCTAAAAGGACGATGGAATAGAAAGAAGTTAATATATTATAAATATATATAACTTTATCTAATCGTGTTCGTACACATGTATATATAGCGTATGCGTGTATGTGTGTGTATGTGTTCATTAAATGTATGTATAGGCATAGGTGCACATCGATCATCGCGAATTGTACACACACACTCGTACAATCATCGATCAGAGTTGGGCATATTTTATGAGTAAAAAAATCTTCTTTTCTCTTCTATTATTTCATAAACGAACGAGAGATTATTAAATGTATTACAAGCAAATAATTTATCTTTTATAGACGATTTTTTAATCGAATAGTTGTTAAGATATAGAATAGAAATTTTTATTCCAGAATTGATTAAATAAAAGACTTTCCAAGTATAATTATCGATCGTTAGTGGCAGTTATTGATCGTAGCTTAATAAAGGATTTTCCAAAGTTGTTATCTTTTCGAACGATGCCCAATTCTGTCACACTTTGTACCGTCATCCCTTCGACCTACCAATTTTCATCAAGATTTTTAGACTGCGTAATGTATATAGGTACATATATAAATCGTACAAGATATACATAACCCGTTTCGATCGTCCTCTCGAATGTCCACGTAATTGCGGGTAATATGAGAAATACCTTGAATGAAAATCAAATGGCTTTAAATGCCATGCAATATGGAAATTCAATTTTAATTGACATTCATTTCTCCAAAACTTTACCCTGATACTTAGAAATACAAGCACAGACGATCTACGTATACCTAACAATTCTTTTTAAAGTCATTCAACTTTCGTTTAAAATATTTTTTAATATCATCGACAATTTCGTGGATAATCGAGGGACAACATCCTGTATAGGCGTATATTAAGACGGATATAATACAAGTAGCACTAACATGAATTATTACCCTATTATTATTATTATTATCATTATTATTATTATTATTGTATGAAATGATATTAATTAACTGATAGTATTATGCCTGTTGTCCTGGTAGCGGATACGAGTTCTTTCAATAGTAATATTATCCAATATTACTCCATTTTTTAAGGAAGAACGAGAAATGAAAAAAAAAAATGAAAATCGTTATACATATATACATACATATATATATATATAGCGTTATTAGACTTTGATTTTACCGATAATCGTTAAATAATCGTCATTGGTATAAACGATAAAGATTATTATTATTATTATTAATATTATTATCATTATTATATTATATTGTATTATTATTATTATTATTAATATTATTATCGTCAGCATCGTCGTAGTCGATCATCACGAGAATCATTCTCATCGTTCTTTTTTTTTTTTTTTTAATTATCAATCATATTTCTTCTTTATTTCTATCTTTCATTCGCTTTCGCAATATTATTCAAGTCTTTCACTATTTTTTCTATCTTCAATTCTGTTTGTTATTGTTTGTACCAAGCTACCCTCGATTCGTTGCTCTTCGACAAGGGTGGATCCAGAAGATTTGCTTTAAGGGTGAAAGGACATTGCGGTCTGAATGTTATTTTTTCTTTTAGTATTTTCGCTGTCGGCAGTTCTTGTTTGCTAAATTTAATATCAATATGCCAGAATTGGAATATTTAGAATATCGAATATCAAGTCACCAGATATTAACTGTAACACTAATTAATCAATATTGTGTTACAGCGTTGCGATTTAATATCTGGTAGAATAGACTATTAATATCTCAAGTATTTATACAAATATTAATACTCGATGTTACTATTATGTCTTAATATTAATATTTAGTATTACTATTTAATGCTTTATAAAGTGTTCCGAAGTCCTATAACGAAATTTTTAATTAAGCACCGATAGCAAGGGCGTTAAATCGTACGAATATCAGGGGATGACGCATCCCCCTGGATCCACCGCTGTCCTGTCGCATTCTTTCAACTTCCTTCGCTTCTTCGATTTCTTCGATCGCGTGAAAAGGGACTCAAAAGAAAGATTGTCTATTACGTTGACGAGCTGGCGTTGGCTCGCGGCAAAGAAGAACGGCGCTCGTTTTTCATCGCAAAGAAACGTGCAAACGTTCCCACCCTCTTTTTCATTTTTCTAAGGACTTGATAACGATCCTGACTGCACCCGGCAGGAACTTTTGCACGTTTACATAAAAGAGGGAATTTTATTCGTCTCGTTCTGTCGCCACAAACGATCTCCCTCGACGATTAGGTAATGATAATTAGAAAATGAAGAAAATTTCTTCGATAGTAGAAGTCTGAAGGATTCTCGATTAACATTTTGAGCGCCACGTTAAAACTTCAATGAACAATATTATTCCTTTCGATAATTCTAAATTATCCAATGAATCTTCGTGGCACTTAAAGTGTTAATACAATAATTAGAAATGAAATTCGAGGAATAATTGGAGAAAGATTCTTCCAATTTTGAAAGACTCCAACGTTTCCCAAATTTTTCGTTTCTTCGTGAAATATAATTTTCAACAATTATATCATTTCAGTGCCTTTTACTTTAATCGAATCGTATAATTACGAATTTGGGAAACACGTTGAAGCAAAGATCGATCTTAGCCCCTTCGCTACGGCCACCGTCCCGACGTCTCGTTACACGCGGTTGCCGCGGCGAAGGGGCCAACGTACGCCGAGAAGAAGAAGAAGCACCAAATCCTGTTATCAATGTTAACCCCTTCGTTGCCCCGACCCCTCCCTGTTTCCTGTTACTTTTCAGGCGTGCATGTGCGTGTGTTCGGCTCGAATCGAATAACCGATCTCGTTTCCACGAAAAGAAATAAAAATCTTATTTAACTTGTAAATAAATCATCAATTGATCAAACGAATCAACGAGTTCTTGATTTTTCTTTCGATGCTCGACAAAACGTGTTCTCGCGATATCAGCGCAATCGATATCGTACATTCGATTCGACGTCCCGGGGGAAGGAAGCTCTTAGCGAAAAAATCTTGGCTCTTGAATGTTACCGATGTTCGTCGGTCACGGCATTCCCCGTCGAAACGGAGACCGTGCGCCTCTGTGCCGCCGCGACGGAATTTAAACGAGGACACCCTTTGAGAATGATCGCTCGTTCAGATTCGGGAAACGCGGACGAATCTTTGCTCAAAGCAAAATGTTACCATTCTGCCAAGCACGATTTGACCTTGTAATCGATGCGCGATAACGTTAGATAAAAAATTGATCATTGAATTGAAGTTTGTTGTTTAAAAAAAGATATAGATCTTTGCGGTTCGGGTTACCTTTGTTGTCTGGAGCAGTTTCGGGTCCTGAACGCGACAGGAAACCGCAAAGAATTTATTAGCAATTATTGGATAGAGAATTTTTGAGAAAGGGTTGTTGTAAAGAAAAGCGTAACGCGAAATATTCTAATTTTGTTTGACACTTTATCCACGGAGAGCTTATTTTGACGATATATCAATTTTTGATACTTTACAGAGCACAAAGTTTTCAAGATCTTATTTCAAGCCTAAAATCCGTCGGTAACGTGTTGAACAATAAAATCAAAGAGAAAAGATAATTCATATGATATTTTACAAGTTCAGATTGCGCTCGGCTGTTACAACAGTTTATTATTAACTAAAACGCGCTGTTGCATACTGGAGATGTTCGCTTCATAATTTATTGTAATCGTTAAAGAAAGACGAACGAAGGAATGCCAAGAAAGAGAGAGAGAGAGAGAGAGAGAGAGAGAGCTGTTGATCGATAGAGAGAAAGAGAGAGAGAGAGAGAGAGAGAGAGAGAGAGAGAGAGAGAAATGAAATGTTTATTATAATATAATTCTTCCTCGTGCTGGTGGTGTTTAGAATGAAAAAAGAATTATCAAACACGTTGCTACCGGATCATTGAAATACTGAAGTGTAAATAAATGGCGTCGCTGGCTGTGTAAATTTGTTGAATGGCGATGTGATACACGTACATACATACACACACATATGCATATGTATACATATATATATATATATACACACGTAAATCGCGATAATTACTTTTTGAATGATTGCGAAAGGCTGCTTACCATTGAAACGATGCGTTCATTATTCGATGGTAGATCCACGTTTCGACGCCACTGCAATGCATTTTGATTCGTTGACGCAAAGAATGAATAATAAACGATTGAACGATCCATCAGCGTTTTAAATTTCGCGGTTTGAATTTTCGCGGCGGCCGACGGAGCCGTCGGTAGCCGAGCGGGTTGGCGCCGCCTGCGACGCGTGTTCTGCGATAAAAAGATTCACAGTCAGTAAACAGAGCTGCGTTTAATCGATGGTAATATAAATTCTATTTCTATTTCTTTCGTGTATTTCATTCACTCGATTCGTATACGTTTCATCCGCGTACCTTTATCGCGCGTCGAACGATCCTTAGGTTCGTCTTCGGAGCCTAATAAAAGAAACTAGAATAAATTTATGCAAAGGAAGGGAATTAGTGAAAAAATAAAAGATATGCGAGCCGGGCGACGCACAGTGCAAACGTTTCTTCTGTAAATTCGCTTGAGGTAAATTAAAATATATGTAGATAGCAGACATGTGTAATCGAAAAAAAAAAAAAATAAACGCGTTCCAATTCGAGCGCCAGTCGTCACATCTCGATTTCGATTATACCGCGTCGATTCGACCAATCAGAATGCTGCCTCATCGATACAGTGAGTCGCGCTGGAATTGGAATGGAATCGGAAACGATCTTCGAAACGAAATGCGATCATGTTTGAACTGATTCAGCCCCGAAATCACGTTTAATCGATCGGCATTGAGTCGAGGAGAACGATTCCTTAGTCTCAATTGCTAGTTCGAATGTCTCCTGTGACGAGACCGTTTCAAATCACGCGCTAAAACGTTGAACCCGTGAACGATCGATTTTCTATCGATCTGTGAACACTGCCATTTTTAAAGGGCGGCACGGTGTCAATAAGCGATCATGATTTAATTGAAATCATAAAAGAACCTGAAACAATACGATTCACGAATTTTCTTTGAACAAAGTTGTTGTTGTTCGATGTTTTCTTGACGAATTCATACGGAAAAATCTATATCGCTTATTAACTTGTGTTCGCTGATCTTTTATCCGACGTTTGCGAGAAATTAGAACCTACAACGGACATTGTACCGCGGACGGAACTCCGGTACCGAGATTAAATAGTTGCTGGCAACTGGTGCGACAGAATTGTCGATATCCCATTTCGATTGTGTGTCTGACGAGGAGGTACCGGAACACTGTCCCCGGAAATGGTTCATTTAATTCTCTTTCATCGTACAATTCATTGGACTCCGGCGATTCGTACACGTAAGGAGAAACGCGCCAAACGATGACTTTTTCCCGCTTCATGTTTTGATTCAAATAGACACTCGGTCACGTGGCTGCGCAGTGCATCTGCGCAGATCGAACAAATCGCAACGATCAGTATTACAAATCGAACATATGTATAACCGATTTAATTATAAAGTTACGACACTTTTTACACACTTTCTACGCGATTCTTTGAATTTTTATAATTATTGTCGCATTTCTTGTGCTTACGCGTACTGGAGTTTGATGCGTGTTTCTGTTATAATCGAACAGACGTTGATTACCATTGCGTTGTAGAAATGGGAAAGGAGATACAGTAAACGAAACGCGTGTACGTTTATAATAGAAAAAGAAAAGCTAAAACAAATCATACCGTACGTGATCGTGAATATGTAAGAGAGAAGGGAGAAGAGGTTTCAAGCGATGATGTTTATCCTTCACCAACTATATGCAATATGAAATTGAGTATAGAGAGCAGAGCAGCGCGAACCATTTGTCCTAGTCCTAGTACTCAAACTCATCACCATAATTTATAATCGATTTCAATTTAAATCTAATAAAACGATGTTATAACACTAACAGTTGATTAAATCTTCTTACCCCGTTACTTTTAAACGTCTTATTTAGAGCCGTCTTAATAGCCAGGTAAGAAATATATATTGTAAATGATTATACATTGGGTGTTTTCAGACATGCATCTTTTCTTTAAGTATAAATAATTATAAAAATAAAATTTTTTTAATTTTTATAATAGATCGAAAACAGCGCCATTCGCGCCGTCTGGTGGTACCCGTCGGAACTAATTTCCGACATTGCTTAATCCATGCGCGTATGAAAGAACATGTCCATGCGTTATTAAAGTTAACCTAGGTTTTATTTCTTTTAAAAACAATAAAGATCTTCAGTTTATTAAACAACGCACTGTACTTATTACTGTAGTTTAAGATTGTTTTAAATTGCCGACATGGTTAGGAAGAAAAGAGGCAAGTACTTATTACCACAGTAACTCCTATATTTTATAGACAAAACTTGCATCCAAATGAATAAAAGGAAGCAATGTAAGTATAATTCATTTGATTTTAGAATTTGAGCAAAGTAAGGAGGAACGTATGGTTATGACTATTGGAGAAATCATACAGGAACTGTTAAAAGCACACGAGGCAAACAGAGATGTCGATTTAAATAAACTGAAGACTCGAATAGCTTCAAAATATGGCTTAGAAGCTTCACCCAGATTAGTTGACATTATAGCAGCTGTTCCAGTGGATGCAAGAAATATATTAGTACCAAAATTGAAAGCAAAACCTATTAGGACAGCTAGTGGAGTTAGTATTCTAAAACAATTGTGATTGTATCCATAGTATTTAAATTACTAACAATTTGGTGTTTGCAGATAGCTGTTGTGGCTGTGATGTGCAAACCACACAGATGTCCACATATCAACATGACAGGGAACATCTGTGTGTATTGTCCTGGTGGACCCGACTCAGATTTTGAATATTCCACGCAGTCTTACACTGGTTATGAACCTACATCCATGAGAGCTATACGTGCAAGGTACAATCCATTCCTTCAGACCAGACACCGTGTTGAGCAGGTAAATATTTGCATCAAAATGAAATTGTACAGAATGTTAAACAATAGTGTTTCAGTTGAAGCAATTGGGACACAGTGTGGACAAAATAGAATTCATTGTCATGGGAGGAACTTTCATGTCCTTGCCAGAAGACTACAGAGACTATTTCATTCGAAATTTACACGATGCACTGTCCGGTCACGTCAGCAGTAACGTTAAAGAGGCGGTCAAATACTCAGAACGAAGCAGAACGAAATGTATCGGAATCACCATAGAAACTCGGCCCGATTATTGCCTCAGAAAACACCTCTCCGACATGTTGGATTACGGGTACGTACAGCGCGGTACGATTCGTGGAACGAGTTTTAATTTTACGATTGAACAAAATTTGATATAGGTGTACCCGTTTAGAAATCGGCGTGCAATCGGTGTACGAGGACGTGGCACGGGATACTAACAGAGGACACACTGTTCATGCGGTTTGCGAAAGCTTCCAGTTGTCCAAAGATGCTGGCTTCAAAGTAATAGCGCATATGATGCCCGATTTACCAAACGTTGATATCGAGAGAGACGTTAATCAGTTTATAGTAAGTCAAATCTATCAGTCTTCTGTGATCATTGAGTTACTTCATTTCGAAGTTTGTTCCATTTAGGAGTTCTTCGAGAATCCTGCTTTTAGAGCAGACGGGTTAAAAATTTACCCAACGCTAGTTATACGAGGCACGGGCCTGTACGAGTTATGGAAAACTGGAAGGTACAAAAGTTACCCACCGAGTGTGTTGATCGATCTTATAGCCCGTATTTTGGCCCTGATACCACCCTGGACTCGCGTGTACCGCGTGCAAAGAGATATACCCATGCCCCTAGTCAGGTAACATTAATTTTTAAACATTCCTCAAATACTCGTTCTTATTTTACTTAATCTTAACTGGTGATATGCAGTTCAGGTGTGGAACACGGAAATCTGCGCGAATTAGCCTTAGCGAGAATGAAGGACCTGGGAACCGATTGTCGAGACGTAAGAACTCGCGAAGTGGGCATCCAAGAAATCCACCATAAGATACAACCTTACGAAGTGGAGCTTATACGTCGCGATTATGTCGCCAACGGTGGATGGGAGACATTTTTGTCGTACGAAGATCCAACGCAAGATATTTTGGTTGGATTGTTGAGGTTGAGGAAGTGTTCCAAGGATACGTTCAGGTAAAACACCGACTAATAAATGAAATATGAAAATGAAGAACAGTTGTATGTACGAAGCTCATTTCACAGGCCAGAACTTAAAGACAGGTGCTCGATAGTCAGAGAACTTCATGTTTATGGCAGCGTCGTTCCCGTGAACGCTCGCGATCCTACAAAGTTTCAGCATCAAGGTTTTGGAATGTTACTGATGGAGGAAGCCGAAAGGATAGCCAGGGAGGAACATTTGTCTCACAAAATAGCTGTTATATCGGGTACGAATCATAAATATGGTTTTAACTTACATTTTTATGTCTCTGAACATTGATTTCTCTTCAGGTGTTGGAACGAGGAACTATTACAGAAAAATGGGCTACGAACTGGACGGTCCGTACATGTCCAAAATGCTTATAGATTGCAAATAAATTACCACCAGTTTATACAACAAAAATGAAGTGTAATTATTTTTTCAATTTTAATTTAAAAGATCTGGAGAGATGGTGGTTTTGTAACTACAGTTGTATTAAAATGTTGTGCAAGTTTCATATCTTTTTTGAATTTACATTTAGTGACAGGAAAGGACAAATTTTAATTCCTACCATCAAAGCGCTGTGGCGCGATATCAATCCCAATTGATACGGCAGAATGTGACAGTAGAATGATAAAGATACAAATGTGCATTACGTATGTGCTTTAGTCTACATTTTAATTCTAACAAACGATGAATTGCTTCAGTTGCATATTATCGATAAATTAACTGAATAAGAATATTTTTCATTGTCGTATCGTTTATGTATAAGTACATTTAAAAGTGTCAAATTATTAAGAAAAGAAAGAAGACTTTGAAATGCAATGTATTTGAAATGTGGCAAGCGTCTTGCTTGACAAATCCTCGGTAGATGTCACTATCGGTTGGCCGCTATATTGATCAAGTTAGATTTTCTAAGGACGCATGTTGATAAGATCGCGTATTTGTCGATCGTACAAGAAAATTTATTACGATATCAACATCCATCGGGACGATTTTCGTGTTATTCGACAACGCGCGCCATCGTGGGATCGTAATTTTTCGCCTATGACGTCATACGTGAATTACACAAGCGTCACCACTCAGTCTGTTGTGGAAAATTTCGTCGAATTTCATGGCAGCCCAGTACGAACTCTGTCTTTCCCGATGAAAATTTAAACGACGAATCCACGAACCATATTGCAACGTTCCGACGAAAAACGTTTCCCGACAAGTGTGATCCTTTGTTGCCGTGAGAATCCCGTTCCGGGACGAAAGTGAGCAATTCTTTTTGCCTAATCTCTACTCGCGATTATCTTTCCGCGAAATCTCGAAGATTTGTCGCACGAATTTGGTTCTTTTTATTTCCTCGTTTTAATAACGCGATATTGCATGGCTCGACGGTTCCGCGAGTAGCTCCTGTGTTTTTCGAAAATGACAACTTGACCGCGAAATGAGCCCACGAATTTGATTCGAGTATTTCTCGTTGTTGAGTTTCGGATGCGTTCAAACACCGTCGTAAGTTGTTTAAAAAATATACCTTGTTTCTTTCTCAACAAAAGCAACCGCTTTGTTGATAGTTTAATGTTTACGCTTGATGCCATTTTTTTTCTAATGTCAGTCGCTTTAATTATCATAAGCCGCCCGTTTTTTTATCTTCTTTTCTTTTATATCAAGAAATGACTAAAATGTGTGTAAAATTCTTGAAACAGATATTGAAGAATTATGTATTAAAGATACTTTGTAGTTTTTGTTTACTTAGTTGATAGTTAACAGGCAACTAAAGATGATTAACTTTTACAGGTGTGATTACTGTCCCCGGCTGTAACTTGGATACTTGTCGAGATGTCAATGCAACAGTTCTGTTTACGATGGAACAACCATCAGCCAAATTTCATTTCCGTATTCTCCAGTTTGTTGAACAACGAGACCTTGGTTGATGTAACCTTGGCTGCCGAAGGAAGGCATCTTCAGGCACACAAAGTTGTACTGTCTGCGTGCAGTACGTACTTCCAGTCATTGTTCACCGTCAATCCGTGTCAGCATCCAATCGTCATACTGAAAGATGTGAAGTTCTCAGATTTAAAAATCATGGTTGATTTCATGTATTATGGTGAAGTGAACATATCACAGGATCAGTTGCCATCAATTATAAAGGTACATAGATTTCTGCAAACATCCTTTTCAATACTTGAAGAAATATTAACAAAGTTCTATCGGTTTCTTGTACAGACTGCAGAAAGTTTAAAAATAAAGGGGCTTGCAGAAATGCACACTGCTTCCCTGACCAAATGGCCAAGCGGAAGTAGCGAGCCTGGAGGAGGAGACCGCGGCGAGTCCTGTTCGCCAAGTCCCTCCCCGTTGTCGCCGTCTTTTCGAAGAAAAAGGCTAAGAAAATCGTCCACAGGCTCGACGTCCGGGTCCGGCGACAAACCTGAAGAGATGAACGAAATCACTTTAGTCGCCACCAATATCGTGAAACCGGAACCGCTGATAGTGTCGCAAGAGAGTGGCGAGAGTCTGAGAAGACCGATAAATACCAGCACCGAATCTCAAGGAAGCATCGATGAGGATCAGATATCAATTGTAAGAAAAATAAGAAGAATTTGAGATATTGAGATTGTACAATTTAGTAGGAGGATTTTATGATAAGGATTTTGGCAAACTTTATTGCAGATGAGCAACATGGAGAACAGTTCAGCGACGACACCGGCGCAAAGCGACGGTTCGCTACAGGAGGTGAGTCAACAGTCGGGAGGGAACGTGGCACAGAGTTCACTTTCGTCACAACCACCTGCGCATCAAGGTAAGTAATTGTTCACAATGTGTTCCGCATAACGTAACGAAACGTTACATTAGCGATAGCTGAAGGTTACTTTAAGGAAACACAATGTACAACATAAGTGATGTACAGAATAATTATGATTTATCGATTGAACAGTCTTTCGACTGTACTGTCAATGGAATCTTTGTAATTTTTAACACACAGTTTTTTTAGAGGTCCCACTTATTCGTGCACAAACGGCAATAATTTGATTTTGAACATGCATGCTGTCTGTCTCTCACACAGTTTTATCTTGGTAGTTCAGTAGTTTAAGTGCGATCTATATAGCAAGGCGTGGTGGGTATTGAGAAAGTGCATGACGACAACCGATATTTTACACACATTATAATATGCTGGCACAGATGCGTTTAAATGTACTGCACAAAAAAAGAAAAAAAGAAAAAGGAAAATCAACAGACGTTTGACATGAATATAGAGCGAAAATTGAGGGGAAAGTGAAAATTATTAGCGTCAAGTTTCGAATCGGAGGCTAGTTATTCATTCATGAAAAAATTCACCATGGTACACAGATACATAGCACACAATGTATAATGTTCTTTTAGAGGACAGTCAAATCAGGCCTATTTAACATTGTCTAGTGTGTATGTGTGCCTTGCTCTGTCCTTTAATTTGGTGAAGTTGTACACATTTCAATTCTTTCCTGTACTTAATAATAAATAAATAATGTGCTTTAAAATGTATCTGTGCCATGCCATAATTCTGCTCTTAATATTCCCATTTATATATATATATCATTATTTTTCACAGACCTTATTTTTACAAATAATTCTTCATTCTTTTCTGCTTAAAGCTTAGCATTGTTTCTTTTCTCTTTACACACACATACAAACACACACACACACAGAAACACACACAGTAGCGTATAGCATATCATTTCATAAGGATTAGATATATTTTTTCATTTCTACAAAACAATTATTGCCGAATTGCCATATTGTTCGAAAACGAAATCTGTTCGATATCACTTTATACCACACAGATATTTAATTTCACTTTTGCCTATATCATTCAGAAACATATATTTTCATAGAGTATATTAGTTATTTATTATTGAGTTGAAAATTAAAAAAGAAAATATTACATTGCCAAATAATTCCTGTGCTCTGACCAAAGTATGAACCGGTCTGTTCCACAGGATTGCAATGGACTATTATGGAGCATACATATCCACGTTTCGCTCTGTCCTCGTGTCAAACGAATCTGTCGATCCAAGCGTCATCAGCTTTTACCACGCCCGAAATAACAGCCTCGTCGTCGATCAGCGACCAGTACTCTGGTACCAGCACGACTGGTTCCAGTTGCGCCCTGACCAGTTACCCGAACTCCTCCCACGGAACGTTGCAGCACGCGTCGTCGGGCGGGCCGTCGCCGTCTGCCCAGTGCCCGAGCAATTGCCAAAGCCCGTGCGCCAGCCCGCAGACCGCAATTAAGAGGAAACGTTCGACGAACCCGCAGGCGGACGAGAACTTTATCAGAGCGTTAGACGCGGTACGTTACGGCGGCATAGGTTTCTGTAAAGCGGCGAGGATGTTCGGCGTGAACAATCGGACGCTCTGGCTGGAGTACAAGAAACGCGGTTACCCGAACAACCGGCCGAGCCTGAAGTCGAGGGTCAAACAAGAGGTGAATTCCTCGCCGCCCCCAGCCCAGCCGTCCTCGCAGCCGGTCAATTCGCAGAGCCCGACGCCGATGGGGCCGCCCACCACGCCGCACAGCACACACAACACCCACAGCACGCATACCATGCTGACCACTCACAGTCCTCATACGATGCTCAGCGGTTACATCGACAGCAGGCACACGGACTATGCATTGCCCAGCACCACGATGCCGATCAATTTGCACGGGGTCAATTACAACGGGATGTGAACCGACCAGCACGCGACATAGACGAGCTTTCAAGAAAATAAAAAAGTATTAACCACGCGGTCACGAGTTTTCGTTTACAAGGCGGCCAAGATACTCATCGATCAATCTCAGCGATTCGCGGTCGTGCCGTGAACACGATCTTCTTGGATCTTTCGAGCTCTGTAAGAAGCTCGCTGTACGATGACGAGATTTCGAATTTATACACTTTGTACCGAGGATTTTCTTTGTTTTATGGGATAGGGTATGTCCGTATAGTCGATGTTGTACGGTTACGTCTCGCGAACTTGCAATTTTGTTTTATTTTCGTTTGTAATTAATATTTCGGACCTTATGGAATTGATGTGATATCGGTGTTAATTGGAATTCATAACAATTTTAGGCTGGGACCTCCATGGACCCCCATAAGAGGAGTCGTGAAAAGAAATCTGGATTCTTTAATTTAAAATTAATTATCCATCATTCAAAACTGGGAAGTCTTTAAATTTGTAAAAGAACAAAGTGGGCTAGGAAAATTTAGCTTCTTGGATATAAAAAGGATTAATAATTAATTATGTAGGAGATTTAAGGGTTATGTAAAAAAATAAAACAATTTTGTAAATTCGCGAGTACCGAAGTGTGCAATAAGAATGCATTTGTGTTAATCGTCCAGTAGCAGAAGACGGATAGGAGTACAGGTTCCTTTAGTTTAAACGATGTCTTCAAATTTGAAATGAATACCATGTGATAGGAAACGCGGGTAAAACGCCGCGAGTGAAATCTGTTTGTTTAAAACTTCAAATATTTATAGACAAGTACTTTTACTTTTAACCTTTGAACGATGGACCGCCGAGACAGCGGCAATTTAAATTTAATTTTCTACTTTACTTTTCAATATTGTATAAAACCTACTTCCCTAATTTTAATTAAAATAGGTCTGGGTCACGATTGATCCCGATTCCGTCGTTTAACGCTAGAACTACCAAACGGGTCAAAACGACCCGTTCCAGATATTTTATTTTGTACTTCAAGATTTACGAAGACGTCTTTGCCAAAATGTGAGCTGACTTTTATTAACACAAAGGATCAGTCTGTTTTATAATTTACGCTTCATCCCTTATTTATTTTCTATTCGAACGCCGGTGGTTCTAGTGTTAAGAGTTCGATTAAAAATTCCCCCCTTTTTTTTAAAAAATCGTACTGTAGGAGGATAATCGATATGTAATCTAAAGTTGGTGCAATAAATCGGCCCTTTGCGAGCACAATGCGCCGCGGATAGTGAAACTATTTTACTTTACCAACTTTAGCCTATAAACAGCGTCGTAATTAACTTTTGTACATAGCGAATAAAGTAGTGGTACGATAATATTAGATTAAAAAAAAAGAAAAGGATATCAATGTGTATATGCACAGCAAGTGATCAAGGTCAATACATGTATTACAATCAATTGTTCGGTATCGATAAAGAAGGGAAATTTTAAACAAATGGTAATTGATAGCAGAGGGAGAATTCGTTTAAACTAATCATCGTTTTACATGATTTGCTACTTAAAAAGTTCTATTATATATAAGGTGTATCATATAATTTTTCATAAGCTTTTATACTTTATTTGCAGAATTAAAATTTGATCAGTATAGAAATGGTATAAATTGTTCTATTGATTTTCAAAGCATTTACAATATTTTACATTGAATATTCTTTTAATTTATGGTACACTTTATGTATAGATGCAACAAACTACAGGGTATAATGTTAATAAAATCATATTAGTACAAATAGTAAAATTCCGACTGTTTATTTGATAAAAGAAATCAACTTTATCATATAGAATTTAAATCGTACTTGATGTTTAAAGAATCTTGGTTATCTTGGAAGATTTTTTAACTTGTATTGTTTGTAGAATACTAATTTATACGAAAAGTATTTTTCTATTCATCTATTCAAGGAAGTAATCGATATTTCATTTTTTAATTACATGTACAATTATTTTATTAATTTTCAAAGAAAAAAAACAATAAAGTAATGCATGTATTGAAGAAATAGAGTTTACTATAAGGAAATAAATCATTGTTCATAGAAAGATTTATTTTTTAACTTTACTTTAATCAACGATTTCTAAGATTATTTTTTTAAACGACTAATCAGTTTTTCTTACAATTGTTTTTATCTTAAATAATGGATGAAAAAAAACACCGAAAACATTGTTTTCATTGTTATTTCGTTTCTCGTTTTAATATCTGTACAGAACATTAGGTATAAATATAAGATGTTAAAAAAAGAATGTTGATAGCAATGTATACTCTCACACACATACACACACACACACTGAAAATTCATTCCTGAAGAGGGAGAATAATAAAAAGAAGAAATGAATTTAAATTAATATCGAATTTTATAACGAAGAGGGTCGAGTTCAATGTGTAAGTGTTATGTATAACGCCTGTAATAAAAATCAAGTGGAGGAAGAATATTATTTAAACTTATTTCTAAGGATTTTGCTTAAAAATATAAACTTTCATTTGTTAAAAAAAAGAGAGGAAAAGAAAATTGATGAACCTATTGATTTTTTATTTTACTATTCATCTGTGCCTGCATATTTAATTAAATGTTATTAATTCTGAATTAAAACCCAGATTGTTGAGTTCCAAAAACAATAAATATCGCTGGTTTGACTGAAGAGTGATGCATTTAAAAAAGAATTATAGTTGGGGCTGTTTCAACCCCCTGCAATTAACACGTCTGCTATGGACACCTTTTTACAATTATTCCTCCGATCCTTTATAGTAAATTCCAAAGTCAGTGACCTTCAATACTTTCCACACCCCTAATTAGAACTATAATACTTCTAAGTTTCTAAAAATTTATTATTTCCAAGTCTTCAAGTTTCTAAAACGAAAAAAAAAATAATAAATAGTACTTCTTTCAAAATTAAAAACACCAAGCTAATAGGTAGCTCAACCGTGTTATAGCGGGGTTGAAACACGAAATGCACCCCGTATTCACAAAAAATAAACTTCCCAAATCCAACCATGTATCTTTTCTTTGCAGCAGCCTGCAAGCAGACGGCGGGGAAGAGGTGTCGCCTGTTGACCCGTCAGCATCGCGTGAAGAAGGAGCCGAACCACCTGTCCCCGGACAGCGAGACCTCCTCGCCCCACATCGTCTCGTTCTCGGTGCACACGACGACGCCCTCCTTGAATTTACCGCAGACTTCGAAAACGTGGGACGAGTCGCGTGTGTCGACGACGTTGCCGCAATCGATTCTGGTGAACCAGCCCAGCAGCCTGTTGACGGTCACCACCTCGACGAACCTGTTGACCGTGCCACAACCGTCCTACCTGATGAAGCAACACTCGCATCCGATCCTGTCTAGTCAGCAACAGTCCACCAGCGGTAATTACTGGATCCACAGACAGCACTCGAACCCTGAGGTGCCGGGAAGAACCACGAGCCCGTCGATCGTCGTGGAACCGGCACCCATCGTCAAAACGGAAGAGGAGATACCGGAGGACCCTCTGGTAGGCACCACTGAGAGCGGAGGTACCTCTTCTTCGGGGTTGAGGGTGAAGACTACGGAACTTAGACGGAGCTCTTCTTCGCCTCAGGTATAAAGCCTGATCTGTGGTTATTAATCCTTTATAGTAGGCAATTTTTCTGAAATTTTCTTCATTGTTGTTACAGACCACGAGCAGGGAATCCAGGGAAAGCACAAGCGACCAACGACTGGCCCACTGTCCAGTGCTACGTCCAGGGCCGGCGTTGGGATGCAACCACTGTTGGAACACCATAGACACCCACGGCAGGACGCTTCGGAGGAAGACCAAGTACCATTGTCCCGAGTGTCAGACGAACCTCTGCATCGTGCCCTGTTTTCAGGAGTACCACGAAAAGCGTCGCGAACTGAAACTGAAACCCCTGCCCAAAACCAGCTCCGTCTGATTCCATGTTTGCAAATCTTGTTTGACGAATCCTTGAACGCGCACGATCGAAGTGCGCGATTTAAATAGAAGTGGTCGATCGATTTCGTGTATCTTTGAAGGTGCTTGCCGGCCTTGACGATCGAACGATACTTATAGATTTTTGGATACTTCGAGGGAGAGACGATCGTCCGTCTTACCAGATGATATTTTCCGAGATGAAGATGAATTGACTAGATAACGAAAGTTCCTAAGGATATTAGAGATTCGACGTCAAGAACGAATTGATTAATCATTTTCTTTGGATTGTTTAACCCTTTCGCTTGTTAAATTATTTGATTTATCATTCGCAGTTGTAACTACTACGACATATAATAATTATTTAAATTGTATAAATAAGTTCATTTGTTGGATGTTGTTCGCAATTGAATATTTTCACGAGAAATATTGTTTAATAGCGAAAGGGTTAATTGTAAATTGGATACGGTTACGCTCGAGGTTCTTATTTAGAAATTGCAAAATTTTGTTTAATCGTCTGTTAATATTTATTTCCTTTGTTTTAAACTCGGATGTTTCGAGCTGCTGACGTTTACAAGGAACCTCTTTCTATAATTGTTGAACGAATTTGCTCCTTGCGATTTTCTTCGATGGATCAAGAAATAAACGATTCGTTGTATCGATTGTTAGAATGCAAACGTCGCGAAGGGAGGATTAAAGGGAGACATATTGCTAGCCTTTTTACAGCCTTAGAGAAGAATCTTCCAAGGAGTAAATATTGTACGTTTGAGGGAAACGCGGGGCGAGAGTCATTTGAGGATATTGAGCGTAGCAAATATTAACACGAAAGGACGAGGGGTTGCTTTCTTGGAATTGAAACGAAGCCACGAGTAGAATATTCGTCGAGGAAGTATCAGAGATACGCAAATTCCATATTTGTCAAACCTTTGATTGTGGCAAATTGAAATTTTGTTACTGGAATTAAAATTTATTGGACGTAGGGTTAACTTGAAAATTTTTGTCAAATTTAATAATATTCATAGAGGGTGGGAATTTTTGCGTACCTCTGATACAATTAACCCTCCTGTTACACGTGTATATCGAAACCGTGTTATGTGAATGCCTAGAACTAATACAAAACAGTAATGTAAATATTCGTGGTGCACGAGGGTTGTTCAAGTTTGTCGAGTCTTGTTACATACGATAACCGTGTTATGGGAGAGCAATCGTTCCTTTACCGTGTTGTAAGAGGATCGGATCGTCCTTACGTTTAACAAAAGAATGAAACAATAAATATAATAATTGAAAGGCGGATGCAATACGTGCGAGATTGAATTTTAATTAATTTGTATACGCGTGTAAATAATTGTACCGCTTGGCTGTACATATTTTGACCGACTTCCGGTTACCGTGAAGGCTTTCACAGTCACATTTGTCAAAGAGAAGCGCATTTTTGATATTTAAGAAATTGTAACGAAACAATCTCCACCGGAGATGCGTGTATTTTGTGCATTTATTGTAAAGAATTTTGAAACGATGGATTTTTCTTCAGTTTTCTTTAACCATCGAATGGCGGATCTCAACTACTTCAATCTTATTTTACATTTACCACGTTGCATAAAGCGGTGATTTCATTTTGCAATTAAAAATATCCACACGATACCTCATAAGTTAAATTTTAATATTAGTATTATTAACGTTATTTAACATTTTCTTCTCTCACCTATTTAATTTATTAACATATCGTTTATATATTATTGTAAGTTTCTTAAACGTTCAACGCGTCAAATTTGATTCTTCCAAATATTACTTTCAAGGTGGTGAAACTTTTTGTTCGGAAGTTAACGCGTCTGCAAACATTTGATCCGGTTCCGTGGTTCGATGGATAAAGAAAAACAACGATCGAGGCGGAAAAAGAGAATATATAGTTTTGTATAGACGAAGAGACGTGGTCTTCAACTTTTGAACTTTGTCGAGGATGCGAAATACGATATTTTGCAGCCGTTTGCAAGATTTTATTACAAAGACGATATATACATGTATGTATGTATGTGTATATATAGCATACGTGTGTTTGTTATAAAGATAAGAAAGAAACTTCGCTCTGGTAACTTCAGCCCCTTCGCGTCTTTTATTGTTAAACAAATTGTATTGTACTCAGGGTGATGTTGAAATCAATTTCTTAATTTTTTATGAGTCGAGAATGATAACGATGCGACTGTAATTAATCTGTGAAATTTAAGATTGCCTTGATTTTGGTTTTTAATCAAACTGATGGCGCATCGTTGTCATTCCGAAGCATATCAACCCTTGGGCGCGAAGGGGTTGGAGGGAACAGCGAAACAGCGAAGAATATGTCTTTCATCGATTTGAAAATGAAACTTTTTACCCTGAAGAAGAGCTTAGCACACAGAAATGTATTTTTCTTTCTCCCCCCTCCCCTTGGATCTGTGTTTCCGAGTATATTTCATTGTTCTACAGCCACCCGATCACAGCACCGTGTGGCAGACACAAGAGGATGTAACTTACGTACAATATATATATATATTTTTTGTCAGTGTTACGACGCTCGTGTCGAGTAATTACAATTTTATGTAAACCTAGACTAAGGTTCGTAAGTGAACGAAATAAAAAGAATGTGATCCAATCTCATGCGAGTATTTTGTGACATGAATGTTCCTCGAAACTACCCTTGTAACATATCAAAATAAAGCTTAAAGATTGAAGAAAATGGCTAAACGCTTTGTCGATATTTCTAATACAAAATGCCTGGATTTCCATTAAAGCAAACATTGTATGACTTCAAACGTGATGATAGCAGAAGGCGTGTAACAGTGATTGTTTCAGCAGAAGCTGATCGGTAAACCGATCAGGCTGTATAATGTGATTTAAATGTCACCCTAACGAGATGAACCGCCCCGATGGTTCGATGGCCGTGAAAGCCGAGGACAAGTAAGGGTGGCAAACGATTAATCCGTGACTTTCCGTTTCGGGATCGAGATATCCTTGGATAGAAACGGGAGACGAGGGAACCAGATGTCGACGGGGCAGCGGCTGCACGTACAATATCGGCCCGTGGCTTTTCGGGGGGATACAAGATGACGCTCCCTCCTTCCGTTATGTCCAAAGGGGGTACACACACCACCCCTGAGTGGCGTCAGCTTGCAGCGGAAGAAACAAAACGGCTGACCCTGGATTCTTGTTCCAAGAATCGCTGTTTGATATTTGATGATCATTTTTTTCCAAAGGATGATCGATTTATAATTGTATAGTTTATTTATTGGGTTGGCAAGAAAGTAATTTCGGTTTGCATAAATAGATAGCGTTGTGTTTATTTCGTTATTCTTCTTGGGATTTTAGTGACGTCAAACTCCAGGAATTCCCGGGAACTTAGACTCCGAAACCAAGATCCAGATTTTGAGAAATTGTATCAGGAGAATATGATGTGACAAGAGGTATTCGTGGCACTTCTTGGAATTTTAGTTACGTCGAATTCCAGGAATTTTCGGGAACCCCTTTTGCGAAACCAAGATTCAGATTTTGAGAAATTGTATCAGGAGAATATGATGTGACAAGAGGTATTCGTGGCACTTCTTGGAATTTTAGTTACGTCGAATTCCAGGAATTTTCGGGAACCCCTTTTGCGAAACCAAGATTCAGATTTTGAGAAATTGTATCAGGAGAATATGATGTGCCAGGAGGTATTCTTCGTGCCACTTCTCGGAATTTTAGTGACGTCGAATTCCAGGAATTTTCGGGAACCCCTTTTGCGAAACCAAGTCCCAGATTTCGATTAATCGAACTGCGAATATCGACATGTGGCACACCGTTGAACTCGTCTCGGTGCCCGCTATCAGATGCTGAAGAGAAAACTATAGCATCCCATTTAAAAAAACTACATTGACCTTCAGATCTCGTTTATTTCCCATCCCAGAGGAAAATACTTATTACCGCATGATGCACCCCATTTTGTCAAGCAACTTTTGTAGGAACATATTTTTAATAACTACAACTCCTTCCGAAATATCCTGCTGTAATCACTTAAGTTGGACACCCTGTAGATTCACCTTTGTCGAAACCGAATTCCCGATTTTGAGAAATGTATCAGGAGAATATGATGTGCCAGGAGGTATTCTTCGTGCCACTTCTCGGAATTTTAGTGACGTCGAATTCCAGGAATTTTCGGGAACCCCTTTTGCGAAACCAAGTCCCAGATTTCGATTAATCGAACTGCGAATATCGACATGTGGCACACCGTTGAACTCGTCTCGGTGCCCGCTATCAGATGCTGAAGAGAAAACTATAGCATCCCATTTAAAAAAACTACATTGACCTTCAGATCTCGTTTATTTCCCATCCCAGAGGAAAATACTTATTACCGCATGATGCACCCCATTTTGTCAAGCAACTTTTGTAGGAACATATTTTTAATAACTACAACTCCTTCCGAAATATCCTGCTGTAATCACTTAAGTTGGACACCCTGTAGATTCACCTTTGTCGAAACCGAATTCCCGATTTTGAGAAATGTATCAGGAGAATATGATGTGCCAGGAGGTATTCTTCGTGCCACTTCTCGGAATTTTAGTGACGTCGAATTCCAGGAATTTTCGGGAACCCCTTTTGCGAAACCAAGTCCCAGATTTCGATTAATCGAACTGCGAATATCGACATGTGGCACACCGTTGAACTCGTCTCGGTGCCCGCTATCAGATGCTGAAGAGAAAACTATAGCATCCCATTTAAAAAAACTACATTGACCTTCAGATCTCGTTTATTTCCCATCCCAGAGGAAAATACTTATTACCGCATGATGCACCCCATTTTGTCAAGCAACTTTTGTAGGAACATATTTTTAATAACTACAACTCCTTCCGAAATATCCTGCTGTAATCACTTAAGTTGGACACCCTGTAGATTCACCTTTGTCGAAACCGAATTCCCGATTTTGAGAAATGTATCAGGAGAATATGATGTGCCAGGAGGTATTCTTCGTGCCACTTCTCGGAATTTTAGTGACGTCGAATTCCAGGAATTTTCGGGAACCCCTTTTGCGAAACCAAGTCCCAGATTTCGATTAATCGAACTGCGAATATCGACATGTGGCACACCGTTGAACTCGTCTCGGTGCCCGCTATCAGATGCTGAAGAGAAAACTATAGCATCCCATTTAAAAAAACTACATTGACCTTCAGATCTCGTTTATTTCCCATCCCAGAGGAAAATACTTATTACCGCATGATGCACCCCATTTTGTCAAGCAACTTTTGTAGGAACATATTTTTAATAACTACAACTCCTTCCGAAATATCCTGCTGTAATCACTTAAGTTGGACACCCTGTAGATTCACCTTTGTCGAAACCGAATTCCCGATTTTGAGAAATGTATCAGGAGAATATGATGTGCCAGGAGGTATTCTTCGTGCCACTTCTCGGAATTTTAGTGACGTCGAATTCCAGGAATTTTCGGGAACCCCTTTTGCGAAACCAAGTCCCAGATTTCGATTAATCGAACTGCGAATATCGACATGTGGCACACCGTTGAACTCGTCTCGGTGCCCGCTATCAGATGCTGAAGAGAAAACTATAGCATCCCATTTAAAAAAACTACATTGACCTTCAGATCTCGTTTATTTCCCATCCCAGAGGAAAATACTTATTACCGCATGATGCACCCCATTTTGTCAAGCAACTTTTGTAGGAACATATTTTTAATAACTACAACTCCTTCCGAAATATCCTGCTGTAATCACTTAAGTTGGACACCCTGTAGATTCACCTTTGTCGAAACCGAATTCCCGATTTTGAGAAATGTATCAGGAGAATATGATGTGCCAGGAGGTATTCTTCGTGCCACTTCTCGGAATTTTAGTGACGTCGAATTCCAGGAATTTTCGGGAACCCCTTTTGCGAAACCAAGTCCCAGATTTCGATTAATCGAACTGCGAATATCGACATGTGGCACACCGTTGAACTCGTCTCGGTGCCCGCTATCAGATGCTGAAGAGAAAACTATAGCATCCCATTTAAAAAAACTACATTGACCTTCAGATCTCGTTTATTTCCCATCCCAGAGGAAAATACTTATTACCGCATGATGCACCCCATTTTGTCAAGCAACTTTTGTAGGAACATATTTTTAATAACTACAACTCCTTCCGAAATATCCTGCTGTAATCACTTAAGTTGGACACCCTGTAGATTCACCTTTGTCGAAACCGAATTCCCGATTTTGAGAAATGTATCAGGAGAATATGATGTGCCAGGAGGTATTCTTCGTGCCACTTCTCGGAATTTTAGTGACGTCGAATTCCAGGAATTTTCGGGAACCCCTTTTGCGAAACCAAGTCCCAGATTTCGATTAATCGAACTGCGAATATCGACATGTGGCACACCGTTGAACTCGTCTCGGTGCCCGCTATCAGATGCTGAAGAGAAAACTATAGCATCCCATTTAAAAAAACTACATTGACCTTCAGATCTCGTTTATTTCCCATCCCAGAGGAAAATACTTATTACCGCATGATGCACCCCATTTTGTCAAGCAACTTTTGTAGGAACATATTTTTAATAACTACAACTCCTTCCGAAATATCCTGCTGTAATCACTTAAGTTGGACACCCTGTAGATTCACCTTTGTCGAAACCGAATTCCCGATTTTGAGAAATGTATCAGGAGAATATGATGTGCCAGGAGGTATTCTTCGTGCCACTTCTCGGAATTTTAGTGACGTCGAATTCCAGGAATTTTCGGGAACCCCTTTTGCGAAACCAAGTCCCAGATTTCGATTAATCGAACTGCGAATATCGACATGTGGCACACCGTTGAACTCGTCTCGGTGCCCGCTATCAGATGCTGAAGAGAAAACTATAGCATCCCATTTAAAAAAACTACATTGACCTTCAGATCTCGTTTATTTCCCATCCCAGAGGAAAATACTTATTACCGCATGATGCACCCCATTTTGTCAAGCAACTTTTGTAGGAACATATTTTTAATAACTACAACTCCTTCCGAAATATCCTGCTGTAATCACTTAAGTTGGACACCCTGTAGATTCACCTTTGTCGAAACCGAATTCCCGATTTTGAGAAATGTATCAGGAGAATATGATGTGCCAGGAGGTATTCTTCGTGCCACTTCTCGGAATTTTAGTGACGTCGAATTCCAGGAATTTTCGGGAACCCCTTTTGCGAAACCAAGTCCCAGATTTCGATTAATCGAACTGCGAATATCGACATGTGGCACACCGTTGAACTCGTCTCGGTGCCCGCTATCAGATGCTGAAGAGAAAACTATAGCATCCCATTTAAAAAAACTACATTGACCTTCAGATCTCGTTTATTTCCCATCCCAGAGGAAAATACTTATTACCGCATGATGCACCCCATTTTGTCAAGCAACTTTTGTAGGAACATATTTTTAATAACTACAACTCCTTCCGAAATATCCTGCTGTAATCACTTAAGTTGGACACCCTGTAGATTCACCTTTGTCGAAACCGAATTCCCGATTTTGAGAAATGTATCAGGAGAATATGATGTGCCAGGAGGTATTCTTCGTGCCACTTCTCGGAATTTTAGTGACGTCGAATTCCAGGAATTTTCGGGAACCCCTTTTGCGAAACCAAGTCCCAGATTTCGATTAATCGAACTGCGAATATCGACATGTGGCACACCGTTGAACTCGTCTCGGTGCCCGCTATCAGATGCTGAAGAGAAAACTATAGCATCCCATTTAAAAAAACTACATTGACCTTCAGATCTCGTTTATTTCCCATCCCAGAGGAAAATACTTATTACCGCATGATGCACCCCATTTTGTCAAGCAACTTTTGTAGGAACATATTTTTAATAACTACAACTCCTTCCGAAATATCCTGCTGTAATCACTTAAGTTGGACACCCTGTAGATTCACCTTTGTCGAAACCGAATTCCCGATTTTGAGAAATGTATCAGGAGAATATGATGTGCCAGGAGGTATTCTTCGTGCCACTTCTCGGAATTTTAGTGACGTCGAATTCCAGGAATTTTCGGGAACCCCTTTTGCGAAACCAAGTCCCAGATTTCGATTAATCGAACTGCGAATATCGACATGTGGCACACCGTTGAACTCGTCTCGGTGCCCGCTATCAGATGCTGAAGAGAAAACTATAGCATCCCATTTAAAAAAACTACATTGACCTTCAGATCTCGTTTATTTCCCATCCCAGAGGAAAATACTTATTACCGCATGATGCACCCCATTTTGTCAAGCAACTTTTGTAGGAACATATTTTTAATAACTACAACTCCTTCCGAAATATCCTGCTGTAATCACTTAAGTTGGACACCCTGTAGATTCACCTTTGTCGAAACCGAATTCCCGATTTTGAGAAATGTATCAGGAGAATATGATGTGCCAGGAGGTATTCTTCGTGCCACTTCTCGGAATTTTAGTGACGTCGAATTCCAGGAATTTTCGGGAACCCCTTTTGCGAAACCAAGTTCCGGATTTCGATTAATCGAACTGCGAATATCGACATGTGGCATACCGTTGAACTCGTCTCGGTGCCCGCTATCAGATTCTGAAGAGAAAGCTATAGCATCTCATTTAAAAAAACTACATTGACCTTCAGATCTCGTTTATTTCCCATCCCAGAGGAAAATACTTATTACCGCATGATGCACCCCATTTTGTCAAGCAACTTTTGTAGGAACATATTTTTAATAACTACAACTCCTTCCGAAATATCCTGCTGTAATCACTTAAGTTGGACACCCTGTAGATTCACCTTTGTCGAAACCGAATTCCCGATTTTGAGAAATGTATCAGGAGAATATGATGTGCCAGGAGGTATTCTTCGTGCCACTTCTCGGAATTTTAGTGACGTCGAATTCCAGGAATTTTCGGGAACCCCTTTTGCGAAACCAAGTCCCAGATTTCGATTAATCGAACTGCGAATATCGACATGTGGCACACCGTTGAACTCGTCTCGGTGCCCGCTATCAGATGCTGAAGAGAAAACTATAGCATCCCATTTAAAAAAACTACATTGACCTTCAGATCTCGTTTATTTCCCATCCCAGAGGAAAATACTTATTACCGCATGATGCACCCCATTTTGTCAAGCAACTTTTGTAGGAACATATTTTTAATAACTACAACTCCTTCCGAAATATCCTGCTGTAATCACTTAAGTTGGACACCCTGTAGATTCACCTTTGTCGAAACCGAATTCCCGATTTTGAGAAATGTATCAGGAGAATATGATGTGCCAGGAGGTATTCTTCGTGCCACTTCTCGGAATTTTAGTGACGTCGAATTCCAGGAATTTTCGGGAACCCCTTTTGCGAAACCAAGTCCCAGATTTCGATTAATCGAACTGCGAATATCGACATGTGGCACACCGTTGAACTCGTCTCGGTGCCCGCTATCAGATGCTGAAGAGAAAACTATAGCATCCATTTAAAAAAACTACATTGACCTTCAGATCTCGTTTATTTCCCATCCCAGAGGAAAATACTTATTACCGCATGATGCACCCCATTTTGTCAAGCAACTTTTGTAGGAACATATTTTTAATAACTACAACTCCTTCCGAAATATCCTGCTGTAATCACTTAAGTTGGACACCCTGTAGATTCACCTTTGTCGAAACCGAATTCCCGATTTTGAGAAATGTATCAGGAGAATATGATGTGCCAGGAGGTATTCTTCGTGCCACTTCTCGGAATTTTAGTGACGTCGAATTCCAGGAATTTTCGGGAACCCCTTTTGCGAAACCAAGTCCCAGATTTCGATTAATCGAACTGCGAATATCGACATGTGGCACACCGTTGAACTCGTCTCGGTGCCCGCTATCAGATGCTGAAGAGAAAACTATAGCATCCCATTTAAAAAAACTACATTGACCTTCAGATCTCGTTTATTTCCCATCCCAGAGGAAAATACTTATTACCGCATGATGCACCCCATTTTGTCAAGCAACTTTTGTAGGAACATATTTTTAATAACTACAACTCCTTCCGAAATATCCTGCTGTAATCACTTAAGTTGGACACCCTGTAGATTCACCTTTGTCGAAACCGAATTCCCGATTTTGAGAAATGTATCAGGAGAATATGATGTGCCAGGAGGTATTCTTCGTGCCACTTCTCGGAATTTTAGTGACGTCGAATTCCAGGAATTTTCGGGAACCCCTTTTGCGAAACCAAGTCCCAGATTTCGATTAATCGAACTGCGAATATCGACATGTGGCACACCGTTGAACTCGTCTCGGTGCCCGCTATCAGATGCTGAAGAGAAAACTATAGCATCCCATTTAAAAAAACTACATTGACCTTCAGATCTCGTTTATTTCCCATCCCAGAGGAAAATACTTATTACCGCATGATGCACCCCATTTTGTCAAGCAACTTTTGTAGGAACATATTTTTAATAACTACAACTCCTTCCGAAATATCCTGCTGTAATCACTTAAGTTGGACACCCTGTAGATTCACCTTTGTCGAAACCGAATTCCCGATTTTGAGAAATGTATCAGGAGAATATGATGTGCCAGGAGGTATTCTTCGTGCCACTTCTCGGAATTTTAGTGACGTCGAATTCCAGGAATTTTCGGGAACCCCTTTTGCGAAACCAAGTCCCAGATTTCGATTAATCGAACTGCGAATATCGACATGTGGCACACCGTTGAACTCGTCTCGGTGCCCGCTATCAGATGCTGAAGAGAAAACTATAGCATCCCATTTAAAAAAACTACATTGACCTTCAGATCTCGTTTATTTCCCATCCCAGAGGAAAATACTTATTACCGCATGATGCACCCCATTTTGTCAAGCAACTTTTGTAGGAACATATTTTTAATAACTACAACTCCTTCCGAAATATCCTGCTGTAATCACTTAAGTTGGACACCCTGTAGATTCACCTTTGTCGAAACCGAATTCCCGATTTTGAGAAATGTATCAGGAGAATATGATGTGCCAGGAGGTATTCTTCGTGCCACTTCTCGGAATTTTAGTGACGTCGAATTCCAGGAATTTTCGGGAACCCCTTTTGCGAAACCAAGTCCCAGATTTCGATTAATCGAACTGCGAATATCGACATGTGGCACACCGTTGAACTCGTCTCGGTGCCCGCTATCAGATGCTGAAGAGAAAACTATAGCATCCCATTTAAAAAAACTACATTGACCTTCAGATCTCGTTTATTTCCCATCCCAGAGGAAAATACTTATTACCGCATGATGCACCCCATTTTGTCAAGCAACTTTTGTAGGAACATATTTTTAATAACTACAACTCCTTCCGAAATATCCTGCTGTAATCACTTAAGTTGGACACCCTGTAGATTCACCTTTGTCGAAACCGAATTCCCGATTTTGAGAAATGTATCAGGAGAATATGATGTGCCAGGAGGTATTCTTCGTGCCACTTCTCGGAATTTTAGTGACGTCGAATTCCAGGAATTTTCGGGAACCCCTTTTGCGAAACCAAGTCCCAGATTTCGATTAATCGAACTGCGAATATCGACATGTGGCACACCGTTGAACTCGTCTCGGTGCCCGCTATCAGATGCTGAAGAGAAAACTATAGCATCCCATTTAAAAAAACTACATTGACCTTCAGATCTCGTTTATTTCCCATCCCAGAGGAAAATACTTATTACCGCATGATGCACCCCATTTTGTCAAGCAACTTTTGTAGGAACATATTTTTAATAACTACAACTCCTTCCGAAATATCCTGCTGTAATCACTTAAGTTGGACACCCTGTAGATTCACCTTTGTCGAAACCGAATTCCCGATTTTGAGAAATGTATCAGGAGAATATGATGTGCCAGGAGGTATTCTTCGTGCCACTTCTCGGAATTTTAGTGACGTCGAATTCCAGGAATTTTCGGGAACCCCTTTTGCGAAACCAAGTCCCAGATTTCGATTAATCGAACTGCGAATATCGACATGTGGCACACCGTTGAACTCGTCTCGGTGCCCGCTATCAGATGCTGAAGAGAAAACTATAGCATCCCATTTAAAAAAACTACATTGACCTTCAGATCTCGTTTATTTCCCATCCCAGAGGAAAATACTTATTACCGCATGATGCACCCCATTTTGTCAAGCAACTTTTGTAGGAACATATTTTTAATAACTACAACTCCTTCCGAAATATCCTGCTGTAATCACTTAAGTTGGACACCCTGTAGATTCACCTTTGTCGAAACCGAATTCCCGATTTTGAGAAATGTATCAGGAGAATATGATGTGCCAGGAGGTATTCTTCGTGCCACTTCTCGGAATTTTAGTGACGTCGAATTCCAGGAATTTTCGGGAACCCCTTTTGCGAAACCAAGTCCCAGATTTCGATTAATCGAACTGCGAATATCGACATGTGGCACACCGTTGAACTCGTCTCGGTGCCCGCTATCAGATGCTGAAGAGAAAACTATAGCATCCCATTTAAAAAAACTACATTGACCTTCAGATCTCGTTTATTTCCCATCCCAGAGGAAAATACTTATTACCGCATGATGCACCCCATTTTGTCAAGCAACTTTTGTAGGAACATATTTTTAATAACTACAACTCCTTCCGAAATATCCTGCTGTAATCACTTAAGTTGGACACCCTGTAGATTCACCTTTGTCGAAACCGAATTCCCGATTTTGAGAAATGTATCAGGAGAATATGATGTGCCAGGAGGTATTCTTCGTGCCACTTCTCGGAATTTTAGTGACGTCGAATTCCAGGAATTTTCGGGAACCCCTTTTGCGAAACCAAGTCCCAGATTTCGATTAATCGAACTGCGAATATCGACATGTGGCACACCGTTGAACTCGTCTCGGTGCCCGCTATCAGATGCTGAAGAGAAAACTATAGCATCCCATTTAAAAAAACTACATTGACCTTCAGATCTCGTTTATTTCCCATCCCAGAGGAAAATACTTATTACCGCATGATGCACCCCATTTTGTCAAGCAACTTTTGTAGGAACATATTTTTAATAACTACAACTCCTTCCGAAATATCCTGCTGTAATCACTTAAGTTGGACACCCTGTAGATTCACCTTTGTCGAAACCGAATTCCCGATTTTGAGAAATGTATCAGGAGAATATGATGTGCCAGGAGGTATTCTTCGTGCCACTTCTCGGAATTTTAGTGACGTCGAATTCCAGGAATTTTCGGGAACCCCTTTTGCGAAACCAAGTCCCAGATTTCGATTAATCGAACTGCGAATATCGACATGTGGCACACCGTTGAACTCGTCTCGGTGCCCGCTATCAGATGCTGAAGAGAAAACTATAGCATCCCATTTAAAAAAACTACATTGACCTTCAGATCTCGTTTATTTCCCATCCCAGAGGAAAATACTTATTACCGCATGATGCACCCCATTTTGTCAAGCAACTTTTGTAGGAACATATTTTTAATAACTACAACTCCTTCCGAAATATCCTGCTGTAATCACTTAAGTTGGACACCCTGTAGATTCACCTTTGTCGAAACCGAATTCCCGATTTTGAGAAATGTATCAGGAGAATATGATGTGCCAGGAGGTATTCTTCGTGCCACTTCTCGGAATTTTAGTGACGTCGAATTCCAGGAATTTTCGGGAACCCCTTTTGCGAAACCAAGTCCCAGATTTCGATTAATCGAACTGCGAATATCGACATGTGGCACACCGTTGAACTCGTCTCGGTGCCCGCTATCAGATGCTGAAGAGAAAACTATAGCATCCCATTTAAAAAAACTACATTGACCTTCAGATCTCGTTTATTTCCCATCCCAGAGGAAAATACTTATTACCGCATGATGCACCCCATTTTGTCAAGCAACTTTTGTAGGAACATATTTTTAATAACTACAACTCCTTCCGAAATATCCTGCTGTAATCACTTAAGTTGGACACCCTGTAGATTCACCTTTGTCGAAACCGAATTCCCGATTTTGAGAAATGTATCAGGAGAATATGATGTGCCAGGAGGTATTCTTCGTGCCACTTCTCGGAATTTTAGTGACGTCGAATTCCAGGAATTTTCGGGAACCCCTTTTGCGAAACCAAGTCCCAGATTTCGATTAATCGAACTGCGAATATCGACATGTGGCACACCGTTGAACTCGTCTCGGTGCCCGCTATCAGATGCTGAAGAGAAAACTATAGCATCCCATTTAAAAAAACTACATTGACCTTCAGATCTCGTTTATTTCCCATCCCAGAGGAAAATACTTATTACCGCATGATGCACCCCATTTTGTCAAGCAACTTTTGTAGGAACATATTTTTAATAACTACAACTCCTTCCGAAATATCCTGCTGTAATCACTTAAGTTGGACACCCTGTAGATTCACCTTTGTCGAAACCGAATTCCCGATTTTGAGAAATGTATCAGGAGAATATGATGTGCCAGGAGGTATTCTTCGTGCCACTTCTCGGAATTTTAGTGACGTCGAATTCCAGGAATTTTCGGGAACCCCTTTTGCGAAACCAAGTCCCAGATTTCGATTAATCGAACTGCGAATATCGACATGTGGCACACCGTTGAACTCGTCTCGGTGCCCGCTATCAGATGCTGAAGAGAAAACTATAGCATCCCATTTAAAAAAACTACATTGACCTTCAGATCTCGTTTATTTCCCATCCCAGAGGAAAATACTTATTACCGCATGATGCACCCCATTTTGTCAAGCAACTTTTGTAGGAACATATTTTTAATAACTACAACTCCTTCCGAAATATCCTGCTGTAATCACTTAAGTTGGACACCCTGTAGATTCACCTTTGTCGAAACCGAATTCCCGATTTTGAGAAATGTATCAGGAGAATATGATGTGCCAGGAGGTATTCTTCGTGCCACTTCTCGGAATTTTAGTGACGTCGAATTCCAGGAATTTTCGGGAACCCCTTTTGCGAAACCAAGTCCCAGATTTCGATTAATCGAACTGCGAATATCGACATGTGGCACACCGTTGAACTCGTCTCGGTGCCCGCTATCAGATTCTGAAGAGAAAGCTATAGCATCTCATTTAAAAAAACTACATTGACCTTCAGATCTCGTTTATTTCCCATCCCAGAGGAAAATACTTATTACCGCATGATGCACCCCATTTTGTCAAGCAACTTTTGTAGGAACATATTTTTAATAACTACAACTCCTTCCGAAATATCCTGCTGTAATCACTTAAGTTGGACACCCTGTAGATTCACCTTTGTCGAAACCGAATTCCCGATTTTGAGAAATGTATCAGGAGAATATGATGTGCCAGGAGGTATTCTTCGTGCCACTTCTCGGAATTTTAGTGACGTCGAATTCCAGGAATTTTCGGGAACCCCTTTTGCGAAACCAAGTCCCAGATTTCGATTAATCGAACTGCGAATATCGACATGTGGCACACCGTTGAACTCGTCTCGGTGCCCGCTATCAGATGCTGAAGAGAAAACTATAGCATCCCATTTAAAAAAACTACATTGACCTTCAGATCTCGTTTATTTCCCATCCCAGAGGAAAATACTTATTACCGCATGATGCACCCCATTTTGTCAAGCAACTTTTGTAGGAACATATTTTTAATAACTACAACTCCTTCCGAAATATCCTGCTGTAATCACTTAAGTTGGACACCCTGTAGATTCACCTTTGTCGAAACCGAATTCCCGATTTTGAGAAATGTATCAGGAGAATATGATGTGCCAGGAGGTATTCTTCGTGCCACTTCTCGGAATTTTAGTGACGTCGAATTCCAGGAATTTTCGGGAACCCCTTTTGCGAAACCAAGTCCCAGATTTCGATTAATCGAACTGCGAATATCGACATGTGGCACACCGTTGAACTCGTCTCGGTGCCCGCTATCAGATGCTGAAGAGAAAACTATAGCATCCCATTTAAAAAAACTACATTGACCTTCAGATCTCGTTTATTTCCCATCCCAGAGGAAAATACTTATTACCGCATGATGCACCCCATTTTGTCAAGCAACTTTTGTAGGAACATATTTTTAATAACTACAACTCCTTCCGAAATATCCTGCTGTAATCACTTAAGTTGGACACCCTGTAGATTCACCTTTGTCGAAACCGAATTCCCGATTTTGAGAAATGTATCAGGAGAATATGATGTGCCAGGAGGTATTCTTCGTGCCACTTCTCGGAATTTTAGTGACGTCGAATTCCAGGAATTTTCGGGAACCCCTTTTGCGAAACCAAGTCCCAGATTTCGATTAATCGAACTGCGAATATCGACATGTGGCACACCGTTGAACTCGTCTCGGTGCCCGCTATCAGATGCTGAAGAGAAAACTATAGCATCCCATTTAAAAAAACTACATTGACCTTCAGATCTCGTTTATTTCCCATCCCAGAGGAAAATACTTATTACCGCATGATGCACCCCATTTTGTCAAGCAACTTTTGTAGGAACATATTTTTAATAACTACAACTCCTTCCGAAATATCCTGCTGTAATCACTTAAGTTGGACACCCTGTAGATTCACCTTTGTCGAAACCGAATTCCCGATTTTGAGAAATGTATCAGGAGAATATGATGTGCCAGGAGGTATTCTTCGTGCCACTTCTCGGAATTTTAGTGACGTCGAATTCCAGGAATTTTCGGGAACCCCTTTTGCGAAACCAAGTCCCAGATTTCGATTAATCGAACTGCGAATATCGACATGTGGCACACCGTTGAACTCGTCTCGGTGCCCGCTATCAGATGCTGAAGAGAAAACTATAGCATCCCATTTAAAAAAACTACATTGACCTTCAGATCTCGTTTATTTCCCATCCCAGAGGAAAATACTTATTACCGCATGATGCACCCCATTTTGTCAAGCAACTTTTGTAGGAACATATTTTTAATAACTACAACTCCTTCCGAAATATCCTGCTGTAATCACTTAAGTTGGACACCCTGTAGATTCACCTTTGTCGAAACCGAATTCCCGATTTTGAGAAATGTATCAGGAGAATATGATGTGCCAGGAGGTATTCTTCGTGCCACTTCTCGGAATTTTAGTGACGTCGAATTCCAGGAATTTTCGGGAACCCCTTTTGCGAAACCAAGTCCCAGATTTCGATTAATCGAACTGCGAATATCGACATGTGGCACACCGTTGAACTCGTCTCGGTGCCCGCTATCAGATGCTGAAGAGAAAACTATAGCATCCCATTTAAAAAAACTACATTGACCTTCAGATCTCGTTTATTTCCCATCCCAGAGGAAAATACTTATTACCGCATGATGCACCCCATTTTGTCAAGCAACTTTTGTAGGAACATATTTTTAATAACTACAACTCCTTCCGAAATATCCTGCTGTAATCACTTAAGTTGGACACCCTGTAGATTCACCTTTGTCGAAACCGAATTCCCGATTTTGAGAAATGTATCAGGAGAATATGATGTGCCAGGAGGTATTCTTCGTGCCACTTCTCGGAATTTTAGTGACGTCGAATTCCAGGAATTTTCGGGAACCCCTTTTGCGAAACCAAGTTCCGGATTTCGATTAATCGAACTGCGAATATCGACATGTGGCATACCGTTGAACTCGTCTCGGTGCCCGCTATCAGATTCTGAAGAGAAAGCTATAGCATCTCATTTAAAAAAACTACATTGACCTTCAGATCTCGTCTATTACCCATCGCAGAGGAAAATACTTATTACATCGATGATGCACCCCATTTTGTCAAGCAACTTTTGTAGGAACACATTTTTAATAACTACAACTCCTTCCGAAATATCCTGCTGTAATCACTTAAGTTGGGCACACCCTGCAACCATTTCATACCTCTTGATCGAAAACCGACAAATTGCCCGGATTTTGAGAAATTGTATCAGGAGAATATGATGTGACAAGAGGTATTCGTGGCACTTCTTGGAATTTTAGTTACATCGAATTCTAGGAATTTTCGGGAACCCCTTTTGCGAAACCAAGATTCAGATTTTGAGAAATTGTATCAGGAGAATATGATGTGATAAGAGGTATTCTATGTTTCATTTCATGGTATTTTTGTGATGTCAATCTTCAGGAATGACCGAACGCGTATTTTGAAGAAGTGTACGCGACGCGGGGACTCCAATATCCGAAATTTGAAAACTGCCCCTGGTCGCCGTAGTACTTCCTTACCTCTGTGTTATCGCGGTCATCATTCTCAAGGGGCTTGCCCCTGGCGCACTGCAACGGCGGCAACCGTTACTCCGTCGTACAGCTGGTCATCATTCTCAAGGGGCATACAGATAAACGTTACAAATGAATCGGCAGTCGAATTCCAACAATTTTCCACTCTTAAAATTTGAATCCCAAAATAAAAATTTTGTATCAGGAGCCTTTTTAATCTCTATTTTGATATTTTTTCATTTTTGAAGTTATAATATTACGTAAAAGTGAAAGAAATAAGAATAAAAACTATACAATAATGTTAGATATATATTGGAAGAGTATATAGTTAATTTAATTCCATTTGGGATCAATAATTTAATAATCCAAGGATTCCTTAATTGATGTTAATTTTCTATATTAATTTTCAAAATATTACTGAGAATTTTATTTTACGAACTCTGTAATATTGCTAATTTTTGTAAATAAAAATAAGATACATCAAAGGGTTAATTATTTCTAATCAACGTTCAATTATTGTTTCTAAATACTTACAAGGAAACAAATTCTTACGATAAAATGGTAGTGTAAATACTTACAAAAGATGCAACTTTCGAACTGAATGAACTTTACCTGCATCTGAAAGTTCGGTTGAACTTAATGGCCAAGCTAGATGATAAGGTTAAAGGTTATCGTTCGAGGAACGACGAAAGAGGGAACAGGCAGATCGTAGCCATGAGACAGGTCGACGGCTCCGCCCTCGGCACCCTTGATATTCCACCCCCGGCACGACTGACATGCGCTCTGCAAATATTTCACGGTGGTTCTCAAACATTTCTCAAAAAGGAACTCTCTCACATTGATCCGCTAATTTTTTCCTTTTTTCCATCAAATTAATCACTTATAACACGTCAATAAAGCATATCATTTTGACATACACAATTTTTTTTCTGAAATAAATGGAGGATCATTTATACCCCCTAAATATAGATTGTTGCATACCAAAGAAATACACAGGGTGTCCTGTAGCTGATAATACTACTATCAGTGAAATAAAAATATAAAGTACTTAAATATTTTTTAAATATTTTCGATACAATCGCAGAGATAAGTTTCATCGAAGTCGGTGACCTTCCTGGTCAGTTTAAATAATGATTCCTAATTTATTGTCGGCTTAATTTGTGATAAAAAATTCTAGAATCGATCGCGGTATCTGCGAGTCAATAAATCAGTCGCTTTCGATGTTTAAAACTCCGCAGATTGAAGAGTATCTGTGTGGACACAGCTGACACATGCCGTATATGTACATCGACCCCCCTCCCCGCGCTAGATTTGACACGCTATTAGGTACGAAGTTCACGTGTTTGCTTAACTATCGATTAACCCGTGTTGTTTCGTTGACTAATCACAGGTGTTTCGATTTGTTCTTTTCTCCGTGACAGGTTTACGGGACCCCTGCCCATTGGAATTCGTCCCCCTTGCTTTGGATAAAGGGCAGCCGATCATATCTGATCAATTCTGTTTGATTTCCTTCGGATTAATCATGTTTTACAAAAGATTTTCAAACAAACGAAAGTGCTCTTTGAATTTTGCATTAATTTGAAATATTGCAAATATCAAAGCAAGAAGAAGCACTTGCAATTCTACTTGAATTTTAATTTTAGAATTACCAGTGTTTAAATTGAAACGAATTAAGGATCAGGTGACACTGATTTTTGCGTCGATTGAATTTGAAGATTTTTGATAATCGTTCGAAACGAATTCGTCTCTAGATCACGCCCTAATGCCCGTGTAATATAAGGTGGCGAATCACCCTTTGAATACACTCAGGGCTATTTATGACGCATCGTCGATCCCATAGAAAGACGAGTCCTGGTCCCCGTGGAGGATCCTGTACAATAGCCATGGCGGGCTTCCTCGCGCGAACAGAACCATCGTTTCTACCATTCAGATTTCGACGGCCTCTGTGTTTGACCACAAACTGTTTTAATCCCTCTGTTACTTCTATTTGCGTTGGCCAAATCGTACGGCGATGCCCGTTCGTTCGTGATCTGATGTCGGGCCACTTTGCTCACGATCGGATGGATCCCCGATGCTGGTCACTCGAAACGTTAACCACCGCACGACGGACCACGAAGAAAGGCAAGAACTTTCAAATAAAATAAATAATAATTCACTTCTTCTATTGTCTACATCTGTAGTTATTATTTATGCCAAAAACGTGGGGTAATAATTGTTAAACATATACAGGATTTTGTAAGTTGCTTCCTTATTTCGTAAGGGTTAATTAGAAATACTTGTATTAAGTACCTGAAGTTATGGTTAAAAGAAATAATGAAGTGTCAACATTCTTAGAAATACTGGTACAAGTTTGCAAATTATAAATAATCAGAATTGGAATTAGAAAAATTGTACTAATCACTCAAGATACCAAATAATTAGAATTGAAATAATCGACAAAAACAAAAAAGTCACCCCTGAGATTATTTTAACGAAATACACAGCCGGTTAAAAAAAAGAATCATCAGAGGGGCATAATATATTTTCCATCCCCTTGGAACAGTAATCTTTTACCGTGAAAATTACGATTACTTTTCTCCCTGTAGGAGGGGGGTGGGGTGGTCGGTCTCAATCTCCTCCGAAATTTCGTCGGGCCTGATGTCTGTAAGTGTCCTTACGATCTTTGCTTTACCCAATATCTTCTTGGCTCTGCGTTCACCGGGTCCTTCCACTGCGACGTTTAGCCAGCCCTGGTGGGGGTACTTTTATTAAAACTCCCGTCAATAGTGGCAGGGCGAGGAGGAGAGCAGGGGGGGGGGGGTGGTTCCTACTACAGGACGAGGCTTGCGCTTTATACAATGCTACAGCACTGGATAGAGGCCAGGCATCGAAAGAGACAAAAATACCTTTCGATATTTTCGCCATTAGGGGTTGACACTTTGCTTAAGAAATATTTGTCAACCCTCTGATTCTACTGAACCAAGAAAAATTGTCTTATTTATAAAGTAATGCAGATTTCAGGGTTAATTATAATCTTGGATTACTATTAAAATAATTACTAGTTTCTAGTTTGATTTACCCTACGATAAAATGATGAATTTTTAACTTTTGTGGTATTACCGAAAATTATTATGTACTGTATTTTAAAATATAATTCTATTAAATTAGCGATTTAAGAATATTAAATTATGGAATGATAATAATTCATTAATAATGCATTAAAATCGTATTAAAATAAACTTTCGAACTACCGATCGGATCGTGAATACTCTACGGCGAATCGGTGGTAATATTGAAATCGGGATAATAAAAAATTCTGACGATCTATTTGCAATCCTTTTGAGAAATGAATCAATTCGAAGGAACGATTAATTCTTCGTTCGTACGGAAACTCGATTTTTTTTTTCACGCTTTCTCTCTCTTTTTTTTTTTTATCTGCACCCCTTCGTCGTTTTCCACCGGAATTCATACTTTTTGGAACGTTCCCTTTCTCAATTAATATTCCATGTTTAATATCGCGAATATTTTTATTACGACTCGTTCAAACACGGATTTCGCCTGTTTTCTGTCCTATTCCTGTATCGGAAAAAATTTCGTTCATACCCGCGCAGTTTTAATACGCTGATGTAATTAACGAGCACTGCCTGTAAAAACAAAATACTGTACGATTTATTCGAAAACTAAATTGTATTTTGAAAACGAGAAATCTTTCGAGATTAACCGATTCATTTTTACTGAGATTACTTAGATATTTGTTTTCAAAAATAATTATTTTGACGTTGATTTTTGACAAGTTTCATTCTTTCCTGTTTCACTTTACAGCACGATGCGGTACGATGTTTAAGGGGGGACGTTTCTTCCATCCCTTTATTGTACTCTGCAAGATTTAATTAAAAATCGAGGAAAGTGTCGCACAAAGGACAACTCGCTTTGGAACTTAAAGAGAAACTTGAAGCGTGTTAAATTTGGACTTCATGGGTGTCGAACTAAGAAAGTATGTGTTCAAATTATCTGTAAAGTAAAAAATTCCCAAATTTCCAAGTACCCATTTACTCAAACCATAATAAATAATTGAATAAAATTTGATTGCCAATCAAAGGATATTCTCTTAAAAATGTGTGGAGAAATTTTTCCTGGAAATATTATTGTTATTTATGTTTGTTAGTAAGACTATACATGACGAGTATATACGTCGTTCGTTAGAAAATGGGCAAGAATTTGACGGATGTACACGTAATTTGTCTAATGTTACCGAAAGTAACAGTTTCTTGAAAATAATAAGAATGTACGCACACAGGTCGGCCAAGAGGGTGGAGAAAGAGGGTGGTTGGAACACGTACACGTGACCAACCACCGTGGACCTCACGCATGCCCCGTTTAATACCACAGCTTGACGGCTTTGGTCGGTATGCCGGGGGGTGAGGGGTGACTAGGTATATTGGCGCCTGCCGTTAAGCTCATGTTGATCCCTTGTACCAGGATAGGGTTGCTCGATACGCAGGGATCCATACGACGCCATATTTTTTCAATCTTCTTCTAAATCCCCCGCCTATCCACCTGTCTATTGTTATTTGAAATTCGTTGGATCGATTGGTGTTGAATTTTGATAGTGGTTGATGGTTATCAAGTTTGTTGTCATTAGGGGGTGTTTTGGTTTTTAATTTTGATGGTTGAAGGGTTATTAATAAATTACCAAATTACCAGATTACCAAATGATCAAATTATTAAATTATTAAATTCGCAGAATAATAAGTATTCAAATATGCATAAAATGGCAGAGGAATGGTTGAATTATCACCAGAGAATCTCGAAGCATTACTAATCCTTGAGTTACGAAGCATATGTCAATGTTTTGAAAATGATAACAGCTGATCATCAGAGTTTTTCATCTCCTGAGAACAGAAAGCTGTCCACACATCGTTATCGTACGCGATACCTGTAAATACGAGATATCGAATTGTCCCTGTGCTAATTAAATCGATCTCCGTGAATACACAGAGGTTCGACGATGTAAACGAAAGATCGAACAACGTTAACACCCCCTATTATCGTATAAAAGCAGAAGAATAAATATTTTTAAACAGGTGTTATTTAACATCATAACCAAAAGTCAAAAATGACCCATCCAACCCTTCCAGTCCCCTTAATCTGCCTCTGACCTTGGTCCACGACGCGAAACCGCGAAAAATCGGGTTCATCAAAGATTCAAACGATCTGGCCACATAATAAAGTCGTCGACGGATATTCCCCCAGGACGATCAGGAAGGTGCGAAGGCGGCGAGGCTCGAGCAGAAGGTTTGCTAAAAGCCTCGACACGCGTCGCGATCGTTACGTCTTACCGCACATAAATAATTAATGACCGTTCGCCGACCCCTCCTGTGGGAATATTTCGGCGGCGGGAAAGATTCGCGTTGGCCTCCGCCCGTGAAACGTTTATTTTATACCGGTCATAGCGAAACAAACATCGAAAAGGAATAGAGAATCGTTGGCAATTTGCTCGACGTCCTTCGAGCCTGTTGATCCTTCCGACCTGACGTTTCGTTGGGGTGCACTCGATTTATCGTCGTATCCTTGGAAAAGTGTGAGGTTCCTTTTAGATCCCTCCTAGGGGGTGATTTTCACTTGGAACATAAAACGAAACACCCAAAAGGCTGGTAACTTTGAAATAATTTCCTTTCTCAGAAAAGATAAAGGGGACATTCAATAATTTTGCCATTAATTATTGAGATTAAAGGGCTTATCTTCGCAAAATCCAATTTAAAATAAGGAATCCAAAGCAAGTCATTTTGACCCAATTAGTAGTTCCACTGTTAGGATCACCTGAAAGTTTTGAAAAATCCAAGAAAAGGGGGTTGAATGTTACGAAAATAGGCTGCAAAGAGTATTAAACTTTTCCAAGGAAGGAACGACGTTTGAAAAAAGAGGGGAGCCGTTCGAAAGACATGAAAGTTCACGGACGTTTATCTCCGTGTGTGAAAATCAAATATCGAAGGAGGTCCTTCGGGCGAGGAAGGAACTTTATTCATAAATCGTAGAACGTTGAATGGAGGCGGTGTTTGCCGTTGCCAGATATTAACTGTATCTATGCAGTGCCCACTGGGCTCCAGGATATTATGACCGTTCTCGGGGCATAATTAGTAATCCCTGGCACGTGACGCACACGTGACTGCGGCTCGTACGATCCTACCACCTTCGACCAGAAGGGCGGTTTCGCTGGTTGATGCTCCCCGTCCAGGGGGGGATGATGACCAAATAGGAGACTCTAAGGTCGCGTGCATGTTTAAATAGCCTTCCTTCCTATAAATATACATGTTCGCATTCAATTATTATTCCCTGTCATCGATGGGGAAGGGGGACTTTATTCTCTTTCAAGTTTTGGAATTTTTATTTGAAAATTTTCGATAGCCATCAATTTTTACAATAGCTTGGATGGTTTTCGATGTTAAACTTCATAGAAATAAAATTAGTTAATCAGTGACAAGGATTTTCGAATAATTTAGAAATCTGTGTGTCTATTTTGTAAAATTAGGGTTGGAGTAACCCCTTTTCTCAAAAGATTGACAATTAGCCCTTTAAATTCTAAACTTTCCACGGTCGATAACTTTCAGAGTCCACGAATCCTAAGAAAAATAAAATAACGTTTGAATGAAACTTTGATGCACAAATATTGGTACAAAAACGTTTCGTACGTCAATAAATAACGTATGAAGTTTGCAAAATGGAGACGGGATAAAGTGAAATATTAAATTTCGATTGTACTTCGTCCAATATTAATCAGAAAGATTTTTGCCGGAAAAATATTTCCCCCGCGGCGGTTATTACTTTTTTACAATTGTTCAAGTTTACACAGCACGCGGAAACTTATTAGAAGTGTATGTCGAACAGGAAACGAATATTGGAGGAAACAGCAATTTTTTTAACAAACCGACGAGGAACTGTTGTATCAACGGAACGAAAAACAATCGGAATAACGGGATACTATATAGCTTTCGGTTGTTTGAATGACGCCCGTCGCCCCGGATATGAATCCGGCCGTGTGCTCATGTGATTTTGCCAAAGAACAATATTTATCCGCCTTTGAAAATGCCGATTTGTTCTCTGTTCTCTGTTTCGATCGCGCGCGTATAAACAGACCCCCCTCTGTTTTTCACTTTTGCGCATTTATTATTTTCCATCTTCATTTCACCCTGTAATTAAAAATTAACCACCTATTCCATTATAAAGCGCAGTGCAGAGATTGACAATTTATGGTAAGGAGGCTGACTTTTACGAGATCGATCGTTCTTCGGATCTGTGCGCTCGATCGACAATAAGTTTCCCATGAGCGTAGGAGCGCACGTGATGCACCGTCGCCACGTGGCCTCTGTCAATACGATCCAGGGGCCCCGTGGTCATTGAATAGGAAGAACGATCGTCATGAAATCTTCGTAGGACTCGCAAACGAGAGCAACTATTTGCAAAAGTGACCGGCTTTCGGCGATTGCCCCGCTCGGAAAACAAGGGTCGAGCTCGTTTCGAACCTGGGAACCGTGTTTTCGACAAACAGAGAATCTGCGAATTTCGGGAAAAGCTGACGATTCTTTGCGATTGCTGGTTTCGATGTTACGTTCAGTCTTTGGAGCCCAAAATGTCTAACAAAGACGTCCATCTGACGATTTTGTTCTATTTTTAATTTAGATTGACAGGCAATCAGTTTAAAGAAGGATTCATTAAATTAGATCGATTTTGGAACAGAGATAGTCTAACAAAATTTCATGACATAAAAGTTTCTCAAAATAGCACTTATGGCACATCAATTTGAAGCTAAGACTTTAATAAAACTGCCTACATAAACGTTTCATAGATATTTTTAATACAAAACGGCTGGTCCTTGCTCGAATCAAACTCGTAACTTTGACTTCAAGAATAATCCCTTATTCTGGTCCATCGTCAACCTTTTCCAGGGGCTCGCCCCGTCCATCGAGGAGCACCCCTTTCAGCGCGCGAAAAAACCTCTCGAGGAGATGATCGCGAACGATTAACCGTGCAACCGGGCCCCACCCCGTTGATCGTGGATCAACGATCCGAAAAAGCGTCCCGAAGGGATCCGCGCGCGGCGTCCCGTGACGGCGACAAGTTGTTCCTCTCGCGACCGGTAGCCAGGAATCGTGTAAGGTCGCACGAGGTGGCACGTGTCGGCGCGTGTCCTCCCTGGCCCCAAGCGAGCGTGAAATCGCCCTTTGAACCTTCGAATTCCCCGTTAATCGCGATCTAACGCTCACCTATCGTGCCCGTGTCTATTTTTCGCCGGAAGTCGACCAACCAGAAACAGAAAGGGGCTTCTGAATCGCGAAAACGAAATCTGCTCGCGGACCAGACAAAGGGAGGCACCGCGGAGAAATGCAACAGCGGGAGGGCTGTTTAAAAGGGGGAGGGCGCACGGGGACCGGTTGTTTGCCGAGTGGCTATATTGTAAGGCCGTCTGCTATCGAAACGTCGACTCGGCTAGATGTCCCTCCAGTCTTATTTGCTTTTTGCTTTTTTTACAAGAATCTTTGTTCGTCGATGGTCTTGGACGAATTAGTCGTTTAATGACTCGAGAAAATTCATTTTTGGTTGAGATAGAAGAAGGTGAAATCAATTGAAGTTATATTTTTAACGGTGAAAGGATTGGTAAGCGAAGTTTCAATTAGTCCTTTTAGAATCTGGAAGTTTTGGATGTTAATTCCTTGTTTATTAATTTTGTTTACTGATCTGGTATGAAGATTACGCTGCAAAATTAAATAGACTATTTTGTAGATTTATTCATATGTCGAAGTTTGTAATGAATAAGTTATAAATGTGCAACGGATGCAGTATGAAATTCCATTGAAGATCCACGAAGAAAAGAACGAAGGAAAAAGAGCAGCATTTGAATAGCAAAAAGACGAGAATGTATTCTTACAAAATATGAATATTTATATGGCCTTTTTTTCTTTTTACTATTCATTGAACGTCGGTGTTCTTTGTTTTCGCAGCTGAATTTCGCGATTGATGCAATGCACACTTTACTTAACTTTCATTAGGACTTATAATATTTGTAACACTTAAATTAAGAAAAATTAAATTCCAAATAATTGTATTTACAACCCTCCAATTTTCCAACTCGCAAAATTACAAATTTTTAACTTTCCTCATCTTTCCTCGCTTATTTCCTCTCTCGAATTGTTCCCTCTCACGTTCAAAGAACAAACGAACCTGTCCCTGTGAATTCTTCCGTATTTGTTTCAGTCTGAATCACTCGGAAAGATCCCAAACGCGTCTCGAATTTCTGCACCAATAACGTTACCAAGGAGCGATCCTCAAAGAATCTGAAAGGAACGAAAGTATCGAGTCGAATCGAAATCGTTTCGCCTCCTGTTTTCACGGCGTGTCCTTTTTATCGAGCGGCCGGATATCCTGGCTGACGTTACAGCGTCGAAAGTTCGAAACGTCCGGTGTCGCGTATAAAAATTGTGAAAAATCCGCTGGAACTTCCTTCCTTTTCTTTCTTTTTTTTTCGGAAATGTTTGTCAGCGTTCAAAGGGTCGACGATTAATTGGTTGTTTTTGCGGAGACGAGGAAATACCGAAACCGACGGAAGAGTTTCGGAATTCGTGGCGATCAAAGGGAAATTTATGGTTGTTCTCGTCGATACAAGTATTTGCAGAAAAATATGTTACTTACGTATCTCATGGTTACAGTAAAAAATAGTGTTTTGTTCAAATTTTTAACACAGAGTGCCTGGTTTGTCGTTGAAACAAATATAAACAAATATTCATGAAATTTTGTTAGACTTTTCCCGTTCTATAATTAGCCAACCTGATCAAATATCGATTAATTTGAATCGTTTGATCGCTACTTTTTTATTCAGAGGGAAAAGAAACAAAAGGGATCGACGGTTCTTAGATCGTGACAGGGCAGCTGCACCCACCGGGGCGCCCAGGGTGTAGCGTTGGCGTCCCGGCGCTCCCGTTTCGCGTATGGGCGCCACGGCGCATTCCTGACAAAGTAGTCATCACGCATTCCTGGGACGCAATCGTGAGCCTTCCACCCTCGTTAACGAAAGATGGATTCGTGCGCGCCAGCCTGAAGAGGACGCGTTATTACATTTTATCCGGGGCCAAAGCGAGGAATGCTGCTAAGATCCGTGCAGGAAGGGTGAAACAACCACGAAGGACACGTGCCTTAAGATTCTCTCGAACTATTGAAAATTGTGCCCCTGGCATTAAAAAATGTAACATTGTCATGGTATCTTGAAGATACCCTCGACAATGAACATTATTGAATTGCAAATTGGAGCATTGTATGTTGCAACAAAGAATCGGCCATTTTGTATTAAGAATATCCATAAAATCCCTGTACAGTCTTTTTCCTTACACTTTAAGCTTTAAATTGATATAGGATAAGGGTTATTCTGCAAAACTTTTATGTCATGAAATTGGATCAGACTGCACAGGTTTCGTGACGGAGCAAAGAAAAAAGGAAACCGGGTGTCGCCCCCCGTATATAGACACCCTTAATCAAGTCGTATCGCTCGCTAAGTCGTATAATTTATAATCAATGACGGTAATTTTAAATGCGAACCACCCTACCGTGAATCTCCATGCCGCAACCGGGCCCAAGAATCTTCGATACGTATTATGATGCAGAGACACCCCTTTGTGCGTGACCAAAGGGTGCGCAACGAGCCACGTGCAGAAAACTTGACTGAAAAAAGTGGAGTTCCTCCAATAAGATCCTCTATCAGATCTTCTATCTAAAATTTGTAAAATTATTAAATTGTTAAATTTGGAATTAGCAATTTTAAAATAAATAAATTACTGTTTTGTTTATGGCGAACGTAAGGCAATTGGTAGAGCTTTGGTACATCACCTGGTCAAAGGGAGGATTAGGATAAAAACTGGAGCAACCCCTGGGGGGTAGTCGATATCTAACACGGTCTTATCTGGGCATAATAGAAATTAGGGAAACCTCGATGACCCTCGCGATTTCATGGCGTATAAAGGCACAAAAGTCGGCCCGATACGTCGGATGAAATATGGTTCCTTGCAGGTGCATCTACCCCATCCCTGCGGCTCCCGGTTCGACGTATTGTCCGGGATATGTGACACTAACGCCATCCGTGTAATTATGCCGATACGCTTCCAACGTTGTTTCGTGACAGGGTGAAAGAATCGTCCCCCCTTGGGTGCGGACCTCTAAACACCCTTTGGTCACGGTCCGAGGGAGGGGGTGTCTGCATCGGATACGTGCTTTTCAGGGTATTTTGTACACCGTCAAAATTATCGATAATCTGGATCAGTGACAAATGATCCATTTGCATATAATCAAATTTATTAACACCCTAATTATTGGAAATCTATCAATTAGCTTCGACATAGTATCTTGGATGGAGAATATAGAAATACAAGATAAAGTGTGTCAATATATAACAATGAATTTTGGAATTCAGTATAATTAAAATCGGATTAAATCGATCAGAATTGATAACATATTATAATCATTGTGGACTCACCTAAACCTAGAATGATGTCCATCCTCGAACATTCGCCAGATACTGTCCGCCACAGTTGACCCACATTATTTAAACGCATACCAAACGTGTCTCGTAAGTCGACCACCCCTATTAGCATCCTAGACATATAATTGCAATAATTTAATATACTATGCTACACTAATAATAATAACAATGCAGTACAAATAAAATACAACCCTCCAAAAAAATAGAAAGATACAAATTTGTCCAAATTCTACCCAGAAACAGGTCCTGATCGACCCATATCCCGATTTTCCAAGGTCCATACAACGTTATCCGACAAATTCGTGTCACAAACACAGGCACCCCTTAACGTATGCTAGCTGTCGGGTCCGATTCACGATCGTAAAGGGCACCACCGTGGGCTCCCCCTTCGATACGCACGTGTTCGACCCCGAAAATACTTTGCATCACCATTACCGCCAAAACTTGTCCTCCTCCCCCCCTCACCGCCGCTTTTGTACGAGTTTCATAGTCAACTAGGCGTATCATTGAGAGAGGGGGAGCGGTGGATCCCTGGACCCACGAAGGCGAACAGAGACAAAGAGCCACCGTATATAGGCTTTTATTTGACAAACATTCGCCGCACAAAGGCAGGCATTGTCGCGTATTTACGCGAACTGACAAACGGCCCAAATACTCGATCCCGTCTCGGCTCACGCCGTGGAAGAGTACACGAAGACATCCACTGGGTGTCTTTGGCGATATTGCCTCGGGACGGCGTCCATTTTTCTGCCGGGAATGATTCTACTCGTCCCCGTACGGAATTCTATCGTCCGGGTGGTATTCAATTTTTGTTCCCGTTCTACTTATGTGTATGTGGTGGTAATTTTTTTAAAGGGGTCGCATTAAATTTGTTGCTCGTTGGAATGTACTTCCTGCGTTGTCAGAGGTCGTGGTTTTTTAAATTTATCTTCTGTTGGGGAAGTTTGTTAAATATTTGATTTAGGAATGGAAATTGTAAAGCTGAATGACACTAAAATTATTGTAAAAGCCTAAATTAGCAATAGAAATCATTGTACTAAAGAATCAACTTCCCTATCCTTAAGACGCTGACTACTGCAGTAGTATAACCACGCATAGTCAGACACACTTTAATATATAAGAATTGCACGTGGACCGTCACAGTGATATCATCCGTGTTTGGTCAGACACACTATAATTACGATTATCGAAGATGCTTTTTAAACAATCTTTGTAAACATTACCTTCTACACTTTGCATTGATTGTTAAGTAAATTTTCATATCGAGCACCAGATTTCGTGCAGATTTTGAAGCATTTTGCGGGGGATTGGTTCGAGTACAGAAGACAAAGAAACCCTCGAATCCTTGTTTGCCAAATATGATTTCTGTACGGACAATGAATCAGCAAACATCGATGCTCTCAATATGTCAATTCTTTTTTTTGACATTCGGGTCCGTCTGTCCCTCAACCATTGGCGGTCTTGATTAGCTTCGTAAGAGCTTCGACTTCACAAAATTAAATTTTATTTAAACCTCCATTTCGATTTTTCAAACTTCTTACCCCCTTTACAACTATTCGTACGTACTTGACTAATTTTATTAACATGAATAACTAATAACTTTGAAAATTTTCCAAACGTACCCCAATGTTTTATCGTCGAAACGAATGATTGTTGTATTATTTATTAACGACGAAGAAAATGGAAAATTGGAAGCAACCCGACTCCCCGTGTCGCTGTACGTCACTGGCGACGCTCGCTAGATTATTGATCCCCCCAGAAAAGCTTTCCACAACCAGTTGAGCACCACGACATCATCTCATCCCCTCCTGGTCCCGTTTCGGAGGCAAGGGCGGCACCCGTACGCGCCAATGGTTCGCCGTGGACGGTTTCCCTCGCGAACCTCGTACACTCCGCCCCCGTTTTCTCACCCTCTCCAATCCCGAGGGGTTGTACGCGATCATATCACATCGTCCAGGGATGGTGGGGGATGATTTTCACTGTCGATGCTGTGGCTGGCGTCAAAAAAGCCCGAGAGTCCGTGCCGCTGACACGTACGATCGCACGACACCTCCTCGCCCCGCATCGAAAAAATCATCCCGAGACCACCCCCCCAGTATCGGAAGCAACTCGAAGAAACGGTCGCGAGGATGAAAACCGACGGCGAATCGACGATTCTTCAAGGTTACACGTCCTTCAGGACACTGGGGGCGCACAGGATCTTCTCTTGAGGTCTGTCACCACGTCGACGGACGGGAGAGGGTTGAGGCTTGCGAATCCAGGTGCCGTCAGCTTGGTCAGTCGCGATAAGGACGCTTCGAGTGATCTTCGCGGACCGGTTGATCGAACCGAAGGTGTATCGTTCAATCAATTGACTCGTTCGATTTTTTTGTTTTTCCTTTTTTTTTTTTGAGTGATCAAAGCTTTCTCGAGCAAGTGAAATCAGTGGGTGATTTTTAGAGGAACCATGTTGGAATTCTACCCTCCGCTACCAGGTAGCCTCAGTCGGCAGGGTGAGTCGGGGCCACCGACGATGGCCTCCGCTGCACCACCGATACCATTTCGGCCTGCCAATGACAATAACAATGCAGGTAAGATCTGAGACCATTTTGGACCAGGATTCGTTCAAAAATTATGAACAATTCGAGATAGTCTCGAGATACCCCATTACTGTCACTCAGTGATTCGATGGTCTTTTATTAAAAACTTTCTAAGTTTCTGAAAGTACTATTTGGAACCTATTAAACTTGAAGAAATTAAACAATTTCTAAATTCTTAAAAACATGGGATTTCTTTTTCTAAGTGATAAAGAAAATGTAATATTACCTGTTGGAGGGAAAGAGTTCTCGATGCATGTTTATTAGGACCATTTTGTTTTAATTAGACTGTTTACCTTAAAAATTATGAACCCTTTTTTAACTATCCTGTATTATTTAAAGAAGGGGATTATTATTTATTTTAGTTCAGACAATTAACACCCTGTGTCAAGGGTGTTCTTAAACTGGATTCTTATTATAATATAATAAAGAAAAGGAATGAATTTTTTTAATGCAAATACTTTTAGGCATTTGAATGATACAAACGAATGAAACTGTAATTAATATTTTCCTTTTGTTTAACGAATAAAACTACAAGTTGTTGAGATCAACGTAAATAGAAACTTATTGCATTGCGTTCTGTCAGTGGCGTAGCTTTATCGCTATCGACAATCGATAAGCGACGGAATAAATTTCATGGGTCTCGCGATATTGCTTTGCACCAGAACACCTATCACATTTCTCAGTCTGACAGCCATATCATTCGAAATAACTCCGTGCACATTTATTTCCTTCATACTGAAAAACGATCCTGATAGACGTTCTACGGTCAACCAAAAATTCCATCTAATAAAACAAACCTCGACTTCATAATCTCAATTAAAATATATTCGATCCTGATCTCCAACCCTCGTGTACTATTATTTTAATATTATTTTAAGAAATATTAGGAAGGTCAATCAACCCTCCTCTAACGCGGTCGAAGTGGTACCAAATAAAATAAACCTTGCCTCCACTTCCGGTACCACTTTGAGGAAGTTCCGATCCATATCACAACAATATCGTGTTATAGAGGTGGTACAATGATTTCTGCACCATTAGCCACTAAAAATCGAGTCGTATAATAAACTGGAGGGTACTGAATGCAAAGTTTATCTTGTTGACCATCATCAGGGTAGTTTCTTCAAACTTTCGATGCGAAGGTCGAGCTGACGGTTACAACGAATGATTGCAGAGCCGTCGGTTTCGGTGAAGACGGAGTCGGGTCTCCTGGAGACGATCTGCGCCGGATGCGGTCGCACGATATCCGACAAATACGTGATGCAGGTAGCAGGAAGGAACTACCACGAGGAATGCCTGTCCTGCGCTGCCTGCGCGGCTCCTCTCACCCATTCATGCTTCATCCGCGAGCTGAAACTCTACTGCAGATCCGATTACGAGAGGATCTTCGGCGTTAAGTGCGCGAGGTGCATGGAGAAGATCAGTTGCTCGGATTTCGTGCTCCGGGCACCTGGTCTGGTCTTCCACGTGGAGTGTTTCGCGTGTTGCATGTGCGGCCAACCGTTGCCACCCGGTGCACAGTACTTCCTTCGACAGGGACAACCGATCTGCAGAAGGGATTACGAGCACGAGTTGTACCTGAACAGTCCTCAAGGTTGGTCACCCTTCTTCTTAACCTCGATTCTTTCTTCTTTTTCTTTCTGTTTTGGTTTTGTACCACTGATTTTTCAACCCTTTCTGTGGGCTCGTTTTGTGTTGTGGACGTCATTAGGGGTGCAATTCATTTGATTAATTAGGGAGTATTGATAAATGTAAAATATTTTATATTATTAAAAGTATTGGACAGAAATTTTTAGGGATGGTATTTTAAATTTTATTCTTTGGATTATTATTTTACCCTTTTTTTAATATTTTAATTGGGGATTATTTTAATTGTCTTTGAAGTATTTGTTGGAAAATTAATTCGTGATCTTTACAACCCCTTCTTAACAAATACTTAACAAATAACAATTTCCTAAATAAAACCTTATAACAAGAAACGAATTATATTAATATCCTTTACTTTAATGTTTCTTTTCCAACTCCCAAAATCTATAAGTATCCCAAAGATTGTCTACAAAGTAATAACTTGTTCAGGGAACTAAACAGCTGACATATTGTTTCAGTCAAACTAAAATGCGAAATAAAAAGAAAACTTTGACAGCAAACTGCTCGACTATCACGATTTGTTCAATTGTTTAATGGAATCGAGATTGGCGGTCTGTTTAGACGAACGATCTTGTTCGCGCGTTGCTTAAAACATAGTGAAAACAAAAAAAAAACGAGAAAATTAATGGACACACGTGCGAGAAACGTATTTGTACATACCTTGTTGCATTGTTCGCAGGTTGTACTGCTACAATCTAAAGACATCCAAAGTAATAACCTGCAGGAATTTCGAATCGAGGCTGTCTCTTTTCAAGGTAATTAAACTTAAGACAAGCGTAATTAGAAATTCGAACGAAATTCTTTGAATGAATTCGACGAAACGATAAATGAAAAAAGATGACAGGGATACGCCAATCTTTGAATTGGAAACATTATCGATTTTGATTTTAACAAGGATGATCGAGCAGTTTGTCAGTCATAGTTTCTTGAAGAAATTTGCGAAATAAATTTCAATGCAATTTCGTTCAAGTTTGATATAAATGATACTATTAATTCCAGTTTGATGATCGTCACTGTGGATTCTTTGTATTTTCGTATAATTTTATTATAAATCCACAATTCTACTATCTCTACAAACCCATTTATTTAGAATAAATTTACACAACCTTCAACCCTTTACTCCCAGTTTTGATATTTATTTGGTGCACATAGGAGGGATGAGACGATCGTTGTTAACAAATTGGAATGAACGTTACAGACGATGATTTGCTGGACGAAAATCGACCAAGGGACGGTCGACGAGGTCCCAAAAGACCACGGACGATCCTGACATCGGCTCAAAGACGCCAATTCAAGGCGTCGTTCGAGGTCTCCCCAAAACCCTGTCGGAAAGTGAGGGAGGCCCTGGCAAAGGACACGGGGCTGAGTGTACGAGTGGTACAAGTTTGGTTCCAAAATCAACGGGCGAAGATGAAGAAGTTGCAAAGGAAGGCGAAGACAGAGCCCGGATCGGATAAGGAACCGAAGGAAGAACGTCGAACGGAGAGCCCTCATAGCGATCACAGTAAGCCTCATGGTATATTAAACCTTTCATTCAGCGAAAAAAAGAAAATCTATATAGGGAAGTGGAGAATTTTATATTATGGGTATAATGCTTTGAATATTTTAAATATGATATTTTTAATATCCCAACATTAACTGAAAACCAATCAGTAGACCTTTAATTACTATTCCTCTGCGACACAACAAATCAAAGATAAATAATTTTCAACACAATATTCCCAATTATTATTAAAAATACATATAAGTAAATAGTTAGGGTAAATATCTGCCACACAAGGTTGCGTATCAATGGTTGTTGCGAGTATAACGTGTGCATGTGCGTGTTGTTTCGGTTGAATCGAATTATTCTTTTCCGCGAAGACTGGTTAATGGGGCTTGGATGGAACGTCGCTTACAAAATACCAATTGTCTGATCTCGTTCGCAGGTCATTACTTGAACGCCATGAACATGCGCGACGGGGAATCTTCTAGCTTCCCCTCAGCCACCCAACCGCTCAACCCCAATAACCCGTACTCGCCCGACGGTAAGTCTTCTCTCACCGTAAACATTCATTAACCCTTTGCAGTCAAAATCTGATCCAATATTCGATTCCTCGTTTCATTTCTTCGTATTTGCACCATCGAACGACTCTTCAGCGACTCAAGTTATCGATTTTTGTAGTTTACTTCGCATCTCAGTGTTGTTTTATTTAATCTTGTATATTCTTTCGAAGTTAATTTGAGATTAAATTGCAAAGGGTTGGAAGAGAGATCTTAGAGCGGGAAACGAATTTCTACCCTTACCCATAATTCTAATGAACGGTAACACCCCTATTTTTAATTCTAATTGCGGCTTCTAATTTAATTTCCTTTTGTTAATTGATCATTTCAGACGCGTATCCGGGCCATTCGGGCGAGAGTTTCTGCAGCAGCGACTTGTCGTTGGACGGAACGGAAGCTGGCTTCGACATAGGCGAGAACGAGGGTGGCGGCGGCCAGGAGGGCAGCCATCAGGGCGCCACCCACACCCATCACGGTCCTTCGTCACACGAGGCGCCATCATTGTCGCAAAGTTTACACGCCGCGATTCACAATCCCATCGATAAACTGTTCATGATGCAGAGTAGTTACTTCAGTGGTGACCACGCGTAATCCGCGACGAAGGATGTCCCTCCTCGTGGTGTTCGCGATCGGTTCTTCAAGGTGGCTAGCTGACCCATGACGTCGATGCGCGTGTCGTCGAGTGTGAAACACGCGGAGAACATCGTGCAGCATCATTTTCTCTTCGTTTCGTTGTTTCTTACATTCATTTCCTTTCGTTTCATCAGATACGTTGATAAGAGCAAATTTAAAAATGATATTATTTAAGAAGAAAGACCTTGCTCTTTTTATTCATTTTTCAATATATCATTTTCATCTTTGTTAAGTTTCTCTTTTTATTGTTTTGTATTCTTCGTGTTATTTTGTTTAATTATTTTACTACGGTTGATTCGGTGTTTCTTTTTTATTTCATTTATTTAATACTCAGGGTAGAATGCTGTACGAGAGATTCTCGATAGTATTATGGTTCTCAGTGCTAATTATAATTAATATTTAATTTAAGATGGTTCTCGAGGTACCAAGAGAGAATAATACATATTGTGGCGAGGACAATGAGAGAGATGGTTTAAACGATTAATCGCGTTTCGATTTAATATTAAACGAATGTATCCCTCGGTTACCGCCTATAAAGATGCATATATTTAAACGTCGACGTACCTTATTTCTATCCCGAGAGATTGTTGTTAAACGAAATTGTGACTCGTCGATCATGAATCGTCGTTCTGATACGTCGTTGACTCTATCTGAATAAAAAAAGAAGAAAATACTTATTAATACGTGATCGTTTGGAAAAAATTTGATTGAATATTGAATATTACTATGATTTAAAATTTAAAATATTAAAAATTACAAATTTTATATTAAAGTATTCGAGTCGGTTACTACGAAAAATGAAACTTTCTCAAAATAAATAGAAATCGATTCAGAAAGGGTCAACGTGAATCGATCACAGCGAAAGAACGATTTACAAGAAAAATACTGAACGAGCTGTTAGATTCGACGAAGCATTAATTAGGAACCATACGAATTAGTGAAAACAAAAATTACAATACATTGTATAAAAAAGATACAACACCTTAGAGTCGTTGCTTGAAGCCCTGTTTTGTCCTTTCTCATTTTCTGTTCCAATTAAGAATATTACCTTCTTAAATATTTCGAAATTTGGAATATGCGTTAAAGTACCTATTACATTTTTGGGATCGTTCCTAATCAGCTGAAATAAACGTGGACGGCGCAGGTAAGAATAGAGGGTTTATTATTATCAGAAGTACACTGATCAAAAAACCAACAAAAAAAGAGTATCTTGAGGTTCAAAACATACACACAAAATGCAGAAAACTTTTGGAAACGTATAAAACTCGATGATCGTCTGATACAGTGAAAAATTAATCAAATGGACACATAGTTTCATGAATTATTTTCCTTTTATTTCTTCTAAACCATGAATAACCGTAAGTACGATTTTCAATTCTTTATTTCTCTTCTTTAAAAGTTCTCTCTAAACTTTAACAAAAAATCCTACTAATATTTCCAACATCTTTCATATTTAAAATCTTCATCCTTAATCCACGAATAATATTATAAATTATTAATACTCATGGGAGATTACAAGCAGGGGATGTTCCAGAGGGGGATGATAATCCTCCCCCTCGAGGTCGATAAATTCTTCGAAATTCTTATCTTTTATTACAAAACAAAATTGTTTTCGCTGGTTACCCAAATTATGCTAAATTTTTCCTCTCTGCTAACGAGATAAAATATTGTTTGCACTGCTAAACGGAGATATTAATAAATTAAACTTCCCCCACCCCAGGCGAGATTTCTAAATCCACCTTTGTCCAAAAGACGTAAAGTAAAAAGGTTAATGAATCTTGAACATAATTGTGCGATGGTCGTAACGTTATTGAAAATTTGTAACAATAAAAAAAGGAAAGGAAACAAGATGAATTTGATTTCACTGGATCGAATCGACCGACGACTCGTTAATTGATATCGTTTGATCGTGATCGATCCGTGGGACCGAGCTCCCGGCAGTGACGGTACACAAGCAACGTTTTATATTTATGTTTATGCATATCGTTTTGCACGAGGTGAACTTTGAACTTTGACCAGTTCATACTACTTGCTTTGCAGCTGCGAATCTTTGCACGTCAGAGTTGGGCGCCGTTCGACACGATTTTCAAATTAAAATAATTCTTTATTTGAATAATCGAGCAATAAAAATTCTGAGTAGAGAATAATTGTCATTCAACTAGCCTTCGAATAAAAATAGTAAATAAAGAATAATTTTCATTTAATTAGCCTTCGAATAAAAATAGTAAATAAAGAATAATTTTCATTTAATTAGCCTTCGAATAGAAATTGTAAACGACAAATAATTTTCTTCCAATGAATTTTTATTCGTCAATGAACAATTAATTGTTCATAAATATACGCCCAACTCTGTACGCAAGCTTGTCGAATAAAAAATAAGGCGTAACAATCTTCATTTCTTTTGCTTCATTTTGCTAAGCTTTTGTTTGTATCCTTTTTCTATTTTATTGCTGGAATCAGTCAACCCTTAGACCTGTTTCTCCAATTATTTTTCTCTTTTGTTTTTCTTAATATACTGTAAACTTGTTCAACGATGATAATCAACAATTCGATAGAAATGCAACTGTTCATTCCTGTACAAAATCTTCTTCGATCACAGGTTTCTTTATTGAGATTCGTTTTGTCGACGATTCTGTTTGTACAGTGATCTCGTGTCTAGTGTTGGGCATGAATTTACAAAAAAAAAAAAAGAAAATAAAATAAAATTCCTAATCGTTCAATGCTTAATTTCAACCCATTAATACCTGAAGTTGTGTACATTCAAAATTTTGCTAGGTGTTTGTGATATAAATTGATTTTTTATTATTTTAAAACGCTTACGATATTAATTATTATAAGTAACTGTTTATTCTTAGATACCTTTTAAATAATTGTTCTTGACTTCTAGGAATTAATGGGTTAATTAATGGGTTGATGAAAATCAAATAATGAAATATTTTTGCCAGTGGTTCTTGAAATATTTCATTTAACACTTTAATTGTTGCTCAAAGTTGGATTTAATTAGTTCACTTGATGGATATTATTAAAACAACATATTAAATTTAGTTGCACAATTAAAGTGTTGACTTTTGCAGATATTTCTTTATTATAAATTTTCCCTTTGAAATGGGAAGATCTGGAGGGTTTTCTATCTTAACAATATTCAATCTGCTATTTTTATAAATTGTCTACTTAGCTCTATTTTCGCTTAAAATACTTTCAGATGAAAAGAGTCATTCAGATTTGTTGTTTCCGCTGAACAACTCTTGGGCAGTGCGACTAACGAGCAGCTAGAACTCAGTATAGGCACCGTGTTTAATTATTTATTATACTATTTAACGATTTCAAGTAGAGATATATTATACGTTGTAATTTGAACCCCCAATTCAAGAGGGAAATGTTTGCTTACCCTTGAGTTCACCATATTTTCTTCGTTTGTTTAATAGAAATCTTGTGCGAACCTTGTGCAGTTACTTAATTGTATGTCAAGTACACTGAAAGAACAAAAATTTAAACAAAATCCTGAATATTTGCATAGATATGTCTGTTATTGGATCTTTTGATAAACTAATGTATCATTTCTAGCTTGCTAATTAAATTTGCAACTTCCATGATTTAATTTTACCACCCTTTAGATGTAATCTATGCTCAACAACTATAAAATATGATTTGTTACGATATTAAACTCTCAAATTTAATTAATTTCTATATAACATTATTATCGATAACAAGCAAAGAGACAAGCTATAACAAAACATCATTGACGATGTACAGATAACCAACCCCTGTTGCAGGATTAACAATGGTTAATTAAGTAATACAATTTTTCATAACTATGCAAAACAACAAACAATTGTAGGGTGAAAGAGGGAAGTATACCACAGCTACAGTACTGTACATTTGTTTAAATTAAGGTTTCTGTAAAGAAGTAATGTTTGAATAGAAAAACCTCTTAATCTAAATTCCTTATCTTCTATCTTTATATGGCAAGAATTTTATTTAGAAATATATTATATGGCAAGGATTTTGCTTAGAAATTGTAGGTATCAAAGTAAAATTGAGCAAAGTAATTATAATAAACATCAAAGTATACCAGGATGAATAAAAATGTCTTTTTTTGATACTTTAAGGTACAACTCCCTCTTGCATCAGACCCCTAGGTTTCACTACCACCACCAGCAACATGCAAGCTTCAAATTAATTGATTTCCATCATTGATCCACTGTATGGAAAATTCTTTTGTTTTCTTTGCCCAACACCGCACGACTACTGGTCGTTAGTTAAACAAGACATCTAAAAAACTTTGTTTAAGGTGCGCTAATGCAGAGAAGCATTGGCCGAATGCCGTTCTGCCAGCAGTTACCCTAAATGACCCTCTGCACGCTGCGTTTACTGTCTACCTAACAAGAAGAGCTCACGAAGAGATATTCTCTGATCGTAATAATCATTGACACGTTGATAAATCGCATCGTTATCGAAAATAATTAAATTATATATTAAATAAATTGATTTTTACTTCGTAAACGCAAGCTAAGCAATCGCGTGGTCCTAGGGGACCCTAGACAGCAAGGATCCTATTTCCATAGGAAGGTTTTGAAATATAAAACTTTTTCATTTGATAATTTGATAATCATGTAAATGAGTTGGTACATAACCGTGATTTATCAACGTGTTAAAACGTATTTACCCCTATTTTGAAGTAATTTGAAATTTTAACATTTTGACCTTTCTATTATCAATATTATTTGCAATAAATAATACTTCATATTACTTTCATATTAGAAATATGAAAATGTTTCCTTAAAAAATTCCTCTACGTACCATTGTGTAATAAAGTATCCAGCAATTTGACAATAACCTTAGAATATTCAACAACAAATTGTTTAATTAATGTATTGAATAATATTAAGTTCTGTGATCCTTAAAATTTAAGGCTATCAGAGTGTAACGAATTGAACCTGCACAGTAATCTTCAAAATGATTAAAATTTCAAAATATCGAGCTAACTTCCGGTACCGGAAGGGTGAAAATACGAGAGTAGCCCTTCGCGAGCGATCCTCGTAAATCGCCGCTGTTTAAGCTAAACCGAGACGAGAAGCTGCACCCTGTCCCTTATATACCATCCCTCTCCCTCCACCTCTTACTCGCCTCTTTCTCTTTCTCTCTCTCTCTTTCTCTCTCTCTCCCTTTTTCTTTATCTTTTCTCTTCTCTAGCCTCCGTCCTTCGATTGTTCCTACGTGGCAGCACGCTGGTCTCACTTGAAGGAGTTGACGATGTCGACGATGCTGACGTAGGTGCCGACCACCAGGCCCAACAGGCCGAACGCGATCAGACAAATGTTCTTCCACAACATGATCATGTAGGGACCGAATTCCCGGTTCGGCCAGAGCACGCAGATCTCGATGATCGCTGGAAAGGCGATGCCGAGGGCGGACAGGCACAGGGCGCCGAACAGGGAGATGAAGAGACCCAACCTGGGCACCGCGATAGCCAACGAGACTGGAAGAATAAACCTTCTTTGGGGACTTTGTTTAGCAGATTGTTGGTGTGTTTAAGGATTTAGATGGCCTTGGAAATAATAGTCGGCAAAGAGGTATTTGAGACGTGTAGGGTGGAATAGTCTTCTAAATAGTGTTTTGCATAATTTTCTTAATAATGATTAATTAATGTACTTACACGTTGACAAGGTGATGGCCGTTCTGCACACGTACTCCCAGAAGAGTTTTCGTTTCTGTATCTTTTGATCCAAATATGTGTTCCATATGATATCGACAGGGACGTATCCTTGGAGGGCATGGGTGATGAAGATTGCAATGGCGAACATGATCTTGATGCTCTGTGCCATCCTGATACGAGATAAATATTTAATTGTCGAGTATTGCGATAGAGGAATACTCAATTGAACATCACTTACACTTCATCCGCGGGTAAATTGAAAGTAACACTGCCACCAGCTTTGTCTCCGTACTTTATGTAACCGAAGAACCCCATAAGAATGTACAGGGTCACTATCACCGTCATTCCTATGTTGAGGACACCGCAATATCCGCCGAAGTACTGCGGGGTCTTCATGTTGTTCTCTAACGCGATGATCTAAAATTAAAAGGTTTCCAAAATAATTTCAAAAATCGTGGTTTCCTTTTGGTAGATTTCAATTTAAGTTCCAAATTATACATTTCTGGAAAGTTGGGCAGCGATTCAAAAGCAATTAAAATAAACTTTAATTAGCTGTTAAAACAACTTGAAAGATTATAATTCTCATACCTTTTGGTCCAAAGTGAATTTTAATTATCAAAGTGTATAAAAATAATCACATCTCGTGTTATGAATGAAAGAACGATTGAGAACCATCAATGACGATGTTCGCGACAGAATGAGAACAGCGGGGAAATAATATCACGGATTGCATTGACGCAGTGGACGATCTGATCACGGCAATCTCAAAGTTGTTCTGTAAGTGGCCATTTATTTGTTTATTAACTCGATGCGGCGGCGTCGTTGATCTATTCTAAGCATAAGCGTAAGCTATCACGGGAAATAATCGGCGAGGCCAAATGATAGATCGATCGAGGATAAAATTGTAAAATCAACGCGATGATCTCGATATTCGATATTGTACTAAATTGTTTATCTTCGTCCAACATGCAAAATATTCCATCCGTGTTGCCTGCATTTATAAACACCCAAATCAACCCTTAAAAGTTACCCCAAATTAAAATCAAAATTAAAGCTAGCCATCCACTTATTAAATCACTAATTTAATTGAAATTAAATTTCAAAAAACACAAATGGATCAGCTTTTAAAGACATAAAAATGAATTTTTCAACTCACCACCCCTACAGCTTCCAAGGCGAACAGAGTCGTTCCAAAATAAAGGGAGAAGTTCCTTAGTGTCCCAAACATTTCTCTCTCGCTGACAGGCGGCAAGTCTTTGAACATGTAAACCAGAATCATGGCCAAGCCGACGAACGTAATTATGTTCGCCAGGGTGGAGAACGGTGCCAGCAGCTTCAGGTTCCTAATGTAATTGATCAAAATCAAGGGTAGCAATAAAATGAGCATGTGCGTTTTAACATCCAACGGTTCCCAGTACTGATCGGCCACCTGTGTTCATCAACATAACAGACAGAATGATATCAGTGAGTTCTATCGTCGATTCTTAAAATGTTCTTTCACTCTTTTCTTTTGATTCAATCTCATTTTTTTATATATATGTACATTATTTCGCTAGAAGAAAAGATTCTTGTCCAGTTTCTTTTTTTTTTTCTTTTTACATTTTGTAGGGGGATGATTATTGACATTTTCATCATATTCCCTGCATCTGCTATTTACCTGCTTGATATTCGACGCTACAAATACGATATAAACGCAGCATATTCCCAATTGATACGCTATCATGAACCCGTCTACGAGTCCTCTGCAAATATAACAGCAACTTTCATGTTACAATTGAAACGCCGGCTTGTTTTCTTTATTTTATTTATTTATTTATTTATTTTACTTTCATTGTGAGGGGATGATCTGTGCGTGCTTCGTGTACGTGATTCGATTTCATGAACGAAAGGATCGCAATCTTATTTTTCTTTAAATTTAAAAAATCATGAAACGAAAAGTATTTGAAGCGTTATGGTCATTATTGTACGCGATGAAAGATGAGAATAGTTGTTTTGTTTCCTTTATGAACGTTCTTCGTTGGACGCGATAAAGGTTCACTTTTATTGCAAGAATTTTTATTATTAATTGAAGTTACGTTGGAAACTATTACACAGAAAGATAAAGTACGACTTTGTCTTTGAGAAACGAGAACTTTTTGTAAGAGTTTCATTCATAATTAGTTAGTAATTTGAAGTTGTAACGAGGCGTCGTGCGGTTTAAGTAGATTCAGTCGGCCACGGTCAGACATCTTTCATTCGCTCGCGCCTTCCACTGAAGTGCAATTTACTTTTCTGATTTCTCATTTTCGAATCTTGCAATATTCCAATCTTGCCAATCACAGGTATTTTGAAACTTATTTTAAATAAATAAAAGAATTTGTGTTAGGTTATTGTATAAATACGATTTCATGACATAATATTTTTAATATAATTATAGTTCTCAACCCAATACAATTATTAATCATTTCTAAATAAAACTACTCAAATTGATAATCGATATATCAAAATGATAAAACCGCAAACATTTGTGCAAATATAAATTTTTATATAAATATTCTTAGTAATGTACTTTTATAAAATTTGCATAAACGTTCACAGTTTGTTGAGAATGACAAAGGGAATGAGGAAAGATAATGAATTACAGATGAGTATGATCGTATGGATGTATGGGTGTGTAGGTGTGTGTAAGTGTACTCGATTCGTTACTTACGGTGCATAAGGTGCGAACCATTTGACAGCAACAGGACCTTGCTCGAGAGCGTATTTCATGCTCAACGGATAACTCAATATAGGAACTCTTAACCGTTTACACAGTCTGTACTGAGCTTTCACTAGTACGTGCAAGCAATAAGTGCATAACACTCCTATGATCACTGTGGCTATCACACCGGTAACAAGTCCACTGTTGCAGAATGCGTTTGGCATCGCCAAAATTCCGGTGCCCAGGCTCCCTTTCAGTAAGTGAATCAGGGTCTCTGCGTTCCTGCAGGGAAGAAAATATACTGTAACATTTGGTATAAATAGATACTTGTTCGAAAGTAATTTTAAAATAATCTGAATTTAAATAATCCAATTTGAGAAAATTCTAAATTTGTATTAATTAATTGTTAAATTTATAACAAACACTTACGAAGTTGGATTTGGCCTATTCCGGTGTTTATGGGGGTCGTAATCTTCTGCATTTGCGGTTGGCGATATTGGTACTTCCGATGAATTTAGCCCACTTCCGGCGATTTCGTTATTAACCCTGTAACAGCATCAATTTGCAAATGTAATCGTCGTTCGCCAACTTCTTTCTTTGGTTTTTTAATCGTTCCAAATAATCCGCAATTAATGAAACCTTACAACGAAACAGGTACAATTTTCTTAATAAATAAATCAAAATTAATTCTATTTTCAATCGGATTCGAGAAATATTTTTGTTTGCAATTTATGGAGATGCAACCCCTTTAATTGCAAGGTCTTCAATTATCAAAAGCAAACAATCTGCAAATAAGCGGAGTTTATCGAATGAAACATGAACGGTGCGTTTCAATTTTAACTCGATTGAACTTTGAACGATATCGAATCGAATCGAATGCTTTTTCCACAGGGAATACCCTGTTAAGTAGAATAGGACGTACTTGTACGGACTCGTGGAACCAATCAGCTGCATGTTTATCGTCTCCTTCTTGGCGTTCTGCATCCTTATTGGTTGTTCAATTTTCTCGTGCCAATTCTAGATTTTTCAAACACAAACAACGAAACATCTAAACGTATCAATTATTTAGAGGTATTCAATTTTTTCATAACTACACATTCGATAGATTCTACCTCTGCGAATTAGAAGAATATGAAACAAGCATTAAATAACGTTCATATCAAATTATAAAATGAAAATTTAAATTATGTTAACAATCAATTTTTTGGTTAAGAGGGTTAATTTAAATTTAGAATTTTTCCAAAATACAAATAGAAATTTTATTTAAAAAAATACCTCTACGAACTTAAATTATACAAATTAAAAGTCCACAGAGGATGTAACAAATTTTCAATATTTTCAGTTAAGAAGTTAACAATAAAATGATGATCTGAAGCTCGTTTCACGTGATTGTTCGCGACACGTGTTCAGCAAGGATCACAGAATCGACCCAGATATCCGATACATCAAAGATCCTAATCAATTGGCGGATATAGAGCAACGACGGAGGGGGGGGGGGGGAGGGGTGTGGAGGGGAGGGAATCAAAAATGGCAATTCATCATTGCGAATCTGTTGAATTCAGAAGGGGGCCCGAGGGGCAAGGAGATTCGACGCGTCTAGCTTTAGCACATTCTTTCGCGAACTGATTGCTCTTAATTATTGCATTGAGGTCAAATGTAGTTAACTTACTGAAGGTTATATGTACAGCGAGCGTATTCTCACTTCTGTACGATCAATTGATCCACGGTTCGTTCTGTCTTCGAACGATAAAGCGACGATCGGGCTCGTCCCGAGGCATCTTTGGTAAAAGAACGAAATTGAAATATCTTCCCCCTTTAACCCTTTCAGAAACTTGGAACTGAAATTCCTTTAACTTGTAAACTTATCGTTTCGATTCCAAATTTTTGAACATTAACGGAATTGGATTGAATTTAAAAAACATTTTATTATGATTTTAATTCAGAGAAAGAACGATTTAAGAGGTAATAATCAGGGTAAACGATGGACGAGCCGATTATTGGAGACAATAAATCATAATATTCAGAAATAAGGAAATGATTATTTAATTAGCACAGAACAGCGACACGCGATTTCACTTTGATTGAATAATGATGGTTTGCGATGACACGATAATGAACACGACAGAATATTTAACGCCAATCGTAATTTGTTATAATTTCGTATGATTTCAAAAAATATTCAAGGGAAGAAAATTGCTATACGCGACTCGGTTGAATAACCCTGAAATCTTCCACTTCGTCGACCGAACCCTTGACATAGCCTCGTCTGGTGTGACAAGTTAAATTCGGCGCCCATTTATTTATGTCAATGATGCTTCTTATAGCGGTACAAAGACATATACGACCCAGGGTAATAGCCATTACACGATCGGCTGTTAAACAATTGTATTTGGTCATTGACATTGTATGCTCCGTATTAACCCTTTCGGGACGAATACGTCAAGGTACAATAACGCCAATCAAAATTTTTAAGACTTGTTAATTCTAAATGAAATAATTCTAAATTTAATACTCCAGAATTTTTTCAAATTCAAATTTAGAATATTTATAAATAGAATAACTTAAATTTAGAGCCATTCAAAGTCAGGTAATTTAATTGTAGAATTTCTCATTAAAAGTTCGGACCAATTAACTAATAAGCATCGTGTCACAGTAAACGAAGTTGGAAGATTAATACGAACAAAAGGGAAGGAAAAACAGTTAATGTTCCTGATTGGCAAGAAGTAGTATTTGTCAATAGTAATTGTTAAATAACTTGAATCAACGTGCAAAAGCGTAGTCAGGAAGGAACAATTAGGTTAAAATCGTATTGAACGATTAAGTTACGCAATCAGAAACCGGACGATCGCTGTTTGTGGAACGTTTAACAAGTTCAAGCTCGACAACCTTACTCTTGCACGTGAATCCTCTGTTTCCTTTAACCCTGATTAAATTAGTCCAACGAGCACGAAATAATATTCGTACGTACTGCATAATTTAATTGCCAATTGATCAGGATCTTAATTGAAATATTAATTATCGATGTTGCCATTACAAACGAGAATCTTTGTCTTTTTATTAGACGTTCATTATTGTTACCTGTTACGTTGAAAATAGAATCGTTTCTTCTTTTAAAAAAAACACCGCTTGACACGTTTGTCTCTGAACTATTTTTTGGTAATCTTTAAGTTTTCCTGTAAAATACAAGGAAACTGAATCAGTGTATACATGCAGAATTCTGTTCAAAATAATTAAGTATAATGAATATACCACCTGCTCAACCGAGTTGACAAATAAATTACCTAATACTCGCGAATTGAATATTTCCTAAATCCTGATACAACCTACTTTCCAGGTACGAAAATAATGCGTTGCTCAAAATAAATACAGATGCTGAGGCTATCTGAACACCTTTATCCGCGATAACACCCCCGTCCTCCCCTTTTTCAATACCGTGGAATCTAGTTCGTTTTCGAGAATCCCGCTAATTACATCTGATAGTGTATCTTGGCAGCGGTGTTCGAAAATCTCAAAATTAAGCCACGCTCTAGAAACTACTCTTTGAAACTCAACACCAGCAAACCTTGACTTTTCGTGCAAAAAAAAAAGAATTCTCAAACGTACGTCAATGTTAACCTATTAATCTCCTGAAGCTGAGAACATCTTATTTTTAACATAGTATTTTGGTTATAAATATTTTGATAATTGTATAACTTTGTGATTTTGATGCTTGGGTTTTTTAATATTAATTGTATTCTTATATTAATGTTATTATTAAATAACGAATATTACAGTTAAGTTTGGTGCTACAATTGTTAATATTGTGTAAGTATTAGTGTAAGCATTAATAGTACAATAATCAATACTACAATCTACTTGAAATTAAATAAGCGATACGTAATATCTAACTATTTAAGTATCAATAGTTCTTGAGTAATTAATCAAGGTCTTATGTTCTTTTCTCCAATTAAGAGTACGAACAAGTATGAAAATGATCTCAAATTAACCTGCACGTAATCTGCATAATTCTTAACGACGAAGGTCAATTAGATCAATCTAATGAGCAAAATTCGGACAGAACGCGGGCACGATTTTCGTTCCAGAAAAAAAAATAAACTGGACGCGAAGAATGACGTCAGTTAAAACACTTGAACAATTGGAGCGAGTGGAACGCTAGTAGCATAGGCTACTTGGCTTAAGTATAGTAATCGATCTCCTAATTCTTACTTCCTCGGGTCGCATTAGGGGAACACGTCAACCGGCTCGTCAACGCACAGCCCCGACAACAATATCACCAGAATATATTTACTCGTCCTCTAATTTTAGTCAGCGAAAGCGCTTTGCCACCTGATGAGCGAAAGCCATTCAGTTCTGCGTGCCATAACTCGAAATCTTTGAATTATATTGCTACTTCAACCACCTGTTAAAGTAGACGTAGATTTATCGGTTGTTTTATTTCCGATCGGTCAATGATTGCTGCCGAACAATTCAATATTGTATCAGTGGTAGTATATTATAGAATAATTTAAAGAAAAATTTAGTGGTTCCTGACCTATGCTAAGCACATAGGCGAACAAACGTCCCTTTTCACCATTTTACATTAAAAATAAACGCATAAGCAGATTCTAGAAAATGTCAATCTTGCAAATTTTGTAGACAAAGTTAATTAGAGTATATTTTGGAAAGGGGTTGACATTTGCAATTAACAATCGATGAAGGCGAGTATCACAGGGTGTCCTGTCAAAATTTCCAAATAGAAAGTTTGATGCCCATTCAAGGCGTCAAAAAGTACTCGCGCAAAGTTTGAAAATTCCAAGGAAAGCGATATTTTGTGACAGAGTAGGGTGCACACTCACCAGACGAAACGCATCCGCAAAAGGGAGAACGGGAAATTCGTGCGGGCCGCCAGATGGAAACTGTAATCAATCCAACTCGGCGGGGAAAACTTCCTAACGCTAATGCGGCCGCGACAGAGGATGTCTAACGACTGGGGCCGCGCTAAACCACGGAACATTTCAATTTCCAACCAGCAACCCGTTCGCGGACTCCTCGTCACGTGATACAGGCTTAGAAACTGCACTTACGAGGATGATTTAAAAGCGCCTGCTGAAACGAACGGGCGGACAGTGCGTCGACGGCTATGGGGACGGACCGAGCTGACCTTGTTCGTACATTTTATCTCATGGGGCCATGTGTGTCGAAAGTATTTGTGATGATAAAGAGAAGAAATCGAAAAGAATTTGGGAGATAGATGGATTGAGATCGGCGAGGATTTCGTGACTATTCGATGCCGATCCTGGCGGAGATCCTTGGTGCTTATCGGTACGTGGTTCTTTATTATTTGTGGATCTTCGACGGAGACTTGATACTCGAGTGCAGGAATTGTAGATAGATAAAAGTAAGTAGATAGATTCAGGCTTCGGTGAAACAAGAATGTAACAAAATAATTAATTTAGTATAACTTTCTGTATTAGTTTATATATACTATGTGGTAGTTTTCTATTTTTTTAGTTTCTTAAATCAATTATGTGATCGAGTACCAAAAGTAGAGCACCAAATTAGATTAATAAAACCTTGTGATACTTTTGAGATTGAAATTTTGGAAATATGTTGACTGATATTTGGTTTTGGCCAGGAACGACTTTCAAAAGAGACGAAGAACGATCTTGGACGAGGAGGAGGACAGCATGGACGAAACGATATTTCCCAGGATTTCAAGGACATCAAAAGAAGGCTAAACGCGCAGATTTGGCGATGTGAATGTTATAAATACACATTTGCGTCAACTTTCGAACAGAGGGTATCGATTGACCCACAAAAGGAATCGCAACCATACGAGCACGGTGAAAGGTCGTGTTTCTGCAAGATCAACTAAGCACTTAAAATCGTCATCTCCTCCAATCATAAAAAAAAATCTTGACATCCTTCATCCTTCTTCATTAAAATTTACAATCGAATCTAATCTTATAAGTCACGATCAAAAATTTCGTGTGGATTTGTTGAAAAACCCATTATCGTATCTGTAATGACTGTTTAATAATTTAATAAGTTAATGAACTGATAACTTCGTTTCAGAAAATTCTTATCTGCTTCTTGCTCTTATATCTTCCTTTGGATATGATATTAAAAAAAAATCAATTTGTGTTACCAAATAATATAGCTTTTGGAAACATTGCAATTTTATTAGATTATAGTTATTTCAATTATTGTAAATTCGATCCTTTGGGCCACTACATAAATTTAATTTTAATAACTATTATTCCTTAATATTCAATATTAAATTCTTTTTACTATAATTTATATTCACCTTTAATATCAGTAACAACTTAATTGAAAAATAAAGATAAGAATTTACGACATGAAGTTATCATATCTTAAATTAAATTACAGGAACAGATTTCTCAAATTACCATATCTTTATCTTTTGAGAATGCTGGCCTGTATTTACAAAAACAATTCCGGCCAATCGATGTGATCATCGATTAAACTGTTTCATCCGACGTCAGAGAATCAATACGTCAATTCTAGACCATTCTGTAATTACGAAATTAATCAAGGGCCGTGCTTTTGACGAAATCTCCGGTTCAAGGTGCAACCTGCGTTCGATAATAACAATCGTGACGTTGGGTTAATCAGTTGTCGTGATAAACGAGAAAAAAGATTGTATTTCAGCTGACAATCTTTATCGATCGACGATTTATTGTGCGGAACTATTATCATGGTGTTACTTGTTCAAACAGGTACGCGACGAGCGTGTTTAAAGGGGAGTATATCGATCCATGTGTACATATACAGGGCGAATCAAAAATAATTGCCATCTCGGTTTCACCCTGTACAGAATCTACCCTACAATATGTCATGGTTAAACCGAACCAAAACTACTATCCTGATTAACCCCTAGTGGTAATCATACTGCAATCGCAATGAGAGATAAAGCAAGATGGATGAAACGCTATAGTGTGGTCAGGAATCAATCAAATAAATAAATAGTAACTCTGAGTATAGTTTAGAACACAGTAGCTTCAAAATCCTTGGTACACTACCTTAACCCATGTACAAAATTAGTAAAATTATACAAGTAATGAGTCTGATTGAAACATCGTATAAATTTGTAAAGAATTCATCACTGAATTTTAGGTCAGATTAATTTTCATAAGAGGGTTAATTATTCACTAACATTCACTCTGTAACCACGTCGACAAGGTGAACTAAATAAAACGTCCTTATACCATGAAGAACCAATAAAACCGAGCAAGCACCTTAAAGTACACCACCTTGTATCAAAGACACCCTGGCTGTAGGTCACCGTTACATAATCAACCCCCCATCCACTTCTCATAGAAACATACACTTCAAAAGTGACACAACTCGAGGGAACTAATTTTCGAATTACTACCATGAAGAAGTCGCGTAAGCACACCTCTGTTCACCGTAACAATTTTTCAAGTAACATACGTTGTTTAAATCATGTCGCTTTTGAAATGCATGCGCATTATGATCCTCTCAAAGCGGCATCAACCAATCAATCTCCGGTTACGCGAATCCTCCGACGCCTCGGTGTCCATGATCCTCCGACGGCAACGAGAGAAATACGCTGTTTGTTTAGGCTCGTGCCGCTACATCCCCTTCTTCTCTACCTTTTTTTTGGGCGCAGCTTCCTCTCTGCTCGACTTACGTTGACTGGGTATCAACCCGGTGCTAAGCCACCGGGGAGCACGAGGACGCGCGTGCTGGCGGCACACACAAGGACGGATCGCTTGTCGACATGGGGTCGCGTGCACACGTGCGACCAGAGCTCGTGGAACTGGCTGTGAACTGGGGTTGCCCGGAGGTATGCGGGGGCAGCCACCCCGGCACAACGATCCATACCGCCCCTGTCCCGAGAACGACATCTCATGGCGTCTGCGTCGAACTCCATCGCGAACTTTCACCTCCGTCACGGTGCTATAGATGACCCTGTTCCACGTGAACAGGTGTAACTGGGTCGTTCGACGTTGTCTATTCTTGGTCACGGCGACGCGTTCTTTTATATCTGTTAAAGGAGTTGGGAATCGGATGACTGGAACTAGGAAGTCGAATATGGATTCGATCCTTTCTTAGGATCAAGGTCAAGCTTGTCCTTACCAGCTGCGCAAGAAGGACGGGAGTGTCTTGATAAAATGGGTTTCTGCGTCGCGGCGTTGAAGAAGGTTGGACGAACCAGGAGATGATGAACTGTTCACTGGGAAGGCAGGGGCGTCCCTTTAAATAAAACCGTAACTTCTTACTTCCATAAATAGATTTATTCGTGAATTATCTAACCAATCATATCAAAATATCACGCGGGTCTTTCAATGAAATACTATCTCGTCCGTGGCGTTTAAAAATCACGGCCGTGAACAAACGATAAAAACAGTTTCGTGTCAGAACAAAAAAAAAAAAAAAAAGAGAGAGGAAACGAATAAACTTAACATTAACGTGACAAATGTACAATGAAACACGATTTCTCGAGCCAATCGTCCACTCCGCGGACGCGCCGAACGGATCGCCCTACATACTTCTTCCCTAACTTTCGCGCTGCGAATGATCCATTCAGTCTCGCACTAACAAATGATCGAAGCGTATTTATAAAATACATCGCTGATGAACAAGAAGGTCCTGGGTCCACACCGGACACGAATCGTTTAAACGATCGCGCTTTCGCTGTCTGTTATCGCGTTTTATCCCACGGTGTTGCCTTCACAGGACAACGAACCTGTGCCTTCTTCGTACAACTCTTCTTGCCGCCTCACTTCATGTTCTCCTCGTTCGGAGCTCCTCGTTTCACGAGAAACTGCTGATGATGTCGTGGAGGCTCGTGTACGTTCCCACAATCAGACCCAACAGTCCGAAGAGGATCAGGGACATGTTCTTGGCTAACATAAGTCCCCTCTCGGTGCCGTTGCATACGTTCCAGAAGGTGCAGGTTTGGATGATGGCCGGGAACATCAGACCCAGGCCGGACAAACACAGTGCACCGAACAGGGATATGAAGAGTTCTAATTCGGGAATCACCACGGCTAACAGGACTGAAAAATATTAGAAAAATGCAAATGGAATAATTTTACGCTAACAGTAACGAATTAGAAACACACATTCACTATTTTGTTATATCAATAACTTACATGTAAGGAGAACGAGGGAGGTCCTCACGACGTACTCCAGAAGAAGTTTATGCGAGTTTTTCTCAAAGTTTGGCGCGAGATATTCGTTCCAGACGATATCGATCGCCACGTAACATTGAATCGGATGAGTCAAGAAAATGGCTACAGACAAAAGGATCTGCACGCTCTTCGCCAATGCCAGAGGCCCGTCCAGACTGAACGTGATACTGCCACCGACGCTGCTACCGTAACGGATGTATCCGAAGAAGCCTATCGCCGTGTACAGTGCGACTATCGTGCCCATCCCTATGTTCAGAACACCGAAGGACTTTATGAAGTTCTTCGGTTTCTTCATCTCGTTCTCCAGCGGCATGATCTGTAATTGAATCGATGGAAAATATTAAAGTACTGGCTCGAAGGAGACATCTTAAAAAAAAAAAATTCGAAATGTTACTCACCACTCCTATAGCTTCGAGGGCAAACAGCACGGTGCCGAAATAAAGAGGGAAATTTTTCACGTTCCCGATGGGCTCACGGTTCTCGAATGACAATGGCTGCCTGAAGATATAGTACAATATTATGCCGAAACTGGCTAACGTGATGCAGTTGGCAATGGTTGAGCACGGCGCCAGGAATTTCAGGTTCCTGATCCAGTTGACGAGAATCAACGGCAACAAGATCGCCAGCATGTACAATCTGACATCGATGTTCGGTAAATATACCTCCAATGCCTAAAAATAAGAGCAATGATTGATGAATTCAACGAGGCTGTCGTATCAAACGTTGATTTCTATGAATCATCCTTTCGTTTAATGATTTCATTTCATAATAAATCGGTTATTGACCCTTTGATTGCTGAAGTCGGACGTTTGTAAGGATATGAATAGTGAGTAGTGAGTAGTGAGTAGAAGTAGTTTATAGAAGAAAAATGATAAATAATAGCAACCATAAGATGTCTGACCACATACGACCATTTCTAATGTGTCAATCATTATTACTTACCCATTAATCTCCAAAAATTTGTTTTTCAATCTAATACGTACAAAAACGAATAATCGAAACAGTCCAAAGTACTGTAAATAAGGAATAAATAAAATTAAAATTGATAAAAAAGTAATGTGATTATTTCCAAATATTGATATCAATAATGATTACAGTTATCGATATAATTAATTAAAAACGATAAGAAGTCCCCAATAGACGTTTTTCGCGTAAAAACTAATGACATAATAACGAGGGGAATTACTGTGACGAAAAGCAGGTAGAAATGTCCAAGTTTTTATCGTGAATTTGACGCGTATGTATCTTTATCTCCTATCAATCATTTCACTTATCCGACATTCGTACTTAAAGCAGTCGCATAATCAATTCAACCCTTTCAAGCTCTTAGCCAATCTGACACGTTGATCAATGAAAAGTTTGATAACGTTCAACATTTCTTGAAAAATTGAGCAACTAATTAATAAATATTTTAATTCCGATATTAGCACAGGATTGTCTTTTATCATTCTTTTTTTTTTTTAAATCCCCAGCTTGAAACTCGTCAGCCTATAGGGAGATGGTTAAATGGATGGTTATCGATTATGGGATCATCGATATCGAACTCGTTACGTAGATCGATTCAAGGACAGCCGGAAACGATCCGAGGCAGTTCTTAACACGTACCATTTACGAGTAGTTGGGTACACAGCCTTCGCTTTACATAATGACGGTGTTGACGTAACGCGATGGTAAAAGATTTTCATTGCAACTGTAAAACTCGTGCTACGTATAAATTCAATTTCACCCCGGTCCCACGTATATACGAGTTTCGCTGGCGTGCGAATAGATCACGATATCCTACGTAAAACGTTACGTAAACGAACGATTAAACTACGCGCTTTATATAATGATTATTTTATCCAGATACAGTTAACTTTCAACCGTGACGAGAACGGTACCGTTTCCACCAGAGGGCTATTTTATTCGCCAAACAAATTCGAATTGTGAGTAAGAGAAAGTTACAACGATCGATGTACATTTATGATGATCAATTTACCATTTTCATTTTCTTAAATTATAGGATGGAACGTAGTAAGAGGAGCATCGAGCACTGAATAGCAGGAAGATAAGTAGAAAGTAGCGTACAGTAAGTAGCGAATAGTGATTATTGAGTAGTGAGTATTGGCTATTCATTCAGTGCTGAGTAGCGAGTAATTGCTATTAAATTCTAATGAACAGTGAGCAGTGACTACCGAGTACTGACTATTGAATAATAAATACTCAATAATTAATAACAATAGACATACGTTTTACCATCATTTTGAAAACAGAACAGTGGCAACCTCCACACCACGTCGAATTCGATAAAGTAACAAGCACGCGCAGCTACATTCACTTTGATAACGCAATAAAAGATTTACACAGATACGAGTTGAGCAATCCAACATAATCCCCCATAATGCTGTATTAAAACCAACAAAAAATACAACGAACGTATTACTGTCATAGATGTAATGATACGGCAAACTGCGAGAACGCTATTGCTTGAAACCTAATAACAAGACAAACCCACACGTCCGACCGCTATAGTCCCGAACGTAGCAATAATATCACGTAATGGTACACCGAACGTAGCGCTACGTTTCGCGGATACAATTAACTCAATCACATGCTTAGCAATACTGTAAATCGAATAACGGCATAATTGATTCCTTCCTTCGATTTCGTAATTCGATTCTTCTTCTCAAACGCCTCTACGTTTCCTTCGCTCGATCCCGATCGAACGTTTTCGACGAGAAACGACGAAACGCAATCTATGCATCCAATCGTTAAAACGATCAAAAAGGAATCGAAGTCGCTACCTATGATATCTCGACCACCTTGACGCGTGCCGTTTTTGGACCTTCCTTTCTATCCGGCCATGATAAATTGTACTCAATTCCTGGTCGAATCCGGGATGTACGATTAAGGGGCCAGTGCACCTTCATTAAAATTACAAGGGCACTCACTGGAAGAAACATGACCGTGCATGCTAGAACCGACCGACCTCTCCAAGAAACTAACACGATTAATTTAACCTGACTCATTTTTCACGAATAAATTATTTTCCTATAAATCGATTTTACGCCTCGATAGAATTACTGAGACACTTCATTTTGATAGGGAACCAACAACTGTTTTTGAAATATATTATTATCAGTATGGATTATTAAAAAGATTAGCAATTTTGATTTGAGAACTGATCCAGCCAGACAGGAACAATCGAATGGAAGTTTTCACGATATTAGATTAATGTAGAACCGGTTCGACATTATGGCCAGCGAAGGTATGAACATGTTCCGTCGGCGGAAAAATGATCGAACACCTTTATGTTAGTCTGGTCAGATTGAAAACTGCACCTTATTTCCTGTCAGAACCAGACTGAACCGATTCCGATCGGTTCGTACACGTTGAATTATGTAAGAAATCGAATTATTGCATTATACCGGTGTTGAACCACCTAGCATTTCCGGTTTGCGGCACATTTGTTTCGAGATCATAGTTTGTAAAATAGCAATCAAGCTTTATCGAAAAGAATTACAAAATTCATTTATTTACAACAGTATCCTTGATATTTTTATTCAAATACTATCGGGTCAGTACACTTGCTTCAATAACATTCCACTACTTGCTTCAACTTGGATACTTTCACCATTTGTATGAATCAAATGGGCTCGTTTAACAAATGTCATTCTTTCATCTCGAAATCTCGAAATCTCGAAAAAAGGATCTTAAAGAGCGCCATTAAGTAAGATAGCATCGTTCGAGTCATAGTTCATGGTCCCCTGTTCTTTCAAAAGTAGGCTCCTCTGTGACGGGACGTTAAAGGTCCGTCCGCATTCACGACCCCCACCTTACACCCAAACAAGTACTCATTTACTATTGTTCTAAACTCGTGCAAAGTCGTTTGTTCGCGATAAATTTCTATTACTACGAGATTTTAAGTCCGTTCATACGAATCGTATCAAAGCCATTGCGCCTGCCAAGTCCGACCTGTTCCCGTTGATGTGAATGACACTTAATTCGCTATTTCACGCTCGCCCGTTTACTGGCAGAATTCAGGTTTTCACGAACGGTGCGTACGTTGCATCCACATTCTACACGTTCGTCGTAATAACATGTGTCGTAACTAGCCGCTAACTATCTATTGCATTGCGTAGTAGCCGACTTGGCCGAACCACCGAACCGTCGATCCTCTTCGTTCAACGTGTCTCGGAAAAAGCAAGTCGGCCAACGGAATTTTACACGGCAAATTCACAGGTTGCACGAACCTATCAATTATAAAACGCTTATGGATCGCCGCTCGAATGGCCCTAATAAAGACCGGTACACTTTTCACAGATGTTCGTCGTTTTCGATGGAAGTGTGAACTGGATTCAATAAACGACACGTTTAGTCGAGAATAATTTAATTACTTGATTGTGAGTAGTGAGTAGTGAGTAGTGAGTGGCGAGTACTATTGAGCGGTAAGTAACCACAGCTACATTTCTTCTTTTATTAATAATAAAAATATTTAAAAGTACAGTTTATAATAAATAGAAATTATTCGTGGTAAATTGTACTTTAAAGTTTGACGAACTCTTAAGGGATCAAAGTACCTTTTGTACGATTCTGATATAAAACACGCGTATAAATAAATGAATATAGATGATACAAGGAGGAAACTTTTTATTCATCACGAGTTTTACGAACGAGGCTAATGAACCACGACGGATTAACTAAGCGATACGATTTGAATTTTCATTTCGTTCCAAAACGTGCGGGGAATTTGTTTTGTTCCTTGCAACCGGATGACAAGCATTCGAACAAAATGGAGTCCAGTCGAACAGGCGACCTTTTCCCTTGATTTATGACAGGTCAGACAAGTTCTTCCGATCCACGTATATATCTGCGGATCTTTATACGATACTCGAGCGGTGAATTCCTAAGCGTTTACACAGGGGGAAAAATTTAAATGATCCCCTCCGGTCTTCCTTCGCCCGTTCAGAATAACATCTAACGCATTTCATGGTTTTATATTCCATGGATCGATTTCAGCTAAATACCTGTACAAATATTCGTGTAACTATTTTTGCGAAACGTCTTGGTTTCATAATAACCTTTGCAAAGTATCTAAGTTAGGAATGTCTAATTTATCAAGCTTGCGAGTTAAAGAATCTTCTTCATTAATCTGCCAAGTTTGTAATTTTAACCTGCCAAAGTTCTAGATTTCAAAGTTTCATCTTGCCAAATTTCTATGCCTCAAAAATCTCCAATTAATAAAGTTCCAAAGTCTAACAATTTTCCTCCCGTTTCATTTCTGACCAAAACAACCTCGACGCGATTATAACTTCTCAAGCGGATCGAGTCATGATCGGGCCGTGAACCCTGTCCGTAAATCGCATCGAAAATACGCCATGAAAATTGAAACTGAACTTCAAGGAAGTGCTTAAGGTTTAACAAGCGCTCACGGTCAAGCGTAGTTCGTCATCGAGAGCTTCCTGGCGATGACGACAACTATTGTCCTCGTGAACGAAAGAAAAAGCCTCGATTCGTTTATCCTTCCCCCGCGCGGTGTCAACGAACCTGGGTAATACGTCTCGATTATCACCTTGACTCGTGCCAACGTAGGCTCGTTACCTCCTCTAAAAGCCATCCGTCTAATCGTTTATTCCTCGCGACGTGTTTCCCTGACCTACATGCTCCTTTTTTCTTTCTGCCCACACTGGTATAAACCGCCGCGATCGAGTGGGATTCTTTGCGGTAAAAGTTTCGATCGGCGGCGAAATCTCGGTGAGTCATTTCCATCGATGCGAACACTCAGAAAAATTGGTAGGTAGAAGGAAACTGGGAATGACGAAAGTTGAGGAAAGGTGTGGACGTCATTCGGTTTCCACGAACTGTTTGAAGGAACTTTATTCCTTTGGAAAGGATCAGGTATGTGCTAGAGGTAAGGGTGCCCCTCTGGGAGCCTCAGGGTGCTTATGGCGATCATTATTATGTATGACTAATACAGTGAAAGCAGTCGTATGTAGTCAGACCCTAAATTTGTGATGTAAGTCACTAGTGACCCCTATAATAATTAATGTATCATTTCTTTTTTTAAGGTTTAATATAGAATTGTGAACATAAGCTGCGAAATTTAATTAAAATCCAATAAAAGCATACGACAGGAGGGTGATCGTATCTTCAAGCAATTAGTTAATTAATTAATTTCATATAGTGGTACTAACCGTGTGTAGATTCTTGCCAATGAATACTGTATAGACGCAGCAGGTTCCCAGCTGGTACACCAACAGGAACGCGTTTATCACGTGACTGTAAACAAATTATAGTTTCTTCGTTGTAGTCCATGCAAAACTTAAATGCAAACAAGTAAGACTATTCCAGATTTTTAAATCGATTAAATCGAAGAAAAATATTAATAGGTGGTATACGATTATTGAAATACTCACACTGATATTTTAGCAAACCGCCTGAGGGGTTTAGGACCGACAGATAGTGCAGCCTCTGCGGTGGCAGGATAAGTTAACGACGGTATCTTGTTTCGTTTGCACAATTCGTATTCCGACCTGACCAGAATTCTTATACAGTATGTGCAAAACAGACCGATGATTATGGTAGCGACTACACCAACAGCATAGCCGGAATGGTGAAAAGCGCTCGGCATTGCGAGTATTCCGGTTCCCAAACTGCCTTTTAATAAGTGCAGTAACGTCTCCGTGTTTCTGAAAGTATACATAAAATTGTAGATGAGTATCGTTGAGTCAACGTTCATTATGCACGCGGCTAATGTGTCGTATAATGATTGTTCAAGATAGAAATGTAAGGAAACTCGAGCAATTCGAGTTTCACGATTCGAATACCAAAATACTGGAATACTCTTATATTAATTCGAATATTCAAATTATCATCATTACTCCGATTTAAAAAAGATTGATCTACATAAATTAAGAACATTCCAGATGTTTTAGAAACCTCGTGAATTAGCGCGCAAACACGTTCTTTTCATTTCCGCGAGTTCGCCGACTTACTAATCACAAAGTATCGAAGGTGACAGGTTCACGAGAACATTGTTAATACGAATTGTCAATAAAAATTTATCGCCCGTGTAATGCGATTCTCGAAGCTGGACAGGTGTGCGTCGGCGATGTTTAACGCGTGTTTAATCGACAATAAATTCGTAGCGGTTACTTCGATGGAGGCAATCTTATTCTTCCGCTTCACGACTAATCGCCGCAACAAATTACCCGGTAATTTGTATCCAGAGAAACGCGGCCGGAATAAACGAAACGTTATTTCGCATGCCTGCTGCGTCCATCATTATGCAAATATTCATGATTGCGTTAAGACGACCGAATGTATCGATTTACATTTTCGTTCCCCGGTGTTATACGCACTTTTTTTCGTTATTCGTACCGGAAAACTGTTCCACATGTAACAAAGTGTTACAGTTGTACAAATAGAACACGAGCCAACGAAAAACAAAGTGTTCATTAAATTCTGAACTTCCTTTGTTATTAATGATATAACTTTTTACTACTAATATATACAGCATGTATTTATAGAAAGTTTATTTTAATTTAATAGGAAGAATTTAATAAAGTATCTCGGTTACTGTTTGCAGAGATAAGAATCAAGTTTGGTTAATGTCTTTACCATCCGGGAAGTCGGCGACGCACGGTTCTTGGCACTGGACTCTTCTATCTTGCCAAATATTTCACTTACAAACTTAGAAATTACTTCTTTAGTTTTAAACTAACTTCTCCGACTTCCTACGGATACTAAGAATCTGTCCGGATGGTCGGCGACGCACGGTACTTGGATACACATTTGTGTCATTCTTTGCGAAGGCTAATTATAATTAAAATCTTGGAACCGTATGAGTGTGGTTCAAAGGCATTAACCGAACTTGATGTTTTCCATTAAAATTTAGACGTTCTGTTAAGTTTTTCTTATTTATTGATTAAAACTCACGTTGTTGGATGCGCTACCACTCTGTGCTCGTAAGGATTGTAGTCATCCTGGAACTCCTGCACGCTCTTCTTCTTTTCCTCCATCTCCAGGACATAGATGTTGCCCTTCTTTTGTCCTGCATCATAACTGTTCCAAAATCCATTACAATAATTGCACAATTAACCTGAATAACAATATTATTAGACATCTTACCCATTTAAATTGTTTTTCGAAGAGTCGGTCCACTTTTTTACGTCCAGAGCATCCTGCAACGAAAATACCAAAATTAAATCTATAGTAGGTCCAGTATTTATTATTTTCTTTAAATTATAAAACAATTCTAAGTCATAATAATTCAGGAATTTCTAAAATTGCTCAAATCACCGAAGAAGTATCTTTGTTATTACATAAATTACATTTCTCGTTTAATAGCTGTTGTTATCTACGTACACGTTTGAGCAACGTTGTTTTGTTAAACGATCGGACGCGTCAAATAAATCTCCTGAAAGGCGAGGATGTTATTCATCATCGATAACGATCAACAATCCGTGTGTTCCGGTATTAGATCCGTAATCGGGAAAACAGAGACGCAAAACCTTTCCCGGTTGATGATAATGACGTCTTGTCTCGGTACGTGACGAGACAATGAAGAAGAAAAAAAGAATGCAACAATTTAGAAGGTCCTTCGGTTGTTTGTTAAACCGATGGAACGCGATGGACAAAATAGTCCGGTCAAATTGCTTGTACTCGCAGACGGGACCGACTTCGATATTTCAAACGCAAACAGAGCCTCGTTTTTCCTCCCAAAATGATCCGAGGCACTAATTATCGCGAATAAAGCTTCGTCGAAAAACTGCTGGAACATTTCGTTTCGACATCAACAGAATGTTTTTTAAAGAAGTTAACGCGAGACTTTGATTTTTGCTAATATCATTAATCTTTGCACTGGGATCGTGTCTGTTAACTATACTATAACGAAAGGGTTAACGACCGATACTGCAAGACAAATTTAAGAAAAATTAATTTTTTACTTGCATTATATTTTACTCTATTAACAAAATTTGTATAACCAGAAGGAACGATGTAAATAAAATCAAATTCAGTACCTTTGACTATGAGCTTCAATGCATTCTACGAGAAATCTTGAGAGAATCATCGTGTAAAATGATTCAAGGATAGGAATATCGTAGCAGATATTGATATCACGATTGAATAGGCGAATCCCTGACGGATCAATCGATTTGTTAAACGACATTGGCGATCAATTGGGAACTTTACTATCCTTCGACGCGAACGGTGTTGCGTACGTACTCGCGTAATCGGCGGGCGAGTAAAAAACTTATAAAATACAAACATAGAATATTTCTGTGCACGCAGCTGGTCGCCAGAACGTTCTTTCTCAAACGGGATTTTCCGTTTACAACGATCGATTGATGGGTTTCACGTGAACCTATCTACAGATTTTGCAAACACTGACAAACAGATGTTAATTCACACGGATCGATATCGATAGAGCTTTTTGAATAAGTCAATATTTCTTTCACTTTATTTTCATTAATTCAAAGAAGAATAAATTGTAATAAATTCCTTTATAAATAATTTATAATCGAGTCGCAAGCTTTGAAACTTCTTCGTCGAATTATAATGTCTTGTGTAGTCAAAGTATAAAAATGTAATAGTTTATGTTGCATTTATGTGACAAATTAATTATAAATTCTTAGTGGTTGTTCGTGAGCTGTCAGATGGAACCTATTGTCGTTCCACTGAAAACGAAGAGGATACATAAGTCTCTTCGGCGTGTCTGATCAACAATGCCTCTATCTACTGATCCGACTACCACACGTGGCATTCCTCCAACTCCGATCACTATTTTTACTGCTAATCTATCTATATTTTCATTAGTGTTAAAGAACAGTGAAGTTTAGATATCTGTTTCCAAGTTTTTAAATGCTTTTCTTTTCGAATAATTTATAATCGAGTCGCAACGTTTGAAATTTCTTCGTTGAATTATAAATAATCGTTTCAAGATCAGTTGCAATGCAAGTGTAAGTTCTAAAATTACCTATAAGCGAATCATACATTTTTTAAACAAATGTAATCGAAGTACAAGTTTGGAAATTTGATCGCTGAATTATAAACATTGAAATAAACGTTAATTCAGATATTAAATTTCAGAAATTTGTTTACCAGCTTAAAAATATCGCAATTAGCAATCTTGCAAATTTCGAAACCCGCCGCGGTCGAATTATTAAAAACCATCGATCATCGATTACAAGAATATCGAAATCGTTAACAACCTCGACGGAAAATGGAAATTTCGAAACGAATCGCGATCGAATTCGAAATTTCCCAATCGCCAGCGATTCAGCAATAAATTTCGAAATGAAACTCGGGCAACAATGAAATCCCTCGTGTACGAACGGTGTAGTCGTGGAATATTCATAATCGTCCCGCGGGTACCAAAAATATTCGCAACACCTGCCGGGAACGTTCCAAAGACAAATTACACCTTTCAACTTGAATTATTCGCCTACGTTAGCCGCTTTTATTAAAATCCAATTGAAACTCGGCTTCCTCGTTCGACTATAAACAACAACTTGAATTCGATTAGCATTAATCAACCGATGCGGCGCGACGTTGACATTCATCAATTATTAATTCATCGTGGAATTCGAAACGGATATTGCTACGAGATAGAAACTTAAATCACGTAATAACAAACCATCGAATTCCAGGAACGTACACGCGTTATTTAACGATGGTACGGACAGCCATGAACAATAACACGGTCCACGGCATCGTTCGCCGCGTAATAGAATTCACGTTACGTGTCGGCAATTGACAATTCCCAATGACGTTCTTGAGAACTGTTAACCACCCGAGGTACACGTTATGAATTAATTTACTATGATTCGCGTGTTGACGGTAATTATTTTATATCGGTAATTGCCCTATTTTGTTTCATTTAATTAGAACACTTAGAAACGTGTCGGTTCTGAGACGATTTCATCACAGAAAAGTATCTTAAAATGGCGATTATGATATATCAATTTAAAGCTTAAAATCTGACGAATAATACTACGTCAAGATTTTGTTAATATTGTTAATACAAAATGGCTGCTGGGTAGTTATAATTAACAATGACCAATCTTGAAATGTAAATAGTCTAAGGTGATTTCATGACAGAAAAACCTGGCGAAATGGTAATTGTGGTATATCGATTTAAAGGTTAAGATCTGACAAAAAATACTAGGTGAAGGTTCTGTCAACATTCTGAAGGTAAAATAAATAATTGCTAATTGTATAGAACCATGGCTGATTTGAAAGGTGAACAGTCCAAGATGGACTTTAATTATTTAATTAGTAAATAATTAAATTTATATTAAAGTGCTATACAAAATTTAACAACTGTATTATACTTCAAATAATATAATAAACAAATAATACTATTCGATCATCGTCGAACGTTTCAATTAAGTTTTATTCACCCAACGCAATCGACAAATCAAACAGTTGATTACCAAATTGATTTATATCCCTTCGTTTTGCAACAGAACCACAGAAAATCCTAGCTTTAAGATTTTAATTCCTGATAGAGCGAAATAGCTACCTGTTGTTGACAAGATTGAATAGAACCGTAAATGAACGTTATCGAAAGCGTAAGTAGAAGATTATGAAGGAAATTTCCTATTTGTTGTACTTTTCTTAACAATCGTCAAACGCTGAAGCGATAAAACGTTGCTTTATCGGTTTAGTGTTGTTTAAACATGTATCGCGTGCAACCCAGTTGTTTTAAAACTTATAAAGTTGATTCTACGATTTGAATTGTATACCATGAAAGGGACTATCGATGATTATGCAACGAACTTCAAAATTATCAATCGAGATTAAACATTTTATCACTCGTGGCACTCGTGGCACTCGACAAAATTTGAGAAATGATTGATTATTGAATTTGATCAGGAAATATGTAGAGATACATTCTGTAATTATTGTAGGGATTATATTTACTAAATCGTTAAATGAAAAATTTAATAAAAAATTCGCTTTTAATAACAAATCGAAACTTAAGTTAGCAAAAAGAATGTCACCGAAAAAATTGTACTTGAAAAATTCTCACAGGTGCTAATTAGCATAAAGATTGAAATAACAAAGGATAATTCCAAGAAGAAAAAGAAACAAAGGAAAGAATTTTTCAAGGAATAAATTTCCACTAATTTCGCCAGTTATCAATCAAAATAGTGTCCTCGAGCGAAATCCCAGAATCACGGAAAGCAGAGTCTCAAGTTTAACCATCGTCGACCTTATTTTTGCAAATTATCAATCACTTCCAAGAGTTGGACACCGTTTAACACGTTCAGAGCACGTACGCTCGCGTAGCATTAGGATGACAACTTAAAAATGACACGTCACGCCAGTTTTCAGGAGATTAGTAAGAAACACGAGAGGACACATCCAGCAATTTAAACGTGTAATCGCTTTGCTGACACGAGCTTGACCGGAAGTCGTTCCCACCGCGTTAAAACCACGTTCCTACATAATAACGAAACAAGAAACGACCATGTAAAGTTTCTTTTCTTCTCTTTTCATTGTATCAAGTTGATTGCCGTAGCGAAAACATATGTGTACCGAAACGTATTAAAACATCAATTACCAAGGATACGATCGATTAATTTACTAATTTAACCTTCCAGCTCGATCATTTATATTGTCAGTTCGATGTCTAACCTTTTATTTTTAAACTATTGATTTATTACTAATTAATTTTCAAATTTAAGCTTTGGATTTGTACTTCGCATTATTAATTTAAAGGTACGCTAAATTTATTGCAAATAAAATTACTAATTAACGACGACGTTAAAGAGGTTGACACATTAATAAGCAAATTAGTAAATTAAGCGCTCGAATTTTGGCATTTAGTTTTCTCCACCACCGAGCGTGTTAATGGATAATTTTAATCGATCATCGAAAAGTGTCTTATCGATCGGTGAATCACGTTCCTCATTTCCCCTTTACGTAATCTCAATGACAATTCGATGGATCGCGAACGCGAAATGACTCTTTTATCTATTCTCTGCTCGCATCAACGAGAATTAATTACGAATTATACGATCATCTGATCAATTCCCTTTTTGTTTTAACACGACGGGCCGATATGCGACGAACGCTATAAAAGACGTGTTTCCATAAGGACAGGTTTTAGAACGGATTATTGTTAGACCGCTGAAACAATAGAGAGATTGAAAAAAATGATAAGAATACACTTGAGACGCTCTTTAAAGCTCGAGTACGCAATTAAATTTGCTAATTTCAGATAAAAAATACTGAACCGATCAACGCCGTCTGGAATAATTTGTAATATCAGTTATTCCGTTTTCAACCAAACTATTTCCTAGGAATTACAATGTATCTATCAACAATTGTAATTTATTCATTTTTACTTTGTTACTCGAATACATTCTGAATATAAGAATAAGTTTTTACACTGAAAGTGTACTATTAAAAGTTGAAAGGTATCGTTTGTTTCACTTTATAAAAATTAATATATTCCGTGTGTACATTGTGCAGAAGTGTTCCGTTGATAAAGGGTTAAGCAAGTGGTGGTTAGAAAGTTATTTCACGGTTGTTGATCGGCGGATTACATTGTTATCGTCAGGAATACTTAACGATACCTGTTACTGTGCAATTTCCACGCGGATCTACGCGTTATCCCTTAGATTACGAAGATTTATGAATATTCTATGATCAGCCGTACGGAATCGCGTGCGAGTCAAGGATGAACGTTGGAAATAGCAAGTATAATTTTCGCGATTATCCTGTTATCTGGTACTTATACCAGTACAATAAATTATTCGCGTATAACATGTAGATAAACTCATATTTGCGTTGGACATTTCTAAACAGAAGACGATTGAATTTATGACGCTTTGGAAAGTAACATGTAAGCTGGTATTTTATTTATTAGTATGCCAGAAAGTGTTTAATAGGTACAGTACTTAGTACAGTATCTGCTGTGGTGTTTAGTAAGTTATATAATGTGGTATTTAGAATTTTGGGTAATATAGTATTTGATATGTTACATAATTTAGTATTGTTAGTATAGCAGATAATATTTATAGTAGGTTGTTAGGAAACTCCATAGTATAGTATTTAGTACACTATATAATACAGTAACCAGAACGTTCCCTAGTATTATATTTACCGTATTACTCACAGTATACTATTTACTCATCACCTAATACAATACTTAACACACTTAAGCCACTCCATAATACAGTATTTAATCGTCTAATTGGCATAGTAATTGCTGCACAATACTCTTACTAATTCTACCAACTACTTAAGGTGTATACTACTCGTAAGTTCACAAATATTGCATAATATGTAATTAACACTGTACCCAACGTATCATCAACTATTGAATACATTTATTACGCCATTTGATACGCTGCCTAGTAAGTGCGTTATTACGTTATTTAGTATGCTACCTACTCGCCGTGTCTAATACGCTACTTAATGCTCCACGTGGTACTCTACTTACTCACGATACCTGACACGCAACCTAATACCCTACTTTGTACGATGATACGCAAATTTGATTGGCTGCGAGACAAGATTTAGGAGAACCCGTTCGATGCCCACCTCTTCAATCATTTATATTAACGCGGAAAGTATTAATTGCTCGGCGAAGAAAATGATACCGTTGATAATTAAAAATCCTACGTAACACGATTTTGTGACCGTTATCAGAGAAAGACCGAATCACTCGAAGTAGAGAATTTCTTATTTCCATGTAACAACCATCTGATTACACGGACAATTATCAATGGAATATTTCAATCGTTCAATGGGCTCGAAATCTCTTATCAACTATGAAACGAGTGGTAGTTGACAGATATAACAGCGAACATGTGACAAATAAGCATGGTTATCGAATAAATGCCATTAAATTGTCGCTCGTTCGATTGGTAACAATCAGGAAAGGAAAGGATTAAGCTTTTTTTTATCGAATTTTTCTAATAACTTTCCAGTGGAATTTTATATAAGATATCAAAAAGGAGGATTAGAATTTTTTAATCTCTACATACTTTTGTTAATCTTCTTAATCCTTCCGTGAAATAGAAATTGTGTCATATTGATAATAAATAACATGGAACCAGATTTAACGGAGCCACATCGCAATTATTGTTATCTGTACGTGGAATTAAGGAGAGACAGATTCCTACTAGATATAGGACGGCAAATATTTTGTTTTCAAAATGAGTCGACATTGAAGCGTAAGTATAGGGACAGATAAGGAGCAAAACGATAAAAAACGAACATAATCCGTAATTTTCTTTTCTTTTCAGTTCGTTCCTTAACGCGTTGACCGTAAGCGTGATAAGGCACGTTGAGATTTTAATTGTTAAAGATTCTATCGAGTTTCAAAAGTAACCATTCAAATTGGTATAATTATACACAATTTAAATCGCTCGAGACCACCATGGCAACGTGTTAAGAATAATCCAATCTTACGTAATTCCCAAGTAATCCTCGAAGAATTCGATGCAAGAATCAATGATGGATGTGTGGTATCTTTTAAATCAAGACACTAATCGAAAGTGTGATAAAGATAGGAATAAAATACTATTCCACGATGAAATGGTAAATTGTTGTGTTTTTATGTTTTATTATATTTAATATAGTGCCTCTATTCTGCTATTCCATTTCCAGCTGCAATAACATAATTTACATAAGTATTACTCGAATAATTAATATTACTTATGAAGAAAATCATCTTAAAAGGGATTCATACTTCTAATTATATAATCATCTTATACCGTAGAATAATTAAATCAGATTAAACTAATGATGGCTGTGGAATATTATCTAGTTCCATAAGCATGATTAAATCGAGCAATAACAATTCTTCATTAAGTAAATTCTAATTACCGCTTATCGTGCGCAGATGTCCTATTTAATCTTTCAGTAAATCGATTTTCTGATAAATCGGGCATCCTGGTTGCAATTAAAAAGAAGAATTCGATCGTTCAAGAATTCAAGCGTCATAAAAATGAAATAAAATCGTGTTTACATAGTTTGATCAAATTCATTCGTTAACAGGTTCACTGACACAGCGAGTACAATTATTATCGATAACAGTGAAAGACACTATTCAATACCATCTTCGTCTTTTGTTTATTAGCCAAAACTTTTCAATTTCTAATATCATCACGATAATTAACCTAATTACACACGAATTGATATACAAATTTTAATTATTAGGAACACCAATAATTAATTTCCAAATTCATTCAATTAATCTGCTAATTTATATTATTAAAATAATTCCTCTTTCTTTAATGGTAAGACGAATGGTTGATGGTTGAATTGATACCAGATAACCAAAAGTGATTAGGACCAGGTATTTAATTTAATCAAATATAACACCCCGAAGGAATTCCAGCATCAGAAACAATCCGTTCATTATCAGAAAATATAATCTACGAAAACAAGACGACACAAACGGCAGGCTAGGTTAATCAGTATAACAAACATTTGATATCGTGGCTAGCATTGTTATTGAGGGCAATTATTTTTTAAGAGATACGCTTCGTCGATGCCAAGGTGTATTCAATAAGAACGGGGACCATTTTTCCTTACACGTACCTCGTGTAAAGTATCGAACAGTTTCAAGGAAAACAGCGTCGAACACCGTTTGTTTTATCCGCGACTATAAATAACGCGTTAACCCTTTTGTATTTTTTGGTCTTTAAAAGTTCAATCTTGGACGCTTGAAAAGTGTGTTTTATGAAAGTAGAGTTTTCAATTGTAGTTTTTACTGTTTACAAGAAAGTGTTACTGTTTGGCGCTAATTATTCGAGAGATAATATTCTAATTCTAGAAATTTTAACATTTTCCATGTTTAAAAATACAAAATTTGCATTGGAGATTTATTACACTCTAGTTTCCTGGTTAAACTCTTCAAATTCTTGTGCCTTTGGATTTTTAAACTTTAAACTTTTGCGCGCGCAAACTTTCGACCTATCGAAATTCAAATCTCTAACTCTCAAACTTTCGAAGTTCTAATCTCATTAAAACCGCAAGCTATATAAATTCTCGTTACAACCTAACCAAAAAAAATTCAAACATCACTATCGATTTATACACATTCGAATTCTCAATGGTCCTAAACGCCGAATTTCGAAATGACAACACGAATAAAGTCAAACCGTACGTACACACTTCGGTACAAATAACGATGTAACGACCTCTAAGCGAATTATCGCCACAACAACAATTATTCTAAAGGATCAGAAGACACTACGACGTGTCTAAGTAAGTACGAAACGAAGAAAATCGATAAACACAACAAGTAAATGTAATCTAATAGAGGTTATAACAACACTAATTGTCAGCATCGATAAACGAACTGCGTCGAATACCCGGTGAAATTATACATATATAAATCACTTTTTCTTTTACACATATAATTTCACGTTCAAACGATATAATTTTTGTAAAAAGAAGATAAATGAAAGAAAAAGATACTTGCTACGATTTCACTCACGAATCTACCGGTCCAGGGTGATAATCGACATCGCTGGCACACAGTTCCGGTTAATGTCGTCCTTCGACGTTACAAGTCTCTTGTTTTGCTGTTCGAACGCAGGACTTTCCCTTCGTTTCGATATTAATCAAGTCACGTACTTATTTTCCGTATGAATCGACGGGAAAACCACAATTATGCACGCACAACGGACATAACCACAAACCACTCGGCTGTCGAGTGCCGCCATAAGCCACCTGTGACGTCACATCGATCGAATCGATACTTGCATCCCGATCGATTGTTTCCCCGATCGAATTTAAACGAATTTCGAGAAAACAGCCGCGAGCATGCATCTTCCTTTCACAGATAACGAAGTGATCGACGCGTGTGCATCAATGATTTATGAACGAGATGAATTACGATCGATTGAAAGTTTCCTTTCTTAAACGCTTGCTTTTACGGAACGCCATTAAGTGCGTTCCATTTTCTTACGCGCTGCGACGACACTTCGATGCATTTCTTCGCGGAGCAACGATAAAACAAGAGGCAAACATTTAAAAGTTTACCTTGCTTTCCCCCGATACGTGTTTTCGAATTAACAGACGAATTATTTGAAATTCAAACAATTTCGAAAGTCAACGGCTCGTTAGCCTTGGTTCTGTTATTGGTAGAATGATTCAAAGGAGTCTGTTATCGTATATATAAAGAAGGATAAAATATTACTTGTACAATTAAATAACAATCCATTCGATAAGATTCCTAACGAATCCCTATCGATTCGAATGTCAGAATCACCTTAGTACGCAAGAAATAATAACAGAATAAAAAAAAAAAATGTGTATAGTAGAATGTCACTCACCGTGCTCGAGGTAAATCCTAAATTATCGTGCGACATCCCGACGACGGATCACTTCTGTGCACACAAATTCACCTGGATGCGGTGTCGAATGTATATAAAAAGAGTAAAGTAATTGATAAAATAAAAGAGAGAAATACAGTCACGACAAGGTTAACGTAAACCGAGAATTCGAAGCAGCGAAATACGAAAACAAAAGGATAACCAGTTTCTCAGTTTGTTATGGTACTCGGGGCATTGTATTGTGTTGCGACAGGTACGACCGCCGCAACTCGACTGATCAGGGTTCGCGCCAAGTATTATTTATATAGCATCATGCCACGCACACGGCACACCGTATACTCTTGCCATTTCGTTTGCTGGTCACTCACGGCGTGATTCGGACACGACGATGCGGCTCGACTACCTTACGAAGACTATTCCAGCTCGCTATCATTGTGGGACGAGCCGGTTTACCTTAGAAACACTTTGCCTATCGTAATTCCCGATATTTTTCCGAATGCATCGGCAAGGACGTTCGAATCCTTCCCGCCGATTAGCGGATCCCTTCAAACGCGGGCTCTGCGTCACGCGCGCTTCTAACCCGGTTTCAATTCTTCTTAGAACTTTCGATATTCTGGCTCAGAATTTGGAAATTTGTGGGCTGTAGAAGCTTTGCATTTTTAATCTTAGTCTGTGTCTTTGAAATTTTTTTATTTATGACTTGTTAAGCTTCTTGACGAAGCTTCGATGTTCTGAAATTGTAAATTTAATTTTTCAAATTTCCAAATTCGCAAAGTATCGATTTATCGAAACCCTAATTTCCAAATTTCCAAATTCGATGACCAACTCAACTTACGACGCCATAATGAAATAAGTTATTTATAAAAGGGAAACATTGTGTACTCAAATTATATAAAAACAAGTGCTATTATCGTGAGATAAAGTAGACATCGAAATTATCTTTTGAGGATGTTGTAAAGTGTCCGTCTACCTTTAAAAAGGAAAACACTTGACAGATACTGTTGGAAATATAGAAATCAATCGATTTCATGAACATCCAAGTATCCAGCCACGTGCAATTATAAACAATCGCTATTTACTGGCTATGTCGATAAATGGAACACGAGATGAGACTAGAAGCAAAATAAGGTTTTTAGTTCGATTCTTATCTTTTACAAAAGAGAACAGAATTTTCATTGTTCGCCAATCGAGCTGGTGCTAATTCGAAACAACTGAGAAAGCAAAATTCGTGTCCCAATTTATCGATTGAAAGATAAAATTCGTTTCTTCCTTAAAACGTTACAGATGTTTGAAAGATACGAATCCACATTCCTGAACGCGTTCTAACACAAGCCTCGTGTTCGCTATTTTTAATTGTTCGAAAGTGAAGGAGGACATTTAAGCGGATTTTCCAGTTTAATTTTGTCCCCGTCGCTGTTATTTTCTGTTTTTTTCATTTTCTTCGGATCGCTCATCCTTTACCTTCCGATTCACACGTCGCATATAGCCTCCCGCGCTATTCTCAGAACTCATTTGCATGTTTGTAATAAATATAATACATACAATCGTTGGCTGAAAATCTTCCAACAATTTAGTCATACGGCGATTGGAATTACTTTCTAAGGTTACCGAGAATTTTCCTGCTTCCTCTACCATTTCGTCGATTTATGCTATTTTATTCGCGTTCGCGTGTACAGTATCCTTATATTAATGTTGTAACATGTAAAATTGCCTTAAACGATATTACAGTTGATAACAGATCGAAAGCAATTGGTTATTTAATTAATATTTAAAAAATAAACAGTGCGCAATATTGTGCATTGTTGTTTTAATATTTCTGCTGCGATCATGGACGATTTATTCTTGTAGATTGCATTTTTATAGCATTCGTAAGTGAGAATGAATGTAACAAGATAAAATTATTGTGCAATCTTTATTTATATGCGCTTTTTAAATTTATATTAAAGCGCGCTCTTCGAATATGGCGCTACCTGCGCCATCTAACTATGCGCAGAGGAACTAACGAATGAGAAAATCGCGTTTTTTCGAAAAAAGAGCCACTTTTTGATGTTTCTGACGGGTGCATCGTGTTCTACGTTCAAAATTCTATTAGAGCAGAGTCATTAATTGATCCAAAAGGTGTTAATTACCGTCCGGCGGAACTAATTTCCAACATTACCAACGTGCACTTGGTCGGTACTTTAGAAGGAAAATAAAATGAAGTTAATAATATAGAAGTTGGTTTACTAATTAGTTCTTCTCAATTTTTTAGAGTGTATAATTCATTCATTCCCGAAATTTTAGTTTTATTACGTCGGTAATGTTGGAAATTGGCAATTTCCTGTATAATCATTTGCAGGAAACAAGCTTGCATTCGTTTGGTTTACAGCGCTCTTTGATCATTACTTTATAGGGCATTTAACAATCATTTTCTTTCATTTTCACGATTGTTAGTCATTTAGATACATCTTTAATGCTTTTAGTTACAATATATTACCGCTACAATGCGTTTGTTAACTCCTGACACGCAGAAAAGTTAAATTTTTGTAAAAGTGATATGCTCAGAATTTAGTTCGTTAGTTCCGCCACCTGACCGCGAGATGGCTATACCATTTGTGTGTCCATGGATTGCATGTTTTTCCAATTTCGGTAATTAACACCTTTTGGTTCCATTAATGACGCTGCTCTTATAGAATTTTGAACGTACAACACGATGCACGTGCCAGAAATGCCAAAAAGTGGCTCGTTTTTTCAAAAAACGCGATTTTCTGTTTCGCTAGTTCCGCCGCGCGCTGTTAGATGGCGCCACTTGTACCGTTTTCGGGGCGCGCTTGACAAAATTTAAAAAAAAATAGAAAATAAAGCTTGTACCATGTGAAATCAATTATTTTATAATAATATAAAGTTTCCTCTATCCACTGATCAAATTTTGTGACCATATAGCTCCGTTTAATTACATAAATTAATGTAAATCTATACACGTTGACTGCCACAGTGGAAACAGACGTGTGTGGTAAGACACACTGAAATTTATTCACCAATCACCAGTGACCACCATGGCAGTCAAGGTGTTAACCCCTTGCCATATCATCTTCTCCACAGATTTGTTAGTGCAATATTCAAATAAACAGAGATATTTACCATATCAATTATAATTGGAATTGCAGTCAGGTTCGTAACATTCCATCCGCAGGGTGCGTCACGCGTCCGACCCCTCAAAGCCCGGCAAGGGGTTAACAGTCAAAGGATTAACGCGCACGGCTTAGGGCAGATTAAAAAGGCAGCAATACGTACGGGGGGAGCCTTGAAATCATCTGAAAATCGAGCACACAGAGACGGACGTTTCCCCTGGTATCGGTGTAACCGTAGATCCATTTGTCTGGCCGTGTGCCATCTCGATAGATAGCAGGACGTTACACCGTGTCCGAGAGAGAAATGATGCGAAAATCGGATAGCGAAGGAGGAAAGGGAGAAACAGAAACAAAACAGAACCCAAAAAAAAAAGGGGGTGAGTTGGGTACACGGCGAGGCGAGTAGCGAGCCACGGATTAATGCGAGTTTCCACTCGGCGCGTACACCGTGGCCGTGTGTTTACACGAACGGTCGGTTCCTGACCCTGTTTTGTGTTTCGTTCGAGTTTCTCTCGTCGTCGGGACACCGGTATCGGGAATCGAAGGACGCACGCCGAGTAATGACGGACGAACTCTTTCCGCCCGCTTTTGCCCGAGATTCGACACCAATACCCATTTCCATCGGGAATTTATTAACCCCTTTACCTTAACGTTTCTCCCACAGGTGCGTAGGATAAATATTTCTGTTTGCAATGTTAAAATAAACGAGAAACGGTGTTGCTTGGAATTAAACATAAAATTAAGTAATAAATAATAAAGAAATAGTTTGAAATCAAATACATCAGGGGTAGATTTATATTCACGGGTAAAAAGCAATCGAAAGACACGTATGCGATTCCGGCGGGGCGTTTAAAGACGCGCCTCCGGCGAACGCGTGGCTCTGGACGTGTTAAAAGAAAAATTGGCCCACGGGATGGTGCGTGCACGAATATCCGGCCAATGAATAACGAACAGGGGGATGTCGTGCTGGCCCGGTTCGTAGAATTCTACTACGAAATACAAGTGAGTACCCGTAATATAATCCGGGATAATTCGACGAATCGTCGATGAATTCGACGAAAATCTCCTTTCGCGGACGGTTGGCGTGACTCCGAGACTTCGTTTCGCGAAACCGCCAACGATTTGTCTCGTTATCACCCACTGAGTTCCCGGTAACCGAATTTAATTAAACGAGTACACTATAACTCCTTAACCACTCGTAAAATCTTAGGACAAAATTTTAAATCCTGCAAATAATTCACTCTCGAACATTCCAAGTCCAAACTCTCAGGAACTAAAATACTTGAAAACGAAGGATTTAAGCTTGGACCAGCCAGAGAAACAAAAATAAATTCCTAAACATTTATAATTACTTTCCTCGAACAAATTAAATTAATTGAAAATGAAATAAAAAATAATTCCATCTCTCGAGAATTCGATTATTCGATCATTTCGTCCGCGAACGGAGGGTCCGTGCGTCGAGGGACAAGAATTTCACGCAATTATTGTCGTCCGCGATCGCGAACCGGAAGCGGCGCGGTCTCTTACACGTCCATTAATCGATTTCGCCGTGGAACGCGTACGTGCAAGCACGTATGAAGACAATCATAATCAAGGTGAATAAAAAGGTAGGGCAGGCGCCGTGGTGTCGCGATTGCATCGATCACAAAGAATCTGCTTGGGTGCCCGTGATTCAGAGTAGCGGTTTACCCCCGGCTCGGCTTGTAACCGCTTGTACACGGCCGGACCTCACTCTAGTTCGAGGATGAGGAACTCATGAAACATGGATCGAGAGTCGGCCTGGAAGAAGCCGAGGGAAAAGAAGCCGATCGCCTGCGGACGGGGCTTCGATGATCATCATCGATAGCGATGGGACCAATACCCACGCGGACGATCTATCGATCCGTAGATCCTTAGCGAAGGAGGCTTGTTCGATCGTCGAAATCGTACTCGTCGAGTTGTTTGAAATTTTAATAATTTATCGTATGGTATTTGTTAATTTAATTTCAATTTATCGTCTGTGTATTGATTTCTTAATAACTTTATTTGTGATATTTATATTATTTAGTTTTATCTCTGTTATTATTCATTTCCTTTCATTGTGGTTTCTATCAAAATGAACAAACTAAAAGAACCCTTGAACATTTGAACATCTGTAGTATAATAGTTATAACAATTGGTAATTTTTATGAAATAATATTACGAATGAAAATTAAGATATGTATTGATGTATTATCGATGTTATTGGAGATGTTTTAAATGTTTGCCACGGCATAACGTGTTATTTGCATTAATCGTCGTTGGTCCCATCACTTAATGATCCCATCACTAATCATCGTGGTTAGTACTTAGGCGGTCGATCCTGTTGTGGCGGCAAGAAAAGCTTCCTAGCGTGGAGTTCGATTCAAGGAAATTAGTGCCACCAAGGTGCGTGCTCGGAACCGATATGCATTATGTAAAACCGACAACCATCGCCTCGTAATTGTATCGTTTTTGATAAGCGTACCCGCGCGAGAACCAGGATGATCATCATCTTCCTTGTCCTTCGTCCTGTGCTCCTTCGCTTTTTCTCGTCCATTCATTTTACTCTATTTCTTCGCCTGCTTCTGCGAACAATGCGCGGATACGTGCAATTCATCGTTTCATTACAATTTGACTCCGGCATTTTATAACATTGAGAATTTTGATATTTTTGAACTAGGAGGTTATAGAATTTTGGAATTTTTGTATTTAAATATTTAACTATTTCAATCCTACGTCAATAATTGACCATCACTGTTAGAAATAAAAATTGTATTAAAAGTACAAAAAGCAACTGTTGATCGAGCTATCTAATTCAATAAAAAGAATATTTACGTAGCCCACAGGTCCAATATTTGATAAGAAATTCTTCCAACATCCAATAAACTTAATAATCTTTTGACAAATTCCGGGGTAAATCGATTTTCCGTGCCGTATATTTCTTGGATCCTCTATTAAACAATCCACTCACCGGAACAAAGAGGACAGGACAGACATTCGATAAAAGATATCGTGAAAGATACATTTCGTTCCATGTGAGAGCATTACGTGGAAAAATATTTGTCACGGATAATACATATAGAACGACAGGCTGAATCGATGAAACCGGAAGTAGGTTGGTTATCCCTTAAAATGTCTCTGCCGTAAAAGAATTTGATAAAACGCGCAACCATCGTTAAATAATTAAAACGAAACGGATGATCGAGGAAAAAATCGTACGTGACTTCCACAGGATTTCTTTCGGGCGTGCACTTTCCCGATCTCTCCCGGACCTAGGACAAAACGATCGATCGAAAGTCGGTAATTTATATTCGCGGCGTGCGGTGCGATGCATCGACAGGGGAATACAGTTAATCGAGTCCGTCGTTAATTGAACGATCGCAATTCCTCGACGTTCGCACGGGTCGGCGACAGACGGCCGTACCCCCGTGCCCTTACGGCGGACGGACGGACGGACGGTTTATATGGAACGGTACGGTTTGTTCTGTCCGTTTGTTGGTTCGTAGCCTTGTCTACGTAGATGGCTAATTGTGATGTCGATACAGAGAGAGAGAGTGAAGAGATCGTTACATCGTACATCACCCATTTATGGCCGGCCAGCCACCTGGTTTCTCTCTGGTTTCGCATGAAGATAGAGCCGTTTCGAACGAAAGCCGACCTCCCGTGAGTATCGGGTATTTTGCAACGATCCTGTACCAGATCCGAACGAAAAGAATCGATTTCCCTTGCAACCAGACGTTTTTCGATCGTGTCCAACCAGCCTTGCCAACACTACGATTTTCACCCCCCATTGTCCCTCCTCCCTGGGTGATTTTGATAAGGGGTGTTTGAATTTGGATAAGATTTTTCAGAGTCGAAGAGATTTTTTTAAATAGATCGATCCAGGAGATCCTGAACGAAGGTTCGGTGCTTCAACACAGGACGATTGTTTATTGATGACACCTCGAGTATGCTCCAGAAACTGATACTGAATAAATAATAAAGGGAATTAACGCGAGTTGCAAATTTAAGGATTGTCGGTTTAGGAACTCACTCCAAGGATTAAGGAAGTGTTACAAATTCCTGAATAAAAGAAGACAAGCCTTTAAAAATTATACCTTACTTTGTAACACAGTGGAACCTTTAATAAATATCTTGCAATATTTTTAGACCTTTCGAAGGCTTAAAATTACTCAAACCAAAAGATTGAAAAAGACCCAATTTAAATACAGAGTGTCAGTAAAATAAAGAGTTGAAAAATGAATTGAAAGTAGCGGTTACAAAAATTTGCATAATGTCTTACGGAAAGGGGGCAATCTCGTAAATGACACGCGACCGAGTTAATCACAGAAAGGGTTCAATGAAAAAAGAAAAGAGGTGAAAACGAAAGAAAGAGAAGCAAGTGCGGTAAAATCCATTCGAATTGGGCGAGCAGAAATTTCAAGGGAAACCACGCGGTGCTTTTTGATACTACACTTTTGACATTTCACGGGCTTTTTCAAGGGTGGACACCGATTTTCACCGGGATTGTCCTGCGGGAAGAGCGACTTCAAAAGGAACGGTACACGAAAATTGAGCGCGGTCTGTTGAAATACCTTTTATTTTTTTTTTTTTTTCACGGACGTACAATTTGAAGAGGAAAAAAATCAAATGCAAAAGAGTCGGAGAAAGGAAACAGCTGGAAAATCGAAAGCTTTTCTACGCTTCTCTCTTTTTTTTTTAACCGTAAATCGGAAACGTATTTGGTATGATCATGGTCCGTTTGAATCGAGAGATACTTTGCTCCATATTTTATAGACATATTCGGTACGATTGAATGAAACAAATCGTATCGAGGATTCCGATGCGTTTCAGATTGTTTCTGCTCGTGAAAAATCGAGTGCCGATCGAACGGGGAAATAAAATCGCATGATTTTCCTCTGGTTCGTTTAAGCGTGGAACAACTTAATGATGCGCCCATTCAGAGATACGTCGTTACACTCTCGTTTCTTTCCGTTTCATCGTTTATTTTATGCGTATCGATTTTTTTCAAACATGCCGCGTAAAAATGCACGAGATATTTTAAATTTTTTATGGGAAGTGTTTCAATTCTGAATCTCTTAAATGTCTCACGAATTAACCCGCTTTTTCATGCAGAGTGTCTCAAAATGTTATAAAATAAAATATTTTTTACTGGCTTTAATAATTTTAATATTAACATTTAATATTTATTAATTCGAGCACACCCTTACTATTTAAACTTTAAACTATCCAACATCCAAATAACTTATTCACAAATAAACTTGCACTTAAAAATAACAATGCAAGACTTTCAAATTAATTAATTTGAGAAAAGCCTGTGATCGAATCAGGATATTCAAGGGAAACGGGTAAGTACAAATGACGCGTGAAATTCAAAAATCCTGCAGGGTCAAAACGTCCCGGCACCAAGGACGAATCCATCCGGGCGAGGGGGGGAAGCCCTCGCGAGCCTGATTTAATAAACGACGGGGCTGAGTTATCGGGGATACAGAGGAATCGAGGTACCGGGGATAGATCCCCGGATAAAAATCCATAACTCGGCTCGCAACGATTCAGCTTTCCGCTTTCAGACGTCCGCGTACGCCGAGAGGTCGATCCATCTGCGAGCGGGTTCTTCGGCGTCGAATAAAAATGAAGGGATTGTTCCGGGATTCTGTTTGATCGTTTGCTGCGTCTCGCGCGACCCCCTCGAACTTCTCCTTCCCCTCCCCACGGGAGGATCCTCCTCCTTTCTCCTCCTCCAGTTCTCCAGATTTGTCGAACAAGACGGATAGACTTGTCCACGGCACGCTTTTCCGCTGCGCCTTCCTCTTCGTGCGATCTACGCTGTCTTGCGTTTCTTCCTCCGCAACCCCTTTCCCTTTCCTCCGTTTATTCCTCTCGCAACCCTTTGCAACGATATCGCGACTGATGTCAAGTTGACTGATGTTATTCGAGAAGGCCCAAATACATTTGTTCATTCCACTTTCAATTTCACAGGGGTAGTAATAAATTTTTGTAGGGACAACGTTATGGAACCTTCTTAATATTTTAATTGCCTTGTAATATCTTACACAAATATTGTAGGATTTGTATAAATGGCTGGGCGGGAGAGGTCTCGATTCAAATGAATCGTCTACGGAAGGGTTGACGGGTGGGTGCAGTGATTCAATCGAAAGTGCGTCGGGTCTTGGGTGATCCGTTTTTTTCCGTCCACGAACAAGGAACGAGGCGCGGGCAAGTTTTTCATCCGCTTCGTAGAAGCGGCCGACAAGTGGCTCAAGATTGAATTATTTACAGACCCACAGTAGTCCAATAATCTTCCAATGAAAATTGCTAATGAACGTATAGTTACTCATCGTGCATCGATAACCTGTTGTTCTTTACTTTTGGTAAATGGACGCTCAAATAAAATAAGTAATAATTATTCTTCGTGTCAAAAACATAGGACAACATTTGTCAAATATTTGGTGGTTAGGATTAAAGGTACATCTAGGACCTTTTGTTCAAGATTTCAGCAGAGAACACTATAAATAGAGATCAAAGATTAGCCGCTTCGATTCGAAAAGCTGGTGGGTCACATATAGTTCCTTTCGACAAGGAGTCGTTAAACTCCAGGTCCTGAGGCACGATGCCGAGAATCAGTCCGATATCCAGGGCTGGTTTCGGTCCGAGGAACCCCGAGGGCTCGCATCGTGGCTGCATCAGAAAATTTCATGGGGCACCGTGATGCCCGATAGCCGAGAGATTACGTAATAGAGATCGCCCGGGTCGAGATTGAACCTCGACAGGATTTTCGTTTCACGGTCCTCGATGAAAGGACCGACAGTGTCTTCTGAAAAGGGCCACGGATAAATAAGAAGAGTTTAAGATAAAGACACCTTTGATCCTCGAGCTTCTTTGCTTGAAAGTTGACAAGTTATTCGAATTTTAATAAATATCTTAGAAGTTAAGGATTAAAATGAAATTTTATGAGAAATTATTTCATCCCTTGGTGTGTTAAATTTTTTTAATTTTGTATTGTTGTCTACTGAAGTGTAAGATTTTTATTTCAAGAATTTATGTATTTAATTTTAAGAGTAAAAACGGAGGGAATTAAAGTTTCTGGGAATTCTTCTTTTGTTTTTTTTTTTTTTTTTTTGGAGCTCGTTCGAGAAGAATGGCAGAAATTTCGCACGCGAAAAAACGAGGGGTAAACAGACAATCGTATTACCAAGTAAAATGATTTCGAAATGGAATAAACGTTTCCATTGAGTCGCGGGAATGCCGTACAAATAACAGGGATGTTTGCATAGGATGGGGGACACTGGCGAAACTCATCTTTTCGGATGGGATACAGCCGAAGACAAACTAGAAAAAAGAAAGAAATAAATGGGGGCAAAACAAGGACCCGATCGAAACAAAACAAGAATGGAAACATTCGTAGAAAAGATAGTTTCATCGAAAAAAAAGTGTATCTAAATTTCTAAACAAAAATTCCTCGAAACAAAAATTCTCCAAAAGCTATTCTAACTTGTGACGGAATTGAAAAATGGAAATACGCTCTATATACATATTTTCTAACAAAAATAGCTAGTTTGCCTTTATCGGGAGAACCCTTTACCATCGACGTTGGGAGGTTGAAACTTTTTAACAGGAGGATCTTTTTGCATCGAAACTGAAAAATTGCAAAATTATTTATTACAGCTTTCACAAAAGGTCCGGGATATTCTACAAATATTCCATCCCTTCAAAAATGCATCGTTTTTTAAAATAAAGGATGAAACTTTATCGAAAGTAGAAAATCCAACCTTTAGAAATAAAAAAGGAAAAGAACTGTAACAAATTAGAAACGAATTACAAATACACCTCGTATATTTGTTTGAACGAAAAGGAATAGAATATTGGTATAAAAATCGAAAAAGTTGCAAAACCGTTTACGATAGTATGCAACAGGGTGAATAATTTCCGTGGAAATGGTACGTTTGCGGTTCACCGTGAACGGTACCCGGTAATATGGTAGAAACACGACGATACGGAGGAGAGAGCGGCGGGGGGGGGGAGGGGGGGGGGGGCACGCAAAACGAAGAGGATCGTGGGCATGGAAATCCTGAAGAAGCTCCCGACCGAGGCCGTCGTAAAGTACATATCCTTGCAGTTAGAAGCGAGCGCATCGGGGGGATCTTTCGTGCAAGGAGGAGAAGAAGGGAGTAGGAGGATGTAGGTACATCCTACGCGGAGGTGGATTCAGATAAGAAGAGAAGGGACACGGGTTGCGCTGCATGGGGGAGGGAGGAGGCTGGTGGACGACCAACCACCAGGAGGAGGAAAAACGAAAAACAAAGAAGGGCATGGGTACCGTAACAAGAGGCGGAGGAGGAAATGAAGAGAGAAAGAAGGGAACAGCGTTTAAAACGCTGAGGAGGAAGAACGCCGATAACTGGTGGTATGATAAGAAAAAGAAAAGAGGACCAGAGGTGAACAAAAACCTCCGCCTCGAGAGAAGCAAGTGTACCGTCAGACATTGGGGAAGAGAAGACACCTTGTGAGAGGAGATACCAATATGATACCCTTGAATTTTAATGAAATTTTTACATGGCGATTGGATTCCGATATTATGAATCCTTCTGTTGCATCATTTTTAACATAGGTGGACAATTTTTAGATTTTCAACTTGGAGTCATTGATGGCCAAGATTTGATTGGTACCAAAAAATACGAGCAGATAATATTCAAATTAAGATTCTCAATTTCTCAGCTTATCCGTGCTCGATTCCCGGTATTTCTAATTATTCGAGTAAATTAGATCCCGATTCGATCCACCATTGACCGGCCCGCCATTCAGCGTCGGTTTAAAGGTTGAATGAAGGGGGAGGAGGGGGGTAACGGGGCCGGGTAAATCGTCGGTGTCGGTTAATAGCAGACGCGTCGGAAAGAAAGAGAAAAAGGGTGAAAGAAGTTGGCGGGAACAAGAAAGGATGAAACGGAAAAGACCAGGACACGTACTGCGGGGCAAGAGTGTAAGCAAGTGAACAGTGCCGAGGATACCGGCAAGAGTGTGTATCCGAGTAATACGGACCAGAGGTCGACGACGAATAAGAAGAAGAAGAAGATGATGAAGAAAGAAGGGAGCCAAGGTAAAAGGGAGAGAGAGAGGCGGCGAAGGGGACGGGGTCCGGGTTGGGTAAGGTGAGGGCTCCTACGGGTGAGTACCACTCACTTCATTGACTCGTGCGTACGCCCGCACGTCTGTCAGTTCATCCTCACTCGTCTTACGATCGTTTCGAATCGAAAGCAACGTTTATTCGGTTCGCCAGAATCGTTGTACGACCTTACGCGAGCCGAGGTCAGCCGGTCGTCGATAAATAAAAAAATAAAAGAAAAACAGTTCCCTCACCGTCTGATTTCGTTGCCCGGACTCGACAGGATCGCCAGGACCTTCCGGCGAGTGGAGGACCAGGATGAGCAGCCTGGGATGGATCCTGGTGGTCCTGACGCTGGTGCTCCTCGAAACGTCCTGGACTACGGCCAAGCCTCAACAGATCAAACCAGGTTAGTCATTTTGTTTACTTCGATTTCTTATTATTAATATAAATAACAAGTTTATTTTCTTGTTTTATGGTCTGAAGTTATGTTACTTTGGATTATTTTGTAAAAAGGGGGAAGATTAAGATTTTTTTATATTTCTTTATGGAAATTTTATTATGAATATTTGGTAGGTTAGTTCATTCGTCTTTCGAAGGTTAATATAATAATAATTTAAACTGCTTTAAATTCAATTTTTAGATCTTTATCATTTATTAATTATGAATCTTCATCTTAATTTCAAATAATCCAACATATTTTTTGTCCCGTTTGAGCTCAAGCGGCGGTTCTGATTGCCCGTTATCGTTCAAGGAAAGTTAACGATCTTATCTAATCAATAGACATCGGAAAGCAGATGAGCACATCTCTGTGTGTGGATAATTCCCACACACATAGTCGTGGGAGCAATCCGTAAGGCGTCATTGTCCAAGATCGATCGATGGATCACGGGTGTGCGTTGCGCAATTCCTACGGGTCAGGATCAGGGTTAACGTACCAACGATGACGTGTAACGTGTAACCGGAATTCGTCGGTGGAATCGATCGATCAGAGAGTGGCCGATGATCGATCACCCACGATCCTGCTCGTTTTCGATTTTGATCCGTCCACGTCGCCCGCCACGCACCCGGTTAATCCATGTAAATTTATTTAAACCAATTCCATGAGTATCGCGACCGGCTCGATTCACGTGCCCGATGCAAATTACCTCTCTCTTTCTTTCCTTCTCTCCTCTTTTTTTTTTTTCGTTCAAATACTTTTTTACTCCTAGAAATTATTCCTTGTCCTCGTTATAGATTTTTCTTTGTTGATTTTTTATAAATAGAGCGGGGAATCGAAGGACGATTGTTATTCTTTATTTAAGTTAATAGCAATAAAGCCTTTTCAAATTTTAATTTATCTTCTATTATCTTAATTATTCAATCAAGACACCTTTATCGATCCGAAAGAAGCTCCAAAGGCTCGCGAATAAATTCTTCTTTCTTATCTTTTTCGTGGAGGAATAAGTTCGAGGTCTGAAAACTTCCGGTTTGAAAATTTCGATCCTCCGATTCGAGCGTTTCTTGGCCAATGTCCTTTCCCTTGATCGTCCGAACTGTTCAACTAAAGGATACCGTGTGCAGTTAAGAGGTAACGGAGAGGATGTCCAAGAATAGTTGGCGCTAGGATAAGACCACCAGCCAGCCGGAGTTTACGTACCTTAGTAGACCGCGAGCTTTCGACGTTACGGCCGTTGTAAATGTCTAAGAACTTTAGCTGTTCCGCTTCGAGTCGCGTTTATCCCTCTCCGGATGGAAAATTATCGTCTTGTCCCCTCTGGATCCGGCCACCTCGTCCTTTACCCCCTCAAACTTCCACAACTGTGGGAATAATTCGGACCAGTAAGTCTGTCTCTAATGCGTTTCGTCTTTTAATGGTCGAACCCGGGCCAGTCCTTGTCCAGACATTCCCCATTTGAAGTTTTCAATAGATTAATAATTATTGCACTGCTAATTAAATTTGCGATCTTTGCACTTCTATTCCTTGTAGAATAATTTTCGATTAAAATAATTGCCAATTTCAATTTGGGGAATAGATTGATTACTGAATTTTTTATTTTTTTTACAGAAGATAATTAAGATTCAATGAAATATATTTAATAGATTACTAAAAATTTGTGAAATGATAATAAAGAAGGATTTAAAATAGTATTTAAACGATAATTGTTTGATACAATCGCGAATAATTCTTCTTATCAAGATGTTCGAGTTTTAAGATCTTTCAGCTACCTTGTAGCAGTTCCTTGAACCCTAAGAAATGCAACGTCAGACGGTTCGACGTGTACCATTGTGTTGCACAATCTATGCGTGCCATCTGTTCCTATGGATATTGTATGGAAAGTACAAAAACCCTTGATCGTGTAAGAACCTGTGTTTCACCTCGTTTCCAAGTGAAAACTTCCGGTACGACGTGCCTCCATTAACCCTTCAATTCAACTTAACCCTTGTCAATAATAACAGGCCGTGTTTTTTTCTACAAAAACCATAAGAATTAATTTCAGGGGAGAAATTCCATCAATTTTAATTTTGATTTTAATTAACATTTTATTACACGTTATCCTGCCACGTCGCCCATATATGGGTGACACTTGAATTATTAGGTTGAAAATGTTCCCATTAAATATCAGAAATTATAAATAATGGAAATAATAAAATATTGTGGAAATAGAATATAAAATTCGTCAAAGGGAATTTTTAGTAGCTGCAATGTATCAATGAGTCAAAGATGGAATCCGTTACACCCATAACACCCATAACATTTAGTGAAAGATAACACGACGTGCTATACTGTGCACAAAGGTTTCTGTATCAGAAGGGTGCACCTGTGCCAAACGATAGGGGTCGATTTCAAGGGAGAAATCCTCGATTAAACCAGAAACTTCCTATTAATTAAATCGAAACCATGAAAGATAATGTCCAGGACATTTCTGACCGACGCTTAAAGAATAATACCAATAATATTGTACGTTCATTTCAAGGAAGAAATTCTTGATCAAAACGAAACGTTTCTTTCCCGAGGTGTTCAACAAATCACTCGGACACGTTGTTCGTACACTTTTTGCCAGCAAAAATTGTGACAACCGAAACTCGTTGTTTCATCCTTTCTGATTCTCTTCTTTTTACGTCTTACATCATCCAGCATCCATTATCTGTTCGTATCGGTCCTCCTCAGTCGTCCACGGCGAAATTCTTGATTCCCTGGCCGCCCTGGGGATAGGCTAAGTGATTCTTACCTCTCCCTACCAACGATTCGATTGCCTCGTGACGAATGAATCTTACATGCTACGTCCCGGGTCCAGGCCAGTTCTATACATCATTCCAGCTGGAAAACTGTACCCGATCTCCTTGCTGCCCTTCCAGACGAGTCGGTGCCAACTGGATATTCTTCAGGTACCGACCAACGATATGGAACTATTCCAGCTTATCGAAGGATGGTGCATGGAGCTCAACATCTGGTCTTGAGATGTAGGCAAATTAGTATTACGTTATGTATAGAACTGGAGTGAAGAACTGGAGGATTTGAAGATCTGATTGGCAGTCGAGTCGTATATTAAATAGTTGGAAAGTATTCAATTCGAATATTATGGAACCCTAGAGCACTCGATTCGAATACCAGGTAATTTGAAAGAACTGTAATCGAATACTGTAGAACTCGAAAGCACTTTAATTGAACGCACTCTAATCGAATACTAAGGATCTCGAAAGCACTCTATTCGAATGTTTTAATACACCAGTGTACTCTCATTTCACTATTCGCGAATACATGAACGCACTCTGCTTAAATATTGATTATTCCCCGATTCCTGTTGGCTCTGATGTTTGATTTTTGCAGTTCATTTAATCTGAAGTATCGGCCGGGTTTCAGGTCAAGTTAAAGTTTCCCAGGTGTCAGCAGATGTTTCGAAGATTTGACTTCCAATTAGCTTATCTGCTAACCGTTTCTCGATGAAACTGTTTAAAAGGCGCCAGCTTGAAAGCGTTTTCACGCTTGCAGGATCTACAAACTTGAAAAGTTTGTCGCTTACAGGAAACTTCTTCTGAACGCTATCTCTACTAAATTCTGAAACTCGTGTGCCACCGTGAAAAGATTATCCGACGTTCAGAAATCAATTTTTATAAAGAACCCGCCCTCTTATCGCTCGAATATTACATATTATTTGACTTAATCCACCGTAAATAGTATAAAATTATTAAAAAAAAAATTGTGTACTCATTATTCGATATCCCATCAAAGTCGTGCGATTAATTAATTAATCATCCATTCATTGACTGAACTTCTTCCATCAAACTGTAAGTTTTCATGATTCATCGGCGAAGAGCCGCGCGTTTAATTAATCATCACCGGGTCGCGCAAAATCATCCGTAAAACCGAAAATTTCTTACACGGTGGCGGAACGCGGAGGTCAGCAATCGACGTCGAAAACGAGCATCCCAGGTTTAATTAACGCGTTCGCGAGAGACTCCTCGTTACGTTTCTTCGTCCTGATAGAGCTACTTCTGCTCGTAATGCGCCCGCGTTGCTCGCGTCGACGCTTCTTGCACTCCAAAGTCCCGGCAATCGCATAATGGCAACGCGTTCGACCAAACTTTGCGAACCGTTTCAATCCTCTCGACCCCGTTTGTTTTTCCCGTTTTTTTTCCCTTCTCTTTTTTTTTTTTCACTGCTCTCCAATCGGTATCGCGATGTTCGACCTCGACGAAAACCACCCCCCGTTCGTTTCGACCATTTTTTCAAAAGCATCGGTAATTCGGGACGAGTGAATTTCCCGGCAAACTGATCTCCATTTTAACATCAGAATTACAGGAGTATCAATGTTATCGATAATTCTTCGATTTTATTTACTAAACACACTGGACTAGGGTACTTTAAAATGTGAAATTGAAGAATTTGTTATATCAGAAAGAAATAAAATAGGGCTTTCGCTGAAGAACGTATTCAGACTGAATCCAAAGGGTTGATACGGGGCCAAAAGTTGTACGACGGGAATGTTGTCTTCGCGGTATAAAAAGATGGGAGCGAGATGAAATGATTCGAGGAGCATGGCGGTAGGTCGTACCCTGATGCGCCCGGGACACCCGGTATGTTGGCTACCTACGTCCAGGCTAATTACCCGTACCGAGAACACATAATAATGCCAGCCTAGCGGAGGGCCGGCCTGGAAAAACTAGTACAAAGTATCCGTCGTGTTTCTGTGTCCACCGCGGAGCTGAATGAGCTCGGTTCTTGTCCTCGTCTGACTAAATGCCAGCCCATCTAGGCTCGGCGATAGGCGTCCGTCCGCTCGCATTGTTTACCGAGCGAACACTGTTGCGAGATCTTCACCAAGAATCTTGGCGGTTCTTCTTGCCGCCGGATGAAAAATCTGACCGTCTCGCTGCTCGCTCGGGAAACGCAAAGTTTCGAGGTTCGATTAAAAGGAGAACTTGTTTATTAACTATTATTATCCAGCGCGGAGACTCAGGAAGAACGATGGATTCTAGAGACTTCTGAAAGAAGGAGCCCATCTATGCATGGATCGCACAGGTCTCAGTTCTTCGACACTTTTTGACAAACGTACAGGGTATCGTGAATAACTGCAACGGTGCAAGGATTTTTTTCTGTTCAAATAAATTCGTTTTCGAGATAAGACAAGGACAGTTCGGGAAGTGGGACGGTTTTAAATCTCATCGAAACGAGAAAACCGTACGCATTCCGGCCATTAACTGGTTATACGATTCACTAAATTCGTAATACGTCTCGTATATTAATTATTATATTAATTATCGTGATGCCACCGAGCGTCACGATGCCAGCTAATTAATAATTAAACGTATTCCGACCGGGCAATCAAGCTGCCTCTGCTAGAATTAATTTTCAGCAACGGAGCACGCCTAACGTGACGGGATACCGTGGCTTCGATCCCCTCCCACCCCCTCCCCCCCCACCCTCTCAGTTTAATCGCGTACAATTAACATGATCAAAGCTTTATATGAATCATTAAACTAACCTCGTCCGGTATTTTCGCCGCATCAAATCGGGTATCGTGGCGAATCAATCGATTTTCATCGTTCGCCGATATTTTATTGGCAGATTTAAATATATCTTGTTAAATGCGAAATTCTCGAGAGGAGATCGTTGCTTTATGAAGGTTTTTCTTTTGGATAAACTTATCAAGACCTTGCCGTGTTTGTGCCGTGTAAGGGTTGTTAATTTCAATTAATACGAAAAGTAGAAATTGGCCGAAACGACCCGTACTTCCTTTGAATTAGAATATCCGAGGGAAAATCGATTGAAAAGAAATCGGAACGAGCGGTATGGAGATTCGAGGCGCGTGTTTTAAACGCGAAATCGCTCGGACCTGCTCGGACTGTCGATGCGACCGAAGCGGACCGTTTTTCTGGTCCGTTCGTGTTTCCCGTTTTCTACGTGAATCCACCGGCTCGATGTACGCGTAGAACTGAACGAGCCGGTCCAATTAGACCCACGGTGCATACGTATGCTAAAAGGCGACCGGCTTGTTTACATTCGATCGGAGAATGCTCGGCGAAAACGCAGCCAGGGTATTTATAATCCGCTCGTCTAGCGATTAACATTCCGTCGGACGAGCGAACGTATCAGTCGGCGAGTCAATTAACCCTTTCCCGCATAGTGGGTCGTACACGTCATGGTCCAAATTTTCATTTACGTTTTGAGTGCTATTTTAGAACCTAGGCTGGATTTAATCAGCCGTTGCTCGCTTTAATTGGCAGCCATTCATTTTGTAATAAAAATATTAACTAAATTTTTATACAGTCATTCTTCTTAGGTTTTAAGCTTTAAATTGATATGCCACAAGCCCTAGATTATGATACTTTTCCTAACTACACCCTTGATGACGACAGGCTTAATCGTAAATCAGCAATTAACACATTAGACCGCCCCAACTTTCACCAATTCAAAGTCCATCAATATTACAAAAAATAACTGCTGTGCGAAATAAAAGAAACAACAACTCTAATAAAAAATAACTCCTGTTCCACCTCGTTCTGATTCCCAGCTGTATACACTGAACTAAAAAAAATATTTGATTTTCATCGTGTAACGCGATGGAAAAACCGTGTTGGTACAAGAAATTTCCAATAAAGCAATAGATAAATATGTGACTCGCGGAACACGGTACATTTAACCGACGCTGTTTCCGTAAAAATAGCAGAATAATGAAAAGGGATTCTTCCTTGACCCGTCCGTCCAAGGATCAAAGAAACAAAGGGACAAGGAGAATCGATCGACGTTTGACGCACGAAACATCAAACGAGGAAATATTCTTATTCGTCCTCGAGTGACATGAAGGGAAACGCTTCTTCCTCTTCTATTTTTTCGCCTCTTTTGCATCCCGAAACGGTCCTTTGAGGTTGACTGATTTAAAAATCGGGCCAACGCGATTGTTAAGTCGAGAGTTTGTCGAGAGAAGAGTTTCTTCGTGGCTTTAAGGAGTTCGTTAAGAGTCAGCAGCATTTACCAGAGGATTTGTTTCGTGTTTAATTGCGACCGACTCTTTGGCCGGTCGAGGGGCCGCGGGCAGGGGGGGGGGGGGGTTGATTTAATTCGGCAGGTTCTTTGAAAATTAGTTGGTCGCGAAACGGGACGGCTTCCTTTCGAAACGGTTCGCGGGCTTCTCAAAAAAAGAGCTCGTGTTAACATAATTTTATCAACAAAAGAAGAAACTTATCAAAACGCTACATCAGTCTTTTAAAATGAAAATTAAAGGGGATACGTACTTACAAACATAGACATTTTTATATTTTTTAATCTTCAAAAAATGAATGTATCCCTCTTAATTCTAGCAGGAAACAGACGACACCAACAGTTTCCTCGAAAATTAATTATAGATCGTTGAAAAAAAATAAATAAAATGAAAGAAGGAGGTAACATTACGTAAGATAACGTGTCCGAGGATCGATCGATCGACGATGTGCCCGTTCGTGAGTGGAATTCTTGCTTGTTCGGCGGCTACGTTGGTTACACACACTTGGTGAATAGTCACGGGAGATGTCCACCTTATGGCGGTCGTATAATTTCAAAGACCTTTAAGGCTGACCTGAGTCAACAAGAACGAGCGGCCAAAGGAACGTGGGAAGCGGTGTGGGCGCACGAGGGAACGCGGAACACTTCAAATATTTCGCGATCTCCTTTTTATTTTTCGCACGAAATTTCCATCGGGATCGATGCGTTTTTTCGAAGCGATTTTCGACGATAATCGACGCCGAAACGCCCGACACGTGGATCGTAGCGAAAAATGGCCAATCAATTCGTGAATCTCGGTCATTACCGCTGTTATTAACATACAGATGGATCTATAGATCGTTCGACTAATTAGTATTCTCACCTAATCATCGTTCCGTTAAGTGCCTCCCTTTCGTCAGCCTTTTTATTCGATAACTTTTATCCACAAATACGTGTTCGGTTGTTTTTTTTTTTTTGTACGATGGAATAAATTGAATTACCATTTTTCTTTATTATTGTAATCATTAAAAAACACGTTCTTTCGAGGTTTAAACAAAATTCAAGCGTCGCAGGCGAGAAGTATTTTCCTTTTTTTTATTTAAAACACACAGTCTGTCTAATTTAATATTAAAAATCTAGTATCGAATAAAAAGTGAAAGTCTAGCGAAACGAAGTACGACTTTCGGCAGAATTTGAAGAGGAAGAAGAAGCTGAGAAACTTCCAAAAGGGAGACTCTAATTTCCTGCAGGTAGCCGGGGAAATATTTTTCTTATAATTAACCTTCGGCTAATGAACGCAAGGGGCCCGTTTTTGCCGGCGTCAGAGCGCGCGAGCACCCTCTTCCCCTCCTCCCTGTTTAACGAAATGAAAATCGTCAAGAGGACGAGAAATTAATTCGATATCAGTTGGGGGGGGAGTGAAAACAGGTCAGGATGGTCGTAACAGAGAACGACAAGCTGTTGGAGGGTCGTTTCCCTCCGCTTTATTTAACCGTCCCTGAAAGTTGCACCCTGAAACGGACGAATTTAACCCCTTTGCAGAATGATTTTTTTATACAAATGCAGGGGTCAGAGATAAATCATCGTTACTGTAAGAAATAATTGAAATACCACCCTTGACTCTGAAATTTAAAATATTATAAAATTACTTTTTATATAAAAATAAAATTGCAACGTCCTGTGATGGTAAAATAGGAAAGAGGATTTTATTTGATAAAATGGACGTAAATTTTTTAAATTAATACTTTCACTAACATTGATAAGAGTGTTTATATTGTATTGATGAAAATTTGGTTCATACTTCCATCAGGGAAATATTCGACGCGTCCGTGGCTAACCGAGGACCCCAAGAAAATTTCCCATCGAATTTCCAATAATTCAAAGCTTCACGGTTCTCGTCCCCCCTCCTCCCCGGTTCGATTCCCTTCGGATATATATATGTATATACATATACATCCCGTTTCAATCTCGATACACGGCTTCGAATATTTCCCGGCTCGTTTCTCGTCAGATCCCGACCCGTTCGACAGGCAAATCGGCCAAAAATCTGCGAAACCGAGAGAGAAACGAGAAACGGCCATGTGGTTTAGTCGAAGGCCATCCGGACGAGAAGAAAGCCCGTTACACCGGCCACGATTTTCACCTCTTTCCGTCCCTCTTCGTCTTTCGCTATTTCATTCTTCGCCTTTTTTTTTTTTATTTTTAATGAAACAACACGTCGTTTCGGGCGACGCCGCGACTAGAACGTGTCGTAAAATCAGGGACAAAAATGTATCGTGTTAGGCAGACAAGAGGACACGACGTTGACACGTACCCGGTGCAAAGATGAAAATATGGCACGAAACGTTATTGACACGGGTCACAGGGAGGCTACGAGCTGGATCAGTGGTTCCCAAAGAGCCTCTTCGAGGCTTGTTGGAACAGCCCTCGGGGGCTCCTGGACAAAAATTTCATCAAATAAAAGCTGGGTCGAACCTTGGACCATTTTAAACTTCAGGTTTCTGAATTTCATTTAAAATTAATAACAATCGTGTGGTTTAAAGATTTGTTAACTTCGGTAGAAATATTATTAAGAATAGACAATTGAAATACCAGAAGTAAGAGCTAAATTTTTATCCAATTAAAAAATTGTGTGTCAGTTATTTTTAACCCCCTTAAAAAAGGGGAAAAGAATACCATAATTTCTACTATTTTCTCTCATAATTCTAAATATTTTGAATATTGATTATAATCTTCTCCAAATTCATTTATTTTTAAAAAAGTAATCATCTTCTTGTATAGAAATTGTTATTTTTCAAAAAGTTTGAGAGCCACTGAGCTGGATGACACCATCCAACGTCCATTGATACCGTAGCACTTTGTTTCTGATGTAAAAAAAAAAGAATTTTTCTTTTTTTTATGGAACGTGTTCTACGCTACCTTTAACCCTTTCGTTACTATGGACAACTATAATTAACGAAACGATCGGTATCACGGATTTAATTCAGATAATTAATACAGTGTTTGTGGTGGAGAAAAGGCTATAAATAATCTATGCTTCAAATTGTTCATTTTGATGATCTATGCGTTAGATATGGTTATTTTTATCATGATAGATCCATATACAATTGCAATATTTTTAAAGTATTTATTCACCTGTTATAGATATATCATTTTATTCAATGATAAATCTTCGAAGTTCTCATGGTACCTCCGTTATTTCTCATATTATTCGATGATTTTACTGTATTTTATCTTTCATATTATTTATTATGATATTATGTATCATTGTGTTTTATGATTGTAAACATTGTTCATTTATTCAGTGATTTATCAAAATTCAATCATTTCTGTTTACTTTAATTGCTTCTCATGAAAAGTCGTGATTAATTAAAATTATAGATCGTTCAATTATTTATCAGAGTTTCATTACTTTTCTGCTCTTGAATTGAATTAATTAAATAGATATATTAAAATGTCAAGAAAATTTTACTCAAAATTCCAGTTCACCTTCTTTCATAATTAAAAATCGTATAATAATCGAAGGAAAGAAGGGGGCAAAGGAGGAGTGTCGTGGATAAAATTTCGCGAGTGTTCCCACAAAGTCCGGCGTTAGTTTTGCGTCGATTCCCGGAAACCGATTATTTGATCGATTAATTTACGTGGATGTTCGTTGGTCGAGGACCCATTCAGCGCCGCGTTAACGTCCACGCTCACGAACGAACGTCCCGAACGGATCGTCCAGGTGTGCAGGTGAAGCCGATGCCGCGGGGTCACTCATTTATCATTGCATAAGATTCAGAACCTGTTCCGGTCCATTCATCGCCGGCTCTCTCGTATATACCTTCGAAAGTGACTCGTGGGACGGGCTGCGAAAGGTGTAGCCTCTTACGTGCCGTGTACATTGGCGTAGAATACATTTTTCAGCTCTTATTTTTTATATCGCTCGACGCTTTAGTATCAAGACGAAACGAATAAGCATCAGCATCGATTAATAGGCTGCAGATTATTTCGTCCCTCCTTGATTCGGAAATTGCAATTTTCAAAGAAATAAACGTTAAAAGTATCGAGTTGCAGCACCTTGCGTCGACGACTCTACGAACGATGGGTGTCTATGGGTGTCTATGGGTGTCTCGTGTCGGTGGTAACGAAGGACAGGGTGAAATATTTCCAAGTTCCTTAAGTAAATATCGGAAATCTCAAGTTCCAGCGCCTGGAGGCTCGGGCACCGTGCGTCGCCGACTCCGCGGACTCGGAACTTACACAGAAGTATAGTAATAGAAACAAATTGACAGAATGAAATGTTTCGAAGCGAAACAAGAATCTTGAATAGAGGATCCAAGTATTCTGTGACTATGAAATATGGATTTCAAGTTTGCGGGAGGAAAATTCATGGAAAATATCACGTGATACGTGGTCGTGCATTAGTTTATGGGAAACCTATGGTAATCACGGTGGTTACTGCTTGAGCAGCAATTATAGCCGGTTTGGCAACCACGAAACCAACGCTTTTAGATGGGCAACGATCCGTGGCCAACGATCGGTTCGAATTAACGCTTGTGTTAACCAAAGATTATCTAAATCTGCTGGAAAATCGACTGTTCGGTTTATTTTATAGCAGCACTTGTGTAGAATATGTTGTAATTCGAAAATATTTGATTATTTATTTGTAGATAGAAATGCCATTTTGTAAATTCGAATTTTGATTTTTGTTAATAATTCATTGTTTAAATAGAAAACCACTAATATAGTAATTAATCGTCTCTAAATTCTAAGATTCTCAGTAGATCGTTAATTCTCAGGTGAATTAATTAAACGTTCTTATTTATAATTAACAGGGCTGTATTATTGGTTGATTTTTCATTTATGAAGAACACAAACCGCAAAACAATGGGCCATGAACGGATTGCGGGGACCGTGTAATAAAATTTGCAGGACACCGTTAAAAAATACAGAGCGACAAACCGCACTCTCACTTCCGTATTAATTCGATATCATAGTAACGAGCAATTCGTAGCTAATTCAAATTTCATCGCCGCTAATTGAGCTCGCGAAGGATCAATTGGCGATCGGGGCTTTCGTTATTCTCGCTTTGCATCGGCAAACAGATTGCTTGATGATACGGTTAAGGAATTAACAAACTGAGAAATCGAATTTTCTCTTAATTAGGATATAATTAAGCCTTGTGCGGTCAAGGTGGGGCTCTGATAAGAATTTAAAGAAGGGTGTAGAAAGGCTATAACGAGTTGATACACGATTTTTCTACGTAGAATTTCTATCATATTTTCTTCCCTCGGCGAAAGATAAAAGGAAATAATAGCGAGGATATAGAGAATGATAAAAATTTCTTTCACAATGGAGAATCGTAAGGCGAAACGCGATCGTACGGTGGATTTAATTCGTGAAATCGACGATATTGTCTCTTGCGCACCTGGATAGTTTCGATTCGACGAGCTCCTCCCTATTCCCTTGGGCGAAATAAAAAATGAAATATCGTTTCGAATCTTTATCTCTTGGCCTGTAACAAAGGCGCATCTTTAACGATCACCGTAATGATTCAGTTCTGGGATAAAAACGTTTCAAAATTCTTTTATCACCACTCCATTTTCCCTCTTATTAAAATTATTACTGAACTGAGAGATTTTGTGACCTAAAATTCGATTGCTATTAATATTACCAAATAATATAATAATTATAGCTAACAATAAATAATTACAAAACGTAATTTTTTCAAATCCAGTCGCCATGTAATAAAATAAAATGGAAAATTGTTCGTTAAATCTAATCCTTCTCTTCTTTCCCCTCTTTTTCGTTTATCAAAGTATTTTCTGGTTATCAATCGAGTTACATCGAAAGATTCGTTCGTACATCGAATCCTCCATCGTGGGATTCGTTTTCAAAACTTTGTTTCGACGAGGTAGGATGGAGGGGGAGGCAAAATCAATTATCCGATTTTCTCCGTTTTCGCCGTTTCATCGGAATTAATAATTCCCAAGGAGGAACGAGCTCTTTTAATAGGTTTCACCGGCTAGAATACATAAATCCTCGTATCCATCGGTGATATCCACGCCTGCAGCGTGCTCTACCTTTTAATCGGAAATACCATCGATTCCAAGGACATCACGGCGAACGATTATCGAACTTCCCGGCGTTTTCTCGAAACCGATAACACCTTCGATTTCCTTAATTCTTCTCCCGACACCGTTCGCCAAAGTATTGCCCGGGAAGTAGAAAAAATAGATTCGATTATTCCATTCCTTCGTTCCACTTTTCATTTTTCTCTTCTCCCGCGCTGAAAGTTCATAAGCAATTTGGACAGCTTGATTAAACCCGGGTGACGTTCCTTCGGATCAAAAATATTTTCTCGGGGTTCCTTCTTTCATTTTTCTTATTTCAATCTTTTTCATGAATTAAAATAATCATTTAATTCTTAAACCTTTGGAATGGAATTTAATTAATTTTGACATAGGGTGTGAGTTTGATATAGGTTAAATATAAAATTAAATTTAAAAAATCGTGTGCCTATCATTACTGCCATATTAAAAATTTAATAATTCATCATTTATTAATTTCATAATCAATCCAAGCAGAAAATTTGAAAGATTAAATTTGATAATGAATAATAATTAAGATGCTAGACTGTACACCGTGACAGCCGGTGTATTGAAGTCTCGGATCATAGGATGGGTCAGTGAGGAATCGACTTCGTTCGTCCGAGGGGTCAAGTTATAATGAAACAGGTTCGATCATGATTGTTGAAGTTAGGTTTCCCAGGAAATTTCAGCACACGGTGGCGTCGATGTTCACTGTAGGTAACTGAAACTCTCAAAGTTCATTACAACTCTCACGTTACAGCATTATCCCTCATGTCTCAGGAAACTTATCACATGATCCTAGCTTCAATTAACCTATGCAACATTAATTTATCATAAGAGCACCGGTACTCCGCGAGAATGGATACTCACCTGTAAAACTGTTCCCTGTTCCCGTTATACTGGGTGTTACAGACGGAACACCGTCTGCATTACATCCTTCGATCAAAAATATGAATACAATTACTTACAAGGATATTATTTGGTGGACAATCGTTTGGTAAATGTCTGTCAGTGTCTTTTTTTTATTAAATTTATAATAATGGGTCGGTTGCGACAATATTTAAGACAATTATAAAACAAACAATTGGAATTAATATTCGAGGGTTAAATTACCTAATTGTTAATAATTGTGTTATTATTATAAAAAGAAAGTTCCAAACATTTTTAATTGTCTCAACAATGAGAAATTACTGTAGATCATTAAAATCTTAGCGGAACTTTCAATTTTCCCGACAAGAAGATCTTTTGTCCTTCGGGTACATCCTGGCGTCCAGATTGCGTCTGGACGCGGTCCCGTTATCCTCAAAGCCGGTGTCTCGTATTTATCCGGCTTGATTAAGGACACGTCATCGTAGCCGCGATACAGGACGATTTGTCAGTGCCTGGTTCACGTTTCAACCCGATGCACTTTGCCAGAATCGGCTCCTGGCAAAGGAATCGGATTGGATTGAGCATCGATTCCTTTTTACCCAATTTGTTCGGGGACCTAACAACCTTTCGTCGAATTCAGGGTGGCGAGTTTCCACCCCTGTGATCTTTGTCCTCCATTTCTTCAAATTCGACAATTAAATTATAAAACTATCTGCCAACGTTTACATTTATTTTTTTAATTTATCATTTTTATCATGAATTTTCTATTTTTTTAGAGTTACGATTCTGAATAGTTAATGTTATTATAATTTTTGTTGTTCAAGATAGTTTGAAGAACTAAGATAAGCTTCGAGTGTAATCGTTTTAAAAGTTTCATCAATTTAATGCTCGTGGTACAGATGGATATTTCGATATAAATTTTAGGAAAGCGGGTAGAGGGAATATTATCGAGACGAATATTGGCAGTAACACGGAATTGACTGGTAATATCGAGCAATAGAAAATAGAGATACATCCGAGTACCGAATATACCCCCCGGTAGTTCTAATACGGACTGATTAAACTATTAAACGTCGATCACGTGGCCAGCTACCTGTCAATATTTGTCGAAAGAAGGCCATTTACCCTAATACCGTATCGGCGCCAATATTCGATGCAATCGTTGCCGTTATCGTTAATTTACAATCAACGTTTTCGCCACGCGAGAACCAGCCCGTCAACGCGTCATTGAATTAACCCACGATTAATATCTATACCGTGGAACGTAACTGTGCTTTCATTATAATTCGACGAAAAATAAAAGGAAGAAAAAATGAAAAATTGAATAAAAAAGGATGTTCGACGTTGTTGTTGCTGCCTTTGTCCGGGATATGAATTCTCAGCCGGTCGATTATGATACTAATTATACGGAATAATATTGCATTGTCTCGGGTTACGCAATGAAGCACCGCTAGACGCGGGCTTGGGCTTACGTTGCACCGTTAATTTATGGATCAATTTCGAATACAATATCGCCGTTTCCGGTGCACGCATTGTTCACGGTTACCATCGCCGGCGACAATTACGGAATGAGAATTTTCACCGCCGAACTTGATCTATCTCGTACTCCTCGATATTCCGCTTTTTTAACCCCCTGCTCTCAGGTACTTTTCGATTAAAAATTAATTAATACGCGATCGATTGATCTTCGTTACGAATGGTTCATCGAATGAGTTTTTGTACTTTGGTAAAACTTTAGAAATTACCATGGGTATTCCATAATTAATTAATTACGTTTTTAATGAATTAACATATGATATACTGTCACACCATTTTGATAATGAAATTGAGAATAAAAATACAATTTTTCAGTTGGGATAAAAATGATCCACTGCTTTAATTAGAATTTCTATGTTGCTAAATTTCCACTGTTTTAACGAATTCCTTATCAAACAGGTAAAGTAACTCAGAAAATTCTAAAATTCTTTGCGACACTTTTCTTTCGTTCAGAGTTCAGGAACTTTTGGATTGAAGTAATTAGATAAGATATTTCTTAATTTTACGCGAAATTAAGCAAAGTTCGCGAAGGATTTTATCAAAATAATATGCTTAACGTTATGAAACTAATTTAACGCGGGGTCGAACAGGTACCCAGTGGGCCTCATTTATTTCCAATCAGTTTCGAACGTGCATAATGTTATCGCGTCCACTTTCGCCCGATAAAACTAGTTGCGATAACGTTGTATTCGGTGCCCAGAAATTTGTTAACGAACGGCAAACCCCACCCCTCTTTGTACAGAGACCCGTCGGCTAAACCGATACTTCCGGTCCAGGTATCTTGATGAGTTCCAATATCCGTATATTCTAAAATATTATATATCTAAAAGTTATTAGTTTCCTTTCAATTTCAATTAATATTTTATTCATTTTTCTTCTTAGACAAATGAAATTTTACAATTTATCTAAATAACAATTTCTTACTATCAAATCATATTCAACACCTTTGTTATTGAAATTGTTTCATAATTTGTATTCAACCATGCAGGATTATTAAAAAAAAAAAACAGTTTTTGGAGGAAGAATTTTCAGTTCCGGGCACCGAGCGGAAGTTCACGATTCGATTGGTCGAATCGAACGACCCGGACAAAGTTTCCCGCAGGAAATTAAAGGGGACGACCGGTACGTTCCATTTCGACGGAAGTGGAGAAGAAAAAAACGACGCGCCGTCGCGATGGATCGAGCAGATTGACCAATTCCGTCGTTGAATCCGCGAGGATCCTCTCGCGCGGCTGCGACTCGCTGATAAATCGGATTCCAGTTGATAAATCAGCCAGGACGCGGCGATAAATTCGTGCCGGATTGCTGGACGTATCGCGAGGAAATATCGCGTGATCGCGTCCGATTAATAACACCCCGGATCGAGCTTCTTTGCTCTGGCCATGTTTTAATTAAAAAACCGTGGCCACCTTCGATCGGTGTCTGGATGAACACACCCTGTGTCAGTTCTTCTTTCGCCCTTTGATGTTTCAGCGAAAATTAATATTATCCTTATTCTTTTGTCACTGGTGAAATTTCATCGTCTACTTTTAAGTGCTAAACCGATAATTATCAATAATTCCTTATATCTTCTTAATTTCAAACGCTACCAAAGACAGGCCATTATCCTGAAACGATATTCGCGAGACAGCGGTACAGTAACTTTATCAAACGATCCCCCTTAAACTACAAATTAAAAGTAAATAAGTATCTATGCGTCCGTCTGAAGGAAATCATCTTCAAGGAAGTAATAAGAATTTGAACGAGTGCTTTCATATTTCCTGCATATTTTTCTTTCCTTATTCTTAGCTTGTCCGGGTTAGCAGAAGCAGCCTTCAAGGCATTCAAGAAGCATCCCCCTGGTTTAAACAACGTATTCCTTTTGTCGGGGAGGCTAAAGATTGCTATCCTGTAAAAATTCCTTTTTCCACCGGGGGGGGGTGGGGTTGAAAAAAAAGCGGGGACTTCCTTCTTCGAAAATTCCGCTTTCTTTTTTTCTTCTCTCTCTCTCTCTCCCTCGTTGTTGTAGAAACTTCCCCGTTTCTCTTTTTTTTTTTAACTCGGTAAGGAAAGCTACTTTCTTGCGCCGTTATAGACCCGGGGTCCCTTTGAGGAATACCATCAAAGAACAGGATATTGGTAAACTCGATGGCAAAGCTTTATTACGTTAAGCTTAAAGAGGCCACTCGTCGTTGCCAGAACCCGTGGACCATTTACGTAGCAAAGTAATTCGGTACAGACCCAGAAGACCCCTCGACGACCTTACGTATTCCTATTCTTTGTGCACCGCAAACGAGCCACGCTATCGTAAATTTATTTCAATTAACTTCGAATTACGTCTAACGATGCTTCCACTTTAATCGCTCGACATCTCCTCGACTGGAGGCTCCTTTCGCTATTTTTATCCAATTTTTCATTCCGATCTGTCCTTTGCATTTAATCTTTAGAAAAATCACCCCCAAAATAATTGAATAATTATCACTTGAATTTTCATTTAAACCCGGAAATCGTGCAGGAAATCCTCCTTATCGAGGGGGGATCGTCGCGACCGTCACCTTCACGAGACAAAGCGTGACCCTCGCGGCTGGCAGCCTTGGGTGCTACACGCTCGGGCGTGTTCGAGCGTGTGTGCGACGTTACGTCGTGCCGTTTTCTTCGGCAAGGTTGAGATCAGGCCAAGACGGGAGGGGGTCCGTTCGTGGAAGGAGAAAGGCTGAACGAAACGGCCCGCGGGGTACCTGGCGAAGGTGGGAAGGGAAAGGGGCACGGCGTGGGCAGATCGAGCTTCATTCATGGCTTCGTATGCACACGAGGTCGCTCGGCTGCACCGTTGCACTTTGCGGTGCGTGCATCCCGCGACACCAGTGACTCTCAAGGCCGAGCCGGGAGCCGGGCAAAAGCGTAACTTCTCAGGGTCGATTTGTCCACCTCCTTTCCCTCTCTAATTGGCCGAGTCGAGGCTTTTGTCGTTAGCCTTGCACGAATTTACCGGCCGCGACTTGTAATTCGATGGGCGGAGAATTGCCTATCCGGACCGACCGCAGGGTGCATTTCACCCTTTGTCCCTTCGCTGAACTTCAAGGGGTGGGCTCCAGGAAGTTATTTCTTCGGGGCAATTGGCGATGGAGGATTAAGTGGACAAGTATCGAATAATAGGAGAAATATTGATATTTTAGTGGGAACCTTGTTATTCAGGTAATTAGAAATATTTATTTGTCAAACTTAGATTACTAATTTTAGCAGTTAATCAACATTAAGAAATTATTTGATGGATAAATAACTGAGAATTTTCTGATGCATGACACTGTATAGTATAAGAATAAAAAGATGATCCTTTAGTAAAGAAAGAATGAAACTGGGCTGAGGTCAATTACATTTACCGAACTCGAAAGATGAAAGTATGTCGAAATCCATGGCTTGTTAGTGAACTCTTCGATAAGCTGCTTAACAAACTAAAACCTCAGATGGTTAAAGGGTCTCTAGAAATCGATAGTTAGGGAAGAGCTCGCAAGAATAGGATTTCTCAGGTTTTCACGGGGTCAGGGTTCTTACAGTTCAGAGTGCATCAACTTTGCCAGGGAATAAGCCGTATCCTTTCAAATTCTACCTTCGATACTCTTTTATTACCTTCTTCGATGATTTACCTCGAACTTTGTTAACGAATCACTTCGTATATTCTCATTAAAACTTAAACAAAATAGAAATTGGACTTTCCTAGGCGAGAATTGAACTCGGGTAAACGTATCAAGTAGAACTAGTCAACCGTAGTCAGACACGGCGGAACTGTTCTACTTAGAAAATATCACTTTGAAATAAATTAATTTTTTTCATTCAAACAGGATGAAACTCTTATCTTTAAATTTTTTCTTATTCTTCTTCGATAAATAAAATTGTGTACAACGTTGACGAAACATTTCTTCGTGTTTTGTAAAAGGAACACAACATTCACCATAAATCGAGCCCTGTTCATAAGAACCGTAGCTACGAATTCCATTACGAACGTTGTAAAAAATGATCTTTCCCTGTTCCATTCCGACAACATAAATTCTCATATTTCATATCATTTTACAGAACGGTGCGTTCGTTGACTTCGACCCCATAAACACGTCAGTTTAACCCGTTCCACCTTCAGACACGCGATAAACATTTATTTTCCTCTTTCACCCCTTAAATTCTATTAACCCCCTTGTTTTGCGAGGATCCATCGTCCTACGTGGTTGTTTGCTTTAAATTAGTTACAGGAAGGCTACAACGGCTCGGAAAATTAGTTCATCGTCGAACAACCCTGAATTGAAACACGTTTTCCCATTTTTTTCCCTCTCCTTGCTTTTTTTTTCTGTATTTCGATAAAAGCAAACAAGCGAAGCGTTTGTTTTCGAAAAATGTTCGAACGGTGTATCGAAGGTTATTCCAGCGTTGTAGCTCCATTTACAGCTTGTTCCACAGTGATACCTCGTAATCCTGTTTCGCTACAACGAAATCGGTTTCGAGAGCGGAAACGAGCCGATTTCTGGCGCGAAATTTCACCGATTTACTACAAACGAAATTATTTCGAATGTTCCCAGCACTCGACGGGAGAGCGGCGGTAATTTGACGTACAAGATTTTGTTAATCGTTTCAAGAACGACCCTTTGTATCAAAAATGTGCATAGTATTTGTAGTCAATATTATAAATTATAAATTATAAATTATAAACTTCGAAGAATTTCATTTTTATTTCAATTTGCTGGCTCGTGCTTCTATTTTTTGTTTTTCATTTTTAATTTTTTTTTGGGCGCGTTTCCTTCAACTATGATAAATTGACGATGTTACAAAGCGAGTATACAAGTTTTATGTTATTTGATTTGCTTCGTTTTTTGCGGTATTGCCGTGCAGGCTGGTGGAAAATTGTGTTTGAAAAATGTACGAGGTAAATTGGTCGAGACTCGGTTAACAAACGTGATAAATGGAATGGATTTTATCATCTTTTTTTTTTCTTTCTTTCTTTTTTTTTTTTAGTCATGCGATTGTACGGGTAATTAGAGTCGTTCAAATATTAACTCGCAAATAGGAAATCCGTGTTTGACGATCGTTCGATAATAATATCTTTGGTATTAAATCAAGGATCGGCTTGATTGAGCAAGAACGAATTCCATCTTCCTGCGATTCCTCGAAGACTTTAATATTAAAATTAATAACGACTTTATACCTAAATAAAATCATGAATTATTTACAGCACAATTAATCCCCCTAATAATAAAATATTATATTGTTAATTTCAGGTGACACGTAGGCGTTGAAATAAATTAATTAAAATTTATTGGATCATACTTTCTCAATATACTTTTAAATTAAATATCACACACAATTCCTGAGAACGTAATTAAATCTTCCTAAAATTATTAAAATTCATCTGATGGATAAATCACATTAATTTTTAATGATTAAATATTACCATCCCAAATTTCATATTTCAAAAAAGTATTATCTCTTAAATCAATTATGGTAATTTTGGCCTAACAATTAAATATTATTATCTCCAATTCCACTAGTTTATTAAATGATAAATACGCAAAGCAGAAAAAGTGCCAAGCACTCAGAAAATTTGTGCAATTTGGATATTTTAATTTAATAATCGATAACTGTTACAGTACAATATTCCCAGGCTGCAGCAATTAAATTGCGCCCCGCACCACCGCAAGGCTAATCAAATAAATTTCGATTGTTTCGATCAAAGGATACGTTCCTGTTGCAGGATGCAGGTACGAGGGTCGTAGGTATCAGGAGGGCACACCTGTGATCACGTCCGAGCCGTGCTTGCAGTGCAGATGCACGGAGGGCGCCCTCAGATGTCGTCTTCGGGTTTGTCCACGATTACCGAACCCGCCACCCTTCGGTTGCCGGGTCCGTTCGCCCGCGGAGAACGTTTGTTGCGCCGAGCTGGTTTGCGACGAGACACGTGAGTACGATTACGAGTAAAAAAAAGAAAAGGAAAAAAGTGTCCCTCCGTCTCTGTTGCTCGGAAAAATTATTTTAAATCACGTACTTTCAACGGACACAGCCAGGATGGTCGCGCTCGTTAAAAATTTCATTTTTCACGGTATAAGGGCGCTTTAAGCGGCGTAATCAAGGCGTTCAGAATATCTGTGTTTTAGTTTTTTACAGGGATTTATAAATAATTTTTAACTGTTGCAATTTTATGACGCATCTAAGGGTGACTTTTAGGCAGATAACAAGGTTTATTATTATATAAATAAGCTTTTTAAATAGCAGAAGAGTATTTAAGCGGTGGTATTTAAAATATTTCTGAGATCTGAAATTTTTAGTTCAATTTTTCAGTCCTAAGATTTGTTCCCCAAGAGTTTGCGATTTAAGATTTAAAGGAGCCTTTTAAGCCAGATTATCTCATCAAATCAATAACTTTCGCAGTTTTATATTTAATAATATAAAATCATACAAATTTCTATTTATACACTTTGCATTTAATATTTGATAGAGTATATGGACAAGAAACGTTGCATCAAGGTGTTAATTATGAGCGAAAATGTTTGAATAAGCAGTCAACTTTTCAGCACTGCATTATCTAGTTGGTATTATCGTATAAAACAGTGTGAACGTATTAAAGACGATTCCGTAAATGTTTAAACGGAATGAAATATGCATGGATCTCGTAGGCGACTTCGTGAACGCGTTACGGAGATCCAACATCCACGTGGAACAGGAAGAACGAAACGAGCAGGGAACCGAGAAAGAACAGCAGAATTCTCGTTTTCAAGGTGATAAAAATGAAATGTTTCAATTGAAATAAAATTTTCGTAAATAAATAATAGTTTCTAATGCAAAAACAGTAAGAAAGTAAATATTGTATTTACGATCAAAGTTATAAGATGTTATCTTAAAGTTACACGAGTACAACCCCCCCGGGAGAGGGGGAGGTTAAAAGATTCAAGCAAGTTTGAAGGTTGTTCGTGTTAACAATCAGGTTGCCTGCACGAGGGCGTGAGATACGGGCCGGGTTCAGCGATGATGGGCTCGCGTAGATGCGAGTATTGCTACTGCATCTCTGGTGCAAGGAGATGCATCAGACCGAAGTGCCTGCTGCCCCTGCCGGGATGCACTCCTCTCTATGCACCTCATTCTTGTTGCCCAGTTTCCTACAACTGCACCCGTGAGTCTTATTCTCTTTCGTCACGAACCTCGCCTCCTTCCAATCAATATAACTCGTAATACAACTTGCTTTCTTTTTTATTTTCTTCTTAAGATTTGCAGTCGTCCACCATGGCGCCCATCACGGGGAACGGTGAGTTTCATATTTCACCTTTAATTGATCTAATTTTTAACTAAATTAATTTTTGACTAATTTATGTAGACGATACGTTCGTAAGATTTCTGCTGTTTTATTTCCTTCATTTTCTGCGATATTTTTATAATTAATTTGATATTTGCCTAGTATAATTTTCATCTAATATCACGTACGTTTCTCTAACTCGACATAATTTTCCACACGGCTTTAATATAATCCCACTTATTATAACCAGGCTAAGGATTAGTATTTAGATTCGTATTATCCGACTTTTAATTTCATTCAACGGCCACGTACGAGGGTTTAATGATTCTTTTGGAGAAAAGTCTCACGGACGACGGCTCTATCCCGGTGAAAGTCGCGATGAAAAGTTTAAATGTGATAAAAAGGAAAGTTCACCCTCTCGGTTGCTATATCAGACGCTTTGGAAGAAGCCGTGCGGTTGGTCGGATGGCCGAGTTTAAATTTAAGCTCGGCTTATAAGGAAAAATCGCATCCCGGTACAAAATCAGGCGTCCGTTGTATGCTGAACTTTTTTAATTCCTTTAAATTGCATCGGATCTTATCGAGTATACCATCTAATTATCATTAAAAAAGGTTTCCATAAAAATCTTTCCGGTTCGCAGAGAACTTTCCTCCTCTCGAAGTTGTATGAGAACTTAATTTTAAAATTAATCTTCGACCTAAACAACCGACGACAGAACGCGAGATAGTTGTTTGCCGAGTTTAATTAAATAATCCGTTAACAGAAAATAGCGAAGCTTCGAGTTAATATTTGTTTCGGTGAAAAAATAATTCGTTCGCGAAGGTAGAAGGGAAACGTTTACCGTTCGTGCAATATTGTCTCTCGTGACACTTGTTTCGTAAGGATTTGTACGATGCCAGAGGCCATTTTTCTCGGCTCGTTCGCTTAACGGTCCGGTTTCATTCAATTTTACGTCCCCTTTCTCCGAGAAAAATGGAAATCGTGCTTTCCGACAAATCTGACGCGTGAAGAGACAGTTTTCTTCTTTCCTCCCTTTTTGCAACACCCAGTTATTCATTTCTTCATTTTTCCTTCAACCATTCCGTTACGGTCTCCAAACACAAATAATATAGAATATATAATTATCAAAATATCTCGTGAAAGATAATTGGATTAGTAGAATTCTCTAATTTTGAGAAACTTTTGATTTTTTAAAAGTAGGGATAATTTCTAGGAATCTTTCTAGGAATCACCCAACGTAGCTGACCCTCGAAACTCAGGGCCGTGGATCTACGGTTCGAGCACTCAGCACCCCCCTCGCCCATAAAGCTTCTTTTAGCCGGCTCTTCTTTTTCATTCATTTAAACGACACACACAGACCATCGTCCGGTGGAAGAGTTCCATTTTCAGATACTCGTCGGTCCCGTCTGTTTAACGACCACTTTCGGTGACCGTTTAAAACTCGAATCGACTTCTGAAGTATGCTTCCCACCCCGTTAAAATGCCCCTTTTACCAACAGGGGGCGCCTTTCGGAACCGCAACCTTAATCCTAAACAACTACCCCGGGAACAGTTAGCCCCAATGAGGCCGTTCCAGCTCCGACTTCATAAACAACACCATAAACAACGATCAAATGGGGGTATGATTGTTTCTTGCGAGGTCAGGGACGATATTAATCCCTTACGAGGACGTTATTATCTTCGATGATGCTCCAGGGCAACGTTATTTCGATATAACTTTATTAACATTGATTTATTCGACGACGTCAACGCTTTATGTACCGGAAGTCTGTTAAACCGTTCACTCGTACCAGATATATCCTGGCTTTGCGCTATAAGGTTAGATTGATTGCCACTGCGGCTATTGCATTGCTATTTTTTTATTTTCGATTTACTGTAAATACTGTTTTAATATTATATCTGCAACAAATTAATATTTGTTCCTTTTTCGATAGCGTCGACTGGAAATTAATCAACAAATTTTTATTCAGTGTGCTATAATTAAAAGAAATACTGTTAAATATAATTAAAGATTCGACATTGAAATTCCAGATTGCAAATAAAAGAATAACGATTTTTAATCAAAGCAAACGTAGTGGTTTGAAGTGGTTTTTTCTTTCTTCTGAATCCACTTGTGTGACATACTTATACCGAGTATTTTTTTTTTTCTTCTTTTTTTCTCATGCGAGAGGGATGCAAGTGGATTAGTTTCCGGTGGTTTATGACCAGCCGCGAGCTACCGTCTGTATCGATTCGAGAGATCATTCCGAGGGTGGTGTTCCGTTGTTCTTCAAGCGATTTCGAACCGGTTCGAAAGTTAAATTGCAGGATTTGCCCGGCTCTGATTAGACCGCGAGCTTTTTAGCTCGATTTCAGGCTGAATAATAGCCGTCGAACGCGAGATTCGAGGGTTATCGTGAAACACGATATTGCTACGCGTTCGCTTTAACCTTCTCCTCTCTTCTTCTGATTTTTCAATGGATTTCGCTTCGGAATTACCGCATTGCAGTCCGGCGCTTCTTTTCTAGCGAAACTTTATACAGCGTACCCTTTTTTTTTTTTGTACATCTTTTACAACATTAGCATAAGGATCGTTTGTAAATGTCAGAACTTTGAAATAATCTTTTTCAGCGTGAAGTTGCCTCGAATCTTAATTGCCTCGTTAATACATCAGATAATTGTACGATGTACCTCGATAAGAATTGAGTTATTTATAAAAACAGTTTATAATCGGAATTCCTGGGAATGACTTAAATAGGAATAAAAATGACTAGAGGAAGGATTTCTAGAAATTATATACAATCCTTTATAATCCTTTAAAAGCAGTGAACGAAAATACGAAGATCTGCAAGTAGCTACCGATTGCAACCACCTTGCAATCGGCTTTGATCAATCATCGTCCCGTGAAATTAAATTGATTTAACGAAATTCCAATTCACAGGATGTCGCGTAGGTTCAAAGGTGTACGAGGAAGGCGAAATGGTAAGGGACATCGAATGGAAGGCCGCATGCGACAATTGTTTCTGTGCCATGGGCGCTGTACGCTGCGTTCCGCTTGCCTGCGCGCCACCTCTTCAAGGTTGCAGCCCGATCGTACGAGAAGGACACTGTTGCCCATCCACCTACAATTGCAGTGAGTCCCGATATAATTCGCATCAGGGTTGCCGCGATTTCGTCCCGCCCGACAGGCCCACCCGATTTGTGTTTTCCGGTCGGATCGTGCCATGTATCGATCATCGTCGTCATCGTAAATCACCCTTGTAAATCGAGCTTTTATTTCATTAAAACCATGAAGAAGGTTCAAGTCCATATCTGCAATAGTTTCCCAGTGGTTGGTCCACCCTGTATATGTATTGTCTTTTGTATTAGCCGGTTATTATCAGCGACAACGATGGGAAATTAATCTGCAGAGTTAGTTTAATTAGATACCGAAGGGATGAGCACTTTATCTACCGTCCGGTTGAATTATCATCGAAACTGATATTGAACAATAGATGTGTAGGGATTATTTTCGTACGAGCTGAATACTATTATTGTAAAATCAATTAGCATCGAAATTAACAATTTTTCACTTAATCCACTAGAATTCCAAATAAAATGTCCTGTACGTTTGCAAATTTAGAAAATGTATTTTATTGGATCATTAATTAGAATAATTCAATCCTACGAATTGATGTTTATTATTTCAGTAACTGTATAATAATGTATTATGAAATGTTATCATTTTAGAGGTAGAGTAATTACTCGCCACGTTGGGGAAGAGTTATTTTTGCTGGGATATTAACGTTTCCCACGAAACTGCCGTTTCAATCTTACAGCCAGGAGAACCCCAAGGTACAGGGCAAGTTAGATTGAATTAGGAAATCGTGTGGGAAAAGAGGGTGGTTCACGGGGTGGATCATTAAATCTGAATGCTTCGTCGGGTGTCTGGATTTCTCGAAAAGGATAATATTCCCGACGACTTCGGAGCTCGCTAAAATTACGATCAAATTTCTTATCCCGAACCGATCCAATTCACAGTTCGTTGATATCGATCTCATATATTATTAAATTCCTTCGTTTATTCAACTAAGTTTCAGCACAATTTAGATTTATGAAAGAGTTAAAGTTTCTGAAGATTTCCATTAAAATTCTTAGTCGAAAGTGATTCGATTTTCTTCAGAAAAATTCTTGCAAAATTATCGAAGATTGAAAAGTATCATTTGTTTGAAATTTCTTTAACGCCTTATGAAATTGTCATTTATGAAAATCATATTCTCGCAGAGAAATGCAAATTTTTGAAGGAAACGAATGAAGGAGACGGAAACACAAGCCGGGTGGGGCGACCCGCAAAAACCCTGTGCTCTTTCACAACCCTGATTACCACCTAGGTGTTCTAGCCCGAATGCCATAAGAAACTGACAGATTAAACGTTCAAGGCGGTAGCATCGAGGTTAAGGCCACCCAGAACTACGCCTCGTACGCGTTCATCAGCAAGGACTACGCCAAGTTCCGCAAGGAGACCAATTTCTTTGTACGTTCGCATCGTTTCTCATCTAAAGTGTGCATTCTACTGCAACTGCATTCTACTTTTATTGCATCTTTTCCATTTCTTATCTCGCTATCGTCCTGCATGCAAATCTTCCGAGCTGTATTAACATTTTAAGCTTAATCCTTTCGTTGTAGATGGAAATATTATTTTTTATGGGGGCTTAAAAATTTTGGAATGTTACGTTTTGGGAAATTTGGGGGTTTTAGAAGCTTTGGAATAATAAATTTTTAGCAATTTATGAGATTTGAAATATTACATTTTGTAAAATTTGAAACCTCAAAATATAAAATTCCACGGTATTGAAAAACCTTCCAATATATTTCAAAAATACTATATTTTCATGAATATACGTCGTTGACAAGTTTATTAACAGCGCCAAGATAAAATTTCCCTCCCCCTGCCCCTTTGTCTCTCATCATCCCTCTTTCGTAATACAATAACCGTAGTTGTACGACGGTCGGGAACACTTGAACAAATGATCGTGTAATTGTTTCGCAGCAACAGGATTCTGACAGCATCGTAACAAACACGACTGTCCAATTCGTTGGTGAGCTTAGATCTCCGTCTAGGTATGCATCCCGTTGCGTTCCTCGACTAACTAAGTTAAATGTCTAACCAGCGTCCATTTCGCCAGGATTGCATTAATTAAATTCCGTGTCTGGTTGTAAATCACGTAGCCGAATCGCGAACGTACCCGTACTTGTCTTTTCTGACGATCGATGACAACCAAGAATCTTTCCGGAACGCCGTAGACGTTCAACCCTTTATTGAAACACCCCGACTGTTCGAGCCAGTTCCATAAATCGCGAAACTCGATAACGTTAAACATTCACCTGGTACAAACGATATTTATCCCGTTAATATTTGTATTTTTCCGTATTTTTTTCAATTTCAATAGCTCGATGCTTTCGTATTTTCCCTCCCCGATATTTATCGAAATTAAATGATCTGGAAAGCGGAAATCATTTGAGCAGAATTTTGCATTGACAAGCAATACGATCCGGCTGTAATACCTATCGTTATTGATGTAATTGTTACAGTGTACAGCTTTCAATAACAGACATTGGATTAATTAATTTCAACTTCAATTCCGTGAATCGACGATATTGTTAAAATAACCATTGAACCTCATCGTAATCATTGGTAAATTAATAACACGTCCGAGTATAAAATCGAATGAAAAATATATTTAAAAGAATCTATTCGGAAACGTGGAATAATAAAATCAAGATTTTGATAAAAGACGTATTTTTAAAACAAAAGTTTTTTAGAAATATTCCTCGTATTCGAAGAATATACCTTCGATATCGAAAGGGTTGATCAAACGAACCGACTTCTTTTCTCGTCTCTGTCGAACGATTCAGGGAATGTAAAATAATATCGTACCAACGCTGGAAATAATGTTCTGTACAGTCGTCGATCGATCAAATAACGAATCCTCCGGTGGAAGGACGAGGTCATCGGGTGGTCGAGGAACGGATCGATTCCAGCACGAAACAACTCGACGAGGAGTCTTCGATCGTGACCGATTCGACGTCATCCTGGCCTTCCACCTTCGAGACCGATCTGATGGACAACGAGATTCTGGAAACGGTGGATTACGTGAAATCTAGTCCGGAAATCGCCACTACCACGCAGACTTCCCCCGAAGAGGTAAGCTTTTTCCTTTATCACGAAAAATTTGATGTATTTATTGAACTGTTGATGAATGTACACTTTCTGATGCAAAATTTGAGGGATAATTAAGAAGGTAAATGAAGAAAACTTGATTTAATTAAAATTCGCGTTTTCAGTGGACGACCAGCGCAGAATCGACGACACCCGAAGCGACTCTGGCGAGCAAAGAGGAGGATCTTCCGAATGAATCGTCGACGACTTTCTCGACGGGCATCGTCGACGAGCCGACGACGATCGAGGACCTGTCGTCCGTGGACGACACGACGACGGAATCGACAACCCTGTTACCGGAAACGAGCGGAAACGATACGATAACGGAAGGGGAGAAGAAAAGGAACGGAAGTAGCACCCTATCGAACTCGACGCACGTCCAACTTCATCAGGATCTTCAGCTCGTCAGTTCGACGGTTAGTGTGCAAACATATTAATTTACTCGAGATTTTAATTAATGATCGTTCAATTAATTTATTTATAATTTTGGGACATTTTTAAAATTTAGTTGTGGTATTATTATTAATATTATAAAATGGTACTCAATCAAACCAGTGACTTTAAAAAATAAAGGAACACGGATTCGACACCTGTCCATCTTCGACTTAACCTAATCCCGGCTAAAGATATCAATTCGTGTCCCATTTACTGTCACGTCGGTCGATTAACGTCCGATCCGGACAGTGGTATCCGTGATCAATCTTCATTGAAACGAAAACACGTAACCTGTTGCGATCCAGGTGGATCCGGCGAGCAGCACCGAGCCGATGATCAAAGGAGGATCCGTCAGTAAAACGTCATCCGCCGTGTTAATGCCGGACGACATTCTGGTGATGAACGTGACTGTGAAAACGAACGTTTCGGTCGGTCACATCCACGGCATCACGATAAACCCAGTTAGATCAATTCCGCCGGACGTCGAGGCCATACTGAACATCACTCATCGACAGAAGGGCGAGGACTACGATTACGATTACAGCGAGCCGACGTTGCCGCCCTCCTTACCGAATGTCAGGTAAGGTAAATAGACATCCCCTTCGTGCCAGATTCTTCCTACCTTAATTGAACCAACGTCGACTCAAGGTATAATCAGAAAATTAGAAAACGATTGTGAATATCAAATAGAAATTAGCCCAACGATCGCAGCTCACTTGACACGGAAACTCGTGTTAAGAAGAGAGCACTTTTTACCCCCGGGCTGTTCAGTGGCAAATTTCCCTCCTTCCTCGCGGCGGAACGAGGTGTAATTTACCGGTGCTTGGCGTGAAACATAAGAAGGGCTCTCGAGAGTGCTCTCAAACCTTTGCCGGAGATTTCGACGCGGAAATGCGAAGACGTCGGTCGGGATTTTCCACGTTTCCACCTTTTCTCGCAGGATAATTCCGTTCGTTGCGGCGGACGCGCTGGTGAAGGACAATACGGTCCCGTCGCCTGTCACCGGATATCCGGCCGGATCGGTGGTGGTGCCGCCGCCGGAACTACGGCCGACCGACACATCGGGATTTTACGACATCGCCACTCAAGAAAACAGATTTAGCCCGCCCGTGGAGACCGAAGGTGGGTCGTATTTTCTAGCGCGTACCGTTCGCCCTGTCCCGTTCCCATAAATAACCAACATTTCCACTGGGTTTCTATCTTATGCCTTTGTCAATATTTCGTTCCTCGTGTTAAAGGAGTTCGATTATCGATTCGCAAGGTTCTTCATTCATTTTTGCACCTTATTTTACAACCCTGACCTAAATTAATTAAAGTAATAACGCTAAAGAGGATTGCTTGTGAAAAGTTTCACCAGTTACAGGACACCCTGTGTACTTTTAAAGTCCTTCGTTTCTAGAATGGACTCTCTTCAGAATTCTAAGTCTTTTGTTCCTTTCTCCCTTGATTATTAATTAAAATGGAGATCCAAAAGGGATGCACTATCTGTGCATTCTATTCACAAAACAGTTTTAATCGTGTATTTGTTCCTCGCTCGCCAATGTAATCCCCCTTTTATCTCCATATTTCAAAAACCGAGTATCTTCGTTGTATCCCGGGATAAAATTTCATTTAATTCAAGGCGGATTCGTGCCGAGGGAACCACCCTATTTCGACGCCCCTTATCACTCCACGGATTTGAATCTCGAGATCGGCACCGGGGTCACCGTTGTCCCCGCACCCATCACCAACCCTCATCGCAAGAGTGATGGTAAGAAAAACCAACAAGGATATTTTTAAATAAAAATTCCATTTGATAATAATTTCATTTTTGACAAATTTTATATTCTATTTCCTCAAATTGATTTTTTCAGCCAGCAGCTGCCTATTCGAGAACATGGAGCATCGTCACGGAGAAATTTTACCCAGCAACAACATATGCGTAATTTGCATGTGTTATTACGGGGAAGTGGTTTGTTCCACCGAGAAGTGCCCGCTCCTGAAGATAGGCTGCCGGAGGATCAACACCGAGGAAACTTGTTGCGGGAAAATCGTTTGTGGTACAAAGAAAACTTAACGTTCCAATTACAGAAGGAAAAATTGTATTAAAAACTTCGATCAAACCTTCCTTTCTGAAATTCTTTTCAGTGGAGGCTGAAGAATCACCGACACTTGTGTTGGACAGGGCTGACGCGACCGCCCCCTCCCTCCGCCAGCCGATAGTGTCGCCAGATCCGTTCCGTGACGTAATCAAGACGGAGCCAGCCCCGGATTTACCCTCCCTGATCGAGGACATGATCCCTTACCTGGTGGAGCATGGAATCACCACACCCGCCACCACCACCTTGAAGCCGTTGCAGAGCCAGCCTACCAATCACCAACAACACCCTGGGAATTTCGATTACATGGACAAGTTGCCGCTGATACGTCCACCCTACAGACCCGAGGAGGGTGTCGACAGTCTGGTCAACAAGAACAAGTTCGCCGTCAATCAAGACACTCAATCGAAAGACGTGGATCACGTTTCGGAACCTGCTCTTCAGGTCCCTGGATTCGACCATGAAAAAATCAGTTCTTCATCGATGGATCACACCACGAAGAAGTACGAGGATCATCCTACCCCCTGCAACAACGTCACCGAGACCAGTTTCGTTCGATTGAACGATTCGAAGAAGAATGTTTCCACCGGATCCAACTTCGAGGATTCATCATCGAAGATCATCGAATCCAAGGGTCGATCGACGACCACGAAACCTTCAGCAGATCTCGAAGAACCTATATTTTCTTTGGACAGCGTGCTGGATCTACTGTTCTCGGAGGATAACAGCCCAAGTGGCAGGATCACCGGGACACCAGAGTCCACCGCAAGCAGCGGGACGACCACGAAGCCGAAGAGCACTTCGGAAGCCACGAAGAGCACGGGACAGCCTGTCACCGATGCAGCGACCATCTCGAAGGTGTCCGAGAACGAGATCCCCGCCTCGGTGGCGAGTTTACTGAAACTGGCGGGATGTAACATCTACGGTAGGATGTACCGCGTTGGCAGGATCATCACAGAGCTGTCAGGACCTTGTCTCGAATGCAGGTGCACGGAAATCGGTGTCCAGTGCAAGCAGCTGCACTGTTGATCGATATTTCGTTCTTTGAAAGGCTGTTTCATTCGTGATCTGATTCCTTCGGATTAATAGGTTCGTTGCGAAGAGTTGAAGAGGCAGGTGGTTGATTTTGAATTATTGGTACTTCAGTATTTTAATTAGTAGCATTTGGAATCATAGAATTCGAATTCTTGGAATTCCAAATCGTAGTATTCGAATTACTCGAATATCTTTTCAAACAAGCAACGAATGTGTTAATTCCGTGAATCTGAATTATTGCTCTCTGTTACGTTTCACGAGTAGATAATGCCACGTTCGAAATAGTGAAAATCGAGAAAATTTCGAGCACGTTCCGAGATCAGAAAATATTTCACAATGATATGTTACTATAATCTCGAGCCGAGAACTCCTAAGACTTTCAATTATTACGTTTCTGAGTAACCTGCAACGAAACCTCCTACTTACGTGTTATATACGCGAAGAAGCAGCAAAGAATATAACGTTTCATCCTCTTATCATGGCAACAAATTACTACTTTCAGAGATTCCATTTCAATTACCAGCAGATCTATTTAGATTTGTCCCATGCTACGGTCCACTGCTATTTACTTTTTTATTTATAGTCATGAAACTGTTGGATATCTCCTTTAAGACGATCTTTATAAGCATGTTCTTTTATGATCAATGAAGCAGCTTTAATAAGCGTTCAACTTTAACCATCCATCATTTAGATAAGATTTAATATTTTGCCTTTTGAAGAATCAAAATTGACTAATTAAGCATGATTGCACGCTATCCTTACATTCTTTATATTATTTATATTTTTAACTATCAAATTCAAGGTGTAAAAATTTTTTTAAAAAATTCCACAAATATCTTACAATTAGGAATTTGAAAAGATTCGTTGATCTGGTGATAAACATTGTTTGAAGGGGATCTAGAAGGGCTGTAAAATCGATCCAGGATGTAATTGTGAGGAATAGTCGTTCCGTGCTCCGCAAGGATAAGTGGATAAAGACGGAAGTTAGCAGGCTGGCCGGGTCCTTCCGCTTTAACGGGAATTATCCCGGTATGGCGGTCGGTGTCCCGTTTTGATTTATCCGTGCAATTTATCTGAGCCGATTAAATGCAAAAGATACGAGCCTTGGGACGCAGCACCGTATTATCTTGTTAAGCCAACCCTGATTTTTCCCATAAGACTTAACAAATTAACGATTTCTTACTAAGTACAACGTAATTGCTACAATTAATCGTGCAGAATTTAATATTCATCATTCTAGCAAGCTCTCCTTAATTCTGAAACTGAATTACTTCATAATTCAGCTTTTTAATCTTTCAATCCGAGTTGTACTGCTTTTCTAGTATTTGGGTTATTTTAATCAAAATTTTAATTCAAAATCCAAATTTTCACTACACCCTTAAAAATAGAATAAAAAATGATCTCGAAGCGAACTTTCGAACCATTCTATTTATTGAGAAAAATAGATGGGCTGTTCGAACACCTCGTGGCATTTTAATTAATCTTAGAATCATCGTCCTAGGTGCATATAATCTAGTATGTTTCATTTTTATTGACACTTTGTACTGCGTAGACATATGTAATTAATAGTCTATTGTATCATATCTATTACATGCTCATTGTACGATACATGGTGCCAATTAATCGACGATCAATTATAATTTTAATAAGCAAATGATGCAGAGTGAATTGATCAAAATCAAAATAGGATATTTCTCTTTCATTTTCAACAGCAAATTAAAAGAATAAATAATTATAATGGGACAGAAAAATGTCAAAAATTTAAAAACTAATTTATAACAATTAACTGTTGTGATTTGCATTGATCGTCGAATTGATTGAACAAAATATTCCTCATCGCGCGGAAGAAACTTCTCAATTTTTAAACATTATCATGATCAATCTTATCGATAGCTCTTAAGCGTAGCCAGTGATTAATTAATGATGTAACGTAATCAATGAAGACTATAACTATAATCGACTTTCACCTTTTCTTATCTTTTCGTTAAAGAATTACACGGATAACGAAAACGATCAAGAAGAATTCGCTCTGAATGCCGCACAGAGGCTTGTATTATATATTTTATTATACATTTGTCGTAATAAAAACGATTTATAAAAATCGTCTTATTCGTTCATCCACCTTTTTTGTTAAGTTGTTTGATTTTTCATCGAACAAAACAGACGAATACTGTGCAAAAATAACAAAACATACTCTTACCTTATCTGCCACCTTTTCGCCTCGGAACTTCGTCAACACCTTGAAGAGTTCCTTCCAGAGTTCTTCGAGTGCGTAACCATACGAATTCTCGTGTTAAAGATTTCGAACTTTTTCTTACTCTTCTAGAACCACTACAAGTTAAAAATCAAATGAAAAATTGACAACAATCTCGATAAAGAAACTTTCAAATACACGATAAAATAAATAGAAGCACAAAAATGATTAAAAGACAAGAAAGCAGATATTTTTCTTAAATCAAAGAAAGAAAAATTCTGATCAATGTTGAATTAATTTTGATTTGAAATTGATTTAATAAAACGAACAAGAAATGTTTGTTGGGTATAAAAGAGACATTGGGGTTAAGGGGAACCACGGTACGATATCGACTTTATTGCAGGCAATCGATTGTTTCGATACACAACGGGGTAAAGGGGGGGTTGAAACAACCCCCGTCGCGTTAAATATGCCCGTGACCGAATCACAGCTTATACAATCGCATTTAATATCCCAATAGTTATTGTATTTACAGATATATCGTATTATCGTTTACTATCAATCGTGTCGACTAACATAATCACAGCCAGTTCGCCTCAAGTATGCATACGTGTACGTGTAATATTATTTATGCATAATAATGCGTATTTTTAAACAAGTAGGTACGATGATCGACTAATTTTGCCATTTAGGGGGGAAGAACACATCATTCTTCGTACGAATTACCCACAAATCGTCCATTAACGATCAATAACTTACGATCGTTTTTATCCAAAAATTATTTAACACTAAGGTGGTGGAATATTTTGTATTTTTATATTAAAAATAAGATTAGTGGAGAAATGATGTTTTGGGACTGTATCAAATGCATTCTTCGAAAATTTCACAAAAATTTCTAGTACAATTTTATTTCCATTCTTTTCCAAATAAAAATTTCTATCTGAGTGCTTTTTAGATCGATTCTATCGTAAAATTTGAATGTTTGGAGAGGATTTTTGAGTAATTCGAACACGACTCGGCTCTACTACACCACTACCGAATACCTTCTACATATGACTATAAATGTATTCTTTTGGCAGTATCGTTAAAAGATACTATTTAGACCCTAAATCAAGAGAATTGTCCCGGACAATTCAGATTCCTTATTTCCTATTTCGTTCGATCGATTATCAAAATTTCCAACTTGCAGTTCATTGTGAAACGAGCACTTCAACAAAACAATTCCCTACATAAATCTATCGATTCTTTTGATTATCAAACTCGTTCAAAATTTCATTCTTCGGGTTTGGAATTTTTGACAATCTACGATAATTGATTTTCTATCAAAGGAATCCAAGATTGTGTGTCCTAATGGCATTTTACCACCTTAAATAATAACTTTGATTCAATTATTTCCCTTTCAATTGCACAGAAATTAACAATATATTGATAACAATTCCTTCGTCAAAATTTCAACCACGATAATAATTCATTGCACTAAGTTGAATACAATAAAGCACCAATTAAACGTTCCTTGCAATACTACCCTTCGATTTTTCTAATACCTTTGATTTTCCTTTTTCCTCGCTAAATTCCCCTAATTGATATATTTAAAACCGAGTAAAAAATGTAACTCGAAGCAACAAATAATCATTGGTCAATTATTATTATTTAATCGTTAAACAATCCTTTGCACTTTTGAAAGTTCAATCTTTGGCAGTGATTGCACAAGGGACAATTAAGAAATGTTCAAATCCTCAATTTTATATTATCGAAACCCTTATTAATTCTATTTAATTTAAAACAAACACAATCCACCCTAGAAACGGTAAAAATGAAAAAAAATCAAAATTAAAAGATCTAACACGAATAATTAATACTATAAAACGAGTATCATTAAAATTGCACTTGTAATTGTTATAAAATAATGTTCCGAACATGCAACACACAAAATCTTTAAAACACCATCGATCAAATTACGAGTACGATAAAAATGTACGAAATGGATTAAGAATAAATAATCGCGAGTGCAAAAAAGAGAAAAGAAGAAAATAACGTCGCGATAGAATGAACGATCGCGAATCGAGCACAAGGGTGTTCGTATAATTTTTCAAAGCGAAATCAGGTCGTTTCGAGACGTCGTTCGACGACGAGGTTTTTGACTCTCGACGACCATCCACCTTTAACGGGGGGAAAAATGCATCTCGGCGCACAATCGTTACGAGGAGACGGGGATGGAAGAAGGAAATGCGAACGATGAATCGAGAAATCGAGAGCTGGATCTCTCGAGCCACGCAATTTCCTCGGTTTTCGTCGTGGAAAATGTCAAGAGAACACGTTCTTCCACAGGATTTCCCTCGCAACCGCTTAAACGTCCAACTTACCCTCTACAACTCCTTTCTTCATCCTCCCTTTTTTATCAATAATTAATATCGAAGAAATTCATCGAAACACTCTTATCAATTACTGCGTTCAAAATTGAGTGCAGACACCGGAACGAATGAAAAACAAAAATCATTAACGTCCATGAACTTTGACAACTTTAACGTAACCAATTAACAGTAATCGCGGACTTACGTTTTCAAAAATGGAAATCTTAATAAAATTCCAGCCCTTACCACAATATTTTACGAATTGAATTCGATTTATGGATGAAGTTTTCAATTTTAGAGGCAAGATTTCAATTTCAAGCAACTATTCGTGAAAGAAGATAATCTGTTTAACAGCTCTGCACACAATCTGAAACAAGAATCTATCGGTACATCATTAATCAACGAATCCTCTCTTATTTCTAAATCGATTGTACACTCATCATCGCCATTCCGGCGATCAACGTTCACCACTAGGTTCAGCGATAAACACCCGGTTCGATCCTTTACAGCATCTTCTCGGTTAACTTCATGGGGTTATTTGTTTGAAAAAGCAACCCATTAAAGGTCTAATTCCTTCACTTTTTCCCACCGAGCGATCCTCGAAGCGTCTTAGCCTCTGCGAGCTCGATTACACCGGGAGGTCGAGCGATCCGTACGGCCCTGAAGCGTTCATTTATCCTCGAAACCGACGATTCGTTCCGCCTTGGGGCGAGCTTCGTCAGGATACGAGCGTCTAATCTGTCGATTAGAGGTCGACGTAAAATTCTCTCCCACATTCTTCTGCATCGATCCGAATGGAAATTTTCCTCGGGAGAAAGTTCTTGTCGCGACAGATTTTCATCTTTCCACCCTCTTTGGCGTCAACTACGCCACGTCCCTTGATATTTTATTTAAGTCAGCAGTTCCCTGGCCGATTCGTTTATTGTTCTCCGCAGGTTCGACGACGTCCTCGAACGGCGAATCAGCAATTTCGATGCCCCATTTCCGATGGAAACGATACTCGCAACAGTCCCGAGAAACATTCTACGTTTAAGGTCGTTCCAAAACTTAACAGTCTCCGATGGACCTCGAAACAACGGTGCCGGAAACGCTTTAACGTCAAGGTCCCTCCAGACGGAAGCGGTCTCCTGTCGATCGGCGAGGCTCTACTCGAAAACGCTCTCGGCGGCCTCCCGGATCTTGACGATGAGGAAGGACCGTCTGCAGAGCTTGACGAGCAGCTCGATCCTCTGTCAGGACGGCTTCCTGAGCTGGGGCAACGCGATCAGGTAGACGTTGCCGAGGATGGCGCCCACCGCCAGCAGCATCACACTGACGGCGGACAGGAGACGCACGAACCTGACGAATCTCCGTCCTCGCGAGTCCTTCTTGCTCTGGTTGGGGAACACGGCCAGGCCCAGCAGAGGTCCTGCCAGGGCGCCGGCCACATGGGCTGCCCATCCGACCCGTCCGCATCCCAGAAGGGCTGGAATCGGCAGGGAGGCGACATCCGCGCTGGCCAATAGCAACACAGCACCCAGACGCCAGCCGGCGTACCGTAATTCTCCGTGACACTGGAATTCATATCTTGGGTCAAATTGTGGGATGGAAGAGGGGCAGGTCGGATGGATGAGGCGAGGATCCTGGGTCCAATTCTTGGAGGGTGTTCTCGTGTTTGCGACATCGTGGGACAAATCCTGGAGACGTTTGCAACAGCTGCGGGAGAGGAGGCGATGACGCGGCGAGGATCTTGGGTCAAATTCCCGGCTATCCTAGTTTCCGTAAGGATTCGTAACATTGAAGGATGGGTGAGCTGGGAAGATCGTGAAGGCGTCGTTCATTCTAGGATATTCGTTTAATTAACAACCTACCTTTGTCAAAATACATATTACTTTCCTTGCAGATTAATAATAAAAATTCTTTTAAACCATCTTATCCTTTTAGAGAAAAAAAACAGGCACGTTTCGTTCCAGCAAACGAGACAAACGTCTGAAAAAAGTTGTTCGAAAGAAAAAGAAAAAGTAGAGTCGATCGAGCATGGTTCACCTACTGATTTCTTGGCGAATCGTCGACGAGGGGTTGAAAAGTTGGACGAAAGGCAACGATGGATCGGGTAACTTTTTTTTTTTTCTCTTTCGACTTACCAAGTAAAGATGCGCGAGATGGCTGGTAAGCAGCGCGTAAACGCCCGCGGAGGCGCCGACGAGGAACAAACTTGGCTGCAACAGGGATGCACCGAGGGCTCCGCAAACACCACCCCCGAGGTAGATCGTCGCCACCCCTATTCGACCCTGTTCCACCTGCGATCATCAAAACTTTCCCTGTGTTCGATGGCCTTTTTATTCTACACATCGAAACTCGTCGATCTCGCGACATTTCTCAATAAACTTGCGAATATCTTGAGGAAATTCATTTTTGGAATAAACTTTGGATACGATTCAATCTTGATGTCCTTTTCAATGAAGCTTTGAAAATTTGAAAATCCTATTTTAGAAGAGAAGCGTTACAAATACTTGCGAAGGGGTTGAATTTCCGTTTCAATTTTCAATAAAAAGCTAATCGAAGGGGCGAGATTTCTCACGAAATTATGAAAGAACTAACCGCGCGCTTTCCCCGGTGCTCGGAGGGTTAAAATTATCGAGCGGTTAAAATTTACAGCGGCGCAACCGGGTGGTTTCCGCTCGATTCGGTCCTTGGACCGATCGATCAGAGCAGACCACGAAGGATACGGTCGGAAGGGTCGCGGGCGGAAAAAGCGTACGGCTCAGGACGAGCCGGCAATTAGTCTGATTAACTCACCTCAAGCGGAGTGGCCAGCACCAGCTGGATGACCACGTTCAGAGCAAGGTGGAGTGCGTTCGAGTGCAGCAGCATGTACGAGGCGAACCTCCATCCCTGCACCCTTTGACGTGGATCGTAGACCAACCACCTGCGCAGGGTCGCCTCGTCCCCCAGACAGTGTACAGCTATCTGTCGTGATCGAGAATGACTTTCAATGTTTGCTACCCCCCTCCGACACGTGTACAGTGTGTTCAAATTTTCAATCGACAAAAGGAAACCCGATCGTTCGAATATCGAAACTTTCAGCTGTCGCTTTTCTAAAATCGAACTATGTTTATTTGATATTTTATTTGTCTTCTATTTAAATTACATTTAGAAAAATAAATAAATTAGTTATATTTCTTTTCGTGTCCCCTCAGATGGTCAATTTATTAAATCTGTGATCAAACTTAGCGAATTAACAGCGACAGAAATATTTTTCAACGCAATGCAGGGTAAATTGTTTCGAAATTGTTGTTTGTCGAATTTTAATAGATTTTAATATGCCGTCAACTTTACGGCCGCGCACGGTGTATAAACTTTCATAATGCGCGAGCTTAATTATACTCCACAATATAGCGTTTAAATTTATATCGACATATGTAAATACGGGGGGACGAAATTCGGACTCGTGACAACTTTGATACCGCACGATATTATAACGAGGAAATTTAATACGGGCACAAACTGCGCACAGGTGAGAATCGTTTTCATGGTGTTTGCGAAAGTTTCCAAAAGGATTCTATATAATATTCCCCGTATTAAATTGGCCGTGAAATTAACACCAATCCTTGCGACGGTGTATCAAAAGGTTATTATTTTCGGTACGCCGAAATCATCGAACAACGGATACGTTCAATGATTCATCGTAATAATCTGGCTCGTGATGAATCGATTTTTGAAATCATCGAGAATTGTTCCGTGAAATATCGAAACGTTTCGATCGTGCCTCCTCGATAGGGGGGAAAATTATTTTCGATTATTCGAAAGGAACGAATAAAGGTAAGAGATGAATTTATAACGAAACGGTGATTTATTCGGGCCACCGGTAAAGTAGTAAAAATTCAAATGAGCATCATCGACGAGCCAACCCTGGCGAATAATTAATTCCGTCCGCGTATGGAGATTCGACCAGACAGAATTAATCAAAACTGCTTATTTGATGCCGAATAAACCGCCCTTGTTGTCAGCCTTTTAATAACGGGACGATTCGAATATGCCCGCATCATTATGAATGATAATCGGCCCCGATGGTTGTCCGGAGAAAAGACATGCTCCTCTGTTATCGTGAAATCAAACGTATTATTCATTTGTCGATCATGAAGCTCGTATACGTGTCGTTTGGTGGATAAATTTTGCAGATGAATTTTGCAGAAGGGATGCAATTTCGTCGCCTCCAAACAAGACGTCATCCACGTAAGTGTTTTCACGGAGAATTGAGCCGGCTTGCGGGAGATCGCGCTCCTCGTCATCCGCTAATTGTTTTAAAACGCGCAGCGCGAGAAATGGGGCACAATAATAAAATAATAATAAAATAATAATGTAAAATAAATAAAATAATTAAATAAATGAATAACTGCGAAATTAAGAAATATGAAGAAAAAACTCATGCATGAGTGATTTCGGTAACCGGTAACAATAGTCAGTCAACCATGAAATCAATGAACCATGAAATCATAATAATTATAAAATACGTTTAAAGAAAAGAAAATTTTGTAAAAGTAATAATTATTTAATATAAGACCATAAAATTGTAATAATTATAACAAAATCTACAACCCACCCATCCATAAGTATTATAAAAATAACAATATTCAATAATTATAATAATTAACAAATGAATAATTATAAAATACGTTTAAAGAAAAGAAAATTTTGTAAAAGTAATAATTATTTAATATAAGACCATAAAATTATAACAATTATAACAAAATCTACAACCCACCCATCCATAAGAATGATAAAAATAACAATATTCAATAATTATAATAATTAACAAATGAATAATTATAAAATACATTAAAATTAATTAAAATCGTTTAAAATAAAATACAATTTGGTAGACATCACAATTATTCATTGTAAAACTATAAAATTATAATAATTATAACAAAACTTGCATAATTGTAATAAAATAATAATGTAAAATAAATAAAATAATTAAATAAATGAATAACTGCGAAATTAAGAAATATGAAGAAAAAACTCATGCATGAGTGATTTCGGAAACCGGTAAGAATAGTCAGTCAACCATGAAGTCAATGAACCATGAAGTCTTAGTGTTACATAAACACGACGAATGTCAAATTCTGTCAGTCCTGTTCGAGATGTCAAAGAGTTCAGAATCAGAAGGGAGGTCTACCATGGGTCAATCTGGAGGTAACCATGGGACAATCTTGAATCGAACTTGGGTCAATCTGAAGCAGTCTTCGGTCAATTTTGGATCAAACCTGGGTCAATTCTGGAGCAGTCTTGGGTCAATTCTGGAACAGTAACTTGCTGAGTGCAGTAACAGTGCAGTAGCAGAGATCTACGATCGGTGAGTCGCATGCTTTATGGTTCCTCCAATTCCCATCATGTCGTAGGACGAAAGGTCCGAAACGACACGGGAACTGGTTGTAATTTTTCTTATTTTGAGCGAGCATAGTGACCACGAATGTTATTCTACAATTGTATAATAATATTCGTGAAATCTATTTGTCTATTTGCATATGTATTAGCTCAGGATAGGGGTTTTCTTGTACGTCGCGTATTTAATATTCGTATATCAAGTTTAGAATAATTTTTAAAGTATAGAAAATTGTATAGAAGTCGGATGACCCTCCGATTTCACTGACAATTTTCTTTCTAAATTTCTTACGTACAAGAGAACAATTCGCGGAGTAGATTTCGATGTCAAAGTAATGATTAAAAATGTCTTTACTTAATGTTAGAACGTTTACTTTGATATTGGAATCTCTCGAATATCGAACTGTAGATACATATTTATTTCTACGAAAAGTTTCTTTCATTTTCTAAACGTACAGTCATTTTTGCATTAATTTTCGAGTCTTGCATTAGTAAATTTTGTCTAAATTCTTTCGAAATTCAGTATACTTCTATTTAAGTAGTTTTTCATTCTCAAAATTAAATTCACTTTGCTATCAATTCTATTAAGAAAGTACTAGAGTCTTTGTTACTAATCATACTTGTTAGCTCAGGATTTTCAGCAAACATGAAGACATACGGTAGGTGAAATTTCACCTGGCCTTGTCCATTTTTATGCCCAAAGTTCATACGTGTACTTAGATGTACACGAATGAATTAGGGCAGGTGGACAAGGTGTAGTTTTAAGTTTAATCTTTTTGGCGATTGACAATCGATTAGTGAATTTAATACGATACAAGTTCCATATGTGTGTGTGTGTGGTTAGGATGTGGAATTTGTATCGTTCTATTGAATTAAAGACCATCTAAAGTAATAAATCAAAATTATTTGCTCAGCTATTAGAGTCACTTACATATTCACTTTTGCATTTGAAACATTCACTATCGATTGTCAGTCGATTTCAGCAAATCAGGTATGATTTTAATTAGAGTATGATTGTGAATTTGAACTCGGGTGTCGGAGACGTCCCGGGACGTTCTCCCTAGGATTAGGCTATTTTGCACCCGGGTGGCGTGTGTGAGAATCGTGGAGTGTGTGTGTTGGTGTGATTGTTTTTTGCACAATTTTTAAATATAGCATCAGGCAGGCAGGTAGTTTACTTCTGTATGAGTGATTTAGTTTTTAAGTAGGCAGGGCCAGAGCAAACTTTCATGTTTCATACATGAGAAGTTTGTATCTGGGGTAGCATTAAACGAGAAATCGAAAAGAATAATCAAAATGCAAATGAAATTAGATTTCCAATATTTTTGATTTCGATTTTTCGTCAGGCCAAGCCTTAGTTTGTAAGTCGTAGTCGTGGTTCTAGACCCGATTACAAAAATCAAGTATATCAGTGAAGTGTTCAGTGAAGTGAAATATATTTTGCGATTGCACATTCTTTTCTTTTTGGAAATAAAATAAAAAGGGAACAGTCGTGGAAATAGAATTATTAGATTGGCAACTTTTACATTATTCACTTTAACTTAGTACGTATAATAATTTTTGATCAAATCAATTTCCTTCCATTTGAACAAAACCTTGTTGCCAATCAAATAATTTCATTTCACGTATGTTTCTTCTTGTTTTATTTAACAAAAATTAAAGAGTGTTCGAGCAATCGTAAAATTTCGCGAGTGATATTTGTGAGGCTTGATTAGCCGAAGAGAGAAGAGGCTGTATGCCGAAGAGCCCAGAGGGGAACTATCAATGATTGTTCATCTAAAGATGGACAGTTATTCTATAGTCACTATGCTCGCTAATTTTTGCTTTCTTTCGTGTTTTATGTTTTACAGCTACCTTTTATTTTATTTTAAACGGTACGAATAGTACCGTGAAATATTAAGCTCGACATTTTGCGAGTTTAATATCGTTCGTTACTGAATCGCGATTTTCTTTTTCTCTTTCAGTTTATTAACTCATTTACTACTTAATTTTATCATTGGCTTTTCTGATCCTACCATTTTAATATTCTTCGTTTTTCACGATTTCATTATTTAATCCTTATTCACTTGTTTTCTGATTGTTGCAGCACTAATTATATTTGCTATTTCCAGGATTTTATTTTAACAAATACTTTGTATACTTTCATTTCGTTGCTGATATTTTTATTTCAATAAATTATTTGTCACTTTAAATACCTTCTTTTCCCTTCCTCAAATCCTACATCCATTAACTTTAAATTAGCTTGAAATTTTAAGTTCCCTCTTATATTACTATTAGTAATAAGAATATGATATTAAATTACAAAGTGCGTATACCGTGCGTGGGAGGACGGGAGGGCACGGGACACAAGTTCTTCATCAAGTAGCCGGTAACAGGTTACCTGATGAAGAACTTGTGTCACTTGTAAGCACTTTCTACTTTAAACGTTACTTGTCGAATCGAGGATTGCCACCTTTTCACTCCGTTTTAACTTGTAGCTTCTTTTTCATATATTTTTACCCACAATTCGCTTTCGTTCGGTATCCTCGATGTCAGGCGCGACGTACTCGCCCGCGTTGCAAGCCGGCTGCACGCGGGTCGTCGACCATTCGGTAATTCTCGGTGATCGTAAGTCATTTTCCATCATCTGGTATCTCACTTGAGTTGACCAGTGAGGGTTGGTCGTGCGGTGGCTTGGGGTGGTTTTGAGTTCTGAGGGTTACTGGCTAGTTACGGAAGCGGCCACGGGGTCTCTGTGATGGGCTCGTCTCTGTTAGTCCCCCTTTCAACGGGGGCTGTTTCGAGTTCCAAAACAGGTTTCACGATGGTTCAATTCTGTGCTAGTCGGTACCCTCAGGCTCGATTCTATTCCTTGTCTCGTAAGCCGCGATCTGACTCTTGTTGGTCCTCTTAGGTGGGGTACTGGGTGGTAGAAGATGCTGGTCACTGGGGTTGTTGGGTGGCCGCGAGTACGTCGCGTGCACACGGGGATACTTTGGGACTAAAGCGAATTCTTTGCTTTGCTCGCGTTTCTTTCTTATTACTTTCTTCATTAGAGTCATTTTGCATTTAGTATTCTTTTCAAAATTTCTTTATTTCACTTTGATTTTTCGAAGTTCCCTTCATTTAAATGTTCTATTTCATTTTCACTTTTCCAAACTTCCTTAATAGCAATCCTTCGAGATATGACAAGTACAGTTTTAGGGTAGAAAGTTGCCGGTAGGGACCTTGTGATTAGTTTTAAGGTAGTTAAGTTAAGTTAAGCATGGACGTCGTGGGATCATCGAGGGAACGCACAGGACATCGAGGGATTTGCGTTTAAATTAATTTTAAGATTAGTTTTAGTCGATTGTAGGATGTTTATAAGTGTGAGTGGGTACTAAGCGAATGGGTTTTTTTGTTTCAGGTCGGGTCACAATCGTAGCCACCTCCCCGTGGTGTGACCTGGTAATCGGTATCATTTTCTAAAGACCGAAATTTTATAAAAATCGAGTCGTTAGAAAATGATATCGAGCCAAGTGCTACGAACTGTTGTAAAATAAAATATTACTTAAATTCTTAAGTCTTCTCTTTGCATTACCTATCCATCCTCAATCCTTTATCCCAATATAATTACAAAATGCGTATACCGTGCGTGGGAGGTTGGGAGGGCACGGGGCACAAGTTCTTCATCAGGTAGCTTATTACCTGATGAAGAACTTGTGTCGTTTGTAAGCACTTTCTACTCTAAACTCTACTTGTCGAATCGAAGGCTTGCCACCTTTGCACTCCGTCTTAGTTTATAGTTTACATTTCATATATTTTCACTCACAATTCGCTTTCGTCCGATATTCTCGATGTTAGGCGCGGCGTACTCGCTCGCGTTGCAAGCCGGCTGCACGAGGGTAGACCATTCGGTAATTCTTGTTGATCGTAAGCCGTCTTTCGTCATTTGGTATCTCATCTGAGTTGGCCAGTGGGGGTTGAATCGTGCTGTGGCCTGGGGTCGGGTGGGAGTTATGGGGGTGCTGGATAGTAACCGGGGCGGGTCTGCGGCCTTGATCGATGGTAGTTTCAGACTACCCGATCGGGGTCGGGGTTTGTGATGGGGCTCGCCTCGGTTAGACCCCCTTCAAACGGGGGCAGTGGAAAGCCTTGTCACAGCCCTCGCAGGCAACGTCTCTCTCCTCTATCTGGTACGCTCAGGCTCGACTCGATTCCTTGATTGATCTGTGTCATGGTCAAGTTCACGTAAGCCGCGATCTGGCTCTTGCTGGCCAACTCCGGTGGGTTACTGTTGGTGAAAGGTGCTGACACTGGGGTTGCTGGGTGGCCGTGAGTACGTCGCGTGCACACGGGGATACTTTTGGATTAAAGCGAATTCTTTGCTTTGCTCGCGGTTCTTTTCTTTCTACTTTCTGGATTAGAGTCTCTTTCAATTTCTTTTCAAATTTCTTCATTTCAATTTGCACTTTTCTGAATTTCTTTGATGGCAATCCTTCGAGATATGACAAGTACAGTTTTTAGAGTAGAAAGTGCAGGTAGGGACCTTGTGATTAGTTTTAAGGTAGTTAAGTTAAGTTAAAGTTAAGCACGGACGTCGTGGGATCATCGAGGGAACGCACAGGACATCGAGGGATTTGCGTTTAAATTAATTTTAAGATTAGGTTAAGTCGATTGTAGGATGTTTATAAGTGTGAGTGGGTACTAAGCGAATGGGTTCTTTTGTTTCAGGTCGGGTCACAATCGTAGCCACCTCCACGTGGTGTGACCTGGTAATCGGTATCATTTTCTAAAGACCGAAATTTTATAAAAATCAAGTCTTTAGAAAATGATATCGAGCCAAGTGCTACGAACTGCTGTAAAATAAAAACTTACTTGAATTCTTAAGTCTTCTCTTTGCATTACCTATCCATCCTCAATCCTTTATCCCAATATGTATATGTATTCCTAGATTACTATAGCCCTAGATTTTTATAGCCCTGGGTTACTGTATTCCTAGATTACTTCTGTATTAATATACCCCTATATTGTAATAACCCTAGAACCCTCTTGATAACTACATTCCTACATTCCCAAATCCCTAGACGCCTATAACCCTAGATTTCATCAAAATTCCCACGAACTGAAATATAAAAATTCGCAATTCAATTCTTTCTACTCAGATTATTAACAAAACGTGATATACAGTCTCGTAATAATTTCACAATCTAATTTAAAAGTTCGAAAATCTCGGAAAAGCTCGTTTCCCGTTTTCTTTCGATGACGATCCATTAATTCCAGAAATCTGGTCACGTTATGCGTCAAAGTTACCCCCCACCTCGAACGATTCTCAGACTCGCATATTTACCGTAAAGACAGTTTATCCGAAAGTTACGACAACCAGGACGGATTATGGGGCCACAAATCGTCGAAAATTCCCGTATCTTCGTCGAGCAATCTTTTACCCCCGGTGTCTTTCTTTTACGTTTCGACTATGTTCGCGCCCCAGATCGCCACGTTTTTCTCTGTAAATCATCCGACCGAGGATACCGATGCTTTTCGACCATTTTCACAGCGATCCATTTATACGTCACTGCTTTTACCATCCACACATCAAGCTTTTTTCCCCCTCGATCCGGATTAATCGTATTTCAACAAAATAAATCGTCGAAAAATCAAACTTTGAAGGATGATTCACACATTCGTCCCCAGAAAAAACACCTAAAACGTTAATGATCAGCTTCTTTCTATTAATCATCGAATAAATCACATTACGTTTGATCCTTAATTAAGGAGCATCCGATAATTCCCTATCGTTTATCAAAACTTTGTAACCACAGCGACCCTCGTTGCTCGAAGAAGGGTTAACAAAGTATAAATCTTTAATTCATCCCCCCTCCCGTGTCGTTCGATCGCGATTATAGGGCTGGTAGGATTGTTGAAACGAAAGTTTATGAGCAGAGGGGCGTTTAAATAAAACACGAGGCGGCAAAACGAAGTGAGGATAGGGCCGCATGAATATGGAGATCCGTTTCCGGCCTGTCAGACGGTTTCCTTTGAAAACGGTCGGTATAAAGACTTGCTGAAGCACAGATGTTACACGAGACGCAGACAGGCGTTCTAGCAAAGTGTCACGAACCGTGATGGAGAATCAAAGTTGCAGAATGTCAGTAAGCAGCAAAGAGGCGCGAAACGTTACGGATTGTTACGGACAACTGGCAAAGTGCCTTCTCGAGTGCTTGTAGAACGTGTTTACAGAGTGCAACAGGAGTGGAAAATTTGGCACACCCAGAAATGTACCGTCAAAGTTCCGCCTATACTTATGTACACGGAGTAACGGGCTGATAATGTTGACGAATTTCGTTCAGTTAATTTTCGGCACCGAAAAGTTGTGTCTTTCGATGGTACTCGTATTCACTGGGAGCTAGAAATTGGGGGTAAAAGTGTATGGGGGTTGCGATTGCTGAGAAATATTTGTTGATAGAAGTATCGTTACTGGAAATATTAATACCAGAAATATTTCAATAAAAAATTACTAACTTTCCAACACCTCCACATTCCGAAAACTATTCTTAGTCAAAGATACAATAATCGAGCTGAAGTATCACATTTCAAATGAAATACACGTTATTACATTTTTCTTGTAAATGTCACGCTTTAGAAATTGTTCTGTCTCGACGACTGACAAGATAAAATACGGTGAACGATCATTATAACAGAATGAGAAAGATCGAGGTACCGCACGGTGACTGCATCGCCCTGGCCATATCTCGACGTTTCATTATCCCTGGGAAATGTTCATTGTCGTTTTACCATCCCCGTTACATTTTCCCGCAATTTTAAGTTGAATCGTTCTAGATTGGACGCGTTTCTATCGGCACCGAACCGCTAACGATCCGGAAACTTCCATGGAATTATCATCGTTGAAACGGTTAACCTGTTGGTATCTTTTTATCTCGAAAAACCTTACGTTTTTCCCTTTTCCAGACATTTTTTCAAATATTTTAAGTTAAACGAACGTCTAACCTACGAATTTTAGTATAAAATAATATCTAAAGAAATATTTCAAAATAAAAATCGATTTGACATCTGAAATTATTAAAATAATTTCGGTAGCACTGGTGAGCGAAATGTTTGCATTTTCGTGGGGGAAAGTGGGTACTCAATTATCGAGCATGGTACCATTAATACTTTGCTAATTATATAAAGTACATAGCAAATGGAAAATGATTGTAACTTTAACATCGCGTTAAAAGACAATTTGAAATAGCTTTTATGTGCAAAGCAGTAAATGGGAAGGTTAAATGAAAATATAAATGGATAATTGTAATTGTGGCGTGCTGCACCGCATGTGGAAGCTTTTACTGTACCGATACTCTGAACGTGTACGATAAAAAATATCCTGATTTTAATTGTTGACACGAATCACTCAAAATTTCAAATTCGAACCATTGGCAAGGCACGCTTCAACTTTAATTATTAAGGATTGAGACTTTGTTACATTAACGCCATCCACGGTGCACTTTATTTTTCCTTTGATTAATTATTCGATTATACAAAATTTATGACGCCCATTATACCGGCCCATTAAATACACAAACGAGTAATTTTCACTCTCGAGTCTTTGCTTAAAGAATCGAGTTGAAATTAATTGCAAAACACTTTTCTTAATACAAATTAGCCAACAAATTGGTTGCAATTTATTCGGCATTTAATTGGAGAATCGCAATCGATACGTCCAATCAAACGGTAGGATTCTCCAGAGTAATTCGCACAGAAACTTTCCGTTGATTTATTAGGTAGCTCTCTAACGAGCTCTATTTACGAGGGTGCTTTTGCTTCTGATTTATCGTGTTCGTTAGCCTATCTCTCACGATATTGCGGAAGAACACGGAAACTCGAACGATTATGAAACGACGGGGAAGAGTGGGAGTGGGCGAACGAGGAGGGGAGGGGATCGACTTTTCGGCGAGAAGCCACGTAACCGGATATCGCCGTTTCCGCTATCTCAGCGGAAGCCGGCGTTTCATTAGGGCCACGGCTGGAAATGCATTATCTCGTTCGTTTGATCGCGCTAAACCGGACGAGCTCTAGCGATCGCCGATTAGATTTCACTCTTTCGATCACAGACCTGACGGTACCCTGAAGAGAAACTGTCGTCGACGATGATTCACAGACTTCTCGTCTTGTTATTAACATTTCTTCAAATTTCCTCTTCGACCCTTTCCCTTTTCATAAACTTTAAAAAACTAGGGCGTTAACGAAACAGGAATTTATTTATAAATCAAACTACATAATTTTTAACTATTTCAAACTGAAGGAGTTAAAATTTCGAACGATTGCAATTAAAGCAAAGGATTAATAATAATCTACCCAGTTTCGATTTCAAAGGGGTAGAATTTCATTCCGGCAGAATGCTTGGGGGTTAAAAAAAAGTGCTCCATAAAGAATGCGTGTTAAAATTCAATATTCGGCGGGGCGGTTTGAAAGAATAAACGGGGAACAATTTTCGCAGCTAGTGGAAAAGGATCGTTCGCCTTTTGTCGCGTAATCTTTCTCGATTATCGTCCTCGGCAGCGAGCGAAATTCGATTCGGGCACAGCCACGGTCCCTCCCCCCCCCCCCCCCCTGTAGCCCACCCTTCGTCGCCCTTTTTCCCGGTTTCATTAACCGGCCTGTGGCGTTAACTTTTGTTTCATCCGCGCGAAAATCGTCCGGAAAGGAAGGGTGCATTTAACTTTCGCGGCTTCGAGTCTCGTCGCGTTTTGCAGCTCGTACCGACCGGAAGTGCTCGAATAAGCTCCCTCACCGGAATTATTATCCGTCGGTGGGGGAGGAGAGAGAAAGAATCGGAGACAGAGAATTTTTCTTTTTCTCTCATTTCTTTTTCCTCGAGTCGTTCGGGGCTCGAGTTTCTTGAAATACCACCACGATATTCCTTCGTGAACTCGTGCGAATAATTGAGAGAGATTCTCCCTGAATCCCCCTCGACTCCTCCCCCCCCTCCGCCGCACCCTTTCTTTCCAGCCGGTGCACGAAGCATTAGCTCGGCTAATGGGAAATTTTTCGAGCCCGAAAGACCGTGTCGTCGAGTAACTCGAATACTTTTCGGTGCCACGATTTTCTTGGGGATGAAAGGGGTGAAAGATCCTCGCAGACTGATGTCGACTGGATCAGCTATACGTTAACGCATCTCGAGGAGAATATCGATGATTTTTCATTGGGATTTTGTTACAATGTTTATTTTAGTTTGAAATACAGTATTGGATTCTAAGGGGTGATTCACAAGGGGTTGTTCTTTTGGTATACTCGTACGAAAATTTTGTTATTTTGAAAGATTTAGAATTCTAAGATTTTCAAGATTAATTTTAGCTGCTTAAATGACATTTTTTATTTATCTATGATAGCGATTGATAATTTAGAAAAGAGTAGGTCAGAAGACTCACCTCCACGATGCTGATGCAGATCATCAGGTAGGGCGGTCGTATCCGGAAGTTGGGTTTCCTGGGCGGCAATGGGTGCCTCGGCGTCGGTCTAGGCGTGACCTCGTCATCCTTTGTCTTCTTGTACGAGGACGTGACGATGATCGGTGATTCTGGGGAATAGGGCGAGTCCGGGCCCGAATACGTGGTGTCCGTACAATCTGACGATATCGTCGACAACGTTGGAGAATTCTCCAGCAGTGCTGCCTCTACGTCCATCTTGTCCTGCCTGCGACAGACGAGCAATAAAACTGATTAGACCAAAGAACCATTACTGAAACGTAATCCAATAATTTGCTAAATATTTAAATATTGCTAAAATACTAAATAATATCTGAATACTGCTAGAAATCAAATATTCCAAAATTTCCAAGTTTCCTAACAAAAAAAAAGAAGTCCAATTTGAATCCCTCATCAATTTCTAATACTTATCTGGCATAATTACGTCCGGCTGTATTAATTTTAACGCGCGGGGATGAGTTCGCCCGAGACAGAGTCGGCAAATTACAGAAAGAGAACGACGAGCAAGGGAAACGAGGCAGGCATTCGGGTTGCACACACGACGAGAAGAAAGGGGGGAGGACGGGGAGGACGGGTAGAACTTTTGGCCGGGGTCAATCCTGGCGACCAACCCCTCGACACCCCCTTTGTCCGTGCGGCAACGGTCTTTGTTCGGCCCGTGTTGTCGAGCCACCATAGAATTTGCCTCTGAATTATTGGGGATCGTCGAGTTTGGGAACGGGTCTACGTTTCTACGCCACGAGAAACCGACCCCCCCTCTCTCTCTCTTTCTCTCTCTCTCTGTGTTTCCCTTCAGGTGCACGTTCGATCGATCTCCACCCGCCGGCTTTTCAGAATTTCAAAAACGAATCTCCAGATACAAAAGACGAAAATGAGATTCCTCCGACCGAATAGAGGACGGGGATTTAAGATTGAAGAATTTTTCAGGGACTCCGCGATACGGACTTTTTATGAATCTTTCGACGATCCCGCGAATATCAGATTGTGACACCAGGAATTTTAAATTGGTATTAGTTTCTAATCTAAACATAAAAAGCTTACAGATAATACCTAAAACAACATCAACAGAACAAAACGGAATCTGAATGATTAAATTTAACGAACGCCAAAGTACACCTCGCAGAAGCAGAATTTATATATAATTCAAGGGAAGAAAATGAAAAGTTATACTTAATTGAACCGAGCCCTTCATACGTCGTGACGCGTACCTTTAAAAAGGCCGACAGGAAATAATGGAAACAGCGAGCATCGCGTAGCACGTGTCACGAGTGCAAATTAAAATTCAAGGCTACTGAATGTTAAAAACCCGTGTTCCCCCTTTTGTCGGGCGCGATCGAAGCGAGAGAAAGGAGGAAACCGACATCGCCCTTGTTCAGTTTCGAGCGAAACACATCCCCCCGCAAAAGGGGTGGACGATCGTTCATCATCCAAACAGCCGTTGCAAATAATAAACATCAAACTTGGTATCGCGTTACATCGCCACCCGAGAGGTGTCCCTCTGTTTCTGGGATACGCGAGCCAGAGGAGGGGGTTGATTTAACCCCTCGTTTGATCGACGTCGAAAGCAGCCACTGTTTCGGTGGTCTTCAAGTGGCTGCCAATGATTTCCTAGCTAATTCCACGGAGATTATTATTCTATGCCGTGGGGTGAATAGCACCCCCTCTCTGAATTAACCGAGGGATTTCGGGTACAATTGGTGCGCGATTGTTTCTGTCGTTTCCTAATCAAGGTCTCGCCAAACAATCGGACGCTCCACGGCGTTTCGAGCTGTATTAGTAATTAGACGGGGCAAGATCGATGGAGGGTTTAATTCATTTTTTACCATAAATCACAGTTTTGAAATTTGTTATGGACATTCGTGCCGTTGTTTCTAAATTGGAAACGAAATAAAGGATAAAATAAATAAGGGATGGAACGTGAATTATTGTATAGAAGGCTGGTTTGCATTTTGACGAAAACGTTTTAATACATTTTTTAATGAAAATAATACACCTCTCCAACCCTTAATTATTTTAAATTTAATTAAGAAAGTAATAATTTTAGTTTTGGAATCTGAAGTAAATTAATGTTTAGAACTGGGATCGGATTTCACTGGAAATCAATCGAATTCCCATTCGATGATTAATAATTTGACGGAGTGGCCGCGAACGGGTGTTCGAAGAAAGTTAGACCGAGCGGACTGCTTAATGAAGCGTTCACGTGTCCGGCGAGAGCGTGTAACTTGCGGTCGAGTAATTAACGTAACGGCTAGGCTGTCTGCACGCAAATCAAACACATGAATGATCGTATAGGGAGAGGTGGGTGTAATTAAGGCCTCTCCCAGACTGAACGAAGAACAATGTGACTGCGCCTGCATACATCACGCGTGAATGAACCCGACGCACTCTATGACGAGTAATCGACCTCCGATTAACTTGCTCTTCGACGCGTGATACTGATTCCGCGTTTCTTTTGTGAATCGAGCGTTGTCGATTCTGTCGGTGGAAAAAATTTCAGGTTTCTGATATTAAATTACGAAATGAATTAATAGTTGGAGGAAATTTTGTTTTAATTACATTTCCAAATTAAGTTAAATACTAATGAAACCTACAAAAATGTTTAATTTATAATTAAATTATTCATGTTTCAGGTATTTTGTATAATTTCAAAGGGAATTCGAAATATTAATTAAAATAATTGTTAAGGATCTCCGTTTCTTCGTTGCTTCTCTTTTAAATTCGAGTTTTCAATTCCGAAGTGTACGAAATGTGGGATACGATAGACTACAGGAATGTTGCTGTTGGATATTGTTTGGTTGCTTTAGGGCAAGAAGATTCTATTCTTGGTTACCCCATGGCTCTCGAACTTTGTTTTAAAATACATCGAGATATAAATTTCCGGCAAGTTTAATGTATACGTAGCGGTTTTGCTTTTATTTACTGTTTCGTGTAGAGCGCATTACGAAAGGGTTGGTAAACGTTTTAAAACAGAACACTTTTTCTAATCATTCCTTGAATTTTTATTCCAAACTACCTTTATCCATTCACTTATTTTTAATCAAGCAGAATAACATTTAAATTGTTAATATATCAGCAATTGTAATATCTGAATGTTAAAAATAATGCCTGAATTTTGTATAAGGATTAAATTTCCTGTAATTAAAAATTCAAAAACGGTATTTAAATATTAAAAGGAATAATGATATTTAAATTTCTGCGGTAATAATTCGAAAGGAAATACATCGGAAATCCGATCTTTTCATAAATCAATTTGCGCATCGGCGTAATTCACAAAACACCCCCATGATTTTGCAAGGCCAGAAAATGTCCCCGTGAAACTCGACGGGTCTGAATGGAAACAAAGAAAGTACAAATAACGGGATCATTAATTATTTTCTGGAGGCTCGACTGGCTAGGTTACACACGATTGGTTCATTAATTTTCAGCGACGTCCTATCGACTTTCTGTCACAGGCTCTTGCCACTCCAAATTCCTGATCCCTGTCGCTCGAAAGACCGCAAATCAAAATCGGCCATCGTGTATACCTATACCTAAATGATTTCGAAGTTCCTTGATCGTCCTTCCAATATAAATATTCGTATTAAAAATTGTCACACGATAGTTTCGTAGTAATAGAAGATATTTGTTTTCTAATGGCATGGGTTATTTGGTGTATTGAAGATCGTTAAATAGGGTATTTAGGGATTTGGGGTGCTAGAAATGTATTGTTTGGAAATATAGAATATTAATAATTGGAATATTTGGAAATTGATTACCCAGCTAATTATTAAATATTCCCAATTAAAATCTATTATCAGAAATTACTACTTCTCCCCAGACAGAAAATGATAAACGTTTCCAAAGCTTAAACAGGTCCCAGGGCGTAGAAAGATTTTAGTAAAATGACCCATATATTGTATTCCCTTTTTCTTTATTACTTTTTCACCACGACGTGTTTGGAACAAGTCACCGGGCATGATTTATAACGAGCATAAATTGATACCTCCTCGGAAAATGATGATTTTATGGGGAACCGGGAAGCGGCAGCAACGTCACGACATCCACGGAAAGTTCGAAACGACCCGGTTTGCGGGCAGTTTTAGGGCTTGTTTGATTTACGAATTTCCCGGGTCCGGAAATTTTGGAAATTCCCGCGTATAGAAATAATCTCTCACGTTGCACGGCCTCGCTAATTTCCTTCCTCGACCCTCTTCCAGAGAGAGTCTGCCTGTCTTCGTTCTTTTAATTGTTACTCAAAAAATTCGTTACCATAAATCGTTGCAAAATGAAATTTTGATTTATAATGACAATCCTTATTATCCTTTAATTCATAAATTTTGACTACGAACTTAAATAAATTATTATTAACACGTTGCCTGCCACGTTGAATTTCGTTAAATAGAAATGTTATTTTTATCAAATTTTGTCTGTTAATATTCCTAATTCAGCGACCGAATAAATTCCTACAGAAATTCAAGTGTCACCCATACTTGGGTGACGTGCAATCAAAGCGTGAACAAGAATACCGCTTCTAAATTCGCAAATTTCGAAAAAATTCTAATCCTAGAAACGGTCTCTTTCTAATCTTACGGCTAGCTTGCAAAAAGAAACGTAAAATTCGTACCTACAGATACGTCCGACCAAACAAATCAAAGTGTTAATCCTGGTACGTGGCGGATCCGAAGCATATCACCGTCTGTCACTGGCGAACGAAACACCAATCGATCACCGCTCGTATCTCCAGGATAAATTCATGGTTAAAATTGCAACGGCGCGGGTTACGTAAAACGGGAGACGAAAGGGCACGGGGAACGAATCGAAATGGAAAAGTCGCGGCGAATCGGGGCCGTTGCCACGGGACAAATCACATTAGCGGTCCGCGGACACCGAACGCCCGCTCGGCTACAAAGCGGAGGGAACAGCTGCTCGAGCCACGCGGCCGCTTTGCATAAATTATGTAACCGCGGTTCAAGGTTGCGGCAGAAAATAGCCGAGGCAAATGGTCCCGCGCGATCAATCTGTCTTCGATACTAACTTGACCCGAAATACAGCCTACAGTTTCAAGGAACGTGGCCGGAATCGACGAAACAATAATTAATTAAGTGTGGTACGCTTCCTAATATCATTTATTTTACCTTCATTTGATTGATTATTCGATTGTGCAAAATTTGAGACGTATGTTTGCTAACCCCCGATAAAATATAATTTAATCGCTTGTTTTCGCATCAAATTGATCGTACGACGAGTCGATGTGTCTTTAATTGAAATTGAGAGAATTCTTTCAGAGAAATTTGTACAACGAGCAAACAGTATATCGAAACGTTTCAATCAATCTTCCGTGACATGTTTTTGTAACCGACTGAAATCACTGAAATTCAGAATCTTTTTTTTCCTCGTGTGTATGTACAAAAAGGAAGCTTCCTCAGTGTTCATGATTTATATATATATATATATTTTTCGTTTCGTTGTTTTCCAACTTTCGCGAAAGCACGGCAAATATTTGCTGGTCAAATATTTGGCACGGCAAATACTCGGTCCACGTTAATATCTCGACGTGGCCAACGTTTCAACCGCGAAAAACGGCGTTCCTGTCGAGAAGATTGAGCCACGATACCTTTAAACAAGCTCGTAACAGGTTTCACGGTATCCGGGGCCTTGATAGCCCGGCACGCCTCTATAAATCGTAACCGGACGAGATTACGGCGACATTACGTTTATTAAATGATTTCGAGCGCCGGGTGTAATCGGCGGAACGATCGTAACGCGAGTATCGGCCGGGCGAATCTCTGTTTTACCGAAGCCACGAAAGACTCAATAAATCACTCAAGGTTCAATCAAAGTGATTAGCTTCGCGAATCTTTTTTTATTTCGAGGGTGAATCGTCGTCTTGCGTAAAGTGTGTCTTTTCGGTGATGGAGTGTTCAGAATTGGAATTGGATTTGGAGATTAAGAAATATAGGAATTTAGGAATTCGGAAACTTGGGAATTTGGGGATCTAGAAAATTAGGAATTTGCGAATTTAGAAATTTCAAAACAACTTCATAAATTTGCAAAGCTACAAATTATTTACTTTTCTGTGGAATATTTGATTGAAGCTCAAAACGAAATCAAAAAGTAACATTTCAATATTCCATTGCAGTCTAGCTGCAATTGTGCTGAATTCTTCAGGATTTAACGGTATGCCTGCTCATTTAATAAAAGCTTAGCTCCTAATGAATAATTCATGGGATTTCAGTAATCCGTACACTGAACTGGAGTTAAATTTAAAAAAAAAAAACGAATATTCCTCTAATTTTCAACATACTTATTTCCTATATATCTAATTCATTAATTTAATGATTATTTTTGCAATTTTATATTTTATACCCATCAAAAATTCTTTAAGTTAAAAAAATGATTTATTACAAGACGGTACCTGAGATATCCTGGTTTCGCAAAGTCCATATAAGTGAAATTTATTTTCGACACATTATGGATATTTTACGATGTAGAGAAATCCTTAGATTGTCGAAAAATTCATAAGCTTTATGTTCTCGGTAATAAAAACGAAGAGAACTCGACGATGGAATAATTTATCGCGGGATTGAACGGTTTCCCGGGTCACCTTTCGAAGGTAGCGACTTTTCGACTGGCCGGATAACATCGTAGCGATAGTCGCGTTGCATTAAATCACACCCAGCCAACTGCAATTGCCCCGCTTTCCACTCTACTTGTTTTCTAGCTCTCTACGGTGCACACACGAGAACTCAATCCCGTTCGATCCGTCATCTTAACCATCGTTTCCTGAAAAATATCCTTTTCCTTGCGATGAAACATGCGGAATCACGCGATCATTATGATACACTGCATTTTGGAATATTCTTTCGGTATTTTATACATATCGTTCGAACATGTTATTTAAAAGTGTTGTAAAATTAAATAAAAATTCATGTTCTCCTGTTAATTGTTAAATTGTTAAGAAAATTAATTTCTGAAGAAGAATCGAAGACGCTAACCCTCGATTATGAACTGCTGTTCGCTTATCGTTTACCTGTACTACTGATTTCTTTTATGCGAACCTATAAGGAGTCACATATCCACTCGAAAAGCTCCAAATTTTTATTCTATTTCACTTCCAAACTTTAAATTTAATTGTACAATTTACAATAATTTTCATATACTTCAGTTAAATTAATAAAATTGAATAATTTACAAAAATTGTCTTCTTTCAACATCCTCAACGATATTAACACTAATCGAGATTCGAGAGCCAATTTTACACCCCGAAAATGAATACTAAAAACAAATATAAACACGAGTTCAATATTCGAAAAAGCTTAATCATCCCCCCTCCCCCCCCCCCCCGTCGAAATATCGAAATTTTTCAATGCAATTCTTTCTCCGTTCCCATATATTCCGTATTTTAAATCAAAACATGTGCTACGACGGATTTTGAATGAAAATAAACTTTTATCATTGCGGCTGCGGGCTTTATTTTACATCTGGAAACGGAAAGGCAGTTTTTTGCCCGTTGGTATTAATTCGAAAGTTTCTACTAATCGTTCGATCGAACGCGTGCACACAAACCCCGGTCCCGTCGCATTTCCCCGGTTTCCTGCGGCATTACATCACGAAATAAGCGAGAATACCATCGAGCCACGGGTTTACCCAACGTTACCGAGACCGTCGGACGATAATGGACCAACGGCCACCGAGACACAGGACCACTCGTTAACTTTCGACGTTTTATCGCGAAATATCCTGGCCAATGTGTGCCGCACGCCAACTTTAACTCCCAGGGATCCTCGAAACTCTTTGAAAAACCCTCCCCGTGACCTCGATACCCACCTACCCTCGGCTAAACGAACCTTAATCATTCGAAATTGTACGGAATTACCCCTCCCCTATTCTGTCTCGGTTTCGGCTCGCAAAATCTTCCCAATTTTCTGCCACATTGTTCCCCCCTTGCTATTTGTAAACAGTACGTTCTTGTTAAAATAAAATAAAAAATATAAGCTGTTATAAAATGTTGTAAGTGTTGTAAGCTGTTTTATTAAAATGATTATCATTCATATTCCATCCCTTATTTATTTCCAATTAAAAGAAAAGGAAATTATTTAAGTACCTAAGTTTTCATTGGCGATTTATTTGCACTCGTGAATATTTTTTCAATTTCACATATTTTTGCGATCGAATAAATAAACAAAATGTGTACAATATTTATTCTGATTTAAAAGTATTATATTATTCTCTCTGACTTTTTAAATTTGAATTCGTATCATAATTTTTATCTCGTGAAATCTAAAATTATATTTAATAATTTATCAGAGACTATTTAGAAGTCTATTTAGAATTTTGAACGATCGAGAGCAATCAGAATAAATTAGAACTTTATTTCTTGAAAGTGGAATAAATTGGCAGTGTTATATTTCGCCCCGCATTTTTGGCATACTTTTTTCCCCGCGCGAAAAAAAGCAAATGGTAAAAGCAAGCGTGTATATACGTTGAAAAAATTCGATAAATCCCAACAATGCCGGTAGCACGCGAAACGGTGGAACAAAATCGATAATCCGTTTGATTCTCCGCTCCAAGCCGTTTCCTGGCAACTTTTAATTCCATACATCGGGGGCAAACAGTAATTAATTTTTTTCCCCCCAAATCCCCCATGGTCGCAGCCATGGTTATCGAATTCGGCGTTTTAACGACGAGATCCTGAGCCGTTAACAGTGAGCCCACTAATTATCAGGCGACACGAGGCGAGCTAACGAGACGGCAAGACAGAGTCAAAAGTCTTTTGTCCTCGAGCATTTTTTTTTTTTTCTCTTCTTTTTATGTTTATGCGTGAAACGAACGTGCACGTCAACCGGCTTGAATATTGTACACGTTCTTTCTTTCGTGTTTTTTTTAAATACACACGTGTGTTTCCCAACGACGTCGGGAGTACACGCGGCTCGTCGAAGCAAAGGAACAAACGCGTAATTACGCGTGTAATTTACAGCTCGCTAATGAGAGCCACAGTTGCGCGTTACCCGGCCCTGAATGCTCCTGTTTGCACAATGTCGACGGGCGTGCATCGTGTTTGCGGATTCCTTCTTCAAAAGCTGCGTTCAACGACGACCCGACCGACCATTCTGGCAAACACGCGGCTGACAACCTTTGTTTCTCTAACCCTCCTCGACATCGATCATCCGGAAAATTCTCTTACACAAGCCTTTTCTTGTCACGGACCTTGACTAGCGCCCTTTCGCGATCGCCGACTTTCAATCAATTTTAATTCCTCGAGAATCGATATTTGAACTTCGTGAAAATGATTATTGTGCAAAATGTTAATTTCTCTCTTATTTTTGAGAGCTAATTATTAGAGAATTATTCTATAATGTTGACAAATTTTCCCAAGATCTTGCAAGAGATCTTGGATAAATTTATAGATAAACTCAGGTTTTCATTGAATCGGCACCTAAACTCAATTTGCATTGATATTCATACGTCGCAGTGGAGAAGACCGTGTTTAGTCAGACACGCGTACTGGGAATATTAACACGTCGACCGTCACAGTAGAAATAACCATATCTGGTACGACACGCCACCCCATGAATTATTAAAGACACTGAAAATTAGTTTCTTGGTATAACATTTCACTTTTCCATTACGAACAATTAATAGAATTTTAGTAACATTCGAAATCGTACCAAAGTTTCAATTCCTTAATTATTCGACTATATTAAATTTTCATGATAAGCTCCGACAGATTATACGCCAAATAAAATTCCCGTTTTTCAACAAGTATTTACCAAAACAATTTTCCAAAAACAGAACACCAAACTTTCCAAAAATCTACGCGCAATAACGTTAAAGTGTCCAAAGTTTCCTCGCATAAAGATCACCGTTTCTCAGCCAGTGATTTTCCTCCACCCCCTCGATCGAGTTTCAACCGGGTCCGGTAATAAATCCGTCCTTCCGGTCCCGTTTCGATCCCGTCCGGGCTGGTTGCATTACAACCGTCCTGGGCGCCGTGAATAAATAAGGGGCGGGGTCCCTTTCCGGGGTATTAAAAATGCACTTTGCCCGATGAATCTTCCGAAGCGTAACGCCAGCAACAAGGTGGCTCGCGAACAAACGGGGCAAAGTCAACAGGGATGTACCGGGAGACCGGGGGATCCCCCGGCCAGCACGCAACCGCCGCTTGGACGTCGGTAAACAACCGGCCAAGGGAACAAGGTCGATGTTGTAAACCTTCTAAGAAAACATCCGACCAGACAGAAGAGGAAGGGAGTGAACACCTTCGGAGAAGATTCCTCCGGGCAAGAACAACGGCTGCGAACATGTAAATCACCCGGGAATACTTCGAATCAGCGAGAAAAGTTGCTCGATCGATTCGAACCACTTCTTACCGTGAAATACAACACCATAACATTAAATTACGAATCGAATACAGGAAACTGGCGCGGAGTTTCATGAATTTCGAGATAGCTACCGATAAGAATTGCTCGTCCCTTACTGTTCTCGAGGATCGGTTCTTTTCTTGCGGCTAGAATCGATTCCTTAAACTGCGACCTTCTCTGACGATAATAAATTGTAGAAAGTAATCAGTAATTAAAGTAATCTATAATCAAAATTTTATTTCATGAAAAATATTATATTTATTGAACACGAGATTAATTCAATAATTTTTGTGGAGGGGTTGATATTAAATTTCGAAATATTTCTGTTGTTTTTCCAGTGTACACAATATTTTATTTAAAGATCCAAGGGGCTTCGATAGAATGGGTCACGATTGATCCGAGGGTTAATTTCATAATACCTTTCGTCTTGTAACGAGGACAGGCCACTCGATGGCTTTTGGACCGGAACTACTAGTTCGATTCAATTCAAAGTTTCAATGAGTTGCGGTTTCCGATTAAGAAGCCAGGACACTGCTCGGTCTCGGTTATCACGGTTTGGCCCTTCGTGTGCCGTTTTTTCAACGGAACTGCCGTTGGTTCGATCGAGACTGCTTCGATATACGATCAAACAATAGGCGCGCCGGAAATCGAGCACTCGATAAAAGCCATAGATTACAACAGGCTACAAAACTTTAACATTCTTTTCCGTCCCCTCTTTTTCTTCGAAGGTGATCGTTGAAAAAAGGACATTAAAGATACAAAAAGACTTTTCTTCTTCTCATGAGTTATTCTTCACATAAATTAGGGTTTAACCCTTTTAAAGTAAATTTTCAAATTTCAAGCAAAAGTTAATTTAACTCTGACTATAATTCTTTCCTTCTTGCAGAGTCGTACAATTTTTCTATTCAATATTTCAAGAACCTCTTTGGCTAAAATATATATCCGACACGTTGCTGGATGCTTTAAAAATTTGAAGTTAATAGCTCCGGTAGATCAGGTGAAAAATGTTCGCACCCCTTAAATGTTGAATCGAGACAGAATTACGATCGCGATATCGACAGAGTAGCAGCGGGATATTAATCGTGATGAAGTGTCCAATCTATTCGTAACGAGGCTGTGACTTCATGAAACCAGCACAATGGAGGTTAAACATCGTAACGGACCGCGTAATAACCTCTCTTGCCTACGGGATGATAATGTGCCATGGTCTCCTCCATTAAATACGTACAATGTAAATGACACTATGAGTCAACGATTTCGTTGCCAACCTGACTTTCTTTTCCATTTCTCGGCTCTACAATCTTATCACCTCCTAAAGCTATAAAATCACAGAACCTGACACCCCGACAATTAACCCTAATCACGCTTTTCAATAAAGCTTCCCTATTTTGAAAGAGAATAATTGCAATTATTTATGATAAATAACTCGTAAATTTCACATTTTAAAATGAAATAAAATAAAAAATCCAAGGGTCCTCCTACTTCGAAGGGCGCTCGTTATCTCGTTCAATTTCACCTCCTCCGACGAATATACTCGTCGTTGCGAAGGTTCGCGGTTTCGTTTCGTTTCGTTAGCATGCAAATGTTACGATTTTCTGTTCCAGCCCGGACATTACGATAAACACGGCGCGCGGAATACGAAATGCTGACCGAGTGTGGCCGCGCGTTGTCGCGTGTCCTCCGCGTGAATTACGAACGTGTCAAGGGTCTCGCGTTTCCACGGACAGCCCTGGCATAATTTACACGGGACGCGTGTCCGCCCGTGACTTTCCGGGACCGCTTAGACATTTCCTGTTTCGTCGTCCGCGGCGCGTCTAATTGCGCGTCAAAAGTTTCGCCGAGCTAAGCAACCGGGGAAAGGCGCGAATGAATTTATGCGGTCGGATCGTTGAATTTCAAGTTAACGCCGCCTGGACGACACCTGGGGCCGTGAGAATGGCGTTTGTTTAATTAACCTTTATCAGAATTTTGAGAAAAGGTGTAGCTTCTCCTCTTAACACTATTTCTCGGGTTTGGGTTTAATTGCATCCAAAAAATCTGAAAAGTCAAAAACTGAATAAAATGTGGAAGTTTTCTCAAGATTTCCACTCCTCGAATTTACGATTACAAGAGCATACAATCTCGCAATTTTGGAACATATTTTACAGCACGAAAGGGTCGAAGGGAAAATACTGTATGCAACCAGAAACAACCCCCGTCGCGGTAGAAGCAACAGCTCTTAAACGGTTTCGCGTTCGAGCGGTTAAAACGCGAAATGGACGATTAAGGGACGGCTAACGGGGGTACATTTTGGCCGTGGCGGGCGTAGGAAACGCGCGGCCGTTTAACGCACCGGGTAACCGCGACAGTTAGCGAAAATAATCGTCGTGGCCGGCGGGAATGTCGTTCGCCGTCAGCCGTCCGGTCATTTTTAACGCAAGTCGTCGCGCTCCGAAACCGCCGAATATCGGACCTTGCCCACCAAACGAACAGCAAAAGCGCGACAACCGGACCGACGATTCCACGGACGCGGAAGTTCTGCGGTGAATTTGCGGCGAATTTCCGCCGACCGTGATTTCTGTCGTTTGCCATCAAAGAAAACATATATTTCGAATACTAATCGTTTATGGAATTTTATACATTTTCCATTTACATATCCATTCCCTGGTTCCATGATTTTATCATTTCCAATTACGTATCAATAACCTGCCCTTTGAATTATCGATAATTAACGTAGTGGAAATTAATTGTCGACCATTTTACTCAAGTTTCCAAGTTCTTAATTCAATAATTAACCATTTGAACAACAGCAATTAACAGGTCCGTTTCTCAAATTCTGTGATATCGAGTTGCAGACACTATATGCAAACGACGGGGGATGGACAGGTTCGTGGAGCATAGTTCGGTCGGTGAAAAATTGAAGCAGCTAGTATTTCAACCAGGATTATGCTCATCCTGTATACAACACCTCGTGTAAGTGTGCGTTGCCTCGCGTTAGACGATTTTTCAGCCGCTCGAACCAGGTAGTATCGAAGATTTTGATTTATCCCGAAATTTGAATAACATGAGAGCAATGCCTTCCGCGTTGCGCCGGTTTCTGGGTAAATTTACAATTCCGCTCGCGGTACGAGCCGAAACCGCCTTCGCCTTCTCGCGCGATTTTAATTGGTGATTTTTACCCGGATCCTTCTATTCCCTTTTTTCTTTCGGGGATAAACACCGAATACGATTATCGAATACTCTTCGAAGCTGGAGATTGATTTTGGTCCCATGAATTGAAAATTAAACCATGAAACTTAGGAATACAATTACAATTGAAGATTGTGAAATTGCAAAGATGTTTGGTAATTGTGCAAAATTGGACTTCCGATTTTGCGAAAAATTTTCCATTGTTCCCGGGACATTGACGGGACCGGAAATTTCTTACCGGAGCATCCGGTTGGGAACTCTAACTGACATTTCTAATGAATCCATGAGAATGGGTCGGAATTGTCCTCGTTTCTGATAAAAACGTTCAGTAATGAGTATTTCTAATTTCCTCCAAATAAATTTTTGCTTTAAAAATTTCTATCAATTTTCAAAACTTGGGTAAGTTATTTAAGTACCATTTTGTCAAAGTTAATTTTTTTCCAAAGGTTTCTAACAGAAAATATTGAATCGAATTTTCGACAACAAAAATGTCAAATATCGAAATCAATAAAATATGAGAAAGCAACGTATAATATAAATCGATATCATACTTGAGATAAATATCAAGGGTTCGCTTTTAACCGGGAATGTTTTTGTCAAATTCCTCGATTATAATTACCTTCGTGTTTGCACCTTTCCAACAGCCCTCTTGCAACTCGTTTACCTGTCGTTTCCCTCTGTTTCTCTGTTCTGGATGCGAAACAACAAGCAGGAGGGGGGCTCGTGCTCGTGAATATTCAAAAATATCCTCAACGAATGCTCTTCGCAATTTCATCGTATTAATTTAAATGAAAAACGGCGAATAATAATATTTTAAAAAAATATGTATACTGTATATATACCGTTCTGTTTTAAACGTTTAAACGTTCCGAGCAAGATAAAATGTCCGTGTAAACGCGGCGGATTAATTTATCGTCTGCTGCGTAATATCGCCGGGACATAGTGAATGTTGTCACGCGACATGAAACACTTATCGAATTTGATATTCGTCCGACGTCACCGAGTTGACTAAAATATCCAACGTATTCGACGTCCCTTCGTTCGATTCAATATGTTTACGGATGCTCGTTTAACGTTATAAATCATCCACCGTGATAATCACCCTTCCTCGTGACCGAATAATTTAATTTAATTTAATACGCAGTCAAAACGATGAAATTTAGACATTTTTGGAGAAAGTTGGTATCCTTGGAATTACTATTTTTAGAAATTAAAATTTGGAATGTTATGTTTTGAGAAACTTGTAAGCTTCGAAGGACCGAGGAATTGATATCAATAATTAATACCATAATATCTTGAAGTGATGGAATTTTAGTGGCACCATAAGTAGTTACGAAACTCGAAGAGAATGAGGGTAAGATTCAACGAAGCAAAGAATAACGTCGAACGGGAAGCAGAGTAAATTAATAAGTTTTGGTACGGCGCCAACGGAAGGGGGGCCGGGTATAGAATCGGCGAAGGTTTTCTTAAAAGGGTAGGTGGAAAGAATGTTAAGCGACCGGTCGCTTTGTCGCACGGCTAGAAACGACTGGCAATTTGGAACATCCCCGAAGCTGGTGAACGATAAGCGTTTTCACGGTGAAATTTTACGAAAAACGCGGCTGGATCGTGATACGACACGTACCGGATCGCATTTATTCTCTCTATATCTGACGGTGTAAAACGCTTTCGGATATACGGGTCAGCGTGAAAGATGCGGCAAATTTTTCTTTTCTTGCCTCCTGTTGCCAGACGTGAAAATCGTTTGCTGCCCATTTCTACTCCCAAGGATAATACATTTCTCTTTTTTTCTTCTCTCTCTCTCTCTCTTATCGCGTTCACAAATTAGTTCTCGCTTTTGAACAAATAGAACGAGTAAAAATTAGGAACGTTCCAATATATTACTTAAAAATCTACAAATTTTTAGAAATTCGAAAGCTTTGAAATATTATATCTTTTAAAAATAATATTATTTTTAGAAACTTTGAAGTATTGAAATATTGTATTTTTAATATTTTAAGATGAAAGAAGTAATAGCTGTAGCTGGGACAAGTGTTTCGTCGGATATTTGAAAAACATTTTGAGAATCGTTCAAGTTGCGACATTATATGGGAACCGAAAATTGAAATTGGTTTGAACAATAGAGATTCGTGTATTGTTAACGTCCTATTGTGTACGTTTTCGATTCTCTACATTGTCACTGGGAATCGTTTAAAAGTAATGAAATAAAATAGCCGATAAAACATGAATGCGAATGTACAATATTGAAATCAGAAGGTGCTTTCCGATATTTAATTCATTGCAACCTTCCGTACGTTAAAAGCCAACCCAGATGGAGGGACAGTAACGAAATGGGAAAATGAAACATTATTCTGTACGATTATTTAATTACGGTTATATCCGGTGAAAAACGCTATCATACATTTATGTATTTCCTTTTTTTATTATTATTAATACAATTTCGTTTTCAATATATCTTCTATCAAAAAACTTTTTATGATTAAATGGTACTTCAAAATTTATATTTATATTTCTTATATGGTTATTTATTAAAATTCAACAAGCAAGAACTTAATAAAAATTGAAGGAAAACGTTTATTTTTTATCGAATAAATAAACGTAGTTAATTTAATTGACAATTAAAACGTTTCAAGATGCTCCAATAATGAGACGACAGTTTATAATTACCTCTACAATCGACTGCAACAAACATCGGTAATTGAAGGTGTTATTACGTGGGTTCTCGAGCGAACGTCTGAGGGTGCCGGTTTTCAAGCATCCCCCTTATCGCCCCTGAATCCGCAACAAACGATCGATCAACGATAGTTACATCAACGAGTAAATTAAATGTCATTGGTGATCGACACCTTGAATTTTCTCTGATCGAATAATTTTCCAAACGAACAAGGAAATGAAATTTCCAATTTAACTTATTTTAATTAACAGAAGAAGAATTAACAGAAAAAGTGAATAATTATTAAACAAATTTTAAAAAATTAATGAAATGATAAATTTGCAGTTTTGTAGGAATGAAGGTGTTTAAATTCGATGCAACAGTGATTAAGGACGCGAATTAAGATATCACACAGTGACGTCGGATCGGATGTCACGGGATAACAGGAAGAGTCAAGGAGTCCCCGGCTTTCGTCCACGCAAATGCTTTGGCCCATTCGATCGAGCCTTCTCACCTCGGCTATAATCATGTTAATTAATTGGCTGCTGGTTCACCTTGCCGGCTGCGGTTCACGAGGGATACGATGCGGTCGAGCTGTCGGTTGGCAAGCTTGTCTCTAGTTTCGAGGTTGGCTGCCTCGAGGACCTAACCGTTGTCCTTGCACCCGATCATCCCGCCTGCGGAGGAGGATGAAAGAGGAATTACCCCCCATTATACCCCTTATTGATCCCTAATTTTCCAGACGAAGAGAGGCAGCCAGCTTTCCTCCGTTCTCGAAGATCATTTTACTCGCCGTTTCTCAGAAAATTTTAATTGTACGCGAATATTTGATAGAAACTTTCTTGAATTTAAATATTCGTTCTTTGGAACTGTGTAGTCTGAGTATACTGCAACTCGCCGGACGGTCGGCGACGCACGGGTTTTAACACGGTCGCTTATGGCGACAATATTTACTTTTGTTTCTTTCATTAACTGCTATGTTCCAATATAAATAACACTCAAATTTCTTTGCACACGTCACCCCTGAGGTGCCACTCGAGGGTTAAACCAAAATCATTGACCCCCTTTTGCAATAAATATAAGTAAAAAGGTATATTCAACGATCCATCATGTAACAAAAATTACGCAAAATTATAGTCTACCAAATCGATCACCGGAAGAAGAAGAATGGGGTAGAAAAATCGATTGTCATTCCAGCCCTTTGTCCGTCGAAAAAGGAACCATGCTTGCTGTCTTCCAGCTTTTCAATTGAACCCGTTTCCTCTCTCGTCTGTTTCCGAGATCCGATAAAAACTTTCTCGGAAGTAGGTCCGTTCAACCGTCCCCATCCCCCTGTTCCCCTTATTTTTAACTTTCGAACACACTTACGTCGATCTCTCGAAACTTTGTTTGAGTAGTACCCGGCGATGCGACCAAGGGAAACGGGGGTGTGTAAAACAAAATACAAAAAAGGGAAACGCAAAGGCTCGAATCGTATGTCACACGTCATCGTGGACGGTGTTTTTACCGCTCGAATCGTCCTGGCGGAAGTCACGTGACGGCGAAGCGTGCGCAGGAACAGAGAGACCGGGGAGCTCGAGTTACGTTCCGAGGCCGAGCCGGGTGTCGTAGTTCAAAGCGTCCACGACCCTGTTAAATCAATACCTGTATCCCGTCGACGGACACTGGACACTGCCAACGAACACCGGACACCCATGACAGAGGGTAAACAAAGTGACAAAAATGCCAACGTCCGAATCCGTATTAATTTATCGACCGAACCCGAGAAGCCGTCTCCATCGGACACGCGCCGTTTAGTCAATCCGAGCGATTCGTCGAGCAAGGAAACAGGGTCAATTCGATAATAATTAATCGTTTCAATTTCCAAACATTCGAATAATTATTGTTTTTGTCTATCAGAGAAATAATTATAATAAAAAGGTTCTCGATTATTCTCGAAAGGGTGCACGGCGGATGACACTTGTTTGTATCAGGAAAGAGATTAATTAAGGCCCTTGTGTGTACAATTAATTTTGCAATTAACTTCATGAACATATTATGTACAGAAAATATTGTCTTGGCGAATTATGCGAGGTCTAATGGTTGAATTAATTGAATCTTTTTAGAGGATCATGGATGGAAAGACTAACATAAAGGGGCGCTTTGAATTTTGCTACAGGATCAACGTTGGCTTGTCGACGTCGTTTCATCGTTAAACCCCTCTCCACGTTTTATGGGATAAAGAGGATCGATTTTCGGATAAGATACGATCGTCCAGCTGGCGAATGACTCTTCATAAAGGTTCAACGATTTAACATATCGTGAAATGCAGCCTCAACATTATTTATCACGTTTTAAGAGAAATTTTATTGAACATTTAATCATAAATTCATACGTGGATTGAAATTTTGAACGTCACCCTTTTTCTATTTTATACGACAATTAAATGTTTTTAATTACTTCTAAAATTCATTTCAAAACCTTTGAGTTCACAAAATTTTAAAGAATGTAAAGTATCAAAACTTTATGGGTTTTCCGGTTAATATCGCGGATGGACTTATCAGATGAAATGTAAATTCTTGGTTTATTTTTTTTTTTTTTTCATTGCAAACGTGACTGACAAGCGTCGCTATCATTTTCACCCCTTTTTCCGCTGGTAAATAGGATAGAACCGACCGTGTGCATTCAGAAAACGTGATCCCGTGAAAAGGGGTGTATTCATCGCAAAAGACGGATCGATAGGAAACTGATAAAAGGGGTGAAAACATGTAATGGGATACGTCGTGGATATTTCGCGTTCAAACTTGAAGTAAACAGAAATTTGCAGAATAACTACAGAAAGTTTACCTAATTAACTCGTGTAACATAAGCGCTTGGGTATCTTAATACGTTTAGCAGAATTTAGAAGCTCTGGAATATTGAATTGATGAAAACGTAGGAAATTAGGTATTTATGGGTTTGGAAATCCAGAAATTTTGAAATTTTGAAATGGCATGTTTGAAGACCCCTCGACCAAAAAATGTTTAATCAATAAAGCACAGTCAATAAAACACCAAAATAAGAAAAGAAAAATACAAGGATGAAGAAATGGAAACACTTGTTTCCATTAAACAAGTATTCACAGAGAACGACCGAACTAAATCCTTAATTCGTTTCAACGCCACTGGCAGCCGTTTTCAACGAAGGGAAAAACGTTGGAAAAACGGAAACGTGGCTCGTTAACGCGGAGGAAACTCCAGCCGGAAATCGGACGTTTAATTTGATTAATCGCCCGTAGAGTCTCGAAGCAGCCAGGTGCTACAACAGCCTCCCCTGTTACGCCAAGAATATTCTTCGGCAGAAACAACGAACGAGCGAGCGTTTAATTAAATTAACGTTAGTCCTCGCTTACAATTACACGCTCGAACAAGGGAGGAGCTAATCGTCAGATTCGCCGTGTTCAATTAACGAACCTACACCGTCGAGAGGACAAAAGGATTGTCATTATCGTTACCGATCGAACGAATCGTAAAAGAACTATCCCCTCGAGATAAAACTTTCGAATCCAAACGAGGGGATCGTTAAATATTCCCAAGTTTGCAGATTTCGAACGGATTAAAAATAACAAAAGATACTTCATTTTTACCCTGACCGTTTCGCCACGCAAAGACATGGATGATTCTTACTTTTTCTCCCGTAACTTCGTTCCACGGGCAAAGGTACCGGGGGCTAAGCAATTACAATTCCTTCCGTCATTTCCGCTTTCTTTGCCCGTCGAAGGCTGGTAATTAACTTTGCGGAAGCACGACTACTCGGGCAAAGCTCAAATAATAATTAGCTCGCGAACCTGCAATTTTTGCGTCGACCATCCCCCAAAGACAAAGAGCCACCGGTTTTTCCTGCGAGGAGGAAAGGGTTCGTGGCAAATATTGGCGAGAGGAAATTTTCTCAGGTAATAAGTAATTATCGTTCAAACTACGGATAATAAATAATTCCAATGATTCGTCGACTGTAACCTCCAGTACACATAAATTAAAACCCTAATTTTAAGGTTCAGAGACTATTTAGTATCTATAAACAATTAATGAATTAATTTACGAATTAAAGAAAGTTAGAAATCTCAAGTTCCACAGAACGAGGGCCAAGCGCCGTGCGTCGCCGACTCTCCGGCCAGGTCCTTGCAAAATGCAAGTAAGAAGAAAGCAATTTCTAGGCTCCGTAAAGAACAATTGGCAATCCCCGGGTCGCGGGGATTTCGTACAGAATCGTCGGTTGCGAACGCGGCCAAGACGAGGCAGCCAATTAACTTCTTCACATTCGCCGCTGGATCGGCGTTACGAACACCGGCGCGAAATCCCGCGTAATTGCGTGGAATCGGCGTGGCGCTGTCTCGAATCCGGTAAAATGAAGTCGTCGGTGTGGAACGAGGCGAAAAAGCTTCGGGAGAATCCGTCGCGGGAGCAAATCCCCGGAAAAAGCTCCGCTGGATGCAAACTTTTCCGCTGTAGCTCGCGATGAAACACCACCCGAGGAAAATAAGCTTTCGTAAAAGAAGAAGAGGGTGGGTGGGTGTCGGGGGAAGAAATGGCAGAGGTTCAATTTTTAAAGAAACTGGAACGGGGATCGTCGTTGATAAACATTCTGCCCGAACATCGTTCGTTTCGGGAATGTTTTACAGAAATAAATTATTCGAAGTAGTAAAATGCATGCAAAACGTACGTACATTGAAGTATTTTAGGTTTCATTCAGTCCCGTGTAAGATACATCCGTAAGAATCTTCTTTGACCGTTCGTTGCTTTCCGTATATTAGTTTTGTAAGTTCGCCGGCGGATCTTTCGAATGCGAGCGAACAAACTCGTCTTTATCCGCGAAAGCTTCCTTTCTCGTCACTGTCAGAAACAGTTGCCTCGACTCAGAAATTCATCAGCCCGATTCAACCCCCATCTTCAATTCCAATTCCAGCTCACCGTTGAACAATTGCGATCGAAACACACCCTGTCGTTACGGTGTAATAACGTTTTCGTTTCGCCTCTTACGCTCTTATCGAGCCTATTTATCATACGATGCTCCAGGCGATACCCGAGGCGATCAATTAAACCTCGATAATAAATTAACCGGCACGGTATAATGCACGGGGATGAAATTAAGTAGCGAAATTTGCAAACGAAAGACTTTTTCAAATTGGAAGAATAATGGGGACAAGGGAATATACGATTTTACGTCCACCCCTTTGAATTTTCGATGCAATTTTTTCAATTATTCTTCTTGGTGAATACAGGCAATGTTTTTTTCATTTAATATAATAACCAAGAATTCTAAGGGACCCTGTGGAACACGACTTTAAAATTAAACCATGACTAATTTCTAAATGCAGACCTCTTTGCTAAAAATAACCCAGGGCAAACTACCAGTTTACAAAGTTGCTCTACGAAGACTTTACCATAACACAAAGTAACCCCCTTCGAAAGAAAAATCCTAAAATTGATAAATGTATAAGGGTTTATATACGCGCTTACAAATCAAAGGATCTGCTTAGTCCAAAAATCTGTCAGACTCGGCAAGCCTCGAAACAGCCGCTGAACCAAAGATCATCCCCCAAAAACCAATTACAGCCGGTAACTTCGGACGACTCGCAACGAGCCAACCCCTTAGCCGGAGAATCCCCCGGAAACGAAGCAAACTACCTACCCTCCGCGTTCATCCCACCGACAATGATTAGCATCCTGGCCAGGAAACTCAGTCTCGACCTCGTCCTTCGTAATTGATCCTCCAACTTTTCCGCGTATCTCGAAAGTTGCCGCGAGAAAAAGGGACGAAAGAAAGGGTTACGGGGAGCGGCGAAATCAGAGGGTGAAAAGGGTCGCGAAGGGAGCCCGGGGAAATGATAACAGAGTCGGTACACGACGGGGGCAAAAAGTGGGACGAAAGGGGGAAACCGTGCGGAGAGGATTCGCATCTACTATCGGCATCCAATAAAGGGAACCCGAGAGCAGCTGGAATTGGCCAGATGGTTTATATTTATAGATTGAAATCCTCTTCTACGTTTTCTCTACCCTTATCTTTTGTCTTTGTTATCGGTATTCTGTTCACGGGAGCTCAAAAGTTCTCCTGAGCACGCTGTGCCCGCGATTCTTCGATATTTTTCCGAGGAATTTAGGAAAATTCCAGAACCAACAGACTTTATTGTATTTTTTAATCAATATTTTTACCTTCAAAAGCATTGTTTTCCAGCAAAACTTCTGATAAATTGTATTTTGTTGTAGCAGAAAGTTTAAATAAAATTTGTCCAGTGATCTCTACTAATTTTGTACCAACATTTATCCAAAATTAAAAGAAATCAAACTATAAAATATATTACAACGGAACTAAAATAGAGTAACAAATATTTCTACTTGTATTTAATTCTGATATTCGAACGCTATTTCCTATCTAGCAAGTATAATTCAAGGAGAATAAAAAAGAATTGTTATCTGGCAATTCCTTCTTCGTTTCCATGCCATTTTCATGGGTTCGCAGTGGCATAATATTCCATACCCCGTTTCATATCGGCCCTTGTGTACATAGGACAAGGTAGCCACGTTTCTAGCCCCCAGTATGTATTTCTTTTTACCAATACCGCTTTTCATTTCTCCACTTTCCTCCATCTTTCTCTCTCCCTCTTCCACTTTCATTATCCTTTCATTGGCTGTTCGATACTCGAAGGGATAGGAAAGGATCCTAGTGATGGACACTTAATTCTTCCCGTTATTTATTTTCGAGGGTCCTCGTGCCATAGGGCAGCTACGAAAAACCTCGAGATATTGGAACTTGGAAACCCCGGATACGATCGACCTCTCCCACGGCTTTATATTAGAGAAAAATTCGATTGGACCCTTAAGATCCTGTGTTTCATCGTTATTTTATAATAAAAAATGACAATAATAAGTAAATTAAAATACTGTTCCAAAGTTATGAAATTTCTACAATATTATAAAATAATACTCGTTATTAACGCGAATCAAAGACTAACGAGTTTGGTCTCGCCAAAACTAGCATCCAACAAGTCAGGAAGCTATAAACCAGACACTGATAAACTAAGCAGACGCGATCAAGTAATTATCACCCGTCCGTTAATTGGCCACACCAGATTAACACGCAGCTACTTGTTCCAAAAAGAAGGTGCACCCAAATGCACACAATTCACAAAACTAATTTCATTTAAAAACAGCATAATTCCCAGAAGAGAGAATATACATTTCCATAAATATTAATTCACTGATGGTTGAAACAACTAGTTTTCTGCCTCGAACCCATCGCTACCCCGTTTCTTAGTTCCAACACATACGGAACCGTTTCACGGCACATGTACGCGCATATCTTACTCGGCTCTATCGGGCCAATAAAAGAAACAGGGTGGATGGTCGTTGGGGGGTATGGGCGAGTCGTGCGATCCGTTCCGTTTGATCTCGCGACCGTGATATTTTTCCGGATTCCACCCTTTCCGAGGGTGCTCCATCATCCATCCGGTCGGAACAAAAAGGTACGAGGGCCCGCTCCTCTTTCGTGCGATTGTATCGCGAGCGACGCGCCCACGATGTCCAAGGAGTCGTCGAGAATTCCGCTTTGCGGCGAAGGCCTGCGAGCCACGCGAAAACTTCGAATAACTGGTCGGTATACTCCACGGATGCTTTCGATGGTCGCTTGAAGGGTCTTTTGGTACATATACGTCTTCACCCCTTAATTATCAGTAACTGAAGATGTTTTTGAAAATTCTCAATCGAAGCAACTTCAATTCTTAATCAAAAGTCTTATTTTACTCAGGAAACATCGAATCTTCTTTTTACCACTGTGGACAGCCCGTTATCCCAACTACCCCTCTGACAAATATTTCTATATTTTTCTAGAATTTTAATAAAAATCAAGTTTGTTCGGAAACTCGAGCTCCCCCACGAGATAGAACGTTTCTGCAGAGGATCCAGTCCGTCTCAAGCCGGTATCGGACAAAACATTCGAAGCCCGAGAAATTAAATGAAAAAGCCCCGAGGAAAATGGCTGATAAAAGAGAGCAGACAGCGGTAGCCGGCGAGTAATTCGATTCTAGCAATAATCCCGCAAACGACAAACAGGGGGGGCAAAGAAGGAAAGGGGTGGACCGGTCTGAATATACACCCCCTCCTGAAACGTCGAAACGCCTGAAGCCTTTCGATTCCAGGTGAAATTAAGGGAGCAAACGGTACAAAGAATCTCTGGTCGAATAATACAGGATGTAGAGGGGTAGTTCGGTGTCGCTATCGCAGGAATAGAAGTCGCGTCTGTGAAAAGGGGGATGCTTTGAAAACGGCGGACTCGTTTCTTCGTCGCCGTGTAACCGACCCGTTTGATATCGAGAGGTCTCGGAACAGCTCGCGAAAAACCTTCCGGGTCTGATGATAAACGCGATTACAACCGAGTCAATTTTATCGACGACGTACAGAAAGGGGGGAAACGTGCTCGTGACCCGGAATTTTTATCAGGGATTCGCGACGATACTTGCTTCCTACGGGTAGGTGGGGCGTATCGTGTCGCGAATCGACGAAATTCCGACACGAGACTCGAAAAATTATTGGAAACGAAGCCTGTCGACCGGAAACGTTCTATTTTCCAACGACGCCGTACGGGAATCTGAATACGCGAGTTCCTTCTCCTCTCCCTCTCGATGCGTGTGCTTCATATCGATTTTCAATTAGTTCCATGCGAAATTGTTTCGAAAGGTATCGCGCTTATAACGCAGAAAATTTCATCAATTTTGTATGTATTTGCTTATTATTATTTGAGTGGTCAGAGTTGGACAGAATGCGTGATTATAATTATACATTATGAATTATTAACACTCTGGCTGTTGCAGATTTCAAAGAATTCATGACACTTGGAAGTTTTTTCAAAGTTACTAACTTATGACTTGTAATTTCGTCAATTAATTCGAAGAACCCATTTATTGATAAAAATGAAAACAGCCCAAGCTGTATATTTACAACGGATAAAAACGATCAATAATCCAATGAAATACCTATTTACAAAAAGCAGAAGTATCATTTTAAGAATGATAAATACAATTTCAAAGTCAATAAAACCAAATACGAACAATCGGCCATATTTTCCCCTCTCCCTCTCTCTGTTCCATTGAATGTGGAGGATTGAAAAGCAGCATCAATTAAGAACGTAACCACGAAATGGACCGTAACGTTGAAAGGAATAATGCCGAAGAGACCGGGAGGCACACGATAATCCATATCGATTGCTCGTCGAAACAAAAGGTTTGTCGTGGATCGGGGATACAAGCAAGGAACAAGAGCAACGAAGGCGAAACTAATAACCGTAGAGCAATTAACTCGATTACGGCTCCAAAGTAAAAATAATACGGCCTCGCGAGCGCAGCTGTGCTGTAATTATCGACGATAAATGGAGGAGGAGGAAGAGGAGGGTACGAAATTAATGGAGGCGACGGTTTCTTCTGGTTGGTGGCGTTCGTTGTTGCAATTTGTCGCCGGGTGAATATCGACAGATTAAAACACGCGTATGCACACACGTGTACACGCAAAATGTTGCTCTCTTTCCCTCTCTCTCTCTCTCTCTCTCTTTTTTTTTTATTTTCGTTTCGAACCACGTGCTTTTTATTTCATTTCACGAGCGTTTTCAATTGAGCGTGTGTGTGCTTCCTGCCTGCGGGAACTGCAAGCTTTAACCCTTCTGTGCCCGTAATTCTTGTGGAACCGTATTGTTGTATCACCAGGGGTGGCAGCTTTTTTTAACTCCACCCCCCCCCCCCCGTCCCCGCTGCCCCCTCTGCCACTTTCCGCATCGGTAAATTTGTTTGAAACTCACTGTTTTGTCCGTTCAGGGTACGTCTGGCGGTTTGTGCACGCGAGTTGTAATTGGGGTGAGGTTGTTAATTGACACGACAGTCCTGTCGGATGATATTGTGCAAGATCAGGGATCGAAATCGCGTCTCGTGAACGAACGAATCTTTGTTTTTGCAATTAGTTGTAACTTCGTGACATAAAAGCATCGCAGAACATCAATTTTGATACAGCGATTTGTGGATTACGTTTTAATAAATGTTTCTGTGTAAAGGTTTTATCAATGTTTCGGGTACAAAATGGCTGAAAGGCAATTTGGTATACAATGATCGATTTCGAAGCATGAAAAGTTAAATAGAATTTCATGGCATAAAAGTATTACGGAATATGACTAATAGTACATCAATTTGTAAGTTGAAGTATGAAAAAGATGGCTACGTGACAGTTCTATCGATATTTTTACCAGTTAAGGTAAACAATCGATCGATTTTGAAGATTTTTTATTAACAAACAACGAATAACCGATACAGTTTTTATTGAAAATATTGTTAGAATATTTATATAGGTGTTTTTATTAACGTTTGAACTGCGAGTTATACGATAAACTCGTCCCTTAGCGTGTATATACATGTGCAATTATTCGTCACCTTTTTATCGAAAAGCTCATTTCGTTTCATTCATTAGTCGTCCAGTGTTTATTTGCTGCTTAACGAACGGGTAACTACTGTGCGGGACAAAAGCTCTCTTTTTTTTTCCCCTCCCTTTCGTCCACCATTCGTCATTTATTTATTCGTCGCTTATTGTTCTTGAATAGTCAAGCAAAGAATAAAGCACAAACTGATCCTTCTATTTATCCTGCAGCCTCCGCGTTCTCTTAAGCTCACAATTATTATCGCAAAATAAATACTTTCCTATGCTTCTCCTACACCGAGCTCGTAATTATAAGCAGGTATTAATTAACCCTTTCAATGCTCAAGGTATAAATGTCATTATGACCCTTTATTCTGGTCTCGGTTGCGTTGTTGGTTCTTTCTTTCTTGAATTCGGATATTTGGATTAAATAAATTAAATTTAGAAAAATTCCTATTTAGATCACAAGTCACAAAAAGACACAATACCATTACATCAACGGCACTCGAATACTCCTTCCATATAGCAGGCACCGAAAGGGTTAAATACCCTTGCACGTTCTCATCCACCATCCATCTTTTTTCATTTCGCTTCATCGCTTTATCCCCTAATCCCTCTTATTTCAATTTTCTTTCCCCCGCGATCCTTTATTTTCCCATTTCTCTATCCTTTGTTTCTATTACTCGTTCGTTCCCGCGCTCTTTTTCCACCTTTTCTTTTTTTTATTCTCCCCCTCCCCTCCCCCTATCCCTGGGTCCATTCTTTCCGCGAGCATCTCGACTCACCACTGTCCGTTTATTCGTTGGCCGGCTCTTAATTTCCACGTTTTAAACGTGGAAGAGCGAAAGGCTCTTGCTTCCAGGCAGCCGCGTTCCTTTGTTTATTAAACGTTCGCCGAAGAACAAAGAGCCGTTCATCTACGCGTGTATCTGTCTGTACCGGTCCATCCATCCGTCTACCGAGCTACCCCATTCACGGCCCGGGCCAATTGTTTCGACTTTCGCGGAAATTACACGGCTCGTGGAACAACGGTACCATCGGATACCGCGGGACCGGCCGAAATTGGGACAGGGGAGCTGATATTTCAGCCAGGGAAATCTCGAAAACGGGACACCCGGGAATCACACCCTCCCTTTACGACCTCGCACCACCCCCCCACTGCCAACCCCCCCCGTTCGTTGTCCAACGATCGTATCCTCTTCTCGTCGCCCTGCTTAATTTGCATTCGATCATTCGACGTAATCAAATCGATTCGTGTCGATACGAGCTGACTATCTACCTCGAACTAATGTTATTCATATTAGAAACAAATATTGTACTTTGGTTGTTTGATCAATGTGTTGAAATATTTCGAAAAATTTGGTGAATATTGTTTACGGTATAGATCATGTGGAAATTAAGGAATTTTGATGTTTTAGGATTTTTGGGTTCTTCGATTTCTAAACGGAGGTTCTGATTCCCTAAAGTTCTGAACTGTCAAGTTTCTAAGTTTCCAGCTACCTGAAGTTATAAACTGTCAAATTTCCGAATTGCCAAATATGTAAATTCCCAAGTTTTCAAATTTTCTAAAGTGCTAAATTGTTAAATTTTCAAATTACTGAGTTTTCAACTTCTCAAAGTTATAGCTTGTCAAATTTCTAAAGCGTCAAGTTGTTCAATTTTTAAATTCCCAAATTATTTTCCCACTTTAACATTTATTTTTTCCAAACTGCTATCTCTGTCCCATCGTACCTCACAGTAACGTCTCTTAAAATCCTTCTTCGGCGCCATTCGTAAACAACGTCCAGCACCCTGGTTCGAAACTACCCATAAGAATAAATAGCCACGTATAAAATCGCACGAGAGATACGATTTTTAGCAATAATAAAGAGGACACGTCCGTCGAATCACGTCTCGTCCTCAGGTTCGAGGTTTACGAGCCCCTATTACTATCCGCACCCTTGTTTCGCTTTTACACCCTGTCACCGAAAGAAAAGATCGCAACACGCGCTCTAACCTCGCCCCTGTACCTCTTCAAAAAACTTGATCGAATCTCGACGGCTGCAGGGTGAAAAAGGGGTGAGAAATTTAAATAGCAATTGCAAATATACGAAACAATAGATAGGGATATTAAAAATTCAAAAACTGGAAGACTAGACACTTGAAATACTCTGAAGTAAAGAGTCCAAACAGTTGTAAGTAGAAGATATTCGAAATATTCGATGAAGTCGGAGAATTAAAACACTTGGAATGAATACGATTCGATCAGTTCCCGTTTCCTCTCATTCGTTCACTTGGATGCTTCAAGTAGGAACTCGAAGCCTTCCTTTCGACGGACAGATTCGAATTTCTTTCTCGTAACTCTTGCAATTTCTCTTTCGTGCGTCCAACGGGACGAGTTCGCTTATCGATCACACGAACCTAATGAAATACCTTTCGTATCTTAAATCTGTCGACCGTTCGTTCCCATGGGATTACATTGGTTCCCTTCTCTATTTTTTTTTTTTTTCTTAACGAAGCATCGAAAACTGTCCAAATACTTCAAATAATTGTAATCTTTATAATTCTTGTGCCAAATAATTAATATCTCATTAATCTAAAGATAATTTCATTAATCTTGAAACACCTTCAAAGGGTTCGATTTGATCCGTTCAAAATTGACGTACAATTTTTGTAACAGAAAATAGACGGGGGTTTATTTTACCTTTTATTTCGACGAATCGGTTAAGGATTAAAAGGACGGAAAAAGAAACTGCGAAAACAAGGAGCGAATAGGAAAATCGTGGAAAATCCAGTCGTAGCTTGCGCAAACGGTTCGCGGGCCGTTGCCAGAAGGTATGATGTGCAAACTTCGCGTGTCGACGATTGCCAAATCCTATAAATGAATCAACAAGTTGCGAATTCGATAGAAATTCGAACGGCGAAATCGTGCAATCAGCAATACGCCTCAAACCAGCTAAAAAAAAAAAAATAAATAAAATAAACGGAACGTCGGATCGTTCGATCGATAGATGAATCTAAATTCAAAGCTGGATACGTCGAATGCGGTATTTTTTTTTTTATTTTTCCTCTTTTTTTTCGGAAGCTTTACCCGATTACTCGATGCCGATCATTTGATACTTTTACTTTTAAGCTGTAAATCTGTTAATCTTTCGTTAATTTCTATCAAAAGACTGTAAGATTTTCCATCCAAAACGAAAGGGTTGTCGTATTCAAAGATTGAAGCAGAAACAAGCGTCGTGATAAATAGACGGCGAATTAAAATTCGCGACGCAACAGCTTCAACCCTTTCCCTGTTTCCTCTTTTTACACGTCGCGGAAACGCGAGCACCGTACGTGTTCGCAGGTGAGAATATTCATAACGGGCCTGAAAGAACGTATGGCATTAATGGACGGGACGGAAGATCTGGCCGAGAGGGGGGAGAATTTAAACGTTTCCGCCGCGAGGAAAATTGCGATCTCTCGCGGAATTACGAGGTCGAGGCTCGATGATTCGCCGGCGAAAGACGAGCCAGACTGGATGGAAATCCAGTTTTCCCGCACGATTCTGGCGCATTTCACCGACGAGCAAGAAATAAAAGAAAAAAGAGAGAGAAATGAATTGATTCCGATTGCAGGGCGCCTGAAAGGGAACTAGGTTCCACGACTGCTTAAAATACCAGACAGTGCTCGAACTTTTTATACGAACTGTCTAAAAAAAACTATTGAATCGATAACTAAATTCGTGATTCTTCGATACTTGCTTTTTTCACCCCAAAAGAGTTGTTTATTCAAATATTTGCTCCCCTCGAAGACCGTTATTTGTAATTAAAAAATATGTACTTTGCCCGTTCCAAATTTTGTAAACTTTCACTGTTAACAAATAAATATAAAGAGATAAACATTTCGAGACACGGGGACGGGAAAAACGTCTCATGCGAAAATAAAGCTTTAATAATAAACGAGGGAAGCGGTGTGTGTTGCAGGGGGGTCGCAGGTGGGCGTGCGGAAGAACAGCGACGCGTGTAGGCGGAAACACGGCCGCGGAAACGATATTTCATTAAAAGAACCGACAAGAGAATGATTTTATTAAAAAATTTTTAATACCTTCCAGCCAGTTCCGACAAACTTCTAGAAACTTGCCTTAATTCCTCGTATTATCTTTCTTTCCTTTTCAACTATTAGAAACAATATTAAACGAAACAAGTCCCTCTTCCTCTTCTTAATTTTAAAATTAAACCCATTTTTAAAGTGCTCCTAAATTCCTAAATTCCTTCATAAATCCTGAAGCTCTTCGAAGAAACCATCCCACAGGGGAAAAGACAAAAGAATTCCAGGGAAAACGGAGCGGGTCGACGATGAACCAGGACACGGTGTAAACGCGTTAAAACAAAAAGAGGAAATTAATGGAACATCGTGTTTCGCGTCCATATTTCGAGTCGTTGTGTAAGGGTCGGGGCCCGGGGCCGACGCGACGCTCCTGTCAATAACTCATCCTTTCAATTTTCCACGTTATCCGGTTAACGCCATTCATCCGGCCGTTTCGTGTTTCGGCGCAGGCCGGATCCGGCCGAGAGTGTTGCCACGGTCGAGCAAACCCGTCCAATAATTGTCAGTCGAACGATCGAGCACAAGGTGATCCCGATTTGCAGATTTTTCACGCGCGATTGCCTCGACTCGACCGACTGAACTTTCGTTCGGTTCTCTACTATTTTTTTTTTTTTTTCATTTATTTTATTCGTTCTAATGTGCACGCGTTTAGCGCGCAAGAAATTCCTCGATAGCGCGCTTTTTTTTTAATTTGAGGATTTTCAGAGGCGCGATCGCGGGGATGTTTATTGAAATATTTTAGTTTTCCAACCCCCTGAATATATGACTGCTACCCCTTTACATTTTCCCCAATTTTTCCCTCAAATATCGCCACTCAGATCAAATTTCCAAATTACAAAAGATACCTCGCTTCTCAAAACATAATTAATAACAATTAAATTACTTACAACCTCGAAAACTGGTAATGGAAACTTCGATGCACACGAGCGTACCTGAAACAGAAAAAAAAGTACCTCGTTAATTCAATGATTTGTTTAATTAAAAAAAAATACATACACAAACGAGGATAAAGAAATAGACACTAGTTAATTAAAAAGGCCTATTAAATTTCGAATTCTTTTTTTTCGCTGGGTCGGAAACAGGCTCAAGAGAAACCGCTAATAAGGGATCAACGAGCAATTTCGATTCACCGAAATCGTCGAAACGGTAGGACACTAATTGGCGTTTCCGGCGGCCGCACAGCGCACGCGAATTCGATCGGTTAATTAATTAAGAGTCCCTGTTCCACACCCTGAACCGTGCGCACTCGATAAATGGAACGTAAGCCTCCATCCTTTTCACCCTATCGTGGCTAGATTCTAAACCAACCCCCCCTGCGTTCGTTTCGTTTAATATCCACGGACCCTTTTGGAGAATCACCCCCATTTTCATTTCTTTCGCGTCGCCGGATTAAAAAACAAATCGAAGAAATTTCATCAAAACCGTCTATCGGAAAAACATCTAATCAACCATTCTGTTTTGCTGAAACCCATATATATACCCAGTTTTACCCGGGAAAATTAAATGTGCCATATATGGAATAAAATTATTTATACGTATGAAATTAATTAAGTATTTTATTATAACATTTTTTTAATGGATGTTGAACGAATTCTATGGTATTTTGACTAGTGATTAGGTGTTTGTTTAGAATTTCAATGGAGATTTTTGGCGATTCGATGACGAGCCGACAGGCCAGGAATTTTTGCAGATTTCGATCACGGTAATTTGCAACGACGAGATTAAGCTACTTTGCAATTTTATGCCCTGTCGACCGGCCGTTAATTCGCGCGACTGTTCAGGGTTTTATCAATAATATCGTCCCGGCGAACATTTATTCGCCGCTTAATCCGATTACGCGATAAATATTACCAGCGTCGATCGTTTTAATCGAAGAACCGTCTCCTCGATCCGCTCGTATATCAATGAACGATCGATTGTTGCTTAACAAATCAATATTCCACCTTCGCTCGACTCGCTCTTGTGACAAAGCTTCTTATAAAATTAGGATTATTTCTTTATTTTAACACGACTGGTACCGTGAAGGTATTAATAGTTTCGTTGGACATTCCATTTATTATTTTTAACATACGAGATTATAGAAAATGTTTCAAATTCACAATTTTATTCAAATTTTTGATTTCATTGTTAAAAAATAAAGAATTATTTGAAAACGTTTGGTGAAGAACGTTTTAACAACCTGTCATGAATATTGCATTTTTAAACGAGTGGTGTAAAACTGATGTTCAATAATTGGTGTTCGATAATCGAAGAGAACGAGGGGCTGGAATATGTTAAGGTCTAAAGAGGCAGGTGTAAAGATTTATCGGCGACAATTTGCGATGACTTCCGCCGCGAATCACCGAGCGTCGACGAGAACCAAGCGAAAAAGCTTTTCGCGTTAACGAGCTCGACCTCTTGCAAAAACTGTGATTTGTCACTTGCCCACGATACGTCATCCACTTCCGCCAAGCTGTACAACTTTTTCTTTCTTCAATGAAAGATTGTTGCTTTTACCGCCTCCGCGGGAACAACCCTTCGGGCTTCGAAAGGGAGGAAATCCTTCGCCCCAGCTATTACCATTCCAGCGACAAATCACTCAATGAAACTTCGTTTGCACCTAATGAATATTTTAAATATCGAGTGTATCGTGATTAATTGGAGACCTCGTGTTCGGTATGGAGGGTTTGGATATTTATAAAGGTGGAAGTTTGCAATTTTGGAAACTTGAAAACTTAGAAAAATTGGGAAATTTGGAAATTCAGAATCTTACAAATCTAGAAATTTAGAAATTTTTAAATTTTTATATTTGGAATTTAGAAACTTAGAGATTTATTTTATAGCATATTTCTGCAGTGTACAATAAAAATCCTGTTACCATAACGAACGAAATCATCCAGAAATGATAATTAAAAGTAATATGATGTAAGGCTGGGGGTTAATTAAAATAAGCCACCTTTTCAGGAGGATGTACATTAACTAGGTATCCAAGGGATGAGGTTGGATAAAAGGTAGGCGTTTTAGACAAGGCCGAAACCACAGGAAAGGTACGTTACTCGCTGCTTCTTCCTCATTTCATTCCGCATTTATACGATCCCTGGCCGGGGATATTTTTCTTCATACACAAGCACCAGGACGGCAGTAATTCAAGGGAACACGCTTTGCCTCGGCCTAACAGCCAGCTTTATTTCCTTACTACGAATTCCTCCCTGGAGAAGTTTCCAGCGTGCATCTTCCTGCTCCCTTTGTTCCCGTGTTTCGAGCACAGCAAACTTCCAGAGGATCGGCTTAACGAGCCGGCTAGTCGGTTTCAAATTAGACAGGTGTTTTTAAGCCGCAAATGGAACTCCTCTCTGCCATCGTTCTCGTCAAATAAATTTATTAAATCTATCCATTCCAACGAAATTCTTCAAGTAACAAATTAATTGTATAATTACTACTTCCAAATAACATTTTATTTGAAAAATAATATTTGAAAAATTATTTGGTCCTTGAAATAAATTAAAAAATTCTCCCCCGAATGTATTTTGAAAAGAATATTTGAAAAATCAAAGAACCCTCGGGATAATTATACACCAAAATAAAAAAGAAAGAATGCTTTGAAAAATTATTTGGTCCTTGAAATAAATTAAAAAATTTTTCCTCCAATCTATCTTGAAAAGAATGTTTGAAAAATTACAGAATCCCCAGAGTGATTATACATCACAATGAAAAAAAAAAGAGAAAAGAATACTTTGAAATAAATGAAAAAATTCTTTAATTACGATTTATTATTGGATACTCATTGAACTTGAACTTGCACCGTAAGTGATTGTTTCGAAAGGGGGAATTCAAGCTCGAATAAAATCTGAATTTCGACTGGAAAAAAAAAATCCTCCAATAAATTACCCGTGGCGGTAAAGGCAGCGATCGCGAGGAGTTAAAAATTCCGCGCGGTCGTAAACATTCCCAGCGATTGGTCTCGCGTGAATTCGATTTCACGACTGGCTGCGATCGGATTTAATTCGATCCCCGGCGAAACGTCGTGGTAAAAATTCAAACGATCGTCACGCGTGCCACGTGCAATTTCGTTCATCCGGCTTTTATTTATTCCTTATACATAATTCAATGGTTTCGTCGCGGTTGAAAGGCTTCCGTCGAATTCATTTCGTCGCGCGGCAAAACTTCTAACCCGATCGAGAGAAACAGAGAGAGAACAAACAAAAAGAAAAAAATGAAAACTCGTTCGCGAATCTTCGGCCGCTTTAAGGGTTCTGTTCGCCCCGAGCGTTTTTCCGGAGGGTCGAGGCAACCCCTTTTCTTCCTTTTCGTCGAGAAACAGTCGGACGTCGGGCGGCGAGACACAAACGGGATGTAAAATTTAATTTCCACGTGGTTGCAAGACGGGAAGAAAAAAATAAATAAATGAAAGGCGGGCTGAGACCCGCCTCGAGCAGCTTTCGCCTCGCTTTGGGTAAACTTTCGGGGTTGAAAGCCTCGAGGAGCTTTGTTTCCCTCCTTTTTTTCTTCGTTTTTTTTTTTTTATTCTTCTTCTTCCTCTTCTGCTTGATTATTCGATCTGAAGGGGATCGGACCTCCAGAATTTCGAATCGTTCTCCTGGCTCGGTCTTGTTCCTTCCGGCTGATCGATCCCGTCGATGGAACGTCGAATTGACTTTGCTTCTTTCGCAGTTTGACGACGGACCGTGTTATTTCACCAAGCTTTGTTAAAGCTTTATTGAGCGGAAGCCTGTTTTCATTCACCTCCCCGCGATTCGATTCGGAATCGCGGTCATTAATCTTGTTTTCGTACGGAAACGCTGTTATTTATATTATTTATTAACGCTTTGATCGATGCGGACCGCCGATCGCTGATACCAGAGAATTTACTACATTAACTCGATAGCCGAATGACTGTGAGGCCAAAATTAAAGAAAATTTAATACTTCAGAATAATTCATTTTAGTGTCATGTACTACAAATTTTCATCCACCCCGTGTACTTCAATAATTCGAAAACGGATTATAATTTTTCAGAATACACATAGAATTAATCGCCAAACCACCTCTAATTACCCTAACAATTTTTTTAACGAAAACTAAACTTATCATCAGGTTTGAACGATAGATTTACGATCATAGGTACAATGGGAACGTTAAAACTCCATTGGAAGTCCATTAGAAGACGATTAAAATCGCAAAGTTGAAATCAACCGGTGACCCCGACTGACCTCTTGCCGTGGAGCTCGAGCCTGGCTGGCCCGATGAAGAAGCTCGTTCCCGAGGGTCAGAAAGCGGCATCCCCGAGGAAAATTTAATAATCGACCGTTCATAAGAGCGGTATATAACCGGGCATCGTAAATGCGATAGCGAACAGCGTCATAAGAAGGTATCATCTCGAGAAGGGAGAGATACTTGCCGTGGACCTTGGTAACCTTATTCGCGATGGAAGTTGCCAATGATACCATCAGGCAAGCCACGTCCAAGATTAAGCCCATTTTCGACTGCACTCCAGTCGATGTAACTGGAGGACAGTCGCAGGCTGTTATCCTGGAAATTCTGACGAAAGAAGAAATTCTATCCAAAATATAATATTCCAAAGTTTCCATATTCCCAGGATTAATACTCAAAGTTCCCAAGTTCCCAAAAATATAATACTCCAAAATTCCTAAACTCTCAAGTATCGTATTGAAGATATTTTAAATAGATAGAAAGAAAATTAATTAAAGTACAGGTATAAAATTGAAATCTCGCAGGGAGGCATCCCGAATGTCGATTATAGAGGACATTTTCCAGACCGTGGTCGCATTTTCTCAGGTTTGCGGATTATAATCGATAGCGATCGTCCCATTGGCGCATCGATAATTCTCGTCTGCTCTCGCCAGGGCATCCGGGCTACGAGGGAACGTGGTAACTGGCGTTGAAAAGGGGATTATTAATCACGGGAAATTACGATCTCGCGAACGAACGGGAAAGGAGCAGAGAGGGCGGTTTGGAAAACGCCGGAAATGGAAGGAAGAAAGGAACGGTTGTATACAGAAGAAGGACTCGCGAAGAAGTCCATAGAAAGCCGGAACGAAGGAAAAACACGAGCTTTCCTGGCCGTTCCTCCTTCCATCGAATCGGTTCGTTCCTTTTTTTCTCTCTCTTCCGATGAAAGAATTCTCGGGAACCGTGGGTCCGTGGAAGCTTCCCTCCTGGACGACGGGATCTGATTGGATTATTTGCTTACCACTCCCGATTCTGCTTGTGTACAAGGTGTTTTTTAAAACTTTCCCCGCCTCTTTCCCATTGTAAGAGGGACATTTGTATTCCGCCCAATGGAATTTTATAATTGTTCAAAAGGTGACGTGGTATTGCCATAATCTAACTTAAATTTGTTAACTCGAATAAACTGTATATAAACCACCCAACGAAATAATTTATAATCGAAAGTCGAGCCTTCGTCCAGGTAATATTCGACTGAAAAAAAGTGAACCCTAAGGAAGAAAAGCGGAGAGCCTGCCACTTTTCATCGGCTAAAAGGACCGGGGCCGAGGCTCGTATAAAGCGGCAAACGAAACATGCTACCAAAAAACGGCAACATCCGGCGAGTTAACGACGTTTCAAAAGGATCTTCTTACGGGGGTGGTCTGGTCTCGTTTGAAAACGAAACGAGAGAGGACGAGGCGTAATTAACCGAAGGCGGCTTTTCTCGAAAATTATGTCACTTAACCGACCGACAACCGGGTTCGCCGAAGGTGGAGCGCGCGGCCGGGGAGAAACCACCCCTCGCGAACGAGATGTAAATGCCTCTGGTTTTCTTCTGTTATTCGTTACCTTGAATTTGAATAATCCGCCTTCTTGGTAGAAGCTTTACGACGATTTATCTTGGTTTTCGTATTCCTCCGGCCTGAAAGGCGTTACGATTGAATAACGAAATAAACATGATTCGTTGAATAGTCTTCGGATACTCATCATTCGATACAAATCCGACGAGTTATTCCCATAGAATTTCGACCCATTTTATAAACGATTCGAATATATTTCAATGTGACGTTTCTGCTCTTGTTCCTTCTCTTACCAAGAGGAGGAAATAAAATAAAATATTAATTTACTATTTACATGGTATAACTCGAAGCATTGCGTTGCGTATAAAGCAGCATTACACTTCTGACAACAATACCCTGTTTCCTTGTATTTCCACTTTTCTTTGCATACAACGCAAACGTTTCGTTGGGTATTCTTTCTTTGGCGTCGGAGGTATTGTGGCAGGGAAGCAACATCTGGATTTCGTTCGAAGCGCATGCTTTTTTACAACATTTTCTTGCTCGACCTTTATTATGATGGTTTTTTATTGTTACTCAGACAAATAAAGGTAGACTGAGTCTACACTCTGCTATAATTAGCTAAATTATTTTTACTATCTTTTGTATTTAGTTATTATTATCATACTTCTTGTAAAGCTTTCAAGTAATAAATTAAGATTAAACTCCTATTGTGACTTTAATATTTAAGCAGTATTATAAATATATTTCATTATAAAATATTTCATTTATAAAATATTGGTGTCAGATGTCAAAAGCATTAATCGTGAGATATCTTGTCGAGAAATACGAAAGGGTTAACTAGTTATCTAAATTAAATTTTGTATTTAAAAATTTGAAGATTAATTATTCGTATCCTCATTAATTTTTGCTATAACAGTGAACAGGTTAGTATCGTTTTATAAACATCAAACGCGATAAGTTTCTAACAATTGCAACGTTGAACAGCCAGTTATGATCGAGCATCTCCGAAAGTAACCCGATAGACGATCTTTTGTACCCATACACGTAGCCGGGTTCTCTACTGTACGTACCACGGTATTATGGTTCCACGACGATAGGGGTTCGGTCGCGTAAATTTTTGGATCACGTACCGCGATATAATACGTGCCAGAAATATCGATACCGCCGTCCCTTTCCACTCCGCGCCGTCATTAAGTTAGGGGATGGGCGAGAGGTTGTGCTATCAGTTTTCAACCTTCGGGCGATTATGCAAATAAGACCGTCGACAATTATTCCGAATTAAATCGAATTCTTAATCGTGACCGGAATTCCCAGTCGATCGACCGGGCGCATACCTCTCCCAACCGAAAATTCCAGGATCCTGGATCCTGTTTTTAAAGATTTCTAACTTGCAATAAAATTGTATTAGGTGTACAGTCGTTCCAAGACATTTTTCAAATAAAGATAATAATCCTTATTAAACCTTTCCTCGTTTGCTTCGACATTGCGATAATAAATATTTAACTCTGTCTGTGAATGGCTTAAATAATAAAAACTGATTTAAAAAAAAAAATTGTACAAACTTCCGAACGATACATAAAAAGTTTGATAAATCCTTTCGAGGACGTATATATACGTATCTCGGGCAGAGGGATTGGTGGAAATTAGAATCAACGATGGATAAATCGCGGATGAAACGATTCCTAAAACTTTCCAAGCACCGCGTATTATTTCACGGGGGCGGAGGTATGGGGAGGTAGGTAACGGCGGCACCCTCTCACCCCGCTTAATCCACTCTGTCACCCATTGTTCCATTGTTTTCTAGTCGGGAACAATACGAGCTACGGCTCGTAATCGTTAACTACGAGGCCGATTCGCGCTAGCTTGCGTTCATTACCGCGGCAATCCGCTCGCGCCGATACTTCGGGCTCGAGCGCGTAATAATACGCGCGCGGCCGCGCATCAATCCCTCGCCGCGTTACGCCAATTCGCCGTGTTGTATATTTCGATAACAACGCGTCGGGTTATAGTATGCACAGCTGTTATTAGTTGGTAACGTACCGTCACCCATTATGCAAACCCACCCCTCCTCACGATCCTCCTTTTGGACCCCCCCTTTATCTGGAGAATTGATTTACTCGGATGAAAATGCAATTTCGTAGGTGCGATTCAAGATACTCGAGATTAGTGACCTATTGAAATTAACCCCCTGTGAATCATTGACGAATATATACGTCCAGATTCCTGGTAAGGTTTGATTGGGAAAATGGCGCCAAACTATTAATTATAAAATGATCAACCTTAACGTTAGGTTACAAAATTAGTAATTTAAAATTCCAATTACTTATTTTGCTTTTACGAAATAATATTGTTTATTCGAATCCATTTTAAAACTAAATAATGCCTCTTCGTCGAGGGATTAATTACCACTTTCCATTCATAATTTCTTCGTAACTGACAATATGAAATAACATTACAACTATAAATAATTGCCATCAACAAGATTGAACGCTTTCGTGATCGATAACGCGTGAATTTGTCATTCGACGCGTTAACAAATTGAAAACCGTGTTTCACCATTTATTGGATGAGGTTGTTGCCAGCTGTATGAAGGGTAGAAAATTTTGCAAACAAACGTCGGCTTTGATAGATATCATTGGCTACGTTAGCTGGCGTTCAAAACGAAATTGATTGTCCTTTCTTTTTTCGAATTGTCGCGCGCACAACTTCGAGAAATCGATCACAAGCTGTGATTGTGGAAATAATATGAAACCCTGTACAATTAATCAACGCGAACAACGCGCTGGTAATCTGAAACCAGACAGCTACTATCATACAGGAAATGGTGAATTGCGATCGCGTGAGATTCGCTTTCCGGATTTCGAGACGGTTAAAGTGGTTGATGAGCACGTTTGTGTAAGATGTATCAGAGGTTGATACGCGTTTGCCGTTGCCTCCAAGGGATTGCGCGTGTGTTTGCTCGCGTACGTTTGAATCGATTGTGCGCGGTTTGGTAGCTCGCTGATACGCCAAGTTATGGTCTTTGACGGAAGCAGAATGGTACAATGGATGGAAAGTATTATATGCCCGGAACCGAGAGCCGTTCAGCCGAAATTATCATTCGCGGTCTCGTAATGATGCATCGTTTCAATGGTTTGGTTAACTTCGACGCTGAGTCGATATTTTATATACTTTTATACACAAATTTCTAAAAAATCTACAAGTAACAGTTCAGTAATTCTAAAAATGTCAAATTCCCGTATTCCTAAATATCCAAGCCGCTAATTTATTAATCACGTGTCGATTACAAGATGGGAATATTGGATATTTGGTATAACGATTCAGAGGCAGGCGGACGGATTAATTCCTTCGATCCAGCGAAGCTGTTTAGCGGAAGGCAATATGAAACGCCGAGCCGTGTATAATAATCGGCCATTTTCGACCGGCACGCACTTAACGCGTTATGTAAATTCGAGGATGATACGATGCGATACAGGTAAATGAAGGTGCACGCATGTGCTCGAGGCAGCCAGTCGATCTAAATGGCTTAAGCCGTTTACACGTCGTTGGTCAGACACGTTGGAGGCAACGTTCATCGAGAAACGGCGGAAAGGCCGATACGTTTCGATAGCTATCGTGGAAACGAGCCATCCAAGAGGATCATCGAACCGCGATTTGCATTTTGCACACGCCCGCCAATCTTTCGACGGATAAAATCGATGGATATCGAGCCACGTTCGATACACTTCTATCGCTATCCGCCGGAATAGCTGTTCCAGGAGTGTCTATTGTTCCGTTCGTTTCTTTTTTGTTATGAAAAATAATGAAAAGGCGAGGGAACAGGACGATGCAGAATGGGCTTCGATCAGCTCGCAACATTTCAATTACTTGCGAAGCTTGGTGATCAAGCTTTTGTTTAAATTGAAGAATTTTTTCTATTGTATTTCTCTTATGATTGAATATTTAAGGAATAATATTACAAAATTCCCAAATAATATTTCAAAGTTCACAAAAATTGCTAAAAATACAGTATTCTAAAATTTCCAGAACTCCAGAAGTAATATTTCCCAATTCTTGAAAATACAATATTTCCAAATTTTCAAGTTCCCAAAAATCTAACACTCCAAAATTACAACTAACACACTCCAAATAAACGATTACTTATCCTAACTATACGAATAATAAAATTTCTGACGAATTATATGCATTTCTAATCAACTTCGACCGCCACAGTAGTAAAACCAATATATGGTCAGACAGGTGCTGTTAAATTAAGTTTCACTACTTGCTACCAATTTTTTTCAAATTTTTCTTTTTTAAAAAGGCTTATTTTGCAAAATAGTGCGAATCAATGGTATAAAAATGACGAATAACGAGGGCTTGTGTAAATCCCGTGTCGTGAATTTCTGAACAAAGCCACGCGGAACCTGGACGGTTTCTGTCCGAGACGATGGTATTATAGCATCGTTTACGATGGAAACTAGGTAGCGGAAGTGGCGTAGAAACGAGCAATCGAGGACATTCAGCAGCGCAATCTGCACCCCGCATGCATACAGAAGTTGTCATGAAATCCTGGCCGGATGGAGATCTAAGTTTCGTCAGGGTACGCAGAGCGCGAGTTTCCAGATAATATTCTCATCAGAGTAATAATTACCGCGATTCCTACGTGCCGCGTTACCTAAATATTCCTCTATTAACTCAGCTAATCTAGATACGCTCAACAGAAACCGCACCCTTTTCCTCTGTCGAAATTTCGTCCAAACTTTTATCAAGATCTCGATTAAAACTCTCCTCGCTTTGAAGAAATTTCGAAGATTTTCATAATGAAGAGATCAAATTTTCTCGAGTATACATTTCAACAAAACCGCAAGTGTATCAAATTAATGTCCCTCGTTTTCGAGCATAAAGACGGTTCGAGGCAATTTGCCGGAAATAAAAAAACTTTGTCGAACGTTTCCGCGCGCGGGAACACCGCTCATTACGGAATGGCCGGTATTGAATGGTGCGATTCGCGGTTCGTTGACAACGAAGCTCTGTCGCGAAAATCCATGGACGAACGAGGGAGAAAGAGGACACGGTTTATAAAGCGAAACAGTGATGGGTACCGGTAGTTGCGGGGATGAGAGAGCTTGCAACCGTGCTCTGGCAATAATTGTAATAATTCCTCGTGTTTCTGCCGTTTAACTGTACCTACAACGACCGGTGTAATCCATTTTCGTCCCGGCCCCGTAACCCGCCACGGTTTTCATGAATTTCATCAACCGTGATGATCGAATTTTATATGCCGTGTAACGCGTCCCCGTGTTTCGAATTCTGCACATTTTTACAGAGAGGCTTTTGTATCGCGATATCTCTTATTAAAGTTTCGATAAAAAGACAAGGCTAATACATTGACTGCCACAGTGGCACAAGGGGTTAATAAGACGAATCGAATTAAGTAATTTGCCCATATACGACCAAATTTTATTCAAAATAGATAAAAAATGATCGATATTGACGATGAAAATGATAAAAATTGAAGAAAAACAAATTGATCGTTTTCGAGAAGTACGATCCACGTAATTTGGTAGTCGAGTGAGACGAAAAAGCTGTCATCTAGCAGGGACGCAGATATTCGTCTTACCTTACGGACAGACGATTATATACGTGGCAGACGGGGTATCCTGTCGTCGGGTACAACCTGTTAGACAGTTGGAAACTCGATCTTTTTCTGTCAAGAACTTTCCGGGGGTTCGAGTGCAATTTCAGCTTCGCGAAACGAGTTTCCTACCCTCAACCATCACCTATCCCTATAGATCTTCATCGAGTTGTCTGGCCTCGGTTCGATGAAACCCATACTGGAAACCCTAATAGAATTTCGTAACAGTGCACCGTGTATGTATGCAAATCGTGGACCGACGCTATTCAATAGCCAACCACCCCCCCTCTCCCGACAACCCTCTTTCGCCTCGATTCCCCATTCTCGATCCTCGTGTATCCGATAGCGTGCAACCCCGGACTAACAACATCCTTTTCGATTTTATTCATCGTCGATCTACAAATATCGACACCATCTGTGTTTTCTTATCCAACGATACATTAGGCGATCATTTTTGTATTTAACAGAAAATCGTTGCCAGAAAGATCGAGGATCAAAATTAATTTGGATAAAATTTCAAATAATAGAGTTGCGAATTGGCTAAGGTTATGGAATTTTGAAATAAAGTTGTATGTTCTTAAATCATTTAAATTGGAAATAGTAGCTTTGCAAAAAGGATGGAAACAAAATGATTTTGGCTACCCGGTGCGTCTTTTTCGTAGAACAGAAACGAAGAATCGTGTCGCGATCCGGTGATCCAACAATTTATAAATTCGCCCGAAGGAAATATACCGGAGGTGGGGTGGATCGTTTACACAGCCCGAAAATGATTCCCAGGGCGAACCAGATCGAACACCGCCACGATTTATATTATTACATCGAATCCTTGGCTTCCCAGGAAAAATCCATTTCTACGTACAATCTTTCCGGACGATTTCGAGATCCTCGCGAGCTCTCGAAGAGATCCCCGAGTCGGACGGCCGTCGATCTGACGGATGGCGACGATAGATCGACCCCTCTTCGCGAACAACTCTAAAACCCCGTCGTTCGATTGGCTGCGACGAGAAAAAAAACAGGAGGGAAGAAAAACGAATCGAAAAAGAGGGACGAGGATCGAAACGACAGACGAAAAGTCGAGCTGTCGATCGAACGAATGGAGAACCAACCTGGCAAATTCTTTACCTGAGAGATACACGAAAATAGTAGCGTGATTCTTGTACCTGAAGTAGTATTGGGATTTTGAAACTTTTTCATTTTTTGATTCAGTACTAATCGCGTTTTAATAAGTCCTGATGCATCCTAGGTTGAATAATTTTACTATAACCTTAGAAAATTTCTAAAAATTCCAATACCCAAATTTTGAAAAATTTCTAAAAATCCTAATTTCCAAATTTTATATAAAATAGAATATTGTTAAGAGCAAGTTTCGAGCAACGCCCTACGATAACACAAAAATTGCAATCTTTTCGAGGTCTTCTGTGTACAAGAAGGTACCGTGCGCTTCGGGACGGGATTGAAAGGCATCCTGAAAAGAAATACCACAACACGAGGGTAATAAAAATCCTTTGCCCGCCGCGAAATCACGAATGAAGTGTGCTCGTTTATTTCCCTCTCGATGGGAATCGCCTGGAGCCGGGTCAACGAGCGACGGGACGCGGCCAGACGTAAAAAAGATCCGGCGAACGAGAGGAAAATTGAAATCCACCTTCGAGTCACGAGTACGCAACCTGGCTTCATTTTGTTCCTGAGAGGAGCTTAAAAAGAATGAGGATGCTCGAGGAACGTCTGCCAGGAATAGACAACTTCCGTTTATAAAACGATCAACAGAGCGCGCGGTATATTCTGTCGAAAGATAACAGATTAATCGGCTGAGATTTTATACAAAGGACCATTCTCGCTTTGAACACCAAAAGAGGTGTCATCTATTAAAAATGTGATAAATACTTTTGTACACAGACAAATTTATATTTATTCTGATATTCAATTGAATTTATTGCAAAATTCTTGAATTTTTACTTAAATTTCCACCAAAGGGTACTTAACCTCTAAGTAATTTATGAGAATTTCTATAATATACACTCCATAAAATTACCAATTTTCAAACTGAAATTAATACGTCACAACTAAGATTCAATCAGCACAATCGAGTCAAGACTAAACGAGTTGCTTTATCTTTCTTCTTGATAACAGGGAAGAAAAGTTTCGGCGGTTTAGGGCTCGCAGCGAGCGAAGAACCGGGCAGAGTAGCGCAACCCTCGTAAGGACGAATACAAGGATACGAAGGAGCGATCGAGGGAGGGTAAGTTGAAAATTAACTGGAAAAGAGCGTGGCCGTAGCTCGACAAGATCGTGAAGAAGCCACTTTCGCGTGGCTTTAAGGTACAAGCTAGCGGAACAAGGGTCAACGAGGCATTGAGCTTCCTCCGTGTTCCTGAACCGACCGCACCGGATGAAATTAAATCATAGCGAAAGAAAGCAGCGGAAAAATAAAGGAGTAACCCACAAACTAGATACTAGCCCGCAGGAAAAACGAGGGTTGAATTTATTGGACGCGGAAAACCGACCGCCCCAAATGAAAGCCTACGAAAAATTTCATCAATTTAAGGGTAGACCAGAAAACTTGCTTTCTATTGCGTTTTATTGGCTGTATTAGAAAATAAAGGGTGCTATTTGAAATAATTTTGAGTTTAAAAGTAGTATTTAATTAAAAAATTAAATAAACCTCAAAGTAGACTTTTCTCGTGTAAAGGGTAGGAGACTTAAATTGCACGCAATTTATATTTTAATTCCTCTGGTTGGAAGAATCAATTAAATTTGCAAGAGCTTTGACGTTATAAGCCAGAATAGAACGGTCAACAAAAGACGGCGAAAGAAAGCTCGGAACTGGCATAACGAAGGAAAAGTATCGTAAACGAATGAAAGTTTCCATCCATCGGGCAAAGTAAAACTTCCGGGAAGCGAAATCTAACACGACTCAACTTCGAGGAGGAATAAAACCGGATACCTCTTTCTCTGATTACCTGGTCGTTTTCAAACAAGAGAAAACAACGCGAACAACGCAAACGGAAACAATTAAAGAATAAACATGAAACCACGTATAATTACTCGTCTCTTTTTTTTTTTTTTTACTCCCCATAAAATACACGGATCGATTTTTTCCTTTTCATTTAAACGCAGCAGAGGGGAACGGAAGGGTAAATATTGGTTATTACTCTGATTTAATTACCGTGATCCCAGACCTCGTTATATAATAAATTATTGTAATTTTCGCAGATTTTACATTATTTATTTATGTTTCAATACTCGAACAATTTATCTCCCGATCTCCAAATTATATTACAAGCCTTAACCCTTCCGAATATAACGAATTTATAATAAATAATCTGAATAAAATTCCCGAATGCAAAGGGTAGAATTGATAAACTCTTCAAAAGAATTTTCCAAACTTGCACAAATTTCCCAAAGAATTTGTATCGAGAACAAAACATCTTCATCTCGAGAACCGTCTCGAGGTAATGAGGGGGGACGAAAGAAAGGAAGTGAAAAGGTCAAAGTCGATGGGGCGGTATCGACGACACGTATCCCGGTGTTTCATCGACGAGACGTGGCGCGGTTTAAGCGACGATCTATGAAACGGGAACGTGACGGGGGAGAGAGAACGAGCCCGAAGCGAGCTGAGAAGTGGCGAAAGAGCAGATAAGAAGAAAAGAGGAACATCGTCGAGAAGTGGCGAAGTCGAAAATAAACTGGGAAAAGGGAGGAGGAACCTCGAGGAAGTGAAAGGAAGAGAACGGGCCAAGTGGACCAGGATACCCCACGTTGCGTGGAGAGGAGGGGGCTTCTTCTTCCCGTGTACTTTTCTGGAACGAGAACGAGACCCGTTGATAAGATATTGAGGTTCCCACGAGTGGCTTCCGGTGCCGGCTCATCTGTGACGGAACACGAAGCCGAGACCCGGCTGAAAAGAAGACGCGGAACCCTGAAGGAAAATAACGAAGAGAGCTTTCACCCCGAACCAGCTCCTTCTTCCATTGTACAATCGGGAAAGAAGGGTAACTGAAGGGCTACCGCCGTACAAATGTGATCGTTCCAAAGGGGATTAAGACGTACGGAATAACAGCGGGTCGGGGGAGATGCTGGAAGAGTTTCGAAAGCGTGGAGGGTCGGGTTGGTTTGACCTGCTCTCTATGTGTCACGGGGTGATTCCAGCCCCTCGTCGCGTGTAATGTCGGGGAGTGCGAGTGGCAATCGTGGCTTGCGGGCTTATATACTCTGCCTTGTGTTGTTGCTTAATGATACGTGCTGGCAACATTTGTACACGTTTTAAACGGTTCAAAATTATTTTAGAAACTGCAGTGAAAATTCTGAACTTGGAAATTGGTCGCTGCTCTCTGCAACTGACTTTTTGGACATTTTATTACAACCTCGGGACGATCGAATACAATTAAAATAAAAGCAGTCTGAAGTAAAATAGTTAAAAACTAAATTTAGATTTTCTTATAGAGATCGTGAAATTTTCCACGAACTCGTTCGACCGGGATGCATCTCATGCGCCATTGATTAAGAACAATGAATCGTTGATGAGAAACCGCACGCGATTACGGCAATGGAAAATATTTTCAGCCGTTTGTTAATCAACGTGGGAGAGACCCGATAACCTCGATTAATCGTCGCGAGGAAAGTCAAGACGGGGAGAAAAATAAAGGAATCTGGGTGAAGAAATCAAGCGAGCCTCGAGCCCGAACAACGACAGATCGATTCGTTGGAATAAAGGCGGGTCGAGGTGGTTCGCGCTCAGGAATTAATTCCCGGACTCATTAAAGTAATTAAAACGCGGCGGAGAAAGGCGACGGATAAAGAGAGATTAGAAACTGTAATGAAGGAGACTCGGAAGAAGGTGGCGAACGGAAGAATAGAGGGGATACTCGATGAGAAACGGTCAACCGAGATGCTTTTGTCTATTTAGGAATTTGGTATCCGAGTCAATAATGAAGGAAGCAATTAAGCTTCTAGAAATCTTTCTTAATTATCTAACATTAAACATTGTTATGTTCGTAAATTTTCTTAAAAAATTAAATAAAATTTTGTTTTACATACTGAAGAAACAAAAGAACAATGGCCATAGATAGAGATTTCTTGAAGCAAAAAATGGAACATGGGTTGATCGACAAGCAACCTTGACGTAAAGTCGAAAAGTTTGATAGTTGTAAGGGGGTTGGCCACCCTGTTAGCACATCAAAGATCTAAGGGGTGAGACGGCTCCAGGCACCGGCATCTTAATAGCCTCCTACCCCCGTTGCTTCTTTCGTTAGACGAGGGTGAAACTGGGTCGTGGACCTTAGGCTGAGTTAATAACGCGGAAGAAGCGCACAGGGGGATGATGTTAAGGGGATGGGGTTAGATATCGAGAGTGACTAGCCGACTACTGGATCGCCTAACAAGTTCCCATATTACGACATGTTCCGCATACATCATGTTCGGGTGGACAATTACTTACAAGACTGTAATTGGGTTTCTATTAATATTCAATTGAAATATTTGGTAATCTGGAAATCTGAAAATTTGTAACTTTGTAAATTTAGAAGATTCAGAATTCGAGAAAAGAAATTACTCTCCACATTTAAATTAAACTCCACAATAATAGAAAATAAAGCAGACACGACTAAAAGAAAGGGAGAAAAGAAATGTTGGCACGGTGTGGGATAATAAGAGGCAAGAAGATTCAAGGAAAATCCAGCTACTTCAGCGAAGAAAATTCTCCTAGATGTTATACTAATATATCCGTGAGTCATCTTCATGCGGTTGGCAAAAGATACCAAGCGCTTTTCTACGACAATTTTCCAAGCATCTGGGATTACCATATGTATATACTTGCTGCTCGGCACCGGGTGTGTACGCCCTCGACGTTACTGTCACTGACACCGACTGTATCCATTTTTCAGTCCGGTTACAACTATCTTTATTACCTACGAACCTTAACCGAGAAAGAAAAGCAACGTTGTTGCAATGAATTATGCGTTAAACAACACCCTGTTCCGTCCATTAGAAAAATAACAACTATACCAATAATATCATTTACTTTTAAATTGAAAATAAAATAAAACCCGAATATTTTCACTTTGAAAAAAATTAACCTACACTTTGGAAAAATCGTCTTAATATATTTTGTAGTGTAAAATAAAAAATCTGGAGCAAGTTATTTTGACCCGGTTGGTAGTTCTAGCGTTAAATAACTGAAAACAACTGTTATCGAAGTTTATGATTTGTTTGGCCAGGAGAAATTGGCACTGATATACGCGTTTCTGATTTGCGACCTCATCAGAGCTATCTATCTTCGAAAACTGCCTGAAAAGCTGACAATCTAAAGTGCCCGAAGGCCACCGATAAACGCGAGCTGGTCTCCTAAATTGCGAAACCTGCACGCCAGATATCGACAATTTTTGTTGCTACACGAACCTCGATATCAGATTTATGGTGGCAAGATAATTTTCCTTAAACGTAACAGTCGAGAAAATTGACCGATAACCATAAATCGAAACGTCGGGTAACTTCGAAAAAATCTTCGAGAAAAATCATTCTCCAAGTCAAATTATACACTTGCAGCTGCTTAAAGGTGCTACTTTTTTCACCATACTCTTTTCCATCAACGAGAACACGAAACTTCGACCCAAATTTCAAATTCACGGCAGTCTTTCCTCATCCCCGAACCTTTTGTCCCGGAATCAAAATCGTTCTTCGAAAGACTGAAAGCGAATCGCGCCAGTTTCAGGAAACGCGCAAAAATTCCCGATGCATTCCTCAAATTACTGGGACCCGGTGTTTTTGAATTTCACGGAAGAAATATTGCGTATGGTTCGAAGAAAGGATTCAAATGAAAGATTTTGAGGGACATCCTCGTGGCTGGATAAAAAAGAAAAATGGGAAGAAAATTTTTGGGAAACGTTCATCGTCACGTTTTCGACTGATTGGACACGGTATGTAGCCGATAACGAGAAAGATTTCCTTTCGGTCAGAAGAACCGGGGAAAATGGTTCGCCCAAACCGGGGGATGGTCACTCTGGCCAACGAATTTCCGGTCTCGAGACCCGCTCGTTTTTCCTATCTCGTTTACCGGCACATCAGCTGCCAACTTTCCTTCAATCGATCCCGAGGATATATCTGAGACTGCAATGTCACGATAAGGGGTCGAATCATCCCCCTTTCTACGCGATTTCAACCCTCGATGAACGTGTATACTGTGACTGACGGGATAAATGGATGCTGGGCCATTTCGAAACCCTGACAATATCCCTCTAATTACAAACTTTGTAATATATTACAAAATCAGAAAATGTTTAATTCAAAATATATTGTCACTTACTATATATTGTCAAAATGTAAAAGAAAAGGGGTAAAATACTATGAACCCCCGAAATTAATTTCCCAACATTATACGATTTCTCAAACAGACATCACCGCGATGATTCTTCAGGGAAAAGATTGAAATTCCATCGGGAAGTGATCGACGAGAGCAGATGTTCGAACGACGTCTCGAATTGATCTGCCGCGGGTTCTTCATAACGTTGACAAAAGGAGATTCCCACGGGACGGGGTTGGTTCCCGTAACGGGATAGAAAACGGAAGAACGGTTCCCTTTTGGCTTCTTCTCTAGAATTCCGTTTGCCGGCGACACACGAGCCACTCCCCCCTCCCTCCACGTTCCTCAATCTTCTTCTGGGTTCGTGATTCCAGGGAATCGGGTGTTGGCCGTCTTCCAGGGTCACCCTTATCCGGGATACGTCGTTAAAAGGATTCACGATGCTTCGTTCTGACGATAACAAGTACCAACGGACACCGTGTACCCTTCTATTGAAACGGATACGCGTGCGTCAGAGCGCGCTTCCGGTGATACACTGCCACCCCTTTCTTGAGAACTGAGGATCCGTTGTTGAAAACTTCGTTAAATAGAAATTTTGTTTTCATATTTTCAAGTGCAAATTACCAAAAAAATTCTGGAATTTCTATAGAAACTCAAGTGTCATCAAAGTTTTTTCAATATTCGAGATTGTTTGGTTAAGATTTCAGGGTTGACTTTTAGTCAATGCACCCCAGGAGTACACTTCGTATTTTCAATTTGTGAAAGCAACACAATCTTTTTTTATCTTCTTACGATCAACCAGTGCCCGTATCGCGTGCAATTTAAACCGATTTTTCCCGCTTATCGGCATCCTTAATTGTAGCCAAATTCAATTACCTTGTGAACCCGGGGGTAATGAAATTTCATGCGGTAATACGATCCCGTGTAATTGCGATCGCATTTATGACGGCATAAATTAGGGACAAATTAATTAAATTGCTTTTTAAACTTTCCCGTTAACGGGGTTGCCCCGACTGCGAAGAGCTCGCTCGCATTAATTGCTTAAAACGTCGGCCCGTTCCTTTGACACAACAACAAAAAAATCTGATATTAAAATGCGATAAGCAATCCTTTGAATCCCGACGAGAGATAAATTCGATGAAAAAAAAAAAATTCTTTTGTAGTTTCGATAACAAAAAAAAAAGAGAGAGAGAGAGAGAGAGAAGAAAGGGAATAGATTGGAACGTTCGAACGCCAATAAATAACATTTCATGGATTTATGGAAAACTAAATTTCGAGTTAAAACGCTAGTTTTTTCCTCCTCGAACGATATTAAAACACGCATTTTTTGGAATAAAGTGCGGTGGAATGAAACGGTCGAAAATCGACAAACAATTCCGCGTAGGTAAATATATACGTATGAACGTTTGAAAGGGAACGAAACATCGCGGCAAATCGAAAATATCACGTAGGATGAATAAAATCGAGATAAGCGAAAGAGAAACAGTATCAGCGCCTCGTAGTTTCGCCATTTTCTCACCAACTCGTGAAACAAATGGTCCAAAAACGAGCACGGAAGAGCGCAAGAACCCAAGATAAAGAAGTTCGAACTGTCCAGAAAACTTTCGAATCTTCCCCTTAATAATATTTTTCTATCTATTTTCTCTTTTGTATCATTTGTTTTGGCAAAATCACAGAAATAACAATTTTCTGTTATGAATAATTGAAATCGTTTAATTTTCAAATTTACACCTTCAGTTCTGAACCACCTGTTCTTTTATTAAAACCCCCAGATAAAGAAATAAAATAAAGTACAAATTAGCCAGATTGAAAGGCTTATTAAAAAAAGAAATGATGAAGGGGGTATGAGAGAGTAAATGACAAAGACACGATAAAACGATAATGTTAATTAGAAGTGCGGAAGTTCGCAGTGTGTATTTAGTCAAAGTTCCGTTTATCTATTTCTCATCGTGGATTTTACATGGTGCGCGAAAGGGGTTGAAAAGGAACACCATCAAGCCCCGTTCGTTGTCGACGAAGCTCCAAGTCGTTGAAATCCTTCCTTCTCCCTGCCACCCCTGTTCCTCGTCGTCGTCGTCGTCTGAGACGGTTCTTTCCTCCACGTCTCGAGCTTCCCTCGTCACGCAAAAGCGATACGAGGTGTTCCCGTGCCACGAACGAACTAATCTGGCTTCATCAAAGTCACTCGATACAAGAGGAGCCTCGTCTAAAGTTAACACCTCCCTCGACGAGATGAGAACCCGGAGAAAGCGTTCGTGATCCTCCTCGACCGGATAATTGCCATGACTTTTCCTTCCTCGAATTCTTCATCCAACATCGATACTTTTCGAATTCGATGGAGCTTCGTTTGTTCGTTCGTTCTTTGTGTCGAGGTATTATGTTAATATTTTTAATTTTGTTTAATTTGGTTTCGCAACAGGGGAGACAATGGAAAATTGATTAATTCTCCTTAGCAATTTTTGTTTATAAATTAAGAATTTACTATTATTACCAATTTGCTAGTATCCCAACTGAGCAATTTTTATAATCAACCCTGCCTCAAACAATTACTCCGTCAATTTAATCAAAAATAAAAATGCCCCAAAAATTCCACACCACCGTTAATAAAAAGAGCCAATTTTAAAATTGTCCAACACGCTCTCGATCAACGTTAATATAAAAGTTTCAATAAAACTCGATCATCGAACACCCGATATCCAGTTTCGTTTTTTCCTTGATTCAACGAGACAAAAATTTGAACGCTACGCAAACGATGTAAAGGATATCCTTTCCGGCGTTATTAAAAATTCGAATTCGTACAAGCGGCCGAGGAATTCACGATCTCGTCGAGGAACGATGCGGGGGAGGGTTGAGAGGAGCAAGCGACGAACAATGGCACCGAATCCGTTGATTTATACGATTAATATACCCATTAGCGGAGATTTATCGCGGCAAAAGAACGTTGAGGGGGGGGAACGTATAATATTTACGTTTACGAGGCGGTGACAGGCGGAAAGGATACACACACGCGGGGTCAAGTGCGGAAAATGAAGGGCGGACGGAAGGTAAGGAAAAATAAACGGACACCGAGGAGAGAACGAACGAAAGAAAGCAAAAAAAAGGACAGCTCAGAAAACACGAGGCCGCCTGCGGCCAACTAGACTTTTTTTGCTCGTTGTCCTTTCGTCCGACGCGACGGAGAAGGTGTGCAAGGAAGAGGACGGAAAATGGGGATGATCCTCGTCGGGGGCCTTCATTTTATCGTTAATTCCTCGGTTTTTGTTCTGGTCAATCGAGATACCATGCTGGATTTTTCTTTTCGTAAAAATAGACAAAAGTCTGATATTGAATCGAACGATTTTTAATCCCTGTTCATATCACAGTCAAATATTTGCATTGAATATACGTTTAATAAAAGTGGATGGGTTTATAAAAATCGAATGTTTTTTAATTAATTCTATAAATATTCAAGGATTTTGATATTAATTACTGATCGTAAAATTATGGAAAGTAAATTTTATCCGGAACCAACCCCCGATCCCTCGCGTAACGTTTAGAAATTAGTCGCCGCCTGTCGACGATTTACGAGACAAGTTCCGTTAATTGTTCGCGTCAGGAAGATGATCAAATTGTCCCAAAAGCCATTTCCTATCTCGTCTGGAACGCGTGACACGCATAATCGAACGATCCCCCGAGAATTCCCCCGAAAGGGTTGAAGGCGCTTCGAGTCGGTCATTAAACCGTCGGAAATCTTCGTCGATTAATTATTTAAAACACGAAAGCATCGATACCTGCCTCGTTCCCATCCCTTTCTGACATTTTGCATCGTCGTTTCCGGCGATTCATTTAATTAGGTTAATTTAATTAAATTTCTTCCCGGTCTAATTAGTTGCGCAACATCCTCCAGCAAAGCTGAAGGGACTTTACCCTCTGTTCGCCACTGTTGCACCCCGTGTAACGAACTGTTACCCCTTCGAACCAGCGAAAGAAGAAGAGGTACGAGAGGGAGGATGGGGGAGGGGGGGCGAGGTAGAGTCGTTGAAAATAAAGGATCCTTCCCCCGCGTGCGACTCGTAATTATTGAAAGCTTCGATTCGCCCCCGGAGGGTGGCGGAATTTTATGCGACGAATCGTTCGCAGAATTTTTAAGAAGCTCGCCACTCCTTCAGGTGAAAATGCTCGCTGAATTTTACAGCTCAGACCACGCTAAAATCGTACCCTCTCCCCCCGAACCTTCCTGCCGGCTCTTGAAAGGATATTCTGGATAGCGTGCGGGTTGTAATTCTCCTATGATACGGGGATAAAGGCTAGGTATTTCTGGCGAACGTTTCTCGGCATTTTTACACAATGGGGTGAGGATTAACCGAATTATAGTAATTACAATAAATTCTAAAATATTTGTCAGGTTGACAGTCGGAATATTATTACAATATCAATTTTTGTCCAAAAGAAGGGTTTCAAGGATACGAATTGATTAGAAGGTTGACCAAGGATCTTAAATCGCGTTAAATTATTCACGACCCAGGTGATCGGTTGAAAATCACTGCACGGCGTTACGTTTCTCCCAGACTGCATCGCTCGTAGTCGATTAAAAAGTCGATAGCAGTCGGCGGAGCATCCCTTTCACCGAGAACAATGAAAAAGGGATGGCAGAGAAGATAGAAACGAGCGGAGGGTCGTTCGAGAGTCACGAAAGAGAGAAGCTCGGGGGAGGGAGGTTAAAAACTGGAGAATCCTGTTCCACAACCCCTTTCTGGATAACCAAGTATTCAGCCCCCCACCCCCTCCAGACAAGTCTTTCCCTTTCCCTGTCGTTCGTCTCGTCTGCTTCCGGCGCCGTATGCGTTTCGCCGTAAATAATGGGGCCACGTGTCAGTCAGCGAGAAGGAAGACGGAAAACAACCCCTTTCCTCTCCGGCTCTTTTCTTTCCCTTTATTTTTTCCTCCCCCTACCTCGGCCCCGTCAAAGAGTTACGAGAATTTTTTCGAGAGATCAACCCTATCCCTTCGAGGGTATCCACCCCTCCCCCCTTTCTCTCTGTGCACGCGAATCGCAGACACGGGTATCGATCTTCGATATAGAAAAGCGTCGAGTGTTTGGACGTTCCTCGAGCTGGATGCTCGACGAAACGCGCTTCACGAGCTTTGCGAATTAACCGTTCGACGAACGGCGTTTGTTTCGCCGTGTACAAAAGTGACCCAACGGGCACACAAACGCGGTGTCGCGAAACGCAACAAACGATCGGTATTTTGTTCAAACATCGACCGCCGTGCACTTCAAGCGTTCCGGAGTGTGTTAATCAAATTTTAATTGGACGAGAGCGCTTCGTTTCCCCGCGCGAAGATCAACCCTTTCGACCAGACGTCGGTACTGTGATAATATTTTGGTGCCACGAAGTTTCAATGTTGAAATTCTAATTTTAGCGTTCGCGATGTAATGTTGCTGGTGACTATTTCGGAAAGCAGTTTAGATTATAATTGGTTCATTCAATCAATTACTAATTGCGATAAGGAGGTAACAATTGTTTTAAACTAGGGGGTAGTTTTGTAGAATGGTAAACTATCACGATTTAATTCGTTGGTTTCACGTGTTTTTTAGACATAAATCAAACGATAATTCGATTTCGAACGAACGTTCGATAATATTTTTCAAGAAAATAGTGCACCAGGTATTGGCTCGGCTGTGCTTGATGGAAAAAGAAGGAATAATTAATTACGTGTACGGGGAGGGATAAAGCCCAAAGGCCCTTCAGGATTTCCGGTCGAACCTCATTAATACCTTTCCGCCCAATATTTACTTTTGCCGTACTTATTACAGTTAATGATCTTAATGGAATGGTTAAGTGACGACGGGAGCGACGGATAAAAAGCGTTCCTCTCTTCCATTGCATCCTTTTTACCGTGAAAAAAAATCTGACGGGCAAATAAGATAGGGAATGAAAAAAGACCAGGTCCGTTCCATAAATCAACAGACTAGTTTCTAGCAGTGGTACGCCATTTGACCCTGCATCTCCCTTTTACCACGTTACGTAAATTAACCCTTGATGGCTAAATTAACCCCTTCTTTTTTAAACAGAAGCATATGCTTTCAGATATATAATACACAATTATGAAAATTTAATTATTACCAAAAGGTTTTATGGAATTTATTTTTTTAATTTAACTTTGATGTAAAATACAAAGTACTATTTATTATTTCTTGAATAAACATTGTACCATTTTACGAATAATAAAACAGAATTTATAACATTCACGGGAAAAACGCAAAAGCCGCAGTTCCAGCAACAAAAAATATCCCCCAGGTGGATACTTTCAGCCCCTAAATTGAATTCGACCCACCCTCCGGTATCCGACCTTTTTATATCAGTCAGCAGATTGTCAGAAACTTTTTAATCGTCTAATTCGCTTCGCCGTGTCATCTCGCGCGTCAATACTCGTTCATTTTATGCGCTGGATACAAAAATCCCTTCCATTGATTCCTCCAACCCCCTACGGTGGTTAATATTTAATGATTAATTTCATTCGAGCTACGCGTCCGCGGAACAATGCGTGGACAGAATTTCCCCGCAATTTTCTTCGAGGATGAAATCACTGGTTACGTGTATTTTTTTTTTTTTTTTTTCGCAACGGTCCCCGGGGAAATATCGTTAACTTTTAACGACACCCGCGATGAACGTTCGTTACAACGGTACCCGGCGAATTTCCATGTGGAAAATTTCGCCGGAACGCAGTTTGGACAAACGTTCAATTTATGCGTACCCACGAGGGTAAACACGAAATCCATTGCTAAACATACGAATTATCGTTTAATGTAGCGGAGTTATAACTATGTAATTTTGATAATGAAGCGGTATTTGTTTCCAAGTTACCCGTTTTAGCCGGCGCAATTAGCCGTCCGAGTGCAAAATACTAACAGCCGGGTATATTAATCCAAAAATGAATTATTCAGACGCGAAAGTTATCCGGAATCGTTGTTACAGGATAATTGGAAATTCACACGGTGTTTAGAATTATTCGCCGATCGCTGTTCGGCTGAGTTATATTATAATTCGAATATCAAATTTATCCCGGGGATACGAATATGGAATTAATGCACAAAATTTTATTAGTTACCCAAAAATAGGGGAATGTTGCAATGTTAAAACAAGCAAAGAAAATTGGGTTAATAAAAAATTCGTAGAGCAAAGTTACACGTAAAAGTGTTCGAAATAGAGTTTCGAAGTCGATCATTAAACACCGAGCATCGGATACGCTTACGCGTATACAAGTTGGATGGGAAAAAAAAATATTTAACGATCGATAAATTCTGAATATTGATTCGAACGATGCCGGGGTCCATAGGAATTGCAAAAATTGGCCGACAATTCGGAGGGGCGCGACGCGATACTCAACAAAAATAGATTTGTCCCGTATTCAGATAGCAAACGCTGAAAAACGCAGACGATTTTATACGCGACTAAACCGTGCCCCGTTTTAAAACGTATGGAGAGATTAACCTGACAAAGATAAAGACAAACGTTTGTTTTAACTCGGATTTTTGTTTCGCTAATCCATCGGATACTTCAACAAATGTTACCGGGCTCGAAAATATTCCCTCTTTAGAGGCGCAGCTTTTACACGATTTCCTCTTTACCAGATTTTCGTTAAAACTGTATAATTATTATCGGATAAAAAAGGAACGTACCCTTCGTTACAGAATCATTTATGTATTTTTGAAACTAAGCAGGAAAATCAAGATAGTATTTAAGATAATATTTACAAAACTGCTCTTGACACTAGACTCTATAAAATAAATTGAAAAGGAAGGGGATGAACGCGATTCGGTGAAACTGAAATCAAGACAATGCACGTACAAACCTTTTTCACCAGACGCATCCTTTCAAGCACAAAGGGTTTCCAGCGAGTATTTAGCTTTTTATGATTTTTTTAATTATAAACTCCCAAGCGTTCGCTCGGAAAATAAGGAGATCCCTTTGAGTGCGGCGGAAACGTCGAGCTGGAAATCTTCTTCAATTACAACGGAACAAGTACACCCACCCTCGAGTATCTTTTTATTTTTTAAACACCTTAAACAAATTTCACGATTCTACTTTTTTTTTTCTCTTTTCATTTTATACCCTCGATGACTTTGAAGGGACCGAACCATTTTTTTTTATAGAAACAGAAATCAATTGTTACCTTTCGTTTACGTGCTCGAACACGAAAATTACGAAGCTCGTGTTCGTGAAAGGGGGTGAAATAAAAAAAGATGAAAAATGTGGGAAAAAGGAGACTGTTGCATTTGGAACACTCGAAAGTAAATTGGTAAGAGGAGAGCTTTTAGCATTCTCGCTTGAATTTCGATCGTTATTTAATTTCACCGATATGGATGCAGGTGCATTGTTCAAAGTAATTAAACGATCCGGTTTCTTGCCAATTTCCAAGAATGTTTGGCATTCGATGAACATAATTCGAATCCTAGTGCTTCTGAATAATCTCGATTTTTAATTTATAAAAAACAGAACTTGATGAACAATTTATTAATAACGTTCCCAATTATATTGAAAAATTCGATCAATCTGTTTCCAAGTTATTTTAATTAAACAACGAAGCTTGAAATTGAAAGAAATTTACGTTAAAAATGAATGTACAACGAATAAAATATCGCTGCTCCGATAAATTAATAAAGCGTTCAACTTTAGCGAGCATAATTCTAATGAATATAAGTTGTATAATTAATTAGCCCCGGATGCCGCTTCAAGAGCAAAAAGCAGTCGCAGAATATAGAGCAAGATGTTGCACGCGTTCCATTTGGGCCAAAGAAAGTTACCAAATGGTGTCGGAAAAGCCGAGTGCGAGTAAAGTTGCATCGCGAGACGATATTAAGCGCAAAACAAGAGGGAACAACGATATATATGTTCTTCCGTAATTATAAGACGGTGTACAAGTGTAAGGCTTATGGTTTCACGTGCAACTACGCTTAATATCCATTTCACCTTTTTTTTTCCTTCGCTGCAACAAATTGCATACACACTACGGTCTCGTTCTCGAGCATTTTCTGCACCGTAGCTGCATCAAATTGCACGAAACAAGAGTAAAATGAAAATAAACGTGATCGCCTCTATCGAAATTAATTATCAAATTAATGGAAATTAAAAATTTCCAGAGCTTGTTCCGAATGTTCCTATTTGAAAACCAAAGGGTCGAGATCATTCAAAGCAAACCCTTCCTTTCTAAAATATTACAATCTAAATATTGAGTCCTTGTTAGGATTCGAATAGGATCGAATCGCGTATTCCCACAGTATCCTGACGAGGTCCTTCAAAGGTAACGTCAGTTTTATAATGGGATATAGTCGAAAGTAGCTCCAATTATTTATAAATGAATTCAATTGTGAAAGAAGATTGAAGATCTTTCTTAGAAATTTGCCAGCGACAATGGCGGGTAAAGGGAGAATTACCCAAGATGAATATTCAAATTCCGGCAAAAGACTCCGGGTATCTTTATTGTAGCCGCAATCGTCGCTTTACGGTCGAAAATCTTCAGGATTTCGGTGCATTGTTCGCCGATTCCAAGGGCGATACGGGTAGAACGAGACACGAGCCGAGGCAATTTTATATACACACCTTTTCGTAGAAACGCGTCAGAAAGCCGAGGAGGGAAGGGTGCCAAGTGCCCCCGTTTCACAATTGCCATTCGCAGGGCTAACGCAAATTTTATTTGTCAAATGTGCAAACAACGAAACGTCGCGTGACGCTGGCATAAACGTCAGCCATTTTCAGCATCGTATCGCTCACTCTCCACGAGTTTTCCGGCTCTCGCCACGAACCATCAGGATATATGTATATATATGTATATGCATGTATACACATATATATACATATTTTTTTTCATCCATGGATACGAGAAATTCTCGGGAAAAAACGAAGCTCGTCGAGAGTTCCCTCTGCGACTCTGTCGTTACGTCATTAGCGTCGTCAGCTCGTTTGCGATACCATTCGACCCGCCACCCCACCCCGTTCCACACCACCCTTTTCGCCACTTTAGACCAATCGTTGGAAAGTTTAAAAATTGCCTGGTATTTTCAACGGTCCCGTATTTTCCTGCCTTATCGTCTCCTACCCCCCACCGTCACCCCATCTTCCACAACGACTCTTAAAAATCTCTCGTATTAGCGGCAAGCTGTAATTTCGCTAAAAGATTTCAACTTTATCGCGACGACGAGTATTTAGAGGATTTTATCGCAATAGGGGGCCACTCGGCCGAGGAATAAAGGAAATTAAAATGTTGCTTGCTTAAGGGATGTTAATTAAATCTACCGCTATCCGATATACCTGGATTTTTATATATAATTCGAATCTGATATTTCTAGAAAATCTTGTCAGAGATTTCAGTTATTTTAGAAATAATTAGAATGCTTTGTCTAGGTTATCTAAACAGGATAAACTTTCGTTTGACCTGAGAAATAAAATTCCTAATTAAATATTACATAGTCTCTAATCATTTACACCCATTTCCAATTTGCATTCTTGTATGATTTCTGATCGATCAAAGGGAAAAGGTACGGCGAAAGTAGTTTGATGAAGAGGTCGTAACATTTCGTCGACGTCGGCACGCAAGTCTGCGGTTCGTTGAAGGGCGGCCGTCTAAAGAGGCAATCGTGGTAAATTTAGGGAAAATCCGAGGAGGACGTCGAGCTGGCATCAGCGTCGTCGATTCTCTCGTTACGTCATTAACGTCGCCGACACAATGTGTCCTGAGTTCGTTACCGCGAGTGCGATCGCTCGCGACACTCTACGAGGCTCCTCTCCTACGACCTCGTTACGTTGCTGCACTCCCATTAGAGGAAAATTGATAGTGACTATCTCTCTCTATCTTCTTACCCTCCTATACCATGACATTCTACCCACCTTTCTAAACCGCCCCCTCCCCCCCCCCTTTCCTACCAACCCCTCTTTTCAACGTTTCTACCCCCGGTATCCTCTGTGTGTGTACACTCAACGCTCAAAAGTTTCGAACACTCTGTGCTCGTTTGCGCTAAACAAACTCTTTTGATACGCGTTATTGTTATTTCGTTCAAAGTATTATTATATTCGTGTGGTGAACACTTTGTTAATATTTCGTAATTTGATATTGGATTGATCAGAGATTAGGGTAAGTATACTTAGGTAAAGTGGCAAAATATTAAATAGAAATTTCATTAAATCTAAATTACAATACCAAGGTTTCACGCAACAACTTTTGACATAATAAGTCAAAAGCTTTTCAAAGGAATAAAAACAATAAAGACTAAAATCCCTATCCCCAATAAAAGTAATTAAAGGATACATAGATCCTTTTGAAATCACGATATGCAACAAACTTTTGAACACCGGTGTATATACACGAGTGTTTCGTGTTCCTTATAGCTCGCCCAGCTCCTCGAAGCGTATATCTTGTTTCTTTGTCACCGAATCCCCTGTCGTGCTCCTCTATCACGACTGCTTATCGCATCGTTGTTTATCTGTCGCAACGTATTTCCGTTTTTTGCCCCCACCCTTCGCAGACCCTTTCTTTGTTTTCGTCCCGGGTCGTTGTGTTTTTCCAGACGATCTTATTGTACTTAGTCTTTAATTTCTCCCTGCTCCATTTTCAGCCAGGTCCCTCCTTCCCGCGGTCACCGAATTCGCCATCTTTTTCCAACCCCGTACCGTCCCGAAACTTACTTTTATCCGTTTATGCGTTTCGTTCTTCCCTCTCTCTCTTTTTTTTTTCACTTTTCAACCAACTATCTCCTTGGGAATTCCTCCTTTCCTCCGCTACTTTGTTCCCTCTAATATATTTTTTATTCGAACGGTTCTCTGTTTTCTATCGTTCTTCCCCCGTTGTTTTCCCCAGTTTTCGCTTGTTTTATTCCCCTTGTTGTGTACACGTTTCCTCGCCTTCTGTTTTTCATCCCTTGCCGTTCTTTTATTTCAGCTCAGACCGACCGCCGCGCCGCCCGACTATCGCCGACGTATACTACTAGGGAAATAAGTACGTCCATTAGCGGAATCGTGCTCCAAGCAGTTTCAACCTCAGCGATCAGACACCACTCTATAATTCCTTTGACAATCTTTTTCTATTATCCGTTCAACTATTTGCCAAAATTTGAGAAATAATTGTCTAGAAAATTCATGTAATTTCTAGTTTATTTAACGTTAAAGACTAGAGACACTCACCCCGCAATTGTTTAATCTAACAAAAGTGTTCAGAGAATGAATCGCAGGACAATCGATGAATCAGTACTTCATTTAATGAACCGAGCGTATGTTTCTTTTAAGAGATTATTCGGTTGAAATTTTGCTGTGAAGTCGAGCCGGCGGTATCGAGAGTCGGGCCAAGAAAGAAACCGTCATTAAAGCTTCATCAGGGAGCCATGAAAAGCTCCTTTCCCGTATCTGAGAAAGAAACGTTCGACACGAGAAATAAATTACTCGGAAAGTGCAGAGCGCGCCGGTGTAATTCACTGAGGCCCTCCCCCACGGACAAAAAGGAGCCAATTGATCGCGAAAGATTTAGCAAACGTTCCTGAACCGAGGTAAACACTCCGCAAGGTATTCCACGGCCGGACGATAAGTCCCTTCGGTATTCATAAATTACAGCCACGACGATTTATCAGAAACGATCGTCGAAATTCCTCGAGTGTGTCGCGAACGCTCGAGGAACTCCATTTTCCCCGCTATCGGACAACTTCCGTGTTCCGATCGTTCGAAACGTAATTCGCTACGAATGATCGTTAATGTTCCTTGTCCTCGGCTTCATTAATTTCCCTGTCGCTCGAATTTTCTTATTTCGTGGATAGTTCCCTAATGAAATGATACGTTTGAACGATCGCGAGTAATTTTATTAATTATTTGAAAGTTTGTCTGAAGGGGATTAAAGAAAAATTGAGATGAAATGAAGAATGTTAAAGAATGAACATTTTAAGTTTACGAAAGTATCGAGTGACGATACTTTCTGTTTTTATAGCCCCATTAGATAATCGATCGAGGAATATGCAAAGCCTTGCGAGCTTGGAATTAACGCGATTGGGGGAACGACACATTAACGATCGGGACGATTATTGGAACTGAGTTATGCCAGCGACGATTTAAGTACCATTAAGATCCTTCCTACAACGTAAACGTTGCTGGAAAGAAAGCGTGATAACTTCTGAGATGTGCCATTTATTGGAAAGAATTTACTTCGAGTACATTTACTTTCAGAAATATTGAATTTGTGTTGCACGAGCAGATTTTTCATTTTTCAGACAAAGTTTCAGTCCTCTGAATTTTTTAAGTTTTTTTTCTATATTTCCCTAAATCTACCAATCAATCAAAGTTCACTAATATCATTTACAAACGAAGAAAATTTTCATAAGAAACGCTTTCCATCGCACAGATATAAATAATTACGCCACAATGGTGCCTTGTTAGCGTCACCTGTAGCGAAAGAAGAAGGAAAAGCTGAAAAAAAGAAAAAGAAGAAATAGGAACTTGGCTCATTTCGCATGCACCTGGCGATAGAGAGAGCTCACGTAATTTCAAGCTCATTCAGTCGCAGCAACATAAAGATGGTCATAAAAAGGAAGCTCTCGACGAACGAGAGACCGGAAATTAATGTCTTTTCCGACGTTTCTCGCACTGGCGACCGAGAAGAAGGTTTCAAGGCATAGAAATTTTACTCTCTTGTCACGCTGCGCGCTTTTTCCAACGACAAATACCTGCGAGGATGTAGTTACCTTATCGTAAGGTTTCCCTCCGTCCGACCACCATACCATACCAAACACCTTTTGCTAAAACCTGAATAATGCATCTACCTCGTTCACTTTAAGGTTTCTATGCGAAAACAGGGTAAAAAATAAAACCCACGTTAAAGTTGACAATTACAAAATGTTACAGAACCTACAACCTACGTTTTTCTTTTTATTATTACTTCAAAATAGAAATTGAACAGATTTTAAACATTTTTTATATATTATCCAGTATTTGCAAACTTATCAACCCTGAATCTTTCAAGAATAATTATTAAAATTTTCTAAACCGAGATGACAATTTTTTTAGCTAATCTTTAATAACAAGATTTTTCTTGTTACGGTGCAATTCAACCAGAGGGTGAAGAATTTCTCTCTTTTTTTCCTATAGTCGATGGTAGCTCGATTTCCATCGGAGCCAGTATAGCGTTTACTCGTATATGAAAGGCGATGGGCGACGCCTTTATAGTTTCGGATTTGCATAATCCCGCGTAGGCGTATTCCGTCCGGGACCGAAGTAAAACCGCGTTGATTGTCATTCAAATTGCTGAATCCTTGGCGCCCGGGAACTTGGTCGAAATGAAAAATACACTTCCTTTGTCTCTATACCCCCTGCCATCAGCAACCACCCTAACCATCCATCCGTCGGCCATCGTTTCTATCGTTCGTTCCGTTTCATTCTCCTCCCCCTCCGCGTCGTTCCCGGTACAATTGAACATTTCTGCTCGAAATAGAACGATTTATTAAAGCTGTTCGCCCGACGATAATTCACGTTCCTCAATAACGCGTAGTCGCGTTAATTGCCGTTTTAATTGCGAACCACCCCGGCCAAAGTCTTTTCGCGAAGATTCTATTTAAAGAAAGAACGAGATCCCCACCCTTCGACGCTCTTTTCAGACCCACCCGTCTTCTCTTCGACTCTTTAATCTCGTTCCCTTCTCTCTCGCCCCCTGTCTCACCCTCACTCCCCCTTTTTTCTCCTCTCTCGTTCGCCGTTTAATCGCGAAACAGTCGGCCGTAATCATTGTATACCTTTGCCTCTTCTGTTACCGCGTCAGGCTTAATTACATTAATTATCGCCGACTCGGCCCGGGAGACAAAGTCGCCGACCTTCTTTGTCCAAGGATCTCGCGATATATATTCCTTATTGGACGACGGAGCTCGCGCGTGCGTCTCACTTGACTTCGCGATTAACGTTATTACGCGCTAATTTCTTGGGAAATTGATATATAATTGAGATTTTGCAAATTTTCTGAGGGATTAGGGGTGATCCAGTGTCATAGCTTAGGATGGTAAGTGAAAGTTTAATTTTTTGGATAAGAAGGTGAGGTTGAAAGATTGCAAAGTGGAAAATTTTACTAAGAAGAGGTAGAGAAGATTAGAAATTATAATATTCAAGTATGAAAATTTGAAAATTCTTGAGTTGAAGGTATGAGAATTCCTAAATTGAATATATGAACATTCTTAAGTGGAAAATTAGAAAATTCCTACATTGAAAATTATTAAATTTCTGAACTGAAAGTCCTCGAGTTAAAAATTTTAAATGTGAACATTCAAGCTTCACAATTAAAAACCTCGAACACCTATTGACCCAACAAGTTGATATTATAATTCGAGAAGAGGATCCCGCGGATAGAAAGACAACATTAATCTGAAACTAGTTTCGAGTGAACACGGTTTTTGACAAGTGACTACAAACTACGCCAAACAACCGGAAACAAAGCGACGGAATAAATTTCAACTTCCGGATCCAGTCATTCCCAGCTGACCAATTAATTCGCTACCACTACTTAACTTTCCAAGCCAACGAATTCCAGAGGCTGGATAGTACGGTCGATCGTCGACGAGAGTTCGAAAGTTGTTCCCTGTCAGTTGAAATTTATATTTTCAAAATGTTCCCTCAAGAGACAGAATTTCCGTAAGAAAAATCAAACAGCAAAGTCCACAACCCAATGAAGATCAAATTTTCTTTACAAAAACGAATAGAAATTATTCGAAATTTAACTCTTAAATACCATAATAAAATCACAAGTAGTTAAATAAATTATTATTACAAAAATTTCTTGTTTCTATTTATGCAAAGGGCATTTCGACAAATATAAAAGGACTAAAAACCATCGCAAGGTTCGCAGAAGTGACACAAGAGTCAAGTTAAAGCACACCGAAAGAGATAAAAGATTTTGTTTCTCTACAAAAGTGGAACGAGCCAAAGAGAAGAAAAAACGACGGAGTTAAAGAGAAAGAACTGCGAAGAAAAAAGTACGATTCCGTTAAAAGTTGAAGCGATTAATTAATGCCGCGACAGAAGAGCCCGCCCTCCTTCGCCCTTCCGATTCGCCCTTTTTTTTTCCTCATCTCCGCCTTTTTTACCTGGAGAATTCGGTCCTCGTTACTTTCTTGGGGAAAAAATTCGCGCATCCAAGAAAACCGGTTTCCCGCCAAAGGCCGTTCATTTACTTGCAAATTCCGCGGTTCGTCTACGGAGGGTTGAAACACTCCCCCCTGGAGGGGTTGAAACGACGAAATAGCTTGTTTCGCAACATTTATCGGCGAAGAAAACCGGGCCTGAAATTTATGCCGGCCAAGATACGACAACTTTCCAAACGGGATTCGCCTCCCTCCTAACCACCCCTTCTGTCATTTTCAACCCTCGGAATGTTTTTTTCTTTTTTCGGATAAACAGCGCCGGGCAAACGACTCGTTTAGCGAGAATTACGTCGTATTCTTCGAAGGGAATGAAGTTTGCGTTCTATTCAAAGACCTCGTCGAGTTATTTCGTCGAAGAATTTTGTCCAACACCCCCTTTCTGAACCTCCCCCTGTAAACTTTCGGGTAAAAACGCGACGGGGTGTGTTATGATTCCGTGAAGTTCGAACAGGGCGGAGAAAAAAAGTTTCTCAGCGACTTAGGAAGTTTCTTTGTAAGATTGTGAGAACGAGAGTGGAATTTTCTTTTTGTTTTCTGAAAATCGCGGTTTGATGAAGCGTGCCGGAAGGTCGTTTAACTGCGATTCTTTTGACGTGTATATTCCGAGGGGAGATTAATATTTTTAACCCCTTGCTTTCAAATTTTGATAACTCAATTTCTAATCACAGGTTACTTTTATACAGAGTATTTAATTACTACACCCCCTACCCCTCGTATAAATCCTACAGTTAGATGCACAAGCTGGTTCCATCGACGTAGTATAAGAACGAAAGGGGTAACGAGCGAAAAGAGGGTTGAACGTCGTTTCGGTGTATCCTCGAAACACGGAATTCGCCGTGACGAGATTATAAAAATAAAGTTTCGCGCTTGTTCCACTCCGGTTGATGCTCGAGCTGCGAAATTGGCTCGCGACGGGGGTGAAACGGTAGTGTCGTCGAAAGGGGACGAAAGGGGGTCGATTCCGTGGGATTTATCGTTTTCGATTATGTGGCCCGGTCGGGGAGCACGAATTGAAACGACGCCGGTTAATTAAACGGTTCGGAATTAAGCGCCGCCGCGGATATCTCGTCGCATTGCCTCGCAAAGGGATCGCCCTTTTTTGTTCCTTTTTTTTTTTTTTAATTCTTATACAGTGCTGTTGCGAGAGCATTAAATATTCGACGAACACGTAAATTGGTCCGGTTCCCTCGCACGAGTTTTTATTTTTAAGAGGATTCTATTCTACTCTTCCTTTTTAAGCGTACACGATTTATTTTTATTTTTTTCGTTATTACACGGTGTCGTAAGGGTACTAAATATTTTATGGATGCATAAATCGGACTGATTTTTCTCGTACGTATGGGATTTTTTCCCGGAATTCAATTTTTTTCGAACGGTGTATCATTAACTTTCACGATAGTTGAACTTTTTAGGGGTTTGTTATTATCCGGTGTTGCGAGGCTGCTGAATTTTCCACAAGTACGTAAATTAGGGTGGTTCTGGTATAAAAACGTGGTTTCCTGGAGATTTCACTGTTTTAAAGTTTTCGGGGTTATTTTAATTATCCAGCCCCATTATAAGAAAATTCTCAAGTTAAAAATTAGAGAAACATCGATTTCTACAAGACCGTACACGACAATACACCAATCGCCAAAGGTACACAAACCCTACCAAAATTATTTAAAAAACCGAAGTTCCACCCCAACAACGCCCCAGACGTATAAAACGCCGGAGAATCGAGGGAATAAGTTCGAAAAGTTCCGCGAGGCTCGCGCGCTAAACAACTCGTTCGTTCGGTCGACTTCTTTCCATCGTTTTAAAATCTGTTTTCCTTATTCGATTACGGGCCTGACGCTCGGCGATCGGGAAAGAATCGACGAAGTAAGGAAAAGTACGGTTCCAGACATCGCGAGGGGTGGAAAAAGTCCGCGAAAACTTGTTAAGAACATTGAATGTCGAAGCTCGTTCGTGCGATCTCCCGGCGAGGCCAGAAGTTAGAGGAAAATTCGTCGGGAAAGTTTTCGCGAAGGTCGAGCGGAGTGTTTTTCGAATCGACCCCTCCGTGTAAGTGCACGGAGGGTGCAAAACATCGACGAACGATCGAGGGGGAGGGAGGCGGAGACGGGCGGCGAGCTACGCGATTCGTTAAACCAAATGATTTCGCAGGGAGTCCCCGATGCCCCGAGGGGCACCAAACAGACAACCAACAACTTCGACTTCCGTTCGCCTCCGTTTCGTTATTACGAGGCTCGTTAACGCTTATCAGACACGGGAGCCGAGTTTCCGTGAATTCAGAAAATCGACCAATTACCGCGCTCGTTTAATAAGTTACCGGCGTAAGAGATTATTGTACGAGGTCTGTTCGAAAAATAACAGAACTTTTGTAATTACGCGGCTCACGGCGCTTTAAATGTGTACCCTTCCTGACATGCGATTTGTACATTCTTTATATCTAGTTTAATTTATACCTAGTTTAATTTAAAATAAGTAAAAGCAAGAAACAATCCAAGATTGGACTCAGTGGGTTAGTACCTTTTACGAAAACAGAAAGAACCGTTTTCTTTCCTCTAGTTTGATAAAAAAAAAAAAGAAAAAAGAAAAATGTGTACTGCCACAAAAGCAGTTAGGTTAGCGAGGATCGTCTCTTTTGCCACCTACGATGGGGTGTCTTCATTCTGATATTTACGTTCTCCTCTTTCTGAGAATATTCTTTCCTACCCTCGCCTCCGCCGCTTCTCTCACGGAGGAATCTGTTCCCGGCTCGCTCGAGCGGAAAGCTTCCGATTATTTTTCTTCTCCATTTTTTGAACGCCTCGTGGCGGAATTTTCAGGGAAACACGAGCGGTTTCCGCGTTGTTTGCCGCGAAAAATTGCGTGACCCGCGATATGACAGTAAAATTTTGTCGCAATAAATTTTGATCAAGAGAATCCGCCGCTCGCGACGTTGATTCGAGATCGAGCGGGGTTTATCGGAATTTTTCGCGATATAAATTTCCAGGCGGAACAGCGGGGCGATTAACATCGTTGTATTAAGGATCATTTTAATTGTTGACGGAACAACGGTGCATGGACTAATGTTATTAGTTACGATTTGTTTGATTACAGGTGTATAGGTAGATTTTCACCGTTTGTAGATCGAGCAGGATCAAATTTCAATATTTACATCAACTTGAGCAAACGCAATCCGGCTTCGATCAATTAGCGTACTGCATATTTGTTTTCGAGTCGAATATCGATAAACAGATAACCTGGTAGCGAATTTAAAACAAAGGCATCTCGAGGAATATGCTAATTGCCCCGTCGTATTCGCCAATTAACCCAACGCTTAATTAAAGAACCAAGTATCGCGGATTTCGATCATCTTCTCGTTAAAAATCCTGTAATCGAGGAACAGTGGAATTTTGCGATGAAAGCCGAGGCAGTTTCTACGCTAGGGAATAAAAGAAACCTAAAAAGGCTCGTTGAAAGCTGAACAGGGGATTGTTAATTTTAATTAATTGTACTTTCGTTGAAAAATGTATATTCATTTTTGTAATCTCGTTTGTTACTCGGCTTTAATTTAAAACGAAGGTGCATCGAACGTCGATGATTATAATATTAACCCCTGAAGACTAGCCCCCTCTAGGTAGACAGCTAGACCCACCCTTTTAAGGGCGGCTGAGGGAAGTATTTGTCATGGATGGACTTGGCCCGCTTCAGGGCCTACCTAGGTGTATCTGGGAAGGGGGTTTTATTGGGTAGGAACCGTTCTTGCCAAGATAACTTCCTCCTCCAGAGGGGGTGGTAAGTTCCACACACCCCCTGGGGCTAGTGCGTAAATGTATTCCCCCTCTGACGCAATAAAAAAGGTGAACGGCTAGATGGATGTAAACTTCGAGGCGGAACACCCCACCATAGAACTATCCCCAGGCTACAGTCACGCGTGTTTCAGATAACCGTGACAAGAAAATAACTTTCTTAGATGTATAAACGTAATATCTTGTGACAACTGAATAAATAAACCGCGTAATCACAGCGGAAATGTTTATTTTGAAAAAGAAATGTATCCTGCTAAGATTAAAAATTCTGAAGCATTAAGCAGACTTTCAGAGACGAAGCGCTCCGGGTGGAATGTGTCTCAAGGAGTAACCGGAACATAAATTTTTCATTTTCAATTACTCCACGGTATCTATAAATAAATATATATCCCCGGTATGGAGAAGTTGCGAGAGCGTCGTCGTTCATCAACGTTCCTAAACATCGTCGTCGGGACGGGAATCACAGCGAGCAATTTCACCCCGGGGACCGGGGGAAGGTTTCCCCCGTGGGAAAACAATTCCGAGTAAGTTTTAATAGAAAGCGGACCCCCCCCCCCCCAACCTAAGTTCGCGGCACTGACACGTCATTAAAGAAAGAACATTTTTCTCGGGAACGAGGGGAGGGCAGGGGCGGCGCGGAAACGTCGCGTTCGCGAAAATTATGCCGCCCACCATCGGCCCCTACGAGGGATCTCGTTTTCCGCGCCGATGGAGTGAGCGGCCGGATTTCCCAAAGAAGAAAAGGCAAAAGTGACTCGACATAACGGCGAGAATAGGAAAAATATTTGCACGATCGAGGGGATGGACCAGCAATCCACGGGGGATCTCTCGTGATTGTTTCTGACCATTGACTCCATTGAGTATTTCTGGAGTTCTTTTGTGAACTGAACCAAGTTTAGCCTTAATGATCTCCTTTTTTTCATAATTGTTTTTAAAACCCGTATACTTCTGATAGGCTATTCATCAGACGATATATATCAGTGTAATTTCATGACAGAAAAGTATCAGAAAACAGCACTTACGCCACGTCGATTTAAACCCGAAAGTTCGAGCAAAATAACCGAACGAAGGTTTAATCAATAATCTTGACGCGGAATGACTGATTGCTCCCTGAACCAGGCAATAATCCAACCATTAAGTATACAATTGTAAATCTCTTGAATTTTAAAGTAGCGAGAAACTTTTCAATTCGAACCGCGTCAAAACTTTTCACGTTTGAAAACGAACCGCTTGATATCATTCTCGGGCAACCCACCCCTCCCCTCCCCGATCTCGAATCAAGGAAACATACAATCACCAGGGGCCACGGTGGAAACTTAAACGCGGCGACGAAACTTTGAAACGCGAGCGAAACGAGAAGAAGCGGGTACGAGACAGTCGGACAAGACAAGCAAAAAGAAATATTCATTAAGTTGGCCGTTAAAGTTCCAGGGTGACCTCCCCTCTCCTGTGAACGCGACAAAAAGCTCGAGTGTCGAGACAAAAGGCGTTCCCGCAACTTTCCTTATCAATGCATCAAGCGGGGCGTCCCCTCCCCTCTCGGCAATAAAATTACAAACCAAGTTTTTTAGACTTTTCTACCGACGTTCGCCCGTACAATGGGTCCCCCCCGCCCACCCTCTGCTCTACGCGCGAATACTAAATTTTTAAAAGTAAGCCCCGCCAGCCGCGAAATTTATGGCTAACGCGAGTACAAGTTTACTATTACACGGAAGAACGAGGAGTCGGAGGAGGATGGGCGTCTTAATCCCTTTTTTATCCTTGCCCTGGCCTGGAGCGCCCCCGAGCCCCTCTGACCTGGCTATCTATGACCCATCGAGGAAAAGGTACCACCCCGCCTGCTGCCGATCGAGGATACGAAAAATTAGGTCTCGAGATTGTGGAAGGATACGCGTGGAAATTCGACTTTTTAAACACCCTGTATGTAAAGAAAATTGTGTAAAGGTAATTTTTAAATTGGAATTAATGTATAAATAATAAAAAGTGTTAATTATTATTGATTTATTCTATGATTTGATTGAAATCATAAAATTTGATCTACATTTGAAAACATCGAGATACAAAATTCTAAAATTGAGTCGTGATAAGAAAATTGAGAATTGAAATTAGAAATTTATTGCGTTAACTCGAAGTTGCATGACCCCATAGAAATGCTGATTGAAATACCAAACGAAGAAACCCACTTTCCGTTTAATTAACAATTAAAACGCCAGGCAAACAAACCCAATTAACACAGTCGGTATAATTGATAATCTGAAACGGTAAAAGAGGAAATTGACAAACTTTTAATTAATCATCCGAACTCTGAAGAAATCCAATCAGTGATCGATTCGATTAACGATCCAAGAAGCCAACCTGATAAACGGGAATGACCAGTGTTCGGTAAACAATTAACCCTTTCAGAAGTGAAGGTTCAAGTTTGAAAAAATATTTAAAACTGTTATTTGAATGAATTAAAATTTGGAATAAAACCTCGAGGTAATAGATTTTATTTAAAAAAACAAAAGGGAACGTTCGTGACTCTCTGAGCGCTTCACGGTAAAAATTGATGCGAAAAGTTTTCAAAAGATTCGATTGAAATTTAAATCGACTACGAAAGGATTAATATGTAACCGGTCGAGATATATTTCACGATATCGATAACAACGCGATATCGTATAAGTTGTTGCCTTTGGATTTGATGGATTTAGTAAGAGCGGGGTAACCGTCTAACTCCGTTGTAATACCACAATGGAATTGTAACTGGAAGCACTTGATACCGTGTACCGATTGCGCTCTGTTTCCATCATACTCGAAATTCCAAGTTTATATATACGTCGTCGTTCGGTAACATCTGCACGGCTTGGACGCACGTGTTGGTCGAAATTTACTCGAGCGCCCAGCATCCTTCGAATTACTGTTCTACACTGCGCCAGATAACCTTATTACAATTGAAATTACCGCGCCCTCCCCCTCTCCCTCTCTCTCCCAACGCGGCGCCTAAGTGAATTCGCCTGGCCGGTCCATCGGGCCAGGCTTTAAATAATTAACGAGTAGCTCTTGCGTATAGTGTTTGCGACAAACTCGACACTCGCGAAACCGCGTCTCGTCTATGGAAAATTTATTATTCCCTTTCGTCCATTCAAACGAACCGCCTTCATGGATTATCTCACGTCGATGGACAGACTTTTTAATTAATTCTTTGTTAACTGGTTTGACAATAGGATGTAATTAGAAAGTTAAGTCTAAGCAAGTATTAAGAATCTAAATTTGTTAATCCGTCCTTTCGACAGAAAAATTTGAATTTCTTGATTAATTAGCCTGACGTAGCAAGGATCTTAATTAGGGAGTCTGTTTTCCTTACCGATGGTAAAATTGTTGAATTCTTTATTAATTGGTCTATGGAGAAACCAGGGATCTTCATTATGGAATTAACAGTCAGAAATTTAATTTCGTTATTAATTATCCTAACAAGGTAGGATCCCTGTTTTCTGCGTTAACCTTTCCTATAGATAGAAGAGTCGATATTCCTTGGTATTAATTAGCTTAAAAAATTAGCAAAATTCTCAATTAGGAGATTAAACCCCCTTTTCTTTCAAATTCTCACGCATATTAATTATCTACCTTAACCTTCCTTTCCTTCATTAATTAATTTAATGAACCAGCAAAGATTTTAAAATACTTTCATTTTATTACAGGCTGAAATACATGAAATCCCTTTTATAATAAAAAAAGAAACAGGATCTGCTCGAACGTATCGATCATGGAATTTATATTTTAATTTACAAATCACCCTCCTTGTCTACCTCCCGGCGAAACAACGCGAAATGTTGTTTCATGATCAACATCAACATGAAAATTACACAAGGCAGGGAAAATTAAAAGGTTTCGCAAATAGATTGAAAAAAAAAAGATTTGTTCCAACGTATCGCAAATCTGAACCGGTATTATCATATCAGCGAATAAATTTGCATTTTCGTTTGGTCGAACGTGTATATTCGAACAACCTCGTTTCTCGTGTAATGCTTAAATCGTGTAACAAAAATGAAGGGGCGCCCCCGTGTAAATATCCCTCTCGTGTTGATCAACGCTGCAACCTTTGGTGCATGAACTTGCATTAACCCCCGACACGGCAAACTTTTTTTTCGCCCGGCTAAAGGATAGAAAAAACACGTAGAAACAGAATTTCAAAATGCAACAAACAGACTGCCGGATTGGTCGTCAAATTTTCACCCTGCTTCCAACCGAATATTTATAATAATTACTTATACGGAAATGAAGTATTTTTCAATTTTGCTCGTGTCTCGTGTTACAAATCTAACTCGTACTATTAGTACAACTGAATTTTAGGTGTAATTCCAACTATAACTGAGATAGTAAACTACAATTGTATTAAATTTTGTATTTAACTTTGTCTGACGAGTAAAATGATATGGCAAGGGGTTGATACAGTCCAATATTAATAAACATCGAAAATATACATATATACAGAATAGAACTCGTTCTCGTTCAAAAAGTACCATTTTCCGATCAACCTAATTTCTCATAATTCGCAGGAACCCGATATCAAATAAAAAGAAAATTTGCATTTATATGAAAAATACAATTTTTCCTCGAACGATCAACAAAAGGTGAGCAACAAAGGTGAAACACACAAAAGACCCTCCCTCCCCCCTGCCAGTGGTCGATAGAATATTAATTCAACTTTTGTATCGAACAGGGGTTAGGGGTGGTTGCAAGTTTCATTTTGTTTTTTTTTTTTATACCTGTCGTAGAGATAGCGTTGTCGATGCGGTAAACGAGGGAGATCGGAAGGTAAATCAAAGGCCGTTGGAAAAAATACTGGTATCGGTTTATTAAAGCGCCCTGGGACATTTCCGTGTACTGATTACACGCCAATGGGGTTATTCACGACCTCCGTTTCCTTTTTTTGTTCATCCCCTCCGCCCTTTCTGGTCGCGAGCGAACCGAGCGGCGATCGACGTGAAATTGGTCCGATGCCAGATCGAGCTTAAAGCTTTTCTCTACTGTCTCTGCCGTTCGCGTACAGCGTGGCGGATAGTTTCGCTCGAATATATTTGAAAAATCGACCGAACCGGCCTCCGTTCGCAAAATATTTGCTATTTTCGTGTACGGCGCGAAGGTAACGCGATAATGAAACATCGTTCTCCCCTCCCCCCCGTTTAAACACGAATCCCTTTTCGATGATAAAATATTTTCGACCGCGGAAAAAAAAGCGCGGAACGCGTATTTACGTCGAAAACAATACCGGGAAAAGTGAATGAATAATGAGCGGAGGGGAAACGCGGCGGTTCGCTCTTCTTCGTCCAAGATTCGTTAATTTTAACACGAAATTAAAGAAACATGGCGAGATATTTTCTTTCTTTTCTCGATAAAATCGTGAGAATTTCGAAAATTTGTTCCTTTCGGAATGGAAACTCTTGATTTTGAAATCATTCGATACGAGAGTAAATAAAATAGAAATAATTTTACGATTTCCTATCTGGCATCGTGGAAAAAGCGAACCGGTTTACTCGGATTGGAAACGATCCAAACTTTCGTGTAAATATTACCGTCCCGTTGATCATATCTTAGGATGTTAATTTTGGAAGGAAATCGAAGATCCCAGACAAAAAAAACTTGGAACGTATTTTCTGCTAATTTTGTCGTATTTTTTGTAACACCCTCGATATCGATTCGTACAATTATCAGAACGTACAGTATCTCTTAAAGCCGCTAAATCATTCTGAATACGAAACCACAAATTTCCTAATGACAGAACCTCTGAATTCACAATGCATTAATTGAATAATATCCCAGCGATCTCATTATCCCTTTTTCCATCCAGATGCCCATATTGGTATATTAAATCCGTATTAATCCTTCGATGTCCATAATTCTCAGAATATCCAATACCGGCGCTGCCCTCAAATCGCTCCCGATCAATTAACTATACGATAAATTTATAAAAACTAATAAATCCATATATTCCATAATGGATTCGACAAATTAATTCTTGCTGATAGAAAATATATTGTTTTCAAAATGCTACCCTGTACTACAATTATTTACTTAACGTGACTGTCAAAAGAAAAATGTATAATTATGAAAAAAATTGTGGAACATTCATTGATTTCCAATTTTTTAAAATATCCAAGTTTTCTTTTATAAAATCCCATATTCCATTACTCGTAATCCTTCGATTTCTATATTTTTATCATTTTAAACACAAAACCACCCACCGTCCAATCACACGATTAATTAACTAAATGGTATTCCAATAATTATACCTTGTTTTCAATTTTAAAATCCACACTGATACGCTAACTAACCATCTCGAAAATCATTCCCGGATACATTTCCCATCGATACAGTGTCCAAATCCACGAGCAATTAACTAAATAACAATCGAACGATCTCATTATCCTCTGTTCGATAATGAAACGCGCCTATACGCAACGTTGGCCGATCTTGATCACTCGTGTTCATTATTCCGTCGATCGGGTCTCGAACTCGAAACGCTGTGTCCAATAATAGAGCATCGGATCGTGGCGCGTCTAAATAAATGCATTCGATCGACGGCGCCCTCGGAATGACACTGGATGCAGCTGGACGAAGAAGGTGACGACGAGGGCTGGTCATTTTTTCAGCAGGACAAAACGATTTCTCTGCGCGAGACTCTCTTCTCGCCCCAGGTCGACAATGGACCGAATAAAGAAGGCGAACGACGATAGGGGAGGAGAGATCCGGAAAGAGGGAAACGAAGAGGCAGTCACTCTCGCGGTAACAAGACGACGAAGCTCCCTTTGACCCCGAAGACAAAACAGCTTTCGCGATTGGAAGTCGATGGAGACGCGTTTCTTTTCATTTCTCTAATTTCAGTCGAGAAATTGCTGCCTCGAACTGCGAATCTCTTTGTTCACAGATCCGGAGTCGTATGGAGTACACCCTTTGTGCCGATGCAGATTTCAATTTCACGAGAACGGCGTACGAAATAAAATCGTCAAAAGTGTACCGCGTGGCTTGGCCGTCGAAGGGCGCAAAAGGAATCTTCGATAACTTTCGATAGTTAAGGATAAAATTATAAATTCGAGGAATTTTCTAGCCGGCGCTCGGGAGGTTAATCGAAGTATTTTCGGGGGTGCAACTTAACGGGCCAAGAAAAAGTAAACTTCTTACGAGAGACTGCGATGTTCGAGAATCCGAAGTGCGAAAGTTATCCGGAAGGGAAATATCCCGAATGTTCCGTCAGTATTGCCAGCCGGCTCCGATATCAGGGTCCCCGGGACGCTGATGAAGCCCGGCTACGATGCTGCGGAAACGCTGCGAGAATATTTTCCTTCCGTACACGGTTTACATCCGAAATTTTCGAACCGTATCAACCGTAACAAACGGAGCCGACACGGGGAAACCCCGAAAACTCTCATCGACGAAACTTAATTATTTTAGAGAGCCCGATTCGGCCTGTACCGCAATTTCAGTCTGATTATTCCCTTGAAAATATTCTAACTCAATGCCCGCAGTCAACCGGGCAAAATTTTCACCGGAAGCCGGACAAAGATTGCTTCCTGTTGGAACTGTTTTCGCTATAAATTGAAATTAAACTCCCTGGAACGACGCAACAAATAATCCCTTATTTCAATCCTTTGTCTTGGAACTTTCTGGCTAATTAGCTGCTGAGAATTATTTCGAAGATTTGGAGTCTTCTTGCTTTATTGTATCTGGTGATTTTTACTCTCAATCTTCAATCAGAATTAGAGCAAAAGTTTGATTCCATATTTTACCATGCGACTCCATATTAAGAAACAAAGGGTTGAACTTCCGCGCAAAAACAATCTGGAAACACCTCTGTGGAGGCGATAAATTCAAGTTGAAATACCGATGCAACAATTCCATCGAACCAACCCCCGTACGGTCGCGTGAAACGTCGCAAAGTTGTAAACGGAAGTTCCCGTCCCTCATAAACTATCGGCTCGCGTTAAAAGTTGCTGAACGCGACCGTCCGTTTCAATCGCGTTTAGAATTTGTTTAAACGAAAGAGCGGAAGCCGTGCGCGACCCTGTTTCTGTATCGACATTCGTAAATGGACGTCCCAGGCCGGGGATGGAAACGGAGGAAACGGAATCGTGCGTGGAATACGCTTTGAGCCGGGGGATCCCTTTGAATGGGCGAAACGAAAACAAAAGCGGGACCAACGGAAGCGTGCTTATTCCGAGAGGAAATATTATTTGGATTGGTAAGCGTCTTCGCGGTGGTAACCTTGATAACACGGGTAGTCCGGAATTTGGCCACCTGGTTTATAGAAATTCCAGGAAACGCTTCGAGGGCCCACGCGATATCTCGCGAGGTTTGTTTTTGTTTTTATGTTACAACCCGCGGCAGATGTACGCCTGCTTGGAATTTGAAGATAAGAAGGAAAACAAAGTGAGTGGAAGAAGAAGAAATACTTTAGTACCCTGGTAAAGTTTTAAATTTAAAATAAGACGTCTAAAGTTTGATGATACTAATGTTAATTAAAATTGTACATATTTCGTAATAAAATTTGACGAAGGAAGGTTTTTCCAATATATAATGGCTTAAAAGTCTAAATATCAGTATTAGAGGTACGTGGCATCGATATATTTATTAAAAAGAAATATAGATACCGTGCGTCGGTATTAAAAAATCATCCTAGAACGCCATGGAGTGATTTATAACCTATAAAAAGCGCGAACATCTACGTGAAGTACGAGATTTAAAAGGTTCGATAGTTCGATGAAAGGCTTTTTCTATCTAACCAAAATCGAAACGACGTGGGTCGTAAAAAAAAATCGCGAAAGTGCATTCAGGATAACGATGCTTTCATCGTAACCTGATAAACGCCACTCTCTTCTAACCCGGTCTTCAAAACTAAAAGCAGAACGAACCACTCGACCGATGGTTGACAAGAGCCGAAGCACTTGAGAAACATTCGTTTCCATTAGCGTCCTGGCTCAGCGCGATGTCGCCTGAAGGGGACATTTTTATCTTACGAATGTTCAAATATGCATGAATACACTCCCCCGCTTAATGATATTACTCGAAAATGTTCGATTAACCGTTTCGCGATCGAATTCGGTGCATTCGTAGTCCGCCATTTTCATTTTTTTCGCGCGTTTATGCCAGTTCGCTGTACCACGTAACGAACTTTCAATGTATCGAAAGACGCGTTTCAACGCATTTCCAATGATAGGACAATTTTGTCATTTCGCATTCGCTATTTAATGATTAAACATCGGTCTACTACCACCGTTTGAAACCGATAAATATCGGTTTACGAAGGAATCATGAAATCATAAATTGTCACGTACCTCATTTGTTCAGCCGTTGAACAATCACTCCATGATCTCTCTAACTGCAAGGAATTCTGGCCCGCGAATCCACCGACGACTCGTTACTCTTCGAGAACACAATATCACTGTCAACTGGCGTTACGAAAATGTCGCGAATGAAATAAATGAAAACTTTCACGGAAAAGGACTTTGCACCAAGAATATGAACAATGCCGCTTGACGTCCGCGCGTGCACTGACTTCTGTTCGGTACATCCACCTTGTACGAGCGTAGACTCGTCGCACGGTTGCCATGACGATCGGTCAACAGCACGCGGTGCGCGCGCAACGAGGATAGTTGTCAGTTCGGTAGCGCGATACCAACAAGGAACGACTGAGCACGATCGTGTCTTTCAGTAACGGCGTTAAGTCCATGCTCCAAAATTGTAACATGCTCGTATGGAAAATTAATAATGACGCCTGTTAACGCGGTACGCGAGTGTGTTCAAAGTTCACAGGCCTGTTTTCACACGAAATACCTACTGGCGGGATTGACACACGAACAGAAATGAAACACGGTATCTAGTCGACCGGTGAACGCGGGAACGTAACTATTGTAACCCTACTACGTTGATCAAACGCCGAGTTTAATAATGCGTATTAAAATACATACAACGAACATTGCTCATTAAACAACGACAATACTATAGTAAAGTATATAAAAGTAAATAAATTGTGTATTGTGTACTGGTGAAATCATATTCATATTTTAAACGTCATGTATAAAGTTTGAACATGATTAGCGCGGTTAGTAGTGATCAACATGGCGCAAAGTGAACATCGTGTCCGCGAGTGGCTTTTCAATTTTTTCACCAAATGACAATATTATAAAATAATAATAAATTATAAGTATCAAAATCGTAGACATATTAAAATCGTAATAGAACGTACTTAAATATACTTGATTGTATTAAAATTTGATATTTTATTCGAAGATCGAACATGACAAGCGCGATTAGTGTTGTTTAAAATGGCGCGAAATAATCGTATCCGCGAGTGGTTCTTCAATGTTCGAATCGAGTGAAATTATTGCAAAATAATTGAACTGTGTGGTGTACGTGAATAAAATCGTATCGAAAGTTTAAACATCGCGTCATTTCAAAGTTCGAACGCGTTTCGCGCGGTTGATATTAATCAGCGTGGCACGAACCGGGTGCATTGTATCCGCGAATAGCTCGCCAACTTTTGAACCAAGTGACATTATTAGACGGGTGCTGGTGCGAAAAGTTAATAACGATTGCGGTGAAAAGAGACGTCGAAGCTGGCGAGATCGTCGAATAAGCTGATGTTGCAGTTCACGTATCCGTGAATACGTAAGCTTCTGGCGAACGTACGACAGGTTTTCTGGGATCAGCGTGTTTCCTCGACCGTCCTCCCTAACCTCTCAACCGCACACGCCGCCCGATTCGCAAGTAATGCAAACACGTCGGGGATAAATTATAAGGTAAGAAGCGGAGTTCACACGTTAGAAATTTAATCTTAACGGGAATGGGATTTCTCTCCCTCCCGTATCTCAAATATATAACCTTCGCCAGCATCCTGCGTATTTCACTTTTCCCACGTTCCATTAAAAATACTTTCGCAACAAATTGTCTCGTTACCTGCATATTCTATCCGAACATTATGAAAATTAAATAGTCCGTTTATTGCGGCTCGTATATGTTTTTGTTAAGCAATTTTGACACGTACTGCGAAAGGATACGTGTATACGGGCTTTAATATTTATTAAAACTGAATGTGCATTAAGGTTAATGCGTGTAATCGCTCCGTAACTGGATTATCGCAGGTAACGTGTGAAATCTCCGTTAACCATATGCTTCCATTCGATCATTTAATTGAAAAAAATCGTTGGGCTCAAATATAATTTTTAATCACATTTCGCACAATTCAGTTTTCATTTCCTTTTTCCTGCAGTTGTCATCAATATCACTACCCCTTTGAAGTATTTTTATATAAAATTAATTTATGGATTTTAATATACAGAACATTCCGCACAGAATGCGTATAACATTTATTTCTGATTTCAGTTAGAAAAAAAATGTGAATGGTTCAAAGTGAACTGCACTTTCTGCATCATATTTTATTTTTTTTCCAAGTTCCATTTCATAGCTACTCCATTCGTTTAAATCAGAACTTCCTTCTTTTTTTACAAAAATCAAATTCTAGGAATAATCATTGGTTCAAGCAGTTTTCAGGAATTATAATAATAATAATAAAAAATTAGTGTTAACCCTCGGTATTTTATAAATTACATTTCCAATTTTAACCCATTTTTCTAACTGAAATCAGAAACCGAAGTACGAGCATTCTAAATGAAAAACCTCTCAGCTCTATTTGCCGATTCTAAAAAAAAAAAAAGAGTATTGTGCAGGTTCGGACACGGTTATTCGCTTCTAGAAGCATAATCGAACGCAAAAAGAACATACTTTTCACGAGCTCTTCGAAAACTGCACTCCAACCGTGGCCTATGATGGCCACGTGAAAAGTGGTCGAAACATTTTGTTGATTTTCACGAGCTGTAGCCGCGAGTCCCTATTTTTTTCCCCGATATTTTTTTTTGCCCTCGAAAGGCTTCGCGCACACGATATGGGAGGGGGGAGGAAAAAAGGGCTGGGAAAAATTGAAGCACGCTAGTAACCGGCCGATGAATAGCGACGGGCACTTGACGGAACGGGTGTTCTAATGAAATGAAAATTATTTTTAATCGTTGAAAGGGGATCCACGTGTAATCGGTCTAGCCGCGTAAAATTCCCCGTATTAAATGCCGGAGGCTTGCGGATTATACGCGGGCATTATATTTTAATTGCGACCGGGTGAATCGCGAATTCTCCACCGCTCGAAATTCGGTGCGAGGAAAGAAAAACGCGAAAAGGGAAATTTACATTTCGAATTTCTGTTTATCGGCGAGCGAACAAAAGTTCGGCGCGAATTAAAATCGATTTGCACAGGATTTCAATTTCAGAATTTCCGTCCTCGCCTGATTGTTTTTCAAACATTCGCTCTACCGAGAATTTTTCAGTCCCGGCTCCTATAATATTCAAAGTTTTGAACGTTTGAAATTTCACCGGCTGAAAAATATTTAATGTTTTGGACATTTTTCGCGTTGCCCGTCGAAATTCTAGAAACTCTGAATTTTAACCGTTGATGAATATTGGTAGTTCCGGAAATTCGAAAGTTTATTTCGTGTTTACGGTAATGCTTCGAAATTGATGGAGTTAGTAATAAAGATTCGAAGATAACGTCGATGGAATGTTGCGAATTACAATTATCGATAAACAATCGTGCAAGCTTTCGCTCGGATATCAATCTCAATTATTTAATCGGGAATACATATTCGCCGATCTTTCGATTCCGCGGAGTACATTATCCGGACTTTCGTAGGCCAAAGTGAAACCGCTAATGGAATCGCGGTAATTAATTTTATGGCGGAATTGTAGGGAACGGGAGGCAAGTAAAAAGGGTGGAAAGAAACAAGCGCGCAAAATAAGGGAAATAGTCGGCAAATATGTTCTTTTTTTCTCTCTCTCTCTCTCTCTCTCTTTCCTTCAACTATTTTACCACCGCGAGGAAAGCCGTGCCGGCGAAGAGAAAGGACGGTCAGATTTCGCGAGAACGCTTCCGAGAGAGACGGCTTTTGAATTATACGCTCGACGAAAATTAATAAGAGAAACGATGTAAACACGTGGCTGCGTTACGTGCTGCAGAAACGTAATTAATTCGAGACTCATCCTCGAAAGCTGCTCGCCCGTTGATCATCGAATGAAAGATCAGAATCTCGTAATTTGAACTTCAAATAATCTCGATATTTTATCAACAATATGACTCCGTCGGATCCTCTTGAGATTCAAGAAATTATATATTTAGCGATTCAAGAACAAATTTTTAATGCCTTTAACATCCCATATTACCGTATAACATGGCAGGTGATAATCAAAAGCGTAATTAATACATTAATTAAAACGTTCCTTGCTACCTTGGAATTTTCTTCACCGTTTCTCGGTTACTCGATCGCGCGAAATTTCCACGTGTCGCGGAAGTCACGAAAACAGCAACAATTTGTTTTCTATCACAGAGCATCTTCGTACACGACGTTGCAGCAACCACGTACAGAGCCGGGTCTTCAGAATATTGCGCGCAATTTGTATTCATCTTCATTTGCAATTAATAACAACGAGGATGGTGTACTTTTCGTCGCGCGCATTACCATATCCCATGAATAACGATAGACGATATCAAACACGGGATAAATTATCCTTCAAAAAAGAGAAGAGGGTGCGTTTTCAGTATTTTTCGTGCAGAAAAAGATACATTTTTGTTCGCGACGCGACGTGGGCTCATAGATCCGGTTAAATCAGAGAGAAACGTATACATCCGGGAATATGAAAACACATTTTCACACGGTAATGCAAGCATCTGGGGAGGGGGTCGGGGGAGGTTTATCGAAAGTCGGGTAACAGAGGTAACGCAAAACCATTCAGATCCGGCTTTTATGTACTCGCGCGTCATTTGCATACGCTTTTGCAACCCCCGGATGTCAGCAACGCAGAATTCCGTCTTCTTCTCCGCGATGCCGAGGAAAAGACGCCGCCTCGCATGCGACCTAACGACCGGCACAAAAGCGTCCTCGAAAAATAATGATCAAACCTTCTCGTCCCGTGTTTGTAAACTTCTTCAAACGCGTAATACATCTTTGGCGTGCTCTGTGAAACTTTCACGGGAAGCAACGAATCCAGCAAGTTTCGAAGTTAATTAGATAAATTGGGTTCGCCATTCACGGACCCGCTATACATCGAACGTAACCGAAGAATGGAACGAAGGTTCCTGCGAACGTTTATATTACACGAATTCGAAGTAAGCGGTCGAAATGATCTTTTCTGGAGCGTGAGAATCTTTATGACATAACTTCAGCGAGAGGATTGAAATTAAAGTTTGCGAGTTGGGCGCGAGGGAGATTCGAAAGGGTACTTAAGCCTTGCGTTCAGACCCGGAATATTAGATATTTTTTCTAGTCGAAAGTTGGGGAAAGAAATATTGTGGATTTGGAAATTATATCTTTGGGAATTTAGATGAATTATATTAAAGTTTAAATTGTATTAGGTACAATTAGCTAATACAGAAAATGTTTTAGAGTTCAATTCGCCCAGGACTCGAGTTAAACCTTGTATTTTGATTGAATAAACTTCACATGCGAGTTACATTTGCAATTTAAATGAAACTAGAAGAGAAAATACAGGAGGTTTATGTATCGCACAAAGATTTGTACAAAATACAAGGATTACTCTGCGGAGTACCAAAATTACACATCACAGTCAACGATTCGTTGTTTATCGAAGCTGACCGGAATTCTCTTTTCGAAAGACACGGTTTATATTCGATCTTTGAACGTCGTACGAAATCCAGCTTGTAAAAGCTTCGAATTTCCGCTTGGTGTGCCAGGATTTACCGTTCGACAAACTCGAGCAGCCATTTCCCTTTAGACATGGAATAAATCATTCCACCTTTGCCCATCGTTGCTAATCGTTCTATCCAGACGGAATTTGACCCGCTGAAATTACATATTTTCACCGGAAACGGTTCCTGAGGATACAGCAAAGAGCACAAGCTGAACCAATAAAGTCGCTTCCTCGAATACCAATAAGGGTCGTTTAAAAATAAACGTAAATTTCATTCGTCTAAATACGTATCACATTTTTAGGAACTTAGAACTTAGAAATATCGATTGAAAATAAAATTTCTAATGATTATCACAGGCGACAAAAGCTCTCGCCACCCTTGATAACAATCTTCCGACAGAGACGAGTGTCACCTGCTAAGTTTCGCTCAAAATAGCATCCCGAACACGACAAAACGTCTCGATACTCGTTTCAGGCCAATCTCGCGATATTAAGTCAGAGCCAGCGACAGCCAGCAAGTCTCGAAAGCCTCTTTGCTCCGCTCGAACGGGGCGGGGGAGGACGTCGTTTTCGCGCGGTCGCGGATCTCCTCGAAGCGGATTTCCCGCGCACGCTCGAATCCGCTAGACAAATCACGGTCGAAATATTTGCGTTTCCTCGAAGGAAAAATTCAATTCCCTTCTAACCGTGCTCGTTCGGCTGACGAAAATTTCATTTCTGTTTCGCGGCTCCCACGCCCGCCCCGTAATTTTATTCGGCAACTTTAATGTCGCGGCTGTCGCGACAATCGTTATCGGTAATCGTGTTCGAAATGTAAACGGGAATTCCCATCAACGTCGCGTTACGCGGGCATCAATCAGCTTCCGGTTGTGCGCGCGTACGTGTAATTTTATTTCGAGCGATTAAAATAAATGACACGGAAATACCAATTTAAAATTGGCCTTCTAAGGGATTCGTGTAAATGATTGCTTGAATTCTAAATGTTTGACCCTTTTAGTACCATTTCTCGCCACTTAATTTTCACCTACAATTTGTTAGAGCAGCATCGAAATTGATGCAATGCCACGTGAATTTTTTAATGGAAAATCTGTTGGCGTTGGAAGTTTGGCGCATCGAAGAGGCTCGAAGTAGACCGAGTCATGAAATATTCGTGTCCCCGTGCGATCATTACCCGGTGGTATCCGGCTGTTCAAATTTGCAACATCCCCCTCTGGCCGAGATTTACGACTTGATGCGTTCGAAAGAATCTGCGAAATAGCGGGAACCAGTGGGGCCGCATTAACCGTGAAAAATGCTTCGATGCTGGCAGAGTAGCCGAAACATCGAAATAAGCGTTCACCGTCGTACATCATTGAAAATACCGCCGTAAATTGGGGACAACTTTTTCAATCCATCCTCCTTGTTGCCTGCTGGAAATCAAGATTTATGACTTCGTACATAAGCCAGCCAACTATCGTCCATTAGATATAGCCATGAAAAACTTTCGAATCAATATCTTTTTTCGAAGGTTTAAAACACCCGCCATATGGGCTGAACTTCTATATTTCTCGACTAATTTTCTTTCAAAATGGAAAGTTTGAAAAAATTGTCGAAAGTACTCGCTCTGATTGAAAATAATCAATCTGTATCCACTGTGGTAAAAAATTGTGATAATTTTAATCCCGTCTACACAAAAATTTCGCATGATTTTCAAACAAAAAGAGTACAGAAAATCGGATTCGATTACCATCATCCGCATCCAAACTCGAATCAATACACTCTCCTCAAATAATGGTACTACTTGAATGAAGAAAAAAAAAGAGAGAGAGAGATTGATGAGCGTGTACCATTAAACAGACAACGTCGATGAAGCTTGATATCGACGAAACGGGTCACGTTGAATCGAAGCAGATCCACCGAAGCGGATTGAAAGAGGTGAAAGGACGACGCATCGGGACAAAAAGATCCTAGGGCACGGAAGGGGAGCGGAGGCGTGAAACGGGGGGGCGCACTATTTAATCAGGCGCACATTATGCAAGATTAGACGCGTCTCGAAAATTAATATCCAACGGCAGAGCCGACGCCGCCCCCGGTTAATGCCCGTTGATACCCCTATCTCGTGTAAACAGCCACGAAGAACTCGTGGAATCTCGGCTCCTCGGCTTCGCCCTGCTGACATTCATGACGACAGGTAGCTAGGCATCGTGCACACGCTCTCTTTATGCGACCACGTCTGTGTACGCGTGTGTATTTACACAGTATTTATTTTACCGACCTCCGAGCGCATACGGGAAGCTGAAAGTGAGTCCAAAGACGAAGGTGCACCAAGGCTTTAACTTTTGGCCCAGACTGTTTCCATGATTATTAATCGAGAGCTTCCACTTTTGCAGTGTTCAAAATTAAATGGAAAATTCATTGGGTGTTGAAGAAGTTTGGGATCAGTGTAATAGTTTTCTAAATTATTACTCAAAGGATGATATCCTTCCAGGTTTATTTAACAAAGTGAAATTATGAAATTAATTAGATAATTTCAAATAAAATAAAAATCAGAAAATTCGATGAATTTTTCACTCTATTTTACTCACTAATCTCGTTACTCCATTCGTCCATATTTACTCCTGAATTTTCCCTTCGACTTCGATATAAATTTGCATTCGGAGGGGGGAGGGGGGGGGGGGGGAATAAATAACAGAGGATGGTAAGAATAGTGGGAAAGGATTACTTGGCATCAGCGTTCACGAAATTCGGAGCGAATCCGCGTATGGGTCTCCCCGGTTGGCAGGGAAGATCCTCGGGAGAGCGGGCGATAGGAGAAATAGAGTAATCGCAAATGAAAGCGGGAAATAGGGAATCCGGATGCTTGGTTATCAGCTTTAACCGAGATTTCTTCAACGCAAACGGTTTCTCGCGTTCCTTGGTTGCGTTTAATTTTCCAGCGCAGGGAACCGATATTCGGCTGCCTCGCGCTTTAATGCCTTTCCCTTAATGTGTTTCACTCATTGCGCCCGATTTTAACCGTCCACGAAACGAGAAAGTGTACGCAATCTGCCTCTCGATTCACTGAATCGTGAAAAAAATCAAATGGAAAAATTTGTGTTCCAATCGTTCCGGCGCATCGACGATATTTTCAATCTTCGTTAAAGTTAATTCAATTCGAATCAGTTTCGATCGTCGACTATATAAAATTTTGCATTACAAATTTTTGAAAATTATTCCGCACAATGTTTGAAATACTTCGAGCTTCCGACTGATACAGTAAGTTAAGTACACGCTTTTTTTCATCGCGAATTCTCGGCACTCCAACGCGGGAAAGTTTCTTAATAAAGCAAATGTATCTCATCCGCTGGAACACGGGGAACTTCTTAATATCCAAGTGGAAACTTTCAAACCTTTCGTTCAAGGCTTATAATTGACACAGACACGTGTACGTCGCGAACTCGTGGAACAAACCGAGGAAGGCAGAGGTGAAACGCGAGACATGATGAAAACCTAGCTTTATGGCTGTGTCTACTCTATCATGTAAAACGAAACTTTATTGACGCAAACCTTGTGTGCACACGTGTCGCGGCGACGATCTATATCGCGTTGCAATTACTTAGCATTACATTCTTGCACGGTTAATCGAATTGATGTCGAGCAAGAAATCCATCCAGGTACCCCAATAATAAAAAGAAAAAAATTATATATTGATATAAATTGCATTTCAATATTTTGCCAATAAACTACTGTCCCCTCAGATAGCCCCTCGCTATGAGGAGGGATTGTTACCCCACTCAAAATATTTCAAAAATTCTCGAGATAGGATAATACCCGAATCAACGATAAGCTTGTTAAAAATAAATTCGTACCTCTAATTAGAAGCGCATTTGCATTTTCAACCGTCCGTTCGGATTCCGCATCAATTACGATCCTTAAAGTGCTGTTATTCAAAGAGAATCACGAGGGTGACCGTTGAAAAAATAGGGGATTGCAGGTGAAACGGCAAGGGGTCGACTAAAAAATCACGAACCAAGGAAAAACGTTAATTTTTCCCTTACTGTCCCGTTCCGCCGGACATTATCTCGCTACTTATCTGTCCTGCGACGGAGCTGGATCGCGAGAAGAGAAATTGGACGATTTAATAAAGCGACCGTTTATTTCCAAATTTTGAATAAAATTTCGCCAATAAATTAAATTTTGTATCATCGACGACCTTTCCACCATTTCGCAAAGAATCTCTTTTTTAATTAAAATTACAAATTGATATTTCATGCCACTAAATTAATTTTAATAAAAAATTTGTCTTTCACGTCGAATTAATTTTGATTCCTTTTTTTTTTTCTGTGATTTTTATCCCCTATCAGTTTCGGACATGGGGTAGAGGAGGGGGGTTAGTTTATTCGCAAGCTTTCGTTCCGTTCGATCGACAGCCGGACCCTGGAATGTTTTCCGATTGAAAATCATCCGAAAAACGTCGAACGAGGACCGGTCGTGATTTTCTCTTATCGGCTGTCGTTCATGGGACGCAACGAAACTACCAATTTTACGCGATCCACGACAGGATTTACGAGGTTGTCGACAGGTGGATCGGGTCTAACGAGATATCAACCGCGAAACGAGTCGCTGGATATCGGTTCGGCTTCGATTTTATCGCGATATTATCTTAACGTTGACCGAGAGCCCGGCTGTGAACCGTGATGCTCGTCGAAAGCACGATTTTCATTAATTAATACGTTGATTGCCCTTCGAATCATCCTTTTCTTGCACCAAGACATCAATTTTATGAGACAATCGAAAAATACCAGTACCGTTACCTTGGTAATTGACTACACGATTCTGACAATTGAATTTGTTTGAAATTTAATACTGGAACTATGTACCCTTATTCCCAAATTATTATTAGGAAATTATTTGAACCCGTTTGGTAGTTCTAGGGAAATAGTACTCCCAAAGATAGTAATTGTGACTCATAACACTTACTAAATTCATAACTTCCATAATTTTGTCTTCCTGCAATTTTAACGCAAAATATTGTAATTGGATAGCGCAAGTAATTCTGCTTTCCATCGTATTTTATTCATCTCATCCCGCTCCACAGCTTTCTCTCGTTACTTATTACCATTTAATACACAACAGGCAATCAGGAACAAATGGCTATAGTGACCCTAGTATACCACCCAGCGTTCTTTACGATAATTGTCTTCCAGGCTTCCGGTTTAAGCTAAATTTATTTGAAATTCTCGTTTACCTTGCCAGTGTTTCTCTTAACTTTATAATCTTACAGTGTCGTTGATTTTCTTTTAAACGAAAATGACAGAAATCACCTGACGTATTTTAATACTCGAAGGGTCGAAAGGGGTGGAACGATATTATCGGAAGGAATCGGATGTTACGGCGTTGGAAAATGAAAAGCAAAGTATTCGGCGCATCGAGTCGATCTAATTACCGTCGACGAATTCACTCGCGAGAATTCGCTTCATTACCTCCGTCGGTGATTTAAATTCGCCGTGGAACCGCGAAAAAATCGAACCCAGCCGGATCTTCGGAACGAGCTTCCAATTAATTTCCGCCGGCGTCACCGGTTCAATGGGCTCGTTTCACGGAACGATTGATTTGTCGAAAAGACGTTGAAAATGATTGCGATTCAGCCCCATCATTTTATTCCCCCAATACATCTTCTTTATCCAAAAATATCTAATTGTTTCTTATTTAATATCAAGATAAAATAATGTACAATTATTTCGAAGTAATCCTTTTGTTTCGCAGTTAATTAATAACCCTTAGTAATATAATATCTAAAAAAAAATTGGGATATCATTTCGAACGAAGACGAATTTTAAATTGAATTAAAATTTTTAATTATACGTTCGATCAGGTAGAAATTCTCCCCCATCGTGATTAAAATATTTTTGCCTTTTTCCTTTTCTGGAATTATTCGATAACATCAGCGATGGTGAACGTTGATTCAGAGACGTAGGGGCAACCATAGGGAACGATCCTGCGAAGGTTCGATGCCCATCTTTGCGAATCCCCGAATGCCATAGTCGCTTCTACAATTTACCATCGCAGCATGCTGCCGCGACAGCTTCAAAAGAAGCAGCTCGCTCGTCGCGGCTGGAAATCATTTATCACGTCCGTCTGCTCGTTCTGTACCTTGTCATCAGTGCAAGGATTTCAGGGGTAGAGGGGGGAAAAAAAGGAGGAGGAGCGAAACGAACAAAGCTGTCGGCTGTTTCAGCATAAAGGGTGAACCAGCGACGCGAGGAACATCGTCTGCGCCCCCGTGTATCTCCGGTTTCCCTGCAGAATCCGCGACAAATTACTATAACGCGACACGTCCCTGCCATGTCGTTCGTTCCTGCGCTTGGTTCAATATTTTCCTTGCCGTATTAATCAGTGGCGACCGTAATCGATTAATTGACGAAAGAAAAGATCAGGTAAACTGTGAATGGTGGTGATATTAAATTAACCCTTCCGGTACCGGATGGAAAGTAATAATTGACAGCCAGCTTGGTTACAAAAATTACGTTAAAAGGTCTAAAAGTATCCCTAAACAGTGTAGCTGGTTGGTTACTTTAAATTTTATTTGAAAAACAACCGCGCACGGAATGAAAAAGGTGTAAAAGGGTGAAAGGATTGCACGAAATTCTAAAAAGCCAGACGCGGACGGGGCGAAAGGTAGATTTTAAAGAAACGGATGAAAAATGTGCAAAAGGAGCAAGGGAAACGGTGGTAAAATAATAAAAAAAAAAGCACGCACACACAGGGAGGTAAAGTTAAAGGTGTAAAAAGAAGGAAAGGGTTGGAAGACGAAAAGGGGAGAAATAAAGGGACGAGGCAGGACAAACGAACGAAGGGGTTGAAAAGCGAGGGGGAAAAACACAAAGTGAAACCATGGGGGGAAGGATGGGGGGGGGAGGGTTGTACAGCGACGGTGGGTTGGGTAAAAAGATAAAGAGAAACAAAAAAAAAAATACACGCTTTCCGCGGAACGAACGAGTTCAATTTGTTACGAGCTATAGCCCGGTCGTCGATTTTCGCGTGCACGATCGGACGGGAATCGAAAATCGCCTTGAAAAAGAGTGGAAAACGGGAGCCGAGTGTGAGTCGTTTCACCGACTCGTTTTCGAGTATCAGATTCCCTCTCGGGTCAATTCGTCGAGTGGCGAACTGTTATTTCCATTTCGGGACCATCGGGAAACACGTTTTATCCGGGGAAAATAGAATCATCGTCCTGACCTGCACGCTCGTTCCACTTCGAATCAGAGGATATTACTATTTTTATCGCTCCTTACTTCCTTTTACCCCTTTCGCGTCCGAAAAAATTCGTAAATTAGCTCGATCATGGCGGGGGTGGTCGTGTTTGGGATCGATCATTCTAAGGCAATGGAAGGGGAGGACGAAAATTGGAAGATTGGACCAAAATTAATATAAGAAAATGATAAAAATCTTTCTTCTATTAATTTTACAAACAAAAAATGTTGCTATATGACAACACAGAGTTACAAAGGGTTGTTACAGTTGTAAAACTTTCTAAAACAATTATTTTTCTACCACGAGTCCATTTCCCTGATTAATCCGTTCCCAAACTCGTTCGCCCAAGATTATTCGGTTCCAAAAGCGTCTTTTAAAAGAATATCCCCGTTCTTGGAAACTTCTTTGACGATTCCTACCGCGAGCCATTCGATTGGTTTGTTTTTCGCCGAACAACGAAGAGGAATAAAACCGCAGCCGCGTTGGTCGTCAAACTTCGAAGAAAATTATGACATCCGGACGGTGGTAAGGGTCGGTTTTACCATGATCCTTTTGTGGCCGCCTATTGTGTCCTGAAAACCTTGTCCTCTCCTCCTCCGACGCGTCGATCGCTTCCCTTACCTTCCCGGCACTTCTGATGATCTTGTACCCTCGCGGGGTGGTTCTGTCGCTCGCCGGAACTCGTTCGACCGGCGGCATTATCTTCGACGAAACTTTCTTACGGCTCGTTCCTTCCTTTCGATGATTTGCTGTTTCTCCTCTTCAAAACTAACTTCGAACAATCCCTGTCCTCGGTTTACCGGGACAACTCGAGCACCAGTTTTGCCGTCTGTTCGATTTCAATTTGCCTCCGTTTTTGCTGCGGTTGGAAGGGAAAGGTGATCCTCCAAGTCCTGTTCCCTGGGTTGGGTATAATTGATCGTGGATCGATTTGTACCTTGGAATCCGGTTGTTCCATTTGGTTTTCAAGTAGTACAAGTCAACAATATGTGAAGCAACCTCTGGAAGATTGTACTGCAAGTAGTATAAGTCGATGATAAGTGACAGTAGCTCTGAAAAGTCGAGTATCGAGTAGAAAGAATGAATAATTAATAATTTTAGACCATATTTCACACTTTTGTTTTAACTATGGAATATTATTTTTTAATTGAAACTTAGATATTTCAAAATAATATTTTTAACCTAAATATTAGAATTCCCATTTTTCGAACTCCACAGTATTTTTTATTAAAACCTTGAATTTCAATTGAAATATTTCTCCATACATCGCGCACGCCTGGACGATAGTTGAATCGAACGGAACACATCGTCCTATTAGCCAGACCGTGCTTTTTCCATCATCGATTCCAATTAACGAAATTGATAACGGGTAATTAAGGCGAGCATTTTAGTTAAACGAGACCGATCCCCATCGCGGGATCGATCAATTCTGTTTAGAAACGGCAACCGGTTATTAGGCATCCTAATTTGTAGTTTACCGATTCGTTTTGCCACGTTTGCGGCACTGTTAAACACAATAATTTTCAATTAATTAGCGTACGCGCCGCAATATGAGGCAATAACTGCGATCAGTGTTTAAACTGGTGTGCATGCAATCTTCATCAAGCTCCATAATGGAACGCTTGCACAAGAATTAGCGGAATTAACCTTCATATGGCAAATTAACTTGGCGCCAACGTTATTATGATACCTACTGTTTAACAAAACGTTCGCGCCTGTTAAATTTCCATGGTATTTTTACAGGAGACCGGATCCTACTGTCATTTCGATAATCTGATTATGGTAATAATTATTTCATAAATCTCTTAAAATAAAATTAACATTTCAATTCGTATAAATAATTGTATGGGAATTTAATATCTTGAATACTTCAAAAACCTAGTAGGTTATTTATATAAAAGTTAGAGTAATTATTAACCAAATTCCATATTTCCTCGAATATTACCCCCATTTCGTCACAGAAGAGTTGAAAATTACCCTAGATATAAATTATTCCTTCCAGCCATCCTCGCCTCGGCTAAAACTTCTCGCTCGTACAATTTTAATAAATAAATTTGCGAAGGTCGCAGCCTGATACGACTTTATCAATTTTATCCCCACGACGGGCCGGATAATGATGGTACCTTTAAGGGTGTATTCTCATAATGTTTAGAGAAAAGAACGGCAAAGTTACGATGCAAATTAGCTATACATATTAACGAGTACGATTATCTCTGGCAAATTACACGAGGCTCGTACGGTGTCTCCTGTTCCTTATCCTCGTAATCGTTTTCAGATAACGCGAAATGCCTGTAAGAGTTTCCTACGGTGGTATTTTGCATGCCCCACGGGATCCTCAGCCCTCTTTCGTATAAACATGCCCGCGTACCCCCTTTTCTTTCGATCAGGTAAATACCTGGATGTGAATTGCGGTCCGCCTAGCCCCGGGGGAACCCGAAACCCCCCCCCTCTGAATAGCTTAACCTTTAATTCCGTTAGCCCTTCGTCTTGCCGAGGTGAAACCGTCCGACGGTCGAATTAACTTATCAGATCATCGAAGCTTGCCGATAGTCGAGACGAAATTAGATCGTCCAGACGAAACATAATTTTCTTTCCTTATGGACTAAAGATATTTCATTACAACGCGAATATACACTCGAATAAAATTTTGAAATAAAAACCGCACTATTTTGTCGAAGATGCCTTCAAATTCGTCGTAAACTCGTATCAGAGGCAATACCTTGAAAAACTTTTGAAGAATCTTCCCTATTCTCAACAGCAATCCTTTCGACTACAATGCACGATACTCCTCCTTCGAATTTTAAGATATTGCACTTCCCCTACCCCCTGGCCCCAATATCAATCGTCCCCTTCACCCTTTCTTCTCTGGCGACGCACTTGCGTTAAGTCTGTCGCGCAAGATCAACGTCTCTCGTCGTGTTTCCGGTGCATCTTAGGAGATTGAAATCTCCCCCCCCCCCCCCTTTCGCCCCTTCCCACGACCGAACTCGAACGGGCAAAATGATACGGAACACGCAGATGGAGGAGGGAGGGGATTTACGAAAAACAGAAACGAAAAAAAAGGGAGAGATTGCGATGTATCGTTGCCGCGGAGCTCGATCGATGAACCGGTATCGTAATCGAAACGAATCATGGGATTAAAAACGAGACGGGAGAGGGTTCGTCAACGGGGACGCGTGGAAAAATTTTGTTGTCGCGTCCCTTTGTTTACGATTCCCGTTAATTTTCCTAATTGCACGGGAAACAAGCGGGCCCGTGATAATTTTAAACGCGATTATTCGGGAACGCGGAAACTTTCCGAATTCGTTGCAAAAGCGAAATTGTGTAACGGGAGCCGAAAGTCGAGGCGATGTTACGCCACGAAATTACAGATCAACGTTGATTGTTCGATCGATCCTCTCCTAGCAAAATTTTAACGCGTAGACTTTTATCGATAAAATTTGTCGAATTAAAAATGTATTTTTCAACAAATACGATGGAACATCAAACATTTATTGTTCGTCCGGAACTTCAGCCGTGGGATTGAAAAATTGAAATTGACTCGTGAAAAAAAAAAAGAGGGGCGGAGATCGGTGAAAAATGGTAACTGCCAGCACCGGAAATCCGCATCTCCAGCATCCTCAATCTCTTATTATTAGACCCGGAGGTTCATATCCCGCGGAAGTGATATCCCCGCTGACACAATCCAATTAATTTCGAAATGTTATACGAGACGCGTTGTACGTCGACCGTGGGAGGGGGGAGTGTGTCGTTGTGTTCCAGGTGACGTCTCTTTGTTTAATATAATTGGTCGGCAAGGTGTGTTTGCGGGGAGGCTCGTAAAAGCCCCATGGAAACTGTCGAAACGAACGAGCCCGGTACCAGTTACTTCGGAGAGGTTTAATGGCCACTTGAATCGAGTTTGCGGCCTCTTTACCTCTCCGTTGCTTCTTAGGAAAAATAGAAAAAAGAAGAAGAAGAAGGGAGAGAGAAAGGAAACGAAATAAAACGGCACGGTTAAGGGATAAGAAATAAAGGAACGAAGGAATCGTGAAACGAAAAATCCAATTTACTCGTAATCGCGTCACCGCTTTCGGCTCGATTAATCTCCCGTTTCTCTTCCTTACACCACCCCTCCCTTATCTTACCCCTCCGCTGGGTGGTAAGAAGATTTCAGCGGGTTTTTGTTGTTGTATTGAAATCAAATCGACGAACAAAAAGGAGGCGATAAGACAAAATTGCAGAGTTGGGAGGGTGGTAAATTTAAACACCATTCTAGAAATATAATATTAAAAAATTTCCAAGTTCTTAAAAATATAATACTTACAAATTCCTAAATTTCCAGAAATATAAATAAAAGGTCCCTCGCGTTCTCCGGCTGATAAACAAAAAACAATCCGATTCCTCGTCTTATTTCCCTTTGTCCGTAGAAAAGATTGGTACTCGGTGTATTTCGTAACAGGAGCAGCTTGCTGACCACGGGGATTTTAATTAACCTCCCCATTATTAAAGGACCGCCGGATGACCAAACGACAGGGACGAACCTTTGTGTACTCGTTCCCCCGGGGACGGGGCTGTTTGCGGCAGGGGAGTTCTTAAACTGGGTCTCCGGTGTGCGTTAATCAGCGAAAACCTCGGCTCGGTTCGTGCTCGCAATCGATTCCGTAGCCTAAATTTTCTCCCTCCTCCGGAACTCGGCTAATTCCACTAGAATCCCGGTGATTACACGGTCCTCGAACGCTGCCGACCGAATCTCTTCCGTTTCGCACTTCGACAATCAATCGGGCAACAAACACGCGTGCTGCGGCCGTCGAAAGTTAACCCTTTAAATCTTTCAGCGTACGTCCTGCATACCACGGTCCGGCTGCTCTCAAAACTAGTTTCCATTGACAGGTTATTTAGGGACCATCGATTCCGTGGAACGAGTTTCAGCTTTTTCCCTGCGAGGGCTCATAAATTTCGTGGCCGGAACGGCGCGCGTGCCCCCCCTCGAACCATCCTTTCCAACGGTGTCACGCTTCGACGGGACTATTTGACTAGCTAATTGCCACGGTTAGGGTAGGAATCGAACTTGTCCACCGTGGACGATGATCGAACGATGATTTCTGGAAATTATGGGGGCAATTCTGTGGCCGTTTCAGTCGTATCGATCTTTTGCTACGGCGCTGACATAATTCTGGGCTGTATCGATTCCGCTGGAGAATCGAATCAATTTTAAGATTAAAGTTTTATAAAAATGGGTAAATTAATGTTTCATAAATTTTTATTCGAAGAAAAATTGACTGATTGGTGATTGTTGTACTGTAAGTGCTGTTTATTGAATTTTGAAATTTCGTTGAAAGCAATATTTTCCACAAAAATTTTGATAAATAAATGGTGCATCGTCGATTTCTTTCAATATCCGATCCATTGGACGGTGAAATACGATTCATATTACATTTTCTTCCGCTGTGTCGCTAAAAATGGACGATTTTTCAGCCACGATTCTATAATAGAAAGATTTTCGGCCGATTTTCCTATTGTTCCGTATAGTCGGGCGCAACGATAGCGAAGCTTTTACCGTTCACCTTTTGTTCCGATTTTTTCCTGGAAATTACCGTAAAATACGTTTTCGATCGTGTCCCTGGTCAGTCTGGCGGCTATTTAAATCTATTCCCCGGCATTATTCCCGTAACTGCTACCCACCCTGATCCGATATATATCGATCAATTTACCGGCTTTACTCTCTGTCATGGAAGATGATTGAGTTGCCCGACGAAATTGATTGAATTTCTTTTTTTTTTCCCCTCCCCTCGTTTTTACCGCCGAACGAATATCAACAACCATTCGGAGAATTCGGTTGAGTCTCTGTTACAACCCCTTGCGGTTTAACCCTCTCGTTACCAATGATAATTATGCTCATCTATCTTTGTTATTAATTGTTGAAGTATTTAATCCAGTATTTAATTTGTATAATTTAGAATTAGGGCATTCTAATATTTAATTATTAAATCTGGCTCTTGATCAAGTATTGTCATGACGGAGGGGTTGAACATGAACTAATAACCTGTATACAACTTGACCGAGAGATGGCTGTATTCTTCTCGATTATAGACGATGACTTTGAATGGGCTGGCAGAAAATTTACAGCCGTATCTCACGAGGGAAATCCTGATTAATCGGTAGAGCATCATACAGTTTCGTGTCGTAAACGGCTGGTATGGAGGAGGGTACTTGAAATATGTTACGCTATAGAAGCGATTTTTATCATTGGGATTTGTTAAATTGATGTATTAATCCATTACCTAGCAAAGACCCAATATGTTGCACTCATTTTATGAATTACAGTCCAAATACGATAAAATATCTATGAAACGGTCAAATGTTTCACTATATCTATCGAATCCTTAATTTTATAAAATTGAATAAGTTCATCCTTCCAATTAAATTAAATTTTCTAAATGGATCGGCATTTAATCATTTGATATTCCATTCGTAAATAAAAATATTAGTAAACTATGATTTTAAATTAATTAAAGTATTAATCCTTGATAAAGAAAAATACCTTAAAATTTTAAAAATTGTTTAATGAAAAAGCTGGATGTAAAAAAAGGGGGGTGAAAAGGTTACAAGGTTTCTTCTTTAACAAAACTTTTTTGTTTAACCACTACAACTTTATCCGAAGGGGGATACATTGGCCACTAGTGGATTTTAACGAAAGTAGCTTCGTCATTCGTTTAATTGAACGCCCGGTTTTGTCTTTTAAAGGATCCCCTTCTCATCCTCATTTTTCCTCCCACATTGTTTCCTATCCTTTGTTTCCGTTCGCGCCCATCTTGGCTCGCAACTTTTGTCCGTCGTTTCTTTCAATTTGCCCCGCTGTTCGGTGTTTTTCTACTAATTTGATCTCCTTCTGTTTTGCCTTACCCTTCCGCTGGACGACCCGACAAATTAAATCACATTATTTTCTGCTCTCCTGGACCTTTTCTTGTTTCTTTTCAACCCTCGAGACCGTTGCTTCTTTTCACGAAGAAGAATTAATTTCCTCGCATAGAGAAACGCTTCTTGTATTGTTCTCTCCTTTTTTTATTTCGCTTTTCAGACTTAATCTTGCATCTCTGCCAATCAGCTTTCTGATCTGTATGTTTAATATTCGATTAATCGTTTCCAAGTTCTTTAAAATATTTTTACAAATTTTCAAGTTACCAGAAATGTAATATTTTTAAAGTTTTATGCCTCTGAAGTATATTTCCGAATTCTGTAATTGCTAAAAATATAATATTATCAAATTCACAACTCCCCAAAAATAGAATACATAAAAATTCCAGAATCCTGAAAATAATCTTGGTACCATAATTAAGGAGACTGCAGATTACTGTAGAAGTGAAACTATAAGCAGATGTTTGGTAGGGTAGACAAGAAAGATAGGGAGTCTAACGACATAATAACAGGCGGGGTTCTTCAGGTTGGTAAGAAAAGAAGACGTGTTCCGAAGGCAAGCCCGATGTCTGTCGTACCTTGGACGCGTAAACCGCAGCAATTTCCGCAGGCTGTTAACGGGGCGGTAAGGTGGATAAGGTGGTAAAGAGATGCACACGGGCGAGCCTCTCGTCGACGTTAATTAAGAGGCATTAAGAGACTCCGCTGGAGACGTTGGTCGTCGGCCCTTTAATATCTGTCGGTCGGCAACCAAGCCGTAACCGGTGATTTTCCACCCACCGACTGACCTACATTTTCCCTTGCTTTTCCTATTCATAACGGCGAGTTGCTGCCACCCTCTTCTTTCGTCTCCTTCTCATATCTTCTTTTTTCTTTTTACTCCTCTCTTCGCTTTGAGCTGCTCGCTTCGAGCGACGGCCACCTCGTGAATCGCGGCGAAAATTTTGATCGAGACTCGCGTTTAATGTTTTTTCAAAGGAATCAAAAGAATTAAATAAGGTATTCTTTATTTTTGACAATCTTCTCTCTCGAGGGTACACTTTTCCTTCATTTTAAATTACAGTCCCCAATATCAGATAGGGGATTAATCTTGGTTCAAAATTTTATATTATTAATATAAATTTGGTCGAAAATCGGTCGAAAATCGGTCGAAAACACCACATTACATTTTACACGTCCGGGATAAAATATCGAACGTTCTCCAGGACAAATGGCCTAACTCGATAAAAATAAATTTCGAACATACCAACTTTCCTAATCCCCGTCGTCCGGAGGAAAATTAATATTTTTTCTTAACGAACCCCTTTCTTTCCCCCGAAACTTTCTCGTACGCCCCGAGGGGGGACGGTCAGAAAATTTGCCAAAAAGTTTCGAGCTCGTACCTCTTCGATTAATGGTGTCGAGATCGAGATCGAAATGTTGTAAGCAGAAAGCGGCGGAGGGAGAGAATCGAAGGCTCGAAAAAGGAGCAGAGAGAGAAGAAGGAAAGGGGTAGGGGGTGAAAATAAAAGGAAACCGGTGGAACGAAAACGTGTGAGAAGAAAGGGCGAGGAGAATAAAGCGGAAAAACGCGGCCGTTCTGTTCGCAAGCTCAATTTCTAGGGAATGCAAGAGCTGGGCGCGATCCACTTTTCTACTTTATCGTTCGAAGCTAGCCCGTTTAAGCTCTCCTCGCCCCGATCGACAAGGAAATTTCTGCACGACTTCCCCGGGATTATGTTGTTCCCGTGGTCGTGAATCGGTGAGTTGTAGTTTAATAAATTCTCGAGGACCTCCCTGCGATCGGCTACTTCCTTTCGGCGAATCGCTACTTTCGAGCAACCACCTTCTTTCCCTCCTCTGTCCACAAATAAAATAGCACCAATATTATTAAATATAATATTGTTATCCTACAACCCTTTAGCGATAGTTTACAGTATTGCAAGGGGCTAAAAGACCCCTTAATTAATTATCCAAGAAACTTTAACCATTGTGTGAAACGTTAACCATTCTATTACGAAGGATGAATTAAATACTAATGGCGGTACGTCTGAGAGACGCCGGAAGATCGTGGATCGATGACAGAACGATTCCAGATGTGTAATACCGGAGATCCGTGAATCGTGGGACCAGGAATTCGCCGCAAGGATCGCGAAATCCTGTTACAGCCCGGAGGATGACCATTTAGACAGACTGGTACGTTCCCGCCCATGGATTAGAGTTTGACTCGGAGACAATCCATTGGCGGGGCCGTGGAACGAGCGCGTCTCCGACGGAATCCACTTTGCAGACGGATGCCGAGGAATTTTGAATGGACCGGCAAGAAGCGTGGAACCGGTCGTATCGACAGCTCACGGGTATTTACAGGGTCCGGGTGGGCCGGTTCGGAAGCGGAACATCGAAATCCGGGGAATCGATGGAATCCGGGATAGGGATTTATCTGACCGTCGCTTTAAATTAAGAATTTTTTAAGAATTTCATATTTGGAGCGTTAGATGTGAAAGTGTAATGATAATTAATATCATTCTCGCCCTTCTGGGAACACACCCTTCACCACACCCCTGAAAACAATTCTTTGGGCCTGATGCTTTCCCCTTTTTATGACTTCCTTCCTTATGAACCTAATAACCTATTTCAATTTTCTTTATTTATATTTGCAATGACGTCAATAACACTAGATTAAAGAATTTTAATTATCATTGTGGAAGGGTTGTTTCTTTCAATTAAGTCGTAGAAATTCAGGAATTCACGCGATACCGATCCACCCTCTGAATTTGACTGTACAACTATCTTCGTTAGAAGTTCTCTGTACATGGCGCATCCGGTTCATACATGACCCGTTCAGAGCATTATACGTCAGAGAAACTGAGAGGAGCCTAGACTAAACACGTCTCAAAGGACATAAGGGGTGCATCAAACTAGTTCAGACTCAATCAGCCGAAGTAGAAGATCAAAGACTGCTCGAATCACTGGATACTATTTAACAGAGACGAAGTGATGGCCAGAACAAAGAGAAAACACGGTGTCGCTAAAGTTTCCCGAAGATCTTCGATAAATTGCAGATTCCATAGTAACTTTGTGCTTTGTATCTTGCAGATTCGTTCGCGAAAATGTTTAAACGCTTCAATTGCGAACTGTGTTAATTCTCGGATCCATATTTTTCATAACGAATAATCATGCACGAATTGTAATTATAACTTTTCGAGCAAAATTATAATAAAATTATTTTTCAAGAATTTTTGACTTGCATTATATTACATTGGTTCCTGGAATTAAAATGAATATTACATTAATTTCATAAAATTTCAATTTGAATATTATACGATTTTATTTTAAGCATTAATTGCGATTTATTAATATTATGATATTACGAAGTGCTTCCGTCTAATTTTACCCGGTGGATTTCCAAAAGCATTTCAAAAGAATTCTCTTTCAAATTAATCCTGAAATTCCAACGACACGACTCGTCGATTTAAGGGATAATTAAAATGATTTGGGTAATTACTAAACAAAAACCTGTTATGGCATAGCAGCGGAATTTGAATATCGACTTATTAATTAACGCGATTCGAACAATTATCGATGCTGATTTGGTTATAGGGGATGATATTCGCGACTAATATAAATCAAATGAAACTTCAATGAGCTTCACTATGATTCCGACTAAAAATCATCAAAATTATCATGTAAAATTCAATTCCACTTCAAAAATATTCGAGTACCTTCCATGGAAATTTAAATATCAAAATATCATTTCGATTATTCCTAAAATATCCGATCCTCTTCAAATTTAAAGTCCAATTCCCTGTTACATTTGGAAAATTTTCAATTTAATCCTCTAAATTACAAGGAAACATTTAAATAATTATTTTCATTGTTCAAATGTAGCCATACGACTTTGAAAGGATCAAGAGATTTCCTGTTCATCTCAAGCTGAAAATCTTTCCTTCACTCTTTTTTCATTCTTTGTATCTATTTAAAAGCATACCAGAAGCATCGTCGTGTTTCGTGTCAAAGAGAAACACCGGTCTTCCGGTTGTCCACGAACGAGAAGCGCTAATTAGAGCCTCTACATCTGGCCACTCCAGCTCCTAGATAATAATTATCGCGAGAAATCCTTGACAAAACGATCCCGTTTTCAAATAAGGATTGCGGCCAGGAAACCTCGACAGCCATTCAATTTTTTTATTCTTATTTCTCAACAATGGTCAACCCCTGATCCAAAATGTGATTCTGAAATTGAATAATTTCTTAACAAAATTATCCCGATTATATTTTTGTGATTTCCATTGATTTGAATAAATAATTGGTTCGTGTTAATGATAATTGACCTTTTATTAAAAACGAGAGCTTGTTTTTCTAGAAAACTCAATAATGGAAATTAGACTGCTATTATTCTGTAGCATTCGTATGTAAATCGAATGATACGGATTTAATAAAGATTTGAATAATTCACGAGGGTTAATATAGATATTATCAGAAACGGTAACCCTTTGGTTCCCACGAGGCCCATACGTGCCAATAAACTTCTACAGGTCAAGTGCTCGGGGTCGTACGTTTTATTTTATTATTCCAACTTTATATTGCAATTATCTGTCCACGTTCTCAATTATGAAACGATACCTCAGACTGAATCTTCGTAAAACATAAACACTGTTTTCGATTTGTGTTAAAGGGGGTGAAAATTTATCCAATTATTTATCCCCAAACCAAAATTATTGAACCCCTTAGAAATATTTTTGTTCAAATTGATTCCACATGGACCCATCGTAAAAAAAATACTATTCCACCAATTCCGTTGTTACGTCGTTAAAGAAAAATACATGTTGGCGCAAACCACGTTAACGGACAAAAAAGATATCAATCGCACCGATGCTCTCGAGCCGCAAATAAACGTAAAAGGTAAAAGAAAAGGGGCTGAATGCCGGCGAACGGCGGGAAACGTTTGACAGGCGTTAATTACCGGTTGGAAGACTAGAAAAAGCGATTGACGAGCTTCGCGAACAATGACGAGATACAGAAGCCGGTTTAACGAGCACAGATATCGGGTTTGTTGGCTTCGATTTCGCGAACGCGATGGTCGTCGAAGTTTCGTCGTGCGACTGCGTGGCCAATTGCCTGGAAAATGAGAAACGTCGACTCGCGCTAATTAGGGTCTCGACCTTCGACCCTGTACCTCCCCCCCTCCTACCTAGGCCCCGGTAGCGATAATTATTGCGAGAAATCCTCTTTGATAGCGGGACCAACGCGGAAACGTATGCAACGCGGGGGTGGTTCCCATTAATAGAGGATCACAGTTTACGGTATTATTTACGGGTATAATCTCGGGCACCGAGCCTGGAATCGATAATCTTTTTATTTGATCCGTTGGTTTACACGCGGGGTCGTAAAAATAATATTCGAAAGCAGATTTTTCCGCGAAATAACTCGACCAGATTTCGGGTATTATGAAAAAATTACAGTACAATGGCATTTTTCGATGCAAATTCCATGCTCTATTGTTTTGGCTTTTTAACGAACAAAATAGCCGTAAAGAAAAGGATTAAAGGATAACGGAAGCTTTGAATTTTCAAAGATTAAAATTATATCGATTTTGAAAACTGATATTACATTGCAATATAAAAGTTTTGCAAGTAAATTGAAAAATGCAACTGTTAATATCTAATACTTAATTCCGTTGCGTCCCAACTTCTGGAGTACCCTGTACACGGTGCTCTGTCGGTCGCAATTGATTCGATGCCGAAGTGTGCTTCATTAAAACTCGCCGAACAACGTTTTTGTAATTTCCAGCATTGATTGACTGTCTGGCGCACCGCGCAAGTGTCTAATTAATAACCAACACGCGCGAGCGAGACGAAGATTCTTTTCTTCGTCGTTCCGTTTCCAATCTGTATCCGTCTGTCTCTGTCTTTCGAACGACCCCTCGATTATTTTTTCCATAGGACACAGAGGATTTTCAAACAACCGGTACAAAAGCCTCGCTCGAGCTCGACAAAATATTCTTGTGCACATTTTTTTTTTTTTTATTTTTCGAAAAAGCCATGAGTTAAAGCCAGCCAGACGATAGGTCATTAAAATGCAAAGCAAGGATCAAAGGATAGAATTGGATCCGGCGTGCGGCTAGCTGTTTCAAACTTTTCCGTACACACGCAATCGAAATCGAACGTGTAAAGGTGACGTTAACCGTGGCCCTTTTTACCCTTTTTATCCTCTTCTTTCCCTCCATCAGCAGTTTTAGAACGGCTCGAATTTGCAATTTCTACGTCGGTTTTGATACACCTCTCGTTCGTTACATTATGCAGGCAACGGGTACGAAACGACGATAAAACAAAGTGTCTTATGGCGGTTGTTTGAAACAGGGTCTAAGACCTTAGGGACTTATACTGCTCATCTCGAGGAACGAGAAACGTTTAACCCTTTCATTACCGGGGATTATAAGGTACCAGGTCGTTGGACGTTGAATGTTAGTTGGATGATTACCCACTTTGTATGGAAAAATAACTGTTACGAAAATGAGCGGATAGTGTATAAAGCAGAATAGAGTTAAGAATATTAGCAATATAAATTGTAAAGAAGTTAACACGTTGACAAATTTTATGTAATATAAACGTAAAGGGGTTAATTAACTGATCATACTTTTCCACCCTTTCCCCCAACACAGAAAAAAAGGAAAACGATAAATCCCCGTGCGAAGCAGCTGTCGTAATTACTTCACGCGCGTTTGACTTCCAGTTGAAGAAGCGTCGACGACACGACCGCCCCGTAATACCGAAGGTAACGGATAAAAGGGGGGGTGTGGGGGTGGTTGGTCTGGAGGGGCTATGAAAATCGCCAGAGGGAATTTTCGTTCGGCTTGCAAAAGCGACGACGTCCTTTTCCCACGTGAAGATCCCTCCTCGAATATTCCCCGGGGGAGGACTGTACAGAAAACGGCGGCGCACACGTATTCGAAGGGAATAGACACACAGGGATGGAGTGACAGGAAGTGGAAGGATATTAGCCTGGATGTCACTCGACGTAATAGGAAGAGGTGAGCAACCCTTCTCCCTACCTTTCTATCCCTCCTAGTCGTGGTCCTGGTACTCCCCCCTTGCTATTCTCTATACGTCCCGAGGGTGCGAGACACCCTCGAACGGGAAAGAGGTCTCTCCGGTAACGACAGCTTCCTACGTTGCTTCTAAGCTTTCGTCGATGGTTTTTCCACCCGGTATCGATGCCTTCTTCAACGATGTCTGACTTTATTTCGCACCCTTAACGGGGATTATAATTTCGGTACGGTTTTCTGCAAGCTTTCTGGGTAAAAATTGATCCTTTGCACTTCAAGTGTTTTTAGATAGGATTGAGAATAGCTTCACTTTTTTGGCGAAGCTTGCAAAATTCAGAACCCCTCTTTTGGAAGGAAAATGTCACCTCTTACTATCCTCAAGGATTTGTCTTTTTTTTCTGCACAAGAAATTCGAATTCCTGTTTTTTCAATTACGAATTTACCGACTAGTATCGACAAAACAAGCTTCCCAGCCCGAATGTAAAATACGCTTCTGGCCCGGTGAAACTCGCGAAACAGAGATAACGTAAAAATACCTTCGCAAATGCCGGATCAATATCCGGATTTTCCTGCTAAAACTTTTTACAGCAATCGGAATTTCCAGTGCGCGCCGTCGAAAAATTGCTGGCAATTGTAAAACAAAAAAGAACAGAACAATCTTCGGGAAACTAATAATCCCGATCCCGTTAACCCTGCTAAAAAAATTAGTAACTTTGATTGTTACCCTTCACAATTTATAAAAATGTGCATATTAATTTAATTAAATTTCTTTTGCGATCACCCTGTAATTAAAGTTTCATTTCCTTAATTTTAAAGTCAAGAGTAATTAACAATTACAATAATATAATTATTAGAGCCACAACAGCAGAAATATTTTGTCCACGTTCGTACAGAATAATTTGCAATTAATAATTTTCGTCGCCTGGAAAGTAACCCCAATGTTAATTATACGAATATCTCTGTAAAATGTAAAGTTGTGTTTACAAGTGACCCCACGTACATTCGTGGAATCCGATTTCGACATGTGTACGTATGTATATTGTGCACGCTCGACCAAGTGGAACGACCATAATAATTCCAACATGGTCGTTTCAACGTTAATTCGCGAAACGACGATGGCTTCTCTGATTTCGTTGGCTGGTGGAGCCAAGCCTCGCGAATATTCTCCGCTGCACCGCTTCCTGCCGGCTGCCGGAAGTTTGAACGTGTCCTGGGCCGAAAACTTGCTGCTAACGAGATAATAATTTTGACACCCGCGGAACAGGAGATAGACGAAGTTACGCGCGTTGCGACAATGGGGCAAAATTTACCTCTTGCCACCGTGTTTACAGAAAAAAAAAGCACGGTTGCCACGTAGAAACGCGTTAATTAACGGCTGGCGCCGCGATTGAGAATTCCACGGGAAGAAGGGCGGTAATTGTGGTAGCTGAGAAAGTTACGAGTCACGAGTTTCCTTAATAATTTCCCTTGCTTAGAATTTGGGTGATCTTCTGTTTGGGTAATTTTGAATTTGGATAATCTGAGATTGCGTGCTTCGAACTTTGATAATTGGAGTTTAGGTAACTTCAAATTTGGATATTTCGAACTTGGATAAATTAAAATTTGGATAATTCGGTTCTAAATATTTTGGATAACATCGAATTCAGATCGAAACCCGAACAATTCGATTAATTCGAACAACTTGATCATCCAATTTTTACACTCGAATTAAAATTTTCCCCAGTTACGTATTTTCTACCGTTTTCCTCAATTTTCAACGTTTTCCCCTTTTATTTTCTATTTTTATTCCGTTCGTTACGGAATAATCCATGATTTCAATGGTAACAATTGAAAGCTCTCCAACAAAATACTATCCGCGGCATTCTAAAAAAGTAAAGGGATGAAATGAAATAAAACGAGATGGTTGGAAGAAGAAAAAAAACGATTGGTAACGAGAGATCGTAATCAATTAATAAATTCGATGAACGCGCGAGCTTCTGTAAAAACGTGTCGACGTTCAAACAATCGGTTTGTTCGGTTTCAAAATAAACATCGAGTAATCTTCGTTTATAAATATATATATACATTTATCGAAAATAGTCGAATAAATTCTGTTTGACCAATGGATACGAGAATAACGCGCGATTGATGGTAAACGATAAACCGATCAAGAAAATGAATTCGATTGTGTATGATTCGAATTGAAGTTCTTTGAAACAGAATCGAAAAAGATACAATCATTGTTAATAAATTATCTTGCATTATTATCTTCCATTAATATATTGATATCAAAGTAATATTTTATAAATGAAATTTCAGAGTATCAAATAAATTAAACAAACTTCTATCGAACTGATAAACGAATCAAATTAATTTTCATCAAGGTAACAGTTTTAACAGATTTCAAATAGATGTTCTATTAAATTTATTTTGAAATGTAAGTATCATTGAATAGCGTCGATCGCCTTTGGATCCTCGAAATTGACGTGCGGGTCGTTCGAATTTAAATAAAAGGGTAAAAACGTTCGAGCATCCCGGCGTTCTTCGAAAGTTTTCCATTATATTCTTCTACTTACAATTAGAGATCGTGGAAAATCTTGGCCCGGAAAAGTTCCTGTTTATCCAACGAAAGAAACTCCCAACTAACGAGACCGGATGTAGATAGCACGGTATTTAAACAGACAGCGAATGGAACGCGTTGAATCCGAAAGCTGGCCTTCTTTCAATATTAAATCCCATTTCCATGTTAATAAAATCTGGCTGAAGATCCAGACGAATTTTTAACTGAAGCAAATTCAACGTCTTTAACTTTGATTAACGTTTAATTAATACTTGGATCATTTTTCGATTCAACATTTAGATTTTAACGATATTTATCGTTTACCCAAATGCTTTGCCGTATTTGATGTATTTATTTTATTTGGGTTACCGGGTAATATCCATGACATTGATTAATTAATTGTGGCAATAAATATTAATAATACTCCAAATAATTACTAAAAATACTTCGAATAACTCGTGAATAAAAATTACAAATAATCTGAAATTATTCAAGAGTAATAAATAATTCCGAATCCCAGTAATTTTTAACAAAAATTGCACGCTTATTAATTTCTTTTTTAATTAGGACGATATTGCATTAAATTTCGTACGGTAGAAATAGATGGCTCTTGATTACATTTCAGACAGGAGCCGAAAAAAAGAAAAAAATGATTGAAGGATCGAAACAAGCCCATTTTTTTTTCTCACGACTGTTTCGCGTAAGGGTAGTAACGGAACACAATTTACGGGGTCGAAAATAGAGCCACGAGTGAAAAGCTTTTAGTCCTTCGTACGTCGGCAAATATGTGACTAACCCGGTGCTCGGGGGTGTACGCGGGTCGGACCCGCTTTTCATCCACCTGTGTAATCGTCCTCCACCCTCCTCCACCTCCTGCTGCCTTAACCCTACGTCCCTTCCGTGTTCGACCAAAATCGCGCCCTCCTCACCGCCCTGTCCCTATCTTTGTCGGATCTTCCCTTTGTGGCAAACAACCGACTCCAAATAGACCTTGCCTATCTTCAGCTACGCCGATCATTGATGACGAAGATTGACTCGATGAATGAGATACTCGTTAAGTTATACTACTTACAAATTAAAATTTTCATTATTATCGTGGGGTTGTGTTGACTGTGACTCGATATTGTAGGGCAAAGGGTTAATAAATTAACTTTCTAAGTCATTAGGATCCTCGTTACCAAATTGTTTAGCAAACTAGTAAGCAACAACCAATATCAGTCTTCGAATATAAAATATCCCGTCCCCGATCGACCGAGCGGAAAAGTTAGCTGAAATTTGTCGATGTTGCGAGCAGTTACACGAGCGTTCGAAGTTCGCTCGTAATAATCGATCTCGTTAAAGTTGAACACCGCTGCAGAAACGGCGTGTGTCGTTCCGTTTCGAATTTTCGGTTCTTTCCAACGACTTTCCATCACCCGAACCGACGACACGAAGAAAATAAAATAAAAAAAAAAAAGGAGGAAAATTCTTCCGGCAATTAGAGTTTCGGAAGTGCATTCCAACGAAACGTTATACAGCCCTGCATCCCCTCCGGTCGGTTTCGAGTTTGATCGAACGCCTATTTCCACGTTTCTGGGCCATTCGTGGCGGACAAAGTGGGGGGGGGGGGGGGATGGAAGCGAATGAAAGGTAAGAAGATCAAGCTCGCGTGTCGGGCCAAGTTTTTCCTTCGAACAAACTGCGAGGAAAAGAAAAGTCCAAGAGGATTATCGGCATCGAGTTTCGGTATTCGGTCTTTCATTGCCGTTTAGAGTTCTTTCCGCTTTGGTCCGCTCCGTTTCTCCTCGCCTCCCCTTCCCACCCTTCGAGAAGTGGCAATCGTCGGTCGCGTTGTCGTTCGAAAACTTTCCTCCTCGAACACTATTTTTCACAGCGTATTGTCGAAGAAATGCGCCAATTTCCATTTGTTTTTCCGGGAAACGTTCGGGATTTTACCGCGACTGCGGTACCGTGAAATTGTTCAACAACGCATATGGAAAATCTAACGAGATTTCATGACACAAAAGTGCCGCAAAATACCACGTATGGCACATCAGATTAAAGCTTAAGGTTTCAGAAAAATAATTATGTAAATGGCTTGTTAATATTTTTATCATAAATTAAATGGTTTTGCTGTACAGCGAAGAACCAATCATTCCGTGTTAAGAATATTTTTGTCATACTTTAAGCTACAAATTGATGTATCACAAGTGCCATTTTGTTACACTCTTATGTCATGAAATTATTATATACCGTAATGGATTAATATTTTGGCAGAGGAGGGAGTGAAATGAAAAATGTGAGATTTGATCATTTTGATTTATTATGCAAATATAGGTTCAGGGATAGGTGGAAAACCTCTTGATAAAATTGACACGAACAAATTTGCACAAGCCGAGACAACGTCCCGTAGCTTTGCCGAATGGACAGAGAACGAGGTTTGCTCGAGCAACTTCCAGATGTCTGCCACCATTAGCGTGGCTCCCATCGAGCAGGAAATTGTCACGAGGAAACGTTTCGCCACGGTCCCTTGAGTGGCCGAAACCGATTTTCACGGTTCGCCAAGCAATCGGCTAACGATTCGCGACCTATCCAAGCTAATTCGACTGGATGCTCCAACAGCTGTCCGGCTATTTGTACGCGCGTGTGTACGCTCGTTCGTTCGAAGTTATTACTTTTACACGCCTGGTAACGTTTCTTCTTCGAAATAAAACGGTGTCGTTTAAAGTCGTTTAACCGATATCCTTTTAAGATCGTTTAAAGCCGAAGGTATCACCGTGGAAAGTCTTAATACTGTGGTACCTGAGGTCGTGTATTCTCGGTTTTACTGTACTTCCTTCCAAGAGGATCGGCTTAGACTTTGGGGTCTAAGACTTTAGGTTCCCTAATTTAATTTCGCCCAAAATAGCATAATGGGGATTTTGAAATTTCCTTCCTCCCTCCTCGCGTTATACTTCCCTGTGGACGCTAAAGATTCGTCCCGAAGATCGGCGACGTACGGTACTTAGGCTGTGTACTAAAATATCAAAATAAATACCAAGGTAACTTAAGGGACCTAGGGATATTCTTCTGATAGCTCAGCGGAAGATTAGGAATATCCCAGATATAATCTCATTCTGGCACTCAGATCACCTATTCTCAGCTTTGACCCTTTATCTTCCATCAATCGCATTATCATTTTCGCATCGTGCACAACATCAAACCTCTCAGATCCGAACGGGTGCACCATCGAATCCGGTGGTCATCGATCGACAATCGATTCCACCGCAAACGTTCTAAAAAAAAAGCTGCGTGAAAACCTCAGCGAAATTAGCGATTCGTAGGTAGCCAGGTTGAAACGGATCGGTGTCAAAGGCGTCCGGCACCGTTCGATATCCGATCGATAACCGAAGGAGCTGGCGTGCGTGAAGCGTTCCATTCAAACGTTGGATGGTTAACTCTGGGTGCACATCAAACCCGTGGGCTTGTACACACGTGCGCGCACGCTCGCGCCGTGCGTGTGTCCCAGGGATCGTGTGTGTTTATCCACGTGCTGGTACGTGCACGATATTTGCCATAGGAAACCACACAATGGCCCGTCACACCGCAGCTCGACCATGGCAGACGTGCCGTACCTACGGCAATGCGGAATATCCACCCACACGTACACGGACACACTTGGTTTTCGTGGTTCGAGCTGGATTCGCGTGTCGATACCGTGGGAGGAGGTGGAGGGAGGGCTGACACACAAAGCTCTTCTTCTCCTCTTTTCATCCTCGACTCGTTTCCTCCGATCGTGAAACAAGGAAGGCTCACCCTCGGCCATCTTTCTCCACTCTTTTGTACGCCGGCCACGTGTTATTCCGCCGAACGATTACCGCTTTGATTTGCCGGCGACGAGGCTTTCCAGCGCGATTGCAGGTGCTGGATGATCCCGCGAATCGATACCCCGGAAATTCGACAGGTATTTTCAGGTGTACCGTGTCTATGTTGGTGAACGTGAACGAGCTACGAACCGATTCTCTGCTTCTCTTTGCTTCTGGAGATAGGGTCTGATTTTTCAAGGAATTTGAAAAATTCCTTTAAGACCCAATCACCAAATTTTAATTTCAATGCCTATCCAAAAGCAAGATAATTACATTTCTTGAAGTACAATCACCTTATCTTTATATCTAAAAATTCGCATCGTAAATTCGACGTTATCCGTCAGGTAAAGGTTTATTTTCCCCTGACGGTTCAATCGCGGGTATTAAACGATTGTTTAACAATCATTGGCCAATCTGCTCTCGCAAGCTTCCCGTGGAAGCGGATGCAATCGAGGCTGTCGAAGCCGTGGCAGCTTTAAACGTCGATACACAGCATAAAAGCCATCAAGCCTCGCTCTGTGCGCACCCATCGGGATCAGAAAATTAATTTACATCCCTCTTCGTTACTGGTGCATCTGGTGCACGTTGCGTGGCAGTTTCTAAGTTCTAATGAGATCCCCCCTCGACATCGAGTAATTACCTGCTAAAAATAGAACCTTCTAGAAATAGTTTCATTGACAATTTGTCAAATTTTATCAAATTGATATACGTAATACGGTTTAATGCATTGCTCGTCGAGGCCATTTAAAAATCGATGGAAGGAAATGGTCCGTCGATAAACGACTCGAGGAGGAGTGAAATCGATTGATCTTCCGCCTTTGAAGCGAAGAGACACTATTTGCCTGGCAGTGTATACGTAGTTAGTCCGTGGCCGACGTCGGGTCAATGCGTCGAATCGCGCCATCGAGTTTCAGCCCCGACGTATCTTGCCTCCTCTCTCTCCCCCCACGTTACACTGTATATTACCCGGGGCTCGGGCTAGAATGCAACGTCATAAACTAAGAGCCGCGGATAGGTATTTGCGGGGAAACAGTTCCATTTCCTAACGCGGGTAACACGGGCGAACAGTTGCGCCCCGGAAACTTTGGATTTATGCCCCGCGTACACAACAATATCCCTGCCGAAAAGTGTCCCGTCGTGATACTTTGTCTTCTGACGCCTCGGCCGAACCATCCTGCCGTTTCCTGTGAACGTTGTCGCGTTTAATTCCGCCTCGGCGAGCCACGCGCAAAACTTTTGATCCGTCGTAATTCGAACGTTGCAGCGCGACCGTCCGTGGACCTACCCGAAAGTTTAATGAAACCGGACTGCAGCTGTTTTCCATGCAAGAAAGTGACTAACGTTTCGTGTTGTTTCATTCTTATTGTAATTATTGCCAGTCTGTGAGCCGATACGGTCGAAATAAAGGGTGTGTAACGTCTTCTTTTGGGGGTTTTGGGGGAGTTTAAGGTGAGCCTAGGGATAACTTATGGAATATTCTGGAAGTGTCGCAGGGGGTCTAAGGAGGGATATCCCACTGGTAGCTTAGAGGACCTAGGGATATTTTTCTAATAACTTAAGGGATTGTACGAATTTTCGAATTTTTACAACTACGGTTTCAAATAATTAAAGATTGTGTAAAGTTAGTATAATAGTAAAAGAAATAAGCATCACGAAATTGGAGGCTGATTAGTAACGTTGTGTGGAGCCACGATGCAATATGCAGCCGGACTGCATCACGGCTGATGAATAAGTAACATTAATTAGCCCGCGTCACGGTCGTCCCCAATGTCAAAATGGATTAACACCGTCGGCATTCTTCGTTTTCTCTCATGAATTAGTGACGAGACTCCCCTTTGACCTGCCGTTTCTCATCGACGCCCACCTGGTCGACGTCCACCCATTTACATGCAGCATCCTCTTGCCACGCTAACATGTTCAATGCCCGTGTGATTCAAGTATTTTATCCGTATAAATAAGTCAAGTAAATTATTACTATCAAATATTCACTAATATCGATAATTAGGTCTGTATCCTAAATATCTTTACAAATAAAATCTATTTCGTATCAATTGTTATTATAATTCCCTAATAGATTTTCCCTTATTTTTTATTTTTATACAGTAATCCAGCGAGATTCTTAAGAACACGAAAGAATCGTATTCATAAGTTGAAATAAATTCAATTAAGGAGTTGCGCGTTCGCCAAAGTGTTTGAGGAGCGGCGCAGGTTACTTCCGGTACTTCCACCGTTTATCCGACGGTGTTTTCAATCGTATGCGGCATTTCGTATCCACGGCACGAAAGCTTCCTTACTCTTAATCCTTAATTAACCCGAATACGAACCGATTCCCCGGCAAGTAGTTCCAGTTCAATTCGAACTTTAATCTCGAGCCAGACGGGCGTTTCGAATAACTAGCACGGAAACGGGCCGCCGCTCTGTTTTCCCTTACCTAGCCCCGGAAACACCCTGAAATACCGACGAAACAATAATTCGAACTTTCGAGCCGGAAGAGCCGGAAAAATATGGGCGTAGTATGGGTCCCTTAGCCGAGTTTACCGAAACTTTATTGCGAACCGCCGCATTCGCGAAAGCACGCGAAATCGTTGAGATATTTTCATCATTTATTCTTATTTTCTCTTCTAACAGCGTCCACGGTAACTTGGATTCAAGGGTGTCGTCTTAAGCACCCTTTGCAAGTCCAGGTGTGACACCTTTAAACTTCAATTTATACTTTTTCTACTTAAAAGTAGCAACATCGTCTTTCTTGGTTAAAGATTTCTATTATTTTCTTACTTTCTAAGATATTTGGAATTTGGTGTAATTTTGAAACAACAATGTTTCATTAGGCTTTTTATTATTTTTAAAAAATAGAAATGATAAAACCTCCTATATTCTTTATGTTATATTTCAAGTTATAAGTTATGGTGGTCGAGGGTTAACAGTTAAATGGAATAGCTATGAGAAGGAAACACTAAGCAAGCATCTGCTCGTGATAATTTGTTGCCGAGAACCGGAAGTACAGACAGTTGAATTTGTAGCAAAGTTCGGGTTAGACTGTGGGGTAACAAGTTTCTGATACGTAAAGTAGCTTGCACCACTTAAAGAGTTCGACAGTACGAAGCAACCATCGACTGATTCGATTAGAATTCTCGATTCGAGTTTCCAGAACCAATTTTACCTCCAATTCATTGATGTCCAAATAAAGTAACGCAAACACCCCGCGTACACCTATGACATTACCAATTAATACTATAAAACCTTTGTAATTTTATATTTCTTCCTTCATTGAAAAATTCTTAAATTATTTTTAAATTTAAACAATCGAAATGTTTAAAAGCAGATTAATGAATAAATATGTCCACTTTTTCCCGTAACAATAAACGTGTTGAAGAATCCCTTCTTTCGTAATTTCGACGAAATTATTTGAGAATAACAGTCACTGAAGGGACAAGGATCCCTCGTTTGGATTCATTAAGGGAATTACATCCAGACGGCCGTTGGAGAGCATTTTCAACGAGGATCGTCGGCCATATTGAAGAAAATAATAACCTCAGCCCTGGTTTTGTTCGTCGTAGCGACAGCAGGGAATTGTAACGCGGAGACTTGGGCTCCTTTATTCGCGACCACCACGAAGAGATCCCGGATAGGAATTGTTCCTTGAAGTTCGAATGCGTAACGTGATCTCGCGCGACGCTTCCGTGGCTCCTTTCGTGGAAACTTTCGTTCCCCCGTTCCTCCCCGGATCATGCCGTTCCGACGTTTCCGTCAAAGAACTCAAACCCCTCGAACAATGCATGATAATTAAGCCGAGGGCAATTATGAGTGTCGTTTCCATCCCTTCTCTCTGATATACAAGGTGTTCCGTTGTTCAAATATCAATGAGCCAACGCGTCGATTGCTTTTGTAATTACCAGTTATTGCTGTCCTTCCATTTAATTATAACAAGGAATAAGAAAAGGACGGTTCTTATTAAAATTTTATTAATAGATGTAATTAATATTAGAAAATCAGTAATTAAGTATTTAATATTAAATTATAAATAACAAAAATTAATATTGATAGTAAGCTTCCATACTTTCCTTAATAATTTTGGTTCGACGGATTCACGTCTTCAGAATAAAAATTTTGATAACCTCCACGTCTTATTGTCTAGATAAGAGTTAAAAATGGCTGATATAATCTGTACATCCCCCTGGCGATATATTACGACTATACACCTTGTATGTAAGCCGAGGGGGATGAAGAAACATCGTAGGAATTCTGTGCTCGAGTGTAACGACGGCGTATCTTAATACCGTGAACAGAAGTCGTAAAATTGGTCAATTTACGAGCGAAAAGGTGAGTTTTGACGAAAGAATTACAAGGATAACGGGAGTAAAAGAAAGTGGAAGCTGCGTCGTTTGAGAAATTGGAAAGGCCGGGAATGGTGATGCCGTTAAAGCCGTCTCGAATTTATCGTTTACCTTTACCTTCGCCCGATAATTCCTGTTCCTTTATGGCTTGGCTTACTGTAGCCATTTTTGTTTCTTTTGTTTCCCTTTTTGTTTAGGAAAATAACGAGCAGCCACGATCGATGTCCGTAAACTAGCTTCGTTCCTGAACGAAAACCACCCCCGATGCTTTCTTGTTGAAACGAAAAAAGGGCTTCCCGATTGGAAATCGTCTTTGTTTCGATTTCTAATTCAAGAATCGTCGACGTCAACTTTTCACTTCTTCCACTATGAAATATGGCGTTTTATTTCGTACCTTTTACGGATCGTTACATTGCCAGACAGTTGTATGCCTTTTTACTAAACTTTTGAGACTTCCCTTTGCATAAATTAGCAGACTAGATAATTCCATCAGTAACAAATAAAATTGAATATCAAAACCTTATCAATCGATGTAGTTCGTTGAAAATATCCAAAAGGTAGGTTCAATATATTTTGTGCGTGAGGAAGTGTGCGACAGGTTCACAATGTCGGTGAACACAGGGGTGGTGGAGAACAACGACGACGACGACGACGACGACGACGACGACGACAACGGCACCGCGCAAAACTGTGAAGCGAGACCGACATCGTAATTTACTCTTTATGGCCGGACTTTACTAAATCCCTTCTAGTATTCCCCGTTACACACACCGCTCGGTGTCGTATTCTTCTTCGCCTCCCCTCCCTCCCCGTGGTAGACGGGATTTCGCCTCTGTGTAGGAAATTGTACGGGAATTGTTGCGAGCAAGTCTAAAGTATGAAGGGAAATAAAAGGTTCACGACGGGAAACATAATAGTTACGCAACGAGAATAATGAAGAGCGATCGCGGAGGGTTGAAATTCCTTTTTGGTTCAAGTTGTTCTTCCAATTATAAACAGCTCTCTTGCAAATCCTCCTCTAATTATTCCTATAAATATAATCAACTAGCGTTTACCCTCGATATTTAGAGAAAAATAAAATATTTATTTAGTGTAGGTTATAGGTATCTGAGATAATTAGGAACAAATTAATTGCCATTTTCATATTGGCAAACCATTTGTCACTCTTCGGCTTCTTCCTCGACATTTCCTCGTCTTTGCTTTCGTTTCTGCAAGTCTCGAACGTCGTCCTTTTTCAACACCCACCATCGCCAACTCGTACGTTGGACCTTCTACCAGGTCCATTTCCATCGTCCGCCGTTCCATCTTCCACTTTACACGTCTTTCCTCTCTTTTCGATTTCTACCTCTACCATTTCGCGGAAAAATATCACGAGAACGTTTCGCAAGCCTTCCGTGCATTTCCAATGTTTATTAACGAATCGAATGGTCCCCGCTTCGCGGAAAACGGGACACGATTAATCAGCGATACACCGTTCTGTTTTCGTATAATCTCCCTCCAAAGGCTCGCGCAGACAGTCGGCGCTTAATAAAAGACGAAGAAGCCGGATCTTTCTTCCGCGACTCGGATATAAAACCTCGAAGACACGCGTAAAGAGGATGGGTATTAAAGGAATGAATATTAATTCTTGGCCCATTGTGCCGCGAAACTTGTAATTCGAAGAATTCGCCGTCCGTACGGGCGGTCCATTGAGAATCCGTTTAAACACTTTTTCATCGTCGGCCGAGGGTTCATATTAAATGAGTTTTCTGGTAAATGACACGGCCATTCAGCCAAGACAAAGTGGGCATATCACGCAAAAATGGTATCAACGTGTAACAGAAGGGGTAACGATTATTATATCAGCGTTACCGATAATGAACCCAGGAAACACGAGTACCCCTATTGTCCCGGAGCACGTAAAATCCATGAACGTCCACTTTGCCCTTTTTTCGTGAAATATCGGCGCCATGGTGCACGTAACGTTTCCGGCTCAACGAATCGTCACGAAAATAACTTAATATTATTATCCCTCTTCTGGAGCTAATAAAATTAACTTATAAAAGTACAGTATTTGAAGAAATTCAAAATTCTAAAGGTGCAATATTTATAGCAGAGGAGGGGTTAACGAGCGATCTCAGTAATTGCCAGCCTAATGCATTATAGCGAGCGATTGCACTTTTAATGCCTGCTCGAAATTTCTTCTCGCCTGAGGGACGAATAACGACATCCGGTTCGCGATCACCGAAAGTGTCGTTGGCGGTATTATAATTAGAAAAACGTGATTTCGTGGCTCGCCTAGCGATGAATACGTCTCACTGAAGAGGGAAATGAAAAGAGCGAAGAGAGAGAGAGAGAGAGAGAACTCGTGTAACATTAACGAAGTGTTGGGCGAGAGAAGTGGGTCACACCTGACTCTATCTCGTCGCCTGGAAAGCTGCGTGGCCATGCAAATGCAGCCACTCTTTTTCTGTCGTTTTCAGTTTCACTCGAGCGTGTACAGTTTATAAAAGGCACTCGGTGACTCGGTCCGTTCAAGCTCCAACAACTGGACTCCCGATATGTACCTCCGTCGGGACCGAATGTCATGAAAGAGGAACAGGAAAAATTGTTTAAATTTCAACCGGGTCGGAAACATTCGTCGAGAAGAAAAAAAATAGCGCATGGTAAATGAGGAATTGTGAATGCCATTCAACGGTTCGTAATTGTATTGTTAAATGTTGTTTAATCGCTGTTGAGGAATCATCGAAGCGTTATAGTCTGAACAATATCATATTTCTTGATAATATTTTCTAGATTTTATTCATTTTCGTCGCGTTATTATTAAAGGTGCGAAGGCTTCATGCGCTTGCAAATAAAATGAGGACAATGCGAATTATTGCAAACTATTTCACAATTCCACAGAATCGTTATGAAATAAGGAACACCATGAATATCTCTCGGAACCGGAGGCGATTTTTTCCCTTTGAGGTACACGATCCCCTTCACGGCCATTATTACCGTTTTAATCGCGATTAGAGAACGGTACCGGAAATACGTACGATATTTCGCGTCCGACGATCGCCTCGCGTTTTAATCGGCTACACGTTGTCGCGAACCGGTATTACTCCCGGGGAAATGAACGATAACAACGACGGAACTTCCGCGAAATCGCATTTGGAGAGCGCGCCGCGCCGGAGAGGGCAAAACGAATTAGCAGGAAAGCGGCCGCCGACGTTGCATTTGCATATCTCCAACGACGGTTTTCCTGTCGTCGTCCCGTGAACCAGAAGAAGACGCAACTTCCGGGACCGCGTGTCTCTCGTACGGTTGGCTTATCCGCTACCCTGGCCGGCCGACGAAAGAACTTCTCTGCCAGCAAGGATTTCCCTCCCACGGAAATATCGAGGAAAATCTTATTCGACTTTAAACCTATCTCCCCCTCGAATTTCATTTCTGTAGCCGAAGTGTACGCTAACGCCCGAATACACGATATTCCGAGAAACAACCGGAAGCTTTTATGCCTGCGCTCTTCCTCCTATTTTTACTCGTTAATTATTTTGTTAATTGTTGTTTTACGTTAGGTTGGAAACTTAATTCGCAACGACTGACTATAATTTGTAATATTAACTACAATCCCAAAAATCATTGATTTCACAAAATATGCCCTAATCAACGGGTTGCTAAATCGTAGTGCAAAATGTAGCGAACAATTTGTTGAACAAAGTAGCTTAGGACAATATTCCCGGAAACAATTCAACCGGTTCTGGGACGTTCTCGCGGTTCGCTCGAAGGATTTCCAGAGGGCAACGTTCTAACTGCACATGAAAACGCGAGGAACCAGGAACCGGCTTATTTGCATGTCCCTGGTACATCCTGGTGCGTTGCACCGCGAAAACACGACCTCGTATCTTCTGCCGTAATGCCTGCACCCGTATACAAGACCGGATGACGAAACGGGGACAGAAAGGAAGTCGAGAAATTCAACGACCAACGTCTAAATGCGTGAGGAAGGTTTCCAAATCAACCCCTAACTTTTCTTTCCTGCTCCCCTAAGAAAAATCGATTATTCCACCTATTTTAAACACAGAAAAGTACTTAAATAAAATATTTTCAACATATGATAAACAAAGCTACGAAAACTATATACAATCAAGATATCTACCAAAAGAAATGAGGAAGGTGTAAAGTGATAAATATATTTATTTAAAAAATCGTAACGACGAATCCGAATTAAAATCTCCGACTAATTTTACAAAGTTCCATCCAAGAACAATGTAAGTTCGAAAGCAAAAGGCAGAGACAACGTTCGTTCTCATGAAAACGTGTATTTCTTGTTCGTCGCGACGGTGTAACCAGTTCGCCGCTTCTATCGGTCATTAATTCATGAATTAATTTGCGAACGAACGGCGGAAAAAGCTATCGCTTCACGGGAAAATCGTTGCGCAAACGGGCGAGCATCGAATTGTTTAAACAAATCGTTTCCTTCGGCCACGGAATCCGACGGCGTCGTATTTTCATAAAGTATTCCGAGGCACGAGGCACGGGCATTTACTTCGCCCCGTTGTATATCATGGCCGGATAAAAGTTCTCGTTGTTTATCGCTGAAAAATACGCTCGGTTCGCGGGCGTGTTCGCGTCGGGCAAGAAAACCAGGGATAAACAAACGGGGGAACAACAAAAAATCCAGGAGAGAATTAGTAAAATGTGGTTATAGTTGGAGGATTTCTGCGATGCGCGTGAAACATCGCGTTTCCCAGACGTCGCGGCGCATTATTCATCCCGAACTCTGACCCTTATATATCATTCGTGACTTTCGGCCAACCTGATTCGTGCTCGATCCTTTGAACGGTGTTGCGGGACAGTGATTTAACGCAAACAATAATGGACGAAGATATTGTTGATCAAGCCTTTTAGTTTGTTGAAAAGCCAAAATAGAATATTATAATTACGAAAGAAAGTCAAATAAAATTAAAAATTTTATTTTAGAATAATGGATTTTGAAATGCAAAGGTACTTTGTTTCTTTCCATCGTTCGCGTGGAATTTAATAGATAATTCAGGCACGAAGGTGCCGTCAAGATATGAAGCTATTGAAATGGAACGATTATTTGAACGTCACGGTGGTTTCTGATCGAAATATCGTAGCCGATACTAATTTCCTCGGGGGAAATCGAACGGTCGACCGTTTTCTCGAAATTGCTCCTTCGTCTCTGTCCTGAACGGGGTCGTCGCGACGCCGCCCGTTGCGGGGGGGGGCTATCTAAAATTCATGAATCAAACGGCGAACGGGACGCGTCCGCTTAAAATTCCAATCGTATCCGAAATAAATATAATCGGATACGAGTTTTCAGCGAGCCGCGTGTTTATGCGGGTTTAATTAAAAAATAACGTGGGAGTTCGACGAAATTGGTTGCCATACCGCAAATATTTCCGACGTATTTTTTTTGTTGTTGTTTCAACTCTTTTTTTTTTGTTCGTCTGATGCACCATTTTAATTTGAGCCCGTGCAAATATTCGATCGAAAAAGGCAGAAGGTGAACGATAATATTTCAAATTTTCAATTTGCTAAATTGCTCGTTCAACTGTTCCGAGATCGAACTATTTGTTTTTATTTTATTCGGCGCTTTAACGTAGTTCAAATTTATTTTAATATTTCAATATTATTTTATGCAATTATTGCATGGCAATGTATTCTTCCAGTAAATAATTCTTATCGTTATTATTAATAGGGTGTCTACCACTCCCGCCCCCAGTGGGGGTAGGATTTCGAACAATCGCCTCTCATCAAGTCAGTAATCAAAATAAGGGGGAATAAAAGAACGCGTCTCGACGAAGTCTGCAAGAGGGTGGCTCGTCAAGCTCGAAATTATCAGATAATTAATATGCGGTTCGTCGCCTTCCTGCCCCCTCCCCCCCTCCTTCTGCATGCCCTTACGTGAACCTTCCCGCTCGCTTCGGTAAACCAAGTCAATACATAACGCAATTACCTGACAAGTAGATGGAGGATGCCTGTGGCGGTGCATCAACGCAGGCGTTAACGCATCCCCCCTTCCTCCCTCCTATTGCACGTACAGCTGCACCTACCTGCAGGATCAAGGACCCTATCCACCTTGGGGTGGTCCGAGGGGCTGGGAGGAAGTCGATGGATGCGTGCAACGAAGATGATATTCGAGCTTGGAATAGATTAACAAATTTATGCAACGTGCGCTTTGTGATTGTGCCTCGATTAATTTGCCTCGAAATTGCACAAATTCGATCGGACTCGGAATCGGGACCGCAAAGGGTAGATTCAATTATTTTACGGGGAAAGAACGTGGAAAGATCGTGAATTCATTTGTGAATAAAATAATAAAGGCACAGTCCCTGGCCATCGAATTAGGACCACCGCAAATTTCCGCTATTTTTCACGTTTTTCGTAAAATTAAAATACACGTGTTTCCAGAAATTGTTACTTGAACCCTTTACCCAACAAATTCTAATATCACTATTAACTGAATAAAAAGAAAGTATCAAAAGTGTATTCGATGTAATGGCATAAATCCCTAATGATTATGTTTCGTATTGATCGAGGAACCCCTTGTTCCAGGTGCTGCGAGGGGGACGAAAAACAGGGATGCGACCACGCCGTTCGATGGATACACTCGAATCAAGGATCTAATGAAGAATCGTTCAGAGTTTGATACGTTGTTCGAGTTCGCTTGTATTTTTATCCTTTTTTTTTTTTTTTCGAGCACGCAATTAGAGTAATTGAGGGGTCTCGTTATTTCCACCGCGGGAAGCTTCGGATTGTTTACTTCGCCGCGAAGTGGATGGAATGTCACAGAATCACCCTGTCCCCCCTCGATCGCGGCCACTTCCGGCTTCGACGGACCAAATTTCGTTTCACGCGGTCGTAACAATGAATCTCGATTGTTGTTTAATTCGATTATTAACTTCCTAATTCATTCAGCCGTTAGAAAATCTGGTAGAAATTCATGAAACGTTTTTCATTTACTCATTTACGCGGAACACGAAATTTTACGGCGCATGGGTGCTCGTCAAAATCTATTTAAAAGAACAAATTTTGTATTTCGTCCACGAAATGGAATTTGGACGAAACTCGATAGAAATTAATTACAGGAGTATTTTTCGATCGATGGATAAAAATGGAACGATAAATTGCTTTTAACTACAAAATGTCTTCAGTTTATGAACAAAATTGTGAATAACAAAAGGGTAACTTCGTGGATTAAAAAAATATTTTCACTTCGTTATAATCGTAAAAATTTTGTACGGCTCGATGAAACATTTCCGATGGATCTTGCGGTTAATATAAAATTTTTTAACAGAAACAGGATTTCCCTATCGTTTCATGACACGAGATCAAACGCTTTTGCATTTCTATCAAAACGATCGAAGCTTTCATTAAAAACATTCCATCCGGTATTGAAATTTTTCTCATCTTTTGAACCGATCGCTTTATTGAAAGTTCCTCCGTGTAGTGTTCTGTTATTGCGTTCAACTTTTTTTTCCTTTTATTGCACGATAAATCGACTATTAATAACCATTATAACACTATCGGGAACGTATAATCGATTTACCATGTAAATTGTACCCGACACGATTAAAATTGTTTTTTTAACGAAAATTGGGATCTAAATTTGCAAGTTTAAATTGTCAATTAAGTCGTTCAAAACAACTGTCAATTAAGTAGTTTTATGTACGCTGTAATATCCAATCACTGTATGTAACAGGAACAAAAACAACGTATTATATCCATATTCATTAATTTATAACAATTAATAAATTAAAACATTAATAAAATACATAAACAATAATTATTTAATTATTTGAAATAAAGTGCAGATCAAACATCGATAGTTCTGGTGTTAAATTTAGAACCGATCCACTAATTCAGAATATCAATCGAGCACAATTAAGCCACATTTGTTTAGGAAGGGTGAAAAATGAAGTAAAGGTGTTTATGCTCGAAGGAATCAGGTCTTCTGCCATTCAGAAGATTCGTATAGTCGTGACTATCGACTCCTTGCATTGTTAATGCATCGCACGTGCATCGAGTCAATGCGATTACACGGTTGAACGGAGTTAAACACCCTCTCCGACCCCAAACTTCGAATGACGTTTACGCATGGTCGCCCCTTGGCTTATACAGATCCTGTCTCGAACCTGTTTCCGGTTGTTTCTTTCCAAAATTGCCATTTCCCATCGAACATTAAATACATCAACTATCTTCTTTACCATAAGATAAAGTTTGATATTAATCAACCTTCGACTGAGATAATTATAGTTTTAACTCAATTTTTTATTGATTTTTATTACACTTACATTTTACAAATCTTCTACATTAAAAATTTGTATATAAACGTCTATTAAAAGATTTGTATGTGGAAGTTTTAGATTCAGGATTTTATTGGCTGGTCATCAACGTGTTAATTGGCAGAAGTCGTTAGCACGAGTCTAACCCGTCCCTTAATACGAAGGATCGATGCATCGTCAAGTTATCCTGGACTGAAACTTCCTCAGGATACGGAGGATGTGTACGCAGCCGAAGCAGAGGGTGTCCTGGTGTATCCCGGCCGATATCGCCTTCCTGTGGGAGTACACACACGTTCTGGCAACACGGTTACGCGGATCACTGAAGTTCGACACGCTGCTAGCATAACGAGAGGCCAATGGAAAGCAGCCTTGAATAATCTGGCTTATGTTGGCCAACGATTGATAGGAAACTATTTTATAATATATATTAATTATTTCCTAGCTAATGGATTCATTACGAAAATGATGTTGGTAAATATTAGTGATTATATTTGATAGTGTTTAATTTTCCACATCTACAATATTTCATTTTCTACAACCCCAATATCTGCAATTTATATATTTTTGTCTTTTAGTTCATCGTGTTAAATTAAAGGGAAGAAAAGAAAGCTCAACGAATTCGCGAAGCACAAGGCAAGAATAAAAGAAAAGGAAATATTTCGAGAGGAAGGATCACGTAGTAGACCAAGAAACGAAGGGAGTGTAGCGGAAGTTTGTTTAATTAGAAAGAAGGCTAGGTGGAAGATGCAGGTATACACCGATGGAAGTATGCCGAATGCATAATGAAGTTGAGCTTCAGCTTCGGGGTATTTAAGTCTACGTCGACGAATAACCGGAGGAAGTTGGTAACTTTTGATATCGTGACGGAAATTTTGAAGAATACTCACCCGGTTTCGTTTTAATCTAAACATTTCCCTTCAACTTCAACATAGAACAATCCTTACAATTTTCTTTATAATTTTTCTTTCGAATCAATTATCAAGCCACTTAAACAAATAATTATTCGTTATTTACAGCTGTCAGACACCTGTTTACTTCAGACTAAATATCACGAGAGAAGCTATCGAGAGTCTCCCCCTCCAATAAAGGAAATCTACTTTTTATCCAAACGTAAGTATCATCAATTATTACTTTCTTTCCGATTAAGACGGAAATGCATATAAATCGAAAGTTTTGATGGATATTGTGTACAGATGGATGATGGCTAGCCAGATGATAGCCGAGGGAATCGAGGCTGGCAGATGTAAACGTTGGCTCTGAATTTTATGCAGTCCAGGATGCGCAAGGAAGAAGAGACGAGCCAGGAAAAATGCCTGCGGGCTTCCGTACCATCCCCGAGATTATAATAATTCGCGTCACTGCATCCAATTTCAATTTACCTCTGGCTGGGTTGAACGCGTCGCCAGGGAACCGAGACTACTTCGTTAACCGGACTTCCGTGTCTCGGCTCAACCTTTCTTTTTTTTTTTTATTTTACGGTCATAAGTAGCCGACGCCTTTTGGCTTTCGCGGCAACTTATTCTTCTTGCTTTAATACACAATTTTCTATCATACTTCAACTCTTTAGAATTGGGAAGGGATGATACGCTTCGATTTTAATTATTTAAGATTCTATATTTATTAATGCTATGAATAATATTTCTTGCGTTTCCTCAAAGGGTCAAGTTTTGCTTCCCGAATTCAAGAAAATTAATAGCCGTGACAATGTTCAATCTCGATGCAACGTCGCTAAAATAGCAAAGAAACTGTAAGAAAAACGAAAAAAGGGGTAGAAAACGTGGAAACGAACTGTGCAGAGGGTACGAAAAAAGGACGAGACGAAAGAGACGGAGAAATTCCAGTGGTGAAGCAACATGGAGGGCAGTGATTTGCGGCTGGTCCTTCGGGTATTTCCATGGCCCCGACAAAATAAATTGTTGTTCCCTCTTGAGAATTCGAGGAGGACGCTAGCCGGGTACCCGCGAATGCCTTGAACAATATCGTTTGTACCTTCGAGCCAGAGGGGAGGGATGGGTGGGCGCTCCATCCTTCCCCCTAAAACCACCCCGGTCTCTTTCTCCCTCTTTATCCCTCGTTCCGCCGCGACTCTGTCCCTCCTTCGGCCGTCCGAGACGAGAATTTATGATACGTGGCGCATTTATATTCCCACACCTTCCATAAATTTTACTTTACGCGCATGTAAGTGGCTCCACTTTTGTCCATAGATATCTACGACTGTCAGATTTATGCCCGAGGTACGTGCCACGATTCGATGCCCGAGACACGGTAGAGGCGGGCACGGAAATGGAACGATACTGTCCTGTTATCGAGTGATAAAGCTGCCGAATCGTCTCGATTATACCGCGTCTACGGCCCAGCCACGAAGGTCTAAGATTTTATCGAGGTTAATCGCCTTTTGCACCTTGTATCTTATGCAGAAGCCGGAAATCAAATAAATAGAAGAGATTTCCGCGGTGTCATAGAACTGGTGTAAGAACCAGAAATGGGGGGTTCATTAAAATCTAGTTAGCATAAGGGCAAAGTTCAAGTCGCTGCAACAATTGCCAATAATTTATTAATTGCAAATAAAATGTGCATTAAGTAGCATAGGAAAATTCCATAGTCATATTTGAAGAATTGATTATAAAAGTTCAGTTTCAATTAGGAATAAAATTTATACAGGGTGTCCCAGAACTCCTGTAGGAGCCGGAAATGGGGGGTAGCTGAGACTATTCTGAACAACAATTTCCTTTGCAAAAATATCGGATGGGGCTTCGTTTTTGAATTATTAAGCAAATCAGAGCGCGTCTCGGGCGCGCGCTCAGTACCGTCAGTGTAGCGTCGAGCCTAGTCGCCCCGGGACAAGCGCCTCGGTAGAACAAGAAGCGTTAAGTCCTGGGATCATCTAATTTGAATAGTAGAAAGATAAAACATTGTATTATTATAAAATAATGAATTTAATATCGTTCAAGCTGTATTTTTCAATTTTTTTAAGGAGCAACTGAGGACGGTACATTATCGAGGAAACTTTATCCAATAGAAGAGATAGGTACGAATTTTGAAATAAAAATTTTGTAATTATAGTGTAGAGGTATTCATCAGTTAGAACACCTAAATGATTAGGGTTTTTAATGCTAATTTTAAGAAAATTTATGTATTACAGGAGACTGCATCGAAATTGCAGTGAAATTAATATCGAAATGGCACAAACCCTCGAACACGTCAAGCATTAACAGAATAAGAAATGGAAGGATATAACTTGTAATTACCATTAGGAATTATAATTGACCATAATTAATTGAAATTTGTTGAGATTAAAATACTGAAACAAATGTTAAATATACCATTTTTATAGCACTGTTATATTAAGAGAAATATATACTCCCCGTTGTATTTTCTTCATTTTGCAAGAACTAAATAATAAAAAATACTTAAATTGTTTATATTTAATGATTTTTTTCATTAAAATCGTTGTATTTTGCATAAATAATTAAAAATTAAAAAATATTTTTAAATTTTTACCTCTAGCGCCATCTCTTCGAAAAGTGCTGAAACTGCTCAAAAATTGACAGGAATCTGCCGTACCTACAATGATTATTTTTTAAGAAAATAATTTTTTGCTGTTTTCGCGTGTTTGAAGCATCTAATCGCTTCTATTTTACACTAATTATCGATTCCAATTGTCCGATTAATCCTAGAAGCCCGAAATATTGAAATATTAAAGATTAAATGTTAGACTTCCGAAACATCATTAAAAATGGCGGGCTTTTCAAAATGAGTAATGTACTATTTTGATATTTCTTAATTAAATTCCTTATAAAGGTTTATTAATTAAACTTCTGCTTTAATTATTAAACTAGAAGAACTGGTGTATAATTTCTGATTGTTTCAATAAGAGAAAAACCTACATTTATGTCTTTTCTTCATTAATATAACTTTTAAAGTTGTATAATAAACGATTCAAAGCTATTAACATGGATATCGTTCTAATTTTATCATTTTCAATGCTTTCAGTGCGATTGTGTACAGCATTTTATTAATTTAAGATGTTTTTTAAGCTGTAAAAAATTAATAACTTTGGGGAATACTCTGCTACTATTATAAGTGCTCAAAAATCACTTCTATAGTTCTTAAATGAAGGTTTTTCGTTTATCTAAACTATCAAAAATTATACACGAGTTCTCCCAGTCTCATAATCAAGTAGGAATTGAATAAATAAACCTTTTTAAGGAATTTAATCAAGAAAATTTCAAAATGACACATTTCTCATTTAAAAAGCCCGCCATTTTTAACGATGTTTCGGATTTCTCAGTCGGTAATTGTTGATCAGTTTCAGCACTTTGTTCGGAGATGGCGCCAGGGGTAAAAAATATAATTTTTTAAAAAATTATAAAAATAATAAAAAATAGAGCTTGTACGGTGACAAATTGATACTTTTATGATAATATAATGTTTCCCCTTCCTTCAGTTCAAATTTGGTGATCCTAGAACATCATTTAAGTATATAAATCGATATAAACCTGCGCTTGATTTCGAGACTCGAAGACTACATTTCAGGAAGACTATAATTTCATTAATTTATAATTTCAATTATAAATTAAAAGCGGTGCAGGTGACACCATGCAGGTGACATTCAGTAATTAATTATTTCAATACAGGATTCTAATTATTTAACTTGTAAAGGCTCTTTTTAACATAAATTTACACTTACCTGTAATAACATAATAATATACAGGTAATACGGAACGAATCACGAGACTTAATTGAAACGACAATGATTTATCATTTATTGTAATACCCAGTGACGAAAGTGGAATACAGCTTTATCGGCCAGGCATTTCTATTCCGGAAATTGAGATCGTTTTCCCGCTGCGGCTGATCAAAAAAATCATGAGCCAACGGTATTATGAAATAATTCTTACAATCAGAGCAAGGATGGCGTAATACAAAACAATGTACTCTCGGTCAGTTATTACAACCTGTCATTTAAGTTACGCTAAAAAAAATATAATTCTTATTTAACCAGTGACAATAATTCGTCCGTATAAGTAAAATATCCTTTGCAGTCACTTAGCCGACTAAGAGTAAATATACATATATATCTTAAACATTTACGTGTACACGTACGTATAAAGGATATTTCTCGAATAACTTTGTCAGTTAGTCATAACGTTACCTAAATTACATCCTTATCCATTCATAAAACGTATGGGCTCTTTTAAAACATCACTGAGATCTACAAATGTACAATAGACGGATACGATCCGCATTAAAACCTCTCTCCTTCTTAATTACTCTAACTATTCGTCGACGATCCGACAAAATTATTCGCTCTCGAAATTATCCACTATACACACGTACACACGATTATATTACATAAGTATACATATACACGGTCACGTTATATACCTACACCGTATACAGAGCTACACTCGTCTCTCTTTAAACCGATACAAACAGTTGCAATTAATCAGTTTCGCTCGGCCTTGCCGCCGAGACGGTATCGAATAAATATACACGAAGTTTCTCTTGCATCAGGACTAGTTCGACGGCAGATCTTCGATCGACTACGGTACTTACTGGAACAGTCAAGGAACAATGATGGCACAACGATAACTTCGACTAATTACGCCTCGATTCACCTATCGTTCGTTTCAGGTAAAATAAGAAAACGTCCTTCGTCGTCGATCGAGACTCGAGGAGTTGGGTCTACGTTTACCCGCTGGCGAGTAACAACCGCGCTAATTAATCGCAACGATTACAAAATCAATCGTAAGCGCACGAACGCGTCGATAATTCAAAGTACGCATCAACTGAGAGTCGAACTCGCGGTAGGAGCCATCAGGAGCGCTCTCAGCGCCAGTATTAGCTAAACATACTCTCGATAGCTTCTCGCGGAAGTTTCACCCCCAAACGTGTAGATTCGAGGATGAACTTCTAGACAGAAGCTATCGAGAGCTACACTATGCTGACAAGGACCCTGAAGAGGGTTTCTTTCGCAAGTTTCACTCTTCAGCGACATGCACCCTACATGCTAGCCATCTTCGTCGAGCTATCAGCCTGTTCGCGCGACGAGCTTGTTTATTATCATCTGGACAGTAACTTCGACCAAGTTCGACTATGCATCTCGTTTAAACGATCACTATTCGCGATGATCTAACTCGATGAACGTCTGCAGCGACTTATTTATGTACAATCTGTATATTTACATCGTCGGCTACAATGGCGAGGAAACTACAACGGCAAGAGGGAAGCGTGTTTGCAGCAACGCTCGACGCAGTACTTCTTCGATAGACAACATACAAAACAGTACCGTTTCTTACACTTAGTTGCGTTCGCTTCCCTTTTGTTATTTATAAATCGATACGAATGATTGAAAATAACGTAGCACCGAAGGAACTTGAGCGCAACGTCACGCGTTACACGCCTGATAGCTCTTGGCGATGATTAACACGCGCGTTACATCGCAGATCTGAATTTTGTTATTGAATTTATAATTGAAATTAAGAATACGTGTCCAGTTGGGAGTAAAAATCGTGCAAGAAGCTATGGAGAGGTATCTGAAAGTCTCAATGGCTTCTCGTATGAATTTCAATCTCAAATAGATACATATCTTTAACAGTAATATTTTATAATTTCATTTTATCTTATTTAATATTTTAGTGATCTGCAATGGCAACGTACGTGCTATGAAACACTATAACAGTATACTTATACGCTAAATTATCTCTAATTATTATTAATATCATATGTGGTTCAGATAACAATTTCAACGAACTCTTCACCTTCTTTTTCTTTTTACAGCTTACTATCACTACGAACAGAGCGACGATTCGACTAGGTAAAAGATGATTGTACATATACCAGAGCTTTCTGACTGATCGCTCTAAACTCGATCGAAGATCGGCGAATAACATCGCTAAAGTGTAAAACCGAAATGAATACGATGATCTTTCTTCTAGGAAATCTCTGTTTAGTTTTATTATCTAGGAACTAGACTTTACGTTATCAAAAATTTTGATCGTGCTCGATCACCTGGTGAACCAGTGACGGCGAACCCATCAGAAAGTTTAATTTTGTAAATTAATTAAAGTTAGTGTAACGCAATTAGTATTTCTGTACTGCGACGAATTAGAATTATTAATTTGATATTTCATTTAACAAAAATTAAGATTCAATTAATGTATTTAATCCATGGGTTTTAATTACAGAACGTTTCATTTAATAAGCCATCACCAAATAGGGTTCGCCATCGTTGTAAAAAGACACTATTCGATAAAAAAAAAGAGAAAAATGAGAAAAAGAAATAAAAGTACTCGTACGTTCAAACCATGTCGATCAGAAAGATCCTTTTTCCACGAAGGATAAGTCTATCGTACAACTGCACGCTTTTATACAATGTGTTCATTGAATTTACAGGCATATGTACAGAGAGAGAGAGATAGATAGAGGGGATTATAAAAGGTGGAGTAACAAAGTAGAATCATCTTTTCTTTTCTCTTTTTTTTAGATTGTTGATTGAGCACGTATACGGTCGAAACACAGATAACCCTCGCACAACACGATTGTTAAATTCCAAGAATTAACAAAACTACATAACAATATGTAATTAAACGTAAGAGTACAAATAATTAAGTACTTTTCTCTATAAGATCTATTGTATTGTTTTAAAGCGCCTGTGTATTATAAAAGGGGATCTCCCCAATTTTTCAATCGTGTTGGAGCAAAACCGTGTTGTACGGGGGTTAACTGTACACGAGGACTTATGTTCGACGGTCTGTCTCGAAGACGCAGAGATATCCTCGTACTTCAGGATGATTATTGTTGCGCATCTACTGCCGGGATTCGAAGAACGACCGGCAGCGTGCAAATCGTCAGAGTTTTTCCGGTGCTGTAGATCTGATGGTCGACGTGGTTTCCGGTGAAATCGGCGGCCCAACGCTCGTTGATCGTTCCAACGGAGACGATACCTTGCCCGGGATCGGCTGCGATATCGCACGTTTCGCCAGCCTGAAAGAGCTGTCGTTCATATTTCATTAGTAATTAGGCAAGAAAATAATTGAAATCGATGATGGTTGTTAGTCAATGTTGATCAGAACGTTAGAGGATCACCTATTTCATTATTAGTTCAGGAATAGAATGAAAACAGCCCCTAATTATTAATGTTAATTTAAAAAATAGTAATGTTATCGAAGATTCCAAAGTAAAATTGCAAAGAAAATATACACCCCTTAAAGTATTAAAATGGTTTGAAAGAAATTTCTAATATATATTATTAAAAATATTTGGAATGAAATTAATCAATGTAATTAATTATTTGAATCGGTGACCCTCCTAGCAATCAACGTGATCAACTATGATTAAAGTTCAGTCTACTGTCTAAGATGCTAAAACTAAGGTACACGTATGTTAATGGCGAAAGATCGCTTGAACATTGTTAAACATATTGCATCGATCGTTACACTGATCGCCAATCGTGGAAGCAGATGGAGAAACATGGATATTAGCAGCGGTGGCAGAGCTAGCGGTGTGTGTTTAAGACGTTCATACTGAAAGCGTGATATAAATAACGTATAGAACATTTCCATGATTAAAAAGAAGCATCGGTGAGTGATCGAATGACGATGAAGACGAACAGCTGTCCCGTCTGCAATGACAGTGATGCAGCGTGTGGATTATTCGTTCATTCCTTAAACGAGTAAACAGACATATACGTATCTAACAATCTATCATTGTGGATGTAATTACTCTTAGTTTCATGTTTAACTAATTTCTTCAATTAATTGATGGTATCTTGAAGAATCTTCCACAATGATACATATTTAATCTTACATTTAGTTGTAGCATAAGTTTGTAGTGAGAATAACTTACAAATATTGCAGTGGAAGTAACTATTCAGTAATGTATAAGATTTAATATGAATAACAAAAAGGTTCATTTTTAATCAAAGTTATAAACTTATGTTTCAACCTAATAGAAAGATGACAGAACAAATTATGAGACAGAACGAATCAGCTCGGTTTAATCTCATTGCCAGTAATTCAAATTAAAACCGAGTGATTCTGTGTTAACACTTTACCAACCGGATTTAAATGAATTAATAAACCTTCTAATTTTAATTCTAAGTCAACAAATATTCATGGTAGTTAAAGTGTTAAAAGATGATTTTAATCATTGGGGTGATCCGCGTATCCGCTCTGTTAGCAAGGATTATAGATACAGCTAGAAATGATAATCGAAGATTGTGTCAGAAGCAAGTATCAAATGAAAGTAACTGTTCGATCTTTGTTTCTTTTTGTTTCTTGGTTGATAAATACACCGTATGTCCGTGAATTGTGGTATCTTAGAAATGGCATTCACATTTATGTATAATCGTGCATTTAGAGCCTTCATACTTTAACACTGTTCGATCGTGCTGTCAGTCTCTGGTACAAGCAGTATCTCAGCCTGATCTACCAGCGAACGGAAGTACGCGAGATGTACTCACAAGCTACCAGCGCCCAATTGCAAATTCAACCCCTTCCTTTCCGTTTTTATCAAATTATTAAACTTGAATTTCTGATAGTAGAACACTAACACTATTATTTCATTTACAGTTGAACAGTAACTAATTCAGGTACAAACAACGCTGGTAGCTAACGTGTTAATGGAAAATGAGACTGAATACGTCAGGCAAGGTGTTCGTAAAGCGAAACGATAGTTGAAACACGACGCTGATTCTTTCTCGAGGATTAAAATGAGATATCTTGTTTGATCGACAACGTTTCGTGCACCATCCGTGGTGGATCTAGCTAAATGTATCATCTCCGTTAACACAAACATTCACCTAACAGATCTTTCCAAGCGTGATGGTACTCCAGTTTACCTTGGCCGCTAAATTGAGATATCGGACCGTTTTCAGGAGGTAACGAAAAAGAGAACGTTTTTTGTTTTTTAAGTCTCTGTACATCTAGACACTCATTGTTGATTAACCACAAATTCTGGACATGTGTACGGCTGATAGACAAAACATTAAGTTTGAGCGTAGAACGGTTGCGGCTCTTGTCGAGACTACGATATATCAACTATGCTGCGTAACGTATCCTCATAACAGGTACCTGTAATTAAGAAACTGATCAGCTTTTAGAGAACCGTTCGAACCTCTCGATTGATAACGATAGAAACAATAGGAGAAAAAACTTTGAAACTCTACGAATTTAATTTCAACTTTACACTGAAACTGAGCCAAGGCTCGTCTTCATTCATATATGGGGTGTTCTGTATATATTTTATAGAATGTAAGGACAAAGTTTAGCAGCTTAAGACACCCTCATTTTAAATCGTTTATGCAACATTCATAAGAATTACACCATGCGATGGTTGCTTAAACCATTCAATGTATATACCTTGTTCTCGTGGTTACGATCGTTTAATAGAGAAATCTCTCGACATATATTATATTTTGTTTTAGTAAACACAGATGGTTGCGGTTTGGATGATCGCACTTAATCGATCGCCTCTGAAACAACTATATATTTCGCTGGAAACTTTACACTGATCACAGTACGGCGAGCTATAAAAATACAATATTATCTATGTACAGACAAGATTGAATGTTAAATTACTCTCCGAGCCTTACGCCCATTCCGTGTGTCCTCTCTCTAGATTTATCGTGTACGCACACTGTTTGCCGCCGTTCTGCCGCAACCGAGGATCGAGAAGAATTTATTACCTTAAAAATTCCCATATCACGACCAGATGTAAGCGAGATATCGAAACACAATGAGAATAGGCCACATGAAACATCAGTGACAGATCAAAATGGACGTGCTCACCTTCTTCGTCGCAGAGAAGCGTTCTGCCCGGGCAAACCGAAGTGACCTCTGGGTATCACCATACGGGCATTGCCCTGAGCAGGTCTCGAGCCTCCGTGCGCCTGCAGCGTGGACAAATGCGCAGCGTAACCGTCGTGAAGGATCGTCGCCAAAGAATGATGCTTCTTTGGCACCTTCCCGATGATGAAGATCTGATTCGGCTTAAGATTAATCGCAGTGTACACGCTGATGTCTTTGCTACTGCCGTAAGCGTGATGTATTATCACACCGTGTTCCTGAAGGATACAATGCAGTTGTATCAATAGATCGTCAAAGGGACTTGTTAGTAGATTTTGAAGGGATACTCACCTGTATGAGCTTGTTTAAGTACGCAGCTTTGTGACCAAGCGGATCCGTCGAGAGACCGTCCGCGAAGGATACAAGACCGTGGGGAAAGTTATGTTGGGACAACCAGGAAACAACTTTCTGTTGTTGCATGTCAGGCCTCGCGGTGATATAAATAATTAAGTAACCCAGTTCTTGCCAATGTCTGATGGTAACGATAAAAACGGTCATAATATGTGAATGGAAAAGGATATTTTAACACCTTGACGACCTATGTCCACGAAATTGTAAAAGGTAAGAGTATACCTGACAACGTCAACAGCTCCGGCTCTAACTTTTGGATCCTTCCCGCTAACAGACATACTCGCGGTGAACGAACCGTCTATACTAAACACCACACACTCGGTTTTCGGTGGAATCACAGCCATGAAGAAGTCTACGGATGTATGATCGCCTCTGAAAATCCCAAATAATATTTGTAACACACGATAACCATTTTGTTTAATTAGTAACATTACCTGACGATCATCTTAACTGGATAAAGTCCATAACTTAAGGCTTTATTTTCCGGTATCTTATACGTTATTCTACCATTTTTATCGGTTATCTCGGTCGACACGTACGCCCATTCTCCGGCAGGCGCGTTCTTCATGATGTGAATGTCTACCTTCTCACCTGTGACAATTAATTACACGTTACAAGAAAGTGTAATTATTTCAAAGCGTTCAACGTACCTGTCAAAGCGAAAACATCGATCGGACTGTACATGAATCTAGCGACCAGAATCTGAGGTGCTCCTTCTTTAACGATTACATCATTTGCTCTATGATTCGCAGCAACGTTCTAAAATAAAATGTTACAAGTTAGACGTTTGTAACACTTATTCGTGTCATGATACGTTACCTTAAGTTTAACGGATGTACGCTTTTTATTCCACTTTTCTCTAGGTTGACATGGACGGAAGCTCGTTAACTCTTTCTCCTCGTTCGACAGCAACGGCAGATCGAATCTGCCTAATTGGCGCAGGATAAACGCGATAACGTCCGAGGATTCCCAGTAACTGGCGTGAAAAAGATGCGGCAAAGCGTTCGTAGGGAAATTCGCCAAACCCTCCGGGCAATACAGAGCGTAGTCTAACCTCTTCGTGCCCCACCACTTCTGTTGTACTGTAACCAAACAAAACTATAGTCCAAAGAACCAGACACCATTTAACGATACAAATCGATGCAATAATTTTTACTCACAATTAGACACTAACTGTAAAGGAACATTGTCAATCATACCAGACATCGCACTATGAATCGATATATCGGACAATCGTCTCACGTGAGACATTGGCAGGATGAAACCGTCCGTGAGTAATTGCGGATTTGATTGAATCGTCTCCACTGAAATTATTAAGTGACTTATTTACTTAATGTTTGCGAGCTCAAACTTTGAACGCAAAGATACATACGCAAATGATAAGGCTGACCGTTCCCTAATGGATACTTCTGATACCGGGCCACGTTAACAGGCGGAAGAAGAGAAAACTTAGCGGATATCAACGGCTCTAATCTAGCGGCTACCGGATCGGTAGGATGGAACAAGTTGTACAACTGATTCACCAACGGCCTCTTGATGTTGCTAGTTTTGTCGCTGTCCGATGAGATCTTTCTATACGCCAGAACTAAAGCGAGTGGGCTACCGAACGTGAAAAATTCTCCTACTTCGAAGTCCAATTTACATTGTGACATATCACTGAAAGCAGAATAAATTGAAAGTCTGAGTTCTATGAAACACAGACACAGAGGCTGGTTAGTTCTTCACCTTATGCTAGAGGATTTCCTTCTGGGAGAAGGCGCAGTCAAGTGTTTGCCGTCTTCAGGGCTCCCGCTGTTCTCAACTGCCTGATTATCCAGGATATTGTTCTCACTGTTGTGCCTACAATGTGCCGTTCTACTCAAAGCGTCGTACGTTAGAATCGCCCCCACCGAGTCCCCTATGAAACAGATCTGACCCGTGAAACCACGACCCTCCTCGCTTTTAATGAACTCGTGATAGACTTGATTGGCTCCCACTATTACTTTCGACACAGCATCCTGATATTCAGGAGTGGAACTAGCGAGTATCGGTATCGCGCCAATTGGAATGGTGTCGTGGGTCACCTGAGGCGCGTCCATGGAAGAAGGCGACACATCGAAACTGTATGGACTTAAGCTGAAAGAGAACATATGAGAGCGTGTAATTTGATCAAGAAACGTAGAAACGTAATCTAAACTGATGGTTTACCTTGATAAGATACCAAGACCTTCCGTACAAATGGAAGGGCAGGAAACGAACTTGATGGCCACGTGGCCGACCATGCTAGGATAATGTTGCCTCATTACCGACTCGAAGGCTCCTTTGAAGGTTGTGATGTCCGATTTCTTTGCTGTTAGATCCACGTTCGCGTCTGAAACATTCAGTGACAGAGGTAGCGAAGGTGGTCTAAGTTGATGTTAAGAAATGTCGTGTTTTAATTACCTAAAACGCTACCAGCGTGCATCACGATAATGAGCACGGTAATCTTGCAGGGTTGATGAGTGGGGGAATGTTGAGGAGACGCCGGACAAGAGGCATCGATGCTGGCGGAACTGGATATCTGCAATCTCTTACTGCTACGTTCACTGGCTATACGTTGAAGATACGACGGTGAGAATATCGTGTCGTCTGCAAGCACACACATGAAAACATGAGAACCAACGCTCGAAGAAAAGGTGCAAACATTTGGATAATTAATCATCGTTTACCTTCCTTGTTTGCTTCCGCCGACGAAGTGAACGTATTGTCCTCCTCTTCTGCTAGAAGATCCAAAGAACTCCATTTAGCTAATGAAGTGTTACGTCCAAAGTCCTCTGTATAATCAGAAATTTGAACGTTGCTTATGCCTCGTGCCTTTTTAAGCGTTCGTGACACATGTTAATAAGGGGTGGTTCTTCCCCTTGTTTTTTTTATTAGGCATCGTAAAGGATAAGTAGCAAACGTTTCAACTGTTACGAACGTTTCAAAGAGAAGCAATTTGTTCGTCTTATCTTCAATCTACATAGCCATGCCGCAGCTCCATGCTGTGTAGGGTTCAAAGTTAACCCCTTAATTTTCAGATAAAACTGATTTTTGGTTAATACTTTCGTGACTGACCATAGTATCCTTACTGGTTTTACGAAAGTAAGCTTTAAGAGGTTAATTTGTTAATCGTTTTCTACAAAGGCATGAACGCAATCGCACGACGTTTCTGATTCTGTGCAAGTAATAATACTAACATTAGTGTGAATGGTTGGTCTATCCTTCCAACAAACGTGTCAGAATGTTCGGTAGTTCTATGAACTCTATCTACGTGTCCTACCTTTGCGTATAATAGGTATAACGAACCCGGCTGCGATGTGGAATGCGACATAAGAAACAGAGAGGGCACACATAAAGACAAAACAGAAGAATCTTGTTAATAATCAACTCATGCTGTATATCAATCTACTTTCGCAGAATCGCGAATTTCTCTTTGGACACGACGCTAACAAAAACTACACCGTCGTCCAGAAGAAGGTCAGTGTCCAAGAAATTCGCCAAAGCAACAGGTTTATCGTTCAATTATGTCAACGAACATCGTTAGTTGTACTTGGAAGAAACAATCGCATGCTTCAGCGAGGAGATCAACGTTCTTTTACCTTGACAATCGAAGAACTCGTCCTCGCTACCGGATTCCGACTCCCTCACGATACTTTCCATTCGCCAGTTCGCTATTTGCATGTCGAAGCTTTTATTCGAGCAGGGTGAACTCATCGCCGCTTTGTTCTTCTTCCATGCCTTCTTCGAGTCGCTCTTTTCCTCGGCAGAAGCGTTTCTGGAAAAAGCATTCGAACGTCATTCAGACGTTCACCAATCGAGAACACCGTCCAACGGATTAAGTAAATAAATTCTTGATTTTACTTCTATTTTTACCTCAGCTCGGGTAATTCTGTTGGCGAGTCTTCGGGGCTGGGTTCGCCCTCTGAGCTGACAGTGGTATTTGATATGGGAATGTCCGACGATTTCCTGACGCTGGCAGGACTTTGAAGGTCCTCGTTCTTCTCGATGCTGCCAAGGGTGGCGGCCAACGTTATGGCGACGTCAGACTCTTGAGGAGTCATCGCGTTGTTTGCGACGGTGTTCTCCTGGTTCTCGTTCGCGGTGTCTTCGCCACCTTCCACGTTCGCCATTCTTCGTTGCAAGGCTAGCTGTGTTTGTCGCTCGATCTCCCGGATATCCTCCATGGTTAACCCATTCCATTCGTCCTGCCAGGCCCAGGCTTGCCTGTGTGCCCGTACCATGGTTTTCCGCAACGCTGAGGAAGGATGAATCATTGTGACTCGTGTGACAGGAAAAAGAGATATTTGATCATGTTACACACTAACCTATGTCGTGTATGAATTTTTCTAATTTAGTTTGCACGCCCCAGTAACGGAATTCCACCCGGCACAACTTGTACGCGCACATCAGTGACTTCCCGGATGGCGTTGGTTGTTGCTTTCCCTAAACGAAAACGAAACGTTTGTAAGTAAAATTTATAGGTTTTATTTCCTGATGTCAATTTTTATGCATAATACTTTCACGTCAGCCCAGTATTCCTCCAGCCAGGATTCCGTGAGTGGTCCACGTCCAGTTTTCTGTGACACGTACGTCTTAGGATCCTCCTCCTTCACGTAATCGCACTGATCCTTCACGATGTCGATCACGTCTGAAATATTTTATAATAAATCTGTTGCTCTTCGAGGCTAATAATATTCGAACAAGTATAACACGCACCAACGATTCGGTTCCTCAGATCGCTGCCGCTCAGCTTGAAAACGTTCTCCTGGTAGCCATTGTCGGGGAAGTAGTACGTTTCGATCTCGATGGAGAACTTTTCGACGAAAGGGCAGGTGTAACGTGTCTTCGTGTAAGGATAAGCGTTCCACGCTTCCTCCTTCGCGATCAGGGCAGATCTTGGTAGCAAACTCTTGAACCATTCCGGAAGATGACTGCCCACGTGGTAGATCTTGTGGGTGTACTGTCCATTTCCACCTGGACCGTTGCTGTAAGGCTCGTTCACTATGATCTCGACACCGCTGCCTGCTCCTTGACTCTCTTCGCGAGATTTTTTCTAGAAAAATTGATACAGTCAATTGTCTAAACACTTCCACTTAATTTTTATCAAAATTCAATTTTGACTTTTTTAAGAACACATTATTGCACTTGTATTTGATCGAACTATTGTAACTTTTCTAGGTCTAGGTCATGATTGACCACGCAATCACTATCACTCGAGGGTTAATACAATACTATCAAGATAATTACCGCTATCATATAAAGCTGAGCAATTCTGTACTCCTCGACGGTGAGAGGCAGCGGTATTCGATACTCTTTTATCAACATCTTGCCGGTGTTATTTATCTCCTGTTCGCTCTGCCAATAGACACTGCTCGATCAAAGGTTCTTCCTTCCTCTTTATCGTTCAACCTCATATTAATATAAGCGTGAACCTTGAAAAATAAAAGAGAGGAAAGAAACATTACACCACCGTCTATTTTAAATGTTGTTCTATTTTAGTTACAACATTAAAGAGAAAGAGGAGATTGATAAAGTATTGATTAACTTTTCGTTCGGATATCTTATCGCTGTATCGATAGGTGTAAAGGTTCGCGAGTGTGTACGTTCGTCGTAATGATTTAATTGGATGAAAAAATTCCAATGTAGGTAATTTCTTGTCCATTAGAAAACAGAAAGGCCTTCGTAAGTATCGACTGGTTATTTTCTCTGTCGCTATAATTGAAGCACGTCAAATGCTGAATCGTTTGTGTTTGTACCGCACATTTGCAAATCCTTGCCGATGTATGCCAAAAGGAACACAAGTTCGTAGCTAGAACTACCAGTTTTTTAATTTTATATTACACGATTTACCAAGACGTCTTCGCCATTTTTATTAAAATAAAGAATCGTGCTGTTTTATTTTGTTTACTATTTTATTTTCTATTCGAAAGAAAGTGCCTAGCATTAAACAACATTTATTTATTAATACAGAATATTCACTTCCCTTCACTGCAATATTGCAACATTTTAATTTAAAATTATGAGCTTTCTAATTAAAAAGAAACGTGGTTTCAACTTACGTTACGACCTAATACTTTGTTACACGAACTGTAAAATAATTAGCACCTTAGATAATGATGCGAGATAACTTTTGTTTGTTCACTTTGTGCTTACATTTAAAAATATTTATTGAATAAGGTAAGTTGACACTTATTTCGAAGATCTTATTCGTTCAGTTTTAATGTACGAAATGAGATACACTGTGCAATTGATATCAATATTCATTGGCAATTATGCAAATATCAGGTCTTGAAGTTAACCTGCGAACCGTACGTGCCACCGAAAGGATCCAATGGAAACCTGATACGATTCCTTGAACTACGAAAGAGAAATAAACAGAACGTTGCGTAAGGTACGTGTATTAATATCCACCTGCGCTGCGTTACACGTAAATGAAATAAATTCACTGTTTTTAGCAGGAACGTTTATGCTACGGTTTTATAAACAAAGCATTGATAGAAGAAAACACACGAATTCTAGAATTCATTCATTTTTACACTTTGGAAGATTATAGTGGACTTTTCTAGAATAAGGGAGAAATTCGCCCTCTAGGTGTAACAAATCCTAGAAACAATTTTGTACCAAGTTCAAGCGAATACTTTTCTTATTTCCAAGATTTGCATACTATTACCTCGAGGATCCCTTATAATTACAGAATTTGAAGTTGTATGAAATTTATTCATCGAAACGAACGTTGTAATCTGCGGCAAGAATTCTAAATCCACTAACAATAGATCCACGAACGTGTACTTATTCTAATCCTGGTGTGGACAAATGAAGCTGTTTCGTTTAATCCTGTATCCAGCATACGCCGTTGTAATTCCTTTTCAATGCCATTTAAAATCATCTCATTTTTAACTTGTCACTTTTCAAACAAAATTCAGCCGACATTCCAACCCCTGATAACACAACCGAGTCCATAGCCAAAGTAAAGGAACTTAAATTTTGATAAAAGAGCAACAATTTCGATATAAACGATACTAAACATGAAAATTAGTTTATCTTTATACAATTTCTCAAACACGTTCCAAAGTGAATATTTCAAAAATAAATCTCACTTCTTACGAAGGGGTTGAATCTTCGGGGTGAAATTATTGGCAGTTTGGCGTAAGACTTTGCAGGCACAGTTCTCAATGCATGATTCATAAAAATCACCGAACGACGGCACACGAGAAACCATTAGGTGTCACCTATCGATGTACTTACAGGCAAAGGGTTTCCTTAGCCTTGAGCATCGCGGAAACAGGGCGGCAGACCCGATGCGTTGTACTTTTTCGCGCCACACCTTCCGTACGAATCGCGGGAAAGCCGCGATAATTGCACCAGAATCGAACGAACGAGTCGATGAAGTCGTTAATCAGAAACGAGTCCTACGGTTTTACGGTGTCTGGAACGTTGCCCGATCGGGTTCATTAAAATGCCTCGGGCGTCGAGTATCGTGCCACTGCTTCTCCACAGCGAAAGTGTATTTTCTGTGTCAATTTCTACAAGTGTCGCGTTCACTGTCACATCTCTCGTGTGTCGGACGAGATCGTTCTGGCATGGTGCACACGCACGCGAAGGGAATGCTTCCTCTCGACGGCCGTGAATTAACTGAACGATTAATTACAGGACTTGAAGTAGTATGGGGATGTTGTTTAGCGGCGTTGCATGTTGGGAGAATGATCGAGGAATCTCTGAGAAGATCGTGGAAGGCAGGGAGAAAACAATCCGTCACGATGTTGCGTGGACAACGCGCGGCCACTGACTGAGGTTGCCACTATTGGCGGGCCCCCTGATGGTACGCGCCACTTCTCGAACCCGCGAAATCGAGCTGGACCAATCGGAGCGCCCCCTACCACCCCCGCGACCCGGTCATCCGGATCCAGTACCGTAAAACAGGCTCGCACACCCTTCGCTTTCCCTACAAGGTTTTCCTTAAAATTACGATTTTAATTAGAGAAAATAAAATTTGAAAGATCTGAAACATTATACAATTTCTTTTCACTGTGCCAAGTTACCTAATCTAAAATGGTAACTTTCTAGTATTACATAAAAGTGGAGGGGGCACCTTTCGCTGAGGCGCCAGCACCCAACAGTGCACACACACCAGTTGCCCTTAACAAACCTTGCCAAAGGTACAACCAAAGCGAATTTGTTTATACAAAATTGTATATACTTTGTACAGGTTTTAATGAACGATAATCAACAGGTATATGGGAAAATGGATTGCATAAGAATGGGGTCAAGGAGATGCTACTTTTTTAGGGTACTGAATTGAAGGTGTATAAATAATGCGATTAGGGTGGTAGTTTTTTTGAATATTTTCAATGGGGGTTAGGTTGATATGGTAAATATCGAATACGTCACTGGCTGGACAGCCGCCTCCACCGTCTCCCTGGCCTATTGATCGACCCCCGAGCGAGCAAGAAAACGCGAAACCAGATGCGCCATAACAGCCAGCGAGTTCTCGTGGAGGCGAGAGCGAAACGTTCGCCAGCAGGGTCGCATACGTTCTTCGGGGGTGTCTAGGATCATGCTTGCTTCCTGTCGTCGCCTCCTAACGACCTTCGTACCTGGACCACCCACTCAAGTTTTCCTATTTAACCCCTTGACGATTATTACTCATTATTAAAAAAGCAAAAGAATTTAAAAACGTCATTGATTGGTTAAATTATGGAACGACCAGAGCTTCATCTTCAATGAAAAGCACTCCATTTGCTTTGGAACGAAGGATGTTGTTTACCGCCGTGCAACGTCCCTTTCAAACGCCTTATTAAGAAATGACTTTTTTACAAGCCGCGGAGAAAAGGGATCGTTAAAGGACGACAGGGATTGTCGCTAATTGAAGGTGTGATTTAAAAATAACAGACTGAAACACGTAGGAGAGAATCAGAGGCTGTGACCAAGACGGTGATCAATCGCTGATAATGAATATTGTTGTTGCAACTAATTGCGAGTTACAATGGGAAACGTAGATACGGTTGGATAATTTCGGCTTAGTCAGAGCCGTGTTAAATAAGTTTGCCCTTGAATATCACGAAAAGTGATAAAGAACAAATAGTAATTAAAAGGAAAATAAAGGTTAAAGATCCTTCCTCAGATACCACACTTAGACGTTCTTAGACTGTCTAGAACCACTGTTTCTTAAAAAAATATAATTAAAGCCTTAATGGAACAAGGGATTATTTTCAAATATTTATTTTATAGATCATATTTCATCTCAAAACTAAAGATGGGATCGCAATTGACCCATCATCTTCTGACGCTGTTCCTCTGACGTCCAAGAAGCAACTACACACCCAAAACAGTGTTAAAGGGTTAATGTTCAATATAATTGACAAAGACAGCGAGTGGGTTAACTAACGTCTATCGAACGACCAAGAGAACTGACCTTTGACATTAGTGGAGAACCTGAAACGGTTCCTGAATGTTTCCCGCTGTAAATTAACGATACCGCAAAGCGCACGTGTTCCGAGCCAACCAGCTCGGCTTATTTAACGACGACGAAAACAGTCGGAACGAAATTCGTATATGAAAAATTGGGGGGGAGGGAGAATTGTGGTAGGTTAGCGACGCTTTGCCTACGACTTGGCACAAAAGCGTGACGAATCGCGCTTGATAGACGGTAAAAATCATCCCCCCTTTGTGGCACCGGCGATATAGGAGACATTTTATGAATAGGCGGGCACGATTTGATTCTCGTCAAAGTCACACGCGACAAAGAGCAAAAACTGGCACGAAACTTTCGATTCGGGGGAAAAAACCCTTTAACGACAAAGAGGCTGCACTTTAATTTCAGTTGAACTACCTATAACTAGAGGGGGGCTGATTCTCAAAGTGTTCCGAACTGTCCTTTTTTTCTCTCACGATTATAGCATAATTGGTCTCGAGTTTTTCTCGATATTTTCCTTGATGATTCTTTAAGGATAAGAACAAAATAATTTCTGAAAGTTCAGCAAATGATTTTCCAATCAAAATTTCATCCCCTATTCAGCGAGGCTTTAAGGAGGAAGTCTGAAAACGAATAAATCCTTCCGTCTAAATAATTCATACTTCGCTGCAAAGGCATAAAATGATAAATGAAAAGGACACAAAGGCGTCATAGTTTGGTTGAATTAAAACGATATCGGATTCCATCAAGGTAATGGAAACATCGTCCCACAAAGAGGACTAAGTTGGACAGAGATAAACGAACCCACGATACCGTGTGTATACGTGTGTAGGTATATTTCATTCTGAGATGGTCAGGGTACACGTTCGAGTGACGTCAAATGTACACTGTGCCAACCTGTCGGCACGATATGCACATGTACAGTGACGCAAGCAACGCTTCTTCTTGGCGAGAAAGAAGGGGAATAAGAATGTGTTTAGGAGAGACATGATTCGTCCGGCAACGTTGACCTTCCACTTTTGGATCCAGGTGTTCCCAGAGTCGGGCAGCTCGTAAAGAAACGTGGTTTTACGAGGGTTTTATACGGCGCAAACATCTGGGGGATCTTCTCGAGACGTTATTAGAAAGAAAAAGGGTGCTAGAAGATAGAGGTGGGGCGATAAGGGTGATTGCACACCCCTCAAAGAATTATGAAATCCCAGAAGATTTACATTCGCCGGCACCATGAGATGGTCCTAAGTCTAGCTTTGATGTTTTGTTATTTTTTATTGGAAACGTATGAAAATAAGATCGTACGGCGCAGCTGATCGTAATAAACTTTACGATTGCGAAGGGATTGCCGAGATTCTGGGATTACGACTTATTTTGAAATACCCTTAGAGTGTTTTATGGTTCCGAATCGAAGCTCCATAAATCTTCGACGAAACGAGGATATAAAGATCGAACGCGGCAGACCAGTAATAATTATCGGATTATTTTCATTGGTACACCGGATACAACGCATCCGGCTCTCAAATAGCGCGGATAACATACGGAATAATATAGCTATCAATTTTCGAGGGGAAATGTAATTCTACAGAATTCTGAACAATTAATAGATCGAATCGTTAACTCTTTTAATTAAAATTCAATTTCCGACTCGTCACTTTTATTTTCAAAGTCTTCATTCCTTTAAATATTTTTTAATACACGAATATTGCTTCACAAATTCGGCGTATCATTTTATTAGGTTTGGGTCAAGATTGACCCTATTCAAGTATTAAATTATATTAAGTCTAGATTATTATACTAAAATTAAGATTCTTTTGCAAATATCGTATAAATAACTATTAGAATTCGAATAAGAAACAAAACAAGGTTCAAAGGTGAAATAATTTGTTAGTTTAAATTATAAAATTTCTTAAGGCGCTTTTATCGAAGGTTTATCAAATTAACCGTGACTTATCCTTCCAATTATTTCATTTTCTACCTCATCTTCGATTTAAAAATAGGCACACGTTTTAATATTAATTGTTTTATTATGTTTCGTCTTTTTTCGATTCGTCGCCCTTGGGTACCGCGTACGGGTCTTCCACTTCGTATCCATCCGGGGATATTGGATTTCTTACGGGATTATGGAAAAGGGTGTGTTTACCGTCGCCCCACGGGAATGGCTATCGAAGGGAAAAAATATTTATAAATTATTTATAGGAACGGAAGAAAAGGTCTCCCGCGGTTCAACCTGCTCCTGCCTGTGAAACGAACAGGCGAGACGTCGCTTGAATTAACACCTTCACTGCCGTGTCACCCACATACGGGTGACACTTAAATTATCATTAAATTCTTACGTTCATTTAGTTGAAAATATTCCTGTCGAATTTTTGAAATTAGGAAAATATTGTGGATTATAAAGTTTGTCAAAAATTATTATTAAATGGAAGTTTCAGTAGCTGCATCGTGGCAGTCAAAGCGTTAAGGGAACAATATGAAATTTCTGCGGTGAAGGTAAACGATTCCTAAGACTTCGTTAATCGATTACCGGACGAACGGATTACCGTTTCGAGGTGCACGGAACCGGGGCTCTCGTTAAGTATATAAGAATCAGTATAAAATTCGCGTGTTACGCAAAGAACAACGTGGATAATCAATTGCTCCGCTAATTAACGCGTTGGCCGCCACGGTGCCTCAAATTTCCTATCATCGAATAATTAACAAAGCAAAAGATAAAATAAACCGTGGATATCGCTAGGATTACATTTGAAAATTAACCGATGGTATCCTTAATAATCGGAATTAAAGAATCGGGATTTAATTGGAAAAACACCTTGACTCTTCTTCGCAGGTACGGAACATCCACGAAATCTGGCCTCGGTCGTTTCTTCTCTTGCTTGTCCTTCGAGTAAATGTAGATCGACGTAATTATCAGTATCGGCAGCATAATGAAACACACCAGCCGTAGCCACATTTTTTCGTGGGATTCTATATTTTTAAAACCACAGATCTTATCTTTAGTCGCTGAAGAATTCCGCTGGTTTTTTTGAAAATCCGATTACCTTTATGTAATGGAATTTTTCTAGATAATTTTAACACGATATTACGTTGTAAACGTGACGATCAGATAGATAACAACCGTTGTCTTTTAAATGGCAACGCGAGTGTTTAAATGTGTCACAATTTTTATTATCTAAAGTGTTGTTCGATAATACGTCGACGTATTTAATTTATATTATTGCAGAAGCAATTTCATTAAATTATCCAATACATAAAAGTATCAGAAAATGATGCTGATGTCTTTTAATTCATTAACTATTATTTACTCATGATTCTAAGTCCAGAAACACCAAAGTGACAATCCCATTTCTAACGAAGCGTATTTAAAAATTCCGGCAGGATTACCTGGTTCCTGGCAATAATCCTCAATGTTAGGACAACTGGACGTCGCGCAGATAGGCTCAGGTTCGCACACCGTTTTGCACGGTCTCGAGGACTCAGGACACTCGTTTGGATTATCTTTTACCTCGCACGGCTCTGGTTTCTTTTCCGAGCAAACATCCTGGAAGAGTTCCTCTTTATCGGGTTCAGCAGGACACTTGACCGGTTTGCCTTTGCAAGGATCTTTGGACGAGGAGTAACGACGGATAATCGTTCGACAGGAGTTTGTCTTGTTTCCTGATTCGATACGCGACGAGATCTTCTCATAAATCGAAACGTCCACGAGAGGATACAGTTTCAACGTCGAACACGATAACTTCCTTACGGACGCGCAGAAACGTCCTGTCGAAGGACACGGCTCCTTGGAGAACATCCAACTATGGTAAATCGTCGCCAAAGAGAGCCGTGAAACAATCGACAATCTTTTGTCGAACAAGGAGATCCTTTGAGCGTTCTTCCTAGTTTCAGGGAAACGTCCGGGCGTCTTCATGCATTTATTCATCGGTCTACCGTCCAAAGCGTTCTTCTCTAAAAACGAACTTTGGAATCAGCCTGTCTTACGCGCACCATTAAGTCTTCAAGGTTGAAAATATTGCGTATCGTTTAGCAAATAGTATCTTCTACTTTATTTGCTAATTTGTCGAATAATAATTAAATAAAAAAATAGAAATTTACAACTGCGACCCAACCTATCAAAATCTGATCAAAATAAATCCTGTTTCTGACATTATTCGAAGGCATTAAATTAGATAACGCGTATCAGTGTCCTGTCGATAACACAATCGTGTCCTTGAACTACCTTCTCTTTGAAGATAAAAAAAAATACAGGAAACCAAATAGAATTCTATACCTCCGTTCATTGTTAACAAAGTTCTTCTGAACGATACGTATCTGGGGATATCTTTGGCCGCATGAAAGGGCCAACCTTCTTTCACAGACCGACAACGATGTCCTCCGTTGTCCTTCCCTTTTGTCTCGTCCAGGGCAAGGATGAAATTGTTATTCGACGAAAAGGACGTACGTTTGCGATCGTCTTTCGATACGATTAATAAAGAACGCGACAATTCGTTGGTGCTCACGATCGACGACACGGAGTACACTTTTAACCTAGACAAAAGAGACAACGTGGCCATGCTCGGTCGTTCGATGAATTATCCTCTCTCTTACGGACAAGGTCGTGACGCGATTTTTAAATACATTTTTCGACGAAACGGAGTACGTACGCGTCGTGGCCATCGAAACGGGAAACGTGGCTTTTGAATCCCCGAGGTGGCCGATGTACTCTTTTGTCACGTAAACTCGCTCGACTTTTGTTCCCTCGAGCATATTTTCACGTATATGGATATTCCAAGCGTTCGAGATATTCGACAATTGAATCCGTGAATCACGAAATAACGCAAGTTCACGAAATTATTACTCTGCCACTGTGTAACTTGAAAATAATCAAAATCTCGAAGTGCGAATAACAAAATATTGTGAGAATAGAATATAAAATTTGTTAGAAATGAACTTCCTATCAAAGAAAATATTGAATCGATAACTTCGTTGCTGCTGGTTTAAAAAACAACTGTTTCTTTTATCGAGATGTTGATTGATCGACTCGTGCCGCTCGGGAGTAAGGTGCTTTCGATTCTCTGAGAAAACCCGATGAAAAAAACGATGTCTGGAGTTTCTTTTTCGCGTACAAGATTGATCGCATTAAGAATAATTTTCACACTTGATCCCGCGATCGCTAACGTTTTCTAGAATTCACCAGAACAACTTGTTTCCTCCGTGTTATCTCTGTTCCATAACGAGGATCACACTTCCGGTACACGATCGTAGTTTCTATGACGCTCGCGAATCGCGCCGTATTTATAGCAGTCCTTCCGCTCTTCCGTTTGTATTTGCGGTGAAGTTTTCATCTCGGTCTCGTGGAAATTATTGTATAGTGTAATTCATGATATCGACGCATCCTTCGAGCAGGTACGTTCGTCTGATCCTTCCAAGGACTAATTCATCCTCCAAGTATTAAGAAATCCCAAGTGTTCAACTTTCCCAGGCCAATTTCTAAAGTTTCAGTCTATTTTTAATATTCATCTTCGCAGGTCCTTTGGTTTGTTGTCGAATGGCTTTAATTTCCAGTTACCAATTACCAATATTATTAAAATTAAACTGGTAGTGCAAAATAGCAATTTGAATGGTTACAATTGTCTCACCGTGCCAGTCAACGTGTTAACAGTGAATTATGAAAACGTTCCTCGAAAGGAGTCGGTGGAAGTTAATTAATTAGATTAGCTGACAACGAGACACACAGATGAATTGTGCAGCGGGAAAAATGGGGCAAGCACGTAGCTCGAAATGTAGCGTAGCGTAGCGCCAGAATGTCTGGGGTCAGTATAGAAAGTAGTAAACACGCGGCCGGCCGTATATCAAACACCCGTTGCTAACGTTGCAATACCGTTGAAAATCCTTTTGCCATTAGTTTTTGCTTCCGAACTCTATACGATCCGGAAGAGAAACGCGCGATCCTCGCGGGTAACATAAATTCGACAGAAGTTCTTTCTCGCACGACGAGATGAAACGCTAACTTTTACAATCTCGCACCCTCTTCCTCGATTTTTCACATCTTTGGTAACAGTCGATTAAACTCCAAGATTTTTCATGAAAATAGAATTCAATGCCAGCTGATGATTTAATTATATCTTCAATTTTTCATCCTGATTCACTTGAGTCCAAATGATAGAATAGAACTGGTAGCTACTGAAAATTCCATTTGATAGCAATTTTACTTTTGACAAACTTTATAGTCTATTTGCACAATATTTTGTCATTTCTATTTCTAAAATTTTCAACAAATAGAATTCCTAATAATATGGGCGTCGGTTTCTAAGGGACACCCAAGTGTCACCCGTGTATGGGTGGCGTGGCAAGGTGTTAATGTACATCTACGAATTAATCTTGAACGAATATGTCTAATCTGAATGCAAACGAGCCACGATACAGGGGACACTAAAGGGGATGATTTAACGTTAAGCCCCACAAATGACTCTCGAGATACGTCCTCACTGACGGTCCCAAGATCGAACCTTTGACATTACTCGAGCAATTTCCAAGGGAAACCGTTTTCGCTGTAAAATTTTTACGACCACCGCCGTGAAACGTTGAAGTTCAAACGCGAGGGATACGTGTTTTCTCGTGCGCGCGAATATCATCGTAAAGGCAGAAAAACATTAGAAGGAGCAAAAAGTGGAAGGCGATAAAAAAGAAGATGCTAATGAAAAACGGTTCCATTGGATTATGAACGAAGACGATTATCTCGGTATTGGTTGCTGGCAAAAAATAGAGCCAATGGAACGTGACTTTGCGTTTTCATTAGCTGGAAAATCCAGTTCTGATATTAATTTTCCACCAGTGAAACGTCTGGCTTGCAAAAAAATTCAATCGAAAGTAAAATAATTAATTTCTTAGCGAGGATCAAATCTCGTATTATCGATTTTGACCGTGATTTACAATTCGGTATTCAAAGCCGTTTCGTATAAGTAAGATTTATTAAATTCAATCCCTGATTAATTCGATTAATCAGCTTTCAGATGTCTGGTCTGAGCTTTGCATACTATTTTGCCTAAAATTAATTGGGGAATTAATGAGTACAAGGAAAGAAAAATGTTCAACACTGTTCGAGGAGTTAAGAAAATAATTCGAAGATCGATTTTTCAAATTCTCGATAATAATTTACAAGCACAGGGACCGAGCCGTGTCCGTCCATGGAAAAAATCGATGTCTCTAAATAATATCATTATATTTGTCCTCTCTGGCATGAAAACGATCGTTCGAACGTGGCGAGGTGCACCTTCCTCGTCGGCGTGTGTGCACGGAGTAAAGGATCTCGTTGGTGAAATGGCGCAGAATGGAAATGTTCATAATTATTCGCCGACGATAGAGCAGGAACAATGGGGGATCGGGCTCGCCTGGTGGCTCCTGGAAAACGGGGATACGTCGATGCGCCTTGCGCGGCAACCTTTGACATTTCGAGAGGACGGGTCGAAGTTACCACCCTCCTAGGTGCTCCTCAGCCTCGTCCAAGATCTGTACTTTCGTACACTTCGCTATAGCCTTCTTTTGGTTAACCATGAAGAGAGGCAACAATCTGAATCGAGTCCTTTCCGTTTCTAACACTTTGAAGCATTCCTTTAATCGACGAGTGTAACATACACGATACATTGTTTAGGATTGTTTAAGGGGTAGTAGATAATTAGCAAATAATCTTTAAATGGCTCTAAGATCACTGATGAGTTTAAGAAAATGTGTAGACATTAAAGAGATCCTGTGCTTGAAAATTTCATTCCTTAACAATCAAAGAACGTTTTCTGGGTCTGGGTCACGATTGACCCGGCTTCGAGGGTTAAAACACGAAAGCAGATATCGAAATCGTTCGAACGGTTACCTCTGTTCCGTTCGTCGCGCGATTACGTGTAAATTGGAGCGTTCGTTAAAGAAGAAGCCTTTCGTCGACCCAGTTTCCCTCCCTTCCCTGCCTTCTCGTTACACCCTCGGAGTTTGCACCGCAAAGGATATCCATGTAACTTTTCAATTATCCACAAATGGACGGATTCGATGAGAAAAAAGGAAACATATTAAATTTCCATTATTAACACAAAATTTGTCTTTTCGCGATGGAGAACATATTCTGGTGTCGCAACGAGCAGAATATAAGCGCAGAATGTTATGAAGTTTCATAAAAATATTTAATATCAAAGGAATGTCGAACTGAATATTCAGGAAAGCAAACGTTCAGAATCGCGGGCAAAAATAAAACCTTCGCGACCGTTCAATCTTCCGTTCCATTATTGCATCCGAAAATAACAATTCAATTACAAGAGCGGAAGACCCGGTCTCTTAATTAACGCAGTAACTTTGACGTGGCTTGAAATTGCACGTGGCACAGCATAAAAACGTTTAAACTGGCTAACAAAATGTCATCCACGAGTGAACTTTGCGAACGGAAAAAGCGTGTCTGTCAAAAATGACTTTCGACCCTCAAATTCGATTTTGTCGGTTGATTATTTAAAAGTCAACATAATTATTAAAAATAGCCTTATCGAGAAAATTTAGCGTATGTTATTACCAGAGTACTAATTCAATTAAAATACAGAAAATTGTTATCCACATTGTTAAGTTGGCTGATAATTCAATTAATCGTGTTCGTTCGCAACGAACGACGAAAAAAGATATCGAGGAGTTATTCTTAGAGCCCGTTTCCCCGGAACTGAATGCCCATAAAGCGAAGGTTCATCGTACTTGCCGATACATATTGACTTCTCCATAGAAATTCTATAAGAAGATTATATACATTACCCTCGTTACGCGCTATCCTGCAACTACTTTGCATTATCTCACTTCACAGTTCATTATCATCGAGACTGACATTGAGGCGCATTTTGCAGACTATTTTTGCACGGATACACTTTGGATAAATTTAATGAACGTGGCAGCTTCACGAGAACGAATAAAATTAACGTCTACTAAGAGCGCAATTGTGATTAATGATATCGAGTTCCAACAGAGATCAATCAGTCAAGAAATTATTTATCGCTGCAAAAATATATTACTTATTTTTATTTGGCTTGAATTGCTGATGTTTGAGTAAAAGTATTAAGAGTAAATTTTTATTAAAAAGAAAATAATATTATATGAAATATTTTGGTGCGAAATAATTCTGATTTCTCTTGGAATTCAGGTATCGACTGATGTGATTAATTTCGTCCGTGTAAATGAATGCCACGGCAAACCGCGTATCTCTGTCGCTAATTACGAACCGTGATAATTAGAAGCGATGTACTCTGTATTTTAGCGCATTATATGCCGTACATAAGCATTTATTGCATTCAAGTTCCAACCTAATTGAAATATGAATAACATTTTAAATTCAAATGAAATATTGAAATTTAAGAACTTCCAATTTTACATATTTGAAATTCAAACGAAACTTCGATATTCGATTATCGAAACGAATCGAGTATTTCAATACTGGAATCAAATGAATATCTCGTTATCGATTTCGATCGATTAATCGAATATCTCAAATATTTCAAATGTCACCGATAACTCGAAATACCACGTGAAGTTCGTAAAAATACCAAGTTGTTTAAAATAAAAATAATGAATGTGTCTATACGCGAAAATCTGCTGAAAAATGTATTTAAATTCGATCGATCTTTTCTTGAACGTCACAAATTACGTCATATAGACACAGATGGAGAACAGCGTCGAACCGGTCCTTTCTAACCCCTTAAATGTTAAACGAATAAATTCGCTGTATGAACAATTGCCGTCATCATCTTTTATTCATTCTCATATCCTACTTCCATAAATAAAATTTAAATTTTATGTTTCATTAAATTGCATCAAATTTAAATACGATTCACACACAAATTTATCGACCGAGCAATATGTCACAATAACAGTACCCTCAGAGAATTATTTCATAATAATTGTTTACTTTCCTTTAAATAACAATTTCTTTACGAAATAATTTAGATTCCTACGTGCGAATAATGTAAATAATTGCATAAAGGAAATAGGATGAAGATAATGAATAGCACTGATTTACAAAAGATCAATATTGCTCAAACTTCATCTTGATACATTTTAAATCACAAACATGATTATATGTGCCAACATGTATTTCGTTACCAATAAAAGACTATCTGCTTTTAATTATTGTATGAAACCAAGAAATTCGATGCACGAGAACAGATAATCGAGTTTTTTGTAGAAACGGAAATACGTAGTTGGCAATAGATCTGATGGTTAAATTCTTTGAAGAACTGATCGATCATGGTTACGTTTGTGTCGCGTGTGACATGCATTCATGTGCATACATACCAATTCAGCCACAGATTTCAACCACTCCTTCCTTGTGTATCCTCGGTTCACTTGTACAATAGAGTTCACATATGCACACACATACAAATACGAGCAATCATACGCAACTACCGTGATTATCCCATTGCGAGGTGTCTATCGTTTTTGTCTGGTTAATCTTGACAAAGATAGAGGGAAATATGGAGCGGCTCTTCCTCAATCAGTAAAGCAGATTCAACCAGTTCTGATACGAGTATCGATGCACTTGTTCCCGCGTACAGTGATCCAATTTAACGAGGTAACTAGTCATTTCTAGACTCTTCGAAAACAATCGCACCATTTCAGGTACAATGAATGCATCCTATAGAAACAAAAAAAACGAGTTATCAAACGAAAACTGTATCCCTTCCCTTGTACGTATCGTGCATCGATACCTTTTTAATTCAGCAAATTTACAGTTCTCTCGTAATATTATTTATAGACGACAACGACGAGCTGTTACTTTCATTTTTGGTGCAGTTGCAGCCCTGTTGTTTGATACAGTTTGCCGTATTACCACGAGAGCGCGCCATCGGCAACTCAATAAAATCCAAAGAGCGCCGGACGGGCGGTGTTCCGCGAAGCGTGATGAGTTTGACAGCTCCCGCGTACTGAACGTTATTCAAAAGTCGAAAAATCGATCGAGGATGCGGCCGAGAAAAAATCCTTAACACGTTTCCGTATGCATCCACGCGAGACCGTCTTAATATGGGAGAATGGTTGGTCATAGAATTATTACGCTGATACTTTTTCTGGCAGGTAAGAAGGAGGAATTCGCTCAGGCGTAAGTGCACCTGCGGATCAATGTGAATATTACACGTTCAGTCTCTTTGCTGCGTTTGTATACGTGAACTGTATAAATCGCGCTAAGTGCACGATCGTTACTATTCAGGGTCGAGTTATGTAAATTTTACCAGGTATTTTGATCTCTCGACCGTTCCATTTTAGTTTTTATGTCATTTCTTTCCCTTTTTTCTTTTTGTTCTTACATTTTCCGCGAAGTTGCTTGAAACCAACAAAAGAAGTATGCAACAGTTCGTGATTTGTAAATTTACTTTACGCGCACGTACATTTACAAAATAAGCTTATACATTTATTTTTAAATAAAGTTATTCCGTTTTTTTTTGTATAATTTTAATGTCTATTAATTTTGTAGTAAATCTCATAAGTACATAAATAATTTTAAAAGATTTTGTAAACATACACTTACACTAATTATAAGGATAATTTTCACTTCAAATTGTATTATGTATTAATTCAATTATTTTTTATAATGTTCAGCATGGCACGAAGCAATGACTTTAGTGCCAATACGCTCTGTGGCTGTGGATGTTGGGCAGAATTTGACTATAGCATGCGCAGAAGAAGATGCATTACCACAATCAGGAGAGAATGTTAGAATGATGTGGATAAGGGGTGAACGCAACGATGAACAAGTTAACCGTCTGAAGGTTGAGCCTAATGGAGCTTTGGAACTAATTAATGTCAGTGCAGCTGATGCTGGAAATTATTTGTGCACCTTAGATGATGATCGTGATGCTGTCAAAGCTAGAATTAATGTACAAGTTAGAAGTAAGTCATCATAATCTCATTGTATCTTTTAAATAATCACAACCATTGTATGTTAATTGTAACTATTGTTTTCAGCTCCTCCTCCAGCTTTACACAATGTATGGGTAAAACCATCTACAATATTGGCAAATATTCTTTGGGAAGTAGCTGGCACAGGTGGTTATCCTATCATAGATTTCACTGCCGAATATCGTCTTAAACCAAGTGTGGGTGAAGAACCAGAAGACTGGAAGCCTATTGTTCCAACGCACATTCCACCAAATTCTGTAAATTACTTCTCCTGTATGAAATCCCCTTTGCATTATCTATAAGCATTACTTACATCAATGATCTTGTAGAGGCAAATTGATGTATATCACTTGGTGCCAAACACGACCTATTCTTTTCGGGTATGGGCAACAAATCAGCTAGGAAGAGGAGAAATTGTTGAAGTTGAAGGTCATACTCATTACAGTGTCGAAGAATTAGGTATTTAATGCAAATTTAATTGTCTCATAGGCAGGATTCTGCATGTAAATGAATCAATATTTTATATAAAAATATAGGATAGCTTATTAATTGCAATTGACAATTTTTTCAGAACTTGCAAGACATCTCTTAGCAGGTGTAGAAAACTTTGACACTCGTGTCTGGGTGGCAGCAGTAGGCATAGTTATGGGTACACTTATGATTCTTGGTATAGGTACTTGTTACCTCCTCTATCGTGAGTGCAAAGTACCCTGTAAGCATTTCCTGGTAACTTTATCTAAAGGCTTTTGCTTCTACTCTTTCTCTTTCATGCTATTTATTTCTGCTGATGAAAATTCACTTTTCCTCCATGCAAATACTAAAGTAGACCATACTATAGAATACTGAATTTTAAAAGTGACTATAAATCTATTATTATCTAGAGAACGAGATCTGCAGCAGAAACGATAGCATCACTAACCACTTAACTTTATCTATGGCCCTGATCTCTAGCTTTCTTTACATCAGCTATTCTCCTTTCAATCAATTTAGTGCTATTCTAATACAGTACCAATTAACTTTCACTGATATTTCCCTACTGCAAGCGCTCTGCAAATTTATTAGTATTTAATTAAATTTTTAGCGTTTTTAACTTTAAAAATTTATTAGCATTTAATGAACCTTCTTATAATACCATTTTTAACATTATTAACACTTTTATAACTTTCGCACTAAACACTTACAACATAAGGCACTAAAATAATATGTACCATATTCTTTACTTTTTCTTGTACAGTTTGCCTGTCAGTAGCACCTCTCATACTCCTTACAGGAATGATACCTAAAATTCTGAATGAATTCTATTAACCACCAAACTTGTCGTATCTATTTATAAAAATCGTCTTACTTTACTCTTTTTCCCTAATTCTATTCAAATATGTTATGTTTAGAATTAATTAATAAGTTTCGGTGGTTTGTATCAGATTTGTTATGCAGAATGATTAGTGTCATGAATAGAGAGTATTACGATAGTAATAGAGCATTATGGCCTAGATAATATTATGTGCTATTAGCATATCTTTGATTATACAAAACATAATCAAAGATAGCACATATATATATTTGCTGGGTAAACAATGTATCTATCTGCATAAAAAGTATTCAGGTATATTCTTATTAGTTATACTTATTACATGTCAAAGTAAATTTGTGAAATTTTATCCTTAATAATCAAATATTTATAAACATCCGTGGCCTAGCAAAAACATTTGTAAAGGGAGAGGGTAGAAGCTAATATAACTCATGGCCTAGACCAATGAAAATTAATCTCCGTTCCCGAATTGCAGCGCAGCTGGAGGAGCAGGAGGTGATTGAACTTGTACCCAATATCATTCTGAATCCAGGATTTTTTGACGAAAGAACAGAACATATTCCGCAAGATGAAAATTTCAACAACCAAACCACCACACGTTTGAACAATAACAGCGTCGTGCAACCTATGCGACTTTAGCGATTAAACGTTTAGATTTCTGTGGCTAATTTTTATTAACAAAAAGTGGCTTGAGCACAATTTATGTGTCACCTTAAACGTAAGTAATCCGAGTTAACAAAAAAGGCCTCGAATCTACCGAGTGTTTGCAAAGTACGTAGAGTCGGGAAAAAGCGGTGCAATCGATCATCGCGAGTACTGAAATTTCTTTTTCTTTTTCTTTTTTTTTATAGTCAGAAAATAATTGAGGAAACGCATCACAGTGCATTTTGAGTATTCTAAGGAGGTAAAAACTTTTCACTTACAATACAATGTAAAGTGTTCAAAGCATATGTAAGACTCTGCTAGGTTTTGTGAAACGGAGTAGAACATTTTTTGACGATGTTTAAACAGGAAGTTCGCGACATTTAAAATCCAAATATTATTGCTCATTAATCGAGCTTAAAATAATGAACTCCTGTAAGGCGAAACAAATAATCTTAGTAAGACTGTAATTCTAAGAGCAAAAAAAAAACGAAATTTCCGAAGAAGAAACCGAAGTTCATACGGCGTTAATATAAGTGGGGATATATATTTTGGTCTTACGTTCTGCATGAACGTGACACGTTTTTACAATTATTTTTAATCAATTAATACCGGATACATGCGAAATTTTAAGAGACAATATCATGCAGAAGGTAAGATTGTCGCAAAATAACACATAATCGGATTAAACAGGTTTTGTCAGACGTGAGGTATGATAAAGGCTTGCTTACTGCCGTTTTAAGGTGTGCAGAAGTCATTGGTAAGAAAGTTCCTTTTTTTTGTGTCTTTATAAAGATTATTATTATTTTTTTTTAATTTATTATTGTAAAAACTGACTTGTTTTTTATTTTTAGAAAATATGTTGGTAATATTTTCTTCCAAAAGTATTTAACATTACTAAACGATGCACCATATACTCTTTCTGAAAAAATCCTGTGAATCAGAGAGTGTACAGTGTAAAAAAACCGTGGTACTCTAATTGAAAAGTAATTCTACTGTGTTAGCATCATTTGTAGTAACATTTATATTCTTCGTACTTTTAACTTTGCATGCAATCATTCAAACAATATTCGCTTCAACATGCTTTTGCACTACCTTAATAACAAATTGCAATATTTATCGCTACAGAATTATGAACAAAAAAAATAAATTATAAACTATAAAATCAAATTTCATCAAAAAAAAAACAAAATTTTAACAAACGCAAATAAAATAGCACAATTTTTTTAAACGATTAGTTTTCGGTGTGTGAACTTTTTAGAAAAGCGAAAAAAGAAAAAAAGAATCCATTAACGATATTCGTGATATTCGCGCGGTTTCAGTTCGATTCATTCCATTCAGAATTAATAGTAAATATATAGGATAAAGTAGAAATAAGTTAAAATATTTTGGATATCACCTTTGATAGAATCAAGTTTGATAATCGATTGTTGAGACAGATCTTTTCCAGGTATTCATTTTCTATGATAACAAATATTATCGACTCATTCAACTTGCATAAATGAAGAAAGAAAAAAAGAAAGAAAGAATTCAACTTAGTCAATCAACAAGGTTGATGATTTTGATAAATGTTCTTCCTGTACAAATACATAGTTATTTTCCACAATTTACAAGTAGTACCATATCAGAATTCGTCATTGTGTAAAGCACCACCATAATTATAAACGTTTATAGTAGTGAGTGCTTAGTGTTGAGGCTTTTCTTATTTTTGATTCGTTGTCTAAAGTTCTCAGGAAAAAAAAATCAAGGGATACTTTTATCGTTGTCACTCTCTTTCTTTTCAATTTAATTTCTATTAAAGGCTATCCAAGGAGGCAAATCTAGAACTGATCGTGGAAATTGATTCTCGTAATTAGTCTTTCATCCGTTGTTAGTAAAGTTTCATATTTGTGAGAGAAACATAAATACCTTAAATGACTCTACTTAAAAACAATTGTATAAGTTACAAAAAATCTTGCTTTTGTCAAATATAAAGAGAAGCAACTGACAAAAAGCAATTTGGTGCACGCAGGTTGTATAAATATTGGTTGTGCGTTGTTACATTGAAGCTTTATGATCTGTTCCTCCCTTTAGCATAATATTACAGGGGTGAACAGACTCAGTTCGGCTTCGTACTATGCACTCTGTGTTGTGAATGGTATATATATATATATATTATATGCGCTAATGAAAAAAAAAATAATAATAATACGATAATAACAATAATGATAACGATATAAATATATATATATATTTATATAGCCGAGGCATCGTAATATTTTAGCTATAAGCAAAGACAATTTTTTATATAAATAATAATGCTGAAATGCAGTGATGAATATTTATCTACATATTCATATAGATAACTTTGTGCTATGATATCGAGCTTCAAGAGTGATCTAGTAGGTTTGCCCGTTAAGAACATTTGATGTAGAATATCGTGTTCCTTTCACCTCTTCGCAAGAGTCGTGTTGTATATTCTTTCATTGAGAAACTGTATAAAAAGCAACCATCATCTTGACAAATTTTAACCAATGCAATATTTTTGAACAATAACACATCATATCCATTTTCTGTACAGAAAGAAAATGTATTTAGTTTTAAAAATTCAGCAATAATATTATTCACCATTTCGAGACACGACTCTTCGAATCTCATGCGCATTCGGATAAAGATAACGATCACTTATTTCTGCTGACTTGCATAACAATAGATATACTGTAATTTAAATGTTTAACTGTCTCTATCAAAGCTATCTGGTGAAGGCATAGGTTTTACATTTAGTGGCATTAATAACACGGTGAAACCTGATAAAAGAAAAAAAAAAGAAGTATAAGTGTTACTTGGAACATAAAAGCGAGAAATTATTCTTATAACTACTGGCTGCTCTGAGTTTAGAATTCTGCCATTGCATACTAATAGAAGATCTGCATATCTTACCTATGCGATATAGGATGTTCATAAAATCACTTTCATCACATTTAGACATACAATCAATAAAGTAATATCATTAAAGCCAAAAGTAATTGATAAGATGATAAATTTATAATTTCTTTTCCAAAGATGAAACAGTATTTTTTTAATATTACGAATAATATGTTCTTCTTAATTAGATATTCCAAATTCATTATGATATTGATATTAAAAATCAAAAGATACGTTGCTACAATTTAATTCTATATACATATTTTTTACCTTTGTATACCAAAAAAGAAATTAATCACACTCCATAACAGTGTTAAATAGATATATTTTTATGAAGTAAATTGCGGTAACATAAATCTAGTGGTTATGGCAGATATTTTACGTTTACATTCCAAATTCTATGAATTTAGCAAAATTAATAACGTATTAAGTTTCCAGGTAGTTTTGTTTCATATTTAAGATCATGCATTTTTCAAATAAGAAATGCTATCAAGCACAAAATGTGCATAGCATTTATCATTATACCTCTATAGTCAAATGTATTTCATTAATATATTTACTTCACATAGCACATGTGAAACATATATTAAGTAAAGCACAATATCATAGAATAGTAATAATGGTTGCTGGTGGCACCATAAATCGTCCCTAACATACATATTGCTTGCCGATGACATACCAGAATAAAAGGAAATTTAATGTGGTTTTTACAAAAAGCTTCGAGTTAGTTGTGCTTTTTATAAAAAGCCTCTTTTTCAATTTCTCGGCCGAGATTTTGTAACAACATCTGTATTTGCAAGAGAAAGCGATTGTAAATACCAAGTATTTCTTTACTTTTTGTAAAAACTACACATCTGTCATGTCATTACCTATTAGATTAATAACATTAGTTTAACAACCTTACATTAAGTAACGATAAAGAAAAATTTATAATGGTAATTCCAGAAATAATGTCATAGGGAATAAGTATAAATATTTGTATTAGCTTTGTGTTAAGGTATACTATGTTGTATTATATATAGTAACCAAAAGTATTCTTGGTGATTTCTTAGCGTAAATTATTTGTTTTATAAAAATGGAAGAACAACATTTGTATATATTGTAAGCATTATTGTTTTTGTTTCTGTATCTTGTATAAATTGTTACATATGCACGCTTGATTAATTTACTTTATTTATGTTATACATATTTATACATATATATACATATATATATATATATTTGTCATATTATTATCATTATTATTATTATTTAAGATCTGATAATACTCCATGTCCATATAGTGTTGAGCGCTATCTTAAAAATCAGTGTTATCTTAATTTTAAATTAGTGTATGGACTCATTCCATTGGTATTACACACGGTTGTAATATTTAGAAAAATGTTTTCCTAATATGATACTAACATGTTCACAGTTTATTTTATAAGCTATGAACAATGCACATTCCATCACGTACAAATCCTGTATTAAAAAAAAAAGAAAAACTATAAAAATGTAATGTGCTTGATTTAAAAATTGTTTAAGTATTTTTGTGGAAAAAAAAATAAAGAAAGTCAAGGTTGTGCTTGAATATCTGATACTATCATTAGTTAGAATTTAGCTTTCATACTACAGTTAAAAGAAAAAAAAAACAAATATTAGTTACATATCAGACTAAGTATAGCAGATCGATTTATTCATCACTATTTTAACACTCAAATACTGATTACAATCATTAATGATACATTATAGTAACTAGTATACCATGTTAATTTTTTCTTTTTCTTTTTTAAAGCATTATCAAATAATGCTTTAAAAATTTGTTGAAAGGTACAAACTTTTGTAATATCAACTTCATGAAAATACTTTTTATATTTCATAAATATTTATCATTAAATTGCAATCAGAAAAAACATGAATATGAAAATTTCAATACATTTTTTCGAATTATTCATTAACTGTAGTATTACTCTTGTTTTTATTGTATTAGTGTAGCAGTATACATGACCAGCATACTTAAAAATGTATGTACTACATGTAGCTTTAATTCTACATTCTTATCACGATGGTTGTCACAATGGTTGTCACTATAATCATCATATTTCACATAAGGAATCATACAGATTTATTTATAAAACTCATTAAAAATATGGATACAATAAATAATCATTCATAAAAGATGACTGTCTTTTATTGTAATTAGTCTGTGTTATTTGTTTGTGTTAACAGAAGTGTTTTCTCTATATCTTGACATAGCTTTTTTATATCATTTGGTGCAGCATACTCTGCTGCTAAAATAGCATTTGCCACTGCTATTGTTTCATGAATAGTCCTTGCTTTAACCCAAACTCTCCCATTCATACCAGCTGCTACTTCAAATGCTTGACTATGTGCAAGTGTCTTGAACAATGGAGAATTATGATTCAATATCTTCCGAATAAGACTTAAGGAACATGTGAAGAGCATGCCTTCATTGCTTAGAACACCTAAGGCTTTTTCCTTTCCATGAGAATCCACGCATACAAGCTCTGGTTCCATATCTTTACTAGCAACCAATAATTTTGCAAATACTATATCTCCAACTTGAATATCAGGACGGTTCTTCTTAGTAGCTCCTTCGAAAGCAAGGTATGAAAGAGATGCCTGATCACTGGCTCCTATATCTACTTTAAATATATCACCACCCTTTTGGGTGATTATACCAATTACATTTTCTCCACGATTTGGTATATAACTGCAAATTATATTTTACATTATTTTATTGTATAAAATATTATTGCCAAGTAATTTTTATATGAACTTCAATTACCGTTTTTGATAACTATCTACATAATATACAGCTGGTTCTGTTTTTTTCAAAACGCCTGCTTTGTATGCAAAAACTACATCAGCTTCACGACGAAGACCTGGCCCTAAAATAATTGTTTCTTTCTTGTTAATAGTTGCAATGTCTTTGACACTATCGCCAGGCATTACTACATCTCCTATTGTTACTTCCATTTTTCTTTGCAAATCAAAAATTTCTGTTTTTGCATTAAAGTATAATTTCGGTACAGGTTATAAACACATGGCATTTGGTAAAACTTTTCATTACCAAGTATTTATAACAAAAATTCAACAAAAAACAACTTTACTGCGTTTAAGCAAAATTATGGTAGAAATAAAATGTTTATAAACAAGTTAATTTCAATTTTATTTCATTGCATCGCGTGCGTTTTATATTGACTGTTTTCTGCTAATCTCGCGCCCTTATTCGAAAGCAAAAAACGACTGCGCACTTATGTTTACACAAATTGATGCAATAATTGAATGTAATCCTACTATTAAAATACTAATTTAATGTTGCAATAAATACAGCTACTTTCATTTTTAACGTTAGAAATACCGAATTAAATGCATTTCATGCGTCTGGTCGAATGCTAAGGAAAAATAAGATCGTTTGAATTAATTATAGAGCAAGCAAAATAATTTTCTTAGTTCTACGCTTATGGAAACAATGGCGCCACCATACAGTGGGTTACGAAGCCGCCGCGTGAAACGGTAACGCCAGGAAAATCGTGGTGCTCGTTGTTTTTTTCCGTGATTGATTTCATTCTGAAATAATTTGGGAAATCAACATTTATGTGGATGGCACGACAGAATCGTCAATGGTGTTACTAGCGCTAAGGTAATATTCTACAATAATATGAAATACATAGCCGTGAAATTTGCGCAGCATTCGCCGGATCGATAATTGATTTGGGTGTACTATATTCTAACCTACCTTCTCGTTCCCTTCTCAGTTCGATCATGTTATATTGTTAATTTATTGGCCACTGTTTGAATTAATATTTAACGTCGAACGCTTAGAAGGATTATTATCGTTCGTTTTATAATTGCAATAAAAGAAACTTTATTTAGGTTTTTAAACGTATAACCACTATGCCAATTGTTCACTTACTGTCATTCATTGTTAAGATGCTCATTAATCTTTATTATGTGTAGAATTGTTCCTTTATCTCTTGTTCCCATACAATTGTAAAAAAGATACAGATGAAATTATTTTATATTTACTTCTTAATTTTGTATTGGCTTGCATTCAAGTAAACATTTAATGTTGTGACATAATATATGTGAATGAACTTGTTTGGTTAACAAACTATAATTGTAGTATTGTTTAAGTATTATTTTTAATAGCTGTTTTGTACATTTCTATTCTTATTATAGAAATAAATTAATATATGTTTATGTTTTATGTTACAGGCATAATACAAAATGTACAATGGTATTGGATTACAAACACCGCGTGGTTCTGGAACTAATGGACATGTCCAAAGAAATTGGGCAATTATACGCAAAGCAAAGGATAAAGTCACGTATAAAACCGATGAGGGAAAATTAGATCAATTAAATAAACAACCAAATAAAGAAATTCTTGATCATGTTAGAAAAAGAAAAGTTGAAGTAAAATGTGCAGAATTAGCAGATATTTTAGAGGAACAAGGGTAAGTGATAACATTTTCATTTAATAATCAAACATTACAAGTTTATATTTAGATATTTTCTAAAAAGAAGTTTCAAAATTATATATGTAACAATTATGTAGCTTTATTGACTCCTTGAACCCAATACTAAATTAGATTTCAAACTTCAATTGGATTTAGCTTGCCTTTGGCTTCCATGTATTTCTTTGCCTTATATTTCTTTGAGCCAGTGTACTATCTATCAGCAGATAAATAATACATTTAATATTTGCTTAGAGTTTTGCATTATACAAATACTTGCATTTTATTTTACAGGTTCACAACCGAAGAGGTAACAAAAAAAGTAGAATCATACAGGTCCATGTTAATGGGAACTGATACCAAACCAGCAATATCTAGAGATGAATTTGGCCGTGTAAAGTAAGTACAATTTTTCTTTGAATTCTTTACCCTTTCACATTTCTGCATTTGTATATTTTGTGATACCACAATTTATATTGTATACAACATTGGTTCATTACAATGTATGGTACAAAGCAGCTGCTTTCTGTAACATGTTTGTAATTTTTTATTAAAAAACTTGTTGGTCACATATATGTACATGTAAAAGAACAAGGATTTTGTCTATGTATCCAAGGCAAAATGTTAATTAGAATCTTAGAGAAAAACATTGTTGAGAAAAATTTCAATATTTCTCAAGCCCTTCCCTCTTTATACATGTATGACTTGATGATATGATATAGCATTGAAAAGCTCGGTATATCTCTTGTGCACACTCTACTGAAACGTGAGCGTTGAACATCAGAAAATCGAGATCACGAAGAGCCCCCGGGCAAGAGGCTGATAGTTACTCGAGCATCGAAAGGTCGCGTAAATGCAATCTTCAAGCACTTGCACCCTCTCATCGGAGCTCAGGTTCCCGCTAAACCCAATATTATTGGAGGGTGGAGACGAGCCGGCTTTCAGGGGTGTATTACGCGGGACGATATCGACGTACCCCATAGCGCCGGCGCCACCCACGAAAAGGGATGAGGAGGAGGTGGTACAGGGGTGCACGGAAAGGAGAAGAGAAACAGCGATATCCGACGAGGACAAGGGGGAAGGAAGGGGGAGTTTGTTCCAGCATCTCTCGTTCGACTTTTCCGCCTCAGTGCGAGGATGGACCGGCGTTGCGACGCTACGCGTCGTCGACTCTCGACGGGTGTACACGAATCGTCGTCATCGAACATTCGAAAGACCAGGATAATTTAGGAGAGAAGAAAAATCAGGGAACATGTAACGATCTCGTGATACGTTCGCAAACAAAAAAATCACAAAAGTCTTCCATTAGCGTAATAGTACATTACTAATATCTAAGTAAATCGTAAGTGTTAAGTTGTCGCGTTTAAGTGTAGCTTTATCCTAAGGTACGTAAAGGAGAAATATCGATACTCGTGCACATAACAACTGTCCATGGAAACTACGCACATTCGCTAAGAAAATTTCATCCGCCACGAAACAGAGTTTCTTTGCATCGAGGAAAAAGGAATCTTTATTCGAGTGGGGACGAGAAGATAATGAGAAAACGATCCCCACGTGTCTCGGATCGATTGAGAAAGGGATCAAGAATTCGTAAAGGATCTAAACGTTATTTCAAATAATCCATGTGTCTCCAAAGTCGATCGATCGACGATAATTAATTAAGGAACAAAAGAAAACCTCGTCGTACACGCTGATCGCGGTACGACGACAGTGTGCCTGATCTGAAGTCTTCCTTAGTCTAAGTCTATAATGCGACCATATACACCTATATATATTCTTACACCAGCCACCGAAGATATACATATACACGATGCCTGTACAAACGCGTGAAAAGCACAAAATATTCAACAAAGAGGAACAGTCTGGATGATGGTGCAACTTCAACGGGAAATGAAGTAAGAAGGGATGATCTAGGGAGAAGCTCGTTTCAGCGTTGATTACACTCGGGGAGAAGCAATCGATCAAGCGTCGCGACGAAAAATAAAAAAGACGAGACAAGTCTATTCAACAGAGAACAGGAGAGGGAAAAAATAAAAAAAAAAAAAGTCCAACGAAAACTTACGTCTCCCGTTATTGTCGCCGGATGATTGTTCTTGCCAAGGCTCGCGGAAGCTTTGAATAGAGAGGAGCAACGGGTGCTGCTGTAATCGCGGGAGGAAGCCATTACTTTGCTCCCTCCACCCTCTCGTCGCCCCCTTCCGCCCTCCTAAACTATCAAAGCCACCCTCGAAAAGGGGATTAAGCTGCAACGGAAGTACTTGCACGACCGGCAGAGCTCCTTAGCGTAAATTAGCGGCCGGTCGGCCTTAATGCTCATCTAATTACCCAACCGTTCATTATTCAGACCCCTGGGGGTTCCTGGTCGCCCGGCAAATTGGATGCTGAACGAAAATGAAACGATTTAATGACAACGATGCCGAAAGCTGCATAGATATGGATCTTCATTAAATAGAGATACTGTTGGCTAAGGTCAAAGTAAACGACGAAGTTTACATCCCTGAAGAAACTTCTTTTTTGAACGAAGTGTAATGAAAGGATCAAACAACGCTCTGCTAAAGAAATAAAGAAGAAAATTTAAAGAGATTCTGGACAGGATTATCGGTAGAAGAAGATTGGAGAACAGGAGGAATTCGGTTGGTCGTTGATGCTCGAGGAATGACCATGTCCATGACGGTGTCTCCGCTGAAACCGGCACGTGGACGTGGTCCAGCCGATGGTCGCGCCTTTTTCGAGACCCTGTGGCGTGGCAATTTCTTCCTGGACCGACAGAAGGTCACCAAACGGTCCAGGAAACGGAAGCTGCAAGCGGCGAACGGGAAGAAGCGCGCACAACTGCAATCGCGACAGCACTGTTGCTGCTGTCAACGCATACAGCTGCATCTACTCGCCGGACGACGAAGCAACATACGCTCCGTCGTCAGGTGATTTTATTGTTGATTACTTTTTTTATATATTTTATATAGATATATTTTATGTCAAGAAGTAATACGAGAAATTCGATTTCTCTGACCGCAGTTTATGGTCGCTACTTGTTCCATAAGGATATTCGATACAAACTGAGGAAACAGAATCATACGTGTCTTTTATTGCTTCGATTAGTATCAGAACTCAGTAAGAATATAATTAGAAAAGTTAACATCTCTTTGTTTCTCGTTGCATAAAATCCCGACAGAACCAATCTGAAGATACCATACAAAACGTTTATCGATCCAATTTGCGTAACTAGTTGCTTACCAGCACTTTGGTAGTTGATACAGGTGTTCGGTTCAGGAACGCGAAAGAGGTGTCCAACTTTAATAGAGAACGGATAAAGAAACGGAGGGTAAAAAGGGATTAAAAGGGCAAACAGCTTTTCTCTCCGCATTCAGGGGATGAGTCATACCGTTCAGCCCCCGATCCCTCACGAAAGGGAAACATTTTCATGTAAACAACTGTTACCCTTTGACACATTGTGAACATATCCAAATTAAGGTCCTTCAATTTTCACAGATGATCGCATTCCTCCAATCATTCTTACTATTATAAAATATACACATAAATATGACAAGATATCTCTAAAAAAAAATGACCAAAGGGTAATTAATCTATTTCGAAACGATATAGTCTAAGCGAGATACTTCAGAGTATCAAATTTTTTGAGATAAAATTACCAGTCGAGGGGATTTTCGTTAAATTTAGCGTAAAGGCGAAGCGTGTTAAAGGGGTAATCGAGAAGGGAGAGGGGGAAAAGAAGGGGAAAAAAAATGATTTTCCCGGTTGACTTCGGTCGGGGGTGACTCTCGAGCGAGCGGTTGGCTGCTGAATTCGAGCGTGTAGCGGGCGAGTGGCGCGAAAGGGATAGCAGAAAAGAGAACAGCTGGATTGTATTGATCCGCGGGCTCGAGCGTTGGCGTAGGGGTGGCTCGACCCCCGGCCCTCTCGCTCGCCGCTTTTCACTCGCGGGGAAGAAGAGGGGCTGCTGCCTCGATTTCTCGCTCGCAACATACAGTCTCTCTCTTCACTGTTATGTCACTAGCCTGCCGCATTGTTCGGACGTTTTTTCATCGACGTTTTTCGCGACCGCTTCGAGGAACACCTAGTTCAGTGGCGGCAACCCTTTATTCGTCGGAGTTCGCTGCCAGTGGCTCTATGGGTCGTCTGGAAACCCGCTAAGTTTGTTCGCGCGCGCGAAGATGACGGTGAAAATCTCGACGCGGTACGAATTCCTCTCTCGAACGTGTTTACACCCCCTTTTTTCTTTCGAGCGTGATCGCAAACGATGATCGTTAAATATGGATTACAGTGATACGGTTCGGTGGTGTGTTTACTTTTACCCCATTCTGTGCTTCCGTTTTGTAATATCGGGCTGAGAGGTCGAAATACTGGCCACGTGTTTCTGGATCTACAGGGTGATTCTGTTGGTAGTAGACTCCAAAGTGCCCCATCGATATCCTTTTCTGTACTGATCCTGGAGTAAATTAATAATTCATATTTATTAATATTTCTACCACATCGTGATTTATTAGAACAATTAAGGATTAATATAATTTCAGTTAGTACTTCTGGATGATGATACAAAGTCTATTACCCAAGGAATTACCCTCATCAATGATTTTTGATCACCCCATTGCTCGAAACTCTAAAATTTATTTTTAATATGCTGAAAATCGAAGTTCAACGAGGATATCTGTTTGCAGCGTTCGAGAGACACACCAGATTGCCGAGGCGCAGCAAGAGAAGAATGCGAAGCTGAGAGAAGCGTTCGGCATATCGGAATTCTTCGTGGAAGGAAGTAGCCTAGATCCGGAGAGGCACGCGCGCGAAGCGGAAGCGAGAGCTGCGGCTAGCAAAGTGTACGAACTGGTGCGAACACCGAGCCCGGTACCAAACCCGACACCCTCCCCGGAGAAGAAGAAGAGAAAACGATCCAGTAGCACGATCAAGAAGAAAAAGGGGAAGAAGCACAAGAAGGAAAGGTAAAGGACAACGTAATGGTGCACGGGTCAGTGGAGGCTGGATTTGATGTTCACCAATCGTTTTTTGGTTAATGATCGACAAGAATTTATGATAGTATATATATATATTAATACATTGTACTGTGGTATATTGGAGAACGACAGTGTATACTATGGCGTAGCAGTAGTATTTATTCATTGCATACTACAGCATACTACAATACCTTGCCACTCTATTATGGGCACCCATCATTTTAAATGTTTGCTTCCTCAACTATTTTACACTGTTAAGATAGTAATTATACATGAGATGGATTTTGTGTACTTTATATATAGAGTGATTTTCTTTGTTTAGTTTATCAAACATATTTAATTTGCCTAAAGTTTATCTGAAACGTCTGGTCTGCCAAAAATCCAACTATCAAAGGTATTCTTATTGAAAATATTCAAGAAATCTAGAATAATGCATCCAGAGTAAAGAAATATGTTTTAAATATGCCCTTAAGAATCGAGACCACTGTAGAGAGTAATAATTGTCTTATTTCATACTTATATTATTACATATTTTATAAAAGAAACTTCTGAAATTTGCACAAAATATTGAGTGGCCATAATAAAGTAGGAGGGTACTGTACATAGTACAGTAGTAATACAATAGTACCCAATATGTTTTGTTATATTATAGTACAATGTTATAATATATATTGAAGATGTGTTCAATAAGGTGGATTAATCGTTAATCGAAGAGGAAATTCATCGTTCAGTAGGCGAGAAACGAACATACGAATCCAGGCTTCAAGACCGAACAAAACATCCCCCTGTAGTAGTTCCTCTCCTCCCCCTCGGTTAATTATTCATTTACCGCAAGTCCACACTCGTTCATTTTGCTTATACTACACACCTCTTGTCAGATACTGACTCATGACTCACCTACTATTTCATGTCCCATACACCTTTCTCTGTTTCAAACAGAACTGAGGAGGACTAAGTGCCTACCCAGTAGGCTCAGTAGGTAAGTGTGGTCGTCGCGTCTACTTTCCAAAAAAAAAAGAAAAAGAAAAAAAAATACACTCTTGAAATATATACTCTGTAATTGAAAAAATGAGAAAAGATAATCGAGTCTGATCGTTGCATTGTGTTTAGGTATTTGTCTTATAGGCGCAATTCAGAGGTAAATGTTTGCTATATGTTCTAATTAGTGTATCAATATAACATTAATGTAACATCTCTTTTAATTTGATAATGATGATGATAAAGGATACGTATATGTAATGGGCAAACATTTACTTGACATACAAAGAGTAAAACACGGTTTCTTTTTTTTTCTCTCTCAATTAAATAACGTAAAATCTGACGCGTAAATCATGCATTTCTATCTTTGTTGTTGTTATCGATAAAGCTTGTTGTTAATGTCATCTCTCTATTTTTTTCTGACAAGTCCGTCCCTATCGATGGTTATCAAGGTAATGCTAATCCCATATTATATCAATACTCCTCATATTTTGTATACTTGTCTTTTGTACATTTTTTTTTCTTTTTTGAAAGATTTGGTTTCTGATCTCACACCTTTACAATAAATGGTTCAATTGAAATCTGAAACAATTATGAAAACCAAATCTATCAAACTGAGTGATTATGTAGTCGGTTTGTTAGCTATAGCCCAATATTGTGACTTTCACCTGTATATGTATCGTTGTATTTATATTTTTTATTACTTAATTCACTTGGGATTGCGGTGAAATAAAATGAATTTTATTTATTATTTTTTTCTTACATACATATATATATATTTATATATAAATATATATATTGACAAATATTGACAAGTATTAAAGTGTTTATACATGCTGCATTTCCTCTCTCTTTCTATACATATATATATATATTTTATATTTATATTTCTATAAGTTAGTTTCTATTTTATTTGATTTGATTTTTCATTTTAAATTCAATACCTTATCCAAATGCTGAGATAGTTCAGTGCAAAATTCCGTCAGAATCACGCGTTCTGAATTATTACTTTCAAATTTGTTCATTACTTTGACCGAGTTCGTTGAAAGCAGGTAGCTTGTATCATTAGACTTAAAGTATTTGTTTCACACACGGATACATTGTACTACAGCTTTCTTTATTGTCAGCACAAGGTATGCACTTGTCGACAGGAAGACGCCCACTGCAAGAATTAAAGATTAAATATTATTTTAAAAAAAAAAAAAAAAAGAAAAGAAAGCAAAAATATACAAAAAAAAATTATGATTGCATTCAGTGAAACTTTTTATTAATGACAAATGAATTCCTTAGGTCGGAATCGCCAAAGGCTAGCAAAAAGAAAGAAAAATCTAAAAAGAAGAAAAAGGAGAAGAAACATAAGAAGACTGAGGCTAGTTCCTCTGATAGTGATTCTAGTGAGGCATCAGATGATAGCAGGTAATGATGATCACTTCAAAATGGTTTGATACATAAATTAATATCACTTTTTCTTTCTTTGTAAATTATTGTGTAACATAATTTTATGTTATCCAGTTCTTCTGAAACTGAATCAAAGAAGAAAAAGAAAAAGAAGAAGAAGAAGTCCAAAGCGGAGGCAAAAGAGAAACATGAGGTAGGGTGAATAAATAACGAAGGGAACGGATAATAAAATTTCTATCTTCCTCTCTATCTTTCTATACATACATATACATATTTATGAATTTGTATATTCATATACCTTGAGCACGTGAAGCAGGAGCATGCGACATTTTATACTTTTTTATGTTCATTTATTGCCCTCCCCCCTACTCCCCCTTGATTAGTTTGTCGATTAAAACATTGGATTATAAGAGATTTGTGTTGCTGCCTAAAACTTTGAATAAGCATGATTTCATTGCTTGTTACTGTAAAAGAATTTTCATCTGATTTCAAAGTTGAACAGTCATTATTTCAAAAGTGTAAATCTCAGTATTGTTTGTAATTATCAGCGCCATTTGACAGGATATATTCCCTGAGTGAGTACCAGATATGCCGCTAATCAATGTAATAATAATTTTGTGATTTTTTTACTTATTACGTACGAATTTTTGCGATTGTTGTTGCCTAATTCACTCGTTTTTGTGTCGAGCACCATCACATTTGCGAGATAATAACAACCGAGGAGACTGCTTGTTCTTTGATACAGGTGCAATGCAAAGTACACACGAGGTGTTTGTTCACTTACTTTTTTTCATTTTTTATTTTCTTGATATATTCGTATACATATACAATGTTTTGTTCTCTATCAGCACACCGAAACTTTTTAGTCTAAACATATTATACATACCTTTATAAAGAACTGTTTATCAAATAATATATTTGTATTAGAGCAAATGAGCAGACTCCAGAAAGTCTTTTAAGAAAATTGCGATCTCTCTCTTTTTTTTAATCCTACTGACAAATACAATTGCATGATCGGTGTTCGTTAAATAATCTCGTTTAATTTAATAATCTGCACCGTTCTTCTTCTAGAAGAAAAAAGTAGCTGCCAAGAGGAAGCAACAATCATCTGAAAGTTCGACGGACAGGTATGTATAATTTAAAAGTCTGCTTAAAAGCGAAAAGAATTTTGTGTAATATAGAAATTGTTTGAATATAGCTCGTCAGAGAGGCCGAGGAAGTCTATGAAACATGACAAGGTCGTGGAGAAGGCCAAAAACGACGAGGCGGCGACCGCGACGAAAGAGTCCCGATCGAATCGTTCGCCAAAGAAGCAAGAAAAGGCGCGAAACGAGACTCCGCCCGTTAAAAAGAAAGATTCGCCGACCAAGAAGCCTGTGCCAGAAAAAAGGGACAAGTCACCGGTCGACGTGCACAAGAGTCCTCCGCCACGGCGTCACAGATCACCGTCGAGGACTAGAATCGAGAGAGGAAGGTCTCCCAGAAGGTATTCAAGGTCGCGACGAGTCAGTCCTTCGCCGAGAAGACGAAGAATATCAAGATCTCCCAGAAGGTACAACAGATACTCGATATCGAGAAGCAGGAGTCGATCCAGGTACGATCGTTACGGATCGCGGCGCAGATTGTCGCCTCCCGTTAGACGTCGAAGGTCTGACTCGCGAAGGAGATCAAGGTCGCCCAGACGGCAGAGGGACAGACGAGAGAGATCGAGGGAGCGTCGCAGGAGTCGCAGCAGGACGAGGAGTAGATCTAGACGATCCACCTTGAGCTACTCGCCGGTGAGGAAGAACCCGGAACGGTACAAGCACATATCGGATGAGAAGAAGAAGCGGGACGAGAAGAAGAGCCGCGACAGCAAACGAAAGTCCAGATCCAGCTCCAGAGCGAGAAAGATGCGAACGATCACTCCGAGGGTCAGGCTACGATCTTCCAGCGAGGACGAAACCGATCTGGCGGACGACGAGCCGAAACCGGAGGACGAGGAGAAGATGAAAGAGTTGCACACCTTGAAACGTCTGCAAAGTGGACTGGCCGCGAAAGCTCGCGAATCGCTCGGGAAGAAGGCAATAAATCCTGTTAAGGTTAAGGAGGAGAAGAAGGAGGATAGCGTACTCGATATAGCTTTACCAAACGATCCCCCAAAACTGGTACAAAACACCGTCGGCCCTGTCCAGGAGAAGTCTAAGTCAAAGTCACCCGTGTCTCACCTGCCCGCCATTCAGTCTCCAGTGTCGAGCAGATCTCCTTCACCCGCGTTACCCTTAACTCGAGAAGAGGCAGCTATAAAGATACGATCCCCCAGCGAATCGCCCCCTCCGTTGTCACAGGTGTCCAACAAAGTGACCTCGAGGTCGCCCAGCGTAGCAGCCGAGGCGAACCATCAAGAATCATCACCGAGTACCCCCAAGAAGAAATCCCCGCTCATTCTAGCGTTGTGGTTGTACGGCTCGTGGAAGTGTTCGTCGCAGGGCAAATCACCGCCCCATTCGCCGCCTCCTGCGATCGCCGACAAGGACGCGCCGATCAAAATACGTTCTCCAAGTGAATCGCCACCTCCTATACCGAACAACGTGAACAAGTCGAAGCAACGGTCCGCGTCTCCATCCACCTCGAAGAAAAATTCACCGGTCTCCAAGAAGCATTCTCCGAGAGGCAAGTCTTACTCCAGGTCGCCCGCGAGGGTGCACGCGAGGTCCACGTCTGCGGAGAAGAGATCTTCCAGATCGCCGAGGCAACGTTCCAGGTCCGCTTCCAGGGAGAAGAAGTCGCGTTCCCCGTTGAGAAGTAAAAAATCAGCATCGCCCAGGCACAAGTCTTCTGTGTCACCGTCGAGATCCAAGAAGTCACCGAAATCGCCGACGAGATCGAAGAGGGTGACCAGGTCGAGATCCTCTTCAGAATCGAAACGCTCCGCTTCGAGATCGCCCTCGCGTTCGAAGAAGTCCCCGTCTCGCTCGCCGGAGAAGTCCAGGTCCAGAAGCAGGACCAGGTCGTTGTCGAAGCGGTCCAGGAGTCGTTCGTTGTCGAAGAAGTCCAGGAGTCGTTCATTGTCGAAGAAGTCCAGGAGTAGGTCGTTGTCGAAGAAGTCCAGGAGTAGGTCGTTGTCGAAGAAGTCGAGGAGCCGGTCACGGTCGTTGTCCAGGATATCGCGGGACAAGGAAAAGAGAAGTCGTTCCAGAAGCAGTTCACGTTCCTCTTTAAGGTAGATTAGTGATAATGATTAACGAATAATGTCGTTTATTGCGAGTGCAACATTGTTGTTATTGATTGCAGTTCAAGGCATAGTCGTAGAAGTTTCTCTAGCTCGTCGCGGTCATCGAGCAGCGTCTCCAGCAGGTCTTCTCGTTCGACGTCCAGCAGTTCAGCCTCCAGTAGGTCACGTTCCCCGTCGATACCTCGACGTCACGGTTCACCCAGTTTCTTAGACAGACGTCGTATCACAAGGTAGGTATCGTGATCAATAACCATCGTAGTAAACAGGTTTTTACAGAGCACCACGCCAAATTTTGTAAGCCCACTGCATCGATCGTAGAAAATGTTTACCTTTCTCCAGAACCCACTTCGTTACGTTTATTTGCATTTTTATTTTTCAATTTTATTTTTCGCTATAAGTTTCTGAGCGTTTTTAGAAGTATCATTGAACACAAGCAAAAAAGCGATGGTATCGATAAGTACGTAAGGTTTAAGTTGTACGATTAAACTAATGCCATTTTGTGTTGTGTCCTACAGGGACAGATCGAGGGACAGGCATAGAAGATAAAGTTACGGGCTTGGCACAGATGTTTCTTTTATTTTCCTACAGTGTAGTAGTAAAAAAAAAAAAATACCGTATAACGCATACCGGATTTCATTTTCATACAAGTAAATGACGGCAACAAATGAATAGTTTAATAATTAATCGATAAGCGTGATGATGAATCGTGTCTTATGATAGTTTCGTAAATAGAAATGAAATAATTATATAAACTTTAACGATACAACTGCAAGTAATTTTCTAAGGGATTATTTTAGGCAATACGAAAGTTTCTACTCTGTAAACAATAATTATTACACTTTGTTTTATAGAGTAAACGTGTACAATATTTACTCTGTCGCATAAATAATACGAATTTTATTTCGTCAAACAAGTATATTTATGTTTGTATGATTTTTTTTTTCGTTCTTATTTTTTTTTTTTTTTCGTTTTTTCGTTTTTTCATTTTTATCTAATCGCTTATAAACGATCTACGGATATCATTGTAGATGTAGCATGCGTGTATTTCTCCTTATAAATTATTGTAAATTAAATATTTGCAGTAGAAGTTCTCTTTTATTTTATGTCAATCACAAAATAAAATGTATTTACCGCTACAGAAGCAAGCCTCTTTCTTTTGGTTCGATATTTCTTTCATTGTGTTTTGTGAATCATTTTTTGATCCACTGCCTTCCATGACCAATAATCGCAGCAAGGTAAGTGACACATTTTTATTTTGCATGGTATTCTTTTTTTAGTTTCTCATTGCATTGCATGGTTTAGTTTGCTATCTCCTTTTCTTGATATTCATTATTACAATATATGTTGATTCATACATTTATATTGATTTGAACATAGCAATATTTTAATCCATACAAACTGTTTGTAACTAATATACCTTTGAATTCTGAGCAAATGTTGTTTTACCATTTGTACAGATATATTTTTATACACCATATTGACAGTTATTAATTTTAGCGCCAGGAAGCGACCAATTCCATATCACCGACCGACTCCGACACCACCTTCGTCACCGAGTAGTTCAGATAGCAGCAGGCATAGTAATTGGTCAAGTCCAAGTCATCGATCAAGTTGTTCCCCAAGTCGGAGTCCATCGTACACGCGTTGAAGCGATCAAGCGGATCCCTAAGAGACACTCGACGTTCCTTTTTATGTGTCAGATTTGGAATGGTGCGGGTCACAAAAGAAAAGTCTTTCTTTCCACGCTTTTTCTAAACACTGTTGCAAATCATTACGAGTCGTATTTATTATTAACAAAGTTTCAGCTATTTTTCTGATGTCAAAAAAAGAAAAGGTATGATTTTGACAATACAAAGAAGACGCCATTCTGAGTTTGATGCATGATCTTTAAGTATTTGTAAATTCTTAATAGGCATTTATATACATTTGATCTCATGACTTAAACAATACTCGCAGGTGGTGATTCACCATAATGCCATCAACCTCAGTATTAGTACGTATGTTATTATCTTTTTTTAATTAAATGGCATTAATATTGGTATTTTAATTTCAGTCTTGATTCGGCAAGACCTTCAGAGTCAGTGATTTCAGCATAACTTAAAGTGCAATGGTTCTGTTATTTATTTGTTTCTTAGTTCCATGAAATTAGATGAGATTTCTAATAATAGTATTTTAATAATAGGAGTATAATAATATTTTGCGATATGATCGTATTAAAAGAAAAGGAAATGATATTGTGGATTATGTTGTGTCACAACTTTGAGAGTTTTAAGTCTCCATATAAAGACATTTTTTCGTAGACTTATGTACATCTAAGAATTTAAGCAATAAGAAGGCAATTATGATTATAAGCATCATAATATGTTGATTGCAGCTTCTTAAGATCTCACATTATTATTCAATAGCTATTCCATTATTTAAATAATTCATTTGAAACTACTCTAGTAGTACTACATTTGCATGATTATTTAATCATGTGATCGTTTGTTATACAAACACCAGCTAGTCAAATTCTAGACATTCCATTAACAATTAAAACAACTAGAGTTCTTTTGTTTATAATTGATGTTTTAGTGCAATTTTCTACATCTGTTCCTTTTGTATATAGATATTATTGTGCTTAATGAATCCTAGCACTTTTGCTTATTTTCTATCCACTCTACATACTCAATATTTAAAGAATTGTATATTTATTTTAAATGTTTAATTATTTATTTTATAATTCATTTTATTTATTTATTTATTTATTTATTTATTTATTGCTACAACTTGCTAGTCATTTATCAAATATCAAAGCAAGAAAAAAGTGTAAAAGTGATAAACTTTTGAACTTTTTTTTTTACTTGCAATACTCAATTTTATCTAAATACTAGTCAAAGAATGTTTCTTTCTTGGCTGTAAGGCCAGGCAGCGTACCAAAAGACATGATTAGACTAGTCTTGATTATTCAAAGTTAAGTCTTGAAAATGTATGTATAGGGTTTAAAGTCATATTTGGAAAGTCTACGTTGTTTATAATTAGATAGAAAAACTACATAGAATTAGCTCTTGAATAATGACTGACTCAGTTTTATTAAGAAGTTGTCAATTGCTATGGTGTTGCAATACTGGTTTTTCATTGATGCATATCTATCAAACAAGATAAAGATACAAATATGTTCTCATCTTAAATATACCTGTATTATAAAATTAGAAAAATTAAAACTTTTCACTTTTAACATTTTATTCATAGTTCTATTTTCTTTACAGCACCATATAATCCTTTAATGCAAAAGTGAAATTCGTTAAAATATGCCACCATGGCTTTTGACATTAATATTTATTATTCATAATTTACAGCCATCGAATGTTACCATCGTTGATATGAAAGAAATTCTGATTATATCTGTAATATACTCTGTATTGTTGTTGTGTGATTAAATTAAAAAGCTTAAAAAATTGCTTCCCTTCCTTTAAAACATTTATATAATTTATTCCATATTAATTCAGGTTGTTCCTCTTAAACAAAGAGTTTATGCATACTTTGAGTTATTAAATTTAACAAAAAATAAAGTGTAGCAGTGGAATGGAAATATTTACATAATGTATGTACGTACAAAACATGTATGACCTCTAACAAGTATAGTTCCCATTTTTAAGTTATTAACCTTACATCCAGTAACATCATAAATCAAGCTTATAGAATATTAATATTTTATTATCTGGTTTTTGATTGCTTGGCTCGCTGTTGTGCAAGATATATGGCCCAAAAGAAACCAATAAAATTCACTACCAGGACACGTAACTGTAATCAAATTGATATGCATGTATCATTTATTTGAGATAAACAGTTTATAAGATTATAAAATAATAACACTTACCACTGGTGGAACATATTTTAAATTTAGATACTGTACAAGTGTTAAATATTTTAAATTTGCAGTGAGTATAGGTAAGTACAACTTTTTCAGCTGTTTGTAAGAATCACCATATGTATTACCCTGTAACAAAATGAAGTTTAATGAGATGATGTTCAATGTGATAAATTAGTATAAAGTAAATAATCATACCTCAAACAAAGCTATCATATATAATGCCAATGCCTGATAACATGGTGTATATAACAATCTTTCTATTAACAAAAGTTCAAGAGGACTTTTCACCAATGGTGACACAAAAGTATAAAAATAATGTGGGATAGGTCCACCAAACAGTAGTCTATAAAATAAAATGGTATTCCAATTTAATAAAAAAAAAAATCACAGTGCTTTTAGAAAAAAATCAATTTTCATTGTAAATTATTAAAAGTTACCCAAACAGAGCAAATGCAAGTACACTATCCTGATTAAGATATTTTATTCCAGAAATCTTTTGTGATATAATATTTCCGAGTGCGGCGATTATGCAACTAAAACACAAAAAAAGTAGTCTTACAATGTTTAATTCATTAATTAAAAAAATGTGTCATTTATTCATTGTGTCAATTTTGTAACTTCAACGTACCTGGTAATTGCTTTAGTTTTTAGCGGACTTCTATAAAGACGTTCAAAATAAGCATTGGTGAGCTGAAAAATGAAATTCGATGGTTTAGACAGTGCCATTCTTGTAACTTAATTCTTCAGTGTTTGTTAAGCAACTATTAAAGAAGAAATGAGCGTTAAACGCAATGTTCCGTAAAAAAAAATTGATGTACGGTCCGATAACGGTACACTGTACAGAATGTTACAAACTGGTAAAAGCTACAAATACAAATTCAATTAATATTTCAACCCGTTGAAACAGGTTTTATACGAATAAATATACGATTTGTATAATACTGATCTATCGTATTTTAACAGATTTTATTATGATAATAGATTATATTTTTATAGAAACATTTCTTAGTTGGTAATTGACAGATTTCAAAATTTTTATGGAACCATGTTGGATTCGATTAATCGAAGATGACATACATAATCTTCTTTAATTTAAAGGTCATAGGTATTCTTGGAGCTCTTTTCTTTTCATATACACATTTCTACAAATCTTGAATAATGATTATATTTATAAAATAATATATATTTAATGCATATTAAAGCGTAAATCTTATAAAGATAAGGTTAAGTTTCGTATGTTTGATTGGTACACGTGGTGTATGAGTTCTCTCTGATTATTGAAAACTTTTGCTGAAAAATACTTGGAAAATGGCTCAAGGAAAATTAAAAGTAAAAACTAAAGTGCCTACATCGGCAAAAGGGAAAGCAAATAAAAATAAAAAGGGCCCTGCCATTCAACGACGAAATAGTAATTAATATTCGCAAGTTATCTTCATTGTTTATGTATATGTTATAACATTTGATTATTTTTTATAGATGCACCTATTCAACCAAAAAAAAGGAAATTTGAAGAAGCACACAAGTTGAAACAAATGATTAGTAAAACAGTTAACAGAGCAATGGAAAATGAACTGCGAGAGAAAGCTTTGGATGGTAAAAAGTCTCTTACAAGAAAAGAGCCTTCTACGTCACAAAAAACTTAATTAAGTAAAGTTTTTGTACTTTAATATTAAAAAAAATAATATGTCATGTTTATATTTAAGTACTGATGTTAAGTTAGTTTAATGTACTTGTATATAAAATGACATAGGATGGATATGAAGTGATCATCATATCTATTTAATGACATTTATTTAAAACAAATATAACAAATTGAATATCATTAAATAGAGTAGTGCTATAAAGTTTTATACATAACTTTCATATTTATGATGTTTAAAATAAACTACTACTTTTTAAGGAAAAAATTATTTTATTAAACTTTCTATAGATATATTGTAATTTATCTAACATTTGGTTTTAAAATAAGGAAATACATAACAAGAGGGATTAGCATCATTCATTTCGTTTATGATTAATCTAATTTAATTTTATATTGTCAATATTCCATACGAAATGGCACAGTAACTTAAACAATATAAATATAGAAAAGGAATATTATTTCTTTTAGTGCACCTGTAAGATATTTCTTTAATAAATTACTTTCTTGTGCGATTATTTGTTATTATAGAAGGCACAGATATTTTCTTCTCGAACAATTCGTATCATTAATATGTTTTCCATTTCACTGAGAATGCACAAGTTACAAAAATAAACATTATTTCACAGGATAGCTTAATATAACTCGTATAACGAGATACAAAATTGTGAGTGTCACTTAATACATGTACTAAGTTTTTAATATATTATCTCTTCTTAATAGTCTTCCACTGTAGATCACATCAAATAAGGCTGTGTGTTACATATTGTACTTTACACATTGAACACTTCTTTCTAAGTACTCAATTCACTTCTATTCAAAACTTCTTTCAGATGTTATGGAGATGCCACCTGCAATAATTATGTGTTAATACAAACAAACAAGAATACATTGAAAATTGTTGAACCATATTTACCACTAGTAAATGTCCACTTTGCCTGTTTTTACTAATGGCTGGTGTGGTACCAGTTCTAAATTCAATTACACCTTCCTTTCCACTGACTAGTTTATGTGATACCCTGAAAGATATGGTGTGAATGGTGTGAATAAGTCTGGTGTGAATCAAGGATTCAGTATTAACATGTATGTATAAATATTTTCTTCACTACACTTACGACTCTGTATTAACAATCTTAAGAATATTTGGATTATTGGTGATATCAATTGCTTTCGTTAGCGCCTCTATTATATGTGGCACTTCCAATATCAAATCGCCCTGAGCAAACACAAAATGTGATAAACCTAATGATTTTTAAAAATCATTTTATTAATTCTGAAACGTCGACGAACCTTGTCCTTCTTCAGTTCAGGCGGTATCCTCACGATTAATAAATTATCCGATTCTCCGGTGACCACCAACTCTAGGATGGATTTATAAGGTAGTCGATGCTTAAGTTTGAAGGTTTTTAAAGTGTCTAAGATGTACACTGCGTTTTCTGTTAAAATCAGTACCCTTTCACGAGGCTTGTAACCATGTCGATCGTATTTGATAACCGGATTTGCATACTAGAAAGTACAGAGTTATTATTTACTAGTTATTATTACATTTTATTGCCTAGAAATATTAGACGTGAAGATGAAGTTATTTTACTTTTATAGTCTCGTCTCTTGGAAGGATATTGTTAACGAAACTCTGCCTCAAAGCCTTATGCTCTGCACCAAGTCTATCATTCTGGAACCTCGGACTCACGCTCTTCGGATACGATTTCTTCTTCCCTTTGAACAGAGATTCCGCCAAAATCTTCAATTCGAACTGTTCTTTATCCTCCTTCGACAAAGCCAGCCTGTAATTTCGCGCCTTCCACTTTTTGTGCAATATGCGCAGGTGTTCGGAAGCCTAGGATCAATCACAATTATTTTTAATATTATAAAAAAAGGAAAAAGAAATAATTGATTATAATCTTACTTCTCGACATGCGTATGGACATGGAGGCCAATAATTGTTCAAAACACCAGGTGGAAGGGTTTTAGAGAGCTTAATCAGCCATTGAGATTTCGCTAGCTCGATGAAAGCCATGTTAATCTCAGTTGGTGGTCCGTTTCGCGTAATGAATCCTTCAATGAATCTGTATAATTCATATTAAGGCATCGAATTAACGATAGAGCTCGTAGAAATATTAAAAGAATCAATTTGCAATACCTTCGAATTTTAATAACCGCCTTTCTTCTTTTATCAGCTTCACGTTTCGCGATCCATCGCCTGATATATTTCTGGAAGACTATGGCCGCCTTTCTCATCTTCAAATATCTTCGCCTTACCAGGATACACTTCCACCTACACTGAATAATAGCGGCTATCTCGTGCTTCTTTATCTGGAACGCGTCCTCCGTGTCGAACAACGTCTTAGGGAATCGAATGAACAACTTTGTGCTGTACGACAGAGTTCATCCAGGTTTAGAATCTTGAAAGTATTAAGCTCTTATCCTATTTGCAAAAGATTCTTACTTGCCCATCCTGTACTCGTCTTGCTCGAAACCAAGATGGCAGACGAGGATCTGGACGCCTTCTTTGGCTGGGCCGCGATAGTTGGGCCAGGTTTGTGGACACAAAGATTTGTAACGCTGCAAGAACTGCTCGTATGGTCTTCTGTAGGCGAAGCCAGCTCGCCTTACTCGTAGGTTCTCCATGAGACCCAGATACTTCACCTGATGCAGTACAACCTTTTCCTTAAATTGATCTGAAACAATGTTCAAGTTAGTCTCAAGTAACAATGTCCTCTTTTATGGCTTAAGGTGTTCCATGCAACTCACTGGCCATCTTATAATCGTTGGGCTTGATGCAACGAATATAAGAAGGTTCCTTGCCCATCAGGATCTCCACGAGGTTGTTCAAGCTGTTCTTAAATTGTGTAATGGCCGTGTCTGGTCGCTTCTTGCTGGTCAAATCTTTCACATCGAATACATTCTACAAAATGCATACACTTTTTTACATAGAAAAGTTGATGACCAACGCTGGATGTAAATGTAAAATACCTTAATGATCGAATTCTTTGTATGGGACATCACTTCACGCAAATCTCTGTACAGTAAATCATTATTCTTTTCCAGGAAGCCACGGACGTTGTACGTTACGCCGCCAGCATAATGAATCAATCTGAACTCCTGAAACGTCCAACTGTATTAAGGATGGTCATATTGGCGACTAACTTGGGCAATCAAAGATCTCGATTCTTACGTCTCGTCCCATAACTTTTTGCGTCTGTAAGTCCGCTTTCATGTGACTTATGTAATGAGGATGATTGTTCAAGTTGACGTTCAACTTTTCCAGGAAGCTCAAGTCGGTCGGTTCGCCGGGACGGAGGCATTCCTCGTCCATCAAGGATATGATTCCTGTAAAAATATATCAAACGATGCATCGATTGAAATAACAATGACCAATGTGGATCGTAGGGTGACTACCTTTGTACTTCTCCTCGATTAAATCACATATAACTTTGTTGTTAAAATATTGAATATTTTCCCAGGCTATTCCCTCCCTCAAGTACTCCTCCTGCTCCGACTTCAAGGTCAACTGGATGAACAGCTGTTGCAGCTTCTCGTTGCAGTAATTTATGCAGAACTGTTCGAAGCTGTTGGATGCTCTCGATGAGTTCTCGTTATCAGAATCACCGATTTAATCTCAGGAATGTACGTACCTGTTCTTTTGGAAAATCTCGAAACCGTAAATGTCCAGGATACCTATGACCATCTTGCGTTTCGGATCCTTGACTGGCTGCAGTGATTTGTTCAATCTGGTCACCAGCCACGTGAACAGTCTGTCGTACACGGCTTTCGCTAAAGCATCGCGTGCATAAATAGCGAACTCCCTGTTCAAGGGAGAGATAACTACATCGCCATGAGCGTCTATGGTGCGGTGCGTAAAAGCTTGTGCCAGTTGCTTCAAGTCACAACCTAACAGCTGTGGATAACAAAAAAGAATAATTAATTAGCTAGGAGAAAAGCTTCGATAGGATTTGTTGAAGAAGCATCATCGACTAACATTGGCGACAGCCTCGACGGAGGCTGGCTTCAAGATCTGAGCGATCCCATCCTCCTCGGTGAATCCAACGTTTCCCATGTGCAACACGGACGCGACTATCGCGAATAAATCATTCTGCTCCTGCTGACTCATCTCCATCGTCTTCATCGCTTTCATCACCTCTTTGTACTGAGTCTCGTCATCGATGGTGTCTATCGTGCCCTTCGTCTGGAAGTCGTATTACAAGGATATTATGCAATCCACCGTCTGATAGCTTGATTGAAAAACAACAGAAATAATGGTTTACCCCGTTGCTCAAATAATAGTACGTGTCTAAGTTCCTCTTCAGGTACAAGTCCCGCAAGGTTTCCTCGCTCGCTCCGGCGAGCAGCTGATAGAAGATGTGGAAATTACGTTCTCCAGAAAACTGATGGACCACTCGCGACTTCTCGAGCAGGTAATTCAGGATGTTTCCACCGATTGGATCTCCCTGGAACGGTAATTAACGATCGTGTTAAGTAACGAGGTATATTATAAGAATGCAGAATCGTTTTCTTCTAGAACTACTATTCAATTTACTGATAATTGGAAATGTTTCAAGCTGAATTATAGAAGAATACAGAACGGTATAATGGATGAGAAGAGACAGTTTTATCTGTACCTGGAAATTAAATTGGATATCCATGTACTTGCCGAAACGGGACGAGTTATCATTGCGATTAGTTTTCGCGTTTCCGAATGCTTCGAGAACGGGATTGCTACCGATCAATTTATCATTTACTTCCTCCACTTGCTTCTTGTGGCCGGTCGCGGCCGCGATAAATTCCAGGACCTTCTTCGAGGCTTCTGTCTTCCCTGAACCGGATTCGCCTACGCAACCAGTGCAAAGTGATCTTCAGAGTTGCTTATTTCATTTTTCTTATGGATTATTATTCGTTAACCCCTTGCCGTGTGAAAAACATAATTTGGAACGTTTAAAACTGTGATACAATATTATACGACAAAGTGTTAACAAATGGCTGGATTTTGAGGTTCAAACAAAAATTGGTAAATTTACTAGCAGTATTCTAATTTTAAACCATTTGTTTGCTTCGTACCAGAGATGAGAATACATTGATCCAGATTTTCTTTCAACAGGGACTGATAAGCAGTGTCTGCGAGCGCAAAGCTGAAACAGAACGTTCTCAATGAATATATTATGAAAGATGCTTTCTGATCTGTCATAATCATCGCTTCTTACATGTGTGGCGGAGCCTCGAAGAAATTTCTACCGTGATAGTACTGGATGGTCTCTGAACTGTAAATCGGCAGCTTCTTGTAAGGATTCACAGACACAAGTACCTGACCAATGTACGTCTGCAAAAAGATTGTTTTATAATGATTGCAAACGTGAACCAGCGTAATATTTTTGATACACTCTTTAAAATAGACCGAGAAACAGACTAAGAGGCTTGAGAAACTCTTTAAAACGGATTAAATAAAACTAGTTTTCTCAGCTCGTAAACATACTTCGCTGGGCCTCATTAATACAGAAAGCAAACGGGACCAAACACTTGGTCCCCGCGTAAACGCATCGAACAGCTGCCACAATCGAACTTTGATCTTACATAAATCAGATCCTCGTTGAAACGTTTCCGCAGATTGTCGATGAAAGCCGCCTCGTTCTGGAAATCCTCTAGGAGGACGAAGTCCTGGACGCCGACGCGGTCACGCTCGTGAAGACCACGTTCCATTTTCCTGCGTAACTCGTGGCCGTTTCTGAGGACTTCCGGCGCTGTACCGGAATCTCTTACACCACCTCCAGTATCGGATACCGCGTGTTCCTCGCTGAAACAATTTAACAATGCAATTTAATTGCAAAATTAAAGAGGTACCAATCTGCAAGTATAAACTGAAAATATACAGTAAAATCTATTAAACTTAATTTTCCAGAAAATTTAATGGATCTATCTTGCCATAAAAGTAATCTTATGACAAATGAAAGTAAATAAAGTTTTATTGTTTCTATAAAACAATGGAAGCATTTCATATAATTAAAAAAAGAAACACATCAATTTAACGATTGTTTAGTTATACAAATGAAAATCAATGATACGTAAGGCGGATGAAGTCAATCAAGGGAAGATGAGTGATGTGCACGCGTATCTTAAAAACGAGGCCTCGGTTTTACCTAAATCGATCGTTTTATCTCACGATTTCGATATCGAGCGTTTTTATCAAAATTTCGAGAACCAGAATTTGTGAAACCGATGGCGAACAAAATGTCTAAAACTGGTCACTCGATATCGAACACGAGAAAGTGCAGACCGAGAGAGTATTGTTCGACCGCCGCACCGGAAACGTAATCAACACCCTGAACTTCGACGGCGCTTCACGCGAGCGGTGTCGATTTTCCGCGTGCGGTTGCATCGCGGTAGAAAAAAATCTGCGAACAGGGAAGGAAGGAGTCCTGTTTCTTTCTGTACACGAAATCGTTTCAAATCACTTTCTTTCCTTGAATGGCTTTATTAGAACATTGATCACATACTAATACTGATCAGAATATGTGTAGATCACTTCGCGTATCTTTTATGGGGATGTATTGTACGTACACAGTGAAATGCTTTCAAAAATCATTACAATGTTCTGCCTTTTGCAACAAACCAGCGTAAACTGTTCTTGCATCTAGAAGAGTATCGTTGAGAGATAAATGAGTATCGTTACATAGCAACCCAATAATTAGTATATTGAACAAGGATTGTAAATTGTTTGATAGATGGGTAAAAAGACAAACTTTAACTCTGTGTATGGTACAGTGGTGCTTTAAACATTGTAAATCTTTCTCTACAGAGTTATTAGTTCTGACTTATAATCAAACAATTGTTCAATTACAAAAATAATGCATTGCAAAATCTGACACTTCGCTGGCTGCTCGGTTAAAACTCCACAAAGATCATCGCTTATCTCTACTAGATTATAGAATTAAGTTGTATCAATCTGTATCGATCTTTCACAAATTTTCCTCGGGTTCTTCGACTTTAATTGAATTGTGAGCGATATAAAGTTCTCGATTAGATATTGAAATCATGCTTGATGGATAGTGGAACATCGATAAAGCTCCTTCTATCTTCTGCTACACTGTGAACAATTTGCTTTCGATTTCAGAAAAATGCACACCAAATACACGTTTCTTCTTATTCGTTTTTATTTCATCGTAAATTGTTGCAGAATTTTTAACAGAAAGATGTAAAACGGACACAAATTGAACAGAAATTGTTTGTAAACTTACCCCATGTTTTATCGTGGTCTTACACCCTGCAGAACACCAAAAGCGTAATTAACGAATCGATTAATTAACTGAACCAAAAGGGGATCGATGCTGGTGCTCTCGTAACTGATGCTTGTTCGGTTTACACGTGAAACCTACCATTAGATCGTGAGATAAGATAATGAAGATTTCCCTCGATAATAGTCCATGATCGATTGACCGTTTTCGAACTTGATACCTGACCAATGTGAATTTCAATTCAAAACTTAGGAACAATTAAGGATGTTGACCCAAAAATTGAAAATCAAGAGCGTGGATAAATACAAGTTGTTAATCGTTGTCTTTTCTTGTTTGTAGGCTGATAACACCTGCAGGGAAGATTGTATCTGATGCAACGGAGTTACCGAAAGGAAGAAGCTTCAAGGCTGAACATACGTGATCCGCTCGAAAACTGCACCAATTAATTAGAGGCTCGTTGCTATTCCATAAACGCGCGCAACAAATTGCGGTCATTGCCGTTCGAAACGCTTCTGGGAATACAGATTCCTTCTTTTTTTCTTCTTCTTCTGATGGAATAACATAACACGAGAGAAAGTAATTGCAGTGGTAATCGGCTCGTAATCATCTCTCGTTCGAGATGCGTTGTAAATTGCAGTTTTGCGAAAGGTATCTTGATGGAATCGAGAAATATTTTATTTATGCTTTTAAAAATATACACAAAGTTCCATTGATTGCAAATACCATTGAAATTATAGTAGTTACTTGAAGTATAGCACAGGGAGAATGTTTTCATTACGCAAAAATATTGATAAATATTAATCAACAGGAATTAATAATGAAGAAAATTTTCTTTTACAACGACGGAAACTTTTGTACATTGCTGATGCTATTTATTTATAAATAATGGACGAATGACCTTGGGAGCTTAAGTTGGAGAACCAAATGTCATCGCCTTGAAGATCCATAAAAAGAAATTTGCTTCGCCTTTTCTTGCTCGTACTAATTCCAGACTTTTGCAATAAAATTGTCAATTATTGTAACAGCAAATTCGTCGTATTGTGTTATCTAAAGATCAATCGTGTAATCCACGTTTTTTAGATATAACAAGATTAACTTTTATCCGACAATCTTGAGCAATTATACACGATTATAATCGATTTTGTTTCAGGCAAGTTTTTTCACCGAAGAAGACGTTCAAACATAATTTCGATGACTGTTGTTAATCTTATGGAGTGGAATGAAGCAGAGCTGGATTTTTTAGCGAAAAACGAAACGTACCACGAGAAGCTTTCTTATCGAATCGAGATTACTTATCAAAGCATTATAAGATTCGATCGGAAGATATTTATTCGATACGTGAAACTTTGTCAAATTCACTTTTTACTGTGAAATTATTGAGCCTGCCTGCACAAGAAGTCGTGGTTCACCGAAGGCTGCCTCGATATCCGGTAAAAAATCACAAATTTCCACGCTTGTCGATTGAAAAGTTACGTGACATGGAACTTTTATCTTGAAAAACCGATTTGATCGTTCGGAATTCGCTTTTGGTTCGTCGAAAGCACAACATTTTGAAATTTATGCATTCAAATCGGCAAAGGTGTCTTGTTACTTTGATGCATTGGTAATGGACCAATTTAAAAAATTAATAAATTTTCAAAGACACCTTTCTCGAGTTAACATATTGACTGTCAAAGTTGTAATCGGATAATTAGTGAAAGAGAAGCATTGCCACCAAAGGCTTATATTTGAAAATTAAAGAATAATTGTCTTAGACAGTCAATATATTAAAAAATGTTAAATCACGATTGATAATTAAAATGCGAATTGTTCACGAACAAACACCAGATACGCGAGATCAAGCTCAGCATCACTTTTAGTACCATTGTTTTGTTTAACGTTCTTACAATTAACACACGGATTAGCTGCGGCAATTGACACGTTACACCGAGAGATCGGAAACACACCGGAGGAGGATCGGTTCACGTACCGTCGCTACTCAACAACGACTTAACAGTGTTCACCTTCGATTTATCACCGAGTGTAACGCCGCTTCTCCTACCTCCCCGCCACCGCCCCATTATTATCCACTACTGATACGAGAATAAGCTTCAGGTAAGCTTAGCGGAAAATAAAAGAAACTTTCAATGAATTTTCAATTAGAAATCCAAATCCTGTGTATTTAAATTTATGTATTTTTTATTTTCTCTACAGTGGCTCCAAGGACGGAATCTTAGAAAAAGATCAGATATGTTGGAGAACTTAGTTGAGTATATTTTATAATCTAAACGAAATTGATTGTTTAGTAATTTTTAGAATATCGATATCTAAAAATTGCAGGAAGGGAAAGTTCAGGAGTGTTTGATCGAGGCAGGGATTCCAACGAATGCCAGGAAAGCTGGATGCACCTAATCTAATCTAATCTGCTCGAATTTTTCCCAGACGATCGGAATTATAACGCGTAATGACAATATTCGCGACGATACAAACACTCGATCGCAACTTTGCGCTCGTTATCTCGTCGCTCTCTTTTCTTTATTTCATCGGTAATTGTGCTATGATAATTTAAAGGTACGTGACGTGTCGCAGCCGGCGATAAGCATTTTCTAGCAATCTCTATTGCAAACTTGTTTCTGTATGTAATAATAGTTAAGTGATTGCTGAAAGTGCATTAAGAAATTGATCGTTTATCTTGAAACTTCTTTTTCAGAAACAGACAAAATAAAATTAGCCTGATACCAACAACGAATAAAATGCAAATTGCACGTCGTATAAGCAGAGTGGAAATCATTTTGCTTTACCTGAGTTTCATGACCTCCCCAAATCTCTAAAATTGGAAAAAGAACGGGAGTCCAAGATGGACGCGTGTACCTCGAAAGAAGAACCGGAAGGAAGGAAACGATTTCAGCTTCGAAGAACAACAATGAACACCGAAGTGCAATCGCGACGAATGTCGTAAGAATACTGGGACAAGTGTGCCACGAGAGAATACAGATGCAATATAAGCTTCTCGTGATTCGTGACCTCTCGTTGTTATCGATACGAGGAGTCAATCGATGAGCTGCTCCTCGACACAACAGTATGCAAATTGCTGCTCTTCATGGCGAGTAAACAACCTTTCTGATAAACAAACTCTAATTGTTCACCAATAATCAATTTAACAATCACGTTTTTATAAAATTCTTTTGGGTAGCGGTACAGAAGTACACGTTATTATCAAACGTTTGTGTTATCTATGTTAAAACGACAAAAGGTTGCTGAATTATGTATTTAAAAGACGTATATTTTCAACAGTTAAGCAAACGAGGTGGTTGCACAGGGACCGATTCGTTCCACGAATCTAATCAATCCTTTTTGACGGGTCAACGACTCGGCTCGGTCTCTATCACAATAACTCTATAAATCGCGGGACAGTTTCCACGAAACGGAAGTCGTAATGCTGTCGTTCACGTTTGTGCAAGGACTTTCTTTCTGCTGCAACGGAAATTAGCCAATTCACATGGAATGCTTTGATCTCTCTGCTCCACTTTCTTCAAGGAATTTGTATCAACCCTGCGAGCGTATGTAAATTAGAAATACTTCTGATGGATGATTTCGTGATTACTAATTGTTCTTTTATCCTTACAGGTACGGGCGCAGTAGACTTTTTCATGGAAAATGGCATCGCAGGAAGTACTCAAATTAATAATTTAGTAATCACAGGAAAATTTACAGTAAACATTATATACGAGGATGTAATAGAATTTTAATATCCATATGACTCCATCATTATTTCCAGCGACGCCTCAGCAGAACGCCAACAGTATTTATTCGGAGCGATTTGAAAAATTGGCTGTGAACGTCCGTCGAAGATTTACAAGCGAAAGATAGTAGCTCTCCTCGCTTAAAACGCGGATTTTACGAGGGAACTGCAGCCGTGCTGTAAACACGAAGGCAAAATCTCCACCCAAAAGTCAAGGTTCACAGTTGGGAGTAACAACGATATAAATACACTTTGGTACTCGTTAAAATTACTGTTTGACGTTTTTGCGAAACTTTGATTAATCCATTTCCAAAGATTGTCCTTATGATTTATGATCCATTCATGGAAAGCATTAAATATCCTCGAACGCTAACTCCGCGCGGATGACACACTTCCGAGTTAATATAAACGGGACGATGATTGATGTACGAAAGAATCTGAATACCGAAATGAAATTCCGTTCGGATCGTTTCGAAACCGAACGCGACCGAAGGATGATCGATTTCGAGAAGAGTCTCCGCGAAAGGGGAAGTCCCCGCGATCTGAGTCATTGTCTCGGTCGTGACCTTTCGCTCGATGACTAATTTCTCGGCTGATCTTTATGTTAAATCGCCGCAGATACGCGTAAGCAACACGAGATAGAAACAATCGCCAGCGTGAAGGCGGTTCTCATTGTTCCGTCCAGTCATGTACGATGCCGTCATGCTTGTCAAACGGAGTCGCGAGGATTGGAAGAAAGCTGCTATCTTTATCGGTATAGAAATAAAACAGCTCATCCTCCTTATCTTCATCTGTACCAAAATTTTCTGAATACTGACTGATAATATCTTTTCCATTGTATTATAGATTGCATTTGGGTGAATGATACGGGACTGTTGTACAAGAAACTGTGGATGTTATAGAACGCACTATGTCATGGATTTTATTGTATAAATAATGTAAGACGCACTCATTACGCCATAACTTGCACCGAACATACGTCATTGAACACACAGGGTGTACAGTCGATCGCTTTGAATAGATGATATGTAGAACGCACAAAGAACATCATAAATTGCTTCCATAAATAATGCAGGACGCACACGGTACGTCATGGACTGTGCTGGAGGTATACATGCGCTATACGTCATCGATTGCTTTGACCAGAGGATATAGAACACGCACAATACTTCATGAATTGCAGCGGACAGGTAATATAGGACACGAGCGACGTGTCGTTAATCTCGAGCATGTCAAAGAACGCTTTTCCGCTTGCGGGGAAAATGAACGATAAACCGGCGTTTGCTTAATTGCCGTTTCGTTACGCAAATACCATTATGATGATAAGAGACGTAATGCAATGCCAGCTGCGGGTGTGTAAAAGCACGTTCTTCGATTGCAAAGTATTCTTTACAACTGGAATCATTGACTCTGTACATTATTCAGCTTCTTAGGGAAGTCTATGGTGTACACAAGATACAATGGTTTGGAGAAATAGAACGAGGCGATTTTCACTTATAAACGGGCGGTTATTGTTCGCCAGTTTTTCATCTGGAGAAACGGGGTCACATACGTCCGTCGACGGACACCGCGTCATCTCTGGATGACTCAAAGGAAAAAGAGCCTTCGAGAGGCTGCTGGTCTCTTCACCTTCGCGTGGTTCGCCATGAAAAATCATTTTACGACGAGAGGGGCCGGTTAACATCGCCGTTTGACGCATTCACCGAAAATATTCAAGCGAGATCGAGCTGTTGCTCGCGAATAACATCTTTGCCTCTCGAATACTTCACGTTCTGAATACCTTTAAGCTTGTTTTTTGTCTGGAAGAGGAAAATTGAGAAATTCCACGCGTTGATTTTACTTGACGCTTCGAATGAATCAAATTACATCGAGGACGCCTTGCATACAGGTAAACGAAATGAATTTTTAAGTAGATTTAATGCACATTTAAACAATGAGAAAGGAATATGCAAATACGTGACCTCGGCTCTTTATTCTCAGGGCATTAGCGGCTGGTGGGTCATGCGCGGGCATGGTACCTGCAGAAAAGAAGATCAGGCGCGCTGATGGGTATAATAAAGAAATTACCCATTTCCGGAAACCGGTTCAAGCCTTTTGCCCCGGTACGTCGTGAAGGAAAGACGGGTTTTCACTGGACCGTGTGAAATGATCGTCGATTCCATCGGCTTTTCCAGGTATCGCCATCTTAATTTATAACCCCGGATGATAATTCTACCACTTTCATGTCCTGGCGACGGGTTCGAGTCACCTCGACCTTACAACCCGACCGTTTTCACCGAAAATAAAAAGTCTGGTGGCTGGTTACCGTAAATAGAGGTGCGAGCCACGGCTACGTTTCTCGAAAGTGTATGCCCTCGAGTGTTTCTAAATTGAATGCTTACTTGAACGTTCTACACTTTTAAGGTCGATCAGAACTTATCTTCTCTGTAATTTTAGAAGCTCTATCCTTACCCGTGAAGGATGCGTTTCGAATGATTGTTGTCCAGATACATAATATCACCATTACGGAGGATATATCATTTCTATGGAACATAGAAAGTTCTATCAAAAGAACATTAATGAAAGGTTGTAAAATTTTATACTTCAAAAATTCATGTTATGAACTCCAGTCAGACTTTCTACATTTTGAAATTGGCCATTTCGAAATTTCGCCCCTCGTACAAAAGTTAAAGCATCGACATTCTTTCCTAAGTTTGTCATCGATCGTTTAATAATCGTATGTGATATAACAATTAGATCATCGACCTTGATTCGAGACGGCGTTTAATATTGCGACCTATGCAGACGAGCGCCTGTATTAATTTCATTTCGAATTCGCGACGGCGCGTGGCACGTTTTCCAGCGACACCATACGAACTTCCGGTTGCGTCCATTACCGGACTCGCGGTGCATGGTAAACGGTGTTCTCCTTATCTCGGCGATTAAAGGAAGGCACGAGTCCCGCATCGTAGCTCGCGGTGACATTTCCGCTCGTTGTTCCTCGTCCTTTCTTTACTCGCACCGGGGGGATTCACCTATCCGCCGTTCGAGCACGCGTGCGCGGACCTCACGAAATCGGTTTACGACTTTCACGCTCGAGGAACAATCACGCAGGATCAGGAAAACGGTAAAAGTTGCCGGGTCGTGGTCACTCGAACCACCTAATTGCCGACGTATACGTTTAGACGGTTTAACCCTCGACCACCATGGTTTAGAACTGTAACATATGTTTCAGACTCTTCCGTCACGGCCCGTGAGTCCGTACTGAAAGTCGTCAATTATCGTCGTTGCATCATTGGAAGAGTCGTGGTTGGCTCGAACGCATGAATTGATGATTTGGCGACTCTTCAACAGCTGAAAGTGTAGATAATCGGATGGAAAGTCGAGTCAACGTAACATTTATGCGGGACCCGACAGACATTGTCGCAGGAATTCATCAATGAGGAGATTTTCAATGAAACCGAGCTCGTATATTTCCAAACAAGTGGAAGGAGCCAGGAATTAATTAAGCGAAACGATGCGGTGTTACTCAACGCGGCCGTGAATAAAACAACGGTCTTGATTTCATACTCTTCTTCGACACGTTGAAGTCAACGACTTCGGTTACAGACTGTAAAGACGGATACGAATTACACACTGGGTGTCCGTTAAGAGCACCGATTTCTCGTTACGCCCGCGAAACACGTTGAAACGTATCGTGTTTCTTAAATGGATAACGTTGTACGATCCTTTGCCCTTACGGAAAGAAAGTCAGTCATTTCTCTGCGGCAGTATGGAGAAACTAATCTTCATTCGATAGTATCGGAAACATGTGAACCTCGTTAAAACAGAGCTCCCAGCCATTCAACCTCGTGCCGTTCACGCATCATCTAAGATCTTCCACTTGACTACGTTTCTCCTTCGATACTTTCAATCCAATAGTGTTTGTTTAACGGTATGATATCCAATTTTTCAATCAAGTAGATTCAATTAAATATTTGATTTTTGCAAACAACTTTTTCTTCGAAAGAATTCTTCAAAAGTGGGATTTTTAGCTGAAGCCAAGGGATCCCTAAAACGTAGCCGAGGTTCCCCGGTGTTTTTCCTACGGCGCATCGTACTACCTTCGAAAATAGATGCCCGCTTATTTCTGTGGATCGTCATCCCCTCGATTCGTCCTTTTCTTCCTTCTTCTCTTTTTATTGTCTCTCGTCCATCGTTTCGCTCGGCGAGCGTCATGCACCCAGACTTTCAGTTTATTATTACACACCATGGTTATTCTCACGTACCCACCCCGGCACGTCGTAGCCCGTTTATTCTCTCCTCCGCCGTCGTCCCTGTCCTCGTCCTCGCGACGCTTATTAAGGCCCCGCGACACAGCAGCACCTTGAAAGCCCTGAACTTCAGCGACCAAGCTGACTGACTCAAGGTCGGTCTCTGAATCAGAGGCGGCCAACCGGTTTTTCGGAGAAGATTCGGAGAAGAAACGTACGATTACGACTCCGTTGGCTCTCTCTTTGCTTGAACTTTAAATCTGGTTACCTGGCTCGATTCCATCCGCGTCGTTCGTTGTAAATTAAATCGCCACCTCGGCTGGCGAACGCCGGTCGTTCGTACGCTCCAGTAAACTCTGTCTTACGGTTCAGACACTTTGACTCGAAACACTGAAGTGTAATTAATGTACGAGTCTAGTGTCTGACTTATGAACTGTTGCAGGGTTAAAGGGTACTTCGATCTTGTTGCTCGTGGAACACTTGAGAAGTTGTTCCGTATTCGAGGCACAAATTCTGAACGTTACTCTCCATAACTCTCCTTTTTACGTGACTTTCAATCGTGTTAATTCATCTTTCGCTAATTCATCATCGTGCACTATCGTTCCCTGACACGTAATCGAATCGATGGTAAGATACATTTACGTAATTCGGGTGAAAAAAGAATTTGCATTAAGTAACCGAACTGGATTACGTGGAATTTAGAAAGTACAGCGGAAACGGGGTATCGGTGAACCGTAATTAACCCTTTAACTACGATAGAACTGGATGCATGGGCGCTATTTTCACTGATATTAATTTCATAACGCGAATAATCGTTGTGTCGAGATTTTCCGAGTCTGACATTGACAAGAACAGGCGGTATGATTTACCGATTAATAATGGCTATTAAGTTTTAACGCGGGTGCCGGTAAGACTGGTTACAATGGGGTGAAAAGATGGAAAGTGGGCCGACAGAGAACGAAAAGTGGGCTTGAAAAAATACGAAACGTTCAGTCACACCGGTTTTACGTTGCCGGCGATAATAAAGTGTTTTCCTCGTGCCGTTATGTAACTTTACTATCGAACGAGGTTCCGTGGCGGGACCGGATATTCGCGTACCATGAAATATCACTGAACCGACGAGAAGTCGCGTGGACTACTTTGCCATGAATATATATTGAGTCCAGAATATTTTAGGCCATCCAGAAATCTGAAATTGATTGGATATAAAAAGAATTAATAGGGGTATTTTAAGTTGAATTTGTATTTAGTGTTTACCGTCAACTTTATTTCATTTTAATGATTTTGTAGGTTCAGCTTCCAGGATCAGAAATAAAATCATTTGGACAACTGTATCGAAAATAAATTATAAGTTACTACTATGACCTTGATGCGTTAAGAAACTTGTTAAAAAATGATGTTACCAAGCTTTCACAACTACCTGAGGGAACACTGAGATGAAGACAGACTAAGTGATACAGGTGCACGATTAATTGGCGATGGAAGTGTAAACGCAAGCTGTCTCCGAGGACTCGTATGGAAAAATGTCCGGATGGCCTTTGAGTCAGCTGAACGTAGACCGATTGGAATGCGCTAAAATCGTGCTTCTTCAATGTCAGAATCGACAGACATCATTCGTCGAGTTACTATAAAACGGAGAATACAAAATTTCAGGAATGTGTTAGTCACCAGATAAAGTTGACCAAAATAATATTATCGCTGTTAAAGGAAGATTAGCAAGTCACTGTACTATAAAACGCTATCTGGAAAACAAATTGTATCATTTGGGAGTCACTGATACTGTTCTTGATATTCATTTTATCTATTCCCTTGTTTATCGAGTAATTCATCACTGAGCTGTCTTTAAAATTCAACCTCTCAGCGATGATTTTATAGTATACGGAATTAATTGTTTGTATTGTTGTTCATTCTCAAACGAAATGCTGTATTCATTTCGTTTTTCAATGAAACAGACACGTCTTATAATCAACTTTTACCAAACAAACGACACTCTAGCTGAATAAGCGACGAGTAGACACGCGCTTGGCTCAGAAATAAACCTGTCACATGTCAGACGTAAGCCAACCAAACCAACTAAACTTATTAAAACAAGGGAATCCAAAGATATTTCTTTGTTCAAATACGTTAAAAATTAGTTAAAGTTTATCTTTCCTTTTTTTTGACTAGACTTAATTGTAAAACATTTGAGACCCTGGAGGATCTCACAGCGGTCAACATCTTAAAGATTAATCTTCCTTCATTCATCAGAGAAGATAAAAATAATTTTCAAAGCGTTCAACTCTTAAACGTTGTTCCAGAAGTTGTTCTAAGGAAAAAAATACGAGCAGACGTGATTAATAGACCTGGCCAAGTTTCGTGTGTTACCTCCAACAAAAATAAAAAAAAGAACGTAACTTTTTCTATCGTGACTCATCGTCTTTAATTGTCTTATCTCGGTTGCACTGACCGCTGGTCAGACTGCACGTTTCAAAAGAGCAAAACAAGCTTAGCCGTAGCGAGACTGGTTCCTCTTTCTGTTCGTTTGTTCGATTTTCCAAAGCTGGTAAGGTGAGATGAAAACGAGCCACGTCGTTCCTTCACGGCATTCCTACCGATTATCTTAGGGGAAGTTTATCTGTAATTTTAGATACTCTACTTTCGAACCGCCTGTAACAAGATTTTACTAATAAAGGTTAATTTACTTGCACTTCTTCTTTGCCGACTGTACCTGTTCTGATCGGTTACGTACGCGCGTTTTCAGGTCAAGATTCTCCGGTTAAACGATGACCTACAATCGCTGTCCCTTATGCGCCTTTTAAATATGGCGGAAAAGCGTGAAAGACAGGTTGCACGTCGAAGAACGAACGCGATCCAACCGAGGAACAATGCATCGTTTTTCCTCCGGTTTCTTGGTAAGACAGTTCATTGGCATCGTTCGAGGAATCGCTAGGATATCCTGAAGTCTTTTACGAGAAACTTCCTCGGCAATTCAGCGTACGCTTGTTCGAAGATGAGGATCGATTTTTGGAATTCAATGGTGATTCTTTTCGATTATCTAATAATAAAAATTTATGTGGTTAATTCTTCTTCAGAATTAGAATATTTTATATTCAATCAAATAGTAATATTATACTACAGAATAGTTTGGAAAATCTAACCCTTAAAAAGGATGATTGAAAAAAGAGGAATCGTTCGGATATCGATAATAAGAAACTGAACTTGACGATACTGGATAAGTGTTATCCCAACGGGTACAATAGTTCAACGTCACAGTCGATTGTAATGAACACAATGTCCTGGTGTATCGATACTCGATCATACCGACCGATTCGCAGCTGGCAAATCACGGAACAAAAATATAACCTTAACACATCCGCTGCAGTAGAGATTGCCAGTGATTTGCATTTCAAATTTTGTACACTGGAATAATTATAAAAAGAGGAGGATATAAACTTATATATCATTAACAGCATTAGTATTATACTAACGATTCAAGGTATCAAACTAAACGTTTCAATTTGAAAATTAATCGATCATATTCTCAGTTTGAATCTCCATAACCAATATGGTGGTTAACGTATTAACCGTCATTCTTTTGCGATTTACATTTTTATCCATTCCAAAAAAGCCACAATAATAATCGTTCAGTTAATAGTTTTCAGGTAATACGATATTTATGATGTACCGTTTTTACTGCCAAGACGGATGTTTGGATAAAAGATAAGCGACTGATAAAGAGAAATGTATCATTTAAGGTAATTTTCGATATGTTCATACAATCGGATGGTTGAAAAATACAATTTAAAATATGCCTTAGAAGATTTTTCTACGTTCGAAGAAAATCCTTCGGTTGTTTTCGTCGAATATTTGCATTTACTGCCATAATAGCGTGGCAATTTCAGACTAACCTTGGCTGTCCAATGACATCTTTATCAAAGCATTTAAACCGTTAACCATACGCCGAAGTGGACAACGATTCAGTGAGTTCTCCGTACGTCACCTTAATAAATTCGCTTGACCCTTTTACCGAACTTCTCGCTCGCACGTGGTCAATTATAGTTTGCTACAAATCCGTTTCTAAATATACGTATCGATCGTTCGAACGTTTCGATTTCGGAAACGAAGTTAACCGGTAAATATCAAAACATAAACGTATATTTTATAAATGGTATAAAACATTTTGAATGGTATTGCAATATAACTGTTGTAGTAAGGAAGAATTACAAGGTAAATTGCACACGACACCGCACCGTTCACGAGAAAGGAAAAAAGGATACTCTCGCTACGATGTTGCAGACCACCTCGTGGTGCATCTGCAGCAATCCGGTGCATCATCTAATAAAAGCCCGAGAGATGTTTGCGATTTGGTTTCGGTACCTCACGTTCCAGATGTCAATGACATAAAGAAACAGCCTGTGCAGGTCTCCCGCTAGCCTGCGTATTTTCAACAAGTTTCACCTAAACAAAAACTCTGCGGTATCATGCAACGATGTGTTGCTTCAGTCCATATTCTTTGACCAGATACAACACGAACATTATAATTAATCTTTGTATTAATACCAAGTAACGCTTGGTGATTAATTCATGTCAATGGGAAAATGGATATCTGATTATCAACAGTTGAACGACGAAGCCGGGTCTATGATGACCCAGACCTAGAAAACATATACTATGGTATTTCGATTTTTATATATTGTTTTGAAATTGAAAAAAATGTAAACGTAAAGTAGCTGAAAATTTGATTCAAATTATTTGCTCTCTTCGTAGTACGCTGTCCGAGTTACACCTGTTTAAAGTCACGTGACGATTTAAAAGACGATTTCCTAATATAGAATGTAATGGAATTGTACTTACGTTTCAGCTGTTCAATTTGCGGTGGTCATAAAACGATTACTCGACGTTCGTCCACGAAACTTGTCACATCACAGAGCAATCACAAACGTCCAATAGCGGAACAAAGACGACCGTCCTCTTTCGAAACAGTTCTTGTATATGCGGTTAAAACGATTCCTCGTTACTTTTACTTTCGTTCATCACCGAGCGTGCGTCTTGTGCACAGCGAGACCGACAATCGGTTGCTACACCTGGATGACACCTGGAAAACTCGTTCCCTCGAAGGAAGCCACCGATCACCTCGGGGTACCTTTTGTGCTTCGGCTCGAACGCATAAAACTTAAACGTAGTCTTGTGTGCACACGCCACGGTGTAACACACGAAACTGCCGGCTCAAAGGAACTTTCTGTGCCGTAGAAAGAAGGTGGTGGAAGAAGAGAGCAAGACATCCATGGGCACAACGGAGAAAGAGAACCTAACCCATTCCCTCCGTGTGTATCCATCGTGCATGAGTGTGTGTGTACGCATGTGTACGTGCGCGTTTAAGCGCACGAGCGGAGGTGCATGAACGTGAATGCACAGAAGGCCATTCTTTTTTTGGAAGAATTTCGAAATCGTTGGGAAATCAAAGGTGTCTAATGCCTTGTCTGATCTGGCTTAGACTAGAGGGCACCAGAGTAGCGGCATTTTGGGCCTGTTTCGACAGCATGGCGAAAATAGAGACAGACTGTGTGAGCCCGTTCGTATGCCCAGCGTGTTCGAGGTTATAGTTGGTCATGATCACTGATTTTCGTTTAAAGTCATTTTGAAATCAGACACTCACCTATCGATTCTAAAAATATTAGTCGTCAGAAGACAGAAAGATAGAATAGTATACATATAAATTTTGGAGTCAAAAAAGTTAAGGACCCCAACAAATTCTGTCGAATGTTGTTTTTAACTATTATTCTGTTCCACAGATACGTCAGCCGTCCGCGAAAGTGGAATTTTGTAAAGAAAGGATTGCGAACTTCGCTCGCCGTTTTTCGTAATTGGTTTAAATTATGGTTCACGCGAGCTACGCTTAAATCGCTGATCTATATCTACCAAGGCAGCGAATAAAAAAGAACATAAACGTCGTCTAGTACACAAAGGAAACGTTTCACGAAGTAATCTGGATGAATGGAAAGGCGGCATGCAAGCGGGCATTTCCTTTCAACGAATAAAACGTTGCTCCTTAACGATCTAAGCGCACTTCCTGCATAATTGAGTGCACTCAACTTTGTTGCACTTCCGCGAATTCGCTGAACCTGCCCAACGGAACCAAATAAAATTAATCGACCAATGCAAACATCTCACAAGTCGAAAAACATTAAAGTACTTGGCTAATCTTTGGTACATAATAACAAGGAAGGAACGATTGCGTGTCCAGAGTAATTAGGAAGCTGAGTTATTTTAAGACACGACGTCTCGAGCAGTTGGTGTCTAATTACAATTGAACGAGATCAAGTGCAAGAAAGGTGCGAGGGTCTGGCAAGCCTCTTTCTTAATCTTTAGTTAGTCGTATGGGTTCTTGTACGACCCCAGCATACTCCGTTCTTTGTTTCATTGATTTTGATTATTTTAAATTATTTTTTGACTCTAAAATAATATTTAGTGTTGTATATAAGGTCCCGGTTTATATAAGAGTTGTACATATTTCGCGAATATGTTGAAATGATGAATCTATACGAACAATTAAAGATTAACGGTGGTCGTTGCAGCGGTGATCGGTCGGGAAACTGCAACTTTACATCAGGAAGCCAAAATGTGCACCACCCTTTCGCACTATAATTTACTTATAGTCCATTCTTCCGTGTGCAGTATATGCACCGGAATATAGATCTTACATTGACTTACTTGCATATAGGGTGAACCGTAACCATTACCATCTTTGTTATTTCGAAAACAGTAACAATTTCAAAAAGGCATTGGAATCTTATTGGAATCAAAGTTGAACTCAAGACTGGACACAAACGCGGTTCTTGTAAATTTAGGTCAATGTTTACGCACCAGAGGCGACTGCCGGTGATATTCAATTAAAAATCGCGATTAAATTTACCAATAGTTATTTATTAATAAAAAAGCGTGCGACCAACGACACGAGTCTTCGCTGAACCGGTATTTTAAGGCTGCACGCGTGCTGGCTTAATGTCAGCCAAGCGAGTTGGCACGAAATACGATAAATGCCACTTTCGCCCTGGAATAACCTATGGCTCTTGGTTATCCTCTACTTTACGATAACTCTACGATTCGATGATAAATCCTGCTATTTTTTTACCCTAATCCCTTCTTACGTTGCAGTTAGAATTATTAGGAATTGCTACATCGACCTCAGGACAAGTGAATTATCGTTCGCTTTCCTCTAATGTCTTGATTCCCTTTTACGTAACGTTCAAATTTCAGATTCGACCCTCCTGCTTGCTTGCACCATGAAATCAACCTGGTAATTTCCGTGAAACTTCTAACGACTCCGGGGCCTCAAGGTACACAGGCAAAAAGAACATTCGAGATCGTTGACTTTCCATCATTAATCTCACGACAAGCTCGACCGGCAGGAATAATGAGACAAAACGATTTAACGAGTCTATCGGCACGTACTCTATCATTGATAAAGCAGATTGATTTTCTAGTTCTATTTCCAACAGTTAGTATAAATACCCATCATTAAAATGACTAATCTTAATAACATTGCAGGTAATCTCTATGTGAGTTGTATTATTGTACGAGTACCTAGGCACCAAACTCTGTCATATAATTCAAAAACCAATGGGTAAGTCTAAACTTCTACCATTTTATTTCACGTTAGACAGCTTTCCAATTAGTTTGTCAACTTCCTCAGGCCGTTTGCTCCGGATTCGAGTCACGATTTGGTAAAACGCCATACCGTAAAATCTACTCAACGTCTCAGAACATCGTGCCCATGACTCACATCGTGGATCGTCGTTCCAGTGTGCTCGTTCCAGCCCATGTGACTGCGGCGAACACGGCCAATTATCATCATTCCACGTGTGTTCCATCCAGCGTTACGATAAATACCGCTACCGTAGTTTTGTGACCGTTAGCCAGCCGACGTCCAAGACGGAACTGCCGATGATCAACGCGTCTGCCACGCTATAGTACTCTTGTTAATTAAAACCACAAAACAGAACAGATGTCTTCAAACGTTTCCGTCTTCTCGATCAAGGACAAACTCGAAGCAGTCAAGGATTGGCCATACGAGCGGAGGGGTTGCAACGATCGGGAGAATTTTTCGAGAAGAGGGCATAATACATTGTGGGGGTGTCCTCCCCTACCTTGTCATTTTCCTTAAGGAATCCCATGGTGCGACCCTGAAAGCACAGAAAATTGTGGAATTTTCTATCATTCATATTTTACGATCAGCCTGAAGGTCGTCGAGGTGAATATGAACCACCCCTGGTTAACCGAACAATCGTTTAATAATTGAGCGACTTTACAATGTTTCCTGTCTAACGCAGGCCCTTGACGTCTATTTCCACCCATCAATTTGCGATGGAAGTTCAAGTTTGAAGCTGTGTCCATTGATTGGTCTCGAGCGATCGTACACCTCGGCTCGATGTGTCAAGTTCAAACTGACGTAATATCGAGTCCACGTGGACGATGACCGTGCCTGCCAGACGAAAGGAAACGATCGAACGGACAATGCGTCCGAACCGTATGTATACAAACGGTTTCGATCGTTGCCGTGGAACGCGTACTATAGGAAAAACCACCACCCGATCGCGAAACCAACCCCCTTCGCCAAGTGTCAGTAGCGTACCGTCTGCCGTTGCACGAGTTTCCTTCCTGTGTAATAGTTCTTCAACTATTAAGTGTTAATTCGATTTCGTGATTGGTTCAAGATTCGACAAGGGGGAATTTGATGTGATAGCAGATGATTTGTCGGGAGCATTCGCAGAGGTACGGGTGATGGAAGATTTTTCAACGATCCATGAAATTTCGAATGTAAGTTAGAATAATTGTTTGCTCTTGACCTTTAACCCTTCTAACTATCTATGTCGCTGAGTACTTTCTTTTAGTTTTTGTTTAATTGTTTAACCCTTTGACTGCCACGTCATCATTTCACAATTTTTCGTAGTAACGAAAAGGTTATAATTATTTTAATCATGTTTAATTCTAAGAAAGGTTGGTAAAAGCAAAACTGACCAACTAATGAGCAACATAGTACCTAAACACTGTTGCACCCATTACAGCTTCAATTTTACTCGCTCGTTGACTCAGAACTGGGTTCGTCGACGCAGAAAACCCGTCTTAAGATTTGATTTAATGTTCCACGAAGCGGACAACGATTTTATTTGCCGATCTTGTTAGTTTTCACTTTCAGAATCTGAACCGTCGCGTTTAACGTTAATTTTTGTAAAAAACGAAAGGTGTTAGGCGGGTAGACCGGAACGAAATCGTGGGACAACTGTCTCGTACACGTTTTTCCTCCGACCTTTCGACACGATTAACCGCAAAAGGACGAAACAACTGGAACTAATGCGAGAAACGTTTACTGTTCCGTTTTAATTCAGATTTTTAAGAAAATTCGAATATTTGATCTGAATCTTGTATAATTGTATTGTTCAAAATGTAATCAGATATTTCGTAATCTTCAAACGCTTCGAGTATTCAAATTACCTAAATTTCAATAATTCACTTTCGATTTTAATTCATGATTCATTTACCAACAACAAGCATTTCAGAATTTCTAAGTAAATCGCAATCGTTCGGCGGTAAAACTTTCGCTTCAACAAGTAGTCGTAACAACTGGTAATTACCATTCTATATATAACTCGGGTAATTAACTGATCGGGGCACTGCATACATTTTTATCAGACTTTCGCTATTGTGCACGAAGAAAAATGAAGCATTTCACTTCTCAGTTAATCAGAGCTTCGATTGTCCATGAATGATTTCGTGTGAATGACACGGATCGCACAATTGAAAATCAGTGAAACCCCGTTGCATTCGAACTGCATTCATGATTTATGGTTCGCAGTTTCGATTTCAATTATCGTATGTAATTGATGTTACACTCGAAGCGGAATGAATAGAGAGCCCTTTGGATGGCATAATCGAAAATCAGTGAAGTCTCGATGATTTATGACAATTGATGTTACATTGAATGTAAAACAATTCGGTAAATTGCAGTTTTATTGCATTATTGCAATAATGCACTGAAAGTGAAATTAAAGATAATCTACTAATTTTAACATTAAAGTAGCTTATTTTAATAAAGTTTAGAAATTCATGATTTAACCGGAAGTTTCAATATTGTTCGAAGGTTGACGAATGGTGCTGGTGAAAAATCCGTCGCCTTCTCGGGGCGAGAGTCCTCAAAAGGAAAATGCGAAGAAGGATAATAAAAGGAGGAGTCGCATGTCTCGTGGTAATAGTCCAGGGGACCAAACCGCTTCCAGGGGGAACAGTCCAGGAAAGAACGCTTCCGTCGTGAAGAAGGTCCTGACGAAGGGTAGCTTACTGGGCTCGCGTGGAAGCGAGTAAGTATAAATATCTCATAAATATTTCGAAATAAAAGTGAAAATTCAAAAAGGAAAGTTTTGCCTTATTAACTAAACAAATCGTTAACTTTGTGGAGCAGCCAAAGTAAACATTTTCATCGGCTCGTTAAAAACAACCGAATAATTTAGAAACTTTTTGCGAACATGAATCGTGAAAGTGACCTATATACCTTTTTTTCTCTCGATGGTCCTTCAAATAAGCTCGCGTTAAAGTTGTTTGCCGAGGCATTAGCGATCACTTGACAACTTAATGGACGATATTGGTGAACGTCCCCGGCCGAATTTATCGATCTTCCAAAACACCAAGAAACTAACATAATTTATAAATCAACGTCACGAATAATACAGTTGTTTTTAGGTATTCTCACGTAACACCGTTTTACGAATATTATAAAAGAATAATTTCTTCTTTCTTTCATCGACGATCAATTTTCAGCAAACGTGGTGGGAGGCGAGGCTTATCCGTCCCGAATCTCGGTGATAAAGTCGTTCCAACGTATATTTCTGATATTCCCACCGATGATTTAAGAGAAATAAATTGTTTTCGATAGAGGATGAAGGTAAATTCACGCGACTGGGGAAGCTATCAACAGCCATGAGCAACGGAAACGAAAACAGAGAAGAATATCGAACGATGGAAAGCTACTGCGAGAAATTATCGTTTCACGATCTTGCACATTAGAACGCGCTGAAAAATTGAATTGAATTTTCTTTGAGGGAAAATCGTTAGACGCGCCAAGGAAATTATTGGATACGACGAAAGTTAAGGTTGTTTTGCTGACTTTGGTACACCCCATAGAACAGGGTCATTAGGTTCTGAATATTGACACGTTGACTGGCATGATGATCTTAAATTTTAAATAACTGAATAATTAATAAAAGAAAAGGTCAAATAAGTTCTGAATATTGCTACCATTAGGCTAAGTTACATTTGAAAATTAATCGATAGAAATTATAATAATTGGAATTTAAGTGTATCTTATCACACACAACGTGTTAAAATTATATTCTAAAAATTATGAAGGTCACGAACTTCACAAATCATTTATCTGAATTATTAGTGAGTTCTTGTAACTTAAAACTGTAATTGTTATTAATGAGTTAATCGTCGAAAGATCCAGACCAGCGATATCCCCCGATGGTTCGTCGCAAGATTTCCCTTCGATTCAATTTTTCCCGTGGAGGGTTGGTTATGTAAACTCACCCTCGTGTAACCATCGTACACATATACACGGACAATAATAGACACATAGTCGCAATTGCGACATATTTCGATGTCGCGTATCGATTGCGGGACCTTGTATGTACATTTCTGTCGGTCAGTATCGCGGCAATCGGTAAAACGTGTCTATGCAAAGAGATCTCAACCCTCGGACACGTATTTTTTTTCTTCCCCTGTACGAGGGTATTTTTATTGTCGGAAATGAAAAATGGAAAATAGACTCTTTTCTATTCTTACTTTTTCTGTTATGATTTATGAAAGTACTTTACGTACTCGCTGTTAAAGTCTTAGAAACAACTCTCTTGTTGTTTAAGTTTGCTCTACAATGACATTGTTAACGTAGTTTCATGGTTGAAAGCTAATAGCTGTGTAAGCGAAACATAGTTGAATCCAATAAAAAGAGAAAGTTACTTTTTCTACTTTGTAATAAACCCTCTTTGATTTACAATATAATTGTTGTTTGATTACAATTCTTACAATTTTGATTTTATGGAACGTTCAAATTTTAATTTGTAACATTGACAATTGTAAAAGAAAAGATTTAGCCAAAACTAAAGTGTGTACGATGGTAATCAATGAAAAACGTAGTCTAAAGTGTAATTGCGTAAGCGTAAAAATTAAACTATTCGTTAGTTCATAAAGACTTTCGAACGATTGCAATTTGTAAAAGCTTATCGAGGGCACGGCATCGATATCTCGCACACGTACGAGTCTCATACATTATCATGCTTTTAACATAATTGCAATTTCCGTTCGTGGGCATGTCATACAATGACTCACATATTTGTCCATTTACTTCGAAATTCTAACGAGGGCACGAAACTATAATCCGTTTGTGAACTAAAAAGTTACATTATGCTTTAAGCGTTCTAATAATTATATCGTTTATTTGTTTGACATAAAAAGCAACGTATTCTGTGTCACTGTGAAACGAGCTGCGTGATCGAAACGACTTGCAATCTTGTAATTTAATTGCACACAAGCACGTGTGTAACACGAGTGCAATTATAACAATCGCGTATGTTATGCTAATGATATATCAAAACTGAAAAATGCTTCGTCGCTTTCTGACGCTTTCTAATAGAGAGAAGTATTAATTAATAACTCTACCTGGAAATTTCTTAATTGGCAATAGGAATATCTGAAATAAAAATTTGTACGGAACTATCTGATTTATGCAAACGTTAGCGAACCTAATTATTGCACGTGGATTTAAGGCTCTAACGTGGCCCAATATTTAATGCATAAAGTCGAAAACTATTATTCTTTCGAGTAAATCGATCTGACAATCAAAGTCTGCCGAATAATTGACAGAGGTCGCGAAACGGCCGGTTACACGTAGAAAAGCGAAATCATAAACAAGCCTGGTCAATCACGCGATTTTTCCTCGACTTTTAGCCCGATTGATTGAACCTTTTCGATTATTTAATCGCCCTGATAGCGCGGGTCAATCGTGCACCTTGGCTTACTCCGCTCAAAACGTTCGATCATGATAGAAGACGATGTTACATTTCTATGCAAAACTGTTAGTCACTTCTGGATCCTCCTTCGAATAATTATCATATTTGTCTTTCTTCTGTTTCTAGAACTGGTAGCATCGAGAGGTTGGTGGACGGTGACAAGAGGGTGATCGCCACGAAACACCTGCTTCCAGAGAACAACATCAATGTGGTGGTCAGGTAACGTTACAATTTTGATAAATTACGAAGCAATCGAAGATTTTACTAATTTTCTTCTTCAGGGTTCGTCCCCTCAGCGCGAGGGAGATCAAAGTCGGCGAGGATATGGCCGTGCAGTTTCCTGGAGATGGACAGATATACGTAAGCAGAATACCCTCATTGTTCCCCCAACACCTGTTAAGGTATACAATAACTTCTTTCTTTTCTTTGATTACTTCCTGTAGTGCGAGGGGTCTCCAAACAGCGGGGATAAGAGGGGCAAATTATTTTCGTACAACGTGGTGTTCGAACCCACCGCCACTCAGGAGGATATACTGCAATTCTCTGGCGTGAAGAAGCTGATCGAAATGGCGGTGGAGGGATTCAACTGCACCGCTTTCTGTTACGGGCAGACAGGAAGCGGGAAAACTCATACACTTACAGGACCTCCGGAAATGGTGAGCCATCAGGACCTTTAACACTTTGACTGCAACGTCACCCACATAGGGGTGACACTTGAATTTCCATTAAAAAATGTATGATTGTGAAATATCCCTACTACAAATAATAGAAATATCAAAATATTGTGAAAACAGAATACAAAGTTTGTGAAATATGGCAGACAAAGTGTTAATGGACGAGATTTCAGACCACGAATACTGGGTTATTCGGGACACAGCCTCGAATGTGCATCAAGCTGACACTAATATGTCTTTCGTAAAGTTTCTCGATACTTCTTTGATAGTTACGCACTCGTTCCATTGTACGCGAGACGGTTTTCAGAAGTTTAAGTAGGAAGTTTAATCGTCGGATATAATGCGTTACCAGAGTTGAAGGCCGACTTAAACTTAACAGAAAGGTTAATACTGATACGTTGATAAGATAATGGCTGCCTTGATCATACTTATTTCGTATGTTTATAGTTAGCCTTTATGCAACTTTTATTCATTTCATATAATATGGATCATTAAAGTGTAATGAGATGTATCTTGGAACTTATCGATTCCAACTTGTACAAATATGCCTGAGCTTTAATTTATTAATATCAGAAGCAATTTTATTCACCAGCATATAAGAAATGAATGTTAATTGTTCTTTCATGATAGTTCGAAAAGATGAACCCTTATTCTGAGGATCACGGTCTGGTCTTCCGCTCTTTCGTCTACCTGTTCAAGCTGTTACACGAGCGTCAGGACTGCAATTTCGTACTGAAAGCTTCTTTTCTAGAGATTTATAACGAAAAGGTCGGTACACGTAGTGTCGAATGATTCCTGGTTATTATTTTTCACTTTTGACCGCAGGTAATAGATTTATTAAACCCTGGAACGTCGAGAAAACCTCTGATGGTGCGTTGGAGCAAGAAGTCGCGAGGCTTCTTCGTGGAGAACCTCTTCACCGTTGAATGCGAAGAACTCGATGACCTTCTGGCGGTCCTCGAAGAAGGTGAGTTACCAGAATTAAAATAAAAAATACTTGGTGTCAAATTAAATTTGAAATTTGATTTGTATACAGGTATGAGGAACAGATCTGTCGGTACGCACAATATGAACGACCACTCTAGCAGAAGTCATAGTATTCTCACCGTTAATATCACTTCCGAGCAACAAGTGGGTACTTCAATTAACCTTGTTGTTTAAATAAAAAGAAAAAGCTAAGTCAGACTTTGTACTTCGAAGATGGACAACAGCGTGTTCATTTCGAGACAAGGGAAGATCAATTTCGTCGATCTGGCGGGCAGTGAGATGACGAAGAAGACCCAAAGCGAGGGGAAAACCTTGGAGGAAGCGAACAACATTAACAAGAGTCTCATGGTCCTAGGTAAAATGAATTTTCCTATTTCTCAAAACTAACCCTTATTTTCATTTAACTACTTTCTTTTTCCCGTAAAACGAGAGCACAGATACACGATCATTAAAGCATATGTAATATTACGACTCGAAAACTTGATGGTGTTAATTATGCAGGAGTATCATCGTTAGGATCGATCGTTTCAGTCAAAAGGTAAAGTGCAAGCTTTACCCGCAATATCAACCATGTTCCTGGAAGAATCGATAAGCATAGCGTGGCGCGAATTGCACAAAAAGCTATCTTATTTTTTTTCAAACCTTGCAATAACTTATCGTGAACAAATTGCTTTATTTTTGCTTCGAAGGTTACTGTATATCTTCTTTGAGCGATGGAAAACGGAAGTACGGTCACATTCCTTACCGGGACAGCAAGCTGACTAAACTTTTAGCCGATAGTTTGGCCGGAAACGGTGTCACATTAATGGTAAATCCATTTACCTTAATTACGGTAATTGAATTTATTGATCAGTCACGCTTAATTGGATGATTTTTCTCATTTATAGATTGCTTGCGTTTCACCTGCACGATCCAACGCTAGCGAGACGCTGAACACGTTGAGGTATGCAGCTAGAGTGAAGAAGATCCGCACCAAACCCATCGTGGTGATGGTAAGTGACAAAATATTAATAAAGTATAGTAATGAGAAATATAGTAATGCAAGTGATACTCGATGGAGGACGACAAGTCAATGAAATGTAAATGTTTGTCGCAAATGAAACTTAATCCTTATAGGATCCAAGGGAGGCATTGATTCTTAGCCTGAAGAGAGAGGTGGGTGCGCTTCAGACTGAAAACGAACACCTGAGGGCGGCCCTTCACATCAGTGGCGAGACTCCGAATATAATTCGCAGTGAGTCTAAAGGTAAGGCCAGAGAATTGAAATTAAAAAATGACTGAAATTAAATTAGTAATATTTGAAAATTTATTAACCATTTGTAGCTGAAAGGAAAGTGCCATTAACACCACCAGTCGTGGACCTAGACAAGTTGTCTGAAATGGAGCGACCCGAATTGAGCCAGCTGATTCACGCGTACATCACCGAGAACGAGGCTCTTCGTCGAGAAAACGCGGAGCTGTACGCCACCAGGGAACAAGTAATAAGGGACCAGGAGCTGGTGTGCAAGGAGAACGAGAGGCTGTTGAAGAAACTCGAGGACGTGAACTCGTAAGTGCAATATAATTTTAGGCGACATATGACAGTCGATATTTAACTAATTTCCTAGGTTCTATTACTGCAGGGTGTGCTGTCGGTCACCAATTATACCCGCAAGACCCACATACTCGGCGGAAGTGTTAAACGACAGCAACGAGGACGTACCTGGCGCGACGAACGTCTGGACGAACCCTAATACGGAATCAACCCCCTCCTCGAGTGTAAGTGATTAAAAATTATTCTCTATCCTTTGAAGTTACAAATTCTTGGAATTCTCGAGGTAATGGAGGCGTAATTTCTTTTCTCATGTCTTCAGAGTATGATCAGGCGAGGATTGTACAAGTCTGCCAGCAACATGCCGGAGAAGATACAAAAAGAACTGGACAAACGTAGAATCATGGGTAGTTACAATAACATAGCAGAGGCGTACAAAGACAAGAGTCAACATCGTCGGCATAATTCATGGGACAATGGAAACGGAACGACGAGAATGAGCCCCGATCAAACTATGTCACCAATACACGTCAATCAGTAAATAGCATACGATAAATAAGTCCCCTTAATGAGGCGATAATATCCAGCTCGTTTATCTTGAAGCGTTACATTCCATCCAGCAATTATAATTTCACATTTGAAACTTACCCAGTTCGACTAATTTCAAGTAGTCTCTACATCGTGTTTATTACCTTTTTCTTTTAATAATTAAACCAGAGTATTCACATTGTGGACTAGAAGTTCTACCAAATACCCAACTAATCTAAACTTTCCTTATAACATCATTTACATACATGTAGCATGTTTTAATAAACTCTTGATCAACCCTCCTATGACACAAAATTATTTAAGTTTCACTTATCATGGTTTCGGCACGCACGAAACCTGAATTAATCAAGTAATACAGGAGGGTTGACTGTAATTCAACTGATATTTGGCGAACTCGCGTCCGCAATGTGTTATCGTATTTAGCACGCGACGTGTTATTCTACTTATTGATTGGAGGAATGCGTGGTAACAGGTACAAGAAGGTGAACCTGCGTCGCACGTCGACGGTCCCCGAGGAAAAGAGGCCCTCGGAGACCAACGACCACCTTGGAGAACCAGTTCGACCGATAGACCATTCGTACAACGAGTCGCCCGATTCGATGCCCAGCAGCGGTGGCCTGGAAATGACGAACTCTGCCCCGGGTACGATGGAATCTGAGCCCATCACCGCATCCTTCCCGCCGATCTCTTCGCCCTTTGGCACCCCGGAACTCAACGACGCGATCCGCTCGTTGCGTTCGCCAAGAAAGTCGAGGGAGAAGGAGGACGAAACTACCCAACGAGCTTTCGGCAGTCCTGTTCCCATCGACGAGGACAAACCACTTTGAAGAAGAGCTACGTCGATGAACTAGTTGATGACATATTTTTAATGGGTCAATGTGGACCAGGACGATGGATATTGGTTTGAATGTACGATGGAAGAGGTCTATTTTGATCGATAATTTGTAACAAAGGGAAAAAGGTTGAAATGTTCTGATGGATGTCGACCAGTGGTTTGAGAGAGTAATATCATATTTCAGAGTGATAAAAATTCGTAGTACCGTGTAGTCGAGAAAAATTATTTTTGTGTAGAGTATGATAATTAAGGGATTTCAAAAAAGTATATTAGGATATTGCTCAGGTTGCCGTACATCGTTGAATTCTACCTCTGAATAGTATAAAATCATATGATGTTCTACAAATGGAAGTGTGGACCAACATTATGTGCAATAAAGTATTTAATTATTTTATGCTCGAGGGAGTTTCTATTTTCATGACATCTATATTTAAATTGTGTTATTTGAGATATAGGAGCTTTTTTAAGAAATCTAAAAAGTCGAAAAAGTGAGGTACGCAGGCTAAATTTAAATCATTTAGTTCTAGGGATTCATCGCTAGGTGGCTGTCAAATATCAGATTTATAAAATACAATTTCATTTAGTTTCGTTTCTAACGCTTGAAACAATCTGTAATGCTATTACTTCAATTGCTTTATAACCATAGAACACTTTAGAAACGCTAATAAAGCTCAAAAGGTTTAGTTTTACAAAAAAATGCGATTTTCAATTTGGGTAGTTTCTTCGTTCGTTGCTAGATGTCATAAACGGTACTGTTTTTAAAGCGCGCATAGATATAAAATTAAGAAGCGCATAAAAATAAAGATTGCGCGATGTTTTCAATTTATTTCATTAATTTTTTGCAATAACATGATACTGTTTTATTATTATTTCTTTTCTTTGTGCATTATCGTAAGAAGAGGAAAATTGTGCAACTGTGAAGAACATGACTCAGCCGAAGAACAACAAACAAGAGAACGATGATAGAAATAAAACACATAAACGAATGGAGTGTTTTTTTCCTCAATAATATTTATCAAAAATATTTTAGAAAATTACGCTTCTTGTCTTGCCCTGACAATTCTGTAAAGATAAAAAACGCAATTATTAATTTTACAAGGTTATCAAAGATACAGTCTATGGTCAAAGATAACGTGCGTATAGAGGGCGTTCGCCAAATGCGCCTAACGTAGAACTTCAGAGAATAAATTACGTATTGGACGTTGGCATTTCATCTGCAATTAACGCACGTCTATAGCGGCCAATCATCTCCTACTGTTCAACTAAATCGTTCGTTCCATTCGCTTGTTTCGCAATCCAATAAATGGGCGGTGTTCAAATGCAAAATTCATGATGTAACGTTAACCAACGATGTCGCAACAGGAAATGAACGACGAGTTATTCGAGAAAATCTCATTGTGGAAATGATCGTTGCCTATCTTGACATTAATATTCGATCGTGCATCGTTGCGAAAATAACGAAGAAAAAGTATAAAAGCGATAAAAGGACCCCTTTGTTTCTGGTTAAAGGCGGTATCGCTGTTTTACCGACCGCTCAAATCCTCATCCCCACTTTATCAAGGAAGCATCGACACCGTGATCGCAGCGGTGCGACTGCGAGGGAGCAGCAAACAGAGCGGATGAAAGAACGAGAATCATTGTCTGATGGACAGTGTGGTATCGTTGCGAAGTACAGTTTAGAACGGGTTAGCCTGGAAGCGAAGACGAGGAGGAGGAACGTTGAACGGGTGAGAGAGGTGCGGCGAGAGAGAGAGAGAGAGAGCGGGCGCGTGTGTGGCAAGGTCGGTGCGTGCGGGTGAAGTTTACAGGCTTTTATTAAAGTGCAGTCGGCTGGGTTGAAAAACAATCGACGGACATAATACGGCGCTCCGTGAAGTCCGATGTCTAGTGCTGAGGTGGTGGAGAGCTCCGTTGACCCCCCAGCCAAGAAGCGACGCGTTGCTGCCACCACGGGAGGAGCCGACGACTCGACGACGATCGCAGACATGGCGAAAAATGGCTCGACGTCCCGGGCTTCTGCCGATATTGACGAGGGTCTCTATTCGAGGCAGCTCTACGTTCTCGGCCATGACGCCATGCGATGCATGGCATCCTCCGATGTCCTGATATCCGGCCTCGGCGGTCTTGGCGTTGAAATTGCAAAGAACGTCATACTTGGTGGCGTGAAATCCGTTACATTGCACGATAATGCGTTGTGCCAGATCGCAGACCTCGGCTCGCAGTTCTATCTTACCGAGGCGGACATAGGTGAGCGCTCTGACCCGCGAATTGTCGAACACGTGAACCCTTTTAACAAGAACAGTTTTCATTGTGCCGTGACATCAGCACTTCGATGCCTTAATTTGGTTAACTTAACGCAGTATCTTACGTTTCAATAATGTTAACAAAAAAATTATTTTTAAACGCAAATACTAAAATTGTGTATTAATATTTGATATTAAATTTGTTGATAATGAGATTAAACTTTATTTTCTACATTTTGCAGGTAAAAACAGAGCTGTTGCCTGTTGCCAACGCTTATCCGAACTGAACAATTATGTACCCACCTGTTATCATACCGGACCCTTAACAGAAGCTTACATTAAAAAGTTCAAGGTTGTGGTTTTGACCGAAACACCATTAAAGGAACAATTACGTATTTCTGAAATTGCTCACGCAAATGATATAGCACTCATCATAGCTGATACCAGAGGCCTATTCTCTCAAGTCTTCTGCGACTTTGGAAATGCATTCACAGTGGTCGATACCACTGGTGAACCACCTGTTAGTGCAATGGTAGCTAGCATTTCGCAAGACACAGAGGGTGTTGTTACATGTTTAGATGACACTCGCCATGGTATGGAAGATGGTGACTATGTTACATTTTCTGAAGTGCAGGGAATGACAGAATTAAATGATTGTGAACCGATAAAGATAAAAGTTCTTGGCCCATATACATTCAGCATTGGGGACACATCAAAATATTCTGAATACTTAAGAGGTGGAATAGTAACACAAGTAAAAATGCCAAAGATTTTGCGCTTTGCTCCACTGAAGGAAGCTCTGAAGAAACCAGAGTTTCAGATTACAGATTTTGGAAAGTTTGATTATCCACAGATGCTGCACTTGGCTTTTATGGTGTTACATCGTTACATGGAAACTAAAGGTAGATTACCTAAACCTTGGAATCAGGAAGATGCAGACGAATTTTTGGCTTTGGCCAAAAAAATGAAAGAAGAAATGGGAAGTGAAGTAGAAATCAAAGAAGATTTGTTTGAAACATTTGCAAAGATATCCTCAGGAAGTTTGAATCCAATGAATGCAATCATTGGTGGAATTGTAGCACAGGAAGTGATGAAAGCTTGTTCTGGAAAATTCCATCCTATATATCAATGGTTGTATTTTGATGCAATTGAATGTTTACCAGCAGATCATTCTGAACTTACAGAAGAAGATTGCTGTCCTATAGGATCTCGTTACGATTCGCAGATATCCGTTTTCGGACGTAAATTCCAGTCGAAGATTGGAAATCTGAAATATTTTGTTGTTGGAGCAGGAGCCATTGGTTGTGAATTGCTAAAGAATTTCGCAATGTTAGGAGTTGGTGCTGAGAACGGTAGCGTAACAGTCACAGACATGGATTTGATAGAAAAGTCGAACTTGAATAGACAATTCCTGTTCAGACCATCCGACGTTCAACAGTCTAAATCGTCAACGGCAGCTAGAGTCATAAAGAGCATGAATCCGAGTATGAAGGTGATCGCTCACGAGAATAGAGTTTGTCCAGAAACGGAGAAAATTTATAACGACGACTTCTTCGAGGTGCTGGACGGAGTAGCAAACGCGTTAGACAACGTGAACGCTCGTATTTATATGGATCGTCGTTGTGTATATTACAGAAAGCCTCTATTAGAATCTGGTACTCTAGGCACAAAAGGTAACACCCAAGTTGTTGTTCCATTTTTAACCGAATCATACAGCTCCTCTCAGGATCCTCCGGAGAAGAGTATACCGATCTGCACGCTGAAGAATTTCCCCAACGCTATAGAGCATACTTTGCAATGGGCTAGAGACAATTTCGAAGGTTTGTTCCGCCAGGCCGCGGAGAACGCCGCTCAATACATCTCTGATTCACAGTTCGTGGAGAGAACGTTAAAACTGCCCGGAGTTCAGCCGCTAGAAGTATTAGAATCGGTTAAAACTGCTCTGGTCGACGAACGACCAAAGACGTTCGCCGACTGCGTCGCGTGGGCTCGTTGTCACTGGCAGGAACAGTATAGCAACCAGATCAGACAGCTTCTATTCAACTTCCCTCCCGACCAGGTGACATCCAGCGGTCAGCCGTTCTGGTCCGGTCCGAAGAGATGCCCGGAACCGCTCAAGTTCGACGTGAACGAATCTCTGCATTTGGACTACATCGTAGCCGCAGCCAATTTGAAAGCGAAGGTCTACGGAATCCCCACCAACAGAAACCGGGAGGAGATCGCCAGGATCGTCAGCAACGTGAAGGTACCGGACTTCACTCCCAAGTCTGGAGTGAAGATCGCCGAGACGGACTCGCAAGTACAGGTGTCTAACGGCAGTGGCAACATCGATCACGAGAGGCTCAGTCAGTTGCAAGAGGAGTTACCCAAGGTGGACGAGCTGAATGGTCTGGTAATTCACCCGCAAGAGTTCGAAAAGGACGACGACACCAATTTCCATATAGACTTCATCGTGGCTGCCTCGAATCTCCGTGCTGCAAACTACAAAATCCCACCTGCGGACAGACACAAGAGCAAACTGATCGCTGGTAAAATAATACCGGCCATCGCGACCACAACCTCGGTAGTGGCGGGTCTAGTCTGTCTCGAGCTGATCAAGTTGACCCGTGGCGTGAAGGATTTGTCCATTTACAAGAACGGCTTTGTCAACTTAGCTCTGCCGTTCTTCGGCTTCTCCGAGCCGATCGCAGCGCCGAAACTGAAGTACTACGACACCGAGTGGACACTGTGGGACCGGTTCGAGGTCAAGGGAGAATTGACGCTCAAAGAATTCTTGGATTACTTCAAGGATCATCACAATCTCGAGGTAACCATGCTGTCTCAAGGTGTCTGTATGTTGTACTCGTTCTTCATGGCAAAGCCTAAGTGTCAAGAGCGTATGGGCCTGTTGATGTCCGAGGTGGTGAAGAAGGTATCGAAGAAGAAACTCGAGAGTCACGTACGCGCATTGGTGTTCGAACTGTGCTGCAACGACGCCGATGGCAACGATGTAGAAGTACCGTACGTTCGCTACACCTTGCCGTGAAACATCGCTCGGATTGCCGGTTAACAAGAGATGTCTACTTAACTGACTTAGCCGTAGTAATTTCTACAAATTTCTATTTTACAATACGATACAGGAAAATCTATTAATCTTTGTCTACGTAAGCCTTTCGAAGTAAAGTTTCGTTTTTGTCTCTGTTTCTTCTTATTTTTTTTTTCTATCGCCGATGCTTCGTAGCATTTATAATAGCAAGCAAGCGCGGGATCCACTGAGTTTCATAATCTTACTATGATCTCCCTTTTTGCTGAAAAATCGACTCCAGGACTCGGCAACCGTTCGTTTTTCCATTCGCCTTCTGCTTTCAGTAACCGCAAATCGTCTGTTTCCGTTGCTTTTATTCGATCGGTGATATATATTTTTAGCAGAACAAAAAAACCTAGCATTGAAATCATTTGAACTGTCGATAAAGTGATGTGAGTGATCGAAAAAATTTGTACAAGAGAATTTGCATTATGATGTTTATAAAAGTAATGAGAAGGTAAAAAGTATGATGAAAAAAAAGAGTTGCAAAAAGAATTTTGTCCATATTGGATCATAAAGGGAATTGTCATGGTAAGAATTGTCTTAAGACTCACACGTCACGACTTTATGTATAGAATCAAATGTAAAAAAAAAAATTATTGAATGGTAACTCAATGATCCTTAGACGAATAACGCTAGCACATTTAATATAGGCCATAGATAAACGTGAGAATAAAAAAGAAAAACGAACACAAATGTATCTTGCCTTTACTGAATTACCTTTTTTCTTTCTTTTTCTTTCATTTTCTATTTACGATTACTTTGTGGTCAAGGGTATGCAAACAAAAGGAAACAAGAAAATGCAAACCCTTCCCCCCCTTTTTTTTTTGTATGAGTACGCTCTTGCTATTGAACTCGATATTTTAAGACTTATTTAATCGATGATTTTGATTTATCTGTTTTATTATTTTTTTTTTTTTCTCGAATACCGAATATACTATTGGCTAAGGCTGTTTGTTGTTACAATAAGGGATACTGCATTTAAATTTGTAAGAACACGTTTTTGGAAAAAAAGGAAGCTTCAAAAAAGAATTTCACACACTTTAGACCAAGAAATATGAGATGAGAAAAAACAGATAAGGAAGATATTTTGTTAATTTTAGGATAATACGGATATTTATTGTATTATTTTATCAATAGATAATAAATAGATGTGTTTGGATTTTAAGAGACATGAAAAATATAGTAACGAAAATAAAATTTGGAAATGGTGTTGGTTTCTATGAGCCTTTCCTTTTAATTTTAAGGATTAAGATTATCCAGTACATATTTAATAAAAAAATAATTCACATATATATCTTTGTAAATAATTTAATCAATGTTTGGAATTATAATCAATTTTTATCGACTTACAGATTACAGTATTAGTCATATAGATTAAAATCACATTTTGTTTCTTTATAAAGGACGGTGGAACGCGACGTACGTTACAATTTCAAAGTTGAATCCATTTTCAGTTATGTCGACGAATATTTACGCGTGAAAAGCCCTACGTAAAGCGAAATAAAGGTTATGACAGTGTGCCAAAATGATCCAACGCACTATATCGTAAGTAAATGAAATAATAATTAATTGTTTCTTGGTCTATTGATTATCTGTTATTTTTACTATTATCTGCAGATCATTTTTTGTGAAAACAGCTGTGAAAAACGATAATATCGATACCAACAATGTGAGGTACGTTACTGATAGCGCATTATTAAAGATATGATAATGATCAGACGCGTTGCGGGTTGCACAACATTATGTATTTATAAAAATACCTTTCAATATTCATTATCTGTGAACAAATTATATAAACTAAAAAGTATTTTTTTACCAATTGTAAATAATACTTTACACTGGATACATGTTGACAGCAAAGTTATCAACGAAAATCAGGATGGTCGAAATACTGCCAAACGAAAAAGAGAAGATAACGGCGAGAATAACGAAAATACGAAGTAAGAAGTATATATTAATAAACATATTATTAATTTCAGAAACTTATCATTATCTTATAATTCCTTTTTTTTAGTCAATCACTCTCAAAGAAAAAAGATAACAATGCCACCAAAAAATTATCTCCATTATCTCAAAAAGCAACTGATAAAACAGGTGTGTAACCAGACGTGATATATAACGTGCAACAGTGTGTTAATCTTATCGTAATACTTTAGGATCAACGCCACCCATCAAGCTACGCGAAACATCAAAGAAAAATGAATCTCCTGTTTCTAAAAAGAGGAAGAGTAATAATAAGGTGAAAGGTACAGTCAAGAAATTTGAAACAAATGAGAAATTAAAGAGCAGTTCATCTGTGGAAAATCAAAAAGGAAACATTTCAAATACAGAAGAAAAAAGTGAATCAAACTCCCATAAATCTGTATCATCAAAGTCTTCATCCGATGAATTAGATGAAGCACAAACAGAAAGGCGTTTAAGCAAAGGTAAAAAGAGATTAAGAATAATAGCACCTGTTGATTCTAGTAGTGATGAAGATGACCAATCTCAAGTATGTAAATTCTATACACATTATACTATATACCTTTTTAAAATCTTATAATTTAATATTTACATATATTAATTATCAGTTGTCAAAAAGTCCGAAACAAGAGATTAATGAGGAAAAAAAATCTTCAATTAATGAAAAAAAAAAATCTGATGAAGAAAGTAATGAAGAACAGGAAACTAATAAGGAAGAAGACAATACAGAAAAACCTGTTAAAAAAATTCACAGCTTTTTTGGTAAATATTTTATTATACCTATAATTGAGCATAGGCATTAATGCAATTTATGTTTTCTTGTAGCATTAACACAAATAAAAGATTTGAATATCAGTTCTGGAAACAAGGAAAAATCTACCAAAAATTCTTACAATCCAAACATCTCGAATTATCATCCAATAGATGATGCTTGTTGGAAGAAGGGCGAAAAGTACGTCCAACAAATTTGTTTCGCTTCATTAACGAGTTACCTATTGCTCCTGAATACATTTAACAAATTTTACACATTTTTCTTACAGAGTGCCGTATCTAGCACTGGCGCGTACCTTGGAATTAATTGAGGAGACAAGCGCACGTTTGAAGATCATCGAAATTTTGTCCAATTATTTCCGTTCTGTCATAGTACTGAGTCCAGTCGATCTACTCCCAAGCATATACCTGTGTCTCAATCAATTAGCCCCTGCGTACGAAGGTGAGTGGTTGTATTTTTTAAAACATCAAACGTTAATCGCTAATGCACTAGATCAGCACTGAATTAAGGATTCTGATCCTTGTTCTTTATACTCTACGATTAAATTGTACGATTGATTTTAAGAGTTATTTACGATAAAGTTGTTACGATAAGATAAGTGTCCGATGCGATACTTTTGTGAATTCTGATAGTGATGCGATTAGCGTTCGATGCGATACGTGTTGTATGATTGTTACGATAATTCGTTAAGATAATTTGTTCATAAATTCGCGTGTCAACACTGTTTTAATTAATATTATTCTTATTTCAGGAATTGAATTAGGTGTAGCGGAAACGAATCTCATGAAAGCTATAGCGCAATGTACAGGCAGAACTTTGGCCCAAATAAAAACAGATGTTCAAGAAGTTGGAGACTTGGGCCTCGTGGCGGAGGGAAGTCGTTCCAATCAGAGGACAATGTTCCAGCCTGCGCCATTAACTGTATCCGGTGTATACTCTAGATTAAAGGAAGTCGCGCAAATGACTGGTTCTGCGGTACGATATTTATTAATATAATCAACAGCTTATAATCATATCGATGCATAAACGTGATATTCCTTTCCAGTCGATGTCCAAGAAACTGGATAAAATTCAGTCGCTTTTCGTAGCGTGTCGTTCCAGCGAAGCGAGGTATTTAATTAGATCGTTGGCGGGTAAACTTCGAATCGGTTTGGCGGAACAGTCTGTTTTACAGGCAAGTATAATCGTACTATACCGTGTGAAAGTTATGTATAATCGATTATCGATCCTTCTTGTAGGCCTTAGCGTTAGCGTGTGCAATGACTCCACCCGAACAAAGCTCTTCAGATAATTTAAATGCAAGCAAAAAGATGTCGAGTGATGCTTTTAAACAGAAATACGACAAAATTGCCCTTATTCTTAAGACAACATATTGGTTAATATTTTTTTCTATTTTAGTCATTTAAATTTATTATTTGAAATCACGGTTTGAAACTTGCGAATTTATTTCCAGTGAATGTCCAAATTACGATAAGATAATCCCTGTTTTACTGAAAGAAGGAGTCGAAGCGTTGCCGGAGAAATGTAAAATCACACCGGGTATACCCATGAAACCAATGTTAGCGCATCCCACTAAAGGCGTTCAAGAAGTACTGACACGTTTCGAGGGATTGAAATTCACTTGCGAGTGGAAATACGATGGAGAAAGAGCACAGGTTCGTTTTATCATTTAAAGCATAGGGTTCCATCAGGAGTACAAGAAAATTTTATTGTTAATATTGTTCATAGATTCATTGTGCTGAAAATGGCGAAGTTAGTATTTACAGCCGAAATCAAGAAAACAATACCAGCAAATATCCTGATATCGTAGGACGATTTAAAAATACAAAAGGGGAAAATGTAACGAGTTGTATCCTCGATTGCGAAGCGGTAGCCTGGGACAGTGAAAATAAACAAATTCTTCCCTTTCAAATACTTAGCACAAGGAAACGTAAGGTAATAGAAGAATTTTATAAATTTATTGTACAGTTCTGTATCCGCAGCTTTGTTACAGGATGCAAATGAAGGGGACATCAAAGTACAGGTATGCGTGTTTATATTCGATTTGTTGTATTTAAACGGGGAACCACTGGTGCAACAGCCTTTCATAAAACGTCGAAGTTTGTTGAAAGAAAATTTCAAAGAGGTAGCAGAGGAATGGAGATTCGCAACCAGTTTAGACACCACGAGTATGGAGCAGGTGCAAGATTTCTTAGACGAATCGGTGAAAGGTTACTTTTCTTTTCTTTTTGTAAGTTCAAAGTTAAATAAGCTCCAGAGTATAATAAATAGAATTCATATAGGTAACTGCGAGGGTCTAATGGTGAAAACGCTCGAACAAGATGCAACGTATGAAATTGCGAAACGTTCACGAAATTGGTTAAAACTCAAAAAGGATTATTTAGACGGCGTTGGTGACACGTTGGACGTGGTTGTTATCGGTGGGTACATAGGAAAAGGTAAACGGACAGGAACGTATGGAGGTTTCCTTTTAGCCTGTTACGACAAAGAGAACGAGGAATATCAGAGTATCTGTAAGGTAAGTACTACTGATTTAAATGCTCGAACAAATATAATCTATATGTTCTATGATATAATCCTTTCTTTATATTTAGATCGGTACTGGTTTCACCGAAGAGGATCTTCAAAAACATAGCGAGTTCTTAAAACAGCATATAATACCTAAAAGCAAGTCGTATTATCGTTATGATTCGTCTCTCGAACCTGATCATTGGTTCGAGCCTGTTCAAGTTTGGGAGATCAAATGCGCAGATCTGTCTTTGTCGCCTGTTCACAAAGCAGGTGTCGGTATTGTTGAACCCGAAAAAGGGATATCCTTGCGGTTTCCGCGGTTCGTTCGAATTCGCGATGATAAAAACAGCGAAGACGCTACTACGGCGCAACAGGTTGCGACTATGTATAGCAGTCAAGAACAGATAAAGAATCAAAGTGCTTCAACAAAGTTAACGGAAGAAGATTTTTATTAGATCCACAGTATCATAATATGAACTTTTTTAATAAAACTCAATAAATTCAGAAGTTTCTTAAATTGTACAAAATTTGAGTGTAATTAAGATTTTCAAGGTTCATATGTTTTTCCTGTAAGAAATAATGAACATGATAGAGTGATTAAAAATACTTCCCAACACATCATGTTTTTTTTATATAAACCTGCAAACTCGACACCCTTGGTTTTTGAATCCAAGTTCCCGATAATTCCTGGAATTTAATGTCACTAGAATTCCCAGAAGTAGCACGAAGAATAGCATATCATGTTCTGATACAAAATCTTTATTTTGAAATTCAGATTTTAGGAGTAAAAAATTGTTGGAATTTGGTTTAGTAGCTATGTTAAATAAATGCATTGTTATTACAGTTCATTGGTTTATTTTTATCTTTCTTTCTTTAATAGATTATTATTACTTTTATTTTTTTCTTTAATAAGTAAAAATTGCAGAATATTTTTCGGTATTATAAATACAGTCCTGGGGTCATCTAATTTGAATAGTAGAAAGATAAAACATTGTATTATTATAAAATAATGAATTTAATATCGTTCAAGCTTTATTTTTCAATTTTTTTAAAGAGCAACTGAGGACGGTACATGGGGTGTTACCGACGAAATTAGCGAAACAGAAAATTGTGTTTTTTCAAAAACCAGGCCACTTTTCGGATAAACTAAAGTTATAGAGACATTTATAACAACAAAATATTTTATGTAATGGTGTTAAAAAGCCGATTTTTAATAAAATAATTTTTACCGACTTTTTATTTTACCCCTGGCGCCACCTGCGAACAAAGTGCTGAAACTGCTCAAAAATTGACAGGAATCTGCCGTACCTACAATGATTATTTTTTAAGAAAATAATTTTTTGCTGTTTTCGCGTGTTTGAAGCATCTAATCGCTTCTATTTTACACTAATTATCGATTCCAATTGTCCGATTAATCCTAGAAGCCCGAAATATTGAAATATTAAAGATTAAATGTTAGACTTCCGAAACATCGTTAAAAATGGCGGGCTTTTCAAAATGAGTAATGTACTATTTTGATATTTCTTAATTAAATTCCTTATAAAGGTTTATTAATTAAACTTCTGCTTTAATTATTAAACTAGAAGAATTGGTGTATAATTTCTGATTGTTTCAATAAGAGAAAAACTTACATTTATGTCTTTTCTTCATTAATATAACTTTTAAAGTTGTATAATAAACGATTCAAAGCTATTAACATGGATATCGTTCTAATTTTATCATTTTTAATGCTTTCAGTACGATTGTGTACAGCATTTTATTAATTTAAGATGTTTTTTAAGCTGTAAAAAATTAATAACTTTGGGGAATACTCTGCTACTATTATAAGCGCTCAAAAATCACTTCTGTAGTTCTTAAATGAAGGTTTTTCGTTTATCTAAACTATCAGAAATTATACACGAGTTCTCCTAGTCTCATAATCAAGTAGGAATTGAATAAATAAACCTTTTTAAGGAATTTAATTAAGAAAATTTCAAAATGACACATTTCTCATTTAAAAAGCCCGCCATTTTTAACGATGTTTCGGATTTCTCAGTCGGTAATTGTTGATCAGTTTCAGCACTTTGTTCGGAGATGGCGCCAGGGGTAAAAAAATATAATTTTTAAAAAAATTGTAAAAATAATAAAAAATAGAGCTTGTACGGTGACAAATTGATACTTTTATGATAATATAAAGTTTCCCCTTCCTTTAGTTCAAATTTGGTGATCCTAGAACATCATTTAAGTATATAAATCGATATAAACCTGCGCTTGATTACGAGACTCGAAGACTACATTTCAGAGCCTTTATTTATTATTTTCTTGCTTTATCGCGATTGTTAATTAATTAGAAACGTTCATGGTACTAAAAAGCTGCATTTATTCAATAAACTACATGATTCATACATTCAGCTTTACAATAGTTATTATATTATTTATAACTAACGTTTACAATATATCTTCAATAATTATAAAAATATGTTGTATGTAAAAATACTGATATGTAAGTTTTACAATTTGTAATTATAAGTGCATTAAAGTTAAGAATGTAATATTTAAGTAAGTTTTACAGTTAGTAGTTATAAGTGCGTTAGAATTGTGAATGTAATATTTAAGCAAATTTTACAATTTGTAATTATAAGTGCATTAAAGTTAAGAATGTAATATTTAAGTAAGTTTTACAGTTAGTAGTTATAAGTGCGTTAGAATTGTGAATGTAATATTTAAGCAAATTTTACAATTTGTAATTATAAGTGCATTAAAGTTAAGAATGTAATATTTAAGTAAGTTTTACAGTTAGTAGTTATAAGTGCGTTAGAATTGTGAATGTAATATTTAAGCAAATTTTACAATTTGTAATTATAAGTGCATTAAAGTTAAGAATGTAATATTTAAGTAAGTTTTACAGTTAGTAGTTATAAGTGCGTTAGAATTAACAATGTAACATTTATGTAACATGTATAATTGAAAGAATTTTCAATAAACATAGAGTTAAACTAAAGCAATTGTTTATTCATTTATAAACCTAACTCCCATATCCAGCCCTTACAAAATTTCACTTAAAAAGCAAGAAATAATGTAGAAAAACATTGTACAGAAGTTTCGAAATACAAAAGTAGAAAAAGAAACGAAAAATATCGGTTTGATACAGAGAAGAACAAAATTTGGTACAAACGGTTTCCAGGAATTCCTGGAATTCGACGTCACTAAAATTCTGGGAAGTGACACGAAGAATACCTCCTGGCACATCATGTTCTCCTGATACAATTTCGGGATCCGAAATTCTGTGAATTTAAATTTTATAGTCTTCGATTTGCTATTGTTAATTTTCATTATTTTCTGAAATTATTTATAGGATAAGGATATCAAGAGAGGTTTATTTAAATAAACAAACGAGTTCTGGGTTATTAAATTATTTACAACTTTAAATATTAAATTATTTACAACTTTAGAATAGTTATTAAATTATTTGGTAATGTTTTCAATCTATTTTAAAAATTAAACAAATTTTATAACTATTTTAATAACTATTCTAAAGCTCAATGTATAAATCATTTAGTTTATTGAATAAATGCAGATTTTCAAAAATAACCCAGAACTCGTTTATTTATTTAAATAAATCTCTCTTGATATCCTTATCCCATAAATAATTTCAGAAAATAATGAAAATTAACAATAGCAAATCGAAGACTATAAAATTTAAATTCACAGAATTTCGGATCCCGAAATTGTATCAGGAGAACATGATGTGCCAGGAGGTATTCTTCGTGCCACTTCCCAGAATTTTAGTGACGTCGAATTCCAGGAATTTCCGGGAACTTGGACTGAGAAACCAAGGATTTAATTAATAATCGGAACTTAGATACCTGTTGTATCAATGCTATAACAAATCCGGTTATAAATTAAAGTTGTATAGATAATGCGCAAAATTACAATTGTAAACGTTAGTTATAAATAATTCAATAACTATTCTAAAGCTCAATGTATAATAAATCATTTAGTTTATTGAATAAATGCAGATTTTCAAAAATAACCCAGAATTCGTTTATTTATTTAAATAAACCTCTCTTGATATCCTTATCCCATAAATAATTTCAGAAAATAATGAAAATTAACAATAGCAAATCGAAGACTATAAAATTTAAATTCACAGAATTTCGGATCCCGAAATTGTATCAGGAGAACATGATGTGCCAGGAGGTATTCTTCGTGCCACTTCCCAGAATTTTAGTGACGTCGAATTCCAGGAATTTCCGGGAACTTGGACTGAGAAACCAAGGATTTAATTAATAATCGGAACTTAGATACCTGTTGTATCAATTCTATAACAAATCCGGTTATAAATTAAAGTTGTATAGATAGTGCGCAAAATTACAATTGTAAACGTTAGTTGTAAATAATTTAATAACTATTCTAAAGCTCAATGTATAATAAATCATTTAGTTTATTGAATAAATGCAGATTTTCAAAAATAACCCAGAATTCGTTTGTTTATTTAAATAAATCTCTCTTGATATCCTTATCCCATAAATAATTTCAGAAAATAATGAAAATTAACAATAGCAAATCGAAGACTATAAAATTTAAATTCACAGAATTTCGGATCCCGAAATTATATCAGGAGAACATGATGTGCCAGGAGGTATTCTTCGTGCCACTTCCTAGAATTTTAGTGACGTCGAATTCCAGGAATTTCCGGGAACTTGGACTCAGAAACCAAGGATTTAATTAATAATCGGAACTTAGATACCTGTTGTATCAATTCTATAACAAATCCGATTATAAATTAAAGTTGTATAGATAGTGCGCAAAATTACAATTGTAAACGTTAGTTGTAAATAATTTAATAACTATTCTGAAGCTCAATGTATAATAAATCATTTAGTTTATTGAATAAATGCAGATTTTCAAAAATAACCCAGAATTCGTTTATTTATTTAAATAAACCTCTCTTGATATCCTTATCCCATAAATAATTTCAGAAAATAATGAAAATTAACAATAGCAAATCGAAGACTATAAAATTTAAATTCACAGAATTTCGGATCCCGAAATTGTATCAGGAGAACATGATGTGCCAAGAGGTATTCTTCGTGTCACTTCCCAGAATTTTAGTGACGTCGAATTCCAGGAATTCCTGGAAACCGTTTGTACCGAATTTTGTTCTTCTCTGTATCCAACCGATATTTTTCGTTTCTTTTTCTACTTTTGTATTTCGAAACTTCTGTGCAATGTTTTTCTACATTATTTCTTGCTTTTTAAGTGCAATTTTGTAAGGGCTGGATAAGGGAGTTAGGTTTATAAATGAATAAACAGTTGCTTAAGTTTAACTCTATGTTTATTGAAAATTCTTTCAATTATACATGTTACATAAATGTTACATTGTTAATTCTAACGCACTTATAACTACTAACTGTAAAACTTACTTAAATATTAGGTTCTTAACTTTAACGCACTTATAATTACAAATTGTAAAATTTAGTTAAATATTACATTCACAATTCTAACGCACTTATAACTACTAACTGTATAACTTACTTAAATATTACATTCATAACTTCCATGCACTTATAATTACAAATTGTAAAATTTGCTTAAATATTACATTCACAATTCTAAAGTACTTATAACTACTAACTGTAAAACTTACTTAAATATTAGATTCTTAACTTTAACGCACTTATAATTACAAATTGTAAAACTTACATATCAGTATTTTTACATACAACATATTTTTATAATTATTTAACATATAGCTTAAGCGCAGTACAATATTCTTATGAAATAAAGACATTCTACAATTACATATGTACTTATATATTCAGTATAACTATTGAAGAACAGTTTACTCTCCGTAGATAAATCCTTTCCATTGTTTATTGGTAAAATGAAATTAGACTCAGAAACCAAGGATCTCAAGTTTGCAGATTTGTAGTAGGAGAACATGATGTGACAGGAAGTATTCTTCGTGCCATTGCTTGAAATTTTAGTAGTGTCCAATTCCAAAAATGACCGAAAACTGATATCTGAGAATCTGCCAGGAAGTTTCCCGTTGATTTAATGATGTTAATGTGCAGCTTATGTGGCGTAGAAATGTATAACAAATACATCTTCTAATCTGCAACACAGCAAAATACATTATTATTAACTACTTGAATAAAATTATAATACTTTATACTTACATACGATATAACAAAATTGATCATTTTCAATCAGGTTTGAATTTGATGGATTATGTTTACTCTCAGTAGATAAATCCTTCCCATTGTTTACTGGTAACATGAAACTAGACTCAGAAACAAAGGATCTCGAGTTTGCAAAATTGTATTTATCTAGTTATGTATCATTAAACTAAGGCAGCTTGTACATAAAATTACAGGGACTTAGTCATAACCTCACACAAAAGGGATGAACGTAACTACCCGACCATTAATGAATAATAGAAAACGTAGAAGCACTGGCTAATTTGGTATCGAATTTTACATTTTCGAACACGAAAAACCGATCTACAATAGTCTGAACCTCGAATAACTCATACTATTAATTATTGTAACGCAACGATTAAAAGACTCCGCGAGAGCGTCACCCCTCTCACTCGCACCAAGCCAACGCAGTATGCTAATGCGTAAGAGGGAGAGAACACTCGTCCGCCGATCTCACCTCTCACTCCCACAATGTGCGAGTGAGAGCACCGAGCATCTAGTCTCTCACTCCCTCTACGCCAAACTCGCGCCTGCGCACAACACCAATGTGCGAGAGAGTGAACACTAGTCCGCCGATCTCACCTCTCACTCCCTCAATGTGCGAGTGAGAGCACCGAGCATCTAGTCTCTCACTCCCTCTACGCCAAACTCGCGCCTGCGCACAACACCAATGTGCGAGAGAGTGAACACTAGTCCGCCGATCTCACCTCTCACTCCCTCAATGTGTGAGTGAGAGCACCGAGCATCTAGTCTCTCACTCCCTCTACGCCAAACTCGCGCCTGCGCACAACACCAATGTGCGAGAGAGTGAACACTAGTCCGCCGATCTCACCTCTCACTCCCTCAATGTGTGAGTGAGAGCACCGAGCATCTAGTCTCTCACTCCCTCTACGCCAAACTCGCGCCTGCGCACAACACCAATGTGCGAGAGAGTGAACACTAGTCCGCCGATCTCACCTCTCACTCCCTCAATGTGCGAGTGAGAGCACCGAGCATCTAGTCTCTCACTCCCTCTACGCCAAACTCGCGCCTGCGCACAACACCAATGTGCGAGAGAGTGAACACTAGTCCGCCAATCTCACCTCTCACTCTCTCAATGTGCGATTTAATCTTTAATATTTCAATATTTCGGGCTTCTAGGATTAATCGGACAATTGGAATCGATAATTAGTGTAAAATAGAAGCGATTAGATGCTTCAAACACGCGAAAACAGCAAAAAATTATTTTCTTAAAAAATAATCATTGTAGGTACGGCAGATTCCTGTCAATTTTTGAGTAGTTTCAGCACTTTGTTCGGAGATGGCGCCAGGGGTAAAAAATATAATTTTTTAAAAAATTGTAAAAATAATAAAAAATAGAGCTTGTACGGTGAGAAATTGATACTTTTATGATAATATAATGTTTCCCCTTCCTTCAGTTCAAATTTGGTGATCCTAGAACATCATTTAAGTATATAAATCGATATAAACCTGCGCATGATTACGAGACTCAAAGACTACATTTCAGGGCCTTTATTTATTATTTTCTTGCTTTATCGCGATTATTAACTAATTAGAAACGTTCATGATACTAAAAAGCTGCATTTATTCAATAAACTACATGATTCATACATTCAGCTTTACAATAGTTATTATATTATTTATAACTAACGTTTACAATTGTAATTTTGCGAGATTGCTGTGGAGGGAGTGGGAGGTCCGATTAACACTGAACAACATGTACGAACTATGATATAGGAAGTGTTTGTATACAAGATATAAAAAATATTTTATACTTACAGTTTAGTGTAATGATTCATATATACAATATAATTACACAAAATTACTATTATAATTTATTTGTATATCTATAAAGTTTCATTCTGTGTAATGTTGATGAGGTGTTGTGTTTATTACCGGTGATTCTAACCTGTATTCCTCTTCAAAACTAAAAGATGATGTCTAACATGGTTAATCAAAAGTTATTTTATAACACTGTTCTGTCGCAAACATTTTCCCCGGATGGAAATTATTTATTAGCTGGGAATATTTACGGAGATGTTTCAGTTTTCGAGTAAGTAATTATTCATTCCTCTCTAAAAGAATTAGGTTATGTTTACACTGATTAGACTGAAGAAACAAATATAATTTATTAAATGAACAGTATATGATTCTGTATTTTATTTTTTTAGACTGTCAAAAGCTCTGGGACCTCACAAAGTGGATGAAAATGAGCTACAAGGGCCTAATTATCACTTCACTGCGCATCCTGATCAACAGGTAGAAAGTATGGTTTCTACAGACAATTTTTTAGTAACAGGAACATCGGGAGAGATATGTGGTTGGGACTGGAAGATAGTGACTTCGAGCAAGGCACCAAAGAGTAAAGTTTCATGGACCATACAAATTCCTGTGAATAAGTAAGGCTGTGCTTTTGGATCTATATAAACATCTAAATAACATTAGAACAACATACTGTTCCTTTAATATTAATATTAGTTTATTCTTAGGGACAGCTATGAAAAGCCAGATGTGAACTACATGATATATTCCAAATCCAACCATCTTTTGTATGCCGGTTGTGGAGACAATAACATTTATGTAATTACTTTAGAAGATGGTAGGATACTAAGGACCTTATCAGGACATACAGATTATATTCATTGTCTATCTCTGATGTATGTACTGTCCTACAAGTAACATACAACTTCAAACCTCATTTGATAAAGTTTATAACACATTTCAGGGGTAATCAATTAGCTTCCAGCAGTGAGGACGGTACAGTAAGGCTATGGGATCTGCGTAAAAAGGAGAACACCAACATACTAACGCCTCATTTGGTAGACAAGGTAGCCAGGCCAAGATTAGGGAAGTGGATCGGCGCTATAGACTTCACGGAGGACTGGTTGGTACGTGATCCAGGTTCATCGCACAAATAGTTTATTAATAAAAACAAGCAATCATGGTACATCATGGTTTATTAGCTGTGCGGTGGTGGTCCATCGTTATCTCTGTGGCATATGCGCACGATGGAGGCGGCGACGGTGTTCGACCTCCCGGACGAGGGGATCCACGTGGCAAAGATCTACGAGGAGCGCGTGATAGCCGCCGGGGCGGCTCCTCACGTATATCACTTAACCTATCAAGGAGAAACGCTGGCCAAGGTGCCTACCTCCAGCAACACGGTGTACAGTATTATTTACCAGGAAACGCCGCAGAAGGTGTTGAGCATATCCGGCTCCTCGAACAATCTCGACGTTTGCACGAACTTCAACTATCGCGAATTGATGTTAAAGTTCGCGTGATTCCACGCGATCCACGGAGGAAAACAATCTCGTGGGTCATATACATACTTTTAAATAAATATATTAATAAAATGTGCATTTTATAAAACAATAGTATAAAACTTTTTACAAATATACAAATGTCCGTTCGTTAATCCGTTGCTACCGGAACCAGTGGTTAAAGAAATCCGTGGCCCGCGATCACCGCGGGTATGAAGCCCTCTCTACCGTCCCGCGAGCGGACCCAGAACCAGTCGCTGACGTGGTCGCTGAGCAGGGCGACCACGTCGCCCTTGGACACGCTCAGAGCGTTGCCACCTTGGCCCTTGTAGTCGCTGCGTATGACGAGCAAGGTGTGACGAGATCCTTTGGTCCTAGCGTTTGCCGCTGCTCTCAAATACAGTCTGTCGACGCTGCGCTCTCCGCAGGCAGAAACCGCGTCCCTGGAGTTACGTTTCACCCTGGGATTTCGACCGCGAGCCCCGCACTCCGATCTGGTGTCCCGTAACTTCTCCGTGTCGGTCATGTTGCCTAAAAAGAACAATATTAGCCTTAATATTTCAATTGTGAATTACAGATACAATTTTCAGGATTTTGTTAGAATTGTTCGACTACCTAGAGGACGGGGAAACACGTCCGTGGAATCCTCCCAGCATGGTCCCCGGGTGGGCTGAGGCAGTATTCCAAGGGGCAGGCAGGCCGCGTATCCGACGTACCCCTCCTGTCCGTGAGGGGTCTGAACGTACAGCCAGGTCTGGTTCTTGAACACGGCGTTCACCACCGTGCCAAGGGGCAGGGCCATCTCGTCCTGGGTACCACCCTGAGTTTGGTACAGGACTGATGGGAAGGACAAGACCACGGGGATGTTGGCGGGTTTCTCTATCGAGGCCTGGAAAATTATCCTTCGTGGAAGATGCTCCTAGGGTGAATTCTTTGAAAGGTACCTTGGTGAGGAACGCGTCGAGGTCGGCGATCTCGTAACCAAATCTGCTGGGAGGCCTGGGCTTGTGGGAACGCTTGGTCCTTCGGTGCCTGTGCTTCTCGCGACCGCTCGGCGTGGACGTCGACTCGCGCGACACCAGGGACGGCTCAGACACCGCCCTCTTCACCTTCTCCTTCTCCTTCGTGTCCTTCAAGCCGGGAAACTCCTTCTCCGACTGCTTTCCCAGCGGGCTGTCCAGCGACCTCTCGTTCACCAGCACCTCCTTGCTGATGGACTGCAAGAAACGGAAAAGATATACTCAAATACGAACCTATTTCGCTGAAATCGTCGAAGGATTCTCTTGAACTTCAACCTTCTCTGTTTTCTCGATCTTCTCGATCCTCTGCAGCATCTTCTTCTCCCGCTTGTCCGTGTCCAGGTTCTCCTTGCCCGCCTCTTTCTCCTTCGCGCTTTTCACGCTCCTCCTCGAGGACCTTTCTTTACCGTCCCGCGACAAGTCCTCCCGATCGACGTTCCCACCTTCGAACAAAGGCAACATTGTTTCTCAAGAGCTTTCATAAAGTAGCGGGATCGCGGCTGGCTGATTTATACCGCGTTCAAGACTATCGCGTGTAACTTGTTCTTTCGCAAGTCTAAATTATCCTTGTGTACCTTAATCGCCTGACTAGGCTTTCTCACGATGGGATTGCCGTGTTAATTTTCGAACTACAACATCAAGGGCCCCATAAGAGGAGTCGTGGAAGGAGAAATAGCGGAGGACGGTGTTTAGGCAAGGGAGTAACGTCGTTCAAATCCTGGGGATTCCCGATTTTAAATTCGTAATGGTTCACGAACCTGCATTTCCATTGTCGGTCGACTGGCTGGTGGCAGGCTGCTGCTGTCCGCGGAGGACCCAGGTCAGAGAGATCTTGGGGCGCAAGAGGGTGCTTGGCCGTTGCCCCATGCTCCTCGGCGGGGCAAGAGGCGTCGAGGACGTCGCTGGCGTCGGGGATCTGGGCGGTGACGGCGACCTCGACGCCGGTGTCACCACCTGTAAAGGGCAGTCCGCCACCAGGTCCACCGTCTGCACCGAACAGCCATGTTCCTGGAACGAAGAATACTCTGCGTCAGACGATGTCGCACGATTCCCTGTGGGAAGTTATTTCGCCAGCCCGCATCCTTCACGAATTTATTAAACGACGGCCGGGCGTTAATTAACGGCTCGAAATAAAATCCAGCCGTTCGAGGCGACGCGTCGGGATATACATGTATATTGCGCTTCCGTGAGCCCAGCGAATGGTTAATCCGCGTGTCGCAATCTCCGCGAGAAGTGGATTATTAATTCGTCTCATAGGCGTTCAATTAACCCGCGGAAATGAATAATTTGTCGGCGCACGCGTGCCTCTGAAGCGGTTCACCGCGCCGCGGTAATTTACGACTGTCGCCTCGCGTGAACGCCAGCTCTGGCCACCGTGAAATTTACGAACGATCGTTCATGGGCCACCTTGTATAATCTCTGCCCTCCCCTTCTTCCCTTTCTCACAAAAATAATTAACTCTAGAATTAATACCTTTCAAATATTACAAAGTTGTTCTCTACAGGACCTTCCCTAAGTTTCCATTTGGTATCTCCCCTTTCCCCAAACTCCTATCCCTGAGCTTAAAAACGAGGGATATTGGTACGAGAAATAAACGTTTTCCTTCTTTCCTGTGCTTACGATTGCATAAGGATCTTCTTACGCGGACCGAACCCCGAAGACATTCCGCGTGGTCCAACCCGCGAACGCGTTCCTATGAATTATTGCGCCATTAACGTGAGTAATCGTGCCAGCGGGAAAATTATATAGTAATTTGTTCGCAGCTGATCGAATACGTCGGGAATTTTATCCTTCTTTTGCCAGGGTAATGAAGCAGGAGGGGAAGGGGGGGGGGGTGGGGAAGAGGTGAACGCGTTGCAACCCCATTCGACCGGGACTCGTGGCCGTGAAAAATGAAGACGTTTCACCCGACCGCTTTCGATTTTACCCGTTTGAATGGCCAGCTAAGTAGCCATCCCGTGCGCTGTTATAATTCATGCGTCGCCCTTTTGTGTTAAACACAACGCGATTAACTTCTGCGCCACGGAAACCCACCTCGGTTTCTTGACCCCTTTGACTTACGATTCCTTTCCTGGCCACAGGTGCCTACGCCTCGACCGATGAATATGCTCGCCTTGGAAAAAAAACCCGCCCGGTATAAAAGCTTCTCTCCAGTTTGATATACGACGTGACGTAAGATAGAGATTTTTAGGCGCTTCCTTCGTCAGGGGTTAAAAATTCAGAAGGTGGTTAATTATTCGCTACCTTTTATAATTTTAATTTCACAGAATTATTTATCGAATTAAGTTAAGGGTTAAATGTTCAAAGGGGTAACGTGCAGTGCCTCAGGCAACGAGAAATTCGTATACAAATCATTGGGCAACATTGTGTTCGTTAAATAAAAAGAAAAACGATGACATTTGAAATAATACATTTGACGGGGGATCGGTAATTAAAAATTTCTTTCGAGCAACATCAGTCAACGAGGCGGCGAGCAAGAGCCGGGTATCCGTGCAAGAAAAAGAAAAGGAACTCGGAGGCAGAAGAGGTGGGTCCCATTTAAGTGACAGAAAGGCTGGTCCGTGGCGCGAAGGTACACGCGAGGTAGCCTCAGGTGACAAGTTAAAAAGGGAGGGGAAGAGGTTGGCGGCGCGAGCCAAGTCTCTCGGATCATGCTAATGAAATTCTCAAGATATCTATCTCGCGCGCCACTGTGCACGGGGCATTAGTTTAGCGTTTCGCTCGCGGCCAACCGCGCTCTTATCTGTCCGCCTTCGGACGACCGGTATCAATTTCCCTGGAACGCGAAACGCGGGGTTAACCTCGGTCTGCTTCACCTTCTGCAGACCTAAATGAAAAGATTTTTATCGAGTAAAAGTATTTCGAAAACTTGAGCGTACGAAAATTTCCAAAATTCGAACAACTAATCTACCGATCATAAATTTGTTATTACGAATCTTGATAAAAGACTGCTATAAATTCGAAACGCAAAACACGATACGTAAGAGTTATGTAAGTGTTACGATCAATTATTCTCGGAATTACAACGACGAGATCCCGTGACAGGGCTTTAAATCAAAGGGAGCAATCGCGGACTTATGTACGAGCGTTAATTGCTAGACTACGCGTCCCGTCCTCTAAAGGGACTTTATTGCACCGGAAAATCAAACGTTGTACCGTTACTCGCATACGCGAAGCCCATCTGCGAGCACGGCAAAGAGCATAAACGTGTAAATGGCTGATAATAATCCGGATGGAGGGATACTGAAGGGTATAAGGCGCGTTCTTTGGCGCGGATAGTCGCCACGAGCACGTTTTACGAGTCCGCACGAACGAGCTTCCCTCTCCAGCACTTTCATTGTTTAAATTAAATTGAAAAAAGGGAAATATTTTGTTATATTATTTTAGAATATTTTATACAAAATACCAAATTAAATATAGCCTTAGGTCAGGGTAATGTACAAGGTATTCCACCTAAAATGGTATTCCACCTGTCTTGAAATCTCGAGAACTATTACATCGAGAGAAAATGACCATTTACCATAATATTTACCCCCCGCGGTTAAATCAGCCGTGCACAGGATGTCCCGATAAGGACGGTTTCCCCCCCTGGCAAAAACGGAATCTCCAAGTGCCCTTTATCACCGATTCAAACGGGACATAGAATTTGCAATGTTCGCCGGTGTACAACTTTTTCGTACGATTCCCGTGTGCCAAAGTAACGACCTAGTCGGCAGTTTTGCAAACGAAATCAAGCTTAAAACGAGTCCCAGGACATTAACCATTAAAAGCCGGGTGGTTTCTTGCCGGACCTCGCCATGCGAGCAAATCTTCCGCGCGACAAATATAGAAGTTCCTGGCGAAGTCCGATCGTCTAAAATCGCGGAAAGCACCGTCGGGGCTCGTATCTCTCTCCAACCCCGTTGCTGCCTCGAACGTTCAGAAGAAGCACCAGGGATCGGTCGCGCGATATACGACTTCCTGTCACGATACGCGGGAAGAAAGGGGGAAAAAACCGGCGACGAAGGAGAAGAAGAAGAAGCGGGGCACGTAGAGCCGAGGCAGCGAAGCCTTAAAACCGCAAAACGATCGATCGGTCAATCGCTGATCAATCCTCCCACAGGAGAGAGCGATTCCGAGAAGCCACGTACCACCGACAAAGCATCTACATAAACTCGACGACGATTTGCTCGTATTTCGCGGGCGTAGACAGCCCCGCGTGCGTTTTTCTCGGAAACGATCGAAGCCGAAGATCGCGTAGAAAATCGTGAGAGGATATTTTTAGCGCGAGCACTCGTGTAACGAGCGACCGTTTACGTCGGTCGTTCCTCTTTTCTTGCGAGTCCCGGTCGCGAGCCCTATATTCCTCGGCCGATAATTCGTCGGGGGCCGTGGAACGCGGCCACGCTTCCCGCCTGGAACCACCTCGTAAAGAATCCTGGACAAGGACGCGGCAAAAAGCTCATACACAATACGCGAACCGTCTTTATTTGGACGAGGAATTTTTAGGACGCCTCGGGGTGGCTTCTTTTTACGGAACCGAGAAGAATTCCGTGCCGGGGTTTTGCGGCTTTTTCGTCGCTCGGCTACGGATGTTCCACGCGACCGAGCGGACCGAAGGACAGGAAGGGTGGTACATCTTCTTCACGGTTGATCCTCTGCGATGAGTGAGGATGCGGTCGAAAGGGGTTGCTGGAATTTTCATAATTACTTGCTGTCCTAGAATTGGAGGAAATTGGAAGTCCTAATTTTTGAATGCTTGGTCAAATATGTACGAACTCCATAGGCTCCCATAAGAGGAGTCGTGGAAGGAAAAATAGGTGCTGCGGCCCAGGATTCAAATCCCGAATAATTGAGGTCCGCTTTTTCCAAATTTGCTACAAATAATTCGACTAAAAAGTGAATTAAACTAAATTCCTAAATTTATAGAATTCCAAATTAATGAAACCCCCCAAAGTTTGAAACGTTTGAGCTGTTGAAATGCAAGGGCGTGCATACACGATAACGACGAAGCCGCGTGACCACGAACGATGAAAAATCGAATGCAACAGGCGCAGAAGAGTTGAAAATCACAAGGATTAGCGGAGCAAAAAAGTTGGCCAGGACTGAAGGAGGCATCTTTTCCCATGAAAATGATGGGAACGAAGAAGGGCGCACGGAGGCCAACGCGCAGGCAGGGCGTTTAACCAAAATTACACTTTATACGTACGAGCGGATCATTGCACAAGACGGTCCATGCGTAACGGCCTCTGTGTGCAACGGTGCATTTCCTTTTACTACTGCGGCCAGACAAGCGTACACCGTAAAACTTGACCGCCGCTGCTTTAACGACAACTGCAACTGCAGAAATCCTCGCAGTTGTTCGCCGTGCCTTCCAAAGACAATGCATCCCTTGTACATCACTGAACTTCTTTGGAACTATTGCTACTCTCCTCGCAGACACGATATTCCTTTCATTCATTTTTTTTTTTTATTTCAAAGGACTTCAACAATTTGCAATCCTGTTTGACCAGGTTGAAGACAAAAGTGGATAATTGGTTGAAAAAGAATGAAGCATTCAAGAATCGAGGCACACTTTTTGCACACGTAATTGGACTTCTTCTGATACTTTCTTTATTATCCTGATCCAAATTAATGCTTTTCTCTTAACGCCTCGAGGTATTCGAAAATTTCAACAAATTTTATTTTAATACGAATTAATTAATTATGTGAAAGTGGATTTTATGGAAATTTAAATCTCTGTTCATTGAAAGTTAAATTTGCTGAAGCAAAATTTTGTTTTATGTTTTACTTGTTTAATTTATTATCCGATGTGCACAGAGATCGATTACGCAAGGTACAGCTAGGTATAGCGCAATAATTAAATCCGGCTCTCGGGACATAGTTAATTCGATCCACGTTTCGATCCATATAAATGCTAATTACCGGTGTTTTCGTTTCAATCGACTGATCCCCCGAAGCATTACGGGATAGCAATTCCATTTGAAGCAAGAACACGCTTTGAGCCACTTAATTACTCCGCGAACGAGACCGAGGAGTCGTGATTTCGTGAAACAAAGGATACATTGTTTCTTGGGCTGGCGTCGAATTGAAGCGGCTCGAGAGAAAAAGAATTTTGCTCGTGTTTGGGCTCGTTCGCGATTAGAAGGTTCGTGAAATGGTACCTTGTACGAGATTCTGTCCTCCTCCTGTGGGGTCGGGGCGGCGGGATCCTCTTCCGGGGTCGCTACAGCTTCCGTTTCCGCTGGCTGGTAGTCGACCTCGCTGCTCCAAGAGTGTCGCCTCTTCAGGTCTCCTAAAATATTTCTTTCTATACTTTCCAATATTAATTATCAAATTTGTTCATTATAATACTTTAATGGCGAACAATAATGATAGGAGGGGAGAAGATTTGGCGCGTGGCGCGGGTACGAGCAGGTATAATTAATACGAGCCGACTCAATCGTGCGTCCGGTTAATTAGAATTGTCACTATCGTTCATCTGAACGGCGACTGTTTAACGTCAACCTGCCAATCGAAGCGTGGCTGACAAAACTGGCCGCTACCACTTTTTGCCGTGCGCCGCTTGTGGACGCGGCGTATAATCCAACAACACCGTGTACACCCGACGAGATACGTCTCCTGTTACGGTGATTACGGATTTCCCGTCTCTAACATCGGATCATCATGGAACCTCTGCTCGATAAGCCGGTTATTAATTTCCAGTCCGACTGAAACGGACGACGACGACGAATGAAATCGTATTACCGATCGGCCGAGCTCCGATCCACGATCCACGAACAGTTTAACGACACTTTGAACCGTCCCTGTGTCTCGGAAGTTGTTCGATGGATTGACAAGCTGGAAAATCGATTGACCTACAGGTGGTCCGCTATCCGGTACCGTTTCGATAATCTTTTTCCTATCGTATCGGGAACATGATTTCTGTTTGGTTACCTGACAGCATATCGATTGCACGAGTCGCGGATCGATCAACGTTGTAATATTAACTAAATCTTGATTGGCTACAGTTATAATGGACATGTTCAGATAAGACGTACAGAAATTACCGTTTTATTATTTATGATATAATAATACGTTTGCCGTAGTGATGACAGTGTTAATAATTAACAAGTTCATTTTCATAGAGAAAATAAGATGTTCTATTTGCAATTCTAATTTTTTATCAATTTTAATAGAAGTATCATGATACATGTTTTATAGATCTCGATTAATTCAAGACAAAATAAAATAAACACCAGTTGCTGTTGCAATAGTTTTACAACAATTTACATAATTGTCATCTGAAAATTTCCATTTCGATCAACTCTGCTTTGACCGACCATATTAATTAAAGAGATAATTTGGGGCAATGACAACAGAATAGAATCCAAAATTAATTTTAAATTACCTACTAATTAATTTAATGATTTGTACCTTTCTACCTAAAATTTTACCAGATTTTCACGGTTGTTCTTGAAATGTTTAAGGTCGATGCACACCAGTTGGAACGAGGGATAACGATCGAAGATAAGCTTGCAGGTTAAACACTGTATTCGAGACGTGACTTATGGGGTTGGAAAGAGGTGGAGGACAGGAGGGGGAGTAAAGGGTCGGATTCTACCTACAAATTTGCTCGTTTACTTGGCTTCGTGGAATGCCACGGGGTCCCACGGGGGTATGAGGGTAGAGAGCGTGTAAAAGGTTGGAAAGAAGGATTGCGTACCGATCACGAACAGGAAATTTATCGGTTCGACGGTCAAAGTGTGAATTACGTCGATTCTCGCGTGAGCCCGCAATAAAATATTCGCGAAAGCTTCATCGCATTGTGGCCGCCATCGTAACCGCTTATTTGCATCGCTCGTATCTCACGCGCGTTTCCCGCGCGCGATTTTAAACACCGCGCGCGGGTTCGCGGCCCATGCCGACCCGCCGCTCGTTTATTAATACGATGAATCTTTAAAACGTGCGAAAGAATTAAATTGTAATTCAGAAATTATAATAATTTGCATTTTATGTCTTCCTTACTACCGCCACCTCTTCGTTTTATTCTCCGGGTTGCATTAACATTGGAATGTTTTATACTAGCTTGTTGCATATCAAACGACCCTAACAGAATTCCACCGCATAAAAGTATTGCCAACTACCACTTACGGTATATCAATTCAATGCTTAAAGTCTAATCAAAATAACTGTATAAACGTTCCATCAAAATTCTTAATATAAAATTATCTTAAAATGTCGTAAAAACTGAGAAAAGCGAGAAAAGTGTAATCAAGGTTTGACGTTTTCACTGATAAACCATTATAATTTATTCGAAACATTTCAATCAACTTTCCTACAGGAATAGCTGTGTAAACGTTTCGCGAAGAATTTTTCGACGCGAAGCTTGATATTTCTTTTACGAGCACCGAGAACGCGGGGCTTTTTAGAATAACAGATTAACAGAGGATCGCGGGGAATCTAACAAATATAAAAGAACCCTAATCGAAAGGTAATGAAGGTCGGATAATGCGATGACAGAAATTCTGGTCGTTAGGCCGGGATTCTCGATTAACTTCGTCCCGTTTAAATCGTCCGCAATCGCGGTTACGATTCCTTCGATCCTCAAGAACCGCAACGGCTAATTGCATCGCATGTTCCTTTCCTTTTCCGGTTTCTAAAGGTTCGCCAAAGCTTTCTAGGAATGCGAGCGAAGTGTACGAAGCGCAATGATCGTAGATCCTGGTCGGGGCCGGCCGGAGGGGGGAAGAGAAGAACGTCCAACCGGAAGCCACGTGCACACGTGAACTTGTAAATTCACGCTCGTTACACTTGTATACACTGATCGAGGCAGAAAAAAAAGGCACGAGGATGAAGGGAAATATAACAATTTTTTATCTCCCATATCAATTGGACAAATATTTATGAAAAATTATAAATACGATATTAATTAAGATTCTTAATTGATAGGATCAGAGGATATAATAAATTCTCAGAAATTAACTGTCTGATACGAGTGCTTAATTGAAAGTACGATTTTTCAAAAATGAAATTATGTAGTTGTAAATTCATGGAGCTATAAAGTTTAAAATTCAATTAAAGTGAAATTATGAAGAAATATTACTGCCACATTAAATTGCATGAGTCTATTAAAAAAATATACTAAACTTTAAGATATAACTAAAATATAATCTGCTGAAACTTTAATAAATCATAATCCATCATCGTTTGAAATTTACCGTGCGGAGCCGATGTTGTATGAAATAATTAAAGAAGGGGATCGGTATTTCCGGAATTTGCGTACGTTGGCAAAGAAAGCCGAGCATCCGAGCCTTCAAGGATGATGGATAGCCCGACCCGGTACACGATGGAAAATCGTTTCTTGCCGATCCTCGCCAGGGGAATCTCATAATAGAGTATCGGGTATAGCGAAATAGTTAATGCGTCTGTTGCTACGTCGTCCGATTCGATTTCTTCGAGCGATCGATCGGCGACGTCTCAATCGACGTGGCCGGTCGAAAAAGCCTGGCAGCCTGGTCTAGTTCTTTCGACGCAATGATCGACAGCGATACCCGCGGAAACTCATTAACATTTAACCGGTAATCAGCGTGCGATTAACGAGACCCGGTGCACCGGCCGCGAACCGAGCCCTTATCATTGAGATCTCACGATTTGACGTCGTTAACAGTCGCCAGGGGATCCGTGAATGCCGATCCTCACGATCCGACCGCTGCGATCCGTACATCTCGTGTCATCGTTTCTTCTTCGAGGCTGACCGATTCGAGCGTACTGGCTACTTTGCATTTCCATCTTGTTTATGGTTTAAAGGACCACGGAGGCCAGTGTACTATGGTTCTCTGTCGATGTTGCTTGAGATCCTGGTCTTACGGGACCAACGATGTTTCAAGAAATACTTTACTAAATCTCTACAGAATTTTCGATTGTATTAAATCAGTGGTGTCAATCATCGATCACCACTCTATACCCCCCTTAGCCTACCTTCCAGTGTTCAGTGAAACCCTAATTCTCCCTCGCAAACATCTAACAAATGTAAATATGAACATACCCTATCACAAATTCAATTCACCGTTTCCTCGAATTGTTATCGAACCCTTTGACCTCCTGTTTCCCCCCCAATACACGAATCCACACAAAACTCTCGATCCAGATTATCGTTCTTTAAACGTTCGACGCATCCTCGTGTTCTTCACGTTCACTGACACACGCGCGTTGGAGGACGATTTTCCTCCTGTCAGAGGTGGACAAGGGCACGTTTTTCAGCGAAGGTTAGAACGCGATAGGATCCCGCGGTTCGTGGCCGGCCGGACAATGGGGGTCGGATAGATATTTTAGTATTGCAGGTGTACTACAGGTTCACTCACAGGTGCAGCTCTGACTAGACTAAAGTGGAGAGCGGTGCGTGTTGGCAGCAAGTACTCTAGGAGAACAGAGAACGTGAGAGAGAGACAGAGAGAGGAGGCATACCGGTGCCTCGATTGGTCCATGCTTCCCGCGAAAACGACCCAGCCAATCACCGTGACCGCGCCACGTAATTGCCGGGTATCACGATTCACAAAAACGGGGGAGGGATACCCTTTCGAAATTCCCCGAGGTAAGATCCCTCCTTACCTTTCTTTCTCCCCCTTCATCCACCCTCTCGTCGTTTCTTTTTCTTACGCTCGCCGGCTTACTTTGTCTCACGGATGATTTTTCTTTCTTTTTTTCGTTTTTTGGGAACCCTATATATCGGTCACGGGTATTGTTCGTTAGAGGTAACAAATATAACGCCTTGGTATCAACAAGGATTGATTTGTTTTTTAATTAAAGGAAGTCACTGGAGGACCTTACTGAATTTTTTAACTAAGTTTGCTTTTTTTGTTATAATTGTCAAGGAACAACCTATTAGCTGTGCATCAGAGTGACTTTTATAACGCGTGTTTTCAGAAATATTCCAAGACTTCGAAGAAAGGGGTATTGGGAAAGAAGTTGCTAGCTCACCACTAGGCAGTCTCGTGGAAGTATTTCGGCCGGGTGGGTTCGCCAGATTCTCGAGCTTCTTTCTCGAGGAGGCCCTCGAGCCCTTCGTGGTTCCCAGGGAGGTCAGAGGTCGGTGGGCCCTCCTTCGCCTTATTCCTTCACCCCTCTTCTCGACGCGAGGCCCACCACCACCACCACCGCGTCCGCCCAATCCTACGAGACTCTCGCTGCCTTTCTCTCGAAACGTTATTTATTTGTTCACGCGTTTCGACTTAACGAGATTCTTCTTTTCCGGACGCGCGTGTTTGGTAGTCGATGAAATCAACGAATAAAAATAGATAGAAATCTTAGGCTAGATTCTGAGGACACCGATTGACAGTGGAAGAAACGGTTCGAAGAAGCGTGCCATTAGCGTACCACGGAAAACGACAAGAATATATTTTCCATTTTATTTTCAACGTTCACCAAGCGGTCGAGAGATAATAACACGATCGCGTTTGAGTTGGATCCTAACCGCAGAAGTTGCAGCGCTTAGACACCTTTTTTATATCTTGTTGTTATCTATTTGTAGGATCGTCGGGAGGAAGCGATCTAGACGTACCCTAACACGCTCCCTGCTTTTCAATACGATAATACTTGTAATAAGCCGCTATCGTCTATTTATTCTCTACGTTATACGCAATTTACCGCTTGGATATTATTTATTTCCTAATAATACACCGTGTGCTAAAGCGATCGTTTTGTAACGTGTGGTAATATCAGAACGAGGAAGTGTCTTAAAATTTTCAACTTATTTTTCATTCCTCCGTTGCCTGGTAGAGGGTTAATCATAAAAACGTAGAAAAGTATTGAAATATTATACTTTTCTAGTGAGTATTTATTTTCAAAAGTGGCGCGTAAGGTTAAACAATCTCGACTCCGGAGGATCGTCTGACAAAAAAAGAAATCTTTCGTCCCGAATGGTTTAACGATCGGCAAGTGGTATTTCGAAGTGCATCCCTTTCTGCTTTGCATCATTACGGAAGATTGATGTAGTAACGGTACACGGTTGTTCGTCTCCCGTTTAAAGTGTCTCTCTCTCCTGCTTTTTTTTTTCCTCTTTCTTCGATCCTTTTTCCCGCGACCAATATTCCTCGAAAGCCAGTCATAGCCAGAGGGAGCGGGGCCCCTAATGGCAAAACATCGGGCGCAAAAGGAAAAATTTCGACGATAACGTCGAACGGCTGAAATTTGTATCGAGCCCGGCCGCAATCTGGCTACCAAAAGTGGTGGGGTGGTGGTTAACCGAAGGCAGCATCGACCGTTTCGATGTATGGGGCTTCTTAGCCGGGCGACAACGCGTAAAACCTTCCGGGCCCCGGGATAAATCCTCCTTTACCGTGAAACTTTCCGAGCCCAGCCATCATTTAGGCGGGATCACGCGGGCCCTTCTTCCGCGTCGTAATTTCTTCGCGCCGAACCACCACGCGTGCAAATGCCCCGTTGGATTCCGCCTTTGCCCTTCCACCGGTCCGTCTCGAAAAACCGGAGACCCTGTTGCCAATTTCTTTCTTGCCAAATTTTTCATCAACCCTTTCGCTGTTACCACGATTTTTGTACTCGAGAGACCCGCTATTTATCATAACTCCCAATTTCCAATAAATTACTAATAAATTACCAGTTTAGGTTTAAGAATACGAGAATTAAGTCATCGATGTATACAAGAAAACGGGAATGAAGCATCGAGGTGATCCTCGTCGAACGGAAGTGTCGTTGGAAAGGAAAGGGGTCAATCGCGAGGATCTTGGATTTTCTATGGATTTAAAGCTCGTTCACGAGGTTTTCGAGTTTATGCACGACTGTTTACCACCCGGTAAATGTTATGCCCCAGTCATAACGTATATCTTGGAGGGCCGTGAGTCCCGTATGGGACGACCATTAGCCGCATTCAATCACCATTACACGCTCGCGCGCTTTCTGCGCCTGCTTGCCCCTTAAATCCTGGACAACGCCGACAAAAATATCGCCGTGGACCGGCAACCGGCTGAAAATGCAATCAAAACTCACAGGGTAATCCCCTTTCTCCTATTCAACGATTATTAACCCTCGAATGATGTACTTTAGATCGATCGTGAGTAACATTCCAGATAACAGTAGAAAAATTAAAAAACGAGGAAAAATAACAAAAATATATTAAGAGCTGACTTAATGGAAATTGTTACAAGTTTCGTATGACAAGTTTTCAAGTTACAGATTAAGTTGAATTTCAGAAGCACCGAAGAAGACGTTAAAATCTGGCAATTTGCCTCACGCTTCTCGAGTGGTGACCGGGTTGTAGACGCGTTCGAGGCGGACTTTTAAGTCGCGAAAGCCTTGTCGCGGCACAAGGGCGACAAGCTTCCCCGACGACACGACCGTGACAAATCGTTCTAAGCAGCGTGACGCCATAAATCAAATCTGGCCACACGAAACGGTTCCCCGCCCCGTTTCAAGAACGATTCGAACACAGGGAGAGAGAGAGAGAGGGAGAGAGAGAGGAAAGAGGGAAAAAAGAAGGGAGCCGCGCAGATAAGGTGCACACTCAGCCGTGAATGCTCGAAGCACGATTAAATCGTTAGTCGATAAAGCTCTACGCTCGGGCATTAATAATAATTAGGCACGGCGCGGATCGAAATTAGCGGGCTGACTCGATGCGTAGATAATAAACTTGCCAATGAGCTTGAGATCGTGACCCCGGCTGGAACAAGGAACAACCTCGAGGGCGCGAAAATTCGTGAATTATCGTTGTATTAATCGAAGGGTGTCGTAAATCGTAGGAAAATTCACGGTAATTGTTATTTTTGGAAAAATGATACAAAAATTAATACGTATGGGATGATTTACGGCGGAGAACGGAGGGCCAAGTTCGGCAACGGTAATTTTATTAATACATTAATCCCGTTTCATCGGACCCTCTTTGCGTTCTTTACGCGCGAGGATCAACGGCGCCCGGGGCCGTTCGTCGAGGGTGGACTTAATAAACCGAAAGGGACCACACGCGTCGTGACGTCACGGGCCCGTCACGACCATGACGATTCGGTTGACGTGTATCCTGGCAGATTCGCAGATTGAAACTTAGCGTATACACCCACGCGAGCTGCGCCACGCATATGCATACGATTACACGATCTGCATAATTATTTTCTGCTCACCTCCTGCTCCGCCGAGGAGGATCCCCCTTTTAACCCTTTCATACGCAACGGGACCTACACGTCCCACTTCAATGTTTTCATAAGAGTACCATTAGAATGTTTTAATAGAAATTTAGAATCTTAGAAATTTCCAAAATAAAGTTTTACAAAATTTTATTTAAACACTGATGTTTTATTGTCACCCTATTTCTAGGTTTTTAAAGTCGCTATTCTCTAGTATTAATTAACACAACGTTGTAATTGAAGATGCACGATGTCAGTGTTAGCAAAGATGTCACTGACGTTGAAGGCGGAGACGTTGAAGAAGACTTCAAATTAAAGGACAAGAACACCGACAGGTGTAAGACGATCGATTAAGCATGGTGCAGAAGAAAATCAGACGGAACTAAGGCAGCCGTGCCGATCGTTAAATCAATTAGCCGGATTAAACACCGGGAATCTTGCTAGCTCATCCTATTATCTCGCTGTTTCTTTTATCCTGCTTAAAAAAGAAACCTTGAAACATTGATCTCTAACGAACAATAGAAAAAAGACAGCACGTCGATACGATAGGATAGAAATTATTAATGGTTTCTTTGATTGCCATCAACACCCACAGGTGGTCTTAGTTTTAAGTAGCCAGCGATCAAAGATATTAAAAGAACTTGTAAAACATTGAAAAACCCTTTCATCGATGTAGGTCGTCTTCATTACTACAGAAATGAAAGGGTTAGATATGAAATAATACAATTAAAGAATCCCACAAAAAATATTGAAATTGCAAGCTCCACGAGTCGGGAATGGGGGAAAAAAGGATCAAAGGAAGTGGAATGATCGAGGGATCGATTGGTCGGTAGATTTTCGAAGATAGCCCGCGACAGGGATGTTGGCGGATGGTAGGGGGCAAAGATTGACCCATGACCCGAGAGTTATGACGCGAGTCTGATTCCTGAAATGCTCGTGCACACCCTGTAATCAGGAATGGAGAGTCCCGGGCCCTCTCAACCCCTTTTTCAACCCGTTCCCCCGGTCCGTGCACGCCACGTTGGATATCTATAATTTAAATCTCGCTCGGCCGTAAGTGGTAGGAAATCATTGTAATTAATATGGCGTACATCCACGTGCGAGCGTGTGTAGGTGCACGTGGATGTGCGTGGCGAACAACGACCACACGATTCAACCTTCTCCTCCCGTCCTCCCCACTCCCTCCCCCTTTAAGTCTTGTACAGATTATTGTTGCGTTAAGAGGATGTAAGCCGAGCACACGAATACGGAAGCTTAGGGGGTCGATTTACATTCTTTCTGGTTCACGGTTGCTCTTTGTTTTTATTTTATTAACTCTCTGGGGAGAGAGAGCCATAAATTTCCTGGCGGCGTTCGATCATTTTGCAATTCGGAGCGTTCTGGATATAAATGATCCGAGTGTATTAATTTTGTTTATCGCGCGTCACAGGGGCCCGCGACGAGTACTTTGTGTCGGACGATTATGGTCGTCGGTATTAGCGGAAGGGTTAAGAGGAACGCTCGTTGATCGTAAACCGGTCAGCTGAATCCAGATTAATGTCCACCGGTCGCGCGGCGAGGACCAGAATTTTCCACCTTCGTATTTACGACCTCACCCCCACCCCTTTGACTTCCCACTTTCGTTGCACACGCGATTTCGACCGCGTATAACGAATGTGGATTAAACCTTTTTGCTGCCTCCGGGCAACTTGGGGAGTCTTGCTTTTCTAATCTTCGTACATTAATACCTGAAGTTGTGTACACAACATTTGCCTTGCCTTACGCGATTACAGATATTTATAGGCTATTTACAATTTTGTAATTATTTCTTTATATCTTCAATATTTCAAGAATTGTAAGGGGTTAAAGACCTTTCAAGTTCAAGTACCCGGTCCGTAACGAGTGTCACGGTTAAACGGGTCGCGAAACGTTTCAATTATCAGTACGAATGTCATTGAAACTCGCTGATAAGCGATCTCACCGGTCGGCGATATTTTCCCCCGGGCAAGAAATTGTTACTAGGTTGCGCGAAGTTAAACCACGTGGCGGTGTGGCTCGCGTCAACGCACCGCGACCATGAATTATTCATCGAGAATTTGCAGCGTGCCTTCAACGTTCCTGTCATTTCTTTGTTCGTGTCAATTTCAGATTGTCTTGGTCGGCTTGGCTCGTTTTAAAGCATCCACTCGAAGTTTTCAAGGATACGGTCGCCAAGGAAACTCGAAGACTTATCGCCTGACAATTTATCGCGTTCAGTCGAGATCGATTGTCGCGAAACGATTGCCTTGGGTCCATTAGCTTTACTAAACTATTACCTTGGGTCTACTAAACTTAATACACCGTTTCAGGTTTGTTAACCCCATCGTATACTGTCTTTTATCGTTTCAGGACTTCTAGGTTCATTAATTATTACCTAGGTCGGCTAAGTCCCTAAGTCTCCTAAGCATTGTTCAAACTTTACTGAGTCAATTAATTACGACTTTACAATCGAAAAGACAGCAAAGGGTGCTGAAAGCGTTAAACCGAGGACTCTATCCGCAGCTGATCGCTCTATCTGGACTTTCCCGTGTCCAGCGAACGGAGCGTGTTACGGTAAGACAGGAAACACGGCTCAGCGGTGGGGTAACATCGCAGAAGCGAGGTTGCGAGACGACATCCGGTGCAAATCGAACATTTGCATGAGAAGCTCTCCCGGTATCCTTCAGCGGGCCTCGAAACACTTGTCGTACACGCGTAGGACGACACGATAAATTTTCGACGGACCAGTTCCGCTCCGCGATCTTCGCGGGTTTATCTTTCTTCGTTCGATCGTCGTAACAAAAAAAGAAAGAGAAGAAACGACACGATAGGGAATCCATTCTGTTTTATCGAGCAGCGGGTAATCGAAATTCTTCGCGGATCCCCGTGGTCGACGTTTAATCGTTCGAACTCGGAATTTTTACATTACAGTCGGAAAATTACCGTAATGAACGGCCGCTTCACGGCCAGCACCATTGCCCGCCTTCGTTCGTAACTCACGCGGATCGCGAGTAAAAAGTGTTCGGCCGTGATTTACTGCCAACTCACCGCGGAATACTAAACAGCGGATAGTAAGGATTGCTCGTGTTTTTAAGGCGGTTTCAGAGGGGCGAGGATGCCGCAATAAAACGAGAGATGTACGCGGTTCGAGGAATGCCTACGGTTCCAGAAGATCCATTGCAATTTGCTTGCAAAAAATCGGGGATTAACATGGTACGCTAAGGTTCTAATTAAGATTAGATGTACCGGAATAATCGATACCGTGTTTACCGTCTTAACGAAACGGAAGGTCTTGCAATTTAAATAATATTTTAAATTTCGACCAAAGTAATTGCATAGTTTTTCAAAAATTCATGGCAGAAAATAATTACATCTTTCGAATAATTAATAACCGTGTAATTGATTAATATTGAAAGGGGGAAAAGATAGGCCCCGAAGGTTTTACTGCCACAAAACCAACAATGTCTCGCCGGACGATGGGAAAATAATTCATTAGAGGGGAAGGCGCATTGACAAAGTGGCATGGGTAAACAAATGGCGTAGATCGAGGTTAGAGACGACGGTAAATCATACTTTGGACGTTAAGAGGATGGTTGTTCATCGTCGTTCGACGGTGCATCGGTTCGCGTGAGAGAATCGCCCGGGGCCCGCATTCTCGAAACGAAAATGCGTTTCGCCATGGGAGAGCTCGGGAAGTTCCCATAACGAACCCTCGCCCCGGGCCTTTCCAGCACCGATCTGGACCGGCGTGGATCATTTGCGAATTACATGCAAACCATTCTTACGAAACTCGCCGCGATCTTAAACGCAACTGACGAAATCTGTTTCTGCTGCTTTCCCAAAGTACACGCAAGAAATCAATTAGCGGGAGTGATTGAAAGCGACAAGTCTTTTGAAATCTAAAATTCGGCTAATTTTGATACATCATTAAGATTATGAACTCAATTTCAACGCTATAATGACAAACACCCACTACCCTATTTCCCTATTTCCCTCATCAACGTTCCAAGTGGTTACTAAATAAACCATGAGGGTACTAATAATACGTTCTCGATCAAGAAAGTGTTACAATCGAATGCGATATCGGCTCAACAATAAGATTCAAGGTGCACTTCTTACTAATTAGCCGCGGTGGTTCTGGATTCCATGGAATTTTCACAGGCAGGGAAGAGAAAAAGAAGGAACTGGGTCAATGTACGATCGCGTAACGAGGACGCGGCGATCCCGTGCGTGCGGTGCACCGCGTTTCGCGTCGTGGAAATACGAAATAATTTTTCTGCGGGCCCCGCTGCCTCGAGAGGCTGTTTTACGAGCCACATAAATCACGGCCCGTGCACGTGAGTGTGAGTGGGCGGAACCGCACGGTACCACAACCGTACACCATAAATTTGATACATGTTCATTGTGGTGGCTGGGTCGCTGAACAGCCAGGATACTCCTAGCGATCGGTGGTCCGTACGGCTTTTCTATTCACCGAGATAAACGTGCAAAAATTCGGGATCATTTAGAAATCGTAAAGTACCACCTGCGCCATCGTGCAACGAGTCGGTTCGACGGTGAGCACTGATGGAAATCGTGCAACCGTGGGAGTTGCTCGGACAAGGATGTTCAGAATTTTTTTTTTTTTAGAATCTTGGGACGATACAAAATAGCAAATTTTAATTTGGATTCAAGATTTTTCTTAACATATAGGTGGATGACGTTACCAAATAGGTAAATTAAAAACTAGAAAGCGTACAATTTAAGATTTCTCACGTGAATTTCTAAACTGCTGGTAATCCAATCTAAGAAATTCAGAATTTTCTGTCTAATTTTAATTACAGCCGCGTAAAATGCAATTTATGAATAAATAAGAAGAGGCATCCCGCGATGCTGTTTCCAGGAATAATCAAGAGGAGGCGAAACCGTTGGCCGGAGTTAAATTACGCGCCGTGTTACGATTCCTCGTTCTGAAAAAAACTTCGATACCAAAGGTCCGATATAGGTACGTCGGCTGCGAACGAAGGTGGCGAGAGATTCGGTTTTCGGTCCGGGGAATCTTTCGAAAGGGAAGAGATCGCGCGATCGAAGCGTGTGCAACAAGGGGCCCCGAAAAACTCAACCCTGTATTCGAGTATTTTTTTGTCCGAGGGAACGGGTCAAGATTGGCTTTCGCGGCTGAAAAGTAATTGCGAGATCCGAGATACCGCAACGGTTGCCACGCAATTTTCGTCCTCTACACACCTGGCCTCGTTGCTGCTCTCGTGGCTCGAGTCACCCCGTTTCCTCTTGATCCGTTTCGCGAGCCGCGTGTCTCGCGCCAGGCAGGAGGGGAGGGAGGGCAGAAAAAATTAAATTGTTTACATCGTTGTCAAGATTGCGCGTGCACTGTAAATTATACTACACGAGGCCAGGCCCCGAGCTCGCATCCCAATTAAATCGTATAAACGAAATTGCCATGCGAATAATTGGACGGTGGGTCGAACGCGAAATCGAGCTCGCCCGGAAATTAGATGGAAAACACGTCTCGGATGACGTTGATGAGTCGCTGATGCTCAGCAAACGTGCACTTTAACCCGGCGGGATTGAATAATGCGCGTTAACGGTGCCAAAGTTTTTAACACGCCATCGGGTTTATTAAGATTCTGGTTACTTTGTGTACAGAGAAGTCTTATCGTGTGATCGTTTCTGAAGGGAATTTTAGTTTTGGTGGAATTTTAACCCTTTGGGTTGTGGTAACCAGAAAAATTTGATTAATTCCTAATTTCTATTTCTCAAATATTTTGATTATAATTTTTAAACCCGTAAATGGGAAAGTACCAAGAGCAGGCAATTAATACCTTGCAGCTAGCTTAAATTAATTACTCGAGGCAGCGAATGGAACCCTCGCCGATAAGAATCGAGCAAAAAGGTTTTTTTTCGCATCGCAATTCTAAATTCAACGAGGCAACGGTTTTAAAAGAGTTATTCGATCGGCTCACCGGTAACACAACACTCGCTCGTAACGCAACGAGTTACTCGCGATTTTAAAGCCATTCGAACGGCATCGGGAAAAGTCATTGAATCGTATTCAGTTTCATTCGAGAGTCATTGGTCTTTTCGAGCCGCTGACCGTTGCCTTCGCCATTCAGATTATAACGCGAGACGAGCCGTTCAACGATGTTCAACAACTCACCGAACAACCGTCCCCCGATGCATCTTCCCCCCCGGTTAAACGAGTCCCCTCTATTAATCACGAGTCGCTTGTTTCGCTGGACCGCGAGCCCTGCGTCGTTTCTAACCCCTCGCTATCATCGGGTTCTTCTATCAAACGCATTAACTTACTTTAGCAACGTACGAGCGCCAGTGTTCTTCGGGGCTCGGCTAACAAGTTCCCCGATCAATCACGAGTTAATCCATCAAGCTCGGCCGCTACTAAACGAATCCATCGGGAACGAGGGATATTCTCTATGACGTTCCATCCACGACCCTCGAGTGTTAATTTGTCAAACGTAATAAAGCGTTATTGCATCCGTGAATGATTGTAAAAATTACAAAAAAAAAAATGTTCGTGGCTCGTATGCTAAAATTAACTTTAATCGTACGATACATGCGTTGATTAAAAAAATGTTTAAATACAATTACGAAGAAAATTCGTGTACGAATCTGTTCTTTTTTTTTCCGACCGCAACCCATCAACGTCAACAAAGTTGTGGAACAGGTGGATCGCAAACCCGACATTAGCGAATGGGAGCAGGGATTAAAATTTATGCCCCCGACAAGAAAGGGCCAATGAACGCTCTCTCGCGAACGAGGACGTAGAGTATGTTGGATTTAAGTGATTGTCTCGTGCGTGCAACGAGCCTTTTCTCGCAATCTTCGTACGCGAAGAGGGGAACCAGAGATCCCGAGAGGTGTCCAATTATGCAATAGATCACAAAGGGGCGTTCTCCGGTTTGCAAATCGTTCCTACCACGGATAACCATACAAAACCCCTCGCTGGAATTCGCGAATAAATCCTTTACGGTCGACCTTGAATCGTTGCAAGCTCGTAAATTTCATCGCGAGGGAACGCTGTTCCCGCTCGCGAGCGTAAATTAATCGATCGCAGATAACTGGGGGGACAGGTATCTGCTCGCTTTGCTCCACATTCGGGAATTTTCGACGATCGATCGATTGATTGAAACTGATTGAAAACAGAGGTCCGTCGAGGTGAAACAGAGACGGAAAAACAGTGAACCATACCTCACAGGATACAAGCAACAGGGTTCCTTTGATCGGAACACAAATACCAGTCTGTAGTTATTACGATACAAATCGACAGTTGTTGTCGAGCCTTGTTGAGTTATTTATCGTGATTTACGTTACGTACGTTTCTTTCTCTCGCAAATTGGGAAATTAGAGATTGTTGCCCTCGTCGACCCGTGTGTAGCATTACAGAGTTCGTCCGAAAGGTCGGCGACGCACGGTACTTAAACTCTGGACTCAGGAATTTAAGATTTCTTAATAGCAAAATGGAAACTTTCCCTTTGACAATTTTTTCCTAACTGGTACCATACCCCATAGATTTCAAAAGTCCGTCCAGAAGGTCGGCGATGCACGGTACTAGTCACAGGGTCTTGCGAAAATGAAGTGCGCCAACTTCTGACCGGGACTGTATAGAAATCGTTCGGCGTCGATTTTCATCGAACGGCAATCGTTCGAACGAGTCGGTTCAATTACCGCGGATAAGGCTTTGAGATTGCGGTTCGTACACGCGGCTACGCAACACCGGTGCCCCCATGCCAACGCCATGAGAAATTGTTTTATCGGTCATTGTTTATGTACCCAATTATTGTTCCATTCGTTCACCGGGGGTGGCGTATCACTTACAACAAATCAATTTGAAGCACACCTTACTCCTGGCTTCCCATCTCTTTAAACATCGTGTCCCGCTGGGCGGACAATGTTTTGTCTCGCCCGGTGCAAGGCGACCCGCGGCGCCGAACCTCGACGATCACGGATTTCCTCTTCCTTGCCGGCTGTGACCGGGGTTCGTGACCCAGGCCTTTGTCGCCGGGCCACGCGACGATCGTCCTCGTTGTGCTTTCTTTTAGGTTAATCTTCAAGATCGTCGAGTATCCATAAAACGTTCATGCGGTCCTTTTCTTGAAACCTTAAGCCATAAATTGGCCGACGCGAGCGCCATTTTGCGACACTTTTATGTCACGGAATGGTGCCAGACTTTCCACGTCTTGAAATCGATGATCGTTCGGTATAATTAACAACGTCGGTCGTTTTCTATTAAGAAAATTAATAAAGCAATTATATGGTGATTTTCTTCGGACTTTAAGCTTCAAATTGATGTATCATAAGTGGTATTCCTGAATGCTTTTATGTCATGATTTACCGCATTTCGACGACGCTTGTTGGTATCGTGAATCTCGTTCTTTATATTTTGATCACAGCTCGAAACGGGCCCAATTAACAGGATCGTTAATAAGAATTTAGTATTGGCGATGGTGTAGATTTTTGCCGTTTGGTCTCGTTTCGTCGTGAAGGTTATTAGTACCGGCCGGTTCATCGAAGCGCGATCGCGCGTGTACGAGAGGCCGCGTTTCCGCTCGTTTCGCGCCACGCGGCGTTAAAGCATGCATTTAAGTGGCGTCTCCCTCGCCGAGATAAGGCTTAATGGCCTTAATGATCGTGCGTGCGCAAGGACACGTCGTGACTTTCCTTCTTTACGAGGAACCCGTCCTTCCTCCAGGATCCTCGTTTCTTTTCGAGCCGATCGGGACGCACGACCGATCTCGCCAAAAACTTATGGAACGATCCGAATGAAAACCTTTTCCCCCTTCTCGTACGACGAATTCTTCAAGGAAATTCATTTGAAAAATTAGTTGGAAACTTCATTAAATGGTAATTTTTCACAATGTTTTGTTATTTCCATTCTTCACATTCTCAAATGTCTGTTATAAATATTTCTAACTCGATAAGCGAACAAATTCCTAAAAATATAGGTGACATGGCGAAGTGTTAAAAGAAATGGCTAATTTTCAGCTTGAAATTTACTCGCCCAACGAATAACGAACTACGTAACTCGCCGGTAAAAAATGGCAAGGGATAGGACATTGTTTAGCTGAAACGAATGGAATTCTCGCGGCGTACGTCCGAGCTGTTTGTTGTCCCGCGACGATATCGGGTACGCTTTCCTTGTTGGGGACCGTGGCCGTGAAAAGTTCAAGATTCATGTAACGATCCGACGTAATTTAATAGTCGTGTCCGTCGTTGGATTGAATTGTCGAGCGCTATTAATTATAGCCGTTTGCCAGGCTGCGTCGCGGCCGTTCCGCGGGCTAAGCAGAATTCTAAAGCGTTTTGTGGCTGGCTTAATGCGACCAGTATATCTCGTTTAACGAGCCACGCCGGTAAAAGTGAGCAGTGTTCGAAGCGTGTTACAGCGAGCCTGGAATCGGCCGGCTACGTGAACAATTAATCGTTTATGGCTCGGAGATACGAATGTTTCGTGCACGTAACGCGCGATCAATGAAATAACTCGCCTGTTACGCCTTACTCGACAAATTAACGTGGAAGAGACACGTTTGATTTTGCGAAGAAGTGGAAGAAATACTGGCAAATAATATTATTATTTGCAAAATGGAAAGCTATGCAACTCGTTTGTTTTTAATAACCCTTCTTTATTGCATTAATAATTGCAATGGCCACCAATATTTTATAAAGTGACCGTAACCCAAAAAATTGCCATTCGACCGCGAGGAACTCCAGGTACGGAGCGAGGGTGCGAAACCACCCCTACCACGTACTTTTCGACACTCAAACTTTTTCTTCGAGAAAACATCACGTATAGTAGTTTGTCAGTTCTCGTACAGTTCTCGTACAGTTACTAAACGCTAATCTAAACACTCTCCGTTGAGTAACGGTTCGACAATCGAGCACCGAGCATTGTGCGACCCTCCAATAATAGTAGTCAAGAATATCGACAAATTCTCAGTCCTTCTCAATCTTTGACTTTCAAATTGACATACAACTGGTGATACTTTGTATACCTTTACGACATCAAATCGAGTCAGACGAGTATAATTCAGCATAAAATAAGAGAGCAAAACTTGTCGGACAAGGACTTCCATTTGATAAAATTCATTTTGATAACTGACGGCTGCACGCGTTCACTTGACCAGAGATCCACTTAACGGATCTCCTCGTTTCCGATCTTATCCGCGTTTAATGCATTCGTCGAGCATTTTTCTCCGTTTTTTCAACGAACGATATCTATCCAGCGAGTCTCGAATTATTATTCCCTTTCCGAACGCTCTGGTGGATCGTATCCGGAAGTCGGTGGCTGAAACCATACGTGAATCGAATAGGTGTTGGCTCATTAACAGTTCCCCGTGGTAGCCGTTCATTAATGGATTTTACGCCATTCAATCCGAGTCCCGTTGCCGGCTGAGGCGAGATTAGGATTCTTGTACGCGACAAAACGCGATGCAGCAACTTAAAACCGGCCATACGCTCGCCACGGATAAGAACAAGTGCTTTACGATCGATCCTCTCGACTTCTTCTTCGTTCACCTTTATCTCACTTCGTGATTACATGGTCCGCGGTGAAAAGTGGCGTTGATTCGACGGAGGAACGTTCACAGCTAATGAAGTTTAACTGCCGACGATTAAAACGGTTCGCCTTATCTTCGGCTCCGCCTAGTAAGACCGTTCGAAAAGTTTTTCCAATCTTCTCGCGGTTATCCCCGTCCGACGTCTAATTGCTTTTTAATATACGATTGTTACAAAAAAAAGAAGCTCCTCGAACGGTATCCTCGCGGTTAAAGTGGACTCTAACACTTTTTATATTAAGTCTTGATTGATTTTCGAATTTAAATCAGCAAATCTTTATTTTTCTGGTTTTAAGTGTTTTGATTGCTTTTTTAATATTTTGCGAAAGGAAGTAACAATGGAAGTGAAGTTAATAAAAAGTTGTTACCCGATTCAATTGCAAGCACGGTCCACGCCGTGCCACGGGGTAAACGCCCCATAAAACGAATCACGTAGCCGCTATTGGACAAGGAGTGTTTATTATGTCCCGGCCCGAGGCACCGACAATAAAATAATTAACGAGGATCACGCTGTGAGGTTTCGCGCATCGATCATGAAACTCTCGCTCAAAGGTGACCCCCGTGTTTTTCGTCGTTCACGCCACAGGGTTCGCCTCGACTAATTAGCATGATAATTAAGCGATGCCGACATCCTTAAAAGTCGACAGAGTTTCTCCTTTCGTCAAACGGTCAAATTATTTGTTAAAGAAATCCTTTTGCCAGATTTTCCTTTCTTTTTGTGTTGCTCGAAAAATAAAGACACATCTTAAATAAAGACTTGGTTTAATTTTAAAATAAAATATCCAAAGTCTACTTTCTACCTAAACCGATACATTTCGCGTGACACGCGAAGGGTCAAGGGTATTCGATGAAAATCGAATCCCCGGTAGATTTAATCCCGTGGCAATCTCTTACGGTGTACGATTAATTTATTTCCCCGTCTCTTTCTCGGCCACGGGGGTTTACTCCCGCGGACAGGCTCACAATTGTGTTCCTTTGTCCATAAACGTCCGACCGGCCAGCTTCCACCTTTATAACGCACCGTGGCAGAAAGCAAGAGGGGGGAAACAACGTCATAATTTCCGGTTGCCGGCTGCCCACACGATGAAGCCATTAATTGGTACATTAATTCCGAATCGCGAAACACCGGGCCCTAACCGTCGCACACTATCGCGCGGAACGCACGCATACGCGCATCGATGAAATTAAACGTCAGACGTCTTAGCGGGCCTCTATCCCCGCGATTAAAGGGACAATGTCTCTCTTAACGAAGCTCATTAATTAAAAACACCGTCGGTTAACGTTGTTCTCTTTCAGCAACCGCGCTTTCGTGCTTGTTCGAACAATTTGTCTGCATCGATGTTTCATTCTTTTACTCTCCGAGTGTTAGATACATGGGTGCTTAAGGGTGGGGTGAATTAATATCTGTGTATGGATTTTAATATCTGATACTTTATAAATTGGAATATTATTGGAATATTATTATAAAATGATACTATTAGTTATTTAATAACTTTCATAAATTAAGGGGGGAATTTTGGTAACTGCGAACTCTGATCTTTCGAACAAGTTTCGACGATTCCGATGTCAAAGTTCACACGTGATTCGAAAGGGGCCACGAAACTTCGCACGATCCCGGGGGAAGCGCGAGCTAACGGGTGACCGAAAAGGTCTCGTTACTCGGGTAGCCGTAACCGGAGAACGGCTCACGGAGCTCGCCAATTTGTGCGTCGAAGGATTTTTTCACGGCAGGGAACAAAAAGGAGTTAATTCGAGGCTTTAAAACCTCAGGGACGTTCCCGTTCCCACGCCTCTTGCTCGGACCACGACCTCGGCACGCGAACCTACCCGCTCTCTCGAAAATCATCAATCGTTTCCTCATATCGCGGCTTCCATCGAAGAAAAATCAATATCCACTGGAATTCGGCAATTAACCAAGAGGATGATCGACCTTTTCGCGATCCTAATAGAAAGTAGAAAATTCTTGTTGGAGTATTAAATATTCCCTGTACTTTGTTGTCCCTGGCCATAAAATTGGGACCACCTATGAAAATTTTACTTTTATAGCTGTCATCAAGGCAGAGGGTGGAAACGCATGATATTGGGGTTTCTTTTATTTACCCCTTTAAACTATTCAAATCGATGGAAACGAATAAAATGTTAACACAAAGAAAAAATAATCGATCCTTCGCGGAACGTTTAGTTATGAAATAAAACAGCGTTGCGTTACACGGGATACCCTGTATACATCGGTTCACGAGGTGGCGCAATAACTCGAGAAAGAGTAGAGAGAGAGAGAGAGTGAGAGAAGGGGAGGGGTGGACACTTTTACGCGAGTAGAAAGAGAGAAAGAGAGAGAGGTGGTTGATTTACAGCTGCTTCACGACCTGCCTTAATAGAAGAACTGCCAACTTACAAGCCGCCTAAGACCACCTTCCTCTTAACAGCCCGTGAATCTCTTCTTGCGTCGACGGGATTCTTGCGGGGACGATTGCTTCCCCCGAACGTGTCCGATTCGTTCAGAGAACATCTATCAAACGCCTCGAGACCCACACGGCCGCGCGCGTCCGGCCGGCTTAAAGCCTGTGTTCTCTCCCTCTTGGTTAACATTCGAGCGTTCAAATGTTTTACGAGAATTGCGCGTGGCTTCGTTAAGATTCCATTGATCCGACAATTTTCTCTACCCGTCGTACGGGCGACGGTACGCCAACCGCGTGAAACTGCGTTTGACTTCATCAACAGTAACAGTATCGCCTCGGGGTCGTTAGGCTGACGGATAAAACTGACACGGGTTTAATCCATTTGCGTTTATCACCACTAAAGTGACTTTTTTGAAAAAATCCTCAGTGTTAACATTGTGAAATAACGATTAGTTAGTCTTTGGCCACCCAGATTTGGCGAACGAAGGGATGTTAATTTGTTTCCATTTGATTATTTATAATTATGTGTTTATTGCACAAAACTCCTTGCGTATACTCGTTATCTCCGCTTAATAAGCCCCGAGTCTAATGAACACAGACGGATCAAGCACCCTGCGCTCCCTGCGCACCAACCACGCATGGAAATATGCATTTCCAGTAGGATTCAGAAGCAACTCGTACTCTAACATGCTGTTTGCGTTAAATAACCGAATCAATGACCCACGGCTTCTAACCGATCCTGGCTCCATTAACGAAGTCGTTTCGCTCGGTGCACCTCCGGCTATTAGTGCTCGTGTTCCTCTGCCTATCGAGATCTTCGTTTCCTTTCGAAACACCACTTTTCTTCGCGGTCGCCTCGCCGTAATAACTCCATTACAGACGGTGCTTTTAATGTCTTGTTTCCATCGTTGCCTCGCGACCGTGTTCGGCTACCGTTCTCTGGTCCCACCTTCGCGTTTCGCACCCACGAAAGTGTCCTCGCTTATCGCCTCCTCGTGTAACCGCTTCGTGGTACCCCCGGTCTTACGATGTCCCTCGCGAGCAGAACCCTTTCTGAGCCGACAGAAAGCTGATACCGCGGCGTCGGAGCTCGACTATCTGTTCTCGAACGATAAGAACGCGCATCGGGATCGAATTGAGTGCTTCTGACGAGGCGTTAACACCTTGGCCTTGGTGTCCTGTGCAGAACCGGTAAATCGACGAGTGGAACCATTGCTATATTAGTCCATGTTCCATTACTATATTTCCAAGTTAGTAACATAGGAATTGATTGCACAAAAATTGATTTCACGGAGTTGTCGTCACGGAATACAGCGTGCAAGATCTGATGGGTTAAGACTTCCATAGAATGTCGAGCTTTTCTCGAAGCAGAATGCCTCCATGCAGATTCCTCTTCATTCGTATTAATAACCGGAGCCTGGCCAGGCCAGACCGCAAAGCCAAGGTCGCCGGGGTTAAGGCGTGTTCAACAAGCTGTTCATGGCTACTACCTAAAGGGCTTAGGCCGTCTCGCTCACCCGGAAGCGTGCAGCCGGTGTGTCTTGTAACTCGACATCGTTCTCCGACGGAATTTCCGACGTTCGAGTCAAAAACTCCTCGAAAGAAAGACGAACGCGAATTCTCTGATCGAGCGACGAGGATATTTCTCGAAAAGAAATGGACCTATCCGAGGAAACTGACTACCTTTTTACCCGCTGAGTCGCGACAGGAGAAAACGGATCGTTTCGAGGGAGGATGTCATCGTCGTGCGACCACTTCCGTATATAGGGAACGGCACGGACACGTTTCTATTTATTATAAGTCGGGAAAAGTGGACAATCGGGAGCCGGGGCCGACCGTAAATCACTAGGGATCGTCCCGATGGCGCGCCTTAACGCTAAGGACTGGTATATGGAAGCTATAAGAGGGATGCGCAGGCGGCAGTGATATATCGCACGAGTCCCCCCATTGTCTCTGACTAAGTTCACAACCGATGGGCCACCGAGTAACGAGACTCTTCCCCGTATTAATTACAATGTCCGAGCGAAAAGCACCGGTTTCGAAACGGGCCGAGAGCCGACTTTCGGCGCGGACCGGGCCCGGCACCGATTTTTCTTCCAGTGCAGCGGGCATCAACGATCCTGCTCAAACTGTGTACCTTTCTGTTTCAATGTAATAAAATTTAAAATTGCGAACTATATTCAAGTGTCACCCACATGTGGGTGTCGCAGTAGTCACAGTGTTAAGTAACTTGAAATTTTGTTCGAAACGATCAAATATCTCATTAAATTGATAAAAAAGAATCGTTCACTCACCGTTCGGAGCCTGTCTGCACAATCTAGCGAACATCCTTCAGTTGGTTGATGCACGTCTACCTGCGAAGAAAAATCCAATAAACGTTAAGCAAGTTCGGGAATTTGAAAAAAAGAGGGATGATACGATTCATTAAAAAGAACGCGTGACCGTACGTGGCGAGTTTCACAGCCGTTTTTCACCTGCATACCTTTTAACGCACGACTTCGCTGATAATTACGGAACGGATATCAAAATTCATAACCGGGCAACGAGCTATCGAACCCCTGACCAAAGCATAACTCATAACGCCCGAGGCGTAACGGTGTCGAGTGTCAGATGGGATATTTCCTTAACGCTAATGGCTACCAGTCGTCTGCTAATAATTACTAGCTCCCCTTGACTAATAGGTAACGACAGGTGATCTTCCGTCACGTTTCATCCACCACGGACCATAACATAACGATTTCATGCTACCTTCCGGCCATGTCAGCTATCGATCGCGATGTTATGAAATAAATCATACAAAATTCCAGAAGTCTCATATTTATAATATCCAGGGGGTTGAGGTTCGATAAGAGCGCGAAAGTGGGTCAATCGTGACTTACTGGGGAGCAAGTGTTTAATATAAATAATTAACTATTTGTTATACACGTTGTATTTCTAATGCTAAGTCTAAAAGATTTTGTTGACTTTAAAGTATTATACTCTTTGCATCCAGAAGGGGCTGAAGCTAGACAGAATTATTGGAAATTTTTAAAGGATGTTATTTGAAATGTTATTCAAATTTCGGAGAAAACGTAAGTTTAGCGAAATGATCATTTTACAATGATCATTAGCATGCAACATGGGACGTTAAGACGAGAAAGTCGTCGGGTCGTTTTACGTAATCGCGCCAAGAGGGAACGGTGTGTGTACACCATTTGTAGCCGTGTTGTTGCGCATAAATGCGCAAAAATGATTTACATCGTTCCCCGTGCTTCTAGATAATGGTCTTTCTATACCCTCGAACGAGAAGAAGAAAGAGGGGAAAGGAACATTAGAAGCAGAAACTTCATCGTTGGGCGCGCGTCATTAGCTTCCCCGTCTTCCTGCTGACGGATAACGTTTCTAATTCGTAATTTAAGACACGATCAGAAAACTACTTTAATTCATCTCTATAGCGGTTTGATTAACCAATCACCAGAGAAAGATGTTCCAACTGTTAAATGGATGTTCTTAGACGGACAGCTGTATTCTTAAAATTCTACTTCGCATTAATTGAAAAATAAATAAAGAACGATAAAGCCATTTATAATTTAGACAACAAACGGAAAAATTAACGATGCTAATTTTATAACAGAAATCAATAAAATTTCAAGCAATTAAAGACAGATTACCAACTCGGCTAGTAATTGCCTCGAGCGAAAAAAGTTACCAATTAAATTCTAATAAATGATCCCACCGCCATAATAATTTACGAGCAAGAACGAAGGAAAAAGGTTAGTCTAGTTTAATCGATCCAGATGTCACAGAGAGGTTTGCGCTATCTAAATAAAAGTGTGAAATAATCGGGATCAATTTCCATTAACGTTGTCACACGTCGTGAGAGAATTTCACGCCCGTGCTACTCAAAGAAAAAAAAAAAGAAAACAGAAAGAAACAAAGAGGCAAAGGAAAGGAGAAAGAAGGCTGGCATTCGAGGAGGGGACGCAGAACACGAGGGGGACCAAGCGTACCCCGTTGCCCGGCCGTGTTTTCTTCGGCATAATTACCTCGGATACAGCCATTAATTAGTATCGCTAATTATGTGGAACAGCGGCAGCGGCGTTCGACGATTCGAAACCGCTCGGTTCGTCCTATTTGTCGTGCATAAATAACAGATTAACGCCGCGATATGGCAGCTTATGCAAATGCGGGTTCAAAGTTTATTACGTCTAATTAAGCATATAATCCGGATACGAAGACAATAAAGTCGGCGCGGGCTTTTGGGACGCGAAAAACGCATCCGGGCCCCCGTCCGTTGACGCGAGCTTTGCCGTAATAACGTGCAGCAACGTATTGCCGGCACGACGCTTTGGGTGTAATAAATTATTCAGCACGCTCGAGCAATAAGCGAGCATTGCTCGTTCCGCCATTCATCGGCTCGGTTGCTATTCAACCGGCTCGAATGCCTGGGATCCTCTCAGGACGAACCTGTGGCGCCACTAAACGGACCGTGCACTCTCAAAATTCGAAATATTTTTCATTACCTTGCAAATGACAAAATGAAAATTTTTTAATTGAAATTGAACCTTGAATTCTGAGAGACCCCAGAAGAGTCTAGAAAGAAGCTAAGGGACAGATACGAAGAAGATTCCCCAAAGTACCTCACAGGTGGACACCGTCGTCCTAAACGAATCCTCGATTAAGGGACAACGATTGCTGGATGCGATTCGACGGGCAAAAAACGAGGCCATCAAGCAAAGGGTACAGACGTAATGCGACGCGTTGATGGACGAGTCGTTCGGTCGATCGAAAAGCCGGAAGTGGTCGGTTTAAAAAACTGGCATTTAGAGTCGAGGCACCCTGGCAAGTCCCATCGGTCCAGGTCTCGGGACCGGGAGGGCTGAAAAGCAGGTTAGGCCAACGTGCACCGACCGGCTGTTTGACATAACCAGTTCGGAGCTGCGGGCAAGGACGCTCGTTGCCTCTCTTCTTGGCCTGCTCTCTGTCTCTCCTGGGACACAATCGGCCGTTCTTGACCACCGCAATGCATCAAGATCGATCGTTACCAGTCGGAAATCGACCGCCACCGGGTTCACCGTGTAACCGGAAATTCGAAACGAACAAACGATACCCAGGGATTTTTTAGGCCATCTACTTAGCGGAAGGGATGCTTTATTACGCGTCAACAATATAAATTGAAATCTATTTAATGGCCGTGTTAGACGCTGATTGCGTTCTAACTTACCACTTCCTGTCTCCATTCATTGCCAATGCCGATACGTTCTGAGCATTGAATTCTGTTTCAAATGAAATGAATTATAAAGTGTTGGTTTAACAGGAAATCTTCTAAAATTGTAAATCAAAGCGATGCAAAGCCCTTGTTATTAAATACAAGTAGTTATCGACGTTGCTTCGCAAGAAACGAACAAGCCAAAAGAAAAGTTACGAAATCGTTTAAAGTGGTTTATTGAAAGTCGGTGAAAAAGTGGAGGAACTCGAACGATGCAAAAATCTAGACGTCGTCGATTTTCCATCGCGTTAAGAGGCCGGGGGGGACATTTTTACAGACGTCGAGGCCGATCGCCACCAATTATTCCGCAGGAAATTCAGATAAAGGTAATAGGATGGCTGAAAACCTTTTACAGGCCGGGCGTTTTTTGCCGCGTGTCAGATCTACCGGAGCGATCGGCCTGCTGGGGCCCCCGTTCGGGCCGGCGAGCGCAGGAGAGGAAAACGCGTCCTCTCGTCGTGGTAGCGCGTTTTTCCTTTCGCATATACGAGCGCGTGCAGGATTACGAGGATACCACGGTTCGATCGTTAAACTCTGATGGAGGTAAGTTCCACGAAAAACTGGATCCGTAGAGTACAACAGGGTCCCTGCGGTTGATTGTTGTTCGTGAGACGATACGCGCACGTAAAGCATCCTCGGGACGGATACCCCTTTTTGCCGTCAAATCGTTCGACGAACTTTCCATAATTCCGACTGAAAAATCGCCAGCCTTGTTATTTTATCCCGTACGAGGGGAACATCTTGATCGGTCGTTCTTCTCGTAAATCGCTTTCGATATTTATTGGAAAACGTTTCGAACGCAGCTAGTTTTTAATATTAATTGAATATTCAACGAAAGGGGAGGATTTTCGCGGTTGTACGTCGTCGATTCGAAGAAATAATGAACTCGCGAAAAGGGAGCACAGGCACAAGTGCAATCCGATATTTTACACGCGCTAATTACCGTACGACTCGACATTCACGTGTAATTAGCGTCCACGAACGAGATTAACGAGGATAATTAAATTACACGATCTAACGATCGATAATTTCAGCCTCGATACAGCTACATGAAACGCCACCGTCGTAAACCAGTTGTATGCATTCGAACAGCTTCCGCAATGTGTTCGGTACGCTAATGTCGATCTTGTTGCCGAATAAACTAATGTGAACCAACCAGTTTCATCCCCTGTACTTACACGACACTGTTCCATCAAGACCTTACTTTGTACCTCTCCATGCATAAATAAATGAATAAATTAAAAGCCTTCAGTAACCTTGCATAAATTTACCATAAATAAATATAATAGATTATAACTTTATTCGTTTCCTGGGAAATTTAAAAGATAAACATAGAGAAAATGCATTTGAATCCGAGCAGAAAATGTTGGAATGTATCGAGAGCACTTACACGGCATGATGCAGCGTATTGGAAACGGATAACGTAACAGTGTCGTGTAACGGATCCGGATCGTAATAAAACGAATAGTGAAATAGATACGGCGAAGAAAATCGAATGAAAAGGCGTATCAAGGCTACTGATAAATTGTTACAGTTTACAGTTAATACTTCTTCGATCTTAAATAGAGCGTAGCACATAGATTTTCGATCGAATTGATGAGGGGCGCCATTTAACGGCACCTTCGAATTTGTCAATTAGTGCAGATATTTCAATTTTAATTAAGTTATTATTTAAAATTTTAATTAGTTTGTACTTGAAGATTTTTTGACACAATTAAGTCTAATATAATTCTTAAATTTCACATTTTTAAAATATACCAGTTAATCACAAATGTCGGCACCACTCGAGCACAAAGGGTTAAAGAAACGAGTTAATTTGTCATCACACCATTAGATTAGCAATTAAACTCGCCAATTTTATAGCCACAGAAGGGAATGATAAATTAACCTCGAACACAATAAAAGATTAACGTCTCGAACGATGCTTATCTCGATGCAGAGATTATTACTCCTAGAATTTTAAATTTAGTCGCACACCTAACGCGATAAAACCCAGTTAAAAGGTTAATTATACTCCCGGCAAAGAGACTAATTCAATTGTTCGACATCGAGCCGACCGATGAAGGCAAAGGGGGGATCGTAATGAGATCAAAAGAAAGTAAAGATTTATCGCGGGACATTAAAACTGTTCCCGTAACGGTATCGCCTACGAGACTCCGGCCAAGGGTGGCTGAATCGTTCCGTGTCGTTTCCATCGCCGCGATAGATTGAAATCTAAACGTCCACGTGAAAATCAGCCAAGCTGAAACGGACGACTCATTACAGAAACCGAACGGAACGCCGGGACATCCGTTTTAATCGGGCAACGTTTACGATTACAGCAACGCGTGCCTTTCGATTAATACGATCGACGAAAAATCGCGTAACTTCCGCGTCGATAATTATAATTAATAGGTCGACGCGATAATTTATCGGTCGACGTCATTCTTCGTTCATTATGCCACGATGGCCGCCGTTTGTGCCTCTCCTCCTCAGCGTATAACTCAATGGCAGAATTTATGGCATCATTAGGGTAATGCATGCGATACACGGTATCGCAGATAACATAATCATTTCATGGCCACGTTCTATCGAATAACGATCAGCGATGCGCGCAATAAGATACAGACGAGTATCTAATTCTATTTGGTCGCGGGTCAATTATTAATCGAAATATTAAACGCGATTACGCGGCTCGTAAATTCACGAATCTTGACGTTCTGATCCTTGGTACTTCCCACATTACAAGCTTCGAATTATAGGATGACGCTTAAAACGTAATCGTGGAGTTGATTAACAGTGGTATTACTGGTCTGGATTTAATTTCCAGGTACATTGATAATGTGATTAGAGATTAGACTCGTAGTTATTTCAATTTCAAATTACCATTTATAGGATCTTAATAATTGAAAAAAATTTGAAGTTCTCACCAAGCAGTACCACTTAATTTTATTATTGACTAATGAATTTCCTATTACTAATAATGAATAATTAATTTTATTATTATTAGCAAAACCAACGTTACCACGTAAGGATAAGTAGATTCTAAGGATTCTCGATGTCGGTTCGAACTTCCTCCAGGAAGATCGTTTCCTGGACCGTGTCCGAAAGGATCGTCCTAGCTGAAAACGATACCTAGTACACGCATGCGGTGAACACGTTACACGACAGCGAAACGCGGCGCAACAACTGGCCACCCTCTGTGCCCGGACCGGTAAACGGATACGGGCATGTCTGGACACCGGATATCGCGGTTCGTTAGCCGTGCGTCTCCCGGACCGGAAATCATTCTTTGCTCCCGTGATAAACGCGAATCTTTCCTGGCATCGTTAATAATCGACGGACGACTGTCTTTACCGTATGACTGATCATCCCTTGGGGACACAGTCGAGGAGACACCAGATTCAAGGCCAACGTCGTAACAAAAATGAATATATCGAAAATGAAAATTAAAATAATTCTGAATTAAAAGGTTTCGATAAATATTTAAATAAAATTACGTCGATTTCTGTGGGCTGCTTATTTCGAAGTGTAAAAAACTCGAGTAAATTCGTCGCGGATTAAGTTAAGGATCGATTAAAACGCGGTTTCTCGTGCACCCGAATTAATTACAGAATTTTATCGCGACTCAGCGTATATGGCGCGTTTTAAAAAGAGATCCCAGCGTAATTGGAATCCGTGGCGGGGAAAATTTAAAAGAGCCAAGGCAGCGCCACTTCGTTTTAATTAAAACAGCCTTGAAAGAGGCCGTGGTGGCATTATTTAAACGTGACGCCGAAACAGGACGAGTTTCTCGGAGATTCTGGAAAGGAGCGCGCGAAACCGAGAGAAATGTTAATTAAGCCCCGATAACCCGATCGCTATCTCCGTTTCGATATTAGATGTGCTAATTAAGGAGATGAGTGCGATATGCTCGGATCACGGGAACACCGTCTCTACCCCGTTTTACAGCCGCCAAAAAAGGAAACCTCGAATCAAATAGAACGAGAATCAAAGAAATTGAAAAGGGTTAGCTGTTATTCACTTAAGCTTTAGATTTCAATAATTTTTATAAAAGATATTTATCACAGAGCTTAACTGCTTCAGGCGTTTATTACCCTCACTTTCGACCCTGAAACGTTGCGTAGCAGCCATAAACTCATGAAGCCATAACGAACTCCGCGACTTTTACTTTAATTCCATACCTATCGTCCATGTTTATTGCCAAGTCCTAGCATTTTTACTTTTATTTCCTGTTTTGTTAACGTCGAGGCGCCTACTAATTTTATTGCTCGCAGGGCCAAGGTTCCAGACGAGTGGAATTTTCTGCGATTATTTAAGGGTGGAAAAATCCAGGGGGGGATCTCTATCAAAGTTATCCTTCTAAATTTTTTCAAAAATTTCAATAATCACAGATTTACAACCCTCGTACAGTACATACCCCTAATAAGAATTAAAAAGGAAATGTTCAAATGGAGAGAGAAACGGCCCAGAATAAATACTAAGATTGTCACAACAAAATCTGAACGACAGAAAAAAAGGGACGGAGTAAGAGGAAGTTCATAGAATAAGAAGCACACGAATCCAGGAAAAAAAGTGTCAGGTTGTCAGGAGGAAGTGCGGACGGGTCTGTCGGACGTCGTAAATCTCGCGGTTGACGCGTTTCAGCAGGAAAACGACGGCTGGCCAATTTACGATCGTCGAAAAGGAACGTAGGAAGAAGCGGAGGTGTCCAGGACGAGGTGAGCGAAGCAGGAAACGACGAAACGGAATTCCCAGCCACGATTAACCGTTCGAGTGCCACGGGTCTTTGCTGTTTCCCAAGCGGCGCCAGAGTGCTGCCACTTTTCGACACGGAACGGAAAAGGCGCGATATCGCCGCTTGCCACTTAAATAAACTTCCTCCAATCCTCTCCATCCGGTGAGAATAGCTCAGAAGGACTGTCTGAGAGTCGTCGGATGCGAGCAATCGATAGTCAACGGCTCGGTGCTTGTTAACCGCTGGTCAATCGATGACTGTTTTGCAATCGATCCTGCCCGCGTCACCGAACGTCGCGGTAGGCGCGAACAGGCGTCCCTCGAAAAAGATCTTGCCTCGCGATCGGACCCACGGTTTCCCGTGGGACTCGTCTGATCCCCTTTGATCGTTGACCGCCTCCCGATGATTCGAGATGCGTCGATCTTACGAGTGACACTTCGATATTTAAGATTAAGTTTCTTTAAATTCCTAAATTACAATGTTTTAGAGTTGGCTAATTAGCTAAAATGGCTACTTTTCATTCAGACTCCCTATGTTTTAAGAATATTTCATCTTAGGCTCGAAAGACGTTTAGATAATTCCCAGTTAAAAAGCTTTTCGCAACTCGAAGCGACTCGAAGCAATTATTATCCCATCAGAGGCAATCAAACGATCGTTTTCTTCCGTTTGCCGGTAATTTCATCCCTCGCGTGTAGCGTGCCTTTATTACGCCCGTTGATGGTAAATGTGTGAATCGATCGATGATCGCGTACGTATCGGGGAATAATAACAGATCGCTTGAGAAATCGCGGGTACGCTTTCGCCCTGCCGTCTTACGCGGAATCGCGCGAGTCACGCTCGGCTCGACGAGAAATTCGAACGATTCGAATCTATCTGGTCGAGCTGCGTTCGGATTCATTCATTTCCGACGACACGGAACACGCCGGTGAATACGCGTGTCGATCGATGCCGCGCGATTATTCCACGCGATCGGGCATACTATCGTCGCTTAATTGTGACGTCGCAATGATCGCGAGCTGATAGGGTGGGAAAGAAACAAACAAGCTTGTCGATGTTCCTCTATAAATCACCATTAGTCGCTTAGGAGCACCGCGGCACCTAGTCATTCGCGTCGAGGCCACCTTCTCTTCCGCGTCTATAGTTACCCCCGACAGCTGGTTAACTATCGCTGGTACCAGCCGTTCTGACGTTTCTAATCAAACACCAAATTACGATGGTGATCTTTTACGACAAACACCATGCAAACACAGACTGGACAACTACGGATGATGTCGAGAAGCAAAGAAATATTTCTCGAAATATTCAAATCTTGATCGATCGATCCTGTTCCGTCGAAAAAACCCCTGGGACCTACCTGAACAGCCGATTGAGACGAAATAATCAACACTCGTCGATTCCAAGTCCCCTAGATCCAATCGTCGGCGTACTCATTAACGCCCTTGACGAAGGCCGGATGAGTATAGCTCGCGTGCACGTCCATTGAATCCCGGCAATAGCGATATTGCGGCGGGTCAGTACACCTTGTAAACACGGAACGGGCTCGCCGCGGCCCCCTCTAAGCTCGCAAGAAGTGAGTGGCAGGATGAATGCGGCTGATTACATTCAAGAGGCTTTTTCAGCCTGGTCGTGCCGCACGCCGGTATAATAACGCGACGTGCCTTCGACCGTGGTCCAACGTACGTTGCGTATCCTTGCCATTGTGCACGGCCTTTATTCCACGGCCGTTTCCATGGGGGCCAGCGACGCGTGGACGGGTCCCTAAGTACCGGTGTGTTATACGATCGGGTCCTTCGTCCACGAAGATTACCGGTGCCCGGGCAAAAAGCCCCGGACGAGCACGCGTTCCATCCTATCGGATTATAAATCATACACGATCTAATTGCATCTGCTATCTTGCAGCACGCGTTATCCTTTCATTGTTCTCCATTTTTTTCCTTCTTCTTTCGTTGGTATCTCGACGTTAACGATCACCTGTTGCTCTTTTGGGATTCGTTCGATACCGAGATATTGATGGTTCGGTACAGAACCGCAACAATACAGCAAGTTTTATGATACTCCTGTCGGGTGAAAGGGTTAACTAGATGTCCGTCCAGTATTCAGCCTTCAGCTAGATTGATAACCCTAACGGTTGTCTTTTGTGCTACTCTTCGAGATCGCGTCGGGTATTAATCGAAATGCCTATGAAATCCTCTCTGTACCAGATGATCTTCTAATAAAAGAATTTTCAAAATTGTGTTGGATAACCGATACTATCAATACTATCACTCATTATTTATTCTAGAGTCCTGGATCCCTCTTCTCTAACCTTAGTATAAAAGATTTAAGAAATCAAAGTTGTCTAATTTTCTTCAAACAGGACCCCAACAATTGAGTTCCTGCTTTTCAAAAATTCAGTGATTCCCTAACCAAGGAAAAATTTCCAGACGCTTCAGGGTGCTGAGCCTACATTAAAATAGTCACCACCTTGGATTTCCTTGGGATTACAAGGTATCGCGTTGCCCGTCGAGATTGCCCCGATGCCCCATCCCTGGATTACAATATATCGCGTTACCCGTACAAATTATCCCGATGCCCGTTCCTCGGTTACAATGTACGTGAAGGGATTGCCCCGATGCCCATCCTCCGGATACAATGTATCGCATTACCCCCGAAGAGATTGCCCCGATACCCTTACCCTGGATTACAATATGTATTATCTTACTCGAAAAGATTGCCCCGATGCCCAACCCTGCTCGACGCTGTTTTCAATTGTTTCAAAGTAGCCTCATAATCGCCTTTTTCTCTCGCCTCGTAGCATTGTCAGCAACCGAAGAGTGAAGAGATATATCGTTTCGTGTGCGTTCATCATTCATCGCCTAAGCCGATGGCAGAAGCATTGTCGACGGGGTCGATTAGAATCGCCATCAATCACGGCATCAAGTCGATCGAAAGATCGTTATTACAGATTAACGGTTGACGATGAATGGGTTACAGGTGAAACGTATTGCAACATTATCCGTCACTCCCTTTCTCCCCCCCCCCCCCCCCCAGGTTAATTGACTTTCGATTGTGGCGAAATTTCGAGCTACCACTCCGATAAGCGTCTTATTAAAACACGCCGCGGCCTCGTTAAAGAACGAAATGGCCCCCGTGGACGTTTCAGCCGCGTCACGCCGGCATTAGAGGTGCGTCCGGGCTCTTCTTTCTCGTTCCGCCCCGTTCGATCTCAGCCGAGTTCGGTCTTGTCATTGCGCTTAATTGCAATTTTGTGACGATGACGGTCAACGCGCGAACGGCGAACACCTTCGTCGATCTGACACGATCTTCTGCAACGTTGGACACGATTTAACTGTCCCTAGGGAAAATAGTGAATTTCGAGGATATCCTGCTTTCCCCTTTATTTTTCCTGTTTCACATTTATTAAAAATTAAATCATTCTTAAGTTCCCAAGTTTCTGAAAATAGAATATTTCGAGATTTCAATGTTCCCAAACATTTTCCCGATGGCCAGAGGCTTTCTTTCTCACGAATTCTTATGATAAGTTACTAAGTAAACTCTGCACGGTGATGGAAGCGGGAACGGGGGTACGGTAATTGCGTTTCGTTGATATTGACCGGGCTTAATTACAGCGTGTACATGTTTTCTGCTATCTTAATAACAACGTTCGAGAGTACGCGCGGCGAACGACTCGCATCGAACGCTCCCGGATTCGAAAGAATCGTAACGATTTCCTGTAATATCGTCGATGATGAAATAACCATGCACGGCCGTAGCAGCTAGGCGCGTTTGATCGCGACCGTTCTCCCGCTTTCCCGTCCTCGCGTTTCCACAATGCCAGGCGACGTAATCATACGTCTGATATGATTACCGCGCGCTCGAGTAGGATACGTCTTTCCAAAGTCGCCAAACGGAATTGTAATTTACTAACGGTGACACGAGTATACGTGTCGACGACATTTCACACAACGCGATGACACCAGGCACCAGGTGGTTATGGTTGTTAAATGATTCGTTTAACAGAGGATTAGCCTTCGATAGAGTTCGAGGAGGGACAACCTGAGGAGCATGTCAGGACGCTGTCAACGGTGGCCTTGATTTTTCAGACGCGGTTAATTTGCTGGATGATTACACAGGTCGAACCACTTTGGAATGCAGCCGACCAAGTGAACGCATGCATAAAAAGAACGGCATTTACGTACGGTATACGGCAATCTACGATCGCGATATTTCGATAAAAATACAAACGGGCGAAGGGAAAGATAGAGAGGCAGAGAGGAAGTTTAGCGAACGGAAAACTAGCTAGAGTGATCGAACGCTGGAATCTTTCAGATTGTAGATGGATCCATCCCGATTTTAGAGCGTTTCAAGGTTTATCGATCAAGATTTACTTTGACGAGAAGGAAGAATAAAGTTTTATCGTAAAAACAGAGGGGATGATAAAACAATTCACACGCTTCTATCTAAAAATCGATGGTTGGCGTTCGAGTTGGAATGCAAAAGAAATAAAGATAGATCGATGTTAAGCAACACCTTAAGCGTCAATTACTAGGCGGACTCCCTCTGATACATTCATTTACAATGATAACACCTCTTCGATCCGTTTCTGGTAACACGACTTGATTTCCAATCGGTTTATCAGGCTCGTTTCCGTTCGTTAATCAACGGTTTATGCAACAACAACGACGACACGGGTAAACGTATCGGGAATCGGATCGGAAAGAAGCAGGAACATCGTCTGGCCAATGAGCTATCGAACTTTGCGAGAGGTATAACAAAAATACTCGGATAAATTCTACTTGTTCCTATTTTTTTCTTCTCCTTTTGTGTCTTTTACGGCGTGCTATCATTTCCTGATACCGACAAGAAGTCCAATCCGATCGAACGTTCGACGATTGCTAAGAATAGAAACGTATCAAACATATCGGTCAGGTACGAGTCGTATAACGGTTGTCGCTCGACGCCATTCGCTGACTCCCGATGGACAATCGATGATTTATCGATTATGCAAAGGTACAAAAAAAGGAATGCAGGCAACTTGCATTGATACGTCGTGTGGTAGGTTTCGATAGAGCAAGGGTGGTAATAGGGTAGCAATATAGCTCTAGACCTGAAGGATTTTGATATTTTTAAAAAGAAGTACCCTAATATTTTATTTTAAGCTACTAAAAAAACCTATCGAAGGTAAATTAAATTAATATAAAATTTCTTAAAGTCTCCTGGGAATTCCCTTAGGAAACCAGAGTTCCCATTCCCACAGAAAACTATAACCTTATCAAGAGCCCTTAAATTATCACTACCACACAAATTAAGGTACAATTAACGCTCCAATCGATACCAAAAGAATTGCGATGAACGCACTCTGGTCCCATAATTTTGAGGAGGAGGAAATAAATATTCGAGTAGAAAGTTTAGAGAGCCCCGGCTGGAAGATTCTATCGGGCGTTTCTTCGTGGCCGGCTCGAAGCACGTCCCACGGGACGGGGAGCGAGCCGAGACGAGGTGTATTATATTCTAGAATCGGAGACCGTTTCGGAGTCAATGCACGGTCGCGTGGCACGTGTGTGCATATGGTATTAAGTCGAGTACAGGACGAGTTGTAGGCAGTGTTTGCGCGTGTACTGCCAACGGACCAACCGCATCCGGTCCCCTCCCCTCCCCCCCTCTGAACGGTTGTACCACCGCGGGGAGGAACGAACGAACGAACAGAGGAGACAACAATCCCGCTAATTGTCGGCGGGGATTTTCAAGTCGGAGCGTCGCGTCTCATTAGGACCACCAGCCAGGAGGCACCGAGTCAATCAATCCGGTGCTCTGCCCTCGGATCGCGTAACAAAGAACCGGATTCACGGTCCCGTAGAAAACGAGGAGTTACCGCTGCTCTCTCCTCCCTCGCAACCGGAGGCCGCATTTGCATGCGAAAAAGCATCGCTACGAAACGACTGATGCCTTCTTCGCAGCCTCGTTGTTGCTTCAGCTGTTCGAGGTATTTCCTTCGACTACAATACAGCTAGAAGCGAAGCAGGTGGAAACGGAAGACTGTATTCCAAGGTTCCTTTCGTTGCCATTTTGACAATTGCTACTTAACGAGTTTCTGTTCATTTTAATTGGTAGTGTAGGAACTATTCCCTCCTATAAGAGTATTTAGGTAAGGGAGCTTTTTCACGATTGATGAAAATTACTGGATCACGTTTATCAAGAAAATTGCACCGATCGCGAGAAAGGTTAACACCCTCGTAACTTCGGGACAGAGATACCGTACGCGCGACACGGGTATCGTAACTTTATGGAACGACCAAATATAGTCCCGCTAAGTGGCAAACGAAGGCACCAGGGACTCAAAGTTGAAGAGCCAAAGGGACGTGACAATGGAGCGAGCCACGGTGCGTACCTTGGTGCCTTCTCGTATCGGGAATAAAGGGGAGAGAGAGAGAAAGAGGAAGCGAGTCACGCTCGCGTCATCACGAATGCTGCCGGCATTCACGACCCCCGTTTCGCCTCACCCTTCGCCCACCCTCCGTCTAACCGCGACGCTCTTGCATCCAGTCACCTTCCTCCTTTTCTCTGTCCACCGAACTCCACGGCTTGTCCGGTTACACATGCTAAACGCGGACCAACCACGAAGCGAGATGGTACACGAAGCGTTCGACTACCTTACAGTCTTGCCAGACCATACTCTCAGAAATCAGAACCCTTTTTTTCATTTTAATTTTCATCCTTCGCACATTTTTTTGGGGTCATTGTAGGATATAGAGAATAAAGGTTCTTCGACTGATTCTTCATGTATGAGAAATGCTTTCCAAATAGAATTTCGAGTATAAAATTATTTTATCGATGTTAAGATAGTTTAGTATACGAACGAATATGAACAATTTTCTGTAGAAAAGAGACAAAATACAAGGGGATTGAGATTGAGAAAGGGACACGCGGGCAGAGGAGGCGCCAGTCAAGATCTGGCAACCACTGGCACAACCGTCGAGAACGTGCGACGAAACGAAGCGGATCCCCGCGGATGATTCCTCGTAGGTTCCTCGGGGCCTTAGCTCCGCTCGATCTCCCTCATTAACATTCGACTCTTTGTCTCTGTCGTTGTCGCGGTCGTCCTACTCCGTAAGGTCGTCCCGGTCGTACTCGAGATCCTTCGGGTTCTTCTCCTCGCTCCTGCCCAGCATCGCCGCGTTCTTCTTATTTCCCCAACCGGTCGACTTTTAGTAGCCCTCTTCTGGCTCCTCTCCCCTCTCTCTCCTCCTCTGTCCGTCTCGTTCTGCTTCTTTACGGTTCGAGCCGACTTTTTCTCCACACGCGCAGGGTGGAAGGCAAGAAACGAGAGGATCGCGCGAGCAAAAGCGGTATACGAGTATTCCTCGGCAATTTCGATGTAATACCACGTCCTTCGTCTTCGTGATCCGCCCAGCCAGGGGTCAACCTTAAGGGTACGTTTTCAAGTGACACTAAACGCCGTGGTCTTTCGGATGTCGTGACACCGGAACATCTTCAAATCTTTACCGTACCGTGTCACGCTCTTGCGTGAGGGCTTAAAAGGTATTATTTTGCATACGATTTCATTTGGACAATCCTCGAGAAGATAATTCTTTGACAGAAACAATCTTCATAAAAATTAATAAACGTTTCAAGCGACCTGATTTCTTGACATCAGTGCCTCGACGTGACTTCAATGACATTTACCGTCTCACGAAAACGTGTTTGAAGTCGTTATCGTCGTTTCGACTCGATTCCATCTCCTTTCATCTCCATCTGCTCTCAGACGTCGCGACGTGTAAGCATTTATGATTTCATCCGCGAATCCGTCGCTCGATTATCCCCGTTCGTTAGCTCGTCGAAGGTCGAGGGCTCCACCTCGACGTTGGACTTCGATATTCGAAGGTAGCCGCGACCAGACGGGGACAAAAAGAGAATCGACGGGAGGCTCGCGCAGCGGCGCGAGTGCGAGTTTTTTAATTTTACGAGAGACGTTTATCTTACGATTATGTTGATAACTTCTCGGTAAGAGGTCGTAACGTAAATTGAACCACTGACAAGAATTTCGTGAATGACTCAGCGTACCCGGTGAACGGGGGAAGAAGTGAAATCGACCGACAAAAAGCTTGCCAACCGCGAACGCATGAAAATCGATGAAGTTGTAAGGTAATTGGGGCTACCCGTTTCTAAAACCGTGATAAAATGTCCAAAAACGAAAATAGAATAATTATCGATCGTCAATGAACTTTTGTCAAGATTTTTAATGAGTGGGATACTAATTTCATAGAAAGGCAGGACAGAATTGATTCCAGGTAGAGGGTACGAGTCCATAACGCACTCGTGTTCGTAGACTGGAGAGGGTCAAAGGTAATAAATGTTCGAGAAACGAAGCCCTGTATAACCAATTTGAAACTGAAAAGATAAGAGTGTACATCGGGATGCAGGCGAAAAAGGAGGAGAAACAAGCATCATAGAATCGCCTTTCTCTCATTCTACACCGGTTGTCCGCAAGATTCTCCTCCGCTCACCACGCTGCTGTGTATAACTTGATAAACAAGTTTACTTGGAGAAGCCAGTATCTTATATACACGCTTACACTGGGTGTCCCAAACATACCGAATGCTAATTGCCCGACACGACGTGTGAAACAAAGCGAAATTCAATCGAACAGAAATTATTCTACACTCCTCGCTAAAATTATTTATTACAAATCTGAGGTATCTAATTTTAATGGAAGGTTCAGGGTTTATATTTTCATATTTAATTGTTGCTTGAAAATTTCCTTCGAGAGCATCAGACATCTCAGCCACGATTTAGGGAGTGGAATTCTTTCTTTTTATGACATTAAGGAACTCGAAAGACAGTAGTGAACGGGTGCGATAAGAAGGCGAGGGAGAACGAAGAGAATAATATCGTGTACGCAAAGGTCGCGCGGACTGGTCTTCGCGGACGATTAGCCTTCATCCTTGCTCGTCAGTACTCAAGATCCTCCTAATATCCTGGTCACGAAACCTGGTGACTTTTTTATTCTTTACACAGTCCCTTTCCCCGCAATTTCCTCGTAGCCAACGCGACCATTATGCGATCAGTACGCACCCCGTTCGTTACTAATGCCGCAACATTTGCCGCGGGTAGTCCCCGATGCATAATCGGCGAGATAATGGCCGAGGAATCACTGTAATTCTTGATCGTTTCCCGCGTCGTCGCTTCGATATCCTCGGTATCAGGACTTCATCGCGAGCATCACGCGATTATTCGCTTTTCATTCATCGCGTGGTTTCTTTATTTTTTTTTTCTATCGATTCGTCCGCGACCGTAAATAACGCGACGAGGGACATGAAAATTAAGCGACGAGATAACACGCCGTTTCCCTCGCCAGGAAATATGTACTATCTAGATAGCGGTAGGAATCGAAGCCCCCGGTGAGCCGAGCAATTTCGCTAATGTCTTGGTCACGACTCGCTTCTGAATCCTTAAAACGGGTTTCCAATCTGATCATCTACCTCCGCTGGATCCTCCTCTGCGACGCCGTCCCAGATTTCTGTTCGCCAAAGCCGAACGGCTGTTACGTTAACGACGTCTTTACCCAGTCGCGATGAAAAACCGGATGAAGATCTCCGGGAGCGACCCGGCCCCCGTGTCGTATATCCCATTTCGCGAACTCTGAACCCCGTTCCACGGTGAAAGTTCCCGACCTATATCGACGGTTCCTCGAGAAACGTATATGGCCAATAATCCCCCCCTCCTGAATCGTAAATCTTCCCCTCGGACGATGACACCGGATTTACACACCCACGCTCGAATTTAAAACGATATCTCACTTTCGTGGATCTTGCTATTGGAAATGATAACTTTTATTCTCATTTTATAATTTGAATTTTTTTAGCGAAGAACCTTCGTGATTGATTTATAAGAAGATGCGAATCAGGAGGATATCGAAATCGTGGATTCGAGAATAGTGTGTTAAACACGTCCGATAATAATGGTACTTGTTCGGGCGATCGTGTACCGTAATAGACGAGATTAAGGCGCGAAGAAAAAAGAAAAGGAAGTCGTTGCACGGGTTACGAGAAAGCCGCGACGGGGGTATAAATAAGACGATAAGACCTCGTCTCCTCGATTCCGCTACGCTGAAAAGATGTACTGGATCGACGTGTTCCAGACAACGTAGGCGTTCAATCGAGCCTGATAACGTAACCGAACGCTTTTTCTCTATTGTCTCTAACTAGTATCCGGGAGTGTATGTTCTCAGAAAATGAACAGTGTTGATGCAAATAGTCTTCTTGTTCACTTTCAAGGATCGATTATTAATCCAGACATAAACGATTTGCATTTCATTAAAAAATTGTTAAACATCTGATAAGCGTTTCATAATTTTTGCAAAATTTGTTGGAAGCTCGAAACGACTCGGCTCGCCTATGAAACGCGGCAGAAAGGGTTGACACCGGAGCAAGGTACTTTACGTCCACGTTGTTCTGTCGTGCAGAACATAAACGAAGCGACACGATGTCGTGCGTACGGGGCGACGTAGGTGGCACAGTAGGAGCGGTAACACGAGAAAACGCGAGAAGGAGGGAGGACGAAGAAGTCGGCCATGGCGAAAGAGGGAATCATGCGATAACGTTTGCATACATCCTCGTGTCGTGTCAGGACCAGATGAACCTCGCGATTAAAGATAAATGATCGCGCGGAGTTCGCCCATTTGCTCGATCTCTCTATACTCCGGCCACTTTTCCCCGCGCGAAGTCGAACGATGAAGACGAAACCGGGAAACCTCGTCGACAGAGAGAAAATGTACTCGACACCACGATCGTTTCGTTACTTTCGACTGACCTTTTCGTCGCACGACCATTGCTTTCTCGTTAGATTTACTCAAGATTAACTCGAAGAAGAACAGGATACTTAAAATTCCTCTCCTCGGCTAACTCGCGGAGTTTTCAACGGAGTTGGACAACCGTTGGTGTCTCGACCCAACAACGACTTTTATCTAGCGACCAATTACAGGGCTGATCTTTGATCTGACTCTTGTTACTAGAAAACGATGCTAGGGGAGTTATTGGTTCCTTTTGAGGACAGCGGTGTGAAAACTACAAACGCTGTTGGTTAGTTATTGTAGGTAGAGAGGTAGAAGGAGGTCATTTAGCGGATCCTTGAGAAGTCCTGGACCTAGCCAACGAAATTCTAGCTCGAAAGGAAAGTTCGAGTGGACAATGAAGTAGAGAAAGTAGAAACGTTCGTTGGAATTTTTAGCTCGACGATATCGACTAATTTACGATACTTTTAATGGGGGTCACAAGGGAGATTAATCGTCAAACGAGAAATATTAGAATCGGAATTAGAATGAACTCTGCAAATTCGATATTGATTAAAATTTGCCAAAATCAGAAACACTGTGTCAGGAAAAATATGAAATATGGTAATTACAATTGGAATTAGCATTGCAAATTCACCGATAAGCAAAACGTATAAAACAACGCAAACTAATGTTTCAATTCATCGTACAAAGTGTGTCGGCCGTTGATAACGATTAGTTCTCGATCCAGAGGGTACGAAAAGCCTCCACGGAATTATTCATGAATATAATTCACACCGTTATCGGATTTATCGTGCGGACAGTCGTCTGTTTTTTTCTCTCTCTTTCTCTTTTTCTCCTTTCTTTTTTGTGTACCTCGTCCAAGTGTGAAGAAACGCTTTCCGCCAGGTTTATTTAGCCGTTCCCCGGCACCGGCACCGACTCGACATGACACCGAACAGCCCCAAAAGAAAAACAAGATCCGGAGAAAATGCGTGGGCTTCGTTATCAGAGGACTCGGTAATTTATGCACGCGGCACTAGTAGATTCCTGTTCTTAACGGACTGCCTCCGCGCCGCTCATATATCATCGTATATACGCGATCGGGACTGAATAATCAATTAATAAAGAGAATAAATGATTGCTCCATCAACGGACGGACGGGCATAAATCTTTCGGTATTACTTGTCGCGCACGAAGATTATTGTTCTTTAAAAATTGATCGCTCTCCTTTTCCAATAAATCATCGCCGCGACACCGCTCCTCTATCGCGCATGCAACTTTGCCAGAAGCGATATTAACTGTTCGCGGTTCGTTTATTCCGTTCGTCGGATCCAGTTTGCCAATAAATTTCATTTCGTTCTAACCGACGTATCGGGTATCAAAGCAAACGTCCGTTTTATAAACAGGAAGCCGGTCACGAAAAAATATGCGTTGACACTTTTTGAATTTTGCGCCAAAGTAAGTTAACCTACACGAATCGCGAATAGCAAACTTAAAGCGTTTTGTTCATTCGATTTCGAAGTATCGAGCGTTCAAATCGTTCAATTATATTTATATTTATCGCTACGAACCCTCTCCAACACGACGACGGGGGTTCGCTACAGTTTCAGGGCTCGTTAATCTTTCTTAAAACGTATAATTGGAAACGTTAATTGGGTTACACGAACGGCTCTCGCGGCCCGGCCGAGATAAGCTCTTTGTTACGTGTATCAAAGTGACAATGACCCGTTAGGAGGAGAGAAAAATTTTAATTAGACGACTGGTAGCCGTGGAACAATGCCAACCTTTGACTTTGAAATGCACACCGGGTAGGCGGAACGTTTCGACACTATTTCGTGATAATTATTACAAACACACGTAGGAAACTGTTAATTGGGCGTCGCGATTTAATTTATACGCTAGATAAAACATTCTCTGAAAGACTTCTATGTCGAATTAAATGTACACAGAGTAAATTTACCGTGAATAATTTTCATTCTGTTAATAGGGGTTTTATACGATTTACCTAACTGTTACAAGGATGCATTAATGGCTATACATGGTACTTGTCGTGGCAAGTTGCTTGTATGCAGTTACATCACCCCCCTCTATGTTTCTTTGGTTAACCTTTTCACTATGTAATACGCGCGCGAGTCGTCAAAAAGCAATAATTAATGATAAAAAGTGTACGTGTGCAATTTATCGACCTAGACGCTGGACTGGTATCAAAGTAATTAGTAAATTATAGGTTAGTTATCGAATTTTACCAATTTTGTAATTATTATCTAGATATTACAGTGAAAAGGATAACAAAAGTATTATAAGTGTTGTTGAGAATAATAAAATATAAGAATAAGAAATAGTAGAGTTTTCGTATTACTTCGATACGAATAGATATCGATAGTTTCGATTCGATAGCGCGCGGATATCGGCATAATGGCGGCGTTCATCTACCTCCACTTATACGATTAAACGAACCGTAATAATGACAGGTCAAATAACGTTTCTTTTGAAACAAGCACGAAATACTACAAGTATAATGTATAAATAGGAAAACATATTGTGTCACTTACTTGAGAAGCACCCGTTACATCCGAGAATGTTGATCTTCATAGCGTACCGAATGTACGTGAAAACGTATAATTTCGCGTACATACCGCCTCTCTTTCGCAAAGACTCGATTCCATACACCGTGCCCGTTAACTCGAAACCAACACTTCTTTATTAACGAATCGGACCACGATATTACGAGTTTAAAACCGTACGAACTTTTAAACAAACCGGCGTGTTCACCGCGTCGCGAATCAACTTCGACCCGGTCGACGGTCAGCTGATGAAACGAACGTGGAATCAGTCAGGATTCGTCGAGATCAGAGTGGCCACAGTATAGCTGGTCGTTCCACGGCAACATCGGCTTCGCCACTATTCCCTGGTTGCACATGTTGCTCGTTATTAAGCAGTCCTCACACTGACCGGCATCTTTGAACACGTGAACGGATCGAGATAAGCATCGAACGATACACACGGTCGATACCGACGCGAATAACTTTCGATATCGAACTGTCAACAATGACGCGTCACACGAACTGTATGTATTATATTAGGCGGACGCTGATTGGTTGACAAAGACTCCTCCGTAACCAATAATGTTATTCGAACGAAAATGGCGGTTAAGTGTAGTTTTGCATGGAGAATCGAAATTATTCGTACCAATTTGTCACGACAGCTTACATCTTCGGATTGTAGGTCATCGAATCACTTGTAACAATGTAACACAATCGATCGTATAGACGCGGACTTTATTGTAAGGGAAAAGCGTGTATCGTTTACGGACGATCGAAAAATATACGACGAATTCGTGACACGCGATAATCGTGACAGTTCGGTATGCCTGGACGCGAATTCTTGGCTCGCGACAAACAACGTAATGACCGTCGATGTAAACGACAACGTGATTCTACTGTCAAGAAAACAAAACTAATCGTCTGCACGGTCGATAGGACGTCCGTTCGTTTATGTTTTTCACACCAAACTCACGCACCCGCGTTCCTTCGCACGTCACGCGTCAGACTGACATTCCAGGTCAAGCGTTCCTGTCGAATTCTGATTCGTCAAAATTGTCACGTGGGGTGGAGAGCGGAAGGGGAGGGAACTTTCAAACTTTTAACACGACGCGCCACGATTACGAATCAGTTTCTGTTTTCTTTTTTTCTTAAAATTATTAAAAATACCTAGAGAAGAATATTAAACTCTATTAACACATTGACAACTACGTGTATTTATCCCAGTACACTGCGAAATAGCCCAATTGAATGACTGTTTCATTTTTATTACATTTTATTGATATGAATGTCTAAAGGACTTTTAATTTGTGTCAAACACAGCAAATCTTTTATGTAAATAAATTTGTATACAATACAAAATGTAAATAGCAAAGTTCTTAATATAAAATATTTTAATATGTGCGCCTACTTTCCTATCCTGCTTCACTTATTATTTTATGTATACATTTTATGTTCCACAATTAGTCAGAACATCTAATATTCATTCTATGTTGCTTCAATATGATTAAATGTTGAGTGAATTGGTTAAGTTACAACAAAAACGAAAATTGCATAGTGCAAAGTCACAGTGCACACGATTTGCCAACTAAAAATTTGTTCCGTCGTCAATGTATTAATATCAATAGCCTGTTGAAAACTCAAAATACACCACCACGTAAAAATTAAAATAATAAAAAAAAAAAGAAGGAACAGCGAAGGAGTATCTCCATGCAAAAGCACACCTTATCGTTACAAGGAATCAAATAAAGAAACGTTCTAAAGTTACCTCTGACCGGGCAGCAGGTCTTCGCCGGCCAATCGAACTCGAGAGATCTTCACTGCCTGCCTGCTCGTTTTGCTAACTTATTTCAAGAACGGTCCCGTCGCTTCGTAACGCGTGTCCTCGTTGCCTCGGCCAAACGTGCGTGTTCATGCGGAAAAAGCGTGCGTACTACGGCGACTTAAATTGATACGTGCAGCAGAACGATCACCGTACCCCTCGGACAAGCTAACTCGCGATTGTTATTCGACCGTTTTGCCCCGGCCTAAGAAGAGTACTTAGTTCGCGTAGTTGAGTGCGGGCGTAATAAGACTGCCTGCTGACGGCGGTAGCGCGGTTCGTGCCCGCGAGCGGCAGCAGCCAGGGAAGCCCCTCTACCATGGCACTCTCCTGCAACTCCTCCGAGCAAGCCAGCCAGCCATCCGTGCCGACTTGCCTGCCTACCAAGAGCCCAGAGTGGGCCCCGGCACCGGAGTTCCATCCTGAATCGAAATGGTCGCTTTGCTTTCCATCCTTTGCGCGAATCATACGTGGCTCCGGGCACGATTTGCTCCGGGGGACCGAAAGGGGTCCCCACCGTACGTGAATTTTGCCCGAGGCTGCACGGTCGATAACGGGCTGCCTGTCCTGCGTAACAATATATGTAATTAACAACATAATCTATAAGTACAGTGAGAAGTACTTGATCACCTTTTTGCACATTGATAGATATTGAAATGTTGAACTTTTCAACTATCAATCATGTATGATTGTATCAATGTACCTTTTTAAAAACAGTACCGCCAGCGCCATCTAGCGCCAAGCGAAACAATTTATGAAATAAAAAGATGCTATTTTTTGCAAAATATGCAAGCTTCATGCTTTACTAGCACTTTCAGAACATTCTATGATCACAATGTAACTCGAATAATGGTACTATAATCTTCCTGAAGCGTTAAAAGAGATCATTATAAAAATTGCGAAATACTATAACCACCTAACGGCAAAGTATCTACATTAAACAGAATTTAATGTTGCTTGCTTTTTGCATAGCATTTTATTCTTTCAATTTGTTTATTCAAAGTTAACCAAGATAATCTTAATACTTGCATCGTTAATAATGTTCTCATGGTTGGAAGAACGGCGAATCGAGTTTCTTCAGTTTCTTCAGAATATTCGGTTTCGTGACCAGAGCTTTCTCAATCGATTCGACTAACACCTGTTCTTGGTTGTACGGCGGAAACGGCATACCCTCTAAATTATAAAGATACACAGCACCCTCCACGTCCGCGGCCACCAACTTATGACCATCCGACGAGAAGTCGATCATAACGAATCTGGCGCTGTGAGGTGACACCGTAACGGACGATGGGGCATGCGTTTTCCTCTTAATGTCCCATATGCAGATCTCATTGTTAACGATACTGGCGATGATCGTGGAATGAATAGGACTCCAAGCCGCGTATCGAACGCAGGCCATCTCCGTGGACATTGTTATCAATGGTTCCGTGAGTCCTTCCACCCAGATTCGAACGCACCAGTCGGCACCGCAGGTTAAGAAGATTTTCGGCGAAAAGGGGGAGAACATCAACGAGTACACCGGTCCGTCGTGTGCCAGGAAGCTCTCCACATGCAGATACAAATACGTCATGGAACATTTGTAGATGCAACCCTCGTCGGAAGCGACGAAGTAGAAGGGGCTCAAGGTGGGATGCTTGCGGAGCACCAGCGCTCCAGGACTTCGGTTGAAGGACACGGTGTAAGGCTTGCAAGTGGACGTTCTAGGAACGCCCGGAAGCGTGCCCTCTATTCTGAAGATCTTCATGATCTTCTTCGAGGTGAAGTCCGAGACGTATCGATAGCAGTACACGCAACCGTCCTGGTCGCAGGTGTAAATCTGCTCCTGGTTCTCGAACTGCTCGTCGCCGCGCCACCACTGGACCTGCCATTGCGGCGAACTCGAGGGCGATGTACCCTTTTTGCACTTTCGTACGACGTTCACGTTTCTGCTGCTCACGTCGATCACCACTACGTCGCCGTTGTAGAAACCAACGGCTAACAGATTGGGTCGGTCTCGGCTCCAATCGATGGCCGCCACCGGTGTATCGAAGATGTAACTGCGAGCTGGGATGTCAGGATTTTTCGCGCTCCAGATCAATATCAGTCCGTTCACAGTTTGCGATTTCTCCTTCGCCCCGTATGCCACCGCTAGAATATTCCTGTTCACGTAATTCCAACAGAAAGAAGACACCGGCCTTCCCTCGCTCAGGGCGTCAATGTTCGTCCAAAGAAGATCCAAACTATAGGTAAACTCTAGGTCAAGGTTACAGGGGTCCTGCTTGATCAGTCCAGTGTAACGTTTCTGGACCTGAATGAAGATGTTGCTCGCTATTATGCGTTCCATCACTTGCACAGCGTTCCAGAAATTAATATGCTGAAATATATACGTCAACTCCTCCTCGGACGACTTGTTCCCTAATTGCGTCTCTATCTTCGGCAGTTTGGATTTTAATTCCTACGGATTAAACATTCATTTGAATACTGTCTAAATCTCAAGGATAAACAGGTTCATGCAGACCTCTGATTGCAACAATTGTTCCATAGATGCCTGTGTATGCACTACGAATAAATTGTTTTTCTTCAGCATCAATTCGGGCGCGGCGTAGGTGTCGTATATCACCCAATCGCTCACGGACATGCATTGATTGGCGCACGTTTTTCGACTAAGGTGCGTTCCTCGAGATTGCGTGAGCGCCTGTATAGTCTGAGACTCCGAATCCACCAACTTCCTGTTCGATCCAGCTCCGATTGTTTTGTATTCGTACCTCTCGTTTTCCTCTTTAATCGCCTGACCCTCTGACGTGTGTATATCACCTGTGCGTGGTTGCAGCTCGAAGAGGAAAACAGTTTCCGTCTCTCTCAGAATGAGCGTCACCGTTTCCGGTCGGGTGGGAAAAATATTTGGATCGACACTGTATAAATGAAAAAGTTTTAGAGAAACGGCAGATCTCTAGTCATCGATTAACTCTTCGTGGACGTTATTTGTTAATGAGCCCGTCCCAAAGAGTTAATACAAATTGTAAAGACGATGTAACAGTTGTTTTTGGTTGATTTGAAAGTTCAATATCTGAAACCCACATTCAAATTACCTAGGTAGATAAAATTGAGAAGGAACCTCGTCCATGTAAAAGGAGTCTACCGTTTGAGTGGATAACAAACTTTCGAAATGCACCTCCTCGTCTACGATCGCGCTAAGATGCAAGGATGATGTCTTGCTGGCCGTAAACGAGCTTGCTTTCAATGTGCTCACGGCGGAAGGGGATGCCAGCAACTGGCTGACGCTTCCGCTCACAGCCTGAGACAATCCAATTACTTCAAACGCGGTCATTTGATTCTCGTCGATCGTGCTGAATATCGGATGGGTTAATAATTTTGGCGTAATATCGACATCGTTATCCATAAGTCGTAACATTTGTCGTTTCTGCAGTAGAGCCGAGGTTAGGTTCTTTGGCGCGATCTTGCGAGTCTTTCTCATTCCGCTCAGTTTCAACTTCGATGAATTCGGGCTCTCGATGTTCATGGCTTGAATTCCCGGTTGAATCTTTTGCGAGGATTCCGTTTTATCCGTCCTCATTCTAAAAAAAAATATTAATCAACTGTCACACATCGTATCATTTCGGCAAATTAATCATTCGTTTCATTAATACCTGAAATTGTATGCTTTCTTTATACGCTGCCACTGTTTACCAGTATTTAGAAAACAAGAAAATATTTATAGAAATTATTGAGCTTTGTAGCTTTCGGTACGATATTGTTTAAATATAATTTCATTAACAACATTACTTACGTACGAGGTTGTAATTATTTTGTTTTCAAGTAGCAAGTGGCACTGTTGCCTGCAACTCCATGGTGATGTAGAAATCGACAAGACAACAGTTGTCTCGTCGATATTTCAGAACAATCATAAAAATTGTAATTGTTTCTGAAAATATGTTCGTAATAAATTTTCAATAGTTCATCTGCTCAGATCTATGACACAAAAGATCGTTGATGATATCCAAATACATAAATCTACGATTAGATACGTATATATTTATTGATTTCTTACTTCCAAGTTCTTGGTACGATAACAATAACGATAGATTGTTACACTGACTAGCGATACGATTAATTTACTGAATTTAATTTATCAGAATAATCTATTAAATTTACAGATAATGGACGTGTAAAGATTCAAAGTACCCGAAGAAAGCCATTGATTTGCATCAGTCACGTACTCTGTCGATCCGATAGGGAACTCGTTGTAACACTACGTTGTACAGACGGTCGATAAAAAATATCGAGTACAGCGTTAATCAAATGGTAGCTTTAACTGGTCGTATTTAAATCGCAATTCGGCAATTGTGACTGTGCTCGGGGCGTGACCAAGGAAAATAAAACGTTTAGTACGTAACATTCTTGCGGACGGTAGTTAGAGATAATGTTAATCGTAAATAAATGTTGAACGCTCGGTCGTCTAATCTCTTACGTGTTATTTCGAACATCCGTTTCGCGAAAAATCATGAAAATGAACTGATGGCACTTGCGCAATCGCAACATCAGTATACGTGATATACGTCAGATTATTTTGGAACAAGCGTTAAGTTTGCAGAAGCATAGGTAATTTGTTGAGGGGGCCCTGCAGTCAAAAGACCGAAGTAAGTGACATGAATTATGTCAGCAATGGCAGATACTGCTTGACTCTCGTGCATTACTTCAACGAATTCACGCCACTTCTTTTTTCCCCCTTTTTTTCACCACTCTTGCTAAACGTCACCCGACTAACTTCGTTCGTTATTCAGCTCTCTGTTAAATATACTGATAAAAAAGATTGTCGTGTACGTGACAGTTTATTGTTTTCCGTGAGAAACGTATTGTACACATTAATGTTAATTTTTCGCTACCTATAAATTCTGTGCTTTTGTCATGGACATATGACTTCCGATCTTGTTCATGGATACCTGATCCGTAACATTACCAATGCCAATAGATTCAGGAAAGACAACGATAAACGACTTTGAATACAAATCGCATATTTGTATTAATCCTACATATTCTTAACCTTTATTAATATCTGGTATTTATGTACAATATTGGTATATGTTACAAGATGTTTTACAAGGATTGTCATATTGTTTTTCTAAAATTGTTTTTCTTCTTCCATCACGATAATGTCGTTACTGTCAAATGATAAAAAAAACTGATAACATCTTTAAAAGTGTACCTTTGCTTATTTTTCTAAACAACTACAAAATAACATATAACATTTTTAACCTTTTTTGTTGTACAAAATATCCGTGAATGTTATAATTGTTCAATGTAAATGTTTATCAATGAGTAATAATATCAATGTCTTCTTTTTTAAAGAAAGATTTTTAATATGAGCACTACAAGGGAACAGGCTGGACCCTCAAAATCATGGGATTCTGCTACAGAAGAAAAAGAAACGGATAATCGAACGTTTGAATGCAATATTTGTCTAGACACAGCGAAAGATGCAGTTATTAGCATGTGTGGACATTTATTTTGGTATGATTTTTATAATAGCAGCTTCATGACAATGATACGTGTTGTTAATGTGTAAATTAAACTTGTTTGTAATGATGTTTAGTTGGCCTTGCTTACATCAATGGCTGGAAACTCGACCAATGAAACAAACATGCCCTGTCTGCAAAGCTGCAATCAGCAAAGATAAAGTCATTCCCTTATATGGACGTGGTGCTACAAGGCATGAAGATCCAAGGTAAATTGTACATCTATCAGTGTATTGTGTTAGAACTATATTGAAAGACTAAATTACATGTTATTCCAGGAATAATGTTCCCCCACGTCCTGCTGGACAAAGGACAGAACCTGAAAATAATCTTGGATTTTCTAGTTTTGGGTTTGGAGATGGTTCTTACATGTCTTTTGGTATTGGAACATTTCCATTTGCATTTTTCACATCAACTTTCAATTTTGGTGAAACACGACCAAGTGCAGGTGAATAATACAAAGACAGATTTGTTTATGGTTAACAATGTAAACAAATTAAATTTAAATGGTTTTGTTTGTACAGCTGCTAGGGGAACACCACAGTATGAAGAAGAGCAATTTCTTTCCAAGGTATTTTTATGGGTGGCACTAATATTTATCTGTTGGCTCTTAATGGCGTAACATTTTTGTTCAACGATACTACTTGCTTCGTATCTTGTAATCTTATACGACTTGATGGATTGATTCATTACATTTTTATTAATAAGTCAGTCTTTTCCCGTTTGTAAAATTACCGTTACTCACTGTAGTAACTATACCTGCTTGAATAAACAAACGGGTTTCAATTGTTATAGCTGTAATAACATTTTTACATGTACATACACTTTGTTTTTAATCTTTTGTGATTATACTATATAAAAAAAAAATAAATTTTGTATCTAAACGTAAAATTATTAACATTATTATTGATACTGTAAAAAGGAAAAAAAAAGAAGAGTATAGGTTAGTTTCTTGTATTTACATCATCACGTAAACACGTGTATTCAAGCAGGTTACTTTCCTGGCTTCGGAAATTCCAAAGCCTATTCTTATGATATTTATGTATATGTATATATAAATATACCACTTCTAGATATGTAAGATATGATTTGTCCTACGCAAAACACATTGATTTTAGCAGAAGTCTAATTGAACATAGTTTTATTACATCAACGTGAACCTTCATGGTTTACAGTATTTATCGATGTAAACAGTATGATAACTAATTATTAAGTCATTGGTACCATGTGCAAATGAAACAGGTTGCAATTATATAATACACGATATTGTAACATAAGAGTAATATACATACAAACTTAAGAACATAATCTGCTTATTTATGTTTTGCTTTTATTTGCGTTGTGGTTATGGCTGTAGGCGATGGAAAGGCAATTACAAAGACAAATCATGGTCACCTCACGAAAAAGAACAAGTTTTCGACCATTTGTGTTTATTAGTTATACTGAATGGAAATTCACATTCCATACACAGTAGTATTGATACAGGAAAGTTGATCAATTTTAAAAAACGGAATATCGTTAATTAAAAGTACACATGCTGATACGATTGATTAAACATGATTTGTAATTTCTTTAAGAATCAAACATTGTAAATTGTCTTACTAATTTATTTAACATATATTATTACAATAAAGTAGAAGTATGATGTATCGTTTCTTTTAAATAAAATCCTCTGCTTTTCCATAGTTAGATCAATAGAAAAAACATCGAATCTTACGAAAACGAAGATATTTCATGAATTATAGAAATCGAACGATTTATTAGAGACTATAGGTATACATATACGGCAAAACAATTCAATTGTAGTATACTGTAACAATATTTTAAACAAATAGGTATATTACATAAGTTTAAATGATAATATCATTTACTTAAATTATTTACTACATTCCACAATTCTAAACCTTTACCTTCCTGCTTATGAAGTTTTTACATTTTTTAAATATTTTTTAATCCTTATTTGCTTCATATTAAATGTGCTTATTGAGTAAATAAACGATAATATTGTGCAGAATATGAACAAAATTAATATGCACAGGGTACCTTACTACATAAGCTTCAGTTGTACCAGGAACTGTTCATACAAAAGTTCTGATTTGGTTTTTAGAAAAATAAAAGCATCCACACTCCCTCATATCTTTGGATCAACTTAATACTTTAGCCTTGGTAATTTATAATTTTGAAATAGCCAAATTATGACAACTAAAACTTTTGAGTAAGAGAGCCCAAACATTCTATAATAATTGATTTTGTCACATTATGGATCTAGCGGTTGTATCACAGATTGCAGCTCCTCAGGGAGGTAATATAATGCTCCCTCATCTATGTGAAAATGAGGTACTCAAAAACAGCAACTGGTGCATTAAAAGGTTTTCTACATCGTTTACTATCTGGTGCTTATAACAATAATTATATTTTTACTATTAATAGAGTGCAATATATGAAGTTATACATAGGAAGTACGTATATTGTATAATATACTCTTATTGCTACTTACATGTGTAAGTTTGAGTTTAAAGTATGATTATTATATTTAGTCAATTGTTAAAGAATAATCATTTTGATTTATGAGAGTAGTTGCTACTTCAGTTTACAAACAAATGTAAAAAACATTACTATTAACAAATAAAATAGTTAATTGAGACATGATAGTATCTAAAATTTACAAGTACTTATTCATGTTTCATTAAGTTCTATATCTCATCTTTTGTTGCCTTTTTTGTGAAACCTTTTGATATTAATAAATTATTGCATTCTTCTCGAGTTAAACTTGACAAGGGCAACCTTTCGACTTCCTGAAAAATTGAAAATTCATAACTACATTGTTGCTATAAATGTGTTTATTATATTATACCTCATCATTCTCATTGAAGAGAAGAAGTTCTGGAACTGCACCTAGAATATGTTTGAATTCAACATTATTGCTATAAAATTTGATAAGGATATTTATTATAGATATTTAAATGACATGTGTTATGATCCTTAATGTTTATAAAAGAGAAGTTAAGCACATGATTCACTTCTAGGTATAATCAAAGAATAAATACTTGAAAAATTATACAGTATCCAGTAATGACTCTTATGTAAGAATAATTATCTGTCATTGTCTAGAAGCAGAAACAAAAGTTTTCAAAGACAAAGAGATAATTTTGAGCAAAGAGATTTGCAGAAAAATTGTATAATTATTAAATATGTATATTAACAATTTCTACTTAAGGATACTAGTTTGGTACATCCTCAAAGATGAATTGTTTAACCTCCGGGAGCACGTTCAAGCGACAACCGCTGCAACTCTGGAAATATTTTTTATTGCCTTAAATTATCATGATTTGACATAAAATTGCAATATATTGTATAAATAAACTTTGAGCTGATAAGATTAGATAGAGTTAATACCTCGATCCTTGCAAATGCATAATTATTTGCGGTTGAATCAACGTGAGAAGTCACAAAAGCAAACGCAAAGAAGAAGATGACAGCTATCGGAGGGGCCATGTTTACTACACTAAAGCGGAAACCGCGTCTGATCTTAGCATTTGGTTTCCAAGAGCGTTTACAATATTTCATAAAATGTTATACATCGGATACATTTAGTTTTAAAAAGTTACATAAAAAAATATTATTCCCTAAAATTTATCCCACATTGAAATTATTTTATTTTTATTTTATCCTTTTTGTATTTTATAATTAATGATTAATGTTCGTACAACTCAAATGACTTAATGTTTGTAGTATAATTTGTGCTTCTTTCAATTATAAATAATATATATATTGAAAATAAACATAAAGTTTAAATTTGCAGTACAATTTATTATTATTATTATTATTGACTTATGTGACATGCGCGTTAAATTCATCTTGCATGTGTGAAAATGGCGCTCTCTTGTGCGAGTAAGATATTTGCTTATATTATTGTTGTTTGTTTAGAAATCGAAATAATGATGTTATATTTCTATGTTTAACGTGGTGCATTATTAATAGAAATAAGTTATTTATTTTAGCATCAAGAAGATAATTTGTACCGGCGTTTATTAAACATAACCTAAAATACTTTGCGTTACCGCCAATCGTTTAGAAAAATAAATTATGCATTTTCAGTTTCTAACGAAGTGCCGGAGCATCCAGTCATATCTCCTGTATCGGGATCAATATTTGAAAGAAGATTGATTGAAAAATATGTGGCAGAAAATGGGGTGGATCCTATCAGTGGAAAAGAATTAACCGTAGATCAACTGATTGATGTCAAAAGTAGGATACTTTGTTTAATTTTTAACATCACCATTGAATGCAACATAAGGCTAATAATGTTTTTATTTATTCTAGCTACTGCAATAGTTAAGCCTAAACCACCAAGTGCTACTTCCATTCCAGCTATATTAAAAATTTTACAGGATGAATGGGATGCTGTAATGTTACATTCATTTACACTTAGGCAGCAGCTTCAAACTGCCCGGCAAGAATTGTCTCACGCTTTGTATCAACATGATGCAGCATGTCGTGTAATTGCCAGATTGACAAAGGAAGTAACAGCTGCCAGAGAAGCTTTGGCTACTCTGAAACCACAAGCTGGCATAGTTCAAGCTACTACCATTCCACAACCTGTACGAAAATGAATTCATTAATTGCATAATGTTGCCCTAAACATAGAAATATGAATTGATAGGATGTATTATGTTGTAGGCACTTGCAGTGGAAGCTGGTGGTACTGCAGCTCAACCTATGGAACAGGCTGGTATCACTGAGGATGTGATACAGAAGCTTCAAGAGAGGGCTACAGTTCTTACACAAGAAAGGAAGCGTCGGGGACGTTCGGTTCCCGAGGATCTGCTTCCACAAGATAGTATTCGCGCATTTCAAACACTTGCATCTCATCCTGTAATATTGCCCGTTTCGTTAGTTTGTACACGAGTTTTTTAGTACACGATTATCATTTTCGTTTGGTTTTAAGGGTCTCCATTCTGCCAGCGTGCCTGGAATACTCGCACTCGATATACACAGTGCCGACACTAGCAAAATTTTAACCGGAGGAGCTGATAAAAATGCTACAGTATTCAATAAAGATACAGAACAAGTTGTTGCGATATTGAAAGGACATACCAAGAAGGTATAATTATCTGTACGTTTAATATATATTTTTATGATCTTATGTTCGTTTATTATAATTTAGGTTACTCGAGTAATCTATCATCCAGAAGAAGATATAGTAATGACCGCATCACCGGATACTACAATACGTGTATGGAATGTAGGGACTAGTCAGACAACATTGTTATTGAAAGCTCACGATGCTCCAGTAACCGGTCTCTCTTTACATCCAACGGGCGATTATTTACTAAGTTCGTCATTAGATCAGCATTGGGCGTTCTCGGACATACGTACCGGTAGATTATTGACCAAGGTACATCGATCAAAATTCTAAACAGATTTTAGTGATATCTTAATTTTTAATACAATGCATTGTTTGTGCTTGTAGGTTGCAGGACAGGTTACTCAGCCGCTGACCACGGCTCAGTTTCATCCTGACGGATTGATTTTTGGTACTGGTACCGCGGATTCTCAAGTGAAAATTTGGGATCTGAAAGAGCAGTCGAACGTAGCCAATTTCCCAGGTCATTCGGGATTAATTACCGCGATTAGTTTCTCTGAAAACGGTTATTATTTAGCTACAGCGGCGGAGGATTCTTGCGTGAAACTTTGGGACTTGCGTAAATTGAAAAACTTTAAAACTCTTCAGTTAGAGGAATCGTACGAAGTTAAAGATATCTGTTTCGATCAAAGTGGAACGTATTTAGCGGTGGCCGGAACGGATGTAAGGTAAGGATACGACTTTGTCCCGTCTCTGTTTTGATTCGTTTGCAGTAGGAATAATACTCTTACGCATTTCTGTTTGTTTTGTTTTCAGAGTGTACTTGTGTAAGCAGTGGCAAGAACTGAAAGTGCTTAATGACCACACAGCGGCGGCGACCGGTGTTCGTTTTGGAAAACACGCTCAGTATATAGCTTCTACCAGTATGGACAGAACATTAAAACTTTATGGGTTACCTTAAACACTTAGCACGCTATTTTAAGGACAATTTAAATTAGAATTTGTAGAATAAGTTTACAGTGAATGACAATGATGTACACATTACGATGATCATTTAATCTAGGTTCAGTGTTTTCAATATTTTCAGAAACAAAGTACAAATATTGAATATAGTAATTCATAAATTTAACATTATATAAGCAATTATTTTTATGAGAATAATGTGAAGCGATTTTCGTCTATCTCATAACGCTACTCAGGATACATCTTGAAATAATAAAATAAAGTTTGTTTTGAACAAATTGTTATACATTGATTTACTTCACGGTTCTTGTATCTCTAACGTGTTCGATGTTGGTTAAAAAGAAAAATACGGATGAAATAATGGTCAACATGTGCATACATTGATAATTTACTTAAACGATCTTATGGCGCCACCAGTCACGTGCTTTTTAACCTAACCTAATATCCTTTGTCCTCAATATTCAGTCTCGAATCAAATTAATAACAATGGCCGTCGTAGTTGGCTGTCATTCGGAAGCATATACGGATTACGTGATGGTTGAAAACGTGTGGCAAGCGGCAATCGCTACCGATCGGTCCGAGTGATCATTCCCCAAATGAAATCAACGTGACGTGTACTGCGCTAAAGGATGATTTTCTAGTGGGTGGTTGTATATTGTGGTGTCAACTAGTGACCACGGATGACCAGCTGACAATGTTTTGTCATTAGCATATATTAGTGTTTAGCGGGCGATCGCGGTAAATCAAGAATGTTCAAAGCTGAGGAGTCGTCCAAGAACAACTTCCTTCAGCAAACGAAGGCCGCTAGGGAGGAAAGGGCCCATGAGAAAAACAGAAAGGCTGCTGTCACCTTAATTCAGGCTTATGTTAGAGGATGGTTAACTCGTAAAAAAATATTGTGAGTTTAAGTTTGTCGTTATCGAATCATCTGGGAACGTTCGTTTATTGCCTAAGATAATTATTATTTTTCGGTTATTTTTAATATTGTAAACAAACTGTTTGTATTGTTAATCTGACGTCGATAATTATTTATTTACTCACACACACACACACTTTGTATTTTTCCATTTATCAGCAGAATGTTTTGTATTTGTATTTTCTTGTTATTAAATTATCAGACTTCTATCAATACATATCGGCATGATCCATCATTTTTATTTGTATATATTTTTCAATTCATTGTGTTTATGAGTAATAAATCAATGATTGAAAAATGATTAAACATAGGATATAATTTTCAGAGAAGAATTTGATACAAATTTTTTCAATGACGGTGGTACAGAGGCAAACATAGAGTTAAAACCTGCTTTGTACATGTATAAAATTATTTCTAAATTTTTGTATGTCTACAAGAAAGAAAGGGATCAAGAAAGAATAGAAAAGTTATGTAGGTATGTTGAAGTTTGTTACAATAATGTATAAAAAAAGCAATGGATATTAAAAAGTTATAAAGAAACTTCTAAGAATAAGTATTTCAGATATTTAGTATTGACTCTTGATTCAGAGTCACCAGAAACATCGTATGTAGGACTCCTGTTGAACAAAGATCATTACATATCATGGATATCACAAATGAAAACAATATTACTTTACTGTTTGACTGGTTTAGAAAATCTGAAACCGGAAAGAGTAATCGATCATAAGTCCATCCATTTGAGATTACACACATTAGTTAGTTTTACATCACCAGGGACATGGGCAATACAAAAAGTGGAAGGAATGGAAAAGCTCAAAGCTGGTATGAATCAGCTTTGTGCAAACATGATGGGCCACCTAGTCAACAATGGATTCTATCCTATTATGCAGGTGATTATCATATATTAATTGATATCCAATATATTATGCATCTTTGTAAAAAGTATATGATAATCAGTTGTGGATACAAAGGTGACTGTATTTTTCTTATTTCAGGCTTTCCTGGTAAAGGGATTGGGTAGAGTAGAAATTGCTTTAAAACCAATTGCACTTTCAGCAGCAGTTACATTGGCATTGAGGCCATTAATTTCTTCTCAGATGTCAGATAAATTAGTATCATTATTTTTGATTAATATTTTTAGCGTGCCTGCATTGGTCTATCATCTAAATAATATATCATCAGTGGTATGTTGATGATAAAAATACAGCTCTAAACTATCTTTCTTACTGTGTAATCATTTTATAATTTTTTAGTGTATTTCATCATTTATTACTTACAATTTATTTGCACGAAGTCTGGAATTATTAAATTTAGAACAAAATTTGAGGATAGTTTTTAATGCTCTAGAGGGTAGCTATGCATTGTGCTTGCTAGCCAATTTGATACAATTGGCTAACATTGAAAGGGCTGAAGTGCTGAAAGAGTTATATTTTCCTTCTTTTACGGTACAGATTTATTCTATTACAGATTCTTTGAAATTCCTAGAACCAATTCTAATATTTCTAAAAATTTCCAGTTTGTGGTAACAAAAATGTTGGAATCATGCCAACAATATGTGGTTGCAAAACAAAGTAATTTGACACATTGGCATCCTATTCTTGGATGGCTTGCGCAGAAGGTTGATGCTTCTTTGCAAGAGCCTATACCATATGTAAAATTACAATTAGCATGCCTGTGGACAGGAGGGATAGTGTCACAATTAATTGGTAACATTGACCACTTTACTTTTACAAATACATCTTTGTTGAAGTTAATATGAAAGGCTCAGATAGAATCTTTTATCAGGTCAACCTTTAACTGAACTTATTGAGAAGGAAATACCTCCAGCTGTAGAACAACAGAGTTCATCTGTTGGAACCAACATTTTTAGAAGAGCATTTTTAGAAACACGTACAAATAGAAATAATAATACAAAAAATTATAGAAAATTGGGTAGTCCAGAAACTACTAGAATAGCATTAATTTGTTCCCTTTACCAATTTGCTCTGCATACCCTTACTCAGATGAAGATGGAAATATTAACTGGTATGTATGTACACATATGAGATATTATTATTAATAATTATATATATATTCATGATGCGATAGGATTGTGCTACCAGGATAAAATTCTGTATCACATGTATTTATTTCTGGGAACATTGGGTCCACACTGTGGTTTAAAAGCGTTTTTAGATCACTTAGCCGCTAATACAAAATGTACAGCACCCGAATTTCAAATGTTGATATTATTTTCCGATTGTATGACGCACTATGTAACGTAAGTACATTACGGTGTTTTCAACAAATTTCTGTAAACAAACCTCTTAAAATATTTAGCCTTGCATATATCTTTCTTTTTTTAGAATTTTAGACGATATGGAAATGTACGAACAACAAGATCCATTCAAACTTAACGATTTCGTAACGATATCGTATTTTTTAAATCAGTTTTTGTACAAAGCGGTTCTTAACAATTTGTTTGGTGCGTATTATAGCTTTTGCAATTACATCCACTTATGATGCGTACGGAATTGTACGATCTGTTTATATACCGTCGCCGACAAGTAGTTTAGCAATGTACTAAAGTTTTAGATGTTCCAGACGTGAAATCGGTTCCTAATAATCCTCTGTTCACCTCTCTTCACACGCTCTTAATGGCGATCTATCGACGGGACTGTAGACGGACCTTTTGCCCGGACGGTCATTGGTTGGCAAAGTTAAGTATTTCAAACCAAAATTCTCCATTTCAGGTTACATAGCGTGTGATTGTAGAATTAAAACGTTTTCAAAACAGGAAGTCAGAGTATCCGGTTTCCTGGCGGACCTGGAGAAAGGTAAACGGGGCGCTGCTCTTCTTCTCTCCAAGATGCCCCACGTTATTCCTCATTCAGAACGCGTAGTACTCTTTCGTAAACACGTAGCGAACGAGAAAGCCGTGTTGGGATTGACAGAGAGCGCGTGCAACAGTACTCCAACGACCCTGATCGTCGTTCACAGGTATTAACATCGTTGATATCTTTAATCTAGAAATACAAGCACACTGACAAGCGATATGGTCTCTAGAACGCGTATAGTGGAAGATGGATACCGTCAGCTGGCGATGTTACCGTCTCAGGCGCTCAAAGGCGTGATCAGAGTACGTTTCGTGAACGAGCAGGGTTTAGCCGAGGCGGGTATCGATCAAGACGGTGTGTTCAAAGAATTCTTAGAGGAGATAATAAAGAAAGTTTTCGATCCGTCTTTGAATCTGTTTAAAGCGACCAGCGAGAACCGGCTCTATCCGTCTCCGACCTCCTCCATGCAAGATAATCATTTGCAACTTTTCGAGTTCGTTGGTCGGATGTTGGGCAAAGCGGTGTACGAAGTACGTACATATAGACTTCCAAGGAATCACAGAAGATTTATACTTAATCTTTCTTGCAGGGTATCGTTGTAGACGTACCATTCGCGTCCTTCTTCGTTTCCCAATTTTCTGGGCAAACCGGAGGAGCGTTGTACAGCTGGTTGGACGAGCTGGCTTCGCTGGATCGCGATCTGTATCGAAGTCTCACTCTCGTCAAGCATTACAAAGGCGACGTTAAACAATTAGAGTTAACCTTCTCCCTCGACGAGGACGTTCTAGGCAAATTAGTCACGCACGAGCTGATACCAGGAGGACGAGCGGTGCCGGTCACCAACGAGAATAAAATCAACTACATACATTTAATGGCGCATTTCAGGATGCACATGCAGATAAAAGACCAAACGGCCGCTTTCATCAAGGGATTTCGATCGATAATCAATCCCGAGTGGTTGGCGTTGTTCTCAACCCCGGAAGTAAGATTACGGATTTCCTTAGGAACCCGGTGTTCTTGGGCGAAATTTTTCGTTAAAGTAACTGTGTACTTTTAGTTGCAAAGACTAATCTCGGGCGATAACGTACCACTGGATCTGCGAGATCTGCGAAGGCACACGCAGTACTATGGCGGCTTTCATGACAGCCATCGCGTGGTTTGTTGGTTATGGGACATTTTGGAGAAAGACTTTTCCGAGGAAGAAAGGGGCTTATTTTTGAAGGTACATTGTTAACGTAATACTTTTAATAATAAATCTTAATATTTTACATTGCCTGATAGTTCGTTACAAGCTGTTCCAAATCGCCATTGCTGGGTTTCGCGTACCTGGAACCACCATTTTCGATCCGTTGCGTCGAAGTCGGCGACGACGAGGACACGGGTGATACAATCGGTACAGAAATAGCTTATTTAAAAACTCGATGTATCCGTTCATCGTGCGTGTGTGTAAATTTGTTTTCTTTTTGAATCAGGTAGCGTAATCAGAGGGTTCTTCACGATCCGCAAAAAGGATCCGCAGAATCGTTTGCCCACATCATCCACGTGTTTCAACCTCCTCAAATTACCGAATTACCAAAAGAAAAGTACCTTGCGGGAGAAGCTGCGTTACGCCGTCACTAGCAATACAGGCTTCGAACTTTCGTAATCGAGAAAACTGATTCACGATGATTAATACGATCGCTCAAAATACTTAACGAACGTTTATACAAAAAGTGATCGAGTGGTGCCTGACCGCCGCGATACGAATTGTCTGGCGAAAAAATGTTTTTAACGATACCGTAAACTTTAAATCGAATAAAAACGATAAATGGACACGCCCCTGTCTGCGAAGGACGCTCGAAAGGTAAATGATCGAAATACAAATCGAGAACTCTCGCACAAATTTTCTGAGATATCGCATAAACTAACGAATTTATCGATTTTGTTATATTTGTATTTTTTTTGTTATCTCACTTCAATATTAAAAAGAGAAGGAATTTTTAGTAAATCATTTTTGGAACTGCTCAATTTCTTATTATATTAATAAAAAAAAAAGAGGAAGAAATTCTTTGGGATTGTTTGTAGCAGTTACGAACATGTATGTATATTTTATCAGTGATTGAGTTTTACATTGGGTTTGATGTGAATCTTCATGTCTTACTTCGCTTTCGTAGCAATTTCTTTTTGTTTTTTTTTTTTATTTAATACACACTCTCTCTCTTTCTCGCCAAAACGGTAGATTACTTATGGTGTAAAGCACACTGTACCTCAATGAGCTTAATAATTGCTAATACCTGTGCGCTTGTTAGTTTATAGTACCGTGAATTAATGTTAGACAATTTAAATCACCTAAAAATTTGTACGAGGTAAGTGTTGAGAATGTTCGTACCCATCGGTGCCCAGGGTGTGCGTCGAGGAAGAATTTTCTAAAATTTTCGAACCCCATGCGCAGTTCGAGGTTCCGTTTTTAAGGAGACCTATTTTCTCAAAATTTTATACAAATTTTTGAAACGTTGTATAGAAGATTTCATCCATTTCGAATTATATGTACATAATAAGCGGTACGTCCGTGGGCTCTCATGGGTTCCGACAGTCGTTTGAATGTTGTCTAAAATTCATTTGTTCAGGTCGGACGAAATCGTGACGTTTTTGTTCACCCACTTGAACGTTTCGAGCTGAATTTCCTCTAATCATAGGATCTCTGCGGTCTTTACACGAGCAGAAAAATGGTCGTAGAAGAAACAAACAAGAGAAAAAAAAAAAGAAAAAGAAGGGAGCACAAAGGACTGTGTTATCTAACGATATAGCGAGGAACACGATATTAGAGTAAAATTTATTTTTCTCGCGGTTAATTCACGCATATTTCGGCAAAGACGGACTGGTAAATATTATCGATGGAAATTCGGTCAGACCAAAGATATAAAAGCCTATTTAACGTGAGATGAGATAATTCGAGATATAAAAATAAAAAAAACTTTTCATATTTTCCTACACTGATCGTACGTAAGTTCTCAGGCCTGTATTCACAGATCGTATCTGTATATTGAATAAGGGTAATAAAACAGCCGGGCGTTTCTAGACGGATAGAATAAGTTTAACGATAAACTAGATTTAATTACGTAATAGATAGCTCGTTAACATACACGATGTGATCGCTAGAAGGAAAGGAAAAGAAAACTATTTTTGTTGTTCAGAGAGAAAAGAAGGAAATAATTTTCGCCTTTGTTATTATTATAGCAGGACTTTAAACGGATTCGCTAATTTTTGTAATAATAATTGTGAATACATGCCTCGTAATTACATGTACAATTAAATGAAATAACAGATAATACTCTTCTCTGTGAGTATTCTTATCATTAAAACAATACATGTATATGATAAGTGTGGATATCGATACAGACGTGAATATATGGAGTAAAATGTTAAATAAAGCTGTTACGGTTGTAAGATAAGACCGAGGAGTTTTCTTTTCTCGAAGCCTGCTGTTAGTAAACAGTTTTTCTTACCGTTTTGAACCATCGTTTACGTTGTAGCGGAATAAAGTAGAATATCGAACGGGAAAGAAACGTTACGAGGATGTAAGGTGTAACCGATTTTTTCTTACAATCGTATCAACGACAAAAAAGTGTGCTTTGTACATTGCTGGCTTGAATCGTTCGTATTTCTGTAACATTTTTTAATAAAAGTGTATACATTATTGTGATGCAGCAAGAAGAAAAGCGGATTCATTAATTTTTAACATACTCGATAACGAGATACACGGTAAATCGTGTAATTAAATTTTACGCAATCGACTGGTATGTTTATTTTTTTTTTTTCAAACGTTTATTTCATTATCCCTTATGAATTATTGCTCATTGTTTCCAATAAAAGATTAAAACCAAACAGATGAATACATATGTACGTGAAATTGGAAATATGTGAAAATGGTTTAGTAATTCATCGATTATTTTTAACATATTGTCGCAAATATTAACAGCAACAATTGATTTTGCATGTGCATACTAAATACTTTTGCGCATTATATATTAATCGAATTAAATATGAAACGTGACGAAGAATTAATTAAAAGTCGAAAATTTTCAATCGTATTTTACGAAGAGGACGCGAAGATCGCCGATTGGGCTGCGCGTTGAGTCAATACGCAGGTCACGTGATCCCCCTTTGTGAGCAATTGGCGCTGTAGACGGCGTAGCTCACCTTCCCCCCCGGCCAGTAGCCAGCAAGCCTTGGCTGTAGGAAGACGTGTGCTTCGTTCGTACCGCGACGATCCTTCTATCGCGGCTACGCGAGAGATTCCTTTTTCTCTTTCTCTCCCTCTCTCGCTTGTGTGCGCGCGCGCGTGTTTTTCGTGTTTGTGTGTGCGTGCTTGATCTCTACGAAGTGGCAGTGTTTCTGGCTCGGCCGTAGGACCCGGACAGTGAGGAATCCTCGGTTGTCGCGACCCACCGAAGTTAATTCGGCCTTTACACACAGACAGAATCGCGGTAGCCATCGAGGACTCGACCGAGCCTTTCAGTGTTTCTCTCGTTCCTTTCTCTGTTTCGCGCTACCGTATTTCTTTACGGGGCAAGCACCGCCTCCTTTCCACCTCCGTCCCTCCGACTGCAACGTTATGAGGCCAGCTGAGCGTAACTCACGTTGAAGAGGGAGAACAACTGCGTGCGTGTGTCAAACATAACCTAAGCATTGTCACCGTGTCCGACTACGTTGGAAAAAACGTGGCCCAATCAATTATCGATTCCATGCATCGAGGGATGGTAGTATCGAGCACCGAACCGTGGAACAAGTCGAGGAACCACGAAAGTGTGGGCTCCGTTTCTGGGTGCCTGTGAAGCGAACATGCAACGCCCCGTTTATCTCTGACCGTGTCGTTGGAAACGTGCACAAGGACATCGACTTTGTCTCTGTTCCCGAAGGTTATCCTTTGCACGTATCGTTTTTGTCGTCGTCACGGTAAAGGACGCGACCACAGCCGCTACGTCGAGCGTGTTGTCACGAATTCCCCTTATCTCTAGTTTCCAGTAAAGCTTAGCCCTTCCCGCCGTACCTACGAAAGCGCGCGACATTTGAATGTGCAGCTCGGAGCCAAGTCGTCAATCGGAACATCGCACATTATATTTTTTCCAAAACTCGTCGCGGTTCTGACGTTTCAAATATTCAACGATTTTACACGTACAAGGTGACAAGAATCGGCAGCTTCTAAACAGTGTGTGTGTGTGTGTGTGTCATGGGACTGAGGAGTAACATCGACGCTTACTGACTCGCAAAAGAAACCTTGCCACCGAAGTGAGTACAGTGTAATCGAAAACCACTAAGCCCGATAACGGTGGTTTTACAAGAATTCCGGTATAATTTCGAAGAAACGGTGCTTTGTTCCGAAACGTATGTTCCCGTCGATAACGTAGTGAAAAAGAGATAGAACGATCCCGTCGACGAGAGTGTATAGGTGTTTCACGTGTATGTAGAAAAATATATCCCAACAACAAGATCAGAAGTGTTCGAATCGCGTCAGGTGAAAAATAGAAAAAGTGCTCGCGATACGTAGAAACGGAAGTAAGGCGTGTTCCGGCCTCCCTGAATCAGCAGGGACGGTGACGGTGGCGGTGTTTCGGGAAAGGGTTCAGAGGGGTAACCCGTGAGGAGGTGGAGAGAGAAGACGGTTTTTAATGGCAGTAGTTGGGCCTAGTCGGCACTCGCGGGTGTCCATGAGTGTGTCTATGTCTCGGGTGTCCATGAGCGTGTCGATGTCGCGGATGCAGGGGGGTGGGGCGGGGGCGACAGGCGGTGGCGGGACAACAGGGACCCATACAGGGCAGACGACGGTCCTCGCGGCAGCTGCCGCGGCCGTTGCTGTGGTCCAGGCACCCCCCGCCTACTACCACCCTACCGCTCCTGCACCCCCGCCGCCGCCACCAGCCCCGGATCACAGTACAATCGACAGACCCATCGGATATGGTGCCTTCGGTGTCGTTTGGTGAGTTTATTTTTCAACGCATATTTACTACATTTCCCTACCTCCCTTAACACAATTATTATATAATAAACCATTAATAATCTAATCTTTTCAAACTATTTTCAATCTTGCATCTCTAGTGTTACGGGAGATTAGGGTTCACTATACATTTCTGGAGATGCTAGGCTTTCCTAGGGGAATTAATTACGAATTTTTGAAAACAAAACTGATAATGCATAATTCGCGAGTATTGTATCGAATGGTAGGATCACCTTCGTACGCCGCCATTTTCCCTAGGAAAGCCTATCAACCCGCCACTGTACACAGAACACGCGTACAATATGTTTTGTATATCCTGTGTTTGCTTTGAATTTTTTCTGCGACCGAACGACTCGCAGATAATACGCGCGTCAGACAACGCACGTATCGCGCGACGATACACACCACGTTTTCGCGCTTTTATACGTTCCTGTGTCTTCACGATAAAACACGCGGTTCGCTTTCGAGTCGAACGAATCCTCGAAAGATTCCGCGAACGTTGAACCAATTAAACGCCACTTTCCACGTTCGTTGCACGGCGAACGAAAGCTCCTCGGGATCCGTTAGAGAGAGTAAACGCACTTTCCATCTTAGCGTGCGCGTTAATCGTTTGCCCGTTTCCCAAGCGAGTCCGATAAGGCGTCGGTGTATAAATCCGTGGCTCGTAACCCTTTTTAAAATTCCTCCAGCTTCGCGCCTCGCGTTGGAGCGCAAAAATAGAATGACGTATTGTCGCGTGAAGCTGTTCGCTCGATTTATCGCCCCTCGAGTCGTTCGATTTTGTTTCCGGACACAATCTTATCCGGTGTCGCGTCCAGGTGAACTTCTTCGCGGTTCCCAGGTGGTCCCTGGGACGTTATCCCGTAATTCCTTTCGATATCCGACAAATTACCGTTGATTTAGAGAGCGTTTCACGCCATGCTAGAATTATGGAGGTCCGTTCAGGCTCATTAATTCCGTACTGGTCCGCGATCGATCGAAATTACGGAAGTTTTCACAGATTTTTCCCTTCGACGTTTACGACATTATTTTCCTCTGAATTACCGCTTCAAGCGTTCGCGACACTTATCTCTTTATCGCTTTTCATACAATTACCGCGTGTTTGCGTATTCGTGGATGGCCATTTTCGTTGGGTCAACTCGCCGGCGAACGTCGCTGAAGTTTCTATTTACTTCGAAAGAGTTTATTTCCCGTTGGCAAGGGTATTCGACGGGGTAATGTAACGTGCTTGTAAAATCAGTGAATAGCGAGTGGTTCGTTCGTGTTTCGCTTTGAAATCGTGCAATTATAATACATTTTTATTCATTAATTCATTATTTCGTTTTATACTACCTCCGTCCCATAAGAATAGTAGCAGTCGATGAATTTAATTTGTCCCAAGTAATACTAGCAAAAGAAAATAAATTTATTATCAAAAGTATAATTAACATAAAAGTATTACTCCTAACTTTTATTTTACAACATAAGTCATTTTTTGTGTATTAAAATTTCACGAATCGTACGATGGTTCGGCAACGCAACAGCAAATAAAACGCATCGCGATCGGTTCAATTTCCCTCTGTTTACCGATACGATACGAGCAAACAGGAAATCCCTGTGACGATTCCAGGAATTTCTTTTTTTTATTTTTCGAATTTCGAGCAAACGCGACGCCGACGTGTAAATCTTCGATCGATTTCGAATCGCGATCGAGCGACGAAAATTACGGTGTCCGACGGTGGTCGCGTTGTAAATTACCCGCGAACGTAAACAAAATAAAGTTAAACGAGAATCGTAGGATAAGCGGGGGTGGGATTACGGGGGTAGAAAATATATCGTTGGACGGCCGGAAGCGCGACGTCGGTGTGTCATTAACATACGAGGATTTAAAGTAACGGGGAGAGATTCGCCGGAATCGTTTCGCCGCTGAAATTATTGCGTTAATTCAACTCGAAAAATATTTTCCAACGCGCCTTTGTTCGGCCGGAAAACACGAAAAAAAATAATGAAGATTATCAAAATTGTTCGTTGTATCGATATTTACTTCAACGCGTTAGAAGTTTAACAACTCCATTTATGCGTCGATCGCAGGATTAACATTCGGGCTTACAGTTTCCTGTTCAACCGAATCGGTTTACGATGAAAGACGGGGTTTACCTGAACCTTGTGGGTCGCAAAGGTAAGCCCTTTCTCAGTGAAAAGGAAGCCGACCACCGCCGTCGTGGATAATTCAGGTGATCAGAATTATTAGCCTACCCCGGGTTTACCTGGTGTTCCACTGTTTGAACTCGAACGACGACGACGGTAATTGAAAAATAGAAACAATCGTATAATTGCCGTTAGTTTACCTGAACCGAACGCGCGATGGGTGTCTTTTCTGTGTGCCGTTTAATCCAGCGGATTTTCCGGTTTACGATCGATATTTTACATATTTTAGAAAAATAATATAAAGAATTTTATTACTCGAATGACCCTAGAATAAAGGGCGCAGGTACAAAAATAACTGGATTTCGAAGATTGTTCGACTTAAAAACGTTCACTCTTGTCAAATAATCGCCCGTTTTTAAAAATATTTAACCCTTAACCTATGGTTTTTCTACGTGGTGCGTCAGTTAGAGTTAGATACTTAGTCAGTTAGTCCCGCGATTGCTCGAAACAAAGATGTATTCCTCGTCGGTGGTGGATACGCGACAAACTTCTCGTCCGAGGAGGCGTTAATCTTTGAAGATACTGACGTTTTAAAGAAGTCATTCGGAAAGCTCGTAACTCGAAAGAGAGTACGGCTCGTCATAAATTCAGAGCCCTGGGAATTTTCGTGCGAAGAAAGCGCGGGAAACGTATACAACGCGTCAGCAGTTTCAACAGGGTTGAGAATCAGCGGGAGGAGGGGAGGGTGGAGGATCGGAGGAGGGAGAGGAGGGTTGGAGGTCACCATGACGACCGCGGCATTCCGAGATAAGAAGGAATCGTGACCAGATTGCGTATACCGGCTTTCATGTTTAAATGAAGGATGCTCATGGCTCCCACGATAATTATTTTTCCTTTTAAATGACACGTGTCCTCCCCCCCCTCTCGTATTTACGTATCGTTGCTCCGAATCTTTACGACGCTCTGGCCATTCTTTCGTCATTTCATTCATATCTGGGCCGGTTATCGAACGGTTCATCGATTAAATGTGAAATTTTCACTTGCTCTCGATAGTTAGCGTTGAAACGAGTAATTTGAAATGTAATGTGAATTATGATTTTTTTTTTATTTTTTACATTACTTCAATTATAAACTTTTTTATCAATATTATTAATTATTATAATTTCCTACCTTCAAAATCATTAGAGTACTTAATTATTAATTACAATTAATTCGTGGCCGTAATATCTAAGATATTTCGGATAAGCACGACGTTGTACGTCACAAAACAATAGATAAGAATGAAAAGATTTATTTTTTTTGTTCGTGTTCCTTTTGAAATTTCGACGATCCGCGCGACAATAGGCGGTTAGGTGTAAACGGTGACAATAGACAGGTACCGGAAACGCTCTGTATCAAGTAACCGGCATTTGAATGACAAAGACGATGTTTATTCGGAAAACCGGGTATTAAACGTTGAAACAGGATGACTGAAACGGAAAAGGAGGGGGGGTTACCACCCACGAGGAAAAATGTGAAAGTCACATTTTCACCTATTGTCACGCGACCGCCTTTTAACCCGTAAAATTGTACGGATTTCATAGGTTGAAAATATCAACTGGTAAAACCGTTGAAATATTCCGCGGCAGAATTTTTCTTTTCAAGTACCGATTGTTCGAAACAAACGGCAATTGAAATATTTAATCGTTTGATTGCGTTAGCTTGTTACGTATCAAGTGGTCAGTTTCGAAATGTTAAACGTCTGACGGGTAATTCACGATATAAACGTATTACAAAAATCTACTTGTTATACGTTCGTTTGAAGCTTAAAGTGTGCTAAAGATGACTGTAATTAATACACAGTGCGATATTAATTTAACAAATCCAGTGAGAACATGTTTACATATTTAGCACCCGTTAGAAAAATCATAGGTTAACACTTTGACTGCCACGTCAGCCACACATGGGCGACACTTGGGTGCCCATTAAGAATCATGGCCCATATTAGGAATTTCTTCGTTTAGTTGAAATAGCAAAATATCATTGATAAAATCATTATCAAATTTTTAGTAGGGTTAATAAGGGGTTAACCAGTTTCATAATTATCTATCGATTGGTATCAAACGACGCGTGTTCATTTGTCCTGGAGTTTGGAAGAACTCGTACGCGTTAAGTGACAGCGAAAAGTCGAGGAGAGGAACGGGCGGCGGGTCTTGCACGTGGAAGCGTGTTAAACGAAAAATAACACCTGGGAACGTCATTCCCCGGTCATGTTTCGCGTGTCAAAGAACGAAAACGTGTCGTTGTCTCGTTCATTTCGCCGCGTATATTCGTTCCCCGGACGGGGATTGTAGCGGGTTGGAAATCCGTTTAAGCGGATTACATCGCGAGCCAAGCATTCGCGTTAGTTTAACAGCCGCGGAACGTCGAGAACTTCTGATTTACCGGCAACGATAATTTATTTTTTTTCAACGTGCAATTAGTAGGCGTTTCTTTTTTTCAACGGCAGATTTCCTCGTTAACGCGATTGCAACACACCGCGGTATCCTTGAGCCACGGAACGATTGAATTTTATCGCCGAATCGATTTAACCCCCCCTCGAAATTGAAGTTTCTTCTCGATCAGATTGCACGATTCGAGTAAATTAATTATCTCGATATCCGGGTTTCGGGTCTCGGAAAATTAATACACAATTTGTACAAGTTTTCGAATCGAGATTATAACTCTGCGAGTTTCAATTCGTGATTAAAGTATATTTTTCCTTGAAATCATAATTCTGTAATATTGTGTTTGAGGTTCCTGTTCCATTTTGAGTGCATCGTTGAACTTTGGACGAAATCCAAAAAGCTCGACTTTGTCAGCAATTTGCATTTCCATTTCGCTGGTAATCCGATTCGATCTTTCTTCAGTTTTTCCTCTCGATTAACCTTTCGAAAATTATCGGTGGTCCAAGTTCCGAAAATCTTAAATTCCAGTTGGGAGACAGTTTGCAAATTCTAAGACTTTGAATATTTAAATATTGGTACGATATTCGATGCAAACAGAAGTAAACTTTTGGCAGATACTCGCTCAGATCCTTCAGCAAAATCCAGATTTAAAATTTGAATAGAGACATTGTTTGAATTACCGGGGTAGCAAGATTTTCGCCGGGAACAAAGGAACAAACGGAGATTGATTTTTCATGAAATCTATTCGCTCGGATTCTGAAGATCGTTTCTCTTCGCAAACGAAACTATGGAGTATCGAACGATTCGATACGGTCAGTGATCGAGAGAGCTCGATGAACGTTAGATGTTACGGTAGCTTAATTTGAATTTGTAAGCGGGACAAGATGTTCGAAGCGGAATTTAAATAATCCTCTTTCATCGAGCGTCCATTTCGTTGCTCCCCGATCAAAGTACAGTTTTTTTTATTGCTTTTCATCGAATCGCCTCCAAAATCAAGCTATCTCTTTCCCTCTATAGTTTTTTTTCTCCCTAACGATCGAACCTTTTAACTAAAACACGAGTTTATTTGAAAGTAATTGATATCGAAATTGAATAAATGAATTAATGAACTTTAAGCTTCTATGAAAACATAGAGGTTCGTGAAAGAAATCGTAATTTTGAATAAAAATGAAAGTTATAAAATTGAAGTTCGACGGGGTTCGACGGTTTTAGCGTTAATTGGTATCGGAAAGAAGTATCGGAACGTTTGTTTCGAATAAGAGAAATGTTTCTTGATTTGCGAACGAGGAAGAGCATCGCATTCTATCAGTGCCCTCAATTAACGCGTTATCCACCTCAATATCGAGAAAGTTCGTTGACCCAGGGATGTATACTCGAGCAGAGATATCAGCGAATGCTTTCGGCTTGATTACACTTTTCTCCCATATTGTTTTTCGCTCTTTAAATTGTACCAATCGACGGAGAAACGTTTTTCTTCGATCCATTACTTTATTCCGCCACGATTCTTAGTTTTTGGGGCATAAAATTGTATCCTTGGTAGCTTCGATTGATTTCCTTTTAAAGTCAAAAATGTCTGATTTTTAATTCATTATCCATTATTGGATTTGGAATATTTTTGAAGTAAATTTTCTTAATCGAAACGTTAATTATTAGCAAAGAGGCAAGATTTAAAAATTGCCCATTTTCTTGCGTTACCCTTTAGACTCGCTAGATGGGAACTCGATAGATCGATAATGGCGGTGCAGGATCGAGCGGTATTATTCTCAGCTTCCGTCTATCACTTTGCTCGCGGCACAAAGAGGAGAGCCCCTCCCCCCTCCTCGTGATACGGCCCTGAACAAAGAGCCCGTCGCTTCGCCGTCTGCTGTATCCTGCATTCACACGGGACACGTGCACCCTTGTTGCACCCATTGCTGCGCCCATTGCACGCGTGCGCCTGCATAAGTCGTCTCGCATCTGCCTCGGTTCTCATCAGCCGAATAACTTATCGTTCCTGGTCTACCCCCTCGCCCACCCACCCCACCAGAAATCTACCGAATAATTCAGACTGTCGCTCGCGACAGAACGCGATTGTCCTTGCTTTTGGGAGAAGGATTTATTGAACGAGTTTTAGGAAAATCGGGGCCTGTTTGACCCAGGCGATAGGATTATAAATTTTGTAAGAAAATAAAAGTTAAATTGCGTTCATTTCTGGAAGATTTTTACTTGAAAAACTGCAACTTCTGAACCGACTATCATCATAGTCGAAACGTTAATAGAAACGGGATCTTTGCGGGGGAGGGAGGGCTTAGACAGTCGTTCAATTTTTCCGATCGACTCCCTTGGAGAGCGATTTTCGTGGAAATATAGGGGGAACGTGTGTTGGGGAGGGGATGATTGTCGGTTTCTTTGGGAATTCGAGGATGGATCAATAAGAATATTCGTGATCGAATGGCGTCTATTAACCCCTGGACTATCTTGTCATTTTTAACTTGAAAAACACTTGAATTAATAATCCACTTGAATTGTGGAGATAGAATGTAAAATTTTGTGAAAGTGTCGAAACGTTCTTTAAATTCGTTTAATTGTTAAAAGTATCCTCGAACGTTAGCACGGACTGTTAAAGATTTAAGTTTGGTTATCGAGGACATCCGATTGTTACGATCCGATGCGATATCGAGTGTTATATAATAACGTTCGATTGGCATCTCCGTGTAAGAAATCGAGTAGCTGTTGTAATACAGATTTCCTTTCTAAACGGTGTTAGATAACACCGGCTATTCAATTGATATGTCACACTGATTGTTATACAACATTCATTACAATTTCGATCAGGAACAAGTGGAATAGCAACATACTCGGAATATTCTTCGCCGAGACCTCGCCATTACATAATATCCGTGTATCGGTATCGATACCTTTCCGTAAGAAAAACATCTCCTTTGTTCTCGTAATTCAATTACAATAAATTGAAAAAGATTCCCCTGAAACTTAGTCCCTGCAATATCGGATTGTAATTTCGAGTGTAAGGGGTTAATTAAGACTCTAAATTTCGCGTTTCTTTCAACAAACTGAAGTTTCTCCGAAAAGTGGTCTCGGAGAATAAAAAATCCGCAAGATCCGAAGGAAAAGAGGGGGGGGTAAAAATTAACGAACGTTCCTTCCTGAAAAACGAGGAAGAATTCCTTCCTCGGAGCCGTTCGAGCGCGTGAAACCCCGCGAAACTTTCGAGGAGGGTCTAATCGTCGAAAAAGAATCGAAGTGTAACATTTTAATTGTGCGCCAACCGCTTCGGATAGTTCGGCCGCGACGTTGCTTCTTCGCTCGGTAAACAAATGGGAAACGAGCGAAGACTTTTGGCCGGTTTCGAAAGTTGGCACGTGGTCCTCCGCGGAAAAAGGGAAACGATTCTCGAGCCGTGCCAAAACGAGCCGTTTTGCAGTCGATGACACGCACGCGTACCTTCGCACGTGCACTTTTCAACCACCGTTTCCGCGTATCGTGTGGAAACGTGCCACGTGCAATCGTGCGTGCCCGATACGGACAAATATACGATCGTTAATTGAGCTTTCGAACAATTTTCTTCGTTTTCGAGTCTTTGCTGGACGTACATTTTGCTTTCGAAGGTTTCGGAAGGGTGTTGGCTTTTTTCACTTCTGGTTTCGTGAGCAAAGTATTTTAATCGAAAATACCAGGTCTATTCTTAGCAGATTTTTAATTATCAAGCGGTCGTACTTGAACCGAACACGCGATCTTGGAATCGATATTCCTCGTTCGTTATCCGTTTTATCACTCGTGCTTGTCCTTTCGTCGTCGGTTCTCGAGCGGTCGGCTTATAATATGCACGTACATACATATTCGAGTGCAAGGTCCTAGCATTGACTCCGGACACACGGCATTGGAGTAAATTGCACAAGCGGCACTCTCGTTCGTCGACTCCGCTCCTGGTCGCCGCGCCGCGCCGAGCGGATCCGTTCCCGTTTCGACCGATTAAGCCACGGAAAATGACAATTAAAATTCGCGCGATTTACACCCCTGCTTGATACTCAAGTTTCCTTAAGAGACTAAAATTAGGAATTTAATAGTTACAAAACTGTAAAAGTTACATAAAATAGGGCTTTTGAATTTTCGATACTTTTATTTCTCTTTTGAAATCGTGAAAAATCGCGGTATTTCGATATCGACAGAATCAATTTCAGGTTTTAATACACGTGGAACGAGGCGATCGAAGGCCCACAGGTTCTTTCCTTTTTATTAGAAATGATCCACAGGTTAATTAATAAACCGGACACACGAGGGACTCTCGTGCACGCATTAAACGGCGATATTCTCGATTCAGTGTTCGATATCTAAGAGCCCACCTGTGCAGTAGCTATCGCGCCAATAAACGGAGGAATGAATCGTTTCAGAGAGATTCGTGCAAATGTTTCTCCATTCAGAACGTATCCGTACGATGCTGCACGGTTTTTCGAGCAGGAAATGTTCGATGCTTTCAATACCGTCTACACCACACTTCAAAGATTAACCTTCCACTATTTTTTATTCCAATTTCACTTAAATGAAATTGAAAAATCCCAATCGACTACAAAACTTTGACGAACAAAATTATTTTATGCCAGGGACAGTAAGTTGAATAGTTGGAAATTTTTCCGTACAAAATCGAGGGAAACGAGGGGGTTGGAAAATGTTTTAAGTGAATCGTGCACGAGCCCCGTTTCGGGGTAATATAAACGTTCATAAAGGAGGAGCGTATCGGTTTTTATTGGAGGATATTCGAAATAATGATAGCATCGTTGTTTGTCAGGCTGAGTGATTCGCATGATTGATCGCCGGCTATTACACAGCGATTCTGGTCCACTTAAGAACGGGGAAACTAGTTTAGAATAATTTATAACCGATAATAACAATGTTCGGGAACCTGTTCCTCTCTTATTTTCGATCGTTCGCCGATCGCGATTTAATCGATACCCGCCCGTTTTATCCGCCCGTTTCCCGATGTTTGACAACGAAATTTGCAAAACAATCTTTGCCGTCCAATAACAACCGAAACGCCGTCCGCGAGATAGAAATATTCCACTCGAACATCAAGCGCCACTTTGTTGCCGCACTTTTTCTGTTTATATTCGCGGTCGGTTTATTTGGACGCGATGATCGGATAGACGGTGCGTTATAAAGGTATCGAATTATGTAAATTACGAATTAACTCGTGGAAACGAAATTTTCCTCCAATATTTAATTAATTCGAGACTTTGCCTAAATGGATTTTTTGGGAAAATTTTCAACCAAATAAATTAAAGAATTAAAGTGTTGAAAGAAAAGAATGTTGCTACTTTGTGACACAAGTAACTCGTGAATTTGACATTGGGAATATTCGTCCCGGAGGCGCCACTCGAGTGCAAAGGGTTAATAATTCTGTCGACTGGAAATAATCGTTTTTCGACCTCGATACATTCCGCGATTAATTGCAATTCTTTCAATAACGAATGGAAGAAAGCTTGAAAAATTGAGACATTCGTTTCGCACGGTAACGGCCAATCCGCAGAGGTCCGGCAGGTGTGCAAAAAGCCAGACACTCGAGAAAGTTCTTGCCATCGATACGAAGGAAATCGACTAAGACGATCGGCACGCGAGAGAATCGATACGTCGGTTCGCGTTAATTCGTGGCCCTGCGCCGAAAAGACGATTTCGCTCGTCTCTGTTTTTCGGCCCGCATATAACGAAGCCAGCTGTTCGAGGACGAAGTCTCGCAGGCGCCAACGCGACGAGCAGCTGACTTCTACGAGGTCCCTGGAGACCTCGGCTCGACGCGGCCTCGAATCGACCAATAAAGCCGATTCGACGCATCGCGGGCTCGTTCTGAATCTGACAGATTGCGTTTTAAGTAGAATCTTCAAGCGTCTGAATTGGATTGTTCGATCGAACGTCCTCCGTAACAAGATACGCTTTGGCGTTAGGGCTTGCTAATTAGAATTCGAATTATCTTGTAACTTATCATGTCCGAGTTCAAGGTAAAAATCGATCCACATTAATTTCCTCAGCCAGAGACCTCTAGGTCCCCTAGATCCTTACCCAACTCTGATCCTACGAGATCGGTTCTTCTATTTCTTTCACAACAAAATAACCCACTTTTACGAATCTCGCAACAACGTCGAACTTACATAAGACGGTGGCTCTTTTTCTCGAAGAAACGTCGAAATCGCGACACGGTTCCCGGGTATCAAAGTCCACGCGGGGGGAGCCGGGACCGAAAATTCTTTCGCGACGGAGAGAAATTTTAGTCGAGCGCCGCGTGGCCCGGCTTTTTCGAGAGGAGAGCAGAATCGATCCTCGGCGACTGGTCCAAGGAAGCGTAGAGGGGAATCAGCGGCCGATGAGAGATGGCTACCGAGAGGAGGACGTGTTCTCGAGGCGGGCAGCTGCACCATCACCTGCCTGGCAGCTGGTTCACGGGCCAGACTTTTGCCTGCGGCTTTTGGCCCACGGACACGAAATTCAACGGGCGCGAACACACCCGTTTCGACGACCTGCGTCTCGAAAGCCACCTTGGAATACAAAAAAGAATCGATTTCAAGCGTGCACCCTGCTCGCGCTCTGTTTTCTTTAGGATCTTTGCGAGGTTCTTTCTTCTTTTGGGACGAAACCGATACTTGGCGTAAACGAAGGGGTGGCTGGCTCGACGAAGGGATAATCTTGTGATATTAACTTGTGGTGTTTAATACTGGACAAGATTTGTAATTATTTAGTTTCCTGGCAAACTTTGAAAATGGCATGAAATATTTTTTATTTTTCAAGTTTTGTGTCCTCTGAGTCGCCTATGCTTGTCCAAACTTTTTACTGTGGTCACTGACAAGAAAGCCTTTCGCCGAAAACTTCCAAAGTTTAAGTTTCAAACGCAAAAATAATTTACTTTTCCAGTACACGAAGCATTTTCATTAAAAAGATTGTAACCGAATCGACGGTTTCGTTTTCTGAATTCGGCTCACGATCGACCCGGTTCTCCCCCTTCGGGGGATTAACTCGCCGATGAATTTATTCGGTTCCAGCTCCGCGCGATTCTTTAGCCGATTCGATGAATTTCGGTCGAAATTGAAGTTAGAAAAACACACGGCCAGCCTTTTGCATACGCAATCTGTGGCAACTTGTCACGCTCCAGATACGCGTGCGCCTTCATCCTACTAAACTGGATATTCCGACCGGATGAAAGCAATATCGTGGCTCGGCTCCTACGGCCGAAACTGGAAACTCTCCGACCGAGAGACCGGTCGATTCGAGGCTTTTGCTCGTTCCCAGCGTCGCCCATTCTGCCCTGTGAAAAATCTTTCGCAAAAGCTGCAACGATGCTTGTGTTCGAGAAAGACCATACGTGGTAGGGCATATCGTTTCCAAATTGATAGGGATTATCAGGTATTCATTAACATTTATCAGATAACAGTCTCCAATCAGATTACTAATCTCTTTTGCCGTATCTGTGGTATTTTTTTTTATCCCTCTCTGATAAAACTTCACTGATACCGGTTAGTTATCTTTGCACTTTTAATAGGTAATTTGGAGATTTGAGCTTACGTTTGTTTCAATATTTAATTATTAGCAAGGGATTTCATTCTTAATCATTTGTAGAACTACTGACTTTTAAACTGAGAATAAAATAAAAATCGAAACCTGGAATATGCATAAATAATAGATAGACTTTTCACCAATCAAACATGACCCCATACGACCCTTTTTAATTCAAACGAGGTATTCAAAGAGTTCCTGGAATTCGAAAGAATTGCCCCATACGCGGTTAGTTCCGTTTCCTTTTGTCTTCTCATTCTTTTTGTGCCCGAATGAAAAGGAATATTGAGTCAAGCGCAAAGTTTCCTGCGCGCAGGCTGGAAATTATATTTTATCGTCACCCTGGGGCCCCGGAGTTGAACCACCTACATGACAGGAAGCCGTCGGAGCATGTGTTGCGGGTATTTCCGGTGCGACGTCTCTCCCCCTGCGTGTGCAGCCCCGCTTCACCCACCCCTCTCGTGACTTTTCACTCGTCGTCGCTTTTAGCGCGGTCGCGGCGCGAGTTTTGCCTCGCAGCTGCTCCGAAAGAAAAATGTTGCTCCTCGGTCCCGTTCCGGTTTCTCTTCTTTTCTTTATCAGACAGCGGCAGACACCGGCCCCGCGAAACGATCGTTCCATTTCCTTGCACGAAAATAAGCCCCCGATTAATTAGCCGTCGATTATCCTACCGATTCACAACCTGTTCCGCGCGATCCGGTTCGCTCGATGCAATCAACCGGATTGTTGTCGTTGCAATTACCAAAAATAGCTGTCGGGCTTTCGTTCACCTAAATTTTGGGAAATTTTTCTGATTCTTCCACTGAAAAAACAATTTTTTTCTGACCTAAGTTTGCAAGGATTTTAACTTTTCATGATTTATGGGGTTCTTGAAAATATTTGGATAATTACTTCTTAAATATAGCTAAAGTTTTAATATTCTGAAATAATACTAAATTAAATGTTGCAAAAATTCCAACTTTCAACAATTTTCACAGTACTAGGAATTTTCTGAAAAACAAATTTTGCTTCCAAGGATATTATTTCCTAAAAAACATTTGAAATCCTCTGAAAGACATTTGAAGCTCGCAAATATTTCCAATCGTTCTTTTCCCTTCTCCCTTTGATTCTTTCATCGAGCACGGTTAAATCGTCGGTATAATAAAGCCAGTCATCCGGGCGCGTGACAATTTTTCAGTTTTCCAACGAGTCGAATGTACACACGCGGGTCGCGACGAAGAGAGAGAGAGATAGAGAAAAAAAAAGCGAGGAAAGGGTTGGGCGCGGAGGGGTTTGGGGAATTTGTCGAAATTGTATTTCCGTGTAAAACAAGGCAGTTTCGGTACCGCGGCTCGTTCGAATGGAAAAAAAAGTGTCAAAGGACAATATTTATCTTTTTACATCGATAACCACGGTACGTGATATCAGTTACAAACGATCTTTCAAATATTTACCGGTTCAATTATTGCACGTTTTTTTTATCGTTTCATGAAACTTCGTTTTCCAACTCTCGCTCTCGTTCGATTAATCCTGACCTCCGCAACATTTCAATAAAATTTTATTGAAAATTCTTAGCTTCCTATTCGTCCCAAGATCGAACCACTTTTGATACAATCCCAAGTTGGAATGGAAACGAAAGGATTTTTTGTTGCAAAATATTTCAGCGCTTAATTTCAACCGAAACGATTATACTTGCAAATTAGTCTGACGAAAAAGAAGTGTTAACGCGTTTCTCGCGAAATCATTAAATGCACACGGTTGCTCGATTCCAGGAATCGGTCAGGGCACGTGTACACCAAACCTGGACAGTCTCCCGCACAAAAATAGTGTAAAATTTCTTCAGAATTATTAAAAACGATTCGTTTTTGACACGAGAGGAAAGGAGGAAAGAGGTGGAAAGCGTGGAAAGAGGGGGAGGAGGAAACGAGCGTTCTCGGAGGCGAGGGTTAAACGCGTTGCTCGCGCGATTATCGGGAAAGGGCCCAGGCCTATGAGGCGAGCGAGCAGTCACGGACGGAAATATACCTCGTCCGGACACAAAGAGGAAAGGAGCAATGGGTGGCGGTCGGGTGAATTCGAAGGTTCAGCCTGAAGGAGGGCTGAAATCGGCTTTAGAGCGGGCGTAGTGTTTGCACGGGGTTACCAACTGCATCCCTCTGCACACAATTCCCCTCCCCCTCTCTTCTTATCGGGCCAGGCTCCACCGAAAGGTAAGGGTCGTGAGAGTGCTCCGACGTGTTTCTCGTTCGAATAAATTTCCACGGGGGTCGCTCGATATTCCGTGGATTGGAGCAAGTCGAACCCCCCGTCGGGAATACCACCCCTCGAAATATGCTGCTGTTCTGGAAAACACGCGTCCCTCTTTTTTCTTTCTTTTTTCGTTAAATATGCTTATGGAATTTCCATCGAAACGAAAGATGCCTCGAGTCGCGAGGATCATCTCGCTTTTTCCCCATAATCCCGGGATTGTGTTTTATGGGCGGATCAAGGGACGGGGAGAGGATACGTCTCCGCCGTATCACGGCTGGTGGATCGACGTAATTAATATCGTGATTCGTTTTAGATGAAGCGCGGTTCGTACCCCGCCACTATCTAATCGGACACGATATGATTTCACTTATTATTTTATTTCGAAATTTCATTCCCGATTTCCAAGAAAATCGACCCGGTGAAAATTCGCTTTTAATCGTTCGTTTTCTCGAGCCGCGTCCGAGGGAATGAAAATCGCGCTCGCTCGCTCGCGGAAAGTGAAAGAACCCGATGGCCTGGCTGTGGTAATTCGTGGAAAAGAGACTGTGAGAAAACGAGCGCGACACGAGGCCGGTTGATCGACACGCGTCGCGGAAAAATCGTAACGTTTCTCAAAGCGGACCGATCGATTTCAACCGCCCGTTCTCAATTCGTGTGTCGAGGATAGGTAACACCTATGCATCGAAATTAATTCGCGAAATTAGAGTGCCAGGCTGCGACTTTATAGTCATGACCAGTCTTAGGTAAATTAAGGTAAAATTGGAGTAATATTACATTTTGGAAGTGCGCTATCGCTTGGCAATTTAACGTTTAATTTTGTGTTTAATGGTCGTTCGAAAATTTCGTAATTTTTCTTCGAAGGAAAATTGGTATTCAATGTTTGGAGAATCATGAATTTCGAGGCTGAAACCTGTCGGGAAAAGAATTCGTCGGGATCGAAGGCCCCCGAGGTTCTGGCGCAGCCTTCTATCGCCTAGTTTCGCGTTCGACGTTCAATTGACTGTTAGGCCGTGGCGACCTACCTGTCGCAGGGGGACAGCCTTGACGCGTTTCAATGGGCAAGCCACGGCAACCAGTTTCTGCGATAATGCTCGACAGACTCCATAATCTCGGCCGTAAAAGGAACAAAGCAATGGTGTCAAGTCTGTCGGCGACACATCGTGCGTCTGGCAGGTGCAGCACCATCGCCGACGGACAGGACGGTGGCCAGCTTGTGCTACCCTGCCAGAAGATATGCCAGTTGTTCCTCTGGGTAACACACACACACATACGCGCGCACACAATGTGTCTTTCTTGCTCTTTCGTGGCTCACCCGCATCGCGTGCGATCGCAGGTGCAACTGCAACGACCGTGGAGCAGATGCACCGCTTCGCGCCGATGCAATTTTCTTTCTTTCTTTATTTCTTTCTTGAAATCGGTTTCGCGCCGATGGAACAACGGAATTACCGCTCGAATAAATCTAGAGTCGTTAAGGGATCGCATATGGTGTCAGAAGGTTCGAGAAGGTTTTCTGGCAACTGTTCATTTCTTGCAAATTATATTTTTTGGTGGTACGTCAGGGGTTCTGTCGTTGTCATTGATGGTGAATTTTGGAACTGTTTTATTGGTAGTCATCTGGTCTTTACCTGTGATCATTGAGCACCCATTGGTATTTTTGCAGGTCTGTGTTAAATACAGTCCATTATGGTTTCAAATTTTGTATAATCAGATAATTAGTAAAACAGAAATAAACTATGAATATTGCCTATAGTAGGTTAATAATATAAAGTACTAACTTGAATGGTTATATCCTTAAGTGTGTCAATACTTAAACAGAGAAAGGAAGGAGTCCTTTTTTAACCCAACCATTACCGAACATCCTCATTACCCTATTTATTTTTCCAACCTCAACGATTCTACACGAAAGTGCAAATATTGAACGTTAAATGACGCTTCGAGCGACAACATCGAATCGAAGGATTCCTCTCGAGAAGAGTTAACGCGGTGAATTCTCTCTCTCTCTCTCCATCTAGATTCGCTTAGTTTGCCAGGAGAAGTAAACCCCAGTGTCCTATGCGATTTTAATTACTTTCGCGAACTGACTACGTCCCTGGGGATTGCCGAGCACTCGTGTGCGCCCCGCGCGCACATCCACGCCCGTAACCACTACCGGCTGTCCGAAAGTCACCCCCTGGATTCTGGTGAAATAAATATTCAAACTCGCGGCGAATTTCCTTGCCTTTCAGCCTCCGTAAAGATTAAACCTATGGGGTGGCTCGCTCGATATTACGCGCCTGCGGTCCCGGTAAACGCTCCTCATTCGTTTTCACAGTTCCAACGTTGGATTAATTAGAATTAGTAGTTAGAAAAAATGAACTTAACAGTGAGAGACACTGTCTATTGGCACCGTTGGGTCTCTAAATGTTGGGTATCAATATCCAATAATTATGAAATATTGAGTATATAAAAATGTATAATTTCTTTCTTTCATCAAAGAATCGACTCCAATTTGGATAGAATTTTCGTCGGAGCCGAAGCTTGTGTTCTTTGAAAAGGAAAAAAAAAAGGAAAGGATTCGCGTTTGAGAAGCAATACCGTGACGGCCAGTGGCCTTTCTTCACCGTACTTTATTCTTCTTCAACTTCCTCGAGTCCTCTCGATCTCTTTCATCCCTGTCTCCTTTATGCCTCCTCTCTCGTCCCTCTCTGTTCGACCGGCTTCTTTTTATCGTGCCGTTGCTCCCACCCTGTCTTCTGTTATAAACATCCGAGGGGTTCCTATGGGTCAGTTAACTCCTCCTCGTGGCTGTTTATCGCGACCTATCGCCGGGATCTCACGTCCGCGGACTTGTATTTTATTTCCCCCGGGATCACGACACGTTTCTGTCCTCACCCCTTATTAACCCCTTCTTACGCCGTTCGAAAAATATTTTGTGTTTCCCTTAAAAACCAAAGTATCAAAATTAAACTCCCAGGGTTAATTATTCGCGATTCTCGTACAAAAATCCTTCTAAAAGTTCATTTTTTTTATTCATCAAATATCAACGCTAACTTTATAGAGAAAAGAAGGTCGACAGCGGCTTTCTCTTTCCACTCTTATCCTTCGCCGCGTGTTTCATCTTTCTCCCTCGCCGATTTCTCTGTTTTGCCAGCTTCTCTAACCTCCAAACCGTGAGAAACGACGGCGAGAGTATTATCGAACGCGTACGTCCTCGTGTTCGTTCGCGCCACCGCAGAACCGGCTACGTTAGCGGAAAAAACGCTTTCTCGACGTAGTAATACGTCCTTTAATACGCACGATTCGCTAGAGCCCGTTATTGGCTCGAAGGTTGGACACGTCTTTGACGCACAGGCACTACGTGCCTTGGTTTTAGAAACTTCGTTCAGGAACTTCGAAATTGAACCTTCGTCGTAGCTGCGCGCGTTCCAGTTTTGTGAAAGTTTAGAGAAATCGGCGATTTTTTTCGGTGTACCGTTAAGCGTGTTTTAATTTCCTGAATTTTTCGCAAATTCTTTAATGTTTCGAGCTTTATTTCGATTAGAGGATTCTTAATTAAAATTATAGAAATACTGACCTGACTTTTGTGATAAAACTTGCCGTTTATTAAACATTTACGTCTTTCGAACCTCGGTTTATCCGTTTTTCTTTTAACGAAGTCGAACCGTATTGAATTTTCAACTGATATCCGATAAAAGGGGGGAGAAAAAGAGACACTAGATAAGAGATCCAAGCGGACGGGAAGGGGAAAGAGAGAAAGGGGGAGGAGAAGAGAGTGCACGAGTAGCTATCGTGGAACTCGTGACGAGAGAAGCGTGCACCCAAGGTACTTTTGAGAAGTCAATGGCCCTGATTACCAAGTACCCGTACAGGTACTTAGGTAGGTTACAGTCGTTGTTACCTGCAACGGTGGCTCGTCGACGATGGTTTCGTTTGGTTACCAGGAAATTCGTCGCCCCTTAGATTTTTCACGTGTCAATGATCTTTCGAGAATCCCTCTGTGTATACAGGGTGTCCCGCCCCGATGTGTCACAGAATCGTTCGCTATTGGTCATATTAAAAATTGTTAATACAGAAAACGTATTATTTTAATTTCCACTTTCCAAATTTTTCCCCCAAAACTTTGATACGTTCGCTGAAGCCCAGTGCTAAATATAGTAATTTCGGCTTAATCTAAGCTTAATCATATTCGATCTCGATCACTCGCGAATCGCATTGGGATAATCAGCGGACAAAGAATGCTGAAAATGAATTCATGAACACGAATTGATCGACTAGCGTGAAAGGTATATCCGCGACGGGTTATCGACCACCATAACTCAATTTATGTTAATGCATAGTTAATTGCGCGCCGCTCGCTACGTGCCGTGATAGTTCGTTTTGAATATCCAACGCAGAAGATGATACCGCGAAATTACCGATTCCTAGATACCTCGTTAATTTATGCTAAAACTTGGCTATCATTGTTTAACCTTGTCACGTGAATTAATTGATTAGTTACCGTGATTGGAAATTGTCTCTCTGATACGTCTGTTAAACATCCATTTCTGATTTATCAAATATCCTAATATATTCTTCATTTTTCTCATTTCTCTAATTAACGTTTGCAAAAGTATCGTAAGAAGTAAATCATGGTCATCACTATTACGATTATTTGTCTGAAGCCCAAGTGCGTATTCGTCAGGGTGCGGATCGTCGTTGTCGCGACAGCTTGCCGACGGCCGCAATAAGGTGTCTCCGCGGGCGCATTAATTAACTCACGGCAATGAACTACCCGGAGTTCCTCGATATTACGAATATTCGGCTGGGCTGGTCTCACGGCCGCGTAAACTCCGCTCCGGATCGATACACCGTCGGTTTTCATCGAGACGCGGCGACGGGAGCGGCGGCACCCTTGAGCCGTCGAAAAGATCATTCCACGTGCGAAAGAAAAAATATCGTCCTTTCCTCTTTCTCATCATACGGCTCGTGTTATCGGTTACACGACGCTTTATATTACGCGATGGTTCGCGAGGAAATTAGATGTGGACGTCTCGAGGGTGTCCCTTTGGTGCAAGGCGGCGTCGTAACAATTTCGTCGAGGTAGATTGCGAGCGACGGAGACGCGAGTAGATTGAACGTGGACGAGGTGGAGAGAAAAAGAGAAGGATGGAGGCGAGAGGTTTTTGCTCGGAATCCCAATCGAAAGAGAGGTGGTGGCGTCGTAGAGAGGGGGGGAGTAGGAAACGAGTTAAATCAATCGGTACTCGAACTGGCAGAGGATGCATCGATTGTTACGGTAATCCTGCTTCTGGGATACGCATTATGCGGGCAACAGTGTAACGCAATACTGTTACAACGACGATCCAATTTGCAATTCATCGCCGGCCACACTCTGCATATAACAATGCAGAACGCGAGCGTGTAACCATCGAATCGACGCCTTTACAAACCGATTCTCACTCTTCTCCTTTTACTGTTACGATCGATTACCGTTTCTCTCTGCCCCCCCCTCCCCTTTTTGCGTCACATAGGTCATTTATTTATACGATCGGTAATATTCAAATTAGGTACGGTAATTTAATTTTTTAGTTGATTATTTATTGCGAAGTTTTACGCTGTGGGGAATATTTTAATTTCGATATTTATTTATTACAAATTTATTGCCATGGAAGATACTTAACCTGGCTATTTATTTAGTACAAATTTGTCGTCATAGAAAATATTTAACCTAGCAATTTACCCATCACCAACTCATCGTGATAGGAAATAATCAAATCAGCGATTACACCTGCAATTAACTGAAATCGCTAACAACGGCAATCTTCTTACGATAAAATCCATCCAGAAACGGTACAATCGGATTGCATCGACGTTGCCAGCCATTGGACGACACTATCGTCCCGTAACAGTAGCTACGGGGGAGTTGGGTGCGTGCACGGTATTCGGTGCATAGTGCATCGGCGACAAACGCGCATACAGGTCGGGGCTCGCCTTGGTGGCTGCTTTACCGACGGATAGATTATTAAGCATAAGCATTGTCCATTAGTCGACCCCGTGTGGCCGGCCCATCAACCATGCATCACGGGCTCGCATTATGGGCATACGCGGTGCATTGTCAGGATTGCGCCGCGCCGGGTCTCCCCCACGAAAAAGGATGGGGATTACGCGACGCATCGTCGAACTCTCCGAGAGATACCTGCGCCGACCGGATGCCCGCTGGGCAGAATTTATGACGTTTCATAGTGCTCCGGGACCAGGATCGCCGAACGGTACTTCGGCTTTAGCCGCATGGCCGCCATCCTTCTTAGGCCACGTTCTCTGCGCTCCGATCGAAACGAAAACAGGTGAAACTATTTTTTAACCCGCGTTGAAATTTTTCGATTAAATAAACCGCGGGATATCGATATCGAATTAACGATAAACGGTACTCGAATGAAAAATATACATCTTTGGCGTATTCTGGGAACAGCGAAACAGGGGCGGGTAAAGCTTAGCAATTCCGGGAGAATAATTGAAACAGCGTTGGTTTAATGTTTAACGCAATGAATTCTACATTTTTGGGAAGATCTATGCCGTACCTAGGCGGTGCATCGCCTAACCGTAGCAGCCTTTGCACATTACCCGGTATAATTTAAATAACTCTGGTTTAGCAGAATGTGCGAGGAATTACAAATTTCTGGAATTCCTCGGTGTATTTTCGAGACGGCGTTGAAAACCTCTTGGAGAATAATTTTGTATCTTTGTTTGAACATTAATTTCGAGTAATTTAATTAACTTTCATCTTGGGAAATTCTCGAAGGGTCAGAAAATTGAATAAAATATTTATAAACATAAAAAATGAATAATAATGTAAATTCTACGTACTCGTTGTTTAAATGAATATTAAAGGTACTTAATATACCTTAGTATGCAAAGGTAACATTGTCGGCGATTTGGGTCGGAAAGTCGGTCGATGATTCTTGGGGTTGTTGGGTTGAGCAAAGTTAGTTGAGTTCTGAGATGGGGATGGGTTGGGTGACCATTTTTCAATGGTTCATGTTTCCATTAATTCTCATTCCTTTGGTTCTGATGGGGTGTTCGGTATTCAAGGTTCCAAAATTCATTCAGGCTTTCCTTTCCTAAGGTCTTTAAGGGTTTCTCTGTCCCTTTCGTCCAAAAATTCTAAGTCCTCGCTGGTATCTCCTCTCTCTTCACGAGAGAGGATCCAAATTCTTTTTTTTCGTGGTTATGTTCTTTAACTCCCCCGCAACACCAGAGGTGGTGAGAGGAGTGGTGGGTGTCTTTAAAAAAATAACTATTACAGTCACTTTGATATAATTGATTTCCTAAGTTCTGTCCCATTATTTTACAGCGAAGTTGTATCCAATTCCAGCGCAGCGTGTTCTATGCACCATAATTTAGATGGAGTATAACCCGGGTTTAACGTAGCCGAGTTGCTTTAATGTATTTTGTATACGGCGGAGCCTGGACTTAACGTAGTCTAGCTGCGAAATTCCTAAATCCTAATGTAACCGAGTCTTAACATATCTTAACTTATAATAGTCCCGGCGTAAGGTGGATACATCATGGTCAAATTTGACTGTAGCACAGATTTTATTACTCTAAACGAGCCTGAAGTTCATTAAATGCAAAACCTTCTTCCGTCTGTTAAAACTGTAATTATAATATGAATTATTAAGGCTTTATCAACTGGAGGCTTATTCTATTAATGCAAAATCACAATCGTTTCTTAAGAAATGACGACTTTGTTTATGCTCGTCCCAATCGAGACACACGATCCCCGATTCATTCGTATCTCCAGACCCGATATCGATTCTGTTTACGATACTTTCGTTTCGATCCAAACACACCGGACGTCCGATTAAAACATTTCATGACTTATCTCGCTCGTTCGTTCGTGCCTTAGTCACTCCTCTTATCTGCCAGCGTTATCGAAGGAATGACCGACGGCGCTAATTAAAAGCAACCCGATATTCGTGAGATCTGGAAACGTATGAAAAAATAAATATATGGCTGGTAGGACCGCGTGGGAGGCTCGTACGTGACTCTGAATGGAAATCGGCGGCGTACACGCTCGGTTCTTACAAAACAGACACGAATTCCGGTCCCTCCGCTTTCACGGAATTCCGATCCCGTGGGTGTATCGTAGAATTCATTATCCAGGAACAATAAACTCATAATCGCGACGTATGTGTGTTTTCAATTCGTTCCGATATCGTTTGCTTTTGAACTTCGAACCTGACCGAATAATCTGGCAAATACATAAATGAGCCAGTGTAACTTTGAACGGAATTATGTTTGTTTTAATTTCACTGAACGGCCACGAATGGCTACTATTTACCGGTTGTAGGTTACAGTGCAATGATTAATTATCAGTATCTTTAACAAATCAGTGTAAATACAATGATTATTCTAAATTCTGGAATATTTAGGACCTATGGATATTAAATTTTGTATTTTATTGGGAATAATTATTCTATTTAGATTGCATTTGATTTGCAAAGAAATAAAAGTTGTAGGTAACAGAGTGTGCAATGAATTCTCAAATCTTCAGGATCTATGACACAAAATTTGTCATTTTAAATAAACAGATATTACAAACACGTTGGCGTTTGAAAAGTTTGAAAAATAAATGAAACAAGATGAAACGATTTGATCGAAATAATGGGAAAAATAGAGGGTGAGCAGCGGAAGGGTGTTGGAGCACGCGTCGGGGGTGCCGTGTCTCCAGTGACGTCAGTGGAAGGTCCGCGGAAGGGGCGGGGCCCGTGGAATCGATGAGCGTCGCGACGCCGGGGGCGGCGACGTCGACGACGAGCGTAACGAGCCGCCGCCGTCGCTGACGCCGTCGTCGTCGACGTCGAGGGAGACGGCTGTTTCAGCCTCGGATCCGCGTCGTCGCGAGCGGAAGCGAGCCCCGGGCTCTCTCTAAAACGCGAAATTCGATTTGCGTTTCGTCGATGAGCGCATTCATCAACCCTCTTTTATTCATTTATTTATTTTTTCAAATACAATTCATACCCGAAGCAGGGTAATTTTCGAATTATTAACAAACCTCGATCGTTAAAGACCATTCTTTTTTTTTTTTTTTATCGTGAAATTATATTACGGCACGATAAAGCGAAATTAAAGGTTCCCATGGAGAGTGCTGTTAATTGAACAACGGATATTATTGATCGTAATTACGCGCCGTTCGATACTCGACCGTGAATAAGTATTTTCGAGATACGTAATTATCGCGCCAGAACGTTTCGAAATTGTACACTGCCGTTCGATACTTTTGTATATTTCTCCGTTTTTAACCACGGGTGTTCCTGCGGGAGCTTCGTCCCAGCGTTTCGATCGCTGCAGTAGAAATAGCCGCGTATAATCAGACATAGAAGAACACAGATTGCTAAGAATATCGCGTTCGCCGCCTCAGTGAAAACAGACGCGTGTGGTAAGACACCACTTTGCTATTAAGCATTCTGTCGATTAGTTTTGGTTAATGATATGCACGGTTTGTTTTAACTTTGCTTTTATTAACCCTTTGAGCATGGAACGGTTTTAATCTTGGTACAGTAAACATAGGGAATTATTATTTATTTTAAATTTTATTCCCTTCTTCGATTACCCACAAATGTAGGTCAACGTTTGTAAAATATATGGAGTTAATTAATTGTCACTGATGCCAATTATTTTTCAAACTTGCAAGTTCGAATGGCTAGGAGATATTTGAATAATAAAAAGAATCGCGCTGTCGAATATCGATGATCACAGCGAATCCCTTATATGCTTCCGGTTCGTGGCGTTCATTGCGATAATAGCTGAAACAATATTCGATACAGTCGATGCTTCGAAGCAAGGGGGGAGGAGGAAATTAACCGGGAGGCTGTGCAAACACAAGCAGTAAACGCGGTCGGAAATTTATGCTTGTCCGAACGAGCCAACGACACCCCTGTACCTCGACCTCGAGTTGTGCTTAGCACGCTTGTATCGAGGATTTTTGGAACCGAGCCAGTCACATTGCTCCTCTTTTGCAGTCACGTTGTTTCGTGACCGATTTCGATCGATATATTTCGTCATTTCGTTCGGATGGCCCCGTGATCGCAGGCGCGAATCGACGGTCAGCTCGTTAGCTGGCTAGGTAGAGTGAAATCAGATATTTTGGGAAATTTGGGAATTTGTAAACTTTGGAACATTATATTTTGGGAAATTTGGGAATTTATTAACTCCGGAACGTTATATCTCTGGAAATGAAACCTCAGAGTATTTTTGGCTTACTCGCGCAACGCGCGGGTGTAATAATTATTACGCAAACAATTATCAGGCAATTTGAAATCAGAGGATGTGTAGAGAGAGAATCGAACACCATCGAGTCAGCTAATTATCAGCGAATTAGGGGTTCGATGTTGTCGGTTGTACGGGTTCTATTCAACGTTTGTTACCGTATTACAAGACAATTTCCTTCCGACGAGCGTGCACAGGGGTTCAGATCCGGTAGCCCGATAATCGCAGGTGCATAATGCGCCTAATTGGTAATTAAAGGTCTCGCCAGTAGCGCGTATACACTGTGTGTCGCTAGGGCGCTCCCCCCCCCTCTCTCTCCCTCTCTCCCTCCCTCTCTGTCTGTCTTTGAGAAGATCATGAAGCATCGTGCAAACCTAATATCGACGGTATTACACGATGTAACCCGTGTCCGGGGCCTGTTTCAGACTCTGTCGGTCGATTATTCGGGGACTGTGTACGTGACGGTGAACGGGGCAATTAAATCGATGCCGGAGACGGACGAGCGATTATGAGTTCACACGTTCAAATGCTGTGTAATTAGTCCCTGAATATAGTGACCACCCTTTGATCGAGTGTCTTCGGGTGCATCGGTCGTCAACTCGTTCTGTCACGAAATCAATTTCAATCTACACCCAGTGGCGTATAGCCACTGTGCAACTGCAGCACCTTTTTTATAATTAAGCTTAATGTCACTAGCCATCCCCTAGTTTATGAAAAATATACAAAAAGCAAGGGCTACAAATTTTCTAAAGCAATCTGTTAGTGCTTTCTTACTATTTTAAACAAACACCTTAGTCAGAATTGCTGATGGAAGTGCAAAGGGTTAAAAGGTGTTTAATTAGGGGCAGGTTCTAAGATTGGCAAGCGAATTATAAATGCGAAAAGGTAGACGTTTGTTGATTCTTTAAGCGGTCGATGGTTTTTCCCAGCAATCATTGGACGGGTCACGATGCGCCAGTCTAGATGGTAATGCGTGTATAAATCAGCGCGATATCAGAGCGGCGGCTTGTTTCACGTGCGCCGACCGAGATGCATTGCAGCGGCAGGCGGCAGGTAACTGCAGTGGGTGGCCGAAGGGGGCTGTTTATGGTCGGCGAAGTGAGGAAACCCGTGGCCTGGTCAAACCTCCGTCCCCGACACTTCGAACCGGCCGTGCCAACGTTGGAAGCCTAATTGAAAGCTACGTTCAATTAGAGCCGTCTTAACGACCGTCAACATCCGCTAAGGAGATGAATTTCCATCTCGTTTACACGTCACCTCCGAACAGAGTACGTGGCTTCGAAAGGAACGAGCCGGAGCTGCGATTTCGTTTCAGCAATTTAGAGACTTTGGAAAATTGTGGTTCTAAACATTTTTGGAATTTAGAAGGCTTGAAAATTTCGAAATTTCGAAATATATATATTTAGGAGTCTAGGATACTTTAGGTTATTATATTTTTAGGAATTTGGAAATTTGGAAACTTAGGAACTTCGAGACTTTGGATTATCATATGATTCTAAATTCTAATACTTTAAACACTGTTTCGCCCGTATCTGTTTTCTACTTTTCGAATTTTTCCCATCTTACTCAGTACTTATTACTCATACTCCTCGAATCGCTTATTTACGTCAGAACAGTAGCGATAGCAGTTTAAATACACTCGCGAGAGGCGGAGTCGAGAAATATTGCTTTTTCTCCTCCCCTGTCGTACATCTCGCTAGCAATCTTTTTAAATGGGAATTATACTCGGTTTGCTTTTCTTACAATGATTTGTTGTTATCCGTGTTTTCGAAAGGGTTATGCAGATTCTGCTATACTTAGGCCTCGTGGAAAATTAGAATCTTCACTGTTATATTACAATATTTGAACAGTAAAACTCTTATTTAATTACACAATAAATTTACAACATTCTATATTCCTCGCTATATTGTACAACCCCTACACTCTCTGTTCTACATTTTCCGCTTTGACTGATACTTCACGTTCTACACCTGTGTTCCACATTTTCCGCGGCGCAACCCTCGCCCTCCTTCCGCGCTCGACTCCCGCGCTCCGCATTAGTCCACATTCTGTATCCTTTGCCTCGTACGACTGGTATCGCGTATTCTACAATTTTCAACCTCCGCACCGCAACGTCCTTTTTACTTTTCGTTTTCCGCCCCATCGCACCGCTCCGCGTACGTTTCCCCGCTCGAACGCTCCGCATTGGCCTGCCTATAATCCGTGTGCTCCACATAGAGCACTCGAATTACATAAACGGCTCTCCCGGCCGTTCGATATTTCTCACGCGAGTCAGAGAACGGCAGCGCGCGCGTGTATGTCAACGACCGGCGCTCTTTAACGTGTCATTAAACGCGTAGGTATCGCGGGATCGTTCGGAATCGCGTTACAAGCGACGTTAACCGATTTCGAGCGTGGAATTTCTGCGGAAACGGCCGAATCGTTTCGCGGGGGCCGTTTTCACCGCGTGCAAATCGCGTTACCCGATATCCGCGTGACGTAAGCGAGCGCGCTGGGTCACGAATTACAGTCGAGTGCGCCGCCTCGGTTTCCGAGCGCAACATTTCCACGCCGAGGACCACGTTTTTCCGTCGAGCTTCGACCCCTTTGAGCGAACGCACGAAAGTAACGAAGAAAAATGGAGAAATAAATATAGCCCAGGCTTTTAACGATGCATCGAGGCCGGGGAGAAACCCCGGCGGCGTGGAAACAGGGATTAGAAATTTTGACCGGGCGGAATTAGGCCGAGTCGTAAGCGCGCCATTAACCCCCCGCGGAGGAGATTGCAGTTTGACGCGATCGTGCTTCGACCGATTTATGGTTAGTGTATTTTTGTTGAATGGCGATCGTAGCAGGCTGATACTATGAAAAATAACAATATTTGTGTATAGTTGTGGGTGAGATTAGCCCTCGAGAAGCGGAGACTAGCGAGTATTAGCGACGAGCTACCCAGAGGATAATAAAGAACTTCGAGTGATATTAATAATAGTAACTTTGCCTAACAGATTAAATATACTTAGCTCATATGGAAGATATTAGACGGTGGCTGTATTAAAATTTTCAACGCGTTCGGTTTTTATGCCTCGATATCGCGTTGGTGCCACGTCAGCTACGCGGTATATAAATTTCCATAGGTGTTCGTCATGCACGTTACCTGAGCAACTTACCTGAGTACCTCTGCCACGTTTCCACGTATTTTTGGAATCAGAATCGTGGCAAAAGTTTTTTTATTTTTATTAAATTTTAACAAAATTTTCAAACATGAAATGTTGGGTCCCTGAACGTATAATTTTTCCAAAATATCAAAATTGAACAAAATCAAGGACTGGCATAAAAGTTCAGGGTTTTTTAGTCGCAGGTAATTCAGCTGGAATTTTCTTCGAAGCACCTTCGATAGTGTGCGTTGTGTGTGTGTGTGTTGGAGTGGCGTTAAGCAAAGTTTAGAATGTTCCTGGCCAGCAAGCATTGTCAAGCCCTAATTGAGGCGTGCATTCAATTAGATGCGCCTTAACGATCACCGACGCACCTGTGGATCATGCATTCCCCGCTCGTTCGGTCGCTATCAATCACGATCGCAATCGGGGATCGTTTTTTGCCCCCTCCCTGCCCCCTCTCTGAAATACACGCGAACAGGATGGACGCGATTATCGTGAATCATACTCCTCATTTTTTCCCTCGCTTCATTCGAGCTTTAATAGAAATTGCAGGATCCTATAAAATAAAAGATAACGAAGGAATTCGATTTCTTTTTAAATTTGCACTTTCGATATTAATTAACCCTTTGGAATTCAATTTTTCAACGTTCACGAAAGGAAATGGTTTAGTGGTATTTTATGTTCTTAAATTGCATGGAGGGTTAATTAATATTCAATTTTGTATAAACTTAGCTAAATTCAATAATTTCAACCTTGAATATTGCGATAATTTAATTAACTATTCAGGCATAAGTAGGGTCCTTCTTGCTACAAACACAAATCCCTAGATTCCCAGAATTCTAGAACCGCCTGTTAGATAATTGGCCCGTGGTAGGCTAGACGGTGTCGCGTTATTAGCGATTTCCGGGCATTTGCATAAACGCAGGTTACGCTGGAACAGGTTTTACGCTAATTCGCGGTAAGGATACGTTTATCGGAATCGATTCGATTGACGATCTCTGCCGGCCCGCACGAAATTAATTTAATCGACCATCGGACGGCCCCCGGCCTAAAACTTGCTCGAATACCATCGCGGAAAGATTAAAAACTTCTGCCTTGTTGGTACATGGGTATTTCATTTATACAAAAATGAATACACTGATAATTAAAAATTGTTGAAACGTTAATATTCCATTAATCCTAAACAAGAGGCTACGAGAGATCCATCGCAATAACTCGAACTCGAATGACGGATCAGAGGGTTGCGAAGGTTAATTATACTTTTCGAATCGTTTCCTATTTTCACCATTCAGATGCGATCTTACCAACCCTTCGACTCTTTATCGCACTGTCCATCGAAATCCATCGAGGAAGCCCTTCAATCTTGGGTCGTACGGTTCAGACGCGCAACTCTTACTTTTATTCAAAACTCGGGGCCTTATCTTTGAACCCGGTGACCCGGAATGCCTTATTAAAAATCATCGAATAAATCTACATAGTAGATGGTCGAGCTGGATCTTTCCAAACGCGTCGTGTCCTCTTGTCGAGTTCTCATTTCTACGAATACCATCGAGAATTGTATTAGATATTACTTTATTAATCAAAGTAGTTTCCGTTGTAAACTATACACTTTTTCCAACGAGTTACAAGCTTCGTAATTCATTTTTTGTGCAGGCTTGGAGTTTACGAACTAGTCTGGAAACATTTTTGGCCGCCTCTTCATTATTAAACGTTTTTTATTCTGCACCGCTAATTGCAATTGCAATCAGTGCAGCCTGCTTTTTCCCGGAACTTCTGTTTCTTTACAATATTTTGTGGAATTATTTGTTTAATTAAAACAGTAACTTCTGTGTCTTCTTTGGATTAGGGTTAGCTTCTTTCTGTCTCTTTCTGTGTAAAAGTATTAATAAACGATTAACAATTTCTAACACAGGTAAAAACGATAAAAATTGCTAATTACCTTCACGTAAATTGTACTCAAAGCAGGAAATCAATTAAACATAGTCCCGAAAGGCTATGATCAGGATGTCAGAATTGAATACGAGGTAGGAACAATGGTGGGGATCCGAATGGGAACTATGGGAAAAAGGATCGACGGTTCTCCGTTTCCGGTACAAGAACGGAAACGAAAAGTTTTTCGAAAAAGAAGCTGCATCGACACGGTCGCGTTTCGCGACCCGGCACAGGATGCAAATAATAATAAGAGCAGAGATAAAAGGCTCTGAAAAGAAGCGTGGTCGATCCTGAAAACCGGGTCAACAACCGGAAGTACAACCGCGACGACGCTCCTCTCTCGAAGAAAGCGTGTGATCTCCTTCTATCTCTTGCATGCCACTCTTCCTGTTACTTCTGTTCCTCTACTTTTTTTTTTATCCCTGCTGCGCATGCATGGCCTTCCGTCTTCGTCAATTCATGGATCTTCTTTCCTTTTTATCGACCTTTACAGTGTCTGATTAGATTTTATCAAATGGCCTTCTTTTTTATTAACTTTTATCTCGTTCTTTCATATTAATTGTAAAGTTACAGTTGGAAAGAACAATTTTATTTTGCATTATAGAAGAAGGAAAATAATTTAGTTGTATTCGTCTTAAAAATCATCCCTCTAGAGGTGACAACCGAGTGGAAAGGGTTGGGTGTATCTAATATCCCTACAGTTAACCAATAAAATTGCAATATAACTAGAAAATCTGGTAACTGAATTCTCCGACAGGAGTACAGGGGGTATCGTTGTTTGTTCAATGCATCCAGCGACAAAAGCCGAGAAGAAGAGAAAACGAACAAAGTGTCCGGGGTAGGTAGGGGGCGAGGCGATCGTGAAACCTTATGTCGCAGTCCGGGGCTGGTTTTTCGTCGTCGCTTGCCTCTCGAAAATTACCCCTCGGATCCGGCCCCGGCACAAAAGCCCATGGACCAGACTGCTGCTGCTGGCTGCACCGTCCAAATATCCGATCTCACCGGCGAGAAACTACTCTTTGTACACAGACGGCGCGTCTGCGTGCACCACGGCGTATTTACACGACAGAAAGAGAGTGAATTATGGTGGCAGTCATGGACAAGGGTGAATGGAGGCTCTGTTCAAGGGTGGATACATCGGCGTGACCGGGCCTGGGGGGTACGCTGGAAATTTATCGACGCGAGTGGAGAAAACGTTCGACGGGTTTGTTTAATCTTCTGAGAAACGAATAATATACGCCAAGTAAATTAAACGTTATGAAACCAATTATTGCAGTACTTTTACCTGTAATATTCTGTTAACCCTTTGCGTTAACTGATTTTAAATTAAAATTTGTTTTGAAATTCTAATCTGTTTACCACCCCAAGCAATTCCTCCAGAGTCGTTTCTTCTTCCAATTGTTTGGAGATCGTTCAAAGGACGGATTATAATTCGTATTATCCATCGATTGTCCATGTAGGAAGCCCCAGAATCTTAGGCTCCCGCTTAGGCTCGTTTCGCTGAAATTCCAGCAGCGTTCCGACGGACTCCGTTCCGCCATTCAGTCGTTCTATTGGAGCGTTTTGAAAGGGGCCAAGAATACATCCAGGGACGCGTAAGAATTTCATCGGCCAAGGACTTCCAGGTCCGTGGAAAAGTGTCCCCGCGCGACGAAAAAGCGTTCGCTCCCGTTCGAGTTTAAAGCCGCGGGATCAAAGATACACACCTCCCCCCCTCGCTCATCGGGCTTTTGGATACAGTTTTTTTTATTCTTGAAGTTTCCACTGATTATTCGTGGAAAAATGGTGGGGGGGAATGGTTTATCGCTCGTCAGACGTACGAGAACGTTTCCACGCGACGAGCGCCGCGCTCACGTATCGGTGTTTTATTTTCTCGTTTCATTCCGAAACGATAAATCCGAACCGTGGGAAAATTCCGTGTATCGCGGCTCGTCCTTCGAAGATACTTATCTAACGTCGACGTAGACACCTTTCGAAAAATAAACTCGAAATCCTCGGAGTTTCGAGAAGCGTGCTCCGAAGTCCCATGGCCTCTCAAAAATATACAACTTCCTAAAAGCACGGTGTTTCATTAATTTTTCAATTCTTGAAAATATAATATTTCAAAAATTGTCAAATGGAATCGCATACGGAATTATAAATTGAATATCGAATACGGCTCACCAGGCTCGTTTCAATATTGTTTTACAATGAAATGTAATTAAACATTATCAACGCTAAACGTTAACATCGAGCAACAGCACAATTCGACTCCAATCTTCACGCAACTGTTATTTTCTGCTAAATAAACACAGCCATAAATTCGCGTCGACTCGATCTACTGGCAACGTTAATCTTCTTAGTCGACATTAATTTATCGCGAAACAAAGCAACGGTGGCTACCGCCGGGTTCGGCTCCTGTACATGGCATTTTATTTTATTTTATTTTATTGCTAGGAGGAATCACGGCTCGATCTTTTGGCCGGGTTAACACTTTGAACACCACTGTAAGAACGACCGTGTGCAGCGTATGGTACCTCTGGTTGTAATTATTCAAAAATTAATATAATTTCCCAATTAAAAATTGCCACTTGCCATAATTTCCAAATTAGAAATTAATACAATTTTCCACTTGGTAGCTCACGAAACGAATACGATATTAATACTAGCCGGAGTTTTTAGATGATATCGGCGAATAGGGGTCACAAATAGACCCCACGGTCTCCATTCAACGCGTGAACGTTTCGAGCCCACGGTGTTCCTTTGCTTTGCCAGTGTGTACGTATGCTTTTCGAGTCCAACGTGGCCGCTATTTATATCTGGCACGCGCAATTCCTTAGCAAGATATTACATTGAATTTCCTGCTCCGCAGCTGCGATACATACGCGGGTGCTGGGCCTCGTTTGTCCATACGATGGGACTCCTTTTTTCTGCCGCTGTTGCTGCCGCCGCTGCTGCCTTTTCTGTACGAAGAATCGCCAGTCACGTTCGTTGGCCCCTTTAAACCGGAATTTTTGAACGTTTCTCGCGATCCTCGTCTCTCCTCTGCTTTTCGTGCTTCGATAAAACTTCGTATTTTCCTCGATTTTTACACTTTCGAAATTCGATCAGATAATAATTTTATTTTTCACCAATTTTTTACAATGTTTTATCATTTTTATGATCTGTAATATAGTAGGAACATTTTCAGAGAATTTCTAATAATACGGGCGACGATTTCTAATGGACACCCAAGTGTCACCCATGTGTCGCTGGCGTGACAGTCAAGGTGTTAATCAGTCAATCATTGGAGGGACGAATAGATTATTTCAAAAGCGATTAAGTTTATCGATTCGAAGGCGAAGAGAATTCTAATTAAATTCAAGCTGAAATCTTTCCAATTTTTATCTTTGTTTTTAAATTTCTCAGAGAAAATTCCAAATAGTAAATCGAAGGCTTGAATTAGTTTTCAAATGGAATAAAAGTACATTTAAAAAGGGGTGCTTTTACGAATAATAAGCAAGCAGGAAGGTTCGTCGTTTCTTTCCATCGATTCCAATTATTTTCGGGTCGTAAACATTTTTCGAATCGTCTTCGATCATCGAGCAAAGATAATTGCGAGGCGAACAGCGCGTGTCGGGTCGAAGGAGCGCAGCCCGCCGCGATTTTTCCCTCCGGTAATGAGACTCTTCCTTCCTGGAAGAGGAGCGGAAAACGCGAACGTCGGAAGGAAATTCGGGCCCCGAAGCCGCCGATTCGGTCGGTTTCGAGTGCCAATTAGAGCGACCGGATTATTATTTAGACGCCCGACCCGACCCCCTATTTTAAACTCGCCTCCTCGCGGCCCTTTATGCCGGTTTCCACCGGCGGCAGACTTCATTAGAAATTACATCGAGTCGCGAGCAAGTGCCCTCGCTTATCAAGAGGGCTCCCTATTAGTAGTTCAACCGAGTGCTTCTCGGGGCTGAGATAAAGAATAAAAGGTCGAGGGACTGAAGGTGTCCTTCTTCTGTTTTTTCGTTTCTATTTTCAGACTGTTTAACCGATCTCGATTCTTTTATTAATTTATTAATTCATTTATTTTTCCTTTTACACAAAATAACATTTACCCCGCAAATATCAGCAGAGTAATTAACACGCGAAGGAAACGGTCTGGAGAAAAAGAAAAAAAGAGACTTCCTTTGGAAAAACAGGGCGTCGACGAGGGCGCTCGGGGTTGGTCGAACGAGAACACCAGCTGGCCGTCGGCTGGCCAGGGTTCTGTTTCCACCAGCTGTTCGTCTTTTCTGTTGCACAAAGGATAGGAGGCCAGGCTAACGCGATCCGTTCGAAAGGGAAGAGAAGTTTTCGTGGCAGGTCGAACGTGGGAGGGCTTCGGGCACGACAAAAGGGGCCTGGGGGCCCGTTGTTCCCTTCGCTACCTGTGCCACGGCTGCCAGGTGCTCTTGCCCTGTGCCTCTCCCCCTGCCTCCTCCCGCCTGGGACCAGTTTCATGGTAACGCTCAGGTAAAACGTCCTCGTGTAACCTGCGTCTCGAGCCTGAACGCACGAGGACACGCTTCGGTGTCCTGGTAATTCGAGCCCCCGTGATTCCTGTGTCGTTTGCTCGATCGAGAACCCGAGACTAGACCCCCACGTCGGTGTCGCGTCCTGGATTATATCGAAATTTACGTTCAGGACTTTGCTTTTTTTTGCTGGAGGGGGTCTTTCGATTATATTGGCAAATATAATCGGGTCCTTTGCATTTCTAAAAATTGCCGAAAAGTTGTCGATCACGTTGGTATTCGAGGCTCGAAGCGTGCAGATAAGATGGATGGGAGTCGTTAAACGCGTCGAAAAGTAGAGAGCTTTCAAGATGGATGTTGGCTGGCCGTTTTGCGCGACCCTCGTGTCAGTTAGGGCGCGAGGGCACCATTGAAGCCCTTGGCGGTCCACCCCTTTCTATGGTCCACGGTGCTCTGTGCATTACCGTATGGAAATGAACCCCGTGGCGTACCACGGCAACCCTTGGAAAATGGCGATGCACGACCCTCCTTTTGCGTCGCGGCTGCATCCCCCGACCACCCCCCTCGAACCCCAACAGACTTCCCTGAAATTAGTTATCGATGCGTGCTGCCTCTTCGTCGGCCATTCTCTTAAAATTGCAGAAAATTGAAACACTGAAAGTTAACATCGATTCGTAGTTAAAATTGAAGGCAAAGTTTATCTGTCGGTAGACTCTGCCCTGTTGCGCGCAGATCACGAAAGGAATTCCGTGGTTATCTGTCGTTGTCCGAGGACAACTCATCGAAAGGTCGTTTATCTTTGCTGGCTGGCCGTGTTCGAGTGTTATCAGTGATACGGTTAAGTCTCTTGCCACGTGTGCCCTCGCTCCGATGAGTCACGGACCGCTTCCACCCTTGCGAAGTCGGACGCCTTCTTTCCTCCTCGACCTGTTTCCTACATTTTTTCGTTCTACCGACAACGTTTCTATATAAGCCTTGATCGATGCCACGAACCGGTCAAGTTTCGTAAGTTTCGAAAGTTGCAGCTTTCTTCATCGATTCAAACACCTTCGACGCGATGCGGATCATACATTTTTATTTAATATTGGGAATATTGGAATCTAGAGTCCCTAGGACATGGAGGGTCATAGAATAGAAGAAATCTTAGAACCTAGGGACTCTAGGATAACCTTAGAATCTATTAAGATATAAATTTATATTATTACGAATATTGAATCAATCCTTCCACACTTCATTGATTACAAAATTTTCATCACACATGAAATTGCGTTTGTATAAAACGTACGGGACATTAGCGCGCATCGATTTGAAATTACAAAAACGGCGTTTCAAACGAAATTCGCACAATCATGTAACACAGAACTGAATTACGACACGCGTAGATTCGCCGTTCGCAAATTATTCCAGCCCGTAGATTACATCCAGACACACACACACGTACACAGGATTCATCGTGCATAAGTTATACCCGGGCATACATTATTCCAGCTACACTAGGTGTTGCTTCTAGTAGGTGTAGCATCTGCTGGACGCGGGTTATTTTAGGCGTGGAATTCCCTATGCATAGATTATACTAGCCATAAATTATTCTTGACGCCGCCACAACGTACAAACCCATGTCGGGGGTTCGGCCTGTTCCCCGAACCTACGACTCGTGTTTAGCCGCAACCTAGACTTCGACGATCTGATTATCACTGACCTATTCCATACATCGATTATTCGCCGATCTTATTAATGCTCCATCTTGTTATCCTCCATTTATTACATCTTGCACCCCTAGTATGTGTTAGACGTTCTTCAATTCTTCTAACTCGACGTTACAATAGAACCTTTTCTAAAAGTTCCTTATTAAGTTAGATAGTTGTCTATTTAGTTCACCGATGACGTTTAATTCGTACTCTTTAAGAACGTTAAAGATCCGCACTTGCACAGATAAGAAAGATCCTGAAGAACTAAACGATTCTCCTCTCCCCAGGATTCTCGGAACGTTTCAACTCACCGGAATGTAGGATCTTTTCAGGTCCCTTTCAGGTGTAAGTAACAAGCTCGTCGGCTTCGTCTGAACAGATGTTAAGCAGTCTCATTAACCTTATCAATAGCACGCCTCGTTGATTCCTCATCTTTTGTACACGGAGCGATGCGAGGCATTTCGATTGATCCGGCTGGTAAGTTAGCGGGAAATCGATGCCTCGCCTCGAATCACGACTAATCACGAGCAGAAACAGGTGTACGCGGCGAGATCGTAACGGTACGAGGTTCAGGGTCAATTACTGGACAATGTTCGCGCCAACGACGTCCACGGGATGAAACTTTCTCAGCGCGCCGGATCCTGTTAATTATTCCCAGGTATTTTCGGTGGATCCGGGTTATATTAGTAATATAATTACTAATCTTAAAATTTTATACGACTCTGTAATATTACTTAGGTTCGTTTATAAATTAGTGTGTAATTATTTTTGTATTTTAAAGAAAATTAAGGAACTGAAAGCTGAAAGACGGCTTCGCAATTTCGCGTCACAGCATAATTTCCACCCTAAATATTCACTTACCGGCATCATTTTCAAAGCCTCCCACGTCTTATTCGGGGTTGTACGCGTTAAGAACGTTTTCGCCTTTCCCTTATCGAGAAACAGAAGATATTCGACGGAAACATGCAACCAGGATGATTTTCATCGTACACGCGTGTACGAGTTCATCGTACCCGATGGATTAACGGTAACTCGGGCCAAGTTGTATTAAATATACGGAGATATGCCAACGTTCTACTTAGAAATACACACACCACGGCTGTTTCCGCGCGAGATACGCGCGGGAGGGGCCCACCCCTCCTCGAGCTCGAGCTTACGCGTAAAACGTAGGTCATTTTAAGCTCGACTCGCGATAAACTTTCGTCTAATCTCATATTCTGGACGTAAGTTACACGGATGGAGATCTGATATATGTATTTTCGTGTCACCTGCACCCCCGGTGCACGTCGACCCCTTATCTCGAATTAACCTTCCAAGGAGAACGATATCAATCTTCCATCCTCTTTTCGTTATTTTCATTACAAGTCGGTTTTAAATTTAATTTTAATTATAATTAAGTGTGATTACACCTTCAAATTCTTGCGCTAAATCTGCACACCAATAAATGAACCCAAAGGGTTGAAGTTTCCTCCCGCCATCGAGCATAATTCTATTCGAAAGAAATTTCCGATCGCCCTGGTCGCGATCGAATTACTCGTCCAACTTCTCTAATTTGCAACTTTGTCATGATACAGGTTGGTAAAAAATTGAATTTTCGCGATGCCCGGGGATAATTTTATTCCCGATTTCGGGCAGGGGAATTATCGACCGGGCGTAGCCGGGTCACAGGCGACCGGTGAACGTTAAAGTTATCCCCTCGTTTATGGGGAAATTTTCAACGCGTGAGATGAAAAAGAAATTTGTTACTCTTTCTTTTTTTTTTTCGAAGCACCTCGTAAACTCGATGTCCGCTCTCCTGTATCGATCGTGGGAAGGATAATTAACTCGTAACCAGTTACGTCCAGGAGAAAGTTGTCTAACGTAAAGTTCACTGCTGCACGGTGACATTAATGAAAAATATTTGTCTGGTTTATTACGGATCGCTGATCGTTTCAGCAGTTCGATTCAAGTGCAACGAATCAATTAGCGCGGTTTCCTTTCGTCTCGAATCGCCATTTATTTACAGTTACTTTCGTCGAATAAAATCCAGGCAAAAATGTTCCTTTAATTGTTCAAGGAAACAGTCTATCGGCCGAACATTAATTTATCCGATAACTCGATTAAAATAATAAAATCGAAAGCGAAGATTATGTCTCTTAAGTTAAATTGAATTTATTTGTAAATCATGGTTTTTCGAATACCAAGGTGGAACATCGCGGTGATAAGTGGGTAACACCGGGATTCTTGTGAAAGCTTTTTCGGTAAATCTTCGAATCGCCAGGTAGCCAGGTTGATAAATCAGGAGCATTCGGATTCTCGTAAAAACGTCCGGCTGATTTAAGGATCTTTCGATCTCTGAAAAACCACATCGTATAACGATAAATCTTCCATTCGTGAAAATCGTTGCAACGATTCTGCTGTATAAAAGAAATACACGTGAAATTAACACACTGTTAATTAACCCCTTGACATACTTTGACGGTCAGCTTTTACAAACCTAATTTTAAATGTAATACCAGCTGCATTCAATTATTCTAACATTGCAACAATAAATATTCGCCAAGGGGTTAACCTTCTTATCCTCTTTAATTTTATTTTGTAAATTTCAAAGTATTCTTTTTCGAAAGGGTTTCGTGAACTTGGATTTTTAAAATAAATACACATTGTCGTAACCGAGGTAAGAAACACAGGTTGGTTGACGAAATTAACGAGGATTTCCGGGTGTACGCGTCAGCCGGGATCGATGACGATAAGAAAAGGTGCGCGCTGCCGGGGGTTGTAGATTTGATCGAGGCAGGCGTAGAGGGTCGCGAACGATCGCGAAGAAAAGCCGGAGGGCGAGTAAGGGTCGAGATAGAAACGAGAGAACCAAGGGGGGCCCTTTTCACCGGCAAAATGGCCGAGAAGTTGGCGAGTTTCAGTTTCATTTCGAGAGGACGACGCCCCAATCGACCCGTCTCGACTAGTAGCTAGCTTTCAGGAACGTTTGTCAACACCTCCTCTCCCCCCTTCCAAAAAACCAGGATACTAGAAATATCATCGAGGAAGGAATTTACTACCCCTTAGAATTTTGTTACATTTTATAATTCTGAATTTGAATTCTAAAGTGGTCGGTAACTTTCGCGAGACACGTGGACAAATTCGCAAGGATCGGCCAAGGAATTTCTAATACCGCATAATTTTTCGCCGGTGGAAAATTCGGTCGCATTGCGGCCGCGAAGGTATGCGACTTTTAATAGCTGCACGCGTACCGTGCACATTGGTGACGTTGCAGCGACAACGGTTAATGGACAGCGAAATACTTCAACTTTTTCTACCAACACTTTGAGAAAGAACGATAATCTGGATCAATTTCTTAAAGGAGCTTCCTTTGCAATCACGTTTAACCAAGGAACGACTATCCAATTTTCCAAAAGCTCCAGGTTGCTTTCAAATAATCACACTGAAATATTAAAACGAAAACAAGTAGCAGAGCTTTAAAAGGCCCTGTACTTCTCCTTAATTGAAAGGATCCTAATCCAAATGTACGTTATCCATTTTTCCAATAAAGAGACACTGAAAATCGTCTTAGCTACCCCCATTTCCGGTTCTTACACTATTTCTGGGCCCCCTTGTAAGTAGTACAAACTTAAAAATCGGGGACCTGGTACTTGCATTTGTTGGAAAACAATAATTATTCTGCAGAAACGCATTAATTCGCAAGGTACCGCGTACGAAGAGCTGTCCGAGCGGAAAACGAGCGAACCGTCCGCCCCCTTCGGCGAGGGCGAGGCTCCCGGCGAAGGGTTGAGTAAAATTTCGCGCTTTTCCCGGGGAAAAGGGGGGGCCTGAAGCGTACAAATGCGCCGAAGGAAGCAGACAAATCGTTCCCGTGCGTGGCGTGAAACGAGGCGAAGACGAAAAATCGTCTCGCGAAGGGAAACGGTACATTCGTTAAATTAAAAGATTGCTGAAGTTTCCGCCAGTTCGAGGAAACTGTTTTCTCCCGTTTGAAAAAGGGAAGATCGAGGTAACTGCTTTCGTCCGCCTCGGTCATCAAATACCGTGAAACGTTAATGGTATTAACCCGTTGGACGCTTTCCGGAAGTAAGGAATTTAGCGCGGCTTCCGTTGGATGCAATCAAAATTTTCGAGTAAGAGGGAAGATAAAAAAAATGAGAGAGCGCGATGTCTCGAAAGGGGCGCGAGAGTTTAAGAAGAACTTTCTTCTTTATGCTTAGACGGTGTTTGAACGAAACGTTGTTATACCGAAAGTTGCAGTAGGTTTGAAAGTTTAATGGGAACCGGATATTGCGAACGCGGCGGTGATTCTATTTTATTATTCGTTCGCGAAAAATTCTGATCGTATTCGGTTTCGCAGTTATGGTTGTTTGTAAAAGATAACTCTCGAATAACTCATAAATGTTAGATAATTTTATTGAAATTATTGCAATTTACAAATACTTTATAATTTGTATTTTTCTCTGTTGCAGGTAAGCATTGTGGGCTTTTTGACTGCTCGAGAACGCGTTGCATGGTAATTGTTTATAAATAATTTTTGATTCTAACACTTTGACTACCAGGCGACTAATAATTTTAATTTTGACAAACTTTGTATTCTGTTTTCACAATATTCTTTAATTAAATCAACCAAAGAATTCTCAACTGTACAGACGATGCTTTTCAATGGACACCCAAGTGTCACCCATGTGTGGCTGACGTGGTAGTCAAAGTGTTTGGCGACATATGTAATGTATTCGAACATTTTTGAATTTTGGAAGCTAGATTATTAAAAAATGCCAAAGTACGAACGGTATAAATATATAAATTGTTCCAATGGATAATATCGGACCGTACCGGTCGACAGCATTAAATTGCGGTCGATTTAAAATCGAACCACCCCTGTATGGTCAGATTTCCCCGGGATGTGCACACCCGACAGATTCTGACGCGCTCCAAAGCGTTAATAATTATTCTAATTAATTGGGCGCTGAGAACCGGCGACGCTAATCGCGTTACCGTACACAATACGATAAATTCGAATCGCGAGACAATAAAAGTGTCCATTTAATTACGAGTCCTGCGAAATTCAACCGTTCAAAGTCTACCAAGAAGAAGAAGCCTATTTAAAACTTTTCACACTAAAAATAGAAATTTGGAAGGTTTGCATTTCAAAGGATTGATATTTGCCATCAAAAAGTTTGATTAAAAATATACTAGCGTTTATTGTTCGATAAACAAGGAATAAATAAGTATTTGTTGCACGCGAGGCACGGTCGTGCAATTTCCTCGAGTCGATCGGCAAACGAGGCGGGAAAAGAATCGAGATATATCGAGAGGGGTGGCGCGATCGAACCGAGGGTTCTTTCAGCCGCGCATGTCGTCTCTGCCTAAACGGGGTGTCCTTGTCGCCATGGTAACCTTTATGGGAAGGGAGAGGCTACGATGACTAGGGTTCACGGCAGCAGAGAGGAGGGTGGGCAACAGACAGAGAGTCATATGGATGGACCCGGCTCGATTGTCGTCATCATCATTTGTCATCGGTTGGAAATTCGGCTTCGAACAACGTCGGCTCCGGCGTTTTGCTGGCATTTTTCATCCTACCAACCCCCTACAACCCTCCTCTTCTACTTATCTCTGTTTTCTTTTTGTACCTCTGTCCGTTTTGAAGAAGAAAAATTCGGACTTTTTAGAATTTATCGATTAATTCGATTAGCCATCGTTTGGGCGGCAAGGAAAGCGTTCATTTCCGGTCAGCGGTCGATCAACGACCGATTCGCTCGGAATTCCGACGAAACGCCAAGCTGACATTTTCCGCTCGCACGCTTTTTCCCCCTTCCGGTTCGATTCTTTGCCTCTTCCTCGAGCTTTTGTGTCGATCGAGTGGTTCACGGTTTCGGTGATACGTATCCCTTTCGTTACCCTTTCGTTCGACGTCCGTGTTCGATCGCAACAGGTGCAAAAATCCGACGAATTCGATTCACTTCCGGGAATTTTCACTTACTTCGCGCGCTTGGAAATACTTCATCGACTTCGTGACAAAATATTTTATATTTTAAGTAACTCATCCCTTATTCCCTTATTTAGTTTCGTATTTTATTTTCAATTTAAAAGAAGGGGTAGATCGTCGGTGGTTGCAGCGTTAAATACGAGGCGGCGATTCAAATCATCGCGTTTCGATTTCGACGCCAGTCTCTCAGAGGGTTGTGATTGAACGGGTCGCGAACACGGGACACGATATCTCGAGAATATCGACCCGTGTGTGGACAAGCCACGTCGAGATACTTCGAATCCGTCTGGCCTCCACTTTGGACCGTGGACAATCGATAACCGAAGCCGACGTTAATCTTGCCCCGATAATTAGGTGGCGACGCGTTTCTCCGGTTATTGACTAGCGGACGCCTGGGACGGTTTACACCGGGTCCCGATGCTCCTATCGACGGAACGACACCCGTGTAACAAACGTCTTCGATACCTCGAAAGTACTCTTGACTCTGAACGTTCAAAATTTGATTGGAAAAGAAATGTAGACTTAATCGTGTAGAAAAATTCTTTGAGCGCAAAGGGTTAAGAGACATCAAAATTTGATAAAGGTCAAAGTTGAAACGGGGATCAAGGTCCCGAAGGTTCTCGAGGCTCGAAACGAGTCAAGGCTCGCCTTAATATAGCGACTACTTTAATTTAATTTTATACCAGTTTGCAGCTTGAAACATTCCTTTGGTCTTTGATTAGAAAATTTATTGGTTAAACCCTTGCTCTACAGTATCGTAGCCAGAAGTTATTTTGTCATAGCACCCCTTAGAAAAATCGTAGGTTAAAGGGTTGAAAGTGCTACCCAACGTCCCTCGACTTACAACTTTCTCATCAAACTCATCCACAAATGAAATGTTATCACAAATTACGAACAAATATGACAGAAATTTAAAAATCGACCCACTGGAGGCTCTCGAGGGTTGATCTTTCACGGCCACGGAGGAGAGGCTCGTCCGTAATTCCATTAGCCCCGGTACATCGAGGAAAAGCAGGTCTGGCGAGTAAAAGGGCGCGAAATCAACGGGTTCTAACTCGATGAATCGAAAAAAGAAAAAAGAATAAAAAGAGCAAACGTAGAAGAAGGCGAAGTGAGGAACGGTCGAGTAGAGGAAGGGAAGAAGTGGCCGTCGATTCCGCGTTGTAAAGTGGGTCGACTAATTACGAGGTGAGGATCGAAACGTTTCTTTGTCGGTTCGACAAGGGCACGCGGACAACGGCGAAGAAAGACGAGGAACGGAAGGGGCCGGGACGAGAAAGGAAAAGAGCCACGGGTCTGAATCGTAGGCGAAGCATCCGCCGTGAAACCTGCCGACTTCTTACTTCTCCTTTTTTTTTTTAACTTTTAGCCATTTTCTTCGTGGAAAACGCTCTCGCAAAACCGTGTCTTGTTTGCTCGCTTGATTTTTCACGGAGGAAAGACAGATTTCAACTTTCCACGATTTGATTCTCTGCAAATTATAATTCAATTTCCAAACATTTTCAGTTTGAAATTCTAATCGGTTTATCGATAACAATTCATTCGTTTTCCAAGTCTTTAAGAATTATTACGGTTTGCTTTTCGCTCGACTCGTTTCGGTTTTTTCCTCGCGCCACCCCACCGATCCCATCGAGCGATGCATTATGCAGCGGCCAGGGTGCACCACGCGCAGGATATGCTAATTGCGCTGATGGTTAATGACGACGTGGCCGCGATGGGTGCGTGTTTCCACGCTGGACAAGACCGATATGATATCATTCGTGAATTATCGATACCCAGGCACCGAGTTCCCTCGTCCATCGTGTCGGAGGATTCTGTTGATTCTGTTCGACGATAACGAATTTCTGTGCGCTCGTTTCGAGCCGGTGCTTTTGTCTCAACAACTGAAGAAAGAAGGACTTTTGAGTTCAACAATTATTAACTTACGAATACTTAAATTTTGACAAACTTTTTGAAAGGTTATTATACATTATACACAATTTAAAACCCCAACAATTATACAACTTACGCAAAGTTGAAACACAAATACACTCGTCGCTTGTCAGAAACAGCTAAAATTGCGATTCGAGCCAAAAAAAGAAAATAAAAAATTCGTAACCGGACGATTTTCACGAACGTTATTTTTTTTTTCCTCGACAAAAATTTTCCACGACCTTTGTCACGATCTGTGTGCCGTGACTGATTTATACGGTGTAACACAGTGCCCCCCCCCCCCTCTCCCTCCCCGCCGCCGCCGCCGCCGCGGTGTATCGCGCATTTTATTCACTTTTAGCGGTGCTGAAGCGGAACGACGAACGATCTTGTTGGTTTAGCGGCGGTTGTTGCTGCTCGCCGACCGTACTTCGTTAACAATATCGTTTCCCGGGCTTTTCCCCTGTATTTTCCGCGGCGCAACGAGCTTTTTTCGGGCTCTCCGCGACCCCTTCGATCCCGTGCGAACGTCAGTTCCGGTGTATCGACCTGACGAATCGACGCGGGGATGAAAATCGACGGAGATTGATCCGAAATATTTTCAAATCAGTTCCGACGTTCCCGTCACGTTTCTCGTTCAAAAACGGGTACACGCATTGCACGTTGTTTCACATTAAGGAGTTATTAGTACTTTGTACTCGATTTATTTTTATTTTTTAAAGTTTGCTTATAAATTTTGTTAATAGTTTAATAATTTCGAAATTTGAAAGTTCTTATTTTAAATTTAAAAGATGTGATCGTAAATGAAAATGAGTAAAAGTGAAAGTTAAATAATTTATGGGTAAAAGAAGTATTGCGATTATGGGTGGGGGATAAATGGAATAATAAGTGCGTTTCCCAACGGGCGTCGAATTTGCGTTTTACGTCACTGTCGATGCTCCGGTTACATCCGGCAAACCCGGCAACCGTGACAACGTGACCTTAAAGTTGCTTTCTCGTGCCACATTGAGAAAAGTGGGTCCACTGCTTTCGATACACCGTAAAAATGTTCCGCTAACGCGTCTATAATTGCCGCTAGGCGAAAAATATTTATCGATGACGATTTTAGTAGCCTTACGGTCATTTCAAAGATTCGTTCAATTTAACACTTCGATTGCCATTTGTATTTCGATTAAAAATCGCCACACGCGTTATTAACAATACTTTTACTCGTTTAGTCGGTAATATTTCTATCGCGTTCGTGAAATTGTGAGCAATACAAATAAATAATGGAATTTATTAACAATTGACAAAAATTGGTGGAATTAATTCTGGACACTGAAATTTTTACTCGAATTGCACACAATTTTGTAATAAATCTTAGCTAGTACGATCAAATTTTCTAATTAACCGCATACGACACACTGACACCAATCGATATCAAAGCGTTAATTCGTAGTTATTGATATTTATATATCCACCGACCTTTCGGCTCCTCTCACCCCTCATGGTTGGAAAAAAAACAAAAGAAAATACGACAAATGATGGGATTAAATTAAAGGGGGCCAGCTGTGCTTTCCCTCATCGACCGGTATTCCAGTTTTTCCAATTTTCCCGGTCTATCGATCCCGTCTCGCGTGCGCGCGCGGAAAAGGCAACCCAGATGGACGGCGGGACAGTAGGGGGGAGACGGTAGAAATCCGATAACGGGATTAAAAAATTTTTTTGAACGAGCCGTCACCGATTTATTTCCGATTCAACGAATCGTTCTCGTCGCGGTTTTTCGAAAAATCGACCTGTTGGTGGGAATATCGTTTTCGAACGGTGCCTCTCTCTCTCTCGTAACACCGCGTTACAACACCGTGGATACAACGTGTACCTCCGGTACCGTTCGTTCGAACAATAACGGGGCGAAACAAAATTTCCCGTGAAAATTCCACCGTTCGATTGTGTTCCCCTGCTCTGCGACAACAAACACGAACATTTCCTTTTGCACGAATTTTACACGGTCCAGAAAATGTTAATTCATTACTTTTCGTTTAATAGAATATGCCTTTAAATCTCAGTTACGTTTACGGTTCGAGGTCTCGAAAATGATGAAAATTGTCCTTTGGCGGAGGGTTGGGGGTTGGAGCGTTCTTGGAGGTCCGGTCACTGTTTTGCAACCCTCGGCGATGGCCACTTTGGTCCATTTGGGTGCCCGGTGATTTATCGCCGTATAAATTCTAACTGTCACCCGACAACTGTGAATTGTAAAAAGTTCCACGTCGTTCATAATAAATTTGAACAGAGTAAATTATAAAACCTTGCATCGCAAACGAAATAATTTCCACAAGAAGTTTTATTTCAATAAACGAGAGGGCGGTAATAGAAAAAAAATGATTCTCTACCAACCCCTGTCCCATTATCATCCCCCATTTTCATCCTAGGTGTACCGAGTTGGTGGGCCAAGGTACGTTTAATCAAGGGCTGGTTCATTCGCAGAAATAAACTACCCTCTGCCTATCTCGTAAGGGCTTCGAGGGTGGTTCGCCACCCTAATGTCTCTCCCAGCTCGGGAGTATCGATTACGCGCCGAGGGTGTTTATACGTGGTCAAGTAAATCCTGAGGAAAGGGAATCGCCCTCCCTCCCCCCTCGAACAAAGGAGTAACAACCCTTTTTTCGTGGAAGTTCCTCGCGACGTAACAAGACGACAGGTGGACGACGGTGAAAAGGGTTGATCGATCGCGAAGGGTGGCTCTTTCGGTTCCGTTTACCCTTTAATTTGCCCGAACGAGGGTGGAGAGAGCGGAGACAACAGGACGTTGCCGATGCTCCTTTTTCCCCCGTCTTCTGCAAAGTGGATTTGCGAGGTTTGTCTTCGAGGAACGTCGGCGGTTAATTAACGGGGATTCCAGCGAGTATTTTTGATCCTGCGGGGTGGACTCTGCTTTGCAAACGGAAACATTTGTTTCGTAAACGTTTTAACAAACCACCCTTGTTTTCAACATTTACCTACCATCTCTGTATAATTTTCTAAGCATTGAAGGCCCACAAAGGATCGTAAAAAGAAATAATTGTCAGATTATCGATTTTGTTACAGCAACTTTCTTGGCTGTTACTTGTAAAAGTCACGCCCTATCGATCTCGCGTTTAGAAGTCGCAAAGCGGGGGCGGGTACGTCGTCCATGGGTCATGATCGATACCAATTGTCCCCGTCTGTAATAGGATTTTAGTGATCAAACACGTCGAGCATCTTGTCACGACTGTCCTTCTCTCGTATAGTGTCGAATGTTATCGACAGCTCAAAGGGACGACGCACTTGATTGTTACATGCTCTGTCAGATTCGCCGACGTACGACGACGTTCCTTGAAGGACCTCGTCGATTCGTCGTCCATTTCAGGATTAGATGTTCTTCGTTTCTTGATTGTCCAGTGGCTTCGTTGAATAAAAATAAATTCAATTTTCTTCCTGCAAAGCTGTTAAATCGGGCCTCCTTGCAAGTATTACAATAAAAGTTTACCAATATGGCAATAATCGAAATTAATTGATTTATCGAAAATTTCAGAAACGCAATTCTGTAATAGAGAAAGGGTTAATTTCATGTAATAGACTGTCAGGGATCCCAGAATATATTTATGTGGGTGAGATTGGGGGGGTTGATTGTCGAGCAGACGCTAGTCAGAAAACAATGTGTTCGAGCTGTTTCGAATCGATCTGACGCAGCGTGACTTCGATTGACGTGCACGTACGTAAATATGTACACATATTTTGTGTCCGACACGTGTGCATGACGTTACATTTTTATTTCCAGCCGTTCGTTCGGACGAAATTTATTCGGACAAGATTTTTGGAACTACGTTAACACCGACACAATTATAAACTACATATAGGCGCATGTTTTGCATTTTCTTACAACTTTCATGGCTATTGCTATGTCGACTTTGGATTGACAAGATTATCACGTGTCTAAAGTCAGAACGCCAGCACCAATCATTACGGACGAGGCTTTCTAAACACGAAATTGCTCCAACTCGAACAATGCCCCATTCTGTCCAGCGTTTTAAAATCCGACCATGGCACAAAGGTGTCGTTGTTACTTCGTAACAATTTTCGACCCGGTTAATCGCGATCGTTCGCGGATCGTTGAATCGGTTCTCGAACAACGAAAGTGAATAGCGAGAGGAGGGGGTGGACGATGGTGGTACTCCTTTCACGAAACTTCGCTCATAAATCATCGTCAGGTTTGTCGGGCTGACAAGTTTGTACAGGCCTTATATGCGTCGAGCTTGTTTATCGTCTGTGTATGCCCAGTGCAAACTCGCCCCCTTTTGCACGAGCTCGCGCAACCCCCCTTCGCATCCCCCCCCTGCGCACCGCTGTCAGCCCCGTTGGCGATGCCGTATTCAGTGCAAACCGACACACACGCGCGGGAACCCTCTCCGGGTCCCGTGGCGTCCCGACGCGTCGTTACGCCGCCTAATGGCGACGACGTCGTTGCTGCAACGCGACCGTATCGTCTGTGTAATCGTTAATTGGAACCTTTATGCCCACCGCCGATACGCTGTCCGCGATTTGCCTTACCCCCCTTCGTCCTCCATCGATTACCGGACAGTTTGACCCGGGTAATTGGATACCGCGAGGGTGCGATCGAGAAGGGTGGGTTCCTTGGTCCGTGTTGGTCTTCGAATTTATTATTTTCTATTCTTTGTTGAAGTCCTTAGTTGAAATTCTATTTTATATTTTTGAGGGTTAAAACAAGTTCAGTTTCGATCGAAATACGAGGAGCAAAAAGAATATGCTCCACTTCCCTTCGCGTCTGCGGTGCTCCTCTTTCCCAGCCGAGCACGTTAGAATAATGTTTCTTTTGAATCGGCTTCACGAATCCTCTTCGTGGCGAGACAAAGATCTCGTCTGTGGAACGGAGACCTGTTCCGCCGGCTAACCGGCAGACCTTCGTTCTTCCAGGCTGTTGGTCCGCTTGAAAACGAGGCAGACCGGGTGCCACGAGGTTGTCGAGGAAATTCCCTTGGAGGAGAGTGGGCTCCGGTGCGATACCGGTATCTTTCCGACCGGGTTCACCATTCGTTTCCGTTTCTCTTGATAAACGAACGTACGAACGGCTCGAAATTCATTTATTTCCCGCTCAACCATTCGTCCCTTTTTCTTAAGTTCTTAAGTTTATCGAAAAATTAGCAATTTCGTACCAAAATTTCTCGAATTTTCAATGCCTTGAATGCCAAATATTATCGGTCTGATATTAATAGGTAATTTTATTTCCTAATAATAATTGGAAGCAGGTCGAGGGCGCGCCACGCAGGTGCGGGTCACACGGATAAAGGGTGAGCACTTGTGGCGAAGGAGCACGCACAGTCGCGAAACAGAACGACCTGTTGCGTGGATTTTTAGTGTTTTCGAACGAGCCCCCGGGCTTCCCGGCCTATGGCCAGTTTTTCTCCGCTCTGGACCCGGCGTCTTCCCTCGATTCGCCTCGTAAACCATTCCCGTCCCTTTCGAATTTAAGACCCTCGATAATTCCTTCTAAATCTTCCAGTGGAAACTGCGAGGATCTCGAAACTATTTCGATGACATAAAAGTATCTCGAAATGCCACTTACGATACATCGATTTAAAGCTCGAGACTTGGCCAAAATTACTGTATAAGTGTTTTGTTGATATTCTTGTTTCGTTAAAACTAATAATTAGATTTTCACCAGTAGATATAGTATGTCATGAAAGTATATCATGAAATCCTGTCAGATGAATAACAACCCTTCGATTCTAAAATAACAAGTACCTTATTTGCCCCATTGATGCTTCGATTAATGGCACAGAAAATCTTCTAAAAGCTTTCTGCAATTTTGCAAAGAAACTTTGGCAACTCTTTTAACGTCGTTGTTGCCGAAAACGGTTCCTTGCCGTCTGGATTTTTCGAGAAGACAGCGCCGCGAGGGATGAAAGATGTATAAAGGTAACGGATGGAGGGGGCAGAAAATTGTAGGAGGGCGGACGGGGAGGGCCGTAAACGCGGGGCACTAAAAAACTTGGAGTTCAACGGAGGAATTTCGCTCGCTCCCATAAACCGAGTTTAAGGTCGGCTCTTTCGATACCGGGTGCTCGCCAGTCGATCGTAACTTTGAAAAATAAGGAGAAAAAGGTATCCTCGACTATGACTAACGAGATTTCATCCCTTGCTCACTTAAATAGAAGGTTTTATTAACCCCCCCGTGCGCTCCTGGTGTAACTTTCAAGTAACGCATTAAAGTCGAGCTTACACACACACTTTATATAAATTATTCACTGTAATCTATCGAATATCCATCGTCCGATGATACCATTAAAATTACATCAGGTATTTGCGAATGTCAAATTAAGCTTTCATCAATCAGAAAAATTTATTCGTCGGTGGAGTCTTAAAAAAAAAAAAAAAAAAAACTTAAAAGGCGTCAATTTGCTCGAGTTACGGGGTCTCGTACGAGGAGGGTTGAAGTTTAATTACTGGAAAAAAGAAACGAACCCTTTGATCGTTGATACATCCGACGGGGGCAGGGAGGGTTCCTTGTTCTTAGGGGCAAGTTTTCGAATCTACTTTGATCGGTGAAGGGCTGCGCGATGCACTTCAGAACTTCCACCCCCTCTGTTCTCCTCCCCCGTTATTTCTGCGTCGTTTCAACGACTTTCAGCTGCTTGTACCTTCGGGTTTGTTGAGTGCAAAAAAAAGAAATTGAAGAGAAGGTTCGGCAAAGTCGAAGTCGCGATCTAATTAAGACAACCCTTGCAATTTCGAGATCGCTCGTTAATCCTCGCTTTCGAGGCCGGCTACTTTGCCCCGCTCGAACGCACGGGAATTAAAGTCCCGCGGTTATTCCTCGTTTAAGTTCAGTTATTTTGCCATTTAATAATTGTTCCTCGTTCTTCTTAATAATTAATCAAATAATTAATAATAATTTGGAGAGTGCTGTACCGTCACACTTTTAACAGCAAGTAAAATGGTCGAAACACGTGCAAGACACAACGCGGAGACCCTCTGCATCGAACGATGCACCCCTTCGCAGCTGTCCCTGCACAGATGTCCAGGATCCTTCCCTGCGACCGTGGTGTGTTGTTGCAACTGCACATTCAGCCAGGCCGTCGCATTTAAGTGGCCGTTCGTGCGAGGGATGCGCGTCCACATTCAAAGCAAACCCCCTTGCACTGTCGTCCAAGGATTGCACATGCACCGTTATTGTGCATCGCTGTTCTTGTCAGGGAATTGGGGTAACGCTTAAAATAATATTCAGGGTTCTTGAAAATTTTATTTTACATACTTCCATTCGAATGTTCGATGCAAGGTTTCTCCGAGGTAGAATAATTTTGTAAAAAATTGTCAGAATTTCTGATTCTCAGAATCCTCGAGTCGAATGTGGATCAGTGTATGCGACCGGGGATCGAACGGGAGGCGTTTTACTTTCGAACTTATTTTAGAAAGGATTCCGCTCAGCCACCTAGAAGAGTTTCACAAAAGGTATCCAACGAACGGGTCACCGATTGACCAATCCGGCTTTTCGCAAGCGAGCCGAATGTTTCGCAAACTAGTCTCAGGATTCGACACTGCAGTCCGCTCATCATCGAATTGTCCCAGTTCTTTCCCCCTATTTATTTCCCCCTAAATATTAGGCATTCCATTTAAAGAATTGTAGATAGTTAAAATTGAAAAAAATTATGGATGCAGTCAAAGGGTTAACCCATTCTGAAATAGAATTTTGAAATTTGGCGATTTTCATAAAATTGCATAGAAGTCCAGATCAATATTCACCCCCCTACACCCCAAATTCCCTACAATTTGACCAAACTAGACAAAAATTGAACGCACGAAACGATTTAAACAAATGTATTAATTTTTCATCCGCACCTGGCGGCAAATCGAATTTCCCAGATTATCGTGATCGTATTTCTTTTCTTTTTTCTTCCACCAAGTTTCCCTTCTCGTAGCTGTTCGGAGTTTATCGTCGTTCGTGGCTCGCGTGTCGCTCGTATCGGGTATAAAATATATAAAGCCGGACACGTCCGGTGGCGTAGGGCCGCGACAGGAAGCACGGCACGCAATATGCGACACGTACGCACAATAACCGCGATGGCGGATATATTGCGGCTCGGAAACGACCGATGAAACGCTCTTTCGAGAGTTCAGATAGCGAACGACCGGCTCTCAGAGTTTAATCTGGCCCGCGGTTTCCGGAAACGTTCGAAATTCCCAACGAGCTTCGTCCATTAGCGCTCCTTTGCCCGAAACCGGAAGGGCGCGTTCTCTTTTCGTAAGGAGACTTCGAGGGGGTGCACCAGTCCAAACGCAAGGGTTCGGTAAATTAATTATTAAAGACCGTTCGATACTCAAAATTGAAAATCGAATGTTCTTCTAACAACATTCGAGGATCGAGCAGCTTCGAAGCCGTACTCGCTCCACTTTTCACCGATTAGAAAGTAAACGGTTCGGTAGTTAAACGAGCAAATGGACGATCAACCCTATCGCTATTGAAATCATTTCTTTAAGGATAATGCGTCGATGGATGGATTTAGTGGTCGCGCTTGGCAGAGCAAGGATGTTAAAAATTAATCTTCTAATCTGCGAGAGTGCTTACTTATCAGATACGATGTTGGATGACTAACACACGTCATTTTTATATTTAATATGGAATTATTTTTAAACTCAGGTCTGGTTAAGTCTAGTTCTATAATGATCAATTTTGGCCCTGAGGCAGGGGTGCAGCTTAAAGGGTTTTGTAAACTATTTCTCAAAGAGCCAGCGAATATTCAAAACGGTATCGAGCCAAGATAGCAGACGCACAAAGGGTCAATACTGTCGATACTCTTAACAACTGTAAGAGCACATCGATAAGCAGCATTGTAAGAACGATACGATTTTTCACAACGTGTGCCTTCGGTGTGTGTGTGTGTGTGCGCGGATCGACAAAGAGGAAGACGCGGTTCTTCGCCAGACAAAAACGTAGTCTAGACGAGCGACGGAATTAAAGCCCAGCCTCTGGCTGAACTCGCGTAGAAAAAGGTATATGGCGAGTTCAAACAATTCTTGAACGAACGGAGATTAACCCCCCGTCGAACCCCCTTCGTTGACCGGGTCGAACCCCCGATTATTGTTATTTTGTATAATTATACATAAAGCATAGATTTATAAATTTTTGATACCGAGCTTTGCCTCGAAATATTAGGACAATGGTTCTAATGGAATTAGATTAGAGGGATGAAACGCTTGAAAGTTAGCACAGTTTGCACAATTATTCGACTAATTAAAAAATAGAGAATGAAAGATTGAATAATCTGTAAGACTCACGGATATATAATTTATCGGAGGAATTCTCGCGTGACTTCCGAACGAATCGTGTAGAGGAGGGAAGGCGTTGCACTTTCGTGCAGACCGTTTATCGATCTTATCTCATAAATAGAAATATCGCCGTCTAAATTAATAAGTTTCAACGGCGCGATATGTTAATCGTTCCACGAAATGCGTCGATAAATTATTCAGGCCGTCGCCTTCGATCAATTCTGTTTTCCCTTTTCCCGTAATATCATCCACCTCTTAAAATGTTACAAGCTACAACCCCTGTACTGTATAAAAAATTGCAAACATTTCCAGTGGTCCAAAATTTGGTCAAGAAATGAAAATGGTGCAAAATACATAATTAAGTTTCACATATATTTATTCCAATAGTTCATTACCAATTCAAATTTAAAAATAAAGATTCTGATAATTGTCGCACCCAGAGCAAGCTTCCTCGACCGCCCAACGCAAGGGGTGCGTCAAAGTTAAATTAAATCCCTGTCGCGACGGTGTATCGTCGAAGGGGTTGAAACACCTTACATCCCCTAATTACCCGACAAAAGAACCATCTTCCATCAACCCCCGTTTCTCACCCCCCTTGATCCACTCGATCAAGCCGAGTATCTCGAAGGAAGAGAAACGTTTCGCGGACGATAAAGCACCTTTCGCGGCGAGACACAGACGGGGGTGGTGGTGGTGGAGGGATGGGGGGTGTAAAAGTCTTCGCGTGTGCTCGATCGTTCTCTCCCCTGAAATATGGATTTCGTTCGCGCGAGTTGTTGACCCCTGACACGCGACTGACGGCGTCCACGGGGTGGGGGAGGGGCGAGAGGGGGAACACCATTAGCAAAGGTTATCGGGTCGACCTCGAACCGTGTATCGATTGGCAGGCTAGCTTTAAAATGTTTCCCCGTAGCCCTAACGCCAGCAACAGGCGTCTTTCTTTTTCGGCCTCCACCTCCGCCTCCTGTCGCGCACCCTTCCCTCACGAGGGCCGCGTAAGGGTTGGATTGGTCACCGACGGTTATTTGTTCGAGGGTAAAAAGGAGAGACGTTGACCCTCGTTAGACGAAACTACGATCCATTATGTGACGATTTTTATACTTAGATTGGGAAAGGTGCTCTTTTTAGAGGGTGGTTGTTTGGTTCTGGATTATGGGAGGGAACTGGGGTGATTGATGGGGTTGGAGGTCGATGTGTACACGGGTTTGATTATTAGTACGATAAGGGTATCTTGATGAGATAATTCGCCCCGTTGTGTGGTATGTTTTTTTTTTGAGTTTTGTAATGGACTGTCGATTGGGAGGAAAATGGGTCATCGATGAAGAAAGATAAAAGAAAATTGATAAGTTTCGACCATTTAACGACCATTTCTACTGTCTCACTAAAAATATTAATAATTATTGATGATACAAACGTTTAATGTTTCAATTAAACGAGGTGTTAATTCTCGTTCGTAATAAGATATTAATAGACGAGACGGCGAGGAAATTTTCCTTGTTTTTTTTTTTTAAATCGAGGAAACATCAATCAAATGGAATATTCATGAATAGTCACGTCCAATAGGATACGTGATTCGTAGAGAAAATTCCACAATATCGTACAATAAAACAACGCTTGAACATCGAATCAACAAGAGGGGAGGGGATACGTTTTAACGATGAATCAAACGTTATTTCTTTTTTGCCGACTAAACAAAATCCATGTCTACGAGCACGAATCGCATGTTGTTTTTTATTTTATATCATGTTTCCCGTATGTTGAGTCACGAGCAATAAACGGCAAATTGTTGCGATCGGAAATTAAATCAGAGGACGCGTTTTATTCTTCTTCTCGATTCGAAGGAGAGCTTCCGGTGGGAACTGTATCGCCCCGAAGTGAAACGATATCATTTGATATTTTAATAGTATCTAAATTGTAATTTAATCATTGCTATGACAAGGATTTTAATTTTTTCTTAATTTTCACGCAATAAAAATGACAATTATTGGATTAGAAATTGTAAAAGAAGTCACGTTACCGAATTTTCCGCTCGATTCCACCTCCGCCCGTGTCGGGCTACTCCTCGCTCGTTAGCTCGACGACGCGGTTGGGGTTTATTTAAGATACACCATGCTATAACGGTTCGCGGGTCGCGAAAGCGGATTTTCGAGGCGAGTTTGTCGGGGCAGCGAACCGAAGCCCCGGTTAAAAGTCGTGGCGACGTCTCGACGCCTTATTAAAAAGTTCAATTCGACCCGGACACGCGTTCGGATCCGTTGAAAAGTTTAGCTGCGGGACCCGACCGGAAGCTGGACAATGATAAAAAGCGTCCTCGAAATTTCTTGCATCCTATGTCGTCGTATCTGGTGGCCTTAATTCACGACGCTTTAGAAATTAACCGTTAAAAAGTATCTTTTATTGGAACACCGCCGCTGTTTCTTCGTTAGAAATTCAGACTTGTGTAAAAATCGTAAAATTTTGGAAGTCGGGCAAGTAATTTTCCGAAATTTTCGCAGAAAAATCGTGATACGTGTTAGAAGAAGATTCGAAGGAAGGGAAGAACGATTTGAAACGTAGATTCGAGGCGTGGCTTACGGAACGAGTTGATTGTTCATCTAGGTGAACCCTCCATCCGGTTTCGTAAGGGCGGCGAGCGAAGCGTGCAGTCGAATCATCTGATACCGGTTGTTCCATCCTGTTTTCCTCTTTGCAGTCTTCCACCCTCGCCGTTTCTTTGCTCCTGCTATTTCCTCACTCTTCAACAACATTCTCCGACAACATTCGGTCACGTTTCTCCGTTCCCTTCCTTTTCCCCTCAATTTCGACAAATTCGTATCAGAAGGTTTCATCGTTCGTGCAATTTTTCTTGGAATAATAAACCATTTCATTTGAAGATTAGATTTGAAATAAAACTTGCAATTTTCATATTTTTCCGGGTCGGTTTAGAAGGATTTAATTAGCAGTGTAACTCGTTCTTGGAAAGAGAAATGTCTAAGGAAAATGAACTCGATATGGAAGACTTCATAAGTCGGAGCGGCCTGCAATTCCAACAGCTCTATTACTGCGTAACAGTTCAGGAAGTGGTGTGTTCCTCTTCCCTCTCGTTTCGAGCGCGCACGCGTGCGTCTACCAGCTTCGCCGTGGCTGAAGTTTAAACTAGTTAGACGAAAGTTAAGCCGAGGCTTATTCGTGTAAATACATGGCCAGCATTTAGGCCGATGCTAATTCCAGCCGATCGATGTCTCCTTCGCGTTCCGTTCGGTTTCTTACAATTATTTGTCGTTCACCCGGATGGGGGGCTTCAGGGGCGAAATTACTTTACTTTGTATGAAAGTGGTTACGGTGATAAGTATTTGAAAATTTGAATGTTTACAAGCACAACGTGTGGATAGGCTGGTTTACATTCTCCACGAGAGCAGACGGGGTACTGTGAAACGAAGGGGAGAGAGTGGCTGACAGGAGTGGCTCCGATATGCTAGTAAATCAAGCTAACGAGCTGTAATCGATCGTGAGTTCCTTGGCCGTGTAAGTTCGAGCGGCTGTCTACTGAGCCAATTATAAATTATCGCCTGCTATGCATAATCGACGGTATTAATTACCGAAGACCCCGTGTGTTCCTCGGGCCAACGTCGAACGGGATCTTAACGTTATTTTTTAACACTCGAACTACTAAACTACTACATGAAATTAATCGAAAGGGTTAAAATTAACGTTAACGTGCTTAATAAATGTTGCGTGTATCAGCACGTTGCGGAGGACAAAGCCGGAGCCCAGCCTCTTTCAACGACATCCGCAAAAAGGCAAAGCTCGTCCTCGCTTTTGCTTCCTGGTTAAAGGAAGAGGAATAAAAGAAGAGAGAGAGGAAAAAAAAAAAGGAAACAACCGCTAATACTGCACCCTAGGGTCGCACAGTGTTTTCCGCGACATTATTACCACGATAGGATCAACGAGCCACTCTCAATTTAATTACCAGGCGAGCGAGAGCACGGGCTCGGGACGCAAAAATGCTTCGGATTAATTATGAGCGCAATTAGAGGCGCCGATAACGACGCGGGTAATAAAGTCCCCGCGAAATCGATCCGGTTTTCCGTGGCGCACACGTGGGGTACCCACGGTGTCCCATAAGGGGGCCACCGTTAATTTATTCGATATCAGATTAAGCCGTCTCATTAGCGGCGATCGATGGAAACGAAATAAACTTTAAAACGGAGCAGCGGGACGACGGCCATTTAAATTTAATATTACAATTTCATCTTCAAATATTTGAATTAAAAGAAATCTTTTAACACATTTGGGTGATGTTGCGTACAAATATTTTTTGAATTATTTACCATCCGTCTCGGGTTACCTTTACATCGAGGAGATAAAGGGTTGAAGGAGATGGTCCTACAGTCGGTTCGATTCGAGAGAGGCTGACTGAACGAGGATTGGTCAGAGCAGCTGAAACCCCTGCGACGGCCTCCCACCATTTCCCGGCAATGCGGAAGCCGTAACCTCGGTCTCAAGGTCACCGTTGCGGCCCAAGGTCACGGTCCTTCTGCTCGTGTGCCAATCGATTTCGATCCCTTTGCGACAAATTCGCGCACCTCGAACGATCCCACCCGCCGTGTTAACCGATAATAATAACCTTATCTTGGCACGCGCGCACACCCTCAATTTAATTAGCGTTTTAATTAAATGTCGCGCGACGACGATACACCTGTCTCGTACCGCGGGGCAAAGTCGACGATGCGATAATGAAAACGGGAGCAACAATCGTTTGCAATAACAACGGCAAATAACACGGGGCTCGGATCGATCGAGGTTTAATTAAACACGTTCGGAACGATGAAAAAAATAATATAATGATGGATTTAAACGGTGGATTAATTCAATGGATCTTTTATCACGGCCACTGTTATCTAATCGCGACGATTGCATAAAGTACACATAATTAATGGTGATATTCTATTAATACGATGGAATCGATAGCGTAACAATGAAACGGGTATAAATTCAGCGGCGTTCGAATGGATACGGAAAGGATTGCAAATGTTATTGCGAGCTGTTCAGATTTAATTGGTATTTAATCGAACGGTTCTATATTGATTCAAATTCGATACGTCATAGAATGGTGTGGACGTGATGCTTTATGGTGATTTGTGGTTGGAACCACATTTGGAAGATTTGGCGAAATCAAATTTAAAGAACCATCCGTCGCCGACTGTCCGGAACCCCCGGACACCCAGAAGAAAGCCCAGAACCGCCATTGTCACCGTCATAGACCGTAATATAATTTCGAGCGTGGAATTTTAACGCGATCGGGGTATCAATTCGAACAAATGAAGGCGTATATTGTTTTCGATTGAACCTGGGGCCAATGAATGATTGATTCGATCAAAAACGAAACGTGGCGGTTTCCATAGCACGGTAGGGGGCGACGAGGGGTGGTAGGTCAAGCCGTCAAGTGAATTTTTTAACGGGGTGGCGTTGCACAAGCTTAAACAAATTCATCAATAATGGAGGCGAAAATGCACGCTCGACGAAGCGTCAAATCTGCTTGAAAATTGACGGAACGTTTTGTTTTATCGTGCGTTGATGATAGTTTATCAAACCGAGGGGGCAACGCCGACCAATTGAAATTATTTTCATGATGCTTTGAACTTTTCTGATTCTTTTTTTTTTTTAAACAGTTCGACGAGACAAAGGTGCTCTCTCTCTGCGTTATTACAAAGGGCCATGGATGACCGCCACTTTGAACGAGCGGTAAATAAACCGCGCATTGTCCTTCGCCTGAAACGACGATTAACAGGCATTGTTCCCCGTCGAATGACGAAGTAAACGAGCCCTATAAATAGTCACGATTCAATTTTTTTTTCCTCTCTCTCCCCCGTTTTTTCTATCTTAGCTCGTACACAAAACGACGTCTCTCGTTTTTTTTTATTTTTCAATAATCGTTTTTCAGCCGACCGTTTATTAAGGCGCGCAGCGGGTATAAATAAATATTCCTGGACGCCGACGAGGGGGATGAAACGCTACGTTGTCGGGATGGAAATAGAAACGCGATTATTCTTCCGTTTCGGTATTTTAAGGCGGTTTTTGTCTTCCGTTTGAAGACGAATCGTAATTCTTCGTGAAATTGAAAAAAGATGGGGTTATTAGTAAGTTCGTTTCATTATAGAGCGTAATTAAAGAGGAATTAATTTCAAGGATGTGAAATTAAAAATTCCGCTTGATAGTAATTTTATTTTTGACAAATTTTATATTCTGTTTCAACTAAATAAAGAATTCCTTCTAATGAAAATTAAAGTGTCACCCATTTATGGGTGATGTGTTAATAAATATCGTTGAACGGGGAATGTTAACAGAGAAGATCGCCTTAAAATTTTGCATAATCCTAGTATTATAAATTTGAAGCTCCTCTTTAGGAAATTTCAAAGTGGATTGCGTTATCAGAGAGCACTGGGTGGGTTAGAGATTAAGCTCGATTCACAGAGGAGAGTCACGAACGAACAAAGGTACGACGACCTTCGAAAAGGGTCAACGCACTCGGCCTGCCAAGCATAACGGAAGTGAGGCCACGGATTTCGAGTAGAACGACCCTGAAGGCACACACACGACTCGAACTTGCTTCGAGTAATTTGCCTTTCGACGATACTCTTCGTACTTTTTTCTTTTTCTCTCAAATTATCAGTCCTTTGAAAAATATTCATCTGATCTGTGACAGAAAATTATTAATTCGAACAAGAATTATCAATAAATAATTTAACAATTAACCCTTGCCATATTTTGACAAGTCAGAGTCTTACACTTCAAATGTTACAAAACCTGACAAAATTGGATTTTCAAAAACGCAGCATTTAATTTTCGAAAATTGCAAAAAATTGAAACACAGTCAGGTGAAAAAAAAAAATTGGTTTTACGGCGCGCAGAGAGCGGACATGATCGATGCACGAAATGTAACAAGGGGGTTGGCAGGTATGGCGGTTTAGAACGAGATTGACCATCGAATGGAAAGGAGGGATTGGGATCGTCGGTTTGCGGTATAACCGGCTGACAATGAAATCGAGCCACCGTAAACGAACTAATTGCAGGCACAATAATTATTCTGCGGAACAGGATCGGTGCAGAACGAGGGTGGCGGGTCTGTCGTCTGCTCGTGGATTACGGGTCGATCCTGGACGTTTCTGTTATTAACCCCCGGGACGAACGGGTCGATATGTACCCGTGGAAATTTATCGACCCGTTCGATACACTTTTTCGATAAATTTTGCATTTAAATATTTCTTGGTAAACCGTATGCATGTGTCGCCTTAGGGATGTTAATAATTATTTATGAGATCGTGATACAAAATGGTTGAAGGAGTTTGGTCGCGATTTAATTGGAAACGAAGCGTGTGGCGATAATTAATGATGATTTCTGGATGATTTACAGGGCGGTCACGGATCCGAGGGACGGTAGGAGAGTGGCCTTGAAGAAACTGCCGAACGTCTTTCAGAGCGTAGTGAGCAGCAAACGGGTGTTCAGGGAGCTGAAGATGCTCTGTTTCTTCAAACACGAAAATGTGAGTAGAAGATGATCAGATTTTGTATCTCAAAATGTTACGAACTTTATTGATCTTCTTGGATTCTTTAATCTTGCAGGTTCTCTCAGCCTTGGACATCCTCCAGCCACCAGGCCTAGACTTCTTCCAAGAAATGTATCCTTTTTTATGCTTTTTAACAGTGAACCAAATTTCGACCTGCTCCTATCACGAAAGGTACTGTGCTTTAGTTTTGAAGTTTGTTCGAGTGAATCAGAACTTGTGAAACAATTGAATTTAACATACGGTTTTGTAAAATTATATTTAACACGTTCACACAATAATTAATAAAATAAACTAGGATATTGCAGTGCAAGGTATCGATTTGAATGATAACACTTGAAAATTAATTAACAGAATTTTGAATAACTGAACTGAAAAGAAAGACTTATTTAAAGACTGCAATGTTTCAAATTGCTTAAAAATGTACCTGAATATACCTAGGTACTATACTCTGAAGTTTATTAGGCAATAATTGTCAAAATTCGAAGAATTCAAAGGCAACAAAGTTCCTAATGATCCACCAGGATTCTACTAGAAATTCAAATATCTCAAAGTCAATAAATTTCGCCGGAAATGCGAGGAATCCAAAAGTCGGTGAATTCTACTAAAAATCCGGAGACTAACATTTCACCAGCGGTCGAAAGGATTCATAGTCAACAAAATTCTGCCGATAATCCCAGGAATCTGCAACCGGCAACATTCTGCCAAGAATCCGATAAAGGAGGGGGCAGAGGCGATCGGGTAGAAAGATCCAGCGATCGGATCACACGAGGCGAAAGTTCTTCCTGCGATGTTGGCTTCTTCCTCTCGGGTTTTCCGGTTCACGCGGAACAGCCGAGTTTCACGCGAATGCTCGGCTGAAACGACGCGGAAACTTTTAATCGGCTCGTGGCAGCCGGCAATTAAAGCGCGAGAGGGACAGAGACTCGATCGAGCATCGATCCATCCCCTGAGGGATGCGTTACACTCCCTTTTTATTACTTTAATTCCAAAAATTCGAGTCTCGAATCGTTTATTTTTGGCGCGAATTTTCGAGATTTTAAGGGGATGGTCCAGGAACGTATCGATCCAGTGGTTTCTGAGGATGGCCGATGGCGGTCAGAAAAAAGGGTCACCCCCGTCGAGCGGACCCTTCTCGAAATGAAATTAAACGCGAAACTTGCGTCCTTGCACGAGCCCCCGTCAGCCACGTGTTCCAGGAGCTAACCTAATAAATCTCGAGGCTCGCGTTACGAACGCCGGAAGATCAATAACGCCTTGGCGAAACGATCCTCCGCTTCGTCGGCTTCCGTCGAGGCCGTCGATGAGAAAACACCTTAATTTCAAGGTAAAACCGCTCTGTTCCTCCAACTTCGACTGGATCTCGAGTTTATCTTCTGTTTCAAATATGAAGATCCTTGATCCTTTGTTTTTCTTTCGGAGGAATCGGCAGGACTGTCATAATTTTTATAGATTTGGTTATTCTATCCTATTTCTGGTCCACAGATCAAGTTTTAGATATTATTATGAGAAACATTGAAAAAATTCACAAGTATAACGACGCGAAACAATCGAATTTCCATGGAACATTTCGAGTTCCCCTATCAATGTTTGCATGGTATCGTGAAACTATCCGGAATTCGAGCAACCGGCACCGAGTTAAATTCGTTTCGTTATCGATCCCGGCTATCGATACGCGTTGCGAGGTACGTTCGTGACCTCCGAGCGGTTTCGTAACGATCGCGTAACGAAAACGAGGCGGAATGACGCGCGTAACCGAGAACGGAACGGGCGTACCGCGTATAACAGTCTTCCTGGGTGTCATGGGGACACCAAAAGTATAAAACACACTTAGGAGGTGCTTAATTACAAATTCCGCGACGTTTCTTTATCAGCGGTGATACGAGTCAAGCATTAATATTTCTAGTATTAAATTTCAAGGCCCAGCAGTGACTAAAAGTAAATGTCCAAGGGTTGGCAGTGACTGAAAGTAAAGAATCAAGGGTTGGCAATGATTAAAATCGAAGGTCCAGGGGTTGTCACGACCCAGGCGTTCTTTAACCTTAGACCGTCCGAAGTTTTGGCTTCGTTGGATTGACCCATCTCGAGGGGTGCTCTTCGTCTTCGCCCTTTTTGCTGCGTCCGCTTCTTCTGCCGCCCGGTCCCCCGTGACCACGTAAATCATCACCGGTAATGACTGTAACGAATCGGAAGGTCCACTTTCTCTTTTATTCTTCATGATTGTGTCGCGTGCACGAAACCTGACGAGACAGGGAGCCCGATGGCTCGATTTACCGCCACCGACCGGCGGATCCTTTCATTCGGGACCACCTGTTTCACGCCGGCCGAGGCTGATCGATTCGAGGACAAATTGCATTTTTATTTCGCCATCCCTCCGACCCTTGTTACTCCGTGCCCGCTATCCATTTTTCTTTCGTCTCTTTCGCTTCCTTTGTTCGAGAGGCTGCGGCACCGCCGATTCGCGGATCTTGTTTCGTAAAATGGCCACGTACAGCTGGTGCTGGCCGAGTTTATGATCCACTTTATTAAATGAATTTTCGTTTTCACAATGCGATGGTGGTTTCAAGGCGAATCGAAGTCTACGATCGCTTCAAATTTTGTTAATTCAACTATGATTAAAATTTTCAAAGGATCGATATTTCAGTTTTTTCCAGAAAGGAAATTATAAAAGTTATCACAGTTTGGAGATACTTGACTTTTAAAATTGATTACAAACGTAAAATGATTATTTTCATTGATCGAATAGTTGAGAAAGTTACCCTCTTTTATGAGGTAACTTTTTAACGGGTAAATGATCTTGTTCATTCTTGAAAGTTCTGACGCCATTAACTCCATTGCTTGCTCGGTCGATGTTTGCGTCTGGATCGATTCTAATTCCATCTGCATGGAAAATTCACGGGCTCAGTCTCTCTTGTTGGCGAAGAAACTTCCCGCAGCCAAGTTCAACTTCGCTGAAAGCGACTGCCTAATTTCTAATTAAACAACCCTGGCTAAACCGCCGTCTTGCAGACGATACGCTAACGAGATTACTGGTTAATACAGTCGGTCCAAGCGACTGACAACCGTTCAATCCTTCGTTAATGCGAAAACACCGGGGAATCAAAGACCTTTCTCCGATATTCGACAGGGTTACTATTTCTAATATTAATTTTGTCGGCGTTAAATATTAGCTAATATTAGAATTGCCAGAGTTAGTATTTCTAATAACAATACTGCCAATATCAATATTACCATTCTCTCTACGACTTCCCTTTCTCAAACCACCCCCGTCAGCCGTAACCTCCGTCGTAATCACAACCCCCTGAAGGATGGCTTATCTTCGATTTGCATCGATACACAATTCCCCGATGACAGTCGAGTGGGTAGGGGTGTTGCGATTCCGTTGGAAGCCACCGTCTAATTCCTAATTAAGGATCCCGCTCGATTAGCTAGCTCGCTTTCACCGTATGGGGGTGGCGTTCCAGCCGGCCAGACAGTCCCAGACACCCATGGTGGTCCAGGGTCGCCATGAATACGCTATGGCCGATGGTGGCGGGAGCTAGTTCCTCGATGGCAATCATGGATTATTAATGCGTGCACCGCACGGCTATTGATAGCTCGATAGCGTTCCATTACTACCCTCCTTGCCACCCCACGTTGGCTGCTCGACAGAACAGCCACGCACACCGTCCGTTTGCTTCGAGTCCGTTTACAATGTTGCATGACCGATAATATAACTTACCCCCGGTCGACCTCTCTCCTCGATCGATCGATAGATCGATCTAGACGTACGGAGGGATCGATTGATCTGCGAATCCGCACCTCGTGAAGGGGTGAATCCGTGACGAGGCGAGGGACGACTGCGTCGAATATTGATTCGGATAGTAGAGGGTGGTTTTGCGGTGAAAGACTTTATAATGCATCTTTACGCTGATTATAGGGATGTGGTTGAATTTGAAGATGAATTTTGGTTATCCATTACTGCGTTGGGTTGGAAAGGGTTGAGCTATGAAAATGCTGGGTGAAATAATTTGGTGGTTGAGTATCGAACGACTAATTTCCAAGTGGAGAAACGAAAATGACAAATTGCTCGATAGAATTTTGAAACAGTGAGCAACCGACGGTATCAGATTACCGCGGAGTGATAAAATTCGTATTATGGTGAGAATGATCGGGTAGGGATGATTCGTTAACGAGCCAGGCGATCGGGTTATAATCGGTGTCAATTAAAATTGGAAGGGGTGAGGGTGGAACGTAACTTCTGAGGGTACGAAATTAGTTATTAATTACGGCGTTAATTACCGATATTCATTAACGATCTGAATCTTGCGAATCATTGTACCGATTCAATTAATGTAATATAATCAGGTCAATCGTGGTGGTAAATTTATCACCGAAATTGTTCATTGAATTTTTAATCACCAAATTATTTCGATTTACTGTTTAATTTTAATTATAGTGTCGACATTTTTGAGGTGAAGTTAACGTTTTTCTTTTTCATTTTCTGTCTGCTATAAGCTGTACCTTCCCGTTCGATTCCTTTTTTATTCTTCATGAATATCCCACGTGTAGGAGGTTGCCAATGACGAGCCATGATGCAACACGATACAACGCAATGCTGAACAAATGGAAGTATATGGAAAAGATGTGGTGAACAAAGCTGGGGAAAGGGATTGACGTAACTTAACATTTTCACTCCTACAATAATTTTTGAATTCTGAAAGGTTGATAGTATTAAATGATATATTGCTATTTGTGAAATAACAGGGTAGAATTTCAAGTCGTCTGAATTCTTATTCGAATTCCGAGTCGTTGGAATTCCGATTCATTCGAATTCCAAAGCATTCAAACTCCAAGCACACTCGAATTTCAAGTCGCTCGAATTCAAAGCCACCCCGAGTATCTGAACTCAGCAGAACTCCGATCGATCGGAGTTCGAAGTTAATCGAATCACTGGAATATTCGAATTTTCCCAACCTGGCGAGTTCCCACGCGACGAGCGAACCGGTACTTACGAAACACGATACGGCCCCGTCGTATTCTCGGCATGCGGATTAGCGTGTAAGCGCGGGTATGTGTGCGGGCAACTGGCCACGTTAAAATCCATCGTCGGTCCGCACGGTTTCCGGTCAGAATCTCGTTCCAGCCAAGCAGAGGTTTCACGGTTGCCCGCGTTTCGATTTTACCGGAAACACCGGAGGGTAACCGCGTTCTCGCGCCACCCTCGTTCCTTGCCGCTATTATTTTTACGCCTCCCTTCCTCTTTTTTTTTTCTTTTTGCCCCCTTCGCGTCCCCTCGCTCGTCCACCCGGTGTATACCCCCGGGGGAATACATCGAACCGGTTTCCATTTCCACGGAATTAGTTCTTTTCCCTAGTCACCGTGAAACACAAACTCACTTCCTGCCAGATTGTTGTCCCTTGCCGATTTCTCGATCGTGTTAATTATCGCGTCAGAATCGATCGTTTTTTTTTTTCGTGGATTCCTCTCTCTCTCTGTTCTCTCGATCATATCGCCCGATTGATTACAGAAGAATTCCCTCGTTTAATGTTAATCGCGAACGAACTGATGCAACGAGGAGTAGAAATGACGCAAACTGGCTTCTTTTTTTCATTTGATTAGGCTCTAATTAATTCTAGACGCTTGATATTCTTGCGATTGGTGATCCGTAATGCGGCGTTGACGTCAGAGTCTATGAAATTCAGTAATTAACACGGCGACGAGAGGCAGTTATTAAAATCTGGATCTTAGACAACAGGATCGCCCATGGGGTTGATAGAAAGCCGCGAAACGTAAACGGGATAAAAGAAAGAGAAACTCGAGGTGGAAAGGAAAAGGTCTCTCGTTAATCGTCGACGGTCTTGTTCGAATTCGAAGACGATGGGGGGAGAAGGGAATCGCGTGAGGTGGCGCGATTACACGAAGGACGAAGGAGAGCGTTGCACGGGGTCTCATAAACGATCCTACGTGGTACTGAGGCCGGCCACGTTCGCCGGATTCGCGATAACCGTTAACGTTCTTTATTAATTGATCACCGACATCGGCGATACGTAGTAGCGCGTGTTCATTAGAGGAACGCTCATTAAGCGGAGGAGGCCCGTTCTCGCGGCTTATTACGCGATTATCGATACGCGGCGTGTACGTATACACACTCGCGTTACACCTGCATACGTTACACACGGTACGCGTAACGAGCTCTCGACACCGTCGTCTCGATGCTAATTCCGATGCTTCCTGTCCAACTCCGGCTGTCCAAGCGTATTGGAAATGGGTTGAACGAATGGTTTTGTTTCGGTGGTTTTGTAATTCGTACCCTGGGAACGGGGGGGTTCGGAGACTTAACTACCCTGCCTGAGCTAACTTTGGTATGTCTGGTAACTTTCTAGTATTACTTCTAGTAGAAAACAAAAATCAATTAAACCCAAGTGCAAAGTATTTAAACCCGTTTATTTCTTGTTTTCGATTTAATTTAATGTATCGATCGATCCAACCCGAGTCACCGACAGCGTTAATTGTTTATTATTTCCCAACCGCTCAATGATCTATCATTTGCAAAACGCGATTCAAGAGTACGAAACAAGAGGATTTATCACCGGGTGTCACTGTCGAAACATTTATCATACATTATGTCGTCGCTGTTGGACTGGTCGGCGAAAAAACAACAAGCGGAATACGTAAAAGAGCGCTATTTCATATTATATTTTATTTTCTTGCGGTTTTATTTTCGAGTCGCGTTTCGCTCGAGAGGGGCGGTGGAACAGGAGGGAGGGGAGACGAATGATAGACAGAGAAATCGTTCCCGGCAATTTAATAGGGAGAGCCGGTGAAAAATCAACGTCCCGGGAAAAGTGACCTCCATCGGGACGGATTGAAATTTCGCCAAAATAAAGTTTGGCGGTTTTATTTTTCCACGACCGACGGAACACCTCGTTCGACGATTAAATCTTCGTTACGGCATGCATCTGGCCAATAAAACTGCCATCCATCGATACCGTTTCTTCTTTTTTTTTTACCCTCGAAGACGCTACAAGGATGTTCAAATTTCACTGGGAAACAAATCTAGTAACAAGTAAATTATAATTGGAACTTTATTGCAATTTAGAAATGTAACTACCACTTGAAGATACTTCAGTATTTCCTTTGGTAAACGTGGAAAATTCGGGCCATAAATATGAGAATAAAATACAATAATCAAAAATCAAAAATTAATTCGTCAAGAATTCGATTTGAATTCGGAACCAAAGGTGCACCGGCGTCGAGTAATTGGCTCTGTTCTTCGCTCAATTTCGATCGAAGAATAAAAATTGTCGGAGGTTTCTCTTTTATTCGTGAGCCATTTTATTATCTTTCGGCCGTGTCGTGGCGAAACTCAGGTAAACATGTTTTCAGAAGCAATCTCGAGTGTCGTCCCATAACATTCGCGGAATCTTTTCCGCGCCGGAGCTTCTAATTAAAACGAAAACAAGTTCATTTCCATTACGATCGGTGATTCTCGTTTCTTTTCTCTCCTCTTTTTTTTATCTCTCTCGTTTTTTTTTTTACTCTGCTCGTTTCGACGGGGAATCGGGATGGTCGTGTTCAATTCGCGCGCGCACGTACACGGCCGGTGTAATTGAAGAACGAAACGCGCGAACTTCGTGGCGAAAGCGTTGAACACGGTGCAAATTATCGTTGGTGTCGTTCGCCGATTAAAATCCTCGTTAAAGTCGCGCTGTTAAAATTCTCGAGTTTCGCAACAACTGTTGCCACCAAGTTGTAGCGCGCGAGAGAGCCGTTGTCGCGCGGGGGAGAGGAAGGGAGCGGGTGAAATATACTGAATAAATTTTCGTGTCCGCTAACGATGCTGTGTCGACAGTCGTTAAAGAAATATTCGTTTCAAAGGTGCGATTTATAGGGGGACAAAAAAAAAAAAAAGAAATGTGTATTAAACAAACGTGGATCGCGTGTCTTCCTCGGAGGGCACTTTTCTTTCTTGTTTCGCGTTTTTATTTTGGCACCGCGAGTGGTGAAGTAATTTCACGAGCGTGGGCATCAACCCTTTCGTTGTCAAGAACGATTGCTAATGTTATATGGGGTGGTACGATCAATTCTATATGAAAAAATAGTTAAAAAATATGGAACAGAGAACATGACGTTAAAACATGACGTTTTAATTTTAATTTTGCTCGATTGGTATAAAATATTTTGAAATATTGATCATATTTTAATTACGGCTGGACGATACACGTCTCATTTCCGTAATAAATCGTCGGATAAAAACGCGAAACAACGTTGATTTCGTTCGTCCGATTGAAACGAGGTAGAAACGAAATGGCCTCGGGAACGTTGTGTTTCTTGAAAAAAAAAATTACACCGTCACCGAGAGAAATATTCCTCTCGACATTGTACGTGTCTCGAACCGGAAGCATTGATTGCAACTTCCTCTTCTCTTGCCAGCTTCTCTGCAATATATCGAGTATCGTGCCACGTATCGATCGTTACCTCAGCTCTTGTTTTTTGGGACGCGAACAATCCTTTGTTTCCCTCCTCTCTTGTTATTTTTTTGCCTCGTTTCGTTTCTCAATTATTAAAAAAAGAACTATTATTGATATTATATTTGTAATTATTAATTCCAAAATACCTGTTACGTAGAAATTACATCGAATTATACAATTTAATATAGAAAGGGCGCTGCGAGGGTTAATAAAAGACACTCTGTTCTTCAGACATAGCGTAACGTTTCGGATAATGGATATTTAAGGGCACGTGGGATGGTTCTGCAGTTTGAAGATGCACTCGTGAAATAAATCACGAGGAGGGGGAGAAGGGGGACGGACGGGGTTAATCGTAGTTCAAACAGTTCGCTGGAAACTCGCCACGCGATCCACTTCCCCTACGTAATCCTCCTCCGGCTTCTCACCCTTGGGTGTTCCGAGATCGTGAAACTCGGCTATCGTAGAATTTGCACGTGCCATGTAGATCGGTATTTTTTACGGTGGACAACAGGAATCGGGGCCCCGAGAAGAATCCCTGGGACTCGCGGCTGGTTTCTCGCAGTTGTTTGCCAGCCGACTCCTCGAACTCGGTTGACCGGTCGGACGAGCCGGATTGGCCTTGCTCGAACACCTCGCTCTCTAAGCCTTCATCATCGTCCTTACCTCTCTTTTTCTTTGTTAATCCCGCGGATAACAAAGGGACCGGGGCCTGTGTACCCCCGTTGACATCGACGACTCAATGATGAAACGGTGGGGGAGGCTTGGGAATTCATTCCAGATTATTCACCAGCGACTCGAAAATACTTTTAATTATATTTGGAAGCAAATTAGTTATACTCTAGTTATTCTAGTTATATTCTTATATCTAGATCTTTTATAATATATCTATTTTCTTTCGCTACTATTATAGCTGGTGTTTCGAAGTTTGAAAAATTGAACCGAAACTGGGGTATAAAATGAAATTTGAATAGTCCATTGTCCAAGGGTCAGTGGGTTAACTCCTCGTATCGAATTATTGATCGTCTCCCCCTGAAGAAAGAAGAAAAAAAAAGAAGGAGCGTAACGTAGGAGTCCTGGAACGGAGAGAAGGCAAAGTCGAAGAATTCGAACTGTTCGAGGTTTCCTCTTCCTCCTCGTCCTCCGTCCTCTTGGACCGGTATCGCGACGCTTAGCGTGGGGAGGAGGGAGGCAGAGAACGGGCAGGATACTCGATTCCCTTCGCGCTGGAAGATGGTACGGGGCGAGTCGCTTTGTCCAGGAACCGGTCGACGTTCCTACCAGGAGGCAGACACGCGCATCGATCCGCCAATCGTGGTGTACCCGACCGCCGAACCGTCCACCAGGAGACGGTGGTTTTTTAGCCACGCTGACGAAAGAAGGGAAACCGAAGGAAGGCGGAAGCGGAGATCGGCGAGACGAGGTGTCGGGTGTCGATACCAAGTAAACGGTGCGGGTGTCGTTTAACCCTTTCGTTCCGTTTCTACCCGTTAATTGGATCGTCGGGACCATTCTTGCTACCGATACCCCTTTTTGGTACCTTAATTATTCGAATTAAATGCACTAACTTGAAGTGACACCAGACGTCATGTCAGAGGTGAGGTGCACCATTATAATGTCGTGTCATGTGTCTTTGGAGGTGACGTTCCAGGTTTCTTATTTTATATTACAATCCCTTATTTATTTTGGACATTGGACGTTGGGGATCTTTGGCGCCGGATCAAAGGCAGAGCCGGGCTGGAAAATTAATAAAAGTCGACGGGGACGTTCTTTTTCGCACTTCCGTTTTTTGCTTTTGATCGAGAGAGAGAGGGGGGCTGGGGGAAAAAAAGGCTTCGGTGCTCGATTTCAAACCGTTGCACGAATTAATATCGAGATATCGTGGAAATGTGACTGAAAGAGGCTCGAAATTGAAAAAACAAAGAGAAAAGGAAATAGCGGCGGAGAAGGGGTTGAAAATATTGCGGTCTCGATAGGGGAGGTTTTGTTTGTTGTAGCTCGGAGGTGAAAAAAAAAATATCGAGGCGAGGGAGTGAAAAATGGGGTTGGAAAACAGGGTAAGTTACGCGATTCGTGGTTCCAAGTTTTCCACGGGTCAAAGGTGTTGCAAAATATAGGAAAAATTTATTGTTTCTCAGAACTTTCGTTCGTTTATTTTATTTATTGTACACGAACATTATTTCCAACTTGTACTATCCCTATTTGAACAATAGAACTGCCATGGGGGTAAAAATTAATTAAATTTTGAGTGTCTGAATAATCAATAAAAGAAAAGGTGAAATAAATTTCGAATATCGCTAATATTAAGTAGGGGGGCTACTTGATAATTCCCGATTGCTTACCGCCCTGTTTCGAAGGGGTTGAAAATGTTGGCAACAAGTGTAGCCGGATATCCGAATCGATTCGTGTACCGCGCAATCCCTACCCTGTCGTATTATTGTTCTAAATAATTGGCGGTGTGTTGCGTTCCTCCGGATAACGCAAATATTTGCCCCGGCACGGTAATATCGATAATCTATGGTAATTAGAGAGCGGGTTCCGGCATTAGGTTCGCACGGTGTACGGCGGGGCAACGTGTTAGTCGTTAATCGATGGAGAACCCCCGGTTTGCACGGTTCTCTCTCTCTGTTATTAGAATAACGTGGATGTTCATCGTACGCGAGACGACATCCTTAAGCGACCATTGATATTCACCGATCGCTACACGCCTCCTCGTTTGCGACGTCCACGCGAACGTACCATTGAAATCTAATCGGTACCCGGTAAACTGCGAGGACTGGATCGTCTCCGTACCGTAGCTATCTCCGGACCGTATGCAAACACGTACTGCTACGTTATTACCTGACGATTCCCCGCGTATCGATACACGCGATCATTTCTGGCCTTTTGTCAAGCCGGATACCTCGGGACGAATGCCTTAAACTGTCTCGGATGTCGATTGTCAGACATAGTGTTAGTCCTGTTCTTACGTATCGATACAGTTCGATACGTGTTCGATGTTGTCACGTTTTCTTAAGGAAATAACTTATTTTATTTAAAACTAAATAGTTCCACTTGAACTTCGAGGGGAGAAACTTATTGAGAAACTTTCGAGGTCGAAGTTAATTAAATTTAATTAAATTTCCTTAAAAGTGACTCGAAAGTCATCACAAACCCCAGATCACTGTCCCTAAAATCATCCAAACTCTAAAATTTGCCTACATTAATGAGACTTTCAGGTAATTAATCAGATTGCGCTATTAGTCTAATACCAGCGATATCCAGGGTACATTTAATTAATTATTCGATTAGAGAAAATTTGCTCGAACGTGTTAATATTCAATTTTAAAGGCACGCGTCGCCACGGTTATCGTAATATTTGGCAATTCCGACACGTTTTGGAATTCGTGTCAGTTTCGGGGGCCATTTAAATTTCAAAGGGACGTAATACCGTGTTATTACTCGGCAATTATTATGTATCCGGGGTTCCCCCCGTTAATTAGGGAGATTTTGTTAGGTATCCGAGCTTTAAATTACCGTACGATCCACCGAGCGTAATACCACGTTCGAGCGCGTGTCCCACGGTTTTGAAAATAGACACGCGTACCGCTACGCTTAACCATTCCTCGAGCATCGATCTTCGAGATCGAAATCGGCGAATCGAAAGGGGGTTTAATGGACAATTCTCAGGGTGGACGGTCCCGAGATAAATCTAACGTTCGATTTTTGTCCTGTCGACCGGATTGTCCGCCCTTTTTTCTCCCTCTCTTTCACGATTAATCGTGCGTTGACTGCGGCGCGGATGATTTAAGAGCCGGCCCAGGCAATTATCGCCGCGAAAACGAACGTGTTATTATGAATGCAGAGGCGAAGCCGTGTCGCGATCTTATCGTATCGAGTTTGCTTAACGTGGCTTAATAAAGCGATCCACGGCCGCAATCATCCCTGGAAGATGCGCCTACGCGACAACACGACGATAAATCCTCGGATACTGAAATCGTTAACAGTGTTCGATGTGGCTTTTCGATGCTGTCGAGCATTGTCTTCGAAGCAACTTGAACACACGACGAAACACAAATTGGTATAATATTTCAATTTTGACAGAGGCGTTTTAATGAATTTTTAAACGAGACACCCTAGGCGCTCGTTTCGGCCTCAAATATTTCGAAGCTATCGGAAACGTTCGAGCGATAGACGTAGATACCGAAATTGCTGAAACACATTCCAACGGCAAAATTAATTAACAAAATTAATCCTCGATAGCCTCGATAATCCATATTATCGTGCGGCACGATCGTATCTATCGTGGCGATCAACCTAATTAAAATTTCATCGCTCTATCGCGTGAATTCGAGAGCGATCCTTTCAACGAGCGGGAAAACTCTGTTTCGTTCGTGACCGGATGTTATGGTAATCTTCTGGTAAAGTATACTAAGAGGCAGGGAGGGGGTAAAAGAATAACCGCAAAATTGTTTGGAAAACGTTGACGGACCAACGATTGGCCGGGATATACGTCTGATGAACAATTAGCCATTGTCGGCGTTCGATTGCTTTTCTCTTCATCGATGTTCGCCGACCGGTGAAATGGAGTGGAAAACCGTCGAACCTGAAGAGCTGTGCAGTTTATTTTTTTTTTTTTTTATTTCTAGATTTTTGGGGACGAGCGACTGATTCGATTCTATCGCGATCGACGAGTCGTGTTTAATCGCGTGATTGTTTCGTTATCAAGGACTGAGAAAAATATGATACATAATCGAATAATCAATAATTTGAAGGAGAATTGAAAGAGTGCTGATAGTGTTTTCGATAATTCGAGTTACAAAGTGTCACAAAATTTGAAAGCTGATAATTAAAATTTCAACGTACCTCGACCTGAATTTTGATAATTAGCCGAAAGAAAGGTCGAATTCAGGTATATTTAAAGTGGCACGTAGCGTCTCCGGTTATCCGCGATTCCGAATCAATTTATCGGCTAAATACGAACGAATCGGGCGATCGAGCGTGAAGCAGGCCTGCCAAGAATATCGTCCCGCGACCTCGAGCGTCTCCGCTGACCGACGAGCACACCGGCGGCGGGGGGACACGTTTCTTGGAAAAATTATCCAGCCGTCTGGATCGAAATACCATTTTGGCCGGTCGTGTTTCAAAAGTAACAGATAGTTGGAAAGCAAAAGGCCGCGCTTAGGTGTTCGAAGCCAAAGGCAGCCGGACCAGTCGACTTGCATACCACGCCGGGTTCGCAGCCAGCCTCTACCTGCATTCCAACCTACCAGTCGACCTCATTCCGCCATTATACTATTTCTCATTCTCCTCGACTCTTTTACCTCCTCCCTCTCTATGCTTGCCCTCGGTAAAAACGAATTTTCAAACGGCATCGCTCAAAACATCCAGATTTCGACCTCTATTATTCGATAAACCGGGCGACGGTTACCTCCCCCGCTCCCGTTTGAAACAAGGGTGAAAATTATGACGATTTAAGAGTTTGCACAGTCTTGTGAGATAAATAAATCGCGAATTTTGCTGATATTAGAATGATAATGTAAAGCACCAGTGTGAATTTAAGGGCGTGTCTTTGGAGAAATGAAAAGACTTGACTGGAAACGGGAAAGGGAAACCGAAGCGAAAGAAGTCTTCAAGTTTCAACGAAGAAACGATACCCCCGGATGTTTTTAACAATTTAACCCGTGGAAACAACAACCCCTAACGTGCAATAAATTTCTATCCTACTTCAACGGGTTGAGGATTGTTTCACCGTGACCGGAAATAAATTAAACTTAACGCGGTCAGGTTAACGGAAACGGAGAGAAGAGGGAAGAAATCACGGGCCCGCGAAACCTGAGGGTAAAATCGACGCCACGAAGTTCGGCAATTACGAGAGTCACGGTTAATCGCCAACCCCCTACCGCCCCCCCTCGAGAAACTCCTCGACCATCCGAAGTTACTCGCTTGGAGAACGGTAACTTCTCCACGGTAATTTCAAGAGTGAGGGGGGGCTCCCGATCGCGGGGAGGAAAAAACCGAGGGTGGGAGGAAGTTTCACGATAAAAAGCACTCGAAAAGTTTTTGCGCGACCCGAACGATGGCCGACCGTTGCAAGGGGTGAAATAAACGAGGGGGATCGAACCAGGCCATCGTACACATTCGCTAGGGGGAGATGCTTGCGTTTTTTATTTAGTATAATTTCATTTTTTTTGTTATGAACTTTGTGTCCTGCCTGTGATTTTCGAAGGCTCGATGTCGCCTGGCGTATATCCAATTAATACATGTAATACACCTCGTGAACTGGAACACCTTGGTATCCTTGGACTTCGAATTTGAAATTTATCTGTCAAGGACCGCGGCCGAGTTTCAGATTCTGATGTATTCCGACGTAAAAGCTCGGCACGAGGCGAAACGTTGTCGGGAAATCGGTTTTCGTGGCGGTCGAACCGGAAAATCGAATCCGGAAAGGCCAGCTGATCGCTCTCCCGATTGAAACGTCCGCCGAGACGAAAACCTTGGTAATCAGGAGGCACTCGTTCCCGATCCGGCGAGCTTAATGGATTCCTTCGTCGGCTTCGAGGAAGCTAATCCGTCGAAATGAGTGGAAGAGGAGAAAATAAAGGGAAAAAAGGAGCCGACGGAATCAGAAGGGCAAGGGAAGAAGGAAGGAAAGAAATCGAGAGCCGATGACGTAGCACCGTGACGAAAGTGGCTGGCCTTAATAAAGCCGGACCGGGGTAATTTACAGAGGTTGGCCCGACTCGACGCGACGGGGTGAAACTTCTTCGGAAGTTCAGACGAGACAATGCTAAACGATAAAGTCTCATGGCGGACCCAGCCACTTTTGTTGATGGAACCGTGAACAAAAGTGTTTACATTGTCCTGTCTACTTGGATGATTAGACCGTCGATTAATTACACCCCTTATTCCTGTTATCTGACAAATATTAATTTGAAACTCGATCAATACTGTTAATATTAGCTATATTAACCATCAAGTGAATAATTCTTAATATTTTTAACGTTTTTCTGAATTTATTAATCAACACCCACATTTTTACTATCTTTTTAATCTTAATTCAAATTTTTACATAAACATACAAGAAATGGAATATGATTCACTCGAACAAACAAATTAGACCAAATTCGACTAATTAAGTAAAATCGTTTCAATAATTGTTCGCAAAGGAAATAAGGAAGACGAAGATCTTCTTACTCGATGACAATCGATCAAATTTGTAATCTGAACAGTGCGGTAGGTAGGATTCGCCGCGACGACGTGTAAAATATGCAAAACCGTATAATATTTTCAATAACCCGAGGCGAATGACTAACGTCCAAAGACGTGTACACGTATTTGCATAAACGTCCTCGCGTAGTAATAAGGTATCGACAGGCGTGCGAATGACACCGTTGAAAGGGAATCAGTCGGTAATTGAGAATGGGTACGCTTTAATCTAGCTAAGCCGTTCAATGATTATCCAGAAATTCCTTAACGAGCCGTTGCACAGATACGTGATCACGGAGCTGTTGCAGAGCGATCTGCACAAGATCATCGTCAGTCCGCAGCATCTCACCGTTGACCACATCAAGGTCTTCCTCTATCAGATCCTTCGAGGTGAGTGAACATCATATACTTTTCTAAAAATTGGGTCTGTACCATTTCTATTTTACCTTTGCCGTTAATTATCCGGGGCTGAAGTGTTGTAGTTTCAACCCCTTTTCACTCGAAGCATTTTTCGATACGGTTAAGTTTCCAGTGAAGCTTCGAAAATTCGAAAGAACCTCTTAAATTTCACATTTTAACTCTCTATAATTAAAATCTGAATTCTTAACATTTTCAATGGCGTAAAAACGAACCTTCAAACTCTGATACAAAGTGATCCAAGTTCGTAATTAATAAGACAGAAGCAAGGACTTGATGAATACCGCGAAACAGGTACGAGGTGATCGTGGAGCAATTAAATGACGATCCATGAATATATTTGCAACGGAGAGCCTTCAATCCGGGGGATGGGGGGATGATACAGGGAGGCAGACTCCTTTGAAATGAAATTCCATGGGGGACACGGAAGTTCCCATGGTACGGGGAGTAACACCACTCGCGTTGGTCCTTCAATGGCAACCCTTTTATCCGACAAAGAATCAAAGTCGCGTTTCAGCGAGATCAAAACCAGTGAAATTTCTTGTCCACCCTTCGATATGTTTTTTACCCCCTGTCCCTTTTGCGTCCTCTAACGACGCCCACCACCCCGCCCCTCCCTCTTTATCCGCGTCTTCTGTCGACGATTTTAAGGCTTGTTGCTTTCCGACTGATTTCGGAACAAAGGGACGGTAATGTTTTCGTGCGGTGGGTAATGGCGAAGTAAGTGTTTTAGGGACTTTACTGGAATCGTAACTCTTTTTTTATGGATAGACGGATCTTTAGTAAGAAACGTTGAGATTTGTGGAAAATCAAGGAATTATTCTAGTTTTGAGAAGTTCGGAAACCATTTAACTTCAGAAATATCCCTTCAATGTCGCCCCGTCCCAAACGTGTTACAGAATCAAAAATTGAAAAATAAAAATATTATACATATATTCAGTTACGTCTGGGCGGAGGGTTTCGAGAAAGCGGCAGAAAGCCACCCTCTTCCTCTTGAAGCGTAATTATTTTGAAAAAGCCTCGTGTCTGCCAAGCTTCCTCAACTTTGTCCCCGTGCTTGAAGAATGCCGAGTTAATTAAACCAAGCTGCTGCCGCTGTTTTTTTCTTCTCTTCTTCCAAAGCGCTCGCTCGAAAGCATTACTCGAAAAAAAAAAAAAAAAAAAAATCTTACTTTTAAAGCGGTCGTTGATTCTTTTCGCTCTACCCCCCGCTGTTGCGACGCTCTTCTTCAGCGAACCCTTGTTGCGTTGTTCGCCAACCCCTATCTCGGGGATCCACCGATGGATGCCTCCCCCTCCTCCCTTACCCGTCCATTTTCACCCACCCTGCTATATGCAAATAACACGGTGCACGCTTCTCAATGCGGAGTAATAATTATCGACCATCCCCTCCTGGAAAAGCATGGAACGGGGGTGGCTGCCGACGTTAACGGCTCGCCCTTGTTTCGTACGTCTTCGACATTTTTCGAATAATCGAATATCTTCAAATTGCAGTAAGAAATAATGAAAATTTTATTTAGTGTATTTTAGTATATTGGTTACACCCCCTATAATTTTATTACTTTCGACAATTTTTAAGCTTCTAACAGCGAATTATTGATTATTTTATATAATTAAACTTCTGTAATTTTAATTGTGAAGACTAAATTTCCCAGTTAACTGGTTAAAGATTTTTGGGGATACCATAGGTGGGGGCGGTTAAAGTTAGCCTAATAATCTGCAATCAAAAGAAGCTGCATCTCGAACACAGCTGATAAATTCAAGCCCCTTTGGCGCGTTCAAACTTCATCAACCCTATTCAGAGCGTAAAATACGCAAACTCAGGATTTGAATGGAGGAGTCGGGAGTCGGGAAATTCCAAGCGTGTCCCGGAGCCGGTGTGGCGTTGTTTCGTGGTTGGTCGGGAAATGTGATCGTTAACACGGTCGAAGGCGGCGCCCGTGGGCGTCGTTTTCCTCCTGGAAATTAATTCGTCAAAGACGGACGGCGGCGGTTGTCTACCGCGTGCCGCTGCGCGGAAAGTATGGAGCCGCGTTAATACATCATCCCCGTGTCTATAGTTTTGTTCCTCTTTCGACGAGCCACAGTTTTCGAGGGTAATTTGTCAACGACGCGGCGGTCTACCGTTGTTCCCAGCGACGACAGGAACCGGGAAGTTATCCCTTAGGAAGAGGGTGCAACGGGTACGGTGTCTTTACAAGGTAGTCATTGGTAGATCGTGGATTTTCTGTAATTTTTGTTTGGAGTGTTTCTTCGAAATGGGAATTTGGGAATTTTGTTAGAAATTTCGAAGTATCAATATTTTAGATTATTATATTTTTGGGAACTTGGGGACTCTGGAGTACCATAATCTTAGGAATTTGGAAATTTGGAAATATTCCATTTCTGGCGACTTGGAGGTCCCCGAGATTTCTAGGGAGCTTTAGGACTTTGCAATTTTATATTTTTGGAAACTCCTAAATTTCCAAATATTATATTTTACGAAGCTTAGATTTACGAAAACAGTTTATTTTTCACGAAGTTTCGGGAGATTCCGAATCTCCCACCCGGTAGAATATTGCACGTAAAGCCTGGACAGATAGAGCAGAGCTCTCCTCTTCTTCTGTTGACTGGTCCGAAACCAGTCCTGCCACCGCCCATCCGTGACCCCAGACCCCGTCATCCGGTCGGTTGCTCGCAGCCACCAGGGTTTCTCCTCTCCTCTTCAGCTTGCTTAACCTCGATCCTTCCTCCTCCTGTAACGCGCTTCCTTACTATCCTTCTGTTTGATGTTTTAATTAAGCTCTGATCCTTGCTCGATAGTACGTTCCTCCTTTCCTACCCTTATTTCTTTAATCCACCAAAGTGTCGTCTATCAATCCGTGCTCAATTCTAAAGCAATAATATCTCAAAGTGTCAAAAAGATTTGAAATTCTCGAAGCTTCGAAATTGTCAAAAATATTTCACTGCTTCCAGCCAGCATGAAATATAATATTTCCAAGTATCGGTGTCCCAGACGATATTTTATTAAAGGCGCAAGTTTTCAAGGGTAAACTCGCTCGAAAAAACTTCCTTCCATTCGTCTTCCCGGCCGCGTAAGATCGCCAGGTGTTTGCGCGCCGGTCCGTCTAATATTATTTTTGCCCGAAGGTTCATCCGTGAAACGTCTCGTATTTTTTCGGTCGTTCGCTTTAATTAAAAGCCCGGGCTTGAACCCTTTCAGAACGAGATCACGATATTTAGCCGGGCTCTTTCTTCGCTTCTGTAAAGAAGCTTAACACGCCGCGCGGCGTCAACCTTTGAGGCCCTTAGTTTCGTCTACGAAAGCGGAAAAGAACCGCGCCGCGGAACAAAACACGCGGCCTTTCGGGATCCGCGTGGCGTGAACCCGCGAAATAATACGACGGATCTGCCTACCCTTACGTCCCTTGGGGCATCGTTTTAATTACAGAGAAAAATGTTTTCTTCCTGGCCGACGCGGCCAAAGTGAACTTTATTAGCCTTAAATTGTTTGTTACGAGCGGCTGTTTTTTTCCCTAAGTTTGTTTCACAGCTTTTGAATGCCTGCATGAAGATCCTTTCAGCAGGCAATTTTACAGGTTTATCAATTAAAAATACAATATTTTAATATTCCAAATTTTTCGAAAGTGCAATGCTGTAAAATTTCGAAATTCTTAAAAATATAATATTTCAAAACGTCTGAGTCACCAAAAATATCATGTTCCAAACTATCTAAATTCCTGAAAGTATAATATTCCAAATTTCCCAAGCTCCCAAAAATATAATACCCGGAGATCCCAAGGTTTCCAAAAATATAATATTCGTTGGCTGAGAATTCACCATTGACCTACTCTCGAACTTTGTTATAAAATATTCAAGTGGCATTAGCGTATTTTGCATAATACACAATGTTATGAATCTCCGTTGTCTCCGCATATGTAATTATTATTTATGCAAGAAACGCAGGGCGGTATTTGTTAAATAAGGTCCTTGGCGATCGTGTAGCGAGGCGAAGTCTGATCAGCGGTACTTGTACTACTTGCAAGTAGTTCGAATCGACGATAGCTCCGACGAGTCTTGACTACTTGCGAATTAAATCGATCCAATTAACATACCGATCCCTTTAACTTCACGGTGTTGACGAAGCAACAAAAATACACCAAACTGTCAACCGAAAGTTGCATTTAAAAGGGAATGGTACATTTTAAAATCGAAAATCGACGTAATCGATGATGACAATTCTGAAAAGGGGAATTGAAAAACTAATTACGCGAAAGCGGAAATGCATTTAGCGGAGTGTCAGTTATTCAATTTCGCGTCGTGGTACGAGAAAACAGAACGAAATCGTCCAGAATTTAAAAAAAAAAGAGAGAGAAATTGAAAAGGAAGAAAATATTGGTGACAGTATGTATACCGGTATTTTTCTTTCTCTCTTTTTTTTGTCGCAGTTAAAACGTGGGAATTCAAACGGTGAAAATCGAAAACGTTGCTCAACGAATCGACGCTCAAAACGATTGCATAGAGAAACTAACGAACGCCGCCATCGAAAAGGCTGCCGGTGCTTTTAATTAATCCTTTGTAATTGTATCTATTTCCATTGAGCTCGCTGGCTGGCGCGTGCATCCGGGATTTTAACGTGAAACGGGATTTCCGTGGGAACACGAAACGCTGTGGCGAGCTTTGGAAAAAAAAAAAAATATATAGAAAGAAGGAAACGTTTTTCGGAACTTCTGGTCGAGGAATGTTTCGGTTCGCACGTTCTTCATATTTTAAATTAACGCGCTATCTCGTATACGTCGACCGTCTGTATATTTCGCTTAAGTTAATTTAGAATCGAATGATATTTAGCAGAAAATCGTAAGTTTTGGTAATATTTGGGGGAGTTTAGAAAGTTTTTCGGTAATTTTAATAACTTCCCAAGCATTGGTTCTTTTTTAATCACTTTTTCAAGGCAAACGAAATACTTAAATGATAAAGTAGAGGTTTAATGAAATTGTGAAACGCCTGGTGTACTGTTTTCGAACAAACACAGTGCGTCCCCCCCACCCCCTCACCCCGCCGAGGTACAGGACCGCAAATGTTAACGCACGACGAGAAATTCGAACAACGGGTTGGATTTCATTAACGAGCGGTTAATTAAGCGACCAAATTAAACTAGCATCGGTGATTATGAACGCGAAACCTCTTTCGCTCGGACACGTGGCACCGCGGACGATTTAAAATCGAATTATTCCTGTTTCCAATCAGTTCACGTGTCTGGGGTTCAACTTTTATAGATTGACCTGGTTTCTTTACCGCGAATGTGCTTCTTTGTTTATTTTATAGAATTATCCCTTAAATTTCTTCAATTTTCACCGATAAAATCTAATATTTAGTCAAACTTGGCAAAATAGTAACCATTTAGTACATTTTATTGGTAACACTCGATCGCTTTTTTATCGAAAACATCGTATCACAGAGTATCGATACTCGCTAAGAGATTCTATTTATGGTGCTAACCTACATCCACATCCTTCGTCGTTCCAATAATGATCCGTCGACGTCCTGACGGCGTGGCCCAGCTCGCTCCTCGGTGAATTTCGATGAAATATCGTCGATTTTTTTAGGCCAGAATACAATTAACTCGAGGAGGGAAAAAAATGAAGCTAAATAGTGTCGACGGTGAAGCCTTTCAACGACGACGTCCGACTAACGAGCTTGCAAGCTCTGCACAACTTGTCGGACGATCGTGATTTTCAGACTTCCGTCTAGATGACGAAACTGCTACCCTATTTGTTTATAAAATTAACCCATCTTAGGCAATTTTCGACTTAAATTAAAGATGTCGAAATGTCGAAGTTTGATAAATTATACGATTCTTTGCAACAAATACAGAAAATTATTTGTAGAATAGCTCAGCTCTGTCTATTATTTTGTTTGTTTTATGTTTAACGGAGACGATAAAGGAACAGGTGTAAGGAGACAGAACGCGGCGAGTAGGAGGAACGATCGAAGGCACGAATGACCTTGTAGTTAATAGTCGGGACGGTGAATCGCGTTGGTCCTCGAACCGGTGCCCGGCGACCTCATCTGCCGTCCCTGAGGAGAAGAAATGAGGAATCGAGACACGGGAATGGCACGCACACCGGGTTCGGGTGCGATGAACCCGATAACACCGCCTCGGACGATGTAAAATCGTCCTGCCGTGACGTATTCCAAGCTTTTTCCTGCGGACGATGCCTCTCGCCGTTAAATCGCCAATGAAATCGTTCGAACGTGTCCTCTTGAAATTGGCCAGCGTCTTCGGGACACCGATGCTTTACAGCGAACGATTCGATCGAGTTCTTGTACCTCGTATCGATACGTAATTCCGACGATGATCGTCCTGGGTTTGTCCCTTCGATTCCACGTGAGAACCGTGGCTTCTGGATCGATCCTTTTCTTCCTCATCTTTCTTCGCTCCTCCAGATCGCTACTGGAATCTTAACACTGGGAGCACCAAAGGGGTCAAAATTCATTGATTTTGTTATCTACTTTAATTTTAATTCAGAAGTAAAGTTTGGTTCTAGTTTTAAGATATCACAATGATTTTCTTTGTCACTCGTCCTTGAATCGTTCCAGATTTATTAACACAATTTTAATTTTTCACGGATTTTTAAGGATTTTAATTTTAATTTTTTAAGGATTCGAAATCGAGGATGACCTCGACCGTGCCGAGGATCGTTTCCCTGGCTGACCTTGCGGTTAATTTTGAAACTCGCGCGCAATCCCGCTGCACCGCCAGAATTACGTGGTAAACAAAGAGAACAGAAGCACGGTGTCACGAGCCGAGCTTTATTTTTGGCACGACCGATAACCGGGCGAACTTCTGCCACGGAATTCCTGTCCCCGTCGTTCTGGGAACCACCTGAGACACTTCTGCTCGCCAAGCTCCAGATTTCCGCGTACCTTTCAAAATATCCTCCTGGAATTGATCAGTTTTCAAAAAATTGACAGTCGTTTTGAAACAATCTATGTTTTCATACAAAGCGATATAAATATTTAAGGATGCGAGTTTGTGGAAGGATACAAGGGTTACGAATGCAGGATAAAAATGTTTGTTATTTTGTTTTGGAAGATTAAAAGACGTATCGTAAATAGGAAAACGAGGAACAAATAGGTCGACGACCTTCTCGCAAGCTATTTTCAAGCGGGTAGAAATATCGCGCTATAAATACACGAGGAGGGTCGACAGATTTTTCGACATACATTTCTCAAAACCACCTTCACAAAGAGACGCGATCTTCTTACACGCGGAGGGGAATCTTTGGGAAAAGAGAAGCTGGAAATCCCGGTACAGGATCCCAGAATTTCATCTGACGTACGTTTCCGACCATCCGGAAAGATTTTTGGAATTTATCAAAATTTCTAAGATTTATACCGTTCGTCGCCGACCTTGCGGACGAATCCTTAAAAAGGAGACCATTGTTGTTCTTGTGTGAAAATTTCATGATATATTTTTCGATGACACGTTGAATCACGGCCGCGAACCTTCCTCCGGTCATTAGAACTGGTTTCGTCGAAGTTCTCCCGCGTAAAACTCGATTTAATCCAGCGTCGAGCACGTGCTAGCATCAGATCGTTGTTCGCGCGATTAATCACTCAATTACATTAATCCGTTGACGCAATTTATCTCGCAGGACGTGGCGGCCACACGTAATGGCTGAATCCTGCGACCACCGGTGTATCCTTCGAACAGCACGACCCGTTCGTATGTAACACACGCGTCGTCGTATCAGGAGTGTAATATAAAATTTCGTGGTATTAATAGTGCTCTCCAGAAAAATGAATAATCAGTGAAAATTACATTTCGTATTTGTTTAATATTTCGTATTAAAAGTTAATCTTCACGCGAGGAAGAAAAAAAACTACAGCATCGAAGGATAACCGCCTTCGGTTATCAGCAAGGAGGGTACGTCCGGGCGAGCGATAGAGATAAAGAGGAGCAAGGCAGGGGTGGAACAAGAGGAGTGAGGGGGGTTGAGAGTAAGATACGAGAGAGAGACTTTAATTACCGGCGGGTGAATTCACAACCGGACGCACCCACGGGGCAGATTACCCCGGTAATATTACCGAGTTTTATTGCGGGGAGAGAAAAGTCGAGGTCTGAATGCGGCATGACTCACGGCACACTCATCTGGCACCGATGTTTCTGCTCTTATTGCAGCCCCCGTACCCTTCCAGCCCCCTCGTTTCTCCCTCTTCTGTCATTCCTGTTTCTCTTCCCTATCCTTTTTCTTTTTTCTTTTTTATCCGTTCACCACCCTTCCATCGCCTAACTTCCTCCGCTTTCACCCCCTCTCTCGACTCAGACTATCCGTTTTCAAGTCTTCATCGTTTCACCTTCACCCCTTTTCCCTTTTTGTTTCTCCCCCCTCGGTCCCGGAGACAGCGAAAATGAAAAGGCTCGCGACGAATCATCGTGGGGGGAGGGATCGACGATTGATTGCGTCAGGGCGGTGAAACGGTTCGCTTTTAGCGAAAACAGGAAACATATTTGATTAAATAATAATTAGTAAGAGGGTGTATCGATGTATCGATTAGAAAATTCTGAAACATAAAAGATGTTTTGAAAACGCGCTTCACGCGTGCCCGATCAGAAGGGATTACACGAGCGTTTAACCAAAGCGTTCGCCGCCCCTTTCGTAAAATCGAATCGCGCTTTGACGCGAGGGGTGGCCTAGTAATCTGGTCCGCATTCAACTCTCGCGCCCTAAACCAACCCCTTTGCCCTCCCTTATCGTTGCCTCGGACATACACGTATATCGTCTCGCGGTTTTAAGAGCAAGGGTGAGCAAAGACTCTGACGGAGGGGGTGAAAGGTTCGATTTCCTTTCCTCCTTTTATCAAGAATCACGTTTTACCGGGCGACGCGAATTAATTATAAGCGATTCCGCAATAAAATAAATACTTTCGATTCCGTATGTAAATTGAAAATGTTCCCGGCGGACAGAGCCGGTTAACGCGTCAGCTCGTTTAATAAAATGTCGGATCGTTTTTACACGGGCTGTAACTGGCTTTTCATTACTATTAAACGGACGAAACGATCCGGCGGTAACGAGAGATAAATTGATACAGCGATTCGTCGCGTATCGGTAATGGACGACGGGGGAATTGAAAAGAAGGCGGCGAAATAAAAAATCGCTACACGTCTTTTAACACCGCCGGCTAAACGACCCGGCACGGGATAATCTCCGGTGAATGCGTGTGCATCTGTCGTGAGCTGAGGCGAAAGAGCCTCTAATGACTAGGCGCGGGAAATTTCGTCGGAATCGAGGTCGTCTGCATTTCGCTCGACGAAAATCGCCGCCGTCTCGCGCGCGTCCCGACGTCTACAGTGATTTCGTTTCGTCGCAGATTTGGTGTTTGGGAATTTTTTTAGGGAAGCTCGACTTTTGGCTTTTCGTTTTGTTTTGAAGCTCGAAGGTTGAAGTCTGGAAGTTCGGGGGTTTGGAACTCTGGTGGAAATGTCTAATTTAGAGCTTTGAGTACTCGAGGATTCGAAATTTGGAATGTTCAGGATTTGAGAGTTTGAAATTCAGAATTTGGAGTACTGAAAATTCGTAATTTGGCATATTAAAACTTTTGGACACTGAAAGTTTGCAATTTGGAACTTAAAATTAAAACTCAGAACTCTTTTCCTGTTTCCAGGACTCAAATACCTTCACGCGGCCAGAATCCTCCACAGGGACATAAAACCAGGAAATCTACTCGTGAACAGTAATTGCGTATTGAAGGTAAACGAAAGTTAATTAAAATCAGAAGGGTACAAGAGAAAAGAACAGATTAATATATATTTGTTTACGAAACAGATCTGCGACTTTGGTTTGGCCCGAGTAGAAGAACCCGACCAGAAGAAGCTCATGACCCAGGAAGTGGTGACGCAGTATTACCGTGCCCCGGAAATCCTGATGGGTGCACGACATTACACGGCCTCCGTGGACGTTTGGAGCGTTGGTTGCATTTTCGGCGAACTTCTTCGTCGGCGGATCCTCTTCCAGGCGCATAGTCCTGTGCAACAGGTCAGCCTTCCTTCTCTAAATTATTCAAAGAAACCCCCCCCCAAAAATCAAATTCTCAGCAAACAAAATTACCAACAAATAATCCAAAAGCGATTAACTTAAAAGCAAGAATTACAAAAGCCCTCCTCTTACCACCGTAATCAAAAGGGGTTCGATTTCCTGCACCCTTGGCGCGAGCATTGTCCGCCGTTAATGTTTTAAAATGGTTGCCTTTCTCGTTCGTTTGCAGCTGGAACTGATCACAGATCTGTTGGGCACACCGAGCCTCGAGGACATGAAGTACGCGTGCGAGGGTGCGAGATCCCACATGCTGAGGTGTACGCCCAAGCCACCCTCGTTGACGACCCTGTACTCTCTCAGCGAGCAGGCGACGCACGAGGCCGTCCATTTGCTCTGCCAGATGCTAGTCTTCGATCCAGTGAGTTTCTCCCCCTCCTCGGATACGTCTTTCGATTTCGCGATATAAAACGTTGGGGTGTTTAGCCGACAAATGCTCGACGACTTCCATTGGCCACCAGGGGATCGAGTTTTATTCGTACGACTTGTTGACTACTGTTTAAAGGATTTAGATCCTTTAACATTATATCCAAATTACTTAAATTTTTTAAGCGAGATCAACAATCGTAAAGTCTCATCGGACGAATCGTTTCCTTCCGTTGAAAATCGACGTCGATACTCGGACAAGTCGGCCGGAAGTCGAAAACTTGGTCAGTTTCCCGTACAGGAAAGCGCACCGGTATCTCGATAGATCTTGGTCGGTTGCTTGCTTCTCTCTGTTTATACGAAGAAACGTGAAACTTTGGGAAGAGGAAGCGCGGCGTTATCGGTGGTTGGCCAACCCTTATCGACGTCCTCGCAACGCTAAGTCGTGTTGCTTTTCGTCAGGGATGAAATATGTACACTGGGAAACTTCGGCTCGTAACTCGTCAAAGATAAAATGACTTCGGTTCGCGAAACCTTCCAGACGATAGTCCATAAAAAGGATCGTAAATCAGACGCACAAAGGACATCGGTTGCAATAAAAATTTGATTATCCTGTCTTGAAAGTCTCTTTCGAAAATTAGTTCGTTTTTGAAGTTCGAATTTCGATACTTTATTATAGTATTTCTATCGTGGATGTTTGTTTATTAAAATTGAATAATCGCTTGTATTAGTAATTAGGAAAATTTGTAACTCCTAATAATTATAAAGTATTCTATTTCGTGTTTCAAATTGTTCCAGATGGAAATATTTTATTTTCAAAATCACGTATTAATTTGGGAGATTTTTGAATAAAAATTAGGAAAAGGAGGGGAAAAGAGGAGAAGGCAAGTGACTTTGGAGTCTGGGTTAAGTTTTCCGAGATTTTTCACAATGGATACACGGTTCATTTATCAGAATTTCACCACTAAGCGAGAAACTTACCGCTATTAGCCTCGATCGAACGATATCTCGACATCTTTGTAGGTTACTAAGTACTTATTAAATCGAGGCAGCACGCCAACGCTTGACAGCCTACTTTCTTAAATCTCTGGCTGGAATTACGTCGATATCTTCCGGCTACACGCTACACGATCGGTGTGAACCTCGTTCACGCTCGTTTCACGCTAATAATTCAATAACATTTTCAATTTCACCAATAACAAACGAAATTTTCCATTCGGTATTCAACGCATAAAAATTAGGAAAAAAGTGCCAAGGGCCACCAATCTTTTCAAAACCTCCCTTCGATCGATTCAAGGAAGATGATTCGTCGTCTGCACCCCGTTCGATCATTCGATCGCGATTAATCCAGGGAATAACGTCGTTAACTAGTCTTCTAAGTAGTAGCAAAGCCGCTGGGTACGGTCGATCCTTCGTTAACCCGTTTTATGAACTTCCCACAGGACAAGAGGATCACCGTGGTGGATGCACTGGCGCATCCTTATCTCGACGAAGGAAGACTCAGATATCACTCGTGCATGTGCACGTGCTGTTACACGACCAACGGGGGTATGAGACAGTACACGACGGGGGACTTCGAGCCGGCCAATTCGCGCCCGTTCGACGATCTCTGGGAGAGGAAACTCACCACCGTGCAGCAGGTGAAAGGTAAGAGGGTATTGATTAAATGCTACTCCAAGATATTTCTGTAATTCGAGCGTTGATACGATGATTCTTTTCAAATTCGATGGCAAAGAATTCATTTTCTTCACCCTTTCTGGTAGAAAAATCGTAAGTTCAAGGGTTAAGGGTGAAAGAGATTCTAGTACAAGAATCAATCTAAATAAGTATTTCATTGTAGCTGACCCTTGTAACATTAGTGGTATATTGTCATCGAAAGGGTTAGCCAACGTGTAACGATTAACGTTTTCTACTGGACAGAAAAGAAAAAGAATGTATTGCACTGACTCACACGTGTGATATTAATAGCCCTATGTCTTGGACACGTGGCCAGCTGCTTCGATAGCGACAATGATGCGATAGAGTCGCGTGCGTTTCATACGGAGCCCTGCGATAAATCATCGTTTATCACCGTTAAAACCAGGGAACCGTGAAGTTATCGGTACGACTTTCTACCCTCGATAATCGCCACGAAACTGGGTCTAATGTCGCGTTTAAAGATTGCACGCTATTCGTTCGTTAACGCGACCGAGAGGGTGGACGTTAAGGGTTGTAATAATGATTTAAATATTCCTGTTGCCCCGAGTATTCGAATGTGTTCGAGTAATGATAGAATTCAAGTGCCAGGGAGAGTGCCGTTAGACTTCACTTTGATCAGCCTTCGGTTCACCGCGAATCTCCATTGCGATTGTCGGATCTAATTTTTCCGCTCCGTTCATAAATCTCCGTCGTGTTATTCGATAGAAATTTTTCGCGTGTTACGAACCCGAGTGATTAGCACGAGCGGCACAGATTTGTTTCCGCGGCCGACTTTGTCATACGGCAGGCATGCGATGTTCATTAAGGAGTTAATCGCGTTTTCCAGCGAGCGTAGCTTCGGTCGGAACGGTTGCACGTGTCCAAGAAATATGTCGCAAGACACGAATCATACGACAGCGGAACAAAGAAATCACGGCTTCTGAGAATTTTCTGCAATTCTCCGTCGTAAAAGGACCTATATCTCTCCTTCGCCGTGCGTTTTGCAACGTTTAGTGTTAATATCAAAAGAATCGAAACAAGAAAGGAACCAGTTCTCAGCAAGGCATTCCACGTTTGTCTGTTTCAGAGGAAATGCACAAATTTATAATAGCGGAACAGATGACCACGTCGCGGGTGCCGCTCTGCATAAATCCGCAGTCGGCGGCGTTCAAGAGCTTCGCAAGGTAAGCCGTAGGTGGCGGATCATCCAGGTTAATTGACGATCGATTATATCGGAGCAAAATAACCTCGAGTTTCATCTAGAAAAAGAGCGAAAGAGGCGTGCCTGTGTCCCGTGTGAAAGACGAAAATTCGAGCGACGTAAAAAGAACAAGAAAAAAGAAAAAAAAATTCTATCCACCCCTGTCATCAATTGCTCCCTCGATTTTGTCACGCATTTCCTTCTCGCCCCCTTGATACGATTGCGTGCGTGTACGTGCGTGTGCTTGTGTGAAGAAGGGTTCGCAGAGGGGCACACAGTGTATTTCTTTTATGTTTCTCGTTGAAGTCAAATCGGATGCGGCAAGAAGAAGCCGGATTTAAAGGAGGAACGAGAGGAAAGGGTAGGGGGAAGAAAATAGAAGGGTGAAACGGGCGGAAATTAAAAAACCGTGGAGAAAAGGATCGAAATATCAACGGTGAGGAAAGCGATCTTTTCCCCCCTCTCTGCCGCAGACTTCATCCCCCATGTCTCTCACGGTTCTATCGGTAACGAGACCGAGAAACGATTAATAAAATTGACCCTTTAAACCTCCCTCCCCCACCTCCTCATCCGTGTCGAGGATAAACACAGGTACGCGTGTATCGTCGACGGGGATAGAGTTATCGATATTGAGAGAACGATCGAGCACGCACGAGCTTTTTTGCTCTTCCAACCCTCCCTTTTTTAAAAGAAAGAGGAGAACGAAAAAGACAGCCTGTTTCACGTTGACAGTCGCTGTGTGCGATCTCTCGGCTCGTGGAAAGACCGGAAATAGATGGTCGAGATTCTTGAGAGAGGGTGAGAGTGAGAGAAGAGAGAGAGATGATCGAAAGCTGATTCGAGATGGGGGTGGTTCTTTTTTTTTTTTTATATGGAAAGTGACGACAGTTTGTGGATCCCCTTAGAGACCCCCTTAGAAGAAGAGTAATGGTCATTGGGGCAATTCTTCGGGGTAACGTGGTGGATCGTTGCCCGGATTAATTGGAACGATTATGTCAATTATCTAGCGTTCTAATTGCAGTTTTAAGTGAAAGCCACCATTTTAAAAATATTTGGGGATGGTTCCCAGCGACTTATCGAAACATTACTGTACACGGTTAATTAATATACTAATAACTCGGTTACCGATAATGATTTGAAATATTAAAAAGAAGGACATAATCGTCTAATTAATTCCGGGTCGCATCGCTGTCGCGTTACGAAGATTGTCCTGACGTAGATCCTCGCCTTAAAGAGAGCGAAAGAGAGAGAGAGGGAAGAATAAATATGAACTAAAAAAGCAGATAAAAACGTTGAATATGTTATTTATCATATATATACATATATATAATGTGATATTGTTGGAAGTATATATATATAACATTTCTCGTGTTGCTTACTGCCGTCAAGTTAGAGCAAGCCGATCGCCGAACCAGCGCCCTGCGCCGCGTATACGTACACGTTACTACTACCAGTACTACCAAATCAGCTAACTACCACTGTCAGCTACTATCGACTACTACCGCTATCGTCTACCACTACTACTACTACTACTACCACTACTACTACCATTACTACTACTACTACTACTAATCGTGTTATGTCTCCTCCTGAACGAACCGAACGAACAGAGAGTCAGCTCTAAGTCGACGCGACCTCGCTCGCAGAGGTACTTGAACAAACCATTTTACCACAATTTTTTAACGTTTTGTGTTATGGTCGCATTAATTTTTGTTTCCTTTTTTTTTTATTCTATTCTTCATCTTTGTTCTTCCTTTATATACATATATATATGTATAAATTATTAGTTACTATATACTTCTTTGTGTTTAGTAACTGTCTTCGTCGTAATTGTTACCAGCCTTGCTTCTTACGATTCTTATTTAGACACTTTGTATGACTGATATTATGTATTATATATTAGAACGTATACACATATACACGGTCGTGGTTAAAATTAGTCTTGATATATATATATGTGTGTGTATATATAGTGTATATGTGTGTATGTTGGATTCACGGTGACACGCGTCGCCGGATGCACACCAGCGACCAGTACCCTCGACCGACTTCCGATCGAGGCTGACACGATTCGAAAAGACTTCTTCCCACGGGATCGATTGCAATCGTAGAAACATATTCGATAATCGAGTTTGCGCTGGCGATCGATCGTTTAATCGGTTCGGCTTCGAGTTTCGAATCGCGTGCCAAGATTTTCGTATTACATATTTTAAATGAAAAACTTCGCTTGTGCCATCGATTCGGGTTGTCTATCAAGGGTTAATTAATTTTTTCAACGCTTCGTAAAATATTTGAACGAAGCGTGCCGATAAGATATTCGAGCAAGTTCCATTAATGTACGCCCCGAAATTAAATTCGTGACTGATAAAGAGAGCGATAAGGTTAAGCGATATGCATTAAAATCGCAGATAGGCGATGCCAGACGTCAGACCGTTAATAAATAATAGCACGGATTTATCCAGTCATCGGTTATATTTTTGGAAAATTAACTTTAAATAAAACGAAGATTCAAAGAAGTCACAGTTGGTCCGAAATGAATCCAGAAGCTGGTCGTTGGTCGCGTCTAGGTTGATCGTGGATCATCGTGAAAATGGTATCTTGTAAATAACGCTTGAAAACTAAAAGAGAAAAGAAAAGAACGCTTTGTTTGGCCCAAGGAGTGTAAGAAGGCCTGATCAACCATGCAGCCTTCAGTTGAAAGAGTTCGAGGGGAACAGAAAGAAAAAAGAAACGAACGATCGAGTCGCGATTAATTGGAAAAAAGTATCGGATAAAAATAGGAGAACGATCGATAAAGTATCATACGAGGGAAATAATACTCTCTTTCTGGGTTAACGGGATCAGTGTTTCGATCGATTTGAAAGATACTCGGAACTTTTCACCGCTGTTCGCACAATTTCGTTTTCTGTTTTTGGATTCGGTAATTTTCGACTGAAAATCCTCGCGTGATCTGACCCGTTGGCACAATGACCGTAATCTTGAAACGAGACCCTTCGATTTTTTTCATTTTTCCGTTGCAATTCACGATAATTCGACCATCGACGAGGTAAAAAAGAAAAAAAATAAAGAGGAAGGAAAAAATGTGATTCACTTGCGAGAACACTGACTGAATTTTTCCTATTTTTTTCGATCAGACTCCGCAACTGCTTCCACGAAGAGATTTTTTGCTGTTTTCTCGTTTCATTTTTGTAAGCTTCTCCGATTTTTGTTTTCCTCTGTGGTTTTTTTTTTTGTTTATTTCATTTCGTCTTCATCCTTTGATTTTTGTTCAATTTTTTGTTATCTTTTTGGTTCATTCTCTTCTTGCGAAGGTCGTGTTACGGTACAATGGTGGACGATAGTGTCACGAGACTGAAGGAGAATTTTGAGATCGCCGCGGACTCTTTTTTCGGTCGAGCAACAATGATATCGTCGCGATTACTGTCATTTCGCCAAATTTGGGGCGCGGTTTTGTTTCTTTTGGACACGTTTGCTTTGCCAAGAGGGAGGTCTCCTACGCCGCGAGATTTGAATTTGAAATCAGTGACTTTGACAATTTTTAATAATTAATTTTTAGCAATCTCAGATATATAATTATGAAATTAAATGATCTCAGATATCAAACTTTGAAGTATTTTAGATGCCGGCAAAGGCCTTGTAAGAATTTTTTCCGAAAAATCACTCGCTGTCAGGATCCTCTTCTCCTCTTCGTTTAATCCGTCGGTCGCGTGTTTCTTTTCCGGGAAATTTGAAAAAAGGCCCGGGCTAACGACTCGCGCTGTGCCGTTTTTGTCCCGTCGCAGTTCAAAGCGCGTGTCGCTACTTTTTTTTTTATTTTTTTATATTTTTTCCCCAAAGTCCCGAAATAATTTTCGACGCGGAGGAGCAACGAAAGGGATGCATGGGGTGGGTGGCCGCGGTAAAAACGACGAGGAGCCTGGCCCTTTTTCGACCGCGCTTTGTTTTCGTGCTATTTTCTGAAGAATTTGGCAAAGCAAAGTCAAGGACCGTGTAGGCTGTCTAACAGGATGCGGTGGAATTTGTGGTACGGGTTAATAAAAAAAAGAGCGGTGACACCTTGTGTAAAAATAAAATCAAGATTCTGGATTGAACGTTTCGTTTGGCGGCCAGATTTTCAACAAAATTTACTTCTGCCCTCACTTTTGAATATCATTTCAAAGTTTGATTTATAATTTATTAGAAAATAAATATTACTTTCTATAGAAAGATAAAAATGATAAATACACAGGGTCAATTTTATGCCAGTAATTAAGGATATTAACATTAGATCTATGATTTACTCTGCATAAAAATATTAATTTATATTTATTGGAGCTACCAAAATTCATTCCACATTCTTGGTATATTTTCACACGAGTTTATCACCTTTTTATCACCGTACCGAAAATTTGATCGTAATCTATGATACATACGTAGGTACGCGAATATATGCAAACAGTAGTATATTTGCAATCGACGTTTGCAATTTGCTATTGAATTTAAATTGTTCGAGGATTGAATACGATATATTACTGTTTAAATATTCTCATATACCCGAAAATTATATAAAGGGAGGAACGAAAGCAAATTTCATGGATCGGCTTAAAGTCAAGCTGAAAAGTAAATGTATCGAAAAGAAATGGAGACGGTACGAAACAACAGAGAAAGAGAGCGAGAAAGATTAAAAAAGAAAGCATTTAAAACACGATCAAACCGAAGAATAGAAGGAAAAAGAAAGAACGCGTGTGCGGGATCACGATTAAATGGCCGGCTGTCACACATGCTGACAGCTGCATGGAAATCAGACGAAGCATATATATTTTTTTTTTAATTTTTGTTTTGTTAAGCTCCAGACCTGTCGGTCGCATCCACCCTTCCGTTATCTTCCCGGCAACGTACAATTTGAAGAGTCGAGTTCTTCTGAACTATTGCTGGCCTTGGTCCCTTTATTTAACCCTTCTTCGGGTCTCCAGATACAAACAGTTCCGTGAAATAATTATTTTTCGAACCGTCAGTTTCGTAAATTCGTGAAAATCTGGCAGGTTTTCTGATTTTCCTAAATTCAAGTTTTCACTCTCCTAAATTTTCCTGAATTTCTTTAATTTCCTAAATATTAAATTTCGCAATTATTTAAAAAAACAGACGTATTAAATCGTACTTAAAAGCGTTTCAAAACCACAGAGTACCACTTTGATTTCTGTAATTCGAAGAAGGGTTCAAAAATGATTCGCTCGATCCATACAAGAGCCGTAGAGAGTTTTAACTCGATGACGGTACTCGTTACTCTTCGAATCGATCGTCACGAGAACGCAGAGCGTTTCCTCGGTTAAAGTACTAACAATTGTGTTTCTTTTTTTTTTCAACCCGTGCTGGCTGATAGTTTTTGGAAGTTAGTCGAATTAGAAACGATTCATTTGAATCCCTGTGATTTGCTCGTGCTTGTGTTTCTCCGAGCCTGGGTTAGTTACGTTCGAATGATATAGATCGATCACAAGCAAGTAGAACAAGTATGCAAGTATCTATAAACAAAATGGTCTTGTCAACCACGTAGTGTACAGTGGATGATCAGATTATTAGAATCATCAGTATTCGAAAATTAAACAAGCAATAAATTATTAACAGTTACTTTTCAAAATTAACCCTTTGTACTCGGCCCCTGTACGAATATTTACACTATTGGCAAATTAATTAACAAATTAAATGTCTGAATTAAGAACGGAAGAAACGGATAGAACATTTGATTCTTTTTTATAATTTAATCATCCATTGTATTCTCTCTAGTAAATCCTTCTGTCCCGGTCCCAGCGAAACTTCGCTACCCGTTTCTTTCCCCCGTTCGTTTCCATTGCGAATGTTATCATACGAATGTTTGCTTTCATTCACACCACGAAATAAAAAAAGTCACTCCGTGTCGAATTAATCATCCACTCACCGATTGTATTCGACACTTTCGAGACGCACTGCTGCCACTCGTTGACGATGTTGCCCTTTGTATAACAACTGCCATTTAATCCCTGTCATACTAAACCGACGAAAGTGCTTTCTCTGTTCATTTTCTTCCTTTCTATTTTTTTTTTTTTTTTTAATACCTAGAAGCATTCTGCACTTTCGTCGTTTGTAATTCAAATCTCTGCATCCTCGTGTTGTCGAGCCAACGATCCAAGAATTTAGCAAAAAGTACCATACTTTCGTTTAAATGGGTGACACTTGGGAGTCTAGGGTGCTGGAAGTAAAAGAAATTGAATTTTACATGTTGACTGCTGCAGTGGAAATGAACGTACTTGGTCGGACGCATTGCAGTACTAATTATCAGAAATGTGAAATTACAATTTAAACTTTGGGGCAATCGTTTTACGTTATTGATAGAAATAAATAAAGCGCTAAATGTAGAATATTAACACTAGGTTTATGGTTTGGGATTTCAAATTTCACAGGGAAAATTACAGAAAAACACCTGGTGGTGTAAAAATTAGTAACATCAAAAATGTCAAATTTCTCACCCTTGATCGTTCTACAATGTTACTCGAGTTCCCTACGGAAGTCAACGTGTCAAATCATCCCTCTCGAACGGCGCTCGAGATAAATTCGAGGCGATCGAGAGAAATCGTGGTGTATCCTCTGTCGGAGGAGAAGGTAAAGAAGCGTTGTCGTTGAGATCGTTTGGATCGTTGGCTGGACGGTGCTCGACCGAGGGGCTTGGTAAGAAAGGAAATCGTTCGGCGAAATCGTAAAACGCGACGGAGCCGTGGGGGCCGTGGTGTATTCGTTTTGACCGGAAATACTGATGTCTGTTGCAGAAATGTTACCAAGTCCCCGGTCCGGTGTTCGTACGGAACACGGCACACCGGAGATTTGAAAGTAGCTACTGCTACCACTACCACTACCACTACCACCACACCTCTGTATCTCCCGCAAGTGAACGGAGTTGTTAGGAGCCGGGTAACGAGCAAACGAAAACGGAACCGAACCGAACCGAACAAAACACAGACCCGTTTCTATCTTCTAAATGGCAACCACTAATGATCTGTTCGTACAACTTGCAGCTCCACGGTGGCTCATCCCTCGGAACTGCCACCCTCTCCTCACCAATGGGAATAAGGAGAGATCGGACCACCGGAACGGGGATACGTGAAAGAAATGTAACGTTGCGACAAAAAAAAAAAATTATAAAGAATCTTCTCCATAAACGCGAGAAAAAAACGACGTGTAATGGACGATGAGATCTCGCTTCGACGCGAAGACGACTCGAAAATTGAAAAAAGAAAAAATAACTAAAAAACAAATATATATATATATATGATGGATTTCCGACGGCTTGAAGAATGACGGATGAAAGAAGATATATATACAAATATATATATATTGTACAGAAGGAGAGAGAGGTAAAACGAAAATTTGTTGACGGAGGACAGGAAGAAGCACAAAAATGGTGGAACTCGCGGAGAAGAGCCAAGAGAGACAATAGACTGCCGAGCAAATTGAAGCCTCAATTTTCGACTAGCCGATATATATATACATAGACGTATATGTATATAGATATCTATAAATATAGATTAATACATACACTTGCTGCGAACGGATGAAGAACTTTCATCCAAACCGTATCGGTTTCGAGGGATTCGAGCTTTTCCTTTTTCTTTCTTTCTTTCTTTCTTTCTTTCTTTCTTTCTTTCTTTCCACGAAGGCGACACGCGAAGACGAAGAGGAGATACGACGAGGAGACGGGAGACTTCAATGTGTACGCGCTTTTTATTTTAGATCGTAAGGCGAGGGTCGAGAAACAACACGGGCCAGTCTTCTTTAGTTTTCCGTTTCTCTTTCGTTTACTTAGACTTTTACGCACGATCTGTCTGTGTACGTGTGCACGCGCGCGACTCTCGCGGGAACGTCCCTCGCGATCTCGGTCCCGTCGTCGGAGAAGCGACGATCCGAGAGAGGAAGCCCCTTCGAGGCGAGGCGGAAGACACGAAAACGGAGACCTCTTCCGCGGAGGAGCGTCCTCGTCGCAAGCTTTCGAGAACCGCAACGCGGGTAATTTAGAGAGAGGGAGGAGCCGTATTCCGCTCGAAGACGCTAGGAATCGCGTGGATTTCTAGGAGCCTCACGATACACGATAGATCAACACGATTTATTCCAATAAAAATGAAAAATAACAAATACGATGCACTGCCGACGAATCGTGGCGAGCGCGACGGTATCGTGAACACGCGACGAGGAGGAATCATAATGGCGAGCGAAGAAAGAGGAATCTCGAGAGGATCCATCGTTCGAATCGTCCCGAGTCGTCGTCCTATTTTTTTTTCTTCTCCCCCACCCCCCCTCGTAGTTAGGCACTTATTCTTTGTTTTCTTTCTAGTTTAATTACGAGAATGTGTGCGAGCGATCCCGTGCGAGATCTCGTTCTCAGTTCGACGCCGAAGCGTCGATCGAATCGACTTCCGGCCGCGTCCGGGGCCGCGAACGATCCTTCCGTTCCTCCACTGCGGACGACCGAAACCTTGAATTTTGTATTAAAAACAGATGGTGTTACATATAATGTAAGATAACAAAGTAAAAATTGAAAATTAATCCATCCTGTTCTCGATAATTAACGGTGTCAATATTGTGTGATAATTATCAAGAATACGATCGATTAATTTCAACTTCGTATTAACTTTTCTTCTGTCCTGCTAGTTAATTATAGAAAGTTGATTGCACTTGTAGAAAACTGCATAATTTCTAATAATTAGAAACGTAACACAGAAAGTTACCTTGCATTATTAATAAAATGGGAGCGCAGTTGCTTTGATCGTACGAAATTCGAGACGTCGGTCGTCCACGACCCTCCCACAGCAATCAGCGCGTTAATTAAACGACTTCTCGAATCGTCTTCGCGGCGATGTTTATGCGGCGGACGGATCGATCGCGGTCCCGGGGCCGGGGATAAAAAACGCACGGTACCCGTTAATTACGTTCTGAGTGTGATTTTAGTTTAAGAGACTTTAGGTAGCCAGTAGATTTTCACGTGGAAATACCGTTAGCGTATTTAGGTAACGATTTTTATTAAGCAAACCTTGTAGCAACTCGACGACGCTCGTTTCCGTTCTGTGAAAGGAACAAAAATGAACAAAATAACAAAAAAAAAAAATGATGAGGAGGAAGAAGGACAAGTAACGTATGTGTTCTCTTTTTTACGCGGACTCAACTGATTTCTACTACTAATTAACCACGCGAACACGAACACACCAGGTGTATATTATAATCGTTTTTTAAGTACTTGTAGGAGAGAGGATGAAGCGGGGAAACGATACCTTCGCGACACGAAACGACGAACGTTCTTTCGCACGATCGATCGTGATCGGGTTTTTTTTTTCTTTCTTGTAGCAAGGTGTATTTAATCGTGTAAAAAGGAACACCGCGAACGATCGTCTTTGAAACGAAACGTCTGCTTCCTTTCGCGTGTAGGCCGCACGGTTTAGGCTCTCTGCGAGATACTTGGACGGATTTGATGGCCGGGGGTCGCTGATGATCGATGTCAGTCAAACTGTCGAGGAAATTGAGCGAAATAATTTGTCAAGGAATGATTTAGGACCACTTTCCAAACCTTCATATTCCTTGGAAACATCTTAGCTGTAAAGTTACTGATTTTCCAACTGTAATTAGTGTTTAATGATCACGCACCAAAGGACACAAAAGTATCACACCTCAGATTGTAGCTTAAAGTTCAGAGAACACGATCCTGACAAATTTTCTCTCAAAACGAACTTCTCTTCTTAAATGTTTGATCCTGATTTGAACCGTCGATCATCGGAGACCCTCGTGGTTCGCAAAGGAGCGAAACGTTGCGACGTGGTACCACCCCCCCGATCGTTTCTTAATTATTTGTAACGAATCCATTTCGGGTAGCTGAGCGCTTCTCTCGTCATTTGTAAATAGATCACAATCGCGAATCACCGTGTACATATACGCCAAAGTAGCTCGCGAACATTTGCAGCCCTCGACAACCCCCGATTTTCTCCGTCTCTAATCACGACCCTCCCAAGACGCAGGAAACCCAAGATCGTCGTCTTTAGAAACGCAGAAAACTCAAAGATAATCACTTTTCACGTACCACGAAAGCCTTCGACGAGAAACGGAGAACGGTTCCCTTCGAGCTTCCGCTCCGCGAATTTTAATCCTCGACGATTCTTCGTTGTTCCCCTCGTTCTTTTAACGTTACGTTGTTTTAAACCCGAATTCTTTTTAACCGTGCTCGAAAAAACACACTCTCCCTTTCCCGGTACTTTTTTTTTTTATCGCGGACTACGCGTTCCCTTTTATCGCTCGAACAGCCTTTTACGCAACTTCCGGGGGGAGGAAGTCGTTCGAACTCGTCGATTGATCGATCGAGGAGCGGAGATAGATTCAACCCCGAGCGATAAGACTCGATAAAGGAGGATTCTCTTTTTCGTCGAAGGTCCCTCGCAACGATTCGGCTCGCCGTTTAATTGACAAAGAAAACGGTCAGGGAGGAAAGATTGCGTGTGAAGGAAAAGGAGAGAAAGAGAGAGAGAGAGAGAGAGCGTTGAGTGAAAATTATCATGTTTCCTATCGAACGAGAGAACAAGAAATAACGAGAAAGATAATTATGTAGATGTTTACTTAAACGACGAGATTTGTAAATAATCGTAGGCTCACTGTAGCTGGTCAGTCGGGCATTTAAATGATACACGAAACAAACAAACAAATTAAAAAAAAAAAGAAGGGGGGGAAGAAAAGCACGCAAGAAGGAAACTAGAGGGAGACGACCCTTTTGCGCGCGTCTTGCGTTCGCGAAATGCAAAAGATATTTTTTTTTTCTCTGTTTGTTTGTTCTCTCTTTTTTTTTTTCGAAATGCGTCGATGATTCGAGCATCGAGACGAAAAAAAGAAATAATACTTGGAGGCTAGGTGGATAACTCGTAAGTTCGTAAGTTACGCTACGTAAACAAAATGATAAAAAAAAAAAAATGATAAGAACGTAATTAGATAACACGTGTAATTAAGCGACAAGATTTGAAACTCCACGTATACTACACTTACTAGCGAATAATTTTGCCTTCAATTATGGAAAAGTGGCTGGCACCGAGATGATGCACCAAACAAATAAAGTTGCTACGAATAGAAGAAAAAAAAAAAGAAAAAAAAATATGATACAACTGCAAAAACGATGTGATTCTCTTGTCTCTGACTAATGGCACACATTTATTTTCTCATTCTTTTTTTCAGCTTCTCTGTCGATGATTTTTTCCTTTCAGGTTCCGTTCGTTCCAACCCTTAACCCTTCCGCTACGAAGGGTGACCGAGGTCGTCATTCTTGTAATTAACTCGTTAATAAAGAATGCTTATTGGAAGAAATTTATTTAATTAAATTTGATTTGCCTGGAGATAACGGAAGGACTGTGGCGGAAGGATTAAGCGCCGTGACTGGGCCAGGTTTGACCCTGTCCAAATTAAATCCGTGGCTTTTCTGTTTGCAAGCTGCAAAGTTAACACTTTACCGACCGACAGCCTCGGCTTTTCAATACTAGCAAGAAATTACGCTTCCAAATTTCAATTATTTCCACAAATTAAAAAGTGGCAAGGTTATTCTGCCATTTCAGAGCGGTTGGTAATGTATTAAGTTATCCTGTCAATTACACGAGGGTCAATGTTGGCCCAAACTGTCCCCTTCATTTCGCAAAAATCTCAATGTTTAAATTTTGCTTTGAATTCTGCTTTCATTTTTATTTCATCCTCGTTTAATTTGTTATTCGGCTACACACGACACAGACCCCGGGGCCAAGCGAGGAGGCAAGAGGGGCGCGGATCTCGCGTCCTGTATCGAATCGATCGAAGCCAAGCACCTTTCCAATAAAAAGAAAAAAAGAAAAGAAAAGATAAGAAAGCACGAAGCCAAAATGGAAGCGAACCCGATCGCAGGGATTTGGGACAGAAGCGAGGAAGAACAAGAATCTCTGTCGAGAAACTTATTCGTAACCGTAGCGTGGTCGACGACCTGTCGTTAGTAACTAAGAGGCCTTAATATATTGCGTTTACGGTAAAAAGATACACACACACACACACACACACATACGTTCGAGTGTAAGCAAGACACACTTAGGAATAGAAAGAGAAAGAACACGAACAAATTGATATAGTACACAGCACGATTTATGAAAGGAATTACAGGATCTTACGACGTCGTTCGCGAATTGTAATTTTCGATCCTTCTTCAAACATAAATAGAAAATAATTTAGATTCACTTCGATCATTTGATACTTTGATTTCAAGAATTGTAAGAAATTCTGATTCCAACGCGGGGGGATCAAAGCGCTCGTTTCTGTGAAAATAACGTCGTAAGATTGTAGAAAATCGATTTTAAAGCCACGATTTTAATCCACGGTGCACCTCGTCACGTTCCGAGCCGATCAAGATAAAAATTCTTATATACCGCGGTTATAAATAGCGAGGGCAGTACGCAAATGAGAATACAGCGATCAACGGCGTGTAGGTGTCGCAATCGTTTCGTCACCGAATGACAAATTGTGATCCGTTCGCGGTATCGCAACGTCGACCGGATAATTAATCGGAGAACAGACAAGTGCACGTTATGGCGCGGACCAGCTTAAATCGTCACGACAGTTATTAATAGTTAACGATCTTGTTTGAAATTAGAAAATTTCTCGGGCGTACTTTCGTCGAAAGGAAAATGGAGGATCGGCGCGGAACGCGACGGGGCAAACTCGTTCCTGTACAAAGACGCGTCGGTCTTTATTTACGTTTTTGTTTCTGAAGAGTAGATAGGTACGTATCACGAATAGAAACAAGAGAGGATGGTCAGTATCATTCGCACGTGCCACGTTTACAGCGTATCTCATTCTAAAGAGGACTCAACCGATCGTAGTTCTTCCCTGGGAAAAATAACAGTTCTTCGCATCAGCACTGCCAGTTTAGCATCGTTTAACGGAGAGATCGCCATCGACCACGTCCATCTTAGTTTGTCCCGCGTCTCATATCGGCCATCGTTCCATCCGCGACAACGGTAAATGATAGAATCTTCCCTTTTTTCCATTCGATATATCACCTCGCCTTAACTTCTCTTCAAGTCGTCCTTCTGCTAACTTCAAACCCTTGCGAATTCATTTTTAAAATATTTCGACAGAAAACATTTCGTTCCTCGTAACTGAACTTATCAAATTAATAGCACTGATTTAATCGTAAAAATGTGTCTGTTGGTTCGAGTTTCGTTTTAACAAAATCTTTCGTGTCAGTTTGTTGGTATATCCCGTCTGATTCGCAAGGGTTGATTTTTAACAGAAGGAATTTTTAATTCCACGAGGGGGGTTGAACAAAGATTCATTCCACGAATCGTAGTTTAACGGAAGTACGTTTGGTCGCGTGTAATATCTGTAAAAAAAGGATAAAAAAAAGCAAGAAAAACGAAGAAAAATATGAAAAACGACGACCCTATACCATAAGCGTGTAAATATTATTAACTAGCCTGTAACCTGAAGAATTTGCGTACCTTGAAAGTAGCTCGAAGCCTTTTCACGATTAGGGGATAAAGAGATTAGAGAAGAAGTGGTTCGAAACGGGGAGAATTATGCGAAACAATCAGGCACAAAGGAAAACGATTTAAAAAAAAAGAAGAAAAAAAAAAGAATGAACAAAACATCGTGTTTGTTGTATATAAATAAACTTTAGAGTAACTTGTAATTAAGGGTGTACCGTTAAGATTCCAAGGTTTTAATCGTACAGGTGTGTACTTAAGGGAAGAGAATTAAGGTTCAAACGGGCGGACACACGTATTTTCTAGGATTTAAACCCTTCTATCCTGTTCGCGAGGGAAATTTTGTACAGCAACGCGTTTTTGGGGGTCGAGGAGGACCCGGAAGCACGGTAGGGGGGTTAAGGAGATCGCCCTGGAATAGTTTTCTTTTTCCTCTCGCTAATCTTCCATTCGTCGATTTTTAGCTTGTAAGAGAAAAGAATTACACACACACACACACACCGACACACGACACGTTTGTTTTTGTTTTTCGAAAACCTTCGCACGGCGCGGTTCGTCGTCGAAACCGGAAACGGACGTTTCCCTTCGAACGAACCGGCCACGTTTTTACCCTCTCTCTTCGATATCGTATTGCGTAAGGAAAAATATTTAATAAAAGGAAGAAAAATTGTGGAAAAGTTGAAAAAAAAAAAAGAAATATAAAGAATAGCTGGTATTTAGGTACTAGGCTCAACGATCCGGCACTTATCGATTTAAAGAGAAAGGATGATAAAGTAAAAAAAAAAAAAGAATAGACGATTTTTAGCTGCTGTTCGGATACATCGCGCGAGGATATATTTTTTTGTAATCGAAAAATATCGTTGCGACATGGTTTTACTCGCAGAACTCGAAAAAAAAAGGAACAAAATGGAAGGCGCACTTTCGCTGTCGAAAAAAAGTCACACCTCTCGAATTCTTCTTGGATCCTGCACTCGTTTTTTCGCGAAAGTCCGGCAATTAATCGAGTGCCAGCGGCGAAGAAACAGGATAAATAAATACGTTTAAGTGCGAGTGCTCGATCGTTGATCGATTTATTGATCGTCTGTTTAAATGTTCTGCGTGTTTCCCTTGTTCTTGGTGTCTTGTAATTTGTATATACGCGAGCGGGTTGGGCGCCGTTCGAATAGAAATTCCTTCGAACGGCACTGCAATAAAAATTCGCGAACAACGAATAATATTTTCGTCGAATACAAATCAGTGGGTTATTAACCAGTTATTTTGTTTGACCAAATTTCACAACAATATTATTAATAAATGAATAATTTTGTACAGTACTAAAATGTATAATAGAAAGATATTAAAAATTAATCGCGATTAAAATATTTCTTGTTCGCAAATATGCCCAACTCTGATGTACGATAATTAGCCAATCAGAGTCCTCGCGTTTAATGAATTAGAACACGAATGACAAAATTTCTCTGTGATAGTTGTTCGAACGGAATGACAAGTTCATCTTTCATCTTAAATCGTAAGCAATTTTGATAATTAAAGAGATTTGATTTTTTGTTTAATTAATTATGTTGAGAATAAAATTCTGATTGTTCCGTGGATATTGTGTTAGACGTATTTACGCGAGGACTATTTGAGCGCGGCTCGCCAAAGAGAATGACCGGAAGTGCGTGGCGAGCCGCGCTTAAAAGGCGATTCTTGACCTCTTCGTGGACTCGTGCGTTTCATTAACCCCTAATTAAGGCTGGCAATCAGCATCGTGTCTGTATATATACAAAGTGAATCTTCGTCGGCGATACGTGTATGTAAAGTGATAAGCGTGTGAAGCTCTTTTAGAATTTTACAATTTGTACACGGGGTGTCCTGTTCGACAAAATCATTGCAAATTGATTCGGAGACCGATTAAAATATAAATGTGATCATTTAACCCCATTTCGATTTGTTTATTAGCCGGCTTTGTTTCAAGATGTTGGAAATTAAATATTTTTTGTACATTGTACATTTTTCAAAATTCTCAAGTCCTTATCCTTGGTCCTACGTTATTTATGTTATATAAAATTTGGAAGGTTTCACGTTTGCAAAATTTTAAGAAAGTCCTAGGATTTATAATAACTTGCAAATTTACAATATAATTACATTTGAATAATTAGTTGCAATTAAGCACTATCACACCTGATCCTAAAATAGTAATAATTTAAATTCAATTACACGCTGTTTCTTCAGATATTATTTCAGAATATCAATTTATCAATTTTTAATTTTCTGAGACGTTTGATCCTGTCGAACGACACACCCCGTACACGCGTATGTGTATTCCACGGATACGTATTGTGTAAAGAGATTCTTTCGTGTCGACGCTGTTACACATCGTAGAACGATATTTTCAAAGGCAGACGAGCATCGTGTCGTCGACTGATCATCGTACTTCTCCATTCGAGTCCGAACCGCTCTAAATTTCACGGCCAAAGTAACGTTTAGGGATGCTCGTACGCCTTCTACACACACAAGCAAACACACGAACACTCGTACCTTTTGCACCTGTGCCGAACCACCTGGGGGCGGAGGTCGTGCAACCTCTTTACATTCACCCAAAAATTGAATATTTATTGAATTGTTAAATATTAAAAAGTTACGCATCTTTATAATTAATTATTTTGCAGTATAAAATAATTTTAATTGAGGGTTGGAGGGTTGGTAAAGCTAGAAAATGAAATAAATTCGATTAAAGACGGGGTTTGCGCATCGATTCGACTCACCCCCAGTGCGAGGCACATTTTTCTCTTCCTTCGTCTCAGAATCTTCCTGGAACATTGTCGACGATCCTGCGTGGACGTCCTTCAGGCTCTCGTCAGAAAATCGTCGATCCTTCGACTTGTATTTAATTGAAGAAAAAAGAAAAACTGTAATATATTAGCGGCAGGAATAGAAATCGTGTTTTAATAACTCTTAGATAAGGATATAGGGAGACGAAGTAGAGAGGCTGATTCTACGCCGTGTAATTTTTGTATTTTCGACGATCGTGATTCCCGACCTGTACCATTTAATATACATCGTAATTGTAAACAAGTACAACTTTCGAAGCGTTATTAATACAATTAACAGAGTACACAGATAAGGGATTACACATTTTGTAATATAACGAGAGATATATCCTCTTGCGTGGATGGCGAATTAAGGACCGCGAAGGGTACGGCGATTTTTTGACGATGAAACGAGATATTTTTGAGAATTTTTTTAAATACAAAAATATTATCCCTCTTGCTATGTTATTACGCGTTATCGGGTGTCCGAACGTAATATTTTTGTATTAAAAAGTTTCCTTCGAATGGTCTCGTTGTTTAACAAATACACGGATAGAAAAATAATTTCGCGTGGCAAATTTTATCTAAAAAATACTTAACTTTAATGGCAAAAGGGTTGATATCGAAAACAACGCGAAGAACATTGGAATTTCTCGAAAGTGTCCACGATGGTTGGTCGATAAAGTTCGAGGTTGTCTCGTCTCGATATTATTCTAGAAAACACGTGATAAAAAAGAAGGAGAAAGAAAAGAAACAAGAGGATGGGGATAAAAAAAGTGAAGGACGTCGTCTGTAAGAGAGGCGAACGTGTACTCAATTGTAAATAGGAGAGAGACTGTAAAGAAGATGATTAATTAATTATTGCGTGTCTACGAATGCCTATCTGTCTAATCTACGTAACGAGAAGGAAGCAAATTAACTGCTGATCAACTATTAACTAAAATAACTAAACGACAGTTTATTCTATCTCTGTGTGTGTCGGTTTCGATTGGACATAGATTTTGTATCATCCCCCTTTTTCTCCGTGTATGGTGTGTAGCCATGGGGTCGATTTCGAGGGGTGCACCGTATTTCTTTCGATTTCAAATCAATTATAGTTGAAATTACACGTAAAACTAATAATGCTATTGCAAATGTTTAATTACTGAATTAGGTTGTTTTGTACTCGAGGCATCGATCACCGGTGCCTCCAAAGTAATTAACGCGTTAATTACGCAAGGTAACAAACTTAAATTAAGAAAGTGGAAAAAGTTCAACCCCTTCGACTGTTCAGAAGGTACATGCACACCCCTAAATTTCAAAATATCGTATCAAATTTAACTAAAAAATGACGAAGGATGTTAAACAATGCATCCATCGAAATCGAGCCCATGAATTGTAGATTCAATCGTGTCTTTCACAACTAACTAAGTAAGTAGTGTTTGTAAATCGATTTGCGATAGACGGTGTCGCGTTTCTTCGAAATTAGCTGATAACGATTAAACGTTAAGTACGATTAAAAAGAAAAAAAATGAAAAGGGGAGAAATTATATGTAAGAAATCGATCGTGGATGATGTATCGATACTGTCGCGTCGATTCTTAACGAATGAAGAAAGGTAAAAAAGAAAAAAACTGAAAAATGGAACTCGAAGTGACTGTTCGACGTGTACGCTTATCGATCTTGATCGCAATCGATACAATGTTTCAAGATTTATCGTGCACATGTCGTAGATGTGTCCACGCACTGCTGGAGACCAGTTTCCCAGACCTGAACGAAATGAAAATTATTGCAAAAGGAAGAATTACTTCTCGAATCGTGTTATTTTTAACCCTTTGTACCATTTCTGCCAATTTTTTATGAAAAAGTGTGTTTAAACTCAAATTTACAGTTTTGTTAATTCAGTAACAAGTAACTTACAAATTCGTACAATGTTGACACAAAGAACAAGGAAACTATTACTTATTTTACCTGAAATAAATAATCCCTCCTCAAAGGGTAAACGTTTCCAGTACAAAGGGTTAAAGGTCCGTTCCGATCTACCACAAACCAGAAATCTTTCAAGAAGCCTTCATTAGATTTTGTATAAAGAAATTTCGCACCCGAGGTTAGATGAAATTTAGTTGCAAGTAAAATTTCCTAGAAATTAATCGAACGAAATAAGGAGAATTGGTCTTGAGCGTTTGTTTCGTCAGCCGATTAGCCGCAAAACCGATCGATCGATCAAATTATGCACAATTGTCGTCGTAGAATGGAAGTTCACGAGTAGTCGATTCCAGCCTTTCCGATTTCCCAAGAAGAGAACAAGGAAAATGAATAATCAAATAATAAGACGGGAAACAATGAATCAAAAAGCGACACGTTACACGCGGGCGAGGAAATAACAAAAATGAACGTAAAAATGTTCTTACACGTACACACAAACACACACACACGCATACGAACTCACCAATGTGTACATACACCGCGAAACGAACGAAGAAGAAAGACGATTAAACTTTCTTCTTAATTTTCATTATACGATGTTCTTTATTTTATTTTGGGACCATTGATTGTTCGAATTAACCCCTTCGCGGATGATTGGACACTTCGATTGCCACTTTATTTGTATTTTTAAATAAAATGAACCGTGGATATTGCTGGAATTAGACTAACAGTGGCAACTAGCAATCTGAATGGTTACAATTGAAAATTAATCGACAGAAGCCTTAATAATTGGAATCAAAGTGTGTCTCACAGTGTGTTATTAGGATAAATCCAAGTAAACTGTGTCCAAAGTGTGAATTTCAATCGTTATTCAAGAACTCTGATTGAATTTCTGTTATAATATTGTAGGAAAATCAAATGGGAGGTGCCATTGAACACGAAAGGGTTAATTTCAGAAGATTCTTCGATTGTTATTGTAAAATATGATCGAACACCACGAGAAAACAAATCTAATTTTGATCAGTTTCAATTTATCGAAACTCTTCATTTGCTTCCCTTTTTATTGGACAATTTCATTCGATTTCTCGTTGTGCTCGAGTAGAAACAATGAACTAATAACAAACATTTGTGTGTTGTAAAAGTAGCTTTCATTTCCGAATTTGAAAGTTTAATCGAAGGTAATCAGATTGGTAATTGAATTCGTGATCTTTGCTTTCGCATAAAAATTCTGCAAAATTTCCACAGAAGATTGTCCAAAAGATTATCCAAATTGAATTATTTGATCAATTATTCGATTCCCTTTTATTCAACAGCGGTTTGCAATACGTTGACCCTTCGAGTGCCACTAGAAGGCCCCAAATGTTTCATTTCATCTCCGAAAACTATTATTTGAATAATAAATGGATAATAAATCAAAAAGCATTCCTTCAAATCTTGAAATTTTGTCAAATATTTTAAAAATTTAGGAACAATCGAACTCCACGAATTGCCAATTTGATATAAAACGAAATCGTTCGAAATTTTTTAACGATCGACGTTCGACGCGGGGAAAACGAACAATGAATACTGAAAAAGAAAAAGAGAAAAAAATATAAAAAAAAATAAAAACCAGAGTATCGAAGACTGGCAATCAAAACTAAACGTAGGCAGATATTAAACGCAGATTTATTCTATTGTCTGATACGATCGTGCGAGGAGTTATTTCGTTTTGAAACAATTCGGAAGGGATATCCGGTGGATCATCGAACGGACGGAAAACGGTGATTTTTGTTTGCTTTGTTCCACGACGATCGTGTCAAGACAGGCGAAGATCGGCGGATTAAAAACTGAACGAAACTTCTATGCAAAACCATTCCTTCGTGAAAGAAAACACATAGATCGTACAGTTTTGCGAGTAAAATGCGCGTCTAATGTAACGCTAGTGAGTAGATAGGTAGGTACCTGCATTTCATGAAATTTAACATGCTTGAATAGCTCCTCAATAAATCGTTATACATGTTTTGATAAATCGCTGCCTGTTCATTCGTCCTTTAATCGTTTGCTTTCGTACTTACATCGAGAAACTGTTATTCCAACTAAAGCATAGAACGAATTTCATTTTTCAATCGTTACAGCAATTTTTTTAACGAATAATTTGTTTTTAATAGACATTTCAGTATCTATAATGACATCAACGTGAGATATTTTATGAAAAATGTATTGAATATAAGTTTTCAGTTTAAAATTTTTGTTAATAGGATAGATTTATCGTTTTAGAAATCAGATTACAAGATTTTGCAATATTTAAACATTTTCAGGCTTGTAACTTTACGAAAATTCGTGTCACAGCAACAGGGTAAGTAGATTGTTATTTAATTACAATATTTTCACTCTCAACATCGTTATTCTTCATTAGAGTACTGTTATTATACCCTTTATACATTAGGGAAGAAGAATATTATGACATTTAGCTGTAATTGATTGAATAAATTACAAATAAATGATAAACTTTAATGTTGCGCGTTGTTTAATTTTGAATTGGCGCGTGCTTCTAGAAACAGTACCGCCAGCGCCATCTAGCGGTGAACGGTGGAACTAACCAAATAGAAAATCGCGTTTTTTGGAAAAACTAGCGACTTTTGAGTCTTTCTGATGAGCCTATCGTGTTCTACGGTCGCGAATTAATCAGAAAAATGGTGTCACATGTCGCTAAAGGTGTTACAGCAGAAAATAGAAAAAATAGCGTTTTATGGACACACAAACGCTATAGCCATCTCGCGGTAGAATGGCGGAACTAAATTTGATTATTCCAGCCATACTAAAATTCAACGCCAATGTAGCCTTCACTTCCAGAACGTTTTATATCCATAATACGCTTCATATTATGCAAGTATTGGGTTAATAATGAAGAGGAAAGTCTATTATTTATGTTTAAACAGTTCAGAAAGCAATTACTTCTAATTATTAGGAGAAATTGAAGGCAGAAGTTAATACAAACGTTTTCTTCTTGCTTTAATTAATCACAAGCCTTAAGTACATTTTAATACTGTTTTTAGAAGCATATTAGTTATATAAAAGCTTCTACGAAGCCAGAACTGTCGAAAACGTATTCGTTTTTCCAAAAAAAAAGAATGAAAATCATGTTCCTTTCTGTGCCTAGGCCAGATTTAGTTCTATTAGTTCGGGGGCGCTGCCGCGAGATGGCTATAGCGTTTGTGTGTCCATAAAACGCTGTTTTTTCTATTTTCTATTATAACGCTTTCAGGGACATGTGACACCATTTTTCTAATTAATTCGCGATCGTAGAATACTTTAAGCTTATCAGAAAGACTCAAAAGTTGCTAATTTGTCCAAAAAACGCGATTTTCTATTTGATTAGTTCCTCCGCTCACCGCTAGATGGCGCTGGCGGTACTGTTTTCAAATCGCGTAGGAGTTTTGATATGATATAAACACGATTATTTAATTTTTTTAATTAAACCACGATTTAACAGCAAAAATTGAAGTGATTTTGCAGGATTAATGGATTAGAAACGATAAACAACACTTTAGATCGTTCTACAGATCATTTATTAGTATTAATACTACATAATTTTAATAAAATATTTAAAAATACAGAGTTACATTTAATCATCCTTTTTTTATTATAATAGAACATAAGATAAGTGTACGAAAGGCAAGAAAATCATTGCTGATAATAGGTGAGGAAACAAAAGGCTTTTACAAGTGGTTGTTTGAAGAAATGGTTCGCGAATAATCAAGCAGCAGGGCGCCGATTGGCAGTTCGAACATTGACGATAAATAGCAGTCGCCAGCCGGAGAAATTACAACCACTGTGATTCTAATTCGTCTGTCGGACGCAGTAACTTACACTGTTAAGAAATCATAGATAACAACCGAGGAAAATAATAAACCCTAATGAAACTGTTTGCAATGCTGATTAATGATAAAGGGAAGCTGATCTTAGATTACACGTGGGCTTTCCTTTTCACCCACCGGAAGTCTATTGATAATTAACAAGTCCCTCGATATCATTAATTTGTTATTGACAATCAGTTAATAAGCCCTTCGATATTATTAATTTGTATGTGATTCGGTTAAAAATAAGGGCTGTAATAGTTTTGTAATAGTTATTGTTAAGCAAAGGTAATAAATTGGATCACTATTTTCAAGAAGAATTATTTAAGTAGACAACTATTGCCAAGTATCACTATTTAACTAGTAACTGTTTAACTAGCCAAGTATGACTAATAAATTTCACTGACAAGACTATAACTATTTAACTAGGAAATCGTTGTCAACCAGACAACTATTACCAAGTACAACCACTCAACTAGTAACTGCTGCCAAGTATAACTATTACAATACCACTAAATATAACTATTTATCAGCTCAGTAATTACAAGTCATTCCTATTCCAAAACGAGCTGGTTAATTTAATAAAGATACATCATCATTTAATAATAAACTGTTACCGAACAACACCCCTTCTCTATTTATACAACAGGAAAATTGATATCAAACAATAGAGTCAACTGGAACCAGTCCAACTTAAAAAAGAAGAAGGAAGAGAAAAAAAAATACAGAAATAGGCTCGAATTTCGTTACGGTGACCCGGTTTCCTCGTCGGAGTACCGTTCGTTTCGAAACTTATGGTGCGAGGGGGCAGAAAAGTTGCTGGATCCTGGTTGGTCCGCGGGACAACGCCGAATTCGCGGTCGAAACGACGTGGCCGGCTCGTCGACGACGGCCAATGATGTAAGCAATGTTTACAGGCGGCACACGATAAGAAACGAAGCCGTGAAGTCGTCGAGCGCGAAAAAGGAGAGCCTGGAAGCCGGCTTTCTTCAGTCTTCCCCGGCCGCTCTTTCGATTCTGTTCTGCGCCGGTTTCCAAACCGCGAAGAAACACGTGCTCGAGCCTCTTCGTGTTCTTTGAACGCGTCCTCCACCGCGGGGACCGCCAGTGTCTGAAACCATCCATTTAAATGTCGTTGAGATAATTAACAGAACGTTGTATCATTAAACGAAGAATTAAAATCTAAAGTTTGTTAAAATAAAATTTTGGGGAAGGGGGACCATCAGTGACCAACACTAATACAGCGTTAGTGATTATTAGTGACCGGCATTAATATGAATTTGCAATCTTCACGGCTTTTTGCTAATTTTCTAGCAATTTGAAAGAAAATTTGAGGGAAGGTTGTAAATTTATTTGCCAAGTTATTCATTTTTTAAGGTACCAAGTGAAACAATCACAGTCCAATTAAATACCTTCTGAATTTAAATACCTTCTTCAAACTAATGTCCCACAAGTGGCACTTAGTGACACTTGTATGTCATCGATTGGTATTAGACCGTTTACCCTTCGAAATCTACATATAATCATGCAGAAACAATTGTTTTCGCGATAACGGGTGCAACGATAACACCAAGTGAATCATTGGAAACGTTAAAATACCTGGCAATTCTAGGAAACAAAAAATACGACGATGTCTTCGTTAGACCTTCGTGGACGCAGGGTCCGAAGATAAAAATGTGGGACGTGTAGAATTGTGTCATCTTTACACTCGTGACATACAGATCGCGAAAACGAGTTTCGTTACGTCAGATAATTGCAAATTCTGTAACGGCGGACATTCTGGGACCAGTGGTGGCCAAACTCAAAAATCCCGAAAAATAATTATACCTTTGCCAATTAATTTCTGAAACTCGCAAATTGGAACAATATCGATCAAGATTTCATTCTTTGCTCTCGCGTAAAGGAGTTAGATTTTATTTTTAAGTTCCTCGAAACCACAGCATGTGACAACAATTGGCTCATTTAAATTGTCGATTTTCCTCGCGTTTTGTATGGTTTCATTGACGAAACGAGTTTTCCCGCGCTTACGCAAGCGAGTGTTTACGATCAACACGTGCTGCGCGGGAACCGATCCTCGCCAGTTATGTCCCGAGCGTTTAGCGGCTCCGTTCGTCTTCGCGATCTCTCGCTTATCAGACTTCAAACGCGTCTTTATAATAAAAAAAAAATAGGAAAATGTATCACGTTCGAAGCAAACGCGGCATTGAATCGTCGTAACTTTCAAGGTTCAGTGTATTCGACTAATCATGGATTATTTAAAAAACACATTCTCAATATTCGAGATTCAAATCTTCCCCGATTTTCCGCCAAAAGGCCTCCGCACGATTGTCGTACTCCAAATCCGCGATCGAACGGGACGATTATTCCGATCCACGGCCTTCCTTTCGAATTTGCAATTCATTCGACAGACGCCGCGTACGATCTTTCGAGACTTTAAAAGCGTCCGCGAGTGCCGCGAGTGAAAATCGCGAGTGTCGGAATCCGTCCGCGGCGGAATAAAGAGCGCGACTGAACGCGCGATCGGCGGCTTGGTCAAAAGTCGTCGGGCGAATAAATTGTGTATCGTCGTTTCGATAAATCAGTCGCGTTTGTACGACGGTGAAACTCGCGACGACAGTGATGTAACGGTGGAAAATAAAGCGGTGACTCGCGTGCGGATATTGGTACCGTGTGCTGGCGCACGCGTAAACACGTGCGGGCGGAATAACCGAGCGTCTTCGGACCCAGACGAACGTCTTCCTCCGTCGATTTTCGGTGGCAGTTTTTCGAAAACGTCGGTGCCGATCATCCATCCTTTCGTTGACCGTCGATTTTTCATACATCGATGCCGTCGAGATTCGATTCTCTTTAATTCTTTTTTTTATGTTGTTCCTCTATTTTGTTTCTTCGAAGATGTTAGCCCTTCGAGGATGAGGAGGCCTCGAAACGTTCGAGAGGATATTAAAAAGCATTCCTTCAGCGGTACGTCAGATTCTATTTTCGACTCGACAACCTCTTGACACTTATTAACGCTTACCAAGTTAACGCATCGGAACCGAAGCGTTATCGCGCGCGTACGCTTCGCGCGGCCACGATCGCGCCACGGAAGACGCGCGAAAAACGAGATTCGGGATTTCGCTGGGTTTCTGAGGAAAATAATTAAACCTTTGTAGACAGGCTGTTTGATAACGTGTTAATTTTAATTGGTACCCTACTATGGTCAAAAGTGTCCCAAACTAAACTTAATATACTAATGAGGGGGGTAGCAATAAGGGGGTGCAATTAGGGAGATACACATAACAGAATTTTGTCAGATTTTTGAACTAATAATCCAAGCTGTAAGAAATGAAGAAAAATGCCAATTTCTATTATTCTGGATTTTTGGGGGAATATCGAATTGAATAAGTATTTTATACAACGTTCAATTGAATCGAAATATATTAAAATAGCAAGGAAATAAAAAATCACCTAAATTGCCTCTAAGACAGAACAACCCTCGCCATTTGAACAACCCCCTGTTGTCGATGCCGCGGTTCTGACACTTTCGACACACGGGTCCAAAAAAGTACCATTTTATTGAATAATGGTTGCACGATGAAACTTTATATCCGCTCGAGGACGTTAATCCGCGTTGTCGAAGCATTACTGTCAACTCGTCCGTCTCGTTCGGGCTTCCTCAGTTTCCTGCGGTCGTTTCACCCGTAACTTCCGTCTCGCCCGGCCAATCGGGAAAAGGTGTTGAAGCAAAGAAGACATTCGTAATTTCCAGTGGAAAAATCGTTTTTTTGGGGGGGAGAAGAGAGTGACCGAGAGGTGTAACGCTCGCGTAACGAGATGAGAGCGAACGGGCCAGGTGGCTGGAAATTCCAACGACGATAAACGGCAACTTTCTTCGGAGCAGGTTTCGATACGACGATGACGAACGGGACGGTCAATTGTGCGGCGAAAATTTTCGAGAGGAGACCGACGGGCGTTCACGAGCGCGGCTGATTCTCGTGCCTGAGCAGCTGGAGCGGAAACCATGGGCAATGGATCGTCCTGCTGTCGGCATCGTAAAAAGGTGAGTGCTTTTCCTTCGATTATCCTTTGGATGCTTTTTTATTTTAGGAGATAATGATTCTTATAAGTTTTTATTGTCAAAGTTGCGATTAATTTGGAAATTTTGATACAAAAGTACTTGGTTAAGTAGTGAACAATATACCATCGTAGATAAGATAATACAGCATTAGAAATGATTAAATTAAATTCTAATTTAAATTCTATTTAAATTATATTCGTAAAAGAAACCCTGAGGGGGTACGATCGAAATCAATTTCTAATCTTATATTATCGATACAACAGTAATGCTATTTGCAAACGTTTAATTATTGAATTAGGTAGTTTCATACTCGAGGCAACTAACTAACGAATTGATTATTCAAGTCACGTGTAATTATACGAACATACATACGATAATTGATACTTTCGAAGTTGCACTCTGATACTCGCTGATAAAAAGCCAACAAGCTTTTCGTGCAAAATTATCCTACAAGATGGCAGCACAATTCGATTATGATAATCTTGAACCACCGACATATATCGTGATAAGACGATGGATCACCGATCTAGATCACGGATCCCCATTCATACAACTAATTCAAATAATCTCAACCCTTTTCTGTCCTGGAAAGTTTACACCTTCGCCGGAGAAAATGCCAACGACAAAGAAATTGACTAAAAAAAAGGAAGAATTAAGCCGCCGGTTCGAAGCGATTAACCCGTTGCCGCGAATTGACGGCCGATTATTTACCGGCTCGCATGCCGCGCAACTTTTTTCTCGCTCCATCTACGTCGAGCGCGGCGCGTTGTTGGTGTTTACCCTTTCTTCGTCCGATTTTTAATAACGGTCCGCCGGAGGAATCTGCCCGGAGGAGCTGGTTGCACAACCGCGGTATCGGCGTCGTTAGATCTAACGACTGGCGGATGGAAAAAAGAAAAGGAAAAACGGTGGCGATCGGTGTCTATGGGAAAATATCGACGAGGGAAAAAGGGATGGACGAAGGGAAGGGAGGCAGGCCCGATAGATATCGGACGGATTCGCGATTGTGCAATTGTGCCACGAGGAACGAGAACGCGGCCTTCGAGTCGAGAATAACACCGGCTGCGAGTTATTTTCTGAAACCAATCGCGCGTCGTCCGCGCGCGGTTAAAAAAGAGAATTAACGGTCGGACGTGCTTTGTGTTAATCTTTAAATGTCCAGGTGATATGCAGGTCAAAGTTAATGGGGTACGAATTGATATCGACGCCTGTTGTTGGTCAGTTATGAGGGGTGCTTTGGGAGCCAAGGGTTAATCGAGGGTTAATTATTAATTATGGTAACCTTTTAATGTATGAGTTACCCTATTTCGTAATTTTTATTCAGATGATGCTTATTGTCGCAATGTAAAAACAAATAAAGAAAATTGTATAATAGTATAATACATGTCGTGCCAATTATAGTTGGGATTGCACTTAAAGTCGAATTGTAATAAAAATAAAAAGTCCTACTGCCTTCCATATCAAAAATAAAACTATCAAATCTTGAAATATTTGAAATTTTACTATGTCGCTGTATGCCTGTGTATGTTCATTGTCACCTGCGGTAACGTAAACGAGACGTGAGTTGGTTATCTGCGATTCCGGCGACAGTCGAAGTTTATCGCGTGACTCGCATAATGTCAAGGCTGTTTTCGCGTTAAAGGTTATTAATGAATGCGCTAGACGGTGCACGCGTGCGATAAATATTAATTTCCGTTGGGGAAACGGGTTTAACCCCGTACAACGTCCTGCCAAATTTCTCTATTAATCATGTTTATTTTACTCATCCGCTCTTATGATTTTAATTCACAGCTACTTGTTTTAAATCAAATTTATCACTGATAATAATTATTGAATTAAATATCCATTTTTTTTTTATAGATTGGGTAACAGAGAAATGAACGAAAGAAAATGGAATGGCGATTCAGTTGAATTACTATGAAATTCGAGCAATGTTTCTTCGAACGTTGTATCGAGCGTAGCCGAGGAATTCTTTAATGAAAGCCTTGTCCGTAATTGCATCGTGAATTCCTGCTGCTAACGACTGACTGGTAATTGTATTAACGAACGAACCTAATAATCGAATAACAAGGCTTACACGAACCGTCTAGGGGAATTCTGCAGGGACCAGATACAATTTTCTATTATTTGATCGAAAATTATTACTACGAATATCTGGTAATTATCGATTATGAATACAAAAAGTACATTAAATTCTGATAAAATATGTGCTTTATAATCCCTGTTTACTGACTGAGAATCGATGGAAAAGAAATATGACATTTAAACACTTTTTATGCTGTAACATTTTAGCATTAAATGTCTCTTGAACTATTAAACGCTTGTATCGAAAGCCATATTAAGAAACATCGAAATATCAATGTGCAGAAATTTATTCGATTCTTTCACCATCTCTCTATCCGCGTACGAGCTACGCCTAGGATTCCACGATAATTATACCATTTTTTGAATATCATATTAATTATACCTCGATTTAATTATTTCCAAGTAATCAGCATCGGTGAGGCATTCCGCGCGTTCCATGCCAAAAATAGTTGAATGCCGATGGAACACCATTCGAAGAATTCCGCTACTGAATTTAATTACTCCGCGCGTTATCTTACCTATACGACACCAAATTAAAATGTTTATTGCAACAATTATAAACAGCGGTGAAACGTTTCATTAGTCGCATCACTCTCGAAGTCCTTAGCTTAACGTACTTTTCTATCAACTAAAACGTATCCAGATGACAAAACTTGTAAAAATAAAGAACTTCGAATTACTAATTAACCTAGTTCGTCCTTCTGTATAATGAAAATTATGTCACGTTCGCGAGGGAATTTCACCGGAGAAAGTATTTTTATTCGCGGCCAAGAAAACGGAGGGGGGAGCGCAATGAATACGCCCGAGCTTAAGTGCAGTTTATAAATTGCAATGATTATTTTTCGAGGCTGAAGAGGGTTCGTTAGCCACGTAACGCGATACCGGGATGAAAAAGACCCACTTGACATGAGAAACAGTTGCACAGCGATCGTTGGCAGCGAGTAGGGTAACCCAATTAGGGATGACAACGGTAATTACGATGTATCAGGTGTTACAGGTGAGGTACCGTCACTTCGTCGTGCCTTATCTTCTGTCAGAGGCGTATTTCTTCGGTCTCTTTGTTGGCTTCGCTGCCGTATGCGGGTCACTGAACCTACCGCCTTGTGTTTGTCAACCTTGAACGTTTCTCGTAAATTTACGATCTTTATCGAGAAATTTTACAACCAGCCAAGATACGATATCTGTATCCAATAAGTTCCAATTGTGTTCCTTGGGTGCTTACATTTATTAAAGAGAATTATACAAATATCCTAGAAAATAATTTGAAGGCTAAAATATTTTTTAATAAGTTTTCAAAACTTTGACTCTGGGTGTAACACGGCATTTGCCAGGAACCTATCCACCGTGTTACTGAAGGGTTAATTTCTAGAAAGGATCTCCTTGATGCGTTGACAGTCATAAATGTGGGTGAGCTAATGACCAATTAACGATGAATTAACGATTAGGTGCGAACACGTTCGATGCGATTTGCATTTATATTACACGCTTTCTTGCGCTGCTACTTTGTCACCTTCGAGAGCCAGCCGCTCGGCGCAGCTTTGTCACCGACAGTTTCATGGACACAGCTCGAGCACGTCTGTTTCCCGATCCGTAGGACGAATCGAGAGAATCATCGATACCAAGTGTTAATTTATGAGCGAACGTTCGATCGACATTTTCTCGGTACGCAGTCTCGGGTACGAGCATCAACGAGAGAGGCGGTTTAGGTCAAGGCGTTCATGATGCCGCATTGTTCTTCAACGCGGCGAAAGTCTTGTGCATATCATTATTTATCCTGGTGTCCGTACTGTTACGAGCCGACTAGATGGTGCTTGAAAATTCATTTTTAACTCTCGAGAAAAATTAAAGAAAGAAACCTAATATATTTAAAGACCCGGAATTATTTTTACAAACTCGAAGAAAGTTTACTTTCTAAGCACTTTCACGGAAACAACTAACCCTTGCAACGAAACCGAAGACGGTTTCCTCGCATGAAATCGCAGGAATCCGCGAGAATCTCACGACCCGTGCATAGTCCGTGTCGAAACGCTTCCACAAACGATACACCGGACTCGATAAAAGCGTATTAAAGCGAACGGGCGATTTTTTTCAAAGAACCCCCGTGCGTTTTACCCGTGGAATGCTTGACGACCCGACTGGGGGAACGGTTCGCATCAAACGCACAGGGCGATTCGAGAGTACGAACGACTTCCTTACTGTTAGAAATCTCTCGCTGACCTTAACATTCGAGGTGATGCAGATATCGCTATGGAAAGCAAGTTCGCGACCGAATAATTGTATCTTTCATCTCGCATTCCACGCGCGTAATTGTTCGGGCTCGACGCTGGCTGCCGTTTATTGCACGCTCGCGAATCGCCTTTCGATTCCGCGGAATTTTACGATCGCCGATTGTTTTTATCGAAAAAGGATCTGTCCGTGGAAGGAACAGATCTCGTACGTCGGTTAATATTTATGGAAACGATCGAGCGGACTCGAAGTATCGGAATCGCGTATCAAAATGGCGATCGGATCGTAATATTGCGTAACGCACTGCCTTGTTTATTGTTAATTTCATCGTACTCAACCCATCGATACTTTTAATTTACTTTTATTCATCGCTGAAATATAATTAATTGGTCGAATGGAAATTATCGAAAGAATAATCAGATTGACAAGTAAATTAACGACCTTTTCGTGCACTTCGAAGGCAACAAATCATGAAAGATGATTGAAACGATTACCCAGCCATCGTAGAGACGAGATAACGGTGTAACGAGACAACGATATAAATTGCCGACCGTCAAACGCATTGTACGTGAGCTGAACGTTTACAAATCAAGCCCAGAGGTCTAATTTGTTGCAAAATAGGAGCACGGATAAACGTCATGGGAATGAGGTGAATACAATCCTTGCACAGGGTGCCACAATTATCATATTTGATGAGGAGAGCCAAGGACTTTCCCTGAGCTACGCTAATCTCCGCTTACGGTACGGCTTACAGTGACAAGGATCTCTGAAGCTGATGTATAATCAGGACTCTTTCGTAATTTTTAAGAAAAGCATTCTTGAAGTTATCCATCATACTCTCTCGATAATTCGCAATCGATGCAAAATTTGAATTTTACCTGGAACGTGGCATCAGAAGATGACTTCGCGGGACCATTATTGGACCACCGGCCACCTGTTGGCGTCCTCCGCGTTATACGCGAGGATCTTCACGACGGTATCGCGTGTAGCCTTTCCAAGTGCTTGAAAAATCATCGCAGACGTCGTTAAAGCGGCGCGGTAGCTCTGTAAACGGGCGGCGAAGCAGCGGGGTGCCACGTTCACCGTTTCCGATCCTGGCACGGTTGCATTAAATTTCTGTGCGGCAGTAGCGGCTTCTACGAGTTCTGCGCATAAGAAAGAAATAAAAAAACATCGTGTATGAAGCCTCGGTATTTCCTGTACACTCCTTGGTGTATGCTAATGCGGGGGGCCAACACAGACACCCCGGCCGTGTAAACGTACATCGGTACGATCGTGTGTTGACCAGCACGCGATTGCGTGGGTGCGCTGAGCGTAAGAGAATACGACGTCGATCAGCGCCGTCTAACGAAAATAAAGCCGTTCGCGTGCCGGCCACGATCGTAAAGTCTAACGGCGTCCACCGGGATATTAATGGCCGGTTTCTCGGAAAGGGCCGCTAACGACCAAACTCGTCCGTGTTATTGTGATTCGTCGTGAATCAAGCGGACAGAAATATGATAATGACGGCTGCCTGTCTCGTTTTAAAGGTACTCGCGTTTTTCCTGGACGCCATAACGGTCCCGCGCTTTTTTCTCGAATATGGTGCTCGAACGTTCGTCGAAGTTTCTCGTGGTTCTATCGTTTACCGATTGATATGCATCGCTAATCTTATATAAAAGTGGAAGCAATAAAAGTTATCTCAATTCTTACCTGATTATTTAACGTGAAAACCAGTGGAAATTAATTGAGATTGTTGCACGCTCGCACACTCGCGGTTAAAGGATGTTTGAAACTGGTGTCACTAGATGGCGTCCGTGTCATTAGCTACCGCACTGGTCAAACGCGCAACACGGATTCTGAAGTTTTCCGTTCGGGTTCATTGAACAAAACAAAGTGGTTTGATGTCATCGTTTACTTACATCACCGCACGCACGAAATTTCAGAGGATAGCGAAGACGTTTTCTCCGTGACAGGTATGGTGACATTTTTAACGTATCGTCGGACGCCATGGCAGATTTCGCTTTCGTTCACGATATTTTCTCTCGAGATAATCGAATCGTTCGTCGATTATGACAGTTCGAACGGAAGTTAAGCGCAAGCGCATGGATTTGAAATCCAATCGTGTTCGATACGTTTCGATATATCGAGAACAGAGGGAACGGTGGAACGGCGTATGGCGCAGCCGCGCCACTTTCGTCGAACGCTTCGTGGCTCGAGTGTCTATCGCCAGTTATCGTCGTACATTTACGAGGACGGTCACGGTAATTACGACTTTCCCACTCGTCACGGACCACATTAGCCGATATTAGAAAGCGCAAAGTATTTGACAAACATTTTAACGGTGACAAAAGGTGAACGACGAACAGCTGTGCCGCGAATGTACACACTCGACTCGAGTGTTATTCCGAAGCGTACAGCTTGTCGAGACACGTTTGACGGATATTCAACAAGCGGACGAAGAATACACGTGGGTGAATCGTAGTGAACGTCGCGATTCGACCAGTGACCTTTCGACAGTGATGTAACTTCCTTGAAGTGAAAGACACGGTTGCTTGTACGTATGATCTGTAACGTGTGCGCGGGCGCCCCCCATGATTTCTGGCGGGACGAGATTTCAAAGCGCGTCGTAGTCAACCGTCGGATTAAGCTCGTGACAGGCGTGCGAACGAAATCGGTGTCGTTTCAACGTGTGTACACGCAATGTACTCGTTAGATTGTTAATGTTCGTAAAAAGTAGAATCGTTCGTCGTGTGACATATCGCGAGTTCAGTGATGAGTTGCATAGAAAACTAGAGAAGTGGGGTTAAGTGGAAAATGCGGACCGCGGCGCCACCACGAGGTATCAAACAGCTTCGTCGAAGCTCGGGGCACGATGCTTCCTTGGATTACAGAAACCGATTGGTATGTCCATATTCCTTACAATCCTATTTACTTTTCTACGTACAAATTACGGTATACACGTTTTTATACTTTCGTACATTGTACCGATTTGACTGAAAGCAGGAATTCGTATTTTAATTCTATTGCTAGCAACTTCCACACCGCCATTTTTTTTTACAAATGGCGTCCTCATAAATCGCATTTTATGTATTTAACATTCAATGTTGAAATTAGAAACAAATAGTATCAATAATAATGTGTTTTGAATTTTTGTTAAATAATTTTAGTAGACAACTGGTTATTAATTAAAATTCGATTCCAAACATTCATACCCCGGTTACTTCCTTGTTGTTTTTTCTAAACAGGTGTAATAAAAATATTGTGGGGGTTTAATAGGATCGTTATTGTTTTTACACGCATTTTCTGTAAAACACCAAGCGCAGGGAAACTTCCTTGTCGCGGTTCGAAACAAATTCAAACCGGTTCCATTCTGTATAAGCTTAAATCCAGTTTCCTTTCACCTTTGCTCGAGAACTATCGGTGTCGTTCGCGTCTGCAAGCTGCTTATCAGGGCGTTTCGCATTTGTAACCCGAGGATAATGCACTTTCGCATGTTTCTTGTCTGGTTTCAGCCGTGTAATCGAACTTTTCTGCGGTCTTTGCCGAGATTACGATATCGCCGACCCTTTGCATTCGTTATTGGTTCACCAAGCCTCCCTACAATATTTCCCTATCTTTCCGCTAGTTATTAACTTCGCAGCGATGGTTGCTCGCAACATCTACAACCGTTAACTCGTTAACAAAAATTGAATTTTCTTCTCTTTCGATGATCAGAGATCTTATCGGCTCTTTGTGAACCAACTTATGCTCGAATCGTTCGATTCGATGTTAATCAAGCCGCGGAGCGTAAAAGACACCTCGAAGGACATTAAATGTCCGAGCGGGACTCGCGTTAGATACGCGTCGAGCGTTGTTTGTAGTAACACCGTTGACCTTGTAATGTCCTTAACGCCTCCGCGTTGTCGACTTCTACTTTGATATTCCAACGTCCCCCGTGACCCGCTTTAATCGCTGGAAGTTCAATTATTTCCCCGGCGACGGAACGATTTCTCTGAATTCACCGAGCGCCGACGGCAAATGGAAAACGCGTGGCTATAATCAGACGAAACACGCTACCGGCAATTATGCCTTGACGAAATAGACGAGATCGATCATTTCTGAATCGTGCTCGGTGTTATGCAAATCGCACCAGCCTGACGGCTGTGTATCATTCGAACGATCGACCTGACGTGTTTTCCAATCGGTGCACCTCCTCGCCCACGCCCCGCCGATGATTTAGCCTTGACACCGCATCGAAAACAAATTTCAACTAAACCTTGTTCCGTGAAACGATCCACTTGATTCATTGAGAGCTAAGAAAATCATAGGTAATCCACGCCATTTGTACAAAATTAGGAGTTAAAGTTGGAATTAGATAGCAAGCCAAATAATTACAAATATTAAGCCACCTTCTGTAAATAATATAATATTAATCCCAGATAAAATATTGTTAAATTATTCGACAATATTAAAATTGTGGTGTCGGTTACCAGCGATCTCGATGGCATTCCGCGTGTCAAACGAATCAACTAGAAATGATTAATGTGACGATGATAGATATTGATAGATTAAAAATTCGAAAAAAGTATCGCAGAATACGATCGATCCGGTTCGTGCATCCGCCCACGAGCTGGAGCCTTGGCCGACTGATTATTCTTATTTTTCTTCGGTTTGTTTTTTTTTTCTTCATCTTAAACTATAAAAGATCCGCTCGCGTACGACTCCACGTTGAATTATTTATAAGAACGGAGACTAAGTTGACGGCGAATGCCTCGTTGATGGGGTTACCACGTAATATTTCTTCGTTAAACGCTAACAATGGGTAATTTCCTTGTGGTCTTTTAATTGTTTAACGTTTAACTATTAGTCTGCTTTCCGGCAATTTGCTATTAATCCTCAGTCATTTACAATTTAATTAAAATAACGAAAGATGTATTGCGATTAGATTCGTGTTAATTAACGATATCGAGCCGAGCAGCATTCCTCGTTTTTCCCATTTTGAAATTAGACTCGAAATCAATTTCTTAACTCAATTACGAAATCGTCGGATTGTCTTTTTTACCGATCCCATCGGTTGCATAATCGTGATGTAAGGAAAAACACGGATTCCACGGAGTGTTGTTCGAGTGTTACGACTTCATTTCTCGCTCGTGACTCTAACAACCGGATAAGTGAGAATCGTACGCTTTCGAGATGATACTCGAAGAGGACTGTTCCCCGCTGGTTACGTCACTGCGATCCGTTCGACAGCCGATGCAGCCTGATTTATCGGCGACGATGCGGCTCGTCTTGTCCTCTTCAACAGAACTTCGCGGTTCTTCCATTGATTGATTTCATAATCGAAAAATTCCTGGCGTGCCTGGCGCGATCGATAATTTCACAAAAGATCAAGCAAAATTCGATTGAATCGCGATAATTATCAGAACTTCGCAGCTGCGTTTACGTCAAACGTATCCGATTGGAGCGTGAAACGACGAAAGAGGGAAATCCGCATAAAAAAAAGCGGTTTTCGCGACAGGTTCCGAGGGCAGAAGAGAAAGGCGGACCGGTATTATCCGAAGGTTCGTTGCGATCGTTGAATGAAATTTCAGTGGGTCGCGCATGAATGAAATCGTGAACACGTCTCTTTCTCTTTTCCGTTCTCCGTTTCTCTTGCAATCGCTTTTTGCTTGCGTTCGCCTCGTGGCCCGTGTGGGCAACCGGACGCGACGCGAACGCGATTCCTCTCGGATTTCCTGTCCAAGACGATCCTTCTTTATTCTCAATTATTCGGGAACGAGATAAAAATGAAACTTTGTTCACGTGGGGCGCGATAAGGAAACGTTGTCTCTAGGATTATCCGAACTGCAAACACGGGGTGGTCACGACAGATACAATCGTTCTTCGCAAACGAAACGTTTCCGGGATTAGTCAGGCGTATTATGTGTTCTTCGTTGACAATCGGAGGAGATTGAACGATCGATCATTCGATTAAATTCCTTGGCGAATCGATTTCACAGAATTCCTCCATTTTTCAATTCAATCACTTTTGAAACTTTCATGTTACCAATAAAATTCTGTGCTTTCTTGAATGAAATTTTTGGAGTCACCCCAGGCACCCCAAGTGGGTGTTAAAATTATTCTACTGTGAATTAATTCTTTAATTTGCGACGATGAAATCCTTGACCCAGTAAGGCATAATTAACCGCCATTGTTTTGCCGATTGAAATCCAAACCATATGGAACGGATACGGGATCGTTTCAGAAAGTAGACAGCACATTCTATGCAGTCGCAATACCGCTTGAATGCAGATTAGGATTGAGACTGATCCGCGTGTTGTGCTCCAATAGGATCTGCATTGTAATTAACCGACAGTCGTGCACGTGTCATTTTTCGATCATTCCAACCGGTTTCCTCGATCATTTTTTCCGTTTCTTTCACCTGGACTTAGGGGGTGTCGCCTCGGTGTCGATGCATATGGATCGAGTGAACGCGAACGCGTTCAATAACCGGGAAATCGAACGCGTTGCGAGTTCGAATCGATTTCTTTCTTAATATCCCTGTGATTGAGATAAATCTGTACTGTAAAGAAAACGAAATTATATACCTCGAAGAATGGTATAGGATTTAATGGATATTGGCTAGTGATTAATTGGGGAAAAAATACTGTCTTAATTGTACGGACAGCTATTTTGTAATTTCGAATTTGAAAAAATTTACGAGACCTATGTGGCATTAAATGATATTTAGCTGGTAAGGAATTCGCTTTTTGTAGATACATTAGTGTAACAGTGTAAATAGATTAAGAAATAGATTTCAAAATATGAATTAAAATAAATTTTCTCCAGTATTCCAAGGTTTTGTATGAAATACCATGGTACGACTTCTTCTCTCCTTAAATAAGAAAATTATTAGATCTAAGAATAGAAGTAGTTACGTTCTTCGTCAATTAGAAACGATCACGAATCATTGTGAAAAATCATCGTGATTGGGAAGGAACGTGATCGACGGCGTGTTCGCGGCGGGGTATCAGACGCACGGTGTCTGACAAAGCGACTTCCTTCTGGCAATCTCTCGGTCAGCATCGTCTGACCGAGTTCCTCGTTGTTCAACGTGGCACCGGAAGCACGTGGACACGAGTGCACATAAGCGTGTCGCGATATGGGTGGAATCGCGTGTTGTTGTCGGCCACCTACACCAAACAAAAGGGGCATGAATCATGGATTTTATTTCGAGACTTGAAGCGGTCTTGAAATAGACGGCGTCCCACGACGAGAAAAGGCGGCACCGTCTATTTAAAGGGCGACTCAACGACCGGCCTCTCTTTTCGATTTCACGCTTGCGACATTCTGCAAGGAACTCCTTTTTTCGCACGTGGGCTGCGAAACTGTGTGCGGCTCTAGCTTCCGGAGACATTGTTTTCTTATCGTATTCTTAGATTCGTTTAAAGGCTTATCCACCCCCAAGAGTTTGTTGCACAACTAGGAGAGTTCAAAAGGTTGCTTGAACCCTTCCAAGTCACTTCAGGTCATTTGACCTGTAATTAGTTTGCAATGTACAATGCAGTGATTTGACCATTTATTATCTTGTTACTCCATTGAAAATCACTTTCACCGTAACTTTAGCCCAAAGAATCGTCTTTGGGTATTCGTAGGTTGATCGCAGCAGAGTCGCCTTGAGCGTCCAAAGTCCGCAGCCGAGGATTATAATCGAACAACGCAAAGTACAAGGCGAAAGTTGGATTATTTATCGAGGTACGGAATAGAGTTAGAGTTCTCGGAATAACAAGTTTACCGCCCGTCCAGATTATTTTCCGTCGGTTTCAGGGGCTGCATAGGGGCCGTGTATCTACCGCGAGGATCATCCACGGGTCTCGATGCAAATAAACCGAACGATTTTCCGCGATAACCGAGGCTCGATTCTGAAATCTGACTTGCTAATACGGCCGGTCTTGTTGCACACGCACCGTCCTTACATCGTGGACGATTTGCAAGTCTAATTTTGAAGCGTGCACCACCTTCGTTTCCACCTATTAATTGTGAATCCTCTTCGTACTCCCTCGACCATCTTCGCTATTCTCCTTTTTTCCCTTGATTTAACAATTGGTTCTTCGTTGCTGAAATTTTACGAAAATTTCAAATAATTCTCTATTTTATCGCTTATTTCATCTTTAAAGATCCTTACGTCGGACATAGAATAATTTTTTGCCGTTTCGTCCCTGAAGCATCGACACCAGGTTTTTCGCGTATTTCACCAGCACCGTAACGAGTATTTTGTCGCCGCGGCGTCGACAAGGCGCAATCGTAAAAATGGTTTATTTTGTCGTGTAACTTCGACCAGGAGACTGGCTTTATGTGTGACTTTTACAATCGTGAAATTCGAGCCGCGACTACCGTTCGCGGTTGCCCAACCGGCTCGATCGAATCATAAAATTCACATTTCAATATCTTGCTACATTAGCCGTCGTCTGGGGGATACGTTATCTTCAACACGATGGATTTTTGCGAATTTTTTCCTGCGATCGTTTTGGAAGATTTTACGATTTTTTTCTTGTATTTTATTCGTTTATGCGATCCCGCCAGGTCTGCGAATAAATCGATTCATATTTTCTTATCAATTTTTAGAAGAACAATTGTGAATTTCGCGTCACGTAACATTTTTAAAGTATTGCAAGGATCTTAGATAAAAATTTAATATTGAACTTAATTCAAGTTGTAATTTAAACGGTGATGCACTCGTCCAAAGATCCCAGATTCGTCGTCGCTCATCATTTTCAGCTTGATGAGCCTCGCGGGACATCAGAGAAAGCCGCTTGAAAAAATGTCAATTCTCTGACAACAAGGAAAGCGGCGAGCATGATTCACAAACGTCTAATTGCGGCTTTTGCAACAATCGCCTTTTGGTGATCGATGAAGATAGTGAAAATTCAATTACACTTCAATTAATGGAAACATTAATAAATTAAGGAACAAAAGAATTCGAGAACTTTGAAAATAATACACATACCAACGTCGAACACGATTTTCAATAAAATTCAACACGGTACGGCTTGGAAATCGTTGAAAGTAGAATTTTAAAAGCAACGACGAAGTTAATCGTGGTTTGACCGGTTTAATTCGATTCGAATTTAATAAAACGACGAGGACCGCGGTGCCGTATCGAGGACACGCAGCCGTCGGATCAATTATCCGCGAATACGCGACGAAATTTTCAATTCTTGGCCTCGAAAATTGTTAAAAGGCTCCAAAGATCACTCTGGAAATAAATAAAAAAAGAAGAAGCTGTTGATTCGCGACGATGAAGATGGACATCTCGCTGAAATCATTCCGAGATACGTCCGTGATTATTTTCGCTTCTTTCTCGTCTCTTCTTCCTTCGTTCGTCTCCTTGAAATTGCATAACGTGCACTTCTTTTGATAAAGATTCGAGCGCAGAGATCCATTTCGTTCGAATCGAGATAGCGTAAAATGTTGCTCGTTGAAGTGTATTGAAACGGACGCAGCGTTAAGAGAATCTCGATATAAACTCCGATATCCAGGGACCGAGGCTGTCGGGGATAATTATCGCGTCGCTATAATTACGAGCTACCGTTCAGGAATGCGTTTTGTTTATTTAAACGGAGTGTTTTCTGTTCGACGCGTGTCCAGCCGATTTGCATAATGACCCCGTGAATTAATGTTGCGAGACGATGAGAAAGCGCGTCTTTTCAAGTTAAAATTGATCGATGATGATCCGTAAGGACATTCGTGGAAAATGGCTAATGATTCGATTTTAATCTAGGCGTCGTTAGTAATTTAAGTTAAAAAATTCAGAGTCTTTAACTGGGAACCATTGTTCGTCGCCTCGGCTCGTTAATTGATCGAGCAGGTGGTGAAAAATCGAATCCACGATTGTTTCACCTGTCCAATAAGATTCAGTCTGGTTGATCCATCTGTAAAGGTGATTTTTGCCGACGGATCGACAACGAAATCGTCGTAGCATCATTTATGTAGACAATGCAGAGGCATGTCTCTCCCTCTGTCGCATTCTCTGCCCACGTCCCCAGATACCGTATTACGTGCGTAATATCTAATGGACGTTTACGAGGTTTAAAGGTGGCACAAAGTGGGCTAATACGAGGTGCCATTTAGTCAGTTAAAGGTCTTTGAAGCCACGTCGTATCGGTGCTCTCGTTTATGCAATAAATACATAATTTTATAGTTATTAAGTGGTCGTCCCGGTATCCTACTGGTATTTCTACGTGGGTTACACTGAAATTCTTCAGAATATCGTGGATACAGGTTGATCGATCGATACATAAATTTATTAGGTGTTATTGGTTTCTGGATCGTAAATTTCTATCGATCGTTCGTATATTAACCCTGTCAGAGATAGAGACAAGCTTAATTTCGTCAAAATAAAAATAATATTGCCTGACAAATGCGTGAAAATGTAAAATGTATCGATTACACTAAGAAATAATGGCTGTGTACAAGCATACATTTTCGAGAGGGACGTAATTCACTTATTGTTAGAACATAACTTGTTCGTGGAAAGTCGTATAGCAGTCGGATCGATCGAGGCAGTCGAGATGATAGGAGATGTCTTGTTCGTTGTCAGCGAAGCGACGATTTTTCTCGCCTCTGACCCCATTCCGTGGACGTCTTTGGTCGCGGTGGAAAAGCCGCACGTGCGGATCCATCGATGGTATGCGCCGAAGAACAAAGGGTGCAGCTGCTACGAACCGCTGTTAACTCGATTGGCAGTGAATCAAATAGCTCGATAGAATGATCATTCAGAACGCCCTATATTCCAAAGCTGTTACATCAAAAATCAATTATTTACCTCCCTTGCAAGAAATCCAATAATTGTTTAAACATCTCGGTCGATTGTTCATTAACGTTCGCTGTAAAATCACATATTTCCCTAAGAATAGTATAGAGCACAAAATCAGCATCAGAAAGGACGAAAACTCGGCGTTGTTCGCGGCGGATCGTTTCGATTGGTGGATCGTTGAAACGCGACGAACAATACCGCGAGAATTAGTTATAAATTACGCGTGTCCAGTTGAAAAAAAAAAAGGAAAAAAAAAATAGAAAAGGAACAAAAGGCTGGTAGGGGAACGCGGTACGGACCGGAAACGGCCGTCTGAACGCCGTTGTTCGCTTTGTTCTCGCGCGCTAACGAGCGTCCAAGCAAAAGCGTAACGCGAACCTTGAAGCGTCGGCTTATGCAACGTGTTCGTACATCGAAACACACGGAAGATCGTTGTTGGCGCATAGGTTTTCTCTAAATCCGACCCGCGATCGCTATTTTTAGAAGGAAGTACGGATGCCTCGGCCGCGAGGGGATTGTTTACCCCTCTTGGCGAGGAACGTCGTTAATTAGAGAATGATTTCGTCAATGGAGGACCAAAGACGAATTATTTTGGTAAATTGACTTGGATGGCAGAGCTGGGTTTCTAATTTAAATTTCACAAAAAACCAAAGCTTTGGATATTTCACTGCTTCAGAAATTAAAATTCCTCCACGACACGATTGCGACCGGTGTTTCGCTTCTTACGTTGTTTTCGACGCTCCGGAACTCTTTTACTGTTTGGAGCCACTCTATTCGACTTATTAATTCAGTACGCGGCTCCGTGCGTGCCCATTAATTATACACCTTTGCATACCTCGCTTCCTACGTAAATAAGAGGAAGTTTCTAGCCACGAAACGGTATCCGTGAAATTCCACGTGCTTTTATTTTTTCCGACTACGCAAACACGATGACTAGCAGCGTTTCGACAGCCGGGTTTAAGAAACTCGCGATTGATCGGCGCTCGGTTCAATAACCTTGATACCCATCGATATTAAATTTCACGCCGAGAAACAGTACGGGTTTCATTGATATCGCCTCGGCGATTCTTCGTTTCCATTCTCGCAACTCTCATTGATTCGTTAATTCTCCGCGCCCTTAATATTAGAAACTTGTTGTACCTTCGAGGGACGAAGGCTAAGAATTTGCAAACAAAAGAACTAAAATTAGGACACGGTGGAAACGGTTGTTTCGTAAAGATCTTATGCAGCAGATTTGACGAGTAAATTTTGAATGAGACGTTCCGTTGATTACGATTCACATCATGAATCGTGAATCAGCGGAGACACGCCAAAAAGGAGAAGTAAATAACCAGGATTTAACGGTATTAACCTTAATCACGAGCTTTTGTACACCCACCACCGTGACCCAATTACGTACATTCACGCCTGGCTGGAAGTTTATGCAAATATTTTGTGATCGAGTATAAAATAAAAATGTTCACATCATTCTATTTGCCAAAGTTTAACTTTGCACCTTGGTTCATTAATTATAAAGGGAAGTCGGGTACCAAAATGGCGGCGACTGGATGCAACGCTCAAGGTGACAAGAATGGGTTCAGAAATTATTTTATTTCCCAGAGCACAGAAATTTATAAATTCCACTTGTCCAATGAAGATAAAAATTAAAAAGGATCTTATACGTCGATTTAGGTCAACTTAGTGGGTGGTTGAAGGCACGTTATTAAGGTTAACACTTCCCGTAGCGAATCCTGCTACTTCTGTCTCCTTTTTTTCCCGTCGCGAGTCTCACGATGCAAGGACACGTGGCTCGAGCCGGTATTGTTGTTGCCGCAACAATGAACACCGGTCAACCCGCGTCGCGATTTACCGTTGCTGGTGGACCATACACCTACGGGCAGCATCTGCTGGCAAGGTCATAAATAATGTTTCACAATCCGATAGCCAGGGTGGGGAACAAAGAACTTTGTCATCCACTCTGACACACTTTTCCACGAATGAAATACTCCTTTAAGGAGCTTCTGTCCTTTTAATTTCCCCCTTTCTATTTTCATTCCTTGTTGTTTTCAAAACCCAGACAATCGGTCAAGGTCCTATCATTAACTTTTATCGTTAACTTTGGTAGCATTTAATTATACTGTACTAGGTAAAACCTCCACGTATTTTATCATCGGACTAAAGATTGATTTCTTCCTTTCCCCCCTCGAGCAACGGTCCTCCATCTTTGGTCATCATCCATCAGCGATATTCAGTCCTCTCGTTCGAAATTAATTCGTCAAGATCAGAAAGCTGTTCGTTGAAACGATCTGAATGCGGTACAAATTAAACCTGACACCATAAACCTAATTCCGCGCCCCCCGTCGCCGCTTTTTCGCTCGTGATTCGTTTTCCTTGCCTTGCCGCGAAACACAACAATGGCCGCACGTCTGAAACGCGTCGTGTTTGTCTTGCAATTAGAACGCGTTCTGCGAACACGAAATTGATGTCTGGCCTCGATTTCGTGGACGTTGTCATAATTCATGATCTCGCTCAATTGTCGTCCGTGTTGCGTAACCCGTTGTCATCAGAAAAGCTTTGTACGACCACGATGCCCCCCCAGCCCCCCGTCAAAGTAACGAAAAATAAAAAAGAGGAGACGGGAACGGGTGTACTGGTTTGATTTTCGACGGGGAAAGACCGTGTTTTATGGCGTTAACATCGTAAATAAAATGCTTCGCGCCGAGTCGTCGAAGTAACGAGAGACGGGTGTTAATAATAGCTCGATTCCCAGCCGAACCGGCAAAGATTTACGAAGGTGGCGGCGTGATTTATTTGTCGAATATCTTGCTGCCACTTAAACGCGATCCACCGAGCGATATCCCCCCCCCCCCGTTCAACCGGTGCCACGTTTGTCGGATATCCTTTTGAACGGGTACGCCACCCCCGAAGCACCGTCGTTTGTAACTTCATCGATGCTTACGCTTCTGCGCGCTTTTGAAGCTCGAGGTTTATGGAACGACGTAAATATCCCTCTTTCCGCGAAATGGTGCCCGGCTCGATTCCGATGGACCGATGTACCGCGCGTCGCCGACCATCCGGAAGAATTCTCAGTACGCGCACCGTAAAACCTCTGAGTTTATGGATCTGAGGGAAAAATATGGGACTTTTGCCCTATATTTCTCGAAAGGTATCGAAGTCATCAAATTTAAGCTGGACTTTGGAATTTCCATACTAAAGTGGAGAAATAGGAATTTAGACATTTTATTTTCGATCATTCGTTTTCCTATGTAAACGAGCCTAATTACTTTATTTTCTGAGGATTGATTTAATTAGATTACAAGTCTGGTAATTATGAAAAAGTAAACAAAGAGGGAACGAAGTTAATCGAGCAATAAGGTTGGAGGAAGTTATGGACGATGAAAATGATAGCTTATCGGATATCGATGAGTACAGACCTCCGGGAGATTGTTGACCAAGGAGATTGCGAACGAGGAAAATTATAGGGTATTGTGATTACGCCAATAAGATAATTCTTCATTAATTTATTAAACCGTGTTTCCTTTCGTAAACCGTGATTCATAACTTCTGCAGGCTGAACGCAGTCCCCAGGCCTGTGTCTTATAATATGAGGATCGGTCAATTATTTATTAACGTTGATTCATTGAGCTAGATGGGTTCTAACTTCGTTCCTACACATCGTTCGATCCGGTTTCCATTGAAATGCTAATAAATTTATCGCGCTTCTATAGGCGCCACGCCTCGCTGTATCGTCCAGTGAAAACGTTCCTCGTGCTCCGTGAGAATCGGAAAAGAATCTTTCTGGTGACTCCTTTTTTCATTCAGAACTTCAGTGACGGAGATTTACGGTATTCCTACAACACGGTTCTAGGATTAAGCAAAGTTTCCTTATAAATAAATCTCTTAACCCCTTGCCCTGTGATATCGTGACGCACCCTATATTTCTCTTGTCTTTATTATAAATGTCACAAAACGGGTCGTCTGTCGAGAATCTAACCAAATTAGGATTTTATACGAAGGTGAATATCGCGCGACGTCCCTGAAGAAAATGGACGAAAATCAACAGACGACCCACGCGACCGTGATTATTTATAAATCCTGGAAGTATCCGATTAGAGAGAAGATTTAAGATATCAGAGAGGCGAGTCGCCGGAGCATCGGTCGTCGTTCGTCTCGATCGAATATTCATGAGCACGAAATATAGCTTGAGGATGACAAATAGTCGACTAATTTCACGCCGCATACCGAAACCCACACCCGTTTCTCTTCGCTTACGTGCTCCTTCCACGGTTTATCCGAACGTGTGTTCAATATGGCAACTTGTTTTGCAAAAATACGCTACGATATACGAAAACACTTTATCGTATACGGTATAAATGTATCCTTGTGAAAAAGGCCCTCTGTTTAGTCTTCAACTTTCATTTATGCAAGTTGTTTCAGAGTTTGATAAATTGTTTTGTTTATAATTGTACAAAATAAGATCCAGGGTGCAGGAAGTAGACTATTAATATTAGGGGTACTTGTAATATTCATCGTAATTTTTCTACTTTGAGAGAAGAGGGCAGCGATCACGGGTGATTTAATCACAGATCAATTTGTACACCGTCACAGGTGAGATAGCAAAGTCTCGACGCGATAATTATCGACGGTCGCGGTTAATTAAAGGAGACCTTTACATCGATCTCGACATTACGGTTCGCATGCGAATCATCGATTACAAACGGCTCGATGAAGACACGGGGTTAAGGGATAATTAATTTCAGTCGTCGGGCGAACCGTCTAACGGGAAAGACAGATTATTTCCGGATCCCATTAATAGCTCGTAAATCGTGCACGCTATTGCCATAGGAAGAATAATCCGTGATTTCAAGCGAGATTCGTCACGGAAACGATGCTGGAACGTCAACAATATGAAATGGGAAAAAAAATGAATGTTTATACGTCGATTTAAAAATAGAATCCGCGATGATCAGATGTCCAGGCAAATATACGATAATTACAAAAGCATAATTTCGAAAAATTCATCTAAAGTCAATTTTCCAAGGATAACAAATAAAATTATCGGTTAAAATAAACAAAGTATCGAATGAATTTCCTCTCGCGCAAAAGACTCATAGAAATAGTAATTTATTCTTTATAAGAGATGATAGTTGCGTCTCGCGGGCAGCTGATACGTATCCGTCATCCTTTTGTCTAGAAAACGAGTGAACCCCCGAGGAGGATTTAACTCACGAATTAATCAAGCGTAGAAACGACGTTCCGCCAGCCGGTCACTCATTATTCTCCTTACTCGAGCAGATAAATTGCGCTAATTAATTATCAGAATACCGGTGCCCCGAAGTAGAATGCAATCCGCGTGGACGACAAAAGAAATTTCGAAACTGTGCATTATAATAAAATATACGGCAAAAATAAAAACGAACAGGTTATTTTGAAGAATATAAAATTGATGGACGGTGGTATTCGAGGAAAGTCGAACGGTGTCGCAGATTTTCTGGAAAATGGTAACGGGGGCGTGACACGGGTAACTGGGTCGACGACGAATCGCGAGGATTCCTCGAAAAGCGTCGCTCGTCCCGGTATCGTTTTAATAACGAAACGAACGCGAACAGAAGCTACCGTTCAAATACGCGATCCTCGTGTCCGGTTGATCTTCCCTGTTGTAACGAGCCACCGGCGACGCTCGGTCGGCGTGCGTGGGCACAATGGTCGCCAGGTGATTCAGGTTAATTACGATTGCGTGTAAACGCACCTTGGAGAAAGAAAACTCACGAAGGACGACGGATTTTCCTCCAGCTTCTTGTAAATTGATACTCGGCGAGGGGTTGCGTTTTCACATTTTCTTTTCTATGAGAATGCTTTTTTTAAGTTTTCTTACAAATATAATTTAAATAATCACTCGTTACTTTGCAATTAAGCAATTAAATTAATAAATAAAATATCCGTAAGCCTAGCGTCAAAAGGCTGAAGAATCACCCCCGAAGAGACAAGAAGATCCACGCTCGGTCGATCAACGATCCCCGGTGCAATTAACGGGCGTCTAATCGCGATCGCGTCACTCCTGCCGGATCGAAGTGTCCGGTATTTGTTTATGTCGAACGAAACGCATTAATAATTCGTGGCGCGACGTCATAGCGGAGCGTAAAGGGAGAACCTAATCGAAAGCGCGTATGAGTCACGCTCGCGCGATTGTCGTGCGATGCACGCTTGACACGATTCGCCCGTACGTTTTATATCACTTACTCAGAGAAACGAGGAAAGTCCCAGCTTCGTTACTCGGAACACCCTCCCCCGGCCCACTCCCCGCGAAGAAAATGACCTTTGCCTTGTACACCGTACACCGGAGAAATTACCCTGTGAATTATGTTACGGAGGGAAACGAACCTCTTCGGCTTCTGGCTAATTTATGAACGGAGAGGAAAGAGTTTCGGCAACGGTGGCGTTTCTAATTGGAAATTTCTAATCTTGTTGTTGAAAAGAAAATTTAGGTGATTTTTCCGAGTACTCGTACATCAGTATGGCTTGGAACAGGGTATTTATCTTTTGTGATTGAAATTTTATTCATTTTCTTAATGTAAAGTTAACACATATCGTGGATAGTAAAGGATTGATAAATTATTAAACATTTTTTAAGGAGAAATAGGAAGAATAGTTTGTGTGAATAATTACGCAAATTGCAAAGAGCGCACAATGGAACGTAAATTATTACCGGAGGAATATCAACGAAAAATACATAAAGTGTATAATTTGTGCTTCGGGTTTAATGTTTGAAAAATGTTGAAACAGAAAGATTCGAAGTGAAACCGCGATAACCGCAGAGCGATAAATCTTCATTTTTCTAACGGCGCGGGGACAAAACGCGAAGGATACGTTTCCGTGGATGCAGTTACGATCCGAAGAAGGAAACGTTATCCGAGCGGACGACGTTTTCTCGGCGTCGATCGTGTACGTTTCCCCGTCGGAGATCGACAGGGAACGGTTTCAGCAGAAACCTCGTCATCTCGAAGATAAATGTTCAAGCAAGTGGCTGCACCTTAGTCCGCTACGAAATGGCGGCATTAATAATGAATCACGTCGCGATTTTGCTAAGTTTTACGATCGTGAGCGTCGGGAACGGAGTGGGCGGTCGTCGAAGGTCTGCGAGCTATCGTAGCCTCGCGAAATCGATTCGCGACTCTTTTTTTCTTTTCCTTTTTTTTTTTCCTTTTCGTATCCCCGTCGCGAACGGAATTAATGAACACCGTACTTTCCAGGAACGTGACACTAATCGCAAACAACGGCCAAGTAATATCTGTAATAGATGCAGAATCGTTGCAGGGTCGAGGATATGGCGGTACCTCTGTTTGCACGAGGTCGAAATAGTCTTGGATTAAGCTAACATAATCGTTCAGTTGTGAACAGTGGTGTATCTCAAAAGTTTTTGGCAACATGCAAAGGCAGTGTTATTAAAAATTCAAGGATTTTTGAAAATTCATAGCTGCTGAAGCTCGTACGAGCGCGCAGAACACGTACGAATAAGCGAGAACACGCGTCGAAATGGGAACACGGCCGAGCTGGCTGCAGAAAAAAAAAAGGGAAACCAGAAAAGACGAATAGCGTTATGCAAGAAAACGCGCTTTCACGAGCCGCGATAAGCGTCACTCTTTAGCAGCCCGGGTCCTTTTGTTAAGCCGACAGCAGAATTACTTACTGACCGTCCTGCAACACCGCGCTCTCTCGTCCGTCTTAATGACTGATGCAAATACGCGTCTAGTTCCTCCATTATTTGTCTTTATATCGCCGCCGTCGTGCTATCGGGGCTACCAGAAAACCTTTCCGTGTTTCAACACGTCGATAGCCGTAGCGGTCGCTGGTGACCCGGCGGTTCGCTTATTAACAATGTAACACTGATAGTTCACGAAAGAAAAGAGGAATGGTCTTAAATTTATTCGAATTGACGTCAAAGGAAACACTTGATGTTGGTACATTCTGTAATTTGTTTATAAAAGCAGGAAATATCCCGGTGTGGTAACGTCGCTTCTCAAATTTCGCTTCGGACGACGGACAAAGTGAACTCGTATGAACCCAGAAATAACAACCGCGACTTCGCGAATTCCTGCTTCGCTTTGATGATTCGGTTGAAAATTCTAATGACGCGATTGATTTCTTTTTCTCTTCCTTATCTTCTTCTGACTTTGATGTCGTTCGACTTCTTCCTGGTGTCTTCTTTGTCGAGGTCGTTGATCGGGGCATGGTGAATTCGTGATACTTTCCCTGTTTTCCCTGGAATTAGGCTCTTCTAAGGGATAGAAATATTATTGTCACAAATCCTAAAAATGAACCTCAAAAGCTTGAAGAAGAAAAGAATAATTGCAAATACGAAAAATACACGCTAAAGTCACCGCGATGAGAAGAACAAACACAACTTGAAGAGGGAACGATTAGTGCGAATGAAAGAAGCACGTACGGTCAAGGAATTCCTAGGAAATCTCCATTTTTCCGCGGTGGATCTGTTAAATCAAAATCGTCGTCGCGACGTGTCTAATTATCTCATCGCTGGAAGACGCGAGTCGGCGGCCTTAATTAGAACAAAGAGAATTTTCCCGCGCGCTCGTAAACATCAATGAAACGTCCACGTCGGGATTATGTACGGCATCGTTATTACCCTCGATGACGACCGAACTGTCCGCCCTTTTCGCCCTTTTTTAACGAAAAATAAACGTCCTGATGGAACGTCGTTAACCCCTGAAATTGAAACGACAGACTGTTTTGTTTCAATAATCCTGATTGACCCTTTCGGGGCTCATTAACCCTCGAACGAGGGCGCCTGAATACTAGAACAAATGCGATAATATTTTAAACGTGTCGAGTAATATTTAATATGACATTAAAAAAATGATAAAAAGTAGAAAATTAAATAAAAATGGTCAATAAATATTATAATCATTTATACAAATTCACATTACAAATTCACTGGTCGACCGAGCAATTATATCGGTTAATAATGAGTTACGCAAAGCTCGTAAATCAATCGCACAATTACGAGAAGAAAAATATCATCGCGATTAGCCTCTTCCATTGCAGGCAACATCAAGCACGCTTTCGATTGTCGCTTATCGCGGTATAAAATTGCGCAACCGGTGTGTCTCGTTCCTGTACGAGCCGCGAAATGAAAAATAGCCGCAGCTTTCCCGGGGAAACATGCAAAATGAATAATTCTCGGCGTCGATCGACCGACTTGAATCACCGTTTTGCATTTCTTGCGAGCACCGCCTCCTTCGCCGGCTTAGCCTCGAGCGCGTGGAAGCGTACGTGGGAAGCGTTCGGGAGCGGGCGCTTCTGAGAAAAAGTTGGGAAAAAATACGTCGAATGTCCAGGGCATGATTCACCTGGAGAAACGCGCCCCGTTGGATCCTCTTAGTCATTTGGGAACGAGTCCGAGGCATCGAGTGAATATTATAAAAGATCGATATCGTGACGTAAAAGTGTCGTGAAATGATATTCATTATGCATCAATTTGTAGTTTAAAGTTCGAACAAAACGAGCCCTTCTTTGATTTTCTCAGCACAAAGTGGCTGAGAGGCTATTGAAGCTGACTCAGGATGAAGATTTTGTATTAGTTATTTAAGGATGATAGAATTTCATGACATAAAATTGTCGTAAAATAATACTTGTTCCACATCAATTTGTAGCTTATAGTTTAAAGAAAATGATGACATAGACGGTTCATCGATATTCTTAATACAAAATGGCTGGCTGCCAATTGAAGCGAACGGTGACCAGTCTCCAAACATACCAAGTCCAACATGATTTCATGACATAAAACTATTACAAATATTCTTAATACAAACTTTCTTCGACAAAAATCGCTAATTAAAGTCTTCCAAGCTCGAGGTTAATACTCCACGAGCGTCGCGTTACAGTGCTTCTATGGTAATTTAATATGCAACAACCTGGTGGACACAACGTCTCACGAAGTAGACACAGAGGATCGCGGGCAGACTAATTATCACGGCTAGACCGCGAATTAGGGACGTGAAAGATTAAACGAGAGGCGACGACAAACGGGGATCGCCGGCGGAGACGTTATCGTCGGCCTCGATCTCCCGGCACTCTCGTCTCTTTGCTCGCAGGATACGAGAAACGCGAGGTCCCTCCTTCGTCGGCTACTCTCTGAAGATACGCTCGCGTCGTTAAATATGACCCTCGTCATTTGCATCCGTCGACGCTGTTGCGATGCTTCAAACAACAGCGGCTATTTTCGAAATTTCTACTTTGTCCGAGTCCAAAATGAAACAGAATTGCTGATTTAAAATTCGTGATTTCGACACTTAATTTTTTACTTTATTTCTGCCCACTCTATTACACAAAAATGAAAAGTTGTTTCATATTAATTCATAAAAGTTATTTAATTTAATAATAATTTCCGTACGTCGCCGACCATCTGGAAGAATATCAGCTCGACATAATCGAGAACGATTAGCTACGAAATAATCGTAACCGGACCAAGGAATATTGAAATTGAACCATCCTTGAAGCCAGCCGCGAGTGTCCCACGTGACAGGTTACAGGTTAAATTTCTAAAATGGCCAGAAGCGGTAAAAAGGAACTGGTAGCCCTTCAAACCGAGGTGGAAACGGAGGAAGATTGGGCCCAGTTGCTAGCCCGCGACGGACTCGTCCTGGCTGACGTCTATTCCGAATGGTGTGGCCCGTGCATAGCCATGATCAGCACCCTGCGTAACGTGAAAATGGAGATCGGGGGTGACACGATCAGCTACGCGATCGTCAAGAACGATTACATCGCCGATCTGGAGAGATTCCGCGGCGGGAGCGAGCCCGTCTGGATGTTCCTTCAAAAGGGCAAAATGGTCCAGCTCATATTCGGCGCCAACTGTCCCATACTGAAGAAGATGTTGGTCAAAGAGATCCGAAGGGTGCAGAACAAAGAGGATCCGGATTTCAAACTGCTTCCCAACAATCGTACGGCGGAGGAGGAGATCCTGTGGCAACAACAGGAAGCCATCAGGTACCGTTCGAAGTTGGGTTAAAATTCTAAATTGTGGCTGTTATTCGCAAAGAATAGAATATCGAGCCACGATTTTGAGCTTTTTCTTGGCTGATGAAAAAATTCCCGAACAAGAATAGCGAACGAGGAACGACAACAAGCCAAAGAGGAGGCAGAGAAACGCGAGAAGTACGAGGCGTTTCTGGAGCAGATGATGTTCGAGTTGTGCGAGGAAACGGCCCTGATCTTCTATCCGTGGATCCTGAGGGACGAGGAGGGCAGGCACAGGGACAAGTACCAGAGCCCACCGTACATCGAGCTGATAAACTTCCTGTTCAAGCAAAACTTCGACGTGCTCGAAGAAAACCGGTTGCAATTGGACGAAGAGATCCTCGAGAAGATGTTCGTCGAAAGCAACGTTGAGATGACGAAGGAATTGGTCGCGGGTGTGTCCTTTCGTTTAGGAACTTTTTTTTTTACAAAATTAAATCACGGACTGGCATCAAAATTGATATAATAATCAAAGTTTGGGAATATTTTTGAAACTTGACAGGTTTGACGAGTGACAAAACGATAGCATTAAGATTAAAGAGTCGACGACCTCACCCTGATTGGCCCGTGCCTTATCCCTTCGAGTGTCCTATAGGGTCAAAAAGGTGTCCCACACGGGCGATTAACGACGTTGAAGAGTACCTGCTGCATTTTCTGACCAGCACTACCCCATTGTTGTCCCCCGATGCTCATCCTCCGAATTGGGAAAATTCGTACATGGAGAGACATGTATATAAACATGAACCAGATCCTGAGGACGAGGAGGACTTTCCCAGAGTCGATCCTGTGGTGTGGACGCCTCCTCAGGTACTATGTCTTCAAAGAGCTATCAATCTGAATTTATTAATCTCTCAAAATTCGAAAGTTTCCAAAATCCAATCTCATACAATTACGAAAACTTTCTACGAAGAAATTTTATGCACCTTATGCACACAGAATTTCACTTAGGCCCGAAGCAAGGTTCACGTGTTCACCACCCTGTTCTCCAACTACATGGAGCTGGTCCACCCTTACGAGGAACCGGTGCCACCGCCTCCCTTTTGCGCCTTCAAATACGAATTCCAACAGTTTGAATCTGTTCGCGAATCTATTGCACTTTTCCCAGACGCGGTCGAATACTTCGGCGTCTTCGAGTTCGATAATCCGGGTATCGCCAGGCGGATAACTTCCTGCCCTGAAGACTACGAGAAAATGGTTTCTTTCTCCTTCTTAATTAAGATAAAATACAAGAAGCCTAATATATTTTTTATTATTTAAAAACTTAAAAATTAATTCGAATTGTTTAAAAGGAAATATTTCGAAATATTTCGAAATATTAATCGAGACCAAAAATGAATTAAGCATAGTATAATTGTTTGTAATATAAATACAAGAAATGATATTGATTGCACATTCCTGAAGACAAAGTACCAGACGGGAGCCGAGATTTTCGTGGTGATCATACGAAAAATCAACGACGAAGTGTTTCTGACATTCGCCAAGAATCAGCCATATTTTATCACCGAGGACGATAACAGAGCCCAGGCGATGATAGACGAGTACTTCCCTGAAGGTGCTGAGGATATGATCCTGGACGATTTGATCGACGAGGAGGAATATTACGAGAAGGATGACGAAGAGGAAGAAGAGGAGGATGAAGAAGATGAAGAGGAGTTAAAAGATCCAACAGATGTTGCGGATCCATTTACAATGTATAGTTACGATTGAAGTGTTGTATTTCGAATCAGTACTTTATATAATTAATTATAGGAAGTGTTTGATATTGAAAACGATCGGTCGCGTTCGAAATAATTCTCGAGACGCGCCTACCCTTTCCGCTCGTCGAGAATTCCATTCTTCGCGCGTTTTGGCAGAGCCGAATCCGAGTACCTGCTTGAATATTCGCTGGTGTTGGCAACGCGTTTGCGTAACATTGGCAAAATTCCAGCTTGTGTTACGCACCTGCCTCGCTGCCAAAATTTTTCTCCTCCTTCGAGCAACGGGACATCGATATCCGCCAAGAGTACATCAAAACAGAACGTGGTACAGTGTTGCACCCGTCAAAACATTTCTTCCAATAATTCCTGAAGTCGTGTATATTGTTCAAGCCGTTCCTTTCTTACGTCTGAATCTCGGGTTACCTAAATATTCAATTGTCTTTATTTTATATACTGAAATTCCAAATTGTCTAAATTTTGCATACCTAAATTCCAAATTACACAAATTTAATATACCAAATTTCCAGTTTCACTCAGAGCCTCCAAACTTATATTTCCAGTTTTCCCCAAAATTTGTATAAACAAACGTCAGATTTAATACGCAAAGAAGAATTTGTATAAAATGGAAAGGAGCATCGAAGTAAGAGGAGCTTTAGCCGGGGAAATCAGCCGCGACCAAAGCAAACGGATTGAATCGCGTTGATCGAATTAACGAGGCAATTTGTCACGCGACCGATGCCGAGGAAATACACGCGCGTGAAACGACACGCTATGCCTGCTCTTCTCCTCTCTTCGTATACATTGTGGCAAAGAGTAAATTTCACCAAGCGATCCGAACAATTGAACCATTAACCGAGGAGACGTTAGTCAGCGGGACAGTAAATTTTCCCTCTCGCGCCGACTCGATCGTTTTCATCCGTATTTTTGGCACACCCTACGACACCATCGGCGCAACACACGGTGATTTTGAACGTCTTCTAAAACAACAAAAAACCGGGGTGATTAAATATAACCTTTAGCATTATCCATTTATTTTCTTCTGTGTTCTGACTTCCTGTGTATTTCGTATTCTTTAATCACGAATAATATTCTGAGGATTGAATATTTAAAAAAACACAAAATCAGCAGTAATATCGTTACACAAACTAGAAAGTGGAAAGCTTAGCCTCGAAGGAAAGAACCTTGACCTGTTCTTAGAAAAAATATTCGATTAATATTAGACACACAAACTTTCGAAGGAATAATTATAAATAATAAGTAGAATATTAAATTGCAATAGATAATTTTCCCAAAGAAACGTTGTATAAATAATTTCACATGAAAAGTACATCCCATAGGAAGAATAATCTACATTAAAATTAATCTTATGCAGCATCGATCTTCGACTTCCGCTCGAATTTTTCAAAATTTATACAAGCGATTCGAGGGAATAAAATGATTTCTTTTTTTCTCTCTCATTTTCGTGGCGGGATAAGCACGGTAGCGCCGGAGGCTGACGATTGCTTGAACGTCGGTAATTATTGCACAAGCGTTACGCAACTAAACACGCTCGAATCGAGAGGAGGAATAAAGAAAAAAAAAAAAAGGCGCAAATTACAGTTACGCCGGATAATTCGCGTTCATCGTGTGCATTACGTGTCATTAACGATCGTTTCGTCTCCTTTCCTCCCCGGTACACATCCATTTCCGTCCACGCAGCGATTAAGATCGTTTTTCTCCGACACGCGAAAAACGATCGATCCCCGAGCCATAGGTGCGACGATAATAGCCGTGATCCGCGATCGCTTTGGGCGATTATCGACAATGTTGCACGGTTCGTTGTAATTTATCGAAGATTCTTCGACGCGATATTCATTTTGACGAGAAAAACGAAAAACAAGGTTTTGATCGCTAATCAAAGTACACCCCGTATAATCTTGCTCTACCTGACTAAAATAATAGAAATAAGCACTATTATCATGTAACTCAATATTAATCAAAAAATAAAAAGAGTGGACCTTATTGGTCGGAAGGTGTTAAATAATTAGAGATGGGGTAATTGTCGGCGATTTGGTACATGGGGTTTTGTTGGGTTGAGCAGAACTCATTGAGTTCTCTGTGGTGGGATGGGTGCCATTTTTCAATGGTTCTTGAATAGTTGGTTTCATATCTTTCTCTTAATTCTATGGGGCTTCTCTCGGCCTTCATGGTCTCCAAAATTCACTTCGAGGTTCTTAGGGTTTCCTCTTCTTAAGGTCCAATGGTTTTCTTCTATACTCTCTTTCCTTTCTCTCCGATTCTTTCTCATCGTTGGGTCGAAATTTTTTTTTTTTTGACAAAAAAAGGGTTAATTGATCAAATATTAAATGCAAAAAGAATATAAAACTTGTCGAGTTCGTAGAAGTTTTGATGAAATGGAAGACGACGTTAAAGGCAGAAAGTTCGGTGGACGAAGAAAGAGGCGCGTGCAGTTTCGCGAAGATAAATTTACACGCGACTCCGCGTCGCCGATGCCTGTTCACGTACCCTCGTTTCTTTTCCCTTCTACGATCCCGACCCCGTATAAGCGCGAGTCGTTTTCTTTTCGCCTGGTCACAAATAGGAACCGGACTCCATCCTCGTGCCCGAGAGTGAAATTAATGGCGTCGGGACGCGACCAGGCGCGATCCACTGACGCCTCGCTCCCCCTGATTTACAATGTCAAAGTTCGCGTTGAGTCGATGAAAAAAGAAACATGCAGCTACCAAAGGGAGGCTTGTCATCGGATATATTGCATTTGTTATTTGATGTCGAATCTTATAGAAAGTGTGTAAAGTTAGGGTAATTAGAAATTTTCAATTTTAATGAAAAATTGTATCAAATGAAAGCCTGAGGTAACATAAAACTTAGATAATTAAATTCCCATATATACACTTCACATAATTTAAAATACCAGGAAACAGTGAATACAGAATCTCTAAAACATCTATCACCCTATTCTTATTCTCAAAAGACTATATTTCTAAAAAAATACGTTCATTTACCATGAAAACGCGTTGAACGAACCTTTTTCAGCCCGTTTCCTGTTCCACTTCTTTTTTTCCTCTTAACTTATGTCACCGTCGTGTCATCGACCATACTCCTTCTTCGAGGAAACGGGAAAGAACACCGTCACGGAATTAAAGAAAATCACGCGAACGGTTTGAGTGAATTTTGTCTTCGGCGAAACGAACAGAGAAGTTAATTTCGGTACGCAGGCCCTCTGTTTCCGCCTAATGGACCGATCGTTCGCTTCCGGTTTGCACGGAGCCGCACCGATCGTGAGTCAACCGTTACTATGAAAAGAAACACGCGACTCGGTTTTCTAACGGTGCTTCCTAAGAAACAAACAACCGGGACTACTTCGTTATTTCGGTTTATTATTGAACATCGGTCAAATCTTTAACGTGCCCCCACCCTCACCCGCCCGCTAACTGGAAATATAAAATTAACATTCGTTCGATCCGTTCGAACGATTATACAAGTTTTATTATTCGTTCGTTCAACTTTAAATGAATTATCTGGTTTGTTCTTTCGACATTTTTTATTTTATATTGGATAATTTATCGACACTTTTGTCAAAATTTTATTTATTTTGATTTCCATTTTATTCTTTGGATGGTTTTAGTATTAATTATTAACCGTTTGCACTGAGGAATATTTTTCAAATTATTTATCAGCATAAATTATATTTGTTAATAAAATTGTGGTACAAAAGGGAAAATTCAACCCCTTCGAAATCTATAAACTTTGTATATTTGATACTTGGATATTTTATTAGAATTACAGATTTGAAAGATAATGTTAGTGATTTTCAAGTCATGGTAATTATCTTGAATCGGTAATGATGGATTGTCCACGAAAAGATCCTTGACCCCCTTCGGGAGAGCCTTCTTCATCATTTCACCAAAACAGCTGTTCCTTGCTACTGTCGTTCTTCTTGGAAACCGGGATTTTCCAATCCGATGGGTGAAAGGTTTCGTCGAAAGTCGGCGAGAAGCACACGCTATCTGCCCTAAATTTGGAAATTCCTTCGTTACAACAAATCTTGTCGAACATCGTTGCAAATAGAAATCTGAAGCGTTTTAGAATTTAGAAGAATTCCTGGTATCCGAATAAAGATTAGTTCAGTCATCGCAGAAAATTGCAAACTTATGGAAGCTGTAGCTAATCAACAGCCAGAATTACTCTTGGCAGGATGATGGTTCTATTATTCGAATGATGCAAGTTAAGTTGGGATTAGGTGATTGGGTACTTGATGGGTTATTACGCGACTCCTAATGAGCTGGAAATATTCATGGATCATCCTTTTTTCCCACCGTTTGTGGCGATTCTTACGATACTTTCCTATAATTTGTATTCCATTAAAAAATATAATATTCCAAAGTTTCCAAGGTCTCGTTGTTCGAATAATTTCCATAAATAAATGAATTTCCATGTATAACGCTCGCGTTTATGTAACATTGCGATATAATCGCCTTCGTAGAAAACATAACATAAACATTGACAAGTATTTAAATAAAATCTAAGACACCAGTCTGGTAAAATTTGTGCATCCGGTTAAACAGGACCCGAAATGTGCCAAAACCTGCGCCGACACAGGACCCGTCCCGCAGAATCTTCAAAATCAAATATTGAAACTCTCATTAACGACGTGAATCGCAGTTTTAAATGAATTAGCACGTCTTTGCCGACCAGGAGGCAAACTTTTTATCTCTCCCCGAAAAAAACACTGGGAATTCGTTGCAAAATGCCTGCGATCGTCGCGAAGTCGATCGATTGATCGTTTAATTAACGAGTTTCTTATTTCTTTCGCGGGAACCTTGGGATTCCATCGGATCGAAAATGTTTTCTCGCGTAACGGCGAGTATCGTCGATCCCCTGCTGTCGAGTTAGATCAGCGATCATAGGAACTCGGCTGGAAGAAAAAAGAGAAGAAACAATTTGAAATGCCCGGGGCGGAGGGGTTGATCCATAGCGGTGGTTACTGGTCGATCAAACTTGTCCCAGCCTTCCTGCCCTACCACCAGGCTTTCGTATTGTTTCGATTAAAACATCCTCCAATGATCGACACTGTATCCCTTCTAGCTGTTGCTTTTCATCGCGCCGGACACAGCCCTCCGAGTTCGAAGGTCACGGCGCGACTGGCGCTCCAACGAGCGCGCCTCCACTTTTCGTATCTACGCGCTGATCCCAAGCGCCAGCGCGCCGCCTCTTGATTGGCCCGGCGCCCTGGGTGGTGGGGGGATTATATAAACGAGCGCGGTGCACGTCTGCGACAGTAACGCGCGTACTTTTCTTCGTTCGATATCGCGTCAGCGTCTCACAAATTTCGTATTCAAATCGTTTCGAATCAAACATTTGTGCATCCAGTGCTACGATAATATCTCGTTCGGGTTCAACGTTTCGTAAATAATAAATTATTTATTTTTTCTTTGTTGAAACATGAGAGAGAAGCACGGTGACCGTTCGCGATTTTAAAGGGTATTCAGAGTCGTTCGAATATGTGACTGAAAGAAACAGTGGTTTTATTTGAAAAGAAGTTTCTGGGTATACGAACATATATACACGGTGGACTGTGCGATATCGATGCTGGCACCGAGCGGAGAATTGCGCGCCTGTTGATACAGATAACGAAAGAAATCGATCGAAGAAACACGATTCGGCGCTGCCATGACAATGGTCGTCAACAAGATCAACATGTCGTCGTACTCCACGCCACGACGTACCTTCTTCTCGGGTCTTCATTCAAAGGTACAGATTTTAAAAACCCTTCACCCCTTTCTAAATTTCATTTTCGGAGTACTTAATCCAAATCAAAAGTTTAAGTACACTCTGGCCACTAAATTCGCAATTATTTGTTAAAATGTTTCAAATCAAAACAAATATTCGTACGAACAAACTTAGGATATATTTATTTTGCGCGTTCGTTGTACCTCACCGCATAAAATCGTGTTCACGGTTGTTCCCGAGCGTACAATCCCGATCGTAGATGCTTGAAAGACCGTGGTCGACCGCCTTTACGGTATTTCCCCGATTCGACGATAAGAATGGCGTTGCTGATCGTATGCCCGTCGGATTAACGGTTTCTACCGGTTGCGTCTTGTCGTTCCTTGTCACAAGAAACGATTCCACGACTTTCACGTATCCTGCCCGTATCGTTGCTTCTAAACGAAATACATATTCACGCTCCCCCCTCTACTTCGATAAATCAGACATTTGCAAGACAAAATACCATTACAAATATTAGCCCTCAGTAAATAAAGTTCGAATGATTTTGATACACGCGAATTTGGTCACTCCATTGAGGGCTCACCTCGATCGACCATGAACGTGACCGTGTTTCTGGTTGGAAACGGAGACAACGACGAAGCAGAAGATTTTTGGGAAGGTTCTGGGCGAACACAATCGTCTTCCCGATATTTTTTCGCGTTTCGCTGGCCGTTCGCCAAGTTATTTCCACCGGCAACGTCTGGTAATCCTCTGATGCGATGCGTGAACGAACCCCCGTCGGCTTATGTAACTTAAAACCAACCCGCGAGTTTATTAAACCGATAGGTTCGACTAAAAAAAGGCTCGTGACGGCAAGAATCCTAGGAGCAGAACGTTTGATAAAAATTACAAAATCTTTGGGTGAAATTACGTTCAACCCCCCATTTTTAGGGTCATAGAGAACGACTAAAGAATCGAAAGGGTCAGGACTTGGTATTCATTGCTAAGGTAGTGTTTTCTAAATTTATTTATTTGTAAAGTTTAGTATTTCCCAAGTTTATTTATTTGCCAAGTCAGCGTTTCCCAAGTTTATTTATTTGCCAAGTATTTCTAAAATTATTATTTTCTAACTTCATTTTATTTGCTAAGCTAATATCATACAAATAACATCCTAGATGTATAAAAAATAAATTTCTGTGACCTCTCACAGTATCCAAATAAAAAATCTACACAATTATTCTTATTTTATAGAAAATTAATAATTTTGAGGTTGAACCATTAGATAATTGATAAAATCATATTTAATCGTAAGTAAACGCAAGAAAACGCGGTACGGATAGTTTGGCGCTTTTGAAAGCGAAATGGTAGCCGGTGCTTGGCAATTTTCGTCCGGTGCCAATCGAAAACGATGAAACTTAAGCGTCGAATTTAGATCCGGTTAAATATAGAAAGAGTCTCTGTCGTCGCCCGTTTCTATCCCGTTCGCAATTCATTATCTCCCGGTTGCTTTTATCGCCGTTGTCAGAGAGCAATACATAATTTGTCTTCGTTTGACGCGCAACCACTACTGGATAAATGAGAAAAGGAAGTTCCTTTGAACGAGCTTATGGTCGTCATCCGTATCTAGGCATCGGCTGACTACCGATCAGAAATTCCAGGATAGACACCTAATTTGTTACCCCATTGTTCGATCAAAGTCGGTAACAGCGAGATATTTCAATTCTGTCCAAATTGAAAATACTTCTTGGGTTATAAGAACAAACGTGGTGTTCCTTACAAAATTTTATTTTATTTGTCAAATTTTAATTCCTCCGACGTAATTTAATCATAATTTCAACCTTTCCACCGAAGGCCAGCTATTTTGAAACGTACGCGGTCTTAATTGGTCGATTATAGTTAATAAAAATAGGGGACGACCCGAGCACAAAATTGTGTTTTTAAATTTGACGATTATAGGTGTTGTTAACGAAGGAATCGTTTAATGGGACGGAATGCCCTCGTGAATGGGCAAGGATCAAAAAGCAAGGATGGTGCCGCGTTAAATTGAATAACAGGGCAGCTCCGTGGCACGCGACGATCGCTTTCATTAAATGGATGCTTGGCGATCGTTAAACCGGCATTAATATCAATATCTCTTTGTTGAAGAGAATGCGCGGCCTCTTTCGACGATCCCTTTCACATTTTACTTTTCAGCCTCGAACTCGAGCGAAACTTTCGCTTTTATTTCACGTTCCAATCTTTAACGGCATGTAATTAAAATATCTTTGAAAACATTGAACAACCCCTTTTTTTAATTAACAAATTTCGATCTTTTATCGTGATAAATAACTTACCAAAAATCACATTATTTTTAATAAACATTTTTAGGAACTTAAAAAAATATTTTCAATGTACGGTAAGGTTTATTTTCAAAATTTATTTTCATTGTCAATATCGGGTAATAACATGGTTCGATGGGAAAAATAATTCCCGCCTCCTGCGAAAGGGTTGAACTGCGAGGCACGTCCGGTCCGGTCTCGAAGAAGAAACCGTGGTGTTCGAGGACGCTGTAAAAGCGAGACATAAAAGATTCATTTTGCCAGAGAGGTGACCCTGTCGACCCAGCATCCGCTCTCTGTGGGCGGCTTCGCTCTTTCCTTCTTCAGCTCCTCTGGCTCGCCGCGCGGTTTCCTCTACCCTCGATTTTAAACTCCCTTTCGCTCTCTCTTGCGTTCTGCTCGACGATCATTTTTTCCTCTTCCATGCCCACGGTGTATAAGCTTCTTTCGAGGTGAACGCGAAAAGGGAAAAAAGGGCGAGGGAGGAGGCCTCGCCTCGTTGAGACAATTAAGCGACAACGTTCCTCGTTAAATGTGTAACTGCTACTAAATTGCCGAGAGTTGGGAGACCACGTTCCTGCCTTTCGCCTTCTTTCTTCTCGATTGATTTCGTTCCATTTCTCCGAATAACAGAATGATACGATAAATTTAATAGAATTTTTAGAGATATATATTCAGTCACTATTTACAGAAATAATAAAATATTGTGAAACTAAAATTTGATCAAAATTAGATTTCCATTTGCTACAAAGGTCAACTTTCGCAGGTATACGCTTGGAGATCGACGCGACCAAAGTGCAAAGGTGAATCGCGTCGTCTTCAACTTTCCTTGGCTTTACTCGAGGAACGGTGTCGCTTCCGGTGGCCTCTGGGCGCCCGGAAACGTCGTCGAAACGGTTCGTAGAACGGTTTCCCAAACGAAGGGCGACGCCTTCGACAAAAGCCGCCCCGAAACCGGATGCGTTTAATCTGTAACGCGTCGCGACGCGAGCGAGCACGCGTCGTAATGGTAATTACCGAGGAGAGACACGAGGAGCGTTGTAACGGCGGCAGCTTGCGGATGAATGGACGAGCCAGAATGAAAGAATTATTTACGCGGCTGGTGATCCCATTAATCGGTGACTCGGCCTCGTGGCGAGCTTCGACCTCTTTCGATTCGTTCTTTGACGTTCGATCGGCTTGCGTAAAAAAAAAACGGGGCGAGTCGTTTGCCTTGCGGATATAAAAAAGCGTCGAGTATGCGAGAAATTCGTGTATTTTCGAAGTCTGGTTCGTGGCCACAAATTCGGTTTTTGTGTGTTTAGAAATAAGGAAAATTAGTGATATTTATGTCATTGGTATTAAGACTGAATAATATAATTTTAGCTTTGCTAAGTTTGAAAATAACTCACTATATGTTAATATTTGATTTTCATTTCATGTGAATTTTCCTCTGTCTCTTGAACAACTTAACCCCCAAGTGTTTTTATATAATAAATAATTTTAGACACATAGCAGTCTATTTTACTTTCGTACTATTATTCGTCCATATAATTAGCTTCGATATCATTCATCACGATAAAAAAATTCAATTAAACCGAAGAGATTTTAACAAATGTTTAAAGCACATATCAGAATCGATACGATACGTGTTCATCTGGAATGATAGTAATTTGACTAAATCTGAGAGGAATGTACAAATTCGAATCCAACAATAGTTTTGCCATTTGAAACGGGAATGGCCGCCAGACACCGTGTCTGTTGTCGAGCGTCGGGTGTCGGTCGAGTCGTATTTCTGTTGCCGGAGAAATGTCACGGCGTGGCTCGGTTCGCCCCGAAGAAAGCAAGCCGGGGTAAGCAGAAGCGAAGAAAATGTCACGCCGTTGACGCTCATCAGCGATCCTCCTCCTCCTCCTCCGCGCCTCGGCAACGAAGATATCGCGGTAAGATTACACGTTCGCGAAACAATGCTGCGCTCGATATAATGGTATTTCGAGAGTGCACGTGTGCAAGATGGCTGATTTGCGTCGTCGTAAAACGATAGTGACACGTACGTTGATCATCCTCGTTTGGCGAACGGGGCCTTTAAACGATCAATGATGCTCATCGTGACTGAAAGCAATTTTTAAATATTAGAAAGAATAAAAATGCACTAATAAACAATTTTATTTCAAGGCGACCCATATTCCTTTTAAATTATGTTTTCAATGCAGAACCAGTTTTTTTCTGAAATTAAAGCGCATACAAAGTATCAAACGCAAAAATTCTTCAATATTTATAAGAACCAGCAGGATACGTTGTAAAATCGTTCTACTTAACAGCAACTAATAATTAAAGGTAATTAACGCCGTCGTCCTTGGCAAATAGAAGAATCATTTATCACCGGGTTTACATCTCACTTCGAAACGGCTAGAAATAGGCATCCGCTCGTTAAGCGGTTAATTAGCATCTCACTGAACCTGTCTGCCTAATTATCCTTTCTTTTTCTTTTTTATCATACGAACCCCGACCTTTACGCGCCGTAACAGTTTCTCCTTTTCACAATATTGTTTTTATGTCTGCGTCTTTTCATTTTTCTTTTCTTCTCTTTACTCGAACAATAATCCTGTCACATGAATTTTGTGTAACGCGTTAGCGTTCGATGATTGAATTGAATATTCATAAAGCTAACGAATTTTTAAAGAGACGCGTATATTTTTAGTTCTGGTAGTCGATTCTTCTTTGGAATTCCCCAGATTGTTGAATGGATTGACTGTATTTAATTTAACGGAATGTTTGTCCGGAGTTAATTGGACGTAATTAAGAGTTACCTAATTGCTGTGTTAACGATTAGATGTCGGTACTTGGAGGAATTCGAATGCATATGGAATTTGGAAAATTTGATGTTTTATGTATGGAATTTGGAAAATTGCAAATTCTACACATGGAATTTGGAAACTCACAAATTCTGTGAATGAAATTTGGAAAATTATAAATTTTACATATGGGATTTGGAAAATTATAAATTTTCACACACCAAATTCAGAAGATTACAAATTATAGATAACATTTCAAAAGTTCTCGATTCTTTCACACAATAAATTTTTACCAAAAGGAGAACACAATTGAAACGTACCGAGGCTCAAAGAATAGGAATGGAACGCTGTTTATTAATACATAAAACCGAATGAACGTTTTTACGAGGTGGAACAATTGGACACGGTAACAAGTTGCGTTTCGTAACGGTTTACGAGCCGTTCAATTAATGATTTCCTCTATAAATTCTCATGCCAGAAATGCCGTAGTTCTCTTGCTCGAAAAGGCGCCGCGCTTGTTTCACAAAGGGAAAAAAAAGAAAAAGAAACGCTTTATCCTTTTTCCGTCTTGATCAACATCGACTTCTATTTCTGCGCGTAATTATCTTGTCGTTATCGAGACTTCTTGCATTGCACTTTTTTTTCACTTCCTTCTGTTCCGTTTTTATTACATTATTTATAACACAGACATAGAAAACAATCGATTCGACCCAAATTACAAAACGAGCGCACAGTTCCTTTAATTTTCAATAAAGATTCTTGAATTTTCATAAAAATTCTTTGACTTGACAAATATTCTACCATCTACTGAAATTTATATTAGCGATCTTTGTTGACGCTGAGGGTGCACTCGCACCCAAGTTCGTGACGAAGCGTCGTACGGGGGTCATTTACATCGTACTTTTTGCGGATCACGTTTTTTCGTCTCCGTTCCGCGAATTCGCGTTGACTTCCATACACGCAGGTTGATAATCCGCTCGAGTGGCGCCGGCTCTGATTAACGGCGCCCACGCCTGCACCCTTTGCTCCTATCTCTGTCCCCCCGCCTTCGATAACGACAAAACGAGAAAACCAGTTTTATTAACAAATTTTTCAATCAAAATCCTTTGCATATACAAATAACTGGAATATTTAAAAATTAATTAACCATTATTTGAACATAGCAATTAACGAAAGAAATAAAAGTGAGATTTTCAAAAATGCTTCTAGCGCAAAGGGTTAAAAATAATTTGTATCAGAACAGCGAAAGGATTAATTCTGAAAGGGGGGGGGCTGGTGTATCTTACGCCCACCTTGGTCCTTTGTGAACGTGTCACGCGAGCTCGGTGTTAGGGTCAGCAAACGACTGTCGCAAAACTAGATTACATCGGCGACTTTCCGTCGCGACCGTTCCTTTTTATCTCCCTCCCCTTGCCCCCCGTATCTCGCGACTGAGTTACGCGTCTCGTTCGATCGAGAACCGGAATTCAAATTTATTTACGACGTCCCGTCGTTTTCCCTAGTTTAATTCGGTGCCAGACCCCTGGAGAACGCGTTACAGGAGATCGTGCTGTATTTCGTTCAGGAATATATATTTTAACTTAGACAAAATAGCGTTTAAAATAAATTTCCAGTTTAACCATTTGAAGTACTAAATAAAATATATTTTTATTTTAAGAGGATGAATTATGAAATAAAATGTAAAATATTTTATTTGTGTTTCAGGTGAGTCTGTGCCTTCCTGTTCCTATCCGTTCGCCGAGGGGATATTACCATTTGAATAATGTTGCGAGGGAAACAAACAGGTAGACACGTTCCAGTGATTCTTTTCTTTAACACGTTGCCCATGTTCTTTTTTCCGACGCGATTTTTCGAGATAGCAGCGTGGAACGTTGTGAACGATTTGAGAACCACTGGATCACATAGTGCCAGGTTGTCTGGTCGTTGTAACGGTGCACCTATCGTTAGTCCTGTCGTGTTGCAGCCACAATCGTTGCAAGATGAGCAGTCGACTTTCACGGGTCTTTCGCGATCCTCTCGCGATGACTCACGCGTTGCCAATCGAGCGCGAAACTCGATCGAGGATCGCGCTCCTTTTTCCCTTATTTTTGTTCGCGACACTCTGAATCGAAAACAAATTGCGACGACCGTGTAACGGGTTGATGCTGAACAAAGAATCAGAGAAAATCGATGATTTTTCCAGACAAAAGAATTTACCGCAAAAATCAAAATCTTCGATTAAATTTCTTGTCTCCAATTTACGATATTGCTTCAAAATAAATTCAAAATAAATTGATTCCAAAGGGATCAATGGGGTAAAAAGGCTGGTGATCCCGAAATCGTTCCTCCAAATGGCGGTCGGTTGCTCGCCGTGTAATGTCTACTGACCCAGAGGTGAGAAAAAGGAAAGGGGGGCTTGGAATTCCTTCGTGACTCATTCGCCAAAGAGCCAAGCTATGGGAACCCCCTGGTCCCGTGCCTCTTCGCGTTTCCATGCACGAACTGATCCTCCGGGTACGTGACTCAACCAAAATTCTTCTTCCTTTTTGTTCTGACGTGGATTTTGGGATCAAACAAGGTCTTGGACCAGGCTTTCGATCCCCTTTGATGTCTGTCCTTTTACCTTCTTTGATTGTGTAATAAAGGATCTATTGATGGAAGCGGAGACCCAGGGTGTTTATTTTGGTTTGTAAAGAAATCGCTTTCTGACTTTGATATTAGAAATTTTGTTGACTATTTATGTAATTCTTGCAAAATTAAGGGGGGTTTAAGTCATCACTTTGCTGGTTTTCAAATTGTTTAAAAACTACAAGCCTTTAAACGTGTATTGAAGGATTTTGGTTCCAGAAACATTAATTTAAAAAAAGAAATAAATGAAAACGAAATTTAATTTTTTTGGAAATTAAAATAGGGCAATTTTTGTGTAGTAGTAAGATTTTGTACGAAATGTTTGTAGATCTTTTAATTTATGACTGAACCAACGAATTGGCGAAAGAGTCATTGAACTGTTGTTAAAAAGAAACATGGTTAACGACGGTGGAATGTCGAATGACCGTGGCATTATGCGTTCTAGATAACACGCACAATGCGATACAGAAGCACGTGGCTTGGTATCGTAACGTACGACCTTGAACTTCCTCCACGAATGATTCATGGCTCGTCCATTCATCCAGCGCGGCTGTTCGTTCATAGGATGCGCGCGCACCGGCGCGTTTACGCGAAAAAATATGGCGCTGGATTCGAAATACTTCATAGGAATCGGACTTAAAGAAACTCGAAAGAAAAGGCGAAGGGAATCTTTTCTGATCGAATTTCAATAAATCACCTATTATATATTTATAATCTAAAGTTTAGGAAATTAAAATAGAAAGGAATTTGAAGTTTGTAATTAAAAATCTGCACGCTTTGTATACAATTTAAACATTTTCAAATGAATTCAAAGTTCAAGAAAGTAAAATTATTATTAATTTAATTTTGTATCTGTAAAGTTTCTTCGATGAAATTGAAATGTTAGATCCAATCAGCAACAAGCATTGATAATACAAGTCGTTCGATTACGTCTTCATGACTAATAGCACGAACCTCTCCCCCCCTCTCTCCGGAAATCTTACCTCCACTCGGTGGTTTCCATGGTCGAGGACGATTACACAGCAGCGCGTAATGAATTTTCGAAATGGAGATAAGCGTGTGCCGTTGTCGACCAAGGTGAATCACTGATCTTCCCTCCAGCTCCGTCTTCTTCCTGGCTGAATCTCGCGACGGCACGCGCTTTTTGTGACTCATGATTGCAAGAATCGTGCGATCATCTCTCACGCTCCCATTTACTCCTCTGTACGGAACCTCTTCCATTCCGTGCCATTTAAAACCGAATCAATCAAATTCTGGCTTCTGGAATTTATTTGTTTCTAGAAATTTGGAAATTTCGAGGTATTTTTCAATATTAAAATTTGTAGGAATTTGGAAATTTTGAAATATTATGTTTTGAAGGAATTAGGGATTTTGGGAATTTAGAAAATTCCCAAAAAAAAAAAAAACTTCTAACACACAAAATAGAAATAAAAATATTTATCGATCCTGAACCTTCGAAATCTTTGTTTCTCTTTGTCGTGCATAACTTATCTGCACCTTCTACGAGAAAGAGTTGAACTAATGACTATTCCCAGCCGGTTGCGTCACTGTTTAATATTTGACAATTAATCGAGGAAGTCTGCGAGTTGAAGATGAACGTTCCCGTTTTCCACGTAGGATGCCATAAATAGCGGCACGATAAAAGTGTGTGTTGCTCGTTTCCGTGCACGTTTCGCGGTTGTTATCGTTGCGCACTGGAGAAAACCGTGTGTCTTAAGTGGCTCGATAAATGGCGTGAATCATACTCTCTTGCCACTCTCTCGTCGTATCGTGAGAAAGAATTCGATGAAATACAGTAGCGGGGCGGGGTGGGTACACGTTTCGCCAATACCCCCTCGGTACCATAAATGGTAACTCATTTGTCTCGATTTGTCGCCTTTCGCGACACCGTTCCGTTCCATACAAATGGTCCAAAGGATTTGTTCATTTCTTCATTTTTTTATTTTTCAATTAATAATAAAAACTTTCATTCGACAGTAAATATAATTTTTCTTTTTTTAATTTGGATAAAAAAGTTGTTGTTTGGATTCTAAAGAATTTTGATGAAAATATTGGTCTGTTATTCTTCCACAACTTCCGGAAGAAGGATTCTTCCTGTTTCGTGAAATCCCCATGCGTCACGGCTTTCTAATTCTATGTTTTAGTGAACTTTGAACGCGTGTAACTTTCTAAACCCGATTTCGAGGCGAAGAATCGTCCCTTCGGGCGATCGACATTGACTGAAACCGTGCTAAGATAGTTAATGCCTTAATTAATGGCTGTTGGTAATGTAATTAGTACCGGAACTCTATTACCGCGATGGTGATTAAGATTATTTGCGCTCGGTTTAATGGTAATTGATTTATCAACGTTTGTACAATTCATCTTTTGTAATTGGGATTTCGATCGAAAACTTTTAGTTACAGGCTTTGAAATTAATTAGTGATTATTTCCAGTGATTATATTTGATTAGAAAATTAAAAATTCTCAAAAAGCAAATTTAGAAAATATTGAAACAACAGATCCACCGTAAAACAAAAGTTATGAAAGTACTAAAACAACAGAGCCATAAAAATTCCCAAACCCGAAATTGAACAAAATCAAAGCCAAGAAATAGCCAAATAACAAGATTCAAATTTAGAAAATTAAAATTAGAAAATCCTGAAATAACAGATCCATCGTAAAACAAAAGTTAGAGAAATACCAAAATAACAGAGCCATCAAAATTCTCGGAACCTGATCCGACGAACGAAAATCAGAAAATATTGAAATAACAAAAGAAAGCAAAGTCTAAACCTGAAAAGACAGCGGGTTGAAGAAGAGGAATAAGTGAACGCGTTTCGCGAAAGTACTTTCCATAATCGAGCAGCAGAGTCAATTAACTCTGGAAATAAATAAGTACGTCGTCACGGCACCGTTGGGTTCGTTAAGTTTAAGTATAGTTCGCGGAGGCTGCTCGATTGAAGTGCATCTCGATTTAGAAACAGGGGGCAACGTGCACCTAGGTGCATACACATGTGCAACCTACGTTTTCGAGCTTGCTTGCGCGTTTGCTTAATTTAATCTTTCGAAAGACCCTTGACTCGCTCGATCGTCAATTTTATAATCTTCACGTTTTCCCGACAAAAATTGCATCTTTCTAAAAAACAATCTATTCTTATAGCTAAGAAATGATTGAAAGAAATTCAGAATTTAATCATTTTATTATTCGGGTGTATTAGTTTCGTATAAAATTGACTGTTTAGGAATTTCAGACGAAGTTTTTGATTCGTTTAAATATCGGACTTCACAGAGGGATACTCTTCACATTTATTGCCCCGCTGATCGAAAGCCTATCAATAGAGTTTTTGATGCCAGCCACTTATCAGTCAAGTGCTAAGTAATTCGTTTCTCGTTAATAATCATCCGTTTGCCGTTCAATAGGAATATTCAATCCTGAACGTATCACGATTGATACATCGTTGACGTAACATTACGTTCCGTTCGCGTAACAACAAAGGTGCAAGAAATCGCGCTGAAATTTCATTCTTTCTAAACACATCCAGAATTTTCACAAGACTTTATTTTAATTTCCATCTTATTTTGAATTTTTCTATTAAATTTAATTCTAATCGCAGTTTCTTCGTTACGTATTTAGCACCCGTTAGAAAAACCATAGGTTAAGGGGTTAACGCGATAACAGAAGTCAGATATCGTCTAATTAAATTCGACTTTGGTTTACAATGTTGAGAATCTACGAAGATGTACAATTTCTCGTGGTTATTATAAAACAATCGATATACGAAGATGAAAAGAAAGAAGAAAAAGAAATGTATCTTCTTATAGATCGTTCCAAAGGTATGTCTGGCATGTTAATAGAGTGAGGCTGCGATCTTTGGAACGGTTTGCAAAGTTCGATGTACCATTAGCTATGCGAAACATTCGGCCCAATCGAACCCGACCATATTCTAATCTTAAAGCTTTTTAATCTTCCCCCCTCTCTCTCCCCTTCCTCCCCGACCCCTTATTCACGAGCTTTAATCCATTAAACAATCCTGGCCAACCTGGATGGTTAATGGCCACAAGCAACTAATGTAATAAAATATTAAATGAAAAAATTAAGAATAATATCTTGATTTATCGTGATTCATAGGAATAAAAAATTATAGGAATTTCTTTTTCATAATGTTTATTCCGGAAGATAGATAAAGCTCGCAGGAAGTATGGCTGTTGAGTTATTTCCCGTCTCTTTGCTAATATTTTATCTGCGGTTAGTCACGGAAGAGTAATACTATGAATGACACGTTGGTTTTTCCGGGTAATAGTAGAATAGTTTGTAGAATGGCAGGTTATTCATAAAAATGAGAATTGTTTGTTTACATTCGTTTTGTAAATTTATCTTCAAATAAATAAAACGAGCGAAATTTGGACATTTTTGTCATAAATATTTTTGTTCGACTAAAAATGTTACAAAATAACACCACTTGTACTCGTAAACAATTGTAACGATTTAAGTAGCGGTCTTACTTCGAAGAAGTAAAGTGTTTCCAAAAAGTCGTATTCCGGCTAAGTGGAAGAAAAACCTGATCTGAAAATTATGCGTTCCGAGAACGACTCCAGACAGATTGTTACAATAACGTATTCCTCGCTTCTCGGTACAGGCGTATGCAAAAATACGTTCTCGAAACTCGTTTAACCGTGTCGGAAAACGGAGGAAGTCGAGTGACACTTTTATTCTTACACCGCATCCTCTGATTAATATGAATAATTAATGTAATTGCCATCAATTAATTGGAGACACGGCTGTTTATCTTTCCATTTGCAAAAGCAACGAAAACCAGAGCACTCGAGGTTCCTTGTTAATTATAAAAATACTGATAAATACTCATTAATAATTAAACTAATAATTAACAAACTTTGAAATTTAATTCTAACCATTTAAATGTCAAGGATGGTTATGAAAATTGTGTTTGATGTCAAATACCCTTTTCTTATTTTACACTTGGGTTAATTATCTGACGCTAATTAGTTTATAAAAGATACAAGTCTTTTGGTGCTCAAACGATTAAATAATATGAATTGTTGTAACAATAGAGGGCTTGATAAAAGGGTTATCAGGAATGTTTTATAAATAAATTTGGAGGTCAGGTTTGTTGGTAAGAGGATGTCAATTGAATGACCACGCGGTGCACGCACCGTGGTGCATCCCTCGTTACGCTCATAGTACGCTCCGCGATTACATCACCGCGATGAATGAACCGAGTTACGCGCGCGAGTTTAACCGCTGAATGACCGACAGCTGACGAATCGGTCTATGGACGCGTATATGCGTCATCGGGGACGAAACGAATCGTTTATTTGTTTCCTTTTGCGATATAAACTGTAATGTTACAATTCTTGATGAGACAATTAAGAAATAATTAAGTTTATTCGTTGCAACTGCTCGGTACGATAACAATCCTCGTTGAGAACCCTCGAAATTTTTGTTTCGCTTTTAAAACGAGAGGCCTCGTACGAAACAAACAATCTAAATCAGTCACACTTCGAAATTCCTGGTTCAATCTCGTCCATAATTCACTCGGAGACACCGCCATTAAACAACTTCCTTCCTCCGAAATCCGTCGATCGTGTATTCAGGCCGCGAAACGTTTCTCGGAACGAGCATCCTCCAGGTAGACCTTCCGGAACAACTTCTTCCCTCCTCCTCCCCCCTGATCGAACGACCTCTTCCCCCCACCTTTTTCGATTACACGGTGAATCATCGTACGGATCCTCGGAAGTGGCTGGTCGTTAACTAGTCATTCGATTAAACCGTCCCCCCCTCTACCTTGTGCCACCTGCAATAATCAGTCTCTCCTGGTGTGCTCGCGAGAGACCAGCTGATTGTGACAATAACACGAATCGTTCATTATCAAAGCTGGATAATTCCATTTTCTTCGTTGTAGATTTACTTAGAGATTCAGTTCTTGTTTGATTTTGATTTAGCCCCGTTCGGGTTACCTAATTTGGTCATTTGGTGAGGTGGTTGTTTGGTAGTTCTTTTGTAATTATTTATGTGATTTAGTAAGTTTTTTCATTTGTAATTTTTTGTTTAATAATTTCGAGGTTTGGTGATTTGATAGCTATTAATTTAGTAATTTAACAATCACCTAAGCCTCGCTATGTCTAACCTTCGAGAATTCTTATAACTTAAGTAAGTTCAATTTTCGGCTTAATTTCAATGCAATTTAATTACACCGACAGTCACTGTCACCAAAATTAAAAACAAACTTCAAACATCCAATTTCAATCGAAGAGAATTGAATTTTCTATTAAAACCACTCCCATGATATTTTACTCTCGCTCTAACATGATCTTAATCACGAACAGCTTTGAATGCACGGACCTGTGCGCTGATAACATGCTCGTCGCTCGAACGAGCTGATAAAACACGCGCGGGTATTTGTAGCAGCGGGTGTCGAGCGTGGCTGGCAGTCTCTCGTCGCGTCTCGTCCGAGATCGAAGTCAGTCGGTCGTTAATCGAGCGGTATCGAAACTGTCACCAGCGCGGATCTCCTCTAATTACGGCCGACTATCAGATAGTGATGAACGTTCGATACGATTCAATTCTTAACTCTAATATCTCGGTTCTCGCTCTTTGTTATTGCAATTTTTTGCATCGATTCAGTTTGCAACTTAAACTTTCCACTTAAATACATTGCAAAATTAATATTAAGGTAATCGTGCAGGAAATTTGATCGGAGTAGTTGAAGAGACAATCGCCTTGATATTAATTTTATTTGAAATCTTTTAGTGAAGTTCGTGAAGCAAGTGTGCCACAGTGGGACTGTGTTGAAGAAATAAAAGGTGAAATTTTAAAACGCGTATCGTTATCAGGAATTCGAGTTTGTCGTGGAATCTTTCTTTCGCTGTCTCAAAGACGTCCTCTTGCGTAATCGAGCCTTGCTGTCGCGTACCTTCGATCGATTATTACCTGTACGATCGACGATACCGTGAATCGAGTACAGGGTTTGAACCCTTGAACCTTGGTCAGAAGTATGGATGCTGTTTGTAGGAAAAATAATTATTTAAAGAGAGCGAGGAACACGTGAACCAGTGTTCTTTGCCAGCATTTTCGATCGTGATCGTTGCGCAATAAACAATACTCTCGAAATTACTTGGCTGGCTAAGGGTACCTTTGTGCTCGAGCTACGACAGTGGTCATAGATAGTTGTGTCATCTTAACGCTCGTTTCAATATTTGAGAATTGGTACGCGCTCTTTTCTAGGTTGGGTCTGGGTCAAGTTAAAAGTGAATGTTAGATTTACTAAATTAGCAAATTACCAAGTTTCTAATTTCCAAATTGCCAAGTTTGCAAATTACTAAATTACCAACCTACCATACTCCCAAATTACCAAATCACCAAACCATCACCTCCACCAATAAAAGCAGACGACGATGCGCCCTTCCAATTTTCCCCCAGGGACACCTAACACGCCCGACGTTGTATCTTACCGCTTCCGCGTGCTCCTGTCCGCATAGAAATGCAATCGACGATGAAACGGGCGTCTCGAAGCCGGCTAGAACACAAAAGCCACGTGCATTCCTGGTCGACCTCGATGACGACGATGGTGTTCGTTATACGTGACTTCCCCAGCCGGAAACGGACGTTCGGATATCCTTAGACGAACCACCCATCAGCCTTCCGATGCACGCCGACCACGGACCGCCAAAATTGGCCGCACAGTATCGAAAATAATAAACTGGCCGCCTTTATCGGACCCTCTCTCTTACGACGAATATTATCGGCTGATAAGGCTCCGCGACCTACTGATAAAACCGTTTTAAGTGTCTTCTGTTGTTGCGTTGCACGTACCTCGTACAATGAAAATTCTTTCGATTTATCGTTTAAACACGATGCTTTCTGTTTTGCACAACCGCTCGATTCTTTGAGAATATTTTCGAAAAAAGTAAAGGGTATCTTGAAGAGTTGCTTTTATTTTCAAAAATTGACAATTTCATTATTAAACATTGGATACATTTTGTAAGAATTTGTAAAAATAACCTTTTTCTCAAATTTTCTTTCGACTAAGAAAGATTCCTTTTGAAATTGTACACTTTTTATGAGAATCCACGTTTTCCCAGTCAGATCTTCAGAACAATCGTTCGCAAAACGTAAAACAGAAGCAGCGAAACGTTTATGCGACTCAACAAAATTCCTTTACGAGGAAAACAAACTTGGTGTTTGAACAGCTGTTACACCGAGGGTGGTTACATTGCCGAAGACCGTTGATAACTACGTCCTCGCAGTATGTCGAACCGGTGTCGAAGCTGTTTGCGTTGGTCCTTTTGCAAAATTCTTATCGTCCATTCCGTCCGGACAATTTTAATGCACTTTTAAGTGCGATGAGTCTTCCTTTCGGATTGTTAAGTGTGTTGTTCCGTTTCAAACCTTTGAACACCAGGTGCAAACTTAAAACCTCAAACTTTTATTTTGCGGAGTTAAAAAAAGTGGATGTGTTTACGAAGGTATAAAAAATTTAGCAATATAGAAATATCAAATGTAAAAATATAAAAATAGTGTTCTCCGAAAAGGTTCAGGTTATTTTATTACAAAATATCACAAAAAGAACAGCGAAAGATCGATCCACTCGCAAACATTTTCAAGCAGAATTTCAAGAAATAAATATTAATTGAAAAAATTACAGTGTCATTTAAAAATCAAGTTGTGGATCGAATTGGAATTATTTCGTGTCGGGTGTGAATCGAAAAAGATTTATGAATGAGCGTCGACAGGGGTCTGAACATGCTGCACAAGCATGGAAGCAGCAGACCGAAGAACAGTTTGCTTCACAGGGGCAGGGATGCTTTTCTAAAATCCGTAAGTAATTCGTTGTAACAATCAACAAATTTATAGTTAAACAAATAACAGTTCAAAGTTAGGCGTTGTTTACGAGAAAGTGATCGAGGATGCACCTGTAAGATTATCTCGTTTTGTCTCGTTATTCAGATCGTAAAGGATACATTTGCACGTTCACGTAATTGCGCATATTTTCGCAATGAGTCCGAACAACCATGACATCATACTTGTATTTGAGTGGGTGTCAGAGAAGGGGGAAAGGAGAATTCAAAATTTGTACAAATTAATCTCGGCTTTGTCGCTCGTCTGACTCACCGATTACATTTGCTCATCTCGTTTTTAAGGAAACGCGAGAGCTTTAATTGGTCGCGTTCGTTCGCTGCTGCACCACTCATCTTTTCCTGCAAAGAAAAATTCTTATCAGTTCAAACAGAGATTGGTTTTAATAATTATTTTCAATTGTTATTAGAGAATTTATTTTAGCTAAATATACTTATCACTAATTTACTGAAGTACTACTAATTATTATTATTACTAAGTTATTACAATTACCATTTTTACTAATTTGAAATACAAATGGAATACTAGCTTACCTAGATTAGGTATCAAAATTATGTTAATACAAATCGAATGTTTAGGGATGGTTATTTGCACCTTGCATCAATCACTCGACGACTCTAATCCATTAACCAAGGAGCAACCACAAAAACCTCAGACATTCAAGTGGAAAGGGTTAAAGAATCGTACAATTCGCTATCAGAAGATCGAGAACCACTGCACGGCGTCTAATCAGAAAACGTCACTAGCCGCGTGCGTCATCGTTTCGGGTCAGAAGGCGAGATTCGCGGGCTGCAACATCTATCGGGCGATCAAAGGCTGCGTCATGATCCGTTACAAACGTTCGTGACATCATCGTCGCTAAAAGTGCACACGCGATGTGTCGCGGGAGCACGCGACGCTGATTCGCGCGGACTTCCTAGCTCGCTGTCTGCCGGGTATCAATGTTAACAGGATGTGCGTGTGCACGCGGCGTGCGCTGTGCATCTCGGCTTTTCTAACTTCGTCGGCTGACTAATCGTTGTGTTTACTCTAGCGACGACTTTGGCCGCGATTGTGAACGGAATAGAGAAACGCCTGGACGACAGGTGATCCTCGAAGGTGAATGAAACCACGTGATTCGATGATCTTGAATTTCTGATCGCCGACTGACACTGAACTTTCCGTCCAGAAAGTTCAAATACGATACGAAACCTAAGAGATTGCATTCTGTTAATGAATCAATAAACTTTAAGAACTGGAAATTAATACTTTAATATGCACCTAAGGAAAGTGGCGCCATAAGAGGGTCCACCCCTCTTCGTGTTAGGAAAATCCTTACAAGTAGTCCTTAGATAAAAATATTATTTTGAATTCCACAGACATACGACTGCAGAGGGTTGATAATATTAATTAATGGACAATGTCTGGTAACTTTTGAGTACAAGATTGATGTCCTGTTACAAAAGTCGTTCCCGAATCGGTTTTCCCGCGAGCGTATCGTACGCATTCCACGCCTCTATTCCGACACGGTGACGCAAATCGTGTACGAGGCGGACGCAAGCGGGTTAACAGACCTCTTCTCGGTAACGATTCGTCTCGTGCCGTTTCTTTGGCCACCGTCTCGGTCTCTTCTCGGAACCGTCGCTCCTCTTCGGAGCCTCGTGGCTTTCTCGTGGCCTCTTCTTGCCTCGAAATCGTCCAGTATAAAACACACAGCTCGTTACTTACGCAACTCGCGCGACCCGAGCGGAACGAATGGATAATTCGATCGAACCGAACGTTTTCAAGTATTCGAGGAACTGATTTGAGAATCAGAGCTCTTCTTTTCATTTAAGGGTATCATTAAAATTTTCTTACTGTCGCTGGAGATGTTTTAAGCAAATTTGCTGTTTATAGATTTCAAAAATCTCTGAAATTTCAAGAAATAAAAATTCACAAAATTTACCAATTCGATAGATAAGAATTCCTCGAATATTTCAGACCCAAGGTCTGCATTCCTCGTCGATCCACGATCTTCGCGCCGTGGAATAAATCGATTTCGTTCCCCAAACAAGTTTAGAGATAAGAATTTCTACAGAGATTCGAGGTTGGATCGATTTTCCAGGGAAAAACGGATCTACGATCGACCTCGCAGGTAATTCGTACGGCTAATTAATTTAGCCAGCCTTCGATCGATCCCCTCCTCTCGCAACGATCGAGGCTGTTGCCAAACAATTGACATCGATTCGCAACGCACCGCTTAATGAGGCTTAATCGGCGCATTCCTCTTACATAAGTCGCGTACACGCGTCGAATCCTTTGGCCGAACGCCATAGAAACTCGACGTAATACGATGATTTATATATTCGTTCGAGTTCGATTATTTCCGATATTTCATGGACTTTATGGTACACGGTACGAGCAGCCATTAACCGGAAGCTGCAGCCAGGGGGCAAAGAGTTGAACTCTTTGATTGCCACGTTGCAGCTAATAAAATTTTATAGTAATCTTATTTCTGACAAACTTTATATTCTATTCCCACGATATCTAGTGGGAAAATTTTCAACCAAATAAATCAAAGAATTCCTAATAATATGGGCGACACTTTCTAATGGAAATTCAAGTGGCAGTCAAGGTGTTAATTTATTTCTAAATTAAATATTTTATTACCAAGTGTTAATCAGGTTTGAGGTACTCAGAATTTTTCGAGAAATTTTCTTAGAATTTTCAAGTATCCAGGAATTGATTATACGAGTAATAGCGAGAACTACGAATAAAAGTCATTATCGATGTCAAAACACGATCGTAACGTTGCTGTTTTATCGAACGATGAAATAGGAGCGATCGTTTACTCGATTTTACAGTAAATCAAACGAAGAAATTGACGTCTGATTAAGGCAATTAGCGGACCTGAAAGTTATCGAGACGTTGCGAAATGACGTTGATTTAGTGAGATGAATAAGAATTGATTTTTTAGCTCTTGAATGGCGAAACCGGATCCAATCGTGACCCAAATCGATGACGAAACATCCACAACAGTGTTTTCATTGAAATTAAGCATAGAAATTATTTAAACGTATTGTTTTAATTAACATTTTGACGTGCCACTCAATTATTTAGTCTAGCACGCATAAAATAAAATCCTCCAATCGAGCTGGACAATTTCGTCGTCCAGATGTCGAACGTAGTTTTTCCCTGCAATCCCTTCTGGATACACCTTCAGGCATTGTTCGTGACCACGAAGAGCTCCAAAGTTCTGGGTCCGCGTGAAAGTTTTACAAACCGGTCTCCCATAGGTATCATCGAGCTTGTTGGATCGAACGTATCCTTTACCTTTGCGTCCCTTCTGCTGGGAATCGATCAATTCGCATCCAGCCGACAATCTGTCGATGTAACGAAAGAACGATGAGATTGAAAGAAATTCCAGCAATAATTAATTAATATGTTAATTTGTTAATTGTCCTTGTGTTTACTAATAAACGTTCGCCGAATGCTCTCTGATTACATCACAGTCGGATATTTTTCTGGCCCGCTATCGTTTTAACGATATCAATCGTGATAAGTGTTATCAATTATCGAATAAGATTAGAATCGTCAACGATTATCTACTTTTCTTCGAAACGAATAACCTTATTATTGATCGTGGCTATAAATAGACATTTAATTACAGGACAATTATTAAGATACCTTCTAAAATTAGTATCTTTTATTTTACATTAAAAATCGCAGTTCCCCGAGCTTTTTCGATCGGGGCATAAAAGCTCCGTTATCGAGGGGGACGGGGGATCTCGTTCGTTTTTCCTCTCCGCGTGAAATTCCTCCGCCTCGAAGGCTTATCTGTCGCGTTTCAATGCCACCACGAAGAGCCGGGCCGTCAAGGAATTCTTGCCTCTCCGCTAGGCGAGGGCTCTCCTTTATGCTCGCGTAGAACCGGAGGAACGTGTTTCCTTTCGAGCTTACAGAGGACTCCTTTGTTTGAGCGAACGCGAGCGTGTCGCGCACCTTCCAATCGCGAACAATGACTAACGTATCGAGGATCCACGAAAGATTCAAAACTCGAAGCCAAAAATTCCGATATCCTCTGATTTTTCAAAAATGTACCAAATTCAAAGACCTCGATATAGAACGTCGAAAGATTCGTCTTTAAGGCGAACACAAGCACGCCTTTATACCTCGAAGATAACGAGCGTTAATGGGTTAAGGGAACCGACTGACCCTCCGCGGTCGCGTGCTCGAGCCTTTCCAAATCAAGGCTCGACCCGCGACGTCCTCAAGGATCACGAGCACCACTTTTGCACGCACTTATACACACAGGGGGACACAACGACAGTGTCACGAGGAGACGTCTCCGAGTCGCTTCTTTGTGTCTGGCGCGAGAGCCAACACGCCTACAGCTGTCTGCCAATGCTCTCGCCGATAGAGTCTCTTGCCTGCTCGAAGACACGCGGAAGCGGGACGTGATTGCCTCCATTATTCCCATCCAGAAACGCTCGACACTTTAGACACTTTCGGTAATTTTGTGGAGGAACCATTTTGACGAAAATAGAAGAGTCTCTTGATAAAAGCTCCATTAATGTTATTTATCGAACGACTTTCAATTATTTGCAGTTTCGTGTATTTTGGTGAATGTCCACAGACCGCACCCTTCCCGCTATCTCTTTCTCGGGAAAAGAAACTGTTCCTTCGTTAAATAATATCGTGCGTTCTGAGAATATATCGCTGGGTGTCGCACTCGAGGTCTATAACCGGATGTAGCGTGTTCCTCGGCCTTCAACAGATCAGGGAGGGCCCGTGGAAGACACCCTTGATGATAAATGACGCTTTCCAGACACCCTGAAACGTTTATTCGGGTTTGGAAATTAGGGTCCTTTCAACTATTAGACAAATTTCTATTTTAATTTCCAATTTGGAAGTAGAGTGTTTACAATTTTTCTAAAATTACAAAGTTATAATTAGCCATTTTTGTGTGTCGCATCAGGAGAATTCGAAGAAACCGTAATCGCGAAGGAAAATCGGTCATCCGGATCGTTGGCATCGATAAATGGTAACAACGCGTTTACGGCGTCCATTTATGGGTCCATAAATCGTATGGCGCCAAACGCATCGTCGCGCTGGCTCGTTCCTTGTCCCACCGGACGGACCAGATGGAAGGAAAGCCTGGATATTATTTGGTCGCTGACCCATCAAGGCGGCCTGCCGCACCTACTCTTATCTATTGCTCTTTTTTCGATGCCCTTCTTTATCGAACTCTCGTCCCTCCTTCTCGAACCTTCTGCCTCCTCTTCTTGTCTCGTCGAGTACGCGAGGACACCCGGTATACTTTCGCCGAAATTCCACGACGTTCGACATCGCGACTCCTCCAGTTTCCTTAGGTCAGCCTCGTTAGACCGCATTCCAGCTTTTGTGTCCCTCTTTTCCGTCCACCAGCTGTGTTTACTTTTTTTCCTTGTCCATCGAAGATGACTTACGGGACCAGATTTCCTTACGAGACCAGGAATGCGTACATACATGCCCTCGATACGCGAACACTTGCGTTGAAGAGATAATATTTCTGAAAACATACGGACTGAACTTGTTCGTTGTAAATATTGTTTGGAAATTTGTGTATTCAGCAGCGTAAAGTGGTCTAAGAATTAAAGCGTAAATTACACGACGCAATCATGGGTCGTAAACATTTCGCGAATCAAGGTTAAATGGTTGGCGCTTAATTTCAAAAGCGCGCCAAATCGAGGGGGTGAACGCACAATCGTCGCGCAAGGTGTAACTGAAAAGTTGAGGGTTATATTCTGATAATGTGAAGCGTAGTTCATTAAAAACGTATTTTTAATAATTTCAAGTTTCGCTGCGTCTTACCACACACGCCTATTCTACTGCAAGCAGTGAACAAGGGGGGACATCTTCAGGGAGTTTTGTCCGCGATAACTGGGAAAAATCGTAACGATAGCGTTAACGAAACCGTTTCATGCGTCGCACAACGATCGAACAACATTGGTTAATCAGTTCTATTCCATCGTGGCTCTTCTTTTTCCTAGAATTCCGACGTACGACCTGGTTTTCGTTCTTAATTCGAGGCTTTTCTCACGTGCGGCCGAGCTATGCGGAATTCAAAAGTTCGCGGGGTCGCCGCGCGCAGCGCTGGGATCGCGGCTGCCGCGCCATCGGTGCGACGCGGCTGCTCAGTTCGACTTCGACCGCCGCATGGATTGTGTCTCGTTGACAGCCGGTCGACCGCGTGTCCTTTGTACCGAATAATAGAGGTTATACGTGTGAACGGTGATCGTTGATGTTTCTGCACCAGATTCCTTGTTAATTAAGAACGATGGACGGACGTTCGAGAGCACGACAGAAGGCATCGATCGACGATGATACGTGATATCGTGCGTGCGATTCGCGCGAGCAGCGTTCGTCGAGATACGATAATCGCAACGGGATGCTTCGAGAGGGCGACGGTGCGAGAGTTCGGTCGAGGTTCTCAAAACGATAAGAACTATGGCGGGGGGTGGTGAATAGCAGATAAAAGGCAGTAGGTTGGAAGAGGAAGTGTGCCCTCAGTTCAGCTGTCAAATGGTCAGTACGTGTTTCAATCGTTCTTGCCTCTTTAAAAAACACCGTCCTCGCCAGTCACGAATAATGTTTACGTTAACCTGAGAGTACTTTTTTACTGTTCGTTTTTTTTTTTAATTCTTTGAATACTCGAAGCGCCTGCATGTTGACACCAGTGTACGAACGTGTACGTACGTGGACGTGTTTCCTTCGGTTTCGTTGACCACAAGGTTTCGTTTACGTAACATACGTGTTGCGAGACACCCGCGTATCTTGCGCGTATCATTTCTTCTTTTTCTTTTCCGAGAAGTTCGACGCGTACGTGGATCGGAGCGAGAATCTTTTTACGATTCTTCTCACCGTGTGTCAATTAGTTTATTTTTCCTCTTGTTTCTTGACAGTCACCGTCGATCCGCGCCCCACCGCCATCTCATCGATATATTTTTTCTTCTCTCGATCCGTTGCGCATTACCGGCCGCTTTGTTTCGAACAATACATAAACAGCGTTCACGTTTCAGTTTAGTCTTGACTCGACTGTTTTTCGTTTCCATTCGAAGGGAAAGAAACATGCAATTTTCCAAATTTTCGCTCGATTCTTCCATAACACGATACTCCGAAACTACGGTCGCCCGTAGCATGTGACACATCCGTTGCGTCCTATGCTATATGGCATTAAACACACGTGGATACAAGAGTATTCTCGAACAAGAATTAATTCGAATAATCGTTAAGTGACATGTGGGTTTATTAGCGAAAATATTTCTCGTCCAGTTGAAGATATGAACGAGCACGATTTAATTTGTTTCGCCTTCTGTTTTTGCAGATGTCGGAGTTCCCCGTGGAGGGAGGGGACACCGGTGACATGCACACTGTCATGGAGAATTTTCAGAAGAAAAACAATCTGGTGACAGGCAGGAGCCATGTCAGCCATCACCCTCAGGTCACCTCCTCGTCACAGGTAGACTTTAATCATTCTCTGTAACAATTTTAAGCGGACACTTGTCGAACTTTCTATTTAAAGATGCCGCCAACTGACCTTTAATATCTACACCGGGTAAAATACATTTATTACGCCCACGCGGTGTCCGAATTTCCTGAACGCGAAAATTTTCGAATTATTCACCCCGATCTCGCGATTGCCGCAATCGCATTGAGCGAATTTCCAAAATTAAATCATCCTAGTCACCGTTTTCGTTACTCCACGTGGCGATAGTAGTACGGTCACTTTGATTCGAGAAGAATAGAAGAAAATGGCCGAAGTTCGATCAAGAAACGTTCCAAGAAATTCGTCTTGCGATTTTTAACCTTTCCACGAAATCAAATGATGCGTTTCTTACGGGTAACCGGGTCAGAAATACATCTGTTATTTAATATTCCTCGTAACAATAGTCGAGGCATCAATTTTATTCTTAAATTCACGACATCGTGGAACTTCACGTTTCTGTAATCGCTGATACGATTTTCTCGTTGTACAGAATTATCCGTACTTGCTCTATTTATATCTGCGCTCGTTTCGACCGCGATTCCATCGGAATAGAATCGTCTATACCGATTGTGTGCACATTCGCGGCATCGTACGAAGTTTTCCCGACACACCCAACAAACGTTGAACCCTGACGAGGTCTCCTGAACTCCGTGTCGGATCTTTCGTTTTCGAAAGCGTTTCTTTGCGTTTACAAACGAACGGGGCCGTTTCGTATTAAAAAACGAAAAGATTCTCGCGTTATTGTTCGAATTCGATCCGAAGATCTTGGAACGCGATCTGTTGCCGCGGCCAAACGATTATGCAATGATACAGAGTTCACGTGTTTTCACTGCCGCCCACTGATACGTCCTTATCATCGTTACATTCTCCGCTAATTTATGCCGCGAGCTGTCTTTCGTGGATTTTCAAGTCGTTCCATGTACCAGTTTTTGGAATTAGAAAGTTATACCAGGAAGTTTATAGATTTTCTTCAAACTGGAAATTTATTCGGAAAATGTGTATATTTTTTAGTAGGTTGTTCGCTTTCTACTTAGTTTTAAGTGTAATTTTAGACTCCTATAACACGATTTCTCATGCAACACTGGGAGTCTACTGTAATCTAAGACGCAAGGGGTGCACTGTGGCCCAAAATACCACTCTGAAAATTGAATCTTGCAAATGAACCGATGATATCCCTAATAATTACCATTTTAACGCGTCGTCTGATCCCGTAACGTTCGAACGTGTTAAACGCAAGATTCAACTCGTTCGACCGAAAATAATTGAACGATCCCGAGTCGCTAAACATACCCGAGGCTTTACGCAATGTGTCGCCCACGTGAGATTTTTTTCCCGTTTCCTCGATCGAGCGTAGTTCCAGGTCCGGGAACCTTGAGGCGATCTTCCTCAAGGTCGATCCTGATCCGAGTATTCCCCGTTGCGGTGCACGACGTTACCTCTCCATCGTTTGGCCTTTTCCCAGAACGATCTAGGATTAATTGGACCAGCGAACCACGACGGTGACTAAACAATTTTCCCCCGAGGGGTATTTTTGGAAACTCACGCCGCTTTTTCTCGCGCTTATCCGTTTCCGTTTTCTGTTACGTTGCGTCGGGGACATTGTTCTTGTCCCTCGCTGGCATTCACAATGCTCGTCTCGTTTCAGGAGACTCTCGATTCGTTGGCTTCCTATCAAACTGTTTGTTTTCTGCTCGACACCGACACCAGCAGTTCTTTGTTTCTCCTCTTCGTGGCTCGAGAGTGAATTTCATTGGAATTAATCGAGCCCTGACCTTAACACCTCTGCACACGTATATACACGTTGTTGCCACTTTAAATGGCTCAGATTTTAATATTGCACCCTAAAACCGGGGTGTGCAACCTTAACTCTTCAAGAACTTCGTCAAATTGTATATTAATTTCATATATTAATTTCAAAATGCCCAGGTGGACAGGTGGCTCATCATTATTCAGATATATGCGAATGAAGTCATAACAATTTTAGGTAGGACGTGTGACAGAAAAAAATAGAATAGGATAAGAGGAATTGGGAATCAGGGAAAAATGATTAGGCCGTGATTCGCTTGAAAAAGAAGGGTGCGAAAGGGGAGGGTGGGTGGCGAACGCTTGAGAGGGAACGCTCGAAGACAGAGACGAATAGGCGAAAGTGACTCATCCCACGTGGATTTTAAATAGAACGTAAACGGCTTTTGACTCGGCAGATGCTGACGACGAACCAGAGCCAGAGCAGCAGCAGCTCGAGCAGGGTAGCCAAATCCTCGCAGAGGATTCTTACCTCGTCCTCGTCAAGTGAGATGAAAGCGAGCTCCATGAAGAGCGACCTCAGGGAACTACAGCGTGGCATATCCGAGATGAAGAACAACATATCGACAAACTTCTCGCAACGATTGCGCAGCAGCATGGAGAACCTCGTCGACAGGTGAGTCTTTCTTATTTTTATTTTAAATCCCAAGGAAATTAAGAAAAAATCAGTGAAATTTTGACAAATTTTGAATCAAATTAAATTCTCGTGTTTTTGTATTATCAAGCAACTTTTGTCGAATAAGGAAACTCGCGAACGAGCGCGCCAAAGCTTTTCCACGCTCGAAATAAGCATCGAAAGCTCGGTTCAAGGTTCACGAGGGTTAGAATCACGCGATGAATCGAACGTCGAGCGGTTAGATCGGATCTCTGGCAACGGTGGTAATTCGCTAAAGTCACGTCCAACGCGTATTTATAGCCGTGGCGGGTCCCGTTTTAACCGCGTCCAACGCGATTATTTCCAATGTTGCTGCCTCGAAGCGTCGATCGAACGATTTTTCTTGTTTACAGGGACGGAAACGGAACCGAGGAAGCGGACCTGACGGAACCGCTGGTGACGTTTCCCGATCCTGACACGCCGCCACCAGCCACAGGGACCGTCACGTTACCCGGTGGATCCCCGTCGCAGCTCAGCTCTTTGAACTCATTGAACAATCTTCACGGCATGAGCCCACCGATCAGCATGTCGAACATTTCGAATATGACGAATTTACCTGCCGGACAGGAGACGATGAAGTTCGAACAGAAGAAGATGACCAGCGCGTCCAAGACGAAGGTAAGACTAGGTCTCCTCGTTTCGTGACTTTAATTTATGTGCCATGATAATATTTAACACTTTGACTGTCACCCACATATGGGTGACACTTGGGTGTCCATTAAAAATGGCCCAGGTTTATTACGAATATTGGAAATAGCAAAGTATTGTGGAAACAGAATATAAAATTTGTGAAAATTCAAATTATTACCAAATGAAAATTGTCAAAGTGTTAAACAGTTATAAATTATGTTGTAATATAACATTGCAAAGCCTTCGATCAAAGTCAATGAACATCTGTCAATTTTTGAGTTCACCTAACTATTACAAATTGTAACTATTTTTCTAATTTTACCCATTTATTTTCTTTGAATAAACTCGTCAACTATTACCATTATTTTGGGACAGACTAGGATCAATACTGACTCTTTGTTGATACCATTTTATCATTTTTATTCTTCTTACAAGAAGGAAAATAAACATTGAATAACGTAGTGGACAGAGCAGTCCCAGTTTTAAATAGAAAAATGATAAATTTAACTTTGACGTAACACGAAATGTGAGTTATGCGTTAATTAGGAGACGAGAGCTTTATTTTAGAGTCGAGCATCTTCCTGATCGATATTGCGCGTGAAATAATCGATGTCTCGTGTGGTTCGCGAACATTTGGCGACGAGATAGCATACGCAGTGCTTGGCCCGGAGTCGCGGTTTCCTTTAAGTAGTCTAGGTCAAGGACTTCCGCTGTTCCTTTAGCCAAAATTACCAATGATGTATTATACGAAGATTAGTATATCATGGTACCGTGTAATCCTCAAATTTAAAAAAAAAATCCTCCCCAATTCAAGGGTTAATTATTTCTTTTCTATAGAATTAGCTTTCTTTCTTTTCGTTTGCTAATTTATTAAAAGAAATATAGTATGATGTATTAGAAACGCTTCTGATACGTGGCAAGGTCAATGTTTTCGAAGAAGTTTTCGAATAGTTTCTGGTCGATGACAAGGGTTGGTTTGTTCGAATTTCAGGTTGTCACGGACGGTTTCAGCGCCGAAAAGGCGACTGCGAATAGCGCCGAGATGAGAGCTTTACAGGCTGGCGACGTCTCGTATAAAGAACAGAGCGCCGCGACGGCGGCCAGGGCACGCGTCGAACTCGATGGCGTCTCCGCGGAGAAGAGCGTCGCTGCGGCAAGGGTGAGTCTTTTTATGCGTCGAAGTAATAAACTTTTAAGGGAAGAATTACAAAATTTACTGCAGAGCTTGTCTACTTTTACTCCAATATATTTTAATTTGACTCCAAATCTTATACTTATGGAGTACCATAAGTAAACCATGAAAAATTGAGAAATTCCAAGACTTCTGGAATCTTGTAGGACTTTTATTATAACTCCAATATCCTTAAATTCAATTCGAAATCTTACAATTTTTTGGGATAGAGTGCTTCAAAATTGGTCTAGGGTTAAGTTCAACCGATATAAAATTAATTTCAAACCACTCTACCTTTATCAAAGTAACAAGACGAGTGTCGTGCCCGAAACCTTGGTTACGAAAGTTAACATCGTTTCGCAATCACTTCTACGTGTGTCTCGTTATCGGTATCGGTACGTTTCAAGCGACAAAAAGATCCGAAAGGGAAGCCGTTACTTTGGGCGCGGCCTAAGCTCGACTCGTGCAAAATAGTTTGGCACGAAACACGCTAACAGAGAATAAGCTGAAAGCTCGTACGGTCGTTGACACGATCGTTTCTTACTGATCATCTCTCACGTTTTCATCGGATTCTCACGCGATCCACGGATAAACATCTTCTCCTTGGTCTCGTTGTCTGAAAAGTTTACGATTCGCTTCGAGATCCATTCGTATCCTCCCGAACGTTTCGTCTGCTTCTAAGCGATCGGTGCATTGGCCATTAGGGTCAATTCCTAATTTAAATTTAACACGATTAACATTAATTGTATTGTATTTCTGTGGCAAGGAATGTTATAATAATAAAGGAATTTGGTAATTCTAGAATGTTCACTTTGGTACCCTAGAAGAGTAAGATATTATTAAAAATAGTATGGTATAACAGTACTTCCAAATTCTAATTTAGCATTAAAAATTGTAACTTCTATACTTTTAACTTTTCTAAGCAAACGTTCGAAATTAGATAGATCGGGGGAATAATGGTTACCGTCTTTCGAAGGGTAACTCGTCTATTTACTAAGACATCAGGTGGTTAAAATTAGACACCGTTTTCCAACAGTGTACGTAGCTTTTGAGTCACCGTGGACATTTTTGATACATTGCCAATCGCTACGCGGTACAATGTTGTTCTTTGTGTATCTTCTCCGCCTGCCAATGATTACCTGACTTCTGTTGCCTTTCTTCCTCCTGGCTTTCCTCTCTTTTGTATATTATCCGAAGGTGTTCGAGGAACATCCTTCCCTTCATATCTTTCTGTTTAATATTCCTTCAAAATTTGATTTCATAGTTAGTGGTTACCTATGTCAGGTTCAAAGGGTTGATTCAAGAGCCAGGGACACAAATTTCTATTCCGAGTTAAATCATTTGGTTTGGAACCATCGCGGAACTTGGTGCAAAATATGAAAATCGAGCCAACCGCTGTACTAACCAGCAGCGTAATTTATCGCGCATGCAGAAGGCCTTTCGCGGCCGCTAATGGAATATTCGCGTGTCCTGCCCTTCGTCTCTGCGTCCGTGCGAAAGGTCAATGGATTTCCCTGGTTTCCGTGGAATCGTTCTCCCACGAAGCCGACTGGAAATCGCGTGTTAAAATCGCGAGCCTTGACCCACGCGAAGCTTTCTATCTGAAATCTATCCTCTCCTTGGACGATAAATGCAAGGATTCTTAAAATCCAAAATTAAACCAAATAAATAAATTTCGAGAAGCACGAGAATATCTGATTTTGTCGTCGAGGAAAAGCTTCCGAAAGTTCCGATGAAATTCGTACGTCGTTGAAAACGTTACGCAACATCTCGAAACCCGATTATTCGGAACGGTGTTCGATCCGGTATCACCGATCGGCCAATAATCGTTGCCAAAAAACGCGCTAGCGCAGGGATTCGCAGACGGCTGGCGAAACTACTCGTTTCAAGATCGTCGGATGAATCACGGATGCGTTGCACGTGTTCCAACATGTGGTCCTGATGAAGGCGTGATTACGGTAATCGTTTCAAAGCGGTTCCTGGTTCCCTCGATACGTTGGTAGTCGCTTCGTGGTAATTTTCAATCAAAACAGTTACTCAGAATAATTTTTAGAATTAATGATTTAATTCTAAACCGTGCAACCTTGTTTCTTTCTGTCTCTCTTGGCGTCGTCCTTGTGGCCCTTGAAAAAGGACCCTATTAAATTATTAGCATTTACGCCTCAATATATTGCAATTAGAAAAAATTACACCCCCTATTACAGAATTAATTAAGAGTTAATACTCGATTACCAAATGAAGTATTCAAAAAATGATTACCCCTATAGTAATCGTGGTTGCCACCACATCCTCAACTTAGGTATTCAAATTGTCAATAACTTTCAGTACGAGTATCCTAAATTCCTCCACTCAGAGGATATACCCTACGGGGTGGTCTGCGTCATGGGGATGTACCAGCCAACGTACCAACCCCCGGCAATCGATCGATGTTTCCTTCGAGGAAAACAGTCGGTTGCTGGCGCTGTTGGTCTGCGGTTCGCGTTCGTCGATGGGTCAACAATTGTCCAACTTCACACGGGGTGTTTTCCCGATTTTCAGACCGAAAACCGGTCTCGAACGGCGAAAAATCATGGCGAACGACACTTCGAAAATGGTACGACACGAAGGTGGTGGTGATTTCAAGGTTTCGTAACCGTGTAGAACAGTGACGTCGGTGGTGATCGATCGATTTCTCGATTAACGTCGAGAAACGAGGTTTTGGGGTGCAACATTGACCCCGTGGCAAATCACTGCGGATGTTTGCAATTTTATTCTATTTCTAGAAGCTCTATTTTCGAGGTGTGGTGAAACAGAAACTTGGAAAGTGTTCGATTTATCGATTCAACGCTGCGTCTTTACTAGAGTGTGAAACAGCTTCGTGAAATATTTGGTGGTATAATTTTTCAAAAAGAGAACAATCGAAGTTCAGTTTAAGCTTCTATGATTTAATATTCTTAGTTTCACCTTCAATCTACAATTTATAATTTGAATGTAATAGAGTGGGCAAAGGTAAAATAAAACAAGAGGGTAAGAAATTAAGTGTGAAATTCACGAAAGTATTAATCTCGGGGAAAGAGATTAATATTCTAAGAAAAATTGTGTTAATTTTCTCCTGGCAACGTGGAGATAATTGAAAAATTCCGGAGTGTAGAAGAAGGATAGCCTTTACGTTGATGAAGAGTATAATCACGCATGTGAACCTTCGTCTTCGAGATGGAGCAATAAGAACGTGTAATTAGAGGGCGTGTTTAAGATCGGTAAATTACAGAGGTAGCTAACGAAACGCCGTTGCAAGGATCGTGTTAATTGAAAGTTTACTCTGTGCACGATGATCTTTCAATTTCGCTAAAGGATAGAACGTTTCATTTTATGTAACACTTTGTTATTAACGCGTTAAACGACGCATTGAAAATTGTCTGCGCTCGCGGTTTGAATAATTACGGTCGTTTCAGTTTTTAATTTGAACTTTGACCGCCGAGACGCGCTCGACGCGTTAATTATTAATCGCGTTGGAATCGAGAGACGATCGATATCGGTTCCTGTACACTGCCACATAGTTTCGTTGTAACCGCGTCAGGTATAATTTATTATTTTATTTGCAGTTCATAAAGTTAGATAAAAATTTGATATTTTGACATTTTTTAACTTCTTTTGTTGAAAGATTTTAGTTGTAAATAGAGATTAGTATTGTACTGTAGCAAAACCTAGTAAAGTTTCTTAGACAACGGTTCGTTGATAGGCTATGTTAAATGGCACGTGTTCATTCATTCAGCGACGACAGTGAGATCAGAGGCTAAATTTCGGTGAGATTTTCGGGAATCGTTTGCCAACTTGATGCAAATGTCATCGATATCTGTCTGAAACCCGAAATAGTGCACTCGACCGCGAAAGATGCTCGGGTAAATTGCCAGCTACCTCTGCTTCTTCTCGTGCGAGATTTTTAAGGACACGTTCAAGGCCTTCAAGGTTTTTCTAAGAATCTTCAAACGTTCAAATAAAACGCGAATCTGCCATTGGATGGTGATTTATTTTACAAAATAATTTTGTTTACCGGGTATAATAAAAATTCCACGCGACACTTGTGTCGCGAGGATTATTTATGGACGCGTCTGTCAAGACGTATGAGCTAATTGGGATCTCGTTAATAAAAGAAACTGTTTGTTGTTATTGGCAGACAAAATGCAGATAGTGCAAAATTATAAATAATTCGACTTTTGGTATGCAATTTTAAAAAATGTAGCAATCTTCTAATAACCTCATCACCACCGAAAATTGGTACAAAATTAAATTAATTTTCGAGGATTAATAATTCCCTAATTTTTATTTAAAGAAGTGACATTTCAAGGTTTGGGAACATAGGTCATTACAAACTTTTGTGGACCATTCGGCGCATCCAAGTGCCTTTAAGTGCCACTGCCAAAATACAAAAAAAAAAGAAGAGTAAACATAATAACTGACCACGTTCACGCGGTCAGCAATGAAACGCCTGATTAATAGGGTGGCAAAACGTCGGTGTCCGTAAACGATTAGAAAATTACATAACGAACGAGCGTGCAGCTATTTGAAACTTCGCGACAATCCGTGCAACGGTCGCGAATGATGCGGCCGCTATTTCTAGTCGCGTAAAATAGAAACACCAGGGGCGGAAATCCAAAGGAAAAATGTTAGTCACGTGGGGCCCGGGTCGCGGGGCGGTACCGCCACAGCTGGCCGTAACGAAATTAAACTTTGTGCGCCACTTGTGGATCGCCTTTCGTACGAGTTGCTTACCTCGTCTGTCTCCTCGACGTCACCTGCTGATACGCGGCAGACTTTTTCCTCGAGTTCAATCGTTTCGCTGATAGCTTATCTCGTCCGAGTGACGCATCCAGTGGGCTGGATCGTTCACGAGTGTTGTTTGGTCGACGAATCAATCTTATCGCGGGCCGAGGGTGGTGGTGGTGATATGCGCTTTCAAGATGAGCGCACCGTGGCCAGTGCATCGAGGATTGATGCATCGGAAGGTGTTCGATCTGCCCCACCTGGTGAGTTTTCTGTGGCCAGGAGAGAAGACAATTCTTTTTTTATAATACTTGGGGTGTGTAGGTTAATATTTTATACTTTGTATCTTGCCTTCTGTGATATATGGGGTGTCGATATTTTAAATAATGTTCCATAATAGTTTGTCCTCTGGAAATTTTGATTTCTGTAATATTCTGACTACAAATTTTCAGAAATTGTTTTTACAGATCTTGTTCAGTAAATGTATCGTAAAAGGAAAGAGGCGATATTCATTGAGGGAGTGTGATTTATGAGTCAATAAATAAACCTCGAATCATGGATTTTGCTTGTTGAATGATTGCATCGTGAGGTCAGTGCATTCTTTACGAGTTAAAGATGAAAGAGAAGGTTTTTAATGAACACTTTGATAGACATTACATACTAGTGATTCTTACATTGTTATCCTTCATCTTATCTATCTTATCAAACATCGATTATAATTAGAAAATCAATAATCTGTCAGATACAATTCTATCAAGTTAATAATTAAATTTATAATCAATTGATTAAAACAATCATCATTGAATCACTTATCTTTTATCATCTTTGATAGAACTGTAATAATAAGTACACTTGTCTTCATTAATTTTTCCAAAGATAAACCAATTGTTCGGTTCAGAAACAGTTCACACTATTTTATAAATAATCAACATTTTTATTTTCATTCGAGCTCCATTCAGCTGGCCATTCGAAAAAGATTATCGTTGACGTAAATGATGAAATATGTAGAAGCCAATGGGTACATTCGGATTTGTGGAATTTGTTTACCGACGTTTCGCTTTCGCTATTCTAAGAACAGGACAAACATTGACCAACTTTAAAAAACGATCGACACGAAAAATGTCTCAATGATAAAAAACTTTTTTTTTTTAGGAAGTACCAAATTTCAATAGTCGCCAAAGGGTCAACTTTTCATTTTTAAATTACAAAATTTATTTTGTCTTCAATTTAACCCTTTGCTATCTCAAGAATACTTAATTCCTTCCCTTAACCCCTTGCCCTACAATGCCGTATCATACTCGTGAGGCACCCCACGTTTCCAATTTGATTAAAATTTAATTCTAATCACAGTTCACATCATCAATGCTCCTCAAGTCTGAAATTTTCTTCGCGCGTTAGGAGAACCCTAGGCTAAGTGCTCAAAAATCATCCAGAACGGCCAAGTGGAAATTTTTCTCCCAAATAAATGAACATTTTCAGTGTTAATCCCCGGTTTCATAATGCAAACAATAACACGACGACGCGACGGTTCCGCGATAACGATTATCCGTGGTTGTAAAGTCCGCCTCGATCGCCACGTGGTTCAGACGGGCGGGAAAACACGGAGGGAGAAATCGTCCGATTGATTAGCAAGGTGGCCGGGGAGCGAAAGAGGAAGGCGGATATCATCCGGGCGACGACAAGGGGGAAACAAAACGTGGCCTGTGACGGCACGCTCGGATTATATTTAGAGAAATACGTCAGATGCTGAAGAGGAGAGAGAGATCGAGAAGCGGCCGATGAGCTTTCGTTCGGCCAGACTGTTATGGAACTTTGTCGCGGAAAGTCCTCTCTTTTTCGTTCAATTGTCTGGACGTTTATTGGGAAATAATTAATCAGTATCGGTGTGACGGTTCCTGTGAAGCTGGCCAAAGTGATTAATTTATACGTAAAGTTTCTATAGTGAGAATTGAACGTGAGCTAATTAATTGTATTAAGTTGCCCGATAATTAACCCTTTCGGTGTTTATTCCGCTCGAGGATGATACGAGGAGTGGAAGAATTGACAACGCGTGAACCACGCATTTTTTCTTACCGATGGGAATAAATCGTAAGAAAGTATTTCACACGTCTAACTTTAATTCTTGTACGCATTCTTTTAAAATTCTGAGCAACCAAAATTATAAAAATCACAATACAGCAATCTTGCTGATAAAAAATAAATAAACGAACGCTGAAGATTAAATCAGTATCTTCGAATAAGTATTATTAACGTTCTGGAAGATTATCCAAGGATATTCGACTCGAAAAACACACAGTGGCGTGATTGTTAGTCGATACGCGATACCATCGAATTAGTGTCATTAATTGACGCGTGAATTCCGCGCCGTGCTAATTAATCCCAACGAGCGATGCATATTTGCTATATTTCCAGCTACCATCGAAGTAGGGCAAATACATTAAAAGAAGAGAAACAACTGTTGAATATTTAATTCGTAAAATCAACGCGATAAGCTTAATGCTCAGTAATTGAATGTTCAAATGTGAAAAGGAAAAATGAATATTTATCAGTATTCAAATTTTGCGCAAACGCGATTCGGGCTAGAAGATCCGAGCCTGGTATGCATAAGTTTACAGGATTTAAATAAGGAACAAGTTCCGTAAATGTTAAATATTTTGCTTCTACAATTCCAGAGCCATGGGTGATTTCGTATCTTTTCCTTGAACATATTTTTCAGCCTCCGCGCCTCTTTCGAGCGTTCTTGGAACGAATCGGTTATTCGTTTCTGAATTATATTATTTGAGAAATTCCTGAAAATCATTTTGTGATAAAAGAATGTTTTTTATTTCAGGAACAGAGAAGCTTGAAAGCTGGCGATCTGTCGCATCAGGAGAGCAATAACATGGCAGCGTCCACGATGAAGCTGCAAAGCGATTCTTTCAGTTCAGAAAAGGTGAGGAAAGATCGATCTTCTTTCAAAATAAAAATTAAAATAATTTTAACCCTTTCACATCTTCTGGATTGAGGTCCAAGAAGATTGGTAAAGATTCTAATCGTACACAGGATATTATTTATTTAAAACTTTCACAACTACCATAACTCTTCAAATAAATTTCTTAGATAGATTTTTATCTGTCCATTAAATTCTAAAAGTTCTGTAATTAATTCCCTTCTAAATCGTGAAGTGCTACTTTTGAATTATTCATACCTCGATTACGTTCGTTTCCAATCACCGTGAACTTTTATAATCGCTCCCAATTAACGGAGAGCATAATGTTCTTGGAACTAATATCATTTTCTTATTACAATACATAAATTGCAAGCATTCGTTAAAAGTGTCTTTAGAAATTAATTCTAGTACAAAATAATCTAATTGTATAATTAGATATATTTTTAATACTAATATCAAACAATTCACTCCCTGTATTGAAGAATTTTTTTTTTGTAAATAATAATTCAATCAAGGATCAAGAATTACGATCCAAGTGACCAAGCTCGATAAAAAAATGACGATTATGTGAACGAAGTTAAATCATAAGCGACAAGTGGCCACAGCTTGGATCGTTCGCGAAGGGTTCGCGGCAGCCTCTGTGTTTGGCGGTTAACCAAAGATCGTGGACCATAAAAATCCTCCCACCCCGTTGATCGATCGTTTTGTACACGTTTATGCGGTGCTTTGGCACACGTGAGGCCGGCACGTTTGTGTACACGAACACAGCCGAGCGAAAAGTGGGAACCACGGATTTAAACGTCGACCAGATTGCCGCCAGCGTTCAGTATCGCTCACTCGCAGCAACCAGAAAGCCAGAAGGTCGATGATGCGGAAGTGGAGTCTCGATTCGAGGATGGTACACGTTGAACCGTATTCTTCTTCGAACCGTTCGCGGAATATTCGCACCTGTCGATTGGTGCGAACTCGATCGATTAACAGGCGTGCTCATCGAGGACGGAAGATTCCGGAATTTCGTCGACGCTTTTGGACGACGCAGCGTTACAGAAATACGATGTACCGGACGTGACATGGACGCGAGATAATTCTATTCCGGCGTGTTTCGAGCTTTGGCGCCGATTCTCCTCTTCCCGAAGATTGATTATCGCTAACGTCCGCCGCGCTTCCAAGCGGAATTATTACTCGAGTTTTCGTTCCGCCGATACCGCGGCATTCGATAGAACCGCAAAAATAGAGCGGAGTATTATATCGGGATACTTATTCGCAGAACGCTTACGGTTCGCGAAGATATTCCTATTGTTCAGGCAGAAAATATTCGCTGGAGCTTTCCTTCGAACTTGAAAATTAACCCTCGAACTCGATAAATTATTTACATAGTTTGATGATCAAAGTCTTCGAGATGTGAATCATAATTGCAAATTTATGATTAAATTGTACGATTGGTTTCAGTCAGTGATGTAACGAAAGAACGTCTCGTTTCAGAAAGCCATGGCGGCGCAGCAGCAGAGACAGACGGTCACCTCGACCGGTATCTTCAACCAGGAGAAGCACATGCTGACCACCAGCTCGCAGTCGAGCATCACGATAGCCTCGAACGGAGTAGCCTCGAAATCCTCCATGATCAGCGCAGCCAGTGCAGTGAATCAGCTGATGAACGGCATGAGGCCAGCCGAGGACGAACTACTGTCCTTGCCCCTGGACGACCTGGACCTCCTCTGCTCGAAGTCGAACCCGCAGGACGTGGATAGGGCCATCGCCAAGTACTCGAACTTCCTGGACAGCTTCGTGGAGCGTCTGAAGGCGAACGACGGGAAGAACGGGAAGGCCCCGTTGCTTCTGAACAGAGTGAACGAGATCATTAGGAAGGCCTGGGCGGTGCCCACCCACGGCCACGAACTGGGCTACACTTTGTGCAACACGTTGAGGACGAGAGGCGGCCTCGACCTGTTGATGTCGAACTGCGTGGCCAGCGACCAGGACCTGCAGTTCTCCTCGGCCAGGTTGCTGGAGCAATGTCTGACCACCGAGAACAGAGCGCACGTGGTAGAGCACGGGCTGGAGAAGGTAGTGAATGTCGCCTGCGTGTGCACGAAGAACGCCAACTCGGTGGACCACTCGAGGGTGGGCACGGGTATCCTGGAGCACCTGTTCAAGCACAGCGAGGGCACCTGCAGCGACGTGATCAGGCTCGGAGGTTTAGATGCTGTGCTGTTCGAGTGCAGGAAGAACGACGTGGAAACCTTGAGACACTGCGCCGGTGCGCTGGCGAATTTGTCTTTATACGGTGGCGCGGAGAACCAGGAGGCGATGATCAAGAGGAAGGTGCCCATGTGGCTGTTCCCTCTGGCCTTCCACAACGACGACAACATCAAGTACTACGCGTGTCTGGCGATCGCCGTACTGGTGGCCAACAAGGAGATTGAGGCCGCGGTGCTGAAGTCCGGCACCCTGGACCTGGTCGAGCCGTTCGTCACCTCGCACAACCCCTACGAGTTCGCCAAGTCGAACCTGGCGCACGCCCACGGCCAAAGCAAGAACTGGCTGGAGAGGCTGGTGCCCGTGCTCAGCTCGAAGAGGGAGGAGGCCAGGAACCTGGCCGCCTTCCACTTCTGCATGGAAGCTGGTATCAAGAAGCAGCAGGGAAACACGGAGATATTCCGCGCGATCGGCGCCATCGAGCCTCTGAAAAAGGTAGCCAGCTGTCCCAACGCCATCGCCTCCAAGTACGCCGCCCAGGCGTTGCGACTGATAGGCGAGGAGATCCCCCACAAGCTCAGCCAACAGGTGCCTCTCTGGTCCACGGAGGACGTACGGGAGTGGGTGAAGCAGATAGGGTTCGCTGAGTGCGCGCAGAATTTCGTCGAGAGCAGGGTGGACGGTGATCTCCTGCTGCAACTGACCGAAGAGAATCTCAAAGAGGACATAGGGCTGACGAATGGAATCAGGAGGAGACGGTTCACCAGGGAACTGCAGAATCTGAAGAAGATGGCCGACTACAGCAGTCGAGACACAGGGAATCTGAACAGCTTTCTTCAGTCCATCGGTCAGGAGTTCTCCATCTACACGTACAGCATGCTCAACGCCGGCGTTGACAAGGACTCAATCAGAAACCTGTCCGAGGATCAGCTGCAGACCGAGTGCGGTATCACGAACAGCATCCATCGGTTAAGGATACTAGACGCCATCAAGAACATGCAGCACAATCAGCTGGGCTCGTGCGAGGACGAGTCGCCCGACAAATCGTTGGACGTATTCGTTAGTTATAGAAGGTCGAACGGCTCTCAGTTGGCCAGCTTACTGAAAGTCCATTTGCAGTTGCGCGGATTCTCTGTGTTCATCGACGTCGAGAGGCTAGAGGCCGGCAAGTTCGACAACAATCTGCTGCAGAGCATCAGACAGGCGAAACACTTCCTCCTTGTGCTCACGCCCAAGGCTTTGGAAAGGTGTATACAGGACACTGAGTGCAAAGACTGGGTCCATAGGGTAGGTTTGACGATGTCCTGTAATTCTTCAATTTCTTTGAAAGAATGAATCTCTTATGATGCCCTTGGTATTTGCAGGAGATCGTAGCAGCTCTACAGTCACAGTGTAACATAATACCCATCATAGACAACTTCCAGTGGCCAGAGCCCGAAGAACTCCCAGAAGACATGAGGGCAGTCTGTCACTTCAACGGTGTACGGTGGATTCACGACTACCAGGATGCGTGCGTAGACAAGCTCGAGAGGTAAGGCTAGAAATACGATCCTTGATACCTTGAATCTATAATTTAGACTCAACAATGGTCACAAGTGCAAAATTACGATTTGCAGGTTTATGCGAGGCGAGATACCAGTCAGATCGGACATCCCAAGGAGTATCGCGTCCAAGGACGTGACGCAGCCGAACACCCCGGGCAACACGAATATCCGACAGACGCCGAACTACCAGCGTATGCACAGCAACGAAAGCAGGGGCAGCGACAAGGATTCGACGGGTGGGCGAGATTGACTAGAAGGCCCGCCCACAGCCATACCGAGCAGGTAAATTAACCTGAACACTATCATTAACGTTACTATCGCGACTGAACAACGTTTTTACACGCTACAATTTTTTTGGGTGCAACCATTAACACGATATTTTTATTTTCATGCAGCCAGGATTAACAATCGCGCTAAAGACAATCGATCATGACTAGGTCAGTCGATGAGATTCAAATTTATTATTCAGTGTTTAATTGGTGTCAGTGTCTCCTATCGTTCTCCAATTGTCTGCTTGGATCGGTGTACGGTGTTGTATGGTAGGACATCGTCAATTAACAAGAGTTATAGTAATCATTCCATCGATCTCTTGCCATACATTATGTTCGCAAAGCTTTCGAATACACGCATGGATGGTGTGTTGATCCTGGGAAGACTTCCATCGTATCCTACCGGAAGTTTTCTTCAGATCAAACAGAGAGAAGTATGGTAATTAGCTGGTTAAGAAATCAACTTCGCTGACTGTATCCATGTTCAAGGCACAAATCTCTGGCAATCTCAAGCACACCTCTTCTGCTCCTCGTAGGCCCTCTGTTTCAGCACAATCATACACTCCTCAGACTCCTTGAAATCGCAAAAGTGGAAAGCAAAGACTGCATGACTGCTGAATGTGACCGTACCGAATTGTAGAACACATCAGGATAAGATGTGTAATTTATCCGCTTGAAATTGCAGGCTTAGAAAATCGTCGAGTCCGTCCCGTTGGTTAATGGGCTTGCCGCCCACGTCTCCACGACTGAAGTTCACCCACACGCACCTGGGGGGAAGTCCAGTGCCGCGAAGGCCTCCCCGTCACCCTCCGTCGCCGTCCAATAGGTCTCGTTCGTTGGAGCTACTGGATCGCGAGGAGAAGAAGTCGGTCTCGCCGGTCAGGGAAGCGGAAACCCCGACCAGACCAAGGTCCAGAAGCTTGGACGGCCTGTTGGACGAGGACGGTATGGTACCAGACATGAAGACTGAAGAATCGCCTAAGCAGAGCAACGAGAGCGACGTAACCGAGCCTCTGGAAGCTCTGGACGATCCTGTTCGAGACGACGAAGAGGAAGGTTCGATCAAGGTTCGTTCCCAGGAGGAAGAGAATCCGGTACCGGTTCCCAGACAACGAGCTAAAGCTGTGGAGCCAATTAACGTACAAAGCGACGAAACGATCTCAAGTCTCGAAAGGCGCGACCTCGAAGAACGAACCCCAGAAGACAAGGAGGAGGATTCGCGGACCAGTTCAGAGAACGTTGATCCTTGTGATAGTAATGTAGAGTCGAGGGAGAAACTGTTAACGGGAAACGACAAATCGACACTGCTCAAGGCCAGAAGCTGTGGCGCCGGGCTAGATTCCGACGAGAGCATCTCGTCCAACGAGTACAAGCCTAAGTCGAAAGAGCAGGGCTCGCTGCTGTCGCTGCCGACCGGGGCCGAGCCGAAACGAAAGAAAAACTTTATGGACAAATGCGTGAACAAGGTGCGGTCTTTTATGAGGAAGTAAAGATATCGGTTAGTTTGTTGGTTACGGTGATACAAAGACTTGTTATTTAATTTTACGATGTTAATTTTAGCGTATCGGATAGGGTTATCGCAGTGGTGATTTTCAGATGATGTGTTGCAATCAAGTATCGTGTATACTACGTCTCCTTTTTAATTTTTATTGTATTACGACCACTGTGTGTACAGATTTGCTTCGATGAACAGTATTCTTTATCTTCTTTTTTTATTTTGGTAACTCAAAATCAATTTATAGCGAGTATACATGATACTTGAAGAACGCGCGGAGAACGAAGATTAAAAAGCATCGCCATGTTGAAATTACGAATAATTGTGATTTCATTTTCTGTACAATGACAGGCAGCATAAAAGCGCGACTGATGCTGTGCCTAATAACAAAGTGTCTTCTTAGAAAAATCAGGATATTAGGAAATACGACGTACCGTTCCAAGATGTACACGAAACACGAATACGAGAAGAAGAGTTAACCTGTACTTTTTTCACAGGTGACTTTTATATTTCCTTATTCAATTGTATTATATAGATATTATGAATAATTTTAGGTAGGTAGCATTGTTATTTGTAATACTATTTTTTAGTCGGTTCTTTTTAGGATTATCAGTAAGATAAATGTTCCACTTGCGGGGGTATAACTCGTGAGTGAAGGCAGCTAACACACACGTACGAAATAATGAAAAAAAAAAAAAAGTTTTAACGTAACGATTAGTTACACCATCTTATTGTTTATAATAAATGTTTTAACTGTTATCTTTACGTATGTAGCAAGTTCGAACAAAAAACCCGTTACGAAGCGAAACTTACGAAGCTTCAGACGTTGTAATATTCTAAGATCTTACCTAAGAAATCAAGAAATATATATTTTACCAAAGTTTCGTAAAATAAACGTAAGAATTTTATCGACAATTTAAATGTTCCCGCCTTCATCCCCTTCATCAAATAAGTTTTGCTCAACAAACCAATACTGGCCTCAGGTGTTACCAGTTGAACATTTTTAATATAAAACTTTATTGGATGCAAAATATACAAAAATAAAATATTGTTTAACAATATATTGTATAACTCACAATTTTTAATTTAATTCTAATCATTGCTCATACATGTCTGCTTGTTATAAAATGTACAATTGTTATAAAACTGTGAAACATACTTCCATACCACAGAAGTTAAAAGGAGTTCAGAACTGCCATGTTAAGAAACAATGAATATCATTAATGTTAACTTAATAAAACAACAAGTATTAAGTGATACAAGATATTAAAAATTCTCTATAAAGTATAGATTCTAAAAAAGTTAAATTACATTATTTATTTATAATGTCATCTCTTCCTCTTAGCCGTCTTAACAAAACCATGTCAGTAACCATAAGTGTTACACGCTTTGCGTGGTGTGATAATAATACACAGTCCTCAAAAAATTGAACTATGTAAGCCTCTGCTGCTTCTTGTAATGCTTCAAGTGCACTTGCCTGAAACCTAAATATGAAACAAATAATTTGTACAATGTACTAGATCATTTGATGAAATTATAAAGATCAAGATCTTTACCTTCTTATTTCTTGTCTTGGAAATAATTCAAAAATAGTCTCTCTAACACAACGAGCGAAAGGCAATTTTGGTATTACTAAGTGTACAGTCTTTCTTAAATATCTAATTTCTTGTAAGGCACGTGAACCCTTACGTTTCTTTACTAAAATATGAGTCTAAAAAACATAAAAATACCAACAAATAAAATATAACTTAAATTGTTAAAATAAAATTCTCAGAAAATTAAGTAATAATATGTATAATGAAAGTAACTAGTTAAGTGTTTATTGTTTATAAATAATCATACTTACACTAGATTGTCGGCTGGGTGGCCCCCGTCTAAAAAAATACACTCTTTTAACAATATTGTTTATACCAGCAACTGTAATAAAGGATATGACATGCTTCTAATATATCATTTGAAATCATGGTTTTGAAGCAAGAAAATTAAAGAGGTTTACAAATAAACACTCGTTTACAAACATTAAGATTATGGGAAGTATTTTAAACTATTCTATTAATTAATTTCTCACTGAAAACATTTCCATACATCAACTAATAGAAAGTAATATGACGCGTCATGAAATACACCGTTAAACTAACCTTGATTCAGATTTTCTTCGCACCATTATTTTTTTATTTTTAACTCGTTCACGATATGTATGTACTTTTTTTAACACTTCTTATCACTGTCAATGATTCGAAATTTATTTAAACATAAGTTTAAGTCATAAAACAAAGAATTAAAAGTAATTTTAATTAATGGCGCGAATTTTGCGGTTTGAAGTTTGTTGAGTTACTACATCTCTAGTTCAACGATAAAACTGTTCAAAATTTTGTTTTCTTACTTCTCATAAACTATCGCTAGATGGCTATAGCATGTGAAATTGAGAAAATATGTTAACCTTTTAAACAAATTAGAATTAGGTATTTTTCTTTCTTTTTTATAATCAACGTTTTATTAATAACATTGTTTCTGTACATTTCCTTATCAAAATATAATATCATCTTATATCCTAAATATTATATCTATTCTGTTAAAATAGTCAACATTAGTCATTAAAAATTCTTATGATTTAACAAGCACTTTTTTTACATATTTGCTGATAGATTTTGGTTTTTGCTTCTTTTCCATTGAATCTGTTGATATATTTAATTGATCCAAAGTTTCTAGAGACGACAAACTTACTGTTTCCGTGATCGTCACATACTTTTTATCATCTTCTGCTTTTCCAATCAACCTCTTTTTCCAATTTAGACGTAAAATGTTATTGCGTTTTTTATTATTATCTTTAGTATTCTGTATACTGTTCGATTTAAAATCATTTGATTTATTTTTTGTATTTGGTGATTTATCGTCATTACATTTTACTATTTGTTCTTCCAACGGTTTTAAATATTTCGTTTCGTGTTTGTCACTTATTTCTACATTTTGATTAGTCTTTTTGTCAGAGAATGATGCAAATTCTTTATTTGGAGTTGCACTGAAAATAAAATGCAATCTTTTATTACAAATTACTATTGATTACTTGAGATTAATTAATAAGTTAAATTATTACCGATTTACACTGCTTTTTATGTCATTTGCAATTTGTACAGAATCCCGTAATTTTTCCCAAAAATTATAAAATGCTGTCCTATTATAATCTAGTAGAAACATATAGCTCAGCTGTGGTGGTAATTGACATTTTCCATATAAACATGGTATGACTTTGCGTTGACCTTTTTCTAATTAAGCCACATAGATATCATTAGAAATTAAAATTAAGAACTGTAATTGGAAAAAATAGAGTGTATTACAATAGTATCATAATAACATACCAATACCCAATGCCTGAGCATAGTTTAAGAAGAATTTATTGGCTGAACTTTTCAGAAACTCAGATGATACTATGACAATTAATCTGTTACAACGCTCAGATATTAATGTCATTACAGCTTCATGTTCAAATGTGATCCCACCAATTAAGTCTCTGTCTTTCAAGCAAAGCTGGAAAAATGTACTGCTTTATATTTCATTGTTTTCATATATTCTGTGTGAATTAATTGCACTCTTTACCTTCAAGTTATATTCATTTTCCAATTTATCAACCATTTTAGTAGCAAAATTAACATCTTCATCTGCATACAATAAAAAGGCATCATAATATTGATTTTCTAATCCTTGCCTTAATCTATGAATATCATCTGTTAGAAAAGCACAATGATTGATAAAGTTTAATCACAATACATAATAATATAATGCTGTATTTTATAGGCAACTTACCTACAGTCAGAATTTTGACATCAACTTCATTCGCAACAACCTCAGCTGATGTCTGAGATCTTTGTAACTGTACCAAATACTTTTCAGCATCTTTTTCTATAAAATAAACACAATAGCACCAAAATGTAATTACAATCTAAATATCTAATAAAAAATAACTTGTTACAATTACAAACCAAAAATCTCTGATGTGTCATCTATGATGTCCCATCTGTCAATCTCTTCCAACGCTGTTTGTAAATCTTTAATTGTAATATCTTTTTGCTGTTGTTGCCAGATTGTTAAAATATACATAGATGGATCTGAATGAGTTGTTAACAATGGCAATACTTCACCATTCAAGTTGGATAAATGTGCAAGACCTCTCCAATCTCTAAACATTCACAAATTCTTAAAATCTATTCTTAGATGCTAAAAATGTATAAAGCAGGAGTTTAAACTTAAAACAAATGTATGATATTATTAGCATATTGTTAATTTACCTTGGTAAACCATTTTCAGATGGGATGACTTTTGGTGGATTCAATAATGTTGAGATGATTTGTTTGGATTCAATAGACAGAGCAACAAGTGGCACTGTTGACAGATCAACTGTCATCTTTATTTCTTAAATCTGAGCTTAGATTGACAGTAAAGTTGTTCCAATGGAATTTGGATGCTGATTCATATAAAATACATTAAACTTTGACAACAAATTGTTTTTTAAAATGCATTGGAAGACAGATGTGAACCTCTCAACACCAATATAGAAAAGTACATGATTTAAATCATTCAATTTTTTAAACAAACAATGTTACCACAATGCCTTTCCATTTCGACTTTTTTCCAAGAAATGTTATTCATCTGTTTGTTTCGAAACAATTTACGAATCTATAGAATATGATCTATACTTTGGTAACCAAACTAATGGAGTGAGAAGAATGTAAAGGCGTCTTTCAAAATTTGAGCATTCATAAATCATTCGACATTCAAAGCCCAATTACGATCATGAATCGGTGTTATTGTCACGAAAACAAACAACATAAGTAAAAAAAAGAGAAAACCAAGATGAATGGCTATGCTAAGCCCTTATCTCATGTTGACCAACTAAGCACTCAGGTTTTGGAAAACGCCCTAAGTAAATGTCACTCTACTGTTTAAATTGTACAAGAATAAAAAAAACTGTAATTAAAACTACGTATCTTCTAATTATATAGAATATAGATCTTTTTTTTTTATAGATTAGAAGTGTAAATAACGATGACGATATGAAGAGTAATGTTATAGATACGATCAGAACTATGACCCTGTAAATTATAAAATGATTATTTAAAATATTGAAAACGACATACGAAAGAAGCTCATCGATTAGATAATTATACTGAAAACAGGTTAACAACGATAAAATCGAAAGAAAATGAATTAATTCGCAAGTAGACCGTGACAGCGCTTCTAGCGCCAAAAATTGTCACTTTTCCGTTGACTATTGTGCGAATTCGTTCGAATTATTCGCGGTGCTCGTTTTCGTATACGTGATCATGTTTTAATTGTTGTTTGTAAAATATGTTTATTGATCGTATGCAAAAGCATCACGTCACGTTTAAATAAGGTAATGATATATATCAATTCATTTTCAAACGATAAGAACATTCATCCTGGTGAGGTTAACCTCCCTTCCATTTGACATTTTTTTTTAAACGTCATAATGCACGATAACGAACAAGATTTATAGTTCAAAATGCTTTCTTTTCGCATGTAAAAACGATACGTTTCATTATCGTAAATTATGAGCAAATGTCAAATGATGAATATCGTTTTTCGCGCACTTTGCGAATTTACGCATACAATTCGTGTTTCGATTTCGATTCCGCATCCTGTAACGACTTTTCGATTATGATTTCAAAATACGAATCTCGAGTACAGTGAAAAATGTTCACATGTATCACAATATTTGTTATAATATTTTATGGTAATGAATCATTTCTTTGATACACCCTGCACATTTTTCCCAATTTTACTAATTCATTATTGTTATGTTTCAGTGTTATATAACAGTAAGTGCGTGCATATAAGATGACAGACCCAAAACCTTCAGGATTAAGGCCGCCGTCAAAAATTGGCCGACCATGCAGCAATCTACCACCCAGACCTGCAGTACCACTGTCACCACCCAGATCATCGATGAGTGAGTTTTTAACAGAGAAATCTCTTGCGTTACACAGTGTACGCATGTTTTGGAGACATTATATTTTGTTACCCATTACTTTTACATTGTAAACATGTTTTGTGTCTCGAATGTATAAGAAAGCTCTCAACAAGCATCATACTTTGATTGCACCTGAGAAGCGGTAAGGTAGTGTTGTCTGATCATTGGAATACTCACGAATACAGGAAGAATGTACATATCTGAAACACTCCAATGACAATAATTGGAAATTTTGTCAAGTAAATGTAATTGAATATGATACATGGATAGAAAAGAAAAGAAACAGATAGAGGGTTTAGACTAGTTTGAGGCTGAATGCGACTCATTAATTCCCCACGCGGTGCAAACGAGTACGCCCACGAGACCCTGAGACGAACGTGAACGAGTACTTTTACAAGCTCGTGCCCGCGAACTTCTCACGAGTCGTTCTTCCACCTCTCAACGCAACGCATCCTGTCCGAGCGATCCGGTAAATATATCGATTTCTCAGTAACAAACGCTACAGTCTCGGTTAAGCATCGTGAACGCTTTCAGCTTTACATAACGCATCCTTACAGACGGTAAAGTAAATTTCATTCATTCTATCGTTATTTGTCATTAACAATCATTCTAATCACCATTCTTCTCTCATTAATTTCGTTATCTTTGATAGGAAAAAGGTGCTACTGGGAGTCTTCATAGATGTGTGTTCTTTGGTCTCATTTACATTTTCATTGCATTACAATGTTTACTCATCCGGCGACTCGAATGTGGTTGTACAATTGGTATTTGTTCTCTGTTTTCATCTTTTATCATTTATTTTCGACGAAGTCAAAGTTTTATCTTCTTTGGCCTGGTTTTGTTCTCACTTAAAAGGATCAGTGTTTCCTAAATCTTCTTTCGTTTCTTTTCAAGGTCCTCGAATTTGGAATAAGTACCATCAGAAAGAAAGTCATAAAATTGCCAGGATCGTTTGAAATTTGTCAGACATTGGATTTCCTAAAGTTTGAGTTTGAGTGCAATTAATATTTTCGAAAAGGAGTGATCTGTCGTGCATCGAAAACAGGACCGATCGTTAATCCGGTAACCTTCATCGTAGAATGCACGCTCGAGACGCAAGGTCCTGCGCCTGTATAGATCCAGATAAGTCGGTCGATTATTCATCAAGAGAGAAAACGCAGTGCGTACAAAAGCCGCGTGCCGTATTACATCGAGGGCACCCATCTTTTCCTTATTGGTTCATCCAGTGGCTTCACTGCACCGATGCACAAATGGACGAGGAGCTAGGAACGGACCCGCGTGTGCAGTCATCGTGACGCACACACCGGTTATGCAATACCCCGGTGTTTATTGTACGCTCGATTTCCAGCCGTTTCGTTTTTCCTCCCACGTGCCAGCCTCGCTTCCCTTTTTCGGCCGGGGCTTTTTCGCGACGCGCGAGCCAAGTTCACCCCTTGGCTCGGGTTTCGAAACGCGATAGGAAACATCAAGGCGACGATGCAAATTTTCGACCCGACGCTGGAAATCGATACGTTTCCTGATACCCGATACTCCGCGCAAGGGAATGTCCTATTGTTGAACAGGAAGGGATTCCTTGTAATGCGTTGTCCATTGATGATTTGTAAATAGTTTGCAAGTTGGAAGACTGTTCGTTTGGTTTCTGAGTAACTCGACAAGTTGAATAGTATATTTTTAATAGAAATATACATGTTTAGGAACTTGGATTAGAAAATTTTCTTTTGCAAATTTTATTCTCGTAAATATTAATTAACACGTTTGTTATTATAAATGGATTCCATTACGGGATACCAAAAATTTTGCAGAGGTGTTAATGTCTTCTGATATTCATGAAATTCGATTCGAAAAGTTGCAAACAGATCGCACAGTTGTTTACACGTTTCTTCTCTTCTTCTGTGGATTAGCATTTCGCTATAAATTACGCTTGTACGAGGTGACAATCTTTCGTACTGACGTAATCGGTCCCATAGTGTTTAATAACACCTTGTGACACCATCGACTAAATATGGAAGCATAAACGGCTCGGGTATTCCGAATAATGTAACTCGTTCCAAGCGTGTTTGGGCATTTTCAGGAGAGGCCGAACGGTCGATCAATTTCACTGGCGCCAGTGGATTGTGCTCGTAATCTCCTTCGCTGATCAGACAACCGGTAATTGGATCTTCACGTGGTTCTTTTAATTAATCTCGGAGGAATTGCAGGATTGCTCAAAACAATTTTCTCTTTTGATTTAGGGATTATTCTTTGTAAATGAGAAATTGAAAGATTGCAAGATCTTCAATTTTATAATAAAAGGAAACAGGAACATAAAATTACATTCAAACGCATGTCAATCAGGATATCAAATGACAAAAGTTGATTGTTACAAGGAAAGGTATGATACAGTAACAAAAATTTGATACATCAACGAGCTGTTCACCGGCTACGATTGAAAATTAATTCTCTTACGAGTGGATCGTGCACGGGGGATCTCGTTACCGTGATTATCATCGGATTGGATTTCAGGTACAAATTGCTACCTGACGAGCATCATAGTAATCGAATAGTTACACCATTAACCTTGTTTACACGATGGCACACAGTACATAGACGTACAGAGAGAGATTGAGGTATCTTGGATTGTATGACCGCATGTTTTATGGATCGCGTTACAAGCGTTTCGCTTCACGCGGTCAAGGTGCTTGACACTTTATATGAGGTTTATTTTGGTGTCGTCGTCTACCTCTGACGAGCGAATTTTACCTTAATCCTGGCTCGGAGAATGACTTGATCGATTCTTAATTATCAACAATATTTTAATCCTTTAATTTTTGGTCCCACGCATATATTTAATAGTGCAAAACTAAGTTTGAATCGTAGACCTCGTTCAAGGGTTAATTTACCTGTACAGATTCGCACCTGCAACACGGTTAAGACGTTAAGCTTCTCTATTTTGTGAAATGACTCATTGTTTGATGATTGGAAACGTTAGATGATGATGCATCGTTCTTTATATAGTGCTTGAAAAGTAAAGCTACACTCCGATCTTTGAAATCAGAAGACTAGACTCTTTGAGTGATCTGTGGGATACATTGTAATGTAGTGATGCGATAATAACTGATGACATAATGTTATGATATGGTGGTAATTTTGTAATCATCGTTAAACGAGTTAACCCTTTCCACTCGATCGTCCCCTCTGAGGGAACGTGAAAAGAATGCAGGTGATTTTTAAGGGAAATATAATTATTTCCAAAAGATTTCAGAGTTATTTGAATATTTTTAATTAATTGTTATTGTCAATATTTGTGTCTATTCACAAAATCAATTTTCTATATTATAAGTAATTTATTCATGAAGAGTACTGATCCAGACAGATCATCATTGCCTCGTATTTGCACAATTCATTATCATACATTAAAGATAATAATATTGGTTTAAGGTACCGTGCCTCTCAGCACGCATTCCAAATTACTGAAATTTCGAATTCCATTTCAGACACCTTACATGGAGAACAATGATCGTACACAATCTAGAATTTAATCGTTTCGCTCTAATCGCGAATCCATCTGATCGAACAGCGGACTTCCGCCCACGCGGACGACCTACTACCACCAACTCGCCCACCTTTTGTTTATGAATAATTAATTCCATCGCGAATCGCAGTAATTTTTTGTCAGCAGAAATCCAGTTGTAATTGATTTAGACACAAGACACTAATTAACAAATTCCCAATGTCGATGTTTAATAACTGACAACGACGAAGGAAATTGACTTCCTCTGAGAGCAATTAAAAAAGCCGAGCCCCGTTAATAGGAGCGTTGCGGTTTTGTTTTATCGTGCGTGACACGTTTTGACCATCGCAAAAAGGGTTTCGTAATCACACCCCCCTGTCCGCGAATGCATGCCTCCCCCCCCTGGTTTTTGATATGCATTGTTTTGCGTTGTTTTGCATGACCCACAGACCAGATGGATCATCTTTGGGAAACGCACGGCCGTCGATTAAGCGAGGCTGGCCTGCGCAGAGGATCAGGTAGGTAGTTGTTTTATTTTATGTGTTTTTCAAAGAAAGATGCATAAGTGATTGTTTAAATTAACCCTTTCCACTCGATTGTCCCCTTTGAGGGAAATGTATCTGAAAATAATAAATAGACAATCACCATTGCATCACTCTGTAATAATTACATTTGTATCCATTTCTTTGTGCAAATTGTCTTGTGAAAGCTGTTAGTGTAGTTAGTGCAAAGATTGCAAGCTTGTTGCACGTGCCTGATGTTTTTGAGAAATTAAATAGTCGTGTAATATTTGAGAATAACTTCGAATAAGAATTTTAGTACTATATTCTTAAGATATATTTATTTTCAAGATAATTGTTATGAAATGATAAATATTTTAAATCGAATTAAACAACACCGCACAACCATCGCCAGGAAGTGAAAGAAAAAGAGTACTCGAAGAACCCGAGTTTCTCCCGAATTAAGGGGAAATATACAATTAGACGGCACAAAATTAGTCGATCTCGAATGATTTTTTTAATAAATTTTGTTCTAATTGTATAGGCCCCCTTAAAGCACCGAACCGTACCTACACCTTCGTCCAGTTTCGAAGCCTCCCAAATCCCAGCGAACGATCCCAGAGAACGATTCCAGAGAACCCAAGGAAAGAATTAAAAACGCTTGTCCGGAACAGATAACAGCGTGGTCCTAACAGAGGACACCGACAGCTTCATAATAGGAGATCGAGTATGGGTCGGTGGAACGAAGCCAGGAGCCATCGCCTACATCGGGGAGACCCAGTTCGCGCCCGGGGACTGGGCAGGCGTTGTCCTGGACGAACCAATCGGTAAGATCCCCCCTCGTCTTCCTGTCGAGTCGAGAAACTCAAAGAACGAACGGAATCCTCAGGCAAGAACGACGGATCCGTGGCCGGTTGCCGGTACTTCCAGTGCGAACCGAAACGAGGGATATTCTCTCGTCTGACCAGGCTCACCAGGGCACCGCTGACCGACGTCTCCTCGCCCACCATGAAGACACCGACGTCCCCCCTGGGCAGCACGAGAGAGGGCTTGAACAAGTCCATGTCTCCGTCTTTGAGTAAGGATCGCTACAAGAGATACTCACCCCGTCCCTAGTACGCTTGAACCTTGTCCAAGAATCCTGGGATCGAACACGAGAAGAACACGCATCTTCTTCGTAAAATTGTCGAGGAGGATCTTGCTCGTAACTTGTCGAAGAACCCGCAGGATTCTTTTGTAAATCGCGAGTCCGATTGCACGCCTTGTAGCGATAGCTTAGAGCGCACCGTTTAGAGTGGTTTGTCCTAATGTTGTATGTGCAAACTTGTTCTCGTTGTTTCAATTTGTGAAGTTACGGGTGTGCAAAAGTTTCTTTACAAGTATCTTCATGTTGCTTAACTCGATACCACAATTTGGTAACTCTTGCACACCCCTTGCAACACGCTACACCAATGTACATACTTTGTTCTTGAACATCGAGACACCGAGTCTGGTGGATTTCGTTCGAAAAGAACACGATGTAATCGATGCGTCTTTAATTCTGTGTGTGTTTTAAATAAATAATGTGCGCCGATTCCTCACCCTCTTCTCAACGATGAAATTGTAGGGTTTAACCCTTAGATGTCTGTACTTGTTAACAAATTCAGCTTTTCGACATTATATATTTTTAATTGATTGAAAATCTCGTAGAGATCTAAGGGTTAAAAGGGCACCCTTTGGGGCTTCTGTATTAAAGAGAAATGATTCGTATTAAGGGATGTCAAAAGCCCCAAAGATCCCCAAATTTGTAACGTTGGTAGTTAAGTGTATCTTGCATGTGTACTTCAAAATTCGACGATCGATTGATAAAGTATGTGTAACTCGTCGTGCAGACGCATCAATGACGAGTCTGTCGTCGACGGTGTCGCAGAGGGACTTCAGGATAGGCGACAGGGTAATAGTATCGTCCAGCCAGGGCAGCAAAACGGGTGTCCTCAGGTACATGGGCACCACCGAGTTCGCGGCAGGCGAATGGTGCGGCGTGGAACTCGACGACCCGATCGGGAAGAACGACGGCTCCGTTGGCGATAAGAGGTCTGCATCGCGATGCTTCTACAGCCGGAGCCAAGAATTTGCTCGGTCAAGGTCGTTGCCTCCGCTAGCGATGATCCCCCTACACTTACAGCCACGTGTCTCTTCTTACTTGGCTTATGGACACGTTACCTTTTACGATTACGAGTCTAGAGACACATAGTGACCTTGAACCGACAATCTTCAGGCTCTGGCTGTAAAACGCAAGGTATCGAGAAACGAGGATTTCTGGAAAAGTTGATGGAGAACCTGGTAACGTGGGAGGGTACGTTTGTTCGATTCTGCAACGCCGGCTTAATTAATGCGAATCGATCATACATGTGGGTGTATTTATAGCCTCGCTCATGGGTGTTGATGTTAATAGATAACGACAGACTGTCATAACAACGTTTTCTCTTAAAAAATTCAATTTATGGCAAGTCGTGCTCGTGGAATACGTTTCTTTATTTATGATCACCACCACGGTATATCTTTACATATATTTTCTTCAGGATATGGTTCTTTGCTTCAAAAATGGATGTATCAAATTAATTAGATTCCGTCGATAAGTTTGGAAATGTTCAGAGCAGGTTCGTTCCATCAGCTTCCATCGAAATCCAAGTTATCGATGACCATTTATTCGAACTCCAGAATCAGAGTCCACTTTTTGGAAAAGAGATTTGTCACTCTTGTCTAATTTTGATTTATTAGAAAAATTGTAAAAAGTACACACTCTGGTTCTGAGGTTCAGCTATGAAGTTTGTTGTACCCGGCTTGCTAACTGCTTTAGCGTTAATTCAGGTACTTCGAGTGTCGACCTAAATACGGCCTGTTCGCACCCGCGCACAAGGTCAGCCGGTCACCAACCAGCAAAAGGTCATCGTGTATGGTGCACAAACCGACCGGCGCCGCTCTCAACTCATCCTTGAAGAAGACTGGTTCCAGAGAGTCGCTTCTCTCGTTGTCCAGCATCGCCAGCACAGCTAGCACAGCCACCAGGGCCGGTGTTAGCTCAGCGAGGGTAAGATTCAGCGTGCCAGAATAAGGAGAATGGTCTGCGGCTTGCATCCTCTGTCCACAGCGCAAATACTTGGCTGTTTACTTTGTTTAAGAGGTTGAAAACAGTCAGGGGATCATGTGTTCTTAGTACAATGATTAAAATACCTCATTAAGTAGCTTGTTAGACAGTGTTAATCGAACAACTGGTCCCTGAGATTGTTTGGAGAACATCAACCGATGTGTCTATTCTGATTTCTGCGAATGATGTACAATAAATTTTGTTAGATTGCTTTAGAACGCATTTACAAAACGAGAACATGAATTGTTAGCTTGTTAGTCATTTAGACATATATGTGTGTTACAAGTTGTTGTTTTTGTTGAGTAACATTGTCAAGCGTTAAATAGTTGAGTTTTAATTAATTTAACACCTGATTTCCAAAGAGTTGTTTTAGTTTAGATAACATTTAATCATTGTTAATATCAGAAATTATCTTTATATGAAGAAACATGTTTATCTGTTATAAAAAGGATTTAAATAAGAATAGGAAGAGTTGCAGCTTAACTGTATGGCTGTTGCATGATATATATATTTGTTATCTGTTGCATCCAATATTCCAGAGGCCTGGTTTGCGCACGTTGGCACCTGCACGAACCACACTGCAGGTGAGAGTACGATCTAACATTATAAATCAATTAGAAATGGAACAATTGAAGTGCTCTCTAACATAGAATAAATTGCAGAGGTAAATCGACAAATGTATTGTGATTGTGGATTGTACCTTACTTATAAGCATAATTCTATGATCTGAGAGTGAAGATTTATTGAATTCATTCATGTAGCTATTGTGATTATAATCATACAATGTTTAGTCATAGCAGACAATACAGTTTTATTGATTAGAGTGTAATTGCCAATTATGTAGTAGTCGATAAGTAGTTTTGAAAGAGCAATATTTGTATGTAACGTCAATAAAATCCTCTGTCCAGTCCTTTCAATATCCTTGAAAGCCAATTCCCACCTGGATGGGTATTTCCTTTGTACATTAATCTTCTTTTCTACCAACAAAAAGAAATGCTATTTTTATCAACCAACATCATCAGATTTTATTCTCTTACTTACTAGTCTCTGTTATAAAATATTCTTTGTATCAAAATTACGAGACATTCTTGATTAGTTATCGACCGGTTGAATACAAAATGTTACAAATTTAATATCGTCGCAACGCCTGTTTGAACGTTCATGTTAATTACATTGTACGTGTCACTTGTTGTATTGATTAAAAACCGGTTTTGCAATCACTTAATGGTACAAGAGTAGTATCAAGAATTGAAATACAAGTTTCTTACAGAAACTTATGAATATGCATTGGGACGATAATTAAATATTAGCTCCTATTCAAAACTCCATGTACGCATAGAGAACATGGTTTTCAATAAATCCTTAGATAAATATGTATCCCATTCATGTATCTTCTGTACTCAAACAACATCTGATATATAAAAGACTTCAAATAAACAATATCCTATGCAAATTGTTTTATATACATATTCATCATTTTAGGAGACGTTAAGAGAGAAGCAGCAGGAGATAGAGTTCCTTCGAAAAGAGAGAGATTTAGAACGTGAACGCGTTACAAAAGCTGCGAATCAGGCAGACCAAGCTGAACAATCGATTATCTCAATAAAACAGGAATATGAGCAGGTTGCAATATCATTCACATTATCACTCTAAAATTCTTCAGTATTTTGATGATGCTAAGGGTGTAATTGATTTTAGTACCGGGAAAAGATGCAGAAAACAGTTACAGAAGCGGAGACAGCATTCACAAAGCTGCTAGAGGAAAAGAATGCTCTGGCTCTGCAGCTGGAGGAGGAGAAAAGGAAGTGTGAAGATCTTTTGTTCCGCTTCGAAGAAGAATCAGTCAATAAGGATGATATTCAGGTATATATCTTGATTTAAAAACTAAAATAAGCACAATGAGGTAAGACATTCAAAGAAGAAACTTCAGAAGGATATTTGATCAGTTTATCAAACAGCCAGAAAAAAAGCAAGGTGAAATAATTGAAATGAATCATATCATTTCTATACTCTTCATTTTTTTTTATTTCATTTTTCACTTTAATCATTTCTGTTTTAAAAAATATTCTACAAATTGCAACAAGGATTAGAATTAGGAATTAGATTAATATGCTTTCATTAGCTTTTATTTAATAAATGGTGTTGGGTACGGATTACATCAACAAGAATAAAGTTAAATGTTCATCATTTGGTACGATACATGAAGTACATCTCTGTCTATGGGCTTTGGGTTAACACAGAAAACTTATCGTTTATTTTCAGAAAGAGAGAACTGAGCAATGTGTGAGTATCCCATCGCAGCCGTTTGAGCCACAGGAGGGGTCGATGCTGTTTTTCTGCACCGCTTCTCTTATCGTCACTGTAGTCATGTCATTTATCATTTCACCGCAGTTTTGACAAAAAGCTATATGACGTCGCACTTACTATCTTCCTCGAAGCTTTCGCGATTAATTTCTTCGTTAACATCAACCATGAGTCTAAAGGGGTGCTAGCATTCGAAATAATCATTGAACGTATTAAAGCGCCACGAATCGAGAAAATTAAAATTGTATTATAATAACGTAGGATAAAAAATTGAAGAGGTGCGGGATTAAAACGCTTTGCGGTGCGCTGCAGGATTAATTATCGTATAACGCTTTACGCTTTACTTATAAATCAGTAAGCCAACGTGTGAGAAATTTAACAAGCAATGTATTTATTTCGTATTATTTATTTATTATTTTTGTTATTGTACAATTTGTTTGGCATACTATGTTCAGTTTGTATACTTCCAATTAATTTATATTAATATATAACATTGTTACGCTGCAAAATCGAATAGCGTTTCACAGTTCTTTGAAGAGAAAGAAACTGTTCGTTTGTATCTTATTCTCATCCGAGTCAATCAGAGTAAAATAATTACACATTGCACTTTGCGCTAATCAATGTCTATGCAAGTGGATTTACTTAGGTATTTAAGCAAATGTGTTTCTCGTCAGGTGATAAACACCGTAAACGAAAATAGAATAAAGGATCTCGAAAAGCAGCTGTCGGAAGAAAGGGAACGCGTTGCTCAGTTGGAACGCGACAGCATAAAGCTGTTCGAGACCGAGGAGGAACTGACGCGTCTTCGAAATGAGATGTTCAGCGTTGCCGCCCAGGACAAGCACCAGCTGGAAGGTAATCCAAGAAACTGTCTATTAAACAGCAAGATGTAAGTACTTCTACTAACGTCCAACTAATTCAGAATTACAGATTCGCAATAAGAGTCTGGAGGAGATCAAAAACGACCTTGAAAAAGAGGTACACGAAAAGACAACACTGGTGGAACAATGTGCCGCACAAATAAAGGAGCTGGAATCAAAACTGACTGATAATGAAAGGGAGAGCAGCAAATCAGAGACCCATTTGCGAAACGAATTGGAACAAGCAACGAGAAACTTGCAAGAGAGGAATACTCTGATAGAGAACCTGAAGAAGGAATTCGAGAACAGCACAAGTACCTTGAGGGAACAGCTACAGCGAGCCACGGAAATGATAGAGACTGTGAAGGTAGAGAACACGACAGAAAAGGAATTATTAGTGTCCAAGTACGAGAAGATGGTGGAGGAGAAGGAGAACCTTTTGAAACTGAAAACGCAGGAGTTAGAGACCGAGTCTAATAAACGATTGGAGATGCAGAACGTCGCTTTAGAGGATCTGAAGGCGGAGAACGTGAAGCAGATGAACAAACTGTCAGAGTCCTTCAACGAGCAGTTGAACTTGAAGAATTCAGAAATCAAGGAGATTTCGATGCAGTTGAATCAGAAGATCTCTGAAACTGAAAAACTAATGGCAGAATTGTCGGCTCAGGTTGATATAAACAAAAAGAAGGACGAAGAGCTGGATGTTGCCTTGAAGAAGCTTGAAGGTACGAGGTTTGAAGGTGTAAAGTGATCAATTTCAATGATTATGATTTCTGCTTTACAGAATTGAATGAGAAGCTGAGATTAATGGAGGAGAAGAACAATATGCTCTCCAAACAACTGCAAGAGTACCAATCAAAAGCTGAGGACAGCTTTAAGATAGTCCAAGAGAAACAGAAATTAGTAAGTACAGACTTCTGTCAGAGGTTTATCGATACTAAACGATTCTGTTGATTTAGGAGCAGGACATCGCCTCGTTACGAGCCACGGAGGCGAGTTCCTCGACGCAGTTGCAGAAATTGAACGAGGAACTGAAAGTGAAGGAAAAGGAATTGTCGGAGCTTCGTTCGACCACCGCGGCCGAGATCGACGAATTAACAAAACGCTACCAGCGTCTGATCGAGGAGAAAACGAGGTACATCGAGGAGGCAAACACGAACATATCTCAGAAATCTTTGTTGCTCAGCAAACTGGAGAACGACATAGTCGAACTGAAGTCAATTCTAGCGAATAAAGATCAGGAAATCAAGAATCTTACCGAGAAAACCTCAGGTAAAAAAAGTACGGTTTGATGGTATTCGTTGATTACTCAAGATTATTGTATTTCAGAATTACAGAACGCGCTTACGTTGTCTGAACAGAGTAAAACGAACCTGGAGGATCAGCTCAAAGTGCTTGAAGGTAATGTAGAGAAGTTGAACCAGCAGATAGCTGGTACGGAAAATAAATTGTCACAGGTCACCGCTCAGAAAGAGAAACTGGTTAGTAATTGTTGTATTCAATGTTTAGTATTGTTTAGAATACTATCATTAAATATTTATTTTTTATGCCATGTCTAGGAAGCTGATATTGCAAATTTGGTAAGTAGCTCCACCGACTCGTCCGCACAGCTTGTAAAGTACAACGAGGATCTGCGAATGAAAGAGAAAGAGTTAGATGAATTAAAAGACAAAGCGTTTAAAAGCGAGAGTACACTCAAATCGCTGGAAGCCAAATTGAACAGCACAGAGACACAACTTAACGAAGCCAATACGGTAATTCAAGAACAACGTACCGCGTTGGAAGACGGTAAGTCTCAATTGGAGAAAGAGAAATCGTTAAACACAACGTTGTCTGACAAAATAAAAGCTTTCGAAACGGAAAACGCGGAGCTCAACAAGCAAATACAAGAAAACGAGCACGTTAAGCAAAGTCTTCAAGAGAAGTCTGAAGAAACGTCCAAACTCATGAACGAGTTAAAAAGCAGCAAAGACGAGATCCTCGGTCTTCTGAAACAATGCGATACCTTGCAAAGTTCGTACAAAGAGGAGGTATCGTTGCTTCAGAAAGAGTTGAACAACCTAAAGTCGGAATTGGCTGCTTCCAAAGAAGAATCGAAAGCTTTGCAGAAGTTGAAGTCTAAATTAGAAGCAGATCAGAGCGCCAATCGTTGGTCCATCGAAGAGTTGACGGAGAAATTGGCGGCTGAAGCTGAGACCCGTTCGAAATTGGAGTCTTTGGTGACAGAAAAGGATACTAGTCTGCAACAGTTGCAGAATAAATATCAAAAATTGCAGGAAGCGAACGAAGCGTTGGTAAACAACAAAGAAACAACCAACAAAAGCCTCGCTGCCTCGATGGACGCTATGTCCAACGAGATAAAAGAATTGCAGGGCCAATTAGTCACCGCGACAGAAACCGTCAAAAGCAAAGAGGATGCTCTTGCTCGAACGAAGAAGGAAGCTGAGGAAACTGAAGCGCAAGTTTCAAAATTGAATGATATAATCGCGCGTCTGCAAAAGGAGCAATCGGATAACGCGAGCGAAATGAAGAAGATACAAGATGCGCTCCTGGAGAAGGAAAAAGAGATATCCAGCGTCGTGGAAACGAAGACCTCCTTAGAGAACAAAGTACAAACTCTGGAGTCGCAGTTGCAGGATAACGCGAAGACCTTAGAATCGCAGCTGAAGAACGCACAGCAGGATTTAACAGCGAAGGACAACTCGCTTCAGGAGATGGAACGTTTGGTGAAGGAACTGCAAAGCTCCAGAGACGAGTCCATATCAAAATTGCAAAGCAACTTCGAGTCTGAGATGAAGTCTAAGCAGACTGAACTCGAAACCGTGGTTCAGAAGGCTTCTGAATTGCAACAGAAACAACAGTCCCTCCAAACTTTGATAGACAAACAAAATATTGATTTAAACAATAAGGAAGCTACGATAGAACAGTTAACTGCACAAATTAAAATGTTAGAAAACGCACAAACGGACGAACAGGCGCGGAACGAAGAAATGAAGCTTGTTCAAAGCAAACTGAATGAGATGATTAAAGAGAATAAAAATTTAGTGGACAGTAAAGAATCGCTGGAGCAATTGTTCAAAGAAGAAAAAGAAAAGGTTGAGATATTAACGAATACTATAAAGAACAAGGAGAAAGAAACTGAAAAGAATATACAGAACTTGATGGAAAAATTGGATGGTACATCCTTGAAATTCGCACAAATAAAGGAAGCATATAGCGATTTGTAAGTAGATGTAATAATCACAGAAATATAGGGGGTATATGTGTAAAATTATAGTGTGTATTAAATATTTATACATTTTAGGGAAAAAGAACATAAATTAACTACTGCAAAATGGATAGAGGCGACTAATCAGTTGAAACTAACTCGCGAGAATATAAAGAATAATTACGACGTAAGTTTCTAATTTTAACAATCTGAATACATGTAACAAAATACTGTAAAATTCTTTGTATTGCAGGCAGCAGGAGGTGATATGAAACATATAGGTAACACTGTTCTTATAATTCATTGATTTTTCTAAACTCTTTATGTAATAAAATAATATTGTTGGTTCCAGTTGATAACGATATCGATATCATGAAGTTAAAAGAAGATAATGAAACGGCGAAGAACCAGATAGACTTCTTAAATTCTGTAATAGTGGATATGCAACGTAAAAACGAAACTTTGTTATGTAAAATCGAGGTCCTTGAAATGGGAGTACCTGCAAACGAAGCTGACGATTATACAAAGTAATTATGTTTATGAAACTTTTACATAACCTTAATACGATTCATATTTTTAAAATAGCAATATTTGTAACATTAATTATGTAATTTTAGAAGCACGTTAGAAAAGCGTATGGCCGCGCCACGTATGTTCTGTGATATTTGCGATCGATTCGATCTGCACGAGACGGAGGATTGTCCGCGCCAAGCCCAGGACTTTTTGGAAACGGAGAAAATTGCAAAGTCCCCGAAAAAGGTGTCCGTGGAAAGACCGTATTGTGAAAACTGTGAAAGTAAGAGCTCATTATTTAGAATTGTATAAATTCCTCTTTGCATTTGTCCGTAACATTCATAGTTCCAAAAATAGATGTTTCAAATTCTTTTCAAGGATTTTCACAATTCCTAAAAAACCTTACCTAGTAACTAAAAACAAAAATACTTTTATTAATACAATTTTTCTGTTTGTACATATTACAGCATATGTTCTGAATCATTGTTAATTCCCTGATTGTTTGAATTGTTTTACAGTGTTCGGACACGATACTCGTGATTGTGATGATGCAGAAACGTTTTAACAGCGTGTTATTGTTTCCAAACCTACCTTACCGCTTCTCGAATATTCTAGATACAAGGAGAGACCTGTTGAAGTTTAGCAGAGTATATTTTTATATAAACGAATTTAAATGCCACCGTTGTGTACATGTCTTCCCACATAGGATATGGGGTATCCATCCAAGAATTTTTGATGATTTCATGAAAATCTGTGCTATTCCTATCGAATTCATGGTTCAAAACTCTGTATGTTTAACGGATTGTTTTTTTCTGTGCATATTTGTGCTTCCATGTAATTGTTAAAAGTACAAAGCCGTACTGTTTGATTACAAGTTAGAGCTATGGTTGTTTTGCGATAAATTGTTACGTTGTTTGATAATTTATGAAAATGAGGCATAGTTTTTGTTCGTTCTCTTGACGAAAAGCTAACTGGAATCGGCTACATGAACAGGGCTAGATACATAGTCCAATGTAATTATGTACATAATAGTTATTTATATCAACCTGTACATGTATTTAATTATTTATTTAGCGTTAAGTAAACGCAGCAGAGTTGATAGTTCCTGTAAATTGAAGAACGCGATGAATCGAATCGTTAGGTTATGCGTTGATTTGATTGGTGGTACAGTTTTCTGAAACAACGTTTGTACATTTAGAACGAAGAAAATATTTATTTTGTTTACCATTATCTATTGTTTTTTATCATTAACGTTCGTGCAAAAATCATTTCAGCAAAATTGTACCACCATAAATACTATCTCTTGCCTTTTAACTAAGCTTTAACACACAGGGTTGATACATTCATTGAATTAGTCTTAAAATTTCATGCTTCTTGTAGTTAAGTGAAATAAAATTGTAAGAGACTGATTTTAGTACTTTACAAGAATTCATTCAAATTGAATAGTAAATATTGATTAGTTATAAAGAGCAACAAGTTATTGTTAATTTTCCCTTGTGTCTCTCTACTTAAATTCTTATCAAACTATTTGAATACATTAAATCTTAAAAACAAAATTTCTTTCAATTGATTTTATTTAATTGTCTGTATATACAAATACTATTTCCATTTATTAAAATATATCAGGTCACTTTGTAATGCAAAAAAGTTACATACGTTGATATCTAATTATATACATAATTACTTAAAATACTTATATTAAAGTAATGAGAAACATAATTTAATCCAAGCCCTCTTTTTTCTCTTTAATAGCTTCCTGTAATGTTTTGAAAAGTATAACTTAAATACATCATGATAAATTGTAATGCCAAATACATTTCTATGCAAAATTCAAGAGTTGCACTTTACCTTAAACCGCTCTTCAAATAATGAAAGTTCTGCTATAAGATCCGTAATGGCATGCATAAAAGCTTCGTGTGGTGTGTAGTCTGATGTTGTTTGAATCCTGATCACAAATTTGTGTTCTAGTGGATGGGGAACTTTATACCCAGCAAACAAAACCTGAGGGTCCTTTAGTAATTGGCTATTAAATAAGAATAAAATTATCATTAATATTGAATAAAATTATATATCATATATGTTTTAAAACTATACTTACTTGCGGATCATGTTTCCAAGAGTATGGTCTTCCTTATTGACTGTGAAAATTGCAGCATTGGGAACCTTAGTGTCTTGTTCTTTTATAATCCTACATGGAATTATAAATGTTGTTTTAAAAATTCAGATATGATAGGTTAACCAATTTGCAAATACTTACTTTTTCTCTCCTTCATAAAGAAGGAATGATTCAAAGGTCGGAGGTGCATTCATTTTGTAATTAAAGTATTATACGCGATGTCGAATCTAAATTTCCCTATTATATTTTGTATAAAATTCAATTTTCAACACAACACTGACACATCAATCTTTAATAACAGATCTCAAACAAGCAATATCGCGGTTTAGCGTTTTATGTAGATGAACTACAATTGCATTTCAACCATAGCGACATCTGTAAAACCTTACGGCCTAATAACGCCAAAGTTCGATTAAATAAAAATGATTTTAAAGCAAAATCTAATAAAACGTGGTTATTCTTAAGACAATTGAGCAAAAAAGAAGTGGAGAAAAACATTTACAGTCCTTTATTTCATATATTATACAGTTTTTTTAAGCATTGACATTCTTGGAACATTCAAATGTCAAAAAGGATTCGATATCTCGATATCGTTATCGATAGTGACGAGGTTTATAAAAAGGGGGCGGAAAGATCGGGCAGTGCCGTGTAAGTGACAAACGACATGTGAAATTTCCGCGAGTCCATCTAATAGTGATATCGTTTGTGACGAATCGGCTAGGAAGCAAGACTTTATTCTAACTTCGCCGGAGCCGCAAAATAGTTGTCAAAATGGCGGGCGAAGGTTCTGCAAGTGTGAATCCGAATTGTGAAGTCGTTCGCGGACAAACGTTCGAAGTTGGCCCGCGATATACGAATTTATCGTACATGGGCGAGGGTGCTTACGGAATGGTCGTGTAAGTGTCTTCAAGTTAAATTTTCCTCCTGTTACATCCGACAACCTTTCGGCCGTGTATCGACTGGCTGACAGGCCGAAAGATAAACAATCAGAAACACGTTTAACAAGTGAACAATCGATTCTTTGACGAAATATTCACCCTGAGATGCGTATCGAGGATTTTACTTTCATCTTGACACCGTGTACAGCCGCCTATTATGCGCTATTCATCGTTATGTATCGTTGCCTTTTGGCGCCAGTTTTAAATGCGGTTGTCACACCCTTTTAAACCTCTGCTCTACTTGTGTTAGTGTTACGACTTCCTTGTTCCCGTCGCTTATCTCTCGCTTATCGGTCTTATCATTACACCGCTAAACGAGATCACGATTATTCAACGAACACCTTATAAGGACGATAAATTTTTGCACGAGAAACTTACGAATTTTCTTAATGAAAATATTCTTTTTTTCTTGAGTTATTCACTGCTCTATGTTTTTTATTTTTGACACTAAAATAATGAGAAACTTGTTGTTATAAAGCTGTTCATTACTTGCATAAAACCTCATACATTTCCAATGTGTGATTTACAATTTTAATAACATCAAAAATTGAAAATTTAATGTATCAACATATGTTACATTGTAATAAAAAACACCAAGAATGTTTTGTAATGTTGAAAAACACCTTTTTATAATGAATACTGTGTTACAGTACTTTATCATTTAAGGAAATCATATTTAATGTCAGTGACCTACAAAGACAGAGTGTTTAAATAGTAATGTCAGGCAATACAGTGTGTATGAAATAAAAAAAAATAATTTTGGTCTATTTTAGAATTCTTTTTTTTTTTTAGATCTGCTTATGACAATGTAACAAAGACAAAGGTAGCTATTAAAAAAATTTCACCTTTTGAACATCAGACGTATAGTCAGAGAACCTTAAGAGAAATAAAAATTTTGACTAGGTTTAAGCATGAAAATGTGAGTATTTTTGTAATGTGAGTACATTATTGACAGAGGAAACATGAGTTATAAAAATACATTACCCTTGCAATCTCCTTTTTTTTTATAGATAATAGATATAAGGGATATATTAAGGGCACCTACTATAGAACAAATGAAAGATGTATATATTGTTCAATGTTTAATGGAAACTGATCTCTATAAACTTCTGAAAACACAGGTTAATATGATAACTCATTTTGATCTGAAATATATGATGATTTTAACATGAACATCTCCTCTTAATTTCAGGCAATTAGTAACGATCACATATGCTATTTTCTTTACCAAATATTAAGAGGATTAAAGTATATTCATTCCGCAAATGTATTGCACAGAGACTTGAAACCAAGCAACTTGCTGTTGAACACCACGTGTGACCTTAAAATTTGTGATTTTGGTTTGGCCAGAGTTGCTGATCCAGAGCATAATCATGCTGGTTTTCTTACTGAGTATGTAGCAACAAGATGGTATAGAGCCCCAGAGATAATGCTCAATTCGAAGGTAAATGATAATTTAAAATGATGAATTCCAACTTGGAGATGATACAACAGATAATCACATGTTATTGTCATTGTTACAGGGTTATACTAAATCTATAGACATTTGGTCAGTTGGTTGTATACTTGCAGAGATGCTTTCAAGACGAGCAATATTTCCTGGCAAACATTACTTAGACCAACTGAACCATATATTAGGAGTCCTTGGATCACCATCCCACGAGGATCTTGAGTGCATTATAAATGAAAAAGTATAAATTGAACTGTTTTAAAATTGTTAATCATATATCTTAAGATCTATTTCAAATAATCTTAAAATTTCAGGCGCGAAATTACCTTCAGTCTTTACCATACAAACCAAAGGTTCCATGGACAAGCCTTTTCCCAAATGCTGATCCACGAGCTTTGGATCTTTTAGACAAGATGTTAACTTTTAATCCTAACAAACGAATTGTCGTGGAAGATGCGCTCGCGCATCCCTACTTAGAGCAATATTACGATCCTGCTGACGAAGTATGGATATTTTTTTTACCAATAAATTTCTAATCAAATTTTTATTCATTTTATTCTTTGTCCTCAGCCTGTCGCGGAAGAGCCGTTTAAGTTTGACATGGAGCTGGACAATCTTCCGAAAGAAGTATTGAAACAGTATATCTTCGAAGAGACTCTCTTATTCCAGAAGAATCATCAAGAAAACACTATGTAGTCTACTGGTATCTGCATTCACTCGTGTTCATTTCAAAGAACGTTTTGCAAAAATTAAAAAAAAAAAAGTAACTATCGAAGGTATTCGATCACGTTTCAGCTGCAGTTAGCGCGTAGGGCGACCAAAAAAAAAAAAAGAGGAGGCGAAAGGATGTGGCGTCAAAGTAACAGAAGTGTACTTCTTTCACAGTTGTCTACGATCGAAGCAAGAAAGGAAGCGAAATTTAAAACATTCTACGAGGAAAAAGAAACGTTAATATCGACGACGACCATGGCGAGAAAAAACGGGCGAAGGGAGCGGTAACGAGGTAAAACAAAACAAAAAAAAAAAAATACACAGAAAAAAAAACCGCAGTGTCCGTGCATATACTTGTACATTCGCATGTCTTTACCGGAAACAAAAAAAGGAAAAACAAAATACAGTGTCTCTTTTCTTTTTGTTACATTGAACGCATAATATTAATTTGTACAATAACTTTTATTTAATCCCGAATTATATATGTAGGTAACGCTAGTTAACGATTTATTGTTAATCACCGTATCATACACATTGTCTGTGATTTAATTGCCGAGCGAGTGACGTGGTCGGTGTAATTGTGCGAGATTATTCTTGAGCCACGTAATAAAACGGCGACCGATAAAATGAAGAGAAAAAGAGAGGGAGAGTGAGTGAGAGAGAGAGAGCGAACGAGAATTTGTATGCTTGTCCGTAAACTGAAATATGTATAGGTACGTATATAAATATCAGTGTACCGCGAAACAACAGCCATCAAATTAACCGAAGTATTTTGCCGATAGTTTCCTTTTCATTTTCTTTATGTAATCGTTCAAGTGTCATTCTTTGCAGCAGCCGCATAGGACAATTCGTTTTTGCCTCGATCGAAGTCTTAGCTCGTAGAGGGAAAGAGTCGAAAAGACAGCAAGGTGTGCGTGAGCGTGAACATGTACGAATGTGAGAGGGTGCAAAATTAATCGCACTCGATGCAACTTCCAGTTCTTCTGAAGCCATTTTTTAATTGCGCCTTGTTTCACGAGCTACAGGTATTATTACACTGATACTGCCATTCTTGTGCGATAGAACGCATGGTGTTTGTTTGAATGCGGTGTCTGTTTGTATCGTTTATTTTATATATTATATATATATATAATATTTCCGATCTTTTTACATGCTTTAATGTATCACACTTCTCTTCCGTTTCTTTTGCGAATTATTTACTTGTCGTTCACGAACAGCGTATCGTATCGTTTCTTTTCTTCCATTTGCATTTAACTCGCTCGCTCCGTCTTGGAAGGTTAAACTTCATGGTACAGAAACGTATTTTACAGATTGTGGCTCGTTTCTGTAAACTTATAAAAATTGTATTTTAATTGGGTTAGCGTTGAACCAGCGAGCGGGTTGAAAGCAGCATCCATCTTGTCTCCGGTCTTCCGGGATTCAAACACTCACCATGTGAGTTAAATGTACGATACGAATGACGTTCTTGTTTCGATTCGTATGTTTTTCGCTCTAAATGTGTATGCGTATACTCGAACGATTCTTTTTCTTCTTCTTTTATATCCGATATACATAGTTCTAGTTGGTACAGCATCATCGAAGAAATGGAAATGCGTGTACGGTAAGGGACGAGAACCGATTGTGATCACGAACGTAACAGAAGTCGAGCAATTATTAAAGCGAACAAGTAAGACATCAACGATCGTATTAATATTTGCTATTCCCATTTAACGACGAAGTTTCAACAGGACAAGATAGAAGATGTCGAGAAGATAATGGAGGATACATGAGACCAATCGTGTGTATAAACGAAACACTAGGATTTTGTTAATAATAAAAGAGCGACTCAAGAAAGAGAGAGAGAAGGAACCGGTATGAAACACTTTGCCTCCCTCGACTAATCGGATCTCACGTTCTTCGATGCATCCAAATAAAATGATTCTTCATTGATAACACGTGTCGATGCTGTTGAACACGAGGCGTTATCAACAATTATACATATTTCCTGATTCTTCAAGTATTCAAGGTGAACGTTTGTGTTAGGAGTTTGCAAAAGTTTTCGTTGTTCGTAAAGTTCAAAGGTGTTATGTTTGTTTAATTTAATACAATTTCAAATCTTTAATGTAATTTCAGTGGCATTTGTTGAACGACGATGAAGACTTTTGCACGTTCCTGATATTATCCCAAACGAGAGTGTCCTTTTCGATTGCTCCGCGTGCATTTATGAAACCTTGAAAGATGTATCGGATTATCGATCCGGCCTTGTCGCTGCTTATATCTGGAGCTTGATAAAAAAATAATCTGGCCAATAATCAGACAAAGATTTCTTCAGGGTATCCAGAATAGAATTTCTATACTTGCGTTTAGAATTTTAAAATTGCAATTATTGAACAATACTTATTAGTTCAATCATTTCTCGATTATTCATTTTGTTTAATTTAATTAACTCTTTCTCTGGGCATTTTTAAAGCTTTAAACGCAAATGATTAAAAAAGAAACTTATTTGCAAGATGGCACTTTTTTTCTATTTTCGTTCAGATTCTTCGACGACGACGAGAACTTAACGCGTGTCTTTTTTGCGCCGTCTCTGTCCTTGGATAATTGAACCGTTGACGTAGATCAGATATTTAGACGGTGATTTCACCTATGGAAATTAAGTAATTAATGGATCACGTGGAGCAGCACGTTTGCTCGACGCGATCAAATTTCCTGCTTCTTGTTCATTCCTCGCGAGCGATCGAAGAGGACAACTCGTTATCGTTCAGATATACATATGTGCCATCTTATTGAAATTCTTGATGTGAAAACGTTTCGATCCGCGCTTCGAACACGCTCGAAGACTATTTCCCCGATGCGTTGAACGTGCAATTCTCAGTATTTCCGGCGTGTTTCGAGCGAGAATGTTTGTTTTAACGAAAGGGAGTACAGGAAGAAAGATCACGAGAGAAGTAGCGCGAAAAATTTGTAATTTTCTTTCGTATCTTCGTGCAGGGTGTTTTATAACTTGCAAAAGAATTGAATTACATAGTAAAATCAATTAAGTTTTGAAAAATATTAAATATCATGTACAGTGGACGTAGGAAGTATTCGTACAAAGTAAGATTATCATTTATTGTCATTAATTTATCAATTAGCAATTGCACGAATGTTTACATTGTTCGTACTTTATAAATTGCAAAATGTGTATAACTTATTTTACCAAAATTAATTAACAAACCGAGGACATAATTTTTTGAATGTCCTATAAAACACCATGTACGTGCAGTAAAGTTATCAAAGCTATACTTTTACAAGAAAGGTACAAAAATTTAGAAAAATGAAGAAAAAAGCATCGTTCGTTAAAATTTTTCATTATTTGCTCGTCTATATGAAACTTCCATGAAATTTGCTAGAAAAAACAAAGAAGAGATACCCTTTCTTCCTAGTACCCTTACGATTTTGTGGTCTTCTTCGTCTAAGCTTGAAATTGAATTTCTCGAGCGAAGCTAATTTTCAGAGAAAAATTTTTTCCAAATATTTCCCACTTTTTCTGCGTGTACAGTCGCTATGTGTCAGAATTTCGTGAATTATCTATGTGTGTGTACGTATATTTAAGAGAAGTTAAAATACCGAATACAGTTTTCGTGTAGAGGCGAGCGTCGCGGAGATGTTTGTCGTATAATTTTCACGAGCTGCCTCGAGAAGACCGAGCAGAAATCTTTTTATTGGGCCTGACGAACGATATCGGTGTTCCAAGCTCGCTGTTTCGCCCAGAACCACTTCCGCTGACAAAAGAACATAAAAAGCGTTAAAGAAAGTAACCATCATGATCCACAGACACAATTCTTCACACTGTATCTGTAAAATGAATCAAGACCTTGAAATGGTAGCCCCTCATCGTTTTCTGCTCAACTTCCCCCACAGAAAATGTAATACAATGCTTTTCTCAGAAAAATAGTAAAGTATAATTCCATGAGTGATTGCAGCATTCCTTGTGGATGGATCTCTTGTGTCACTTGATTATAGGTCATAGAATTAAGAATTAGTAGAGTTTGTTTTGCAGACCATAATACAATAAGTCATAACTGCTTATAGTACTTATTATATTATAATCTATAGTATTTAAACTCTTCTGATTCTAAATTCTTTATCATAAGGATCTACAGCTCCAAGAATGATATAAATTCAAGTACTCAATTATGAGGTCTTGATTAATTTCATTACACTACTGTGTTAGTATAGTGTGAAGAATAATCTCTGTGAATCATGATCACCATTAACACCTTGTACAAGCCAGAGAATCGAGTCGACTCGGGTGAAGAAGCTTATAGATCTCTGAACAGTTCGTCTGAGAATGACCGTGTTTGAGGATTAACATTTAAATCTCTGATTGTTCGTAGATTGTAAGAGCCACAAATATGGTATTGAAGATTAAGTATTAAAGTATATTACGAAGCGATAACGCGTTTGAATTCCACTTAACATTAATCTCGTTCTACTCTTATTAACGATTTCACATTGAAACCCCTATAACTCTGTATTTGTCACGATCTTTGCGAAAAAACGTACAACATTTCCATGTGTTATTAACACTAGAACTACCCACGTTTAATGTGCACTTTAACAAACAAAATAAATAAGGGATGAAAAGAATTGGTAGTTCTAGTGTTAAGAAATCGATGGAATGTCAGGTGGATGTTCGGACGGAAATGAAGGAAGAAGGAAACGAAGAGTAACGAACAACAATTGGAACACCATTATCGACGAAGAGAGAAGCACAGGATGCAAAATGGAACGCGAGCAACGATATAATGTAGCGTTTAATATACGATTGATAGTAACAATTAAGAATATACAAAAGTTTTGATCGTTTATTCGTTACTTCAACACTGAGCTGTGTTAAAAGTATTCGTTTCCTATTTCTTCTTTTAATTCAATACTTTTAACACCCTGTGTCTTAAACATATAAATTCAATTAAATGTAAGTTTAATTCGTGAACAAGGAAAACTTTTGCATATACTTAACAATTATCAATACCATCAGGCCTAATATACTTAAACGTTGCGTGTATTTGTTGTTGTTGCCGATTCATATCTTATATATATATATATATATATTATCTGAATATTGAAAGAATATTTCGTCTATGGATTTTAAATGTTATACGTCATTTAAGATAAAATGAAAAAGAAACCAAAAAAAGAAGAAGATGAAAGGAAAATGGAAAACCGGTGAGAGACAACGTCGTTTTAATCGATCGGCTCAACAGAGGGGAGGATCATTAACCCTTTCAGGGCTAAAATACCTTCGATGTTACAAAAGTTAATTGAAAATTCCAAGTCACAGTGCTGGGACATTAACAAGAATTGAGTTTAGATCCATAATTTAGTGACTGCATCGACGCCTCCGTCGTGTTTCGATACACTTCGATCTTTAGTCGTGTATACGTTATAGCACTTAAAGGGTTAATTAGAGAAACGCATCAACACAGTTTTTAACGTAGGATAGAGGAACGGAGAAACTCGATATATCTTGCACGATTGCCTTTTAACAAACGAGACTGGTATTTCTGATTCCAGTGCGTTGATGGATCAACACTTTGACAATTATTCGTACGTTAAAAAATGTAAAAGAAAATAGAAGAAACTTAGGGTATAACGTTAGAGTCGATCCGTAGGTAGTGCGTAGATTCGAAGTGAGGCACATAATTAATAGATAATAATAGATAGTACTCGCGACGCTGGATGGCATCAAAAATATTTGATCTCGTTTGTTAATGCATCGAATTACCTCGTGCCTCGGCTGCATTCATAGAATCTAACATTAGGAGAAATGAATGAGTAAATTCGTAATTATTCCCCTTTTCGTTTGCTCCTTGTTAATTACATTCACTGACAAGGGAACGACTTCGTTCAAACTTTGTAAAAATTGTGCAAAATCTGTACCGAAAGTCTTATGGTTGTGGTTACACATTAACGAAACGTTTATTAATTAATAAACCTAAAGTGTTGCAAACGATCCAAGGAATTTAATTATTTAATGCAACCACAAAATTACAGTTTTACTTAATTAGTACATTCTCTATGAAGTCTGAACGAAACTGTTCCCCTCATCAAAGATATATAATTTGCGTTTTTAAGATACTGAACAGTACAAAAACGAGATTAAATTATCGTAGAGAAATCAAAGTTAACAATAAAAAAAAACTATGAATGCGGCTAAAGAATATTCCGATAATCCACTGTGTTCTTCAAAGAAGAAATCTTTCTTTTCTTTTTTTTTTTTTAAATTACTTCAACCATTTCTCCGAATAATTGTTATTCATGTAAATGATAATTATATATATGTATATGTATATTATACATATGTATGTACTGAAAATCGTAATTATCAATTATTGTATTTTAAAATGACTATTCAAAGTATTATTGTGCTAATATAAAAAGCGGCTTTATTGGTCAATTATTCGGAATCGATGTGACAATTCTTGTTCCTTACTTCCTGTTCGACGAGTTAAAAAAATTGCACATAGATTCATTTATATCTTCATTTTGTATTCGAGAAAAAGTTGATTCGACTGTCATTAGTAAATTCCATCTTCCTTTTTTTTTTTTTTCGTTTTTAAATATACATTTCTATGAAATTAGATTACGAAACATTTTATCATTCGCAAAATAGATCCTAAATGCTCTGTATGTATCGTTTAGTAGGTTCGCGTAATTTTCTTTTATTTTTATTTACAATTCTGTAATTGAGCATCGTCAAGTGCTTCTTCGTTATTTTGATATCAAGAATCAAAGGAAAAAGAAAGATTGAATTCGATGCATATTCGGTTAAATATTCGTCTGCAAAATCTGTTTTATGTTTCCTTTTCGTATGACGGTATACTTTCTTTTGTGAATTATAAAGTATTCGAAAATATCTTCTTTTCAGAACATGATTTGATTACGTCGCGACGCCATGATCGTACAAACGAATATTTAAAAATATATTCTGTGTATCAGTACCCCGTTCATTGATGAAAGTCTGCTTTTATGATCAATTACTTTAGACGATATCTATATACATTTCAGGAAGCACTCATTACCCGTTCGTTTATACCATATTGTTTTAAAGGTTGGAAGATATCTAAAATATATCGCTTCTTGGCACTGACGCGTCAGTAGGCTTTAATTTTGCTATCTTTTTCATCAATTAATTCAGTCGTACAACGTATCTACAATTTTTAATCTAAGTCAGAAGAAAATTATGCGATCACTAGAATTCTGTTGAAAAGTATTCATTTTCCTTTGACTCAATCCAACATCAATGCCGAGGAACGATACTGTAAATGTTATAAAAAGTATTAACATGTTAAATGTTAAAAATTCAGCGTGTGTATAAATTGTAAAATGAAAACGAACTCTGAACTCTTACATGCTCAAGCAGGCAATTCAGTTGATAGTATAAAACTATTTTTGTTATAAATAATCAACTGAAACACTTTACAACGTTCGAAGTATTATCCCTGAATTAGATAACACGGTATAATCATACATAATTAAATGAACGTAAGTGAATACGTTTCACGATATAAAATTGTCCTCTTGTTAACCTTAAAAACAGATCATGCAATATGCTTACGACAGTGTACATACGAGTTAAATGAATCTGTAACAGAGTAATGAGTGCAATTCTTTTTATATTTTTATACACCGATTATAAACTTTCCACCGTGTTGTATTCCTCCACGCAAAACACCATAACCTATTCTCACGCTTTTGTCTGTTCATCCGATTAACGATTATTCCGTTTCACTTCCCTCCTCTGTATATTTGTCATTTTTCACTTCTATCCTCAACGGAGAACGACCTCTCGTGTGGCTTCCGATTCGAGATCGAAGATCGCCTTTCAGGGTGCTCCTCAGATCTCTCACCCGTGGTTGCCTTTAAAAGGTTACTTTAAAACATCGTTTCCACCCAAACGAACATCAGTTTATTAAAATTCTCACCTGTCTTTGACAGAATTATCGATCACCTCGCTCTTCACGTGATTCAGTCTCGCCCATACGGTAGAAGCAACGCGAGGTTTATGCTGAACCACTTTTATCACGCTGCCTTTCGGACCTTGTACCTCTTTTACAGGTTTATCGCTGTCCGCGTCGCTGTAGTCCTCATTTTCTTCTTCCTCTTCCTCCTGTTCCTCCTCGTCCGATGCTTGCCATTCGCCCTCTTCCTTTTCTTGGCTTTCGTCGTCCTCCACGATTTCACCGTCTTCCTCCTGTGCGATTAAAACACACTAATTAATACATTTCAAATCAGTGGGTTGCGAGTTCTATTTTAGGGGTAGCTGAAAAATGTTACCTCTGAATCGTTGTGCTTCAACGGACTCGGTCTAGCTGCGTTTGTGTTCGTTACAACCACTTGAATCGCGTCTCGAAACTGCATTCCTTTCTTCGGCTTGCCGAGTCTCGATCGCAGATCATTGTCCTTGGTTAGATTGTTCAACATCGTCTGCGAATAATAATCACTGAACAAATCTGTCAGTGTACAATATTTTAAATAAAGTTTAAACGAACCTGTTGCCTGAGTTTCGCGCGCCGCTTGTGTATCTTCTCTTCCTCGTCGTCTGCGTGCATCCGCATCCGCAACACCTTGCTCCTTTTGCACCATTCGTCCTCGCTCTCGTTGCTGGAACTGCTTCGTTGTTCCTCCGTGTGTGCTACATCCTTTGCAGGATGTTTCACGCCCAATCTTTCCTTTATGCTACGTCCTTGCTCCTTGGGATCGTTTCTTGTGATAAAATCAGTCTCCATGGCGTCGCTGAGACCCCAACTCTCCGACAACGCACCCCACGGATTTTTTATGCGTTTGCTGTCCTGCACCTCCTCCTGCGGATCCTCTCTGTACTTTCTCTTATTCTGTTTGATTTGTTTGTACATTCGTTTACGAGACTCGGTTAAAATTCCTTTAATACCTGCAAGCAAAATTAATTCGTCCTAACCCCAACCCAAATTTTAGAATAAAATGTTTCCTATCGTATATATACCTCCGAAATTAGGGTTTCCATATTTTTTATAATATTCGCTCATTTTTTCGGCGTTTGGTTGCTTCTTATCGGCTCTCGTAGCAAACCTGAGAAATATTGCTTTGGATTTCGGATAATCAACACCTTTTCTCCACAAACCGGGAGGTAACGGACAGTTGATGTCCTTGATGTTTATATGGTCTTCTGAGTCTTTCGATACGTTCGCGGTTTCTACATCGTCCATTTCTACGGTACAATCGTTATTGGTCACGTTATTTTCTTCATCCGGATTACTATTAAATATTTTTGCACTTCTTTGATCAGGTTTCTCTAGACCCACAATTCTTTTTGACAGTCCCAACATAGCTCTAGCTGCAGATACGTTGTCTAACCATACCACATTGCCTGTAATAGATCATACATGTTACTAAGTTGAGTATTTAAGTGCATTTTTGTATTACAAACTTTTCATTCATAAAAATTGACATTGTCCTTACATGACACATCATTGATCCATTCAATGGATGCTGGTGCATAGTCCTCGAAATACTTGAACACATCTTTGGTACTCATTTCTTCTGTGCCTCTCATATGTATCACATTCAATCTGATATTCTTTGTATTCTCATTATCTTCTGCAATGCCCATACTAAAAAATCAAGATCTTGTGCTAGATTAAAGTAATCAAATCACTGTACTTTTGTCCATCAAATTAATACGAATCTTCACCTAGAATACAAGTCTTGCTCTTGATTCGAAACATTGGGTTTAATCTTGTCTGTTAATCCAAAACGTTTGGCTCTCTCTTCCATTTTCAATTTCTCTTCCTTACTGAATATATCTATCCCTGTTGTAAAGACACCACCACGGTTCTCATAACGGCTGTCTAAATGCACCTGTTACATCAAATACATGGTTAAATACAGCAAAGCAACAAATTCTCACGGTGTAAAAACAAGCATAACAAAAAGCAGTAGAAAATTCTTTTGCTGAATATAAAGCAATCATTGTAGTTAAAATTTGTATACCTCTGGTACTTGTACATTGTTCAAATTGAACATTTTCACATCAGTTTCGACAGAATCAACAACTTTACTGTCATCAGTAGCTGGATCTATCTCTACGTCCATGGGTTCGACTACGTCCATGGGTTCATCCATTTTCTTGACAATTTACGTTTACTTTATCAGAACGTTATGAGACATGCGATGAGGCACATGAAATATTAATTATTGGTACAGTTATTTACGACAAAGCGAAAGAGAAACAACGCAATAGGTTATGGTACACATTTGCTTTCCACATCCATATATATATATATAATTAGATGCACTTTGTAGGTTCTACAGCATGTGATATTCCAAAATCGTCATCTTTAAGAATAATACCGCTTCGCCCTCTAGCTAAAGAAAAAAACATTTTCTAATATGAAAATATATATTTGTTTCTTAAAGCCCATAGCTTATTATGCACAATAACGAAAATGTGTTATCACTACATTTCAGGGCCTTTATTTATTATTTTCTTGCTTTATCGCGATTGTTAACTAATTAGAAACATTCATGGTACTAAAAAGCTGCATTTATTCAATAAACTACATGATTCATACATTCAGCTTTGCAATAGTTATTAAATTATTTATAACTAACGTTTACAATTGTAATTTTGCGCATTATCTGTACAACTTTGTAGAATTTATACAACAACACAATTACTCTTATTTTTACTGTTTATTTAATATTTCAAATTATAAACGCAATCTTAATTTAATCCATCAATAATTTTAAAATGTAAAATTATAATAAAAACATTACATTACAGTATAAACCATTGCACAATGAATTATATAAAAAATTGTAACATATCTGTACATAAAGTTATAAAAATAATGAATTCTGGTAGATATAACAATAACGCATATAAGATATAATTGTAAAATTGAAAATAATAATAATATTTTAATATAATTACATAATTATAATATTATGTTGTTAGAGTTTGTAGCGAAGGTAAATGAGCGGCATGAAGAGATAAAGCAATTTGTATAATTAAATACAGTCCTGGGGTCATCTAATTTCAATAGTAGAAAGATAAAACATTGTATTATTATAAAATAATGAATTTAATATCGTTCAAGCTTTATTTTTCAACTTTTTTAAAGAGCAACTGAGGACGGTACATGGGGTGTTACCGACGAAATTAGCGAAACAGAAAATTGTGTTTTTTCAAAAACCAGGCCACTTTTCGGATAAAATAAAGTTACAGAGACATTTATAACAACAAAATCTTTTATGTAATAGTCTTAAAAAGCCGATTTTTAATAAAATAATTTTTACCGACTTTTTATTTTACCCCTGGCGCCACCTGCGAACAAAGTGCTGAAACTGCTCAAAAATTGACAGGAATCTGCCGTACCTACAATGATTATTTTTTAAGAAAATAATTTTTTGCTGTTTTCGCGTGTTTGAAGCATCTAATCGCTTCTATTTTACACTAATTATCGATTCCAATTGTCCGATTAATCCTAGAAGCCCGAAATATTGAAATATTAAAGATTAAATCGCACATTGAGAGAGTGAGAGGTCCGAATGGCGGACTAGTGTTCACTCTCTCGCACATTGGTGTTGTGCGCAGGCGCGAGTTTGGCGTAGAGGGAGTGAGAGACTAGATGCTCGGTGCTCTCACTCGCACATTGAGGGAGTGAGAGGTGAGATTGACGGACTAGTGTTCACTCTCTCGCACATTCTGGGAGTGAGAGGTCCGAATGGCGGACTAGTGTTCACTCTCTCGCACATTGGTGTTGTGCGCAGGCGCGAGTTTGGCGTAGAGGGAGTGAGAGACTAGATGCTCGGTGTTCTCACTCGCACATTGAGGGAGTGAGAGGTCCGAATGGCGGACTAGTGTTCACTCTCTCGCACATTGGTGTTGTGCGCAGGCGCGAGTTTGGCGTAGAGGGAGTGAGAGACAAGATGCTCGGTGCTCTCACTCGCACATTGAGGGAGTGAGAGGTCCGAATGGCGGACTAGTGTTCACTCTCTCGCACATTGGTGTTGTGCGCAGGCGCGAGTTTGGCGTAGAGGGAGTGAGAGACTAGATGCTCGGTGCTCTCACTCGCACATTGAGGGAGTGAGAGGTGAGATCGGCGGACTAGTGTTCACTCTCTCGCACATTGGTGTTGTGCGCAGGCGCGAGTTTGGCGTAGAGGGAGTGAGAGACAAGATGCTCGGTGCTCTCACTCGCACATTGAGGGAGTGAAAGGTCCGATCGGCGGACGAGTGTTCTCTCCCTCATATGCATTAGCATACTGCGTTGGCTTAGTGCGAGTGAGAGGGGTGACGCTCTCGCGGAGTCTTTTAATCGTTGCGTTACAATAATTAATAGTATCAGTTATTCGAGGTTCAGACTATTGTAGATCGGTTTTTCGTGTTCGAAAATGTGAAATTCGATACCAAATTAGCCAGTGCTTCTACGTTTTCTATTATTTATTAATGGTAGGGTAGTTACGTTCATCCCTTTTGTGTGAGGTTATGACTAAGTCCCTGTAATTTTATGTACAAGCTGCCTTAGTTTAATGATACATAACTAGATAAATACAATTTTGCAAACTCGAGATCCTTGGTTTCTGAGTCTAGTTTCATGTTACCAGTAAACAATGGGAAGGATTTATCTACTGAGAGTAAACATAATCCATCAAATTCAAACCTGATTGAAAATGATCAATTCTGTTATATCGTATGTAAGTATAAAGTATTATAATTTTATTCAAGTAGTTAATAATAACGTATTTTGCTGTGTTGCAGATTAGAAGATGTATTTGTTATACATTTCTACGCCACATAAGCTGCACATTAACATCATCAAATCAACAGGAAACTTTCTGGCAGTTTCTCAGATATCAGTGTTCGGTAATTTTTGAAATTGGATACTACTAAAATTTCAAGAAATGGCACGAAGAATACTTCCTGTCACATCATGTTCTCCTAATACAAATCTGCAGACTTGAGATCCTTGGTTTCTGAGTCTAATTTCATTTTACCAATAAACAATGGAAAGGATTTATCTACGGAGAGTAAACTGTTCTTCAATAGTTATACTGAATATATAAGTACATATGTAATTGTAGAATGTCTTTATTTCATAAGAATATTGTACTGCGCTTAAGCTATATGTTAAATAATTATAAAAATATGTTGTATGTAAAAATACTGATATGTAAGTTTTACAATTTGTAATTATAAGTGCGTTAAAGTTAAGAATCTAATATTTAAGTAAGTTTTACAGTTAGTAGTTATAAGTGCGTTAGAATTGTGAATGTAATATTTAAGCAAATTTTACAATTTGTAATTATAAGTGCATTAAAGTTAAGAATGTAATATTTAAGTAAGTTTTACAGTTAGTAGTTATAAGTGCGTTAGAATTGTGAATGTAATATTTAAGCAAATTTTACAATTTGTAATTATAAGTGCATTAAAGTTAAGAATGTAATATTTAAGTAAGTTTTAAAGTTAGTAGTTATAAGTGCGTTAGAATTAACTATGTAACATGTATAATTGAAAGAATTTTCAATAAACATAGAGTTAAACTAAAGCAATTGTTTATTCATTTATAAACCTAACTCCCTTATCCAGCCCTTACAAAATTTCACTTAACAAGCAAGAAATAATGTAGAAAAACATTAAACAGAAGTTTCGAAATACAAAAGTAGAAAAAGAAACAAAAAATTTCGGTTTGGTACAGAGAAGAACAAAATTCGGTACAAACGGTTTCCAGGAATTCCTGGAATTCGACGTCACTAAAATTCTGGGAAGTGACACGAAGAATACCTCCTGGCACATCATGTTCTCCTAATACAATTTCAGGATCCGAAATTCTGTGAATTTAAATTTTATAGTCTTCGATTTGCTATTGTTAATTTTCATTATTTTCTGAAATTATTTATAGGATAAGGATATCGAGAGAGGTTTATTTAAATAAATAAACGAGTTCTGGGTTATTTTTGAAAATCTGCATTTATTCAATAAACTAAATGATTTATTATACATTGAGCTTTAGAATAGTTATTAAATTATTTACAACTAACGTTTACAATTGTAATTTTGCGCACTATCTATACAACTTTAATTTATAATCGGATTTGTTATAGAATTGATGCAACAGGTATCTAAGTTCCGATTATTAATTAAATCCTTGGTTTCTGAGTCCAAGTTCCCGGAAATTCTTGGAATTCGACGTCACTAAAATTCTGGGAAGTGGCACGAAGAATACCTCCTGGCACATCATGTTCTCCTGATACAATTTCGGGATCCGAAATTCTGTGAATTTAAATTTTATAGTCTTCGATTTGCTATTGTTAATTTTCATTATTTTCTGAAATTATTTATAGGATAAGGATATCGAGAGAGGTTTATTTAAATAAATAAACGAGTTCTGGGTTATTTTTGAAAATCTGCATTTATTCAATAAACTAAATGATTTATTATACATTGAGCTTTAGAATAGTTATTAAATTATTTACAACTAACGTTTATAATTGTAATTTTGCGCACTATGTATACAACTTTAATTTATAATCGGATTTGTTATAAATCGATACAACAGCTATCTAAGTTCCGATTATTAATTAAATCCTTGGTTTCTGAGTCCAAGTTCCCGGAAATTCTTGGAATTCGACGTCACTAAAATTCTGGGAAGTGGCACGAAGAATACCTCCTGGCACATCATGTTCTCCTGATACAATTTCGGGATCCGAAATTCTGTGAATTTAAATTTTATAGTCTTCGATTTGCTATTGTTAATTTTCATTATTTTCTGAAATTATTTATAGGATAAGGATATCGAGAGAGGTTTATTTAAATAAATAAACGAGTTCTGGGTTATTTTTGAAAATCTGCATTTATTCAATAAACTAAATGATTTATTATACATTGAGCTTTAGAATAGTTATTAAATTATTTACAACTAACGTTTATAATTGTAATTTTGCGCACTATGTATACAACTTTAATTTATAATCGGATTTGTTATAAATCGATACAACAGCTATCTAAGTTCCGATTATTAATTAAATCCTTGGTTTCTGAGTCCAAGTTCCCGGAAATTCCTGGAATTCGACGTCACTAAAATTCTGGGAAGTGGCACGAAGAATACCTCCTGGCACATCATGTTCTCCTGATACAATTTCGGGATCCGAAATTCTGTGAATTTAAATTTTATAGTCTTCGATTTGCTATTGTTAATTTTCAGTATTTTCTGAAATTATTTATAGGATAAGGATATCGAGAGAGGTTTATTTAAATAAATAAACGAGTTCTGGGTTATTTTTGAAAATCTGCATTTATTCAATAAACTAAATGATTTATTATACATTGAGCTTTAGAATAGTTATTAAATTATTTACAACTAACGTTTATAATTGTAATTTTGCGCACTATGTATACAACTTTAATTTATAATCGGATTTGTTATAAATCGATACAACAGCTATCTAAGTTCCGATTATTAATTAAATCCTTGGTTTCTGAGTCCAAGTTCCCGGAAATTCCTGGAATTCGACGTCACTAAAATTCTGGGAAGTGACACGAAGAATACCTCCTGGCACATCATGTTCTCCTGATACAATTTCGGGATCCGAAATTCTGTGAATTTAAATTTTATAGTCTTCGATTTGCTATTGTTAATTTTCATTATTTTCTGAAATTATTTATAGGATAAGGATATCGAGAGAGGTTTATTTAAATAAATAAACGAGTTCTGGGTTATTTTTGAAAATCTGCATTTATTCAATAAACTAAATGATTTATTATACATTGAGCTTTAGAATAGTTATTAAATTATTTACAACTAACGTTTATAATTGTAATTTTGCGCACTATGTATACAACTTTAATTTATAATCGGATTTGTTATAAATCGATACAACAGCTATCTAAGTTCCGATTATTAATTAAATCCTTGGTTTCTGAGTCCAAGTTCCCGGAAATTCCTGGAATTCGACGTCACTAAAATTCTGGGAAGTGACACGAAGAATACCTCCTGGCACATCATGTTCTCCTGATACAATTTCGGGATCCGAAATTCTGTGAATTTAAATTTTATAGTCTTCGATTTGCTATTGTTAATTTTCATTATTTTCTGAAATTATTTATAGGATAAGGATATCGAGAGAGGTTTATTTAAATAAATAAACGAGTTCTGGGTTATTTTTGAAAATCTGCATTTATTCAATAAACTAAATGATTTATTATACATTGAGCTTTAGAATAGTTATTAAATTATTTACAACTAACGTTTATAATTGTAATTTTGCGCACTATGTATACAACTTTAATTTATAATCGGATTTGTTATAAATCGATACAACAGCTATCTAAGTTCCGATTATTAATTAAATCCTTGGTTTCTGAGTCCAAGTTCCCGGAAATTCCTGGAATTCGACGTCACTAAAATTCTGGGAAGTGACACGAAGAATACCTCCTGGCACATCATGTTCTCCTGATACAATTTCGGGATCCGAAATTCTGTGAATTTAAATTTTATAGTCTTCGATTTGCTATTGTTAATTTTCATTATTTTCTGAAATTATTTATGGGATAAGGATATCAAGAGAGGTTTATTTAAATAAATAAACGGGTTCTGGGTTATTTTTGAAAATCTGCATTTATTCAATAAACTAAATGATTTATTATACATAGAGCTTTAGAATAGTTATTAAATTATTTACAACTAACGTTTATAATTGTAATTTTGCGCACTATGTATACAACTTTAATTTATAATCGGATTTGTTATACAATTTATACAACAGATATCTAAGTTCCCTGTAATTTCGAGAAGGGGCACAGAGAATACCTCCTGGCACATCCTATTCTCCTGATACAATTTCTCAATGATGACCAGAGTAACATCCAGGGTGTCCCACTTAAGTGAGTACAGCAGGATATCTCGGAAGGGGTTGCAGTTATTAAAAATGTGTTCGTACAAAAGTTGATTGGCAAAATGGTTTTATTTTTACTTTATTCATTTAATAATATTTACAATTCATGTAGTAATACTCTAAAGTAGTGTTTACAAAGACCGTTGAATAGGTTTACTTGAAGAGGTTCTTATCTCAAGATATAGAAACGGATTATATTTACTACAGTCGAAATTTCCATCAAATGATATAATAATCAGTGGATCAACTATGATCAATGACCTACATAATAAAATCAATAAAAGCAACCAGATCTCTATTGATCCCTGTTTATTTAAGTTTCCTACCAAGCTACAGACAATATTATTTTTATCAACGCAGCGTCGTATATGCAAAATTTCTTGGCATCTGATCGGCAAGTGCGCTTAATAACAATTTAATTTTATATTTTGCTCTTTGCAAAATCCTTTACAACACTATTAAACTTGAGCATAGATATAGTATTTATGTTATCTTATCAAATCAAGATATAGTTAAAATTAATTATCGTCAGGTGTAAGATTGTCCCAATCATAATTAAATATTCTGATTATCCTACATTTAAAATAGTCTGTACAAAATTATTAATTAGTTAATTAACAGTTAACACTCTGCGTTGAATAAATGTAACAATTATAAACCATCGATAATTAAATATAAAGTCCCTGATATCAGAATTTCTTAATCCTTACATTTAGAATTGCGTACGATATCAAAGAAATAACTAATTTCTGAAACATTTAAAATACTTGACGCTACAATTACGGCTCAGAACGATTCTTCCAGTTTATCTTTCACTCTCACTCCCGATTATTCTTGACCGAAATCTACAGAATCTCGAGCAACGGCAAACGGCTCGCTTCTAACCAGGCATTTAGTGATAAATTAAGGAGCGATGGCATCTATTAACACAGTTCGTCGCTAACGTCGCTCTGAATCACGTCGAAAGGAGCTGAGCTTCCACCGCAGAAGCTCCAGTCCTTCGAGGATCATCCTCGACCACTTTTTAATGTCATTCGGAGTCAGGTGGAATCTTTTTTAATTGGAACAAGTCTCAGTCCTGTGTGTAAAGTGTTGTGCAACTTTAAAATGCTCGATAACGTGATACAAATGAACGAGATGGTGAGTAGTTAATTGTAACAGAAGTTCAGCGTCTCTTATGAAAGTAACAATTATTTTCAATCAATGATACAACTGTGAACTGCTGAGAAGAACGCTCCGACAGTAATTTTAAAAATGTCGAAATTTATACTTATTTATATTTATACTTGGCAGTGTCACGACAGAGCCAGTGCTTCAGAAATAATTCTAATACAATTCAACTTCCTCTTCTTTCAGCTTTTCATGGTACTCAACTTCTGACAATAAACGTGTCGATGGTTGAAAACAATTTGTAACAGTGTAAATTTGTTTTCATTAAGGCAACAGGTGTTCTGAATTATTAATATGAGTCATTGAAAGAAGAGAAAGCTTTGACAATAATTTTCCCTCTTTTATGTTCTCAGTCGACATTTCAAAAATGATCTTTCACTTTGCGTTTTTAAAAATAAATGCTAAAGCTATGGTTATCTGAATGAGAGCAGAACGGAAGTTGAGAGACGCTGAATAATAGGTACTTGATCTTGAACTTGAGCACACTTAATCTTCGGAAGTGTTGCGTGTTATATGTTTAGATTCTAATTAAGGCGTTCACGATCGCCGACGTCGTCGCAACATTCGACTTCATTGATTAAATATTCTAGATCAATAGATACATTCAAGTTTTGCGCCATTAGGCGTCGCCTTCGCGAATCAATTATATCGGTATGGTAATTGAAATATCAAACTCGTACGAGAACACGAGGAGATAAATAAATGATCTTTCCCATTTTTGAAGTTAACACTTACTTCTCAGTTTTGAATTGAGAATCAATTTGTCAAATTATCTAAACTTGTCATACGCTTTAAACATAATTGTTACATTCAAATTAATCCATTTTGTAATCAATCGACTGGCTTGGCTTTGTTAATCCTTCGTTTGTTGCGTAAGCAAAGTCTACTTCTTCAGCTTCGTCTTATCTTTAATTAAATGGGAGTCCATCGAAGGATAATTATTGCTCGTTAATTAAATAATGTTTCGGTTCAACGAGCCGTCCGATTTACATAAAAGAGGACGATTCTTTTATTTAATAGAATTATCTACTTTATTGTAGATTTTAGCAGCGCAGTTTCGTCTCAATAAATACGGTGATATAATTAATTATCCTTCTTATTCCAGTTATTCCTCGGATGTAATTGCATAACCAGCTACCTCATTATTGATACCAACACATCTTAGGAAAACTAAGGTTCAATCTGAAATGAAAAAAAAAAGAAATGAAAAACTGCGCCAATTTGCTCCGTGCATACTTTTGTAAGAAAATCGATCTTAAACATTCGCACGATAAGTAAATAGATAACTAAGCCTTGTGAAAGCATTTTGCAGTCCGAATAACAAAAGTTGTATTAAAAATTTGTTACAAATAGCGAAGTCTACTTGTTTGTAACAATTTTGGGTCGCCCTAATTCGCCACTGATCTACCACATTTGTTATTTTTAATATTTCAATAACTAACATCTTTTCTTTGGAAAAATATTCCTTTCTTCATTTCTTCACATTTCTTCTGTTCCCTATAATAAAAAATGATGTATGTTCATTAAACGAAGAGGAAAATGATTGAATAAAATAAAGATAAAAATTGATTTTACCATCTTGTGTGTTGAAGCAATTTCGTGACGATTGAACGTCTGTTTCTTCGTTTTAGAATATGGAAAATTCGAACTCCACATCACAGCCTGCTAAAACTGGCGGCAATAGGACGTCCAATCTCACCTACGGGATCGACGACGTTCCACCATGGTACCTGTGTTTGTTCATGGCTTTGCAGGTATTTATGTTTGCATGCAACATGTAACAACTTGTAGATAATAAGTTTTATTGACATAGGTGTTAATGTATTAACGAACGAGACATGTTTTTGTCATGTTCGACAAGTAACACGTGTTTGAGAAAAAGAAAGATTTTTAAATAATTTATTTTTCTTCTTCTAAATTTCCTTCCAAATATAATTTAAACACAATAATTATTCCTAATATTATATTATCTTATCTACGATGGTATGTTGCTCACCATTTAAATAATTTGAACCTTTCACAAGGGTGCAACAAGGGTGGAATTTATCTTCCAACTGCTCATCTCCCTTTAAATTTCTAAAAAACAGTATCTTCTTTTTTCAGCATTACTTGACCATGATAGGGGCCATCGTCTCGATCCCTTTCATCCTGACGCCAGCTCTGTGCATGGCCGAGGATGACCCCTCCAGAAGCTACATAATCTCCACCATGATCTTCGTCACGGGTCTCGTGACCCTCATGCAGACCACCATAGGATGCAGGTGAGAAAATTAACCAGATATTTTCCCTTCGAACCGTGAATGAAATTTAATCCAGGATCCTCGATGAATCATAATTAATTCCTTTTATTGGACCATTTTCGGTACGTGACCAATGACGTAGCTGGGACGAATAGCTCGAATCCATTAATTGGTAACTGATAATGCGAATAACTTTACAATCACGAAGCAATTACAGTTGACGATCTGCAAATAAAAATATTAAGTCCTGAGATTTTGTTGCTTTGTTTTATCATCGATAAGATGATGCTTATTTTGTCACGTAATTTTTTAATCATTGTAAAGAGTTAATCTAATACGATCTAATAATTGTGATAATAGTAGTTACGCACTGAAATTTTGTTACGTATGTTCTTACTCTGATCTTTACACGGCTTCATTATCATCGCGTAATTAGAAACACGTGCTGGTAACTCGAATAATTCTCAACCATAAGAATTACCAGACTGTGGTAATCGATAGTTGATGTTTATACGCGTATCTCGTATCTATTACTCGTATCTACGAGCATGGAATGATGTTAATTTTCATGGCTTCAATGCCGCGATGATTGTTTAGTACTCTCGTTTAGCGAAGATTTACGAACAGTTTGCGATCCTTGACAGGTTCCGGGAAGGATACCCGGCTGCTTTTTATTCCAGATTTTATGACACAAGAAGTGGTTGTTCGGTTTCATAATTCTAATTACCGCGAAAGAATTGCTCTACCGGAACCTATTGATGGGTACTAGACGCGGCTCCGTAATTTAATTGATGTAAACACTCGTAAAGCGCCTTTGTTTTTCCAATTTATAATTCAGTAGCTCATTTATTATTCCATAGCGCTGGAACTCTAGGAATAGTGTTCAGAATAGCGCTGGAATTTACCTCAGCATTTTACAAGTTTGAAAACATCAGTACTTTATAACTTTGGAACTCTAAAAATTTAGGACTGAAGAATACTAGGGCTGTAGGGCTTTAGAATTCTGTAGCAGAAAAACTAAAAAATTCTAGTACTTTAGAATTTTATGGCTCCAAAACTCTAGGAGCTTTAGATTCCTATAACATCTACAACTCTAGAACTATAAAATATCAGCGCTACAGAAGTTTACACTTCTCGCACTCTGTAACATTCCAATGATTTCTCTAATATCTAAAGTACACTGTTTTACAATTTGTCTTCAATACTTATTATGTCCAATACTCTGTCACAGATTACCTTTGGTTCAAGGAGGAACTATATCGTTCCTGGTTCCGACTCTGGCGATATTAAATTTGCCCCAATGGAAGTGCCCAGCGCCAGAAGTGTTGAACGCAATGTCCGCAGAGAATCGTACAGAATTATGGCAAATCCGGATGAGAGAATTATCAGGCGCCATCGCCGTCTCCGCTTTGTTCCAAGTGGTCGTCGGATTCGGAGGTACTTAACGGGCATTTAAATCGTCCCTCAGACATCAAACACCGTCTACTTTTATTCTGCATTCTCTTACGCAGGTATCATCGGCTATTTATTGAAATTCATCACACCTTTGACGATCGTACCGACCGTCTCCCTGGTTGGATTATCCTTGTTCGAAAACGCAGCGGATGCGGCGTCTCAGCACTGGGGCATTGCAGCCGGGTAAATTTCCTAATAAAACAAATAATTACAATTTTAACAAATATATATCATCCTTACAATCTCTTCCAGAACTATCCTGATGCTTACGATGTACTCTCAAATAATGGTCAACGTACCATTTCCCATTTTAACGTATCGCAAGGGCCAGGGAATACGAGTCGTCTGGTTCGAATTGTTTAAATTATTCCCGGTAAAGAAACATCCACTAAATCACCACATTAATTATAACAATTCATTTACATATTCTTCTTTGCTGCAGGTTCTGTTAACGATAATAGTCATGTGGGTGATCTGCACGATTCTGACCGTGACTGACACGTTGCCAGTGGGTCATCCAGCTAGAGCAGACAGCAAATTGAAGATCATTAACGATTCCCCGTGGTTCAGGGTACCGTATCCTGGCCAATGGGGAGTGCCTACAGTAAGCTTGTCTGGTGTGCTTGGTATGCTAGCTGGAGTGTTAGCCTGTACCGTGGAGTCCATCAGTTACTATCCAACAACATCCAGGATGTGCGGTGAGCGACAATTGTTTAACAATTATCATTACATAGTCTTCATTAGTCTTCTTTTAAGTGCTTTGATAAATGCTACCATAAGTGTGCTACAATAGCACTTGATTGACAATTGATTATTTTATGATTGAAATTCAGGGGCTCCTCCGCCACCAGTTCACGCCATCAACCGAGGCATCGGTATGGAAGGATTCGGCACCATGTTGGCCGGTCTCTGGGGAAGCGGAAACGGCACCAACACCTTTGGCGAAAACGTCGGAACCATAGGTAAACCTCAGAAGGAAAAATACGGCGCTCCTCGCTATTTGTCAGTTCGATTACTAACATCCTGTGTTGACCGTATTTAAATAAAATGTTAACAGGTGTTACGAAAGTTGGCAGCCGCAGAGTGATCCAATGGGCGTGCGGACTTATGATCTTGCAAGGATTGATAAGTAAATTCGGCGCCGTTTTCATCATCATTCCTGAACCCATCGTGGGTGGAATATTTTGCGTGATGTTTGGGATGATCTCTGCTTTTGGTACGCTAAAACAGAACATAAACATGTTGTAAGTCAATAAAAATACATGATTGATTTCGTTTTAGGTCTATCAGCATTGCAATACATAAATCTGAATTCAGCGAGGAACTTGTACATTCTTGGATTTTCCATTTTCTTCCCATTGGTGAGATTTAAAAAAGAACCGAGACTTCTTTTTCTATTTCAAAAAGTAATTAGTATACTTTTATCAGGTCTTATCAAAATGGATGATCAAGCACTCGGATGTGATCCAAACCGGAAACGAAATAGCCGACGGTGTAATAACAGTATTACTTAGTACAACTATTTTAGTCGGTGGTGTAGTAGGATGTGTACTGGACAATGTTATACCAGGTACAATATACAATAAACAATATATATGGTGTTACTTAATTATTGTTTTTGAATTAAGGTACACCGGAAGAACGCGGTCTCATAGCTTGGGCGAACGAAATGGAACTAGATACCGGAAAAGACGCGAAGGAGGATCAACAGGAAGAATACGTGCCTAATACGTTTGATTTTCCATTTGGAATGAGCGTCCTGCGACGGTAAATCCATCAATCTTATGGTTTTTCTTGAAACGTAGCCTTTAAACATTTATCCAATGGTTCTTTCTTTCTTCCAGATGGAAATGGACCCAATACGTTCCGTTTTTACCTACATACAGGCCTAGTATTTACTCGTGCGGTCAGAAGAAACATTGAGCACCATTTTTATATTACCTGATAATGTACTGCTAATCGGCATTAAAGATACTTACCATAGAATGGTGTAATCGGAAAAAATATCACCGTGCGACCGAGACTGTTGCGAAGACTGTCTCACCGAGAGGCTGTTAATTGAGTGTTAAGGAGGTCGCGTTAGAATGTGAATAAAATAAATTTTTTATATAAACAACAATGCATTCCATCCTGTAATGTCTCTGTTAGGATAAGCTCTTTGAATTTCTGTACTCACCAAGATGGAGAATGTCTAGAGGAATGATTTCTTGTAGTGGCAGACGTTGTTTATCGCTGCTCGAATGAGGTGTCTGGCGCGAATCAAATGCAAATAAGTTGATAAACGTTCTATAAATGTTCCTTCCAACGATACATCTAAAAATTAAAGAACACGAATATGGCTACATCCTCAGACGTTGCTACGGTATTAAAATTGCATATGCGCAGCTTACTTTCACTATCTTTTACTTGTGAATTATTAAGAAGACGTAACCTATACTTAACCTAAAAAACATATTAACCGGCTTCTTCTTTTGATATTATGTTAAAACGCATATTTTTTATTCCGTGTATTGTTAAAGAAAATGTATTGCTTCCTTTAAATAAATTTATATGTGAAATAATCCATGTATTTACATGTAAAAGTATGCTCTGAAACAGCAATAAAACATACTAATTTTATATACACACTGTACTATACTAATAATTATACCTGATTTCTTGATCCACATACAGATCCGATTACAAAGATATCTGTGCTTGCCATTGGTACAAAGATGCAAGGAAATAGCAACATTAATAGATGAATCCAGCACCACAGAACTGCAACACGTGTTTCCATTATTGATAGATTCATTGTTTGGAACAACTGATAATATTGGTTGGGGCTTACACAGCATCACTTTTAAAAAAAATCCGCAAGAATATGAAACACTTTGCAACTTCCTTAATCCATTGGGACCAGTCTTTTCTCTGTGTTATAAATTATTGCCAGATTGTTATTTAAAGTACAACTTTCCAGTCTCCTATTTACCTGTAAGTAAAAATGAAATTATTACTAAAATCTTCACATTGATAAGCTAGTAATTTCTATCTTTCTTTAGGTAAAGATACGCTCGATGTTGGAAGAAGGTGTAATACCACCATTTTATCTAGACAAAATTAGAGAGGATCAGGGTACACGTGCTGTGACTGCTCTGAATATGAGTATCCTTTTACATTTAATAATATAACCATATCTTTAAACAGACTATGATCCTTAGCATTTACACATATCCCTTTGAGTATTACATTTTCCATTTTGCCTATCATTTGACAAATCCCTGGCTACAAGTGCAACAACAGGAGAACATCTGGGTCAATTGGGAGACCGTTTACGTTCAATTAGCGCATTGCTACTTGTATCATTTTCTGCCTAGAGATAATTCCCCGGTTTTGCCAATAATTGGCCCATATATTAGGAAAACACCTCAACGAAAGCCGGTACAGTCACCCGAGTCCAAAAGGTACCTCACGAGTTCGCTGACGACGGGTAGCTAGATATTGAATGTCAAATTAAACCTTTAATTCAGAGATTATTACAGATTACAAACGCCAAGGCTTTTAAGGACGTCCATATTATCGCCAGGCTCCCCTAATTCTGCATCTAGCGTTCCTCAGCAACAATGTCTACCGCAGGTTTGGAGAAGCGAAACTGTAGTTCAAGTTTTCCTCGATTTCTGGCTGGAATACACGGAGGACGATCAATTGAATTCGCGACTGAACACCTCCTACTCCACCTCCATACCGCGTCGTGTAAGTTTATGGCTAAAATACTCCTGTAACGTGTACAAATTGGACTAAATTTGAATTACAGCAAAGCATTCATTCCGGGGAACATATACGTCTCGTGCGAGCATTCATAAAGACCTTGCATGAATTTGCTAACAGCGCAACAGGCGACAAAAGTGCGATGGACGAGCTTAAACGGTACAGAAACGACGAGCAAACGCCTCATGAAAATTACACAATTTTTACATCGTGTTTCTTGCAGAATAATCCTGCCTTCCGTCCAAGGCAAAATCTACACCTTCCTCAGAAAAGCTGTGCACCACTGGCCCTTGGACAGTTCCTTCAGATTAATTCTGGAAGCATGGTTGAGCTTTATCCAACCATGGAGATACTTCCCTGGCATTACGTACACTAAAGAAGGGTAAGCATGCATATTTCGAATAATCATTTGATACAATACTAGAAAATTGATTTATCACAGTAAATCGGAAGAAGAGGAGAGAGGAAAGATCCACGACGTGTACAGATGGATGCCCTTCATCGCGCACAATTTGTTAGCTTATACAGTAATATTTCAACAACTGCTGCCACGTTTTATGAGAACAGACCTAGTGGCGCCAAAAAATGCTTTGATGCTATTCAGAGTAACGAAGGTACATCAATTTCTTTTAAATAGATGAACTGTATAGACTTTATTGGATATCATTTTGCAGGTTTTCTCACAACCTTACTTAGCAAAGATAATATGCGAGGTAGAGAATCACATGGACGATATTGGAATAAGCAGAAGTCGGGTATCCACGAATCAATGGGCGTCGATTGTAAGGCAACAGGTCCTGGAGCTTGAGGGCCCGACGTACCAGTACGTCCCAATGTTTTCTACGGCCACCATTTCACAGGTGCGTGAAATAAATAACCTATGAATACTTGATACTAATTTGCTGATCTCTTAGGTTATATGCTTGTTAAGCACAATCAAGCAAGCTCATTTAACAGCAACCAGCTTGATCGATGCGTTGGAGAAGAAGAGGAAGAATAGACGATTTTTATTAGCGATATGGGAACTTTTAAACGGTGAAGACCTTTCTTCAGATGATATCAGCATAGAAGAACGACGCAGAGTTCCCATTTATCTGGCAAACGCCCAACAACAATTGATTGAGATCTTCGAGGTAATAAGAACATATATGTGCGTCCTAAATGAAACTGTTGAGTTTTCAATATAATTTTTCTAGATCAACGTGGAAGAAATTCCTCAGGTTGCCATTGAAGCCGACCAAGAGTACCACGAGAACATTCTGTCAACGTCTTTTTGTCACCAGTCACAAGTAAGAAAATAATTTTTGCTTTCAATTTTTGTCATTAGGACAAGCTTTTAATATATTAATTTTTCAGGCGGATTCAAGCTTGGATACCAGCAAACCAGGTGTGTTCGTGCCTGTACAAAAAGCCAGACAAACCTGTCACTACATAGAATACATGGGGGATCCTGAATTACAGCCAGTGCGAAGCAACGAGTGTGCTTTTCTCGTCAGATACTTCTACAAGCTCTGTTCTTACATAAACTTGAAAGTAGGGATGTTAATAATTTTAGAATATAAAGTAATTTGATAAGAAGCGTAATTATAATGTCTTTCGAACAGTACCGATACGAGATAGCAGCACTGTACCAACGAAGTGGTTTCCTGGGCAGCATCTGCCGACAGATCCTACAGCCACCCACGAAAGTCGTGAAGCTACCCAAACGAACGCAGAACGGATTTTCCAGCGGCTACGAGGAGCGCATCCCGCCACGATTGAGCTTGCGACCTCTGGCTAATTATAGCCTCCTCGCTACCATAAGTTTGGGAATGTTTATCTTCTGGTTTATAAAGTACGAGACTTAATCGGTGATAAATTATTTTTACAATCACGTTATCTAATATGATGCTTTTTCTTTACAGCTACGGTGTCATAGCGTTCCTCGGATTCGCTTTCTGCCTATGGTTCGTGTATATATTAATACGAGCGACTTTGGAGCCTTGGACAGCGTCGAGCAGAAATACCTTTAGAGCTAGCACCACAACGTTTTCGATGAATTAAAATGAATTTGTAACCGTTCGACATATGACGCGTACCACTGTACAATATCCCATTGAATTCGATGAAAATCTATTTATATACAAATTGTAATTTTTCAACTATGTTACGTGTAATTGTTATGAGATAATTTAATAAGACGAATACAGAGTCCTTTTTTTTAAAGCAAGAATTTCTGGTATTCTTACTAATAATCACTTTAATAACGTATCAGTGGCAAATTGGCGGTCTGCGCCGCGGATGGAATAAGCTTTTGAAATCTAGCTGCGAGCATCGGCTGGGATGGTTATTATTTAATCAATATCGCGGACAGCGAATCATTTTTCTGTCGATGGTACACCACGTGCACTCAGGCACGGTAAGGCGGTTCGTTAACGTTGATATTGTCGGTCAGAAAATTGATATTGCGGCAAAAAAATTTTCCCAGATGAAAGTAACGAATGAAAAAAAAAGAGGGAGGACGGGCATAATTTTCTCTCGTTTCATACGATATCTTTGTTATCGTGTATCGCGAGGAAATATTCTGTTAAGAATTCAAGAAGAACTTAAATATTTGAGAAGTATTTATACTTCAGTTATGTTGTAACTTAACACCGTACGAAAAAGAACCTACTCCACTAATTGGATCCTCCTACTCTAGTAGCATTTTATGTTTCTTTTTTTTTTCAGGTAGAGACTACCTGAATATAACCAGACTTTAATAAAATCTATGTCAGGCACAAAGGTCAACCATATAGGGGGTTCATTACTAATTTCAAAGAACATTTTTGGTGGTATTTATTTCTTCCAACTAAAGAAAATTCTGATTTTAATACTATAATATCTTTAATGGTAACTAGAAGAATACCTTGTCCAGCAAATTAAAATTATTTCTCTGACAGTGGGTCACAGGTAACCCATATAACAAGTCAAACTGTTAAAGAAGCTTACCTGTCTACGAAGGCATCTCCATCCATTTCTAATCGCATTAAGTCATTTAACTAGGTGGGTGTGTTTACATGCCCCTTGCAACACGAACACGACCCGTTTTCGATTCATCATCCGGATCCGTACAACTCGCGTTTCCCGTGTAGTCCAGTCTTAACTGAAGCCAGCTTTGCAACGCAATTAAGGATCCTTTTATGCGATGTCAAACGACCTGTTATGTGCCTGTTACGTACAATAAAAGCACGTTTCAATTACCTCGAATGGACTCGTTCACTATTCGTCAAGATTATTGGCTCCGCTAAGGTGTCTTTAAGCCGTCGGATAACGTGTCACTTAAAATCCATGATTATCAGGAACGCTCGCTGAAAGGGGACCGATTTCGTTTCATTTCGAAGCATTACAATCTTTTGTTGTAAATTTTCCTTAACTTAATTAGAGAAAATCTTTGTTACCTCCAGGAAGGCTCTTTCAAGGTGGACGCCATTTAGCGAACATACAAGTACAATTATTTGACACTAAACGTACCAAGTAGAGTCAAATGACCCCTTTCAAAATTTACTTTACTTTTTGATCTTTCATCATAGGTTAATCAAATAATTGAGATTCTTCTAAGTATCCTGTAACAGAAAAAAAAGAATGTGTACTATCGATTGAAAGATTCATCGATATCTAAACGCAAAAACGGTAGAATTCATGGAAATCGACAGCTCTCACCTCGCATCCCACTAATTACGTAATTGCCAGCTATTAAAACAATGTAATAACCAGGCAGAGGTCGAAGACATGTTTAAGGTCACCCGGCCAATTAAAGTTCATCGTTAATTTTATTACGCTCTGCAATTTTCACACGTTGATGTTTTCAACCCTCCATGGAACCGGCAATAATTAACTCGAACTCCTCCTTAAATACAAAATATTTCAATTATTACTATTGTTTAAAAAATTTGTATTAAATTATAAAACGCAGGATGAAAAGAAATAAAAGTTAATATATTTATCCAAAAAATCGTGTCTTTTCTTACTTTTTTTTTAGGAATTTTTCATAAGAAAGATCTTCGAACATTTTAAACATTGATCACTGAAAGATATGAATTGAAATCCGATTTCTCGCTTGAAACGCGCGCATGGATCGGATAAAACCACCTTTCGCGAAAGGGAGAACGAAAAATGTGCAGATCCATTTGTCCGGTTAGCCTTGATGGTAATTCGATTCTGTCTAATGTCGAATGGAATAACAAATACCTGTTTATTTGCGAGACGATCCGACTTTACTTGCAGAATATCAAGTAAGCGGTCGATTTTCTATGATCTACAACATTTACCAAATCCATGTTTGTCGATCTTAAAATAATAACAAAATGTGTTTAGATAGGATTTAAATTGGGGCTGCGATGTCCACTCCCATAAAGTTCAATAATTTATCTGAAACAGAAAAAATAATATTAGATGTTTGTTGTGAATTTTCATCGACAAAGTTAATAGTTAATTTTCTTAAATTTAACTTCACCTAATTACGTTTTGTTTACTTATAGATACCGTCCAAATGGTATCTCGCAACGTCCTATGATTCAGACAAGATGAAGCTACCGGAAGTATTCGAATTGATATAAATAGTTTTCTATTCTTGTGGTCAATATATGTTACGTGTATCACCCATGGCTCAACGTTAATTATTATATTTTATAAACCTTGTTTCCTATCAAAAGAATACAAGTTTTATTTGAAGTGGAATATTAACACAAAATTTACAGTTGTCATAATATCTTAAAATAACTGCTCGTTAAATGAACCCACAAGTTCGCGTTATTAAGTTAATCAATTAGGCAAGTTAATAAAGGAAGAAAGGCATACGCTTTTCTTGTACAGAGGAGCTCGCAATGCGGCGGAGAAGAACTCTTAATTTCATCCTCACAGGAGATAAGTAAATTAATTTCTACCACTTACTTCTACAAACAGCAGCTTGACAAATCTTGCTTTTGTTAGAATCGTTATGAACTTAATTGGGCTTTCATTCAATTACAAATTACGTTGTGGAATACGTGTCTTGATAATTGTTTGAACATTCTTTTTATGAATGTAGAGAAGTCTAAACAAAGTTCGAAATCAAAATGTTGTGGAATTCCCCAACCACCAAGCTGTGTGACGTTAATAAAGAGTAAACTATTATGAAATTTCGACAAGTTTGGAAAGCGAACCATTTTAGAATTCCTCCAAACCGCCAGTGTCCCACGTTGTTGGAAATCAAACGATTTTGAGATTCTTTCTTCAAACTATGCAGTATCATTGAAAAATGAACAGCCAAAGTGTCCAGCGTCGATTTTGAGATACCTCGATGAAACACTAAAACGTGAAAATAAACGGATTGCTGAAGAAAATACCTTCAGGGAGTTCCTTAAAGTTTCGCGAAACATCAAACCACCATCGTCGATTTTCTTTCTCCAGTCTACCACTACCGCTTCCGTTCCACCTCCACCGACGCGTTGTCCCCGTGTGTCACGAAGAAGAACTCAGTTACGCGCCACGGGGTTGTGAAGACGGACGCGTTCCCCGAACACGTTCGCATCCACGCACAGTCGTGTTTCTCTCTTCAATTTCGTAATCAAAATAACGTAAAATTCACCCTCACCGTGACAGTTTGAAAATTAACGCGGCCCATCGTCGATCGACGTTGAAACTCAAATTGGAATTGAAATTGGTTCTTTCGCGGACCCTCCATCGAAACTTCATTGTTTCTTCGAAGTCGAATCTACACAAACAAAAATAAATTTGATAGTTTTAAAAGTCTTGGGATGTTTGATGATGTTTGAGTTAAAATTTCAGTCAAAATATTATGAAGGCTATAATGATGTTCGGGAAGTGATATGCTAAGCCTCTATAAATAAAGATAGGCGTAAAGGCTTAGAATAGAGTATCGGCGTATATGATATTAAAACACGATTGCGTCCATTACTGTTTTATGATGACTTTTATCACTTCCAAACGCTTCTCTTAAACGCGCGCGTTTGATGCCTCCGTGTCTCGATAATCTGTATTCACGAACGATTATAAACGATGAAAGTTCCGTCGTGATTTTTTCGAAGAGGCTGCCGTCGAAACCGCAAAGTTTTCGATCAAAAGTTCCCGCGTTGCCTGATAATTCCTCCGTCATCTGTATCGGATTTGTCCTCAACTTTGAAGCCGCGTCTCGAAATAGACTTTTAGTTTAATCCGTCCGTTTCGCGGGGAAACGATGAACCGCTTCTTAATTGCGCCGTTGTGGGATAAGCGATAAAGTATCGCTCGAGATATTGCGTTTACTTTGTTTCCAGCTTCGAGATACAGAAAAAAGGAGAAGCTTCTCGAGAAGCCATGAATCTTGATGGAAATCCTGCTGGTTCGAAGATCAAAGAACTCGCGGTGGGACGGAAATGTTATTCCATACTGATCTGAAATAAAAACAAAAGGAGATTGAACGCGATTCTGGTATAAAAGAAACATCGTAAAACGTGGACACAATTGAAGATTAAATTCATCGACCTTCGAGGAAAGAATGAGGGTAATTGAGAGACGGTTAAGAGGTACCGAAAGTCTTCGACTTCTCAAGGAAATGGAAAGACGAGTCTGTGATTTATGATAAAAAGTCAGCGTGAACCTAATCAGTACACTTATCGTTAAAACAAAGGATTATTGTTCGACGAACATGCGTCGGAAGATTGTGGATCACAATAAAGTGTACAAGTGCGCTATGGAAAAGTGGCTGGACTCGAAACGTAGACGCAACGAACGCGATCCGTGCTCTCCAATTATTTATCAAAAATTCGAGGCTGTTTGAAAAGCCTTGACCACTGAATAAACTAAGAAGACTAACAAGAATTTGATGCTCGTTGACCGCCCACTTGTTGGTTCGCTTTGATGATTCGTGCCCAGCCGTAAATTATCCATTTTATCCAGAAGAATGTAGATCGTGCTTCCAGATGATCCGACGTTCCTCAAATTGGAGCCATTAATCTGCAAAGCATACTTGCGATTACAAATTGAAACCCAAACTCGTGAAAGGAACACGAAAATTAATTAAGATTCCGGTCTCGTAAGTCAGAAGGAAACTCATGAACTAGTTCTTGAACGATGACAGAGGTTTGTGAAAAAGATTTGTCGGGTAATCTTAAAAGATTAGCGGGATAAAAACTGTCAAGGTGATTCTGCGATGAAAGCAGAGGGAACATCTAACCCAGACCTAATCCGTTGGATGAACGTGCACTGTTACACAGCAGGGAAGAGGGACAAGGCTGGTTGCGTGGAAAGTGGAACAAATATCGTTAACTGTCGCACCACGTCCATACAAATAAGCGAGGATGCCTTCCTTCTTCCGGTCTTTTTCGCCGCACGTGCTGCTCCTCTCTTTCTGTTAAAACGAAATCGATCGATCCGCCTTCGAGCAGGACACCTGTGGGTCGTCGTCCACATTTTCGTGGGCACAGAAACCTTGAACCGTTCCTGAAATTTCAACGTATAGGAACTGTTAGCTGACTCGGCTTCTCGAAATTGTGGCAACCTTTACAAAACGTTCCTCGTACCGTCTATTTAAGGAAGTGGCATCAAGCTCGCGTGACATTACGTCCCGTTGGCTATCATGGAAATTCTCTGTGCAGAAATTAAAAGGATTCATTAAAACGAACCGGGGGAAAAAAGCTCGAGTCACGCGACCTTGGCGCTCTACCATTTGTCACCGATGCTCCAATAAGAGATAAACGAAAGGGTGATCGATCGTGTACGGTTGTTATGAGACTAATAAGAATTTTCTTCGTACGAAAACCTGAAGATGGTCCTCGATAAAGTTACCAGGTGAGCAACGATCCATATTCCAATTTAGCCACGTGGTGCGTAGATGAGAGACACGCTAAGGTTCAAGGTAACAGCGTGATGGAATTTTCATTGAATGCCAGCGAATTGGCGAGCAATTTGACCGTGACGGCGGTGAGTCCGTCCACGAATTCGGAGCTGAACCTCCCGTACACGGTCTGCGAGATCCTAGTGGCGGTCTGCGCGGTGTTCGGCAACGGCCTGGTGATCATCGTCTTCAGCAAAGAGCGAAAGCTACGTCGTCGAACGAACTACTACATAATCTCGTTGGCCACCGCCGACCTCTTAGTTGGATTGTTCGCCATACCGTTCGCCATCCTGGCCAGCATCGGTTTGCCCAAGAATCTGCACGCCTGCCTGTTCACCGTGTCCGTGCTGGTCGTCCTGTGCACCATCAGCATCTTCTGCTTGGTGGCGGTGTCCGTCGATCGTTATTGGGCGATACTCCATCCCATGGGATACTCCCGCACCGTACGCACTAAAACTGCCATAGGTAAGAGTGAATGATGATACCAGGTCTCAGAATTCATAGATAAGGTAACATAGAAAGAGGGTCAAAGGGCGATGACATCTTTCAAGGGGTTAAACTTTCTTTAACAATGTTCTGCGATATTTCATTTGAAATATAATAAATTTTCTCATTTAAAGTTAAAAAGACTTAGGGTAAATTAAAATAAAATGATTAATGAAAGTTCTACATTCTTCCTTAAACTTTACATAGTCTTAGATCATTCTTTTGGACTACTTTAATCGAGTGTCGAACATTGTTGAAGTTGTGAAACTGTAAGAGGGAAAGAACTGAAGCAACTTTAATGAAATCAACTCGCAAGTAGTATAAGTCGATAATTTCGCGGACACGTGAAAACTTCGCAGAACCCGCGGGATCGAATTGAGTAATTGTCATCGTACTGTTACCTTGTGCAATCCGATGATCCAATTAAAATCATGCCTTCTCAGAAGCGTTTTGCACGGCACACGTAACCGTTTAATCGAGCAACCGTGAAGCAATATTGATCCGAGCCGCGCAATTATAATTTACGGGAATTGTTTGCACGGAAGCACCTGTTATTCGACCGACCAAACTTTTCGATACAACAAACAACGGTACAAATTTTGTTGCTACGTTGTATTCGAGCATCAGTTATTTAACCCTCCGGATCGTGAAGAGGCAACGATTGAAATTGAATTTTAAATTATTTTTCAAACAGAACTGTTTTTATAGAAAAATACTAACTTGCTTTATGTAATAGTAAAAAATTCCTCAGGCAAAGATTATAAATTTCATAATTTAAATAAATTATTACATGAAATCGTGTACGAAATTTCCCTCCAAAGTGCACGCCATAAGGGATGTGCATCACGTGCTGCCATATTAGAATACAGTGCATGAGGCAGTTGATTAAACAACATTGTGTAGACACTCTCAGAAGCTGTAGCTGTCGATTTCCTATTCAGCTCTACACCATAGAAAATATATAGTATTATAAATTCAGACGCTTTCTCTTACCTGAATTGGATAAAGACTCTTCATCATGCTTCTTCAGAAGGCTGAATCGATGGTGGCAACAGGTGGTGCGTGCCTCTGCTACATACAGAATTTTAATATCGTGAATGAGATAGTTTATCATAAAATTACGGATCATTAACTTTGCTAATAAATTTCAATTGAACTTAATTGATACATTATGCTGGAAATAAGTCTTCTTTGCAAATGCTGTTACACTTTAATACCTCAGACAATATATATTATTAAAAAAGATTGATGTTTTAGATATTCGTAATTTTTAGTATAATGAATATTCAACGCGATACTTACGTAATTAACAAAGGGGTTAAAGATTGTCAACATTGTTACAGGATGATGGCCACGCGAGTATCGTATAAAATGCGCACTAGAATTCCCATCACATTCGATTTCCCAAAGGACTTTCTTTTCTTCCGTTATGTCACAGAACTGATAGAAACAGTGTCCTTGCGATTCTATTTTAATCTTCCTCGAATCTGTTAACATTCAGAATATGTTAAAGTATCGTCCTATGGTTATCGATCAAATATTAATATAAATTCAGGCGGGGAGCCATTACGAAACGAAAACGTCCGGTAAAAGAATTAATGGTACCGTTTAGATGTTTCTCATTTCTCAGCCCCGGCTGGTCGTGATTAATTCAAGCATTTCGCCTGTTTATGGCACGAGTGATTTTAATTACGACCCCGCTGACTGATACCATCACTCCGACAAGCGAAAAAGGCGCGTTTATTGCCGTGTGCTCTCCAATCGATAACGTTCACGTGTACTTCCTATTCGTCCGCTTCTTTGACCGACTTCCCGTTCTACACCCCAAAACGTTTACAATTCTCTTCTCTTCTTTGTCGAAAAACGAAACAACTGTGTCTTCGTCGTAGACCATACCTGAAATTATAAAACACACCCGTATTACTGTTAACATTTTATAATATTTAGCAATATATAGTGTTCCCAATATTACTATTGCTATTAATCTTCTTCTAAAGTTTCGACCTGAAGAGACTTTGTTCACTAACGATTCACTTCGTGTAATTGCAGGTATAATTTGCGTGTGCTGGATAGCCGGCACTCTGGTCGGTTTCCTGCCGCTTTTCGGCTGGAACGCGGGCGAGAAATCCAACCAGAAATGCATCTTCACCGAGGTGATGGATTACGATTACTTGGTATTCCTCTACTTCGCCACGATCATCTTTCCCGCGCTATTAATCGCAGCCTTCTACGCCCATATATACCGAGTGGTTGTAAAGCAGGTCAGACACTTTTTAACCGTAAATACGCGTACATAACACGCGCGATATGCAAACACGATAACGAATTAACGAAGATCGCTTGGTGTTTACCGCTTTTCGCGATTCAGTTAATCGAATATCCTTCATGTATTATTACTGTGCGTTTTAAGTAGAGTCATCCTCGAATTTAATGTCATCAATCTATCTGTGTCTCGAAATTGAACCGTTCGTGTCCGCAATTTACGTGCTTCCATAGTTGCAGCAAATCGTGACGATGAATCCGGGTCGACGGACCGGAAATCAGACGACAGGGACGATGCTGCGTTTGCTGGGGGCGGCCAGGAAACGAGAGGTGAAGGCCACGCAGAATCTATCGCGCATAGTGATCTTCTTCATCATCTGCTGGTTCCCGTTGTACACCATCAACTGCATCATGGCGTTCTGCCCGCGGTGCAAGGTGAACGACATCCTAATGAACTTCTGCATCATCCTGTCGCACCTGAACTCGGCAGGCAACCCGTTGCTCTACGCCTACCATTTGAAGGACTTCCGTGCGGCGTTGAAGAACTTCATGTGGAGGCTGCTTTTCCCTCACAGCGATGTTAAGTCCAGCGTGATCAGCGTGATACACGAACGCGGGTCTTTGGTGGCCTCTCAGAGACAGCTCCAGAGACAGGTCGGTGGTCCACCTGCGTCCAAAGGGCAGAGGTCAACCTTACTGCGTCAGGTAATTTTGATATCATATTTTAAACTTACTTTCCCTAGGTAAAATGATAGAGGAAGCAATCCCCACTATTTGTTTAAGACTCGAAGGTTACTAGGTAATTATGTTTAGGCAGGATGGTTAATAGAGCCTATTATATCCACTTTACCCAGTTGCTAAATTAACCACCTCGCTCTGAAATAGTTATTAAGCTTATCACGTTTAACCTAATCCAGACTTAACTTAAGCATAACGCGTGATAACTTTCTAGTGTTATACCTGGTGGTAGGGATACCTTCTCCTACCGCGCCATTTTGTCTAGGGAAGCCTGTAATATTCAACACGTTGTTTTTAATTAAATTCAAGATACACCATGATTATTCTGATTAGCATATGTATGATACAAACCTTGACTTTCATATCACTGAATTTCTGTTGAAAAAAGAAAAGTCGTACTTCAGGGGTAGATAGCGATATCGTTTGCTCAACTTGCAGTGATCCAGGCGTTATCGACACAGCTGCATTATTCTTCAAAATTCAAATTTTATTGCAAAATCTCTGTCCCCTGTTGGAAAACATATATCTTATCTTATCAAAGAGAAGTGGTATAGTAATGCATGTTTTAAAAAAAAAACAGGTGACTGACGTCAAATTGAGAGGATCGTCTTCGGCGTCGCGCAACGTTTCAATCCGTGAAAGAGAACCGAGCAATGTTAACGCGTACAGTTCCTCGCAAAGCGACAAACAGGAAGTGGACGATACCGCGAATCAAGCCAGCAACGATTTTCATCGAAACGATAGCGATAATTTTAGGAATAGTAAAATCGACTTGGGTCTGTCGAAAGCTCCGTCTCGTATTTCGTCCATAGAATTGCAAACTTACAAACCTTTGATGCCGCTGCTTCCAGCGGAAATCGATCACGTCGAAGAAACACCACCGGCCTCTATCTTCGTGATCGAGGTGGATGTAAATCATATCGATTCCGTTCACGAAAACGCGGACGAAGAATTAATGGAGAACAAGGACAAAGGCTGATCGCTTTTCGCGGGTTCTTCGATTCGATCTAACCTAAAAATCGATAACGTTCTCGTTACCGATAATAACAATTTATGAACCACGATTGTTATTAAGCGTATTTACACAATTACGAACCTGCGAGATATTGAAGGTTTTCTAAAGTTGACCACGACGTATTTTCGATGTTAGTATTGTGATTCGATGTACGATACGATAAATCCTGGTGTTGATACTCGAACAAAATGTACTGCGTTAAATGAATTATTTTATCGATCGATGTAACGCTCGAAATCGTGCGATCTATTATGTTACGAACCACATGTACAGAATTTTCAACCTCGCTAAACCAAGAAAATAAACTCCTTCCTGCATTAAACCACAAATGAGATATTAATTAAAATACACTTAGCGTGAAAACAAAAATGAGAAAAAATATATTACCGATTTTCGAACGATGTTTTTATCTACAGGCCTGAAGACGGTACTGCCAGCGTTATCTATCTTCGATACACCGAACTTTCATTAATATTAGTTAAATTGTATCAATAAAATACCAGTCCAGCTATATTCCAATTTCTTTGTGCACAGAATTCTCTAACAATGCTATTAAAGTTCAAAAGTTGCAAAGACAAAAAACACCGTTTTCTTTTTCACTTGTTTGATAGTTCAACGCCAGATAGCGCTGTGAATATCTTACTTAAAGCGCGAATTGATATACGATTGAAGAACGTAAAAATAAAGCATTCTCAAACTTTCAGCTAATTAAAATAATTGTTGTACAAGTATTTAATATTTTATGCTACTATCGTGTTATGACACTGTACGATAACAATGAAAACTAATAGTTGTTCGTTGAATATTTCAAATTTATGAGTTTCGATATATCGAACTGACGCTGTGCATGCGTACTGACCACTTTCGAAGTTAATCGACTAAGCAACAGGTAGCGTTTCAAACCCAGTAGTGGTTACAGGTTTCCCGCCGAAATTAGTCGCGTGTCCACATTGGATGTGACGAGATTGTATTTAAAATGTTGAAAGTTTTTTAAATAAAAGTGATTTAAAAGAAAAAGTGAATGTCAAACGATGGATCCAAGCGAAGTAGAATTCCTCGGTGAGAAGGAGCTAGTCACTATTGTGCCGAATTTCAGTTTCGACATGATATATTTGATCTCGGGCACGGTGGGTCCTTTTCGAGCTGGTTTACCTGTCAAAGTTCCGATTTGGCTGGCAGTGAATCTGAAACAACAACAAAAGTGTCGAATTATCGCTCAAGACTGGATGGATGTTAACACTTTGAACGAAGCCAAAGAAGATGAAAAATTATCAAAGTGAGAAAAGAATCTTTCTTCTTTTATTTTAATATAGTTTCTTTTTATACAACATGCATTTTTATTGATAGATTGTTCACAAAAATGCCAAGCAACCATTACATCGATGAAGCACAACTTTTATTAAACGTTGCAAGTGATGACATAGCTGATGCAGATGGAATAAGAACAGCAATAAAGGTATGTACTATGGATTATCATTTATATTTTATTAACTATTAATGCTTGTTATATTTCAGGATATATGGGATATAAGAATGTCCAAGCTTCGTACCTCAGTGGATGCATTTTTAAAAAGTGAAGGTCTGCATGCAAAATTGGATCATCTAACTGCCATGGAAATCAACAGTGTCCGCCCATTACTGCCACATACCTTGGATCAAATGTTGAGGATTCAGGGTGTATGTATATAAAAGAAAAGCAATCATTAGTTATAACATTTCTACTTCAATTTACTAAATAATAATTGTTCCTATAGATCAGAGAGTTAACACAATCTCATTATTCAGAGGAATCACAATGAAGCTGAAGGATAAAGGTATATGTTCTTTCCTAAGTTATAAATATGTATTTGTAAACTGATTTTTATTGTTACAATGGTACGGAAATAAATGAAATGGGTAATATAATTACACGGTCCTGCAATATACAAATACAATATAATAGTTTTATTGTTTCTTATTCTTAAGTCATTACATACAGTCACTAGCATCTCAATCACAATTTCTCATTATCACTAAGGGGTGTAATAATATTGTATTTACATTGGTAGATCTGTCGGTTCGCTCGTTCATCGCTATTACTTTTTCACAATATTTACATTCCTTAAACTTATAGTATACAGTCCTTTAATAATCTTTGATTTCGACTCTTAAGGGTATTATATATCTCGCTTTAGCAAACTTAACGTGGATTGGCATCTGTAAATTGAAACTTGGTATCGGTAAATGTTTTCAGTCGAAATTTCCATACGACGTTAAGCTTGTAAAACCGAAATTGTCCATTGTACGCTGCAGAAAATGGAAACCTATGCTACAATGTAAACGGGGGATCGTTGGGAACCAAATAAACACAACAGTTTGATGTTAATGCACATTGAAAAACCCTTGAGATTAAATCTCAATATTTTTGGTTCTTTCTGTATCAGAATTTAAAAAAAGAAAAGCTGAGTAAAGAAGAAAATTTATATCACCTTTTTTTCTACCATTTCGAGCAAGTATGTTTCCTTTGGGTAATTACTATTACAATTCCACGACACCGTTATTGGCAGTGCAACGACATAAGTACCAAAATTGTGCCCATTACATAAAGTACTTCGCGCTATCACACCACGTAGACACGATCGATGTTAATAAATATGAAACATCGTTGATCGTTTACTAGACTGACATTACACATAAAATAAGAAATGCGTATAAACCGTATCGAAACATGTTTCTGGTATCGTGACGATATTAAGTATATTATGTGGAACGATAGCAATTGAGTTAGTATGATACAACGCGCGTGTCGACCATTTAAACAGCCACGATTTTGCTAGGATCAACCTTAACCCGTATGAACATGGTGTTATCTTTGACGAAGTGGCGTTTCTTCACCATCTCGTGGGAGACGAATCTGGGAAAGCCGAAGCCCAGGGAGTCGGGTTCGCGGCTGGGCCTCTGGAAGTTCTTCCATGTCGGATCCGGTATGAAGCTCTCCACGATGTTGCAAGCCTTCTCCGCCACCACCGTCTGGTCGAATATGGTGAAGGACACGCTGTGAGAAAATGGCCATCGCAACAGAGCATCGTACTCCCCGGGAAGGATCTTTATGTATATGGAGATGTGACTTCCCTCGCCGGTTCCGTTTCCATTTAAGAAAACTGATGCCTGCAATGATCATCGTTCATGAAAACTCACCAGATTCTTTGCTGAGAGATCAACCACCTTAGAAAAGTGATCTGCATAAGTGAAATTAATAACTGATGCTCACCTGTAGCTTGTAACCATATTGACTAGTATAGAATGGAGGACTGACCAGTTCCATTCCCTCCTTGGCCTTCGCCTCAGACATTTTAGCACTGTAATCTGTTATCTTCCATATTAATGTGCCTGTGTAGTTTAAGGACAGCTTGCTGATCGCTGATTTCAGACTGGTTATCTGGTGCTGCTGTTTGGTCACCACGCTGCACATCAGGCTCAGGTGCATCTTGGCTGATTCTTCCAGGTGTTTGTCTAACGAAAATCTATTTCCCTATGGATGCAAAATATTAATATTAGAAATACTCTTAACAGGTACTTGAAGATAGTGGAAGAAACTGTGACAGTCTACCTTGAAACGACAACCAGCATCCTTGAAGGTGCAGGACAGAAGGTGCGTGGTGCAATGGTCTTTCAAGTGGACTTCCAGATCCTCCCTGGGTAATACGGCAGTTTCGCAACGATGAGGACAGGCGACCGGAAAACGGCCACACTTAGCGTGGTGGGCGCCGAGCGTGTCAAAAACGAACTCTTTGTTGCAATAACGACAGGCTACCAGCCTTTTCGCGCATTCGCCCAGCTTGTGTTGACTGAGATGCCTTCTCTGCACCTTCATACCACACTTGTTCTCACAGTAGAGCGGCTCGTAGCCACATGTCCCTGTGTGTTTCTGCAACAATACAATAGAAACGTTAATAATACTTAGATTAACAAGGTTGAAACTTTTAATAATTATAGGAGAAATCTGAGTAAAATCGGAGTAACTGATTTTATTTCTATTTTTTCAGATTCAATAAATCTTCAGAGGTATGTTGAAGAAATCTTGGAATCCAAGAGCAGTTCATAAATAGTCAAATAACGACGTTTGGAAAGAAGAGAAAGAAAAGAATTCTAACGACGTCTCGTTCCAGCCATGGTGTTCGCTTCTTTTCATTCGCAACGGGTGCGTTTAACGGCTGGCATCCGATCGCGATTCGCTAATTAAATGCAACACAGCGGTTACCTCGAGTGTGTGACCGGTGAATTCTTTGGCACAGAAGTCGCAGCGAGCCCGTCGCTGAGCGCAAGTGTACTTCAAATGGTCCTCCATGAGTACACGGGGAATCATTGCGCCGCATTTATTGCTGCAGGGTACCGCGTCGTGCTTGCAGGTATTCAGGTGAGCCTAAACAGGATAATGCGATTTTTACAATGACGCACCCAGCGTTGCATTCCTCCTGTTCTCTCTCTCTGTTATAGGTACACAATGAAGAACTTATATTTAACTTTTATTAATTCTTGATTACAAGTATTAATAATAGAAAATGGTATCTACTCATATAATACTATGATTATTTAGTTAGCATGAAATTTGTATTCCAAGGGAATTAATGAGTGAAGTTCACAAGTTATAAAAGGATAATTCTAGAAGTTGTAGTTTCCTGACAGGTTTAGTTTATGCAAGAGCCGTTTAGAAGACTATGCAACTTTATACGTGATTTACATTATTTAAAGTTTAATATATTGCTAACAATGATCAGCGTCGATAATTGTTCCCACAATTGACCGGAAGGCCAACACAACGTAGCCGTGTGTGGGAGTTAATGTGCCAAGAGCAGTTCAACGACCTATCACGCAAGGTCATTCAGGATCGCAAACGCTTAATGAAACGGTTTCGAAAGTGTATAATTATAAAAAAAAGAGATATTCTTTGAATATTCATAAGCCTCTAAAGATTACTTCTTATTATCCACAACAATATATTATTATACCAAATACTTGTAACAGTGTTTGAAAGACTATCAATTACTATTTACATAATTCCTTTAATATAAAAAATTTTAATTAAGATTTAATTTTCTTTTGACCTGAAGGAATAATAAGACATCTTCCTGTATTTTTAAAATAAAAAACTAAACTTGTAAGTATTAAATAACTACCTACTCCGTTATCAAATGATGAAAGTTTTAATTGAAATTTTTTAATCTTTTGCAGTGAAAAATCACCTTCAACTTCCGGAGTTCATCCGACCACTTGCATCCATCCTTGTGATGTATGCAGTACACAATCGAGCCCATTATTGCCTTTTCTGCTTCCAAGTCCTGGAAATTCTGTAATCACAAAAGGGAACATCTTAGCTATTTTTACACCTGATGAATATTACAAGTAGTATAATCATTTTGCCTTTCATCTATTGTTCTTTTCGCGATTATCACGCCGGAGGAGGAGGCTTCTACGTTGGCTCCGTTATGCTATAAAAGTTAAAGCCTGTTTCGCAATAATTTGAAGAGCAGGCGTGAAATACGCAACTCATTTCGAATTAGCACTAAAAAGATTCTCCGGCGTGTGTACACTGAACAAACATGTTGCTTCCGATAACTCCAGTTTAACGTTAGAGGACGAGTTAAAATTCACTTGCTTCAAGATTCTTGCTTCGAATTGCAAAAATTTATCGACACATTTAATAATAATTAATAATTAGGAGTAACCTTTCGCTTTGGTTTCTTTTTCGTTGAATAGCACATTTAACTTCCGTTGTTTCAACCGTGTTACAGTTAAAGATTTATTAGTCGTTTCTCAACCAACAATCAACGATATCGAACAGGCTATCAATAGCTTTCTGGTAGATAAAGTGTTAAGATGCTTCTGTCGAAGTGCATTGTGATTTTTATTAAGATAAAGAATTAGTAGATTATCTGTGGAGTCCGCCCCAGATAAAAATTCTAATTACACTAATTGTAACGTTGCAATTAACACCTTAACTGATGTTACAGGTGTTGAAAATTTGATTATGCAATACTATTTATTTAGCACCTTCTCAATACTTCGTTAAGAGTATTTCTAATTAAATGAATTAAAGAACTGCTAATATTAATATTTTGCATTGAAAGAAAGATTATTCAAAGCGTATCACGATAAACAGAAATAAATGAAAAAATGCTGATATAAAAAGTGAAATGTTGGTGTTAAATATTTAAGGGAATATTAATGGCTTTCTTTAACACAATAATGAAAGGTAATTAACGTATCTTATTCTCTTTTACAGAAAGCAGCGAGCCGTTGACTGATAAAGTTCATTGGGTCTGGTTCAGACGGATTGAACTTTCTCCGGAAACGCATCGCGCATGCATGAAGACACACTGGAAATTCAGATTGGCTTCGGAAACAATGCAGTGATGTTACTTAATCCTTCATTATCATGTCGGCGTCGGTGGATTTCACGTCTCGAACGATAGATTCTATCGACAAACGTTTTCCATTGTTTTTATGTTAAACCAAGAGCTTCGTTAACGATGGAAGAATTTCGTCGCATGAAATTCTGACATAATAGCCGAACTTTTTTCTAATTAACACTTTGGCCGCCATTTTGGTACTTCAATTTCTATAGATATTACAAATAAAATTATTAACAGTTTAATATTATAATATTTAATTATATAAAATTTGGTCACCAATGGCAGTCAACGTGTTAATAAAAGTCAGGTTTTGAAAAACCATCAATGGAGGATTAAATAATCATCACTTATGGTGGAACAATATACCAAGGAGTACATTAACAGATGCTAGAAAGTGATAAAGCAACGAAGAGAGAAAAAACAAACGATGCCAGGTCTAATAAATCAAAATCTATCCAGGGAAAACTTTCTTCGCGGGGAACGGTGCGAGCATGTGCGGGTTAGCCGAGGACAGCATTCCAATCCTTTATAGAATTTTCATGTCGCGTTGCTGCTTCCAGGAAGAGCGTTCACCGTGTTCGAACGACGGGTCGTGACGGTTTTCGGAAATAGCGAGCCTCAATAATAACCCCGATGATGCAGGAGGCGCCCCGTACCGAGAAACCATGCGGGAGGCGAAAACCAGAATAAATTTAACGCGCTTCGCGCCCCGCCATGCTGAAGTCATTCAACAGCATCGTCAAATAGCGTGTAGGTATTTCTATTCGTAACATGTTTTATTTATTGTGTGCACAAACATTGTTATTCAACGTATCAACAGATAATCCCGGTATAACACGGTTGGACCAGTGAGGAAATTTCCTGACAAGGGATTCTTGAAGCTGAAGATTAGAAAAATTGGAACATTTTCATTTTTATTCTTTTCAGAACACCACAATTCATGGATACGAATTATTTAAAAAACATATAGCTGAAAATTATTGTACATTGTATTAATCGTCATTAAATAGAAAAAAATGAGGTTGGTATTGATGTAATTTTGACATTTTGACATTTCTTACACCTTTCTCATGATCGTTTCCACGCAGGTACACCAGGTATGCACGGGAACGTCTGAAGGTGGCTTGCGAGTTGAAACCTGCACGACCGGCAAGGTCGAGGAACCTAACGCAACCAGCCACCGCCAACGAGATATAAACACCGCCAGGAATGGAAGAGACAGACCTACCTCTTCAGTTTCGAGATTGCGAGAAGAAAAAAAAGACAACAAAAGACGATCAGAAAGAAGAAATAAGAACACCGGTCAACTGGATGATACTGGGAATAAAAATACACTTGCATTGGACGTGATCGGTTCTTGATTCTCCTCTCTATTCTGTTGATCATTTTTTGCCCTAAACTGGAAAATCATGACGCGTTATATCAATGGGCGACGAGTTTTAATCAACTTTTGGTCTAATTGTAAACTGGTTCTTCAGTTTAATGAAACGGTGTTTCATTCAGGTGATTTTAAGAGTCTTGCTTTGGGCGTCGAGTGATCTAAATGTAACTGGTTACATATTATTGACTCTGTAAAGAAGTCCTACTGGGTCTAGACAGGTTGGGTTATTTGGTTATTTTGTAATTAGGTTACTTCACAATTTAGCTACATTATTATTTAACCGTATTACAATTTACAGCAACGATTTCAGGACGGACAAAATGGCCTCTGACTAATGCATCAGCGAATGCAAGCGAATGCAAATGACCCCTTTATCGCTCGCTTCCCCTCCGGGCATTTTTTCCAGGAAGCACCGTAAAGTCTGCACCCAAAACGAATTAGAATACCAACATCGGGCTGACATCATGGGCAGAGCCTCCTGGTTCGTCTGATGCTGTTAACACAGCGGTTACAAGTCGTCCTGACGTCACGGCGAAATAACGGACACAATCTTCGCGTACGTTCCACTTATTCCCGAGGATGAGAATGACGATCGCGTTGTGTAGCCTCGATGGTATTTCCTAGCTCCGACAAGTACACGGAAAAGTCACGGTGAAATTTGGAAAATCCATGGTACGTCTCTTGATACAGGAAAGTAAACTTGGAAAATTGAAATAGTACACTTTGTAATGTAGCAAATTTCTATTTTTACAGGTACAAAGGGAGAGTAACAGGTTGTATTGGAATTTGACAATATTGGGATTTGGTTACACTGGAATTTTATTAACTAAAGGGGTAAGTTTAACAATTCTTTGACAATCCCAATCAGTGTTTTAACTCAGAATTCGAATGATAAACAATTTGAATACTGGAAAAATGTCCGAGGACGAAGTTCGATGAAGAACCTACAGTATTTTAATGAAACGGAAAGCAGTCTGACGGGAGAGGTGTTTCGGTATTCGAAAAATCTTCAACCGATATTAGCGATGCACGGATGTGACGGTTACGCATTCGAATCCAACGGGCGAATCTCCTTTTTTTTTTACTCGTTATTCGAAAGCACGACCTTGACAACTCGATGACCAAGGATTACCATATCGTATTCTCGGAACGCTGCGCTCAATGATCCGCTTTGAACGTGCGTGAAATTTCAAATTTTTGCAAAATTTCTGTCCGACCATCCAGAATTCTTTTTAAAACTTAAAAAACCATGAATCAAATTCATGGATGATTAATGATATCATAAATGTAATGCAAATGAACAAATTTGTAGAGCTAGAAGGTTTAAAAAAAGAGGATGAAGGAGTTTGAACATTTCAATTCTGGGGTACAGTTCTTCAGAAAGAAATGTGAAACATACAGTGTACATGTTTGAATAGATCAAGTATACTTATTATACAATAGGAAATACATAATACATGTTGGCACGTTGCTAATATAATGCTTATTAAGTCTCTTTTTAATCCTTAATTACCATAGCTTTGAAATATGAATGGGTCAAAATTGATTTCCTACCAGAAGAATTAAAGTGTTTATTGTGCAAAAGAGTTGGAATTCAATTTCAAAAACTTTCTCAACTGTAAAGAATTATATAGAGTAATGTAAGTAAATTGTTACCTGATTCTAAGTATAAAAATAATAAATTTAATATAAAATTGATATATCTTACAGATCAAACCGATAACCATCTCCATCAACAAATAAGGTAACAGGGTAGAAATCATGATTAAAATTAGATCCTCGTTCCTTCTGGTAGTAAAAAAAGGAACGATCCAATGTTTTCTTTGTTTTCTCAGCTTTCGAACACGCGTTAAAGCTGTAAACGTGGGATTAAAGGGTTACAGAGTTCACGACCCGTGAACGTCCAACTAGAATTTCAATGAGAGCATTTTAATTTCAAGCGGTACATCCGTCTTTTTCCTTTTCCTTTTTTTCGCTCCCTCTTTGAAAATCAACCAAGAAAACGGTCTTTTTCTAAGAAAAGAGGCATTAATTCACCGACGCGATATCATCGAAACGCATCACCGTGAAGACAATATACAATTTGAACACAATAAGGGGACGAATAATTGAATGAATTTCACGATTCTAGAATTCCCCGTTCTTGATTAACGAGCACTGGATCAGTTTAACCCTTTCGGTGACAGCTGAGATAAACTCTGTCCCTTATATTGCCAATAAAATATTTTTTACAAATGACACCCCTGTGCCAATTATTTTTGGATTCCTTGTGTGTTTTGAGAAGAAACTTCGAGCTCTGGGAGAAGACAGCATCGATAGCCTTTTATCTCTCCTGTACACGCTCCTCGTTTCTATCTTATCGCGACCGAAGAAGATCTACAAAAGTCCCAAAATTCCGGTCGAATGTTTCGTGACACATCCCATACGTGATTCTACTCCCGAAGGATTCACGATTCCATCGATGTAATCTCTCGTTGGACAAAAACAAACGTACCATTAACGCGGTCGAGTCCAAGATATCAAAGGCTGTTCCCGATCGTTACGTAAATAACCAAGCGAGATAACGATGACTACTAAAATATTGACTATTAATGTTGCGATAAACTTACATTCTAATTACTGATGTAAACTTCGAGCTAACATTTGAATTTCTGCTCGAGTGTTATTTGCAGCTTTGCAGAAAGTGTTCTATTTAGCACAAGAACAATTTTGTTATTTAATTTACCCCCCAAAAGTTCTTTTTTTATCGTAATTTTAAATTAAGCATCTCGAAGATATTTAGCGAGGAACGTATACGCGCGAGCTTGTGCCGCGGCGTTAATTGAAAAGCAAAAAGATGCGCTCGTTCTTTCCAATTAGAGAGATAAGGAAGATCGCGGAACTCTTCAACAATACCCCCGAGATCGTCCAAAAGTGCGCACCCGGAAATGAACATGCAGCAGAGAGAAGCAGGCATCGTTCAACGAGGCCTGTTTTAAACGCAATTCCTATCGAGATCGCTGTCTCGTACGCCTATTTCTGAACAAGATGTTCATTACGATGGAATGCGCGGGGGAACAATGCTCCGCAGGAACAACGAACACCGCAGAACTTCCGGCCAAGTCGAAGGCGGCGGTCTACAATGGGGCAAGGAGGGAGGGTGAGGGTCTCTGCTTTTAAATTAACACGCCGTAATTACCCGCGACTCGTAAGCATCCGCGTTATCTCGCATTCCTGAACACTCGGGTCACAAGTGGTTACAGACGTGGCTTAATAACTGTTGACCGAGACGGTGGCTCCTTAACTCCTTCAGAGTTAATTTAGTGACATTTCTTCTTTTTAACCCTTCGAGCGATCGTTTTAGTTCTTTCTGTACGGCAAGAAATAAAACGCGATATATTGTTCAAAACTACGAGTTTTATGCATTAAATTTTAAGTGATTGAGAAAGGAATTCATCGATTTTAAGAGGTAATAAGTGAATGAAAAGTTTGAAAGATTTAAAGAGATCCTTTGTACCGCGGGTGGTCACGTGGTGCGCAGTGCGGGTGCGCAAAAACCGAAATACAATCGATCGATAATGCGCGGTAATTTAAATACGGTAAAATACGAAACTGACAAGGAACTTGTTATTCTTTTCTGGCAGTGTATAGAATAGAATAACTAGCGTGAAGAGAACAGATAACTGAAAGCGAGGTAACACAACGGTCTCCGTCAAGTATGCGTGCTATTTCCTGAAGATTACGCATCAGTGGGAGACCACGACACTTCCTGCGATAATTTCCTGTATCGCCATCATTTTTCAATTGACGCCAACCCATCAAACTATTATTCTACAATCGTAACAATCATCGCATTCCCCGATCAAAGTATCGTTAAGACATCGAACAGTGATTAGTAACTAAATGATCATTTCGTGTCTGTAACCGTGAAATATATCTAAATATCTGGACCGTATAATCAACCATTAACACAGTTCCATGAATATATTTAAAACAAGTCGAATCGCGTTTGCATGTTTCCCGAGACCTTAGCTGTGCGCGACCAGTATTTCCAATCGGATTTTTTGTTTTCAATCGTTACCCTCCTACTAACCTAGTCCCTTAATCAAATGCCATGGTCTGTAAATCTATTACACGACCTCGTTTCATCGTGTCATTCAAACATCTATCCCTTTCGTAACGATAAACGCATTACACCAGTCAAAAACAATTAATATCGAAAGGACACTCGAAGGTCCCAAACCTATAGCTTCCAATTTGCTCTATTTTTCGTGGTATTGCTTCGATTTCAGATGTAACGTGACAAATCGTGTCGTACAACGAGGAATTTAACGAATCTATTTTTCGCAAGAGACTCAAGTTGCATCGACACATAGTCTCGTGGACGGCGCGAGAACAGAAAGCGGAGCCGATACCACGGAGGTGCACGAAGGAGGCCGAACGGGTTCGGAAGCAGCCGAGGCCATCTGTTACGCTCGGTTCCCACGCTTCCGCCGTCGCCTTTCCCCGCCTTTGGACCAGTCCTCATCGGTCCTTTTTCTTGCCCCCACCAAACGACACCGGCGGCTCTCGCCGTCGGTTTATTTTATATAGCCTGGCGAACGACTGGACGTCTTTTAACCGCGACTCCACGTTTTCTGTTACGAGGCTAAACTTTTGTCCATTACCGCGGTGGTTATCCGAGTCCTCGCGCGCACTCGGTTTCGACGCGTTAAGTAAAAGTTACGACTCGTCTTTCAAAAAATCCCACGTCTGAACAGTTGCGGTATCATTTTTGCCCCCTAAGAAAAAGAAACCCCTCGATTCGTCTTACGCTCGAAAGTCACTAAACATTTGCACGATGATTAACCCTCGAACCGTGGACCATGAATGGTAACCTACTATCGTAGGCACCTTCCCCTACGGTATCAGTTTCCTTAGGGGTGTCCATCGTTTCGAAGAATTCTTATCGTTTCGCAAAAAATATCGATCGATTTGGCGAAAGAAAACCGTTACCGTGGGAGCAGTTAGATAAATTTAGTCAAGGCAGCTTTCACCGATTCGTTCGACGAGCCGTCCGTGATACATGAAACTGGTCCACGGTGCCTTCCTGGTAAAACCCGGAAAGGGGTCGTTTTTCTGACAGAAGAAAACCGAGCGCAGATACCGATCTTCCTTTCTAATTTAACACCGCTATCACTTGTAACGAGACTTCCCACGACGAGACAACGCGTGTGTATCGTATCTCGATACGGACTTTAATTATCGTTTAATAAAAAGACAAAAACGTAAGTCGCGCGACACATGTTCTCCAATTCGTTCGACAAAGGAGAAAAGAAGTCAGTTTAGCCGTCGAGGTAGCACGTGCCGTCGGCCAACCGGCTGTAGTCGCGCTATTGTCATCGTTCAGGAGGCTCTCTGTTTACAGAAATGACCCCTGCGGAAAGTTGCCACTACCGGCCCCTGCGAACCGGCTGTTTTTAAACGCGCTCGCACAAAGCGTAAACGCGGCGCACGTGTGTTGGCATCGTCAAGGGGACTACGGAACGATTAAACCAACCGCAGAAGGAGATGAACTCGATTCCCCAAATATATACCCTAGGATGATACGACAGAGGGTAGGGACCGCCGATGACAATGTAGAGTGACTTCCGCGACTGCCCCCCTTGTTTACCCATGAATAAATTCGATTTACCGCGTTAAACAGGCGCACGTGACCAAAGGGACTATAACACGATCCACGTATCGGGTATTCAAATAATAGTAATCATAAATGACTCTTGTTCGAATAAAACCACGCCTTGCAAGGACTTCCCCAAATCCCGACGCGTCTGATAAAACAGGAAGGTTTCCAAATTTTCGAACGGTGTCATACGCTAACGTTATTCAGGGGCTGCCTGGGTCTAATTCGATTCAAGATCGATGACACTACGCCTCGTTCGGTAATTGCGTTAGCGATGCAATCGATAATGAAAGGACGCTAACCGATCCTGCGAGCGAAGCCCGAGTTTGGAAAGACTTGCACGACGCACACGAAAGAGCATGCCGCCGCCGTGGCATAAATCACGAGCACCGTCGGCACGATTAGAAATTCTTCTTCTGGGAAACACGTGGAGCCCAGACAAACAGGAGAATAACTCGTTTTATCGAGCGATAAAACAAATTTTTGATCCTACGAATACCGCGCTCTCTTGATAATACCGCATTCCTGTCGTATTATTATTTCATATCGTGCGCCGAATGGAGATTCTTATAAAAAGTATGCTTCTAGAAAGCAAATGCGTTACAATGTAATAAAAACAATACTTGAATTCAGAATACACTTTGAACCCACGGCTACCCTCCTCTCCTTTGATGCTCAACATTTATAGAATGTTTTGTTCCTGCGGTTCCCGAGTATCGAGAGTGCTCTCATGGTTCGACGGTTAGATATACGCCACGCATACATTTGCTTCGATAAGAGTTAATACGCGATGCATTCAGCATTGCGGGACGGGGGGTCGAAACAAAGTTGTACCAACACTGTCGCGATACAGAATCATGAATGGTGCTGTTGTAAACGATATCGAAATGTAACCCTCCGTTTCCGTTTTGTCCAATAATAGATTTCCCCCATACTGCGGTTTCCCTTTATTCGCATGAAGATTAAGTTACGCGCTTGGCTACGGGGCGGTTGCGAAGTTGAATTGTAACGAACGAGAAGACTCGACGGCGAACAATTGTACGAATGATTATGTCTGCCTCCCTTTAAAACCGAGACGCATAAAAGGCTCGCTGGAAAGTGGATCTTAACATATTTAAAATGCAGGACACTCGTTATGTTTGGAATCGATTAATATCGTCCCTCTTTGTAGCGGGACATAAAAATCTGTGATGTGAAAGTAAACAATCGTAAGGGGCATTCGTGCAGTACGAATGCACGGAACGGAAACGCATAACCAGCGATTAACCCGTAGCCGGTTGAAGCGTATAGCAACAGACCGTTATCTGAAACACGTATGACGATAAACTTGAAACTCTGCTCCAGTATATTCAAAGAATAACCTGCATCGAAGTTTCTATGCCACACGCGGTCATTTAAACGGGATAAAAAAATTATCGTTCGGTTCTTTGTCTTACGAAATACTGACAATCATCGAATCACGTAGTACATGAGGAAAATTCAAATTTATAAAGGTTAGGATCTTACAACTACCGACTACGATATCAAAATTGCAAGTGAGGGTTATAAAAAGCAAAAAAGAAAAAATTGGTATCTAACCTCGTCGGTAATAATCGGCGCCTTGTCCATGTTGTCGTTGATGGGACTGGGTGGCGACGTGGGGCTAGCGCTGGGGCTCACATGAAACCCCTTTGATTCCTTGGCAGGCCTCTGCGGGGACACCCTCGCGGGGAAGCTCAAGGTTTTCGTCCACTGCGACAGACCACGCACCATCTTTTCTTTGTTAAATTTCACCGTTACGATATGTATCTTAATATTTTTATATACAGCGTACGCGAACGCGGCGATTTAAACGCGTCGTATGCACTCGCGATTTATTCGAGGGCGGCTGCGCGAACGATTGAGTTCGATATTAGCATTTGTTCCTTCGATGAATTTTAGAAGAGTTGAATTCACTTTTGAGAACGTTCACTGATCGCTGGTAATAAATAACCGATTGAATTTACAATAGATCGAGGCTCGCGTGTATTCGTGTCGTGACACGCATGGAAACACTCTGATCACACACGCGCCACCAAACGCATGCCACGAAGTTTACTCACTGACTGTTTCGCAGTCTGGTCGGGTCGGTTCTCTCCGCGGAACGGTCGCGTCATGCCCGCTGGACCGAGCGCTCTGATTGGCCGATACGATAGAACGCGACAGGTTATTCGTGCGGGACAAAGATAGACGCGCGGAAAATGGCCAATGGGGTAGTTTGTACGGGCGGGATGAAACGAGACCGAATGAACGGGAATCCCTTGCGATGAACCGCGACCGACATATCATTTTCAAAAAGGTGTACATCCACCGTCGAAGGAGATGTCTGTCTTCGAATAAACGAAGGAAAGAGAATCGCGTTAGTTGAACGAGGATAATAGAGAGAGGAGACGGTGAATGAAGGAACGTGTGAAAGAGATTATCGGATATGTGGCACAAAGTACAGTCACCGCTGACTCCGTGAGTCGCGGCTTAGAAACTGCTGCTATGCGGTCAATTTTACCGTAGCGCTTATTTAAAATTTGAAAAAGCGCGGTTAACCCGGGATATATACCTAAAGCAAACATTATAAATCAATACTAATTCTTTTATAGCTCCATAATAATTTGCTAAAAATGGGAAACGGAAATTACTCGGAAGATATCAGGTAAATTTCCAAATTACCTCTATACAGGCAATTTACGGTACATTAAGGCGAGAGCGGTCTAAGCGCTCTTAGTATAAAGTAGCATGAAAATAGACCTTCAATTGTAATCAGTAAAGTATAACGAATCGAAACGGTTCGAAGGATCAGGTAAACGAATCGTACGAAATTACCTGTGTCCACGCAGTTTATGGTACGGTAAGCAACCGGGAGGATCCGATAATCAAGATCGCCGACGAATCGTTTTTAAACGCAGGTAGCCCGGAGTCGAGCGTATTAAAGCGGTACTTTTACTGGCACCCTTTTTCTCGAAACAAAGAATTCGTCGGATCGGTAAAGACACTCGGTGTTGCCAACTGCAGGCCCCGTGAACGCGGAGGGAGCGAGAGGAGGTAAAAACGACATTGTAAGGAGCCGACTGGTGGTGAAAGAGAGAGAGATACATGCTCCTTACATTCAACCGCGTTCAAACTGTATGTATACGCGGACAGGATCTAGCCAGCTGCGGCCTTCTTCGACCTTCCCCCCACCAGCCCCCGGAATCGAGCCTTCTGACCGGCTACACGAACCGGTACCGGCGTTCTAACAAGGAACATCCGCGAAGTCTCCGCCTTCAATCTTCGCCGGACGCTATCTCGTGAAGGACAGTCGAAAATTGGCCGCCTCCGTGCTTTTTTGTCGCTGCGGAATTCACCAGACGATCTTACTGCTGCACAACACGCTAAGCCTTCCCTAGGGGAAAATACAGGGGAAAGAAGTCTCGTTCCTCTCAATACTCTACGCATTGTATCTAGATTAGGTTTGGATTAAGTTAAATGCGACGAGTACTCGTTCTGCTAATTATTCCAAAGGAAGTTGGTTAATTCTCAAGGGCCAGGGAATTAGAGTACCCTAGTGCACCCTCTGAGGTCGGTGACCGGTTCAAACATTGTAAAATTAATTCACTTTCTAACAGAACACAGTAACCATTTTGTACTATTATTAATTATAATTTCTTGCCTGGGATTAGAATACCTGGGACATTAGTCAGTCATTTCTCGAAATGTCAAAGCGCAAGAATTTCGGTCTAGTGACTTCACTGTACAAAATCGTGGCCGATGCAGGCCCTCGAATTTGAATTTCTTTTAAATTCATTGCGCCCGCATGGCTCGAGAATTCACACCATCTGTTCCCGTTTACCCGGCCACGTTTCTTTCGTTGGAAATTCCTTTTCAGCCATCAGATAAGCCACCCCTGCTGACGGGGTGTGCCTGTTCTAAATTTCATTGCCGCCCGTAGGGCGGGTCGTGTCGAATTCAAAGCACGTCCCCTCGAATACGGCTACCGGGTGAGCGTTAATTAGCCCGACATATGTTCCCGTGTACGTGAAATACGCAAGGTTCGGGTCGACCCTTGACTTTGAAACCTGTCAGATCCCATTAATTAATATTGCAATTTGCAAATTGCAATTTTGATTAAAAGACTAAAATATTTATACAGTTACGAGAACTAAAATTCTGGTTTCGATAGAACAGATTCAACAGATTAAAAGTCGAGGGTTCTTTTATTCAAAGTCTGCAACAGGTGCGCCGTCAGGTCGTATTAATTCCCCGAAGACGTACTGCAATTTTACAGACCTGATATTCACGATCCGTGCACCTTTTGGAGCCTTTTTATATACGGGGCAGGTGTCTCTCCCCTCCTCGTGTCCATAGATCAAAATCTTTTCTCCGGCTGCCTCGAATCGTACGTGTGTTCCACGGTACGATTCATTTTTGTGTTCTATCCAATTTTCTTTGTGTCATTTTTTGGTCATAAAACATTAGAAATTCTTCTTCGCGTGTTTTCTATCGCGCTTTCGTTCAGAGGTGAATAAATGTAGGTTACACGCGTTCGATATCTTTTCTACCAATAGAAAGAACATATAAAATTGGAAAGTTAATCGACTGAGAATACTTCCCCGTGAAAAGACGAAAAGGGATCGTAAATTTTCCAATCGTACAAATTTAGGCCGCTTTTCTTCGAACTAAATATCCTAGTACAGATATTGCAATTAGTGCGTAACGTTTCTTATGGCGAACAGATCCGATATCGTTTTAGCAACCAGTTCCTTCGATTTCCAAACATAGTTCTGTCATGACGAATTATTAAAATGAAATTGAAATTTCCTGCTGATTAATCGCCGTAAAATGAATACAAATACATTTGCACGATTCGATAAGACGCAAATACATTTCCCCTCAAGATCAATTCTAAGGCCAAATTTTTGATGAAATAAATTTTCAATTCGAAAATTTGACATTGATAAGATCGTTAGTCGAATGGTACTCGAGCTCGTTTCCGTTTCCATGTCCCAATTGGAAGAACGACGGTAATATCCTGAACAGCGTAACTGTAATTACATAGGTGCAATAGTCGCCACGTAAGACTGGCATGCGTTCTCCTGACGTTTAGTCCAGTTTTGCATCCGGCACAGGTAGATACTGGGGAAAGGTCGAGTTGTCGACCTGAATAACCTGGCGGTTACGCAATAATTCTGTCGTATTTGTACTGCTTTTTACATTGCAAGGCTATACAAGAATAGGGGCTTGAATTAATGAAACGTGTCTGAATAATCGTCGACCGATAACAGCCTGCTACCATAACAGAAAGCTCTGATTGCAGGCGCTGAAATTTCTCAATTTAATCCTGTTTAAATTTATGTTGGGAAGGGTTGCAAAAATGATTAATCTATAAAATATGGAAAAACACTCCACTGTATTATTCGTAAGACGAATCTTAAACAAATGAAAAGAATATAAAAGAATTGCACTCCCAGGACCTTTCACCCCCTATAAAACCTGAAGAAAAATTTAACCAAAATCAAATTTGAATTGTCATCATCCCTATTCTTTGAAATAGACGCAGCTTTGACGATATTTGATAGAATTCATCCCCGATCGATATTTGACGCGACAGATCGGGCGCAGGAGGGAACAAAGAAGGATTTTTCGAGACACCGATGCGAGAAGCACCTGGAGAGGCAACGTGAGGGACCATTCGGAGGATAGGAACAGCCGGGGAATAATATTGGGAAGTGTGCAGCTGTCACAGCAGCTGCAACTCTCCTCCCTTGCTCACAATCTGACCGCCAGCTTTTCTGCTTCCTCCTCCTCCTCCTCCTCCTCCTCCTTCTGCGCCACCTTTTCTTCAAGGTACACCATCACCTCGTTCTCATGCCCTAACTTCTGCCTCGTGTTCTTATTCGACCTGCTTTCCAAGCAGATCCTTGAAGGAATAATCTCACCCCATGGATCCAGTGGTTGTTCAACCCTTTAACCATCAGGAAATACTCGAAGAGATTCTGTTTAGAAATTTATAAATTTAGATGTTTTTTTTCCTTTAGGTAGATTTTGAGATACTTGGTGGGTGTTTTTTACTTGGCCCACAATATTGCCCTATAAAGGGTCGAGATATTAACTCTTGTGTTTAATGATATTTGACTGAAAGAAAATAAACTACAGCTTCTAATCTTATTCGTTACAGCTTCTAACAAGTCCTCGAGTTCCTTAACACGTTCACCACCGTCAGGAAATTCCTTCGTCATAATTCACTTCCTGTTGTAAAATAACGCACAATGATTTTTCATTCCTCGAGAGAAACAGCTTTTGTGAAATTAAAATGTTTCTCGATATTTTAATATTTGTAGTATTGGATCATTATTATTCTAAATGGTACTAATAGAATACGAGGAACCTTATTCCTTTTCTTTCTTCTGACATGTTTTTCTTGTTGAATAAAAGAATCCACGAACGCAAAACAGTGATATTATTCTAATAAATCAGCAATCTATCCTGGGAATACAAAGAACGAAATTGCCCGTTCCGTGTCTAATAAGTATCCCTTAAAACACGAAATGAAAACGTGCACGGAGGAAATGAACGGTGCCCTCGGCTCATTTAATGGACTGCCTCCTTGAAAGGGGGCCCCTACTCCTCGTTTCCGTACCCTTCGTCAGAACATGTGGGTGTATCTAAGCCGAACGGAGCAATCATCCCCCTTTCGAAGCCAACCACCGAGACCATCCTCTCCCGGCTTTCTTCCACGAGGAATGCAGCACGGTGTCGGTCAGCTGCTCCTCCTGGTAAAACTAAACTTCCTGCGCCACGTGCACATCTGCTCCCTCGGCCACGGAAGTGGGGGATCGGGATCTAGTGGTCCTGGATGCACGTATCCCGTGAGTATACGATTATAAATGTTTCATGGCTGAATTCCACGTAATTCAAGCTTTTTATCAATATTTTTTTTAAACAAACAGATGAGAATTTTAGGCATAAAATGTAAAATTTCTGAACTTTGAGTTCTGAATTCTCAAAATTTGTTATTTTTCCTCGAATAACCAACAATTACCAATATTGACATAATTAATGCTTGTATCAAGAAGTGGTAATTGATCATTTGGATGGTGGTGATCCTTAGATTGAAAGTTTCTTTCGGGAAAGTCGTATGAATTCCGATCGAACGGGGACACCCTGTATTCGCGTGATTGTGTAATCGGCCTTAAGGATAAACGGACGCACACACTCGTTCGTCGAGTATGTTAGGTTACATTGGTAAGTAGGGAGGCTCGGTATCACAAAACGGCCAAGTGAAAGGATAGGCAACAGTTCATCTCGTGTCTCAACCTCCCAGCAACCTTCTCGAATATATCGTTTCGTGATGCAAGTGCGTTAGTTATTTGCAATAAGGCAACAGTTCAAAAATCAACCATCGACGACCAAATAAAGGTTGATGACCCTTAGGTGATCCATATTGGACGAACCGAAATTAATTTTTAAATAAATCTTGAAATATTTAGGCATCGAGTTTTAAAAAATTAAATGCATCAAGAGTCCCAGTTTAATATTTTTATGAAAAATAAAGATCTAATCAGACCTTTACTTATAAAATTGATTCGATCATAAATAAGCTTATAAAAGATAAGCTTATCGGTCGAAGTAACCTACCGGCTTCCTTTCAAACGGGCTTCTATGATTAGCATCATCCTTCCATTCTTTTTCCTCTGATCTTATTTCAAATTGACTCCTTGCGATGTACTCAGTGAGACTAAAAGCTTCGATAACAGAAAAGTATTTGTCGAGAATTAGCACTTTGACTCCCACGCTGCAGCTACTAAAGATTTTATTGGTAATAATTTTACTCAAATGAACGAAAGAATTTGTAATTATACAGGCGATGGTTTTTAATGGAAATTCAACGTGGCTGACTTGGCAATCAAAGTGTTAAAGAACACACTCGATTATGTACACACTTTGGAATCAATAATTATTTATCAGAGAAATGGTAATCTTCGTTTTACTACCCAATAAAAAATTCATCATGCACGAAGGTCTTGGTAGATTCTTATCTGTCATAAAAAGTGTAATTTCAATGGTAAATAGTTTTTTCCCCCCATTGCAAGTGGTATTTTTCAATTAATCATAATTATCTAAGCAAACATGGAACGCTAACGATGTACCCATTTGACACATCGAGTTATTAAATCGTTAATAAATAGATAAAAGTGTGTAACAGGGTTCAAAGATGTTCTCCGTTACACAGAACGGAAGACAGGATAAAGTCCAAACGACTTCTCTTCCTGTATTATCATTTTTTTTACGTACCGTGTAATTAATGTTATTAATCAACAATTACGTCGTGTACCTATTCAAATTAATGTCTCTCGGCTTTTTGATTAACATCTCGAACTCTTCGTTTCCGCGAACAACGTGGCTCGATACGAAAAAGAAAGCTCGTTATGCAATCGCACGTTGCATACCAGCCTGCATAACAGAATAAATATTGTAGTAATCCTTGGAGCTGGAATGTGAACGAAACGTCTACGGACGAGTGTGAAACATCTGTTTATCCTACCATGAAAATACAGTGCTTTTCAAAAATGTTTCCTGGTTTAGTGTTTCAGTGAGTACTTGGTGTTATGTCAGTAATGGGTATTAATTTGGTATTGTACTAATAAGGGTAAAATATTAATTTAATAAGGTACTTGATGCTTGGTGTTAATTAGATTTTAGTACTGAACCACGTGATAACTTAATACTAAGTACTTAGCACCAAGTACTTAACGTCGAATACTAATTTAATATTAAATACTTTATTTGTATCTTTTGTATAAAAGAAATTTTAAATACTGTGCAGCATGTATGCACCTACATGCATCTACTTTTCTATGAAAAAATTATAGATTTAATTTTGAAGAATACAGATTCTATACTTTTTGTCGTGTAGACAGTTTCGGTACGGGTGTGAGGGACATCTGGTCGGTGATCGGCAAAGATGCACCCCGGTGCAGGTGCATCGTTGCAGCGTGCAATCGGTCCGCGCCTGCCAGGCGTCAAGATTTCGACATGTTGCTATTTCGAACACCGAAACCAAACATTCGGTGCGAGGCATTTTGCCTTCGGAATCTATAGTAGTTTCCTAATGCATTCGTCTGTACAATATTCAATTACATACCTTAAAAAATTTGGAGAACAGGAACAGTTTGATTCTAGTTGCATCTACATAGATGGCGTTGCAAGGTGCAATAATTTGATACTCCTCATTTTGATACTGCATTTTTTTGTATTTTAGTATTTGACGTCGAGTACTTAATAATTAATTTAATATTCAATGCTGAGTGCTCAATGTTAAGTTAATATCCGGTTCTGAGTACTAAGATTTTCAACGAATTTATATGTTGCGAAAGTGAATCGAACTTGTACAATATATCAAGTACAAGTTTTGATTTAAAAGGATTATCGGGCGTTTCTCGGCACGCTCCATATTCATGAAGAATATCTGCGGTGCACAACACCGAAGGATCCAGGGACGTTGCACGAGCTAAACATTGAAATATTGTCGAAATACTTGCTCTCAAGGACTACGAGTTCAAGCAACAAGCAGTTAATTACAATATATTCGCACCACGCTCTGCGAGCCCCGCGTATAAGGGCAATGGTGCCACGTAAATTGCTTTTAATTGAAGGAAAAAAGTTGGAAAAGAATTGCTCGATTCTAACCGAACGTCCACGCGAATCTGCTAAATAAGTATGAAAAAACCATACCTAATTTAGAATAAAATTAAGAGTAATGAGAATTAATTTTCTAATTAAATACTTTTTGAAAATTTCTTTGATATAATAATTTGAGGAATTATTAATTTCATAAACTGTATCGATCCCTGATCGATTTTCTTTAATCTTTATTGGATCTAACTGTAATTGGACCATCTTCATTCATCCCACGATAAAACGTTACTTCAGCATCGAATTCTTTTTCAAGAAGCTTTTTATCAACCGGTGGCGTGCGACCAGCACCATGCCCGACGTGTTCCGCACATGGAAACCAGAGTAACCAGTGCATCGAGTAAAAAGCTGCAGCTGTCACTGCACGGCAGCTGCAACGCCGGTGCATCGGTGACTAGCGATCAGAATAACGCGATTCTAAGTCGTTTCGTATTCACGGTGATTTCCAATTTTCCACAAAACTTTTCACCACCACCAAACATTCATCAAAAACTCTCTTCATTTAAAATAATCAATATAGATTTTTAATTTGACAAACTTTGATATTTTACTGATTTGCAATTTTGTTTTTTTCTTTTTAATTAAACATAGCAAGTATTGTATGCAAATATTTGCAACGTTAGAATAGTATGCAAACAGGGTTGAAAAAAATGGAATTAAAAGGGTCGCAAGAAAGCACAAAGTGCATAAGAAGGTACTAAGACCGTGGCTAATCGGTCAGGCTCGATCGTGTGCAACGTTAAGGTTGTTTATCGGTCAACAACGGCATTCCTTGCATATGCAACCGCACACCTAAGATGGATGCACCGGGACGAGAGAAAGTCGAAAGGATCCTGGCCTCGAGGATTCCCTTCGAGAAAATAACGAAGCGTTTGTAACACGTACGTATGCACTTGCACGTTGCACGTACACACGTGCACACCCGTGCATCGTCACGATCAGATAGGCGTGAACGTGCCGTCAAGGAAATGTCATCGGATACCTTTACCTCGCCATATCCCTTCGATTGCCATTAATATTTCTTCCTCCCTTCTTTTAATTTTATTTTGCACGGTCCCATTACGATAAATTCGATCGAGAGATCTAGCACGAATTTAATTGGAAATGAATGAAATTGAAATTTAGCAGAATTAGAAATTGGTAAAATTGAAAATGAAGGAAATGGAAAGTTAACAAAATTGACGACAGACGCGTTTGCTTCAACTATGATTAGTCTGATCTGAAAATTACGGATGATTACAGTGAGTGGTTTCTGGTTTTCGTAATTTCACAGGGAAACCTGATAGTGTATGATTGAGAAATAAATGGTAGTTTAATCTTTGATTATACATAATGAGCCTGAGATGTGGGGTGTCGAACATGGTTCGAAACTGAATTTATGTTTGTCTTTTTACAGGTATAAGGGATGGGGTTTTAATCCATAGTTGTATGCTTTTTGCATTGGAAATGAATTTTTAAATATTTAAAATATCTAAAATAAATCTAAGATCTAGAATCAATCTTGTTTGAATGATTGAATTAGCCCACGTTCCATTAGAGTGAAACATTAAACGCGAATGTAAGCAAGAAACTAACGAAGTCTTCGTATATAGTAGTAAGAGTTGTGCACGTGGTAATAGGTAAACAGTCTGAATAATGCTTGATGTATCTAGCCTCATTATTCTCCCTTTACAATCGAATCGTTTCCAATTAATAATCCACCGTGCCGTTTAATTATCACTATATTAGAACGATATCTTAAATCATCGATGCTATTCAACAATCATTAGGTAGCAATTAAAGCGATCAAACAAAGCTGTGCGCATTAATCACAGTGTATAATGTATTCCTATAACTTTTCAAAGGATTCTCAATATTAATATAATTTAAAGGTGTAATTTAAATTTAACAGAATTGGAAATTAACAAAATTAGAAATTAGAAAATTTCGAAATTTTCCTCTGCAGATTAGAATTCGATAATCACCGCACTAAGGAATTGAAGAAAGTGGAAGATAAATATTGTTCAACACGCGAATATCTCCCAAGTTAGTGGGAAAGTAAAGGTAGCAGAGGAGCAGCGAACCCCGTTGGAAATTGTTCGAAGTTGGAACGCGTCCGGAACACGTGCGCGTTCACGCCGCAGGGACGCCATTACGAACACCTATGAGAAGATACGAACGAGCCTATTGTTTCAATAGACTTTTCTACCTGGCCTGACTAACAATGTCCGAAATTTGCTTTTCAAATCATGACCCTGGGATTTCCATGACCAACCATCGATAGTGAATACCTTATCATATTACCCAGTACCATCTGATATTGCTAATAAATAGCTCCATAAAATGAAAGACTGACCCAAACTTTAGAGAAAACCTATTCTTGGTAACTTAAAAATTACTAGTTCTAGATCTGGCAACGAAAATTCACTAATTTAAGATTTATTAACTTCTCGGTACCGCGTTCAATAAAAATACGGCACCAGCTTTTGGTACCATTCGAGCGCCGTTACATATTAATGGCCAATTACGAAAACACTTAGTGTTGCAATAAAAACCATTCGCGGTACAGTTTTGTTCTAAAATTTTACGATTTCGTGAAGGATCAAACGTGTGTAATAAAAGCTCGATTCGTGGAACAACGTTGTTGTACGCGGTTAAGATACGTGTGGAAGGTTTCACTTACCGACAACGAAATCCTGATGACATTCTAAGGCACTAAATCCGGTGATAAAATTCAACCGAACCCCGTCACGTGTGCTGAAGTTTGTTACACGAACAATCGTCACTTGTGCGGAGAGGATTTCAACTTCAGAAGGATATATTACACTGAACGATCCTTCATTTTGGAGAACTCGCGTCTTCTGAACTTGTAAAACGGAAGAGGAGGACGGTTTAACACGGTCGATCCAGCGGAACGAGGAATTTCCAGCCTCTATGCCATTCTTCGTGGAATACTTTGCACTCTATTGTCTCTTCCTTTGACTAAAACACAGAGACGTGGAATTAGTCTAACAGGCTATCAAATGAAACTAACGTCTTTATTATCTTCTTAACAGAATTTAAACTATATTCGAAGTACAGGGTCTGAAGATTTTTAAGGAAGAAATTGCAACAGGATAAAAATTATTTATAATAACTTCCAATTAAGTTAAGCACCATTTGCATAAATTAGGTACAAAGCAGCTTAGAAAGATGGCGTATAATTCACTGCATAGAAACAACATTAGGCAAAATTAGAATTTAACAGAAAAGCTCAGATGGGACAAGTCCATAACAAGGTTAAAAAGGAATTGGAAGTTTAGAAAAAGAAAATATTTAATGAATAATGAAACAGAGCAGAAATTCGAACCTTTTCGATGCAATGGGTAGCCGAAGGGAGTAGTCGATGAGGAACCGGTCGCGAGACTCTCTGCGAAGGTACTAAGACCGCGTCGCGTTCGCTTCGCGAGGCGAGTCCGTTCTTATCAGCGAGAGGAAAAGCTCCGATAGTCCGGCCGTGGTGAACGACAGCGTAACATCGACTGCGTTGGCCGGCGTGTTTCCAGGTGGAGGAAAGGTGTGCTGCACGCAACCAACGCCGTAGTCCCATAGGACTTCACCACCGTTTTCAACAACACTGTGTACACCTAGATACAGCTACGTACGAAGGCAGGTGCCTTCGACAACACAGGTGAACGTGGCGGAACACAGGAAGTGCCAGAGACAGAGAGGCATTACAAAACCTCGTGGAAACGCGGGGTGGGGATACGGGTAGAAGACGATATGGAAGAAGAGCCGTGCGAATTGTTCGATCGCGACGTTACGAAATTACGTGGAAGGTACAGGTCACGAGAGACCCACTATCGTTTGGAACGAATAAAGTTTTAGAATATGAATTCTTTCATAGAATATTTAAGCAACGAAAGCGAATTTTCTTTACTTTTAACAAGTTTTCTGGACCCCCCTTAACCCCCTGCCTTAAAACTCAATTTTAAATTTAATTCTAATCGCAATTTATGTAGTCAAGGCTCGTCAATTGTGAAATATATTTGTCTTAACATTGATACAGATTTAACTCTAACTAGGTAGAAAAATTATAGGTTAAAGGGTTAAAGTAATCAACTTGGATATTTTGCCTGGTTTTAAGTGCCATGGGTACTTATGGTCAATCCCGTTCCTTCTGCAAGGATTTTAACCGAGAAAATCCTTCTAATCACCGACTTTCCATTCACGCCATAAACGGTGAACGAAGCAGTGACACGAATTCGTAGAATCTTCTATTGCAGTAACCATCCTCGATTAAACGACCCTAGGTATGTAACCCAGCGTGACATTCAACGATATCCTTCCACTTCTTCGTTCCCCATCGCATCAGCGATCAATGAAAAGTGTGACGGTGATTAAGCGAAGCAGCGAACGGAACGATATCGATTTCAATACGCGAATTACCATACCGTGACGAATAGCTTGAAATGAAACTACTACCACCCTTTCTGATACATTTTCAAATTACAAACTTTCGTTTGTTATTTTTGCAGAATTTGTTAAATATTCCTGAAAAGAGAATTTCCATGGTGACTTTCACAATTATTTGCATTTATAGAATGTCTTTTCGAATCGATTTCAATGACGATCTAGCCGATATTGTGACGCATAATATCGAAAGCTATTAGAGAATCGAGAGATAAATAAGAAGCGATTTTCCACGGTGTAAAAAGTGGAACTCTGACTTGCGCGTCTTTATTTACGACGGTGAGCAATACGTTCAACAGGTTTTTCTTAGGTAGAAAAAAAAGGACAGACCTTCGCAGGCAATCTTGGACGCATTAATAATTTTTCTCTTCGTTAACGCGTTAAATGCCACGGCGGAATTGAAGTTACGTGGTAAAACTGATTGTTAAGGTCGATTTAAAAATCCACTCGTCCGCGTTATACATATTATTAACACTTTGACTTTGACGTTTTAAATGATGAATGACAGAAATAGGAAAAAAAATAAAATGATTACCAAACGAGATTTTTAAGGGTCCTTCCACGGGAATATTTCTAAATCTAATTCTAGATCTATAATATGGCAAAATCAGGCGAATCTACGTAATAATTAATAATAATGAAAAGAACACAAGTCCAGGACAAACTTTCAAACGCGTGAGAAAGAAGGGGTTACCCTTTCGCTACTTCCTGGACGCACCAGCAAGGGGGTGGCAGAAGGGCAGCATTCCCTTCGAACGAAATCGGTTCGATAAAACACGAACGTGGCCGCACTTGCGAATAAACCGGCGTGCATAGCTGGCTGCCACTATTCCCCATACCTTCGCATCCCCCATGTGTGCGCTGCTTTCCCAGTCAACGACTTCGTCGGACGTTGTTGCACTCGCGTGTGCATTCTTCTCGCATGCGAGGAAATATGGCGAGCCGCGTACACACGTACACACGTGAACGGGAATAGGTGGGGCTACACGGCCTTTCAAGCTATTCCTGTACACACCATGGAAGTCGCAAGTAGCATAACAACGTGGTGGCCCTATTCCATAGAACGCGTCCTGCCAATACCGTGAACGGACAGGCTGGTGGATTGATAACGACAGTTCGAGGCATTCGTGGAATTCCATTGTTTAATCCATCCAGGAATCGAGATACTCGATTTACCTTTGGTTAAGGGATAACGCCACTCTAGAATTTTGGAAATAATTTAAATAATTTACTGTAATTCGTGGATCCTGAAGATGTCGATGTGAATCCAAAATTTTGCTATTTCTGAATTAATCAAAATATAAAATTCCCTAAACTTCTCACCCTTTTAAAAATTCTTCTATTTTAGAATATTTCTCCGGATATTAATACTATTTTAATAATCAGAGTTTCATTATACGTATGTATCTACCATGCGCGTTCATTATTATTATTGTAGTAATCGGAGTTGTTATGGAAACAGGAAGTTCTAATTCATAGAAATCGCCGAGGGATTAGCAGTTGTGAACGGGTCTGGTTCGATCGTGAAGAAACAAGAAATTAAACGAGGCACGATCGAAGGATTTACTCGTGAATCGTAATGTTACGTTTGAGCCCCTGCGTGACTTCCGGTGGAACCCGCCTTTCCGGTACCACCGCGCGTTCTAAGGTTTCTTTCGAACGTTTCCTTCCTGTCCAGCCACCTTGAAGAACAGCCCCGCGGGCAACGCCGCGTTCAACAACTGGTTTCAGATGGCGGTAGAATCCAGCCAACATTGATTATAATTCAATTAACAGAATGTTTAATTTTTACAATTTTTTAAATCTACCATAAGAGTTCTGCTATTAAATATTAAGAAATTATTCATTCTGAGAATACCTGAAGTACCAAGTCAAAATTATATTTATATTTGTTTTGTCGTCGGTGTATTCTCTTTAAAATTAATCATTATTTTCTAATGCTTTTTGTTACTATTAACAGAAATTCTCTCAGCAGACGAGATGATCTTCGCAGTCTCGGTTTTCTCATCCGGAATCAAACTTGGCCGCACTATTCGTGGTTCGTCTTTGACGAAACTGTGACGATGAGTCGACACCTTCACGTTAACGCCCCCAGAATCATGAGAGTAATTGAAATACTCCAATAATCGGTCCAACTGGTCCTGTAAACTGCGCCTTCTGTTTTGAAACTCTGGATTCGCTAGTAAAAAGGACTCGTGTTTCCCGTCCTCCCTCTCCGATGGACCATTTATCCCTTCCTGTTCGCTGTCCGTTGTCTGAGCCGCTCTGTTCACTAAACGGATGCCAATAATTGTATAAACAACCCCAGAACACGAATTTTGTTAAAATATTATTTCAACGCAAACTTTCGTAAAATTTGCTTTCCACCAAAATCAAAATCCTAATTAATTAATCGCAAATATTACGAATTTTTGCGTTCCAGGGTTCAAATTTGAAATTCTACCGAGAATCATATCGCCCTCGATGATATTGGTCAGAAAATCTTTGACTTGATCGGATTTCCGTCGCCACTGTTTCGAAACGTAATTCATCGAACTCCTCATTTTTGTCCATTTGCTGCTCTTCAAATAGTTCGGAGGCAATACTGTTGAATCACGGTCGAACAATTTTTTCACGTTCATCTTGGAAGTTGCATAAAGGGTCTTGATCGCTTCCGAGGATCGACGAGAATCGATGAACGCGTTTCTGCGCGAGTTACTCGCATCCGAGACCTTCTCGTTTCTCGAATTTTTTGGAACATTAGGCGTTTCGTAGTTTTTCATTCTGGGCACCATACTGCGAAGCTTCGTGTGCAGCTTCTCGATTTCCTCTAACTTCTCCAAAATATCCTTCACGTACTTCTCAGACATGCTACATGTTATAGTTCCCTCGTGACGATCATGATTATTTATTTAAATAAAACGTCTTCGATTTTAAACAACCATGGAGAACAGATGAATCGATATTAATTTGAAAATTACTTCATGATAACGTTACACACACGACATAACACGTGATTTAAATTGTTCTCGTCATTTTGCGAAATAGCACGTTTTTTTATTGTTTATCATGTTATTGATCGAAAATACGAAACATGTCATACTCTATGAAGCAAGCAACGGCAGACCGTTGTTACTGTAGGATCCAAGATGAAGAAACAAATTTGAACGATATCGCGAACGCCATAGCCATTTTGAACGCGAAAATCGTACGATTACGAAACGAAGTTGGTGCTATTAAAAATATCAACGTCAATCGGAAGGATAAATCGTTCAAAAAGTCTGGGTTAACCTTGGAACGACAATCTTCAAGTTGTTACGAAGGGAAACTCGACGTGAAACTTGATAAATTGATGATTTTAGAGAAGCCAAATTCATACGAAAGCATCCCGATTAATTATAGAAAAATTGCCGATGAAATAATCAACGATGAAACGACTAAAAATAATGTTTTGTTTGATGAGGAACTGAACGGTGGTGAAATTTTACGAAAAATCAAAAAAAAGAAGATTTCGAAAGGAGTTCAATGCGAGCCGACGATGGACAGTAAAAGGAAACGAATTTCCTTGAATTGTTTCAAAGCCGAGACGAACATCAAGGATCACGAATCACTGAAACGACATAAAAAAAGGAAAATTTCCAAGACTAATTGTCATGTAAACTTCGATTCTCGTGTACAGGAGGCTAAAGAGGATGAGGCGAATACCTCGATTAAAATCCGACCAAAAGTTGAGAAGGAAATAGTGCAACCGTTTAAAAAGAACCTGTCAGTGAACGACAATTTTCAAACATTTACCCAGGGTAGAATGGGCGGCGGCGCGGAATTACGCGGGAACCGTTTGATTTCCGATCTGAACGACAAAATAATTTTATACAAAAATGCCAAATTCGATGCTCAGAACGTGAAAAAAAGATTGGACGCGTGCATTGTTGAACTTAACGAGATAATAGAGGATGTTTCTTTGATCTTTCCTAATACAGACATGAAATAAAACACGACAATACCAAACACTTGAAAGATCAAAGAAATTTTGCCTTAACGCGATCAAAAACATGTACAAATTTATCAGTCGAAGATACCTAAAAGCCATGTTTATTTATAATATAAAAAGTTATTGTAATTTTATTCGATAAAATTCTATGGAAGGGTAAGCTTCTTTTCGTTTGATTTTTCTTTAATAAAATATTAGGGAATTTCGTTGCATCGATGGTACAGGTGTAATCACACGCTTGTATGTAACAGAACGACTATGATCGTTAATAAAAGCGCATATGTTGTCACGCGGTGCATTGATATTAAATCAAATTAGTCCCGGTGCACTTCAAGATGCATGAGCGATTGCTGTTCACCGAGGTATACGGGAACGAGAAAGAGAGGTTCATTGTCAAATCGAAAGGTAACTGTTTATCTACTGTCCTGGCGAACGTCACTTGACCAACACATCTAACCTATAATCAACAACCCGATTTTATTCGCAGATGAACAATCGATAACCGAACTGTTGTCGGACACGACCCGGACAAAGCCTTTTTATTCTGGTTTCGTATCGATTCTCAAAGAGGTATTTTTACCTCAAGGATACCCCGACAGCGTTCACCCTGATTACACCGCTTACCAAATATGGGACACTGTACAGGTTAGAGTCAAAGGATTCAGGCAGAATCATGAATGAAATTATCACATAATATATTGTTTCACAGGCATTCGCGAGTACCATCATGGGTACACTTACGACACATTCCATTATGCAAGGGGTGGGTGTTGGTGAAGCTGCAGCAACCCCTTTAGCTGCAGCAATAACCTGGATACTGAAAGATGGTACTGGAATGATCGGTCGTATTGTATTCGCATGGTGGAACGGGTAATTAATAGGATAGGATAGCTGGCACCTTTGTCTAATCTTCATCGAGGTGAAGCTTAATTTTAATTCATCAGGACAGATTTAGATGGACAATGCAAGAAATGGAGACTGTTCGCTGACATTCTTAACGATCTAGCAATGGGATTAGAATTGCTCTTACCTTATTTCTCCTCTTATTCGCTTGTAATACTCTGCATTTCCACGGCTATGAAGTCGATCGTCGGCGTTGCCGGTGGAGCCACAAGGGCAGCGCTTACGCAGCACCAGGTGTGTAGAGTCTGAAACAAATACATTTCCTGTTAATTACAGAACTCTGCTTCTTAATTACAGGCGTTACAAAATAACTTAGCGGACGTGTCGGCCAAGGACGGAAGTCAAGAAACTTGTGTAAATTTAATAGCATCTTTGGTTGGCATTTTAATACTCTCCATCTTTCATAGTGGCAGGTAAATAACTCACATCTTTTCATTGAAACTAAAAGTTACATCTTGTATATCATATATGATCTTTGTACACAGATACATAATGGAACTCTATTTCTTCTTGGTAATAGTACACCTGTATGCAAATTATTCGGCTGTGAGATCGTTATGTTTAAATTCGTTGAACGAAGACCGTTTAGCTTTAATAATAAAAAGTTACATCACGAACGAGGTCATCCCCGAACCCGAAGAGATTAACAAAAAAGAGTCGGTGTTGTTGCTCAGAAAACCTAGTAAGATCATCTATCTCATCTCAGCTAATTATTTTAATAAGAAATAAATCGATGGTTGATTTTTTCAGCAATGAGCATATGCGGATTCAATATAAAAATGGGCGTGTCCCTTGCTGCTCTGATAAAAAATGACATAATATCGACGAGCGATACCGAGCTGTCGTTGAAACTTTTCTTAGATAGGAAATACCTAATTTCTATTGATGTACAGAATAAAACTATTTTTATATGTTTCAAAAAGGACGCGCAACCTTGCGATGTTTTGGAAGCGTATTTCCATGCTTGCCTCTGCGGCTTGTTCATTTGTATGTCCTTAAAAGTGCCACTCGTAAGTATACAATGTTCACTTTTGTTATTCGCCCGTTAAGCTGTCGTGTTTTCTTAGGATCTCTTCTTGAAACCGGAAGTGAGCGATATGTCGTATCCCTTGATGCGTCTGTATGTACTTAAGAAAAAATATTCCACGGTGAACAACGGTGTGCAATCGTCGAAGTCCATAGAGAGCATATACGCTACGAACTTACTGATTTCTTGTGAATACAAAGCATTTATTAGTGGCCTTGAAAGTAAAGGTAAACGATCTCGATGTTAGCAAAACGGTACCATTATAATTGATCATTTATCCAAATATTTATTATAGGGTGGATGACAGAAAATAACTTGTTACCTGTAGCAGGATGGAGATTTTTATGAAAAATCAAACAAAAAAACGGTAAAAGCAAAAGTAATTGAAGATTAAAAAAAATATCGTTGCTCCTTCCATGATATTATTTATCTTGATAAAAAATTTTATAATTCGAATAATTTTATTTGCATATCTTGTAACTATCTGTTGGCAATGAGATAAAATGATCTATAAATATTTTCTTATAAATTTTTATCACAGGTGATTATAGTATAGTGAAAATCGATATGGAAATCAGTTTTATTTCCAATAATTTATAAAAATATAACACGCCTTTAACCTGTACAAATATTTCAATGCAGCTGAACTATGACTCTTGTTCTTGTTTAGGGCCAGTCTGTGATAAATGTTTCACTATGTCCACCCAGTCCCATCCTCGAGGCTTTTCTCCTTTCCCATCGGCTCTGTTCCACTGTCTACGTTTTTGGGCTTTAGTCAAGTGTTCCTTCTTTGGTTTTTTCGTCGTTTCTTCGCACTGTGTGCATAAGAAATTCATTCTTCTTTTTCTTGGATACATTAAACAAATTTACAGTTTATTAACATAATCGGTTCTCACCTGTTGTTGTTCCTCTGTTATCTTAAGTTGGCTGATCTGCGAATTCATGTCTACTGTAGCCTCTGGTTGAGCAGAGACCAATTCGCTGTAATGTTCTTGGACAGATTGAAATAATGTATACGTCATGGCACTTCCTAGCCACTGCTCTGCCTCCTCTTCAACATGCTTCACCACTCTGTCCTTTACCTCTTGCACACTGTATTCCAATCATTCACCTTTAATAAAAGCAACAGAATGCAAGAGTAGTCACGGAACAATATGATTGGACTTACATGTGCTTGTTATAAAAGGTATTCATATTGACAGTAGGTTTCTCTGATGGATACGTTGCACCCCATGAGATCTCCAACAGAAATGATTTGGCGTCATTGTCCTCTCCATACTGCGTGTAAAAGCAATGTTATATCTTAATGTAAATGTTACAAAAATCAAATAAATTTGATTGAAATTGAGAATTTTCAATGTTAAGTCCTTATCAAACCTTGAGATGGTGTGTAAGTTTAATAGAAAACTCCGTTTACGAAGGACAAACCTTGTACTGAAAAGTGGTGGGTGTCAACTGTTTAAAAGCCGAATCTCCATCGTATATCGAAAGTAATACTTCTCGTTCCTCTTCCTGTAGTTCGGCATCGCTCATTTCCTTTTATTAACGTAAAATCGCGATATTCTAATTCGTTTCACTCGCGCAACGCTCATGCGTTCATTTCAGGTTAGGAAAACAGGTAGACGCAGCAGCTGAATCGATTGTGCTGCCTCGATCACACTACAGGGTGTCCCAGAACTCCTGTAGGAGCCGGAAATGGGGGGTAGCTGAGACTATTCTGAACAACAATTTCCTTTGCAAAAATATCGGATGGGGCTTCGTTTTTGAATTATTAAGCAAAAACACTGATCAATCAGAGCGCGTCTCGGGCGCGCGCTCAGTACCGTCAGTGTAGCGTCGAGCCTAGTCGCCCCGAGACAAGCGCCTCGGTAGAACAAGAAGCGTTAAGTCTTGGGATCATCTAATTTGAATAGTAGAAAGAAAAAACATTGTATTATTATAAAATAATGAATTTAATATCGTTCAAGCTTTATTTTTCAATTGTTTTAAAGAGCAACTGAGGACGGTACATGGGGTGTTACCGACGAAATTAGCGAAACAGAAAATTGTGTTTTTTCAAAAACCAGGCCACTTTTCGGATAAACTAAAGTTATAGAGACATTTATAACAACAAAATATTTTATGTAATGGTGTTAAAAAGCCGATTTTTAATAAAATAATTTTTACCGACTTTTTATTTTACCCCTGGCGCCACCTGCGAACAAAGTGCTGAAACTGCTCAAAAATTGACAGGAATCTGCCGTACCTACAATGATTATTTTTTAAGAAAATAATTTTTTGCTGTTTTCGCGTGTTTGAAGCATCTAATCGCTTCTATTTTACACTAATTATCGATTCCAATTGTCCGATTAATCCTAGAAGCCCGAAATATTAAAATATTAAAGATTAAATGTTAGACTTCCGAAACATCGTTAAAAATGGCGGGCTTTTCAAAATGAGTAATGTACTATTTTGATATTTCTTAATTAAATTCCTTATAAAGGTTTATTTATTCAATTCCTACTTGATTATGAGACTAGGAGAACTTGTGTATAATTTCTGATAGTTTAGATAAACGAAAAACCTTCATTTAAGAACTACAGAAGTGATTTTTGAGCACTTACAATAGTAGCAGAGTATTCCCCAAAGTTATTAATTTTTTACAGCTTAAAAAACATCTTAAATTAATAAAATGCTGTACACAATCGTACTGAAAGCATTGAAAATGATAAAATTAGAACGATATCCATGTTAATAGCTTTGAATCGTTTATTATACAACTTTAAAAGTTATATTAATGAAGAAAAGACATAAATGTAGGTTTTTCTCTTATTGAAACAATCAGAAATTATACACCAGTTCTTCTAGTTTAATAATTAAAGCAGAAGTTTAATTAATAAACCTTTATAAGGAATTTAATTAAGAAATATCAAAATAGTACATTACTCATTTTGAAAAGCCCGCCATTTTTAACGATGTTTCGGAAGTCTAACATTTAATCTTTAATATTTTAATATTTCGGGCTTCTAGGATTAATCGGACAATTGGAATCGATAATTAGTGTAAAATAGAAGCGATTAGATGCTTCAAACACGCGAAAACAGCAAAAAATTATTTTCTTAAAAAATAATCATTGTAGGTACGGCAGATTCCTGTCAATTTTTGAGCAGTTTCAGCACTTTGTTCGCAGGTGGCGCCAGGGGTAAAATAAAAAGTCGGTAAAAATTATTTTATTAAAAATTGGCTTTTTAACACTATTACATAAAATATTTTGTTGTTATAAATGTCTCTATAACTTTAGTTTATCCGAAAAGTAGCCTGGTTTTTGAAAAAACACAATTTTCTGTTTCGCTAATTTCGTCGGTAACACCCCATGTACTGTCCTCAGTTGCTCTTTTAAAAAATTGAAAAATAAATCTTGAACGATATTAAATTCATTATTTTATATATATATATATATATATATCTTATTATATAATAAGATACCGTATTTTCTGTAGTTTTTGGTTCCTGCTAATAAAATAAATACAAAAGACATAATACAAATTCATAATTTATTTTCAAATACTTACTTTTATTACAGTTAACAATATCTAATTTGTTTAAGTGTTAGCGAATCAAGTAATTCATAATGTGTCGTTCGATAATCAAATTCAATTGAGTACAAATATACGTATTATTACGATAATAAATTAACTCTGATTCGAAATGTGTAATATCTTTAGTGGCTTTTGTACAATTATTTGTTCAGGAATGTGTGTAAAATAATCTGATTAAATCATGTAATTACCAGTGTTTCTCTCGTATTTGTAGCAAGTGTTGTGCAGTCTTAATCACTTTGTTGAAGTTTATGCATAGACGTTAAATAGAAAAAGAAAAGTATAGAAATTAAAGATATACCTAAGCATGTATACAGATACAAAAATTATGCAATCAGTGAGGTACAAAATTCGATATAAGTTCGACAAAGAGTTTCACAAAAAAATACACAAACGTAAATTAAAATCGTATACCCAGATATCTTCCGCGAAACTTTTCTCACATACAATTATTAAATTAAAAAGAACAGTGCAAAATACAATGCCAACACTGCTGCTCAATGTTTTTTTTTTTGTACAACTGCAACGGCACTTTATCACAAAGTTTAAGAATATGTATATATAAAAACGATGTAAACCTTTCCACTAGTAAAAAATATGCTTAAGTAAAAGATTCATTTTTAAAAGTGTATATTACAATTTTCTTCGCTGTTGACTAACCCATTACTCGTTCTTGCATTTTTTACCGGAGACAAAGACAGGGATCTGTTGTGATCCAACCCCAGTGTCATTTTAAGTAACTTCAATACGCTCTTTTTATCTGTGCTCTCATTTTCTATGAACAAATTTTATATTTACAATTAAACGAATAATCATTAATAATTTATGACACTCACCTCCCTCGTCTGTAATTTGTTGTTCAAGATGTAACTTTTCTTGTGCTATCTCGTACATGCCTTCCTCTATGGTACCTTTGCCTAATAGTCTCGTTATCGTAACAGGTCTAAAAATATGATCATAAATCTTATACCGTTTAAACGTGAACTTATGAAATTCCCTAAAACCAAAAATTACCTTTTTTGACCCACTCTGTGACAACGATCCTCCGCTTGCTTATCGTTGTACGGGTTAAAATCGATATCGTGAATTATAACGGTATCCGCGGTTGTTAAATTGATCCCTAAACCTCCAGCCTTTGTAGACAATAAAAATATGAATATACTATCGTCTTCCGTATACTGATTTATTAGATCCTGCCTATCCGGTACTGGAGTACTTCCGTCCAATCTGATATTCAATCAACAATGATTAAAGATATTAACGCAAAGTTAAATTAAAAAAAGAGAATGACTCACATACCTTAAATACGTTTGTCCTCTGATTGTTAAATACTCCTCCAATATATCTAACACCATGGTGAACTGGCTGAAGATCAATACCCGGTGTCCTTCTTCCTTCAACTTTGGTAGCATCTCGTCCAGTATTTTTAATTTTCCCGCTTCGGGGATGAATTCCTGCGGTAACCCTAATCCAGCCAAGCTTTTGTACGTCCTGGTTAACTTATTTATTTGATAATCCGACATCCATTGTAAATCCTCGAATATGTAATCGGCGTTCTTCTGTTTATACCCGTGTTCCTTAGCTAACCTACTCGCTATTATCTAACAGAAAGTTGAATAAAAATGAACTGTAATAAAATGGTGCGTTGTTAATGAATAATAAAAATTGTACATTTACTTTTAACTTGGATTCATTGTAATAATCTCGAATTAGAAGCGGATGGTTGGCCAGCTTCCTTAGCTGCATCATCATTCCAATACCGTTGACTTCGGTGCTTTGGTCCGCCTCCGCTGAGAACCTGGCGACCAAATCCGTGTACAGCTTCTGCTGTTTCTCGGTCAACGGACACTTCATCACGCGTTCGAACTTTTTGGGCAGGTCTTGAAGAACCTCCGACTTCAATCGACGAAGCACAAATGGTCTCATGATCTGCTTCGCGTTCTTCACCTGCTGTTGTTCAAACAACGGCTGTTCGCCATCTTTTTTGACGGTTGGAATTTTCTGAAACGCAGAGAATAAAATTTTATTACATTATATTGCTTCTGTTATTGAAAAGATTATGCTTACAGGATTCTTTGAGAATAAGCTTTTTAAATCAGCCTGTTTGCCAGCAAATAACGAGGGCATCACGAATATCAGCAGCGACATCAATTCCAATAAATTATTTTGCAACGGAGTACCCGTTAATAAAATTCGATGTTTGGCCTACAAATAGTGTAATATTATTTATTGAAATAGATGTATTTGATGAAATAAATACGTACATTAATTCTGACAAGATTTTCGTATCTGATGGTGCCCATATTCTTCAGCATATGAGCTTCATCGAAGACAACGTAATTGATAGGCATAACACGAAATAGTCTCCGTTCTTCTGGTGTACTGCTAACTAAATTGTACGTGGTTAGCAGCACATCGACGTCGTCCAGATCGCCGTTTCGCCAACTCAGTCTCATCTCTTTTCGTTCTTCCTGAGAACCATAATATTGTACAACTTTCAAGCCAGGCGACCACCTGTCCAGTTCGTTATTCCAGTTTTCTATATGGAAGAACAATTGCATTGTAAAAGCAATAAAAATCACTGATGTTTACAGACATCCACTTACCCATTGTTGAACTAGGGACAACAATTAAGTGTGGTCCATCTTTCTCGTCTCTAAGGCCAGCCTCTTTCAGATACGCGAGGAAAGCTATTACCTGAACTGTTTTCCCTAAACCCATCTCATCTGCGAGTATACCATTAACATTTTGCGCGTGCATCACAGCCAGCCAATTCAAGCCAACCATTTGGTACGAAGTTAATTTTAAGTCCGCCGACAAACCCTTCGGTTGACTCGTGATGGCGGACACCCCCGCAGCCACAGCCCTTTCGATATTCGTGGATAAACGGAGACATTTTTTCATAAGTGTTTCTACCGCGTGTCTCGTAGCCAGTAGTTCCTGTTTCATAAAAAGGAAATTGAAGAATTCAACATTTGTACCAGTTCTGCAGTTTTCTATTTACCTGAGCTGAATTCAGAAGTTCTGTATCTAAATATCTATTATTCTGAAACTTTTGAACTAAATCTCTCCAATCTTGGAACGGCCTTGCTTCTATAATCGCTTTTGCCTTCTTTTGAGAACAATGAGACATTAAAAGTAATTCTGTTGGCTGAGCAGTCTGCATGAATTCTAATACTGCCTTCTTATCGGCAGTGAGCTCATTAGATATCTCTATGTCTGAATCTTCATCGCTATCAAATACTTTATCCTTAAAACATGTTTCATCTGAATCAATATCTACATCTTCTGAGTTACTTAATTTTCTTTTTTTCTTCTTATTGGCTTTGGAGGATCCTCTAAAGGTTCTCTTCCTGACCTTCCTTGACCCTTCACCACCCTCATCACTGTTCCAATTTGTGTTATTATCTACTTCCTGTTGATACAAAAGAAATTTATTAGATATCTTGTGGTTCTGGGTGAACTCTAATACAAAATTTTCATGTACCTTAGTTTTATGATTTGAAGAGCTTGCATTCTTAGCAGAACTATCAGCATCACTGTCGCTGTCTTCAATTACATTCACTGCTTTGCGTCGAAATTGAATCTCAGAACTCATCAGATTACTGTCATCATCCGCTTAACAAAATTATCATTAATTTATAATTATTCATTCAGTGTTACATCACAATTGAACTATTAACAGTACTATCATTCTGAAGTGTAAGGAAAGAAGCATGAACAGTATTTGAATGAATGTATAATTGAAATAAAAGTTTTACTGAATGAAAGGTAACAATCATGCAAGAAAATATTCTTAATAAAATAACAAAAGATGGACACTGATTGTATTGACCTATAAATCGAGACTCGAAAATAAAGAGAGCCTTACACATATTCAAAGGTTTCAATTGTTTCTTCTGGAATCGAAATTGCCGTAAATTTCCTGAAAGACTTGAGCTGCTCGCATCCGTTTTCGGCGAATTCGAATCCGACATCTCGTTAAACGAATGAGAGACGCTGGAGAAAACACATTTTTGTAAAGGTAGCTTTTAAACTTGTTTGACAGTTGCATTCAGAAAAGCTCCGAATTACAAAAAGATAGATATCCAACAGGTTAATATAATTATTCATTTACCTGCTTATCGAAAGTTTTAATTATTTTCACTCGATCGCTTTTACGATCACCTATCGTCCCTCAACTTCACCAATAATTTGTTAATAAAAATTACCGTAAATCTACGATACTTAAATCGTATACTTATGAATTATAATTAATTGAAAATATTATAATTAAACGACATAAATTTATCGATAAAATATTTCTAATTAATTATATGTTTTACGATACGTACTGCTCGACCCTATTTCTTTGCGAAATACAACTGTCTTCCAAAGAAATAAATATAATATAATATAATATTCGAATACTTTATAAATAAATTTTCATAACTACGTGCAAAGAAGGTGAACTTTATCATATAAAAGTGTAAAATTTGATCAAACTTCTTGAATGATAAAATTAATATTAAAAAATTAATGTTACATTTTCATGCACGCACGCTTCTGAAGAACTATAATATATGCCTAACATATGCATATATATAAATGTCTTTTCATACGATTTTACCCGAAGGATCTCGTATTTATATTGTTCGTAGTTTATGTCAAACATAAGAAAGTTTATTATGTACTTGCGTTATTCAAAGAAAATTTTTGTTTGCATTTTGCACGCTTACTGTTACTTAATATCTATTTAATGGGTAACGATATGATTCGATATATCGTACGAATAAGACACAAAAAAAGAATATAAAAATGTTGTTATACACGTTGATAGGAAGTTACGTGTTAACATCAATGGTACTTTTCAAATATCCAACGTTGTTGCACAAAAAGAAAAAGCTGAAATTCATGTGTCAACATATCAGTCACAGAGGAGGTATATTTTTCGCTCTTCATTTCATTTCATAATTATGATTATTGTTTACATATAAACAACATTTAACTATAAATTCAATTCTTTTTCTTTATAACTTTAATTGTACATTAAAATTATAAATTTCATTATATTTTTTAGGAGCTGGAGAAGGATATGAAAATACAATGTTTGCCTTTAGACGGTTAGTCAGAGTACTTGTTTATTGTCTCAGAATGGCAGCAAAATAATTAAATGCAATGATATGTTTTTTTTAATTATTCTATTTGTTGCAAATTTATTTTTTACTATATTTTAGAGCTGTGACACTTGGAACAGAAATGTTAGAATTAGATTGCCACCTCACAAAGGATGGAGAGGTTGTTGTGTCTCATGATCACAATCTCTTACGTAGCACAGGCACAAACAAAAATATCTCAGAATTAAATTACAAGGATCTACCTCTATTGAAACCTTGCCTTCCAATTGATTTTGATCCAGGTATATAAATGTTTTATCATATAAGTTTATTGTTAAATATATATGATTTAAAAGCTGTAGCTTAATAGATGTGGAATATGTTGGTACACAAAAGGAGGAGGATAGACAATTTGCTTTACTGAAAGAAGTATTTGAAGCATTTCCTAATCTACCGATCAATATTGATATTAAGGTTAATGATGATCAACTTATAACAAAGGTGTCAGATTTAATTAAGCAATACAATCGTGAAGAATATACAGTGTGGGGAAACTTTAATGATGAAATAACAAAAAAGTGTTACAAAACGGTAATTAATATATATATTAAGTAGTTGAAGTGATAAATAAATTAAACTATTGTGATTTTCATTGATTTTAAAAATCTTTTCCACAGAATCCAAATGTAAATTTGTTATTTTCTATGCGCCGTGTAACTCACTTAATATTACTCTTGTACACTGGTTTATTGCCCTTTGTACCTCTGAAAGAGACCCATCTTGAAATTTTTCTACCTTCCATTTATTTAAGGTATTTTATATTATCTCATAACATATGTGAGGTAAATTATATTTAATAATAGGAAAAAATTAATGTTGCATTATTACAGACGTACAGGAAGCCCAAGTTCAACATTTTTACCTCTAGAAAAACTAATTGTACGTGCCATTAATGTACTATTAATGAGGCCTTGCTTGTTTAATCATTTAAAGGCTCGTGGAATTCATGTAAGTTATTAACCTTGTATAGTATAATAATAAATCGTTTAAAATCTATACAAAATTAAATGTTTACAGGTTTATTTTTGGGTCTTAAATAAAGAGGAGGAATTTAAGAAGGCTTTTGATCTTGGGGCAACTGGTGTGATGACTGATTACCCATCAAAATTAAAATTATTTTTACAAAGATATACCATAGAACAACGTAAAGAGACACCACAGAAGACAACTGAAAAGATCAATATCCATTAGATAAAGTTCAGTATTTGATAACTTTCGAGAAGTACACATGTCGTTATAGATGAACAATTAGAGCTTTCCTTGAGCAGCTAAATGAGAAATAATTAATAATAATTATTTAAAAGAATTACGTACACAGTGCACAAAGAATATTTAATTAACAAGATACATCTAAGTTTATTAAAATCGACACTCTTTTCTATATAATTAAGATCGATTTGAAAGCTTTTGACAAAGTATTAAAAAATACTTTTAAGCGTTAATCATAGCATGTGAGTATGGAAACATTCCAAAAGTACGTTTTCAGTCGTAATCAAACGTATTTAATATTTCCAAAGACGTTTTACAAAGCTATTTATATACTTTGGTTACAGAGTTTCGGTCATATTTTAATTTGATTTCAACTTATTATATTAACAGTATTATGATATATACCTCAGTACATTTTCAAGTGTATTTTTAATTAAAAATTATGCTTATGCATTAATTATTATCATAAACATTGCACATGCATAACTTAGTCGTTTATGTTATATTTATTACTAAGTATCTTTAAATATAAAGATTAATTAAATTCACAAATAATTTATATATTTATGTACAAAATTGAAAAGAATATGTATATATAGATCATATGTTGATGTAACATAATAAATACTATTGACAAGTTTTGGCAAAAAATATAAAGTATAAAATAAGTTATATTTCAAAATGAATTATTTTTTAACTTAAATCGTGTTAATACTTAGATGCTTACATTTATCTAATATTTACTTAAATTACATGTTCCTTTCTGTTAATAACACCTACCAAAGTATAGTTTACAAATGGAAAGTTTCTATACATTTATATTTTATTATATATTTTATAAAATCGTTTCAATATTTGTTTGAAAAACACTGTGCATGTTTCTTATCTGTAACTTGTAAGAAGAGCTTTATATTGTATATAAATACATGTACTTCTATATTTGTAATAAATTGCGTTTTATATTTCTTCCTAGTGTCTTGTATTGCAAATACAAAATATACAATAATTTTATAAAAAACACACTTCGCTTAAAAAATCGTTTTGTACTATTTTTTATAACTTATACTATTTTCAAGATCTATTGCATTTGTGGTAAACAATCCTTTTTGGCTTTTCAGATTCATCAGAGGGTAAAAGTATGTAAGTAAATACTTTGTTTCTACAGTAGCAGCAATATTCCTGAGAAGGATGAGAATTATTGAAATGTCTACTTATGGCAGCATGATTTCCACTAATATTTATATTGCAAATATCACAGTATACTTCTGCCATTCGAAATCTGGAATGTACAGAATCTGTAACAACTCGATCAGAGTGTTTGCTATCTTTTGTTGATTCATCATCTTGTAAAGACATCTTATTTCTGGAATAAATAATAAGATACTTTTACAACAATCTGAAACATTTACATTGTACTTTTACCTGAATTTTCTAAAATTATTATTACATACAATACAGTAATTAGAAAGAAGTTTCAAAAGATGAAAATAACATACACTACAGGAAAAAGCAAACAATGTAAAAAATTGATAATAAAATATACTTAAATATGAAAGTATTTTTAGTATTTTTGAAATTTTCAATATACAGGTTAGGAAGTTATAACCTATAATGACATACTTACATAAAATTCTTTTTCCACTTCTTGATACAATTTTTTCCCTTTCAACTAAGATCTTTATTTAATACTGACGTGTAAAGTGAAAAGTTTACAATATTTATAGCTATTTCTTATCTCTTACAAATATATATATTTTGATACAATGTATTATACATCATGAACAAATTTTTCTTCTACAACTCATACAAAACTGTACAATAGAAAAGTATGATTCAGAATATATCTTAGCTTTTGTTACATACTTTTGATATGTCTTTTTGATAAATCTGAATTAATCTATTATAGATAGTTAAAACAAAGTAGGTACAAAGTTAATTAAAAACCATTATATATTTTCTTAGTCAAATACATTACACTTATTTAAACCTGAAGTAGATGATAAAGTAATGGTATACATTTATATAGGCTTTATTTTAAAATGAAGTCCTATAAGAGAAAATACTAGACACTTGAGATCTTGTACAAGGTAATAGAAGCATCTTAATCCTTCTGGATCACGTGATTGATTAACATCTAACAAAGACCCAGTTTTAGATGTTGTGAATGATATATGTTCATCTCCAATTACAATTTCTAATTCTTGGCGTCCAACTCGGTCGGGTTGTGGCCACAAAGAATCATCTTCCTGCATGATTTCCGAGTCTTGAATAATTCTTTTCAGTTCCTCCATCACACATTGATGTACATAGGCCTCCTTTCGAATCATCGTGTCGTTTTTATAATTAGAATTATTTGCGTATCGTAATTTTCCATCTGGTCTGAATTCAAATTCGAGAAATTCATGACCGAATTTCCCTTTGTGACCAACATAATACCGTATGTAAAAGTCCGTCGACATCGTAGAGATAGTTTCAATATACTCTGAAACTTAATTTGCTGACTCTGACGATTAAACAGTCACCTAGAATAATAAATCATCAATTCCTATTTCAAAATAACCGAAGCCGCGTAAATTAGAGGTTACTTTACGTACCGTAATATTCTTCTTTCCTGCAGTCGATTTTCAATAAAAGAATCAGCGATTATTCAACACTCAGGCTTTTGTTATACTTTTAACAAATTAATATATAAATAAATCAAGGAAAGAAATACTTCTTATTACACGCGTCGATGAAACAACTATCTGTCGTGAATGTCTAAACATTAACAATGGTCAAACATTAGGGCGATTTTTATGTAATTGTATCCTCATCATATAACACAAAATACTTTCACTCCTAAGCTTATTATAATTGAAATTTTTTCACTTACACGTTTAATGATTGCTTCTTCGGTTACTAATCGTTTATTATTTATTATTTTATGAATTTTTCATTCATTAACAGTCATTTTTTTTATTCGAATAAGAGCGACGAAAAAATGCGCACTTTAAAAATTATTCGAAGTTAACGATAAAAATGAAATGTAATGAAACTTATTGCACCGTCAGAAACAGTAAATATATTTTGTGCAATTATAATATTGAGATTTAATATCATGTTAAAAAATTGTTGCACTGTAAAGCACCTTAAATCCAAAATTTGAATACACTTTATCCGTACTCGTCACAGATCAGCCTTCGATAATAAGACGTTATTCAGTGGTCATCCGGTGACACCTGAATTGTCAAGCTGTGAGCCACGAAAGTTGCTTGATTTAGTCTCGAATTAATAACTTTAATTACATCGAATACTCAAAAGACCACGTTATTATCCGTATAATTTGACACGATGAGAACCACTAACGACGAATACAATGCGAGTGACATGTGCGAATGTTGAAACTGTCTCGTGAATAAGTGAAATTTTTATGGTCACATCACTTTGATGTATGTACCAGGGTAGTAAACTGAAGGATGAGATTATTCTGCTCGACGAGTTTACGTAATTTAAGCTCGTCATAGCAAAAGCTCAGCCAAGGAGTTTATTAACAATGAACAAAACTCATATGGATAAAAGACTGAATCAATTGCCAACTTGGCTGTGGACTAATTCCACTAATTTACCACCAATCTATAAGATGGTATGGGAAGCAGTACGAGAGGATAAAGTCAGATCGAATGGAATGCAAACAGAGTTGCTCGTCGATACCAACAAAGTCTTTCCTTTATTACTCACTAGTCAGCTTCCTACGGAAGTTCTTGGACATATATGGAACTTGGCAAATCAAAAATATGCTGGACAACTTACAGAGCAAGAATTGTACATTGTTCTTGCTCTTGTTGCCGCGGCACAGGCTTCTTATACATTTAACAGTTTAGATATATTACATTTACTTCCATTTCCACCTACTCCATACCTGAACATTGAATGTTTAATGAACCTGCAGCCTATGACTCAATTAAACTCTGCAACTAAATTTCAAAGTCTTAATGACAATAGTGAGATTGGTTTTATAGATTCAGATGGGAAGTATTCTTCAGAAATGAAGAACAAAGCTAGATTGCATCAACATGGAATCATATCTTCAGATTTAAATGCGCAAATGATAAACAATGTACCTGGAAAAGTTTCATGTTTTGATAACAAATCTTATGCATCTTCTACAGCGATATGGGATCCAAATAATGTACTGAAGGACACAAAACAGGTTTCTTGCTCTCAGTTAGATTCTAAGTACTCAACAGCAGCAGATCCATGCGATGATTTTTCTGACTTTCAAAGTGCTCCAATTCCAAATACTCCTAACATTCCAATATGGGACACAAAACAAGGTTCAGCTATCGGCAGCAGACTAGCAAATCATAATTTAGGTGTTAAGAAACCTATGGAGAAGTCAAAAAAGAACAATATAAATACTAAATCTGCTCATGGCACTATCCAGTCACGAATCACACCATCATCCTTAAATATGATATCTCAGACTAAAGATCAGCCAGGTGTAGAATGTTTAACAGAATTGTTTCCAAAGTGTACAATAAAGAATCAATCTAAAACAGTAATACTTAAGGATACAGCTATAAGGAACAATGATCCACCCAAAGACCATACTGAGCATATAAAAGATCATACAAATACAGAAGTTATATATTTAAGTAATGATAAAGAAATTTCAAACAAGCTAGAAAGCATAGAAAAGGTAATGAATAAAGATAGTCTACTTTGTTAGTTTACTTATTTCTATAATTTTACCTTTTTAATATTGATGTTTAGGCTCCAGTAAGAACAGTGGAAGCTACTCAGCAGGATCTTATGAGTCTCCAGCTTGTCGAGGACAAATATAGCGCGTTGCGTGCACTAGTTCAGGAAGCGGTTGCGACCACGGAACCAGATTCGAACGCAAGCTGTAACAATCAATCGCTTGACGAATTCGGAGAATTTGTGTCCGCAGAACAGCCTGCTACCAATACTCCTGCCATAAAAGCTTTAGATACCGACAGTTTTGCTGATATTTTTACAGATTTCGACCTTAAATCCAATAACAATAACGCGAACACTACAGATTTCAATCTCATGCCAGAAATTTCGGAATCATTTGACAATCTTAAACTCGAAGATACCGTAGAAGAACGTTCGTTAGAAATGGGTATATATATATGCCGTCATTTATTTTATTCTTTCTTTTTTTGATACACTTATGCAATAATGGTGATATTTATTTGAAGGTAAAGCACTGCAGAAGGAAGATGCCATATCAATTAATAGTATAGAATTCACGAATAGTGCATCGAATGCATTAACCCGATCAGGATCTGTGCCTAGTTTAGATCTTAAGTCTTTCTTACCTTCGAATACGGAAGATGAGCTAATAGTAGATACTACGCATCAGGTTGCATTCCGTTTTCTTGTGGACAAACGGTTTTTCGCAACATATTTCAATTTATTTCATTTTACAGGCAGAATATTGGGAATGGAAGCAATACATGGAGAGCTGTGTATTATTGTTGCAAGTAGCTGCGAACATATTTACAAATATCAGTTCGGAACTTGTACTTAACGAAGTTTTGAATTCGGCACAGGGATACAATTTCCTTTGTAGTAAGTAACGCCACAAGGTCTTGATTGTATTTGTTATTTTAAGAGTATTTAGCATTATCGTTTTTAGATCTAGCTGAAGTCGCAGCTGTCTGTAGACGCGTTAATTTTTCGTACAAAGAAATGGACATCAATATAATAGGTTTCGATGAACTGCTAATGGATATCGATCGAATTTGGGCTGAAATGGAACCATTCTATGCAAACATACCAGTAAGATACAATACCATTATAAATTTTTATTCATTTTAAATATAAATTTATAAAGTCTTATTTCAATGTACTCTTATAATATATTTCAGATAGTCACGGAACTACCAGCTTGGCCTTTACATCAAGGGGAAGCCATTTGTTGTTCACTTTGTTTAACGATCATCACCAGCGGCGGAGTAGTGTATAATGAAAATAACTATCACGTTACTTGCGCGAATCTATGGCTTAATTGCGTGAACAGTCAGTTGCCGGCGATGCGACATCCGTCTTTTTATTCTCACTCGAACATGTGTCCAGGTAACAATCATATTTGATACTAATCTGTATTAACACGGAGGAAAGATTTACGTTCGTGAACTGTTGTGTACATTCGTTAACTTATTACGCGAAGATTTCTAGGAAACAAAGCCGACTAATTTTGTATTTCAGTAACGATTAGAAAATCAAACGTTAACATTTTTTAAATACATAGTACGTAATGTAATAACGAGTACGATTAACGAGAAACGGGATATGTGTACGATAAAAGAGAGAACGGATTCCACAGAAGTTGTGTACATATATATATGCTTTAAATTCAAAGTTTTCAAGATATTACGAACTAGTGCATTTAAAAGATCTGTACAAAATATTAGAGAAGAATATTAATATACTGTAATCTTTTGAAATAGGGAGAAAGTGAAGTCGTGAGGGAATCTCAAAAAAAAAATTTTAAACATAGTCAAACAGGTTGAAGGAATGCGATGATATTCTGAGACCTCAATAAAAGTTCATATCAATCAAATTGAATTAATATTTTCGAGAGGATCTTATAACAAATTCTTAGTGCAAATACGAGACAGAAAATTAGAATATTATTCTATTAATTATTATAATAATAGGATGTGGTGTAGTGATCTTACAAGTTCAAAATTATCGTTGACTTGTATCGCGCGGTCTATACACTATTCCTCTGCTTTTCATCTCTCTTATAACACCCGCTGGTAATCGACCTGACACCGATATTGCGTATACGCCTTTGCAAAATCGATCTGGAAAAAAGAAAAATTGAATCTCAGTTGCAACGGTTATTTGTAATTAGTAAGTTTTGTCCATTACTTCGTCCTTAGTTTTTGAACAGAAAAAAAAATTATAAAATGAAAAACAATATGTAAAAATTAATACAAAATATACATAAAATTAAAAAAAAAAATCTTAAAATATCTTATGTACGCACATGAGCATGTTCCTTAATAATTATACATAGTGTCATGCATTGCTAGAAAAAATTCTGTATAAATGTATAATATTTAGTGTTAAGAATCTCAAACACAATCTTCTTAAATTAAAAAAAAAAAAACAAGTGTATGTACTGCATTACTTTGTATTAGTTGCAATTACTTTGTATCAAAATATTGGCTTTAAAAATTGTACAAAATGCTGCCTTTCAATATATATTTACAAACATAACGCAAAACATGATTTAGGTTATTATCATCTGCACTGCCAAAAATTTAGAAACAAAAGGATTAATTTATTATCCAGGTAGTTGGGGAAATAATATACAAAATTGAAAATCATAAAGTAATATAGGATAACAAGAACAATTTATATTATGATTTACTATGGAATAATGTAACTGTTATAATTTTGTAAAGGTGTACAAGAATAAAATAACAATATTTCTCTGGCTTAAACTTAAATTATTGTGTATAGGTATATATTCATTACTTACTTATTCTTTGCCATTTGCAAACCCAACTATCTTCAGGACTCATTGCAGCAATCATACTAAAAAAAAACCAGTTTAATTGATGTCATGATTTGCAAACAAATATAATTACAAATATATATGCAACTTTGTATTATTTATTTCTTACCCGTCAAAGTTTGAACTTGTGCAGTCAAAGACATTGTCCTTGTTATTCTTCATACGTAAAAATTCATCGCAATTATCGCAACCATCGAATTCAAATTGATCAAATGTCTGAAATTATATTAAAAATTTCAGCAATACAATTTTATGCAAAGACTGTTAATAAATTTGTTAAAAAAATTACCTTAACCAAGGAGCATACTAAACAAGCTCTCAGTCCACGTAAATCTTTGGGAACGGTTTCCATTGACATGATTTGTATTATACGCTATTATTATTCTTAAATTTGTTACAAAATATATATTATTTAACTTTGATTGCTCATAACCTCTTTAAAACATGTAGTCTTGTCAATATATGACAACCAGGGCCCCCAAGCTCTTGAGAGCGTGAAGCTGATTCTTAACTCGCGCTCATACCAGATACAGCGCTGGTGTTGCACCTTTACGAGAATTATAAATTTATTCTATGCCAAATACACCCGCCAGAATTTAAGTCCTGAAAGCATTGTAGCATTGTAATATTCTAGTCTCATAAATAAAGCAGAACTTTAATAAATAAACTTTTCTAAGGAATTTAATTGAGAAATTTTGAAATGGTACATTTCTCATTTTAAAAAGCCCGCCATTTGTAACGATGTTTCGAGTTTCTCAGTCGATAATTGTTGATCGGTTTCAGCACTTTGTTCGCAGATGGCGACAGGGGTACAAAATGAAAGTCGGTAAAAATTATTTTGTTCAAAATCTGCCTGGTAGATGGCGCGAGGTGAGCTTGGGGGCCCTGATGACAACCAAACACACTATATAAAACTGTAATATATATATAGGTTCACTTAAGGAGGGATTCTTATGAAAAATCATCTCAACCAATATTATTAATTACAAATATAATTTTAAAAAACATCAAATAAATCAGTCTTTTTATAATTTTAAATAAAATTCAGGTATTTTACTTCTATGTTTATAAATTTACATAGAAACTAATCTTAAATTGTGGCCACATATTTTAAAGCTCGTTAGACGACGACGCGTTAAACGCGCGAAAACATTGTGGTGTAGCAGTATCCGTTGCACGATTGGAATGAGGGTGGGCTCTACTGAATGCGTGTATCAAATATACGTGAATATTTATTACACGATTAATATAGTTTTAAAATAGAACCTCTGAAACACAATTTTAGTATTTCGTATAAAAGTATTGTTAAGATTATTCTCTTCAAACGATTTTATTGACTCACGTTTCTAACGGCCGCTAACATGAAACCTGGAGGTGGTACGAAGGTTTCTGCCGCCAAAACTGCCGCTTCTGAGGTTAGTAATTAACGTGCCTTTTTATTATTTTATTTCATAAATATCATCATTAGAATGGAAAAGAGAACAGGGATCATCATCTGTGTCTGGATTACATAAAAATTTGTACATTTTCAAAGATGCAAACTATTTCGATTCGAAAAGGTTTAGGTCGCTTTTATTTCTGATTTCTTGATTGCAATAAAAACGTTTCATTGTTCGATACTTGCATACTGCATATTGCTACAATTTTCACATATTGAAATAAATTTCCTTATTATTATTATTTTCACTTTGCTTTTAGCTTTATGCAGTACAAATGCATGCTAAAGCTTCAAGTTAGATCATACATTTTTGTCTTTTATCGAAACAGGATAAGGTCAGAAAGTCTTTGCACGTTTTGCAGCCATCAGCCACCGACAAAGAAAACTTAGTTGGTGGAGGGAGAATGCTTAGATCTGCTCTGCCAGTGAAAGAGGCAAACAAAAAGTAAGTAAGCGAGCAAGTTGGTTTGATTCACCTATATAATTTGAACATATAATTTCATATTAAATTCTATGTTTCAGCGAAACAGTTGAGAAACCAAAAAATGAAGCTCCAAAACGCAAGAAGATAACATTCAAGGATAAAGGTGTTCAAACTCCAAGAGGTGGAAAGATTAAAATTGAAGTTGAAGATCTGACCTCTGAAGGTAAACCCTTTTGTCATGAATAAACATAGAAACATTAATAAATAGTTGGATGGTTATTAAATTAAATAAAATTTCATATCAATAGCTGGCCCTAGTGAAAATTATTGGGAAGTATTAGCTGAAAGACGGCGGATAGCACTAGAGGATGCTTTGGAAGACAATAGAGAATTATCCGAACGCGTTGAAAAATTGGAAGAAGAAAATCGTTTGTACAAAGAGATGTTGGACGAATCGAGAGCATTAGTCGAAGTTCTGCAGGTATTGTTAAAGGCGGTTCTCAATCTACAATATTTAAATTACTTTCGTGTTATTAAACGTGATTTCTACGTTATAGGAGATGCTTGGAGAAGACAGAAATGACATAAATAACTCTCTGGACGATAGTGCGCTATAATTCAATGTTTTGTAATTAAGCATCAACCAGTGCCTTATGATTCAAACGTAAAAATAAACATCTCCATATTGGAGATCTTATGACAACAAAAAAAACGAAAAGTCTGAGTAAAAAAACTTTCTACGTCGATATAGGTAAATTTAGTCATGTATTCATGAAAAATCTGTTCATGATCTATCTATTACTCGGATAAGATTATATCTGCGACTACGAACATATTTACCTCATAGAATACTATTTTATAATGATATAAATATTATATAATTTTGATTACAGTTAATAAATTAATTTTTCAGAATTCACGGTAATTTTCATTCTCTTTTGTATACCACGCTATCTCAACACCGTGTATAAACCCTTTTATTAGAATTAATAATTGTTAATAGTTAATTAGCAGTCGGCTCTACGTAAATAACGATACTAAACGAAGTTGCTAACATCACGTATTTATTTCACAAATCTTTGGCATAAAAGACCTTGAATTCCATTGAAAATACCAACACTAGCATCAGTTTTGGCAACAGAGAGCAGCACTACGTGTGTTCGAGGAAGCCATCATCTGCTGCGTGACCATCATCATCATTCGGTGAAAAAAATTACAAATTATTCGCAAGGCTACCAGGAAAGTCGTATGTATAAAACGTTGCCAGACGCGTTGCTGAATGCGGGCCGCGCAAAAGCGAGCCTTTTCTGTTCAATTGTTCTTTAGCCCCAAGAGTTTCATCTTTCTCGTCTCATGTGTGTGCGTGTGTGCTTGTGTTTAGAGAAGTATACCGTTTCCTTGACGATCAATCGAACGAATAGCGGACCGTCTCACGGATTAGCGAGAAGCGGCGAACGTCGGGCTTGCACTGCAGAACGCCGTCGAGAAGCGTCGAAGCCAATCCTTAATCTTCGTCTTTAAAGCGGCGATAGATGGACTGCACGTAGGTAAAGACACACTTCCAGTCTGGTCGTCGCATCATCACCATGTCCTCGACATCAAGTAACGGTGCGATCCCGGCGAGTTCACTGTACAAAATTTCACCCTCTAAACTATCTACAGTGCCAACAGTGAGAGAAAGATGTAATTGTAAAAATTTAATCAGATTAATTTTAATTCTTTCTCTTTTGGTATATTACTGTGGTCTGTTCCAAATTAGTACTAATAAGTACTAGTAACTTCTTAGTACTAACAAAATGAATACTAATAGAAATGTTAATAGAATATTGTTAATATCGAACAGACAAAGGTAATATTGGCATACTCGGCTTTTGTAAACGCCAGTTCAAAGTTCATTCTGCGGTTCTCCGGTCGTAGCGAATGATAGTCGAATGCGTCCGGTCTGAAGTGATGGAGCAGAGCGCAGAATGCCAAACCGTCGTTCCAGCTGGTCGAGAAATTGTCCAGCTGCACGTTCTGCAACAGTGGAATAACGATTGACCGATTTAACGCGCGTAAATTTTCTGGATCTCAACGAAAACGCAATTATTCCCACCGCGTTTCCGTAAATAACACGCGTGAAGCTTCATTTACTTTCGGGCGGATTTACCTCGTACTCTTTGGTCTTGGAACGGCACCACGCCAACAGCCGCTCTTTTATTTGCGCCGCGTTGTCCCGCACCGCTGGCTCGGTAAACTTGAATCGAAATTCTGTCGCCGGTGACTTTACAGGACTAAATATAGAGAAAGCGTGCTAAGTTAAACATTTCAGAATATTCGAAAAATCATGTTTACATCTATTTTATTATTTATATTAACGGTATAAAAAGATTATAATCTTTCTACAAGGTTTTGATTTATGTAGTACCAAAAGGCGGAAAATGTGTTCAAGTTCAAAACCAATTGTATCAAACCATTAAAAAAAAAAAATTAAAATCTTCGTATAATACAATATTTAAAGAGTTTTAGAACTGAAATGGTAAATGTTTATAATTAGAGTGTACGATAATAGAAAAAGAAAGGCGTCCAATAATAAAAAGTTCTTTTACTGGCAGTGCCGTGGCTACTGAAATACCGTCGTATAAATAAACAATTGTAAATAGTAAAACGGTTTTCGATTACCTGGGTGACGAGGCGGCGCTATTTTGTCTGTCGAGTTCACGAAACTTGGCAAACGGTGACAGCGGCTTCTTGCGGGCTGAAAAAACGAACGGAATCGTCTGAACGGATATTGAAACAAAATACACACGTGAATGATGTCGTTTAGCAAACGTTAAAGGGGTTCATCATCGAAACGCATTCTGTGATTAATCTTCTCTATCTACACGCCGTGATCAGTTTGTCAATAAAAAAAATCGTTGCGCATATGTGAGAAGATTATTAGGAAGGATCTTAGCAAAAATTCAACAAAAAGAACAAAATGTATAATAAAAAAAACAGAACAAAAAAAGTATTTTCGTTTGTCAGCCTCGTTGACGTCGCTCGATCGATAATTGAACTTGTAAAATTTTTGAAGAGAAAATGTTAGTCGTATACTAATTAAAAATTTGATTTTTTAAATCGATTGTTAACAGCGATCAGAATTTTCGTTTGAATTGTAGAAATTATTTTTCGTTTTGGTGATCGGAGCCGCAACGAGGCGATGACGAAATCGCTTCAACAACAAGAAACACGTGGAGCTGGATCTAAAACTAAAGATCTAAACCGAAGTGTTATATTTCATCGATTGGCAGTTCTTGAAGAACATTCAATTCTTTTTTTCTCTTTCATCTAATCAGAAATTAAACAGACAAAAATTGAACGTTCTTTTTTAAAAAAAAAATCTGAACGTGTGTGTTCGCGCGCAATCAACCCTTGCCCAGAAAATTGGATCAATTTGACTGAAAAAATCAAATCTTTCTTTGAATTCGCATTTTTGCGTAATTTTACAAAAATTCCGTGCAAGGGTTGAAATTTCCCGAAGGTATCGATATAATATTTTACAATCTAACTTCGTACGTTTGTTTCAGCAATTTCCCGTCTATTTAGACAATTTCGAATCGAGAAAGTCGGAGGGGATCCTCTCCCCCCCCCCCCCCCCCGATCGAATAAAGACTTGGAAACTTGGCTGGCGCGTGTTCCCGGTTGTTTACAAATCTCCAAATAAATTCACGTGTACGAGAGCAGCCGCTATTTTTGCGTCGATAGAGGACGAATTGCTTCTTCGTCGATCGAAGAATCATTCGTCGATTCGAGAATCGTCCTTCGAACGATTTCTTTTCTATTTTATTCTTGGCGCCTGCTCAACACGTAACAGAGCTCTTTCGTTACTGTCAGCCACTCGTATAATTGCAATAATTTAACCCTTGGCTCTTCCAAACGTTAAATACCCTGCTTTAACTTCTTTTCCAGCGTTTAAAATCTATTTTAGAAGGCTGAATTTTCGAAAAATTGATGGAGAACACCGGAAGTGGAGAGTTTAACCCTTTCGCTTCGAGCAAGAACTGAGAAATTATGAGATATTGTGTTTTTGCTTTAGGAACTTTGGAGTATTATATTTTAAGGAATTTAGAAATATTAAAGTGTTATGTTCTTCTGGAGCGAAATTAAAATATTCTTTATATTGTGGAGCGAAAGGGTTGATTTGAAAGAAAATATTCGTGTGAAAAACGAACTCGAAACCGGTTGGATTAGTAGGTGAGAGAGAAAAGCATGTCGGCTCGCGAGCTGTTAATAGAGCGGATTTGTCGCAGGAGCAACATCCTTTCGGCTATTCTGCGGTTTTGTTAACGCGGCATCCCGTTTCCGCCAAGAATCCAAGCGTCGTACAACGATTTGTGAGGAAAAATCAGAGTCGATTTTCATTTCTTGTATAAGTAATATCAAAAATTGTGTGCAGTGTAGTCTGTTCGACGATCAACATTGTCCAAGTGTTGGCAATCGATTAAGAAAATGAATCTCAATTATTTTTATAATCAAAGTTACTTCTATGTACTTATTTAATTAGAGTTTGAAACTTTTGCAGTTCAATCATTTTTACTTATTACTACAAAATTACCTTTATGAGTTCTCATCAATAAACGAGTTATTCATTACCGTTTTACCTTCCAAACAATTAGCTTTCACTTCCTGAGTTAATTAGTTTCACTGTTTAAGCGATTAGCCAAAATACTAATCACTTTCACCGTTAAGTAATTAACTTTCATCTTAATTAGTACTGTTACCAATTGACAATGACATAATCTTAACACTGCCAAAGTAATTGCATATAAAAATCCTGAATAATGAAAAGTTTCAAACTCTAACAAGTATCTGAACGAACCCAAACAAATAACAGACAGTTACAGATATCCCAAGCAAAATTACTTGTCTAGAGAACGCACTCGTACCAGGCAAAGGATTCGATCGTTTACAACTCCAACAATGAAAGCATCGTCGTATAAACGTTTACGTTAACTTTACCCGTCCTCGAGACAAGTAGAACAAGCCTCTACAGTTTATTCTCCTATTTCTGGTACGCTCTCCGTACACCCGAACACGAGTTATCCCGTGAATAAACTAAGTCATCCTTCTATAAAAGGTCTGAGCGTCGGCTAACAACTTGGACAACGTCCCTCGTGAATTTCTAAGATATTCTAATATACTCAAACATCATTTCGTGCACAGTCGTTGGCTGGTGCAAGCTACACGCTACTGCGCGGCAAAAAAAGGATCAACAAAGAAGGGCTGTGACTCACTGCTTTATTCGGGCTTTGGCACGACCTTCTTAGCGACTCTGAACGTCCGTCCCGCAAAACGTGTTCGCAACAGCGCGACTCGAGTTGGCTTATTCAAGAAAACAGACAGAAAATAACAAAGAAACAGACAAACAGCGAAAAGAAGCGCACGCGGGGCTCTTCAAAAAGATCAACCCTTTTTTTTATCTTGTCGCCCCATGTGTGCTGAAACGCGGGCAACGATATCTTTAATTCAGTTCTGTCTCCTCGATGAACTTTCAACGGTCTTCCGGTCGATTTCTTCGAAAATTTCACCGACGTGTTCGATGTGTCCTTCGTACAAGCTTCCTTCTTCTCGTTCCTTCTTCGTTTTTCGAAACGTGTGCTATTTTTGTTCGCTTAATTCGAGCCTTCGGGGTCCCTCTTTGGTTCCGATGCGATTTCACTCCGCTGCGGATAAAATTATGATAAAAAAAACAAGTGAAACGCGGTGGCAGAGAGGCTCACGTGATAACAGACCGGAAACCGTTGAACTGTCAGGGGTCACAGGGTTTCGACAACCGTAACTGGAATCACTGGTAGATCAGTCTCAGCCAAAGAAGCATTTTCTTCAAACACGACACGACACGTGGACGATCAGCACCGGCTGTCGGTCCTGGTGGCTTCCTCGAACAGGTCGTCGAACACTTTGTCCACGTCCGCGGTGTTCACGTTCAACAGGGGCGCCTGTTGCGGCGCGGGGATCAACAGACGCAGCTTCTCGTCGGACAAGCCGGGCATGGTGCGGCTGCGAGACAGTCCCACTGGGCCTTTGCTGGCGAAGCGAGGGGACCGTCTGTTCCTCGGCGAGTCTTTCGCCTCCGCGTGGTCCGCGGGATGGTCGAAGTACTGTCTGATCTTGTCCTCCATCTTCTTCACGCTGTCCGCCATGGAGGACGCCTCGAATTGCTTGGATCTCAGCTTCTGAGACGAGGGAGATCTCGGTTTCGGTGGTTTCGGATGGGCGTTCTGCGAGAATGCGGCTGCGGTGGCCTGCACGTTCACTCGAGGGGCGCGGGAGTGGCTGTTGGAAAGGGCCAACTGGTGCCAGGACTCTGATTTCGACAGGACGATGGATCTCGATGGCTTGGTAGCGCAGGAGACCAGATACTCGTCGCTGGAGTCGTTCGGCACTGGAGAACGTTCCTTGTGGATCGGTTTCGGTTGAGTACTGGGTGGTTGCTCGTAGGCCTCCCTCAAGGTGCCAACTCGGTTTGCTGTTACTGGACCTGGCGAGTGAGTTCGAGGAGGTTCTGGTTTTTTCTGGGGAACTGGCGCTAGGAACTTGCCGTATCTGGCTCCTTGAGAGCCTGCAGGTTGGTCGAAGTTTGCTGGCTGATTGAACATCTGTTGCTGATGACTTTGAGCTGAACTAGCTGGCTGACTGAACACCTGCTGCTGATGACTCTGACTCGAGCTAGCTGGCTGATGGAACGTCTGCTGATAACTTTGATTCAAGTTCGTTGGCTGATGACTCTGGCTCAAGCTAGCTGACTGACCTGCAGGATGATTAAAGCTCTTAGACTGATTGACAGTTAGATGCGGTCCGTAGCTGGGGGTTTGATAATGTGCAGGCTGGTCGTTCAAGCACGTGACCTCATTTTGCAGCCGCCGGACAAGGCTCTGCTGCAAAAGATTGTGTCGACGAATCTCGTCTTCGGGCGTGGTGTTCTCGTTGGTGGGAGGTCTGGACTTGGACCAGGACCACTGCGAGGGGGACGGGGTCGAGGAGGTTCTGGAATCGACGGCCACCTCCTCGGACCGCGGCTCAGGACTGTCCACGGACGACGCAACTGTGGCTATGGCGCAAGTATACCTGGTGACCACTCCGATTTCTGGACTGATATCCTGATTCTGAATATTCTGATCATCCAGGAAGGTGGAAGTTTCGTTGGACCAGTCCGCTGCCTTCTGTTCTTGTACGTCCAGCGTGTTGTCCGGCTCGAGCAGAGCGGGAGAGACGTAGGAGGAAGAGTACTGAGAATCCTCAGGATGTTTCTGATAAGCCTGTGTGTCCTGGAAGGACACGGGCTCCCTGAGTTCACTGTGATGCGAGTTAGCGGAGGTCAAAGGACCGTTCAGTTCACTGGACACTGTGCTGTAATTCTGATTGTGATCCAGAACGAATTGATGATCTTCAAGTGTCTGATCAGGATCAGCGTGTTCCAAGTAGGCAGGTTTCTGTTGTTTCTCCTCCAAGTCGGCGGAAGTCTGGACAGAGGCGTTGCTATAAATCAAATTCGAACCTTTAGACATTTTTGGCACCACACGAAACGAGCGTCCCTCGTCCTGATGCTCGTCGTTGATTCCAGTCTGCACAGCCACCGACGAGCTACCTCGCAACGCGTTATCCATGTAGTTCTTCGACCTCGGTCGTTCCACTTCGTCGTATCCCTTCCCCATCGGGCTTCGTGCGGGTTCCAGGTTCTCCTTCGACTCTCGACGCTTAGCTGGGTAGTGCTGCGTCTGCACGCGGTTATCAGGGAGCATCTTGAAGGAGATCTTACCGTCCACCACTCCAGGAAGCTTATCCCGTTGTACGTCCATCTTCTTCGAGTCCGGAGACGAGGATTTGCCGACGAACGGGGCGAACTGCTTGCAAAACGAGCGATAATCGAGCTTCCCGTTCTCCGTCACGGTGCCGTTCGCTTTGTTCTCGTTCCTCTCGTGATCTAACCACGGTGGACGAGGGAAACCGTGCTTCTCCTGCGATTCTGGCTCGCCCCTGGAGGATCTTGAAGGTGGCTGCTCTCGGTCGAACATCATCCTGGCCTTCTCCTTCAAGGTATGCGTGGGAACGGGGGCGTGTTTGGGCCAGTGATAAGCCGGAGGCACCTTCGACGGCGACGACTTCTCTATTCTACGGAAGGGGGAAGAGGGAGCGTGCCGGAAACCAGTCGACGAGTCCGTCTTTGGTACGTTTACAGGAAAAACTTGCACTTGAGTTGCATCAGGGAACATCCTGTTCGCTCGAGCCTTGAAGGACGCCTTGTTGTTGTCTTCAGGCACGTTTGATTTATCGAAGTTCGTCTTGATGTTGGCGAACCGGCTGTTCCAGTTCTCGTTGGTCAACGACGACATATCCATGGTCTTACCGTAGGTCTTGAAGGGTACCACTGGCGCGTTCGATGGTGTCTCGTTGTTTCTGTTGATCAGAGCCAGGAATTTCCGGTCGTTCTCCGTTTTCGGCTGAAACGTGGGCACGATGGAGTTGACGGAGCTGAAGGAGACCTTGTCGCCGACGTTGATGGGTCTTCGCAAGGAAACGCAGCCGGTGCTCTCGTGGCCGAGACTCTCCTGGAGCTTCAGGTAGCTGGGTATGTCGATGGTGTTCGCGCGTTTGATCTTCGACTTCTTCGCGACGAACTTGTTGTTGCCGTACTTGCCAGCGCCAGAGGTGACTAATTCAGCTCTTTGTCTCAGCGCAGCGGCTAGTTTACTCACTCGAGATCTTTCCTCGTTATCCTCTACGTTGTTCTCTTTGTCCCTGTAATTGTCTCTGTAAGGAGTTTGGTACTCGTTCGACTCATCAGTAACCTTGTCGTTTGACGTGTCCACTTGTTGGATTCCACGGTACGCGCAGTTCTCTCGAATTTCCTTGTTCTTGTCTTCGAGCAACTGACGTTGGTTGATCGCGTCCTTGATGCACTTGTCACGAATCTCTTCCGACTTCCTCTCCACGCTACTCGGCTGTGTCAGCTCCTTCTGTTCCCTCGCGACGTTCACCGCATCCTCGCGCTGAAAACCGCTTCTTTCCTCCTCCAACCACTTCCTGGCGCGGGCCAGCTCCTCCGCAGAGACTCCTATGGTGTGTCTGGTCCCTCGACGTCTGCGACTCAGCGACGTGGACGGCAGAACGGCTGTCTTGTCAGCAACTTCTTCTGGTACTTGAAGTCTGGACAATAAACTGGACACCAATCGCAGCAGCTGTAGCTTGCTGGTGGGATCGGAAGCCGCGCCGTGTCTGGCCAGTGCCGCCACGTCGATCCTCTCCAACGTCTCCCGGAGACGGGACAAGGCCGTCTCGATGTCGGACAATAACAGATCTTCGAGGAACTTCAGGTCCTTCTTCAGCTCGGGCTCTTTGGCGTTGCCCAACGCCTGTTCCATCGAGCCGCGTATCCGGAAGTCCTCCTCGGAGTCGACGCCCGAGTCCTCAAGCAACGCGGACGGCTCGTCGTCGCGACGGCTTCCTAGGGAGAGCTCAAGCGCCGCGCGCAGACGCTCTACCAGTAGCGGCAACGAATTCCACTCACCGACTGGCGCGTTCTCGCCGCGTCCATCGCCGCTACCTGTCGTCCCTATTCTCGTTGACGCCTCTTCTCGTCCCGCGGCGTCGCTCTTGTCACCGCCAGACACCGCCTCCTCTCCGCTCGAGCTCGCTGAAAAAGAAACGACACGAGACGGTGGTTGAACCTAGACGACCCGGTGGAAACGGCGTCGATCGACACGGTCGCACGACACGAGGAAGCACGCGCGCACGCGCTCGTTGATACTCCTCGTCAGACACACACGGTGTATACAGCAGGTTCTGAAGCGAGCGAGCGTGGAACGCGTGACGCGTTTTCGCGAGCCGAAAGCCGGGCCGCTTGACCGGCAATCCGCGCGCTGGCTTTATTTAAAAGCCACGGGATTCTCCGCGGGATTTATTTTCGGTCGCTCGTTCAACGCCTCGCGAGCGAGCGAGCGAGTGAACGTCACACGCGCGGCTGTGTACGCTACACGCTGGACGGGATTCGTGTCGGCTAATTCGAAGATCGATGGTACACCTTTCGCTTTTCGGAGGATTTCGCGATGTTTGTTTGCTCAAGCGAGAAATAACAAATTGATCTGCCATTTCTTCTTTTTTTCAAAAATGAATTATTCGATAGCGTGGGCATTTAATCCTGTAACCCAAGAATGCAAGACTTTTTTTTGACGTAATAAAACATTGAAAAATTGCCAACTTTAATTTCTTTGCTTGAGAAATGGATCTTTTAAGAATCGAAAGAAACTTTCGAACTTATCGTAGTATATTGTCAAATGTTAACGCTTCCATTATCAATTAATTTGATATTACGAAACCGATCGACGGCAGGTGTTCCATTTACCCTCGAATTACTCCGTGCATCACGAACCTGGTCGTGAAGCTTCTTTCCTCTCCAATTCGCTCGATTTAATCAACGTTTCCTCTTTCTCTTTAATCTGTTCTCTCTTAGTGTCTTCCACTAATTCCTTCACAGTTTCCCTAGGGATGTCCTCGTAGGTGTCTAGATAGTCCACGGAGCTGGATCTGCCGCTCTCTCCCTCGATGACACTCTGGAAATCATTGTTGTCCGCTATTGTTCGAATATCTAAAAAATATAACAAAGATTCAATCAACAGTTCAAAGAAATTCATTACAGAAGCGCTGCAATCAATTTTTACATTAACGCTTTACAGTCCATCGGTGAATGTTTATAAATTTTTCAATTAAGAAGTAAATTTGTTAATTTGAATATTTTAAAAGGACCTGATGGACTGTAACACGTGGAACCTTGAACGACGGGTCTTTGAGCGACAATTTTAATTATTGCTAGAGTTACTATTTTAAATGACAGAATTTATTAAGATTCTGTACGTTATTTTGTTTATTTCTCTGCTCTCAATTTAAAAGTAGGCGTGCGTTCAACATCGGTCGTTCTAGCCGTTAACCCTTTGCGGACGAAATACTTCTAAATTTAACGCTTCTAAATCAGTAATAACTCCCTTCTTCGAGGCACATATTATAAATCTCTGCTACCGTGCACTTATAACAGTCTTTCGTGTCAACAACACAGCGTAACGTTTGCAGAAGTTTCCTAAGTAAATTTATGCTAAAGGGTTTAGTCGCTTCTCAAGTCCTGTCGTTCAAGAATCAATCACCCATTCGAGACATATTATACAACAAACGTGTAATCAAAGGTACGAACGACACACCGTGTATGCGATGATTAGGAATTTAATATTATCAGTTAGTAGCGAAGAGTTACCCATGGAGATAGTTTCAACCCTTTCACTACCCTAACAATAGCAAAACCTTTTAAAAAATAGGCTCGTGGGTGCTGAAAGGATTAACTATCAAAGTGTTAAAGTTAACAAGATTTTATTGTAAGTGATTCTTTGTCTCGAATGGGTCGAGTTTCAAAATAATGTTACCCATTAGGATGATTGATGAAACGATGCTAATTAATCGTGTCTCTGGCTCGCGATTTCATACCAAGTGTCCGGGAAAGAGATGGAACGAATGCAAAATAGCATGATGTTCGTCTAATGACACACGCATCAGCAACGGTGTTACTTGTACATGTATACGTGTTTCTGATTTCTTTTTTAGTAGCCACGTGCACAACAGAATTGTTCCTCGAATCAGAACGAGACAAGAGAGAGATAGATAGACAGGTTTTGTTAAAAAATGATTGTTAGAATAAGAAATCGCGTACATTGGTGTCAGACCGTCCAAGCACCTTCATCGTACGTTTCTTTCTATTCCCTGAGTGTTTCGTCGACGTATTGCTCGTTCGTTATCTATTGTATCTACGATAGACGAATATTCGTAGGCCAGAGAGATATTCAATGTACATCGTGACGACGGCTCGCAAAGAAGACCTCACCTTCCATCCCCGACATTTTCGATCCTCTGCTTCGACCGGCTGCCTGAAATCATAAACAATATTGTTCTATCAATTTGTCCACTGAGTATATTCTTTTTTTAACACTAAACATACCGGGGTCAAATGACCCCTTATGATAAAGTACTGATACGTTTAGTGTTAAATAAATAAAACTGAAAATATGTATCAATGGCTCTATGTCTTCTCAGTATATCACATTAACAAATTTCATGATTTGCAGAACATTGTCCAAAGGGCTTTGTCTAAAGTTTGTAAAATTATAAATAATACCAAAGATAATAAGTTTTTCCCTTGAATGAAATGAACAAAATGATATTATTGTACCACGACACTTTGAAAGGACTGAACATTTGAGCTGCGATCATTGGACGGTTCTTTTTGCGTATGGTCACTCGGCGGTCCTTATTTAGGCGACATTGAGCTACTTCGGTTAGGGCGGTTGGTTTTGTCGTGGAATGTTTCAGGATGTTAGCGAGCGAACAAGCGAAGGTTTCTCCGGTTCCGCGAAAGCGAACGTATGCGACCACCTCTGAGGTCCAAGGCGTAAAATGACCGACTCTAGGTCTAGCCTGATGCATTTCTCGATGGCGGAGAAGCGTTGGCGGCTGTTTCGGACACGGCAGGCCTCGCGCGAAAATAACTTTGACCCGTTTTCGCGTGTACAGAAATTAGGAAGTGTTCGTTGATTCTATGCGAGCTACGCTTAGAATCGGTATCCATAACCCTCAGGAATTTCGATCCCAAATATCTCTTTCAACCCTCTGTAGACTCGTTTAACACATTGATCGCCACGTTACTAAAGATTGCATTCGGTGGCAATTTTATTTTTGACAAATTTTATATTCTATCTTCACAGTATTTCTAATGGAAACATTGCAACTAAAATAAGTAAGCAAAGTAAGAGGGTAAAGTATAAAAGTAAAGGAGCTATGCAAAGTAAGTAAATAAAGAAAGTAAGTATGCAAATCAAGAAAGAATATCTAATAATATGAGTGACGGTTTCCAATGGAAATTCAAGTGTCACCCATGTATGGGTGACGTGGCAGTCAAGGTGTTAACTTTGGAGTAACTCAAATAATGAAAATAATACAAAATAAAGTATGATCTAACTTGAGATACAAGTATAGTGTAATGTAACTCCAGAAATAAACATAGAATATTTCAGCTTTACTGATATTAATAAAAATTACTATGATCGACTTCTATTTTGTACACTAATATAATGCGAATGTTTATACGACAATGCGATGATTCATTTGTTTCACAGAGAAAGCATTAAAAGAAGTCTATTAATAACCGATTTGTCAATCACAATCTGCAAATAACAATGAATTCACGTCAAAGTTCCTATTTATCTTATTTTCTATATGCATTTGTATAAACATCCGCTTTGCATAAATTAAAACCGACGCGAGTTTTCCGATCGTCAACGTGCCGGAATCTTTTTTGGAACGCGATAAACAGACAAAAGTTTCGCGAACTATAATAAATGTTTCCACGAATATTACGCAATTCCGTTTCGCTCATTCACTTCTTTCGCGCGATCAACGCGCAAGAACAACAAATACGTGTGTTTTTTCTAAACCGTTTCGCGTGTCTGTCTAGTTTTATTGCAGGAACGTTCCACCTACGTCGCGACGTTACCTCAAAATACCAATTACCCGTTTAACAACAATCTATTAAAACGAAGAAAGAGAAAAAGGATCCTGAAGAGAATCTCTTTTTCTTTACATTTCGACACGTGGACTGGCACACAAAATTCCTTAGATTATAGAGCACAATATTAACCCTTTTGCTACTGTCATGCTCGACATCATATTTTCTAGAGAAATTCGCCTAGTAAACAGCCTAGTAACGCATGAAAGTCAGACTCTGTCGTGTAATTTTAAAAGAATGTAGCGATTTACAAACGATCCAAAAACGCAAATAAAAATCAGGAAGCGATTTCCAATTGAACGCGGATAAGATCTAAGAAAATGAGCACTCGTGTAATTTTCCTTGACCGGCAGGAAACAGAAGCAGAACGACGTTGCCCTCTTTTTAAGCGAGGAAAGACGACGACGACGAATCAAGGGTGAGAAAGCGGGCGAAAGTTCCGGTCAGTTTGGTTTGCACGCGAGACGACCATGATAGGCAAGCGCGAGGCGCGCGTGTACGAAGCCACGAGGCCGCGGCTTTTATAAATAGTCCCGGGCGAGTTTCACCGTGGCGGAGACGCCTCTCGATACCACCTCGAGAAAGCACCTTCGTCGGCCTTCGACCGGTACGCGTACGCCTTTTTTTACCGAAAATACTGACGGGTGCCCGGTGCACGACCTTCCCGTCCTTCTCTCGTGGCTCTCCATCCAGAGACCACCACCGGTGGAAGCATGCCAAGCCCGGTACTTTGTTGCCCGAAAGCTGCCCGATTTTGGCCACGTCTCGCGCTTACGATGAATCGATACAGGGCGTTTGTCCAACGCCGTCGTGCGTGCACAGGATACGATGACGAACCTCTCTCTCTTTACCTTCCGCCTGAACTCTTCGTTAATTTCGTTCTTCTTTACTTCTTCAAATTCCTTCCAAAACGACTCCGTTTATCAGAACGTATCGAGAGAGACAAAGAGCCACGGTACTTTGACGAATCCGGTCACTCGATGAACAATACACAATGATGATGATGATGATGATGATGATGATGATGATGATGAGAATAGAGAAGGTAAAATTGATATCACTGCTTGGCACTGATAGTGGCACAACTCAAAACAATTTCAAATAACGTTATGCTTCTATGTTTCAAGAACTGCAATAATTTATTAAGAAGAACTGTATATAGTGTTTTCTTCAAGATTGTTTGAGTTGTGTGATTATCAACGGTAAGTGGCGATATATGGTTTACCTTGAAGGGTCAGAGGAGCAGCGTCGGTGTGTATTGGAAGCGTACGCGCTCGGGAGACTGCGCGAGCAACAGCCTCTCTGCCACCAGACTCTTCGTTCCGGTGGTTATCGTAGCCGTTGGAGGTGGTGGTAGCGGCCGTTGGTGATGGCAGCGACGCTACCGTTAAAAGCTTAGCGTCACCCGTCTCGAATTAGACCGCCCTGAAAATAGTCCGAGTTATTGCCACCGCCGTGGACGCAGCCTGGACGCATACCTCCCTATCGCGTTAAGTCGTACGGGATGCGGTGCACGCGGGTGCGCTTCCGCTTCAACGTTTGTCGCCGCTGCCCCTCGTCGAGAAACGCCGCTTGACATGAATGGAAAAAGCGGCAACGCTCCGTATCCGGGATTTTACGTTCCAGTAACTGCATTGATCAGCAGGTAGCTGTGACGAGAGGTGGTTCTGGTGTTGCGAGGCGAGAATGCGGACGAAGAGAGTGAGCATCGACGAGTTTCACGTACCACCTGCAACGAGTACACGTAATGGTAATGTACTTTACGAGTTTTTCACGTTTCTGCTTGGTAATCGGGTCAAGTTTCAAGGTCCCTCGAGGCTCGATGACTGACGACGTTGATTTACAGCTTCCCTGGTTAAAAGTAGAAAATGGTATAAATTACTCATGGTTTTTGTAATGCAAGAAAATTCAGTAATTGTAATTAATTAAATACTAACCTTTTGGTATCTAATATTTAATATATAATTTTTCCCTCCTAGTACTTCTGATTTAACATTCAGCTTCAGTTGCCTCTAAAATTTAATTAACATTACATGTATATTATATTATTTACATACTCCTAATATATAATATAACTCATTGAAAATTCTATCAAAATCAATTACAGTTTTAAGTACGACGAAAATTCCTCGAAAATTCCCGTTTCAGTCGTACGAGGAAGTAGGCAAGAACCCCGATGAGCGATCGACGTCATCGTCGGTGCAGGCATTGAAGTCGCCCGCGTGCCAAGGGACATGCCAGGCGAGCCACGCTTACGTGTCACGTCTCGTGTCGTCATCCGGGATCATCGATCGCCGATCTGCCGAAATAAAACGTTGGGAATCTTGTTTCGTTCCGTTGGGCTGCGTTTTCCTGGCTCAGCTGATTGGGACCACCTCGAGTCTCCTCGTTTAGACCTCATCGAGACAAGCCCCACCTGTCTTTCTCTTCTTGTACCCCCTCTTGAGGCTTCTCGTCCCCCCTACCCACACCATACTGGAAATCACTTTCGAAGACCCGTTAACCTACTGGGGACCTTAGTATCCGCGCTGTCTTCGAGCCACCATGTTAGCAGCACAGGTGTGCCTGTAGCACACCTTTGGTTTCACAATAACCGTCCTTGGATGCTGGTGTCCAATCGTGGCCACCTAAGGTACACCTTAAAAGCGTTAAACGGACCTCTTCGGCTTTCAGTTTGATCAGAGTCCAGCTTAATTTACTATCTTTGTGTTGGATTGATTCATGTTTAGAAAGAGACTCTGATGCTAAGAGAAGAGTAGGGAACTGACCGGTTCCTTCAGGGTCGTGACACCAAGGACCAGCTCGACAGGATGAAGGGATGGTTCGACGCGTTTCGCATCGACGGGGGTCCAACGTTGTACAGCTACAGCAACCGTACCCCCGTCACTGGCGACGTTCCTCTGGTGATCGTGTTCGTCATCTTCGGCACCATCTTCACCGCGTTCCTGGTGATATTTCCAGGCGTACGAAAGGAGGTCAGCATTCTTCCTCTTTCAGTTAACGATTCACGACTGCCACTGTCATTTAACCTTTCGTACCTTCGCTTCATTCTCTGTCAGATATCAATTACAATTGAAAAATAATTCTATAATGGTGGCAAAGGAGTAATTGCGTGTTTCTTACATCCTGTAGAGACTCAGCACGTTTCTCACGGTGACCTTGAGCCTCTTCGTTGGAGCGTCGATTCAAGGTTCGTTTGATCCGCTTAACTCACTAATTAACCGACTTCTGTCATTCAAAGAAGTGACCTGTTTATGCTCGCAGTGGCACAGTACGGGTCCTCTTGGCATACCAGCTCAGCGACCATCGTCAGCACGTACAGCGCGTTCTCTAGACAAAAGACTGTTGCTGAAATCGGAGGGTACATAGGACTGATGCACATAAACATTACATACAAACGTGAGTCACTCTTGTTGCTTAAAAATGAAATGGATAAGCACTATTACTCTCTATAACCAACTGTAACACGCCTAACTGAATTATAACCAAATGATTGATAAAGAGTGGTGCCTCACAATGTATAAACAAATTACTGGTTCATTCAAGTGCTACCCACGAGCGACAACCCAATGGAGGACGTGGAGTACAACGAAAGGTTCTGGTGGAGAAGTACTGGAGAGATGGCCAGCGCCTTCAAGCAGGCTCTGAACCAGGGAGCTCCGTTCCCTATCGTTTCTCTGGCCGAGTACTTCAGCCTCCATCAAGAGGGCTTCTCCTGGGGCAGCAAATACCGCCAGGCTGGTTATTACGCATCACTCATACTCTGGTATGTCGCATACTTTCAATGTTCAGTCATTCCTAATTCAATGTCACAAGCATACGCCTTCTACAGGACGTCTTTCGCCTCCTGGATCATGATGAACTTGCTGCTGGTGATCGTGCCACGATACGGAGCATATGGAATGATATTTACTGGTATTTGTATGCTGACCACGAACCTAACTTACTGGGTACTTCTGCCCTGTGAGCCTCTGATAGCACACATAGACGGCTCGATTCTTGCTTTTAATTTAGGATGGAATTACTGGCTGGTCCTGCTAGCTGGTATGTTCATTTTGTTCTTAAGAATTCAAGATGGAGATTGGAGGTTGAGGAAGCGGATTCTTCTAGGTATCGGATGCCTATTCGCTGGAGCGGTGATCACGGCCATCGACATGATATTCCCTCACCAGTTCTCCACTATACTTGAAGTGGATTACGATACACCGTACGACAGGCACGTTATCATAGAGGAGAGTTTCGACACGAGGAACATCAGGCGGAGGTTACCTAAAATCGAGGATTCGTTTGGTGATCGTATAATAAGGTGTTTGGTATTGATTTATTTACTTCAAGGATATCGGGTGTCGAGTGTCGTTAAAACGAGTCTCTCGATCGTTTCACAGTCAACTGTCGTCGAAATTGCAAAGCAGACACGACCCCAAGGAGGACACCCAGGGGGTGATCAATCGTGGCTACACGTCGCACGAGGGCTCCGACTTCCATCACGAGGTCAACGACGACTCTGCGAAGAACAACTGGTCCTATCCGTTTCCATCCTCTTCAAGGAGAACTGTCAGCAATTGACTGTTGTTATTTATATCTATCCTTTAATTGTTAGTAAAAATTCTTTAACATTTAAACAATTCTGCCTTATTTTTGAACCCTAGAACTCCCGCAGGAATAACGAAAGGGAACAAATAGCTGTTGCAAAATTAAATAAAAAATAAATTTTATTGTCCAAAGAATACCTAAGATTAAGGAGGTGGAATGTCCCAGGAGTCCTAGGGTCGCTATCCTAATAATAATAATAATTTATTAATGCTCCGAAGTTTGAAAGAAAAGATGATCGGTTTCATGGTCATAAATAAGAAATATAATACTCGTTATAAATAAAGGATGCGCGTATATACGCATGAATATGTACACTCGACAGAATTCCATGAGATTCATGATTAGAGTCCATTGTTCTTCTTCTTTGCGTCGATCAGACTAGCCAAAGTTCTCGAAATGATGAATGAAGTACGGTAAACGACGTCCCTTGTTCACCTCGTCGCAGGATGACATCACGCTCTTCGTGAGTGGCCGTGGTCCACAGCTGAATACTCCTATTTTACTCACCTACACAGAGATCCATAATTTCATGTAATTCTAGTTTGATCAATCCAATTGATATCATTATAAATCTTGAAAGAACTCACGTAACTATGTTTCTTCTGAACGAACTTTAAAAACGAAGTCATATCAGGCCGACCAAAGTGATTGATCGCTTTCAACCCGGTGAATATGCTTTTCTTCGATAGCCTCTGGAAATGATTCTCACAAATGTACTGCAACAGACATAGTTTTTATTATTCACTCGGCAATTATTTATATTTAATTTTAGTTTGAAAATTTCCTTTGGATAGTATAATAGCACTACTCTAGTAGTATACAATCCTTATTACTGCTATAGCACAGTACTGTACAGTAGGGTATACTATATAGTATATTACATATACTATAACATGCATAAATAGTTCTGTAGCTAGTGACTATTGTCGGCTTTAGTATCAAAATGACTTTAATAAATAGCGTTTCAGCTCAAGACTAATATAATTCTGACTTCACCTACCGGAGAAATAATTTTAAATATACCACAAACAACTCACCAGCATGGTGGTACGTAAATCGAACTTGTGAAAGAACTGCGTGATAAATATATGAATCTCTAACACGTCCGTGACGTCCTTTCTCTCCACGTCCCTGAGCACGTCGATGAACCACTCGAAGTGTTTGTGCGACGGACAGATCCACAGGAAATAGACCTTCTTACAAGCGACCCCCGAGTATCTGTTGGTCGAGGTGCCGAAAACCAGATCGTTCAACATGGACGCGTAAGGAGTGACCCCGATGCCACCGCCCACCATCACCGCGACCTCAAATTTGTACCAGTCTTGGTTGCCGCCACCGAACGGACCCTCTATCCTGATCTTTGGATGCTCGTCTTCCGGATTGTAATTGCAAGGATCGAAGTAATTGCGTAACTTCCACGTCCAAGGTCCCTGAGCCTTGATATGACACGACAGGAAGTTCTCGTGCGGCGCCGAGGTCAGCGTGAACGAATGGAACTCGTTCGAGCGGAAAGCGGTACACGAGATGCGCACCCATTGTCCAGACAGATACTTTAGGTTTGGAGGTCGGTAGAATTTTATCTTGATCACGTCTGACGGCAACAGCTCCGTCTCGATGATGTCCAACGCCATGTATTTCGTTCGAAGACTCACCATCTAAATAAAACATAGTATTTTTTCATTTTTTCATTTATTAAACAATCCTGCGCATATTTACCTTATCGAGTGCGTAAATAATCGCGGGACCAACAAAGAAGATCCAGAACCGTGGCGAACCGGTCAAACGAGCCAAACCGTGGATCAAACACAAAGCGTACAGCACGATGTACAAACTGTGAGTCGACCAGAAGAATTTGTACGCTTTTTGACGAATGGTGGGATGAGCAAAGACGAATATTATCGTCATCACGATGAACAGAAGGATTCCAGTTAAACCTACAGAAACGTTCGTTTAGTTGCAAATATTAAAGCAATATTGTGGTTGCTGGATTTTATAATCACCCGTCACGGTCTGGAATAGCCAGAACGAGATCGTCAAACGAGCATCGCTAGGGAAGCTGATCTCGCTAGTCAAACATCGAAGATGAGCGAGCGGTTGCGTCGAGATGTGATAAAAATTGACCATGTGGCCCACTGTGTGCAGAACGGAGAAGAATAACGCGGTGCATGCCGCTATTTTATGGAACTGTATGTGGGAGTCTAGAGGGATGTACTGTTGAATGGAGAACTCTTTGAGTTTGGTCAACAGGTTGCGAGACATCGTCAGAAGGAGCAGACTGTAACAGAAGGACAGGGCAGCCGCGGATCCTCTGGTTATGGCGATCCCCACTCCCATTATGTGTCTCAGGTCCGTGTGTTCAGACATGAACGAATAATCTGAAATTTTTTATTAATAATTAGAGTCTTAGCGTGTCTCAGAATTGTTCAAAGAATGCTTTGGAATTAAAATACGTACAGATGAATCTCTCGACGAAGAGAGCGATGGTCGTGACGTAGAACACGAACAGGTAAAATATATTCTGTCGATTTTCCTCGAGGAATGTCGACACCGCGTCCCATTGCTTGCGCACCCAGCTCTTCGAGTCCTCCGGAGGAAGCTGATCGATATGGAAACTCGTCATACGAGCTACATTTGTCGACGTATCCAGGAAATTTTGCTTGGCGCCTTTGCAATCGAGGCCGATCGCCACGAAATCGCCTTTGTACTCTTTCATCATCAGCTTGAAGTCGTTGTAGGTGAGATAATCTTTCCTCTCCAGGCCAGCATCCTGAAAACGGATCAACTTAAACCTGCTCCGCTTCTGTGGCGGATAATATTGTCGTAATTACTTGGAACATCCCGTCGATCAATTCTGTTACGTGGTCGTCCGACAGACTCGTCGTTCTTGCGATTTCTACCAACGATCTGAGCATCTCTGATAGCTCCTCTTTGTCGATCACTCCGTTGCAGTCCTTGTCGCACATGTCGAAGATGATTCTGAGCTTGTCCTCGGTTTTCCCCCGCGAGAACAACAGGACAGTGTCCAGGAATTCCTGAAGAAATCAAAGCTATCTTTTTACTCGCATAATAGACAAAATGGAAGGGTGGTACACTATGTGAACTTTGAGTAATATAAGATTGATAAGATAAGACTTCTAGTTTTGTAATAATTTATAGAACAACGGGGCCCACACCTGAAACGAAATACGCCCGTCCCTGTCCTTGTCGACGATGTTGAACATTTTCTTGACGAAGACCGCGTCCGCCCGCATCCCCAGCGCGCTGGCGAACTCGCTTTTAGAAAGCGACGTCCTCATCACGGTGACCACCTCGCCGCTGTCGCTGTCCTCCGATCGTCGCCGCCTTTCACCAGGTCGCAGACCGAACGTCAACGCGTAAGCTTCCCTGAAGAACTGTCGCGAAGAAAAACTGGCGTTACGTAGGCAGTGGACGGACAGGAAGAGATTTCATCGTCCTTAAACGTCGAGTTAATAGGAATCGACTAGAGTGAAAAGGGAGGAATAAAAACCTGCTCGAGTTTCTTCTGTCGTCGTTCCTTCGTTTCCGCTTTCGCCAGCATAATATCCCGGCACACTTGGGACATTGTGAAATGCTTCTTATGGGAGGCCAGAAATGCCTCTAATTTCGCAATAAACTTTCTACGCGAAGCCAGGGAATCCAGTTCAAGGACAAGGTCGTAGTCCCGTGGAATCCGTAACAGTACCAACGCTTTTCGATGCCCATTCTCGTTCTCCTGGAAGACAATTAATCTTTAGATCTGGACGATCCTCGAGTCGGCTGTAGATTGTTTATACAGGAACCTAGTAAATGTTTTAAAGACTTTTTAAAGAATCGATGAAGGATTTTGATAAATCTGTCATGCGTGAATAACAAGTTCTAATTAAAACGAAAGATAGTAACTCCTTCTTACACATATAGTACACTACGTCTCCACTTACTATTTGGAATATACACTAATCCTAACTGTAATCTGAACCCCTTATTATTAGGAATATACAAATTTATTAATATATGCAAACTGGACTAATTCTTTACCAATTTTATGTCCCAATTTGAATAATATTCGCAGAGGAATGGAAACTTATCCCTCTCACACAAGAAGAGATACTTTCGAAGTTCAAATTAATTAGAGATTCGTAAGCGAAAGAAAAAGATAATGAACAAAGCATCCAGAAGCATTTCGAGCGGTATAATTTCATCGTATGAGGCAAGCATATTTTTTTCACCGTTCACGAAAGCGTGGAATTACAAGTTTCTCCATCGAACGGGTCCGCTGGATTTGGTTAATTCGAAAAGAACCAGTCGCAGGAATTTTCACGCGTTCGTTTTCCCTTTGTGAGCAATGACGGTTGCACAACGACCGCTTCCCCCGCTCGCGATTCCCTCGTCAGATTCCCCGGGCGAAATTTCACAAAACGCGCGCGGAATCGTTGCCGCAATCACCTGAGACTCCTCCATGGTAACGGTGTTCACGTCGTTGAAATCGAAGGTGCGCAGTTTCTCCCCTTTACGATCGACCACGTGCAGAGCGGCTTCCGGGCCGAATTTCACCTTGACCAGACGACGATGGTTTGCGTGCAGCCACTCGCGCACGATCATCTTATCCACGCAGATCTTGCCGTCGTTCCGCTTCTGGATGGCCTCCTGGAGGATCTTCAATCGTCTTCTGCGCCGGTTCTGCAGCTTGACCAGGCCGTAGCCGGCGCCCGCGCACAAGATCGGCACGAAACCGAGGAAGATGCAAGCGTATATGTACACCAACTCGCTTCCCTGAAAACATGTAACATGACTATATGATGTAACTCAATATCCTAACAACAACGGAGGTTGTACTTCAGCTTTCAACTATTAATCACCTCGAAATAGTCGTAACGCTGCAATGGAATGCAGGATTCCAACATGGTGGAGTTCAGCTGATATGGCTGAGGGCAAGGATCCCCCTCCTGCCAGGTGAATACTTCCTTCTGGATAGCATCTGATGATATCCCTGTCGCGTTTACTATCACGTCCCATAAAGTGACGCGACGTATCTCCTCGATTTCACTACTCGTGAAAATCCTGTAAAATAACATCATAGAATTATCTCTGAAACTCTTCATCAATGACCTGGTAAGTTACTCAGCTTTCTGGATCTTACCCAGTCTCTGTATTCTCGAACCAGAACCTATCCGAGTCTCTCAGTCGAAGGAACTGTTCCTTGATCACTGCTGAGAACAGCTCGCCCGGACCAGCGCTGGACTCTAACATTCCACCAACGTAAACGTCCACGTTGTTCAAGTTATTCGAGTGTATCTCGACTAGGGTGCGCAACAGGGACGGGTTCTTGTTGAACAACTCCGGGTTGATCTCGTTCCAGGTTTTCCTTCGAGGTAGCTTGAACTGTGCTCTGGCGGTGTTGTAATCCGGAAGACCGTTGTCCCTGCCACGCATGATGTTCAGGGCACCCAAATCCCTGCGAGAGAACTCCATAGGTCCGAAGAGGTTGTTCCTGATGTCAGTGCTCAGGAGGTTGTCCTCTTTCTCGGATATCTGGGAGCTCATGCCCATGATGAGCTCCTCGATCGTGCTATTCGTTAGAATCTCCTGTAAAAATCAATATTCTTATAGTACCTCATTAAATACTAATTACAATTGAAAAATTAATAATTTTGGTTAACTTCAGCTAATAATTCAAAGTATCGAAGTGAAAGCTTAGGCAGTCAAAAGGAACATTGCATACTTTGCATATGGCAACCAAAATTGTAAGTTTATTACAAAAGCACTGGCTTTCGCTTACATTCGAGTCCCACCAGGTGGAACAGAGTCGAATCGCCGCTTGATCGGTGTTGGTTCGCCTGTATTCGCAATTCTCGTTGCGGCGATATATGCCGGGCGGTATTAGAGTGTGTCCAAATCGAAAAGCGGCGCTCTGAAATATGTGACTGACCCCTGGATGAAGATCTGGTTTGTAACCGGTGTAAGGAGGCACCTCTTCGTTCAGGAGTATAGGGAGATACTCGTACAAAATGATGTTCTGTGAACACAAGATGAAGAAAAAAGAAAGCTTGAAAATAGAGATTTCACAAAAGATTACGCTTTATGATTTCGTATTACCTCTTTTAAATAGTATAAAATTAGTGTATCTAGTTACACTGGTAATGGTGTACGGTTACAAAGGAATGATATAGTATTACGACAATAGCGAGATGACAATTTCTATATCGTGGCCAGAAAGTATGAATTACATTCACGTCGGTGTAATTGATTCGAGTTGCTTGAATCAATGGCTGTGTCAAACGTTTTAAATGTAAAATACTATTGTACCACTGTAATATAATTATTTAGTTAATTATTACCTGAAGCGTTCCTATAACTATTCGACGTGCTTTCTGAAAGACATCCTCGTCGGACATGTTCGGATTATCCTGCTGTATGCGAGTCGCTAGGACATTGTGCCATCGGTAAAACAATATGCCCAGTGCCAGCAACGGAGGATGTTGATTCGTTCGTGGATCTCCGAGAACTAAACAAATTCATTCAAAATTATTATACATTGACTACTGTTGATTAAAAAAGGGTTAAATACTTAATGTAACTTACGATAAAGACGTTCAGGACTGAGCATCCTCATCACATGGGGCACCGCGTGATTGAACAGTGGGGCACGCATGGTGTTCCTCACGGGGAACTTCCTCGTCGGCTCCATGAGGAGGCTGCCGTTCTTGAAGGACCTCATTGTGTTCGCCCACGCCTCGCTGCTCGAGTAAATGAAGCTACCGTCGATCCAGCTCGTCACTTTGTTTATCTGCAACCTCACGTATTCACAGCTACTTTTCACCACTTATTTCCCACATTTTTCAAACAAAATCGTCGCTAAATAATGCGTTGGCGCGCAAAAAGGATTCGACAAAACAAGGACTCATTACACGGACGGTGATTTCTTAATGGAAACGCTCGATGCACCTTATTTAGCAATACAATTATGATGCACGTTGAAAAAGAAACGTAAGAGACGCCTTATGGGCGATTTAATGACTTCTGCTTTCCCTATCATTAACAGCACCGCTTACGTTTACGAGAAAAGTATTGTGCACAGGGTTCTTTTTTTTTTAAATGTAATACAATTATATAAACAATTTTATATAATTATAATTAAACTTGATCGCATTGAACAAATCAGAATCGTTATTAAGGACGAAGTAACGATTGGAAGACATTTAGAGACTCCTTGACACAATTTAACACGTCTCGTTACTCGTAAATTTCTGAATCACCCTGTATACCGGATCAGTGTCAGACCTCGAAGCCGGACACGAAATTTCAATGACGAATCCCGATGCAAGTCATTGAACGTCATCTCGACCACACCCTATCAGTGAAGGGATAATACTTTCCAGACCAGGGTCCTGTTACATTTAAAACTTTTTACCTTCCAATCGTTATCGTACACGGATTATTTATTATTTACCTCTAAATTAATTTTGTTCATTAACCCATTAATTCCCATCAATTTTCAAAGTATATACAAATATTTATTCATAATACTACAGACATTAACACTCGTTGAATGACACAGTGAAAACAGACGTATGCTGCAAGACACACTTAAATTCAAATTACTAAAGATTAATTTTCAAACGTAACCATTCAAAGTGCTACATTGCACTATTAATATAACACAGGCAATATACACTGTGTATTTTATTTTCTCTTTCATTAAATATTCGATCATAGAAAATTTAATGGCCTTCAACGTGTTAATATTATGGATATCTTTTATCTCAAGAGATATAACAAAATGCATAAATGCATCGGGGCATTAATGGGTTATTCACAACGAGTGTACAGAACGCGTAATTAATTCCATAGGATACACACAATGTAGGACGCATAAGGTGTGTCATCGACCTCGACGGTATTAAGCAAGATAAAATAAGCAAGGAGAACAAGGAATTACCTGTTCACGGGGACTATTAGGGCTGCGTCCTGTTTCCCGATCGTAATCCGCTCGACGGAAGGGAATGTACTTGTTACCTTGACACTCCTTGTCGAAAACCGGATCGCATTTGTCCACATCGATTCGGTGATACTCTATAGGACAGCCGCTTTCGCTGGCCATGATTATTTCCGACGTGACCAGTTGCCCTGAAAAACATTTCCGTTCCTGAAGACGAAGAGGAAGAAGCGTGATGATCAAAGTCATCGAGCGACCGGTTGTTCTCCCCCGCGGGATGCAACGAACGATTTCGAACACGAACGGAATTTTTAGGGGACCATCCTGGATTTTTACTTTCTTCGCGGAGAATCTAGCACGACTTTCCACGATTCGAGTTACACCTTCAAATTTCGTCGCCAGGTGCTTCAAAATTAAAAGCGGAGCAGTTGAACAATCCAATCTTTAAACGCATGAAATGCAATTTCACACTAATAATTATTAATATTTTTAATGTCTTTCGACACGTTAGACTTAAAGTGTGAGGCTGTCGTTTGCTGGAGACATCAATGCCGGCATTAATATTTCTATAGGCGCGTTTAATAAGTGAAATAAATTGCCACTTTTTAACTTGGAGATAATTAAAATTTGAAAGTGAAATTTCTCACTTTCAATAACAATCAAAGGTTTACTAATCGCTAGTCAACAAACCATAATACTGAAAAGCCAATTAACAGACTTCCGGTCAGTAAAGTGTCAAGGCACTAATAATAAAATTTGAAGATCAATACTATTATCCTATGAAACATTAATGTCACATTAATTAGACACCTATAATTAGTGTAAGACTTTGCACAAATGCAAACGAACGAAAGTACAAGGATGACCAAGATGACACATAATTTGTTTCAAGAGAACTGAATCAAAGGTACAAAATCTCCAGTTATTGGAAACAGGATGAATCGAACGAGCTGTGTTTCACACGGAACATTTTACCACAAAAATTTGATGAAAAAAAAATTCTCGCTGTACCCGTTTCTATCCCGATACCCGGACACCTAGACGTTTACGCAACAAACGTAACATAGATATTCGAATGTACCGTCACGGTAATTTCTTTGCACGGTAATTCTCCATTCTCTATCCAGCGATTATCGAATCGATCGATGGATAACGCGAAGAATATTCTCGACAAATCGAACGCGTGAAAAATCGATTTTCTCCAAAAACAGATCATCGCTATATTCTACAACTTCCCGTCCTTTTCATATCGTCGTCATTCTTTTCTTCTGTTCCTTAGATAATTATATCCCGGTTTTGTATCCTGGTTTGCAGAATTTATCCTGATGAATCAAGCAAGAGGCGTACAAAAAGGAGGAAACATCGAAAAAATTCTCCGCCGAGGAAGATTTTGTTGAGAAAGAGACTGTTTTACGTGACGCATCGCGGTTTTCCGACTCCTTTGTCAAAATGCTAATTGAAGTCGCGGTTTTGTAATTAAGGAAACAAGCGTTGGCCAACGTTTCATAAATTTGGCGTCACGCAACGTGGTGCGATAATTAAAGGTTACAGAACATTGTTTAACATTTTAATTGCCGAAATAAAAAACGAAAGTCCTCGAGGAGGCGTATTCAAAAACGTTAATTGTATCGAAATCTACGAAATTTTTTGTCTCTCCATTATCGATGTTATAAAAAACGTTGAATCGATGACGTCTCTTGTCGAGCCATCCGGGATAAAAAGAGCGATATTTCTCGCGATCGATAATCGGTTTTTTCCTTCCCTATCGTTAAGTAACGCCGAACGATGAGTAATTTGACATCGAACGAGTCCATCGACAGCCGCCAAATTGGATCCTCTCCAAATTTCAATTTTATTCTCGCCTCGTGATCCGTGAACTGTGCACTTGAACCGGTCGCTCGTGTATAAACTCGAATGAGTATTAACGCTTTAACGCTTTAACGCTTTTTTTTTACGAATGTGTAAACACGTTGCTCCAAGTAATTAACGAATCTCGTGTCTAACGTGCGAAAACCTGAAACGTGAATTAATTAACGATCAATAAATTCTGGATACCGTCGGTTTCACGTAAGACAAGTAGCTCCCACGATCTTGATCGGTCTTGCTCGAGCAGACGACACGTTAATTACCGTGGGCAACACTCTGTAGAATATTTAATCGATATATGGATTCTCACCGAAGAACGCGAACAACGCCGTCCTGTTCTTAACCGAAGGCAGACCATCGTCACCTTGCATGAACAATTGGCTCAATTTCCTCGGTGAAGGTCTGTCCTGTCCCGCCAGCATGTATACCCCGTCGGAATAGGCTGCCGGCATCTTTCGTATCAACCTGCTGTCTATGGAGGCACGAACATATCAGAATTTCATCTACTTTAACCCTTTCAGAAGAATTAATTAAAAAATTAACACCAGAACTACCATGGTCAAAATGACTTCTTCCATATTTCTTATTTTGTATTACAGAATTTATTTTTATTAAGTTAAGGAATGATTCTGTATTATAATTCTAATTCTCTTATTTTTCATTTTATTTCTAAGTTAAAAGAAGGGGTAGATTAGTAGGTGGTTCTAGTGTTAACCCTGTGGCCACTCCATAATAAAATATAATAAAATACTGAATACTAACAGTGGCGCTTAATATAGAGAAAACTGAATGGTTGTTGAATCATCTTTACAATTGCTACTTTCTCTCAATTTTGTCGTAATAAAAATAAGTAAGATTCGAGCAAAAGATCTTCTCTTTTCTTTTACAAGTTTTATTATTCGATCATGAATAAAATACCTGAAGAAGGTATTACGTTATTTCAATTATCACTGGTAGAAAGTTATTGCAAAAAGTTTTCTAAAGAAAGACTAGTATAAAACATGACCGAATTGTGATCAGTATTGCGGTACACATTTACGAGTACGTATTAAGTAGACATTATAGTAATCGAGAGAGAGACCGCAATTTTCAAGTTTAAAGAACCATAACATTTCTGTCCTCAGGGTTGATTACGCGGCTACCTTTTTTTGCCGTACTGAAACGAAATATAGCGTCTTTTTTTTCGCCTTTCACTCTTCACGCGATTGCAATTCGAGCTGCATCACAATGTCAAGAAGAACGTTCGCAACAATTTGTGGCAATCGATAACCGTTCCGTTCCGTTTGCAAAGCCATCTTTGTTGCGAATACATTAACGCTAGACGTTTCTCTGTTCTTCTAAAATTGTAATCAATCAAGATTCAACCCATTTCGTTTACTGAAAATCACTCCAGTTATAGATCATTATACGATTGGAAGAAGAACGAGCAAACAATTTGGAATAACTTGCCGATCGATCCCCAATCCGGATGCGCGAGGTTGTTGTACCATCCGTCGTATCTTTGTTTGTCTGCATAGTTGTGCAGCACTCCTGAAACAAGAAACGAGTTCATTAAAATACTGCACCGAAGAAACATAAATTTTCATGAAACGCTAATGATCAAGTGAAAAAGAGGATTCTTAGAAAAAGTTCAGTGGCTCTGTTCCTATTAGCAGTTATTAATTAATTATTGAGTACCATGGCACAGTCAGTTTTTTACTAAGTTAAATTACTAAACTTTTAAATTAGAATTGCAAATCTTATAAGGCTAACAAAATAAAAGTTATGAAAATTATAATATAATAAAAATTATGTCATGGAATTACATTTTCAATTTTTAAACCATAGTACTTAAGGATTAATTAATTTTTTGTAGAATGTATCACGGATCGCTTTCATCGATCTACCGACAATTTCTTGGAATAGACAAGACGAGGCTAGGCTAATGAAAAAGCCGATGCCGAGCTTCGGACTCATCAATCACCGAGCAACAAACGTCTGCATTGAATCAATCATTCGGCGAACGATCGATCATTGTTTTACTGGATCGAGGTTAAACAACAATCGTTATTCGGAAGATCTGCTATGCGCATAAATTAGCCAATGGTTGGGAAAGATTCCGGTTGAGATAACTAAACAGATCCGGCTCTAATTTACAGCTGACAAGACTGTCTTTCTATCATAATCTTTAACGAACAACAGTCATTGCGTCTGGCAATTTTATATTAAAGAAAAAGTTACTGACACAATTATTTAATAAAAGTTCAAGACAAGTCCCATTCGTACTCTTTCACCAAATTATTTAAATAGACCCGCAAGCGGGACCGTTATGTTGTGTACCGTTAGTAGCCTGACGTCAATATTCAATTAAAATAGTTGTGCCCTTAACAATTTAACGACGGACCTCTTCAAGAACTTACAAGATTAAAGATTACCCACTATTTTATTATTGTTGCAATAATAATAAAAGCATGCACCGTTTGTACTAAACAAAAATGTTCAATTTGACGCAGCAATGAGTCATCCGTCGTTAAGATGCCATCGACGGAATTCAAACATACTTCTGAACGGCATGAACGAGAAAGAAACGTCGTACGAGTGGAAAATATCAATAGAAAACGCTACGTAGGAGCATCGTTGCTCCAGATTTTCACTCTCGGTACACTTTCGTCGGCTAACGGAATCGTGCCGCGTGCAACGTCGAGACGTACCGGTTCCAGCAGGCAGGATGATCCAGAGCAGCCAGATCAGCGGGCAGAGTAGCGTCGAGGGTCCTCTCGGTGGTCGTCGTCGTATCATCGTCACCACAGAACCGACTCACACCCTAGCATCTCTGTTCCACGATTCCCTCTTTCGCTGACCCTTCTCTCCAGGTCTAAACAAAACACACTGGCTAAAGGTCCGTTTCAGCGGCGCATATTGAGTCGTCCCCGGTAGATCTCTTGAAACGATGAAGGCGCGCAAGGTGACGAAGGAGAGCGCGGAGAATTCGCCACGGGTTGACAAAGGAGATCGAGGAGCGCACAGAACGCGCGAGTCGGCGATACGAACGGTACAAAACAGCAGCCGCTTCGGTTACCGGCCAAACGACAGAGACACAACACGTGCGACACGACCGAAAGAAAAAGAATCCGGAGGCCCGTTCGCTGTGCTCGGGGTATGCCTCGTGTCTGCTTCTCCGACCAGGATTCCCCCCTCCTCTCCAGCACGAGGAGAGCTACGGTGAACGAGGGTACACCTCTCGTGTACCTCTGAAGCACGGTTTGGGCCAAGAGCGCTCGGCCGTTGGTTGTGTCGTGTACCAGCCGTTCTTGGCTTCGCGGTGAAAGTCGCCGGCCTATTTGTTTCGTTACCGCGAACGCACCTCACTCTATAGCTGTCTCGCTCGCTCCTGCCGTTGCTCGCCTCCTCTTCGTACCCTCCACGTCTCGCCGCTCCTCACGGGTCGTTCATATTCGCGTACATCGCGACGTCACCGCAGGCGCAGGCCTAGTTTTCGAGTCCGCGGCACCGATTACCCAAGGCGAAACCTCTCTTGGTTCTCCGACCTGGGCTTTCAAGGTCGAGACGCCTGGCGACCGAACGACGTCCCGACGATGCCTCCCAGGACCCATCCGAGTGCCCCGGGTGCAAGCTGAAACTACGAGAAACGGATGAGAGCGGGAAACCTTGACACGGGGAACCGATGGATTCTAACGACGCGTTTCTTCGAGTATATAGTGGTGGATAAATCTTATAACAGGAGCCATGTTTCGTCGGGTACACTGGACATAGGAACAGGAAAACAATGTGTTGTGATACCAATTGTACCTTTGACTTCCCAGCCCTTCCAATGTTTGGTCCTTTAACACTAAACGTACCAAGCGGGGTCAAATGACTTTCTGTGGTATGTGTAAAGTACCTGTACGTTTAGTGTTAACCCCTACAAGATGGACCATGAAGAGAGCATATACTGAGTATAAAAGTACCTTTCGTATTCGTATTTCTGAAACTTCATTGCACTCCTTTAGACATTCTCTCGTTCAAGAATCCTGAATTTGAAAATTTCTGTTTTAGACCTGACTTCAAGGGTTAATCCATAGAGTCCGCGCGTTGAAACTCCCTGTAAAACCTTGAAGAGGTATGGATGGATGTCATGCATCGTATCACGTTACAAGTATTTTACCTTCCTAATTGAGGAACAGTCGTCTTCAGCGTGTCCTTTGTCCGCGGCTATCTGCAAGCTTCCATTTGCTTCACGCACAACAAAGATTAGACATCGTACAAGCAAATTAATTTCTTGACACTCGCTGATAGCTTTCGCAATGTTAGCCTTCTGTTAAAACGTTACACGGTATCGCAACATCGTTAGAGAACTCCGTTTATCCCTAATGAAGTAATATAATTTAGAGGTTCTTAGACGAGAGGTGAATCAACTACCGGGCGATTTTTATCGCCCTTGGCACGGATCGTCGATGGCGATTGGATTTCGAAAAGGAGATCATACGAGCATATTCCTTATTAAGAAGTATACATATGTCACGCGAAGCATCGTTCTTTTTTCTGCTTGGCCGCTCCCTTCTTCATCATTTCTATGATGAATCATCGCTCGTGCGCGTCTATTATTTCTTTTCATTCTACAAAAAAAGTGGCTAAGATTAGTATGAAGATCATCGAATAGGATAAAGAAAGAAATGGACGAATTAAAAGAAAATTCTAGCACCTGTATTTTAATGCAAGTCATTCACTGTGTTCGAATACACCGTTGTCTGTATATACTAGGCACATGCAAAAGTCTTAATCTTCCTTGCATTAGTATAATTATTATAAATTCAATTAAATTCTCGTCCCTTTGAGACTAAAACCTTTGCATCTTCTAATACGTACAGAGAACGTTCGACAAGTTTCATGCACCCAGGGTGTAACACCAAAAGGTACAACGACGTTAAATCACCATCATTTATCCATCGTTCACAACAACTGTATGGATCGTCGTCGTGAGTATTCATATCGTTCCACATAAGGGTCGTATTTTTGTTAGCGTATCGTTTGATCGTGCTCACTCATTCATTCGACTCGTTTTTCATCGAGGAAAATTCGCAGTTTATGATCTTCCGCAACAACCAACCACTCCATCCCGCTTCACACAGACTGCCACACTGAAGCTGTTGAAAATTTCATCGATTAGTATTTTTCATTTCGAACAAATGTGTAAAATTTCATTATCTGTATTTTTAATAATCGATAGAAATAAGTTTGAGTAACATGGTGGTCGTTTGGACACGTACAAGTTCGACTTGCAACGTCTACTGTTAACCATGAACCTGCAATCATGGTCATTCAGAGAACTGTCTATAATTCGGCCAAACGACGCGCCAGTTTCGAGTGTCCCGATTTCTTTAACCCATTGCCTTACTAACCGGACAGTTTCTAATTTGGAACAGCAGATGCGCAGCTTCCAGCGGCGGGTCGACGAGTCACGAATTCCCGGGGTAGATGCCGTTCCTTGCGACAAAAAAGCGTCGTAAATCATTGTTTACTTTTTATCACGGAATTCGCGCAATCATCCTTCATTGCGACAGCGAGATCGGAGCCAGCTGACGCATCGCTAGAGAACACGTCGTTCGAAGAACAATTTCGCGAGAGTTACAATTCGAAGAGGCGTTTATTACGCGTCTAATGCATACTCAAACAACAATATTGGTAGAAATTAAATCGTGTGAATAAAGTGAAACGCGCGCTCTTTGTTCAACTTATTAGGAGACATACGCTTGCGTACCAAACACATTGCTCAAAGTGATTAGAGGATCGTCTATTATTAACCCTCTGGGGACGAAGCGTTTCTGAACTTGACGCAGCGTGTACAGGAAATGTTATTCATTTCAAATAACTCACTTCCTCAAAACGTGTATTAATATAAATTTCTACTGTACACGCTCGTCGAGTGTATGTACAAAGTTATATACGTCGACCATCACCAAAGGGTTAAAAATCAAGGAAAAATTACGTATTCCTTTCTTTTCCAGACACTGAATCCTCTAATTAATTTAAGCGGTTACAGTGTTTCTAGAACAGAACGCTGCATTCCACAAGAAGGATACACCAGCCGCGGTATAAATTAATTATTCGACGTTCGACGACGTCGCTCCTGGCGGTTTTGCCATCGTTTATTCTTCTAATCTCGTAAAGACCCACACATCCTATGCGTATTCAAGTACAAAGCATTCCATCGACGTGCTCGCACCCACTTGACGCACACGCACAGAACCGACAAATGGACGGAGGATTCGAGAGAGTGGAGGATCATTTAGAGGTCGATCCAGGGTAGTAGTAGACGACCGCAGGTGCTGGAAGCTGCCAGTGCGCCGCGTGAAGCTCGATCAGCTGAAGAAGGGTCTTTCTGACCGACGGTAGTATCGTTTCCTCGGCGAGGAACGCGTCCCTTAAGCTTCCCAGCAATTGTTGCAGCTGGGCTGGCAATTCAGCGTCCAGATCCTTGCCGATGCACGTCAATATGAAGAACAGACAATCGGTCTTTAACACAAAACAAAGAAAAACTATAATTAATTTAATTAATTAATTTTTATATTTAAATAAAAACAGTAGCGATTATGGCAAAAATAGTTCCAATTAGTATTTTTGAATTGCAGCGGATAATAGGTTATTGTAATTCCTTAAACTAACCTCTGCCAGAGAATTTACAACTGGGGGCTGTAAGCAATCCTGACAACACTTCCAAAGTAACGTGAGAAGAACGCGTCCGGGTGGAACACCCTCCTGCTGCGTCTTCAGCTGGAGCTGTCTTCGCTTCAACTGTAATCATAATCATAAATATGAACGAGTACTTCAATTGTGCAAAAAAAATTAGATCGATTTGATCACCTGACAATACATCTCGTTTAAAAACGTCATGAAGGCAGAATAACGATGACAGCTAGATCCATCGTAGAGTAACTTGGCACGATCCTGGTACCACTGTTGACACGTGTTCAACAAAGACTCCAGGAAAGTCTCCTTGCTTTCTTTCTACAGAAAACGGCACACTTTTCATTAAGAATTTGAAAGAAATGAAATTTTTCTTCCATTAATCCTAACCTCTATGATTGTGATGCATATTTTCGCCGCTGGTTCCGCGTATCTGCGGTTCTCTACGACTCTGTCCAAGATGTGTCGCACCAGCTCCATCAATCCTCGTGCGTTCAGCATGTTGGGATCTGCAAAACGATTCTGTATAAATGTTTCATTCTAAATGTTGATTTATTTGTTACTCGTACCTTCGATAGCCTTTAATAGAGTGTCCTGAATGGCGGCGGGGAATTTTCCCAGTTCGGACGCGTCCGAAATGTTCACCGCCTTCGCAGCCAGCACGTCGGCCGCATTCAAGCTTTTCGATCGTTTCAGGCCGTAAGTGGAGACGAACGATAAGGATTTCGTGAGCCTGCCTGGCTTCGCTGGGTTCGATTTGACTTCGTTCTGGTCCATGTTGAAGTGGACCCTGCCCGAGCCCTGTTTCACAAAACGCCTTTAACACCTTGACTGCCATGTCACCCATATATGGGTGACTCTTGAGTTTCCATTAGACATTAGAAATTATAGTTAATAGAAATAACAGAATAATGTGGATTAGTAGCTGCAACGTGGCAGTCAAAGTGATAATTTATACACGTATCTGTACCACATTTCCACGCTCGTCCTACGCACAACCGTATACGTATTTCATTCTGCAATGTTCGATGCTTTAAAAAACAACTGAGCAATTTTAACAATTTAATAGTCTTAAAATAATAATGAAAGCATCAGCTCGTTTACTTTACTTTTTTCAAATAATTTGTGTCGTTTAGTTTATCTACTTTGTGTATGATTAGATATACTTTCGCAATCCAGTCATTGTTGCGAATAGGAAAACCTACGTGTAAAATATTGCCGCTTGACGCCGAGGTATCGAGCGGATGTGACTGTCTAAGCGCCGAATTCGTAGAATGATGACCACCTTGAAGATGACGGGACGTCTGATGATGCTGTTGCTGGAGCGCATGCTGTATCTGTTGCTGTTGCTGAGCGTAGAGATACCGATGCACGTTGCCACTCGATTTGCTGTGTTGCAAATAATACGGAGATCGGTCCGAAGCGTTCGTCCGAGACCTGATTCAAACATCATTAAATTCCAATTACTCGAATACACGGCATAGCGATACCTTATCCCCTTCTCTGCACACACACGCGCAGAAACAAATGTTACATTCATTCAACGTTTAGCCGTAGGTTTAGCGTGATATCTTCTAATATCATCTAATAATTAACATCATACAAGTATTAATAAATTAGAATTAAAATTAATTAATACAAGTTTTAACACTGTCTAATGATACTGCTAATAATCAGAATTGTTAGATGGTGTTAAACCTCATTATAATAAATCTAATAATTGAACGCTACTGAGGATTGTAACAATTCATCAAAACGATATTGCAACACACTGACATAATTCTACACTCCTCCATCTTTCACTTTAAATAGTGATGCGAATATTAATCCGTAACATCGGAATTGCGTAAGGTTCGTTAAAAAACTGAATCCTATGTCGAAATTTCTTTGATATCAAAGCGTTTCGATCATTGAAATTTTCTTGTTTAAATAAAATTATGTTTATATTAAATTTCATCGAGTTCAAACAAAAGATGGTGCACGTTGTTTCAATCCGTAGAAGTTTCTACAAAAGTAATCTCGTTTGCAACAATTTCATATCGGCTTTCTCGACATTCCATCGAGCGTTCTCGATAGGTCGACCGAGTCCTAACTATTTCGTAAGTAGTTTATGCTCACTTAGAAGGATGCGAATCGTTCTGCTTCATAGTAAACTCCTTGGCGTGCACGTTTAACCGTAGATTGGTAGAATTCGCCGTGGTTCCTTCCGTTCTTCCACCTGAAAATGCATCAAATTATCAATCTACATTTTCAATACACACAAACATTTAAAAAAGAAGAGACAAATTAAAATACAAACCTGGGGGTCGATAAATTTCCAAGGATGGTTTACTTTTCAAAGGGGTCACGTTATTGTTATTGTTATTATTATTGTTGTTATTATTATTATTAGTGTTGTTACTATTGTTGTTTCCTTTCTGCAGAACCGCATCCCTCATCTGAAAAATATCAAAACAATGCAATAAATAAAAAATAATTGATTCATTATGCAGTGAAATTTTTGAAATCTTCTTTTAGTTAATCATCACAATTTAATTACTAGATTGTTAACACAATTCTTCCTGTATTTACGGTATCGTAGAAATGCCTCGATTCCGCACAGATGTTCTAAGTATTTCAAACGCGAGGGGTAAAACCATCACGAGTCATCGCATCAATTACCCATCCGGGTGAAAACTAAATTTAAGGCAACTGAACTTAGACGATGGTCAATTCTGCTCAATACAAAAGCCTCCAATAGCACGTTTTCGCTCTGACAAGGTAATGAATCTTTTAGAAAAATTATAATACAGAAGATGAGACTATATATATTGTCAGAACACAACACGGCATGTTTCTAGGGGGGTATCTGAATTTGTAATTAGCTAAACAATGATGATTTCCAATTAAAATAGACGACAGATGCTTGTATGTAACTCGAGGTGTTAAAAATCCAAATACACCAAAGCAACCGTTCTAACAATAAAACGTCTCTTCCCTCACGAGGTTTCACAAAAGTTGCTGTTCTCCAAGAAAGGAGTTCGATGCCATTCTCAAACAAAGAGACCATGATGGACAACAAAGGCTTTTCTCGGTTAGGCGTGCGAAAAAGACGCAGTTCCGAAGGGGAGACTCACAGTGGAAAGCGTGCGAGAATCATCGTTTCCAAGGGCGTTGAGAGAGTGTCGGATGGAAATCCTTGCTCTGGGAGGGTAGTCAGTGACGCTGCGTACGGCGAACAGGTCGGTAACGACGGTGAACGATGGATCGTTTCCCCTTTAGTGGCACGTGTCGACGGTAAAAATCTGTCGCGGTATTCGTGCAGTTTTCACGACGAATTTTCTTCCAGCTTTTTCCGCTTGTTGTGGCTCGGCCGCGCGTTACAGCCGACTCCGATGACTGTCGACTAATAATAGACGGCACGGCCACGAGCGAGCGAGCGAGCAAGCGAAACGAAACGAAACGAACGCGAATATACAGCCACACGATACCAGCTTACACACGTATTACACACGAGCTTCAACGTGCTCGAACAGTGGACTGAAAATATCCCGACGAGAGTCATCCTCGGGTGTCGTCGAAACACGCGTTTAGGGTAGATACGAAAATTGTCAAGCGCGCCACGTTCTACGCTCTACGAGCAAGTTAGCCTTCTCTGAGAACAAATGGCGACGCAGGGGAACCAGGTCCCACCGTTCGAAGGTTACCAGGCATTTATGCCTGAATTAAGTTAATCAATTCGTTTTGAAATAATTTTAAAGCTAATTCAGACGTAATTCAGGCATAATGCGTGATAATCTACTATTATTGTAGTGAGTAGTGTGGATAGTTTCTTCTACGACGCCATTTTCCCTCAAAAACGCCTATGTTGCTACCAAGCTACCATTCCCTAAGGATAATAGCTACGTAGGGATAGGAGCTTCCCATCATTTGCCTTTGGTTGCAAATCCAAAGGGATATTTAAGATCTTCTGCCCTCACTGGTAGAGGTTATTGATGTATAAGGCAAGTGGTGAGACACTTCTTCCCCTACGCTTCCCCTTTGCTAAGAGAAGCCTAAGTTGCACGCGATCGTACGGCCTCCTCGTGGTCTTCTCGAACACGCGTGTTCCTATCACTCCTTCACAGAAGCTGAAGAAGAATGAGTGGCCATTAATGATCGAGATAATGCGTACAGTGATTATGGATAACGTGATAAATGAATAAAAATTAAAGCATTACCCGTGGTACGTGTACATACAATGAGTGTTATTACGAGGTTACGTCGAAGTAGGATTTTAAGAAACTTGAAAGCAGCTTGCGATGACACTGATGGATATTGTGACCGTGTATCCAAATCATTAAAATTGATGAGATTCATCCTACCTATTTTTTCACATTTATCATTACCTCCATTTTTCACCAACTACTGTAGCGTACTAAAATTGATACTGTCGTTAGTATAAATTATTTGTGGTTCAAAAGTAATGTAAATTTAAAAGAAAGTAAAAGAAAATTAAACGAAAAATGTGCAACACGTTTTTGGCTTCGGTTCCATTTCCGTTCGCAGGTCTTAAATATATATATATATATATATAACCAACGCAATATCCTGTTAATGCATTCATATTTGTAGATGCACATCATTTGCATTGAGGTGTTGTTCAATTTTACATTTTCTATACGGTTTTCATTAGATGTTCACATTATCAAGTAACTCACCTTTGACGCTTCTTCTTTTGTGTGAGACAAACGTGCAACGCGCACCATCTTCATCGACGGTTATTCGATTAACTTTTATCGTTGAATAAATCGGTGAACTTCTCCACCAATCGTAATTACACTGTATATATTAATAAATATAACGTTATTATTATGCATACCATCATGTTATTTAAATTGAGAATATTAAATATTAAAATACTTTCATTTATTGCTTTTAAAATTTTTTTCAATCGATGATTTCATATCTAACCAATGAGAACTAAGTCAGTTTTCAATATGGACACTCGATTCAACGATCGCCAATATTGGCAGTAAAGGATAATTATATTGCGAACAAGTTACTAACCTTTATTGCAACGCATTGTAAAAGATGAAGACATTCGAACGAAATTACTTAGAATTTGAGAAACCTTCGAGAAATTCCGGAATTCGTTTGAAAAACTTCTTAACAATCGTTCGTTCGGTAAGAATTTCGTTTAACCGGTGCTGAGGACCGGAAGTGAGCCGCGGGACTAACGTCGTTCTCGATGCTGGCACTCGATCAACCGATTCGAGACAACCGCGAACCTGTATTCAAATTATCACGATGAATCATCGGTTCAGTTTCTTCGTGATTCTATGCTTGATCTAGGCAGAATCTTTAAATATTATCTACGACGTACTTGTAACCGAAATTATAAAATTATTTACGAAATATTATAAAAAGAAATAAAATATATAATTATTGACATTTCCACTGTGAATATCGAACAGTAATTATTTATGCACTAGACCGAAAATCTTGATAAAAGCACCATAAACAAAAATAACATTTAATTTCGATTCGAATTTAATCATTTGGCAAACGAAAACGTTTCACGGCACTTCAAAACATTTTTCTAGAGATCACTTTCCGTTAACGCGAAACGGTTAATTGTCGAGAGTTAACGTCGATAGGAACGCTTGATACTTGGAATGGCAAGGTAACCATGAAATGTTAACATACGTTCGTGTTTTATGCGTTCATGCTTTCAAAATGTCGTGGTTCGCCAAGAACGGAAGGATACATGGTGTTGAGAGGCAATACCATTTACGCGTGCACATGCCGCGACTGTAGAACCAACTCGGGCGGCGACAATTGAGCTGGATCATCTGCGATCCGTTCGACCGTCCGTGAATCTTCGACCACGCACGATCCCACCTACGCAAATGACGCTGGTTCTTCATTCTCGTTGCATACATGCACGTGCAATCAGACATTAGTATGGACAAAACACTGTATGCATGCTATACGAATTCTTTGCGCGCAATTATCTGTTTTCATTAAACTATTAACACTTCACTATAGTAAACAACTATAGCGCTCAAATCGCTTGCGCGCCACCAGTGGAGGAAATAGTATTTTAACAATAATAATAATAACAGTGTCAAAAATAATCAAAATAGAACCAGAAATAAACAAAATTTGCATCATTTGAGCGTTATTAACTGAAGGAATAAATTATTATAACAATAACGACGATAATAATAATTTAAAAAAAATATATTCGTAGTGTTATTCGAATGGCGCTAAATTCAAAAATGTTACCTCTTATAATTCAAAGATTGAAGATAAAATGATAAACACTTGACAAATTTGTTGTCACAAATCATTATTTATTTATAAATACGATCCAGAGGATTACAAACTATAATAGCAATGAATCAATTGTAGAATCTATATTTTCTTTTAATTGGAAGCATCAAAACCATTTATCACTTATCTCGGCCAATGGCTAGTATTTCAATTTACATATCATTCGATGATACTTTTAATTTTCCTCTCTGAACGCTTAACTAATATATCTTGTGCCATCATGGGGTAACTATAAACACTTCTTTGTTAATACGTCAAACAGAATATTATAAAAAATAAATCTTAATATTTTTGCTAAATTCGTTTAGTACGTTTTCAATTGGATGCAACTAAACATAACGTACAAGATCTACAATAGAGCACTAATCGCTACGATAATTGATTTCTTAAAGGTGTAAAAATCAATTACAGTATGCAGGCCGCTTTGAATTGTATCAAATCAATGAGTATCAGCACCAAAAAATTGGTTGTTACACAAAGCACATTGGTAGAATCTACCTACAAAGTTCATTATTTGTACAAACAATGAAATTCTCTGTAAATTCTAATACGTTTCAAAACAATCTCGATCTTATACGATGTTTCGTAGTTATTAAAAAACGCATAAAAAATTATAGTACACAGATATGATAATACATTGTGTCGTTACATCGTTTACTGATGCAATCGTTATTTTTTTCCTTCTTTTACCGTTATCAATTAAATTCTTCGTTACCTCGTTATAAACTTGAAAAATTAACATTGTTTGCATACATTTTTAAGTCTTAACATCTTACTACAGAAAGATCCTTGAACATGTTTAAGCACGGCGAACAACTCTGTAGACAGATTCTCGCTTTCGACATTGAAAATTACACCGTCCGACACGTACAGAAAAAGTGGCTTTTATAAATTATCCTCTTTTGAATATATACGCTTCTTTATAATACAATACAATTGCGAATATCATCGTACGCATTTGTTTCATATAATGTGTTGTATCTTATATATATATATTTATACGCAATCTGTTTAAATGTATAATGCATAGTCGAAATGTAGCGTCAAAATTCGCAGCAGAAACAGCATGAGGATTATAACATTCTAACATTTCGACCATGGGGTATATTTCGCTGTAAATATAGCTAAAATTGTAATGCCAGCTAGTATGGCCTGTGAACACTTGGGTAGTTTGAAATTTTCTTGATGCGCGGCCAACAATCATTCTAAACACTTTACAACTATAGTTCATTTTTTTTTTTTACTAGTATTGTGTGTACGACGAAAATCAATATATTAGTATCCTTTTTTTTCCTTCAAGAAACATATAAATATACATATAACAAATAGACGTCAATTAAATAAATTGCAATACAATAAGATGTCACACGGATCATGTAAACACGAGTGAAAATACGAAATATATATTTTATGTTATCGGCAGCAAGTCAACATTTCGCAGTAACATTGTTACCATGGTAACTTGTTTTCATACTAAACAAAATTCATATTGTGTTTATCGTACAAAATCAGAGAAAAAGTTGGTTTTTGCTTTATATATTAGACAATAAGTGGTTAAAATAAGTAACGAGTCTTTTGTTTTTTTTACATTTAACGAATGCACGAGTGCGTTTACAAAAAATATCTGTTTCATCGAAGATTGGAATATATTGCAGTTTAAACTCACATGTCTTTAGGAACTTTCAATTGTACAAATGCAATTCCTCTGCAGCGTTCACGTAAACATTGTCTATGACTATCGTGCAAACTTGTCATTGTTTACATTATTGCCATGGAAACGTTATTACTGCTGAAAATATTTTCTCAAAACTGAACAACCAGATATGGAATTTTGAGCGGCGGAGCGGTTGTGGCAGCTGTGTATCTTCATTATATATTTAAGTCTATTCGTCTTTTGTTTTTTTTATTCCCTTACATTTTAAATTTACGTTTAAGCACGCGTACACTGTACGGACTTTTTTAAATATACAAGTGTTACAGGATGGTTGAACTTCAAACTCGTATCAATAGTATTAATTTTATGAAACCTCTAAAAAGTGCTTGGAATTTATTCAGTCTGTTGCACTTAGTGTAAGTGACGTTTGTAGATATCTATATTATGATTATCCAACCAACCTGTGCATCATATATACAAAACACAACAGGTGATTACGTGTTAACGGGTTAATAAAACTTATGCAGTTGTTTTGACTATAAATGTATACGCGAATAACGAATTCCATTACAACGTTCAGTATACTGTAATCAACGATAAATAAAGTAAATAAAAATCTTTTTCTTCCTGGGTTATTTATCATTCACAGATACATGTATATGTAAGTGTGTGTGGGTGTGTGGGTGTGTGTATGTATATGTACCATTTTTCTTATTGCATGCTACCAAATAACTGCTGCGTCGCTGTTCTTAAAGCATAATCTTAATTGGTATCTTTTTTACTTTAATTATGTTTGATTAAAAAAAAAATTTACTAAATTTAACTGCTGAATATCCAATAATGTACTGGGTATTGGACCTATCCTTTTGCTACTCCATCTACGTCTTTATAAAATCCCTCCCTGAGACACAAGGATTGGTCATGGATATCCAGCAGTTAGGCCGAAATGCTAAGCATTTTTCACTATAAAAGAATTGGCAGTTAGCCTATTTCGATCATTTCTGTATCCTCCATGTTTCCATGCCCAACTCCGTTATGTCTATAAAATCAGTGTTCCGAATTATATTTAAAATTGCGTGTATTATGTAACGGTTACGCACAATATCGTAATGCATTTATTAGAATGAACAAAATATGCTTACCTATGATTTTGTACATGTGAATTATGTAAATGAAAGTGCGTTCCTCGTGGAGAGAAACCTCGCATGTTACCTCTGCGTGGACTTCTTGCATTTATTACACGCGGTTGAGAGTACATATCTTCCAGTATGCTAGGTGCTACATACGTGAATCCCTGAAGTACATTACAACATATTAGGAATAATATGAAACTTTCCAGTGGCGATGTAAAGTTAAAAAATACATGAGAACGCACTTGAAATACTCTGTTAGCGGATTCGCTTAATGTATACTCAGCAGGAGAGTCTATTGGTGCAGATGTTGTAAATGTTTGATCAAACTGAGACACATCATCCTCGCTGGCTAATGTCGGTTTGAAAGGTGGTTCTAGTTTGCGAGAAATCACGTCGTCCCAATTGATATGCTTGAAAAACTGATGACTCTTTATCTGCTCCGCGTCTGATGGACCGGATCCCAATCTCTGAGTAACTTGTCTCTGTGAATAATAAAGGAAACATTGCACTTCAAGTTAATAGATGACAAACAATAATAACTTCTATAGTTTACGACATCAACCTTCAGTAATTTTCGGATAAGGTCCCTGGAATCGGGTGTTAAGTATTGGGGAAGAATCAGTTTACCGCGTAAAATTTTCTCGATAGTCTTCTTTCTATTATCAGAGGTAAACGGTGGCTAAAAATGTAAAATATAATGGTTAAAAAAAAAGTATCATGTTAACTTTGTATTTAAAAATTTCAAGACACTTACTAAACCTGTAAGCATATCATACATTAAAGTTCCCAAACTCCACCAATCTACTGCCTTACCATGACCGCTTCTTGTTAAAATTTCTGGAGCCCTTTTGTCAAAACGTAATTATTAACATTATTAATATCATTAATATAAATAAACTGAAACACTGAGATGGTGTGATTATATTTAAAAAACATTTTCTTACATATATTCTATAGTACCACAAAATGTGTGTGTAACAGTACCATCCTGTATATGCTCTTTACACAAACCGAAATCAGTTAATTTTATATGTCCTTCTGCATCTAAAAGGATATTTTCTGGTTTCAAATCTCTGAAAAATTTATTTATAACAATTAGGCAAAAAGTATAAAAATAATGTTTATGTACTATATTTATCTTCATGGCATAATACCTATAAATAATTCCCTGTAAATGAAGATGTTGAAGAGCCAGTATTATTTCTGATAAGTAGAAACTATAAAATTGAAATACACATATAGCTTTTATCATGTTAACTAAGTAATAATTTACATAGCTATCATTATGTTTTTATTTCACTTACCAAGCAGTTTCTTCGAGGAAAATGCCTTCATCATTCAAATGGCGAAACAATTCACCACCACACATGTATTCCAAAATTAAATACAATTTTCCCCCAGTTTGAAAAGCATACATAAGGTCTACGATGAAAGGATGCTGCCAGGTAAAAACACATACATGTACATGTATATTTTAATGCTTTTTTATTATATTCTATTTAATAAAACTGTAACTTCATACTTATAACAGATCATGAACAAACATTATCACATATTTATTAAATATTTTATTTTCTTTCCATTATTAAATGAATAATATAAAAAAGCAGACGGCCAAAGATTAAATATCGCCTGCACCAACTAAATATCCTTAACTTAAACTTACTTTCACAGCTTCCAAAATATTTCTCTCTGCCTTGGTATGTGCGGTATCTTTCTGGTTCCTTATGATAGAGGCTTTGCGCAAAACCTATTTATTAAATAAACATACTTAACACCAAACATAAAAATATAGAACAAGCATAGAGATATAAATGATGGTAAAACAACACATCAATACTTCATACATCTTTTGACATTTTGGGTACAAAAACAATAATTAAAAAGTAAGACTTATTACTTCATTTTATTTTTTTAATATTTTTTTAGTTCTCTTAGTTCTAGAATAAAAAAACAATTGATAAAAAATTCTATGTCAATCGCAAATAAGAATTTTAAATAATAGATCGATTGGTATTTTTTACTCATAATTATGAAGTTCATGAGGCTGAAATTAAAAAATCTATTAAAACTAATATTATTTTGCATCACATAGTTTCTTTATATTACATTCGAGATAAAAATTTACGAACGGCGTAGACTGCTGCGCAGTCCCGATCAAAACAAAGGAAGGCAAAAAACTTATGTAATTCTGAACGAAACGTTCGATTAAAATTAACTTTTTTTAAGAAATAAAATCGATATTTATTTAATTCATTCCTTCATACGTACTCTACAACATCGGTAACGAATCTAATAAAGGAGAAAAGAAGCAAATTGAATATTTTGCCCTACCTTCATGGCAAAGATCGTCCCCCTGTCATTACCAGTGATCTTACGCACTTGAAAAACCTTGCCGTAACCACCTTTCCCGATAACTTTGCATAGTTCGAAATCCTGAGGACCAGCTCTTTCCCGACCACGATTGACATTCTGTTCCGATATAGCTACCGTTTCGACACCTTCCGATCTAACAACGTAAAACTGTCCATTACCTTGAACGAAAGAGACATACCATAAACTGAATACAGGAAACAGAGCCTTTTTACTCACTCGGTTATCTCATTCACGTTCGGATTCGCATCGTATTCTTCCTACACGTGAAAAGAAAAATTGAGTAGGAAAGCGTTACGGAACGTGGAAAGTAACTGACGATAAGGAAATTGGAGTGCTCGTGTGCAGATGGAGAATTACCTCGCCGATCTCGATAACATCATCGTCCGACTCGTCCCTATTTACCGTGTCCGCATCGTGCAATTCGATATCGAAAACCGCGGCCATTCCTACACCCGACCAAAATTAAACTCGACGAGATCTCGCGGCTGCCGGGAAGGCGAATTATTTCTTTTTTTTGTGACGAACACGACGATAGCACAACAATATTGTTACACGGTCAAAACCTTGAATTATTGTGAACAAGCTGCCCTGTCCCAAGGCATACCAAACACCCTCTCCTTCGCTCGTTGTCCGATTGGCTGTTCCATCTCGTCATTCTCAGGTTATCAGAGCGGGAGGGTACGCGGTTTCAACCAATCGAACGATAAAATTCAAATCTTGCGGGGATTCGACAATCGTTCGAAATTCTTCGCGTTCAAAATTTTACATTATTTAAATAATTATATTATCATTTGAATAATCTTTGAATTAAATATGTATTCTGTAAATAATAGATAACGAGTAATACGTGATTTTCGAGTGATAGATAACTGTGTTTCATTCGTTATTCATAAATACTACGGACATTTTTCGCGCTCTTGCCATGTTTTCTGCTTTGAGGAGGGGTTTCCGCGGTTTGTTTGAATAAAGGAATTGTACTAATGACAAAAACTGACATTGCGTTATAACATTGAAAATATGAATTACCAGGAATACAGAAACATTATTAGAATTGTTCCTGGAAACCGAAATACTTATTATATGAATCTGTCCATGTAAGTGTACAGTACTGTTTTAAAAGAAGGTACATGATTTATACACTGTAATATATCTTCAATAAAGGTTCACACCTATCGAATAAATAATCATTATTTAATGCAAGAACATGAATGAAGTTTTCCTTTTTCCTTCGTCAGTAATGTATCGATCGAATTGATGTTAAGTAAACTGTATTGTAATTAATTGGACTTTTATCACGCGAATTAATACTCAACAAGCGAAGATATCTCGTATGGGAGGTATTGTCATTTCAGAGTTGATAAGTAATCGTTACATGTTATCACGTTAATGTACGTACAACAATAAAAAATAATAATTAAATTATAATATTTAACTTGAAGATTTACGTAAAAGTAGCAAAAAATGGTTTTACGTCACCACGTCGAAGGATATGACAATTTTTTTGAATTTATGAAAAGATTTAACACTAATGAACCAGTTTATGTACTTTACAGTGGTACAAAACTTCCTAATGGTAATAGTTGGTGTTCAGACTGCGTTGAAGGTATGATTATTTAAATTCCTGACATTTATTTCTTACATAGCCTTACATAACCTAATTTGTGTAATGCATATCACCTTTCTTAGTATAAAATAAATTTCTATCAACATTTCTTCTTATCACGAATATATCTTAATCTTAATGTATTAACTTAATTGATAGAGGTGACTAAAAAGTAATTTTATTTCAATTACAGCAAAACCTTTTATAGAAGATGGATTCAAAAAAGTGCCTGATAAAGTACATTTAGTTGAAGTTGAAGTGGGAGATCGTCCTTAGTAAGTTTATTAATAGAATTCATTTCAGTATACATTGAGAATTAGAACAATATACAATAGAATTCATTATTATTCTTTATTTCAGTTGGAAAGATCCAAAATGTCCATTCCGAACAAATTCTATTACAAAGTTGAAAGTTTTGCCAACTCTAGCAAGATGGGGTACGCAAAAACGTTTGGAAGGTGATCAATGCACAAAACCTGAGCTTATTGAAATGTTGCTAAATGATGAAGATGATTAGATAATTTCCCCTTGAGTATCCCAATAGTTAAATAATGTTCAGGATGAGTAATTTCTTGTCTTCTACTACAAGTATTATGTTTAAATTTCTATATTGTAAAATAATTTTTTATCATTAGAAATCTTAATAGAAGTTCCTTTTATTTTTTTTGTTTTCTTTACAAGTATCCCTTTTTCTTTTTTTTTTATAATCATACACATAATTGCAATGCATGTGTAATCATTTTATACTTCCAGTGTTATTAGTTGTAGTTACCATGAACAAATAACCACATCATTAATGAAAAAGTAAAAACTGATAAATTTATACATAAAAAAAGGTTAAGTCTTAGAAATAAGTAAATAAGTTACTTTTATAAAATTTGTAAAAATGTCCTGGAATGATTTTTGATACTTGGATATAATACAAAATATAGTAGTAACAAAAAACCACTGTTTATCCTAAGGAATGTGTTTCTTAGACATAGTTTTTCCCCTTTTTTTATCCATTGATTTATTAAGAAGTGGCTGGTGTTATTTCTTGCGAACTCGACGGAGGTATAACTCGTATGGAATAATGTATCTTCTTATTCCTCAGAATACTATAACTGTTATCGAAAACGACAGAATCTGAAATCGATAAAATCATATTTAATAGATTTTATTTATTTTATTTATTTGCATGATTTGTACTTACACGTGGCAGGCACTTCACAGGACAAGATCCCAATTTCTTCTAACTGGTGAGCGGCCACCCGTTTCATGGGTATAACTTCCTTCTTAGTGCCGTTCGTGTCTTTCTTTAAAATGCCAAACCTAATATCGTGATCCTCGGTTCTGAACTCCCAGCTGTGAACATCAATCATTCAATAAACCTGGAATTATTTATGAACACACGATCTGAATACCTCAATACAGATCCCATTTCAAATGCTGGCACGTCAACCTCTAGTTTACCACCTTTTCTAATTGTGACTGTCGTATAATCCTGTTTGTCCCTGTCTGTATTATTTACATACATTTCCTTCGGCACCTTACCACCAAGACAAATCTGAACAGGATGTAAACCATTGAAGTTAAGTTAGAAGTGAACCAAGATGGAAAAAACAAGTCTGTACCTTTGTAGCAAGTTTTGGATTACCATCAGGATCTGTCAAGGTGCCTCCGAAGTAAGCAGGTACTTGATCCTTTGCAATAGTACTAAATATTGCTGACTGCCACTTTGGTGGATCAGCTTTGTATATTTGGATCTTGGACAACGTGTACTCGTTCATGAATTTTTTTGCAACGGAGAAAGCGAAAGCGAACACTTTCGGTGCTGCAAATTAACACGTATGCTTTCGTTTTAGATGAATCGTTTATCGCAAAACTGAATACGTACCGTTGATGATGTAGCAGGTCTTCAAGATCTCAGGATAATTAGCCTCGTACATCTGAATCAGGGTGATGACCACCTCTCCAGCTGAGAAAGACATTATCATTCCATGGCTGTATATTTAACATTATTTACTATTGAGTATTAACCTGGTCTCCATAGGTACTGCCTCAGATTAAAATTTTGCATGTCGAAGATCACAACAGCCTGTCCAGCAGCTTGTCCGTGTATCTGCATCTGTTTCCTGCACACATCCAGATACTCCTCGAGGTACTTTATCGTAACTCGTATCATGTCCCTTCGCGAGGCGACATGCAAAACACCATAGATATCAAGCGCGTCAAAGTATATGACGATTACTGCAAAACATCGTTCATTGAACAAAATATTCATGAAGAATCGTAAGTTTGTACAGAGAGTATTACCAGGAGCTCCTTCCTTGTCGAAACCGCATAAACCGTGAGGCAGATAATCCTTCAGGACTTGAGGGGGATCCCATTCAGCCAAACTGTCGACGTCCCATTGCTTTCGCCATTCCAGAGACTGCAAACAGTAACATTAATCACGTACAAGGTGTTCTGCTTTTTGTAGGATAAGTCAAGCAGGATTATTTTATTGAAAATAAGCTGTTATACGAATTTTGCATCAACAATAGACCCACCAAACCAGTTAAAACGACTGTCTTCAGGTTTTTTACTTTGATCAAAATCATATATTTTACTTTTATACTTTTATCAAAGAATATATATCATTCTGCATATTTATCCATTTTTCTACTTTATTTTCAGTTCAAAAGAAAGTGTACATAAAATGTGTTGTTAGTTTTAATCTTAATCTAAGCAACAAGAAGATAAAGAATGGTTAAATGAAATTTAACAAGCCTGTAAAATCTGGAAAATCATCCAGATAGATAATGAAATCGTGAAACGCAACTTCTTCCTTGCATTCTGAAGAGAAAGGGTATGCACGTGGCCGTATCAGGAATGATATTTAAAAATGAAAGTGCAGAACGTGCACCAGGTGCAGTGGAAGTATTTCGTGGTTTTAAAGCGGCATTTAATTATGAAAATTGTTATTTACCCGATGCGGGAGACGTTGCATCATCGACGTTACACTATGAGGCTTTTTTATTTTCCAATCGAGTGAACAGAATAAAAGGAAAACGAGCGTTTTCGAGGCAGATTTTCGTGCAAACAAACTTTCCAAGGAATCTTCAGAAAGAAAGTAGGCTGAACGATGCATAAGGTGTCCCAAAATTTTTCATATTACTCTCAATACAATATCAAGCATTTATAGTTTACAATTTATAAAACTTAACTTTCCATTTTATAGAACTTTGACTTAAATTATATTTAAGTTTGTTCAACAACACTAAATTTTAATTCACAATTGTATTTTAGATATTTGATTGAGAGATTAACTTATCACTGAAGATACCATCTCTTCTCTAATTTTATAATAAAAAGAGAAGTATAGAATTTATTTTTACCAAAAACTGCCCTTCTTTAAGAAGAACTTGGGACACCCTGTGTACAAGCCATAAGATACTGTAACTTTTACACTTCACAAACATTTTGCTCTCTCTTTATTCTTCAGCCTGCAGTCTTTGTAATTTTCTTTTTTGCTCGTTCGTTCCTTAACCCGTTCCGTACCGCGTGCAACTTCAAAACTGGGTCGTTGCAAGCAGAACTTTTTATTAAACAAAAATTTTTAAGACTTTGATGAGTATCTCAGAATGTTTGCTACTGTTTCGTTGGAAACTTAAAACATTCTTCTCTTTCGTTTAATTAAAGCCACGTGATACGTTAATTAATTCAGAGATGCGATGGAATTAAGAAATATCGCGATATGTAGAGCACGCAGTATTTCTTTTTTATTTTTCTTCATAGTTCATGTTCATTGTTGCACATGCAACGTTTTAGTACAACTTTCAAAATTCATCAATCTCTATTTGAGGTCAAGAGAACGTATCTTAAACTTCGATCGCACTTGAACTTTTTATAACTGTTTATACAAAAGAATTTCACAGCAATTATGTAATTTGTCAATTCGTCCTTTTTTGTTTATGCTTAACGATCCTCGAGTACGGTACATGTGTAAGAAATATGTGAAAGTATCGCCGTTAAGTTCCAATGTGTCCCCCTTTCGAAAGGTTCAGCAGAAAGACTTTTTTTTCGAAGGAAAGGTGTTGATGTTTATCGAGTTCTTGGTCGACGTGAGCTATCTGGTAATTATAAAAAATCGCTGGTCTGATCGATACAAGAAACATTGCGTACTTACGTCACGGAGCATCTTCTCTGCGGCCGCTGGGTCCCATTTTCTCGCTGAAAATAACAACTTGCTTTTAATTATTTTGTATACTAATTTTAGACTTTAAAAAAGGGAAGAAGAAACGATAATTTTAATGTTTCTTGCAATTCAATTGTTTAACGAGCAAAGTGCAGATCCATAAAATGTAAATTCGATATTAATGACACCAGCACTCTGGAAGATGTATTCAAACGAATGACTATTTGTCTTTCGATGTCGCTTTTGCAATTCAAATTACACAGAATTTCCGGTATAGAGTTCCATTCTTCTCGAATTTTATTTTACAAAATTACTACACAGTATAATAAATAATGAGAACAATGATATAAAAAGCTAATCGTGAAATATGCCTCCAATTATCCATCGACAGAAGTATTTCATAAAAAGATATATTTGCATAGTCTGCTAATAACGCGAGATGATAAATATGACAGGAAATCGACGGTTTTAATTATATATTAATTATATTCAAATCGTGAAAACTGATCACCAACGATCAATGGCTTGCAAAGAAGATTGTTGCAACTGTAACGCCAATGAATATAAATTGCAGAGTTAAAAGTTAGGTATTAAAGTCACGGGCTGCGTGACACCGGCCGTCAAAGTGTTAATAATTGTTATCATTGCGACGGTACAATGCATAATCGTGGCAGTCAACGAGTGAACAGAACCGTGAAGAGCTTTGAAACGGCGTTAGCGGGCGTCGGTCAATAGAAATTACTTTGATCATCGTGAAACCGCGTCCAATTACAAAGAAATAAATAGAGGCGAACGAGCGAGCACGGGGGGATTTCGTTTCTTCTTCGTGGAGCACAGACGTTTTGATTGAGAAACTGTGTTACAAGAACGGTTACAACGAATTTCAAGAATTCATACCTCGGAGCCAACGCAGTAGAAAGTAATCGTCGTGATGCGGTTGCAGAATGCCTTGAACCAACCGCCTAAACTGAAAATCACAAATTTTTTTAATACTACTTTGTTTTGCATAGTTGTACGCATATTTTAGTATATTCGAACAATATATATTTAGTGGAGTATAGTGTTAGAATATAGTAGATAGTAGCATACCATAACATAGTGTAGAATAGTAGAATATAGTAGTAGTAATAGTGTAGTGATAGTGTAGATAGTAGAATACAGTAGATAGTTGCACACTATAACATAGTGTGCAATAATTTACACACAATCTATAATTTACATCTGAAAATTGGTTACACAGTTTCCTATCTATAATGCAGTGAAAGCAAACTATTTTTCTGAGAGTCAGTCCGATGATTTTACACAGAAAAATGTTCGACTGTTTCATTTCGTGCTACCCAGAAAAACCGCTTGCATTCACTTTCACGCAAGTTTTTCAACAGCCTGAACCAATCCGGTTGCCAGTTACCAAAATACCGTCCAACGATGTTCTTTTTCTCTTATCCTTATACCTGGATGTAGCAAAGTTCGCATAATTTACAGGACAACTCTGACCCTGATCCCACCATCGCTTCAATACTAGTTCTCTCGTGATTTTCTTTCAACATTTTAAAAGTTTACATTTTACAAACTATTAAAATTACACCATTTTTGCTTTTTTAATTCCATTAATCCTGGGTCGATAACCGAGGATTAATTGCCATTGCAATTGTCTTTTTGTACAAATTGTTTGTGTAAAAGTGAAAAGAGCGCAGGGAATCGATTTTTCCTCTTTAAGAATCCTCGTAAGCGACACGCGACGCAGTCAAGCTTGCTACATTTTCATAATTATCGTAATTATAATGTCTCTTATGCTGTCCGTGTTTCCGTAGAAAACCAGTATTTGTAGGATTGTTCGATCTCGTTTTAAATTAAAAAAGTTATTAGGATGCTTCTGCGGGCATGCATGCTGACCGTTCCATCAAGATTAATTATCTCACGCTCTAGCGTAAAAGTATCGTGGTTTTGAAAGATTTTTAGAAATTCCAGTAAATTAATTCGAAAGCCTGATGATACCGATTAGCATACACAGCCCATAGATATCGGTCAATAGACTCTGGATGTGTGTCAGTGTGCATGTACCGCTCTAATCTTCGAGGCAGGGGTAAAGAAAGTGCCGTTTTGCCCGCGCCGTTTCCTCTTCAATCAACGCGCACGGCAAAAACGTGCTGTACGACGCTGTGTTTCACGACAGGAACAGAGAAACGAAATTGTTCGAAGCGCGGACAGATGTATGATTTTAAGAAGGAAGGAAGAAATCGTGTAAACGCAACCGGCTCGATCGTCTCTTCCTCGTGGGGGTAAAAGTGAATTTTCAGCCGGGAGAAATCTTTGCTGGATAATGACACGTTTTCGACGAGGACGAAAGCGATGGTGAAAAAAAGTGCGCTGACAGCGAGTTTGAATGAAAGTTGATGCAGGTGCGAGGGGGATGTTAGAGAAGGCGTTATGGTACTCTGGCTTCGTTGTTCGGTGATCGGTCATATGAAACAGAGAAAGCAGACGACAATGAGGATTGGGTTAAGACATGAAAAGATGAAGAGAAAAATATGATATCCTTGGGTCAGGTGTATTCGTACCGGGATATTTCAATGTTGTCCCGTTGGTTTTGTTTGTCCACTTTTACACTGTACACCAGAGGATCACAAGAGAAAAAGATGGTACTGAATAATTAAATTATTAATGAAAATATAATTTCAAGATATCGATGTCGACGTAAACTGGAAATTTCCATGTTTCTTACATTTGAGGATAATTGTAATGACGAGTTTAATTATCATAAATACATAGACTTAATAATATCACTTTACTCATTTTTGCTCTCAAATAACGAATTCCTATTTGTTTTTCCTGCCTTTATGATGTGCACACATCCAATGGCTAATTACGTATTGACATTTTGCTTATGCAAAATCTGTATACGTGTATCTTTCGTACGAGTTTACATTGTCTGTAATTATATGTCCGGTCCTCGATGTAATTTTACACTGTTCGTTTACTCGACTTCGAAACTCGCATATGATATTTCCTGTCCATGTTCAAAACGCTGATCGTTAGAATTTTTGCTCATTGAGTTACCAAAGAAACCGATCGTAGTCGTATTTTCTTCGCTACACGAGGCGTTATCGTTCTTCAAAACAAATATCAAGCAGCGAACCGAATCGATCTAGCAATCTATAGATTCCGTTCAATTATTGGTCACTTAATTATTGAAGAGTCCAATTCGCATAATTTTAACACGTTGATTGGCGCCTTAAATTTTCTATGATCGAATATTTAACACGTTGGCTCTCACAGTGAAAACAGATGTGTGTGGTAAGACACGCTTTAATTCCAATCATTAAGGCTTCTGTCGATTAATTTTCAAATGTAACTAGTCAAATTACTAGTTTTCCTTGTTAGTCTAATACTAGCAGTATCCACGGTATATTGAGTGAACGTGTTAATATCGCGGTGGATGGAACGCGTTATCCAGTGACGCAGGAAAGAAATATTATTTTGAACAAACGAGAGAAAACGCTGCTTACGTTACGATCCAATAATTAGGGCTTTGTTGCTCAATATTATTTCGTAACAGCCCCGATGCGCCACAAAGTTAGAAAATATTCGGTAAATGTATCGCTTAGCTAATAAGTAATCGGTAGTAATTAATCAAACATACTCTTTGCCCCCGTTCTTTTAATCGTCACGAGTGAATCAGTGCAGATTCATCCGCGTCTTTGTCTCATCTCTTTATCGCTCAAGATTACGAGCTTTTACTTGCGACAGTTGATATTTCCAGGTTCAAAGATTCTCATTTTTATCGCAGTCCAAAGACACACTTTTTCTTTGTTCCTCTCATTCTCTCCCTTCAAACGTTAAACCCTCGGTTACTAACTCAGAATCTGGTGCATCTTTTCTTTTAAAATTGAATATTCTCTCTCGTTTTACTAATTACTCCAGGTATAAAATTCGAGACGTCGATGACCTCCTAAGGGCAGTGTACGCGTTAACATCGTGTTTGGACAGCATTTTCCATATCCTTACCCGACAAAGCACAACAGCGACCTCGACCTTTTGACCTCGGTTCGCATATTCATTAAAAGCACGCATAAACGGTCGAGCACAAAGACTTACTTTCATCAACGCGAACCGTTGATCGTCTTCCAGCTTTAACGACTTCGACATTTTTTTCCCAGTGTCCTCTCCCGATTCGCTACTTCTTCTTGATGTTAGTTCGCAGTTGTTTCGGCCGAGACACGCCGTCTTTCACGCTCGGGTCGCCGGGATTCGTCGTCCAGCGTTTTTCGGCTCCTGTCGAGAACGGGCGATTTATTAACCTCGGTAGCGTGATTTAGAAAGGAGAATACGATATTGCATGGCTGCTGTGTACGATTTAAACGCGTATGGTAATTTGCCTCGTTGTTATGCGAGGCGATCGCCGTTGTTGCATTTCAGGGATACACAACAGCTCCTCGCGTGGACAATTTGTTTCTTAACTTGATTGCAGACATTGTGCATAATCAAAATGAACTCAGAGATTGTATAATAGTGTCTTGTCAATCGCCTTTTTTTACTTAAAGATACCCTCAATGCCATGCTGAGGTTGTAGAAAATCCTTCGAATTTATAACTTTGTTTTATTTTCGAATATCTAATCGAATAATTTTCAATTATCTATGTAAGGATGGTTTCTACACCTGTGGTTTTTACACCTTGCTCCTTTTTAGATCTAACATTGTTAATACAATCGCGTTTCATTTAATGCAGGCCAAGAAATTACATAACCGCATAAAATTTCAATTATTAAGCGTTATCGCTGCTTTGAATATTTAACTTATCAAGATTACTTTGTGATACATTATATCAGTTTGTTTTAGATAGTAGAATATTATTATAATATTTTGAGAAGTGAATCAAACACGTTGCACATTTAATATATTTGCGATTCGCGCTACACAAAGCACATCCATTCAAACACGGTATGAAATTACTGTTACGTTAGGGGAATAACCGTATAACGTTACCAAGCTGAAATTTATAATGATTATATACACAGGCCATTCCAAAGCAACCAATTTCGTTAGTAATCGTGTCCGTTTAAGGGTTAAACTTTTAAACAATTAAAACAGTAATTTGAACGTTTTATAATAATTAGAATTGGCAATACTTGCACAGAATGGCCAAGGACACAAAAAAAGAATAAACATCGATTGACAGACGTAATCGATGTAACAGGTTCGAATTTTAACTCTCACCGCGTACAATGTGTTGCAATCGAATAAATTCCCTTCAACCGGTTCACAGCCACTACACGAACTGCACGAGAAGGTTAGAAAAAGAAAAGAAGAAGAAACGTTACCAAGTAAAGCAATGAAATTTGATCTCTTCTCTGGTCGCTGGATCGATGAGTACTGTCAATGATGTTGTCGTCGCTTGACGCACAATTCGTCGCGTTTAGACACATTCGAATGGCACACGCTTGTTCGTGTTCGTGTTTCGCGGTCGCCGATTTCCTAGACGGTGCAACAGGTGTCTCTTGCGGTCGTCAGCCGCGCTCCAGTTCGAGAGCCAATTTCCCTTACTAAAAATGTAGGTAATGCGGTGCGTTGATCGGCACCCAAAGAATGAAAACGTTCTGTTGTACAGTTGTTCTCGAGACCTGCCGTGCCACGAGCTACCCCACCACTTTGTCTCGTTTCTGTGTAGATTCGCAGGTAGGGGAACGGAAATCGATCGAAAAATCTAATTGATTGTTTGCGATTGTCCGTTCCAACGGGATGAGCTCTTCCTCCACCGATTACAGCCTACACTGGGAACGATGCAATATAAGATTAGATAATTACGAATGCGCGCAAGTTTGTAAGTAAATTTACCTGTTATACGCTATTTTGTGGCTTTGTTGTGCTATTACAAATTATTGCGCTTGATTTGTTACCTGTCATTTATCATGTTTCGTATATCGATTTAAAAGTAACCTCTTCGGATGATATCAGTAAATGCAGGTTAACGATGTTTTCGTAAAGCGTGGTATCATTATAACCTTGACAATTTCGTTTGTCTGGTTTATTTATATAGATTCATATTGCTATTATAAGAAATATCCTGTTTGTCTGGTGAACGTGAATCAGAAATTAAACATCATGCCGCCAATTTGAAGGCAGTGGTAGCGCCATCTTTCGAGGTATTCGAATAACTCGTGACGTAACCTCGATCGATATCTCGCATCTCGAGTCATCGTGTAAATCAAACATGGCGTAGAACGATAAACAGTTGCTTTCATTCCGTGAGCGTTTTCTCGATATATAAACAAGAATAGCGCGATTTAGATTGACATATTGGTTAGTCAGTGTTCAGATTTTAAGGAAACAGTGGCCCATGCGATCGTAACTGTCCACGTGTTCCTGCATCGAAGAATGCAGAGCCATTACGAACGATACATTATCGGCTTTCTGTGCCGGCATAAATTTCAAGGAAAATACATTCCACTTGAACGAAAATATTCCACAGTTTCGAAGTTGAACGACATCTCCTATTACGGGGTACCTGTCATGTAAGTAATCCTTTATAATTATCCTGCACTTGAAATACTAGAAATGTATATAAACATTGATCGTATTTTAATTACCCAATCAATCGTAAGTTATTCATATCTTTCAAAGAAAACGTGCAATAAATAACGATACCTTGTTATCTCATTCTTTTGTTCAACAGCACACATTCTTCTTTACCATTCACGATACTTTGCATCCAAAATAGAAAGCATTGTTTAGGACAACATAGCACAGTCATATCGACAGATTTTATTGTATTTTCCCTTTCACAATTTGTATTATTCGATTGGTTTCATTCATTTACGTCATTTGCTCTGATTATGTGTTCCTTACCTCATGTTTATTCATTAAAATCACTCGTATGCTATTCTATTCACAACTTGTTTAGCATAATAAAATATTAAGTTTCCTGTTTATACTGCTTTAAAATTGCCTTAAATAAATACTTTTTTATTATGCCCCAACTAAAAACAAAAAAAATTTGTTAGAATTAATGAAAAAAAAATTGAAATGTACATTGTCGAGCAATTAGTCTTTCCTAGGGAAAATGGCACTGTAAGCTTCCCTAGGGAGAAAAGGTTAAGAAAACTTTAGTTTTTTTGCACGGTTTGCCTTAAAAAATATTTGAATATCCGTGCACGCCGCTTTATCTCCAGCAGAGCATAATTACACGAGCGGACGTGTTACACGCTCGTTCGTTTCCTTCGCGTTTCTAAATAATTCATCGCGAAACTATTTTTATCTTGAAATTCTCCAAGCGTAAAATTGATCAGAAGAAGCCATATCTTCCACGACTTTTAATTACGTAAGCAACATGTGCCATTAAAGCAAAGAAAATTGAGTCAAGGTTTCATGCGGAAACGAAGCTGTTCACGTTTGTGTTTATACCTTGAAGCCGATGACCCAAACAGTGGTTCTTGGTCTGCATTCGAGAAAGGATGGACACGTGTCTGCTTCTTCTTCTTCTTCTTCATCGCGTATCCTTGACGCTGAAATATTAATGCAAACGAATAAGTCAAGTTCGTGTTCGTACTGCTAGTTGCCTGATTATTGTACACTTACACAAACAACGCAGTGAATTTTGTATTCGTTGCAACAAAAATACTCAAACTTAATTTTTAATAAATTATCATATTTTCATTTTTGAAAACCGAAACAGTGACACCATCGGAATCGTTTAATGGTCATTTTTCAAAACGGGGATTAATCGATCCTTTAAATTCCTACTAGTTACGCTACTGGACTGAAGCCATATTTGAAATTCAGATTTATTATTTATAATCATCGCGTCAATCAACTGTCAACCATTTTCAAGATCGTCCGTTTCGTGGAACTTTATAATCTTCTTCATACTTGAAGTTCATCGAATAGTATTTGGAACGGACAACTGAATTGATAAATGTAAACGAAACAGGGAATCAAGCGTTAAAGTCACGAACCTGTGACACAAAAGCTGCGTTCGAACTTTCCTCCGGGGAAAGTAGGAATTTTGGAAAAACCAGCGTTGGGAAACACTGATTTGGAGGAAGTCTGGTCGGTTCCTAAAGCACCTTTCTCTCGACCCCTCCTGAACAGCGTGCATCGCGCGCGTTGCATCGGTGACCAGTGAAGTACAACAAAAGCGGTGACATCGAGCCCCCTCGTTATCCGGGATGCACACGAATTTCATCTGCTCGTCTCCCGGCGAAAGGGTGTGTCCGTTTCGGCCGCGACCAGAGGGGAATCGTCGTATCTAAATCGAGGACAATAAATATCATCGTTTGCGAGAGCGAGCGTTGATAGAGCCGCGGCGCCGCACGCGCGTCCACTTTTCTCGCGTGTTTGTTGTCGTCGTTTCTGCCAAGAAGCAGGAATTTTCGAGCGCGTGCTTCAGTTTCGTTCAAGTGAACAGATTCGATTGCCATTAACGCTTCACCAACGATGAGATAATCGAAACGGATAGTTCCTGGACGCAATTTTCTTTTTTCCTTTTGGAAATGGTTCGTGGACGTTGATGCGTCCCCCGTGAAAAATGGAAGCCCGTCGTCGAGCCGAAAACGGAAACTGTAAGTGTACTTAGCATCTCCTTGGCAAAAAGTGTGTACAAGTAGCAATAAAAAAAAGAAAACCTGAATGAATCTTGTTCTCAGAGAAAATAATGTGATTAACCGTCGAAAGTATTTGTTTCAGTTTTCATTCTGAAGTGTATACATACCTTAGGATGTTATCGCGAACGAATTTCTTAAATATCGAGGGTTTTAACGTTTGTGCTCTTCGAGGCACGATTATTGCAAGACCGGAACCTTTTTTCCCCTCTTTCTGTATTTTTAGAAGCATTGTTTAAAACTCATGGTTATGGATTTTCTATAAATCGAAATTTTTTAACATATTTTGCATGTTGCTTGAAATGTTGTTCCTCTGGTTTATACTTACACGCTGTGTTCCTTTGCTTTACCAGAATTGTAAAACGCATTAACCGTGTAGAAAAGTGTATGCACGTTCCATCCAGAACAACTCTTGAGTAATAACAGGATATGCTGAATAGCTGGTTACGAGTGCATAGATTCTGATAATAAGAACTTCCGATATCACGAATTCCTTTGATCTCAATGATGCGAAACAAGCTTGCTAACAATGTTAACAGAAATTTCAATTTTATTTATTGTTAATTTAATCTGTCGCCCTGGTATACACGTAATTTATTGTAATCCTATTCTATACTTGAAACTGGGTCAGTTTCCATTTGATGAAAAGGCGGCTAGCGAATAAATAACAAATTTGTAACACCCACCTCCATGATCTACATAAATCGTTTTGCTTCTATTATCTCAACAGAGTTCTCCATTACTGACCAAATCCATAAGAATGTAAATAAATGTTTGTTTAAATAAATGCATCGTTGTGGTACTAATTTAATATTGTGTAAGCTCTATTATCCGAAAATTCTAATATCTGAACGCTTATGCGCCCCTATGGCTGTATCCTTGTCTACCACCTGATATGCAAATTTCACGTATCAGGTACCAAAACGAATTAGAACTGTTGAGGCGATAATAGTCTCCGTGATGGTTAATTATCTGCCGCACGTGTATAAGAAGAAGCGTTATATCCATAGTTTGCGTCTGGTTGTTCAACGTTGGTAATAATTGCATGTTACGCTGAATGTCTATTAACAGCATATTTTCTTAGAATTATGGCAAGATTGCGTGATCAACATTTGGATTCGCACAGTTACCATATACGAATTTGTTTTTTCTCTCCACATTTTGTATCCTCTTCTTGTTTATCCTGAAAATATTTTACACTATAACTTACTTCGCAATTTACGTAAGACTAGTAATTAAAAATTAATTTAGTCCAATCTTGTACGCTTTATAAATCAACCGGTTCTATTACGGTTTTATTGTAAAAGGCGGTCGCGTATTAGTAACAAGTTGTCGAGACTGCCTATCAAAATTCTAACAGTTGACTGTGTAAAATCTGTTTGTTTATTGAATTTAGCACGGAGGTGCAAGAAGACTGTGGCGGTTTGGAACCGCGTTTTGCAGTTCTGTAAACTGCAGAAACTGCGCAAAGAATATTCCGTGGTCTCGGAATGACTTTTCTAAAGCAAATACTGATACAGCAAAATATTATTACACTTGCTCGATTTATTTTTACTTTATACCGATTGCACCGTATATTTCGAGATATTTACCATGCTTTCGAAGTACAAATGTTAAATTAATTTAACAAGTTAGTCCTTCGTTTTTCGCTCTACAGTATCCTCCTCAAATTTTTATTACGATTTCAATTTAAATTGAAGTTAGATCATTACATGAAAGTATCATTCATCCAATCACAACACAATGATGATTACTTTGTTGACTATGGCTGATTTTCATTCCTTCTCTCTCCTGGTTCTATTTTTTTGTTTATGACAGGAAGTTGTGCGCAGCCTGTATCGTCAAAGCAGAAGTAATCATTAGAAAATAAACGAGAAGTTTCTCAGACTGAATGTTCATCACAAGAATCGGGATTGAAATAGATCAGACGCTGCCGTTAGGTTAGCAAATAGGTTAGAGGTGCCCTGACCATGACTGCAGCAACAAACGATGCATCCATCGTTCTTCGATGGCAGTGGTCGCGTTCTGGACGCTTGCCACAAGGAAAAGTCTATACGTATTGTAAAATTACCTACTGACCGACCACTTTGCATCCCGGTTCACCCTGGCAGTAATTCCCGTGACAGCCTTACGTTTCGTAATACAGCTCTTGTCATTACCCCGTCTCCTTTAAATGAACCTTTTTCGTCAACGATAAAAGAAGAAAATGGATTTGCAAAAGGGTACAGTGCCGGTCATGGTACCTTTCCCTAGAAAATATTTCTCCTTCTTGTAGTTACTAGGCATATTAATATAAGGAAGACTACAGTGCATGGCACTGTATATTGTATTTTGCTTAAGGATGCATTCTTTTACTGTACGTTGTTAAACTTTCCTTTGCAACTTTCCTATTGCCAAACATATTTTGTAACTCGATAGAAACTAAACCCAGCAGTTGTAATCCATGTTATCAAGGTCCTTTTAAGTGTAACACAATCTCATATACTTTATACAAATTTGATTGTTATGGATGAATCGAGACTTCTTAAATATCAGTCGGTAAATGCTAGGAATAAAAAATTTAACAAATAGTATTGAGTACTAAAATTCAATTATTAAATGATACGTACCAATGCGCACAGTAACAAACGAAAAACTAATAATGTTCGTTACCGTTCGTTAAAAATATGATAAATTTATTTCCGTATAAATGAAACATCAGTTTATATTTCGATCCATTATTCAACGAACATGTGCAGTTGCAAACTTGTCGATATTTCGCAGCGATGTTATTCTCAGGATAGCCGTAAAGAAAAAATTAAACAAGAACTGTTCGTAATTTCTTCGTGCTTGAACTTCAAATACCTTAAAATATTCATGTAAGAATTATTCAATGAATGGTTATATTTAAAACAGTATTGCTGTTTTATATTTAAAGATATGTCATTAATTATCTACTATTATGCATAAAATACATGCATAAATGCATACGTGTAGTTGTATGAATTGATTATGTCTCACATAACCTAATTAAAAACAGTTACTATCACCCAATCGATTAATCCTTACGAACATATTGAAAATACGATTCTTAAAATCCAATTATATACTTACAATAGCTTTTTAAGTAAAATCTGTTTTTAAGTAAACATGTTTACTTTTGTAGTCTTTAAAATAATCATCTTCAACTTAAACCGTTATTACACTCATAGGAATACGTTTAAATCAAGTATCGAGCAATCGATTATCTGGAACGTATCGAATAAATTCGATCTATTACGAATTTGTATCGAAATACAAAAGTGCAGTTATTTATGTTAGAATTTCTTTTTGTCAATTTTTCTGTAATTGTTCCTACTCCTAGAATATTGTATGTAAAGGTATTAGAAATATATTAGATTTAAGTAATAAGAAAAATAGATTAAAGTTATGACATGTAATTGCATTTTGAGTCGGTTGGTCCAACTTACACACAAATAGTCGAAGACGGTCGGCAATTGTCGGCTTGATTCGGCATCGGTCGTTAACGTTCGTTGATGCTGTATCGTAGCGTTCTTATTCAGTAGGCTAGTGTCTTTCGCCGCTGTCATGTAATGCGAGCTGATTTCACGCGGAATGTTTTATTATTTTACTCCTTCAGTAATATGATGCTAGATTAAACAGAATTCTGTCATTTCTTTTAAGTTGTTTCTACCGTTTTCTTTTAATTTCGAGTTCATAAATAGAGTGAAAAGTGCCTGAAACGCAATGAATTTACGTGTTCATTTATTCTCACCTCCAACTACCCTCAAGATGGTAAATATGCAATTATTGACTTATAATCATCCAATGTGTTATTCAAGATGCATATTTTAACCTTTTTCGAATAAATATATTTGTGGAATTCCCTCTCCTTGGTACTGTGCTAGAAAATAAATATACTTGTTTTTCTTTTGCTTTGCATTCCATAATTGACATAAACGCGATAGCACAAGGTTCCCGGCAATTTGTTAACCTCGTGCATAATGACGCGGTGCCATCGTCAGAACGTAATCATTTTTCACCGGTAAACAACTCTCACCGTTCCTTTGGTCACTTTAATCACGATTTAATTTCGTACGTGCGCCGTCACAGTGGGGCCTCTATGCATTCTGTGGTCCCTGTATTTTTAGTGATATTGGCACGTATCACCGAACGATATTAGGTACAACACCTCCGGTAATGGTAGATCATTCGTTACATTTTTGCAAAATATAAAAATTGGATCAGCGTACTCATATTTCCATCGTACCTTCTATTTTTATTTGTTCGTTTGACATTTATATTTGCAGCGTATAATGAATCACTTTTGAGCGCCTAATTAAGTTTCGCACGTTTATTTTAGTACTGCTTCTAAAATAGAGAATTAAAATACTTCTAATTAAATCAATTAATTACTTATTTTTATTACACACTGTTTAGTTTTACCTTACAAGAAGAATCATTTTCAATCACTTCTCCTAATTATAGCTTTGATGATTGTTATAATGATTAATGCAAGTGTTACTGTATTTAAATAACTCGTGGAAATTTTAATGCAGCTTAACATACTGTAAAAATAGATGAATAAATATTTACAGGTAAAGATGAAAGTATGTCATAAAAATATTTGGGAAAGAATCTTTTTTTGTTTACCCTCGTCCAGTCACTGCCAGTTTTTTATTTGAAAGCAGGCAATCAAGGTCGAATTCCCAAGAACAGTTTACGAGGAAATATAAAAACTACTTAATAGATGCAGCTCTTTGATGTTCGAGACTCATTTAAATAAGTGATATTTCAATATTATTTGTTACGTGTGTGTTTGAAGTTCTGTGTGTCACAATTTGTAAACTTCAGTTGGAAAACTACACAAGCCGCCATTCCAGCGCCATAATGAATCGATATATCGAATTCACTTATCGATAATGTCGACCTCTGATTCAACTTGAGTAGTTGTATTGACACGTATCAGTGTTCATGATCGATTGTTCGTCTTTTGAAAACTATTTTAGACTTTCAGATTGATTATTTTTATCTTGAATAATATTTATCTTTTTAAATAGTAATATGTTTCTAATACCCATATATATATCCACTTGACGGTACAGAGTGCAATGATCGATATGAATCACATCAATGTTTTGTTTTGATATAGCTCGAAGATGTGAGAAAGTTATATTTGCGTGATTTTCTGTTTTGCATTTGGATGACGGTAAATTAAAGAGATCGCGGGAAACGTATCATTTGCGTAATAGCGCGTAAATGAAATAGAACCCTGTGCGTGCAGCGCTCTCATCATTCAAGTACTGTCAACGCATTGCCACTTACGCATTAGTAATAGTTAAGCGTAACATGTACGTATGAGATTGAAATTCTTCCAAAAAGAAATCATGCGTTTTTTGTTTTCGTTCTTGAAAACATTTCTCAATAACTTGGTAATCGCAATTATATCTGAAACATGTTATAAAACACTCGTTAAAAACAATATTTTACGAAACAAAGAAAATAATAAAGATTTCAAAAACTGACTCTTCATATAAATGCATTCTACATATAATTAAAAAGAAATAGTAGTACATTTAAAAACTCTGACTTTTCAAATAAAATCGTTGCTGGATAACCACGCATGCTCGCGCATATCTGCGCGAGATTTGAAGTTGCAGGACCTTCGCGCGTTACATGACACGATTTTGACTCAAAATGGCGCGCTTCGCGTATTTGCTTCCTTTTGCTGCACGCGTTATGTACGTACAGGCATGTTATTTAATTTAATGCAATGTCTGATTCTTTTCTCTGTTTCAGCATTGGTCAGAGCCGCTCAAGAATCGAGCCTGATGTCCGTATGGTCAACAAGCACTGGACGCAATTCAGTATTTGGCGCGGAGGGCGGAGCGGTACTCCCCTCCTCGCATTTGCCGATCCACGTACACGTGGCGCGCACACATCTGCGCAACGCTGACGGCCACTGCTTCCACAAGCGGTTTCACGACTGTCAGGTCGGTAGTCTCCCCTTGGTTTCTTTGATCTCCTTGCAGTTCGTTTCCTCTTTATCTCCGCATGTCACGCTAAATATTATACTTTTTCGCTGTTTTCTCCCGTTACACGTACGTTTTTATTCCTCTTCTATTTTCTTATCGTGATTAATTTCAAACGATCGTTACTGTGATTTAAATACATACCAAAGTTTCAAACTTTACGTTTTATTCGACTTGTTTACTTACAGAGTTGCTATTCGAGAATAAAATATAGTTGACTGTTTCGTGGTTCATGAGTCAAGAGAGTACTATCGGATTGTCAATTGAACTCCAACGAACAGGGATCAACTCTTTAGTCGTTTCGTTTTTAATCGATAATGTTATTCGTTGCAAAAGTATATATCGCGCGATTAAAATATACGATATCTCATTAACAGTCGTCATCCGGAAGAAACACGCGCCGATATCCATTATCGTGAACGTAGGAGTATTGAGCTGGAACAAATTGAATTTATTTTACATTCACGGAATCCTTGGAAGTGTGGATAAAATCAGTCGGAATTGCTTAAATGGTATTACCATCATTCTTCGTTATCAACAAGAAATACAATCCGTATCCCACCGTTGTACACAATTATCCCTGTGAATTTAACTTACATAAAGCCAAGCGTACAGGAAATATTAACACTTAAGCGTTAGCAGAGCTTGCCGCGCAAATTATATATAAACTGTGAACGGGTATATCATGTGCAAACTGAGGTCCGAAAGAAATCATTTTGTCGCGTGTTCCGAATATATTATTACCCCCCGTTAAAATTAACACGAAAAAGTTTGATAATAAAAAATGATAGTATTGTGTTTTTTAGAAATTATAAAATTTTTCGTCTCTCGCTTGCCAGACTTCCCGCACACACTTATCGGTATTAGAAAATTTTTATTAATTCTACTTGTTATTTGTTTCGTTCAGCACCCATTGGTTTTTTGTCCTACACGGGACTTTTGGCAAGTTCTCCCATTGGCACCGACGTTGCCATCTACTTTCGGTACGTGTCTCTCTTTCTTACGTGCTTGTACAATTGAACGCCAATTATTCGAGCACTGATTGTTTCTGGATGTGCAATTATCTGAAGGGAAAGAAAAAAAAGACCATTAACGTTGTTATCGTCATATCACACAATAAAACATTAAATAAAGAGAAAGAACGTGATACGTGTAACCTTGTATGATTATTGAAAACAATTAAAAATACAGCAGTGTGTTCGTAACGTTTGAAAGGAGTTAGATAGACAAAATTAACATTTCCAAGTAACATTTTTCGAGAAAAATAAATTTTATGTAATGAAGTAGTTGGAGTAACCAGGTTGATAGTATTCATACTTCAGTTTTGTTTGACTAGACAGTGCGACGCGTGTACGCTAACTTGTATTTTTATTATGTTACGATCCGCGTTATTGGGAACGTCTGAGAAATTGTTTTGTTGACTTTACTATATTACTATTGCACATTGATTCCCATCAGTGAAGTATAATTTGCTACTGCACGCTCGTCCACCGTTACAAGTTAGCGTAACGTTTCAATTAACCCTTAAGCATCGTCACAGAATCAGATACGACCCTGCCAAAGTTAAATCTACAGTTTTTCCACTCAAAAGTATATAACTAACTCATTATATTTTCATGTAAAAAGACCTAGGGTCAGTTTTGGTCTTGCCATGGTGATTAAGGGTTAAGAATATTGTACGACCGGTTGCTTCTTAATTTGATAACATTTGCACGCGATCAAATAATTCACCTGTATTGTCTGTGTTCTCTTTTTGTTCGCCAGTCGAAGATGTCGCAGTCGGGAGATGGCCTTCACACGCCGGGTTATCTCTCTTGGAGAAAACTACAACTCAGCCGAGCGAAGCTTAAAGCGTCGAGCAAAACGTCTGCTCTACTTTCCGGTTTTGCCATGGTACATGTTCAGTAACATAATAACAGATCCAACAAATAACTCAAAAACCGGTGCTGTCCAGAAAATATGTAATAGTATCTTATCCATGGTTTTGTTCCCTTTCATGCTGAAACAATAGTATATTTCTATTAAAAGTGATTATGGTTATTGATACAGATGTTTTACTGATAATGCAGAATAAAAGATGGATATATTTTTGGACAGCATTGTTCTAGAGTCTAGAATCAAGACTGTATAAACTCTGCTGGGAATAAACTAGCTACTTCAGTCACTACTATATTAATCACGCATCACTGTATCGTATGACTATAAGATAAAATTGACTGAAACATAAAGTAATATAAATTGACGTACATTGTCAGGCATGATAAGCTTCTCTAGGAAAAAATGACGCCATAGAAACAAATATGACCCTACCGCTCTACACTTGTGATGGCGACAATGTCCTTTTCTTCAGGGAAGTCTGACATACCTCACAGTGTACTATTTATACACTGATGTATGTATGCTAATAGAGATTTTGTTCATGCAGGTTGCCATGGTAGAAGTACAACTGAACTCCGACACTAAAGTTCCTCCCGAGATGCTAATCGCCTTTGCCGTGTGTACAACGCTGCTGGTCGCCGTTCATATGCTGGCCCTAATGATATCGACATGTATCCTGCCGAATATAGAGGCGGTGTGCAATCTGCACAGCATAAGCCTGGTACACGAGTCGCCCCACGAACGGCTGCACTGGTACATCGAAGTCGCGTGGGCGTTCTCCACTCTCCTAGGACTGCTTCTGTTCCTATTGGAAATCGCCATACTATGCTGGGTGAAATTTTACGACTTCTCGCAAGTGGCAGCCTGGTCAGCGTGCATCGTTCTGATACCGGTGCTGATCATCTTCCTCGCCTTCGCGATACACTTCTATCGGAGCCTGGTTGCTCATAAATATGAGGTCACCGTGTCTGGAATAAGAGAACTGGAGTTACTTAAAGAGCAGATCGAGTCTACCGACGTCGAGGGTAGAAACGGTGTGAATCTGTTACAGACTGCCGGTGTAACGCACGTGGTATGAACACTCTGGACCCGTTAGAAGATCTGAGTTATTCTCTAAATGTGATAATTTTTTTTGTTTCTCTTGGAAGATCGGAAGAGAGTGATGAATCTGTGGTGAATCGACTGATTCAGTGATCGTTGTACCGATCGTCATGAACTATGTACAAGTGAATCTCCCATGTACACATTTTAACGATAACCGTTTCAATGAAGGAGAAAAGACTTGGCTGATTTTGTTCCTTGCAATACTTCAATTTACGTACATAATAGTGTTGAAACGAGGCATCATCTGTACACCTTTTAAAAAGGCGACGCAATCCGTTATCTCTCATGTTTTACATGTACTGCAGTAAATTCTATAATTACCGACAAGTAATGTTCGACGAAAAATTGTTGTGTGTATAAACGTGAAACATTCCCTTTCTCGCGTAGCGACTTAACTATGTAAACCATAATGAAACACAATAGGATTTGTTATTTGGTACAATGAACCCCATAGCTTAAACAATTTAAAAGCAATGGATGGACCGTTCAGTAGTTTCCTCGGATATGCGTGATTAGACCACGCCGAATGTACTTATCTTCCATTTGAAACCGTGCGTTACTTCATGCATTGTTTCTTCGAATTTTTTGTTTGTTCGTCTTTTTATTTATCTCTCATGTAAACACGTCCTATGCTCAAGCGATTTATCAAAGTTTTTTATACGAAATAATTATAATATTGCCTGTCTTGCGTTCATACTTGGTCGTCGAGTTACTGCCGGTATCGAATAAAAATGAAACATTGTACATAATTTCTATTAAATGCGAACGTACACGCTTTAATATATATATAACATTTAAGGCGCTTTTGCCAAAAATAAAGTGAAGATACTTTTTAAATATATATTTTATTTATAAAATAGCTTCTAAACAGGGACATGTGTTATTAGCGACGCAAACGGTCATGGTTATACGTTTTGGTGGTCTTTTGCAAATACGTTCAAATGAAACTGGTTCAATACCTTGTTTGGAATCAGCAATTTCAGGTATAACTTGATCGTCGGTTTGTTTCAATTTGCACTGTGAAATCGAATGTATATTAGAATTACAACAAACAGAAGATTAAAATTTTACTAATTGTTAATTATGTACCAGTGGAATAGGGTACGGAGTAGGACGAGGTGCAGACTGTCGCCAACATGCATCCAATATTGTCGAATTTACACAATAATCGTTGTCCCAGGAACCGCGTTGCTCCTGGCCGGTCGATATGTGATAAAAAATTCCGTTACCATGTTTTTTGCCTTTGACGAACTGACCTTCGAACCTATTACCATCAGCTGTGAAAAAATTAATTTAAACATCAATCGTTATAACTTTTATATTGAAAGAAACAAAGATCATCGTTATTGCTTAATTTCATGAATTAATTTTGATTTGTACAATTTAATATTTAATTTGTACAATTTGTAAATATTGTTTGAACGAAATACCTGTAATTAACGTTCCTGTGCCATGGTATAAATCATTTTTCCAATCGCCCTCGTAATAATCGCCATGACAGTACCACATTTGGCCATAACCTTGGCGTAGATTTTTCCAGAAATCACCTTTGTAATAACTACCATCTTCGAACCACCTATGTCCAAAACCGTGCTTTTTACCATAATCCCAATGACCAATATAATAATGACGAATAGTATTATCTTCCTTTGAAATTTTGCTCAAAATGCCACAGCCATGTTTTTTATTATCCAACCAATCACCTTCGTACATCCAACCGTCACTATAAAATTTCGAATAAAATTGAAATTATTTTTAAATAGGTATCTAAAACTATCGGGAAAAAATAAATGTGCAGTGTTATCAGTTTATTAGAATGATTCACGGTTGTTATAGGAATTATTATACCTTGTTAATTCTTTACCCTTGCCTTCTTTTTTATCATGTTTCCATTCGCCTCTGTAATAACCTTTATTAATTAATTTACTGCCAGGACTAAAAATGGCATGCCGTAAACCATTTCTTTTCGTAATTTCTATTTTACGCCTGGCATAGGATTCCTTTATTATCTTTAAAAATGGCATCGTAAATCTTAGTAAAAGATTGACGATTTTCTTTTTTATAGATATAATAAGCGACGTAAGATTTTACTATCAGTGCCATCTCAAAAATGATTAATTTTAGTACTTTATAATTGAAACATATCACATTATATGGTAGCTAAAAAATTTGAAAAGCAAATAAAAGTTTTCCGTTAAGAATACACATATAAAAATACGTACATATTTACCTCGTTGAATTTTTATATATATCTATTATCTACATAATTAACTTCTTTAAAATCAGTCGTATTTTCATTAAAAACAGTACATTATTAAATAAATTCTATATTTCCTATTACAACTTAACAAAATTTGAGAAGTTTTACGCCATTCTTACTCGTACACGAATCAGAGCGCCTCTATGGTAAAATTTAGTTCATGAAACTTGATGAGTTCAACGCTACGTGTTTTCTTTCAAACAAAACGACCAAACGAGGGAAAATTCACGAGTAAAATAAATCTCGTACCTATTTTGATATAAAATAATTTCATCTATGTTTTCGTGTCAGTGTCGATAGTATTTCTATGAATTCTACGATCACAATCGAAGATATCGACGACGAGGTGATTGATTTGGACTCTAGCCAAGATGCCATCAATGATACTAACGAGGATCAAAGCGTATGTTCGATTGAAAAAAGTTCATTATCGAACGACGCTACGAACAGGACGGATGAAACGAATGAAAATGTAGAAAATGTTAAAAACAAAGTAGAAAGTTGTATTGGTGTTGATCTACCAAAACCACTTTTTAAGGTTATGTTTCGTGATGAAAATATTTCACGGTAAGAAATTGTTTCATTTACTACCACCTTATCCATATATATATCTTGTATTCAAAATATTGTAAAGTATTATTTCATGTAATATTTTTTCTTTTTTACAAATAACTCAGTTCGTACAGATTAATTCAGAAATATTACTTGTTTACATCTTAATAATACGTACACACTATATATAAGAAATGAGTATACATACTTCTGTGCGATTATGATTAATTTACCATTTCTAAGTACCTTATTTTATGTCAGAAAGAAAATTAAATTGTAGAATAGAAACACGTATATTGTAGTAAATAAAATAAGCTCTAGCTTAATAATATTGATTCCCTATAAACTATATAAGTCAGTGTGCATATTAGAATAATATTATCTAACCTTTTTTGTGCTTACAAGCTATTTGATATTAAAATAACCCATATTTCCATTTCCTTTATTCAATTTGTAGGCAGTATTGTAACAAAATAAAAAAGTTTTTAGAAGAGTTAGTATCTTCCAACGTTAAAGGTCAAGAAAATGATAGCGGTTTAACTTTAGAAATTTGGGATAATGATATTGACTCTACAAGTCAGTCCATTGAAATTACCACAGAAAGTGATGATAGTCAGGATATAATATGTGACACATTGTTTACTATAGATACACAGCCAAAACTTACAGATGATTTTCCAACAGATGATATTCCAACTTATGGGAAGGTCTGTTATTTTATTGGAATGTTCGATATTTATATGTTGAAAAAAAGTCTAGCTATTTATTTCAATTGAATATAAATAAAATTTAACTATTATTATTGTTAACAAATATTTAATATACTCTGTATATTTTAGAAATATGAAAATGTGTTTGATAAAACACAAGCAAAATCAGATCCTAAGCCAATGGATATATGCATACCAAGATTAATGTGTTTTAATTGTTTGGAAAATCACAATGTACGAGATTGCCCAAAACCACGCAATTATGCTAATATAGAACAAAACAGAAAGAAACTCAATCTAAAAGGAGGAAACTCAAAAGTCCTCAGATATCATTTAGAAGATGATCAAAAGTTTGGTCATTTGATTCCTGGTCAATTAAGTAACAATTTACGTAAAGCATTAGGTCTTAAAGATAATGAATTACCTAAGCATATATACAGGTAATTATTTTCTAGTTGAAACCTTTTTATGCTAAATTTGAATAGGTAATAAACATTAGGCAATATATTGAAATAATTTGAAATATTGTTTTTGTACATTAAAATATTTCTTTCTAGAATGAGAAAGCTTGGTTACCCTCCAGGATGGCTGGAGGAAGCACGTTTAGAACATTCTGGTTTAGCCCTATTTAATTCTGATGGTGTGGCAGAAAATGATCCTAATGATGAAGAAGGTGTAATTATTGAAGAAGGAGACAAAGATCAGTATGATATTAGAAAAATATATGATTTCCCTGGATTTAATGTACCACCTCCATCTGGTACATATGATGTAAGTAATATAATAAATAAAATAATTTTACAACTGATGATATTCTGTTTTCATCAATTTAAATTTGCTGGAAACTTTTAAATAGGAAAATATGATATATTGGATGTCAGAAGTTCAAAACCTCAATAGCAAACAAAGATTACTGTCAATGTTAAGGGGAAAAAGAGCAGATGATGGATATAAGCGAAAAAAGCTCAAAGTATTTAATAATACAGAAAAAGATTATTCAGCACCAGCGTCTAGTGAAATGGAGATCGACGACGTGGAAGGTACATTAACCACATTATATTGGTACATTATAATTATTGAATATGTATGTACTATGAAAATTTGTTCATATTTTCTTAAACAGATAGCGTGGTGGAATGCATTCCTGTTAATGGACTTTTTGTACCACCATTACCACCAGAATCTGCTGCAAAACCACCAGAGCCACCATTACCACCAGAATCTACTATAAAACCACCAGAATCTAATACAAAACCACCAGAACCTACCATAAAAGCACCAGAATCTACTACAAAACCACCAAAATCTGTAAAGCAATCAGAATCACTATTACCATCGTCACAAACAACATGTGAAGATTCAGATTATCATTCTCAAGAATTGCAATTCACTGAACCACTGGTATGTATAAAAAGAAAATATGTTACTAAGAAGTAATATTTTAATCAAAACTTAATATAATCGTGAAAATTACAGGAGGATAACATATCGCCATCATCTCGAGCAAATTCTCCATCATTATCAGATTTGGAGAACATGAAAAAGCAATTACTCGTAGAACTCTTCGAAACGAATTCACAGTCGAATTCCGACGTTTCGTCGAAAAGCAATATATCAAATTCAGTATCGAAATCTGATATGCCACCACCGCCTAGTAACGAAACCACATCGGAGTTGCAACGTACCCCCCGTAATGAGTCAAGGACAAGCAGTGGAAGTGTAAAAGTTGATCTAGGTACTCCCGTTTTGCAAAGTACATCCCCGTACAATAAGTTACCACCGTCTGAGAAATTTTCGAAAGACATTTGTGATGTGATTAATTTCGAGAACCTGCCAAATTCGACCGGTAAGTATAAACAAATGACTGAGGTTTTGCAGAAAGTTCGAACCAAATTGGCGAAACTTCATCAATAACGATTTGAAATATTTGATTAGAATGCATAATATTAAAAAATTACCGAGTATATTTCATGAGCAGCTTTTGCATAGGGCAAAATAAGCAATAATTCTGTTCATTTATAATAATAACATAGAGACAAACTCGATCCAGTGAAATATTCTTTTTAATGAAAAAATGATATATTTTTTCGTTTAGATTATATTGGTTATAAGTAAAAAAAAAAATTGCATAATTGTATATAATGTTTGGTATTATCTTAGATCGCATTTTATTTCTCTTCTTTCTTCAAATGAGATCTTCGCGTTTATTTTATCAAAAATTTTGTTGATTGTGAACTATTTGTAATTAATAAACAAAAGCTAATCAAATATTTTGTAAGAGAAAAAAAAGTGCAGCTGCATTTTTTGTATACTTATGTGGGAGGGGGCCTTGAGATAATATACAATCGTCCTTCAAATTGGTCTTTCTATTTATCATAAAGGTAACAAAAAATTCATACCTTTCGACAAAATTTAATAACATCTCACTTTTGAAAAGTACAAAGATATAGTATTTTTCTATTGATTAGCATCATTCTTCTCATATATTTATATATATATATCTGAACACATAACCATGAAACCTGTCTCTTATTTGATTCGATGAATTAATTATGTAATCACGACATTATCGCGATTTTGCTTTCTTCCTTTTGTTGACTTCGATCACTGTGCTAAGTTACTTCAGAATTGGCGAATATATCTATCGATATAAATAAGATTTTTATTCAAACAAATAAGTTTTATGTTGAACGCCATCCGAATGAAGTATATGTGTTTAAAATATTAATCGTCGAAATAAGTTTTTACGAAAACACTTTGTTTTCTTTTTATCATTTATGCGTTATAAATGATCAAATAAAAATTACATATACTTCGCTATTTTTATATAAAATTTTTCATTTCTACTTTCGAACAGAAAGCTCAACAAAAGATTCACCAATTCTAAAACACTTTGTATATATGTAAATAAAAATAAAAATGCGTTTTTATAATGATGCAAGGATGAAAACAAAAACACTTCAGTAATGTATTCTTTTGTATCTAAGAAGTTCTTTTGTTTCCCCTAAGATTTTATTGAACCTAAAGAAACAATAGCAGATTTTAATTTAAAGCATAATATTTTAATTATTATTATTATATTAAATATCTATTACGTTTTAAGTTAAGAAAGATATGTAGCATTTGCAATGTATTACATATTATTACTAGGCTGTTAAAAAGTAGTACACTAATTCCATGCAATTGTTTATAAGTTTTTAATTACATATATTCTGATTCTTTTCTATAGAATATAGAAATAATGTGTGAATATTATTTTCTATAATAATTAAGTGCTATAAGTTAAATCAGAATGTCTTTTCTCTCAAACACATATAATTTAGTAATGTTTGATTATGTATAACAATGTTTAACTGTATTTTTCACAATTAAGAAAGTAAAAATTCTTAGTAATATCAGGCTCTCATGAAATATTAATCTATTTTCATAAGCTAAGGTGGAAAAACGAAAAGAATGTGAAATATAATGCATAATATTTATTGTCAAAAATGTAATAGAGAAATGTACAACAGTGGAAAAAATTCATTTATAATTATAAATTTTAAATGTTTTATACAATGAAATCAAGCACGTTAATTCTTCCGTTTACAAGAAATTATATTATGAAAGAAAAACGTGTAATGAATTTTGTAATTTATGGAAAGCTTTTTTTTCCAAATATGTACTTCATCTTCTTTATTAATACGGAACAAATTAATTATAATACTGTTAAATATAGTTTTCCCTCCTATTCCCACTATTGTTTGCAGAAACGGTTAATGTAAAGTATTAGCTTACTTCATATATTTCATATATTCGACATTCGACATGTTAACGTGTGCATATAACGAATCTTGAGTAATAAATCAGACAAAAAAAATAAATACCAATAAATAATTCATCAGATTTCAGTTCATACATTTCTAGTGGAGATTTATTGAGGATAACATAAATACCCTAATAACTATCGAATCGCAGATATTGAGGTTACTTATAGTAACACTTTCTGTGATATTCTGTTAGATATAATTATCGTAACAACTTTATGAGATTTCATTTTACTTTAGCGATCACAATTTAATACAGTATTCGATCGAATACATTTGTAAATGTTAATATCAGAAATTTTTCACACATTGTATTTTACAATCAGATCTTTGCAACTTTTTCTCTTCTGGTGTTAGTAATATAATTGAAGGAAAAAGAGACAGAAAGAGAGAAGGGAGAAACAAATATTTCTTAACTTGTATAAATATAATAATTTTACGTGTATATATATAGGAAGTTACATTTCTTAAGTTCAGTGTAAATATATACACTAATATCAGATAAACTGAATTATCATTCTCTCTTTCCTTCTCTCTTTTTTCTATATAAAATCGGTAGATTCTGCTGTCAAAATCCACACGAAAACATGTGGTATCGTATTGCAATTTTTAATACGCTGTTGTCGGCGGTGGTGGACCACCGTTCGAATCCTGAAAAAGAAAATAGTACATTTCGAAATTACGATAATATGAAACGCAATAATTGAAACGATATCACTTACACGTTCGTTATCTCGATCTTTAACGTTATTATTTCTTGTTTGACGAAGAGAGTTTGGTCGAAGGACGTACATAAAAACCATAAATGCAATGATCAAGCAGGTCATAAAGAAATTTGATGACGACGGAACGTCTGACGATAGTTCTGGTACTATAAAAATAAAACAAAAAACAATGAATTAATGAAATATTGCAAAACGAACGGTTTATCAGAATCAAAAGAATACTTACATCGCGTTAAGCTAAAACATTCATTATCCGTGCAATAATTTTGGTTCTGTCGTAACTAAAACAAAAAATTATTTATAATAACATTTTCAATATAAATAATCAAAGCTGTAACTGCAGTTGTAATATCTTTCATAATATTCGTTCGCATACATCAAATTTACAGACGAATCAACAACATAATTCTTGCAAAAGTGCTCGCTGCGACAAAATTTTTGCAAGCTACATTAAAAGCAGAGTATTGCATCAATTGTCATCTGATGCATTGCTTCATTCATTTTGTTTAGTTTTTGTTTTGTGATCACGAAACTGTCAGCTAAAATAAAGACGTTAAAGAGCAGAAACAATATAATAACAAAACTAAACATATTATACGCGTCTCTTGTACAAAATTTAAACGGACATATGTTACATTGTACGGTGAATATAGCGCATACATACATTACTGAAAGTAAAAAATAATTAAATGATTTCCTATAGATCCGTTACAAAAATATTACAATGTTTATGGATAGATTTCCAATTGGTAAGAAACAAATAAAATAATTTTTCAAGTTTAAATGTCATCACTTACGATAGAAAGAAAGCGTCGCATAGCCAGTTCATGGCTCCATATGCATTGACAAGGATCAAATGATTCGTCGGCCATTGTAAGATCTAGACATAGTTGAAAATTGAAAAGATAATCATTACACATATAATACGTATATAATACATCAGAGGAAATAAATATCCATGTCACAAGGAATTGTACTTGTAATTAAGCATATGTTGTAACAATTATTTTGGAAGAACATACTGCAATTTATATGACGGATATTTACAATATTTTTCAAGTAAATCATACATACGCTGTAATATATAGTACCTTGACGGACACGATTTGATGTAAAAAGTTCCAGATTGTGTTCACATTCGCGATACCACTATATAGAAACTATTATCAAAAACGGACGCAAACGAATACGTATGTATTTACCACTACCATAGTACTCATACGGCAAAATTACATATGTACAGATGTAATTTTGTTCCGCGATAACACATTGCACTTAACCGCGGTATATGTATATAATGGAAACGAGAACTGTTACGTTAACGGTCATAAAATTTTCCGTTTATCATAATGTATTCGCAGAATTTGTTGTAAAATTTCATGTTTTGTATCGTTAGTACTATTGGCTTCATACGTAAACTTCTTACGATTTTATTACAATTTTGTTACGATTAAATACAAAAATGTATTTTTTATATACTTATAAGAAATATTGTTTCGTAAACGACATATAACATTTATTAATGCATGTGTACTGAAATAGCTGAAAATACTTTTACAGCATTTAAAAAAAAATGGTCTGTCGAAGTGTTTACGTTTGATATACTGGGTGAAACAAATAAAGTGTTATAAAATGACATATTTATTCTTTCTTTTATTTGGTTTGGACCTTATCTAACTGAATAACATTTATTTTATATACTTTCCTTTTTGTTTCTAACCTAACTTTATCTTCTTACATTTAGTTTAAAAAAAGAATAACATCCGCTGTAATTTTGAAAAAAAAAAACAACCTGTAATACTTTATTTATCTCACTCTGTATATAAAGTATGTGTATAAACGGCCAAAAAATGTAAAAGTGAAAAATTACTGTTGAATATTGTAGAATCTAAAATACAAAATATTTATAATGGTAGAATTATCGAGCAAAACGATAACAGAAGGATAGTTTAATAGGTTCCTTATAGTTGACGTTACCGCCAAACGAAAAGAAAAGAACAGCATTCCAAACGTAAGTAACATCAATTTTAAAGAAACAGTTAACAAAAAATATTTTTTACCCACCTTTTTCACTACGATGAAGACAGAATTTTGTAGAAATAAGAACGGCTACCTTTTAAACACGTTAATATTTGACACTGTAAGAAAATAAAGATCCGTACTGTATTTACATTCGATACGAGTCAGCCATTACATTTGCCGTGTTGTATCTCGAATGTTGCAGTCGAATGCCTGAGCAGCGCTTTCATTGGTGTATTTTCGTAGTCGTGCATCATACAACCATTTGGAATCTGACAATTGGTTGTCTCAGTTAAATTGTTGACCTTAGTGAATAAAGCGCAATTCTTTGAAACTTTTAATATATTTCCCAGACTGATGTCGCAATTTTAAACAGTGTACGAGGTTAATTTTATCAACGAATGTTATTTACACAGTATTTATTTAATCATTAGGAAGAGTGTATTTATTTTATATACAGGGTGTCCCAGAACTCCTGTAGGAGCCGGAAATGGAGGGTAGCTGAGACTATTCTAAACAACAATTTCCTTTGCAAAAATATCGGATGGGGCTTCGTTTTTGAATTATTAAGCAAAAACACTGACTAATCAGAGCGCGTCTCGGGCGCGCGCTCAGTACCGTCAGTGTAGCGTCGAGCCTAGTCGCCCCGAGACAAGCGCCTCGGTAGAACAAGAAGCGTTAAGTCCTGGGATCATCTAATTTGAATAGTAGAAAGATAAAACATTGTATTATTATAAAATAATGAATTTAATATCGTTCAAGCTTTATTTTTCAATTGTTTTAAAGAGCAACTGAGGACGGTACATGGGGTGTTACCGACGAAATTAGCGAAACAGAAAATTGTGTTTTTTCAAAAACCAGGCCACTTTTCGGATAAACTAAAGTTATAGAGACATTTATAACAACAAAATATTTTATGTAATGGTGTTAAAAAGCCGATTTTTAATAAAATAATTTTTACCGACTTTTTATTTTTACCCCTGGCGCCACCTTCGAACAAAGTGCTGAAACTACTCAATAATTACCGACTGAGAATTCCGAAACATCGTTAAAAATGGCGGGCTTTTCAAAATAAGTAATGTACTATTTTCATATTTCTTAATTAAATTCCTTATAAAGGTTTATTAATTCAATTCCTACTTGATTATGAGACTAGGAGAACTCGTGTATAATTTCTGATAGTTTAGATAAACGAAAAACCTTCATTTAAGAACTACAGAAGTGATTTTTGAGCACTTATAATAGTAGCAGAGTATTCCCCAAAGTTATTAATTTTTTACAGCTTAAAAAACATCTTAAATTAATAAAATGCTGTACACAATCGTACTGAAAGCATTGAAAATGATAAAATTAGAACGATATCCATGTTAATAGCTTTGAATCGTTTATTATACAACTTTAAAAGTTATATTAATGAAGAAAAGACATAAATGTAGGTTTTTCTCTTATTGAAACAATCAGAAATTATACACCAGTTCTTCTAGTTTAATAATTAAAGCAGAAGTTCAATTAATAAACCTTTATAAGGAATTTAATTAAGAAATATCAAAATAGTACATTACTTATTTTGAAAAGCCCGCCATTTTTAACGATGTTTCGGAATTCTCAGTCGGTAATTATTGAGTAGTTTCAGCACTTTGTTCGAAGGTGGCGCCAGGAGTAAAAATAAAAAGTCGGTAAAAATTATTTTATTAAAAATCGGCTTTTTAACACCATTACATAAAATATTTTGTTGTTATAAATGTCTCTATAACTTTAGTTTATCCGAAAAGTGGCCTGGTTTTTGAAAAAACACAATTTTCTGTTTCGCTAATTTCGTCGGTAACACCCCATGTACCGTCCTCAGTTGCTCTTTAAAACAATTGAAAAATAAAGCTTGAACGATATTAAATTCATTATTTTATAATAATACAATGTTTTATCTTTCTACTATTCAAATTAGATGATCCCAGGACTTAACGCTTCTTGTTCTACCGAGGCGCTTGTCCCGGGGCGACTGGGCTCGACGCTACACTGACGGTACTGAGCGCGCGCCCGAGACGCGCTCTGATTGCTCAGTGTTTTTGCTTAATAATTCAAAAACGAAGCCCCATCCGATATTTTTACATAATTAAACAGTACATAATCATAACTTAAATAATAAATTCATTACAATAAAAAGAATTTAAAAAAAATATAGAAGATATCTTTGATCATGTTTGATTATCTAATACTGTGATACACAAATTCCTTATCTCAATTCCAAGTCCTGGATCTGAAATACAATAATGTATTAATATATTTATATGAAAATAATAATACAAGTATTTTGATTATGTAAATAATCATGATATATACCTCCTGCACTTTCTGCATTTCTTGTGTTAATAAATTATCCAATATTTCTTGAAATCTTTGTCTCAACTTAACGTTTTCAATGTTTGCAATTTCAAGTTCCTGTTGTTGTCTTCTTTGCCGCAATTCGGCTAATTCAGCATGTAAAGTTGCAAGACGCGTTTGTAACGAATCTAGCATTAAAGAAACCTTGATTTATATACATATTTCATAACATAAATTTGGTATTGAATATAAAAAATGCCTGTTCAAGTATTTGCCATACCTTTTGATGGAGGAGCAGAAGGCAATTCTGAGAATTCATCTGGAATCATGTATTCAGAATGAAATTGTTCAAGTTTAGGTACTTTTAACGGCGATGCAACATCCGTTTTCACCCCTTCTGTTTCTATGTTGTTGTCATTTTGAAACATTTCCTTACTAAATTCGGTAACAAGACTGCTATTTGTTGCTGTATTATTAGCAGATCTTTCTGAATATGTAGCCTGCATGGAATTAGAATCTGATACTCTACTATCTGCTGAAAGTCTGCTATTTTCATCTAATTCCATAACATTTATATTAGCTTCCTCATCATCTTCTTCACTATCACTTACTGGTTCACCAAATATATCATGCTCAGCTAAAAATTTAAAATAGTATTTTATTAATCACTTTAATGTAATTATTTCTTATATTTTAATTTATATTACCTACCAACATCAAGACTTTGAGAAGTATTGCCATTAATACTTTCTCTTTTAGTTTTCACTGTACCAGATGATGATACCTTGCTTGGTTTAGATTGATCCTCATCTTCACAAATTACTTCCCATTTGACATTAACAGCATCATTATCTACCCTCAATAGATATTTGACTTCTTTTTCAATTTCTGGAGCTTCCACATATTTCTTTTTCAAAGTTTTCCTAAATCTTCTGCGTCTCACATTTTTTGTAGGAGGTGTTATACCATGTGGCCATAAAAATTTCTTGTCTACTTTATTTGGATCTTTCTTCTTTTGCCTTACTGGAGATTCTTCATCCGTTGTAGTATGATCATCTTCTTCTTTACAAATTAACAACTGTAAACAATAGATTAACAGTATAATAAGGTACATTATACACATAAATTTTATACTTTTAGCTTGCTCAATTATAAATTCACATACCTGACATATATCAGCTGTTTTGTAAAAACTTTTGTTGTCAATAGTTTTTAGAGATTCTACAATTGTTGGTAGGTCCACAACCTAAATTTGTAACATATTTGTATGTAAATTATTATCCAACAACATTGTTACATAGAAAAAAGGAGATGCTATGAATTTTACCTTGGCATGAAGCAACCAATGATCAAATCTAACCTCTCCATAACGCATATCATTTTCCAGTTTAATACTAAGCCTATCTTTTAAAGGTGCTCCTGTGCGTAAAATATCTCGCAAAACTCGTGCTGGTTCCTTAAAACATAGATCACATTTGGTAAATGTATATTCTACGCATAATTATTTGAATTTTATAATTTCAAATTATTTAGGTTAAAAAAATATTGATAAGAAAATTTATTTACCGGTGGTAAACGTAAAATAAATTGACTTTCCAATTCAACTTGAGGCTCACTACGATTTTTATAATCCACATTTGGATGACGGTTCATGTTTTTTTCAAATTTTATGTTAAAAATTACACAAATAACACAAATAACACAATGTAATCAAACTCTTTATATTTGTTCAATAATTGAATTATTTATACTGCAGTTTATAAATAAAAAGTTATATGTACAAGTGCGTAAAATGTAAAATGCGACTTTTTTCTTTGCTTGTGCAATAAACACTAACTTTACTGTACCACTTATAAGCGTGTCGTATAGGTGTAAATGCATGTAATATATATATACATATGTTGCATGAAGTACTTTATTGCAGATAATGAAATATGTAATAGTTAATAGACAAAGAAGAAAAATGGGTGCATTTCTTTAAAAAATTGTAATCAAACTATTGTATAATTATTAAATTATTATCGCGGAAGAAACGATATATTTATTTATAGTGACGTTTGTTATGACGTAATAATTAATCATTTTCAGTCTAGTCAATGTAAAAGAATATAGATAGCGTTTCTTTTAGATTTTCCTTAGTACTACTTTGAACATTGCTTTTGAACATATCGCTTCAATATTTTATTTATCTTTTTTATTACTTGTTGATTGTATGATATTGAATATAAAATCGATTCTTTTCATTATTTACTAGTGCAACGTGACATGTGAAAATACACATGGGCATCAATAAGTTCCGGTAAATAAATTCACACTTATGATTTTTTAATTGATAATTAATACAAATAAACTATGTTCTAATTGTGAATTTGTACTGTCAAACAAATAATAATGCTTATCCTATTTTCATTCATTTTTCAATAATATAAACAATATGTATTCATTGCGCATTTACATCAATAATTTTGTTCCATCAAGACATTCACGCGCAAATTTCTAAAATTGATTTTGATAAAATATTTGCCACTTACGTATATATATACATATTATACTTTTATATAAAATATAATAATTTTGTTCTCACTAAATATTTCATAGATCAATTGAATAATGAGTTTGATTGGATCACATTAAATGTACATTACTTTGTTACTACAACAGGAAGGTCATGCTGTTTCAAAAATCACGCTCTTTTTTTCATCATATATTATTGATTTGCTCGTGTACACATTAGCAATAAGAAAATCACATTTGTAAAGTTTTATCCATCGTACGTTTTTATGTTGAATAATTTAGCAGATCCATATGTTTATAATTAAGCTATAAGAGTAAGTGATCAATGGAACATCGGACTTCGCGCTCGCGCCGTCGTACTTCTTGACGTCCATCTATAATCGTTTTCTTCGCTTCGAATGTTTGTAATTGTATCAGCAAGAAACACCTTAATTCATGAAGTACATTGGATTTAAAAAACTCGATCTTGTACCCGATAATGAATTTAATATTTGCTTCATTATTCATTATATTTTATAACATCATTCTCTTAGCGTAAAACTAATCTTTGTAATACACAAGTATTGACTGAGTTGTGTCGATATCAGGTAAGATGTAAATGTTTTATATAATATTTCTTGTACACTTTGTATCGAATAATTTATTATGATGACAAAACTGTTTTTTCTAATTTAAGTGGTACTCTTAGGAAAAAAGCTAAATTATAAACTTGGCTTGCAGATTTAATATTTGTCTGTCTTTCTTTCTACTTAATCATTTTTATTACCTACATGTACATGTTATCTATTTTCCTGTGGCATTTATATAAAATGACTTTGACACTTGATTGTCATTACATAGCACTTTCTGATTACATGCATTACATGTTCTGGTTACTGTTATTATGATTTCTATCATTTTTATTACAATTAGGATTGTTAATGGTAGGTGATGTATGTATTAACTTATTATCTTATGTTACATACATTTATTATTATCTCTTATTTATAAAAATACAAAGATTGTATTAATGTTTTATATTATTTTTATTGTCATTAAAAGTTATATATTTTTTTGTGGTAGATCCATAATGAGTTCTCAACCAATTGTGGTACCTGGTGGTGAACATCGATCTCAATCGGACACTTATTCCATGTCTGTGGGAAGTACCTCAGATTCTTTCAAAACCATGACTCCACCAAATGTCAGCAGGTCACTTAGTAATCGTAAGTATAATTTGAGTCATTGAAGTTTGAATTGTTATATGTTGCTAAAAAATACAATTTTCGCAGTACATTAATTTACTTAGAATATATTTACCTGTTGTTCAGTAATATGAATCAAATAGCTTCAAGATTTTTTTCTTACTTACATTGTTTTTTATAGAAAAAATATTTTTAAATAATATTTGAACATATGTATATCTTTGTAAAATATTATTATTTTGGTAACTTGTTAATTATTGACTTAGCAAGTAATTATATTGTAAATAATTGCTATTTAAAGGTATTAGTGACAGTGGATCTGGTACATTACCAAGTAAGCTAGGTAGGCTTATTAACATGAATTGTGTGTATACAGTAGTAAGCATCAGCATTAGAATTACAGAAATCAATAAGTAGATATGAGTATATACATATGTATAACATTCTATTCTCATATTACACATATTAGTATTCTTTTACTTCGAGCAATTTGTTGTATTATCATTCATCAATTCATAATCAACAGTTGATGGTGTGAATCAGTATCACTAGAGATGTATAATATTATTTTCATAAAAATTAATAAATAACTAAAAACATCCTCCTTATTGTTAGATACATTAAAATGTGTATCATTTTATTGGATGTATTAGATTAACATAATACATTCATGCTGTTAGCATATTATTCATTTTTTACTATGTTATACTGTACAACATTTACATTTATCCATAAGTTACTTGTAACTTAGATAAGACTATTTCTAAAAAGTATGAATATATTCAATGCATGAAACACTGTAGCAAATAAGTGTAGTCATTGCATATTCAGTGCATGTATTGATATTTATAAATAAATTTACTGCTTAATGATTTTCAAACAATACTTTTTATTTACAGACAGACATTTCAGTATCTGTAAAATATAAATTTCAGTAATGTAGTTGGTGTAATGCATGCAAGTTTTATATTTAAGTTACATATTTTCATGTGCATAGTATTTAGGTTTTTGTATTGCAAAAGCATTTAAATAAAATCAATTGAAATTTGAAGCTTTGTTGTATATAAGTGTAATTATATGTTATATAATTGTTATTAACTACTAATACTATTAGCAGTATGTAATTAATGTTGTTAAAACAGATTTACATTTTAGAATGCAATACAGTGTAATTCAAATTTAGTACATTTACTGTTAAATAGTGTACAGTGAAAAGAAATGTGAATTGTGTAATTTTCAACCATTGTTGAATCTGAAAGATATAATATTGTTAATTTATTATAATTGTATTAGTAAATGATAATTGTAACTGAAAAAAAACTAAATATGTAGAACCAGTGGATCAGCAACTTCGAAGAAGCAGTGCTCAAGTTCAGTCTGCAGCATTACCTAATCTTCCATCAACAGAGTCCATATCGACATGTGTAAATTTAACAACTGCTGCACCTCCACTATCTCCAGGTATAAATATAATTACATTAATATCATAATGGGCAATAATTTCAAACTTTTCAGACGCTTTTTAACTTTTGTATGAATCAATACTAATCCTTACTTATGAAAGTAGTTGATTAGTTATAAGAAACTGCATTTTTTATTTCCTGTTTGGCTTATAATATTTATCTTATATTATGCATATATATACATATACATTGGAATCTGTAATGTAATCTTTGTACATTATATATTTTTCCTTGGCTGATGATCTATTAAATATATACTTACATTAAGTAGATTATTATAAACATAAGTCATGAGCAAATAATATTTTTCTGCTATAACTATGTATAGAATGGATAAGCATTATATTAATATATTATATTTTATTGATTGATTTCTATTTTATTTATGATTAAGATACATAGGAATGTTAATGGCATAATAATGAGAGAATTAATAATAATCATAGTATAAAAACTTGCTAACTGCATAATGGATTATGTTAATATTTATTATACAAAATTTTCACTGTATTTTGTAATTGGTCAGGTGCATCTCATTTGTCAATATTTTATAAATCTTTTAATCACATGCTTTTTTATAGAACAATAAATTTATTTTTTCATACAATGGCTAAATCAGGTTGAATATCATCAATATATTTGAATCATTTGACAAAGTCTTTAAAGGGAAGAAGAAAATAAAAAGAACTTTCTCCTTGCTAACATTATTCTAATAAATAGAAATATATTACCATTTAACATTTTAATTAATATAATCTTTGCTGTATTAACATTGATATAACTGTGTTCTCTTATGATAATAATACTAAAATCTGAATAATACTCAATCAAATGGTTTGAATAATTTATGTTATAGGACTAACTGCAATGGGTGAAACTAATCAAAAAACAGATAATGCATCTGACAAGGTACATAATAAATGACATTTGACCACTCAGTTCGTTATTTTGTATTAATATTTATTTTTTATTTTTTAGTCTTTAGATTCTTGTAAATTAACAAGAAAAGAATCGTACAAGGCTCAGAGAAAGAACTATCGAATGGAGAAGAAAAGGGTTGCCAATGAACTTTTAAGCTCTTTCAAGGATCCTACCGTCATCGTGATGAGCGATTGGCTTAAAGTTCGTGGAACGTTAAAAAGTTGGACAAAACTGTGGTGTATTTTAAAGCCTGGTTTGCTACTGCTGTACAAAAGCCCGAAAATAAAAGTGCTCATCTATATTATTATTAACTTAACAATTTTTGTCTTTCATTTAAAGTTATGTCCACGTAATTATTACAGAGCAATCATTGGGTGGGAACAGTTTTACTTAATACATGTCAAGTCATAGAGCGTCCAAGCAAAAAGGATGGGTTTTGTTTTAAATTATTTCATCCTTTAGAACAATCAATATGGGCTCCAAGAGGTCCAGAAAAAGAATCAATTGGTAAATAATGTATTTTATATATTTCTTCTAAACTAACTAAGAAATATATCTTTATACAAACATATTTTCAGGTGCTGTTGTACAACCTCTGCCAACATCTTACTTGATCTTTAGAGCTCCTTCACAGGCAGCTGGTAAATGTTGGCTGGATGCACTTGAACTATCCTTACGTTGTTCCTCATTGATTGTACGCTCAACGAGTGCGTTACCACGTGCTTTGCCACACGATACAACAACAACTCATGAAACTCAGTGGAGCGAAGCAGATTATGAGAAACATTTTGATGAGCATGGTGAGTCTCACAGAATAACCAGTGGCAGATGAACTGAATTCTATACCGAACAAGTAAACTTGAAGGTTTTCATTCAATTTTAAATTGGTTTCCTTAAAGAGCATGTTTGAAACGTTCTTTACTTTAGTAGAATTATTTCTTTGGAAATTTGATCGATATTAATTTCACATTATTATTGCCCTTTTCCTAACATCTGTCACCTTGAATACTTGCTTCTGATATCCACAGTAAGCTTATCTAATTACGCTCCTTGTTCACCCACGATTCTTCAAAGACGTTTATTGTCGTGCCCTCAACCAGTCACACCGTGTATGTCGAACGATCGTAAAAGTGCTTGCCCCTCGCCAACCCCGATGTTTCAACAATTGTACCACGCGGTCGCGTACTGGGACAAACAGTTTCGCGACAGATCCCCGACACCCACCACAGACGCGGAACTAATCATGTCGTCGAACTCGGTAGACGCGTTAGGCGACGGAGATATTTACTCCAACATGTCTCACTTCGAGCCTGCTCCCAAGCTTGTCTCGTCTTCTACTCGGCGTATGACTGTTCCCTCTATACATGTCCTCGAATATGACGCCTCACATGTAGTAACGCTAGATCCTATGCACTCCTCACATACAGACTTGGACGATATTAGCCAACCAGAGAACGGAGTGGCGGCCGACGCGGAGATCAGCGCTTCGGACAGCGAGTCCGAAGGATCTGCTAAAGATGATCAACCGGAGACCATCAATGAAACGCCATATGTTGCCAATGAGCAAGAGATCCTTGGAGTGGTAAAATTAACTTACATTATCTGTACAAACAAGATTCATTTTCTTTTCTATATTTGTATGCATGTTAATTGAATTTGATTGGGGAACCGAATACACAGGCTGGAGAAGTGGTTACAGAATTGCAAGACGAACAAAAGTCCCTGATATGGTTCTTGATGAAACAAGTTCGACCAGGCATGGACTTATCAAAAGTGGTCCTACCTACCTTCATTTTAGAACCTCGTTCGTTCCTGGAAAAATTGGCTGATTCTTATTACCATGCAGATTTATTGTCTCAGTAAGTAGACAATTATGAAGTGTATACAATTAGAAATGTATATCTTGTTTCTCGACTTTACAGGGCAGTAGTGGAGGACGATGCGTTTACACGAATGAAAGGGGTGGTCAAGTGGTACTTATCTGGATTTTACAAGAAACCTCAAGGTTTAAAAAAACCGTACAATCCACTTCTGGGTGAAACATTCCGCTGCTATTGGCAACATCCTAATGGCTCTAGAACTTTCTATATAGCCGAACAAGTCAGATTTCTTTTCATTTTGATTGAACCTTTATCTTTTTAACAATCACTCTGGACTTATAATTTATTTTTTCAGTTATCTCACCACCCGCCTATATCAGGATTCTACGTTACAAATCGTCAGGATGGTTTCACCATTAGCGCTACGATCATTGCTAAGTCTAAATTTTATGGTAAATATTTGCAAAATGAAATGCACTAATCAAATAAGCTACTGATTAACGTGTAATCTTCCTGCAGGAAATTCAACGTCAGCAGTTTTAGACGGTGTTGCGATATTAACAATGTTGCCTAGGGGAGAAGACTATACGATGACTATACCCTATGCCCATTGCAAAGGTATCCTTATGGGTACACTGTCCATGGAATTAGGCGGAAAGATTCATATAAAATGCGAGAAAACCGGCTACCATACCGAATTAGAATTTAAGCTGAAGGTAAAATGCGATAATTGCACGAAATAAAAGTATGAATATAAAAATGATTCGTTGCTTATTCGATAGCCGTTTCTTGGTGGTGCAGAGCAAATGAATCAAGTTGCAGGTTGGATACGCCTCGGTAAAGAAACTCTTGCCACCATATCAGGATACTGGGATGGTCAGATAATAATCACCGACAAAAGGACAGGAGTACGTTGAATACAAGTATTTCTAGTTTCGTTTCGAAATCAGTACTGTATCGATTAAATCTTACAGCAAGAAAATGTATTCTTTAATCCAACCCCGGAAGTACGTAAAAAAAGATTGAAGAAATACACTGTACCGTTGGAAAATCAAGGTCCATGGGAGAGTGAGAAATTATGGCTGGAAGTTACGCAAGCGATCAATCGGGACGATCAGATCGCTGCCACCGAAGCGAAAACCCAATTAGAAGAAGCCCAAAGAGAACGCGCTAAAGAACGGAAGCTCAAAGGACAAGAATGGATTCCGAAATATTTCGTTCAGGTATAATATTATACTTAATATGTTCAATCAATTATGGGATATTTTTTACCTCCTGTATTCAAGAGTTGAGGATTTTTAAACAAAATTTTTGGGGCTAATAGGATATTATAACGGGTAATTGGGTGTACCGACACGCTGATGTACGTCCATGGGATCCTAGAAACGATGTTGTCCAATACGAACAAGATTACATAGTTCGTACGAAAACTAGGCATAAAACACCAATTATGCGTACCGGTAGTATTGTTTCTACCGAACCACAATCACAGGTACAAGAGTGTTAACTAAATACATAATTAACAGCTGATATATATGTTAATGCATTAAAATTATTCATTTCTACGCACTCCAGGTTCCGCTTCTTCAAGCTGAGTCTCGTTCCTCGCTTTCTGTATTAAAATCTTCCAAAAGACAATTGTCCAGCAATTTACCGTTAACAGAAACAGCACACGATTCTGGAAGTTCGTCTGCTGAAGTGCACTCAGATTCTAGTCAGTCGGTAGGGAAGAGGAAACGTTCTACTGCAAGGTAAGGTTTATGACGTAAATATTAACGGTGTCTTTATAGTAGTTCTTTTTTTATATAAACGAAAATTATAACTTTCTATTCAGGATAATGGATATTATCAAAGAAGTAGAAAGACAAATGTTGGGATATGGGGATAAGCTTAATCGTATACAACATATACTTGAACAGCTTGCTATAAAACAAAGAGAGCAAGGTGAACAGCATCATAGTATAAGTATGTTGAAAAGTTTCATGGATACGATTCTCGTTATCGTAATTGTTTTCTCGGTTCAGTATTTTGTAAAAATATGGAACGAAGAACCTAACGGAGGTTGAAGAGCATGATAATAAGATTGTAGTGTAAATTGTACATGTTATTTATCTTGTCTCAATTCAAATTTATTGGCTTTTACGTAAAAAAGCTTTGAAGATGGAAAATCCTAAAATTTCAAGTACCTAATTTAAACGTGTTTTTCGGTGGAGGCAATTTCTTGTTTTGGTAGAACATTGCTGAACAATTAGCATAGAAAAAAAAAAGAAAAATTCAGAAGTTTTAAAAGATATCCGTAATAACAGTGCAATCTTGTTCCATTTATAGTTAAAAAGAAAAATGAATTGAGTTAATGCTTTGTAAAATAATATGTTCTAGTGATTAGTGTAAAATTTTTAATCCTCGTTGAAACGATCCTCAGCAGCAGCAATGAAACTATACAAGGTAAAGAGATTGTATTTACAATTTCTTTGAGCTTATCATGTATATACTTTATATGCTAATGCACGAAAAAAAAAAATAATTACATATTTATTCAAAGATTCTAACGATGTTGTAGTCCTTACTGCAGGCGCTCAATAGTTGTATAAGTGTAACGATAGTAATAAGGCTACCATAAAGATACAATATTTACTGTCTTAAAAAGTAACTATACTATCTTGAATTATGGCAAGCATTAGAAAAAAAGCTAATTGCAGTTTCCACTTTAAGAATTACTTTTACCAACTATACAGGTGAATGAAAATTTCTAATAAGTATCAAGATATTCAAACAAAAATTTCGTCCAGAATTTTTGATAGATCAACCTATCTGTTTGTTTTGTATTGTTTATACCTTTACATTGGACTTGATTGCAATATTTAATAATAATCGTGTTAAAAGGAAGTTTTAATTGTCAGATTTTATGATATATCATATCAAATTAAAGATTGATGGTATAGAATACCTGTATTAATGAAAGCGTACCAATTCAAATATTTTATTTGGATTTTTATGTTTGTATGTTAAAATTTTAACATTAATGGTAAGCAATATTTGCTTTTAACGATAGAATAATGTATAATAAAATATAATGTTGTGATAACATTGTATTTTAACATCTAAAAAGCTCTCATACTTAAGATATGAGCTTAATAGAACGAACGACAGTAAAACATTTTTTTATTACATTTATTATGAATATAAATCTATCTTTTTTTGTGATACGAAATATTAATACGGTCTACAATTGTATAAAATTCTTTTATGTGTATAATAATTGTTTAAACAAAAATTTTATTTGTATTGAACTTATATATTATATTTTATCTTTTATATTCCATATTTCTTTGAACACTGCAATTAGCTATATAAATCTAATAAATTTGTTCAGATAGTTAAAATGGTTGTTAATATAAAAATATCTGTTACATTCTATTATATAATTTTTCTTTTTTATATAGATCGTTGAACCAGACTTTAAATTGGTTACTCAGATACATTTATACCTGAAACATAATATATTTTGCACAAAAATTTATAATTATTGTGGTATGCAAAATTATTTTTGGTTTTGTGATGAATGTAATTTAATTCCTGAATAAGTCAACAAACGGAATCAGGCTTGAAATAATATAAAAAAAAAGTACAAGCACATTGTTAACTCTTGGAAATAAATTATTTCACATAATGTTCTGAAATATTTTTCGTAGAGTACCTGATATTTTTATACTGTAATTTATTTAACTTCACACGTTTTTTCTACATTATAAATCATGTTGTAACTACTTGAAATATGTCGTGATTAATATTTTTCACAGTTTCATGTTCTGATGTCATACTATTAAAACCAGAAATAAGATATGTATTTAAAAAAAAGAAATGGTTATAGAAATTGTTATATTATAAATTCGAAATGTTAAATGTTATTTTATATATATTCAAAAAGGATTGTATAAATAGTTAAAAAAAAATATATTTCATTGTAGGACTTTAAAGACGTATTTTTGAATGTTTGCATTATTTTGGTTCATTATTTATATTAACAACAAATCAATATTGTAATATGTAACACTATGACAAATAAATAGCATGTTTAAAAATAATCGTAAAAAACTTTTTGCCGAACTTCAAAAGTATTTCGTATTAATAGTATTCATCTTTTTTTGGTTAAAATTGACTGTTTTTAAAAATAAATTAAAAGTTTTAATGTTAACTCAAGTCTCATCATTTTACAAAGGATAATGTACTCAAATTCAAAATATTTTAAGGGAAGAGGTCCTAATTTCTGTAACAGATGTATTAATAATGAAAATTCGCATAAATCACGTAAGGATAATATAATAATATGATATAAAAATAATTTTATTCATGCACATTTCCTTACTTTATTCAATTATAATCAAATTTATTTCTTCAGGTTGCTATTAAAATTGTTATTTATATTTACGGTGAAAATTAAGCAAATACGAAGAAAATAATTAAATAAATTGTGTTTTAAAATTTATTAGGAGGCCATATTCCGATAACACCGCAAATGATTCGCTCAGTGGTAAAGAAATTGCACTTGCGAAAAGTTTATGTTAGCTCAGAACTCATCAGTCAATATCTACGTCATCATTATCCGGTTGACAATAATTTAAAAACATTTACCGAAGAATTGAAACGGAAACTGGATTGCGCTGTTTACGTTGGATTGTTATTAAAACGCGGAGATGATATGTATTATCTACCCACTTTTAGAGAGGAAGCATACATGCTTAAAAACAGCTTTACCGCATTTTGGGAAGTGTACAAAAATGTAATTCAAAATTTCATTATATACATGTATACAGTTACTGAAATTAATTATGTATATACATCTTTTTCAGTATCGTGCACCAAGTACTTCACAGCCCAGAAATCAAAATAAAAAACATTCTATCCCCGTAAAGAAAAAAAATAATTAGATTATAGTATACTTCAAAAGGGGATGCAGTAGTGTTCAATCGAATGAACTGTACAAGGTAACAAAAGCCCATAAATAAGTAAGCGTAACCCGTACATTTTTTATAACAGGTCAAATAACAAAAACATATGTATGAATGTATGAAACTTAAATAATTTTATTTTTGTCAAAAAACTGTACATCACGTAACATTAAGTAACGAAAACAAATTATTTGGATCATGAAATTCTGATACATCTAAATCTTCTTCACCGCTGAAGTACTCTGAATCGTCGGACTCGTTTTGATCATATTTCGAACGCTTAGTCTTTCTTCTGTGCTTTTTACGAGAATTATTTTGTTGTTGGGGTAATAATGCAAACAAGAACTGTACTTTCGACAAAAGTATATTAAAGAATCTTAAAAGGCTTGGGGATTTTTGAAGCATAGTATTTATATATCCTTCAATACTACCGCGCGTTTGAAAATTACTACACAAATTATACAATAAAGTACCATTAAATAAACTATCAACTCTAGGTTGTGCATAAGGCTCTCCTAAAAGACTGTTCAAGCCCATGCTGCCATATAAACAATTCTGAAATTCTGCAAATAGGTGAACTATGAATTTATTATATTTCTTTGGATTTGAATACAGTTTTTTATTCATCTCAAAATGAGTCATAAAGAAAGGCGCTGCTAGTATACAATCATTAAGATCAACTTCACCAAGGGCTTCATTAATTGTAACATTTGTTAAGTAATTTGGTTTATAATCATTTGCTTTTCGTTCTTTCTCTATAGTCTGAAGCTTTTTGTTATACTTGCATTGGAAGTTGTGCAAAGCTCTGTGCTTTCCAATTTTTGAGTCTATTATATTGAATAACATACAGACAATTATGGAATATATGTAACTGTTATTCAATAAAGAAGAGTTTTGTTGCTTTATCCAATATCTGATACAAATTATGTACAATCTCCAGTCTGATGGAAGTTCATCTAGACATTTTGTATCTACAAACTCTAATGTTTCATTTAAAATGTTTCTTCTCTTAAATAGTGGAACATTCCTAAGATTAAATATAGATGGCACTGGGCACGAAAGTATAATTTCTGTAACTTTTAAATCGTATCGTGCAATCGTGTTATTACGATTTCTGATCATGTATTTCATTCGATGTGCTCTATTATTTACACCTGATTTCAGAAGTCGAAATATGACACCAATGATTTTTAAGCTTATTGTAGTGCTTGGAGGATAACTGTGATCCTCTATTTGGATAGGACAAATGTACAAATGTTGAAATATTAAGTTTATAAAGTATGATGGATATTTAGCCATAAAATACTCATTAACAAACCATTTAGGTAAATTGTTAACAAGTGCATTAGCAGACATCAGTTCAAGCTTATTAAAATCATTTATTATTTCAATTTCTTCTTCTGTCTCCTCTTCTTCACTTGTGCCATTTTCTTCTTCACAAATTTCTTCTACATATGTTAAACTATTAATATTTCCATTAAATTTATAAACCTTGCTTAAATGATGGGCTTTTATCTCAGCAATATAATCATTGGTGAAACCTAATGGAATAAGCATTTCAACAGTTATATTTGTATAACTATTTACATTACTTTCTATTATGTTCAATAGTCTTTGGCGTATAGGTTTAACTGATCTGCTTAAAATTTCAATGATAGCCTTGTCCAATGTGTGTTTGCTTAACCAATTGAGGGTTCTTTCTATTCGCTGTTGCTGGTAATTATGTTTTTTCCTTGATGCTCCTCTTAGCTTCAAATGCCGGAAAAAATTCCTAAATGTACCATGTTTCACATAATCATTGCCCAATAATATTGCTGCTAATGGTAACATTAATTCATTTAAGCCATTAAAAGAATTCAGTAACTTTTCAGTTCTATAAATTCTGCAGCGAATCACATAACCTTCTCCAGTGTCACTTTTAATTGTATGATAATCTAATGTGTTAAATGGTATATATGATGATCCATATATATAAAAATCTGAATCATAGCTAAGCACTGGACAGTTTAAAATTTTTGCTATTGAAGCTATAGCATTATCAGCTTCATACAAACATTGTGTATGACGAATGTTCTTTTCGTGTAAAACATTTTTGAAAACTTCTATCAGAAATAAAGGAAAAAATTTCGTTTTCTGTTGGCTGAGAGGGCAGAAAGATGATGCTGCATGGATTTTTTGTTTCAGTCTACATATTATAGTTTTCATTTTCTTTGATTCATAGGCCCCATCGAATATAACCAATGGTGTGATGTTACATTTCAATAAATCATCAAAAAACTTTGATACGCATTGAGCATACACATCGTAATCACCGCCAAAGGCACAATTGCACTTTGCATATAAATTATATAATTGGCAACGAATACTGTTTCCGTCAATCACCAGATACGTATCGTGCAATTCATAATATTCCAACAAATAATCTGAGCGTGTACTTATAAAAGTGGATAATCCTAAAATGCCCATTATAAATTATCTACATACACACAATTAATATATAGAATTACTGATTCAAATAGAAATACATAGGTTAGGTATATAAAAACAATCGAATATTTTGACGGAAAACATTCCCACACATCTATATCACGTATATGAAGTGTCACCAGATGTTACCAGATGTCACCAATTGACGTATAATCAAGTCGTAGTTTTGATGTTTACAATCAAATTGCTTCCATCATCAATATATTACATACATTTAAATTCCTATCAACAAGCGTTTAAGTCAAGTATCTGCTAAAAAAAATCTTTAGTGACGAATTCACTAGTAGATTCTACCATACCTTTTTTACTAGTGGGTCATCTGATAGTGTATCTCAATACTAAGATATCACTAACAGGCGTAGTGGTCTATATAAATACAAAACACTGATACACATTTATTATTTCATGTAACGAAGAAAATAAAATTTCAACCCTTTATGATTCCTTTTCATGTGTCACTTAAATGTATATATATTACAAAAAATATACACGAATTTACATACTTAAAATTATATATATATATATGTGTGCGTGCACATTATAAAAATTTATAATATATCTATAAAAACATTTTTATACATATTTTGTATTATATATACAGTATTTTATTGGAATGACTTACATGTTTCATTTTATGAAACTTATTTCTGGTACCCTGGGATGCTATTTATAATTTTGCTGAAAAATGAAAAAATATTTATCAATAAAAGTATTTATACAATTAAATAAGATGAAATTAAAAAAATGAAATGAATCGTGTATAACTTCAATTTGCATTTGAAAAAAATGTATTGTAAAACATAAATACTAAAGTACATAAATACTAATGTAAGTACTCTTGAGTCTTTGGTCCTTCGTGTAACTATTAAAAGATCTAACATACTGTACAGGTATTACTTATTTCAAATTTATTGGAAAATTGCTGATTACTTGAAAGTGCTTTATCCCTTTCATCCCATAGCGTAAGTCCATCACAAGCACATATTTTTTTTGTGTTTTGGAACAAGCCAGATGAACGAGCAATAATGCCACAAGCTAGTCTATGAAATGATCATAATTGCAAATATTATAAATCATTATGAATATATACAATACTATTGTTATAAATAAAATATACTACAAAATTTTACCTATTTCCGCTATTTCCATCTATTTTGGATGTTGGATTATCACCTTTACCCATATCATCTGCTTTTTCTGTTATAACTAAAGACCTTCCAATTATATCAGGTACTTGCAGAAGCTTATCTACTTTTCTAAAAGTAGCTCTACCCAAGTCATTTACTACTATATTTCCAAGATCACCAACATGCTATAATTAATGAAAATATGTTTAATACATAATGATAGATTTTGTTTCTTTTCAATACTACTATAAATATTTACTCGATTAAGCATGCTGTCCTCAGGCCCTCCATGTATTGCATTATTTGGATTAAAATGTTCTCCAACACTAGAAATAAAACATGGAATAAGTAAATAAAAAAAAAGAAAATATATGTACATGTACCTACTTATCACAACCTCTGGAAATATCACCACATTCATGTACATGCATGCCATGTTCACCAGGTGTTAAACCATCAACTGTTCCATCTATAATACATCCATCAGGGGTTTGTGCAAATCTTATTACTCCCATTATTTTGTTTCCTATGCTATAGCCTGAATTTCCTCCTAACATTGCAACAGCACTAGAATTGTCTACAATATAATAGTTAAATGGTTTTACATCATTATTATATTTTGTAATGTCAATTGCATCTATGTTTCTACCTCCAAATCCTTTCAAAACAGCTTTTCTTCCAGACTGTTCGATCTTTTCTTGAATTATAGAGTATGGTAAATTTGTCTCCACCACAACATTTCCTTTTTCTAATGATATATCAATATTTTCAATTCCTTTTACATCAGTTAAAGTATTGCGCACGGCATCAACGCATTTTTGACAAGTCATGTTAACTGCAAATTCGATCTGAAATTGTGTAAACATATGTTATTATAATTACACTAACAATTTTTGTACATGTCTATAACTTACCTTTGCCGTACTCATTTTGATATTTTTTTACAGTATTTCTAAACACACCAAATAGATTAATTATTGCGTGACGCACAATGACGCAAAATAAAATATACTACTTGCTCGTACAGTCGTCACCACGATATATAAGTAATAAGTTCCTCCAAAAACAAAAAACAGCAATTTTGATGAGATAAGGACCTGCAACGAAGATCAAGGTCACTTAAAACGGCGTTTCATGAAATATTAATCTATTTTATACAATATATTAATATAAAACAAGAATGCGATGTGCGATCTTGGGTATACTTAGATATCAGTCGATACCGCTTCTTTAAAATACGAATTGCGACTTCGCTATTATTGTGGCATCGGTAGGATTATTTTCTACGTACATCGAATGAATATAAATTAAATAAATGCTCTAAAGCGTGATAATAAATAATAAGAACATCATAATGTTAATAAAACTTACTAATGATAAATAAAATATTGTATATAAATTGCATGGTAATGAAGTTTTGTAACATCCATAAACGACATCTGTGTTTGCTATACCAAATGTAAAGTTTTTAGCCATAATCATTTATTTTTTAAATTTTTGTGAAGATTTCATTTTAACTGGTGTAATTTTTACGTTTTTAGTAATATAATAATTAACTAATGAATTTTGAATTTTTAGTATCACATTGTATATATACTATATATATATATTTGACTGAGATAGTTCACGTATTTGCCACGCGATACGCTCTTTTCCCAAGCTTTCTATTTTAGAAATGGACAGCCACCTTCTCTTATTTGTAAAGTTAGAAATTTTGCAAAGCAATCGTCAACAAGAGGTTCAATGAATTTAAACATTATTTTCTTCGAGAGAAATCATTTTGGACAAAAGAACCTGTAACTTTTCGCATTTTTGTAAGAATCGCGCGGAGTTATTTCTTTTTGGATATTACGGTGCAGCAATGTAGACAAACCAATGCTATAGCGAAGTCTTAACGTTTCCAACAAGTACGACGATTTAATAGAAAAAAACGGAGACTTTACAAATCGTATGAATAAAATTGAAAGCAAAAGTAACTTATATATAGAAATTTCTTTACAATTTATAAGATAATTTAAAACATGTCCGTGACCTTTGCTCAACGCGGCAGACCGCCACCAAATCCTGCCCAAATACAGAAGGTAATGAATATTATTACATTAGTATTATAACTGTATTTTGTTGTTTATTTTACATATGCTGTTATTCTATATTTTACTCAAATACAATTGTTTTATAATATTGATTCATTTGTGGTTTATATAAATATGTATATATTTTTGTAGATGCTCGATGAAAATAGTCAGCTTATACAAACGATACAAGAATATCAAAATAAAGGGAAACCACAGGAATGTATACAGTAAGACAAATCTATCTGGAATGATTTTTATTAAAAAGCATTTACTACTACAGTAATATAATTATAATATAATTTTTGTTTAGGTACCAACAAATGTTACATCGTAATCTAGTATATTTGGCCTCAATTGCTGATGCAAATCAAAACATACAGGCATTATTACCGGTAAGAAATATTTTTGTGAATTATATAAGATATATAATGCATAAATTATAAATGTGCTAACAATATTTTTATTTGTATGATAAGCCTCCACAGGGAATTCCTAATGGTCCTCAACATGGTATGATAAATCCACAAGGTTTACCAAATGCCCCTGCAGGATCAGCTGGGCCTGGAGGAGAAATACCTCCAAGTAATCAACCAACATTACCAATGTCAAGTTTCAGTCAAGGTCAACCCATGTCACAAGGTGGATATCGTGGCCCTGTAATGCCTGGACAAGGACCTGCTATAAGTAGTGAGTTTTATGTTGATTTAAATTTGTCTCTATAAAACAATATTACATTTGAAATTGACTATTTCGTTTTCTTTGAAAGGACCACCTACTGCTCCTGGTCCACAGCAATATAGAGGACCTCAAGGTTATCCCCAACAGCCTTCGCAACAAGGTTATCCTGCTCAGTATGCCAATCAAAATTCTGGCTCCAATTATCAAGGACCACAAGGATCTGCATATACTCCAGGGCAACCAAATCAATATGGACCACCAAATACTTCACAACAGCAAGGATATAGTGCATCATCACAACCAAATTATGGGCCTCCAACTACTGTAAATAGTTATGGTCCTCAACCAGGGGGATATCCACCACCAGGATCCACTCAGCCTCCTACAGGTTACGGCCCACCACCACCAAATCAACAGGGTTATCCTCCTTCTAATCCTTCTCAACAGAACTTTCCATCAAGTGGTCAACAACAACAACCAGGACAATATGGTAGTCCCAGTCCACAGCCAAATTATCAACAACCTCCTTCTCAAGCTCCTCCACAAAATGCATATGGAGGTGGCCAACCTGGAAATTATCCCCCTCCGTCGTCTCAAGCATATGCAAATAACGTTCCACCTCAGAATTATCCGGCTCCTCCTACATCCAGTGCTCAACCTCCTCAACCTGGTTCTCAACAAAATACCGGCCCTCAACCTAACTATGGTAATCAACCAAGTCCTGGTCCTGGGGCAAGTCAATATGGTCCAGTTTCTACGTCTCCTCCATTTAGCACTTCCTCGGCCAGCGGAGTCAATACTTACGCCCAAAGTAGTCAACCAACAAGTACACCATCCGCTTCAACTCAAACTTATCCACCGAGTAGCGGTCCCCCGCCTACTTCGCAAGGTGGGAGCTATGCTCCTCCAGGTCCTGCCCCATCTGGATATCCAGTGCATCAAACACCTCATCCAACGTCGCATCCACCACATCAACCTCCGCATCAGTCTCCACATCAACCTCCTCATGCTCCCCACCAACCACCTCATCAACCATCTCATCAATCTACTCATCAACCTCCTTCACATCAATCGCCGCATCAACCACAACAGTCCCAGCAACAATCTCAGACACCACCGCAATCGCAACAACAATCTCAGAGTCCTGCTCCTAGTGGATTTCAACCACCATCAGGACCTCCTCAGGGCCCTGCTCCACCACCAGGTCCACAGCCACAACCTGGATATGGTCCAGCTACTACTCAGACATATGTGCCACCAACACCTGGTGGACAGCCACAGGTAATATTATTTGAAAAATGTAAAATATTCAATTAATTATTGTAAATATATATATGTATATTTTATATTACATTAAATTATAGGTATACACTCCTCATCCTCCTCAGGGTGGTCAGCATTATGGACATCCACAATATCCTCCTCAGAGTTACCCACCACCACCAACAGGACAAGGATATTCCCAGTATCCACCACGACCTCCTGGTGGTCATATGCCTCCTCCTCCTGGACCCCAAGGACCCCCACCACCAACTCAGTATGGAGGTTATGGATACCAACCTCCTCCACAATAAAGTATATGTTAATGTAAATTCGTATAATATTCAGATTTAATATAAAAACGATTCAGTTGCAAATTTGTAACAAATGGCATATAAAATCTTAATTTAATTCTTAATAGCATATCGTCCAGTGTTACATAATGAGGCAAATAATAAAAAAATTATAATATAACTAAGGAAAAGTGCTGCTAGAATTTCGTTAAAACTATCATGAGAATTTATTCAAAGTTTGTTAGAAAATACTTCAACATAAAATAACTGTTTATATATATGGCATCTTGTATACACATTTTAATATCTTCATTTCAATTTTTTGCATTTTTTGATTCCATATTTATATAGATATATGCATTAATTTTACATAATATTACTTCGTATGGTTGAGAAATTATACATCCTTATTATTTAATTTTAATACATAAACGTAAGCTTATGAAACATTTAAAAATGCGTCGTGTAGCTTGGAAATTTCGGTGTGCGTAAATGTCTGTTATGACCGAAATCAAAATATAAAATGAGGTTCAACATACAATACCTATTTATAGCTTCCAATGTATACGTTTGCCTTAGAAATAATTTTATATTTACTTATCTAATTTTATATTATATTTTCTTGATTATCATTAAAACATTTATGAATTTGCATAATGATTCTTATCCGCTCCTTGAAAAATTCAATTGTTTTCTACATACATAAGAAGTTTATCATATTCAGGTAGATGAAAACTCAAATTTCGACACTAAATCTTTATTTGACAAAAATAAATATAAAAAATAGAAGAAGATTTTGTATTCTTATAAAGTATATATAAAAATTGATTGATATTAAATTTCTGAGTATCTTTAAATTCTATTTATGAAATTGACAAAGTTAAAGCTCTTCCTTTCTTTTATCATTGTAACATTTACAAGAATGCTTAGGTTGCAGCACTTCTTCCATGTTATCTAGTACCTTAACTTTACTCTTTAAGCGTTTACTCCATTCCTGAAAAGTAAAAATGCACATGTTATCTCATAACATGTATTAAAGAATATTGAAATTGCATATGTCAAACTTTTGCTTATCTTTCTTACATTGAACAAAACCACGTGATAACAGAATACATTATGCGGTAGTAAATTATCTCTTGCAAATTGTCTGGCAGATTTAACAATTTCCAAAGCTTCTTTGTCGTGATTTTTAGCCCATGTGATCTTCTCAACAAGATTTGACAAATTACTTTTAATCGGTACATAATGCTTTCCAGGCACAAGATCATTGTAAAAAAATTCATAGTATTTTGATTCTTGTTTTAGTACTAAAGCGTCGCCAGCAAGCAAGTACGGAAATCGATATGCTGCCACTGTACCATCGATATTCAACTGATACTTATACTACAAAGAAAAATGTTAATGATGTAATTGAATATACATCATTTACATATCTATGTACATATATTCTTTTACCTTGAAAAAATTAAAAAACGATACATGGCTTGTACCAGGGCCGTATTTATCTATTTCATCTTTGAAGAAAAAGAAATTTGTAATCGAGACATTAAACAAGTCAGGATATTTCCTTGAAATATCGATCAAATCGAGTCGCTCTCTACGCGAATCACGACCTCGCCAAAATACTTTCTCTATTTTTTTCTCCCATGGTATATCTGTATTACCTTGCACAGATAATATATCTAACATTACCCTGTTGCGTATGTATTAATCAATGCATAAATGTTCAACATACAATATGTTAATCTTCTTAAACAAATTATTTGAAATATGAAAGTAATTTATACCTTCCCATTGCTTCTAATGATGATTCTGTAAGGTCATAAGTGGGCATGACAATATCTCTTGTGTCATAAGAACCACACCAAGAAAAGATAGGATACTTCTTGCCATCTTTTGGAACTAGTGGCCAATCTCCCAAATTTACAAAGAATTCAATATCTGGTAAAATGACTTTTCGTGTGATGGATAATAAAATAGAATCCATAAATATTTTGAAGCCAACATGTTGACCATGACATTCCCTAAAAATCTTATTTCACCTAGTTTAATTCAAATACACCTGTATACTGTGTATGATAGTACTTACTTTATTAGATTTAACTATGTAATGACAAAGACTGATGCTTCCAGGTCGATTGTATGCTTTTACAATGTCTTGGCGTATTTTGTCAAAGTCTACATCCACAAAATTGGCAAGATCATTATGTATTTGTGTATAATTTCTTGTACATTTGTAATTCTTCAACCAGTTATCAATATCAGGATTTGGACAATAACATTCTTCTTCATAAACAGGTCCTAAAAGTTCACATAAATCTTCTATTAATATATAAAAATAAGAAATTAATATATTAAATATTAAACATAAAGTAATACCTTTAGTTTCCAATGACAGGATAGGTAAATTATGTTGTTTTAAGTTTATTTTCAGTTTCAGATCGAAACATGTATTGTGTAATTTATATCGTATAATGAAATTTCCATCTTTGCAATCTAGGGCTTGTGTCCATATATGACATGCATGGCCAGTAGAAGTTTGGCCTTGTATAGAAACAGAGATTACATCTTTCCCAGGTGATTCTGTTAAACTTAAAAATATTATAAAATTGAAAATAATTTTGGAACAAGTGTAAAATAATGAGAAGCACTTTATGAATTAAAAAACTATATTTTAAAACAAGTTAATTAAAATATTAATTTTGAATAATTATTTAAAACATAAATTTAAAATATCCTTATTAAAAAAATAAAAATATACTTTTGTCCTTGTCTATCAACAAACTGCAAGAAAATGTATCTTGCTCTCATTGTTACTTTATCTGGCTTCAGTCCTGGACCCCAAATTATTGTTTTCGATGGATCTATTTCAATATTTTTTACTTCTTGACAAATAAGCAGCAACAAAATCGATATGAATATCATTTTCTATTAATTATTTCTCATTCGAGTAGGTACACAAAGCAGTGGACCCGTTGCAGATACACTATATAAGTATAATTCTGTTACACACGAATATTCGATCATATATAAAATAACATTTGTAGAAATTTTAATTGACGCGTGTATAATTTTTTATTAAATTCTCCGATCATTTTTTAAATAAAATGTATGCGCTGAAAATAATCGATTAATCATTAAAAAATTACTTATTTTCAAATATATTTCATTCGGCTGTTTGATTGCTTGGGTTCTTAAAATCGAAAAACAGTGACGCACAAAGCTTGCAGTTGATGAACTATGATGATTTTTTTAATGATGTTTTCATTCATGCAAGAGCATTTCATTTAGTGATAAATACGAATAAGTGTAAAAAAAAGAGAAAAATCAACGAAGAATCGATAATGAAAATGAAATTTTCAAGTATCGTACACAATGATGAAAATGAGCAGAGCATGAAGCTCTTTTAATCATTGTCAAAGGAGTGTTGTTTCACGATAGCCAGCATGTAAGGATCCGTCCTGAGTATCGCTTTGCTATTTTACATAAATGTTGCTGTTATTATAGGTTACTTTCGTTTATAGATTATAAAAATTGTAACAATCACCTGTATGCTGTTTTTAAACGATCGAAAAAAGATAGTTGAGTAAAATGCATGCTGTAAACGTAAATGCTTGCTACGTGACGAAGATGTGTCGAATTTGTCGCATACAAAATTCTCTTGATTCTCAGGTGGGAAACCCTCAAGTTATTGGAATCGTTGAAAAGTGATATTTCAGAAACATGATTTTCGATCATTCGAAATAATAAAGGTTTCGTACTGGCTCGGAAAAACTGAGGTATCAAAGATAGCATAGTAATTTAACGAACGATTTTAATGAGTATTTAGTATAAAATGGAGTGCAGCATCGACGATTTACCAGACGTTTTATTAGAATATATTTTAAGTCTAATTCCACCCTACAAAGATCTTCAAGAATGTAAACTTGTATCTAAAAGATGGTTTCGTGCCACTAAAAGTATGTAAATTTCCTTTATTTCTAATATACACACGATAATTATTTATAAACAACAATAAAAAAATTCTTATTCTTGTAACAGATGTGATACAGCACAATAAAGCACATTTTCATAAATCTGTGGCTTATGGATCATTACTTTGGAATCCTTGGCCGTCTACCCACTGGATGCCTACTATAGCTAAAAGACATTCGCATTCTGCTTGTACATATGAAAATTCAATGTATGTTTTCGGCGGATGTACAGCTACGTGTACAACATTTAATGATTTATGGAGATTAGATTTGGACACAAGAACATGGGTTAGATTAATTACTATGGGGAGTTACCCATCTCCTAAAGCTTGTGCTACTATGTTATATTATAAGAAAAGCTTCATTTTATTTGGTGGATGGTCTTATCCATCACCCTATCCTTTACATCAGGTACATATGAATTCAGTCACAGATAAAACTAAATTATGAATATTACTTATATCTATTGTTTGTGTACATTTTCAGCAATGGAGATTATTCAATGAGTTGCACGTGTATTGTATAGAATCAAACAAATGGAACGCTATAAATACATTGGAAACGCCTCCACCGACTTCGGCGCACTCAGCATCGATCCATAAAAATCACATGGTTGTTTTCGGCGGCATTAGTAACGGATATAGGTAGTATGTTTAATAGTGTTGAAATATTGTTCGAATATATTACTTTAATCTCGTAACAAGACATTATTTTGAGGTAGATCCAATGACGTGTGGTGTTTGAATTTGGATTCGTATAACTGGCATAAACAAACTACTTCAAATTTAAAGCCACAGGCACGTTACGGTCAATCCCAAATCGAGCTTGGAGATAAACATCTTCTTGTTATAGGTAAAAGTCTTGATTTCACGGATTTATTGTTAGAACTTGATATAAATTGAAACATTCCAAAAATTAGGAGGCTGTATAGGACCAAATCTTCCTATGAACGATGCTTGGTTATTGAAAATGGAAGGTACAGCTTGGACTTGGAAAAAAGTAAATATGCATAATATGGAATGGGCACCGACGCGCATCTGGTGCCATCAAGCTTGCAAAGTAATAATACATCTCAAACTACATCATTTATAGATTATAATATTCTGTACCACTTATTTATTTTCTAATTTAACAGGTAGGAAATTATGTTATTGTTCTGAGTATAAACAAGGGCCAGAATAAACCAAATGATATGAGCATATCACTGAAGAAAGTTACTTGTCAAAAATCAGTTCCACCGCAAGCTGGCAATTCAACTTCTTTGCCTGGAAGGTAATTACTTAAATATAATACAATTTTCTTCAATTTTACGCACATCTAAAATTGTATTTTTTCATTTCAGACAAGGAAACGTGTCTCAGATCGATAGAGATGTGAACGTAAACGGTCGGCATGGATCTTTCGCAAGGGTGTCCGTGAAAACTCCGCGTCCCTCGTCCCATCCATCCAATTTTACAAAAAGTTTGACACTGTGCAATGACAATGTTTTAAGCATGGCTGCTTTCCGCGACGAACCGGTGCGTAATGGTACTAACAGTAACCGACAACGTCAATTAGAGTCTCTTCGCAGAATGGAGGAAAGTATCAGGAATCGAAGAACGCAATCGAAGCCTGCGAAGAAAACGGGCAACACGCTGTCCATATTTGTGTTGGATATCACGAACATTTTGTGCGACGAGTGTTCAGCTTCGTGGATTCCGTTGAAGCACAATAATCAGTCAGGCCCTGATGAAAGAATACTCTATTCGCTCGTGGCAGGTCGAGGCGAGCTAATAGTATTTGGCGGCATCCGTAAAGAGCAGACGAGTATACAGAATCATTCTGACATGGATGAGTGCGAAGTTTATAACGATCTCCATTTTATAAATCCGCCAAGATATGTAATTTAATATCTTGTAACAATAAATGATCCAATGTTCAAACGATGAACATCCTTATTTTGTTAGCAATGAATTTGGTACTGCCACGGATTACACGCTGGAAATTATTTTAACTTGGCAAACGAAAACGGTGGTACTATACAAGGAAAAACCTTACAAACATCTTGTGATAAATAACTTCTAAAATGTATTGGATTATTTATTTATTTCGTTTCTTCTGTTCGCGTCGAAAGTATTGTGCGTAAAAAGTCAAATCTTTTTGTGGGGGCATGACTGAAGTTTAGATCGTTAGTTTTAGATACACTAATTATAAATCGTTTTCTTTATTTTTCTCGATCATGAATTTTATTACTTGCATATGTTTCGCACACGATTATTTATGTACGTCTTAGTCGTCCTCTCCTTCGGTCGTTTTCAAACTACCGAACACTTGTGATGGAATACTTTGCTTTTCGATAGGTATGTCTGAAAGTAAAAGCAAACGTTTGAAATAAGTATATTGCTACAAAGAGTGTCCAGCATAATTTATAAAACATATTGAATGTAATAAAATGTGATAAAAATTTAAACACGTTAGAAATTATTTACCTTCTTCTATGTCAGCCTCGTTGTCGTTAACTTCGTCCATGTCGATATCGATTTCATCCGGATTATTTACCTGAGACTCCGGTTTGCCATCTTTTTCCGTCACACCGCGAACAAACTTAATGCTATCCTTGTATGTTGTAACGTTATCTGTGAAGTCATATTATTGTTTCAGCAATGTAAAATGTTTAATTGTATGAAGAAGAAAAATATTTTTCTAATATAGTTTCTATGCGAAGCAGAATCAAACCTGTATTTGGTGTTTTACTGTCCAAAAGTCTCATCGCATCGAGTGGTACATCAGACGGTGGATTCGTAGCATTATTTAACATTTGAGCAGACATCATGTTCACTTGAGTGTTGTACATAGCTTGAACGCTGCGTTTAATTCGAAGCATTTCACGCATCGTATCTTCATTACCGTGTCTCACTTCGAATTCTTTCCATATTTGCCAGAAGTTTGATGTTACCTGCACAAAATACAAAAATGTATGCTCTCGTTCAGTATTTTAAATAATATAATGATTCTTACTCTTGGGTCACAAATTTGACTGCAATGAGCATATATTGCTCGAGCTCGATCAACTTCTCCTAACTTCGTCTCCATTTCTGCGAATCTTAGACACATCTCTCTTGTGTTCTCCTCGTTAAGTACCTCTATGGCTTTCTCATAAATCTGTCTCGTCTTTGGAACGCCATATATGTCTGCTGCCTTCTTTATGTATATATTGAACATCTAAGATTTAAATTGAAGACAATTAATATCTGTAGTTTGATACTATTTCATAAATTAAAATTACATTAATTATTACCTCAAACCTTTCTTCAGGAAGAACAGCGCTCGTTGCTCGCTCGTACACGGACATTGCATGTCTAGCTAAGCCATGTTCTTCTTCCAATTTGGCGTACAATAAATATAATGCTGCAACGAATAAGATAAGTTTATAGTTGCATAATTATACTGTGAATACTAAAATACAGTACCTTTGGCGTATTTCGGTGGACAGTGCTCTAAGCATTGTTCAAACAAGTCTCGTGTTCGTTCCAACTTTGTGCCTCCATAACGTTTTAAAAATTTTGTAAGATAAGTATTCCATATGTCGTAAACATTGGGCCATTTGAAAAGTGCGATTCCCTTTTCGTATGCCTGTAAGAAGGTGTACTTAAAGATATCATGAACTCCTGTTACAATATATAGTAATCTTGTACATACCCTGAAAGCTTCTTCAAAGTATTTATTTTCTTCTAAAAATAGACCATAATTAATAATGATTTGTGGTGTGGCAATTTTTAAATCTATGATTTTATCGTATACAGCTTTACACGTCTGAATGGAAGGCAGAAAAATGATAAATGTAATAAATTAAAGATACTGTGTGATTTGATATGTTAAAGTAAATGTACCTTAAATGTACCGAAGCTCTCTTCCAAATCAGCATACATGGACCATACTTTCAATGATTTGTACAATCTCATTTGGACAGTTTCAGTTTCATCGTGATAAGCTACTTTACGGAACGGCATAGCAGTGGCACGATGCATTAGTTTCAAAGCTTCTTTATAATTTCTGTGTAAAGAACATTAATAAGTTTTATCAAAAGAAAAAGTATACATAGGATGATTTTTCAAAATAAAGGGATAAATACCCATGCCTAATTTCCATTTCCGCCCATTCACACCATACAGAAGCAAGATCATCAACTTTAGTGTAAGGAACGTGAGTAGCCTTTTCAAAAACTACTCTAGCATCCGCTATCTGTCCATTTTCTTCATAAAATTTACCAAAGGCAACCCACAAAGTGTGCAATTTACCTACTGCTAATTGTGGTTGCACAGTTTGTACAGCTTCTGTGTAGGTATTAATAATCTGAAAACAAATTTAGTAGTTGCAATAATAAAATCTTAAAGATTCTCTATTAAAATTGAATAACAAGTGTATGCACCTCGTGTGGTTGTCCTTCATAAAGCATAACCCTTTTGTGCCATTCTTGTACATTGTGAGGATTCTGTCTTAACAATACAGAGTTGAGCAATAACAAACGTCTTTCCATGAGATGTTCAAATCGTGCTAACCTTAATTCTAAATCTATGTCGTCTGTAAAAATAATGTTACAAAATTAAAGATCCAAAATTTTATAGAATAACAATACGTATGTTTATATGTATACCATCTTCGGTAGGATTCTTCGCGGCTTCTTCCATACGTTTATTGAGACTAAGTTCCTCGAATTGTGCATAAGCGTCGAAAACTTGAGTAAAGTCTCTGACAGTAGTTACTGTTTGTATTGCTTCCTCGTAAATATCTCTTGCCTACAAAAGCATATAATTATGTCATTTTTAATCTCAATAATGTATATTTCAATGTACAAAAGACTGTGTTTCGTACCCTTTCGAATAAACCGCTACGAACGTAATAATCTGCTAAAGAATTCCATAAAGGTCCTAACTGATCGGTGTAACGTCTTAAACCACCTCTAATGATAGCATCCACGTTAAGAGATTTTATTTTGGAAGGATTTTTCGATATTAAGTCGCATAATTCGTTCCATAATTGATGATTCGATTTTCCATGCTTTGATACAAAATCATCTTGATTAACAATCTGTGCTAACTTCACAGCTGCTTCATCAAGTCTACCAATTGATATTAGGTACTCAATGTATTCTTCTGTATCTTCTGGAGCTAACTAGAAATAATATACATGTTATCACATATAAAAAAATTAATTAAATTTTTACTACAAGATTTTATTATACCTTAAGATATCTCCTGAAAACTCTAACAGCAGTCTCATACACATTGTGTTTCTTTAAAAAATCAATATATAATGGCCATATGCGATGATGCTGAGTGATGGGAAGAGCTCTGAGTGCACGATCAAAAACTTGACGGGTATGTGTAATGTAACATTGTTCAGTCATTAATGTACAGTAGTCCATCCAAATTCTAGGCATCTTATGCATGAAAACTAAAGCACGTTCAAATGCATTGTTCACATCTTCATAAAGGGGATCTGTTATGCATCTTCCCTTCAGTTGGCTTACACGTTGGCGTAGATAATTGTACCACAACTTGTAACTAATAAAAATACATATTAACACATTATCAAAATATATCTTTAAAATGCAACAATGAATACACATACCTTCCAGGAAGTTCCTTTAATGCCCTTTCATATACAATATTTAAATTACTACCTTTTGTATTTTTTAAATGATCTATATAACGCTGCCAGTGTTTCACAGAGTAAGGATTTCTTAAAATCTCTTCTTCATAAGGTAGATCTTCTTCATTCTATAAGAAATAAAATAATAAAGGAAGAATATACAATAGACATGAGGTTATATAGAGAATGTACTTACAAATACGTATAAATTTCCTTCTGGATCTTTGCGTTCTAACATCATTGAAAATAATAAATGAGTATGTTGTATTAATTGAGTTTGATCCTAAATAGATACAGAGTTAATGCTGAAATAAGTAGAGATGACACTTTGGTTAAGTGTGTATTTAAATACAAGAGAGGTTTCTGTTCATTCAGAGTAAATGTAGGGAAAATCTAGGGAAATCCTAGGGAGAAGCTAATTTAAAACCTACGATGTAAGAAGAAATCTCCTTACACTATGATTACATCAGTTGTAGAATCAGGATCGAATTAAAATTTCTGGGATCCAGAATTATCATATTTATCTATTTAGCAATGAGAAAATCATTCAAACCCAGCGAAATATTGATAACATACTGACAGTGATAAGTTATCGACAGTGATAAGTTATTGACGATGATGTTATCGATATTGGTGTTTACCGACATCGGTATGTTACCGATACTTCAACATAATAATTTAATAATCAACCATAATCTGAAATGAAAAATACTCATATGTTCCTTTTTTAAAAACCGTAAGCCACTCTTCTTACGTGAAACAATAATAGTAACATTAAAATTCTTAAAATGTATAAGTGTGTTTTATGTTTGTTCTAACCGCGCTATATCAAGGCGCTATTCCATTAAATTGACTTTACTAAGGATTAGAAATGTATTAATAAAGTTACATGCCAAATTATATTTTAATAATGGAATGGTACATTTAATGTGTTTATGTTTAAACAGTTTTTTAATAACTGATGTTTCTTATATGTTCTAACATTAAAATACTAAAAATTGGAAAGTATTATTTGGTTAAAAAAACAAATTGGGGTAAAGATATTTTATCTGAAGATCATGTTGCACAACCTGCTTACCTCGTTTTAGAACAAGACACTGGAGCGTGACAGCTGTCATATTGGGAAAATGATTGAAACTAGTCTCTTTTAATGTAAACAATTTTATCCATGCCCGTTTTATTCGTTAAAATAATCGATTGACTGCATTTAATTTGTATCGGGTTAATTGGATTTAAACCGCATTTATAAATAAACGTTGTAAAGGATGACAATGGGCGATGAGATTCCAGTTACATCACTGGTTTTCCCTGTCATTTTGAGACCAATATTGATGAAGGTATTAAAAATCATTGTCATTCACTAATCCTAATGACGATTTAGAACAAATTTTTCAAGTAGGAAAATTTATTAATACATAAATACAAGTGTTACTTTAATACATTGTTTATGCAGTTAGAGAGACAAAATGTATTGGCTGCTCAAACATTGCGTACAGCTTTATTGAAAGCTGAAAATTCACACCCAGGAATCACACTTGATTTAATTCTTGGAATAATACAACGGGCAGAACTTAATCTGGATATGAATGAAAGTGTTCTTAGATTGCAAGGTGCAGCTTCTGATTATGATGGTATAACCATATTTTTATTGAACCAAATACACATGGTTAAATAGCCCTATAAAACAGCTATAATTTTTATTATTTTATAGTTGTAGAATATAGATCAGCTAGGTCTGAGGATGCTTTTCAAGAATTGAATCGTAAATCAACTTCATTGAAAAGAATACTTAGTAGAATTCCTGATGAAATTACAGATCGTAAAACTTTCCTTGAAACAATTAAGTATGAATCTATTTTAATAATATTAAAATTTTGAATTACACATGTTATATATAATATATTTGTAATATGTTTATTTCAGAGAAATTGCAAGTGCAATAAAAAAACTTTTAGATGCTGTGAATGAAGTTACTGCATTTATAAGTGGTTCTGCAGGAAAGCAGGCATTAGATCAAAGAAAAAGAGAATTTGTTAAGTACAGTAAAAGGTTTAGCAATACATTGAAAGAATACTTTAAAGAAGGGCAGTAAGTATTACAGATTTTTATGTTTCAGTCATTTATTTATCATGTTTATTACTTTAGGAACACAATTATTTTTCTTTTTTTATATTTTACAGAGCAAATGCAGTATTTGTGAGTGCACTTTATTTAATCCATCAAACAAATATGATAATGCTCACAGTGAAAGATAAATGTGAGTAATAAGCACTCTGAATAAACCATACTTCAACAATGATGAAACTATTCACAGCAATTACAAAATTTGTATAATTCTAATTTTACTTATTTTGTTACGTATTTGAAGATAAGATTTTAATGTCATTGAAATATAATATATACATATATATATAGTATTATTTTGTATGTGTTAATTGTTATAAAATTATTATACATAGAACAAGTCCATAGACACTAAACAAAATTTAAATAAAATATTAATGTTTTTTTAATGTGCTATACTATTATTTTATAAACAAATACTACTACCTTAAATGAATCAGAAACAATAAAAAACATTGTTTATTAATAATGATGGAAAATCAGAGTAAGGAAATTATTTCTCCAAATGTATAAGAAATAAAAATTACTTTATTGATAACAAATGTACACAAGTGTGTTGTATTTTCCACATAGAAAATTGAATGACTTGGCTATCTACATCTTCATTGTATTAACAATGACAATGAGTAACAGTAAGGATTAATGGTAATTGTTGTAATGAACATTAAAAGAAAAATATAGAGATTTTTCAAGCACGTTTGCTATCTGAAAATGCTCTTACAATACTGCCAACACCACTTATATTGTATACCTTTTCGTGCCAAATTAGTAAATGACTACTACTACCTTCTGTTGGGATTTCAAATCCTCGATAAATATATTTCATTAAAACATCCACTAAGTCCCGATCTAATTGTGCTAAGCAATCGTCCATTTGATTAGACTTTATACTTAAAAGAACCTTTAAAGTCAGATTCCGTGCATTATCCTGTAACATTTAATGTATTATTTAATAAACACAATCCATAGACACATCAGATATAGCAAAACTTCCACATTTTTAATTAAGTGTTACTTATACCCAACATATTTTCTACAAACATAAATTTGACATGTTTATATAATATAGAATAGATGATACTCTACAGACGGCAAAAGATAACAAGAATTGTGATACAACATGTACTAGTTTACTTGAAAATTTAATTAATAATGTGATATTGAGGTTACCTTTACTTGTTGATTTTTACACCCAAGTGGTGCAGATTTTAATACTGATATCAAGGCTTCAGCATTCTTACCCTTGAATAAATGTTAAGGAGAAAATAGTGAAATATCTTATAATATTATTAAATAACAATATAAGTCATGGAAAGGATATTGGCTAAGAAGTGTCAAAACTTCATTCTCGTCTGGGCCGGTAGGTCCTCCCAATCCTCCGTCAGCATCTTCTTCTTTGAAATTGTTATCGCTATATTGATCAACGTCGATTTTTCGAAACGCAGACGCTGACGAGTCTTTTTTACCATCGTTCCTTGACATTTTAACTGCGTGGTTGACGTTTTATCGTGATCACGCCCGGCTTATCAACTAACGCATTGAAATGAATCTTCATTGGTCTTCAAATCTATCTATATAGTACATTTTTAATTCAAAAATGCACTAAAGAAAGCACAATATTATGAAGATTTACATTATTACCTTATCTACATTTTATAATAATATTATTTCATTAATGCGCATACCTATACGAAACATTGCTATAAATGAAAAATTATAAGTTGTAAGAAAAAAAAATACCAGATATGGGTGTTCAAAATTCCACCAATCAAAAATGTAAAAAAAAACTTTCAAAATCACATTTTAATTTGAACAGATTATAAGAAAAAAGTATACCTTTTTAATTATTTGAAGAAATAAATGTGATATATTTAATACGTGTGCATTTGTACCACAGCTTTAGCACGTTTACTAACATGCCTTTTAGAAAAACATTATTGCAATAATTATAAAATATACTGGAATTAAATAATATTTGAATATGATTTTAATTTCTAAATATTACTTTAAGATAAAAATTACAATATTCATACTTTAATGTACCCGTTGTTCTGTTATGCAAGGTTAAGTTGATGCGTCTCTACGGTGTTTTGAATAAAATGAATGCATTTTATACATTTTTTAATACCTTTATGGAAGTATGGATTATCCAAAGTTAATTACTGAATTACATACACCGAAAATTGTTTGGTATCAAACAGATATGACAGTTGTTATACGTGTTTTGTTGCAAGATGTTGATGATTATTTTCTTCGTGTTGAATGTGATCATTTGTTGTTTAGGTATTTTATAAAATTATTTCAACTACTTGGTACTTATAAAAATCCATGTTAAGATACTTTGATATAATATGTACATTTTATTTCTAGCACTACAGTAAATTCAAAGCATTACTATGTTTGTTTATACCTTTTTGGAACAGTAGTGGCAGAGAAAACAGTTCACATAAATAAAGGAAGAGAAATCAGAATTACACTTATGAAGGCCCATAAATGTATGATATTAATTTATTTTTATACTGTAATTTTTTAAAATTTCTATATTTATATAAATTGTTATGAAATTGGTAGGGACAGAGTGGTTGAGACTGCACATAGAAAAAGAAAAGAACCCCTTAATAATCCCAGATCTAGACCATTTATACAAGAACAATTGGACTTTTGCATCTTTAAAAGTAGGAGGTAATTATGGTAGAGCATTATAGCTAAATACATTTATTTATTGCCTTTGATCAATTATTAAACTACAAGTAATCCAATCAAAATTATTTCATGACAGAAAAGGAAAGTTTTGCAGAGTACAAACGTAGAAATAATATAACACAAATAATGCCAGATGTACCATCTAGTGATGAAGAAGAATCTGATGATGAAGCGATGGATTCATTATTTCTTTAACTTCATGTTATATCATATTTTTATATTAAATTTTAATATATATAACTTAAGTGTGTATGTTTTATATAAATTGTACAAAGAAAAATAAAAAAAAAATTGTAATAAACTATGTGCATTAAATATAATTTTTTCAAGGTGAAAAGTCATTACAACTGTCATTACAAATTGTAAACGTTAGTTATAAATAATATAATAACTATTGTAAAGCTAAATGTATGAATCATGTAGTTTATTGAATAAATGCAGCTTTTTAGTACCATGAACGTTTCTAATTAGTTAACAATCGCGATAAAGCAAGAAAATAATAAATAAAGGCTCTGAAATGTAGTCTTCGAGTCTCGTAATCAAGCGCAGGTTTATATCGATTTATATACTTAAATGATGTTCTAGGATCACCAAATTTGAACTAAAGAAAGGGGAAACTTTATATTATCATAAAAGTATCAATTTGTCACCGTACAAGCTCTATTTTTTATTATTTTTACAATTTTTTTAAAAATTATATTTTCTTACCCCTGGCGCCATCTCCGAACAAAGTGCTGAAACTACTCAAAAATTGACAGGAATCTGCCGTACCTACAATGATTATTTTTTAAGAAAATAATTTTTTGCTGTTTTCGCGTGTTTGAAGCATCTAATCGCTTCTATTTTACACTAATTATCGATTCCAATTGTCCGATTAATCCTAGAAGCCCGAAATATTGAAATATTAAAGATTAAATTGCACATTGAGAGAGTGAGAGGTGAGATTGGCGGACTAGTGTTCACTCTCTCGCACATTGGTGTTGTGCGCAGGCGCGAGTTTGGCGTAGAGAGAGTGAGAGACTAGATGCTCGGACCTCTCACTCCCACACTGTGCGAGAGAGTGAACACTAGTCCGCCAATCTCACCTCTCACTCTCCCAATGTGCGATTTAATCTTTAATATTTCAATATTTCGGGCTTCTAGGATTAATCGGACAATTGGAATCGATAATTAGTGTAAAATAGAAGCGATTAGATGCTTCAAACACGCGAAAACAGCAAAAAATTATTTTCTTAAAAAATAATCATTGTAGGTACGGCAGATTCCTGTCAATTTTTGAGCAGTTTCAGCACTTTGTTCGCAGGTGGCGCCAGGGGTAAAATAAAAAGTCGGTAAAAATTATTTTATTAAAAATTGGCTTTTTAACACTATTACATAAAATATTTTGTTGTTATAAATGTCTCTATAACTTTAGTTTATCCGAAAAGTAGCCTGGTTTTTGAAAAAACACAATTTTCTGTTTCGCTAATTTTGTCGGTAACACCCCATGTACCGTCCTCAATTGCTCTTTAAAAAAATTGAAAAATAAAGCTTGAACGATATTAAATTCATTATTTTATAATAATACAATGTTTTATCTTTCTACTATTCAAATTAGATGACCCCAGGACTGTATTTATAATACCGAAAAATATTCTGCAATTTTTATTTATTCCTTCTGTTGGGATATCCAGTCATTTAGTCATTCCCTTATTCTAAGGCGAAATAAAATCACATTAAATGAAAATGAATGATTTTTATAGTATATATTTTCTGTATATAAAATTTAATACATTTCTGATTAATTTCAAGAGATTACAAATTGCTTAATAATTGGAATGCTTTTATAGTATTTTCATCATATACAAAATGAGGTATAGCACAAAACACGGAACTGGAAAAAATATACATACATAGTTACTTTCTTAATAGTCCTTCATTAATAACACGGCTCTTATCTTTGGCAGTAGATATATCGTTCTTCACATATTTGTATATACTGTTTCTACACCGGAGCATGGAAATAATATTACTTAAACGTTTCGATAATACATACAATGTCGATAAAACGATAGACGAACATAATATATATAATTTAAAACACAGTTGTCGAATATTTTTCCAATAAAATATAGATTACACAGTTTACGATAATACCGCGAAGTACCGTCTTACGAAGTATCCAAGGAACTAGAAAAGATCTATTATTTAACTATCTTTAAATGCTATAAACAGATCATCACAATATCGTTGTAATATAGCTAGTATAAACAATTTCATGATACGAATCTAATAATATATTAAAATTTATTCTCTTTACAATAAAATAACTACAATTAAACATCTTGAACGATGTTTTTGTACTAAAAGAACAGTATGTAAATCTCAATGTAAGGTACAGAAGAAATGCAGCATTAAAATGATAACGCAAATAAAATTATGTAAAGAATCATTTGTACATCTACTTTCTGTCTTTTGAATTTTTATGAGATTGAACTTAAATTTCAAAATACTTTCAAATAATCATACCTTGAAATTATCGCATGATTCCCATCTTTCTTCTTATAACATTAGTCAACTTTAATAGTATTTATATAACAATTATTATTTTTAGTAGTTTTTACACAATTATTTAAACAATAATTCTGAATTCATTATTTTTTAGGTAAATTAAATAAGTAATACGTACAGTGAATCATGGTGCAATCAAAAGAATAGTTCTATTTGTCTTACTATATAGAAAGTAAAAAAAGCCTATAAGTATTGGTTAAAAAGTAGTTAAACAAAATTTGTACAAAATATTTTACATATAAATTATGAGAATGGACAGAGTAAATGTTCGGTGTATCATAATCGTGTGACTTGCAAAAAGTACAAACAACGGACTGCTCTTATTTCAATTAATTTAATTACGACAATTCTAAATTTATCAGTGAGCGAGGAAGTATTGTACCTCATTTACCGCCATTGCATTCATTTAACTATATTAGCAATTTTGTATACGACCATCTATCACTACTATGCTATTTATTTTGCATTCGATCATCAACCTTCTAAAGAAAGCCTCTGATTTATATTCTCGACCCTTATCTTCATTTCCCTGAGTATATCTTCAGCGAGATTATCGACGGTGGTGTATCTCACTTTGAAGAAATTAAATATATCTACAAGGAATTCGATCACCTGATCTCTGAAGTAATGGCAAGTAGAATGGAGACTTCCCTCGGGACCCAGAAAACCCCAAACTAATACTGGTGAGATTTGTTCAGAGATGGAATAGAAATGCGCTAGAAAGCCTTTGTCGTACTTCAACATACGCCTCTTACCAACGATCATGGTCCAAACCGCGGTTCCAATTGCCTTAAAAATCCAGATAAATGTCAATAAAAGACCAGAAGAAGAAACCGTGGACCATATCCGTTTACATACTTACAGTCTCGCGAAAACTAGCCGATATCCACCTGTTCTGTAAGATGGCTCTGATCGAAGAGGACGGTTTTTCGACTTCCTCGAACGCGTCTAACAAAATGAAATCGATCAGAACATCGTAGAAATTGATGCACTGTACACCCCTCCCGGTCAGTTCCTCTTCCATGATGGTATGGTTGTTCGGTTCTTGAAGGAACTCCAACATCCGTTCGTAATGTATCAAATAATCCTTCGGATCCTAGCGTTTGAAAATCGCTGGTTAATCATTGACACGTACTACTCGATACGTTATTCTGTTTCTCTTTGCAGAAGTAAATGATATATGTTGTGTATACCCTGTCTGCATACATGATCAAATCGCTAATAACTTGTCGGCCAATGTCCGCGATCCACGCTGACGCGGACGGTATTGTGAACAATTTTGTGTACGCCTGTCGCAGGCAATACACTTTTGCCAGATACTCCACGTCCGAGCCGCACTTCACCAGCTCCGTATGAATTCGTCTGTAATTATACAATTAGTTTCTGTATATTCCTTATAGAAGTGAGACTTACTATTGAATTAGATTGAGATTTATTTGATTAAAACTAGACTTTTACCAGAATTCTTACCTACAAGGAATACCTATGTCCTCGTGCTGTTTAAGGGCGGCGTGATAGAGTTTCTGTTTCTCGAAGTGCGGGAACAGCTCGGAGAATTCTTCGAATTCGCGCAGGTCAGCCACCTGGTTGAATAAAATAATTAATTTACAATAAAATACGTTCGATTTCTGAAGTTAATAATATATTTAAACATTTCTTACTCCGTCGCGGGCTGACTCGAAAGATTCCGGGGAAGAGGCAGCGTCCGCTTTATCTTTGCCGGATATCCGGGTACCTATGTTAGAAGGTTTATGACTGTCTATACTTTCTTCGCTCTCGTTGCGGAATAATACTGAATGCTGCGAACAGACAAAGTATGTTTCAAATAAAAACATAAATTTACATCTCGAAAGGAAATCTAAAGGCTGTGTATTTAGTTGTCAATTTAATACAATAATTTTTATTACGTAAAAAAACGAGTATACGTTTCTCAATCGACAGAAACGTGACCTACGTACATTGAACGATCGTATTCAATTGCGAGAGCATTTTATACGCTTAGATTCGAATGACCGGAGTCGCGGTGCCGTGAACTTCCTATGTAATAGTTCCTCCTTGCGTTAGGTCAAGTGACTCATTGGCGCTAATTACGCGCGGCCAGTTATCATTTAAATTGGATTAATTTCTCTACTTTTTTTTTCTACATGGGGAACAAGCAATTGATGAGTGTAGCAGAATGGAATGACACTGAGTGACGTAGAAATGATTTCAGTGAAACAATGTTGAATCAATAACATCAATGGAGTATTTTATATTTTTTAAATTCCCTCTCAATGGACGCCTATTTTAAATTTTACACGCTTCGTGTCGGTCTATTATAATCTTCCGTAACAATGAAAGGGTTAAAAAAAGGAACGATGAGGTGGCTTACTTGATCGATAAAGAGAAGTTCTGCGTGGCTCTGGATCTGATAGCCCATGTCAAGGAGTTCCTGGACATCGTGCGTAAACGCCGCATCCGCCTTAGACGGTAATGCGAGCGTATCATTATTGAATGAACAGCTGAACGCCGTAAGAGCATCCTCCCAGCAATAGAGCGCTTTTTCCAGTGCTTCCAATCCTGTGAACGTTCGTCACGTTTTACATTTGTCAATTTTCATATACGACGCCTTAATATTACAAAACGACGAATTTGAGCTCGTTTAATTCGTTCTGAGAAACCGTGACAAGTTTCAGTACGGTTCACGTGGGTACAATGAACGTGATTATCATAAAATTCAGATTTTCTGTTTAAAACGTACAATCTCTGGTAAGGAGGCTAAAATATACTGGATAAAACTGTAACAACTAGAAAAGTATTTTAATTTTAATTATTTAAATATTTTCACGTAATTAAAAATTGATCAGAAATACTGGACAGAAATGAACAGAAATTTTGTTATTGCTTCGACTTTCAATTTTAAATTATCGCCTCTCTCCATGGTTCATCGTCCAGGGGGTTAAATGTAATTTACACGATATAGTTATTACAATTTTATCCGGTATACGTACGTACATGTCACGGATGTTATAAAGCGGATGTTATAAGTAATCGCGAATACTTTTTGTACGCATAACTGTATCCTATTAGTGTTAAGAGCAGAAGCAAAAAGCGGAGTATCTGTTAATACTTTCGAAGGAAATTAATCGATTAATTCGACCCGCTGCGTTCTTAGAACACCGTTTCACGTATTTGATGATACGAATACAGCCATTCCCGGTTTGCGCCGTCAATGTTGTATCTGTGTTCTCAATCTTGAACACGTATATGGATGTAACGTTATCTATGATCTTTATTGCATCTCTCTTTTTTTTTGTCCCATTATTAACTACGAATACTGTTACTTTTACGATTAGAGTAAGCCATGTGAGTTGCGCGAACTAATGATTTAAAGTTCTCTAAATTAATTAGAAATCAAAATACAGTTGCGCGCTACTTTTGAAGTTTATGAACGTTAACCCCTTAGAATTGAATTTGAAATAAAACTACGAAAGAAATTTGTCAGAACAGAACTGCAGAATACGTGACACGTAGTTATAAAGCAAGGGGTTAATGATATTCTGTGCACCATTGTTATTCGAATCGAAACATCCTATCTGTGTCTCTTTTATGTCTTTTCCGATATAATCTATCGACTATAGTGTACGGTTCTCCGTTTGCTGTATCTCAGAGGCCATGTTCAATGTTAGAAACAACGTATAGAAAGGGTATAGATCTGACACTTTCACTTTCTTCTCGATTTAGGCCCCGTTCGAGGCGCGCACAGTTTCTGGAGGTTCTCGTTTTTATTTATTCTGGTACCGACACTTTCTATGGAATAACTGTTCTCTTCTAACCAGTTTTTTGTCCGAGGAAATATTGATTTGAAAACCGGATTTTTGAACCATCCTCAAAGACGAGCATGCACGTGTCTATATACTTTGATCGAAGGATCGAAATTGTCTGGGATTTCTTGAGAGTTCATCAAATTAAATAAAAAGGATATTAAAAATTTCGATACAAAAGTTTTCATCGCTTACAAATACTATTTAAGCACCAAAGTTTCAGTTCCTTCAGGATATTGGTCATTTGACGCGACGGTGGCGTCATCCGTAACGGAATACAACGCCGACCGTTGTTAAGGCGTTAACAAAGAAACAACATCGATGCACGCCAGACGGATACGTGGAAATGAGAAAAGAGTTTGGAGAGATGTTTTCCAGACAACCAGGAAATGCCTTGACGTTGAAGCCTCAGACGACGAATGTCGCGACTTTGGTACTTGGCACTCGCACAAGAGGCGAGTAGGTAAGTTCAACGACTGATTTCGCCACGGCAGAAGATTTACAAATGAGAGACCCTGTGTGTTGGCCGGCGTGTCAGCCAGTCAGCAAAGTGTCGAGGGGTTGAGAGCGCCTACTTAACGTTGTCATACTGTCGCAGGATTTAAATTCCGAGTCGGTGACGGCATTCTGCGTTATTCAACGTTTCGCCACTTGTAACCGTGGTCGTGCACACACGAAATTCGTGTGTCAGGGGCGGAAATCGAGCCGGGCACCAATCAATTAAGAAGGATATCACCACGTTCTAAAGGTGCATCCGTTATCTCCAATCTGTGACCGGAATAAACTTTCCTCGTACCTACGTCAATGGTTGTCCATTATATATCGGTGCCGACCATAAATATGCATAAATTTATTAATTTACCGACGTTAACAAGAATGGTAGACTAAAGTAGCTGTTATCCCCATTAATGTATAAATGGACCAAGTATACTATGTGCATAAAGAGGAAAAAACGGGATCAGATCATCTGCTTGTTCAATCGGAATTTTGATTTTTATTTCAACTGCCATAATCCGGGGTAGGGGATGTACAAAGAGGAGAAAAAAATATATGCACAACAAAGGGAGCAAAGTTGGGGTGTTTCCCAGTAACGTACCTATACAACGTTGAATCGAATATATTAATAGGAACTTGATATAAACTGCATCTGGCGGTTTAAATATCATTCAAAAATAATATAGGTAAAAATAAAACAAATTTCGCGAATAACATTAACAATTAAAGAAAAGTGATACAATTATTATATTTCTCCAGTATTAACGTGGTACTTTAACCTTACAACATTTGATATCTTTAGTAGTTCGTTATAAAGATTAAACCTACAAAATATGATTCGTATATAATTACTTTGAAATCAAATCCAATTTGTGGATCATTCGATATGAATACGAAAGGGTGAAGATAACCTAGAAAGCGTTCCACAAACCGTGTCATTCAACTTCGTGGCTAAGCGCAAAGTGTCCTTTGTTTTAACGAAGAGAGATTTCCGTGTGTGAGTCTCTTCTACATCCATAAGAAGAGCATTCTCGACGGGTAACCCTTTTTACAGTAGAATTCTCCGAGCTGTGTACCCCTACTGTTAAAAGGAGAAAAGATACCCCAAAGAATCCAGCACTGGTGATGCCGCCGGATGGTTGGCGTCAATAATACCAAAGTGACGTAATCCTTTTCGAGGTTCGTTATTGGAGGATGTGTCATCCAATGGGGAGGGGTCGATACGGCAGCTGGGAGGCGCGCGCTGTCTCAAAGTGTGCTCCAGGCACACGCGTTGCGGCATCGCGGTTCGGCGCGCTAGTGGCGCGCTGCTGGAAACCACGACGATGTAGGTTCGACAGAGAGGTTATGCTCTTACATGGACGAAAGAACGGGCAAGCATGAAAGCAACACGAGAGAAACGAGGATCATGATATAGAGCGAGAGCGCGCAGAAAAGGAAGAAAGGGAGGGTGGGACGCATTGAGTCCTCGCGCTGTGGCGTCAGTTATTCGGCTTGCCGCTTACTTGGCGGGTGTAGTGTGCTTCTCGTCTGCTTTCACGACGATTCGTAACCGTACTACCGGGGAAGGCCGTTGACACGCGAGATTTATAAAAGAAAGAACAAATAACAATAATAATAAAAAAAAACAGAAAAGACATAAACTAACTTTTGTTAACACACGTTTCTTTTGCTGCGCGGTTAACAGGGAATATATAAAACAAAAAATACACCGGACAACACCTAGTGCTCAGACCTCGTAATCCCGGTCCCATTGATGCCAGTATTCGGACGCTCGCATTATTAAGATAATGCAATAGTAAGTACGATTGTTTCCTTCTTTACGATTTTATTGATTTTTCGGGTGGGTTTGCCAGGAAGAGGAAAACAAAATGAATCACTGTTCGACACGTCGACGAATCTTCGTCCTTTCAATACGATATTTTACAGTTAACAGTCGCATTTGTCAATGGGACTGCATTTGAAATAACCTAAACGAACAAAACGATTATTCTACATAGACGAACGACACTGAGGAAGAGAAAATCCCCTAGAACCGTGCGTTTTAAAATACTGCGTTACTTTCTATAGGGACTAGTACACGAAAGACAGGATGTACCATTTCACGCTCTTCGCTTTTTCTCCCTTTCTATTTTTTATCGATCCTCCACTACCAACATCGAGATCGCAGGTATACTTTGTCTGTATAGGTCAAGTTCAGGGGTCAGTACATCGTACCCGTTGGATCTTGAATAAAAGTGAATGCCGTAAATGTAGCAATAGCACCGCACCGGCAGATCGATGGAGGTGCCTGGTGCGCTGGTGAACTTGGAAATTTCCCTAGCACACGCGCACTTCCTGCACCCATGATATTTGCGTATCCGTTGTACAGCTTTTGCCCTATACATGTACACGTACACGTACACACCGTGGCCGGAAGGGTATTTTACTTTCATTTAAACCTTAAAGCACGACATACGACGATTATAGTGTCTTGAATACATCCTATCGTCAGGATATCATTGATTACACTTATTTTTAATCGACAGATACATCGAGTGTAAAAAGAACAAGTTCCTAGTAATCGGTACAGATATCGTCGTAAATAGAATATGTAGGATAATTGAACTAAAACGGAACCATCTTGAGAAAATGAACCCGAAACGTGTGTCTTTGTGGATATTGATCGCGTGACCCTGTGCCTGATTTGAAAAAAAAAAAGAAGAAATTAATTTATTGTGAAAACGAGCAATCAACCCTTTCGTTACCAGCCACATTTTATATCGATTTGTTTCACTTTAACATTTGTTTAAAACGTTGATAAAGTCTGTATACGTTGCATTAATGATTTGCGGGTGTTTAATTGAACGTACCGTAGACAAAGCTTAGCTTGTATGAATTATTCGCGTTTAACGCCCACGTCTCAGCTTTTTTACCGTGAAAAAATGGATAACATCGTTCGAGAAACAACGTGACCTCGTAAACGATACGTGAGTAACACACGTGGATAATTGAATGGTACCTACGCTCGATTAAGCTAATGAAGATGCACAGCGTAGAGAACGTTGAAAGAAATATAATCGCGTACGAGGCATATGGCACGCCCGATAAACACCATAATTACATGCATGATCCTTCTCTGTTCTTTTTATTTTATTAACAAACCGCATTGATCGGTACCGTTTGATCGCTTCATTCAAAACGATAACCGGATGTTAGGAAAGCATAGAAGAGTCCTCGAAAAATTTCAATGAAATTGGAAAATTATCGTGTCGATTATCGATCATCCCCATAGCATTTAACTGTTATCCTTAATATTCAAATTTCACTGGAATGTTGCTCGTATCTTTTACATTTTGTGGACATCAAAAAAGAGAGGAGGCTAGCAACTAAATGGTGCATCATGACGATGTGAACCAGATTATGAAAATCAGTGAGCCACGTAGGTTAAAAGCTCGTTGCGGCGAGCGATAATGATGTCACTTTTATTAGCCTCATCAGGGTCGAAGCATCCTCGACAAGGGATCCACTATTACCTAATAACTGACACGATCATGTCATGTATCTTGTTACCCATGGAATTTGCAGAGCATCCATCGACAGGTCGTCTGTGTATTAACTTGCTACGGTTCGTGTGATCGATTTTAAACGCGTCGATTGCTTTATTAATAATTCCATCCTGTCCCTTAACTTCGCCACCTTTTTCCAGATTTAAGGTCACGATCGTTCCTGTATTTCACGTGTGTTGGATTCTTAGTGACGTTGTAGAGTAGTTAATGGAGATTCGAAATTGGCAAATTAAAGCAACAGTGCACTGTGACAATTGACTTATGTTGACCCTTCCTAAGCCTTGCGAAATGTAAATTGAATTGGAATGATATCGTGAAGAGAGAGCAGACATAGTGGGTTGATATTCGTTTACGTTCTTCGTCATCAGAAGAATATCCATTGTAGAACAGGAAAAGGGTAGAAGGTGTACGTGACTCCTACTTGGAGTTCGTCTTCGTAAAGTAGACCAATGGAGGTCACATAATATGGCCACGTCAGCTGTGAAGATCTTCTATATCTCGATAAATTGGAGGTTCATCTTTCTTTCATTTTCACTGTTTCTATAATATCTCTTTTTGATCGTATTTAAAATTCTTTGGCATTGATCATGAGAGAGTCTTTCAAACGCTTCGTCTATTCTCAATTTCGATCTCTGAGGACAACTTCAGCTACAGTTTCAATCACGAGCACAGTATTTACCGTTTAATGGGCGTTTGAATTCATTGAACATCATCAAGGTATTAGAACTATTTGGATAACGTTACCCTCGCGAGCGTCGAGATAAACTCGAGGGCTCTACAACAATTGAGGCGTGCAGTGGAAAAAGTGCGAATACCACTACTTAAATTGGTGTATTATGCACAGTCCATTAAATGCTACATTATTAAAATACAAAATTACCAAATTAATCTAGATTTAATTCGTAAATAATTCTTAAAGTACTGAGACGACGGGGTTTCCCTAGCAAGTATTAACCGCGGACTATGGAGGGAGGCAACGATTCAAATTAAATCTCAAACCACCTCGCGTTTTCACGGACGGAATGACGATAAAAAAATCGTATTTCTCAACAACTGAGATACCATGGTATTATGTTTTTTGAGTCTGGGTCACGATTGACCTGGTTTCGTCGTTCGAGGGGTTAGATTCGAGGAAAAAAGACGCACGAAGGCTTTGGCGCCCTTTTTCCATCAACGTCCTCGATTACTGACAGACGGGAATCGAATATCTGGAAGCTCTCGTCGCTTGGAAAGTAGCTTAAGGTCATGTAAATACAGACAATGCGGCAGTGACTGTGCTGGCAATTATTCATAGAAGCGAGGACAATTGTGTCTCTCCGTACAACTCCGTTAATCTCTGTTGATCGTCCTTCGATCGAAGATCGTGAGAAACTTTCCTCGGCGATCTTCTTCGTTTTTAGAAGGGGTCCTCCGCTTTTTTTTGAAATTGCAATCCGGTGAATCATCCGCTCGTGAACCGCGAAGGATCGTCAGAGAAAGGAACAGCCAGGATCGACGCACCGTTATTGCCCGGGAGTAAACGTTTCAACGTTCGTTTCCTGAACGGCCTTTGAATCTTGTCTGTCTCTGTTTTTTTTTTTTTTTTTTTTTGCAACACTTTCACGAACGATGACGAAGTGGAACGACGTTTTTCATAATACGCGATCAGAGTGACTTGGAAATGCAAGATACTTAGAAGAGTGAAAAAAAGAAATGTGTTACGAGCGTATGCAGAAGAATGATTACAGAGTTACAGTCAGAATATGGGTCTTTAAGTCCTTAATCCTTTCACTTCGGATAAAAATATATAAACAGAACGTTTCTGGCTGAAACGAAAGGTTAAAAGATCCTGAATCAAAATTATACTGCCTGCTATAGCATAATCGCGCAGATTGCAAGAATATTATTCAGATTTATGGTAATCATAGATCGTTGCATAAGGAACACATTGGAAATCGATAATACCTGGAGATTTATACAAAAAATGCTAACATGGAAATTTTTCCACAAATCTTTTTAGATTTTCCAATAAGGATAAAAACTCACCGATAACGAGTTATCTCGATACGCCAATGGTTCGGTGTTTAACAATTTGTTTTTCTTATCGTTGAAGAATCGTTCAGACACTCTGCAAGATATTACGGAAGAAAAATTGTAAAAGGGAACGGAAAGTCGGAGAATTATCAGAGAAAACAAGGTTTTTCGAAACGAAGAAGAATACCCTCTGTGGAATCAAGTGGCGGAACAAGAAAGTCCACAAATTGAATCTGGAGAAGGCCGTGGATTGAATCACATCCAAAATAAACCGTGGAAAGATTAACTTACGAGGCATCGTGGCCGATTATTCAGACGGATTTGCATGAGAAAGAAGAACATTCATGAGGCTGGAGCTTCGAATCGATAACAAACAGACGAACCAGGAAAAATATTACCTTTCCATTATCCATTGTCGAAGAACGTCGAAAACCGAAGTGACAAGGATGAACCCCTTGCATCCTGCAGGAACGATAAACGCTCGTACAACGGTATTCCTAAATCATGAGAAGATATTTATTACCCTGTAATTTACTTGTTACGACGAGTCATGTTTGTAGGCAAAAAAGTGATGAAAATTTGCTTATGTTGCAAAATGATTTTATCGAAAAATAAAATCGTAGAATTTTATACACGAGTCGGAGGAGGGTCAATCACGGACAATATGGGGGCTAAGCGAGTCCTCTTAAATTTTCAATGCACTCACGGGCAATCGTGCGACGGAAATGAGTTTAACAATGACTGCAGAGAGACGATCCGGTTGCATAGACGCCCTTGACAATGATAAATAGATACTGCAGCTGTCGTTCTATCCCCAGGAAACCGAAAGATTGCATGTGATATTTTTTATTTTCTTCCGCAACTATGTGACACTTGAATTTTCATAAAAAGTTACCGTGTTATTAATTCTTTCGTTTACTCGAAAACATTGTGGAAATAGAATATAAAACCAGTTAAAAATAAAATTACTACCAAATGAAGATTTAAGTGGTAATCAAAGTGTTATATGATTCATCATTTTCTTAGGTAAAAGAAAGTTCTATTAGGGAATTCTTATTAATATTTTTCGCCTGTCTTCACAGCTGTTGACATCGAGGATTTCTTTATAATTATTTAAAGTTTGGAATTTTGTACAGATTTTGTTGGAAATCGCAGAAATGTATGTGGTTTAAAAGGGGATTAAATTAATCTGGGAAAGCTATCAGGGAAGTAATTTTCTGAGAGGTTGCAGTTTTTACAGGAATTAAACGCGGGGTGTATCGATCGTTCCTAGAATTGCATTCGATCCCGGGGAAACGGAATGATCCCAAGGGAGTCAAGGATACTACCGGGTCGCCTTAGAAACGCGAAGCCTCGTGGCGAATCAATATCGAAATTCGTCCACTGTCTTTTACATTCTTGTCGCAAAAGTTAATCGAATTAACTGCGAATTTATCGACCCTTTGCCACGGCTTTTAAACATGAAATTTTGGTCAACTTTTAATCGGCAAAATCTGTGAAGGTGAAAAGTTGTCAAAAAGGTGGCCGGGTTACCTTTTTCGTGAATAAATAACACAGACGTCCTCCGACAACAGAAAAAAAAAGAGAAATGAAGGTTTACCTTGAGCGATTAGCCGACGATGTATGCAAATGAAGGACATAAAACACTATGAAACTTATGTGATGTCGGGTTAGGTTGCTCCACCGGTTTTTTCCCTGCGTGTTTCAGTTGAAACGAACGTGACTTAACTTTATTCTTTTTTTTTTATCACCGTATTGCGTCACCGTGCGAGGATATTTCATCGTTTGCCCGCGAACCGCGGAACAACTTGTTAAACGCTAACAACCTAAGGTCGTACAATGGTCCGTAAAGATTACCGATTCCGCGAATCGCATCTGCCTTGACCCGAAAATCGCGACCAAACGAGCGTATTATCCTTCGGATACAATTCTTAATGGGTCATCAAGGGGTTAACAGGTTTGACGCTGTTTTATACGTGTCATCCGTGTTAAAAGCGACGCCGAGTGTCCGTCGTGCAAGTTTCACGTTTTCATAATATGGGCGATGGAACGACCCCTTGCCATTAAATGGCTTCCCGTATCCTTTCTCGCGTCCTTTTAATCCGTTTTGAAACCTATCCATTAAAAATGACTAAAATAAGAAGCATCGATCGAACAAACAGCGTTCGCCATTCGAAAGAGTGGCCTTTTTCTGTGGGTCTTTCGCGCCACTCGACAATAAGGTAAAGAAAATGAAAGGCCGAACACAAAAATGGTACGTCGAAAAAGCCAGCCAAAGCTTCTTTTGTGCCCCCCATTGTGTACGCTGGTTCCGTAACAGGGACGCGTGCAGCCGACAACGAGACACACACGGCGGGGAGCGAAACCTGAGGTGTCCTCTTGGTGACGTTTGCTTTGTTGCCCGCCAGAATTTACTTCTTCCTCGTCATTAACGTAGTCTGAAGGACTTTTTGCCCCTCCTTTTCTCTCTTTTTTTTCGTGTTTTCTTTACTCTCACCTTGACTAAGGGTTACGTGCAACACGGCTAAGAAGGCACAAGTATCAACGAGTGTACTTTACGCTCCCTTGTGGGGAACGCGGGGGTGTTATCATGGTAACGCTGATAGCGTGACCGTGGAAAGTCGATACCTTTCTCATTTCGTATTCCTATGGCAAGGGCATGGCCTATCTTGTTTCTCTGCCATTGTCGATAATCTTTGATTCTTTGGTTCCTTGTTTTGTTCTTTTTCTGGGAGAGCCGGGGAATAACTCTTGCCCCTATAGTTTCATCAACAGGTGTGTGGGTCAGAGATAAATATTCATCGCTGTGATTTTAACACGTTGGTTGTTTCGTTTCTTGGTTGAACCTTTCAGTTCTTGAATTTTTGTAAAGTAACTTTCAGCAATTAGGACATTAGGTGTCTTGGGTGTTATTATTGTTAATGGTACTTGGCTTTAATTTGATTGAATGTGTGTTCAGCTTTGTCTGTGCGAATTGTGATTAGAACCGGGCATGTAATTCAATCGCGCTAAAAAACACGAGTCAATTTTGTCGCATTTGATTGCGTCACGACGCAAGGCAACGGGGTTAAACAGTGCGTCCTAGGTAATGACGGAAAATTTCGAGTAATTTTTCTATCAGACCACGGCGACGCACAATTTTCTCACGCGACGAAAATTATTTAATCTAAGCCGTTCGGATGATATATAAATTTGATAGAACGTGTCGGTCACATGCTTCCGCGACGATCGTTACCGAACGTGTTCCTAGCTGGCGAAATCGAGGTTAAGTTCATTTGTAACGCATGTACGTGTGCAACGCGTGCGTATGTGTTCGCTAATCTGATGAACGATTGATTTGATTATCATTTATTCAAGGGGTTGCCCGGTACCAACACGCGAACTCATTCTTCAAGTAACGCCGTTCTAAGAATACCGTTTCCAACATTCCTCAATGAATTTCTGACAAAGAACAATTTTTATTTAAAGTATCATTTATAAATATAAAAATCGACAATGGAAATAAAAAAAAAATTATACTCCTAGAAATCCCTAGTTAGGAATCTACTGCTGGAAATCTATAAGTTTAAAAATTATTCATCTAGAGATTCCTACGAGTACCTAGGGCAAGTATTGTACCTCTAAGGATCCCTAGGCTAAAATTTATTTATCTCGAAGTCCCCAGATCAAATTCTTAATTTAAACGAAGATGTTCAAGCGCGTTTCACAGTAAAATTGATCAAATTACACGAACAGTGGAAGTAATCGGTGTTTGTTGTTGGGATATCATCGTTCAAGCTGTACAACCTTCTCGGATTCACGATAAAATATCAAACCCGGCTGAAAGATACGGGACAGAGGGAGGAAATTTAAAAGAAGGAAGGAACGTTCAGTACCGTATCGTTTGTCGCTGCATAAATGCGTATATGGGGGCCGGGCATAATCTGTTTATCAGTGCATATGCGCCCTCGAGACAGGCTCCCTTTCATGCGCAATCGACCGATACCCAACGTGCCTCGTACGTTTTACGTTGCCGAAGTTCTCGAATATCCTGTGTACGCGCAGGCAACGGCTCCTTTTTAGCCGAGTTTAAAACACGACCTTCGATGCTCGAATCGTGTTCGTAACCCATTATGAATTTCACGTGAACGGAAAGTATGCTCACCGTATCAAAAGTTGTCGGGCAACGTTGTTACGTAGCCGGGGGGGAAATGTGTGCGATATTGCGTGGAAATACGCGAGATTCCGACTGTAAAACGGTATCCGAGTAAAAGGAATATTGATTTCTCACGAGTACCTGATAGCTTATTTACAGGATCAGAAAATGGCTCAACCTGGGGAGCAGGATCTTTTTAATTTATTACCTAGGGGGTTCTTAAAGGTACAGAATTCTAGTCTGGGGATTTCCAGGAGTTCCTGTCGGTATTATTGTCGTCCTAGGGACTTCTAGCAATAGAAATTCTAATGTAAGGGTCCCTAGGAGTATAATCCTTTACTCAAGGATCCTTACGGATATAATCTTTGATCCTGGGATTCCTAAAAGTATAATTTCGATTCTAGATGCTCTCGTTAGTCAAAATTATTTGTTCCGTCAGCGTCTATGCACATAATAACATCCTTTCGTGGCTGAGAATCAGGTTCGTCGAGACATCAAGGATAACGACGAAGGAACGATTAGCGATTCAAATAAAACGAGCTGATTCCACTACGGCATTCTCACGTCGAGAGATTCAGAGAGATAGGAACGACGAGCCACGAATAATGCTGTAATGGATTGCGTGAACGCGTTTGCGAAGGCACGCGATAGCAGTAAACCGAGATGCAAGCTCGGTTGTCGTAGGTAATGGTGTTGTAAACCGAGAACACGGCTCCGCGAAGCTGTGATCTCGCGTTTTATCTGGTCCAAATTTAATTTCTAACAATCAATCACAGTTAATGATTTTTTTTTTAATATGCAAACACGTTCTTCGAGGTTCGATAAATATTTAATAGTAACCGGTAATAATTTTTGTAAATTTGTTATAAGAGATATTAGAAAGTCAAAATTTCAAGAGATATTTTTTTTTTTAATTATCTTTTCAGAAGATCTCATTCTAGAAGTTTGTACTCATTTTCCCATGTACTCGAAGCGTATCATTTGGCGCTGAACTGTTTACGACCGAGGATAATTAAAATCTAATTAATGTACCATCGAACGGGAATGTATGCTTCAATTAAAGAAACCTTTCTCTTAATAAACGACGGGAAAAATTCCCGTGGAACACATTGATGTATACCCACGGTAGAAACGTTACGAATAAAATTAGATAATTGACTTTCACGCTGAATTAGCCACGGAAACCTCTGTGGCCGGTAATTTTAGAGAAAGTACCGTAATTCCTCGATGGTTCGTTTCCTTTTCGTTTTTCTTTCTCCCGTTCCGACGTAGATCGAGATCGTTCGAGGTCCACGCCGGCTGACTCACGTATTTGTTCACGTAGTGTAAAATTTAAAAAAAAAAGTGATGATATCATGTTATGACGTTCAATTTAAACCGTACACACTACGAACACGTATAAAGGTTTCAAATTTCAGAAGAAATTTATATATTTGTAAATCGAGTATTTTAATGGAAATATAATTTTATTATCGAAATTCTAATGTAAGGATTCCCAGGAGCACAAGTTCCTTGGGGCTTTCCGCTGTAGAATTCTCTTCCCAGAAGCTCCAAAGACTTTGTAACTTTTGACAAAAAAATTATTATTTCATAATCCAGAAACTATTGATCGAATGCATCGAAAATACTAATTTTCGAATCTACAATTGAAGTTTTATTTATTTATTTTTGTTTTTAATCAACCTGTACAGTCATAAACGTTCGTCCGGCATGCGTCTTGGCGCGGATCGTCGGCACGCGTAGATCTCAATTAAATAAACTGTCCGGTATGCTCGGCTTAAATAAAAGTTCCGTACAGTTAAGGTCAGTAGGTCGGCATCGTATCAAATGAAATATACGAATCGAGTCTGACCGAATTACAGCAAGGACGAGTAAAGACGGGGTTAATAATGAATGCGGCACACATAAATGCAAAGGACGGTGTCTTTGCCCGTCTACCCTTTCGATCGTAAATCTTGTCGATTGATGCATCATCCCGTTGGTTCGCGTGGATGTACCCTTACCCCTTCGTCCATCAATTTTTCCCCTCTTTTCCCTTTCGTTCGCGACTCGATTTTCTTTTGATGTGCCACGAATTGATATCGAATCGCGTGGCCGCAACCAATCTGTCCCGATGAAAACCGCACGAACGAACGATACACGCTTTTTGAGAACGATTTATCGACGGCAGTCGGACGTTATTTGAATAAAGTGAAATTATTTGGAAACGATAAATTCTAGAAGAAATATTTATCCGCAACGAACTCTTGTATTTATTCGTTGGCATCTAATGGGTGTTTAAGAGATTTGGAAATTCTGTTCTGATGAACTACTTTAGATTTGTAATTAATTTGACTGAATATTGCAATTTCTAATTTAATTTTTAATTACACTTGAATGATGTATTCGTAAGATGGAACACTCGACTGGAAAGTGGTCCATTATATTTACGATTACTTTGTTTTATTCAAAGATTGCGCAGACATCAAAAGGGTTCGAGGTTTTCTTTCTTCGCGGTCGAATCGAGGAGACCCGGTGAAAATTACCCTCTGAATGGGACCCGGGGAATTGACTCGAGATTCAAGTGGGATTCAAAAGGAGGATCGTGCGTATTGTGATCGTCGATTTGTAGCGGGTGTAAAAAAAGGACGCTTAAAGGAATCTCAATGAAAGAACCCGCGAATTCTATAAGCCTCTTTCGATACTCTTCGGGCATTTAATTCGTCTCTTTTGTGGTGAAAGAATAAAAGTCTGGAGATCGATCTGACCGTCTGCGGATAATTAAAAATGCTCAAATGGGTAAATAAAGTAGAAACAAAGAACCACCTCAAAATGACTCTGATTTCTTATCATGAATCATATCTTTTTAAATTAATAGTAGATTTACTTTAGACTTTATTTGCTAAACTTTATCAACGAAAGAAAAGAAACACTACTGTATAAAAAAAAAAAAAAATCAAGATAGGTGTAAGACACGTCGACGATTCGATAAAGTGTTAAATGCTGAAGGCTCGCGTATATCACGGCCAATTTACTCCCAGGTGGGATCACGTGGAAGCCAGAAAAATTATGTAACCGAGATTCCGCGATAGCCACGATTCGCCTGGATAAGGAGGGGGAGGGGAAGGAGGAGAAGATTTGCAGCAAAGGAGAAACACGACATAAAAACCGAGGAAAATAGTGTCGGGGAATGCTCGTCACGGAAAGCAGATGGAATCCGTTCCTCATGAATATGAATTTGGTCGACCTCGAGGAAGAGAAAAAAAAAACAGAACGCGTGAAAACGGCACCACGCTCGGTTGAAATTCTTAACTCGTGCCCCGACACATTATCAGCTAGAGCTTGCGTACGTGTACTCGTATCGAGAGGAAACCGGTTGCAAAATTCAATGTCGAACGACTTGTTGACGGGCCACCTATTACGCGGAACACCCTCTCTTTATCCTATTATTTTCGGTCGAACGACGATGAACTCAACCTGACATCTTGGATTACCAGTGTCACGGTCAAACCTCAACTTTCTTCCTGATCCATTTAATTACCGGAAGAAGTACACCCCGTTTAACACCACATTTCCCTGGGAAAAATGGTGACGTGGACGTATTTGGTTCAGTAATTATTTCAAAGTTAATGATTACCGAATTACTAATTTAGTAAGTTTAGTAACTACTAAAATTTTACAATTACCAATCACTGAATACTAAACTTCACCATCCTGTGTAGACACAAATGCCTAGTAACTTTGTTACACCGTTACCTAATTAACGCCTTTGAATATTTAGAAACTGAAATACACCAAGGTAAAAAAATATAAAAAGGGGAACGTCATGTACCGCTAACGAGACTAAACGGTGGATCTATCGGATCGGTCAACAATGTGTTAAATCGAACCCGAGTTCGATCGTTCTGAGTGATGAAACACTTCCGGTCCCCGCACGGATGTTGGCATTGTTCGTGTACCAATCCGAAAAGAAGAAAAAAGGGTTCGGTGCAATAGATAATCGTATTGTTTGTCGAACGTTAGAATCGTCGATGGTTGGTCGAGCACGTTGAATGACCGACCTGTTATTTCGAAGCCAAAAACAGATTTTATACCAGGCATCAAAAACGATTCTTAATTAAACTCAGAATCGTGTTTGAAATTTCTCCAAACGATAGGATTAAATTCTTGGTTTAATCGTTAATAGGAACGATCCTGCTTTGAATACCTTTCCCCCAGGTTTCGTCAATTAAGCCCGGCTGGTACACTCCACTTCGATAATTAGTCAGTCGTGACTTAATTGACTTGGAGAAACGAGGTATCTCGAGTCGAATCTCGACCAACATCCCTGGTTCGCAAAGAACAATTTTTAACATTAAATACCGTTGCCGGTTGTACTATAATTTACCGATCCAGTTGAATTCAATTAACTCAGCTACGTACACGAACAGGCAACGTGTTTGAATTTTGTATTTGAATAAATTAATGGAGAACTCGCGAACGAATTAACACGTTGGCTAACGTAGAAAAATTTGAGAAATAATCGAGCGTTTTAGAAACTCAGTAAGTCAACTTTTGAATGTCCTGGTCCCGGTTCAGGATCGCCTGGAACGACAAACAGATGCACTTTTGTCCCCGGGGATAAAGCATTACCCTTTTGTGTTCAGCTTTTTACGCGGAGGAACAAAGAATGACCGTCTCTTTGTGATCTCTTTTCACCCGCCGAAAGTGGATTACTTACGAACCTCATCATTTGGAGCCACCCCAAAAAATGAGAAAATCAATCGATTGCGTTGTTTCCGCGATTCAAGTAAATTTACCCTTTCAGTCCACGATTTAATTTTAAAAATCCTTTCTCTCATCAAAAATGAATTCAGCTTCAATTTTAATTCTTCTTTCTTTAGTCGTAATAATTTGTTTGCTCGCTTATTAAAGTATACTACGGTCATAAATTAAAAATTCGAAGTTAAAACTTTTACAATTTAAGGCTCGATTTAAATCGTCGCCTCTCTTCATGGTCCGAGGGTTAAATAAACGCGAAACGGGGACCCTGGTACATTTTGTTCATTGACTGGTGGTCGCGTTAAAGTGCAACCGTGCGGAATTCTCGGATCAAGAGCAAGAAGTAGCTTGGCAGTGGGGCACCGACGTTATAAAATAAGTGTATTATCACGTAAACGGATATGCCACGGAACCGTTACAGTTACTTGTATCGAAGATATATCGCGTACACTCGGAGCTAACTGGCGCGTCCAAGTTTCCACGAGATCTTTTCGAGCAAAATCCTTTTTTCCCCCCTTGACACTGATCTTCGAATATCGAATTCGCATTACGCTTATCGAATTGCACAACGCTATTTTTAATGCTCTTAAAAGAATCGTGAAAGAACAAGACCTTATTTATACCCTGCAAAAACTTCCATTTCAAAAGGTGGAAAATTCACTGATTTCGTTAAAAAGAAAAACTGCCACGTCCATACATGGGTGACACTTGAGTTTCCATTAGAAAAATTATTTAAAAAAATATTGTGGAAATGGAATATAAAGTTTGTCAAGAATAAAATTAGTATCTACAACGTGGCAGTCAAAGTGTTAATGCTCTGTCTACGTCCTAACTTCTGAATTTCCACGACCACCTCTGATTCGTTAATTGAAATTAATTTATCGATTTAAACGACCAGTAAGTTGTAACGACACAGAAATAAGGAACAAGGGAAAAAAAAGAAAAGGGTTCCGCTGGTTGCATCGGCGAGTTTCGCCGGTATTAACTGAAGCGAAAACACACACAGGAGAGGCAGACGAGAAGCAAAGGTAGAGCACGAGATCCAGTTATACCTGGGGCCGGTGTGTTAAAGATACGCTCTGTAAGCAGAAACATAATCGCAAAAGAGGAGAGATACTACTGTTACAAAAGTTAAGGTCGCCACAACACACGGCACAATCCGAAACGTTACGCAATCCTTTGCATTTAAACTTCCTATACGTTCGCAGATTTTTCGAAAACGACACCTTTCTTTTGTCCGCTCGTCGCATTCTTTCCTCTCGAGCTCCCCTTTCCGTCAACGCAAGGCTGCAAAAGTATCAACGGAAAAGAATCATCATTTTACAGGGACTCGGGAATTATTTATTCTCGTTCAAACGCATTGTTTAATTTCTTGGATGAAAATTAGAATCTCTGATGAAATTTATTAAAATGTTACGCCTCGAAATTCAAAGGGTTAATTGGGGAAAGGTGGTACCCAGGGTAGATCGTGTCCCTAATTTATAAAATTATTTGTTTAATATTCAACGGGTTGAATCTATCGCCAATCTAGGGTTAATATTATTCCAAATAATTATATTTGATAATATAATATTTATCTAAAGTATGTTCAGAGTGTAGTTAAATCAGATAAATATTAAGAAATGCTAGAAATATTTATTTCAGCTTTTTCAAAATTGAAAAAAAAAATGAACAAGCATGGTGTGTAATATTAAAACAGTCAACGTTAGTTTTCTACAGAAAGCAGAGAAGAAGAAGAAGAAGTAGCATCTCAGTGTCTCGGGTTACCTTATCTAATTAGCTGGCTGGTATCGTAATAACGATCTCGTTAGAGTGCCTCTTCTCCGTTTACCGCGTTCAAAACCCTTTGCTAGATTAAATTCGAAAGGTCAGAAACACTTACGAGACGACTTTTCTTTTTTACCCTGAAATTTCAGATGTGTTGGCAAAGGATCTACCTTGCTGCGGGACTGATCGGTGTCCTGCTGTCGCTGACCGTCGCGGACAACAGTGTACACATTCTATCGAAGTATCAATTGGTTACATCGACCACGCTCAATTGGCTACCACGTACACACTACGATCCGTCCAGGGAAATTGTGATTGGCGGTTTCGAGATCGAAGAAACAGAAGGTAATGGTCCAATTTAAAGAGAAAAATGAGTTCGATGCAATTCCATGGCACAAAAGTGTATCAATTTAAAGCCTTACGTAGTCTCTTTTATCAGACCATAAGCGCCATTTTGTAATAATTTTCTGTCATGAATATTTCGAGCTCTTTCGACATGGAACAACCTAATCCCGCTAAATCCGCCAGACTAGAAATACCAACGAAAATTCCAACAAAGCCACCTGGCGAATGCATCCCCCTCGCACCTTTAAACCCCCCCGACACAATCCTCTCGAGCTCGAGACTGACTTTCAGCCGCTAATTGCTGCGGAACGGTGTCTCGTCGTCAGCCAAAGATCCAACCCGTGTCTCGTTGTCTGGTTTTCAGCGTGAAAATATAATTGTTTCGCCGATGTACACGCGAAGGAACAATAGTCGAGTCTGCGAACGCGGTATTTCTTTTTCTCTTTCCAGACGACTCGTACAACAATCAGGCGGAGAAGTCGGAAAGAAAGAGACCCCTGTACGTATGCCGCGTGCTGCACACCGCGGTCTGGGTGGCTGGTAGCCAGAAAGGCGACGAGCAACGATGCACCGTGACGATCCACGGTAGCGTGCAGTCGTACGACAAATACGAGCTGCTGGAGAACGTGGACAATGCGGCCCGCGTCAACTGGGAATACTGGGACAAATACAAGTCCCCGCCGTACGGAGCCGTGGCCACGGAGTCGATGTACGTAGCGCGACACGCGACGCACAATGGCAAGGATAACGGCTCGTCGACGCGTTACACCCATTATATAGGCACCCTGAGCGTGAACGACAATTTTGGCATCATCAGCTACGTGAAGGATGTAAGTAATTGCTACAGGGATTCACCCTTCGCGCGGCGGAAGACCTTTTGTTTTGCGGCCACTGCAGTCTCTCTGTCCTTCAACCCCTGTCTTAGAACGATTCCTCACGTCTACGACTTTCAATGTCGCACCACTTAACCGGAATTGCGTTTAACCCTTTGGAAAGGATCGATGTATACGCATTGCAGTAAATTGTACGTTCACGGATATAAAGACCGTCTAGAAATCGTTGCTTCTTTCAATGCTAAAGTCTTCCTGATTAAAACGACTAAAAATATTAGGGGTTCTTGAACCGCACTTCTTTAAACGACAACTAACGCTTTAAATGTTACTTAGGATGGCACCGAAGGGTCAGTGAAGTCTGGCGACGTTCTCGTGGAGACAGAACCGATCAGGTACGACCTGACCAGGGTGAAACTGAACTGGCCTAAGAAACACGTGATCAAAAGAACACCCCGTCTACTGGGGGAGGCAACGATTGTTAATACTGGACAAGAGGCTGCGAGCATGGCTCAAGCCTTTGGATACACGTACAAATACTCCGTGTACTGGGGTCAAGGACGAGCCATTCTCAAAGGCTTGAACACCTCGATTACTCTAACGAACGGTACCACTTTGCCCACCATAATGTGGGGCACCATGGAAGTCGCCAATCGCACAGATGTTTATACGTGAGTATAAGAAGTATATTGATATATCATCTTATGTGAAATCACGGGTTGTTGAAAACAAACTTATCCCCCTGCTAATAGAATACAAATGAACTCTACAGTTCTCCACAAGTATCATAGGGGATGAACGTTGTCCTGTGTCAACGATGGTACCCTGTGCCAATATTTGGGAACGAAAAAGAGGGTAAAACCTTCCTATGGGGCTATCCGCCTTACTTCTGTGTATTGACGAAGGCTACTACAGGGGCGACTCCCTGATTCCAAAGGAAATGGCGCCAAATGGCCCAATTTTTACTGTAGAATGCCTCGATGATTTCACATAAAGCGATATTCACGTACCCTTACCGCCACATCAGTTGTTTCTCCTTTCCCAGGAAAAATTCTTATCACTATCTGATTTTATTTATGCAAACAGGGTGGAGATATTCTTGGAACCTGGCACCGGCATAAACGTCACCCTGAAGGCAAACTACACCGACATGGAGGTGCCCTATTCAGGGACGCTGATATCGCACTACGAGGACGGCGAAACGAAGTCTCGCGTGATAAGCGGTATACGAAAAGAGAAGTCGATGTTCGATATCACGCCGGAATTCGGGCCCTTCTACTTCCTAAGTAACTACAGTTTGGTACCCACGACGACCGTGCCGCCCACCACGGAGGCGACCAGCACCACTCCGTTACCACAGACCGTCGGCAAGGATATACCGAAACAGGACACCGACAACGAGGACCACGACGAGAACCTGATAATACCGAAGAAGGCGGACATGTCGAACATGCAGAGCGACGACGGCGGACCGTTATCGTTGAAGAACAAGGTAGAGGTGTCGCATTCGGGCAGCCGTTCGTTCAGATTGAACGCGATCTTCGTGCTCTCGTTAACAATGATCGCCCATAGAATCACGTGAAAACACCCCGTGACGAGATCCACCCAATTACCAATTACGTTGCAATAGTAATATATTCGTAGAACAGTATCGACAGAAAGATTATTAACATACGTACAGACGCGCATACGCTATCGAACGAGCTAGCTTTCCTTAGAGGAAATGGCGATACAGGGAAAGAGAACACCACCATCGCTTCAGGAATTACCAATTTATTTCAGAGTTAGTTTATTGAAGAGATAAAGTGGATTATAGTGCCTAGGCATAGTAAACTTGGGGTACCTTCCCCTACGACGCTGTTTTCACTAAGGAAACCTGTCCCTGTATATACACTGGCGGAGCAATGTAGGCTTCCTTGAAGACTATAGCGCCGTAGGGGAAGAATCACCCCACCACTCGTCTTGGTACTCCAAAATTACTTCAGTGTAGTGTTTTATTAAAAATTGATTAGTTTAATGAAGATTAGGTGAATTATCGTGTCAAGGTATAATATTCCTGGTATAAGACGAATGGTGGGGGCCTCCTATCCCTGTATCGCTGTCTTCCCTAGGGAAGCCTAGCATGCTCGACGGTGTACACACATACACAAACACGTAAAAAAAAAAAAGAGACAACCAAAACATGAAACGTTGCTGTAATTTCGTACATAGCGATTATGGCACGAAATAAAAAGCCTCTCCTTGATTAAATCGCTGATTGTCAGAGTGCGGTATCGGCACCGACATATGCTTGCCTTTCGACAAAAAAGAACTTGACATTTAATGCACACATTTGTAACCATCGACTGTGTCTGTATTAAGTTTCAAGTTTCTTTTTTTTTAATGCAAATTTATATATACAAATATATATATACATGAAATATATATATATACACGTTTAGGATAGTAAAGGAAGGAGAAAAAAAGAAAAAAAAATGAGAGAAGAATACCTTAACGATGAGCTAGTCTCATGACAATGTTAAGTACAAGCGATTGCAGCCAATGTGTATGTTAACAGGCGAATTGTTAACATTACCTCTATATTGTTGAATAACTTTTGAGTGTAACTAAATGACATTCCGTCTCTACTAATTCCGCTGTGAATCGACTTTCCAGCTAAAAAAAAACTATTTTATGCCTTCGCAAAAGTGTAATTCTAGATCTTCTAGATGACTTTAAAGAAAAGCTTGAAAAAAGAAATGAAGAAATTGAAAGAGAAGAAGAAGATAGAGAAAGGAAATGATACCTTCTTTTTTGAGAATCGTGTTCAGAGAGTTAGAATTTACTGCAAGGTATTATCTCGAGCAGCTAGCTTATTAACGAGAAGAGTGAAATGAAGAAAAAAAGATGAAAACGAAGGAGAAAAAAAGATGCGCGAGTTAATGCAGTTACAATATATATATTTTTGAGATTGCAGTATAATTTTAGAGAAGTGTAAGATTTATAAAGGTGTAGCGTGTAAGAATATATAGAGATGTACAGATGGATGGGTACAGAGATTTCATTGAAAACTATTTATTGGCAAAAGTTTGATGAAAATAAAAGTCTGATGACTTTAAACATTACAGAAATGTTTCTAACTAAATTCAACACAGATTCTAACAATTTACATACCCATCTATCTTTGATGTAAAGTGATAGGGCTGGAGGATTCCTAGAAGATAACTGTTAATGGAAATTGTAATGGTAAAGGAATGAATTATTTTAATTTGTATAGATACGTTAATAATTTATAAGGTACGTTTCTTTGATAAGCAAAAGAGAAATATGGACTTATTGAAATTTTTTGTGCTTGATTTAAAAGTTCTTAGTTCAATGCACAATGGAAGGAAATAGTATTGTCGTATATGTTCTTAGGTTACCAATAATATTTTCATTGCAGATTTATATATGTATATAGTGTATTTCTATATTCTTGCTAGGTGTAATTGTTATGAGAATTATTTAATCATTTATAGTTTCCTCCCGACGGTAGTGAACGATATACAATTATAATATTTTATTACATTGTAATAACAATGAAAATAATGTGAATGAGTTGTTTCCGAATGAAAAACAAATGTCCATGAGTTTCTAACATGTAATATTTATCTAAGTAAGCCTAATCACAAAGTATTGTGATATTCAGTAAAATTTTATGTAGATATAAAAGAATGTGACATATTCTGTTAAATAATTTGTTAAATTATCACAGAAAGCAATAATTTGTTGCAAGATTGGAACATGCAAGTTTTAGAATGAAGTGTGTTTAAAATGAAACAGAGGAAAAAAAGTAGGTAGAAAAATGCAAGATACAATGTTTAATACTGTGAGCAATATTTTCTCATTGTGAATAAAGTGATGTAATAAATGTAACCCAAAATAATTGAATAGTACGTTTCCAAGATATAAAAAAAATTAATGAAATGAAAGATACAGGAAATCTCTATATTTGGAAAAAAAAGAATTATTGCTTATTTTTTAGTTGCTTCTCCATATTACTGTATGCCTTTGAAAAAGTGTTAATAAAAATTCCAATGCAAACAACTGCATTTAACAATATCCAGGACTATCCTTAATTTTTACAACTACTTTTCATTCTGTAGATATATTACTTTTGTATCATTCATTATGCTGTACATTATCATGTAAATATAAAAGCTATATGTATACATATACAGACTATTTGTGTATAAATGTATTTATCCTTTAGTAATTTATACCTACTTTTTATGTTTAAAAATATACTTTTATATTGTTTCATTTTTCAATTTTAATAAGAATGGTATTGATATCATATAGTGTCAATATTGCAAATAAATTCTATTCAATATATACAACAAATGTTATAAGATATATTTAATATATCATGACACTACTATAAAAATGATCAAAAATGTATATACAAATGTATGACTCACCAAGAACCCCATATTGTTGTGGAGTAAGTTTTACATCACCATCTGGACCACCAGGAACAGAGGATATAAGCGATGCCCGATCACTTATGTGACTTCTACTGCTGGCTTCGCTTCTTCTTGCCCATGATACTTGTGACAATGCATCTAATTACATTAAATGTACTTGTTAACAAATATTTCAAATGACATATCACAATTCTATGTGCCTTACACCAATTACAATTTACTTGTCATCTACTTATAAGATTATCTTTCTTTATATTCAATTACCAAAGTTAGAATTCTTTGCACTTGCGTATCTTTGTTTTAATTCTCTTAAAGGTCTTCTCGAAGGAGCAAGGGGATGTCTTCTTCGTCTTTTTAAAAACTGTGCCAATCCTCCTAACAGCAATGATCCTCCAGTAAGACAAATAATAAAAATCTACGAAGAAAAACAAAAGTTATTAAGGTTATTGATTGTTATTATTACTATTATTATATAACAAATACGGCTTAAAATTTTTAAATAACTACTTTCTTAATTATTTACAGAGATAAAATAACTGTACGATTATACAGAATTATTTTTAAACATTATGTAATATCAAAATTATCGAATGTAAATGGTATTTATTCTAACCTCTAAAATGGGATACTTGCTTTTTGAGTTCTGGATAAATTTATCGATGGCAATGAAATTATGTAACGTTTATACAATGTAACTAAAAAATGCTGTGCATTAGAAATCGACATTGTAAATTATCTTCATTAGAAACAATAGAAACGAAGATTTAAACGCGATTCAAACCAAGGAACAAACATTAGTTTTGGAAGGAGCACTGCCAATGAGAATTCGTTTGTGCGGCAAATATTCAAAGTATAGCCTACTGTTATATTCATACAAGATGTGAAATTTCAGAGCATTGATCACGGGGTTGTGTAATTTTTCAAAATCGCCATCTTTGAGAATAAACCGTTTCGTCCTCTAACTAAGGCCACCGATATACTAAGGTTTACTTCTTTACCAACATCGCTACGTTACCAACAGTGGTTTGTTACCAATGTTATTCTTTGAAAAGCATATTTTATTAAACTAGTGAATAAATATTATTTATAACAAAGTTGTCTTTTTTAAATGTATTTTAGCGATTTTAGTTACAGCATACTATTGATATAACACGTTCAATGAATCCTGATGTGATTAACTTTTAATTTGTTTTTCAATTCATTACAGTTTGAGTAATTTACAAACAAAGTATCAAAATGTTATTTAAATAAATTATTGGAGTATTTCTTTTCCTTATTTTACTTCTTTAATTAAGTTAATAGTAATAATTATAATGTACAAAAAATATATGTAATACAAATGTTTCTATTTTTAAAATACTGATTCATTCACATATTTCTCACAACCTTACCTGCATACCGTATAAAAATAATGTTTTATTCCATATCATCCCAATTACTAAAATCGAAGTCTTCATTGTTTAATTCGAGTAATTCTTTAAATTCCTCTGACGCCTCAGAAGAACAATTCTCAGGTGTATTTTTATTGTTTTCATTATTTTGGTTACCTTCGTTGTTTCCGTTATTTTGATTATTTTCATTATTTCCGTTATTATCATTATTGTCTACTGCATTTTCATCAATTTCGAATTCGAACTGACTACAATCCATAAAGAAATCTAACGTCTTTTGTTTAGACTGTTTCGTTACATCAACATCTTTAAGACAAAAATCTTGTTCAAGCCCAACTTCGTTTAACACATTCATCTTTCTCTGAATTAACGGCCATAAATAATCATCTGCAGTATGCTTTGCAATCAAATACTGAATCATAACGTTACTCTCCTGACCAATTCTATGTACTCTATCCTCTGCCTGACATAAAACCTATTACAGAATTTACAATTAATACAATCACATAAAAATAATTATTATCTCAACGGATATAAAATGATAAATACTCCAGGATTCCAAAACAATTCTGCAAAAACCACGAGTTGCGCAGCTGTTAATGTAATTCCTGCGTTTGCTGCTGTAATCGATAAAATCGCTACCAAATAATCATCACAGGTCTGAAATTTATCAACTTGATATTTCCTGCGTTCAGGATTTGTTTTTCCATCGATTCTAATATACCTGCAACACGTAAATAAATATGTACCAACAGTACATCCTCAGTCGTTACAATTATAAATACAATTACTTTATATTCATAGACTCTGCAACCTCTGTAACAGCATCTAGAACATTCTGATGATGAGCAAATATGATACATTTCTGTTGGCTTTTTAACAGATTGGCGACGTAATCGCTGAAACATTATTCTCAGTTAAAAGTACCAATCATTATTCATAATGTATCTTAACAGGAGCATTGTATACCATATAGCTTTTTGCTTAGCAAAACTGCATTCATTATAATACTGTATGAGAGTATTATGCCTCTCCCTACCACTTAAAGCTTTTCGTTCTAATTTCGCAGACATTTCAGCCAGTTCCTTGGTGCTGATTTTTATTAAGTCTGGATCTAATACAACCACTTCTCTGTAATGTAAAAACCACACTAAATGCCTACATTCGAAAATAAAGTTGATGAAAATAAAGTTATTCCGTACCTCTTTTTTGTGGGTAACTCGTTTAATACTTCACTTTTTAATCTTCGAATCACGCACGTGTGCTTCAATAATAATTGTAATTCTTGCATATTCGATGAGCCTGTGAAGTCCCAACCGTACGCGGTCTTTTCTCCCGCACAGTACCGAGTTCCATATTCCTGATATCTGTGTGGAAACCAGCTCTTATTTTACGTGAATTCTTACTTTACCACACTCGACAATTGTTCTACATTACCCCATAAACTTTGGCATTATAAGATTTATTTGTGAATACAGCTCTATAGGTCTGGATAAAGCAGGTGTTCCAGTAAGTAAGAGAACGTGACTAGCATGTGGAACTAAACGTTGTACAGCCTTATATCTACCAGTCTTAACGCTTTTTAACACGTGCGATTCATCCTGTACATAAATTGAACTGTTCAAATGTTCTGCATACAACGAACACGATATCTTATGATATATACCAAAATAATGAAACCAAAGGTTCGTCGTTCAAACGCTGTCACAGCTCGTACTAGGAGATCATAAGTTGTGATAACAATTTTGTCTTGACTGACAAAATCTTTTGTATTTGCAAATTGGTGAATGTACTGGGCAGGTACGGATGGTAAAAATGTATGTATCGCGTCCGTCCATTGATACCTAAATTACAGCAATAAAATAAAGATATAATAAAGTACGTTTCTTTTTAAATAGTACTTAAGAATATCTTTTGTGCTCAACCTAACTGAGGATGGTACAACGATAAGAAGAGGCCAGTCTTTTCTAAAATAGTGTGCAATACCCAGTGCTTGAATTGTTTTCCCTAAACCCATATCATCAGCAATCATACAACGACCATTTTTAGATACTCCATAGCTGAAAGTATAGAAGAAAGATGGATATTTTAAATCACATATATAATTGATGAATAATAAAACTATGTACCATATTCCTTTATGTTGAAAGGGCATCAAATTTGCTAATAATTCAGGATCAATACTGGATAAATCAATGTTTTCATCAATATTCTCTGAGGTGTTATTTTTTCTGAATATCTAAAATAAAAATGGTTTAAAGTATACAGATTTTTCAAAAGTATTGAATTTTAATTTGAATTTTATTGAAATATTACCTCAAGTACTATTTTTGGCAGTCCTATTACTTGTATATCAGATTTAAAGTTACTAATCTTCTCCATTACAGTTTCATAATCTTTTAAAGAAAAATTCCAAGTTTTATCTTTCATATCTGAAAAAATAACAATCAAGCATTGTATAATTTTAAATATTAAATTAAAAATATAATTATATTATAGTACCATATGATCTGCTTGGGACTGTTTTTATTGCTTCAATGAGTGGAGGAAAATATGAAGATGTTTCCAAAGTAAATCTGTCATCAGTTATCATGTAACATTTTACTGTAATACGTGACTTTTGTCCAAAGAAACTCTGTGTGGATATGGGATTATAACGTCCCTTCTGTTTACTAAAGTTTGATGTACTTTTAATTGAATTATTGTTAAATTTTGATTTGACTTCATTATCCTTGGTTCTATAATGTCCAAAAGGTCTGGTTGCATTTGATGATTTACTTTGATTAAACACAGCATTAGTATTAACAGAAGGAGGATTGTATTGTGAGGTTGGAGATTTAATCAAAGTACTTTTCACTTGGGCTTGTTTTTTGCGTTGCAAAGCCAATAAACGTTTCTGCTCTATTTGTTCCTGAGAATAATTCATAGCTGAAATGCAACAGAAAACAAGGTTAAAGTTTTATCTTCAAATATAAATAAAATATAAACAAACATCTTGTATTTGTAAATTTCAAACATAAAATTTGTAAGTATGAACATTAAACTAAAAAATTTCTATAATAACAAGTTAGATTTTTATATTATAAATACAAACCTGATACGTAGAAGTTGTCTTAAATACAGTGAAACGCATTTGACGTAACGATAAAAATATCAATTAATACTGATTTTATTTCATTGTTGATTCTTCCCTTTCCTTGGTTTAGGATAAATTTATGTTAAATAAGAACGATAATAATTTGTACGAAATGCATAAACAATCGTGACATGCATCTCGTCGCAGGCACGCAATTCTGAAATACACAACGTTATCGCTCATTCAAATATAATTCAATATCTAGGGAAAATTATTTTACAATAGTAATCACCAGGTATATTTTTTATTTTTCAGTAACTTCTGATCAGTGAAAATGTGGTTGGTTTAGTTCTTTGGAAGTGGTAAATTCGTATCAGAAATGGTGCTCAGACATCCTTCACAATCTAATCGTAGTTTATACGATCAAGAAACATCAACTTTGTATTTTAATTTTAATTGATACTAAATTTCTTTGCAACAAAAATTAATTATTAAGCATCGTTTTTAATTGTTTTAGTATTTGATTTTCATAATTTGAATTATATAGATATGATAGATTACAAATTAAATCGCGAATATTTTTAATCTTTAGTAGTAGGTATTATCTGTAATTCAAATGTTTTGTAATATTGTCTTTCTATATTATTTCTATACATTCTCTTATGTTTTTTAAAAACAATCTAAATTAATTTCTATTTCATAAATAGTAGTTGAATACCAAAATATCTACCATGTCAACATCAGATGAATCTGCGAGAAAAGGTCCAGTACCTCGTAAGTATAATATTTCAACATAAAAATGATTAATTATAAAGCTGAAATAATTGTTTGCAGATGACCATGAATTTATTGTTCCAAAAAAGTCGGTTAAAACGCCGAATGATATGGCATTTTGGGAAAAGTCAGAGGCGTATTTTGTAAGATTTATATATATTTGCAATTGTATACTATTATTTTTTTAATGTACAGCAACTTAATACTCTTAGTGTACCAAATATTTTTGTAGGAATATTTGGGATTCATATTAGCTTTAAATGAATCGGTTCAAGGAAAGGACTTAAATGTTGAATGTGTACAAAGTCCTGTGACGATTAACGTTATTCATATGTTTAATGAATTTAATGGTTGGATAACAAAGATACCTCCTGTCGAACAACCTCAACGCTTTGGTAATATATCATTTAGACTATGGCATGAAACATTGCGCTCGGTAAATATACTTTGTTGCTTTGCCAAATAATATACCTTAACAGTTTAATAACTCAAGTATATTTCAGAAAGGAATAGATGAATTGCAGAAAGTGTTACCAAAAGACTTGTATAGTGCAATACCAGAGATAATTGAGTATCTGTATGAAAGTTTTGGTAATCCAACACGTATAGATTATGGTACAGGACATGAAATGGCATTTTTGATGTTTTTATGTTGTATGTTTAAAATTGGTGCTTTCACTCACGACGATAAAGTTGCAGTAGTTGTAAAAATATTTAACAAGTAATACATTTTTCATTTGATACAAGTAACATAGTTAAGGTACACTTATAAACTAATTCTTCTTTTGGTAGGTATCTTGAACTAGTTCGCAGATTACAGTTAACTTACAGAATGGAACCAGCAGGTAGTCATGGTGTTTGGAGTTTGGATGACTATCAGTTTGTTCCTTTCATATGGGGAAGTGCTCAGTTAATTGGTAATTTCTTTTATCTTTATTTACCTTACAAGAAGTTACTACAAAAGTGCACTTACACAAATTATAAATGTTTCAGGACATCCTCGTATAGAACCTCGTCATTTTGTCGATAAAAATATTACCGAATCTTTTAGCAACCAATATATGTTCCTTGGTTGCATTGAATTCATTTCAAAAGTTTGTACAAACACCTACATACATTCACACAATATATCTAGCAAATTAATATATTTTTACTTTAAATGTAATGCTCATTGTTTTAGGTAAAGACAGGACCATTTCCTGAGCATTCCAATCAATTGTGGAATGTTAGCGCCGTGTCCTCATGGGTCAAAGTAAACAGTGGCCTTATAAAAATGTATAAAGCTGAGGTAAAAAATTAATATTTAAAGAAATAATTATAATAACTTGTTATGCAATCACATAAACATTTATATGTTTTAAATATTAGGTCTTAGCAAAATTCCCCGTCATTCAACACGTTCTGTTTGGTTCTCTATTGTCCATAAAACAAGCTTCTGCACCACCTGTTAGAAAAGGTCCTCGTCAACCTGAACGACCACCGCTAACTTCTCAGTAACGATATTTCATAAATGAGCTTTATATTTGTTTATGTAGATTGTAATAAATGTTCAGTATTTATAATAAAATTGTACAATGCAATTATGAGCCATTAGATTTCAAATGATCTTTTTTGCAACTAATTACATTAAGTTTCTGCTTATAGAAAAAGATAAAAAGCTAATTACACTAATTGATCAGTAATGTATTAATAAGTGTTTCAGTAACAATTTAGAATAATGTAGAGAGCAATTAAAAGCTGTTTATTGTAAGAAAGTGATACACATCTCAGTGATCAGTTTAGTATAGGCAATGATTTGTATCAAACCTTTAGTCACACTTGTAAACACAAACATACATCTACCAATGGAAGTATTCTCACACGGAAGTAAACGTTGTTTCATCAACAAATATTTTGTGACTTAATTGAATAAAGTATAAAAAGAAAATTGCTTTTTGAGAGACATTTTACGTTTTAATGCAAAAATTCGTATTTTTAATTTGTTGACGAAAAAATATATAAAATGAATGTTATGGGAATGATACTACTACTTCCAGTAATAATATTTTATACGAATTCGGAAAAATTAAGTGGATTTTATATAGACGACGGATTCAATCAAACAATTTTACATCAGATATTCAGTTCCAAACAAAAACGAGAATTGGAACGGAAATTGTTGAACATCCTCGATTTACCTGAAAAGCCAAAGAGGGTCACGCGTAGGGCTCTACTAATAAAGAGATCAGCGCCTAAATTCCTGTTAAATATTTACAAAAATGTATTATCTAATGACAGAAGGGCATCGATTCAGGAAGAGTTTAACTTGAGTGGTCATGACATTAATATTATCGAACAGAGCGATTTTATAATGACGTTTGGTGCTCATAATCCGTACTCGGGCAACGCGGCCAAAACAAATCGTGGTAAAAGAATCTGGTTCGACGTATCAGAGGTGCCACGAGAAGAACAGATTATTGCGGCTGATCTTCGACTGTATCGAAGTTTGGATAAAGATATTAAATTCAATGAAAATTATACGATAGCTGTATACAGAGTGGCACGTACGAGAAACGGAGGGCGAATGAAACATTTTGTTGATTCGGCCAACACCGTAGAAGAAGATTGGATAACTTTGAACATCGACGAGGCTCTCAAACACTGGATCAGACATCCAGAAGAAAATCGAGGATTATTCTTAGCGGTGTATCATGACAATTACACGAGTCAGATTACAAGACCAGACGATATAGGAATCGTGGGGGTTTTGGGAATTCCAGACAAGCAACCATTCATGGTAGGATTCTTCAAAAATGGTAATCGTAGAAAACGTGAGACGCTTGTTAAACAAAAGAAAGATAATGTACTTCAGAAACAACATTTCAGTAGCACGAAGGCGCAAAATCCTTATGTTAATCCTGTGACAAGAAAAAGAAGAGAACATGCGTGCAACATTAAAACATTGTATGTAAGCTTCAAGGATTTGCAATGGCAAGACTGGATCATAGCTCCGGAAGGATATAACGCTTATTATTGCAGCGGAGAGTGCGATTTTCCATTGAATATTCATATGAATGCAACGAATCATGCGATAGTACAAACTCTGGTACATCTTATGAAACCGAACGAGGTGCCAAAACCATGTTGTGTGCCCACAAAGTTATCACCAATATCTGTACTTTATTTTCTTGATGACAGTAATGTTGTACTGAAGAAATACAAAAATATGGTCATTAATAGTTGTGGCTGTCATTAAAAATATCTGCTAGTATAAAACATGCTTTCCTATAAATTTAAAATATTAATTTTATAACAAAAATAATTTATATCACATTCTTAATAAAATATAATAATAACATACGGGTATAAAAATATTTTTGTGTTTTAATAAAAGTTTAAAAACACTGTAACAAACATACTATGTAATTAAAGCTTAGACCGTTTAGTTCCCTGACTAACAGCATTAGTTGCTATTAAAGTATCAATTTCTTCTGGTTTAAAATTGAGTTCTGTAAGAATTTCTATCGTATGCTCACCCGGCTCAGGATTTTCTTTATGTCCCTTTGACGCGCCGGCAATGCGAGATAATCGAGGAGCAGGATTTGGATATACCATACCATCTTCATTGGACGCGAACGTCTCTCTTTCTTTATTATGTGCATGCAATGCGACATCTTTTAAATTTAAAACTGGTGTTACACAGGCATCAGTGCCATCAAATATAGCACACCATTCAGCCTGAGTCTTCTGTTTGAATATTTTCTCCAACGTCGCTCGGTTTTCGTCGAATTTATCAAACTGTGGCATCTCATCTGATGAAAGACCAAGTTTATCCAAAAATATTTCATAAAACTGTGGTTCAAGTGCTCCAACACTCATATACTGTCCATCTTTTGTTTCATAAGTGTCATAAAAATGTGATCCACTATCTAATCTATTAAAAATTGTAAAAGATATACATGTACAACAAAATTTTTAAAGAAGATAAGCATTTTTTAATTCTGAAGATACCTACATATTTTTGCCACGTGAATTACCCCATAATCCTGGGATGTTTTGAGACCTAAACAGCCAACTTCCTAAATATGCTGTTCCATCTACCATTGATGTATCAACCACCTGACCAATGTTACTTTTGGTGCGTTCAAACAAGGCTAACATTATTCCAAAGGCACACATTAATCCTCCACCACCAAAATCAGCAGCCAAATTAACTGGGGGTGTTGGCTTTTGATCAGAACGACCAAATAAAGATAATAAACCTGAGTGCAATAAAAAGTTTTTTAAAGAGTATTTAACACTATAAGTAAAATCACAAAGTTCAATTAAAAATATTGTAAGCTTTCATTACCAGATAAAGCTAAATAATTGATATCATGTCCAGCCATATTAGCATAAGGTCCCTTATGGCCAAATCCACTTAGTCTAGCATATATCAGCTTTTTATTTATTTTTGTAAGTTCTTCTGGTCCCAATTTCATTTTTTCCATCACACCTACATTGTTATAAGTGAAATAAATTTAAGAAACAAATTCTCATAGGTAGTATGATTTGAATGAAATACAGACCAGCTCTGTATGGATCTATAAGTACATCACTTTGATTACTTAATTTTTTAAATATATTAACACCTTGCAGGTTTTTTAAATTTAAAACAATTGATCTTTTTCCATGGCCAAGAGAGTCCATACCATGAAGTGTGTTAATCTGAAAAAGTAAATGTTTAGCACAACACTTTAATTTAAACTTAATACAAAACAAGAGAATTACTACTTTTAATTGTACCTTGTCTACTTTAATTACGGATGCTCCAAATTCAGCTAATATCATTCCACAAAAGGGGCCTGGTGCAAGACCACTTAATTCTAATACTTTTATTCCTTTCAAAGGCATATTGTTGAAAACTAACAATATATTGTACAAAATATCAAGTAATATAAAGTAAATTTACATTTTTCCAATATGACTTGCATATTATTTACATACACAAATACATGTTAATTAAACTAGATTTTAAATAAATTACAATTTTCAAAATATCAATATCATACATATGTATTTATTATACAATGCTAAGCGTGATAAACAATTCCAACATGTATACAAACTTTTTAAATATAGTTACTTTAAAATTAACATTAAAATCTCTAGAAAAATGTGTTAAGTGTATTGGTAACATTGCCGCTGTAGTGTGCGGAAAACAAATATTGTTGCTATAACCTATGGTAAACCGAAACTGATTTGTTTATAGAAAAACTCAATTAAAATATTGTCAAGATGAATCCGACGGAACCCACAAGTACAGAAACATTAAGGTAATGCAAAAATGTATAAAAGTTACTTAAAACAATATTTTTATATTCTCGTACGGTAATATGCGGGTCCATGATTTATACATTTTCTTTTTTCATAATTACAATACATGGTGTGTGTGTATATTTTTAATATAATTTTTATGCTTTTCATTATACAAAACTAACAAATATATATTACATTGTTTACAGTTCTAAAATGAAAGATGTTATTGATGTGTTGGCCATGCAACGAGAAAAAAGGAATACTTTACAAAAAAGTATTACAATTGATTATACTAAAAGTAGTGACAATTTCACAGTATCACGATTTATATTTGAGTGTGGTAAACTTCATCTACTGAATTCTAAATTTTGATAAATTTATATGTGCAAGAACTAATACTAATTCTTTATGAAATAATAGGTTTAAAACTAGAGGCTCATCCATTAACTATTGCTACAGCTGCAACTTTATATCACAGATTTATAAAAGAAGCTGCACCAGGGGGATATGATAATTATGTAATTAATTAATTAATGATTAAAATTTATAATATATATTGTTTGATAATTACTATATATTTTTTTAGCTAATTGCTGCAACTTGCCTATATCTAGCAGGAAAAGTGAAAGATGACAATTTAAAAATAAGGGATGTAATGAATGTGTCTTATAGTACATTACACAGAGGATCCCAACCATTAGAATTAGGAGATCAGTATTGGAGTATGAGAGATGCAATAGTGCAAGCAGAACTTTTAATTATGCGTATGCTGAAGTTTCAAGTGACTCCTGTACATTCACACAAAGTAAATGTTCAAGTATTTCTCATTACAACAACACTGGATACTATTAATCATCACATTGGTGTTAAATAATGAACTATTATTTCAGTACATGTTACATTATCTACGATCTTTACAAGCCTGGTTTGGAGAAGAAGAATGGTCCAAATATCCTGTTGCAAAAACCAGTATGGCATTGTTGCAAGATTTTCATCATTCACCAGCTATACTTGACTATCCACCAAATTTAATAGCAATTGCTTGCATCAATCTGTCATTACAGATTTATGGTGTTGTAGTACCATTGATGGATGAATGTGATCAACAACCCTGGTTCAATGTAAGAAGAATAAATTTATGAAAATGATAAATTATTTAAAAATCTGAAACGTACAATTATGATTGTTTACAGGTTTTCTGTAAAGATTTGACAAGAGACAAACTTTGGGAAATAATGGAAAAAGTTATGGCAGCATATGATGAAGAACCAGAAACTAGAGATAACTAAAACCATCTAGAGCTATGTTTTCTGTATAAAATACTGTATATTTACACATATTTGGCACTTTTCTTATAAATAATATTAAAAAAGTACAAAAATAAACCAGGACAATTATTAAAATATAATACTTCTAATCTTTTGTTTAATATTTTTCTAAACCATTTGTACTCCTATTAAATTATGGATCAATGTTGCAATAAATATATGAAATAATATTAAGACTATCTTTACTAATTTTCAAACAAGATTTGAAATAGTCTGTAGGTGTTCTTTCCACTTACTATTTTCCTAAGGTTTCCTAAGTCATTCATTCTTAATCAATTTAGTACAGTGTTAATAGAGTTTGTTTAAATAATTGTATCGTTAAGTTTTTAAACTATTTCTAAACTGTTTAAATCAATGTTTCTAATTGTGCAATAACTCGATTTATCATTCGATAGTTTGAAGTTTCGATATGTGCGAAGTTAGTTGCAGGAAGATAAGTATTGTATACAATTGTATTGTTAAATATAAATATACAAATCAGCGTGCAGTTATTACTATTTTTGCTTGATTACAAATAATTGTTTCTTGAATATACAAATATTAATACTCATTGCAATACTCCTTACATTTCTCTTATAAAATAATAAGTATACAGTCAGAACAACGTCGAACATGACATTATTGCGCGGTGAATATTTACGAGACCCGTGTACAAGAAATTTGAAATAATTTAATAAAATTTTAATGATACACCGATGGAACAAATGGATATACCCTTGTCATTTACAATGAAACAAGAACGAGAAGAATGTGATATTGGAAATACTGACGATGATAATATTAGTCTCGAAGATATCAACAATCTTCTGTCAATATCATTACCTTCTCTTTCGTCCAACAAATTTCACATACCTGCTGATCAAAATGATGAATTTCTTCGGCTGACTACTACGGCATGTTTTCTCTACACAATAGAATAATTACTTATGAAATATTAAAATTATAAATGCATTCAATCATCTACAAACATTAAAATCTAAATTCTTCTTTTAATTGGCAATCAATGAATTAAATTATTAATATTTTCAATGTGCTACGAAATTTTATTTAATCAAATTACTTGCATTACAGGTTCGTGCAGTATATTTTTCGTATCTTCATAAATGTTTGCTCACCAATTATATTCTTTGTTACAAAGACAAAAATGAAGATATTCCATGTGATCAATTAAAAAAGTGTGCAAACCAAATGGAATTACTTGCAGTTCGATCATCTTTAGAAGCAACTTTGTATAGACAAAATATGTTAAAACTGGTAAACCTATTTATTAAAATAGTTGTATTTGATAAATTAATTGATAATTGAAGTTAAGACATTTTTAGATTTCAGATGTAAAATCACATACATCAGAGAAAAAGACCTACAAAAAGTTAATAATATTTTTAGAAACTCCACCTACTAAAGTAGATGTTGGAATTCAAACAACTAACTCATGGATAGAGTTAGAGAAACTAGATAACATTCAAAGTGTTTGTATCACATCTAATTGTGAAGAATTATTTCCTACAAAGCAAACAGCACTGAATAAGGAAGAAAACAATATAAAAGATGAAAGTGAAAATTTAGAAATATCTTCTCAAGCTACCATTTGCAATGATACTGCTTCACCTACTGTAAATTCCACTTGCTTTCATGAGTCAGAAGCTAGCAATGAATCAAGTGATGAAGTTGATAATAAAATGATATTTGATGAAGATACAATGAAAGACGACAGTTGTAGTTTCAGCTACATGCAAGATGGTTCTAATGCTCAAACCATAAATCAATCCAGTGTTCAAAACGACGATGAAAATTCGCAAGATTCACTTTTACAACACATGGAGGATATGTTTTGTGATAGTGATGATAGCAGTGATCTCATGACATTAATTGAAAAGCATTCAGGTGTTAGTAAAGCAACTATGAGCAAAGAAATTAACTGCCTTCTTCCACAAGATTCTAATATTATACCTGAAAATAATAGCAATGTAAAGAATAAGCCTATCAAAAGTAATAAGCAACCAGACATAAGTAAAGGAAAATATAGCTTTAGTTACTATAAAGAAATGAAAGCTAGAGAAGCTAATAAATCACTACCGGTAGAAATTGAAACTAAGGAGAATAAACAAAAACGTAGGGCGAATAGTATTTGGTTTGTTGAACGTGTGTATCAAGTATCAAAGTTAAAGGCAAAAATGACAGAATTATCTCTGAAAAATTATAGGAGGCATGGACGCGTAAAAGAAAAATTTATCGAATTATTTGGTGAACTCGACGACGAAGAAATGATGCCAGATTCACCGATTTGTATCGAAGAACATTTAACTGCATGCAAAGAAAGAATAGCACCATGGATTGTAAAGCATTTAATGCCATTCTACAAGAAAAGAAGAATCAAAGATAGACAACTTTTTAAACTAGTTGCAAAGCATATAGCTGATATGCTTATTATTGAAAACACATTTCCTGGTTAGTATTCAGCAAAATCCTTCATAAGCATAAAACTTTGTATTTAACATATTTCGTATTTTTTTCAGAGCAAGATTGCGTGAGCAAATACATAGATGCATACTTCAAAAATAAAAAGTTCATTAAAACTAAACAAGATGTATACTTGTAGGCAAATAATCATGTAGTTGAATCTGTTGAACAGAAAAAGGAGTTGCTTAAAATGCAATACTTAGCACTGCACTTATTTGTATGTTATAAAACTTGAAGTTGATAATTAGATGATCACAACTATGTATTTTATTTCAAAGAAGAAAGGTACAATAAAGAAGTATGTTCAGTATAAGTTACACACAGATGTGTATATTAAAAGAATGTAGCACAAGTAGGGATGAATGATAATTTTATGAAATATTTATAGTACTTTTTTCAAAGAATAACGTGAAACTTTTTGCATGGACGTCACTGAACGTAGTGAGTATTAAACTAGCAACACTGCTCCCTTGTTTTATTAAGTTCCTTACACATCTTTTGATTAAAGTAGAAATTCTTTTCCTACTTAAACATTGAAGCTTTAAAGTAGTATGTAAATTACAGTCTCGATTTTTCTTATACGTCTTATTTATACTGATGTACAATACTTCCGTTTATATGTGATGATGTAAATGTGTGTGCATGCACGCGCACGCAAATATGTACATTAGATTGAAACATATTTAATGAAAAATTCTCTTGCAATATAAACTATAACTTAAATGAACAACTGTAAAATAGTTTAATCTATGCCCTGTACATAGTCCCTTCGATAACTATACATGTTCAAAATGTGTATCTAAGGTAAATTATAAAAAAAAGAAGAAAAAAACATAATGTACAAGTTATTGATTTTACTGTTTGATTTCGGTATACTAATAATAATGGTATATCTATATTTCTATTTTCACGATAAAACGAGAAGTGTAACGAAGAGATTCAAAACGACTTGGTGATACATATTTTACCACTAATAAACAAAGATATAAGTTCAAAAGAATGTTAGATTTTCAACATTTCTTTATGTAAAGAATATCAAATTATAAACAATTTTTTTAAAGATTTTACCTCCATTTGTAAATCAATTTATCTTATTCACTTAATTTGTAATAGCACAGTTTATAAACTATAATTTATACACTATTTACAAGCTGTTCAATAGAAACCAGTGTAGTGAAACATTATATTTTTTTTTTACCTTAAATATTTTTAATGCTAAAATACTTCTGTAATATATATAAAAATCTACAGTGCGTATAAAACAAATTATTCGAATTATTTTAAAAAGAGTACAATCATTTAATATTTTTCCTATTGAACAACTTGTAAATGGATAGTTTTTATTTTGATATTTTATTTTTTTAAGCCATATTATGAAATTTATGAATTTTGTGTACTTAATATATTAATTAAATTGATGTATACAACTTTACTTTTCAATTTCTGAAAAATTATAAATACCAAATTATAAATCTTAGATAAAAAATTAGTATTGTTATATATATATATTATATTATTAGAAAAAATAAAATGAAAAGTAAAGACTTTATTGATGTTTTTTAATGATAATGATACGTACAAGATCCTTCTGGATATTTTACCATGTGTTTTAAACACAAGAACTTCCAAAAACCAAGTATTCTAATTTAACATCACAGCACGAGAAGCTCGATTAAATATTGCATAAATACAGAAGGATCTTAACAAATTTTTAGCATAATTTTCAAAATAATCAAAAAATAACTTTACATATTGAAGGTGGGGAGGAAAATATACTTGCAATAAGTCTTATTATAACTTATGTATTACGTATTTTTCCAGGTACGTAGTTCTTGTTTATTACAGGTTCTTGCAGAAACATATGTAAACATCGTTCATTCTGTGCTAATGGGTGTCCTGCTATTCTGAAACACAATAAATGATATTTTTTATTTTAATAAATCATTACATGTTTCATAGTTTACAAAATACTTTTATGTTATAAATTTGTTCATATACATACTTGTTAACAAAAGTTTCTAAACCTTTCCTTCGATCTTCAATAAAATCTTCTTCAAAAATACCATCATCTCCTCGAAAAGGCATTTGACGTTTCCAAGCTTTCCCTGGTAGTGGAGGCACTACAATCTGTATGTTTACAACAAACAATTTAAATGTTCAATAAAACATTTTAACTTTCATTCACATTACATTAATTAATATTTATGGTAAATAATTTAGTAACTAACCTTACTATCTCTTTCTAATTCATTTCTCAACCACTCAAAATCACTATATCTTCTTCTTACTGTGGAATCTTTCACTTTAAAAACTGGAAGATTTGTCTGAAAAGAAAAAGGTTTAATTTTTCTATCTCATTCATTTAGTATTTAAAATTCAATACAAGATATTACAAATACAATTAAGTTGACCTAAAAATGATTAAAAAATATAAGATATAAAACATATTAACTGATAACAAATTGATATTGATAATCAACTGATAAAAAAATTTATTTATTTATATTCAATGCCATTCCTTAAATTTTAAACATTGATACACATATAATAATCTAATGTCTATAAATGGCTCCAACAGCATACATATTTTTTATATCTATACATTTTTATCATCAAAAGTTAGATAGCAGACACAGCCCACGATACGTTTGATTAATGCCTATAACAAAATTGTTGTCACCTTCGTTTTTATTAATACTATTCATTTTGTTGAGCAATATATCTCATACAAAAAAACATGTTGATATATAATATGTAAAACTTATTTAGCAAATTCAATTTAGCAATTGTACATATCTTACTAACTACAACATCAAACTTTTTCTATGAAAAATATCGCAAATTACAAAAAAATAGAGGAAACAACTTATAAGATTTATAAACGAATGTAAATGGATAAAATCTTTGAAATAAAGGTTTCACAAAGTTTATCTGTTTTGACCAAGATATATCGCATCTTATGTTGTACTAATGCGGCATAAGCAAGGCCCTATTTGCAAAAATGAAAATGATCGTAAACGTATAATGCGATATTAATAGTTAAAAAACAAATCTGCTATTTAAAGGGGCTGTTACTTACCCTCATGCGAACCTCATAATCAGTGTATCGCTTCTTGCCGATGCCGTGTGTGACTGGATTAATCACGTCAATTTCGAGAAAATTTGCAGGTGCTGCGTAAGCGTCATCCAGGGTCTGTTTCTTAACGTTTAAACGGCGTGTTGCATCTACCGTTGTATCCGCCATACCTTTTGACTATAAATTAATTAAATTACTTACAAACCGCCTACAAAACAAATTCGACACAGTGGACAACGAATGTTCATCAAATGACAGCGGTGAGAAACTTGACACAATTCGTTCTCATGTGTTACGTCTGCGATCACGGTGCAGTAAGATGAAGATAGAAAGGAAACTTATAGGACAAACTAGCTACTTCTACTAATGCACGTTTATATGCTTAATTATTAATTATTAGTTAATCTTATATTAAATTATTTAAACTATGTAATCATTTCTCAGTAGTATTATCAATAATCAATGATTATATTAAATAAGTTGAATGTATTCGTCTGTAACAATATATGGCCATTATCATCAATGCAGTAGGGGTTAATTGAATAAAGCACACTCGTTAGTTCTTATTATTATATATTTTATGCAATAAACGATGCTATTTAAAAATATTTAAAAATTGATTATATATCAGTAACCGAAGTATGCATAACACATAATTAACAGAATGCATATCCATACATTGAAACAAAATATGTTCATATAAAGAAGAAAATTCTAATTAGTATAGAAATAAACTTATGATTTTGAATTAAATATTTATTCCTAACAGGAATGTTCCGAACAATACTGTAAAATCATTAAAGCAACATCTTTTATTGTATAAAACAAATCTTATAATCTATAACATAGTTACATGTGTCTCATAACAAAGTTTTCAATAATAATACAACATTTTGATATTTAGGAAGTACGATCGACCGTTTAGGAATTAATCTATTCACACAATAAGATGTGAAACATCTGCAGTGTAAGCAGCCGGTGATAATCTGATATCATCCGAGCGAGGAATCGGTCGTTGACGGATGTCACTGTCCCCTGGCCATGCACGACCCGGACTTCTTGGAGCAACATTCGATCTAGCTACTGTATCGACTGCTAAACTCACTGTCGTTGGATCATTGAGGCCGTTGCTTTGAATCCTTCGTTGGGCGGCTATTGATGCTCGCAAAGTTTTTCGTTTCTGCGTATTAAAAACATAAAACATCCAATTAGAACAATCTGTATCCAAAAGAAAATTGCATTCATTGTTTTACTTCCACTAACTCTATCGAATGTAGATGTTACATTACAATGTATGAATTATATTAAAATCGCAATTTTGCATTTCCAACGATTGCTCTGATTCTTTCAGTGCAAAGCTTTTTCTTACTGTAAAAGGGCCAGTTAACGTTTTAACATGTTGAGCGCCACAATGTAATTAGACGAATGTATCAAAGCAAGTTGATACACAATTTTCTACCTTATATTGTTAGTACAACAGTAATACCATTAAATTTCTCATTTCAATTATTTGATCCTCTTTTATTCGATCAGCGTGAATGATGAGCTGCCGCAATCGACGTGGCAGTCAACACGTCAACTAATCAATAAGGATGAATTGCAGTAAAAGGATGAACGATAATTATTCAAAGCTTATTTGCTTCCGATGCAAAATACGAAGGATAATTGTTCTGTACCTATCGTATTTCGCATCGATCCATTTTAAAGCGCAAAATCTAATTTTACAGCGGTCAACTAATACGTATAATTCTTTTATCGCTAAGGCTGGCAAAGCGTGTTAAATCTGTGCTTTTGTCTGGTCTATGTGTGTGTTTGTGTATGTTTTGGATTTTGATCACGTTTTTGTTTGTATCGTTACGAGATCTGTTAGAATTCCTTGCGTCGCTCCTGTTTTCTCCTGGCTGCTTGCGATTTACTGATAAATTTTCACGAAGACACAGCGAAAGACATCGAAGAGAAGGAAAAGAGAAGCGTTACCTCGATCGCTCCCCTCCATTTGTCCGCCGCGTGTCTTGCCAGTTCCATCTTCTTCTGTTTACGAATCTGATGCTTCTTGTAAGCTACCTCGATGATGATTAACCCGATACCACCGATGATTCCCACTCCGACAACAATGAACACCCCGGCCATGTTCTTCAGACCCAAAGTATTTGGAGTATTCTCAAGTTGTTCGCATTGCTGTCTATTATCGAGAAAGATCCAATGATCGTCGAGACTTTCCATAAAACCACCTGAAAGTTTATACATCCATCAGAATACCCCAGAATCTATATTTTTTCAAATACTATAAAATTTGATATTGCAACGTTGAATTCTTACTTTCATGAAAGTCCAAGATGGCGATAGTTACCGCATCGGCCCACAAAGATCCTTTTTGCAAACCAATGCCATAACCGGACCGTCCAAACAATTCTCCAGCGGTTACCAACTCACAATCCTGCGCGGCTTCGAATTCTAGCCGGGAGCTGTCCCAAATGAAGGCCATAAGTTTCCTGTAAACGCATCCTTCTTTATCCCATTTATTCGCCAATTTACTATGTGCAACTATGTAAAACCATGTCGTTGATTTCTAACCCGATTTTGATATCTCTGATGGCTTCTTCGGCAGTGTCATAATTGTTAGCTTCCATTGTGCGATACATGTTCGATAACTCGACCTGTCGTCGAAAGTACATGTCCACGGCGGAACCCTTCACCGTGGCACACGTGAGGTTCTCCATTGTGTTTCTAAGCTGCAGACATACATGTATATTTTTCTTCTAAATTCCTACTTGGCAAATTCTTTATTCTTACCCTGGCATCATTGATGCCTGTCAGTTTAGTCTTTGGCCTCTCCAACACCAAGAACGCAGCCAGGTTGGCAGTATAAGAAGCCACGATGATCATCGCAAATCCTGCCCACACCATGCCCAACACACGGGCAGAGAAGCTTCGTGGGGTACCTGTTACACAATTTTATAAAAGGTCTCTTTTATAGTAATAGCGTATCGACAAACAGGAGGATATTTTTACTTTATCCGTGATTAATCGATTTAATCACGCCTGGCTTGATAAAAGAATATTACGGGGTTCATTATAAATACGTTTCTAAAAGGTTCGACGGTAAACGATCGAAAATCGTGGCCGACCTTCTCCTATTCCGCTGTTCAGTAGAACTCCCCAAGCGAACCAGACGGCGCTGGACAAGTTCAGGGCGTCCTCTTCGGTACCGTCAGTGTTTGCTAGCTTGAACCTCCCGAAAGGCGAGAACCGGTCGAGGAGGTACAGAACTAGAGCCACTACGTGCACCGACACCATCACCAATATCCACAGGGTGTTGCTGAATGGTTGCAAGAACGACACCAGCGTCGAGGATCTTGATGGCTGAAAAATTTATACATTTTGTTGTTAACACGCTGAATGATTTTTAATTGGCGCGACGATCGCCGTGGGAATCGTTGTCGAACGATCAAACAAATAAAAAAGATTTTGAACAACGTTATTATTATACTAATAAAGTATGTAAGTTAATCAATTGAGAGGTTGAATTGAAAAGTTCAATGACTGCATTCTTAACGATCATTGTATTTCGCGTTGCATACGTCCATTTTCATTGTGCCAGTTAACGCGTTTAATATTGACAATGTGTATCTAATTATGGAGAGGAAGAGACTCGGTTGATTGGATTATGGAATAAGAGCTTTAAACCTCTTGTTGAATGTACACTGGCCTCATCGTTCGATAGGTTCATTCTCTTCGAAGCTGCGTAAGAAATGTACCTTCTTTTCAAGAATGGTGATACCCTGATACTTGAACGGCTTGCTGAATTCGATGAACTCGGCTCGTTCAGGATTGATCGTCAAAGGGGCAACGATCATGTCCGCCCTTTCGTTCACCAGCTCTCCGATCAGGCCGGTCCATTCTTTCTTCCCTCCTACTGCAACGCCATTTTATTCGTAAATACGATGAAAATTTATCCTTCTCTTTACCGAAACGAGGTCTTACATCTACGATTTACCATCGTTTACTTCTCGCACCTGAACTGTTCTTAATCACGTAGCTGCCGAATTGTCCGTCCGGCGACAAAGCCAAACTATAGGTGAAATTAATGGTCTTTGATAATTGTTTCAACAGATCCATGCAATATCCTTTGCAACAGTATTTTGTCGTACCTGCGTTCAAAGTTTACACGTTTAACCGGTATATCGTTGTCGCATTCTGATAGTCGATGAAATTCAGAATATATTTACTTTGCTGATCGGTGGCATTGAAGTGCGGACAGAGTATCTCTTCCGGCAGGCACGATTCGCCGTCTGCAATTTCGCGAACGTAAACAAACGGCTTCTCCTCGATTGTGAGCACCTTTAAGTGTGTAGGAATCATGAAACCTTCGGGTTTGGTTCGCAATCGACCGGGCCAGGTTATGTTCGTTTCGTTAACACTCAGTTTCATCTTCGTGTCATTCTACAAATAAAATTGTACCATTAAAAGGATCTTTATACACTTGTTGAAATTAATCCTTGGTTAACTCCCTTTTTAAAGTTAATTCGCTTGTAGAATTATTAGATAAAAGGAAGTATTATAATAGTAAGTTAAATTAATATCTACTATGAGTAATTTGAGCTAGAATAATATTATAGGGTCTGATGGGTCCAGAGTATCAACAAGATTGACATTTTCTTCATTGTATCATCTATCCACTTACAGATGGATAGAAGTACTGTCCAACGGAAACGTGTTCACCATCTTCTTTGATGTTGATGATGTCGTACTCCGCGTATATCCGGTCTCCATTGTCGTCGAAGGCTACTCTGCCGGTAGCGCCGTCCACCAATACTTCTTCTCGAATGAAGCTAATAATTTTGAAACCGAACGGTTAATTAAATCATGCTTGATTAAATTCTATTCTAAGATGTAACGAGTTAAAGATAAATCGTACTCGAACAAGTTCTTGCCGGTTTCCCATATGGAACCCGAGTCTCCGCAGTTCTTCGGTGCCTCTGTGATTTCGTTCGTCTTGCTCATCTTCCGTAAAGCGGAAACTAGCACTATCCTGAAACGTGCAGCTCATTAGACTTCCTCAGCGTTAACTTGTTAATCAGAAATACATATTGTTTGTTACTTAGAACCATTAATGTTGTTTGTTACTTGAAAAGATTGATTAATTGACGTTTAATTGTCTGGAAGAAAGTTAACTCGTTGCTTTAGAATTTTGTCATATAACGAACAATCAGGTTTCAATCGAATCAGAATTTTTACATGAATCTTGCAAGATAACGAATTAAAAAAAGGTTTCTCTGTCGTCTAGAGCAACGATACTCGGTACACGCATATCCTAACGTTTAAAGCACATCGTTTTGGTGAATACACAGAATATCCACTGGACAGATTGTGGAGGATCTATTATAAAGGGGTTATGCAGATTAGGTGATCCAGTTATCTGAAATCAGTTGTACATCGCAGTGAAATTTCAAATGTGCATGTTACTGTTCAAGTGCATGCGATAGTATGAAAAAGAAGATGGTGTTGTTCTCTGTCTGGAAATTGTATCGGGTCCTTCTCATGCGTAGAGTTCCTTTGGTTTTTGCTTCGACAGGTACAGAGACTATGGACGTGTAACACACATGCGTGGGTGTCTATGTACGATTAGAAAGGAACTGACAAGCTATCCTTGATGTGAGCCTTCTCTTTTTCTGCGTTAATTAATTTCAAGCCGAGAAGACCTTCCGGTGCGTTCGGCGCATCTAAGGCTTGCTCCGTCACGATCCAAACGTATCCTGCGCCGGTCATGTTCAGAGCTGCAGCATCTTGGAAGATTACGCTCGCATCGGTTTTCCTGTATCGAGCAAACGAAATTTTCTTATGCAAACTGACGAAGATATGTTATTATCCATAAAACATCCGGCTTAAATTTAGCAGTAGGTTAATTAATACCATTTAGAAGTACCAGATAATATTATTTTGAAGAACAATACTTACGAGGCGTATAGAAGGCAAACCCTAGCTTGGGCGCCTTTCATGTCCATCAATTGATACACGAAACTTTCCAGGCCAGGTTCGAATTCGATAACAGACTCAACCTAAAAGAACAAAGAAATTTGCTATTATCATTAAGAAATTTGTAAATGTTGCTGTTCAAGGATATCATTGTAAGTACCTGGACCTTGATCTCCACGTCGTCCTCCAGGTTTTGGGAAGTGGTTTGGAAACGACCAAGCAAAGCACGACCGTCCGTATCAGAGCTATGAATGAAGATCACCTTCATGTAGTTGAAGTGTTTCAATAGCTCGACCCATACGTCCGCCTGGTGCGAGTACGGCGGTACGGTTCTCAAGAAGGAAACGTGAATGTTCTGTAAAAGGAATTAAATACTGTTTCAACGGCTTCGTTTCATTTACCTTACGTTTATCTTATCCCCTAGAATTATCGTAGCGGCCACTGTACAGTCATTCAACGTAATAATACCGATAATGTGATACTGACATAATAAGTATTACCGGCAATCTTATTTGGACAAAATCTACGTACAAAAAACATTCAGACTAATAGTAACATATTTCTAATTTTGTCAAAAACAAAATATAAATTTCACGAAGGCTTACTTTAAAAAAAAAATCAATAACTATTACACCATTAATATTCTAAAGTGCACAAATTTTTATATAAAATTGTGCAATTGATTTTAAATTGGGTGAATAATTTCTTATAAAAATCGACTGTGTCAATCGATTCACCTTGTCTGAGAAGGCTGAATCTCTGGAGGATATACCAATAACAGGTATATGATAAAATCCGCTGGTGTAAGAAACAGCAGCTGGCGACAGATCTCCCGTGAGAGGATGTGACACAACCACCGCGTACACTTGTTCCGCTATCAAATTGGTGCACACCCTCAAGGCTGTCCTAATTGGGTTCGAGTCCATTTCGATCGTGGTGTGCTTGTAGGTCACTCCTTTATTGACATAATTCAAGTTTAAGTTCAGTGTCTGAAAAATCGATCAAACGTTAGAATTAATGAGGAGCAACGCTTTAACGTGCAGCAATAACGAGTCGAACATTGAACGTTTAAACGATTTCTAACGATTCGATTTCCGATTGTATTCGAACTCAACATCGTCCGATCCTAATGAATTGCTTCAACGAAGAAACAAGCAATTTCTTATCGAATTGAGAAATATTTTAAGGGATTTGTAAAATGATAACGCGAACGCAAATGAAAAGAAATGTGCTTCTTGAAGATAACGTTGTAATAATTCTTTGTTAACGGATCGATGTCATCGAGGACTGCTACTTACGCTCAAAGTGTATCGGAAATATTCTATGCTTTCGTTGTTGGAGAAAACACCGCCGATTCTAAAGAAGGTCGGGTTGTTAAATTGGTCCGTGGTGAGTCCATTGTACACCTGGTCGTTCAGGACAATCAGCACCAGTAACAATACGGCTTGATCGTATTTTCTCATTATGGAACTCGATCTACGGCGTAAAGTAGATTTTAAGAGCGTTCATTGAATATTTGAGAAACAATCAATCGAACGATAAGAAGTGCATGCAACGATCATACAAATTCTTCGGTATACATCTAGCATATGGTAAAATACGAACTATAAGCATGTATAATTTTTACTATAAATTATTTCAAATAAATTTAAATATTCATATAACCAGTGCGAACAAATGGTACGAAGAGAAAACGGAATCGAACTCGTACGCCTTTTATCGAAAATATCGAACGTACCGATCGGTGAACAGTCACTGAACAGTTCACGTAATTTTCAAGTATGTATAAATTGTCTGACGACGATTCATTGGAGACCGTTCACGCCCTTGTCTCTCGATACTTTATAAACGGACCCAGCGTTAACGTCGACCGCGAAGGTGGATCTGAGAGACAGAAGTCAGAGATTCATTGATCCGTTCGGATGCTGCGCACAGACTCCGTCCCCACTATTGCGATTTTAGGCTGTTTTCGTGTTTTCTTCGATCTTCTATAATTCATCTGTATTCCTCGCTTTCAAATCCTTTTTGTTATTTCATCTAAAATAAAAAAAAGTATTCAGAAGAACGTTTAAAGTATCATTTGATCAGTGGATAGGATCATAATGACTGAAACCGAGCAACAATTCGACTCTAATTTAATTATCCCCTTTCGATGAACGACATCGAAGCGATTAAGTCCTCAGGGGTACTTTTAAAAGGTTGTACCAGTTATCAGGCGTGCTTCGTCCTTGCACGAAATAACATAATTGTTCGAGTGATCAAGTCGAAGACGGCTGGGTCATCAAAAGTAGAAAGGACACGCGAATGCAGGGATTCTACAGGGGGTGTATGCGATTAAAGTGTTCGGGGTCGTGGGCTAAAAAGTGGGTCGACCGCAGGACAATAAACCGTATAGGCATTGTTTCGAAGCCACGTGGTGGTGACTACACCACGAGATGCCAGTGCGTCAGTCGTGCTCCCCTATCGATCTTGTAAGTTTCCATTCGGTGGCGACCTCCTCTGCGTGCGCACCTTTCCCGTCTCAGTTATTTACCAAGCACCCTACGATCCAGTCGGGAGAACCTTGGAGAACGTGTAAATGGTGAGAAGGAGGTAACGAGAGACATTCGACAAACGGGGGTGGACAAGGTCGAGGGTAAGCAACGACGTTTCGTCAGGGTACATCAAAAGGGGGTCGAGTCACTTAGCAAGCGTTAGGGGAGTCAAAACCAGAGGCAAACTAGGTGGACAGACGGTCGGTCCGGGGTCATCGGTTTTTGAGGGGACAGAGAAGAAGAAGGTGGTGGCGAACCGTGCGAAGAACAGCTCGACGAGGGAAGCAAACGGGGAACGTAACAGCAACGTAACTCCAATGTATTACGGTCCTCCTCCTTGCACGAACAAAGCCACAGAAATATGTCGTTACCACGAGAATGGAGCCTGCAGGATTCGATCGAGCGCGATGCTGTCGCCTGCGCGACAGCGTCGCAGGAGATGGTCGGCACGACCGTCATCGACGAGAATATGAATCAACAGAATCAGCTGGGCTCCCTGCTTTCGATACACTCGGCGCCCGTGTTTGATCTGAGCAATGGCGTACCGTCGCCGAAGAGGCCAGCCTCGTTGGCCGTACAGGCGACGGCAACCTCCACACCGGTCGTGCCGCCTCATCTTCAGAGTCCTGAAACGATAGAGGACGAGGACAACGACAATCTCCTGACGATATCGAGCCTCACGGCCAGGCCGTTGATAGCCAAATCCCGTGAGCTTCGATCGACCAAAAGTTCCGCGTCAAAGAAGAAGAAACCGAAGAGAAACGAGACGAAGAAGCCGAGGAACATCACCTACGTTCCGTTGGACGGTGGCTATGGATGGATCATCGTTTGTGGAGCGTTTTTCGTACAGTTCTGGGTGGCTGGCCTGGTTAAGTCCTACGGGGTGTTGTACGTCGAGGTGATGGAAACGTTCAAGGATTCCTCCGCGTCTGTCGCTTCCTGGATACCGGCTATACTGTCTTGTCTTTGTCTCGCGCTTGGTGAGTAATCGTACCTGCGAGCATCATTGTCGTAAAATGCATGTTCCTTGAATGCATAGTTACAAAACAACTGTGTATCAGATATAAATGCTTCATATTAGGGGTATGCAAGAATTTCTATCGTCTGTAAGATACCCTTCTTTATATTCTGTGACGTATTATTCTTTAATAATGTCATTTCAAATTTGCATATCCCCAATATAATAAGCAATGCTATTGACAATAGATTAATTTGTTGCTCCGTACGCAGCTCCAGTGACGAGTATGCTGTGTCAGAAATACAGTTGCCGAGCGGTTGTTTTCGTCGGGGGACTGTTCTGTGCTTTAGGATTAACCTTAAGTTACTTCGCCACGAGGTTGATACATCTCTTTTTTACATTTGGAATCTTAACAGGTACGTGAAAAACGTAATCTCGTTGAATTTCTGCATCACGCGTTCATCCCTTCCACTCATACACACACACATGCACACATGTGTCATAGCTCGTTAACTTCCTCCGCTTGTTACGTAACGAAAGTGCAGCTACGAGGCTGAAATAAAAGTGCAAGTGGAGTATCCACGAAACAAACAAGTTATTCAATAAATACTCAATTATCATTCATTCGACCTTCTCACCTTCATCCATTTCGTTCGATCCTTCGATTACGTAAACAAAATTTTAGGTATCGGCGGTGGATTGTCGACGACACCAGGTATCATCCTCGTCTCCCAGTACTTCGATAAGCATCGCGCCCTGGCGAACGGGATATGCGTGTCCGGCACGGCGGCGGGCAGCTTCGTGTTTCCGCTGCTGATCGAGACCCTAGTGAAGAATTTCGGCTTTCACGGCACCATTCTCCTACTGGGTGGCTGTATGCTGCACGTGTGCGTGAGCGCCACCCTGTACCGACCACTGGAGAACAATTACGTGCCGGAGGACGTGAGCGTGCCTCACAACAAATCGGAGAAGGCCGAGATCGCGGAGAAGGAATCGGAGGCGGCTAAGCAGCAGAAGTTAGACGTAATATTCGCCAACGATTCGACCACCAAGCACAATCTGTTGAACGAATTGTTTCATCAGAACAACGTAGTGGCGGTCGAGCTGACCGACAGCGACGAGGAGAAGGACGTGATGGGCGAGGGCCTCAGGATGAAGCCGATCTCCAAGATACGTAGCTCGAGTATACTTCACAGCGTGGAGGATTTATCGACCGACTCCACGTGCGTGTACAAGGCCAGGTCGTCGCTGAGATCGTTGAGATCCTCGGTCACGGCCGTATGTCCAGTTCCTCAGAACGAACCACAAGTGCCGGAGAAGAAGACTGTCATGCAGAGGATTGCGCAATACATTGATCTGTCGCTATTGAAGAATCCTCAGTTCATCATGATGTGCTTCTCCGTCAGCCTCATGTCCACTGGAAGCCCGTACATGCTTTATTATCTGCCGGCGTACGTTCACGCGGCCGGCTACACGAAATCGGAAGCCGGATATCTGGTGGCGATTTCCGCCGCGCTCGATCTCTGCGGGAGATTAGGGCTCGGATGGCTTTCGGACTTGCAGCTGTTCGATCGACGGAAAGGATACATTGGAAGGTGAGAATAATCAATATCTTTCGATCAATCTGAAAAAAAATTTGTGGATAGATTTTTGTACCATTGAATGAAAAATGAAAATATTTTTTTATTTGATAGTGTCGTGGGTGCTGGCGTAGCGGTATTGGCAATTCCAATGGCCCATTCTTTCTATGTACTGGCGTGTTCGGTGGGCATGTACGGCTTATGCCTAGGCTGTTGGTTTCTTTTGGTACCCGTCCTTCTTGCAGACCAATACGGAACTGATAAAATATCCTCCACTTACGGTCTCGTTAGGATGTTCCAGAGCGTCGGAGCAATTTCTATACCACCTTTAGCAGGTACTACAATTACTTCAATTACACAGAAATTGAAATATATTCAATATTAATTGCTGAACTAGTACATTCAAAGGTACTCGATTCTGCATAGCAGTCGTCGAGGTATTGTTTTGTATGTATGTTTTGAAATGTTATATTAAGTCAATGATTATCGATAGTATATGAAATGGTTTCAGGATACCTGCGGGATGTAACCGGAAGTTACAGTGTATGTTTTCTTTGTATGGGAACGTGCATGGTGATGGGAGGGCTACCTTTGCTCCTGGTTTTTAACGAAGTGTCCAAGTCATCGAAGATGACTGTAAACGCTGATAACAGTAACTGTCAAGGAGAAACGACTGTGAAAGAATAAGAATATTTTGCGAATGTGATTGAATGTGTAATAGAAAAACTAATAAAATCGCAACATTTGTCGCTACAATTATTCCACTATGATGTATTGCTTGGTTCAATGTATTCGTAACGTTTTACGATAAATACCTCATTCGCGGCAGGTAAGGATGATTTCCATAAATTCTTATGTTTCTCTCTCTCTCTTTCTCTCTCTCTCTCCCTCTCTTTCTCTCGTGTTATCGGTGAATAGATTATATCCCAATTTACATCGTTTACATTTAAGTAAAAACGAAATGATGTAGGTCAAAGAATTGTTACGTGTTGTACACACACACACACACACACACACACTGTTAAGAATTGCTTCTAAAAAAACAATTGGCTTACAGTTGCTATTTGCCTTATGTAATTACATCGACATTATATACACTGTATTTACATGTTACATTATGATTATTTGTAGAAAATGAAGAATAGCGGCAGGTCCTGCGACGAAAGAGAGACAGTCTTAGTAGGAAATACATATTTTTCATACAAAACAGATGTAATTAAACACAGTGATCTTTAATAAAAGTTATATTCTTTTCACTTATATAGTGGTAATTTTTTTTTGTCTGGAAAAAGAAAAATCGTAAAAATCGGTGCTCAAAAAGCTTTACAAATTCTAAATATTACAATAAAAAATAAAGTAGAAATTTTCTTCTTTTATCACAAATTATACATAATTTTTTTAATTGAAAGCAATTTATAGAATTTACTCTTTGCATTAAACGATTATTACATAATCTATATGAATTGATGCTACTAATTTATACATAGAATTACGTAGTACCATTTTTTAATGGTTTTTGATGCAATTAATAGAAGTTTTAAACACATTGTTCAAATTTACATAAAACGATTAGATCAGAGTCAATTAGTAATAAATGCTAATATTTCTGATGATAAAAGATATATATATATGTAGAAAAATTATATTGGCTTCCAAGCTACAACTCTCATTTTGTTATTTAATTCTTGCAGTATTAAAGAACATGTGAGCTGTTTTTCTGGAGACAAACCATTAATTCCTTGCACTTCATCATCATCGTCTGCTATTCCATTGTTACATCCATTTTTACCTTTAGTCTTTACTTTTCGTTTCTTCTTCTTATTCAATTGTCTGCAGTCTATGTCACTAGCAGCATCTGTCGCTTTTCTTATCTGTAATAATTAAAATTCTTCATACATCCTGATTCTCAGAATACATATCTAAAAATTTACCTTAATAAATATCTTACTTTTGCACTTTTCTTTGCCTGTTTATCATATTCTAATGAATCATAATAATTTGGCTTCTGTTTGGGTCTATTAGTTTGTCTAGTTTTCATTACTCCATTATCAGGACTAGGAGGACTTTTAATAGAATTACGCCTTGCATTGAAAAACGAATGCCCACATGGACAAGCTTTGCAGGCAACAGGTACCTTGTACAAAAATTTATGAAATTAATGTATAAGTATAAATAAATACATATTTTATCTTAGTTTATTAAAATTTAAATAACAATATAATATTCCTACATGTTAAAAGCAGAAGTCAAAAATAATAAAATATAATATAAAATTAATATTTAATTATGAATAAAATTATCAATGTGTATTAAAACAAATTAATTATTTGTTTAATCTTTCATTTGAATATAAATCAGCTTAATAAAATTAATGTACACTAAAAAATATTAAAATTAGGATTAATAAACATGTTTTTATGTGCATATAAAATTATTATAAGTTCAAACGAAATTACCTGCTGTTCACATTTTGGGCAACCTTTGCTAATTGTTTTAGTCTTTGCCATATTCAATTTATTTGAAAAACATTTAATAAAGATAAGGTTATTTACAATTAAAAAATATATCTAAGAAAATGTATCGTTAAACCATATCACTAAATAACGACATCACAGCACAGAAATAGGTTTTGCGTTGGTGAGGACGCATTTTCTGAACCTCCTATTATAACATTAAAAATTTTTTTCTTTCGCTTAGCATCACGCCAATAAGTAATGACAGCCGTAATGAATAACAGGAACACAATAAGAAATAATTAGTACTCCAATTGACAGATGGCGGTAAAAGTCAATTAGGCGTCTAATCTTGTACTTCTTTTGCTTGGATCACAAGTATTTCCGTTTAGTTGCTTGGTGTATTTAAACATGTTTGTGACGAAGATTATAACCTATGAATTTTAGAAATTCTTCTCTTTAGTTACAATTTTATAATTATCTCTTTGTATATGTGTGTTAATACATATTTAAGTGAACAATGTTGTAAATAAATGTTGAAAGTAAAAGTATTAATCAATATTTAGATAAACGGTAACGAAGCCCAAATAAATATATAATATAAGCTATAAATTTACTTTATTTGATTACAATGTTTCTAAAAAATATATTTTTTAAATACTAACCTCTTTTACTGGTAAAACTAAATGTTTTAATATTAGATTATAATTATATGTATACATATACTTATAAAATAATTCTTTTCTTGATTTTCTGACAAATTTGAATTCAAATTTATGCATTTATAAAATGTTTAAGCTAAAACTGTTTAAAGAAATTATTACTATTGAAATAGTAATATATTTAAAGAAATTATCTACTATTGAAATTTATTGCATTAACAACTAAAAAGATAATTACCAATTGCTAATTTTATCATATGAGACAGTTTTTAATTACATTCTATGTTTTTTCTCATCTAGTATTTTTTGCTTTATAACTATTCCTTGCTCTATAACTATTATTCCAGTTAATTAATTTCTTAAATTTCTCGTTACTTTTATTTTAAATAGAGCTAGAATAATACGAAGTATTGAATTAAAGTTTCTTTCGATTGTCATTCATCGGTTTGTCTTCCATTTTTTAAATCTGTTCAAAATCATTGAAATCCTTTTTCGACGTTCTTCGACGGAAACAGTAAGCTTTGTTTAATTACAGCCTTCGATGGGACTTTTTTTTATTGGAATTGTGCTCTAGTCGTTTTATAAAAGTAATTGAAGTTACCGATAACCTATCCTGAACCTCGCCATCATCTATATAATTATCTGATTCATCCGCATACTCACCACTATCAGATACGGCGCGCCTCAAGGTCGTAGCAAATCTTACCTGTTGAAATTGTTTAACTCTACATTTTTCATCATCTATCATTGTATCATTAGTACATCTGCATCCTTTTTTTTTCATCTTTCTTTTACCGTTAGAGGAATCATCTTCTAACTCTTTTTCCTTATGTAATTTATCTGCTGTAACAGTTTTTGGAATTATCTTTTTTTCATGAGTTTGAGTAACATCTTCAGCTTTTATATCATTCTGAAAATTCGTCCGAGTAGCATTTGCAGTACCTATTTCAGCGTTTTCATCAAACTTCACTCCTGAAACATTTTTTTCACTTGGGTTATTGTTGCAACTATGTCTTCTTCTAACCTGGTCAAAATCTCCTTTGGAAATATTCGTTTTAGTTTCAATGAACGTACAACAGTGATTCTCAGATGATGGAACGACATTTTTGCTTTGATTCCATGTCATAGGACATTGTGATACGCAAATCATAATTTTCTTTTGTTCTTTCTTTTCGCGGTTGTAGAAATTCGTTTTTTGACCAGTAGTATTTTTAACGGCGGCAATCTTCAAATAAGGGTTATTGCATTGACCGCATACGAATCTCATTTCTTGTTCAGAGGCGGTATGATTCTTCTCCGTGAATTGTTCTTTTATTTGTTTCAAGCAGGAGCATGGTTTATTCATTTTCTTTTTATCGATGGTTTTATGTTGTGAGCCGTTGTTTGTTTTGGGTACGCAATCCATCGTTTCAGCGGTACTATTTAACTGTAAGTTGCTGTCGTGATGATGGTTTTCACAATTTGGACAAAGAACAAAATTTGATACGCCTGTCTCTTCAATTTGAGTTGTTTGCTCAGAAAAATCTTTATAATTACAACAGATAGTGTTGAAGTGCTTCTGGGTATTTTCCTTAATATGATTTTTAGTTTCGTTTTTCACATCGTCCGTCTTGGCTGAAATAGACGAAACGTTATTATTAATTACCCAATTTCTCAATCCCTTCGCATAATTACTTGCATGGGTTCTCGTATGACTTTAACATAATTTGCCATTTGAGTTAATCAACTAGTTTGATTCATAATATATAAATATTTATTATCATACACTACCCTACTAGTAACATTGCAGTGTCGAAGTGAATGGTAGGGGTACCTTCCCCCACGGCGCCATTTTTCCTTCAAATTGTAATGATTCCATGCAAGTAACTGAAGGATAATTAATTTTATATCAAAATTACCTTTGTGTTTTTGTACGAGTGACTTTTTAGTAGGTACTTTTTCTTTAGTTTGTATCATTTTGTTACATTTTTTCTTTTTTCTCTTGGTGTTAATCGCTCGAGTTTTCGAAATAATTTTTTCAGTATCTTTCTGAACATCATCATTACATTTTTGTGTGGGTTCTTTATGTTTTTTATGTTCATGTTCTTTATGTTTTTTATGTTCAGATGTTAATTTGGGATTTTGATCAACCTGTAATTGAATTGTTTTCTTGTCTTTATTTTTTTCTTGAAACGGATCTTTCTTATTGTCAACATGATCTTCATTAAATTGAGTCTTTAGGTCGTGTTCTATTTCTGCCTCGTCGTCTCCGTCGTAAATGCACGTAATTTGCGAGGAAGTGCTGTCATTGTAGACGCATTGTTGTCGTAAACATTTAACGGATCGTCTTTCAGAAAAAGATTTAGATTTCCATGGATCAGGAATGCCTTGTACCAATGGTAGACCTAATTCATTCCATAACTTATCTGTGACGAAAGATCTAACGTAAAAAGGTATTAAATTGCACTGTGAAACACATGCCTCCATTGAATTACAAAATCCCTTTCTGATTAAATATTCTTTCCAAGTATCAGGAATACCGTATCGCAGATCGTTACAGTTTTCGTTAACAATTATGGCTTGTTGCTGAGAGGATGGGATTTCAATAATTGGTTGTATCCTTAACAATTTAGGCGAGGAAAATGGTCCACGTACTATCTCACGAACGGACAAATCTTTATTCTTTCGAATTCGATTTGGGGATATCCATTTTTGCACCCATTCAGTACATACTTCCAAATCATTTGTTTCGTTTCTTCGTATTCTTCTTCTATCTCTTTTCTGACTCATTTCAAAGATTCGAGTTTGTCGGTTTCTCTAAATTTCTGGTACTTTATCATAGAAGATAAAACATAAGGTAATGCGGTTTAAATGATAAGTTTTGTGTCATAAAACTAACAAAAGTCTAAAGCAAAATACGTTTCTTTCATAAAAAAAAAAGTAATCAAGGTTTCTTACCAATTAAACACGTTGTATAATTCTAACATTTTTTATGGCTATTATAAAACATCACCAAGTTATGAACTTAAGAATATTTCATTAAATTCTTTTACCTTGTAACTATTATATAATCGATTTTTACTAAAGACACTTAAATGCTTTGTGAGATTTTTAAACAGCCTTTGGTTTGAGATATTCTTACCGTCTTATTTAAAATAAAATGGAGTAACATTGTATACAACGTTACCAATATTAGCTTTTCAACAATTAAATTGTCATTATTTTTTAAAATAATTATTGAATTAATCGTTGTGCAATTGATAAAATACACCTTTAATTTGTTTAATAAGTAAAGTATAAAAATATAGATTAAAAAATAAATTGAAGGAAATCATTTGATTTTTCAGTTTGAAAATAAATTTTCAATACAGAGTCCTTTCTTGCTTTTACTTATTCCTAGATCGAAACAAAGCTACCAATCTCTCGTATTGCCAACATTCAAAATATATACATAATTTAAAATAAAATCGATTGTTTCAGTATTGTGCAAGGTGACGAAAGTGTTTGAGTTGATCAATGTTGCTTCACGTATAATCACGATGTCTTTGCTACGATCTTTGCCTTCTGGGCTTAACAAAACTTCGAAATTAATATCTCGAAGTGTTCCCGCTGTATCTTATCATCCAAACGTAAGTATTTATCATGTTGTGATTTTTCGTATTTGTCTTAACTAATTATAATGAATTTCCTTCGTTGCTTTTAGCAATCAATATCAAATACTATCTATTAATAGAATGTATATACAGTGTGTTTATCCTTCATATTTTAATTGTCTATATTCGTACTATTATATACAAACCTTTTAAAAAGATGACACGATAGATATTTCACATTTTCCCGGCAATGTTAGGTTATATTGATGTAATGTCAAAATTAAAAATTTTGTATTTTTAATATGTTACTTATAATTTGCAAATAAAACTAGCTTTTGAAATAGATAAAAGCTGTTCTTAATTGATTTTCACTGTACTACTGTTATTTTATAGGTAATAGATCACTATGAGAATCCAAGGAATGTGGGTTCCTTGGATAAGAATGATTCCCAAGTTGGTACAGGTATTGTAGGTGCTCCTGCCTGTGGTGATGTGATGAAGCTTCAAATTAAAGTTGACGAGAAAGGAAAGATTATTGATGCAAAGTTTAAAACTTTTGGTTGCGGTTCTGCTATTGCATCAAGCTCATTAGCTACAGAATGGGTTAAAGGAAAAACTGTAAGTATTATTGTGCTTTTGTAAATTTTTATTTATAAAACATAATATGTTAACGTATGTTATAGGTTGATGAAGCATTGGCATTAAAAAATACTGACATCGCTAAAGAATTATGTTTACCACCAGTCAAGCTGCACTGTTCAAGTAAGTGATACAGATTTTTTCACTTGCTAATGATATTGGACATAGATTGAAATAGATTAAAAACAAGAATTATACAATATAAGAATTTAAAGAAAAGTAAAGGAAACATGAAACATGATTTTTGATTATGGATTAGACAGTTAATTGTTTAGGTGCACTTAATTTTCAATGTCCTCATTATTGGTTAAATTAATTACAGTTGTTAACATTTTGTCTTATATATTGTAGTGCTTGCAGAAGATGCAATTAAGGCTGCTTTGTCAGATTACAGTATAAAACAAAAGCAAAAATTGAAAAAAGGTGATGATATTACATCAAATAAAATATGATTCTGATCTTCTAGACAGAAATGAAGGGTAGTGCTAATTATAAATAGCCACAAAACACTTCATAGTTTAGAATTTTTACAAATTATTAGCTGTGATTGTGTTAAGAGTATTGTAACTTAAAATGCATTCAGAGCTTTATGTAAAAGCTATATTTATATTTTCATTTATGACAAAAAATAAATATATTTAACTAAACTGTTTGAAAAAATTGTTTATTTACACATAATGTTGTCCAAATGATCATTTAATTCAAATTTCATAAAATCATTTCCATCATTTAAGTAATTTTTTATTTTTTAAGAGCACACCAGTACATATCTTGCTCAGCAATGAAATTTTAATAGTTAGCATTTGCTGTAGCCAGACGTTCATGTTTTTAAATATCAAATATTTTTATTGATATAATACTGGTCGTAAATGAAGTATTTTAGTGGCAATTTACGATGTTGACAGAAGCATTTCTATTTGTACATCTTGTTTTAACTCGAATCCATTACGCCACCAACGTCGCACTAACGCAATGACCGGTGGGAGGGAATGGGAGGACGGAGATATCACCTTTTATCGATAAATATCATTCTTTTAGACATCATAACAACATCTAAATAATCGAATAAAGCCATAAACCATTACAATTCATAGTTTTAATATAACAAGCATATTCGCCGTTTCTTTTTTTCAGTAAAAACTTGATTTAGTAGCATACAATTAGTTTTTTTTTTAAATGTGCAAAAAGAATTATTTTTAATTAAATAAATGTTATTAGTCGTAATCATATAAGCCGTAGCATTAGTCGTAATGGTTTCTCTCTGGTAGCTTATTTTTTAACATTCCATCTAGAATATTTCTTTTCGCATAGTGTGTACGGTCGCCAATATACGATAAGAAATGTTATACTACAGAGGCATTGTAGTTTCCTCATAGCTGTGATCGTCCGATCAAATATTTACTCGCATTCTTATATCTTTATCCGTGCCAGGATTATACGTATTCTCGAAGAACGATTTCCAAGAATGAGACTCCAATTCGAGCGATTAAAACGAACACGGTACTCTGCATGTACGTACATATGTACACGCGGTGAATTCGAGAAGTGAAGCCGGTTCGGTGACTTCAGCATCATATCCCTCTTATAACTTGCCATCACAACACCAATTGATGCTTAATAAGAACAAATATAGACTGAGTCATGCGTGTAGTTACTACTGTCAATTGCATGTTTCAAGTTAATTTGCGATGAAGAGCAATTAACTTGTTGTATTGTCCGTTACTTTTTCACAACCACGTATACGTATCCAACGTTCACGATACAGCGAGGGGTTAATTCCTTATCTGGACGAGATAGACTGTTTTTCCTGTTAGATATTTTTTCAAACCAAGAGATCAAGCTGTTGTTAAAATCGATAAGCGTGTAATCTTCGCGGGACGATCTTAGCTTCGTATTTGGGTGTACTTCAAAATATATATAGTTACATAATATAATTACATAATTGAGCACATGTGTGGCACGTTCTCCAGTATTTGAAACATTTACTTTAAACGTCACCTGTAAATTCAAAATACAAATCTGTTTTACAAGCAACGAAGGATACATCGATTGTCGTGTGTACGTTCCATACCAGTGATAAAAATGAAGTGTTTGATTCAGTACGTACTTGAGAAAAAAAAGTAGAACATCTGGTTTGATTAAAAGAGGTTTTTAAAAATCTGGTGACGCAACATTCGTTTCGAAAGCTTGCTCTTATGACATATAGTCCGCTGATAAGTGAATCTATGTATTCTGAAAAAGTTTTAATAATATGAAGTAATTCGATTTCATAGTGTTTTTCAATAGTTCTAGTTACCAAGTTATTAATCTTATTATTGTCCATATGAAAGGGTGAGGGGGCTTGACCGTGCAGCGTGCGTCCTGCTGCAAATATTTTATTGCAGTTCTTCGAACGCTCATCATACGCACGCATAATGGTTTCTCTGACAAACACATGGTGTCTGGAATTCGTGATATAACTGAAACTGATAGAATCTTTTTTCTACGTAGCTATGCAGCGATGTTACATTGAAATTATTTGTATGTGTATAGACTTCCGTCGATTCGTTTCACATTACAAATAAATTCCCTTAAAGAAAATAGTTGGTAATTAGTAAACCGAGTTGGCTAATTTAGTATAGAGGTAAAATAGATGAATTGGGTTAATTATCGTGTTTAGTAACTTTCGAATATAGAACGGATAGCGAGGCTTTCTTTCCCTGCATCACCATTTTGAAATTCTACAAATATAGATTCATCGTGAAAATGTAAATTTGTATATCGCGTTATGCAAATATTGTCAGTAGAAAAGAAATTCGCAGTTCGTTATCGCCTGTAAAAACATAAAATCGATTATTCAGAGCATTATAAATTAGTTCGTCGAAGATACTCGAAAAGGGATCGTCAGATAAAGTAGCGTAAGCGTTTCAAGAGGTGAGTAAACTTACCGATGAGTCGCTTCGAAATTTACCTTTTCGCGATAAGCCAGAAACTGCGGATCCCTTTCAGCGATAGTAAACATTTTTCACGATTGCCATTCAATAATAAATCAGACGAGGCGAGTCTTATCGGTGTTCGTCTTTGTTTTTCCCACCTCGATTTCTCTATTCTAAAAGTGGGACAGCGTCGTGCGACAAATATTAAATTCGTGCGTCGTCCCGCCGTACAGAACGAAATACATCCATACCTCCTGCCTCGCTGCCATTGTATTCGTCATAAATTTTCCATTCCCTTTATTCCTTGATCTCGTCCTCTTTCTCTTCTACGAGGACTTGATGTGCAATAGAAGGTAATAGAGCGAGAAGGCTAGACGAAGGAAAGAGAGGCACAGAATGAACACCATTGAAAAAAGAGACAAAGAGTGGCAGAGTCCGTGGAAACGCTGGAGGGAAGGAAACGAGAGGACGTTTTAGTCATGGTGGGAGGCAGGATGAAGTAGTGGTAAACGGGTCTGCGTAATACACAGCTGATCAGTCGTTCCGTGACGGACAAACCGTTCAGGTGTTTGTTCGACTCAAGAGGGTGAAGTTATAGGTATATTTTTTTTTCCAATTCGGAATGACAGTGGGCCGTTGCGTGCATTAAGAATTTCCTGTGCATACATGCCATTGTTTACGTGCTCTATGCAATTTGACAAAGTATCGAAATCAAGAGGCACGGGTGGAGGTGTTGTCCCAGTGAAATTGCTCGCACCGTCAACGCGTTGCGGGTTGCTGTTACAGTTTGTGGCGTCGGGTCATTTGCATCGTAAATATTTTCCAGTTTTTCAAGTAAAATCAGGGTCTATGACCGATTCACGAGGCTTGCCTTATCAGAGGAACGAAAAAAGCCACGGTAGCGTAGGTGTGAACGAGATCAGATTCGAATTGATGAAGTCCGAGGCAATCGGAGACGAGGACACGACTGCTGATTCTGCAGTTTGTGAACATTGATACTGGTGTGCTCGTAGGTCACGATATCTACTTTGTGTTGTAATCTTTCGGTTGAATATAAGCTAGTTATTGGCTCGTTCGTTTTTTTTTCTCTTATTTTCTTCACGTTTCTATTGCATTTATTAGCTCGTACGACTAATTTTGTAACACGGTGGTCGCGCGTTAGATTTTCTTCGTAACGCGACAATTGCATTTCCTTTGTATCAATCATACATGCGTGAGCGCGCCCGCGCGCAAGTGTGAATATAAGAAAGGGGAAAACAAGAAGTAAAGGTCGATGACAATGCAACGAGTCCAAGATCAAGACAATGGAATCAACATCAAATTCGGTGCGAGCAAAAACAAGAAAGGGAATTATAAACTCGTATCGCAGCACACGGAAAACGAGAAGAAAAATAACTTCAATGGGACCAATAAACAAGGTAAGCCGTTCGTATCGAGACTATTAAACAGGAACAACGTGTGCCGTTTCCGTTTGCATTTTAATTTTTACTAGAACGAAAGTGACCGCGGCAATGAGTCAGTACATGTATTTTATATATCTGTTTTGCGTCGATATGTAAAAATACATTTACTTTAGAAGCTGATAGTGTAAGTATTACTTTAACAGTAGAAAGATAAATTGTGATAACGGATTCGTTAAACTATAAATACTCAAAAGAATTTATTTTTAATTTATTTAACTGAAGCAGAAGGTTTTTATTTAAATGCAAGATTATATATGCTTTGTTATAATGAAAAGCTTCAGTATTTATCTTTGACATTTTGAATGTACATGTAAGATAAAAGAATGATAATGTGAATGTAACAGAATATATAGTGCTCCTTTATTATATTACTGTTTCATCAGAAAACATGCGGAAGTAATGAAGATAAGTGTATTAACTTATCTATGCAAATAAATTTAGTATGAGTAATATTTTATTTTTTTTTTTTTTTAGTCAAAAAGGTAACAGCAGAGGAAGATTTAGTTCCACCAGATGGAGGATGGGGCTGGCTTGTACTTTTAGCATCCGTCATGGTCAATCTACTTATCCCAGGAACTGTGAAATCTTTTGGCGTTCTCTTTGTTGAATTTCTTGAAGTTTTTGATGCATCACCTGCTGCAGCTGCATGGATACCAGCCTTATGTTATTTTTTATACAGTTCACTGGGTAAAAAATATTTTTTACTTTTTTATGTAACAGCATCATATATAATGAAACTACAACTAAATTAAACAATTTTATTATAGGACCTCTTTCCAGTATTCTATCAGTTAAATATTCTTATCGAACAGTAACTTTATTAGGAGGAACATTTGCAGCTGTAGGAATGATGCTAAGTTACTTTGCAAACTCTGTGGCCTTCCTGTGTGTTAGGTAATAACAAAAACATCAAATAAAGAAACATATTGCTTTAATTATTAAAATATAAGCTAATTATTCTTTTTTTATCTTTAGCTATGGTGTCTTGGTTGGAACAGGAGCAGGATTGGCTTTTCCACCAACCGTGTATATTGTAACATCATACTTTGTACGACTGCGTGGGCTTGCAAATGGACTGTGTATATCTGGCAGTGCACTAGGTTCAATATTCCTTCCACCCATCCTGGGAGTTCTTCTACGAGAATATGGTTACAGGTATGTTCTTTTAATTCTGTTTATAAATGAATAGGTGTGGCTTTATTCACCAAAAAAAAAGTAAATTTATAATTACCAAAAAAGGCAGTGAGATAAAAAAAACTATGATAAATAGTTAAAATTAAAAAATCACATTTTTGTTTTGATTATGATAGAACGTTTATTTAATAATATTTATTTCGTTTAAATCAATGCAATTGAATATATTTATATTCAATTTTTTTTTTCTTAATCACATAAATAGAATAATTTATTTAATTTCAACAAAATTTAATGCATCTCTGTAATTCCATCAAATTTGTATGTAATTTGTGGTATTGAATGTGTTTTCGAAAAGTACAAGATTTTGTATATTATCACGTGCATCTTTTCGTTCTCGTGAAGATTCTGTAAATAAAGTGTTATTGTCGTAGAAAAAGTTTGTATATTTTGTGAAGAATTATCTCCGGTGAGTATACATAATTACTAAAATTTATTAAAAATGTGAACTATGATCGATATCGTGCATGTGAATAGTTTTCCTTTCGCACGATGCTGATATAAATCACAGTGTGTACATTAATGTGCACGATAATTACAGTTTCTATAGCTGTTTTACAGCTTCCATATTAAACGTGCGTTATCGCTAAACTATTCGGCACTTGTACGATAACGTGTAAACATATCGGTGTAAAAAAATGCGTATATTATCGACCGTTGAAAGAACGCTAAGTTTTTCCATCAATTAACATGATTTAATATTATAAGCAGAAACGGTTTTATATTAACTCGAGAAGTCCACGTCGAAAATAACTTCTGACTCGTTTTAGGTAAGAATCAGTTTTTACGTTAAATAAAGTTTTTTTCTCTTTTTTTTTTCTTTTTTATATTGTTGTATCTATTATGTGTATAGGAATATCTAACACGCTTCCTCATCATTTCTTATTGGCACACACATTGTGAGTAATATGTTTTAACGCTTGTGGTTTTAAAATAGACAGCAGCTACGCCGAGACTGCAATAAGAAAAAAGGGACGAATAGGCCTGGGTCATTATTACACGACGTATTGTACCCTCTGATGCGTTTTCCTCCACGATGATAAAGAGACGAGTTCCTTGGCCGGGTGGTTATTTAAAGCACTGTGGATGCAATCCTTCTACCGTCAAATTGTGAATTCCCTTTCCAGATACTTATCACCGAGTGTAAACGAAACACGGCATCTGTTCTATCTTTGCGCAATGAAATATTAGGATTAAAGTACATAACCGTTATTTAGAATAAAAGTGTAAACGTTTATTCGAAATACATGTATATGTACATGGAAGATAATCAATTTTTTTTTTTCTGTTGCTTCTTCGAAAACAAGTTGCTCATTGAATCAGTAAACAGTCCGTTGCATGGTTAACGAAAGAAATTACAATTGCACATCTCCTTTTGTTTGTATGTGCATACGTAATAAAACCACGGAAACGTACCGTTTTGACGTTGAAAGTATCTTGTTCAATTTCAAGTGTACTCGTTGTATACCGATGTGACATATGTGACGAATGCGTGATGCTCACGTGTCAGGAGTTAATGTATGTCGTAATTCAAAAAAGGAATTTAGATAACTCCAATTTGTTATCCGTTTCAGTTTTGTTTATTCAAAGTTGTGATAGGTGAAACGTATATATAAAAAAAAAAGAACAAAAGAATTGTTTTATTTTGATTTGTAAAAGTATTTATTTTAATTTTGATTGTTTAACTGATTTTCAGTCGTATCTTTGGTTTGACACTTTTATACACACACGTTATGAATTTTAACGTGAACATGTGAATAAAAAAGAGTTCTCGTCTTAACCAGACAAAGTGTTAAATGTAACTAATAAGTCAGCATAATGCCGAATGTAAGTCATTCTCTAAACATGAAATTTACCAGCATTTTATTTTCAAAGTTTTCCTTTGCAGTGACACGAGACACACGCGTTTGTGTCAAAACGATTTTTCACCACGAGCAATTTATGGTCATTATATAATCGATATCGCATACGCGCGTATATCAAATACATAGAGTCTAAATCGCCAATTGTGGAATCGTTAATACGTAAAACCAACACTTTTAATTATTTGTAGTATTTTATCGAACAAAGTGAGACTCAACTCTGTGCCCGTCTAAGCGTCCCTTTATTTTTTTCTTTTGTTACAGAAAAATGTGTTCCACGGATGGAGACAGGGACAAAATGCAATTTCGAAGAAGATGAACTTCTCTCATACCGCAGAATATTGTACGCGATCTGAAACACATGCTAAAAATATAGTTTCCATCCCGATCTATATTGAGCGAGAAAGGGATCCACAGTTTTGATAATTTTCTTTTATTTTTTATTTTTTTATGTTTTCAAAGATTCAATAATATAGATACAGTAGTGTTTAAATGTTTGAAGAAAATTTTCAAACATTCTCTTGCTTTGTACTAATTCCTCGACTTAATGTGTTCCAGATAAAATGCCTTTGAATTTCAAGTACCTGCTTTTTGTTCATGTTTTATCCGTGTAAAAAGTTTCAGATTGACGCACAAACTGGGTATGTCATAGTCTGTTCGTACCGGTGCATAATAAATCCTCGGTCCAGACTATGAAACACCTGTGTAACATCTCAATCAAGTGATTCAATTAATAGTTTCATTAGACTAAGTCTTATGTAGCTTGGAATATATAAGACTTTTGTAACAATATCTGTGATAATCTATACAATATGTGATTCGGTATTAAGAGAATTATGTGAACAGTATTGTTATTGTTAATGAATTAGCAAAATCTGTGATATATGAATTTTTCAACAGTATTATCAAACTATATTTCTGAATATGTAATTCATAAAATTTACCTCTATAACATATATATATTTCTTTTTATGATTTATATATTATGAAACATGATACTTTTATAACATGTTTCAATTATGTAATTAAAGTACATGCAAGGAATATAAAAAATAAAGCGTTTTTTATAAACGCTTGTATTTTATTATCTTCTGAATTGTTTTCATTTCATTGCATCATAAGTCATTATATATCATCAGATATTTAAAAGTATTTCCTGTTCCAATCCATATTTACAGAATTATAGTTTAAGTGTGATATTTACAATTAAACATATATTCTTCATTTTTCTTTGAAATATTTAGTAACGTTAAAATTTACGTTCAAGCGTTTATTTCTATGTAATCGACTATTGAAGCCACGCTGTGTTAACTAATCTTTGCTTTTTTTTATTCCTTTCCTCGACAGACAAAGGAATATCCTGATGGCGATATTGTAAGCCATACAAAAATCCTGTCGTTTAACCGAACAAGAAAACGCTAAAGTTCATTTTACTTTTTTACAGAGGTGCAGTATTAATAATGGGTGCTGTCACTTTAAATGTATGGGCGAGTGCTCTTTTGTACGAACCAGTGGAAAAACACATGGTGCCCGCGTCACCATCGAACAAGTCGAACGATGACGACTTGGAAGCCGCACCGATCACAGTAGCTAGTCCAGAGGATGAGAAGCAAGTTGTCTCCTCCGCAAATACAAACGAGAAGGCTGCACCGATAGTACCAAAGAGCGCGTCCAGCGTCGCGTTAGAGTATTACAAAAACACGCCGGTTCAAGGAAGAACCCGAAAGATCAGCATGCCCACTGGACGAGAGATAGCAGGACAGATGCACAGTACACCGGCACTGCACGCGGTACCGGAACGCGGTGCCGACGCCAATAAGTTGTTCAGACGCCAGAGGTCACCGTTACAATCGCCCAGCACCTCCTCGTTCAATTATATCAGTACGCCGTATCATGGAAGCACGCTGTCCGCTTTGCATCCGGAGAGAGCGTCCACGTTGACGTTGAACGCGATATCGAGCACGTTCACCAGAAAGGCCACCGATGAGACGAGCAAAGACGAGGAGAAGTCGCAGAACAAATTCTTCGATTTCAGCTTGCTCAAGGATCCCATTTACCTGGTGATCTTAATATCGAATTCCACGAACGCTGTTAGTTATACCAACTTCGTCATACTGTTGCCAGCGTACGCGATATCGTTAGGCTTCAACAAGAACATGTCTTCCCTTCTTCTGTCGATAGTTTCAATTCTAGATTTAATAGGTCGTATCGGAGGCTCCGCGCTATCCGACGTCTCGATAATGCCAAAGCACTGGTACTTCGTTGGAGGATTGCTCATCTCTGGAATCTCGTTAGCCCTTTTGCCTATAGCCACCACCTACACGATGTTGTCAGTCTATTGCGGTGTATTCGGTTTAGCGTCCGGTATATACGTAGGCATCACCGCGGTCATCATGGCCGATATGTTAGGTACAGAGAAGCTAACTTCTTCTTACGGTATTTCGTTGTTTGTTAACGGTATCATACAGCTGATCGGTCCGCCGATCTGCGGTATCGTGTTCGAGCAGATCGGGAGCTACGGTCCGATATTTAGCATCTTAGGAATCATTTTAGTGGTAGGCGCATCTTTGTGGGGATTCGTTCCGTTCATTAGGAAGAAACAGGACACTTTAGAGAAGGAGAATTCGATTGAAAAATTATAGTGTTATTCAATTGTCGGAATTGAGTATTTTACGAGGACGAAAACTTAAATTGTACGGTTATCTTAGGACACAAATTATTATATCGATAGAGCGTGTATGCGAAATTTATATAAAGATTATAATTATGAAATACTGTGATGTTAGAATGAATGTTATGTATGTACATATATATACCACTTGGTACTGTGATGATGTTATATAGGGATCCACGCACACGTATTTTCGGGTGGATTATAAGGAAACAATTTCCCCCCAAAAAATATATATATATATTTTTACGAAACGCGAAAATTTCTCTTTTCTCAAAAGTTGGAAGTATCTTGCCTTACACGTGGGAAAAAAAATTATTCTTTGGAAGTCAAATTCTCATTGGTATTATAAAAAAAAACATATGAAAGTGTAAGTACTTAGTTTAAAGATGCACTAGTTGTTGGTGCTATTGTAATTAAAAAAGATGCAATAATATAATTTAGAATACATACAACTTTCTTAGGATATATATATATATATATATATACACACACACACAACTGTAAAAAAAAATTAAATAACTTCTCTTGTTATATACACCCCTGTTATATATATACTCCTTTTGTTATTGATTCAATTCGTTTACAATTCACCGAAAAATATGCCTTAAAAATAAACTATAAGCACTTTGTAATTAATAAATTACGTTTATAACACTATGCCGTATGTAAAATAAATAACAATACAAAACACGTACATATAATCTTCATTTTATGACAAAATATATCAAATTATACTGTTAGGATCATTAAACAAATTATAAAAATTATTGATACTTGGTACTTCGTTTATTGAAGGGGATGAATAACATTATCTATCACCAATCCTGTACAAATAAATTACTTAAGGCAAACTGAAAAATGACCCCTCCATTATATTTGTTATTTTCTCTTTTTAAAATGTAAAGTTTATAGAAATTACACTATACTTTCTTTCTTGCTATTAAATTTATTTCAACAACTTTTACTTTTCTTTAGATTCTTTCTCTTTAGATGCTTTCTCTTCAGGAGATGCAATTTGTCGGAAATTAGGGAACTGTTCCCATGGAGCAGACAATTCAAATTTACGATATTCTTGTGCCAATTCTAATGGTTCACAAACAACTCTCTTTGATTCATCACAATAGCGTACCTGAACATGGAGAAACATTCCTATTATTAATGATCCATTAAACATATTTGTGAATACAACTAATATAATAAAAATAGAGAAGAAATAAAAAGCAATTAACATAAAGCATTCTAGCTCTATTTTACATATATTCTAGAAAATATCAAAATTATAGTACTAAATTACCTCAACATAACCACTCAGAGGAAAGTCTTTTCTCAATGGATGTCCTTCAAAACCATAATCTGTGAGAATTCTGCGAAGATCTGAATGATTCAGGAAGAATACACCAAACATATCCCATGCTTCTCTTTCATACCAGTTAGCAGCACCGAATATATGCTCTACTGTTGGCACTGGTGTTAATTCATCTGTGTATGTTTTTACTCTAATACGACTATTAAATCTCAGTGACAGTAGTATATAAACAAGCTAGAAATTATTTGTAAAATAATATTTGTTATGAGATATAAGTATTCATACCTATACAAAACCTTACCTCAAACCTATATAGACGAGTGGGAACATCTACTACTGCAATATCTGATAAACTAACAAACTGAGCATTTTGATGATTCTTTAAAAACGATAATGTTGGTATAATCCCACTTGGACATACTAATATCTCAAGTTCATCACCAGCTATTATTTGTACCTTTTGTACATATTTTGGCAAACATTCACCAACGTAATGACCATAGTCTTTCAATTCTGCCAAATCTTTTGTAAGATTACGTATTGTTGCTATGAATAAAATTAACAAGGTTAATTAAATAAATTTTTATTAGAAGAATTATGTAAACCATAAAGAAAAGGTAAATAGTATAAAGATAAAGATTGTTAATGTTATTTCAAACACATGAAATAGTGAATACTTATTAGATATTTGATAAATAATAATTTTACATACGTCGGTTTTCTATCTTTTCACTGTCTGCTGTGGTATTGGTTCTTATCGAAGGTAGAAGTTTCGGATAACCTATTAATTCAGTTTATAATTCATTACATAATATGAAAAAATTGAAATTAAAGTATTAACATGCAAATTTATTTACACTTTGGTATAGTGACAGGAAAACTTCGTGAAAGTTTCCAACAGTTTTTTAATAGAGATGTCATTTTTGCGAAAACCTTTCTTCCCCTCACAATGCAAAATGGATACACCAATACAGTGCACACGGCATTGCGCACTCTAGGTATAAAATTGGAACGTTTTGTATTTATCATGTATCGCTCAAACATTTATTAAAAGTTTGTCTACAAATATTTTTAAATGTATGCATAAATAATAAATAGTACAATAACTTTTTAAATGAAATATCAATGCAATATTTATATTCATTGTATGACAAAAATGTAAAACTTTTACAGGATAAAACAATATGTAAAAATCATTTCATGGTATTTTATTAATCGTTTACATTACTACTTACAATTTTATTTTCACGATAAAAAATGTTATGTACGTATGATTATTTTTTAAATGATATTGCACAAAAAAGATATATATTAGTCTGCATGTAATTATCAACTACATATAATATTTTTTGACACACATTGCTGTTCAACTTTTTGCATTTCCACAAGTATAGTTGCTATAGCATGTCTTAATTGATGAAACTTTGATAAAGATAATTCAAATATTTGATGTTTTCCATTGTTAAATATCCATTCCATGACAATATGTGGCTCCAAAACCCTATTTAACATGCTGAAAGTATATGAAACAATAAGTACATAAATGAAAAAACTAAAAGGCAAAATTAATTACTTTTCTTGTTACCTAGAGGAAATAGTAATGTCTACACGCCATTTACAAGATACTATGTAAGGATAAAATTTTGTCTTTTCTATCAATCCTGATATTAATTCTGTTCTTTTCTGGCCATACACAACTGTAGACAAATCATCAATACATTCTGAGGATAATCTATAAAAAAAAAAATGCGCTATTATTACAAAATTAAAAATAATACAACATTATGTACAACTTATACAACACATACTTTAGCTCTTCTAATGCCTGCTTAAATTCTGCAGGTTTAACATTTTGAGACAATACACCTAAGTGAACTTTCAAAATTGTAAATATGATTGAATAATATTCATCCACAGTGTCTTCTGGTATATTATACTTTTGACTTATTCTATCTAATATTCCATCTTCTATGTGTTCTTGATTTATAGCCTTTACAGCTACTGTAAGTGAAAATAAGGTAATAAATTGTTATGATTCTTAGAATATAAAATGCAAGATATGATCTCAGTATATTAATAATAAACTTACTCTGTATTAGAGGACGAACAAATACCTTTTTTAACTTAGGAAACACTTTAGTTTTATTTCCTAAAGCATCCACAAGTTGGGTTTGAAAACTTATCATTTTCGTTTTATTATTTGTATTTTATTCATTTACTGCTTTAGATCCATATATTAATTTTTTACACAGTTTTGTGCGGATACTACTCTGTCATTCGCAAAAGATAACATAATTTGTTTTCATCGTTTAATGCCATCTATCAGATTACAAATTCAATGATATATATATTTGAGTAATGTCGATAATGTAGTTAATTTAACAGAAAGTAGCTTCCACTAATTCATTGCTAAATAACTATGGAAATATAATTTTTAAATGAATTTTTTACGTTGTTAACATAATTTAAATAAAAGATAAGAAATATTATTTAATATTTTAAAGTAACAAATTGTAGGAAACATCATGATAAGAAATATTTAGAAATGAAAGTACAACTGACCGTGTGGCCTAATGGATAAGGCGTCGGACTTCGGATCCGAAGATTGCAGGTTCGAGTCCTGTCACGGTCGAACGAATTAAATTTTTTTGTTCTTTTTCTTTTTATATGATAGTATCTTATATGAGTTAGATAGATTTTTAAATATAGCTTATTGTTGTCTTAAGTAATTTATTAAATGCAGGTAAATTAAAAGCTTTGGTGCACCCTTCAATACAAATTTTACAACTTTCAATAACTATTATATTTGTTGTACATTTACAAGAATTTACACTGCTAATAAAATTATATAAAAATATATAATCTAATTGTAATGCGATCATTGTTAACTCCAGAATCTGAACAATAAAAAAAAGTGAAAAAACAATATTTCCTTCGAGCCGGATTTGAACCAGCGACCTATGGATGTCTTCACGTATTTGAATAATGCCAACTACAGTCCACCGCTCTACCAACTGAGCTATCGAAGGTTTTGATTTCGGGGTTTGTCCTTGAAGTTATTGTATTACACTCGTTAACTTCAACTAAATAAATTATAAAAATAACATAGAAATCAATTTATAGTAAGATATAGTATTAATAATTAATAACTAAAAGGATGAATCAATTTGCAATATATCCACAAGTAAGATTTTATTATAATGCAATAAATTATAAAAGATGTTTATAAAAGTTTGTCATGAATTTGGCTACAATTACATTTATTCTTCTATGGAACACATTTTATCAAATTGACACTCTTCTTTATGATCAGGATAAAGTGCCTTCATGATAGACAATGGACATGGCACATTTAAAGGGCAACCTGACAAATACACTGGCCTTTCTTGATGCATGAAGAGAACACTGTTAATTCCTGAACAACTGAAATGAAAAAGGCACAAACTTACAATATAATGATCACATTAATATATACATATAATAAAAGTAACAATTACTTGTATAAAACGAATGCGATATTAGACGCAAAGGTATCTATAATACCAGTTCTCCAAGCTCTATTATCCGCGTACGATGAAAATAAATCGTGCGTTAAATGTTGATCATCCTTAGCGACTCCTAATAAAGCTAATAACTTTAGAATGGTACCAGAATGAGTGAAATACACTGATACCACTGGGCCCTCAGGTGACCTGCGAAAAAATAAATTTCGTATAAAGAAAATTCAAACATAAATCGTGTACTCACACAAAAAATTCAAACATATCTCGTAAAGCAGGACATGCTTGTTCATAAGATAATTTATGACCATATCCATCAGTCCAGTAATATTCTAAATCTTCAGCAAATTCAAGAACCTAAAACAAGGGTTACAACTACAGTAATGAATTTGATCAAATAACTGTATTTTAAAGAATAATTGATTTTTAAACGTGAAATCCACAAAGCTTACTTTGAAGTCATGCATAGAAAATACTTTACACCATGGTGATTCTGTATCTCTTTGCCATGCAGTTTCGAATCCGCACATCATATACATCAAATGTACAGTTTCTGAAATATAAATTTTATCCATTAATATATTTCTTTTTGAAATATTGAATTCATAGTTTCAGTATTATGCCAACCTTGATCAACCTGATAACCAATACGTTTTGAAACATCCTGTAACATCTTTTTATATATATCACTGTTTACAAATTTTTCCTTCTCTTTTTGAGCATCTGGATTTTTATCAATTTCAAATCTCCAACGTTGACAACGTTTATAAAACTAAAAACTTGAAATAAGATGAATAAGTAATCGAAGATTTATTGTCATTTAAATTGTATAATTATCAATTACTCTTAACACAGGGTCCTTGTGTTCTGCTTCTGGATACCAAACTTTGTGACTACCATGTCTACCAAATAATCCAGTGGCAAAATTTTTTGCACTCTCTTCAGTACGTTGAGTGGCAGTATATTTGAACTAAAATTTAATATCACAATTTAATAAATAAGGCAGAAATCATACATAGAGTAAAGAGTATATATATTTCTTTACCTTGTAAGTTTGATTATTATAAATTTCTGTCATAAGTGTAGGAAATCTGGATTGGTATCTTTCTCCAAGATCAATCATTTCATTTTCACCTTCTTCTGCTAGTTTCATAACATCATCTTCTGTGAAAGTAATCTTCCACTCTGCGAAGAGAGCTGCATCTTCAGCTGTAATATCTATTTTATTTTTCTTATAATTGTCTAAAATAGTTTGCTGTATTTTTGGCAGCTTCTCAATCATAGAGGGTATATATTTTTTACCAGGATATCTTGTGCCATGTCTTATAATTAACCATATTTTTGTTGGACTACAACCTGTACTTAACGTAAACAAAATATCTTTGAATGAAATAAAAAAATGAATGTTATATATGCAGTTACATACCTGAATATTCAAAAGGAGAATCATCGTTGTTTGAAATAAATCTATAAGGTGTTTTTGTTTCTAATCTACATCTGTAATTTTTTCCATCCAAAAAACAATTATATGCAAATATATTTATTGGGTTGAGGATAAACAATACGTGAATAATTAATATCCACTGCATCACTTTACTCATTTTTATGCATCTAAAACATACAAATTTCTGTGAAATTCAAAATACTTTATACAGTGCTGTAAAAAGAAGTAAAATACAATTAATGAAATAATGTTGAATAACAATGTTGAATATTATTTATTGACACATTTCGGTTAAAAATGAAATATATTTAAATTTTTTGAAATCCTCGCGTACATGTATTTTACACTCTTCTGATATATCTTCAATGATTTTTTTATAACATGTACCAGTAAAAAACGAAAAATTTAATTACCCAATCATGAATTGAATTGTAAATAGGTTTGAATGGAAAATCAGCGCGTTTCGTTGAATGTATGAAGTTGCTCCAGTTTTGTGACATTTATAATAATTATTTTATTGTTGAAACGAGATGACGTGATGTGTTTGAAACAATTAAGAATACAGCTAAAATCTAATTGAAAATAATCTCGTTTTTATACAGGGTTGGAATGTTATAAAATTGTACTACTTTCTAACCTCATATACTTGAATTTATAATCTTATATATAAAACTTGTTTAGAAACAAATACATATTTTGTTTTTACATGAATTCTTTAAAATAATAATAATACTTTCATACATCTATTTAAATTTAAGAATAAAATATTTTATTTATAGTTTTCAGAAAAGGTATGTTCTTGGTAATTGTTAATCTGTTATAAAAATTTATAAAGCTACTGTGGCAAATATTTCTGCTGTAATTAATGTAATCAATTTCTTTATAACTCAGATGGGGAAGAAAAGAAACATTCAACCACCACCTATGCCAGTTCCTGGACGTGTGAAGGTAGAAATAAAAGATGAATTAGGTAATAAAGAATTTTGATATTCATTTATTTTGATCCTAGCTATTACTTTGTGATAACTTTATAATTCATTGTAATACCTTCATTTGCAAAATAACTATATACTTTTTTTTCTTTAAATATATTTTTCATAGGGGACAGTGATGTGCTTGTTGCAAGAGACCGGTTGAAGGGTGCTCTTAGGGAACTGTTGCAACACAGTGACACCGGTTCATCTGCAGATTCAAGTGAAGAAAGTTCTGCACAAGATTATAAACATCAAATGAAGAAAATGTAACATTTTTAATACATGCACAACATTAATTTCATTTTTTTTTCATTAAATAATGAATTGTTATTTTAGTGACAATATGTATAGAACAAAATCAATGAATTTTCAACAACCGCGGAAAGTACGACGTCGTAGACAGATTCAAATGGATACCGCATTCCATCATACTTATGTAATGAAATTATTTGATCGAAGCGTTGATTTAGCACAATTTCAAGAGGATACACCGCTTTACCCAATATGTAGAGCATGGATGGCTAATCAGCCAAGAAATCCTAATCTTGTCCCCAAGTAAGTAAAACAATTGTAAAGTTGTAAATATTCAAATGTTATTTGTTCATTCATTTTGATTTTTCATACATATATATCTTATACTATTTAATTAATTCCATTACATTTTCGCATATATTAATATTAACATTAACATAATCAAAATACTGTGGAAGGAACTAGTAATCTTTTTACTACATATAGTTTAGAATTAAAGAATAATTATAGAGAAAAAAAATGTATGTTCCATATTTATTTTCAGAGTGCGCAGTCCAAGTCCAGAAATAGTAAACGAAGTCAATATAAGTAATAATATATTGGATACTAATGGAGAAGTTCGTGACGTTTATTATTTGCCTCCTCCACTACCCTGTGAAGAAGCTATACCTAGAAATCGTATACCTTCACCGATCAATAAACCAAAGGAAGAATTGAGTTTAGATTATGTAAGATATTTCTATAAAAATCTTCCGTATTTTATCATTTTTAATATCATAATTACTAACTATAGTACTTATTCTAGGACGGCCAGACCTTAATGTCACGTGAAGCATTATTGAGAGAACATAGAGTACATTGGAACGCTGTACGCAAAAAGTGGCATCAACAAGCACATAAGAATGAACAGCGTTTCGCGCAGAGTGCACACATACTAAATACTATATATAAAAGGTTTGTATCAAAGATATTAAAGAGAATATATTTAATTTTCGGCTGGAATCGTGTAAAAATATTTCTCAGATTAAATTTAACACTGTGAAACATAATTTTATTATAAAAACAGTATTTTTATTTTAGGGCACAATCAGAATTTGAGTAGCCTATTGATGGCAGTATTAGCTACCGTCAATTTATATCGATAATAAAACTTTTGTTTTAAGTATCATATTAACATTATTTTTCCATACTTTTCTACGCATATTTTATTTTCTATATATATATATATAATTATACCTGTTGTATATTTGTAGAAATATACCTCTTTATTACAATTAATATATTGCAATTACATTTTGTTAAGAACAATCATTTCGAATTCTAACAAAAAGTTATGAGAGAAGCAATAATTTATCTTTGGAATAAAGATTTTTACAGAGCAATGATATGTAATGTAATTATGTTTGATTTGATTTTTTTTTTGTTTGTTAAATTCGTGTATTAACAACAGGTCAATGATCTTTTTTTTTTTATTTCATACACGTGATTTGTATTAAATACTTTAACGAAATTACTCGCCTATAATTGAATAAACTTTAAGGAATAAATAACATATTTTTATCGTATCACTACTACCCTTAATAAATCGAAACGCTACTTACAATTATTTTATCACGGGTATAAAAAGGAACTTGGAATAGTTTTAATTGCCCGAACATTAAAAAAGGCAGTTTTTTTAGTATATTGTTACATAGAATTAATTAAAATATTAATCTGGTATATATATATTTCTAAATTTCTATACTAAAAAATTTTGTAGATAAAAATTTAATACTAGGAGAAAAGGATAAAACCAATAATTATTGAAGGCTTGAGAATTACAAGCTTTTTATTTTAAATATTGACAGCTGTAATTTACAGTATGTACTTTCAACAAGACTCCCCTCCCTCCCCATTTAAACTAGCGTCATTTGATTTAAATGTTAATTCAAGACTCAAAAATATTCGGATTATTCATCACAGCAATTGTAATTTTCAAGACTTCTAAACGTTACGTATCATATTCCATCGTACCATTATAACTTTCTTTCATATAAAATGTAGCTAAGAAATAAATAACATAAGTTAAATCATTTACTTTCATAGTTAGTATTATATTATTTTTTTTTTCCACCACTTTGACCTGACTTTCGTAACTATATATATATATATATATATATATGATGTGTGTATGTGTGTGTACGTGTGTGTATGTATATATATATATATTTACTTGTAATAACAAATGGCTGTTGAAAAACAACAGCTTTTGCTTTTTTACTGTACGAATTGTAGGAAATGATTTTTCATGCTTGACAGCATCGCGACATCACGTTGTCGGAAGATTATCGTAGACGTGGAAGTATAATTTAATGAATGTTTAAATGGCTATTGCACATTTCAAAGTTCATTTATCTGTAAGAGATAATTCCAACACTTGCCGAAACGTTTCTTCTTCTAACAATCGACGCTGTTCTTCCTCTAACTGTTGTTGCTCCGACAGCCTCAACGCCAATCTTAATTGTTCCGTCGTGTCCTCGATGGAATCGGCATCCTCCGTATCGTTCGTTCTGTTAGAATTACTTCGACCGCTGGCACACCCAGCAGAATTCTCCTGATATAGTGCTAGGCTTGCTTGAATAGCTCTGCATTAAACAAAAAACAACAATAGATAATTAATATCATTGAAAGAATGCACAAAAACATTATTCTAAATACTTTTTAATAAATCTTTAAGGTAAGGGTTCTTGTTCTAATCAAAAACTTTCATGCTTTGTTCGTCACAAAAATGACTGTGTGCACGCATTTACTATTATTGAGATTCTCTAAATATCCCCTAGTGAAAAACAACAAAACATGGCCCAAAAAATGATTATTAATTTTTTATTATGCGACTAATATTTGTAACAATCCTTCACCCACCTTCCTGAATTTGAATTGTCGAGCGAGAAACACATGCAAAATAAATAATTTAAAACTTTTCAAACGAAAACAAAATATCGGAAATAGCATTCTTGTGGATGTATATTCGCGTACCTTTGTAGTTCTCTTTCTTCTTCGGTCGTCATGTTAGGCGTCGTGGGTCGAGACGGTTTTTGAGCTCTCAGAGCTTCCCATATATCAACCTGAATAATTCAGATTAGTTAGCGTTTAGTTCAATTACAAAGTCTTTTGAAAGATGTCATTAACCCTAAAGATTTATACCTCGTCACGCTCGCTTCCAACTTCCAGTAAACTTTGTTGAATAGCAAATTGCAACAGATCATCTTCTTCTTCGATACTGAACTGAGTTCGAATTTCAGCACCTGTTAATGAATATTATTGTAAATATCATGTATCATTGTGCATGCCATATTAATACTCGATGCAATTACGTTTTTTTTATATAATAAGATAACTTTTTTGTACATACCCAATTTGATATATCCTACTGGTGCTTCAAAACAAATGTCATCAACTAAACAAGTTATTCTATTAGTTTCTTGTAAACGACCCACATGTGCTACCTCTTGATCCATGCCGAAAATATTTCCAAATGTTATCCTTGCATTTAGTATATGAAACAGAGGAATTTCTATAAACAAAACAAATTTTAATTCGCTGCTTTTAAATATATTATATATCGAATATATACTTATATTATAAGGGAAAATCAACTAGAATGTTTACCAATTTTAACAGGAAACCCGGCGGGTAACTGCATTTGAATAAAATCTTTTAATTTTGCAAAATGTGAACTAGATATTGCCATGAGATCGACAATTGGTATAATTTGTTCTTGGAGACTTAATGGATACTCTTCGCTAAGCCACAATGTTGCCTGTAAGTGCATTCAATTAGTGAATTATAAAATTAATGTATTTTATATTATTATAAATATCGTTTCTGTATTATACTGTTTATGGTACCTTAAATTTCTGAATTTTTGTATTAACTTCTTTTGGTCTACCTATATCTCTTCCATTCAGATCGACGTCTGGATCAAAATATTCTTCAGCCGTAATATTACAAGGATTTCCAATATTGCTATATTCCTCCTAAAATATAGTTTAATAAGTGGATTTTAAAGTAACTATATGTTATGTACAATATGCTTAAGAATGAAAAATTACACTAGTAGTTGCGCTAATACTGTTCTCTTGTTGCTGTTCCGCTATGCTAAGAAATGATTGAAGGGGTGTACGTGGAGCTCGAGCCCTTGCCTTATCGGGCTCAGATAAATGTTCTAATCGAGTTTTTGTTATTAATTCTACGTTACTTGCACTAAAAACTTTACATTCGTGTCCGTTTATTACTTCACTTTTGTCAGAACGCCATCCCCATAAACCAGCTTTATTGCTACATAAACAAAGACAATTTCATTAAGATTCAATGTAAATGCAATTAAAAGCAATCATATTTCAATAATTACCGTTCGAAACTAATTTTATCGGTATCTATATACGTAGTTACTATCGGATTTGTAAGCCGAGCTAATACACCCTCTTCCGCCGGTTCCATTAGTTGTATGTTATCGACATCAATGAGTTTCATATGTTCCACATACACTTTCCTCGTTTCGTGATCTACTTCCATCATCGTTGCTCCGTCATCTGTTTGAATAAATATTATCTTTATATTCTTAAAATCATTAACTGGAAGAAGATTATAAAAGTAGAATTTCCAATTATTCTACATTACATTATTTAATCTTATATTTGTCTACTACTAATTACAATAGCTCTAATAATTTCTTTTAAACTATTTTACAATATACAGAACTACTCGTTTGTAACAAGATATAGAATTTTCCTCAATGTAAATACACATAGTGTTGTGAAATTTTACTGTAGTCTCTATAATTACAAGTATATACACTTACCCTTTAAAATTCAATTTTTTTCTACAAATTTTTTAAAAAAATAACAAGATTGCAAGGAAATAATAACAACAAAAATAAAAATATAAGTAAACAAAATGAATTAAAAAAAAATGTTTACTACATCATAAAATTACATATTATCTACATTATTGTACATCACATTATTAATTGTAAAAATAGTTCTGTCACCTGACTCTTGTCCCACCATACTGAACACATAACTCCGTTCACATCTAATTGCCACTGGCACATTTGATGCAGCTTGCATTTAATATATACAATTAAAAAATAAATAAAAACCTCTACCATTAATATAAAAGGAAATACACTCAAAAGACCTGAAGATTGAAATAAACTTAAAGGAAATTAATATACATGCAAAATAGCAATCCTCTAGTACTTACTTTGCCCTTTGAAGACATAACTACGGTTTCCACGTTGCCAATTTGCATGATCAAATCCCAATAATGTGGTATCAATTCTCACATTGCTGCCCTGTTTATATACTTTATAAGTGTCACTAGGACACATTTTAGATGCAAGAGGAACTAGTAATAGACAAAATGTTAGTTTTGCATTTGTAATTGAAAATAATGGGGAAATTACACATTTTTATAATTACCCCAACTAGTAAACTCCCATTTCATTTCTACATAAAAGTCAGGAGCCTGAAAATATTGTTTAATGTAGGTACATTTCAATTTTGTAACATTATGCTTTCTGTTTTACCCAATGAAACTCACTTGTTTAAGTTTATGAAGTAATTCTGGAATACCAGCTGCCCTATTACAATATCGTTGATAATCTCTACGTGCTAGCACCATTTCTAGCAATTCAGGATTCCCTGTACCAACTGCCTCTTGAACCACTACAAAAATAACAAAGTTAAGATCAAAATATTGATTGATATAGAAATTTAATAAATGTAATTTGTTACCAGTCCATCCTTGAGTATTTTCTGTGTTAACATTAGCATCATGTTGTAACAAAGCTTCAACACAATCAGTATAACCTAAAGTCACAGCTAGCATTAACGGTGTTCTCCCTCTGTTGTCAACTTTTTCAATATCATGCTAAAAAATACAATTGTCAATTACATTATGATAAAGTATACTTTTTGTATTTAAATTTACTTAGTTCACTTATAAAACATTGTAATTACTATGATAGTTCAAATGTTAAGGAAAGAATCAAAAGTTGTTACACATAATGTTCATCATAAGGGATACTAATATATATGTTAGCATTAATAGTTACTGCTGTAATTCTTTTATAAGCCTTATCAAATCGAACAATATATATATTGAAACTATAATATCAAAAGTTACAAGTCAGTGAACATTTATGGTTTCCTACTCATATAAGGCTTCATTCATGAGAGTTTCTGATAGTATTCTAAATAATTTATTCCAGTTACTATTGTAATAAGTAATTAATTTTCATATAATTCATTTTGAATTAAAATACCATAATATACAATTGAAATAAAAGCAAAGAAACACTATGCTTATATTGTTTTTTAATCAAATGGTAAAAATAATGTAATTTTCCCATTATTAATAAAAGTATGTTTATACTACTTTATCATTGTTATTAGCTGAGGATTTCAATACCTCGTATAAGATATAAGGAAGTTATCACTTAGTACATTCATTTTATCAAAAAAAGAAGGAAAAAACAATTGACATATACCTAATTCTTAAGTCTTTATTGTTACCATCTGTTTAATAACAGGTACAATTAATGATGATATTAAAATTGATTAAAAAATTGAATGACATTTTCTATAATACAAACCAGTTTCGAAGATAATTCCTCTTCGAGTTCTACATAGTTATTATTCCAAACGAGCCAGTGCAATGGATAAGTTTTTTGTATTGTATCTATATTCACCATTTCTACAAGGTCTCGTTAACGTTAACATATAACAACAGCAATTATTATAAATTCCACAATTCAAACACACAACACAGAATTTTATCTAAAGAATACATGTCACCGAAATGAATAGGTAGCTAGTGGATATGATTATTCATCGACCGGATAAAGTTGCTAGATAAGAAACTTCAAATCTTATATCGAATGTTACCGAAGAAGATGCAAGTGGCGCTTATATACTTTATAAGAAACGTTCCGAAAACTATACATTTAATTTCTCTTTAAGTTTAAATTTATACCAGTATATTTGTAATAATTGTAGCTTATTTGAATAACAAGATCTTTAAATGTAATTTTAAATAAATCAAAAAGATCGTTGGGAATGTATAAGAATATAATTGGAACAAAGAAAAGCGCGTTTATGAACGTAAGAGTATCGCTCGAATGAACGTGCTGAAATCCCGGATTGTCGGGCACCGATTGACGTCACCGATATGCGGCCAAGATGGTTGTCAATGTTGATAAGTGGTTTGGTTACATGGAGGATCAGTGATAGAAGCCGCGACCGATAGGAGGCCCGTGCAAGCGAAATTATGCCTGTAAAATAGAAATTAGATTCTTATTGTACCAAACGAGGGGCCGTCATCGTGGCGCGGGATGGCGGACGGCGAGGATGCGGAACAAGAAATCCGTCGAGCCTTAGATGTCGTTCAATCCATGATTGACATCTCCGCTGATCGACTCGAAGGTTTGAGGACCCAATGTTCCACCAGCGCAGAACTCACTCAACAGGAAATTCGAACGCTTGAGGTACACTCAAGCATGAGCGGTCCTTTGCAATTATTCCCCGTTCTTCCTTTATTACTTTTAACACAGTCGCCTTGACCTCGTGAAAGTCTGTTTCATGATTGTCAACAAGTTGCAAATACATATTTCTTTATTAACCGGGAATTCATACCTTGCGTGCTAATTGACAATTTATGCATGTAAACCTTTCAACACTTGTATTCTTTGTAAATATGATCATTTATTATCATCACTGTTAATTTTGTACTTTATGTTTATAATAATAATTTCACTTAGTAGTTAAAGAAATATATCCTATTTTATCTTAATAAAGAATTCCTTCAAGAGATTTATTAAGAAATTTTAAGCGATTTAACTAGCAATTATTGAATGGTTCAGAAAGATGATTTGTAATTTTTGTTACTTTATTGTTTATATTGTTTCATTGTATTTTAGGGAAAACTTATAAAATTATATTCAAAGCAACTTGTAACCAAAGCCAAATTGGCTTTAGAAGAATCATTACCTGCAGAGATGAAACAATATCCATCTTTGCAACAATGGTTAAGGGTAGTGGGACTTACACAAGAGTCTATACAGGTACAAAGAATTTCTTTGGAATATTTTAATAGATATCTACATTAATTATAAATTGCAGATGATTTGTTCTAAAGCTAACTCACTTGAAGTTCTCAAAGAAAAATCTGAGCATGAATTAGGTAGTATGTTGGGAGAAAATAATATTAAACATGAGGAAGAACTTCGTAGACTTTGTAGGGCATTACACAATCTTCGTCGATATATGGGTAAAAATTTATTTTTTGTAGTAACATTCATGTGTTTATTATTTTGGTTACATATTAAGATCTGTATTTTATGAAACATTTTATAATATTTAGATGTTCTCCTAAGAGGAGATATGGATAATAGTGATATGAATTTGTATTGGGATTCTTGGGATAGACATCATTTACGTACTGGAGCATCTCCTAGGCCAGCTCGATCCCGAACAACAAGATGTTCTGTTCCTTCAGAAGACAGCATTCCATATCATAATAATAACAATCTTAACAGTGATATATTAGCACAAGCTTCTTCCGTTACATCTTTGTCATCAACTAGTCCTCCTTCTACTCCTCTTCTGCCAAGATCAGGATGTGGTAAATAAAATAGTTTATAATATAGTCAAATGTCTAAACATTCTTGTGTTTAATGTGAAAAATTTTATTTTTTTAATAATAGGAATTAAGTTCCCAACAACTCCTCCTCCTTGTAAAAAGCATCAAATAGGCTTACAAAATACAATATCACAACCAGAAGTGTTTCCCTTAACTAAGTCAAAGTCTCATGAATCACAATTAGCAAACCGACTTGAAAATGGGGATACAGCTTCAAGGTAATAATTGAATACCAAGTAACTTTTTTCTTTTATAAAACCAAAAAATGTACATGTATATGTACTATTTTACAGTTGTGGAAATGATCCTGTTAGTTGTGTAGGAAGAAGAAATCGTCTACCTACAGAACCAGGATCGTGCAGTAGTAATGCAGACATTGCAGGGGAAAGTCTCTTGCTGAATAGTAATAGTCCTATTAAGTCACCACCTTATTCTAGTACAGAAAGTGATGATAACAGTTTCAAGGGAACAGGTAAATATATGTCACTGTTTTCGACCATTTTTATTCACGAAAACGAAGAAATAACATTTTAATTTAATTTATAGTAACAAGTCTCCAAGTGCCAAAGTCACCACGTACGCCGACTGTAACCCGGGGAATGGGCCATATAATTGCTCATCGCTTTATCAAAACCTTTAAAATGGTAACAACATGCGACTATTGCGATAAGCAAATGTTTATAGGCACTGGTTTGAAATGCAAGGAATGTAAATATAAATGTCACCGAGATTGCGAGTCTAAAGTACCACCATCTTGTGGCCTACCTCAAGAACTCTTCGACGAGTTTAAAAGAAGCGTACAAGGTGACAGTATGTATAATAATTTTAAATCGAATTATTCATGTGTACATTAATTATTTTTAATAAATGTTAAATAAAATCTTTTTAGGTATGGTAAATGTTTCTCCGATATTAAGCAAACCTGGTATAACATCTCCTAATCACCATAATTCAAATTTATTGAGCTCTTTAAATCGAAGAGATCGTAAACGATCGCATCCACATTCTTCTATGAATATACCTTTTCAGGTACGCGTTAACAAGTAACTTTACTTTCTTTTTACATAGCCAATGAATTTACCTGTTATTTATGTTAGAAATGTATCTTGAAACAACATATTAAAGTATGTATGAGTCGGCTTAATATGCAGTGTTCGAAATATAGATGGTATTTTAATAATTTATATTCTTCAGGGCGCGGATTCTAGTTCAAATACCTCGAGCTGTAACAGCTCAACGCCTTCTAGTCCAGCTTTGTTACCTGCCAATACTAGCCAAACCCCACAGGCACCTGCCAAGCAACAGTTCCATTTTCCAGGTATTTATCTCGTAATGTATATTTCACTGCAACAAACGTGATTCTCAATTTCCTTTCAGACGTTGTGCTTAATGAAAAAGGTGTTACCTTGGAGACTCACCGACTCGAAGGCACGACCATGTCAAGTGATAGCGAAAGAACAGTGAGTGTTTCCGGATCTGGCAGCGTCAGCACAGATTCTGAACGTACTCCTGTTAGAGTTGATTCTCAAGATTCCCAGGTCTCTGATGGAGAACCGGGAGATAGTCGTTGGCCACGACAAAATAGCGTACGTAACTCAGTATTCAACACGTGTGTTCAATGTCACTAGTATTATCTAAACCGATTGAATATATCACAGTTATCGATGCGAGAATGGGACATTCCTTATGACGAACTGAAAATTGGAGAACCTATAGGTACTGGGAGATTTGGTACAGTGTATAGAGGCTATTGGCATGGTAATGTTGCAATTAAGGTCCTGAATATGGACTATTATTTAGATGATGATAAAACATTGGAAGCGTTCAAGTTAGAGGTACTTTCAAATAATTTTCTATTATAATTCCTTAAGTGAATTATGTTATGTTATATCGATATTTCTAGGTGGCTACATTCCGAAAAACGAGACACGAAAATCTAGTTTTATTTATGGGAGCTTGCATGAAGCCTCCTCGCTTGGCGATAGTGACTAGTATGAGCAAAGGCATGACTCTTTACACTCATATTCATTTACGTAAAGATAAATTTAATATGAATAAAACCACTATTATCGCTCAACAGATTTCTCAGGTACACATTTAAATAAATTTTGTTAATGTAATTATAATTTTATATGAAATTTGTTTCGATCGATTTCAGGGAATGGGATATCTTCATGCTCGTGGTATAATTCATAAAGATCTCAAGAGTAAAAACATATTTTTAGAAAATGGAAAAGTTGTAATAACCGATTTCGGTTTGTTCAGTGTTACAAAACTTTGTTACGGAAATAGGTATGTTTTATAGTTTAAAGGATGATCGGTATATAACATACATATATTTATTAATTTGTACTTCGAACAGAAAGGGAAATGCACTGAGTATACCACCTGGCTGGTTATGTTATTTAGCTCCTGAAATTGTGCGACGACTGAAACCGCAACAAAATCGAGATCAGGAAGAATTACCTTTTACAGAAGCTTCCGATGTTTATGCATTTGGGTTAGTAAAAAAAAGAAACGAAGTTTAATACGAAAGAATACTTTATTACATTTATAATATCAAATGAGAAATGTTTTATCACAGCACCGTGTGGTACGAACTTTTATGCGGTGAATGGCCCTTTAAAGGACAACCTCCTGAAGCAATTATTTGGCAAGTTGGCAAAGGAATGAAACAAACTTTAGCTAACTTACAAGCTTCTCGTGATGTTAAGGTATAAATAACATTCAATTATTTTATATATAATTGTTTTCGAAATTTGTATTGATTTTCATACTTACTGAAATTTCGTGAAAAAAAAGTTATAATCTGTTTTTATGGATTTATAGGACATTTTAATGCTTTGCTGGTCATTTCATGCAGAAAATCGGCCCGACTTTGTAAAATTGTTAACTACTCTGGAAAAGCTGCCTCGCAAAAGGTTAGCACGTAGTCCTTCTCATCCTATACATCTTTCTCGTTCTGCAGAATCCGTGTTTTGAATAAATTTAAGTCTATTTAAATACACTGTTGTTCTCGTAGTGTAAATATAGAGCTGTGCAAGTATTGCCAGATCTTTGTTCGTGAAAGGTAAAATAAAAATAATCATTGAAAGGTTCAATTTGTCTTTTTTTCATTCAGTTAATAAAAAAAAAAATAAATTATTCAAATTAACAAACTTTCTCGATATTCCATGTAACTTTTTTCATTTTGCATACGAAATTTGCTTTTGTCTTTGCATGCAAACGAATAATACGAAATCTAAGTAAAAATTTACATTATAAAATAATAAAATATTGAACTTAAGATAGATTGTAATACTTAAGAGAAGGAAGAAAAAATTACTTTTTACCATGTTAGAAATTTTTATCCATTGTGTACTTTTTGTAATTCTTGTAACTGTCTTCTGAGGTGAGCAGCACGTAATTTATTTAAAGCTATCCTTTTCTCGAATGTTGTTACCAAAGGTTTGGTTATTATGTCTGTTATGTGAACCAATGACCGTGTTCTCACTGGAATTAGTAATTAGATTTATTTTTTGTCTATAGTAAGTGGAAATTGATAAGTCTTAACATAATTAAACTAACCAGCATTATTGTGTATGCTGGCAAGAATGTCCTCATGATTTTGGTATGTCTCTGCCATCTCCTCTTCTTCTTGAACCAAAATTTTTAACAAATCTGTCATAGTCTAAACAACATTGATATTAAGCATTTATGGCTGAACTTGAAAATCATCTATAAAACTATTTGTTGTTTAAAATCTTACTTTTAAACATATATTTGATATTATTGAAGTGTATACAATTGCTAGTGGAATTTCTGTTGCCTCTCCATTATGAGATTGGAAACAGGTTACAGAAATTTCTTGTTCCTATAAAAAATATAACTTGTTTATAACAGCATTAAACAATATTCACTTATCATTTACCTTAGATTCTTTACTTTCTGAAAATACTGAAAATATTAAACCCACAAAATCACTGTCCATCACCTGATAAGCTGCTTGAGTTCTAATATCTGAAAAAGTATTTTTGTTACTCAAACATTACTTTTAATGAAGTTACAGCATTTAGCATTACTAATGACATAAACCTAAATTTACCAACGCGTGATGGACAAACTGTAATGTGCGGATGTGAATGATACCATCCAAGAACACGTACAGGACGTTTTAATTCTTCTGTCAATCGATCTGCTTCATTAACAGCTTTCAATAATTGTTCAGGTGAAATTTCTACCCTGTCTTTCTTTTTATCCAAACGTCTCAAAATAATGATTGCTAAGATTTTTGCAACACCATTTACTATCTAACATAAATCAGAATTGAGACAATAGACATATCTTCCTTTTTGATACACATAAAACTATATAAAATTGTACTGAATAGTAAAATCATAAACATACATCTCCAAACAGCAAACCCATTACTTCAAATCTTTCTGTCGATAAGGCATGCTGTAAGCATGTCATATATACATCAGTTTGTAATTCAACTTTTTTCAGTGGTAGTGCAGCCATTATGTAATTTTTATTTTAACTACAGTGTCAAACTTGTAATAAAAATATGAAATCTGTAATCAATTGTAATATTTAATAGAAATTCTATATTATTTATGTAAACATTAAATGAGTAAGAAATAAATAAGTCTTTATTTATTAAAAAACATATAGATTCTGCACACAGAGGAAAAACGAAAATGTAATTTTTAAAATCAAAACTAATTAGCACACATAATAAAAAATGATTAAATTTTTATTTGTAATCAAAGATAAATATTTTTAGACCTTTAATCGTTATGTACAAAATATGTATATACACGTAACATATGTACGAACTTCTGAAACTAAAGTATTAAACTACTTTTATTCTTATCATTTACTTTATACTTATTGCAAAAGATATTTTGTTAAAAAATTGCACCGTTCAAAGCAAAACTTTGTCACGAATTATGTCAATCTACAGTTAGCAATATGTATCCTAAATTTTCATTCAATGCAAATATAGGTGGCGTTAATGATTTTTTTTAACAAACAATATACACTTTATACACACAAAAAAAAACATTAAATACATATAATATGCTACACTACACATTATACTTACCATTAATGCTTAATAATTTAAAATCAATATTTAGTCAATTAAGATATTACCATATAGTAAATTAAAAAAAAAACAATGAAGAATAATATACAAAATATAAATGTTTTTACTTGTATAACAATAATTTTTTATTTTACATTAAAATAAAAAAAAAGATTTGAAAATAATTTATGTTTCAGTAAGAAAAATTACATATAAGAATGTATAACTTTTGGTATATACATATTTTCTATCTTATAGTTAATTTTATGTTCAAGGTAGAAGGAATAATTTAACAATATAAATGTTTAATTTTTTCATAATTATAAAATATATTACAAATAAAATTTAACAAAATTTGGTGTTTCCGGCACTGAGTGCCGTTAAATATTTTACTTCATGGCGAATCAGGACTCATAACAATATCGAATTCTCCACTACAAATTTTTATGAGTGCTTGGAAAGCATTCCGTGTATGTTTAATTAATTAATAAGCAACAATGATTAATACTAAACTTGTCTTTAAGATAATGTTTAATTAAATCGGTCACGCAGTTCGACAAATCATTCGAGATGAAGTGTCGAAGATTCGCATAGCTTTCACAGTTCGAAATACATGTAACAATCAATAAAATAGCTCACTAACTTTTTATTAATACATGACAAACAGGATGGCTAGTAGAGAAACATCAATTAATTCAAAAAATTCGGATGATCACAGCGTCGAGGTTTGTATATATAATTTCAATATACTATCTGAATTCTCAGATTTTATTTGATAATGTACTGTTATTATTATTAATGATAATGTTATTATTACATTATTTATACAACATTATAATGAAAGTAATAGTTCTACTGTATTTTATTAAAAATTTTATTTCTTAATTTTCAATATCCAAATAAGTATATACCTTTATTTTAGACGTTGGCAGAAGTCTTCCGATGTTTCATTTGTATGGAGAAGCTGAGGGATGCACATCTTTGTCCTCATTGCAGTAAATTATGTTGTTATACATGCATTAGGCGATGGCTAACAGAACAGCGTTCTCAGTGCCCTCATTGCAGAGCTTCTTTACATTTACATGAATTAGTGAATTGCCGATGGGTTGAGGAAGTGACACAGCAGTTGGACACGCTTCAAGCTGTTGGCATTTCAAACTCTAGACACGATGATTCAAATAGGGATAGGTAATCTATACTTTAACAATTATAACTTTACTAACTCATGTATCATTATATTAAAATCCATATGTTTCTGCAACAGATGTACTGTACATCATGAGAAGCTATCAGTTTATTGCTGGACCTGTCGTAGATGTATATGTCATCAGTGTGCCCTGTGGGGTGGTACCCATTCAGGACACACTTTTAAACCATTGGAAGAGGTGTATGAACAACATGTTACACAAATAAAAGCAGAAGTTGGACAATTGAAAAGAAGATTAATGGAATTGATCAGTTTAGTCCAAGAAGTGGTATGTATACATTCATTTTGGATATTGTCAGTATAATTTTATGTATAATTCTTCATCAGGAACGCAATGTTGAGTCTGTAAGAGCTGCAAAGGACGAGAGAGTCAGAGAAATTAGAAATGCTGTAGAATTGATGATAGCACGTTTGGATTCTCAATTGAAAGCTAAATTATTGACATTAATGGGTCAGAAGAATTCTTTAACTTTAGAAACAGAACAATTGGAAGCTTTATTGCAAGAGGTAGAACACCAGTTACATACATGTACTCGTTCCGAACTTATAATCAAAAGTTCGGACATTTCAAGAATGATTCATCAAGTACGAAAAAAACCAATGACAAGTTTTGTCACTGCTCCTGTCCCAGCTGATTTTCATAGGTATAGAATGAATGTTTTATATGATAAGTATTGTATGAAAGGTAACAATCTGTTTATTGTTGCAGCGAAATTGTACCTGGATACGATAGCGCTACGTTTGCGATGCAAAATTTTACCCAACTACAATTAAAAGCAGACCCAGTGTATTCTGCACCTTTGCACGTTAACGGATTGTGTTGGAGACTAAAAGTGTATCCTGATGGAAACGGTGTTGTACGTGGAAATTATTTGTCCGTTTTTCTTGAATTAAGTTCTGGTTTACCGGAGACATCAAAGTACGTGAGAGTATTTGTATACGAAACGTATATGTTTAATCTTATAATTTATCATCTTAAATTTTGTTTCGTTTTTAGATACGAATATCGAGTCGAAATGATCCACCAAGGTTCTCGCGACACAAGTAAGAACATCGTACGAGAATTCGCTTCTGACTTCGAAATCGGCGAATGTTGGGGTTATAATAGATTTTTTAGATTAGACTTACTTGCAACCGAAGGATACTTGAATACGGAATTAGATACCCTCATATTACGGTGCGTTAAACGTTCTTAACAAAGTATATAACTTAATTGTGTACATTTTTGATATACCGCTATTTAAATTGCCTGAACAATAGATTTCAGGTACGTCCACCGACGTTCTATCAACGTTGCAGAGACCAACAGTGGTATATTAGTCAATTAATTACAGTTCAAAATCAATATGCTACTCAAATTAATGAACTGAAAGAGGTAACGATTCGAAGTATCCAAAGCTTCAGAGTTTAAGGTTAAAGTTTGTAAGTTTACGCGTAACTTATGCATTCTTTGTAGAGACTGGCAATAGAAATATCACGGAATGCTATGGCAGCAACCCGAGTACCCAGCGGAGCTAAATTATGCGGATCGGCGTCAAATATAGCGCCTGTGATGATGCAACAACAGTCACAAGCAGCTGGAGATCCATTAGTCAACTCCAACTCCACCCGTTCGGCTGAAACGTATCCAAATGGTACATCCACAAGGTAAATCAATTTCAGAAATGGTACCTCGTGTTACGTGTCAAAAATACAACACAAAACAATCTGTTTTAATTTTCTTCTTGTAGTAGATCAGTGCAGAATGTGCTTCCAGGGGGAAGCAATAACAATGTTTTAGCAGGAGATCAGTTAATGCCCATTTGTGAACTGGGGGAACTTTCAAACATGCGCCCTCTTGGCTCCACTTCAACGTTATCGTCTATTTCATCTAAAACGAGCTTAAAGCAACACAGAATGAATAATTTGAGCGTCGTCGAAGCTGAATCACCGAATCTGCACAGCGCGAACGATGGTTCGTCCGGAGATGGACCGGCTACCGGTGCCCATTCCCCAACCCCATCTTATTCGTCTCCGACGGTGCTTAATCAACAACCACTGAATCTTTTGTCTAGCAGCAGTAGTAGCGATAGTGGAGTAAGTTCTTTAAAAAATGTTTAAACTTTTATTCGTGTAATTTACAAATCGTTCATACATACTTTTTGTAGGAATTAAGTGAACATGATATATATTTGGATGAATGTGAACATAACGAGCCGCATTTAACGCTTTTGGATGACAATTCTAACGATGAAAATGACGTAGACGATGAAACTATGTCAGGTACGATATAATTTTACTAGATGTATTTTTATTTTTCATAATCAATTCTATCACATTTTACATTAGGTATGTTACATATATATAATTTTTGTATTAAAGTATAAGTTTAGTAATGTTGCTGGTATTGGTGAATTAGGCGCAAGCTCGAACAGAGGTTCTGTAGGGGATGTACAGAGACAGAGGCAAAGAGAGAGCAAGTTAGATAAAGGTGCCGAAAATGAAAAACCCACGAATGAGAAACCAGACGAAGATTTCGTGAAAGAAAATCCTACTCCCCATACTCTCGATCATTTTCAAGCAATATCGTGAAAAATTTTCTTACTTTTCAAACGAATCTTCCTCTTATCAACGTTTGGTTTTATAATGAAAAATAAATATTACCGTGAATGTAACCGTAATGATCGGAGTTACAAGATAGATTTGAATCGAATAATTTATTTATATTTCTCATTTCATTAAGTCGCAAGTAACTTTATATATTTTGCATTAGTCAAAAACAGGATATTCTATAAATTTACAGTATATAATCCGCAGTTATAATTAACATTTCAGTACATTTGTAAATGTGATAACAGTTCACTGTGTAATTACAGGAGAGAATGACGTAGAAGTTGCGGAATCATTAACGCTATGGATTCAGAATAAACAGCGCACAAAGCAACAAAGTAATCGAGATAGCACAGGGGATACTTGTAGGTGTGTTTTACCAAAATTCTTTTTTCTTTTAAACTACAACTACCTACTGAAACAACAGGCAATACTTGCGGAACGTTCAATGTAACATAAATAATTTGCCATTGCAGATTACGCGGCAACGATAGTTTAGAAGACGAAATCATGCTGCTGCATTTGTTCGAAATGCAAGATCGGATTTCTGCCTGGCCCGCTTTGTGCTTCAACAATCAGCACGTGGACGAAAGTTGCGATTCAAGGACCTCTTTAACAAATTTACATCATAATTCTAGTCCTTTACACTGTAACGCCGCACTGCCAACGCACGGTTCGTCTACTTTCTCGCACAAGCATCGCGAACTCGATTCGGTATGCAACGAACAGTTTGCTGACAAACGATCTACGTGCACCTCGCATCTTTGCCAGCCTCAAATGATGTGTGGCGGTAGATCGAAACTAGGTCAATTATCTAACATCTGTCAGCAAGACGTTTCCGGGTTGATAGCTTGTGGAAGTCAGACCAGATCCGAACCCGCGACTCGCTCAAACTCGATAGACTGTGAAAAGGATCTTCCAAAAATATCTGTAGCTAATAAAATTAATCACGAAGTAGAGACGATCAGATCGGACTTGATAGTGCCAAATGGTAAGTAAACGGTTACAAACATTTTATTGTTTATTCGCGCGATTATTCATGCGATGCTACCTTTTCAGTAGTATTGGACAGTAACAAAATCGTATCGAAGCATTTACTGTCGCGACGACAGTCCTCACCGTCGTCGTCCACTAACGTTAGCATCGTAGGTAACGAAAATAGTAAGATATTTGAATTCGAACAATTACTCGAAACCATTCAATTATCTCCGATATCACAAAAAGACACTGCCAGCTGTTTCAATAAATTAAGGTACGAGGCTTTTCTTAACTTAAAATTGCAAGTAGTTTTTACAAACAGTTTAACGAGCAAGGGTTGTACGCAGGAAAAATATTCCATCCGATGGAAAAAATGGTGGTTGCAATACTGCCAATTTGAAATCTACTGCCCTCTCATTAGGACCTGATGTTCCATCGTCATCTACAAGCGGTACAACAGACGCTATACCGAGTCCCAACAATTACAGTTGGGCTCCGGCATTGTATCAACACAAGCATAGTAAATGCAGTTATTGTTTTTTGTAAAATTGATGCGAAATATCTTTTTTATGAAATTATTAAATGTTTGAAAATAATTTCAGGTCAGAAGAACATTTTAGAGGCTAACATGCAAATGTCTTCCAACGATACTTCCAATAAATGCACTGCTGAAAAGTAAGTAGATTTAATGTTATTATTAATATTTTACAACCATATAGCATCATGTAACATATTGTTGAAATAGAACTAAATTTAAGTAATTATTACAGGTCGTTAGAAGAAACAAATTCTTGAAATTTTCCTGAAATTCCATTTGTTGTATTTAACGTTACAAATATACTGTGATTTTTATTTATCTATACATTAGTATTATTGAAAAACGATAGAAAAGTAATGAGACTATTTAAGAATTAGAAATTTCATTTTTTGGATCTACCAACAATGGTAAGTGCAATGTTCTAATAAATTCAACAAGTTTTCTAGCAGGTACTGAATTTTACTGATGAACACAAAATTATTACGTGTATTACAATTATTACATTAATTACATTTCTAACTGTAATTAATCATTAGTAATACGTTGATTCTTCTTTTTAGCATAACAAGCATACGTGGAAGAAAATATGACAAATATCATTCCATATCAAGTAGTTCAATTTACACTATTTATCATTATTTATTATACGCGCGCATATATCACACTTTCGAGAAAAAAAAATTCAAATTTATTTAGATTAAAGTATTAATATATTGTATAGTATCAAAATACTCAATGTGTTTATTTTTTCAATGGTTATGGTGAAGACAAATTTTGTATTATTTTTATGTGGTTGACTGCCAGTGTATGTAAAGTGAGCACAGCCCATGACAAAAATAATAAAATAATGAGCACAATTAACTTTGCTCTACTTGTTATGTACTTAAATCTTATTCGATAACTTTTAACGCTATTTCGGGTACACGTTGTACGTTATTTCATTAAAAATTTACATACTTTATTGAAAAGTACAACTTAACTACCATACGAAGATCAGGTATTGATACTTATTCCAAGCGCACGGTACTTAACAGAGTGTTGTTATAACAACGTGGACTACTTTTTACTCTTATGAACAACAAATACGTTCAATACACATTTATATCACATATGAACTGATTTTAAGAGTTACAAAGTTGTTCTGTTCCTCGAACTATGATACAGCTTTTATACAGCCTTTATAGATAATAAAAGTTACTTGTAAGCGATATTGTGAATGCATTTACATACTTAACTATGTTGTATAATCAAAAATTTCTTTTAAATATGTACTAAAACTTTCATATATACAACTTTACATCTCTAATGAGTACTAAAAAAGAAAAATTTTGCATTCTTTGATTTTTGTATTTACAGTGAGTGCATAGAAATTTATTAAAAATATTAAAAATGAAAAATTGTAATACATAATATAAAAGAAACGAAAAACTGAAGTTTTCAAAAGAACAAATTCCCTTTCTGAGAAAATAAGATTTTTAGCAGTATGAAATATCTGATACAGAAAAAAAAAATAATTATCTTGTATCCCTGTTAGGCAATATTATGACATTTCGTTTTGCACACATTTAGTAAGTAATTCATTGCGAACTTTTTCATCTTCCGGATACTCTCTCGCTTTTTCCTCGTTTGGTATGTAATGAGTACGATTAAATTTGCAAAAATACCTACCAATCGCATCATGACTTATCCAGTTTGGGTTCGGAGCTAGCACCAAGTTTTCTGATAATAAATTCAGAATATTTAATTCCTCTCATTTTGTGAGATGAATATTAATAATAAATGATGCAATACCTTGAGCCACGTAATGACACGATCCGTCATCCACGAATACGTTGTAAAATGGCTGGTAAATCGGACCTTCGTCCATATCGTCTACGTTCATTTCGCTCATCCATTCCGTGGATGCGAGACAACTCGTATCCCAGCCTGTTATCACACACAGATATCCAAGTATCTTGTGCATCATTATCAACCCTATCGCATATTTTACACCCAGTACCCTTCCTTTTGGTTCCCTTTCCTTTGGTTCCATTTGTTCCTAAAAACAGGCACATGTAATTACGTTACTGAAATGCTTTAAAGCAAATAAAAGTAAGAAACATAATTATTCCTACTTCTAGTTGTAAATTTTGCTGCCATCTTTGAAGCGTTTTAAACGTCTGTGATATAATATTTGCCTGTTCCCTTGATGTTAGCTCTGAATCCTAGAAGATTTTAAGAAGATTTCAGTTTTGAAATTGATACAATCTTCAGTAATTTACTATATAAACTCTATAAAGTACCTTTTGCATATTCTCTAATATTTTCACTAATTCAGTTAAATCCATATGCTGTAAGAGATATGTACGACCTAGTTGCAGAATTATATTTGCATCGTTCGGTTGTAACATGTATCGAAGTTCGAGAGCGGAACGTAGTCTTGCATTTCTGCCATCTATATGAGTATGCTGTCTGGCAGCTATTTCTAAGTTATTTGCCATTCTTGTTATCACCTATCGAAAATTGTAACAAATAAGAATAGAAGATAACAATTTACAATTTAGACAAAAGATACAAACCTCTACAGCAGTGGCTGCTTCATGAATATTATATTTTTCTATCGGACATTTCGAAATATCACCGATTCTAGGGCAATTTTTCTTAGTTATAAACTCACCACCTTTGAAAACGTCGATATAAAAGTTTTCTGTATTCTTTGATTCTGGGCCACTGAAATCAAATAAATTGCAATATTTATCAACCTGCAAATTTATTAAATATAGATCTATTTTCATTGAGAACTCACTATGTTTCTTTCCATCTCAACAAAAAATGTGATGGAAAACTAACAGGCTCACAACGTATGCCAAGCCTTCGAGCAACACTTTCAAATACTATTGCTAAGGTTATAGGAACCCCACGTTTTTTCTTTAAAACCTATAAGAATTCATATTATTATTTAGAAGTAAATATGATATTAAGCAAATGGTTCAGTTTTATCAACATACATGGTCTATAAATGAATTTTCTGACGAATAATGCATTTCACTGTTTCCATAAAATCCTAACTTTTTAAATAATACTTCACACAATGCATCTGTTACTTGTTTAGTTTCTGAAATGCTCCACTGATTGTCATCTATGATGTTATTTTTCCAAAAAGCAAATTGCTCTTCTGGAGTTGAAAATATAGGATGGGACGGATATCGTTCTTTAAGTAATTCTTTGGTCTGCTCTGCAATATTGTCTAAAGATGATGATATCAATGAATATGATATATCTTTTTCTGGTTGACTCCATTGAGCTACAATAGTTGCACCACGCTCTAAAGTTTGCTCCCTTGGTGGCAGAGATATAAATTTTTGCCACTCATTCTTTAAATGATTTTGTTTCAAATATCGAATAACTTTGAGAGCATAATATCTGTGTGTTAAATTGCTGGCTCTATAAAATAATGTACAATAAGAGTAGTGCTTGATATTCTAAACAATATATCAAGCATACTTACATAGCAGGATATTTGATTAAATTCATAAGTTCATCCACAAGAAAATAATAACCCAATGGGTGGGCACCTTCTTCCAAACGAAATAAAGGATCATATTCTTTAAAGTCAATATTAGACAAATCTTGTTTTTTGTAATGCTTATGGGACATCATAGATAAATGATAAAGCAACTTCTTTCTGGTGTTGAAACTAGCTTTTACTTCTTCTTTCCAAACTAGTAGCTGATTCTCCAATTTCTTATCCGTTTGGTATAATTCCTTTAATTGTGGCCATCTATTAATTAACAAACAGTTAAAATTTTTCATGAAGAGAAAAAACCAGTTTTATAATAAGAAAAAATTTCAATTGATTAAAAAATTGTTGAAAATCATGTTATATTTAAAATAAACAAAACGTTATTAACTCGTTTAAATTCAACCATGCAGTTCATTCAATTCTTTTAAATAACCATATTTCAATGTTATAAATATTCAAAGATATACCTTTGAAAAAACTTAGTCTTCCAAAGTTTATTACTGTCATTGATAATTTTGTAAAAATGTTTGCAGCTCGAGCTGAAATTAACTACGTCCAATAAGCTGAGCCGTTTATCTTCCAAAATGTACACGATGATTTCACCAGGTAATAAGGTTATTGCGTCGCTTGCCATTTTTTTGTAATCTACACCTATGTAATCTAACTGAAATTATAGAACAGATCTACATGTAACATTCAATCGTAAACTGAAGTAAAACACCTCATTATCCTGTATCTGTCATCGTACTGCCTGAACGTCACATCAATAGCTTGTTTCGAGTTCAGAAGTTCACTGTGAAAAAAAGATGCAATCAAGAGGGAGGCACATACACGCTGGCTAAACTTTTTAAACGGCACTGCTAGTACAACCATGGCAATAATCAACTAACTAGTATTGCATAAATACATAAGTGTTAACCAATGAGAACAATTTTTGCACGAGCAACTTATCAAAAAGCTACGTCATATTGGCTTACATATCATTTGTATATTTTATTGCATAATTGTGCAACTGTACAGGGTGTCCCAGAACTCCTGTAGGAGCCGGAAATGGGGGGTAGCTGAGACTATTCTGAACAACAATTTCCTTTGCAAAAATATCGGATGGGGCTTCGTTTTTGAATTATTAAGCAAAAACACTGATCAATCAGAGCGCGTCTCGGGCGCGCGCTCAGTACCGTCAGTGTAGCGTCGAGCCTAGTCGCCCCGAGACAAGCGCCTCGGTAGAACAAGAAGCGTTAAGTCCTGGGATCATCTAATTTGAATAGTAGAAAGATAAAACATTGTATTATTATAAAATAATGAATTTAATATCGTTCAAGCTTTATTTTTCAATTGTTTTAAAGAGCAACTGAGAACGGTACATGGGGTGTTACCGACGAAATTAGCGAAACAGAAAATTGTGTTTTTTCAAAAACCAGGCCACTTTTCGGATAAACTAAAGTTATAGAGACATTTATAACAACAAAATATTTTATGTAATGGTGTTAAAAAGCCGATTTTTAATAAAATAATTTTTACCGACTTTTTATTTTACCCCTGGCGCCACCTGCGAACAAAGTGCTGAAACTGCTCAAAAATTGACAGGAATCTGCCGTACCTACAATGATTATTTTTTAAGAAAATAATTTTTTGCTGTTTTCGCGTGTTTGAAGCATCTAATCGCTTCTATTTTACACTAATTATCGATTCCAATTGTCCGATTAATCCTAGAAGCCCGAAATATTAAAATATTAAAGATTAAATGTTAGACTTCCGAAACATCGTTAAAAATGGCGGGCTTTTCAAAATGAGTAATGTACTATTTTGATATTTCTTAATTAAATTCCTTATAAAGGTTTATTAATTAAACTTCTGCTTTAATTATTAAACTAGAAGAACTGGTGTATAATTTCTGATTGTTTCAATAAGAGAAAAACCTACATTTATGTCTTTTCTTCATTAATATAACTTTTAAAGTTGTATAATAAACGATTCAAAGCTATTAACATGGATATCGTTCTAATTTTATCATTTTCAATGCTTTCAGTACGATTGTGTACAGCATTTTATTAATTTAAGATGTTTTTTAAGCTGTAAAAAATTAATAACTTTGGGGAATACTCTGCTACTATTATAAGTGCTCAAAAATCACTTCTGTAGTTCTTAAATGAAGGTTTTTCGTTTATCTAAACTATCAGAAATTATACACAAGTTCTCCTAGTCTCATAATCAAGTAGGAATTGAATAAATAAACCTTTTTAAGGAATTTAATTAAGAAAATTTCAAAATAGTACATTACTCATTTTGAAAAGCCCGCCATTTTTAACGATGTTTCGGAATTCTCAGTCGGTAATTATTGAGTAGTTTCAGCACTTTGTTCGAAGGTGGCGCCAGGAGTAAAAATAAAAAGTCGGTAAAAATTATTTTATTAAAAATCGGCTTTTTAACACCATTACATAAAATATTTTGTTGTTATAAATGTCTCTATAACTTTAGTTTATCCGAAAAGTGGCCTGGTTTTTGAAAAAACACAATTTTCTGTTTCGCTAATTTCGTCGGTAACACCCCATGTACCGTTCTCAGTTGCTCTTTAAAACAATTGAAAAATAAAGCTTGAACGATATTAAATTCATTATTTTATAATAATACAATGTTTTTTCTTTCTACTATTCAAATTAGATGATCCCAAGACTTAACGCTTCTTGTTCTACCGAGGCGCTTGTCTCGGGGCGACTAGGCTCGACGCTACACTGACGGTACTGAGCGCGCGCCCGAGACGCGCTCTGATTGATCAGTGTTTTTGCTTAATAATTCAAAAACGAAGCCCCATCCGATATTTTTGCAAAGGAAATTGTTGTTCAGAATAGTCTCAGCTACCCCCCATTTCCGGCTCCTACAGGAGTTCTGGGACACCCTGTATATGCATTTAAATTTTTTTGTATTTATGAAAATATTAGCAACAATTTTTGTTAAATATTATGTGCTGAATAAATAATCAATATATAAATGATAATAATCATCCATACAATATACAGAACAAATATGCTTTAACATAATGCTTTTACATTGCATTATGGATCATTTATTACATATATAATGTAAATGATATTATTCAATAATTTAGTATGCATGATAATCCATAGTTTGACGAAGAGTCATACAGTCGACCTCGTCAATTTTTATCGTATTTGTTTTAACATTAATATCTTCTTCTATTTGAATTTGTGTCTTCAGCAAATAGCGCAGCGATGCTCGAGCCTACAAAAATTAAACGCTAGTTAAATACAAATATTACTTTAATTGAGCAGGAACAAGATAAATAAATGGTATCATCAACCTCAAACATCGTTGCTTGTAATTTTGATACAACTTCTCGTAAATCGTATACTTCTTTGACGAGATTAATTTCAACTAGATCTCGAGTGAGCTCCAAGCCAGGTCGTTGACAACGATTGCCAAGTCTCGTATGTGCTAAAGCTAAATATTTTTCTTTTTCCGATATTGATTTCTCTATGCGTGTAATATTCTGTGTCATCTCGTTCGCTTGCCGCATTATCTACACATGTGCATACATTATAATCTATTTTTTTATCTTATCTTCTTCAATTTTTTTTACCATAATTATACCACTTCATTCATTCTCTTGAGCAAAAACATTTTCTATTGAATCAACTTAATGGAATTATAGAAATTCAATATTACGTTTGAGTTTTAAATGAAATTTTTAATTTAGTTACGGGGGAAATGTCGCACCTCGGAATGCTGTAATTCCAATTTGATTTTTGATTCCTTCGCTTCTTCGATGCGTCGTCTGAAAGCGTTATCGGTAATATTCTTTTGATCGTTTAAATCATCGATCACTTGTTTAATAATCGTATCGATGTAACATCGCATTGGTATGGCGCTATTCACTTCCTTCGAGGCGGCAATTATATTATTGTTTGTTTGCATTTCCCATTCATTCAGTTCTATGGTTCTGAACACGCAAAAATGGTATGCTATCAGGTTGTACGATTGCGAGACGAATTAAGTAAGGATATAAAATGGTACTTACGATGGATCAAGTCGCGCACTTCCATGATAAATACTTAAATTCAAACTGTTCTCTTTCAAAGTTAAATTATGTTGGTCGATACGCAAGTTATTCTCCTTATCTTCGAGCTCGTGATCCATGTAATAAAGCGTCGCTTTTAATCGCCGTATTTGTTCCTGGGTTTGCTCTAAAATTCGCGTCAATAGATTTTCAGCACCTTTGATTACCTCGCATTCTTTCAATAATTGTTTCTCGACGTCGTCGCGAACCAAATCGATTCCTAATCTGCGTTCCCTATAATAAAATATTACCAATTATAATTTATTGAACTCCATCGAGCCAGACCTGATTGTATTTCACTTCTTTATGCGAAACCGACCTGAAAGCGAGACATTTTTCACAAATAACAAGAGCATTCCTTTTCACGGACGACAGAGCGTCCATAATGCGCTCCTTGTATATCGTCAAAGCATCAATTTCAAGAAGAACTTCTTTTCTTATGCGTAACAACTCTTTTTTGCGAAAGTCGATATCCTCCAATTTCTCTCTAAGTCTGTAATCTGTTTCTTCTTTGTTTCTCTTTACGACTTCGGTACTCAATTCGCAAAGGCGATGCGACTCATTAATAAGCCGTTCCGCTAATTCTTGTTGCACTTCAGAACATCGATACCTAATAAAGTTTAATTCTTTTCTTATTGTTTATCCGATTTTTATTTAAACCGATGGTTCATACATACCTGTAGAGATTAGTAAGATGCCATTCGTCTAAAGTAAATTTTAAAGGTGGCGGAGGGACCAACAAGGTCGAGTAATTATTAGACATTTTGATTTTGATTTTTGAAAAACAATAATCTGCTTCGAGAATGCTACCCTTTCAAAGCTACCGGTTCACAGTTTGATCTATATCTGGTTGCATCTGTATTTAAAAATGGTTCCTATAGAAACAACATTAACAATTTTGAATTTAACCTATTGGAGATTAGTTTCTTTTAAAGTATTAGCAAAGAAGAAATAATGTGTTGAATATTATAGAATTGTATGATATATAACAGAATGTAATTATGTTTCATATTAAGTTACCTATTAAGCATTTTTCCTCTGCAATAAGTATTTCTGATCAAATTTAATTCTTGAAAATATTGCCCCATGTAACTTCAGCATTTTATATGTTGGTATAGTAGTTAATGATATCATCGACGTATATACGGTCTCGTGCAACTTAGGCTTCTTTTAATTAAGGGGAAGTGTAAGAGTTCCCTACCTTACACTATCTTGAGCTAATGCCCCATTACTTCCCTTATTTATCCATGTTTTACATGCAAGAGATCCTCCCTATTTTTCATTGTTCTGAAATCGAAAGACAATGATAAAGATTTCTTTCCCCTATATTTATTCTGGATCAAGAGAAGCCTATGTTGAAGCATACGTTTGTTTTATCTCTTTTACGTTAGATGGATCTGTAGTACGGTTAAAAATTCACGAGAAACCATACTTCGTATCTATGTTGATTTTATATCCACGGTGAATGTCGATGTTTTCGCCTTATTTTTTAATTTGCCGCGTATGCAACGCCGTGACACAATGGCGGCTTCCGTTATAAGCTCGTACTTTTTGTCGACCGTTTTTGATAAAATATAAAGATCTGTCGAAAGTGCGCTCTTTTCGACAGGTTATAGACGTTTAAAAATGACATAGTAATATCGAAATTGTACGGTATTTGCGGAGAGGATTTCTGGGGGGTTCGATACACGTTACAAGGTATGGATTCCTTTGATCAATAACAAATTTTTAAAGAGTTTGAACAATAAATTACGTATAATGTATTTGTTACTTTGAAAATTTATTCCTTCGATGTTCCAGAGAGGAAATATATTTATAACAAAATGTCAAAGCGTCCTGCAGATAGCGGGGATTCGGGCTCCCAGCCACCTATTAAGAAAGTTCAATTCGAGCCGATATTAATCGGACCTATATCAACCTTAGAAGAAATGGATATGAAAGTTTTACAATTTCAAAATAAAAAATTGGCCCAGGTGAGATTTGAAACGTAACCTATACTTATAAAAAGATGTATCAAACTTTGCATTACAAAAATGCAAATGACCATTTTGTATTAAATAAGATTTTGTTATCCCCATTTTTAGTTATGATGATTCTTTTGAACAAGTTTTCTCATCTTTAGTTTTCATATTATTGTCTTTTCAGCGGCTAGAACAACGTCACAGAGTAGAAGCTGAATTGAGGCAAAGAATTGAACAATTGGAGAAACGACAAATGCAGGATGATGCAGTACTCAATGTTGTTAACCGTTATTGGAATCAATTAAATGAAGATATACGTGTATTACTTCAAAGATTCGATGCTGAAACAGCTGATGAATCTGAAAATAAAAGTAAGAAGCAATATTGTAGTTATTATATAATGAAACATATATAACATATAATATTTCATTTGTACTTATAGATGAAAGTGAAGCTACTACATCATTTCTCATGCAGTTATCTTCTTGGGACAAAGAGGAGTTAGATGACAAATTAGCTAACCGTGTTCAAGTATCCAAACGGGCTGTTTCTAAAGTTGTACAGGCATTTGATCGTCTTTCACAAAGAAATGAAAAAATTACCCTTGCCCTGAAAGGAGAGTTTGATGGAGGTAATTTAATTTAATGTATTACAAAGTTGTATTCAAATAAAATCCATAATGTTTCTATATTCTAGAAGAAGCACCTAATATTGATGAAGTAGTCCGTAGAGCAAATGCTGAAATACAAATGGAAAATAGGAATCTTCAAGCAATAAATATACAGCTTCATGAAAAGTATCACACTATTTCATTAAAGGTAAGTTTGTTTATTTCAATGAGTTATATATTTACGTGAATATTTATTAATAAATACGTTGTCTTATAGATGTCAGAATTACAAGATACCATCACAGGAAAAGATACACTTGCTGCAGAACTTCGCAATCAAGTCGACGATCTTCAGTATGAATTAAATAAAGTACGAGCACGCAATGATAAATTAGAGCATCATCTTGGAGAAGCAATAGAAAAGTTAAAGGCGTTTCAACAAATACATGGTACAGATGAAAAGGGTAGTAACAAACCAAGTACCTTAGTAGCATCAAGTGTTTCACAGACCAAGGTGGGATAAGTTTCATAATCACTCAAATTTTTTAGGTAATTTTTAATGTATATATACTTCATTCGGTTTTATACTGCACAGCTCGAAGATTTGCAAAGAGAATTAGAAGAAACAAGAGAACTAGCTAATAACAGATTGCAAGAACTGGACAAATTACATCAACAGCATCGTGACGCGTTGAAAGAAGTAGAAAAATTAAAAATGGATGTGAGTTCTTTAGCTTTTGTAAATATAATCTTTATAATGCACAGTATAAAATGTAAATTAATGTCATGTGCAATAAATGTTCGAATTACACTTGCTTTTAATTGTTTCTTGTGTTTTACTTCTTTGCATTCGAATAAAATACATGTAAAATAAGTGTATTACATTTAACGTTATGTGTACTATTGTGTGTCGAATTTTATTTTGAAAAAATATTTTATATTTCCAGATACGACAACTTCCGGAATCGGTTATCGTTGAAACGACCGAGTATAAATGTTTGCAGTCGCAATTTTCCGTATTATACAACGAATCGATGCAATTAAAAACTCAATTAGACGATGCCCGTCAGCAATTGCAGTCCAGTAAAAACGCACATTTACGTCATATCGAAATGATGGAGGCAAGTGTACTTTACATTCGTACGACCTTACGAAACACATGTTGACATTCATACGTTTGTTACGCAGAGCGAGGAGTTAATGGCTCAGAAGAAATTGCGAGGAGAATGTATACAACTGGAAGATGTTTTAGCTCAATTACGAAAGGAGTATGAGATGCTGAGGATCGAGTTCGAACAAAATTTGGCAGCGAACGAGCAGACGGGCCCGATTAACAGGGAAATGAGACATTTGATAACGTCCCTTCAGAACCATAATCAACAGCTCAAAGGCGAAGTTCATCGTTACAAACGGAAGTACAAAGAAGCATCTTCAGAAATACCTAGAGTATGTACTTTATTATGCGAATGCAGAAAATGAATGAACAAACCGAGAGTCTTTACAGTCGATATACGTGCTTTATTTTAGCTAAAGAAAGAGATTGAGGAATTGACGACAAAGTTAGGTCAACAAACTTCTCAGGAAAACAAAGAGGGCAATAATTCAGATGGTAGCGGTAAAGAAGAAGATGCATCAAACTCTCTTCCCGGCTCTACGCATGTACGAATTTAATTTATATCTTCGAAACGTGTATTGAAAACATGATTTTCTAAAATTAAATTATTCAAATTTTTTTAATTAATACAGATTAAGGAAGAGAGTGGGGTTTCAATTAAAAGAGAATCTGGAGAGGAAGAGGTAGAAACTATCGAAGTCGGAGAAGGGGAAGGAAACAAAGGCACTCCTGATTCGTTAACCTTAACATCTCCAACTCTGAAGAAAGAGAAAGATATTAAACGCGAGAAGGATATTAAGAAAGAAACCATTAAAACCGAACATCGTGATCCGGCTCATCGCGCTAAAGATACCAAGATGGCGGAATCAGAATTAGTTAGAGATCTGAAAGCACAACTCAAGTACGTTTATGTAACAGTATCAAACATTAAGACTTTTCGTGGTTGTAACTCGTTTCTTCGTAATTACAGAAAGGCTGTAAATGAAATGAAAGAAATGAAACTGTTATTGGACATGTACAAAGGTGTTGGGAAGGAACAAAGAGACAAAGTTCAATTAATGGCCGCTGAGCGAAAAACGAGAGCAGAATTGGAGGAATTACGTCAACAGATAAAGAAAATTCAGGTATACGTTTATTGTAAGAGTTCGATTTACAGTTTTATAAATAAATAAAGGTTTCTTTATAACAATACGTATATCTCTTTTCAGGAAAGTAAACGCGAAGAACGTAAGAAGTTAGCGGACGAGGATGCACAAATAAAAATTAAGAAACTGGAAGAACAGGCGTACACGCTTCAGCGCCAGGTTGCGTCACAAAAGCAGGTAAGTTTATATATTTAGTAAGTGATCTGAAATAAAAAAGCTTACCCCGAAACTGTGAACGATTGGTAATGCTAAATAGAACTATGTGTGGTTACAGGAAGAGGAGGCTCTTTTGAACGAAATGGAGGTGACCGGCCAAGCGTTCGAGGACATGCAAGAACAGAATTCCAGATTGATCCAACAACTGCGCGAGAAGGACGACGCGAATTTCAAGCTGATGACAGAAAGGATTAAGAGCAATCAGTTGCATAAATTAGCCAGAGAGGAGAAAGATGTTTTGAAAGAGCAAGTCTCTACCCTGACCACTCAAGTTGAGGCTGCGAACGTCGTTGTCCGTAAATTAGAAGAGAAAGAACGTCTTTTACAGAACTCACTTGCCACCGTTGAAAAAGAGTTAGCTTTAAGGCAGCAGGCGATGGAGATGCATAAACGGAAAGCCATTGAAAGCGCTCAGTCCGCGGCTGATTTGAAACTTCATCTAGGTAAAGAACTCGTTTACACATGTATTTTGTTTCAAAGGTGTCTTTCAATGAATATTCGTTTAATTTTTTCCATTAGAAAAATACCATTCTCAAATGAAGGAAGCACAGCAAGTGGTGGCAGAGAAAACCAGTTCTTTGGAAGCAGAAGCGTATAAAACAAAAAGACTACAGGTAAACTTTTTAAGAATAATATAAAATAAACGAATGAACGAACGAGTAACTTAGTGATGATCATTGGTACAATCTATTACAGGAGGAAATAGCTCAGTTAAGACGTAAAGTCGAAAGAATGAAAAAGATCGAACTTGCTGAAACTTTAGACGAGGTTATGGCGGAAGAGTTGCGGGAGTACAAAGAAACTCTCACCTGTCCTTCTTGCAAAGTGAAACGCAAAGACGCAGTTTTAACGAAGTGTTTCCACGTATTCTGTTGGGATTGCTTGCGTACACGGTACGAGACCAGACAACGCAAATGTCCGAAATGCAATTGCGCCTTTGGAGCTAACGATTACCATCGACTATACCTCTCCACATGAAAAAGGAAATCTTAAAAGATCATTGGAAATTCGTGTGATGTCACCTTAATTCGATTGAGTGAGTCTTTCTTACTATTACGATGTGCATGTTTCTTGTTCCTCCTATTTATTGTCTTGATCATTGGTAAAACGAGAAATACAAAGTTGCACATTATTTTAAAAAGAAAAACGAAGAAAGATATACAAATAATGTTTGTAAAAAAAATCGCTATTATTTTGTCGGATGTAATGTAAAATATAGGTCTTGCATTTTTAAAACGTTTTGTAGTAATTTAATCGAATACGCTCGTATGCACGGATTATTACTACATTTTTCATAACATTTTGATCTCGTGCAAGGGTCGAAGTTGAATTTTGTAAAAAAAAAAGAAAAAGAAAGGTTTTCGATCAGCATAAAGTACAGGATATTGAAATGGTTAGCTGTATTGTAATTTTATTTAAATTTTTAAATTCAGCTCTAGTTAAGAATTTAGTAGCGAAATTGAAATTTGAATCGACAGATAGGCTGAATTTTAAGAGTAACTCGATATGATAGGAATATTGTAATATATTATAAATAGAAATTTCAAATATTTACTATAGAATTAAAACGTGGTCGTGATCATAAATACGCGAGAATACTTCATCGGTAATTAAATCACTTGAAAACAAAATTTCTTATTTAAGATACTGAAAAAAAGCTTGTTTGATACAAATTACTTCACATTACTCATTATTTTCCTTTTAATGATTAAAACGTTAGAGAATATATATTAGGAATGAAAATTATAAGAGAAGTAATTAATTTATTATGATAGAGATGTACTAAGTGCATAAAACAGGAAAATATTTTGATTTAGAAACCTTCTTTAATTGTAATGTTCTTTTATATTATACATAGGATAATCTCATTCTTTTTTCTACACTTTTTCGTAATAAATGTTTCGGTTCTTTTATGAAACCAGGAAACATGGAAGTGTTTCTAGAATATTTACACAGTATAATGTATCTGAATGTCGACTTAAATGGAAAGATTAATTATAAAGAAAAAAGAAAAGCAACATAATCATCGTTCATTGATGTAATTTCCAATATTTTGTAATAAAAATCAAGAAACGTATTAGTGGTTTAAAGCGTAAAATCGAGTATAGCTTTTAAATCATATTTTTCTTTGATTTATATAGGATGTCCATTGTTATCTTAATTTTCTATGTATAAAACTAACACGGTGTACACAACAATCTATAGTTACTTTTCATATTAAAATGTTAGTAGGAATAATATAAATGATAAATGATAAAACCTTGTTAATATTTGATATAGTTGTATAAAATTATTAAATGTGCATTGAATTGACAATTTCTTCAAATAAAGGATACATTTCTGAGGTTCAAGAGAAGGATTTTATATTTTCATAAATTTTCAATGAACAAGGTTTTATTACATTTGTCTATTGTTATAATGAATAAAAGTTTGTCATTGCATTTATAAGAATTTATCATAAAATGGATTTGTATCTAAAATACAGAAACTGAACAGAATTCAAAAAGGTTTTTAATGATATGCTTGTACAGAATCGACGGAGAGCATAGTTTTCTAAAAGCATCTTCTTAAAATTATTTTTTGTAATTATTTGTAATTCAGAAATATCTTGAAATGTAAATTTGTAATTCAAATCTTCAAATCTTAATTGTAAAAGCAAAATGTTACAATAAAAAGTGAATGTTCATTATTTGCAAAAAAAAAAACAACTGATTTATTCTTCACAATTCTAAATATATAAAAATTATTGCGTACTCTATAAACTTTTAGAAAATTTTGTTCGTATATTAAATTATTAAGTTGAAATCTCATTCCTGGAGCGATTAAAAACGAGTCATTTACAAATAACATTTTGTTTGCAATTTTGTAAACCGTCTGATATACATATATTTATTGCAATATAACAATAATACAACAAATTCGATATTATAAATTTATTTATCCGAAGCGAGGGACCTAACGTCCTTTTACAGAGTTAATTATGATTATTATTATTATTATTATTATTATTATTATTATTATTATTATCGACAATTATTAGTAAATAAATCATCTAAATACCTTATTAAAAGATGCACGCTATTGTTAAGGGCAATCGAAAATTTTTGATACATTTTGCACTTTACAAAATATCACGAACACTTTTATTATATGCAAGTTTATTCAGTAAAAAGCATATAGTATGTGTGTGTATCTACATATACGTATACATGTGTGTATGTATATACGTAAGTTTTCTTTTTCTTTTCATTTATTTATTTTTTCTTTTTTATTTAGTATAAATACGAATGGAGGACAAATATATTATATATATTGTAATAGTTTTCTGATAGTAGTGCTATTTATGTAATAATAAAAATTCTTGTTCATCATTCGAGTTCTTCTGTGCAACGTAAAAGATGCAGGCAAAATTCGTTTACACAAAATTTTCATACGGAATTGAAGCTAATTAATCTGTACATAACTACCTTTTCTTTTTCATTTTTTAAATTCTTAAACATTATACAAGCTTAGTTTTTGTGTTTAGCGAATTCTGATAATGATAATAAAGCTTATGAAAAATATTATAAAATCGTTCGTTTAATTCCTCGTATTTAATATAAGATTTCTGTTTCCAATCTCTTCCATTATTCTGTTTTTTTTTTTTTTTTAATATATCGATACAATTAAATGTGTATAAAAATTGTTTCGTGTAAATAACTTTTAATCGTAAGACAAAATAATTATATTAATTGAAAAACAAAATGTATATTGAAACAAAATACTGCTATGAATTATAATAAAGAAATTTCAAAGTGATCGTACAATCAAGGAATAACTTATTATCTTTTATCTTAAGTGTATCACAAAATGAAGTCTGTCAAAGAAACATATTTATTCCTAAATTTGTCTTAACACTACATAACAAATACTATCAGTTAGATTGAATTTATATATATATATATTATGAATTATTTTAAAATTATATACATACATTAAATAACAACAAGTAGATTCGAGATACAAGAAGCTCCTCCAGTGTCATTGTGTCTTTTGCGGGCCTTCTTGCTCCATTTATAGTTTAAAAAACATGAAATGCTTGAAGAAGGACACTTTGTTAATGTTTATAACTGATCATTTTTTATTGGTGAAAAAGCTTTTTTTTTTGTTAACCAATCGATTACATTCACTTTACACAACAAATACGTATTTAGTTTCGCAAAGTTAACCGTTCATCGACAGGGTGTATTTCGGCGTGTAGTTTACTGATGATAGTCGCATCTTTAATAATCGTTATCTATATATGAGTCTCTTTCTCTCTTAATGTCCTTGTGTTTTAAGTGCGTATTCTATTACGCGCGAGATCTTTGTATCGTAGAGGGAGGAATCTCAATCATAAAAACAAAATTTCAACACTTTTTTAAAATTTGAAAATCGTTCAAATCGTATCGATGAAATGAATCGATCGTATTCACGCGCGCCATTTTTTAAAAACGCGGTCTCGAGAAAGACGCGGTTAAACCTTTTCTTAAAAATGCTTTGCAACAATGTTCATTGCAACAAAAAGGTAATATTTTTTTGGAAAAACTTATTTGAGGGAATATAACGATCCGTCACAAACATTTTTCCTAGGTAAAATCATTTCTTTCACCTGCCGGATTGGGGTTCCTCCCTTAAAGGTTTAAGTGTCGCGCGCTCAGGTGCATATGAATGCGTGCATGCGTGCGTACATGTATGTTGTGTGTGTGTGTGTGTGCAAAAATCTTTTCGTCGCTTCGTTTTCCCGTTCACACGAGATCGTTGATATACAAAAAAAGAGAAAATAAAAGAAAAAACGAAAGGGTGACCATCGGTGGTCATTTTAAATCGTATTTCGATGCACATATATATGTATATATTACTCCCATAAAATCATATATACGAATGACAATTGATTTTACATTCACAATTTACAAGCTTGAAATTTGAGCGGCACAATATCTCTTAGTTTTGAACAAATTAAAAGAACAGCATTGCTAGCAAATGTTAAAAATCGGTTTCAAACAATTAAAAGTAATTTTTTTAGTAAAACTTGAACTTCAATAAAGTTTCGTGAATTTATAAATTCATTAATACAACAATTTGCGTTATAGAAACTTAAGGAATCATTCGCTTTTATTTTTCTCTTCAAAGGTATCGTGTATAATTTACAAATTTCTCTGGAGCTCGCCGAATAGGTTTGAATAAAATCTGAGAAAAGTTATAAAAAGATGAATAGTCTTATTCTTGTTCGCAAGATCTTTTCAATTGCATTACATACATATATATTTCTTTATAATTTATACGTTTATATACATATATATATATATCGATCGACGTAAATATGAACGAGCTATAACAAGAAAAGCCGGAAACGGCGACTAATTATTTATCAGCAGAGAAGATACTTCATGTGGGGTAGAGCTACGGACGAAGAAATAAAAAGGAAAAAAGAATTAAAAAGAAAAAATCACTCAGCATGAATTCAAGGTAATGTGCCCCCTTTTCTTAACGCGGCAATTGTGTCCAGGAATGTTTATAATATTCCTGTATATCTCGTAATCGTGATATATTTAAAACATAATTGTGTTGTTAAAAAATGGTATACGTACACGTATGCGTTATACCTTGTATAAATAAATAAACAGCACACGCGTGTTATCGACGTATTTATACACAATATAACAATCATAAAATTGTCTGCAGTTTTGCATTTTTTTTTTCTTCTTCTTCATTCGTGTTAATTCCATAATTGACTAAATTTTATATTATGTGATATTAGCTAGAAACGAGAGTTGTGCGTACACAATCCCTATAAATGCGCGGCACATGCGTTTTACTGGCGCATGTATCGTTTTCCTCGATATTTCTCTATTATATATTACACAATATCTATTCGTTTTACGGTATCATATAATATATAATATGTAATATGATTCCTTCTTAATAATGAGTTTTATTTACAAAATCAATCACCTCCCTTATAAGAGATTCAAATTTTTCACTACCTATGCGCTAATTCATCTACAAAATATTTTTTTATTCAGTCCTCCAAACGGTGTTTCTACTACTGTATTATCCGTACGATTTTTCGGGACTTTTGATCTCGAAAGATCGACTGTATGCGTAATTATGTCTAAAAAGACAAAAACTTTTCTCCAACGGAAAGTCTTGAGAGTATATGTGTTCTTCTTTTTCCCTAACTCTTTCTGATATCTTCTCTCTTTATCGATATCAGGCCCATATTTTGGTTAAACTTCAAATTTCTTTATAAAATAACAAAACATCTTGCCTTTATCTAAATCTAATTGTCCACTTCCATGTTTTTAGAAATGTTTTAATTCAATGCAGGTTTGAAAAATTCCTATCTTTTTCCTATCCTTTTGCATTAAGGAAATTAAAAGTACCTCACCCACCTATATAAAAAAGAATAATACTTAAGAAACATAAATAACTTTACCACGACTGGGTTTCTTTCTATTTTTTTGTAATAAATTATCATACACATACTTCATAAGAAAGTTCATGGACTGTTAAATCTTCCTGTAGGTTGCTTTCGCGTTGTTCTGCCATGGAACAACTGCGTTTTGTCACACAAAAGTCTCGCATTAAATTATCATCTTATGCGCTACCGAGGCAAGATTAACAACCTATCTCTCGTTATTTCAAAAGGCTTCAAAAGCGAAATGTCGAAATCTTTATAAATATGTACTACGCGCTACGGTACATGCACAAATTAAATCGCCCAATTGTGTATGTGTATGTATACGTAGCTGTTTATCGCACAAGCGGCACCGAATCCTAAACGAAACGGTGCCGTGTTAACGTCGCTCGAAAATTAATCGCGAGCGACATCGTTAAATATCACTAAATGAATAGACCTGTACAGGTTTTTCTTTTCTTTTCTTTTGTTTCTACGTGTATCAATGTAGATAGGTTAATTCATTGAATTCACTGCATTTAAAAAGAATTTTTAATACCGATCCTTGGATCATTTTACTCTCTTCCCTGTCAATATTTATATTATACTTATAATGATGATAATAATGTTCCAATTCCACAGCAATATTAATTGATGAGACCTATTCATAGGAATCGAATAATAGACTAAATTACAATACAATTTTTTTTAAAATTACGAATATTACTGTTGAATAGCATTATTACCGCTTTTCTTGTTGCTGACAAATCGGATTAAATTGTTAAATTTCCACTATTTACAGTTCATTGATTTTACACACATGTTCATTTTATATCTGATCGTCTAGTTATTTCGGGATGCCACTGCGATTCTGACGAACATAAACGGACAGAACACCGGCACAAAAAAATATTGAATTTTTTCTTTTCTTTTTGAGAATAGGTCGATCGATGTGTAACCGTAAAAATATGAATGTTTCACTCACAATTATCGTCAAGACCGAGAGAAAAAAAAAGAACAAGGACATATATCTTCCACGTTTGCATCAAACAACAATACAAAGTCTTTGTATAACTATTATAACGTTTTTTTTCTTTTTGATATTTAGAATGCAGAGATCATTCTGTCCTCGTGATTCTTCAATAGCATTCACCTGGAAACACTAAAGAACAGATCACTTTTCTCCATAAGTATAACTTCTTTACACTTGTTGCACGACTTGAGCAGTTCCATGAGTATTTCACTATATAACACGTGGTAATTAACACATTCATATTTACGAGTCATCATTCTCCTGAGTTAGACTCATCGTAGTGAGAAAATTTCAGGAAAACTTGTTCCAGAGTAGTTTGACTGAAGCTGTACTCTTCGATGTCCAACTCAAGCTTGGCTGAAAAAATGTTGCAACGTTTTGACAATTTCACAAATGAATAATAAATTAGCAATCAATTTCGTATTTACCTTTCTCCAACTGCATAAAACACTCGGCCAGCGAGTTGACTGCGTGTTGGGGAACGGCAAAAACTAATCTGTCAGCGAAACTTTCTTCCAGAGTTGCGTCTGGAAAGAGACTAGAAACGAACTCCTTCAAGCTTGAAATCCTATCGCCGGAAGGTGTGGTAGGCGTGCAATCACCCCCCAAAAGCTTCATTTCGAGGGTGTATCCAGCACCGTATAGATTCTTCAAGTGTTGCGTAGAACCGATACACCTAAGTTCACCCTTCACCATTATACCGACTCTGGAACACAAAGCATCAGCTTCCTCCATCGAATGGGTTGTTAAGATGGCTCCTCTACCACCCTGTTGAAGAAAAATTAATCAATGAAGGAAATGGTCCCTTCTTACAACCATAGAAAATTAGTTGTATGATGGAACACACCTGAAAACTAGCAAGAATGGTATCCCATAAAAATCGTTTTGACCTAGGATCCATTCCCGTACTAGGTTCATCCATCAGAACAACTTTCGGGCCCCCTATCATCGCCATTGCGAAACTGAGCTTCCTTCTGGTTCCGCCTGAACATTCTTGGGCTTGTTTGTCGGCGTGTTCGTGGATTTGAAGACCAGTGAGATACAAATCCACAATACTACAAGATCGATTCGATTATGTTTCTCATTACTTTAAACGAAATAATATATTTCGATAAATTACCTGTCGATATCTCCCCATGGAACACCACGAATCGCTGCATAACACTCCAAGTGCTCCCTGACGGTGATATTCTTCCATTGAGCATCGTGCTGAGGGCAATATCCCATTTGTCTGAAAGCCTCCGCCATATTGGAATTGATATTATGACCACCGATCTGCACCCTTCCCCGAGTGGCCGCCTCTTCCGCTATGATGATCTTCATGGTCGTTGTTTTACCAGCACCGTTGTGGCCCAGCAAACCGAACACCTCTCCCGGCTCGACCGCTATGGACAGATTTCTTACGGCAACCTTTCGTTGTATCTGACTGTTGGCTTCTTCGTCCTGCTTTGAGCAACAGCTACACGATCCGGATTCCCTTTGACGGTACTCTTTCCTCAGGTTCTAACGAATACACATAATCGTCTTTGATCGAAACACGATTCTTGTTGACAACAGTGGACAGAGTAAGATTTGTTGAAAGTAATACCTGTACTAGAACCACAGGTGGTTCTTGAACGGACGATGAAGTAATAAGATTAAAGACCTTCTGTCTCTCGGCTTTAACGTCTGCATCCTCGTGCTCCCCGATGTCAGCGTTCTCCATGATTTCCTCGCCAACAGAGCCACCGTTACGCTGTGGACATAGAACAGTCATTTAACATAAAGTATGCATATCGTTTGTACTCATACTGTATCATGGTTACTGACTAAGAAGTGTTTGAAAATGTCGCTGACATTGCCACCGCTTTTCTTAATGTCCAAAATCAGAAGCACGACGAACCACATTGGGCAGTGCAGAAGCACGCCAAAGGCCATTAAAATAATCTCCGTAGTCAAATAATCGGACATGGTGAGATGATGGCAAGCAGCGTTGATGGAGCACATCAAGTGAACTCTTCCTACGTAGTACACTGCAGCGTACGGCACGTACAACGTGTTTAATAAAGAAAAGATTACGTGTAAAACGAATGCTGCTGTTCCACCTGAAAATTCCATTAACAGACGTTTACACATTAATATATAAATAAATTGAAAGGTTAAAATTAATTGTGACTTACTGAGACCCAACATGTCCAGGATCGTGACTAATATGAACGGTATGAGTCCAAAGAACGTTGCGATGTTGGGCAAAATACTTTGGGCAGAATCCATCTTATCAAAAATGTAACTTAAACACGTTGTGAACAGAATGGACGACGGGCAATAGAGCATCAGAAGACCGCCAAGGGTGATGAGTGCTGGTACTTCTTGCAGCGAAGGCACATCGAAGAGAAATATAATGCCAAGAATGCACAAACAGATGAACGTCATCAGGCCGACAAGTACGATGAAGTACGTCAAGAAGTACATAGAAAACGACAGACCGTTGGTGCGAAGTTGATTTTTCGCCTTTATCTAAAGACACAATATAATAATGAATGTTCAGCGCTCTATGTTGTAAAAATAGGATTAACAGAAAGGTGATCTTACTTCACGATCGTAGACCATATCTGCGACTAATGTTATCGGTAACAGGACAAAATTCATGCCTATAGACGCAGCTGAACTCGCTGTACCGATATTAAATTCCTGCGGTTGTGATGTCTGTTGAAAGGGGTGAGTCTTAACTTCAATCGGTTTCAAGTTCTCTTTATCTGAGATCAACCTAATCATACAAAATTTAATATAATAATTGCATAAATTGTTAATATCATTTTTAAATCCATCAGTGATACCTGTAATAGGTGTTGGATAGAAGGTTTATCAATATCGGTAGGGAATGTTGCATAGTGTCGTTATAAGCGACAGTCAAGTCCAACTTGGGTAAATTATATTCGGTAATATTAAAAGCAGCTATGTGTGGTGCAATCTTCAACAGGTTCGCAAAATTTCCATAATACTCTTCGATATATTTTACATCTTGACCCAATCCATCGATTAAATTCGTAATATCGCGATCGGTATTGTTTGCGTACAAAATTTTGGTCTCGACGCCGTAGGTATCTGCGAAGAAGAAATGTATAAATAGCTTGGATAAAGATTATTATGTATTTATGATAAAAAAGTGAAACATACCGGTGTTTAGTATTAAAGACTGCATTTTGACTTCGACCGTTTGAATGCTATTTAAATGGAGGCCGAGTACTACCAAAAAAAGAGGCGCAACAATAGTGAAATACAGTAACTGGATGTTCCTAATGAGTCTGAGTATCCTTAGGCGAAGCAGAGCGTATAAGGTTTGAAGGAAGTTAGGCCTAATCTTTATGGGGTCTAATCCAAGGCCGCGAACAGGAGGGTTTCTATCACTGTGAACGCCGTCTGGTAAGTCTCCTGCACCTTTCGCTTGGCTATCATTGGAAACGGTACCACCCTCGTTCTGTAAACTCTGATAAAACGTGCTCTTCGATTGCAGTGACAGCGATCTGCTCAACGCACGGTTACGCACCATTTTCTTCGACAAATTGTCCATAGTGCATTCGGTACCCTCGTCCCTTTCCAAATGGAGAAATACCTCTTCTAACGTAGTCATCGAGACTCCGTAACTGCTGATACCCAATCGACTCGATCGGGTTTTGATCTCTTGTTCGATAGCTGAGAAAAGTGGTGCGAAACTTTCTACGGAGTTATGAGGTAAAATGAAGCTTAGTTCGCGACCGTGGCGCCTCGCCTTTTCCGCTTTCGACACGTGAGACATTACCAGTCTGGTTATCGCGTGTTCCCTCGCGTTCCCTTCGAGTACTAACCTGCAGTGTTCGCAAAAACGTTTATTAATTTTATCCATTAATTTCCTAGTTTGATCGATCTGTACGAACTTACGTTAAGTGATACCCGATGCCAAATTTATTTTTCAAGAACAGAGAACTGCCGCAACATCTCAATTTCCCTTTACTGATAACCGCCTTTCTGTCCGCTAATATGTCTGCCTCGTCCATGAAATGGGTTGTTAATAAAATGACTTTTCCATGACGCCTGGATTGCAAGAAGGACCACATCTGTCTTCTGGAGTAGGGATCCACTCCAGCCGTGGGTTCGTCAAGGATAATGATCTTTGGATCACCGATAATGGCGATACCTACGGACAACTTCCTCTTCTGGCCACCGCTTAAGTATTTCGCAAAAGTATCTGCGTTCTCGATTAGATCGATGTCTTTCAGAGTTTTTTTCACCTGAAAATAAAAATGTGATCTTTTATACATCAGCTATGAACATTATTTGAAAGGCGTGATGGTAGGAATACGTACCTCGTGTTCGATCATCGATTTGGGAATACCCCGTACGGCAGCGAAGAACTCGAGGTGTTCTCGAGGTGTGAGGAGATCGAAAAGTATATCGTGTTGCGGGCAAACACCGGTCATACTTCTTATCATTTGCATATCATTGGAGTCTCTAACATCGTAACCGAATATCAAGGCAGTGCCGGCAGTGGGCGCGGTCAGGCCGGTCAGTATATTAAACAAACTCGTTTTACCAGCACCGTTATGTCCGAGTATCGCCGTGATCTGGCCCTCGTAGATCGTCAAATTGATACCGTTCACAGCTTTGATCTCTGGTTTACGACATTTCTGATACGACTTGTAAAGATCGACTATTCTGATCGCCTCACGGCCCTTCATCTCGCGCACCACTGGCTCGATGTCGCGGTTCGTCTCCTCGCCCGGTATGAAGGAATTCGATTCGCCGTTCGACGACGGTACCTGCAAGTACGACTGTGAACACATTTCTTTCTATTTTCTCCCTGTGTACACGGTTACTTTTGTATTAACGTTTAATTAAACCCACCCGCGGAGCTTTCCTCTGACACCAAAATCCGGGGGTGAAACAGAACCAGGGTTTCCTTTTTATCCCGTACTCGCCTAAGAACAAAAATATTCATTTCGTGTTTCAGTTATTCGTTAATGAGTTGAAGAAACGTGTAAGAAAAATAGTGAAAGCGTACTTGGTATGACGGAATCAAAATAGTAAGCTAACCAGGCATATAGAAAAATGTCCAGGGTCATCATAATCAGACTCCCACCAAAAGGTATACCTGGACCAGACCAAAGATTGTCAAAATTCACTCCCTCGCCTTGCAAATCTAATACAAGAGCCTGAAAGATAAATAAAATCTATTATTCACGGTATGCTGAATTTTTCCAGGATATCGGGTTAACACAAACCTTGTCCATGGCCAGAGCGACGCCTGTCGGGCTAAGAAGGGAAACCACCCAAAATGAGATCGAGCTGGAGTCCTTCACGAATACTTGAATAAAGTACATCAAACTCAGTATCGTTACTGAAAAATTACCAAGTACGCCAGCGGTCTGAAAGAATAGATTAGGATTAGATATACTTGAGAAGAAGTGATACAGGTAAATGATATCGGTGCACGATTAATTAACGAAACGCTTACTCGTGACTTGTCGAAGAACGGTGTTATCATGAACGCAAACATGATTATGGAGAAGCTGTAGAGCACTATCAAAAGGAATATCGGTAAAAAGTGGGTATGCTGGAACATTTGTAGCGTAAAAAGTAGTATCACCCCAACGGCAGAGAGCAACAAGACGAAGACGCTGTAGATAATGAACCATGATAACCTAAAATAAAACAAATTTGAAATAAAATAAATTTCTCACAGTTCTTTTTCCCCTCAAATATTATAATTGTCAGCAAGGCGCGTATTAAACATGCACTGATCCTTGAAATAAAATGAGCTAATATATCCACTAATCTCTATACTGTTCTACCATAGAAAACCTACCAAAAGATAGAATCTTTTAGGCCCATTATCTTCATTCCTTCCTTGATCTTTTTCTCCTTTTCACCGACTATCAGGATCAGAAGGTAAGTGACGAATTGCGAAATAGCCAGAACCATAAAGAGAGGTATAACAACTCTAAAGGCCAGCATCCAGTCTAAATAAAAACAAAATATCCTTAGAAATATGCTCGCAAAAGAAAAGGATACGTTAAGTATAAATTTAAACTCCTAATCTAATGATTCTAATATTATTTAACGTGCACAACTACCATAAAGAAGTTTACTTAAAAGAGGACCATCGAATGCTTCAAAACTTTTTACCTGCGGTGAAAGCTTCCTTGGGAAACATTTCGAGCTTGACATCCGGTACGGTTATGTCGTTATTCCCCGTGTCTAGCTGCAAATGGACAGTAAACTCAATTAAGTTGATGAAAACATAATTCAGCGACGAAACGTTCGAGGACGTACTCTTATTTTCGTGGTATCCATTATCATTTGCAGCGCCAGGAAACCGGAATGCAAATAACTATTTACAGGACACGAACCGCCGGTCTCTATCGACAATACCCCGCCCATCCAATGGCTTGTGTCTTTTCGACAGGTAACTGGAGCGGAATACAATTCGGTCGGCGAGGGCGGATTCGTGTACGAAGGATTGGTTCTTATCTCGTACCTAGAGAAAAGAAGATTGCAATATACCGAGATTGGCGTTCATCTCGCGAAGTAATACCATTTCTATGAAACGCAATTATCTTACAGAAGGCGTTGAGATATAGGTTGAGAATCCTCGAAGATTACTGCTAAGGGTACGCTGTACGGATCCCTCCAATACGCCGCTTGCAGATCATCCTTTGTATCGAACACCATGAAATTCAAGGGAAGCTTGCCGGGATAATCCCACATCGATAACCACAGGGTATTCATTGCGTTTAAAAAATTCTGAAATTAAAAGAAACAATGTACAAAACTATGCTAAATGAATGGTCAAATGATAGAATATGTACCAAGGTCTCTGTTGAGTTGGGTACAACAGCCACAGTGTTGTTTTTGTAACCATTGAACGTCTCGAATATGCCTCCCTCTTGCCTCTGCGTTGTCATTGCAGGGTAATTCGGATTCGGTGGTAAAACCTTTACCACGATCAGCACACCTAGGATATAAAGGGGTAGAAAAATCTCCTGCGAACAGTCAAAGTTAAAAAAGAGCCATTAAAACACTCGTATTCTTAACAGAATTGATAGAATAAAATATAACGTAAAGCTATATTACAGGTGGTACGAATTCAACCCCCAACGTTGTCACTGGTCACCCCCCGTTGATATTTAATAATGCATAGTAGAAAATCATACGTATCGATTCCCATTCAAAAGCATTACTTTTGAAAAGAAGGGGGAGGGGGAGAAAAACTTCCCTCGTGCGTGCATAATAATTATTCGACCTGCACCCTCACCCACACCTGTCGTCCCGAGCGAAACCTGCGCAAGCGTTCGATACAACCCACCCTTTGCTGGATACGGAAAAGTATATATGCCGATTCGCTTTCATACTCGGTCACCATGGCGATCAACAACGGATCAGACCAGTCCGATTCATCAGGACGATTGTTTTCAACCCCCCCTAACGAGCGTTTAGGTTCCCTTGGTAAAAACTAAGAAATTTTTAGTTTTACAAGGTTTTCCTGAACATCGATGATTCCTTCCAGTCCGAGACACATTCGTTTGGAGGCTCGTAGGGGGACAATTTTGATTTAGATTCGTCACAGAGGTGTCTGAAGAATTCTGAGTAAGGAGTACAAATATAAAGGGTGAGTCATGCGGTTTCTACAAAATGTAAGCTCTAAGAGTTCTCTTCTTTTATAGAAAATTTCTTTGCTATGCTGTTCTGTTCGCGTTAAGTGTTTCTATTTATTTAATTTTAAGTAAAAATAATGAATTTGTAATTTTTTAAATGTTAACTGTGATTCTATCGTTAATCACTCGTTGGGTATAAAAAAAGAATTTAATATTCCAAGCTTTTTTTCCCCGTTCACGTTACAAAGCCAATATTTATGTAAAACGGGGTCTTCTCGTAGGCAAAGGGATGTCCTTCTACGTAGACATCGTTACAGAAGACTCTTTTTACGAGAATCTCACGCTGGGCGTGGTAAAGGTACTCGAGAATATACCGTACATAAAAAATGTACGGATCGACAGAAGAAACGGATGTGAAAGCTCGGCCATCGCCAACTGGGAGCAAAGGCATTGTTGCACGCTCCCCGAGGACCTGAAGAACTTCTACGCCTCGATCGACGGATTCTTGCTTCAGTGGAGCCTCGAGATATCAGGTAAAACCTCTTTGGAGAATCATCCACGCATTTCCATGATCCTCTCTCTCTCTCTCTCTGCCAACGTTTCATCCGCGATACGTGTGCATTATTAATGTCATACTTGATGCTTCCACCTTTACAGTTCCAACGAAGAACCATGTCGTTCCATACTGAAAATACGTTCACGTATTTCTGTTAAACTTCAACCTTTAATCCGATGCGTTATAAGAATTGTTTTATGAATCTTTTAAGTCATCCAATCATATTAGATGATAGTTGAAACAAACCTTTACTTATGATACTGTAATTATAATAAATTATAATAAAACAAAGTTTGTAATTATAGAAGCAACTTTAATTTGTTAGGTGCCATAACAGTATCCATTCCTTCCAGGCGAAGAGTTCCCCGTGGGACGTATGGAAGTTGGCACGCTCTCCTCGCTTAAACGATACTCGGGCAACGTTAAAGAACGCCAAGCGGATTCTGTCAGAGAGGCGTCTTCCTTTTCCTCTTCCGTGGAGTTCGAGAGGGCGGAGGAGGCGACTTCCAGCAGTGTGACCGATCTGGAGAACGTCTTTCCCGCTATTCTGCAAGGAAGCGACGGACACAATTGCAAGATATTCGAGATTGCGCAATGTTTTCCAGAAAGCGGCAAGGCCAAAGTCTATCTGGTGTATCGGAAGAAATCGGAACAGGAGGCGCCAGCGATCTGGCTGCATCGAGAGGAAGCGAACCGGTGGCACTATTTGGCCGACAACTTCACCGTGTATTTTCGCATGATGCTGGTCCATCTTGGCTTGCCGTTGTGGCAATGCTGTGTGACGGGCGCACCTTTGCCCACGTGGGTCGAACAGGTGTACTACCTCGTCGGTCCCCACTTATTGCCCTCCACGGTCGAGCCCACGGAGACCATCTCCGCGTCCATGTGGAACATGGGACCCACGAATGTCATCGATCCGGCCATCTTCAAGACGAAACTGGGGAAACAGAAGTGTTCCAGGAAGAAATAATTCTGGCTGTAACTTCTTCTTTGTAAGATCTTCGTTTATGTCCTCTTTAAAAAGGAATAAATAGTGATTCTTTGGTGATCCTAAGCGTTGGTCCTTTTGCAATATAGTTTCCCTAGGAAAGAAGTTCAAGTATCCATCAATTGCAGTCAATCAATGTAAAAAAATTAAAATATCTCTTGAGACAACAATATTTCAGCAAAATACCCCATTTAATTCCTCTCTGAGACGTTTCTCAATGTCGTCGACGGTTCCAAAGATTCCTGAGCATCCATTTCATTCAGTATCTTTTCCAAATCTTCGAATATCCTTTCTTCATTTCACTGGGATAAAAAACAACATCCAGACTGCTCCGAGCTAGCAACTGTACCGCTTCAGTGATCAAGTTTATTTTAAGACCGTCAGCAGGGGAGGTTGTACCCGACGTTATCCTTGGTCAAGTCGTATCGACGACGATGAGGAATCGCCGTTGCGTTACTCCGAGACCAAGTCCCGAAGAAAGGAAAGAGAGAGAAAAAAAGGGGAAACCACGAAAACAAAAAAGTTCCCCTGTACGTTTGTTCACGACGACCCTTGGCCCAGTTGGCACAAAGCTCACGCAAAAACAACATCGAAACGAATTGGCAATACGCCCTCCTTCGTTTTGGCAGTGGTGGACACCCACGAAACGCAGTCACTTCGTCGCCATTCGTGGAGGATCTTCCACTTCCTCTTTATGTCGCTCCACGATCTCGCGAATTCCAGTATATTGGCATCGAACATGCATATTTTTCATCCCCCTTCTCGTGTCCTAATGAATATTCGATTTATCTCGACGTCTATGGGACCCGAGAGACGGAGAGCGGTAGCTTTCATTGATTACCATCAAAGTTTGTAACTTTGGAGATGGATAAACAATTGCGAATAGAATGTGCACCCGAAACGTTATTGATAAAGGGTTAACACAAGTTAAAGGGCAAGGAGGTGTTCGCCAAACTTCTGCGTGGACTTGTTAAGATAAAAGATTGATCGAGAGGCGAGGAGAGGAAAGGCGTGTCTAAATATAGCCCGTTAAAGGTGGAGAAAATCGATTAATACATAAAATAAGTATTCCCGTATCTATACTTAGTGCCTTGCCCTCCTAGCGCGAGCTAACTCAATTAAGATTATATTCTTGTGCCGTGAAACTGTCCGATTTAGCCGATGTCGGACCGGGCAGAAATAAAAATACGCCGGTAATAACGCGTGTGGTAACATCGTTCTCCCCTGCGTGGCGTAACTAAAACCCTGACAACCGCTGAAATATCGCGTTACTTTTTCTCCTGCTACGTATTCGACGTTTACGAGTTCGCGTAGTTAACACGCTCGAGCGGCGGGGTTGGGTCGATCGTGACCCAGACTCACAAAACGTGTACAGGCGGTGTGGACGGTCAATTTTTCAGAAATTCGAAGACAGCTTTAGCAATTTAGAAAATTACTTTCAGACCACATCGTGCATTAAATTTGCAAAATCTCTTCGAATCTTCCGATTTTTTTTTGCTTTAAAAATACAAAATCTTGACTTCGACTGGCATTAAAGCAACAACTGAAGTTCCTTCGTCCTCGAGGACCGTCCGTTCGATTTCGTATCCGCTGTCGGTTGAATTCCACGCAGAAGCTGATTTCTTTCAGGCCACGGGTGCTTGCGGTTAATGAGCTTTAAGAAAGCTAATAATGAACTTCTCACGTACCGCTGTAGTCTTCCGCTTGTCGCGCTTCTTCAGCAGAAGATTCCTCACGAGCATCGCTCGCAGTTGAGACAAGTAGACCCCGCACAAATCCATTCTGCGAGATGCACTCGTTCTCCTCTTGATTTCTGCAACACGAAAATGAGCAAACAAACTGATTACCGGGGAGAAAGATAAATGTTAAATTAAGAATACAATTAACCCTTCCGCGGAGCCATCAATTTTGTGTGATTTAAATAATAATATGGCGCGCACAGGACGTGCTAAGTCAGGAGTCGCTTCAATCTTATAAAAAGAAAAGTGATCTACGACGAAGGAATCTCAAAGCGAGTGCTGCTAGCGGATGCGTTAAATTCTTGAAAATTATGTGATCACGCTAGTCCTGAGATCACTGTTCTCACAATAGAAAAAGATTGAATCCCCGTCATTCGGTTTCGAGATTCTTCGTATACTCGTTCGCACAGAATCTATATTATTGTTAGCGATAGGTTAACCTTTTGCACTCGAGGGGCGCCTCCAGGACCGCACATGTAATTCAATAGAATTATTAGCATTACAATTTTGTAATATTTAGAAGTAAAAAGAAATAAAAAAAGTAAAAGAAGTAAAAGTAAATAATTCTTTGGTAGATTTAATTTTGTATCCAAGAATGCTTTGAGCGCAAAGAGTTAATTCTGCACCCCGGAGTCCATTTCCGTTGCCTTTCGAAGCGGAACAAGAGCAATCTTTCATTTCTCAAAGATACACTCGAAATAGTTTATACGATCGAATCTTCCTTATTTTTAGACACAATATGCAGAAAGTTTATATACTTATATATATAACTTGAAGAACGGACTCGAGTCAATCTGATCGTCGAGTATCCTGCTTATTGTTCTTGTTCGTAACAATTGGTCGGATACGTGTTATCTAAAAATAATCCCTGTTCTTTTATCGATCAACTATTCGGCCGCGCGGGGTTTGGCCCTCTCCCTTCGACGAAAGTTTTTTCCCTTCGACGTTGAAGTTTCACGTGCATTCGGAGAACGAAGTCGCAGGCCGGCAACGTACGGAAAACGATCGCGATGTGGTCGATAATTCGTCGTTTGCACTATTTAAGCATTCGCGCGTGTAACAGCGAGCAATACGCCGGCGAATATGTCAAGGCCTTCGAAACAGTTCCTTCCGATGCTCTACGAAAAGAAACGAAAGCAAAGTCCTAACACATTACGTACGGGATATCTCGTTTTCATGTTTCTTTTTGACTCAATTGATGACCTAAGGAATTAAAATAGATTTTCTTGTTACGCTATCAGGGTAACGAAGTCTCGAGTGTATAGTAATATTCAAGAACATCTTATGTGAATATAATGCAAATCAAATTAGAAAAGTGCATATATGCGTTTCTGGGCCCTGGAAGCAACGTGTTAATATAAAAACGATGCCCCGTCTCTGTTTATTGGTTCGAGAATTTGTTTAATTACTAGAAATAAACGTAGATAATTGCCTCGGAACGTTTCTTCTCGCCGTTTGCATAAGAGAGCCAGCAGAACCATCTTCGACTAATTATGATAATTAACGCTGTATTATATCGTCGACGATAATTAACGGGTTGACTGGCACGCTGTAAGGCGGTGAAAATTTGATCAGGCGATCGTTTTATTTTTAACAAACATTATTCCGTTGCCTTTAGATTATTATTGTTACTGTTGGCAAAATTGTTAATGTTATTCATAGTTTCAAGTATCTCTCGATGAACCTTGAATTTTCAAACTAGGCGAAAGCGCTCGAGTAATAATTTTATTACAGATGTTTAACGCTTTAGAAACATTTTCAAAATAAACGAAAGAATTCTTAATTTAATAGGCGACGGTTTTTAATGGAAATTCAAGCGTCACCCATATGTCACCCAGTGTTAAAATTCTATAAGTCTAAAATTCCCGGACCCTCGACCTGTCGAGTGAATCGAAGAATCTCAGCTAACATGAAAAACCGAAATTTCCATGGAAATTCGAGTGCTGCCCACACACGATAGGGCGGGCAAATTGTTAAAGGAACGGCAGAAAATTCGGATCCGATCGCAAACATCCATCAGAAAGTCAGGGATACGGGCGAAGTGTTTGAGCAAATAATACTGTTTGCTGAAAAAATATCCAGATTTGCAAAAATACGGAGCAACGCATTGAACGGAAACACGGGATGAAACACTTTGTCATCACCTTTTGCCATGCTTTGTATTCAACGGCAGATGACAAGAATCGATAAAAATTCATGGCGCATATCTCTCTTTTTTATTATTATTGCATCACAGGTGCTCGCGAGTTTATTATATAAAACACTGACTTCATTCTACGTGAGATATAAAACGATAGTTATATACCACGGGCTTTTTAATTGTACCAGGAAGTTTCGCCGGATCTTTTTAATCGTTATCGCGCATGCTCGTGTTGCTATCGTTGAAGAACAAACAACAATCGGTTGTTTTGTAAAAGTGAGCATTAAATTGTCGTTAAATTATTATACAACAATTGTCGCTTCGCGCAGACACGTATTTTTCAATTTTTGTAACGTGTAAAGTAAAAAGTGCAAAATTTAAAGCGTTAATATTGATTTTTTTCATCGAGTTTCGTATAGAAAAATTTGCACGACACGGCAATTTTATAACAAGATTTCGCTCACTGTTCCCCCCTCACAACGCGATATTCCGACGGCACGGTAAACTAGAATACATTGTAGAACTTTCACAGTGAAAATAAACTACATAGTTTCAAAAATTGTATTATTTTGTACTAGAAAATTTGTCAATTTAAAGGAAAGATGCACATCGAAGGAATTCCAGGGTTAAATTTAACCCTGTTTTAAATTTCGTAAATATGAATAAATATTGAGAAGATTAATATAGGTACAGTTACATTAAAAGTATATCGACTGAGTAAAAATAAAAGTGCCAATTATTGGGCCTCCACGCCCCAACCGTATTTGTTGGATAACAAAATTACAAGCTCGAATGATTTTCTACGACCTCAACTTGGCACTCGAGGAGCGTTAATAACGGTAATTAATTGTTGCGCGATGAAACGCAGTCCGCGGAGCAGCTACAATAACACCGGGCGGTGTTCCGTGTTTCGCGGAATTTCAAGTTGTAAAGAAACGTCGGGCGGGGAGAGTTAATGTTAAAACTAATAACCAACGTATCGACTTGAAATCTAATTTAACCGAAGGCTGAGCAACGATGTGTCTCCCCCCTCCCCCCTCGAGACGTTTCACCGAAACGCCGACAACTTTTATCGGCGAAAAACCTTCGCGAAAAAAAAATCAATATCCACTTTCTTTGCCAGTCGTTTGCGTAACAAAAGACATTTTTTCCACGGACGAGGCCTCGTATTGTGACGACGGTGATCTTCACCGCGCCTTAAGAAAGCTTTGTGACTCGGAACACCGGTGAACGAGCAGGAAAATCTTCCGAGAAAACGATCGTTTGCCGCAATCGCTTTCCACGATCTGCTATCATAATTTCTTCGTGCATTAACATACATTGTTAAAAATATGTTAAACGTTCGGTTAGTAACCAGGGACAGGTTTGTTAAGAATTTGTTGAAGAGGAATTACTTTAACCCTTTCTACCCGTTTGTCCCCTCTGAGGAGATACACACTTTTGTAATTAAGTACTTTTGGGTAACTGGTAAATAATCTGAAAGAAATTTCCGAGTGCAAAGGGTTAAAAATTAATCGAATATGCCCATTAAAATAACACAAATTTACAATTAATACGAAGTGCTTCTGACTGAGATATTTTGCAATATTTTTCCATGCAAATTTTAATCCTCTTCGTCGAAGATCAGATCGCAAGGACCTTACCAAGACGGGCAATTCCGAGCATTGACAAAATTGTTAAGCAAAGAGGGGGAATGCGAGAAACTGTGTCATTCGTTCGATTCGAAGGAAAAAGAAAATTGAAAAGAAGAAGAAACAAAAAAAAGGAAATCAATGCACTCGGACTTACGTGAATCACGTGCTGCTCGGCAGTTATATAGAAAGGAGCGACTCTAATCGGCCGTGCCCTTCTTCCTGATCGAAATTGGTAGAGTAGCTGCTGGTGTAGCCGGAGGTAGCAGTGCCATGGCCGTTTCTACCGTACCCGATTCCGATCGATCGTGATTCGCGAGGGGACGTGCTACGAGCTGCATCACGATGAACGACGACGACGTTGCAATCGGTGCATCGCCTGGATGCGTTCGCAGTGAGCCTGCTCCTCGCCATCCTCGACGTCGACACCGATTAACCACGAGTTTCGAGCCACTGCAATTTCACCAAACACCAATTTCAACCAACGCGAACGGGCCAAAGAAAGGGGTTTTTTTACGGGGTGGATGAATGGGGTACGTCGAGTACGGTGAACGAACGTATCGAAGAATTAATTCTATGAATCTCTCCTAATTTTGGAATTTCCATCTCAGGCTCCGTTTTCACCTTTCGAGCCATGGTAATTAAAGGTTAAAATGTGATTGGTAATTGGGTGTATGAAAATGCCGATCACCAATTTCTTGGAACACGAGCGCGATCGATACACTTCGATACATGTTCACCAAAATCGACGTGGAGTACCATGAAAGGAACTAGGCGTCTTCGAACGACGAAAAGGATCTTCAGGGTTCGAGCATCTTCCGAGACCAGCGCGCGTGAAAACTAAAAAAGTTAGAAAGAAAAACAGAAGAGGCGTTCGAAGAGACACAAACACCGAATGCGGAAACATGATAAAGGAAATGACGATGAATGGATGTAAGGAGGAAGTTACTCACACTTGTTCACGGCAAGATTAATCCTGTTTTCTGGTCAACGAACGCGACTCGATGACGGAACCGAGACGAGAACCACGGGGAATGGGGTTCGTCCTTCTAATCCTTCCTGCTCGCTTCGTCCATATGGATCACGTTCGAGAGGAAGTCGCGTGTGGAAACGTGGCCCCTCATCTGTGAACGAACAGCAACGGAAAACTCTGTTAACGGAAAGCTTGCTAAAATGTATCGATTGTCGGATACAGGCTAAAACAGAGAGCGCTGTATCGTGTCGATTCCAAATGATAATGGACCAAGATAAGATAGTAATTGGAGCAAGACACGGAGTGAAAAAAAACTGAAATTCTCTCTCACCAGAATCGTCGAAGAGAAATGAAAATCTCATCGATCGTTCATGGGAGCGCTTAATATCGTAGACGATTAAACATCGTTTTATCGAGATTACGTCAAGGGGTTATTTTTATTTATTCATAAGACGGATACGTCGCGAAGGACGGGCACACCGGTGACGAGAAACAATTAAAAATACATCTGACGTGAAAATATTTGTCATTCTGATGAGATAAGGTGATGGACAAGGCGCGGAAGTGATTTCTTATGAGAGAAATAAATCTAGAGATCCCTAGATTACTGTATTCATAACGAATCCATGTTGAGGGACATTTAGAGATATAGGCATATATGTATAATATTGGAATCACTAGGAATAGTTCTAATCTAAGTAATCTAATTACTTGTACTCGTAATTAATATTCTCTCGTCGTTTTTTCCCGTACCGAATGTCCCATCGAAAATTGAACAGGATCAAATTTTTCCACGCACCCACCGCGCATGTTCGGGAAAAATATTAATCGCATGAAAATGCACACTTCCTTCGTCCCTGAAACATGATTCCATCCGTTGAATTGTCCGGAAACGTGATCACCTAATTGTCTTGATTCCCTGGATTGTATTCGTGGCGAACGGTGTTTCGTCGATAATTCTCCGGAGGAAACAAGTAAAAACAGGAAAAAAAAACTTAGCGACAAAAGAGAGAGAGAGAATAGGAAAACGAATCGCAATTACGCTGATATTTTAATAACGAACGAAAATTCAGCGGGACTCGTCGCGAAATCCATCGAGGATTCGCGTTTTGTTGAATCCTGTCTGTTAAACGGAAAACACCATCGCGGGTAAAAGGGGGAATGTGCGGAATATATTCTATACACGGATCGGGCAATTTCACGCGGAACGAGCTTATAAAATTCCGCTCGGCAAAGATTTGCAAACCGAGATATTATGCTCGCAGAAAAAGCGCGCGCGGTTCGCTGCATTTTTCATAAGCAGCGTATCCTTCCCGCGAGCCCCTGTGCACCCTCTTCCATGTAAATAAATACAAGATACACGAGCGGCACGGAAGTTCCTCTAAATAGTTTTAATTTGGATATAAATAACTTGGTCTGCGAATTACGCGGCTTCTTTCTTGCTGCATCAATTCACGGATTATTACATTAATTGTTTAATTACCATCGATACAAATTCTATAAATTTTCAAATTGGTATCTTAATTTACAATTAATTAATGTAATATATATTATAAATATATAAATTTACGAATTAGTATCAATGAGTACGAATTTTTATCGAATGTGGTATTTTTGCGAGCTGAATGTTTCGAGAAGAAGGAGCGGAGGAAAAAAAAAAGAATTTGAAGCCGTGAACCGTGAATCGCAGTGTTTCCTGCGGCGAGCATGCCACGATATCCTTAACGAAGTGGATCCACCGCGCGTATCCGACCGGATGTAGACACTTGCCGGCGTATAAATAATAAATACGAAATGCACGGGAGTCTCCGGCTAGACGTGCAGGGTCTTCACCCCACGAGGACAACGAGGGTTGTCGAGGTAAGGAACGATCGACCAGACAAACTGACGCCGTCCCGACGCTCATCTTGTTTCCCATTCGACGTTGTAATGAATGGAATTACTCGCCAGGGGCTTTTGTATTTTCAGTTTTAAAACGTACACTTTGTTACCGAACATTAAAAGGCCCGTCTAGAAGCATTGTGGGTACGATTTCCTGACGCATAAGAGTAGCACGAAATGGCATTCGCGATGCGTTAATTTCGCGCTTAAAGTTTAATGGGAATTGTTGTATTAACGTTTCATCGATATTCTGTGTGTAAAGTAAGTAAGTAAGTAAGTAAGTAAAGTATGTAAGTGAAATAAGTAAGTAAGCAAAGTAAAATTAAAGTGTTAAATATAATATAAAACTAAAATATAAAATGGTCAGCCATCGGTTTCGATGAACAATGACCCAATTCGATGCGCAGGGAAGTTTAACATGATATTGTGACACAAAAGTATCGCAAAATGGCACTTACGGTACCGTATCGAAGCTGAAAATCTGACAAATATGATCGTATAAATGTTCCATGAATAATTTCAATACAGCTTCGAGGATTATTTATTGAACAATGACCTATTTCGATACGATCGAAACCTGTTTAAATTAACACCAGTTATCGAGATTCAAGTACAAAAAACAATGCAAATTGAACATTAAATAAAAAAGAAACATTTGTAGCCAAAAAGATACAATGATCGAACGAAATAAAACACAAGTACCGGAAATGCTTGTAATGGTTCACATTTCATGCTCCGTATATCAACGAAACCATATTTTGTATAAATTTGAAACAATGAGTTTTAATTACTTTTCGACATCAAAGGAGGATTTATTTTATTTTATTCAATGAAATCGTAATTGTATGAATCATCGATCGTTAAGCGTCTCGCGGCTGATTAATTATTTACCAACCATTTCTTTCGTTCAACTTTCAATTCGCTAATGAACAGGACGAGGAAAATAATCTGGATCGCAGGGGGATTAACAAATGGTGGGAAAGTAGAAATCGAACGGGAAGGCGCACTGATAAATTCGTTGCTCTCGAAGCGATAAATTGAAAAGGATCCGAATGATTAAGCCTATTAAAACGGGACACTGATGTAAATTACCTCGATCGCGTTTTAAGTTAATTAAAGATTACGCTGTTAGCGCTGCGCCGACACGATTAAGCCTTTTCTGTCTTTTCTAATTCTCTTACATCCTGATCCGTAATCGCTTATCTACGATAAAATATAGTCGGTAATTAATAACCAATACTGGAAAAAAGAAATATCACCAATCACTTATGCAATTACCTTTCCTCTCGTTTAAATTTAATCATCCAAAGTAACCTTTCGAAACTTTCGTCCTTGGCCTTACCAATTTTTTAATTACACTTTAGATATGAAACGCGACAATTCTAAGGCTTTCGATTAATTAAAATATTAAGCCCGGTTAAAAGTAAAAATTTGTACATTTCATATTTTTTTACGGAATAAAATGATACGCGCGCTTTAATCTCCTTCAAATCTGATCCACTTACGCAATACTGTATTGGGTTGAGGTTAAGAATTAGTAACAGATAAATGGTTTTAAAGGACAAACATGACGCAAGAAAAAGTTTCAGTTGAAGGTCACTTTTTCTAAAGTCAATCAAGGTTGTGCACGTTTCTTTTTTAATTATAATAAAAACAATGCACGACGATTACGATCGTTTTTTTAGCAGGAAACGCTTCGAGATGTAATCGACGTCGATGTTTATTTAATTTATGATCGAAAAGCCGATGAACTGTTTTGTAACCTTAAATACGTTTGTTAGGGATTTAAACGAAAGGGAAAATAAAGACGGCTAATATCAGGAAGACAAGGGAAGACGAACAAAGCCAGCACGTAAGCGCATAATCTGGAAGCGTTACGAAGACCCTAAGAGATTACTTGTTGCAGTGCGCTCATCAAGCCCGCGTACAAAGTTTAATCGCATCAAGGGAAAATCGTGCAACTATGCCGTTGCCATTGTAAAAAGAAGAAAACGGATTACCGTATATTTAATTGTGCGAAAGCGCAATTAACTTGTTTACGATACGCTGCGCGTAAACTGATTAACATTCCCGAAGATGATACCCAAAATTATTTGAAATTAAATAAAATTTCAATTCTGTGAAGGTTTAAATAAAAAAAAAATAAATAATTTTGATTGTATTTTAGAGAAAACTAATGGAACTTTTATCTGATAAAGGTGGAAATTTATTTTTTAGTTAATTTTATTGGACGTCCGCCATTAGTCTATTTTCCCGCCGCGCAATTTTTAACGTATCGATGTTAACGCGATTCGAAGTTTAAAAGAACAATAAACGAGATATTGTAACGAAATATATTGCCGTTATCAGTTCATCAGAACGCAAATAAAAAATTAAAAAAGATAATTGTTCTGTTTGAACAGTTGGGAATTTAATCGGACGACGCAGAATCATTTGCATTGCAGCTCCAATATTCAAGTTTGCCAAATTCGATCTATAACGCGTGCTATCAATTTATTCACTCCCTCGTCAAAAATATAATATGAAGAATCTCGATTTTATCGTTGTGTTTTTCTTCGGAAGAATAATGAAATTTCTTGAACGATCAACTTACGAAACGGAAGTGTCCCGATCAGTCAAAAGCAAAGACAATCGTCTACTTCCGGCAATCCTAATTCCATTTACGCTTCCGTTCAGGAACCGATGCAACTCGAAGTCGACAGATTTAGTCGGTTTTTGCAATAAGAAATGATTAAATTATCACTGGTGCTGGCCTTTCGCCGCCACTTTTGTTTGCCATCGCATTGTCGTTGTACGAGGCACTTTGCAGTCGCTGGCGATATCGATCAGAAAACGCAGCGTATAAACTACTGTCTCATATACGTATACGTCTACTACGTAACAATCACGATCGTTCGTACGATTTTCGTGTCTTGGTCGTTCCCCGTGTCATTACTTTCCGCGTCCTCGTCCTTTTCATTAGTCGCACGAGAGAGAGAGTGTGTAACCCGCGACGAGTCGAGTCTATCGACCGGGGAAGAACCGGAGGGCGGAAGAGGGTCAGAGACGTGCGAAACACTACCGACGAAAAATTTCATACACGTATCCTGACCCGTGTAATGTACGTACGAAAACACAGAGCGGCGCACACATACACATACAAACTCGAATCCAACGAAGGAATCGTTAAGCCCTCTCGTGTCTTAAGATTAGTCGTCCCTGGTTCAACGGCCACAGGATTTTAATTCGTTTAGGGCGCATTTAAAGCGATTATCACTTTTGCACTGGTACGCAGAGGTCGCTAAACGTCGCACTCATCCTCGTGGTAATAATCCATTGAACCGTCTTCGTTCCGAACGTCCTTTACGATATTAAACGGCTCCTTTCGCATCCTCAAGGAATCCCGTTCGATCGCGTAACGAGAATCCATATTTACTCGCGCAAAATTTCACCGTTTCCCCGGGGTTGATCCCCGAATGCTTTCACGCTCGCTCGTCGAAGGTACAATGGCTGAAATTGACCTACCGTGCGAGTCTGACTTCTTCTCGATCTCGCGACATATCTCGTCTCGCAATTTTATCGCGAATCGTAATTAACGAATAACGACGTTCATCAACGTTTTCGCTCTCGTCGAATAATTAAAATGTCGTCGATGCGATATTGCGCCGGAAATATCGCGAGATTTCGGTTAAAGGATTCGTACCTACGTTCCTGTGGTCGCGAAATAACTTCGAAGATTGGACTTAACCGACCGTACCCATAAACGGACCGAAGGTTGAAAATATGATCGATTGAGATGAAGATTAAAGAATTTCGAAAATTATGAAATGGAATTTTGATATAAGCGCAAGGAAAGTAGAAAATAATAAGAAGAAAAAAGAGGGAGAGACATTTTGCCCCTGTTACTCTTATCTTTCTCTTTCACTCTGCGAACCGCTCTTGCTCTCGCTCTCACTCTCTCTCTCTCTCTCCCGCTTTACCCCTTGTGAAAATCGATTCGCTACCGGCCTAGACAGCAGTACAGGTCGAATGGCTCGAAAATAGGAATGTACTTTCATGAAACGAAACGTTACCTTATTGCTCGTCGCATCAGCCAGCAATTATCCTATGCTAGGGTCTCTCTGCACGGCACCAGTAACAGTAGCTCATCGACCGGCGTTAAGCGGAGTCTTCTTTCTACTAATTTATTTAATTATTAGAAACTCAGCTACAACACTTAAAGGACGGTCCTCAAAGAACAGCAGAAATGGTAAACTAACGATATACCACGATCGAAACGGCCGTAAATACGACGAAATAAAATAAAAAATTCGATTAAACACGTCCTCTATGCACACCCGTCGGCCGACGACGCCAGACTGCGCGAGAGCGCCACCTTTCTTGCCCGTTCTGCCCCGTCCCCTCCATTACCATTTATACCATTTTATAAGCTATCCTTCTCATTTATCCTGCTGCCGTATACTCTGTCATTCTTCTACTCTTCCACCCCTTTCGTTCTAATCGCTCTTCATTCGTTTCGCGCTTCATTTTCTAATCCTAACTTCGATTCAATTCCTCGTTTAATCCCTTACCGACCCGCCTATACTTTCGCGCCTTCTTACAGTTCCCGATAATTGATTACATTTTTGCTTTTTACACCTTGGCAAGCTTCACCATGTCTCCTTTCAGCTTTATTTTAGTCTGCTTTCGTCATGTAAACGTACCTTTCTCTTTATATGTATCGTGTGTACATTCCTCTTTTCTCTTGTCACCCTTTTGCTCGTCGTGAACCAAGCCTATGTCCGCGCATGCGCACCCGGGTGGTCGTCGTGAACAGAACCGCGTCTGCGTTCTTTCAATATTCTCTGTCCCTTCAACTCCTTTCTCCATTTCTCTTTTTTCCTCATTTGTTTGGAAACGGTTCGTTGTAGTTAGCGTGATACGAAAAGAATTATCTATCCGTCCCACCCTTATGCATCGAAAACACGGCACGCCGTCTGTCGACGTCAGCCACCGGATGGTGGCGACACGCGTTTCATCCTGCTACCACTGTCCGGACACGTGATCGTACGAAAGTAAATTATGCATGCTGGGCATGAATAACGCTCCACACATATTCGATTCTGTAACAGAAATCCGTAGACGCGATATAAAAAAAAGGGGAATGCACGCGACGGACAGTAATATCGGTGATATTTACTATTTAATATACGGGGGATATATCGGGATACACGTTCCCACGACTGTCGTGTGCCATATGTTTAAATTGCACGCAATATCTACCCTTAATTACGTGCGTGTCATTTAGAAGCTATAGCTGGATTCGTGAATTTATTGTAACACAATTAAATGTGTAATGTCACTTGGTAAAAATAGGTATAACATTAGAAATACGGGTGCCAAGATAAATAAGAGTTTCGGGATATTGGCTGGTACTCATGTGACTAAGGATTTTGTCATTGGATCGTGCACTATTGAAACTTCCGGTCTACGGATAAAGCGATATCTCGAATTCGGAGTACAACGTCCACTGTTTCATTGATGTACTCTCCTTGTAGCCTCCTTCAGTATAGAACTTACTACTTGTTTCTAAAGTTCTATAAATGTGCTGCATATACCATTTTGTGTAGTATAAACATAGTACAGTTTTCAATTTTCTATTTAATTGAAAACGGTATATCAAATATTTATCATTTAAAGGGATATCGAGTAATTAAAAGAATAGATTGTGCATGTATGGTGTAGAGATACGATATCGAATGAATAGATGAATAGATACATCGAAAGACAGGCCCCTCCAATGTACAATCGGCGTTTAGGTGTGGTCTTCTTCTGATAAATTTATTTCACTAAAAGAATCATTGTAAAACCATAAAACTATAATAATTGTAACAAAATTTCCATAATTATAATAATTATAATATTTTAATATAATTACATAATTATAATATTATTTTGTTAGAGTTTGTAGCGAAGGTAAATGAGCGGCATGAAGAGATAAAGCAATTTGTATAATTAAATACAGTCCTGGGGTCATCTAATTTGAATAGTAGAAAGATAAAACATTGTATTATTATAAAATAATGAATTTAATATCGTTTAAGCTTTATTTTTCAATTTTTTTAAAGAGCAACTGAGGACGGTACATGGGGTGTTACCGACGAAATTAGCGAAACAGAAAATTGTGTTTTTTCAAAAACCAGGCCACTTTTCGGATAAACTAAAGTTATAGAGACATTTATAACAACAAAATATTTTATGTAATGGTGTTAAAAAGCCGATTTTTAATAAAATAATTTTTACCGACTTTTTATTTTACCCCTGGCGCCACCTGCGAACAAAGTGCTGAAACTGCTCAAAAATTGACAGGAATCTGCCGTACCTACAATGATTATTTTTTAAGAAAATAATTTTTTGCTGTTTTCGCGTGTTTGAAGCATCTAATCGCTTCTATTTTACACTAATTATCGATTCCAATTGTCCGATTAATCCTAGAAGCCCAAAATATTGAAATATTAAAGATTAAATCGCACATTGAGAGAGTGAGAGGTGAGATTGGCGGACTAGTGTTCACTCTCTCGCACATTGTGGGAGTGAGAGGTCCGAGCATCTAGTCTCTCACTCTCTCTACGCCAAACTCGCGCCTGCGCACAACACCAATGTGCGAGAGAGTGAACACTAGTCCGCCAATCTCACCTCTCACTCTCTCAATGTGCGATTTAATCTTTAATATTTCAATATTTCGAGCTTCTAGGATTAATCGGACAATTGGAATCGATAATTAGTGTAAAATAGAAGCGATTAGATGCTTCAAACACGCGAAAACAGCAAAAAATTATTTTCTTAAAAAATAATCATTGTAGGTACGGCAGATTCCTGTCAATTTTTGAGCAGTTTCAGCACTTTTCGAAGAGATGGCGCTAGAGGTAAAAAATATAATTATTTTAAAAATTATAAAAATAATAAAAAATAGAGCTTGTACGGTGACAAATTGATACTTTTATGATAATATAAAGTTTCCCCTTCCTTTAGTTCAAATTTGGTGATCCTAGAACATCATTTAAGTGTATAAATCGATAAAAAATCTGCGCTTGATTACGAGACTCGAAGACTACATTTCAGAGCCTTTATTTATTATTTTCTTGCTTTATCAACACGCCGGCAGATCGCGCCACTTGCACTGTTTTATAAGAGCGCGCTCAAACTGTAAAAATTTAGCGCTAAAAGTTTTGTGAAGTTCTTTTCTTGTGTTTTTTTAAAATTTTCGAAATGTTGGAGTGTACAAAAGACATGGAAAACATAGCTTTAAGCCCTACAATGGCTGCAAAATTAAAAAGTAAAGATTCTATTAATAAAATCAGACATGGCTCGCCAAAATTTCAAGAAGTCTTCAGAGAGGTTAGTTTCGCTACAGTACTTTTTTAATTTTATAAGTTTAACAGCAACAGAGTACGTTTTATTTAATATTATATGCTTTTAATTGTACCACAGCTTGTTATTTATATAATAAAACTTGATTACAGAGATGTCGAAAAAGAATGCGGGAGAAACGACGACAGTTATTCAACAGAGGTAGATTTGGTTTGGAAATTAATTCAGAGGACATTCAAGGCACATTGTCTCAAATTGTGCGCAAAGAATTGAACAATCTCGCTACTACAGACTTTGACCCGGATTTAAATCCTTTTTCTCCTATAATAAGTGAACCACTTAATGCAGAAGAGGCCATGCAACTTGAAACTGAAATACTTAATGAAGAAGGTAAAAAAATAGAAATCTCATTCACCATAAGATGTTATAATACATACATTGTTTTTTACAGAGCAATGGATATTACAAGAGTATGAAAAAATGTCACAAGAAGAAATTGAATTGTTAGCACTGTGTGCAGAAAACAATGAAGTCATCTGCCCCATATGCCAAACATCCAATCTGACTCAAAAAGAAAATCAAGTTACTTGCACATCTTGTGACTTTAAATTAAATAATAATATCAGTGTAAGTGATTTGGGGTATCTTATAAATAAATGTGCAAACACTCATTCTGAAATATGCCAGGAACCACCTGGTTTCCTGTTGCTTCCTGAAAACAATACAGGTTTATATTTAGTTTGTGATAAGTGTTCAACTTGGACAGCAATAATATAACTTTTGATACTTCTGTAATTAACACATTGACCCTTAGACTTAAAAATAAGCTAATTTATTTATTATTGTACAATTATTTAAGGTAAATTATTATTAGTTCTTTAATTGACTAGATGAAAATGAAATTCATAATGGACACCATATTGAAGTTTCTAAAAACATTATAAAAGTTTGTAAATATAATCATATTTTTCTTCCTTATGTTTAAATAAGATGATAAGAGAGAAATAAACAATCTTAAATAGTACAGGAGAGTGAGTAAAAAAAAAATTCATTTCAATTCTTTTTTTTATGGAAGTAAACATTTGAATAACAATACATGAATGTTTATATGATTATATGATACATATTGTACAAAAAAGAAAACATCCCATCATCGATTTTTTTATATTTTTCATTGTACACAATGTAAACTTTTTAAACAAGACATCTGTATATTGTAAAGATAAAAAACAAATTAAATAAACGTTACGTTCTGTGATCACTGAAGGAAGCAAGTCTTGAAAGCATTCTTTTTTAAACATTGTTCACTACTCACGATATTCTATTATTTACAATTCATTTGATGACAATATTACAATATGCAGAGGTCTCTCACGACTTAATCTAATATTTAAATTTTATAAATGATTTGTACATTATCACATGAAATTTCGCATTAAAAAACTTCATATCTCGTAACATTATTAGTATATAATTATATATACTTATTCATTTGTGAGCAACCCATTTTTTCATCTCGTATATAATTCATTCGTCTGCAATATAAATTCTTTACACTTCCAAAGGTATTACTATGCAAGTATTAACAATTGGTATATCCATTATAACGTACATGGTCGGAATTAAATGTATAATTTTCGATTTTTTAATTCAGTTGCATCTTCAACAGCAAAAGGCATAAATTTCATAGATAAAATATTTTTAACGTATCATATTTCTGACTGCAGTCTCTTAAAATTTAACGACACTGGTTGCGCCCAGGTACTTCTAGCGGTATAAAAAGGTTCATACAATTTAGCACGAATTTTTCGTTAACAATTCTTTATTTTCTGTAAAAAGAATTTCCAAGGCTAAATAATTAAAAAAAAAAGTTACGTATGCTTTAACTATTATAAAAATACAGTGACAACACTATAATGTATGCGTCACGATATATTTTTTTCAAACTTCATCTTAAAAGTAGGAAGAAATGTTATCTATAAAAATGAAGAGATAAGAATGATTAAAAAAAAACAAACATTAATTCCATTTTTTTTTTATAGAGCAACATGTTTTTTTCAAAGAAATTCACAGTAAGACATTAGTCACTGCCGAAATTATCATGCTCAGTTAAAAACAAGCATAGTAAAAATATAAATGGAATGGTTTGCTCTACATTCTTTTTATCGTTGTTTCTTAAAATATTACCAAAAATACGTAGGCAAGTATTATAACAAGTTAAATAAGTCAATGATGGACAAAAAACGATTTATCATGAAATTGTTATCGCAATCAACAAGAAAAAAAAAGTAAAGAATGCGAAATTTATAATTTTTTTTTCAACAGTGAATGAAAGTAAATATGTAATAATAATTACCTAATAAATATAAATGTACCTTTACTCTGTTAATATCCAATACAAATATAATTGCGATAACAGATATATATATATATATATATATAATATATATAAAAAAAAGGAAAAAAAAACATTAAAATCTCAATATGTTTCAAATTTGTAACAGTCTATACATACTTTGTTAATTATTTGCGATTAAATTCATGTACATTTTCACGTGCTCTCCTTTACAATTGATTTATCCCCTTTGATCACAATTTTGAAGAAACGAGACAAGGAAAAAAAACAAATGACACCCTTCGATTTTCTGATCCTGAACCCAACGATCGTTGCGCAATGAAACCTGAAGAAAATCTACTATGAACAAAGAAAGGAAAAAACTGTTATACGAATTTTCACGTGTCTCTTCTAGAACTGGCTTATGGCTACGGTAACTGTTTTTCTTTCGTTCTGCTCGTACGCGACTAAAACTTTTAAACGTACATATGCAATGTTGCATAATTATAAATTGGTCACTGAGTTGATCGTCGCCGCTCCGTACGATTGACTGCTGCGAGTGCTTCTTCAGGTAGACGACCAGGATCTGATAGAATATCAGTGGCAGTAGACAGATATCTGAGGGAGTTCAGAACAGCTGAAAATTCAAATATAAAAATGAATAATTGGTACACCTTATTAATTATTATACAGGTACTGTCCACTGGAAGAATCGAAAGCATTGTACCTAATCAACCGTTTTTAAATTATTATAAATAAAATGATAGATAGATAAATACTTAACACGTTGGCTATGATAGTAATACGGATTATGAAGGATATTAATACCTCATCGGCTGGGAATCTATTAATAGGCTTCTCGATGTCAGCAGTTATTGACTGAAAACCAATTAAGAATGCTTTGATTATTAGAAGGCATTAAAGTGTAACATTTTTATAATTAAATTTATGCCGGTCACCGGTGACCCCAGTGGCAGTCAACGTGTTAAGTGTCGAATCTTGGACAGTACTTATTGTATTCGTTGGTATTCGAACCTGGTCTGAGATCGACGAGCGAGCAGTGCTGCTCGACCCACAATATTGTACTTCTGTATAAATCTTCGATACTCGCGGTGGACACCGACGTATTGAAGGAAATCATCAAAGGTTCGAGTAATATACTGAACTAATGATTTGGTTAGGAAATCTACAATGCGTTCAATCAAGAAACGTAAGAGAATAAAAAGAACATGTCAAAAAAGGATACAATCCAAAATTTCCAATTTTCTCGTGTACGAGTTCGCACGTACTCGTCGAACATCTCCTTCATCTTGCTAGTCCTGTGTCTAGAAATTGGAGCACCCGTGGCAGGAAGCATAGATTGACAATTACTGCAACAGAACATCGTACTGTAATTGAAACATAGTCTTCCTTAACCTGTTAACCGCTAAAAATACTTCTTCGCCGGGTACTTAACTCTACAGAAATTTCATTTAATCATAATTCCAATCTCCCAGTAAGGAAGCATTTTTAATAAAAAGAAGAATGCCTGTTAACAGGTTACATTTTCCATCGTCATTGTTTATTATCTCTTGAATTACCTAATCGACGTATTAAGGCACTCGATTTGATTCCTCAAGCTATCCATCTCCTCCTTCAACTGATTCCTCTCCGCTCTCAGTTGCCTGATATAATCCGCCCCCTTCTGCAGCATAGCGGCTTTGCTCAGCTTCGTGTTCGGATTCTGACTGAGCTGCGGTATCAGGCTGTGCAACATGTCGAATCCGTTCTTAATGTTATATCTACGCTTTTGTTCCGCGTGAGTATGGCCCACTCTCCTCTGCTCTTTGTACTGTGCTCGTTCGGTTTCGCCTTTTATGTAGCCGCGACTGGGCGACACAGGGCTGCCTATGCTCATCGGGCTGTGCATAGGGCTGAGACTCAACGCCTGAGGACTGTGCGCGGTCGAGCTGTCCTTCGGTGATCCAGGACTGTTTTGTTGCTGATGCGGCTGGGCGTTTGTGTTTAATAATATTTGCTGACTGCAAGTGGACTGTTGCATAGCCTAATCAATGCGACACACACCAATCAATACATTATACATTCTATAAGGCAAATTTATTATTGACAATGTTATATAAGCAGAGAGATAATAATAATTTTTAGAATGTCATATAACGAACAGCTTATGTAGAGATCCAATGAATAATTTTTTACAAATATTTATGTTTGTTGCTTAACCCTCGAATAGGGGAGACTGGGTCAATTGTGACCCAGATCTAGGACAAGACCTGAGACACCTGAACTGAAAGAAGGGGTTAAAACGAAATGAAACTTTCTACGATACCTGCTGCTGCGGTTGCACCGGTATCGATGATGTCTGCATCGTTTGAACAGTGACCGGGGTAGTAATGTGCTGGGCGGTGGTCACTTGAGTGGGCGATGCTGAAGGTGGAAGCATGGGTAAGATGTGTTTCATTGTGGCGGCTGTTTGGTTCACTGTCGGCATTATATTATCAGCCGGCATACTCATTGTATGTACACCAGGCGTGTCTATGTAACGATATTGAAGCTCTCATAATATTCTTTTATCGAGAAAATAATCGTTGTGTTTCTCAATAATCAGTTGCCGAAACAACAATGAATAATAGTAATAACCGTACAAAGATTACGTTTCTTGTTAATACATACTATTCGTGAGTAACTGTGCGAGCAATACATTGTTATTTAGATTTAGCGCGGGATCGCTCGCCGCTGATACTAATGGCGGTGGATGCATTCGTGGAGCAGTTAACGACGAACTACTTCGAGATCTATTCCTCGTTTTCATCTGATACTGAAAAAACAAAGTTTCACATCACCATTCGTGTTAAAACGTTCCCGACGATTGTACAAACGTTTATACTTGAAAGCTAGATCAACCCAAGATTTAATCATAAGAAACAACTACGAATAAACATGGTTAAGAAATATCGGTCCGGTTCTCGGGTACGGATATATCCAAAGTTACGAGTATGAACCTTGGGTACAGCGAAAACTTCCTCCTTCTCCGAATTCGACCCACCAGGTTGCGGTAACAATTTCGCAGGTTGTACGGTCGTCGGTGTGCTGAGATCCAAACCGGAGGGTCTGCACTGTAACAGTATCGGCGATTGCGACGGTTGCTCCGCGGAAACCGATACGACTTGTTGCGGTGGGTGTGTCTGTAAAAAAAAAAAAGAATTACATGATAATCCGACTCTGCAGCTAATCGCACAGTTTCTAATCTTAATACATTATTCAAATGAAACAGCATGAAATAACTGCTCCAACACACATTGTAATACCTTGAAATTATTCGCGTTGAATTTACATTGCTGCGCATTAAAGCCTTGCGGAAGAGCGGAGAATTTGTAACACTGTTGCGGCTGCACGACTTTGTAAGGCTTAGTGGAGACGGGCGCGACCGATGGCAAGGGTCTGATGGCTCTGTGCTGGGTGGTCACGGTGGAGTTCGTTTGTCCGAAATTTTGTTGCACAGTTACCAGATTCTGAACGTGACCGATTGGCGAGATTTGATTGGGATGCACGGACTGATCGTTCAACGCGGCCAGTTGCATTTGGTTGGGGACAGGCGTCAGCTGAACGGTTTGTATCTCCATGGCATAGGACTGCTGAGGGGGCTGCTGGTAAGCCGAATTCTGTTGCTGCTGCGTCGTCCTCTGATACGCGTTCGGTGGTGGTTGTTGCTGCTGAGCTTGCTGAATCACTCGACTGGCTCTCGAGGAGATCCTGCTCGGCCGACTCTTTTCCCTGACGGGTTGACTGGTTGGAGGTGGTTCATAGCTTTGTTGTATAGCGTTGTAATTCTCGCCAAGAGTTCTGAAACGTACGCGTAAGCAAGTTGAGGAGTGACATTCGTCGAATGACAAATAATCACACGAGTACCGAACACTCACATGTTATTCCTGAACGCATTCGTTGGCTCCGGTTGTGGTTGAGTATATATCTTAGCAGTGTACTGAAGATTCTGTATAGTACCCGCCTGCTCGTCCTGCGTTAACGCTTGCTGTTGCGAAGCTTGTTCGTTCTTTACTGCCGATTCTTGGCTTAGCTCGTTCATCTGATTCATAGGCGTCATCAGGTCGAGATCGGGATAGTTCGCGTTCAAGGTACTGTTTCGAAACATATCGTCCTCCTCGGGGACAGGGGGTAATTTCGAATTTAAAAATTCTGAAATACGATCATCAAGTTCCGTCATTAGATTTATTAACGAGGACTCGTGGATATAAGCTTGATGGGTACCTTGTAGCGGCTCGAGTGTGTCCATAAAATCATCTAAATTTGGCTGGAGCGGTCCAAGGCTCGGTTGGATAAAATCCGCTAGACTGGCTCCTCGCGCTACAAAACATAAATAAAACCAACTGAAACACGATACCTCGTAATTCCTTCTCTTTTACTAAGTGTACAAGTTTCGATTTTCTTCCAATGTTTTCGGGTAAATATTTGAAAATTTCATTGAATTTAATTGCCTTTTTTGGGACATTGAACGATTTAGTGCCCAAGTCGTAGAAGATAAGAACAATATGTACTTTGTACATAATATAAATTAAACAATTCAATTTCTCTTTTCTCGTTTGTCTCCTACAACCAGCTACTTGAATTAAGCGAGTTACCAATTTCTCTCGGATCGGGAAAGTATATTGGTTGATTCGAACTGATTGTTGAAAATAACGTATCAGTCATAAGCTCCATGTAATCCTCATCAACCATCATACTCTCTCCACCTGGAGTCCCACTGGTCCCGCCGTGTATGTTCCCTGTACCTGCTCCAAAATTGCCTGAGGTTCCTAATCCACTGTCCCAATCTAACACATCCATCGATTCCATCTGAAACAATCAAATTTCCTGCTTTGAATCAAAAACAGTAGCTACCAATGTTATGGAAACTTTTACATTTCTAATTAATCATTCAATTACTACTGGACCTTAGTGTTAAATTTTGAGCAATCTTCTTCAACAAAATAAAATTTTATACCCAACACCACCCAAATCAAATTTTTAATTTCTCCCCCTTTTCTAATCTTGTGTTGTCAACACGTAATCATAAACAAGTACTATATTTTTATTGATCGTAACATTACAGTAATGAGTTTCAAGTTATTACGCGACGTTAATTTCACGGAGTCGGATCTTAACGCGACAATGAATAACGAAATGGATAAAAATACCATCTCGGTGCCATCCTTGTTCGTCCAGCCGAGGATCTTGTTTCGGTAGAACATACGCCATTTCTTGTATTCCGCAGTAACCGCAGCAAGTTTTCGCTTCCAATATTTGCCTTCCAAGACCACCGCCTGATAAGAAAATTGATTTACACTTCTGCATCGAGTTCGTTCAGACGAAACGGAACCTTCTAACCGTCCACCTTATTTTTTTATAATAATCTATTAATAACCATTGACTTTTTTACGCACCTCAGGTTTGTTGTGAGTATCAACATCCAACGGGGACGCGAACTGGCACACCAGCGTGTTCTGTTTCAGTATAACTGAAAGTTAATGGAAAATATTAATTACTTTTAAATATCAATTACATCAAGGTTCCAAATTTGGAAGTTAGTTAATTAGTTAATTTAATTTAACTTCCATTTTCCAAATTTTCATGTTACAGTTTTGAAATATTGTATTTTTCTGAAGCTTTGAGCCACGATCGATTGAGCCTCCGTTCGAGACTCAAGATAATATCTTGATGGGGAATTTCCACGTCTGGAGAGGGAAAATTGAAATATAATTACGCGGTTCGATCGAATCGGAGTCGGAGGAAGATTCGGGAACACGTGCACCGATCCGAACGAACCACGACACGATGCAAATGCGGTTCTAAAAGTAGATGCAACACAGTTTTCGGCTCACAAAGAAGTTGACCTCCTCCGTGCGAGCAACCAGGAAATTCTCGGATACAAAACACTGTGTTGATGTATAATGAATGCGGCGTAAATTGGGCCCTAAAGCATTTATAATAGTGTCTAAAAAGATTTAACATTGTAAAATAACGAAACCTTGTACAAGTCACAACAATCAAATTTATGAAAATTTTGCAACATTACCATGTAGTTTAAAGACGATCTCGAATTACCGTGCGTATTCTAAATGTGTTCTTCGATTAGTTAGCTCCCTTTCGAATGAAAGCCTTGCTGGACGCGTTTGGTGTAACGGAACAGAGACGCGGCCGTCCCGATGCCGATTTTGCGGCGACGCATTTTGTATCGCGGTCGCGAAATACTTTCTCGCAATCAGTGACGGCGGATACAAAGTCCTATGTCGAACTGCGAAACAAAATCGAAACTAATCGAACGTTTCTCCACGACGTCCTTCGACTCCCTCCCTCTGTTCAACCCTCCACCAATGACTTACCGTTTTAAAAAATTATTAAATATTTAACGAAAAATATGATTACGAAAGTTAGAACTCGGTCCAAGAAACTGGAGACACTTTACGAGTCACTACCGGAGGGCTGATAACGCTCCCCTGTTCTTCTTCCGCTTCTACTTCCGCTGACACCTTGTTTTAAAGAAAATCGAGATCGTACGTCATCTTTGAGGTACTCGTGCAATTTATTTAAATAAATTTCAAACTTCACTATGTACCATTATAACGTAATGAACTAATTACCCTACCTCAGAGTTTTATTGTGATTTAAGATTATAAGTATTTCTAAATTATAATACCTTTAAAATTACAAGTACCACCAAAAATTAAAAGGTTTAGAAATAAAAGTCTAATAATAGTAGTTATTGATAGGACGAATTTGGAACGCGCAGAAATAAGTCGTTCCTGTTTCGATAAGTAGTTGACCGACAGACTGGAACCTCAAAGACATTGACTTAATTCTTCCCCTTAACCCTTTGATTGTTTAGCCTGAATACGGTATAGCTTAAGCACAGAGAGCAAAGAAGGTTTGAACGTTTATCACCACTTTTATTAGTCGATTAATCTAATTGTTTACTTTTTGTTGAACAATCAAAGGATTAATATAATCCTTCCCCGGTGACGTTCGATTTTTAATTTTACCTTAATTTTAACAATAATCTAGAAGTCAGCGACGATAACGATCGATAAAACGCGATGGAAGCAGAGCGGAGAAGCGGAAAGCGTTATGAATGAAACAGAGGGTTGTTTAATTAACCGCGTGTAGAATTTCATGGATTTAGAACGGGAGTGTTCGCGATACTGAATCGGCCGGTTTCGCTGGAAAACTTATAGAAACGAGGTGAGAGAGGCATCGTTGGCGGGGGATTCGATTCTTTGTCACTGCTGTGTCACGTGCAAGATATTTCTTTATCTTGTAGAATAGCGACGGTATCGCTTTATTTTGCGGCTGGATATCTTGAATCAATTTAATTTGGCTTTAGATTACGCTCTATCTCGCCAAATTTGTTTTTCGATTGTGACTCGATGGAGAAAACGTAGCCACCGAACTTCGACTAACTGATTTTCCACCCTTTCGTAGGCAACCGATTAAAATTCAAGCTCTTAATTAAACAAAATTACATGAATCATAAAATGCCCCAAAAATAAGAATTTGGAGGATTTTGATTCGAAATAGATGGCGAAATCTATTTAAAATATAATTAAAATATATTTCAAGGGTGTGAAGATAATGTCACGATTTTCTTCTTCTTTTTTTACTGGAAGTAATATGTTTTTGATGTTTAGAAGTTAAGGAATTAATTACACTTCTGTGTTACGTGAAATATAAAAATAATTCGAATCAACGTGACCCACCTCCGAGTTCAAACGATTAAAATATCGATGTTTAATTTTACAATAACAATAAAAAAGAAGATTGACCACCGTTTCGAGAAAAAACGCCTTCCTCTTTCGGCGGCGTTCGTTAATCGAAGATCGTGACTCCCGAACCGTAACTCTTGACCGTGACAACTCCAATGTAAAAAAAGAAAAAAAAGCAAAGCATAGGCACGCCGTTATCAATGTTGCTTGGGGTTATCGTGTACAACGATTCGTAGTGATTAGCAAAATCTACCCAGTCAATGTGCCTTCTGCTTCGCGTAATACTTCCGGTTACCGAATCGCATCAAACGGTTACGAGAAACCTATTGAATGAATTTCTTGCATTTATTCGTTACAGATTGTAAAATATAATATAATATGATATAATATATCATTTTGATCAATTATGACATGATATGTTACTACGTACCATATTTCATTTATCTTGAAATGTATCTAATCGGCAAAAGGTAGTATGTATTGTTATTATTGTTATTATTACGTATCCTGAGTAGAGATAAAATATCAACAAGAGGCTAAATGAATAATTATTATATAAAGTTAACTCTCGAGTATCAGATTCGAATCTGATTCTGCTATAATTAAACTTACACCTTCATCGTTTTAAGAAAATTTCTGTGTCCTTACATTGCATATGCCAGCATCTCCATATCACGTTGTTCAGTCTGATCTTGTCCTTCCATCTCAGTCTGATCCCTTTGAATCGATTCCACTTGGGCGATGTCAATTTCTGTCTGGAACAAAGTCAAATGCCCATACGTCATACCTACTGTAGACAAATTTTAATCCGCTTATTAACAATTAACACTTTGAACACTGGATGCCCATAAAGTAATTGCATCCAACGTAACCTAAGTAATTATTGCTTAAAAATTTTCACTTTAACTTCTTCCCTCCATAAAAATTTGATTAAAAATTGATAAATTATATAATTTAGTAAAATAATCTTGAATTACATGAAAATTCCTTTAATCGCCGAAAAGAGCAAAGATTAATCATCGATATCAGTAATGTTGATTCAAAGTTTATTTGAAATGGGAATTTCTAGTAACTCATCCTCTAAACACGGCTTGATAACATCAAGATACGTCCATTTTCAAGAAGAATGTTGAAGCATAATAAGCGAACGCAAACACGGTTATCAATCGGAGAAGTTAAAGCAAATTGATGGATACTTGGTCGTAAAAGGCTCAACTTAATCATCGAAGCTTCTCTGGGTGTTGGGTAAAAGTTGATCTCATTGTCGTAACCGTGTTCTTCTATCTCGGTTCTTTTGTCATTGAAAGCTTAATGAGCTTTTACGCCGTTATTACCTTTATCAAGCGTATCAGGACTTTCGATTCGCGAGTGTCATGCGGAACTATCGTCGGAGAAATCGTTCTCGATTCGTGTTTACTCAAGAACGGCAAACACTAAGTGCTGTTTATTCGGCCGAGGCGAATGTCGTTCTAAATATAAACGAATGATGGAAGGAAGGAAATAGATTCTCCACGGATTCGTCTTCCCGTATGGAAGTACGAAAAGCACTGTACGAAGTCGTTGGGACGATGATCCCCGCAGACCTGGCCCAAAATTCCAAAAACAAACAAACGAAATCGAGGTATGACTCGTATTTCGGTACGACGTCGAAATATTGTATTTCCTAATTACTAATTCTTGGATTTAGTTTGGGACGACATCAAAATCTTACATTTCCAAATTACAGATTTCCTAATTAATAATTGTCGCATTTAGTTTGGAACCGCGCCAAAGTATCGTATTTCCAAATGTATTTAGTTTGGTACAGTGTTGAAATATTGTATTTCCAAGTTACAGATCTCTCAATTAATAATTCTTGTATTTAGTTTGGGACGACATCAAAATATTACATTTCCAAATTCTTGTACATAGTTTAGTCCAAGTAACAAGTCGAAGCTTAATTGAAAATTATCTTATTGACACAAGAGTCGATGTGCAAGCGTCGATAGGAAGATTTTCATCGAATGTTCACATCGCAACCAGTGTCGCAGACATTTCTCCTTGGCATTAGACCCTGGCCGTTCGACTTCCCTCTACCCAGCATTTTCATTTCTCTGCTCGTACGATTAGATAACGGACCGGAGAACTTCTATGGTTTAAACATTTCACGGTCTGTCATAGTTTGTTGGGAAAATAACGTCGTTAATTAAAACGGGAAAGAATCAGCTTTGACAAACTTGTAACAACCGATCATTCTACCCCATTGTTTAAAACGGGTGATACTGCATTTTTAACTTCAACTTCATTGAATATTAATGCACCGTAGATCGTTTCAATCATCGAAATTACATTTCTTGTTGTGTCATTAACTTCTTAATGACGTGATCAAAACGCAATAACAATAAATATATTTATGTAACATTAAATCCTTCGAGAACCATCGTTATGGACGATAACGAGTAAATCTCTGCAAGTATGACGAGCATTAGAAGAATCGTAAAAAAGGTTCATGGTGGTGTAATCAACAAATCGAGGTTTATTAATTCGCGTATCAAGGTACCTGGCATATTATTTGAATGTCTGAGTAGTTCGACGGTACACAATCCGTTTAAAGCTGTAACACCTTTTGATTCGAGCGAGCATAAATTTATGCGCTTTCTTCCATTGACAAACACAATAAACTTTAATTATTGCATTTGTTGTTACTTTATCGGACGGGTTAATTGCAGCAATTTACAGGCGAAAAAAAAGGAGCAAAAATCGCATGTAAATGTGTTTTCATGCATTGTGAAATTTCAAACGTACCCGAAAAACAACCAACACCTTCGTCATAAATAACCAGGTGTTTGTTGCTCCGGTTTGAGAACGTTATCGCAACACGAATTAAACATTTTACTGCCTCGATATAACACAGTGTTTCCAAAGTAACTATTCGTTACAGCAATACCAGATAAACACAGTTGTATGCAGTTTATTATATAGATCGATGTGTTGCAATTAAATCCAAGCATCGTGTTATAATAATTAGATAAGCGTGACATAATTAAACGAGGATTATCACGCAATAAGATTTCAATTTCAAATGGATTAAACGACACGTGCAATTTTGCCGGTTCATTCAGAGAAACGTGCAACGATAGTTGAAAACTGATAAAGAAAAAATATAGCATTGGGAACAGATAAGAGGAGATAAAAAATGACAGGAAGTTTATGCAGATAGGGGGGAAATTCAAGAAGCGAAATGCTTGAGCTCGAATTAAAAGGACACTGAAAATTTTCTCAGTAGTAACAAACAATTATTATTTATCGATAAGAAAATTTGTATTTATGACTAGATTAAATAATATTGCAAGACAAAATATTCTTAATAATTGGAATTTAACATACCCCATTGTAAATATCCACTTTTACAATTGTAAATGGATTAAAATTCATTTTTGCGAATATGAAAAATTAATGAACTATTAAGCAGAGCGTAACATTCCTGAGGGACACACGTACACAACGGGCACGTTAATGGCGTGTATGTGTCTCGATGACGCAGTGGCCTTGCATGATAAAAGACACGACGTGACATACACACATACAGGCGTTTACGGTAATTTAGCTCGATTCGCATTTTCGAGTTACGCGGGTCGCGACAGAGCGATCAACGTGGAATTAAAAGCTCGCGCGGATCGCGCGCTTCCGCGCGTTGCAAGAGGTTTTCCTGCTTTTCCTCGAAACCTCGGGACTTTCCTCGCCGTCCTCGGTTCCCAAACGATTAGTAAGTGTACGGATAATGATCGCGGCCGGTGATAGTCATCTAAGCAAACGGTTCACTGTTTGGAGGGAAACGTTTGCTCGGCGAGAGGCTTGGATCTTCCGCGATTGTTTAAAAGAATTTTTCAGACAAGAACAAAGGAATCGAGAATTGCATGATTATCAAAAGTTAGTAATGTTAACTAGTAATCGATACCCGCTTTATCACGGAGGTCAATTGCAATTAGCATAGAGTAATTATCATCTAAATGAGACTGAAATTACGACCGCCTGTGTCATCTCTTTGAATTTTACTATACGTCACAAACATTATTTGAATATTTAGATTACTGATAATAATGGTTCACCAGAATGGCGCCCAACCGAGGAGCTAACGATAAGAAAAATGTGAACACAATAAATAATCTATAAAGTCGTCCAAAACATAATACCGAATCGTATCTTTTACAATGATGAAAATACGGATTACGTCGGAGTGAGGATAAAGATATTATTTATTATTATATATTCTGCGCTGGCAACATGATTCACCACTTCTACCGGGTTTTACAGAAACGACACCGCTTCGTAATGGAATCATTGTTAATCCATGAAAAAGGAATAATAGAACTAAGATACTGACAAAAATACTATTATTTTATAATATAAATTTTGCAAAATACACCACTGTTTAATATTTCTAATAAAGTTAGGGAATATTATGAACTTAAATAAAATTGAGTTACGTTTGGTAATTCTAGTGTTAACAAATTTATCAGCGATCCTAAGGTATTAGGAGTCGCCTGTTAGAATTCTTTCGCACCTGAAACGCGACAAGAGTGATTCAGAATGTGTATCACGTGAGACTTCGATAAGAGAAAAGGATCGTATCGTCCCGGAGAAGGGAAAAGCGTGTACCTTTTTTATCGTTGTGTTTTTCAAACAGCAACGTAAACGAAATTTACGATCGTGTTATGCTCGGTTAGAAGATGCTCACGTTGCGTCATTAATGACAATAATATCGTTTCTCTTCGCCAGATAAAAATACACGTACGCGTATACACGCCTTTTCACTTCGCGAGTCCAATTGCGGTATAGACATAAATCATCATCAATTGATTAACCCTTTCGTTGCGAAGGCGGAACAATAATAGCCGGGACGCTGTCGGTGGAATTACGATATCTGTTCATTTATTATCCAATCTTCCCGGTTGGATAAAATACCGGCTGGTCGAATATAATAATGCATTTATTCTCCTTTTTTCCTTCTATTTCATAGTCCGTCGATTTAATTAACCCTCGCAGTTTCAATGTTTCAATTGTGTTTCGAATTTGTGTTTTCATTCAACACGAGGAACGATTGTGTAATTATAGAGATTTGGAGAAAATACATTTGCGATAGTGCCAAAAATCATGGTTCCTAGAAACTGAGTTCGGGAATCCAAAGAAGGATTAAGGAGCTTTTTATAATGACATTTACAAGGGCTCAGAGGCGATATTTACGAGTTTCACATTTCTTGTTAATATGTTTGCTCTCGGATTCCAATATCGTAAGTTTTATGGTACAAAGATTCCTGACGAATCCTTGTAATTTACGATATGCAAAATTGCCCTTTTGAATAAGAAAATAAAAAATCGCAAAAGTACTCGTGCCTCAAGTATCCAATTCAAGTTGGAAAATAACCGATATTTTGTATAAATAAACGTTTCAGAGTGAAAACGCGAAGTCTAATTAACACTAACATAGATAACAAGTATTAACAAAAAAGTAACAGAGGATGAAAAGTTTGTGGAAAACAATGGAACGATGGGATATAATTAACTACGGTATCTCATTTCTGGGCACAAGCAATTCGTGCTCTTACGTTAATTGAACATTCGAAATTTCGACTATCCATCGCGAGAGAAGAGAACGATTGTTCGAACGGCCTTGAAGCTTTAGAACTTTTCACACGTGTCTGTTTCGGGGGCAAAGGTGCTCCTCGATCACCCAGATGTTGCGAAATATCGTGTATGAAATCTGATAACGCGCGGTATGTGATAACACGCCTACCAAAACAACACTCGATTCGTTTGAATTAATTTCAATACTGTTGTGAGTTACGAGCAGACGCGATTCTATCACGATTCTACAATCAGATCCGTGCTTGCAATCTGATATCGTATTAGAGATACAGCAATTTATTATCGTACGTAAAATTCAGTTTAAATATACATCTTGCGATAAATTAACTCATAGCGGATTAATTAAGGAAAAATAATTAATTGCAACGCTATTTAGGGGTTGAAGTTTGAGAGTGCAATAGATTGATAAATAGTGTCTCTTTCTTTCTCCTTATCGGGCTTCGCGGTTTAATTAAAAGCAACGAGTTCTCGAGGAAGTCCTTCAAGCGTTCGAAAAGCTTTCCAAAGGAAAACGGAAATTGCTCGCCGCGATGGCAGACAGTCTCGGCTCGATCGGGGACGAGCTTAATTGCGATGTTGTCGTTTGGTTCTACGGCCTCTTCTTCATTAATTCAATTGTCCATTATCATCCGGAATGCCGTGCCGTGGCGTTTGTCTGAATGTCGTAGCTCGACACAACCGGACTCTTTGTTGTCTACTAATGTCCTGAAGGAGCGGTATCCCATTGTTGCAAAATTCGCAGTGACTGAATTAAATTTCATTTTGAAAACTTAAATATTCTTCATTTAATACAAGTTTTCTAGGTCTGGGTCGTGATCGACCCGGTTTCGCTATTCGTTAACACGTCCATCGCACGCAACGCGCCATGCCTTCCATTTCTGATCATTGATATCGCGGGATAAAGTTCGTTTTTGCGCTCTGCTCGGGACCAATCTCCCTTACTACCATCCTCGTATGGTTGTTCCACGTGGTCACGTGACAATCGTCGTTCTAGCTACTACCGATTTCTCTAGGATACCAGAAGAAACTGGACATTGTACCGAGAGTGACTCTCCAGTTACAAGAACTGGTATCCTTAAGGAAATTGAGAACAAGATCGAAGTACATAGACATTAAATCTTTTACTTTAAAAATAACAATCCATAAATGTTTGCAAAATTATTAAAGGTTTCAATGATAGATAACATCGAAGCACGCTGATCAAGAAGCGGGAGACGACGGCGACTTCGCACAAGAACCGAAGAAAAAAATGATCTTTGTACCGATAAAGTAAAGAAGAAAAATAAAATGGTACTTTTTAAGATTCGATAGAGTTACTGAGTCATCGTTGATTACAGATATCACGGAGGCACGCGCCGTGCGGGCATTATCAGGAATGCGGCGGGGATAACGACCTGTTGCTCGCGGAGGTGAAAATCTTTTTTTCGACAGGGTGCAAACGAAGATAAGAACCGAGGGAAAAGAGAAACTCACCTGTAAGCGAGGGACATGCACTGGAACAGCTTGTTCAAAGAGGTCTCGATGCTGAGCTGCTGGGAACTGATCTCGTTGGAAAAATTGCTGGCGAACTTCTCGTGAAACAGACCGATGGGCGCGATGATCGCCATCTTGGCGGCCTCTTCGTCCGGCACCGGTACCGCGAGCTCGTCCTCGTCGTCCTGGGCCTCCGCCTCGAAATCGGACACCATGAAGTGCCCCGAGTGGATCGTCTCCCTCGAGTCCCTGCCGCCGTTCTCCTTCTTCCCGCTTCCAGGACGATGAAAACTTTGGCTCGACGACGTCATCATTGTCAACGGTTTCCTGTACATCAATTCGGCCTGCATCCCTCTTCCGGCGCCACTCTGCGGAGCACAGTACCATCGGAACGTGGTTCGCCCTTTCGAACGAATGACTGTCGCGATTTTGACCGGACATTCTTAATCGCCCGCGTTCGAATCATTTTGAATTTATTCAATTTGCAAAATACGAGCTATAATACGAGCTGCAATATTATTGTAATACAGCAACGCTATTACTATATCTCTGCTACTATAACCGCATCATCGTATTACGTTACTAATTCCGTAGTTCTACGATACCTATAGATTATGCCACTATTTCGTGGCGTTACGCATTATTATATCACTGTATTATGTTACTATGCTACAGCGCCACTATATCACCGTAGGCAATGCTACTAAAACAGCGATAAATTTAAAGCGCGTATGGCGTAACTATTGACAAAACCAGCACACTTGAGCGGAATTCAGTAACATTAGCCGACCTCATTTCGTGAAATTGTTAGGTTACGAAGTCTATCGATTCCGATTCGATTCGATCCCGATAGAACGATTCTCTTCTGGTCAGACACAACAAACGTCTTTATTAAACAGCTGATAAGGTTACTGTTCTCTTTGTTCAATGTATCATCACGTTCATTGATATGAACTTTGTTTCCGTTCGATTTCATCTGCTGCCTCTCGATCAGTCGAATCAATTGCTTTTAATTCGATCGGTATGACAAAAATTCTTCAAAAATTATGCAACAGACCGAGAGAAGACGCTTCAGTTGCAGCACTAAACGCGCCAACGCACGAATCAAAAACACGTAAACAATCTTCATGAAAGGTTGAACGACCGCGGGATTACCTTGTTAGAATTGTCATTTCGCTCGGTTCGTTTCCATGAAAATGTCGCGCGCACCAGAATCCCCGCTGGTCAGTGACTTCTCCGAAGAACGGACACGGGTTATTCTAAAATTAAACCCGTCGAGTGTTCCGCGATCGATTCCTCGAGAACGAGAAAACACCAATAATTTTCCTCATTACCGCGAGAAAGTTAATCAATTCGCTAACCTGTTTGATTTTTCATTGTACGCGTTAATTTTCTCCGAATCGACCTCTAACGAACCTTAGAAAGTTTCCCAACCCGTTAATCCATCATGGAATTAATTAATAGGCTCTGTACTACAAATTTTAATTATCGATTTGTATTGATACGTTCAAAAAATGAAACGAAGTTGGTTGGATCAAAATTTGATAATTTCAAGGCTTCGTTAGTTTTGAGCAACGCATATTTAATATTCCTAACGCTACGTGTAAGCCTTCATGGGGATACGTATTACGAAAACGTATAACGGAAATCGAACTCCATTCTAATGGGTATCGGACAGTCGGTAATCACTGTCGTAAATTCTGGGTTAATCCGCTATAACCGGTTTCAGGGATACGAGATTCTTTTTTTCGAGTTATCTACTAACAATCAACAGCTGACGACCATATTTATCTAGTAACAAATTAGAATTTACCAGTCACGAAACAACCTTGCGAGAAATTCGATTTTACACGCGGTTAAATTATACGAACTTAAAATAAAATTCAGAAATAAATTCGTGTCGTAACGTTACACAAGCATTTTTATCGAGCAGAATTTTCGTCGAAACAATTCTATTTAACAAACGAGCTTAATACTCCACGACATTGTTATCTTGAAAGTGTTAATGCCCTTTCACCCCGGTGTCATATCGTATCGGCGAGGTTAACCGCCTTATCCATTTGTTCACGACCGTTTTTATCATTTCTTTGTGCTTTTAAAAATATCCATTATATTCAGCGAGAAAACGTTGCGTTACATTTGTACATTTTCAAATTTTCCCGCAATGGAAACGCGCGCGAACTCGATCGATAATCGATATCGATCGATAAATCAGGAAGGCCGAAAATTATGCGACCCCTCGAGAAGACAAATACGTGACGTGCTCGTGACGTAATTGTAGGATACCACGCGTATCTCTCCATTGTCGTACGATCGGTCTTTTAATTTTACTTGACTGTTTTTAATTCAGATGTACAACTGCGTTTCACGAAAATGACGCATCGTTCTCCGATTTCCGCCTTTTCAATTCATAACAACGGACAATGCTTTCCAAAACAAAACGGGGATTTAACGTTCCTTTACGACGAGACGTTAGAACACATTTAGATGAGTACATCACCATCTCTTATGCAATCGGATGGTGTCGTACATACGTTTAGAAGCACGTCGTGGCGCAAACAAAAACGTTCTGCTTTGCCCACACGTGCGCGTGGCTACGAGAAAACGTGTTTTTTAGCTGGGACAAAACATGGCCGAACAGTTGATTACGCGATAACAACGACATATTTAAACAGCCTGCCAGAATAACAGTATTACAAAAATTTCCATGAAACGTGATAAGAAAATTTCTAATCTTTGTAAACGATAAATAAAAATCTATCATCGACCATAGATACATCGCGCATAATGACGAAATAACAAAATCGTAATCGTGTATTATTTTAGTGACTTACGTACGTTCTAATTGGTAAAAATTACTAGTGCGGTTAATCCCCGCGAAAATATCCGCCAAACGATTATAGCGTTTTAAAGCGTCACGATAGATTTGGCAGTGATACACGCATGGGCACCTGTCACGTACAAGTAGTATCTAAACCGAACAAGGAAACTATTATGCGTACATTTTGTCTTGTTCCTGTTAATTCAAATCACCTATTACGCTTTAAACTAGCTCAAGAAATCGTATCCAACGCGTTGTATTTATCTTACTGCTATAGAGATCGTATCACGCGCTTGTTATTCTTCGTAGGAATTCGTAAAAAGTCTCCGCATTAAATGGGTGCAAGCGAAAGGCTGCACAATATATAGATTCGTTTACAAAGAAATTTGTGGACGATCAAGAATGCATTTGTAACACGTATTATTACTACTGCATGATCAAATTATTTTCATTATTGTTTTTTAAACAATCACGTATACACGGCACTTTTCTTAAAAGATCACTAATTCTTCTGACCGATTTCTTTTATTCTCTTTTTCAATCTGGCACTCACCTCTCTTTCTCACTGCGTGTCACTACTCGTCGTTGATACGTACACACCGTTGCAATTCGACGACAAAATTAAAGATCCTCTTCTTATTAATTATTATTTTTTCTTCGATCTCGACTAATATTGTCGCACTCACGCTCGCCGTCAGGCTGGGCCGCGCGGCGCCGCGCCCGGACGAGGCCCGTACGCGTTATTACACAGCATACGCTCGCTCATACTGCCACTGACGCCATTTGCACGAATCCGCGTCTGCGACGGACGACTAGTGACACTAGGCTGCACAGCTGACATGGGCGCGATTGTTTTGACCAATCAAAAAACAGCTTAGAACTTAACGCCACCTATCAGCGATCGAGGAAATACCGTTGTATTTAATTTCCACATTCCCGCCTTATATTTTAAACTTTCAATTGTGGGAAATTATTTTGCTTTCTTATATGTAATCGTAAACTGATTTTATTCGCCGCTTATATTTGTTAAATTAAAATTATATTGATGGGCCATAAAAAAAGTGTAAAAATTTTATTATTACATCCTGTTATATCAACTAGAACTGGAAATACATTACAGCGCTCTTGATGGCAGGAACTGCAGTTAAAAAACAATTGTTATTTTCAATTTTAAATTTTACAGTAGCCAGAATAAAGAGCAAAGTAAAAACGTAGAAAAAAATGGAATTTTATACCATGTCGGTATTTTAGATTACGAAACATAATCTTTTATAAAGTGATTAATCTATCTTGTGCGTCATCCATGGCATTACTCTCAATGCGTTCGGTTTGTGCGACAAGTTTAAAGGTTAAATCTCATATATTCCAGAAAAATTGATAATTAACAATTTTTACAAGATAATATAAAAACAATGAAAGAAGAAACACTAAAGGGTTGGCAACTTATATGGTGGTTGTTCACATTATTTGGATTTCCAATAACTATCCCATGGTTAATATATCATTTTTATGATATTATGAAACAGAAACGAAGAAAAGCTGCTTTAAATGGAAAGGTAAATTATAATTTGTTGTTAAAGCATGATATTTTAATTAAAAGCTATTTGTTTTTAATATAAATTTTAATGTTAGGTGGTGATGATAACTGGAGCCAGTTCAGGATTAGGAGAGGCACTAGCCCACACTTTTTATGATTGTGGTTGCAAAGTTATTTTAGTCTCTAGAAGAAGGGAAGAGCTGGAAAGAGTGAAAAATGCTTTAATGAACACTCATGTTGTATGTTGAAATTCATTATCAAAATTGTTTTAAATTTCTGTCTTATTAATTGATTCAATTTCAGACATTACCAACATATCCTCCTGTGATTTTGCCAATGGACATCACTAATATGACTTCTCTGCTATCTGAAATAACAAAAGTAACAGAAATTTGTGGAAATATTGATATTTTGATTAATAATGCTGGTATTTCTTATAGAGGGGAAGTTATTAATACTAATGTGGATGTAGATATAAAAGTAATGCTTACAAATTATTTTGCACAGATTGCTTTGACAAAAGGTGATTAACAATATAAAATATTAAAAACAAACCATTTATTTTCTCTTAAGCATTTGTAATTTTGCAGCTGTACTTCCATTTATGATAAAGCAACAGTCTGGTCACATAGTATGTGTAAGTAGCATACAAGGCAAAATTTCAATTCCATACAGGTTGGCATACTTTACATTTATGTTTAATAGCATTCTTATTTTAAGACATTCGTTTACACACCTTGTAATTACTTTATCAGGTCTGCATATGCTGCATCTAAACATGCATTGCAAGCATGGTGTGATAGTTGTCGAGCAGAACTGGCTGATCAGAATATAAAAGTTACAGTTGCCAGCCCTGGTTATATAAGAACTGCTCTTTCTCTTAATGCATTAACAGGAACTGGACAGGTTTATGGAGGTCAGTAAACAAACAAATTCATTTTATTAACACCATTGCCTATATGAAACAAATGCTGTTACAGTAATGGATGAAACTACTCAAAAGGGATATCCCCCGCAGTATGTAGCAAATCGTATTTTGAAAGCTGTATTAAGGCAGGAGGAAGATATATTAATAGCTCCATTCGTTCCAAAGTGTGCAATATACTTAAGAACTCTGTGCCCAACTCTTTATTTCTGGATAATGCATAAAAGAGCAAAATTGATGGCTAAAACAGAGTAATTAATTTTTTTAAAATTATTTCAGTGTACAAAGTACACTTTAAAAAGGGCATTTATGTACCATGTTTTGTTTGTAATTTTTAAAAGAGAAATTGCTTTAGGAAGCATAATAAACAGAGTTATATTCAAAACTATATTTTATTATGCCACTTAACAGTGGAATATGTTTACATTATATACATTTTAATACTACAGATGTTTCAGTGAAATTAAGATTGAAGCATTTAAATGCGTGTGTCATCTATAACTCGAAAAGTTCGATAAAATATTGCTATTTAGTAATAATTTGAATAATAAAAGTTCGAAAAAGTAGAGATATATAAACTGGATGTTCTTGCAAATAAGTAAAAAGAAAAATAAATGCTTGAAAATGCAGTGAGCAGTAAAGCCTTTTCAAGTTATGACACATAACAACAAATTCATTTAACAACACATCATTCATTAGAATTGGAGCTTATTCCATTCTTAATATTTTATTTATGGTATGTTACAATTGTGTAATCATTGCATCATGACAAATATTTGGCTACTAACTCAAACATTTCAAGTATGATGCACAATGTACAGTTGATTAATACAAAGTTTGTTGTCATGGCAGGATTATTAACTCGTATTTGTATATTGTTTGTTAGTGATGTTTGGATATACTCTTTTACATTATCGATGTAACGTAGAGATCTGCAAGAACTCGATGTTCGGGATGGATCGGGAAGAGATCGGGTTTAGTCGGGTCGGGTTTCCCAAAGTACCGTGCGACTCGAGTACTTCGAGATCTCGAATCATGTTTCGATATTATCTTTAAATTGCAACTGTTGTTGAATTCGTTTTTTTTTTTCATTCTTGAAACGTGATTTGGGTTCTTAAAACTTTGAAAACTCAAGATACTTCCGAAAACCCGTCTCGATTACGAGAAAAAGCTTTAATTCGATTCAGTTCGATATTCTCGGATTTTTACACACCTCTGGTAAGAAGTTTAACGTTAATATAATTAAAAGTAAGTGTAATACAAATACATACTCTCAGGTGACTATCGTAAAGCGTGTATTTGTATTATCCATAAAACGTAGACGATATATGGTAATTCGAGCAGATAAATTTAATCTTGAATTTATTGAATTACAATATATAAACAAATATTATGCAAAAAAAACAAGAAAATTCTTAAATTTTACTTAAAATATCTTTGACTGCTAACTTCATTCCCTTTTATTTTATATTATAGATCTCTTAAAATTAAAACTAAATAGATAAATGATAAAAAAAACACAGTTTAAATAAATTTTATACTTTTATATGTTAAAAAAACAAGCGTATATAGTACTTAATGTTTGTAATGCAATGGATATTTTGTGTTCTAAATTGCAACTTTTTTTTATCTTGTTTGTAACAGATAAATGATATTAACATTTATAAAAGATGTTGCTTAGTTTTCACATTTTTTTTTTCCTTAAGATCTTTACTACAGAAACCTTGAAATGCATTGTATGTATTTTTTGTCGATTTATTAATTTTGCAGTGTATATACAAGTTGTGTAAAAATTCTTGATATATTAATGAATTGCAAGTCTTTCAAAAAATTGATATATGTTAAATTACACAGTATTTGTTATCATTGTTCATTCAGGAATGTTTGTGACATTTATTTTTGATATTTCATATTTTTTATGATAACAGACTAATATAATCGATAAAAGTCATGTATATTATCTTAATTAAACTGACTGTCAAATAATAAGATCAAAGTAATATGTATATATGTATATATGTATGTATATATCCTTTTTCTTTAAGTGGGCTTTACCATTGGGTGAGAAAATCTACGCAACATTTTCTGTAATATATCATATGCAGTGTATTCTATCTACTTTATTTACAATCTAAAAATATATAATTCTAAATTCAACTTTTCAAGTGTATGGTTGCAATTTTTTCATAATTCTAAGAACACTTATACCAGTTGTTATTTCACTTAACTTGTGTGATTATGATTGTGTCTTTTTTCTGTATTAAAAATTAACTGTGAAACAATTAACAAGGTGGAGATCATAGAGTGACAATATGGAGCCTTAAAAAAAAAATAGATCATGCTTTATACTGAAAATTTTCCTTCATTTTAATTTTTGTTATGTATTTCCACTATTTTTGTTGTTGTAAAATCAGTATCCATCTGAGGTAGTGTCAAAACATAAAAAGAATATCAACATCAAATGAAAACAGATTCTTAGTATGGCTCAACAATTCCCCATTAATATACATGAAATTGTAATTCACAAATTTCTATACTAGGCCTCACTACGATCATATACAATGCATCGTATGGCCTACCTTACTGGTTTTTATAACTTAGATTCTTTCTTTTTGGATAGCAATCATTTCACTTAAATGCCTGATATACTCTCCAGGCACTGATGCTGAGTGCTACCAATGTGATAGTTGTGTGAAGAATCCTTCTTCTTGTATCATCTTTTCTTACAAGAAATGTAGGAGACGATGGTCCTAAAACAGCTAACAATTCTACATGTGGTAGCTTACTTGTGTCAGTTTCAACTTGGTACTGGCAACAGGGATCAAACTGCCAAGAAACTGTATAAAGTCCACAGGATATGACTGATATAAAACCTAATGGACCACAGATATAGGGTTTATCACCCCAAATCAAACCTATAAAATATATAACATATCTTAAAAAGAATTACAATAATGTTACATATAAAATGTGAAGCATAAGCTCTACAAACCTGTGGTTATAGCTGCAAGACCCGATAATGCTGCAGTCTTATGAAGACAGTTTCCAACTGCTATCCACCTGGAGGTTTCATCACCTAGTTTAGATGGTTCAATAACAATTAAATTGCATTCGGATTCTAATGCTCTTTCTAGTTCATATTCAAATGTTTCATGTGCGTTTTCATTGTCATACACCTCTCTAATAATGGCAACATTTGCAGAATCATCCCTAAAAAAAATTGATACTTAATTTACAAGTAAACATTTTACATAAGTTACATTGTTTGCAACTACAATTACAACCATCAGCTATAAACATAACTGATTCATTATAAAATTTAATGTTTGTCTATTATTCACAAGTTATTTGTATTTGTGTACATTAGCCAAAAAACTTGTTTCAAACTTTGTAATCTTTATCATAAATTAATCCTTTTGTGTGTTATGTAAGATGTTGATTGGAACTAATCTGTGTCTGATTTGTTTGAATACAAACACATTTATGACAGAGACAAAACATTATTTTTAATACTGTGTATTTCAGTAACATTTTATTAAACAGTGACTAGATTTAACGAATAAATATTCATTGTAATGACTGAAAAATTATAGTGAAAATCGAGTAGAAACATAAGAAGACTACAAAAAATAGTAAACGTGATACATCAAATAATTAATCCTTCGTGAAAAGTGATTTTCAGTTCCACCTTGAAATGGTATTTTATGGGTTAGTAAAATATTCACGGATATGTAGAAGAGATTATGATAGATTAATCTCTTGTATTCTAGGGGATACATGCGAGGTTAATTTTATTTAAACGTAAATTTTATACCATCATAATAAATTGCGTTGTGTACGTTTGTACTAGATGGAAGTAATAAGTTTCATATGAAAAGCCGAAAATAATTTCGCCTACGAACCTGTCACCAGCTTCATCTACCATCTTTACAGTCAATCTTCCAAACACTGGAACGTTGGACTGGATGAACCGGAAAAGAAAACTCGAACATTGAACCGGATGCAAATATCAGCTGATTTTATTTAAACGTTCGCATGACTCAAGCCGTAGCAGTTTATATTTTGATTTTGTTCAAACATATTCGTGCATAAAACACCTTTATGAATATTAAAAGTGTAACACCTGAATTATTCATCATAAAGGTACGTGAATTTATTGAAAACTAAAGTTACAAAAGTACAGTTTTATTATTTACACAATTCATGTAGGAAATTATACAAAGAAGTATGTATTTTCCGAAAAGTTTTCTTTGTTGGCTTCATTCAATCTTGACTACCATTTGAAGTTGAAATTCCCATGACCTAACCTGAAAATTACAGTGCTATTTCATATTAAGGAATAGTTTTTATTTCTTCATTGGTTAATTTGTATCATAAAATATTTTGATTAAATTCATATATATTTCGTTCGTGTAGTTCGAATCATTATTTATCGCTATTTCATATTTTATAAGGTTAAATAGTATGTGAATAAACGTCGTCATGTCGTTTGTACCGTTGTAGTTACGGTTCTAGCGGTTGTAGAGAGGAATGAATTGAAATATTCTGAATTGAATGGAGTAACAAAAGTATAAAATAAATTTGAAACAAAAACGAAACGCGAAATCGTTAGTTGAAATTCCTACGCCGGCGCGGTGCGATAGGAGTCGAGGTGGGGGGGACTAGTTTCGCGCTGGCGTAGTATCGGTACCGAGAGGGTGTGCTGCGGTCGATCGAGCGAGAGTGAGCGCTGCTGGCGGCATAGAGGCCGAGTTAAAACGGGCCAGATCGCAGATGGACGTCCGCGGGAGCGTTCTGTCATGGAGAGCACAACGCGACGTGTCGTAAGTGTGCTCAAGTGTCGTCATCGTCGTGGTCGTTGCCGTTGTCGTCGCGTGTGTTGTATTTCGGACCGTGTCGCGGTATCATCGAAGTGACAGTCGACAGCGATAGCGGTGCGTAAGGATCGTGGTGCTCTTGGTGCTCCTATCGCGTATATATCGTGAACTGTGCCAGTCGAATAATTACCATCGCAGCCACGTCTCTACGGATCCAAGGCGTGTTCTCAACATTGAAGAAGAGAAAAAAACAGAAGATTAAAAAGTGATCTTCCCTTCGATCAACCGATCGTACGCACGTGCGTTTAACAATCGATTTCGTTGTACAACCGATAGATCGGTGAACGGTGCTGTGACATGTTAACTACGGTGCGTGCCAGTGTGTCTATTAATAGATCCGTGTGATTCGGAGTGCCGCGTATAATCCACGTGCTCCGATCGGGCAGGGAACGATATCGAGCTTGTCAACAAACGATTCGACCGCAACAGGCAAATAGGGGGACGGGAGGAGGAGGACAGTGGTCTCTCTTCATTCGGAATCGGACGTTTTCGTCAGATTGAGTCGATCTCGACGACGCAACCATCGTGTGTTTCCGCGTGACACGAACGCATCGTAAACACGCACCGCCTCGCTCCACGTACTCATTACGACATTTAAACGGAGCGAAACAGCACGTTCGTGCTTCGTGAAGAGTTGGTAAACAAACATCGAACAAGTTGTACATCGCATCGTATCCTTTTTTTTCCCCTGTTGCTCCGACACGAGCATCACGAACGTAATACCCCCGGCCTCTCGTACATTGGCGAGCCGAATCACACTTTGCCCTTCAAGCGAACGAACAACTTCGATCACATCGTGGGATCTTGATCGTGTCACGAAGCCTCGGTATTGCGGCGCAGGAGATCGCGAACCTCCTCGAGAGTGAACGTATACTTGCTATAAAGTGTGATCCTCGCGCGAAACGAGAATACGAAAATCCTGTTAACTCGATCCGTTAAAGTAACGGACACCGAGATTGGTCAAACGGACCTCGGCGGGTGCGCATGCGCGAACGAAATATTTTCGCGCGCGAATAAAACTGTTTCCGTACGGGCAAGTTTATATCGAGGAGGAAGACAACACCAGAGTAGAAATCGCGGTGGTTCGGTGTGAAGACCGTTCCCGGTGTTTAACGGCGAGCCGAGGGAGCAACGAGATAAAGAAAAAGGGAACGAAAAGAAGAGGAAAAAAAAGGGGGCGAGAGACGAACGATGCTGCTGTCCGGTCGTCGCGGTTAATTCGCACGTGTCGCGATGTCGGGCGGCACGGCGGGCGTCCGTGGCACCGGCGCCGAGTGCAGGAAGTTCGCGCCGAACATATTCAACAAGAGCAAGTGCAGCAGCTGCTTCAAGCAGAAGGAGGAGCACAGCGCGGAGGCTCTGGAATGCAACAGGGTGAGTTTTGCTTGATGGACTCTCTCTGTCTCTCTTTCTTTCTTCCCTTCGTACACGCCTTCTTCCTCTTTCTTTTCTCTATCTCGCTCTTTTGCACTATGCACGCGTTCTTTCTCTCTCTCTATCGCGCGTTGCGTATCCGTCTGCTCGCGTCTCGTTCCGTCTTTACCCCGTGCGTATACACTGCCGTCCATAAGTATTAGGACATTTGCAGCTTTTATTATATAATACCTTGCCTGTATTTCTATTTCCATATTATATCGACTCTACGACAATAATAAAAACATATTTCCAGACTTTAACATTTAGAAAGTATATCTTTTCTTAATGTCTATTAAAATATATAATACTTGGAATAATTGCAATTTACGTACGCCATCTTGAATATGGCTTCTTTCATCAAAGCTTTTGACGTTTAACATTTAATCAGCGTTACATATTAGCGTTATCAGTCTGAAATTTTACAAGTGTCCTAATATTTGTGGAGGGCAGTGTACTCGGGCCCATCGGGATCGGGCATTTTCTCTTTCTTGCTTCGCCCTCGAATTCTTTTGCCCGTGGATCAGGACCCGGGTAGAAAGAACCCCAAGGTCCTGTCCAGACATCAGCGTTATGTAAGACGAGCGTGTACACGGTGAACACGATTAGTCCGTCGACGAGACGAACGGTTTTCACGAGTCTGTTCTTTTATTTTTCCTGTGTGTGTGTGTTTTTTTTTTAGCCTTAACCCTTTCGTTACGGTAACGTTCAATCAAAAAGCGCTTACGCAACACAGGTATAACGTAATGGGCAATAAAATTGTTACGACTCGCGCAGCGATAGAATCGTGCAATTTATTCCATTACGAATTCTGATCTATTCAATTTATTCCAGCATATTTATCTTTCTATGTTATTTCGTTCTTTTTTATTAGGAGTGATCAAAAGTCGTTAAACCGTGGCTATCTTTAGGCGTTGTGTAACTTTTTATGTTCGCGTCCTTTTGAAAGTCCCAAAACGTAATTCGCAGGATTCGTTAAAATGTGAGTTAGGCATAACGGTGAATTTTCGCGATAAGTTTGTTAGTTAAAAAATCGACCTCGTCAAAGTCCTCGTTACGCCTTCGATAGCGAATAGTATGTAGGTCACCTTGTTTTCAAGGATGATTCGTTAACTCGACTCTCTAATTCCACCTCGTCTCGAGACCGTGTGTTGGATGCAACGCATTAATTATTCAACTGTAACCCTGTCCCGTGTTTCGGATTGAATCTTACTAACAATTTTCGAAAATATAAAGTAGCGTAACCACGAGTCAGAGGCATAAATACCGGCGTGGAAGTTGACGGTCGTTAAAAGAAGAACAGGAATCTTTATAGTACGGTCTTCTTGTTCCTCCCGTGGCTTTTATTTACAACGGACCCGGGCGTCTGCTCGTCGATGAACAAAATTGCCTCGTAAAAGGCAGGGCCCCGTTTCGGGAGGGGGTGTAAAATAAAAGTGTTAAAAATCAATTCACGCTGCGTATCGTACGGTACCGCTAAACGCCATCGTCGGGGAACGTACCAGCGCGTGCACGTTAATATCGTTCGTTTAAAGTTCACTCGATAAGACTTGATCGTCTCCTTTGTTTCCCCGACGATGGATCTTCTCTTGGCCAGCACTGTTCCTCGCGATTACCGTCGTCTGCTCCAATTCTCGCTCGTAATCTCGCATATTTTCCTGCTGCACGGTTCGATGGCTTCTTGGTCACGAAACGATTCAGAACCTAATAAAACGATAGTTCAAAGACTCGTTACGACCCCTTTCTTATTTCTGGCTTTAAATGAAAAGTTAACCGTGTCACAAATTTCTATGTTTATGAATTTTATCGCGTCAGAATTGCATAAGGTAACTTCGAATCGGGCATCATTAAATTTTCTGACGCAGCACGGTGGGACCAACGTAGGAATCGATTACGTAAGACTTCCTGTAGGTATACGAGTTGCATATTGCAGGATCGCGCGACCGGAAATTGCGAATGTAGGAAGAGGAATGAGGAATGATCGATGAACGAACGGAGGAGGGTAGTCGAGGCGTTCTTCCCTTCGTTTTTTGTTGATTTCGTGGTTGGGTACAATGGGACACGTTCCTGGTGGCGGGTCCGTTGCAAATTTCGGAATGTCGGCATCCTTGCGACCTGTTCTCGGTGCATTCCAGCCAGTCCTCGGTCAGCGCGCACCCCCTCGCAACACGGTCCCTTTCGAGAGCCGTTGTTGGCTCGTCGGCTTTCGCCCGATTCTCTATTCTTCTCTCCCGATCCTTCCTCTCTCGCGTATTGGCTTCACCCATCGCGCGCTGTCCCTCGTGTAACCGCAAATAACGAACGCGTACGCAATCCAGCCTTTCTTTGCCGGTTCGGTCGCACGGTTCTTCGTCTCGCGGCTCGTAATTTGACGAGGAGAGCCTCGAATCGATGGAATTTAACCTTTTGCAATCTTTCTCGCGGCGACTCTCTCCCGCGATCGTTTTCCACCGGCAAACGACTAACCCCGAGCTCTCGCGGAAGTTGGCCGCCGATTGCGTGGAACACCGACGCGAAACGCGTGTTCCAGGCCAATTTCGTAAAGGTTGCGCCGATTCGACCTATTAGGCCAGCGTTTCTCAATACCCTTCCTTTTTCCGAGTCATGGTACCATTTTGCAACAGCCAGGCTGTCTCGTTCCTCCGTTTGTGTAAAAAGGCAGCATTTTTTAAATACTCGTTGTGGTACACCTTACAAATACTTTAAAGATACCTTGGTATTACGTTTTGAAAATTGAAAGAATTTGGGTTATAGTAGAATATCGTGATAGATAATTCTCTATAAAAATAACTAGCATCCATAGTTTTATAGGATGAATTTTCCATTGCAAAATAGTTCAAATAGTATGAACCTTCATCATGCATTACGTCAAGGTACACGCATCATCTCTGCACACGGTCGATTTAATTGGCTTCCTTTATCAATCGCCGCTTTAATTCTTTCAACGTAACCGTGCATGTCGTGGCGCCGCGATTCAATGTCCAAAGTCTCCAGTCATGCTCTGAACGGAAGTTTGCGATGCTGTTATTACCGATACCCTTCGGCTTTAATTATATCGCGTCTTAAACGGCGAGGATACGTTTCGCTGTGTTTGCATTGTTCGGATCTGGAAATTAATTTAACTTAGGGACCAACCTGACGTATTACATAACGGAGCCAGCAGTCGTATCCGTTCGAAGATTAATTACGATTTTTGGCGCGATTTCGCCCTTTAATTCCCGTAATCGTCGTCTTCCGGGTACGCAACGTGAGAAAGTGATCAAAAGTAGCCGGAATCGAACGAGGCAACGATATCGAGATAAAAGCTCGGAAGAAGCTGCGTACGTACGCATTCGTTTCGTTTGAAAGAAGAAGAGTGCCCTTCGGAGGCCACGTTGCTTCTCCGGACCGGCCATTATCGGTCCGTGGCTCAGTATTTTCTGTCCGATTACTTCTTCGTGAGCGCCTCGGTAAGTGGTCTTCGAGAAATAATTTCCTCGGGACCGGTGAGCCCCTGAAATTTTGATCCGGTGAAACGATTTCGACATGCCTTACGGTATCCTCCTTCCCCGCCCTCTCCTCGTCCACCCTCCTCTTCTTGCTCTTCTCTGCACGCGTTCCTTGCACGAGCCTTCACACGCGTATTATGTACGCGCGTGTTTTCGTTATCGATTACGTGTGGCGGGAACGCGCGTCTCAATTTTTCAAAAAATCTCCTTTTTGTACTCGTGTATGACACTTGGATAGATACCTCTATCAGTTTTGAAATTTGATCGCAATTTAGAAATCTTTGAAATTCGATTCGTTTATCACAGACTCGTAATTAGACTAGGATCAAAGTTCCGGCGTTCGGAAACAGAGCTCTAACTCAACGATACTGTTCTGTCGCGAGCGCTCGGGTGACACGCTTCCAGTGCGCGTACACGTAACCGCACGCGGTCGCGCGTTCAATTAATTAACGGTGTTCACGAGGTAATTCCCGATTCCCTGGTAATTAACGTGCGCTATTGCGCAACTACCCGTTACAGTTTTGTTCCCCCCTCTCGTGAATTCTTCTCCGCGAGGTTTGAACAATGGGACACGTTTGCGTATCCAGGTCGCGATTCTGACGAACTTACTTAAGAAATATAAGTTAATATAATATGCGATGAATCTCTGTACAACACGGTTAATTCCGTGTAAGTATCACGGATACGCTCGTGATGCACGATGGTTGTCCAAGTTCAAGTTGTTATTAGAGAGCTTAGTCGAAGCCGGTACAAGTACGGCTATCGAATCGCGCGATAAATCTGAATTTTATCAATCAAAGCGCGGACGTGCATAGATTTCGAGTGAAAGTCGTTGAAACCGGCGCTCGATGTTCCCAAGCGCGGGCACTAAATATCTGCGAGAGCGCGCTGCGATCCAGACACAACACGCTAGGTGTATCCCTTTCTCGAGACAATTTATAATTCGATGATTATCTGGTACGCGTCGGGTATAGGCGGTCAGACGTCGATAACGCTTGAAGATCTCTGCGTGCCGGCCGGGCATAAATTTTCGCGCTAAAAAGATCCGCTGCTTTTCGCCGTGCTCACGACAAATTATTGATGATCTTATGGACAGGCGATAGAGATGCTTATCCGGGCTCGTTTCACAGAAAGGTCGTGTCGTGCAATACGACATTGCAAAAAGCCTTGGATACCTGTTCCCTTTCTGTGCTCGACAAACGGCCACGATCCTCGAACAGTCCTTTTCCCATCGCAGGTGATTTTAATCGTTCGAAAGCAGAATTATTATTTGTAGGCAACGACGTTACCCCCTTACCTAAATTAATAATAATAATTTTCGTGTAGGATTAAATTAAAGCTGAGATTCGTAAAGAACCAGTCGATTCTTAGGGATTTGCAAAAAAGGGTTGGGGTTATTAAATCGATGGAAACGCGGGGCGTAGTGAATAATATTCCGGGGACGATAAAAGAAGGCGCCACGCGGAGCGTGTCGAGCGCAGGGTTCACCGTGGAACTCGTCGCTTTAAAGGGCATCAGTATGCAGAAGGTCGTCGTGGCAGGAATTTTGGGCTCGTCCTCCGTTGGACGGTGAAAATTTTGCCCCCTGTCCCGTTCTCTCCTCGCTCCTTGTTCGTTGACAACATTTTTACCCATCGCACGGCCGCAACCTATCCATTGTTAGCCGCATGTATTTACTTCAGCTTACGACGATGGCCATAAACGAGGTACTGTTATGTCCGGTGGTGCTTCGTATGACGTATCTCCGCGGACGATCTTGATATTTCTTTCTCGCGTTTCGAAACGACGCGAGTCGCTTTTCGGGGGCCCCCGGTCCGTCGTTAAATTACCTGTTGGCCGGGGCCTGCATCGGCCATTCGCGATTATTTCGCCATTACTCGTCCGCGAAATACCGTTGCTACCTGGCCGCTCGCGGACCGCAAGCTCGCCCTGTACTCTGCATTCGGCCCTGGAAGAATGTCGATGGTTCCTTTCGGTCCGCCGCCGGAATTGTTAACACTTCCCGCCGCGCCGCGGGACGCATTTTCATTCTTCGCGAGAAATTCTTCATTAAATCCGATGATTTTGCCTCGAAATAAACTTGTGACACTGCACGAGTACCCGAAGAGAGCTATTTTTAAATTTCTGCCTGATTCTCGTTTCCTGCTCCTCCTTTACTTTGATCATTTTATTGCAAGGATCAGGTTTTGACACCAGTCGAGTGCTTGAAGGATAAATTCATTTTTGTAAATTTGCTAGGTATGTTTTTCAATGATTTTTGACAATTTTAACCACGCCCTTATTCAAAGGGTTTTCGTAGTGGCACCCACTGTAGAATATTAATGTACGAATTCAAAATCGTCTCCTCTACCCCCCAGTTCTGGGACACCCTGTAGAGAAAGAAATCTTCATTTTATTAGTTTATTGAAGCAACAGGATGAAGTAACTTTTGGCTGGCAGCTGAGGTCTTCATGGGATTGATAAACAAACTGGAGTCGCACGTGGTTCGAACGTCTTCTAGGAGGTGTTCTTTGATGATGTCAGTGTTTTAGCTATGAATGACTAGGCTGTGTTTTCAGGAAGCCTCCTGGGTGATCCTACTTAATGAACAACATTCACGAGGTTTATTCGCAAACGAGGCATAACTCGCAGGGTCTTGGCAACGTTTACCACGTCTTCTTCATCTGTCCGTCGTGTTCAGGCTGGATAAACAGTGTTGAACTCTTCGTTGGTGTTCCATGTTTTATGGGTATCCTTCGCCTTTACGACTTTGCACGTTCTATTTATTAGCGAAATTATCTTAGGAAGCTATAGTTAGAACCTTATAACCATAATTCTGGATTAAAGCTTGTGTATTGGATATGGTAACAATATCCTAGATTAAGTTTCCACCTGTTGCCTCAATAAATCTGTTCGATTTTGCTGTCGGTGAACCAGCGTTGCGGTTGTAATCATCTTCGACAGCGACTTGTCTATTTTTCGCGTATACCGCTTCTCGGTTACAATCACGATACGTTTATTTCGACGCAGATGAGCATAATGTATTTGTCAGTCGTATACTATGTGTTAATTGTTCCGGGCAACGTCTCGTAACGACCCTGAAAACAGTTGAAACGAATTAACGTAATCGTTCTGACTTTGCTCTGAAGGTGAAACTAAGGCACCTGAGGTAGTTTATAAAATAAAATAATTTTGTCTGTTAAATCGTGTTAACAAGTTTTTGAGAACAATAGAGCTTCTGGTGTTAGAAAGGAATTATAAGTGGCAAGGATAAGGAATGTGGTCAGAGTTACTTTTTATCGAAATTTGAGCTTCGTAGCTCGGTAAACACAATTGAGCAGAAACACGAGGGTTGGAACAGCTCTTAATTTTTGGGGTGATACACTCGACCCTCCAAGTTCCACTTCATTGAGAATCCATTCAGACCCATAACTTGGGGTTGGTCTTCCCCTTTTGATCCCTTACTCTATGATTCTTCCGTCGGTCAGGTACTTGTTGCTCCAATGTTGATTCACTGCTATCCTATTATTAATTCGTCCCTTTTCGATCGTAAAATGTCGTCTTCGTCCCCCGCGAGCTCACCCCGCGAAGGAACATCGATTAACAGAGCAACGCGTTACGTCACGATCACGATTAAAGGGAAGCCGTTCACTCTTTCCCGGACCCGGTTATGAATCGAGTATCTCGATCGTCGATCTCGATCGGTGAGAGCCTGCGGACAAAGTTGCGATACAAAAAGGCGGTCGCAGAAAATCGCGAGGACGAGTATATCCAGTTGTAACGGTATACCGTAAGAGCAACGACAAGGCGCATAAAAAAAAAGGAACGAACGAAGAAGATGAAGAAGAAGAAAAGGAAGAAGAGGAGGAAGGTTCGTGTAGGCAACGTTTAAACGAAAGCTCTCTCTGTGTCGTTCCTAGTGAATGGAGAGGCATACGGTGGCCTCTCTCCCGTTTCGCGTTGCATTCATCCAGGATCGATAGGCCCCGGGGCGATTAATCGAATCTGGGAAGCCGGTGAGGCCACTCTTCTCCTCTTTCCTTCGAATTGATGCTTTTTCCTTGCGCAACTCTACGTCGTGGCTCGCCATAGAAGCCGTCGTACGCACGCTCATTGCCTTTATATGGGCTTCATTGAAAACGCGGCCGCATCCCGTCGCTCGCCTCCGGCGACAGGACGGCTTCGAGCCTTGCCCTGATAGCCGACGACCTTTTGCTTCTCGTTATCGCTCGACTTTGCTCCGTAAACGCACCCGTGAAGGGTCAGAAGAGTCGTTTTCGAATTTTTCTTTCCCTCAGGTTATGCTCGGTACTTATCCCAAGAAACCTTTCAATTTTTATTCGTGCATTTACGATTGTCCATTTCCATAACCCTGCTAATAGAAGTTACGTATAAAGTCAGCCATAAACCTTACCGTTTCTCGTAAAAAGCTGGGTGGATCCGCCGTATGAAATTAATAACCGATGAAGAAGAAAGGTGGAGGGGAATGCTTGAAATCGCGCGTCCCCGAGGAACGACGATGAAATGGATTAAGTTCGGCCGTCGCTGCCTAACGAGTATCGTTACCCTGTCGATGCATACCTTTGGACGGCAGGTACTTAATAGAAAATAAAACGGATGAATGAAGAGACGGTGGTTGGGACTCGTTCCCAGGGAAAATCCAGATAGGTCTACGTCAATGGGCGATCCGTACCGGGATCGGCTGACTTTACGTTTACGGAGTTTCTCTTAACGAGAACCTCTTGGTTCCTGGTAACGCGATTTCCGCGTAGTTACGTCTCCCCGATCGAGACCGGCCAACAACTTACCTGTACCTACATCTTCCCGGCTCGGTTTCTTCTTGCTCCGCCCGATAAACCTTCTATTTATGATTTCTAAGCGAGCTCTCCTACGGCTACTCGCACGCTCTCTGCTTAACCGATGAACCCTCGATGAGAACACTTCGCGATGGATTATCTTTGCAAAATCGTTGCTTTCTGGGATTTTTTAATTAGGAATAAGAGCTTCAGTGCTTAGCTAACAGTGTTTAGCTAAGGGAGTAACGTCGTTGCCTACAATTTTTTCCACGATTTCCGGCATTAACTTTGTACAGAAATTCATGTGACATCCAAGGACCAAATTTAAAAAAAACATTGAAGGGTATTTCTCGAGATTTTTGATTTCTGAGGATATGGTATTTGTACCTGGAGCTAGACACGAATCAAACGATCCATCTTGTCGAGGATGGGCGAGCAAGAACCTTCGGAACGTCCTTTGGGACGACTGCCGATGATGGATGGTGAAATCAGGGAGAAAATAAAAGGGTTCGCGGGAATCAGCGTGATATTTCGCCTAGTTTTCGTGTGTCGTCACCAACATCGCTTGTTATTTATCGTCGGGACCGAAGGCGTTCGTCCTCCCGCTGACCACCCGGCAATTAGCCTTCACGGTCGCAACAAGGACATCCACTTCGTGATAGGCTAAACACAGGTCGGCTACTCTATGAGATATTACCCGGTGATCCGAGCGGCTCGGAACACCGGACGGATAATTTGTGATCATTGCGATCGCGCCCCCTTCGTCGGCCCAGAAACTCCATTACCCGTTCGCTGATTGAGTTCTACTTATTGATTAATGTTTCGAGTGAATCTATCTGAACAACGTTAATTCATCGTTCGCCTCTCGGTTTTCCTTTCTTCTGTTACGTACACGAGTGTTGGGGGCCTGGTGAACCGCTGTGATACGCGTGTAACCGCGATCATTCTTATGTGAATTTATTGGATTGAAAAAGGGACTTCTCTTTTTTCTATTTAACCTTCTGCCTAATCCTCTAAAAATATTTAATTACGAAGTAGTGATAGTATTAGGAATAATTATTCTATTTAAATTCTATTTGGAGTCGGGTGCACTTCTTTTCTTACGACCCGCAAGGGTACCGGTGGGTGCACTCTCGGTGGTTCAAGGTGTTGGCTGCCGCTGCAGCCCGTTTATGGTAGGTCAATTGCCGATCGGTTGCAAAGACCGGATGGTAAACGCAGCTATCCATAAAACGGTTTCAAAAAATCAATTCTTTTCAATACCAATCAACGCACCTACTTCAGAAACGCATTGTAGAAATATTTTTATGGAGGGTGAAATATTTCTTGCGAGCACCCAATGGCTGAGTAAGTAAATCCACGGGACAAATTCAGCCCCAAGATAGAAATCGAACGGTTGCCCATTCAAGCCACGGAGAGACACGACTCGGACAATTAGTTCCAGCGTGCAAGATAGCGAATCGAATTCGCCGTGTTTGCATCGATACCGGTTCCCTTCCTCGCCGGCAATAATCCTACGATTAACGCGTTCTTTACGATCCCGGGGGGGAGCAGAGGGGGCAGGTAGGACGAACGAACGAAAGAAAGAGAAAGAAATAATACCGGATAGGTATCGGGGCGAGCTTTCATATATCCGGGGAACACGTGCGCCACGAGAAATAATCGTACATTTATGCCTAGCTCGATTGGATAACTCATCAGGTAAGAGAGAAACCGCGCCGGCTACCATAAACGCCGTTTTCCCCCGGCTTGTCGATTTATAGGTCGATGAAGTTCGATCGTTTCGTGGCGCTGTGATTATCCGTAATCGAACGGGCATAACGTATACCGCCAGATCTCGTTCCTTTCGATAATCCAACCGCCCTTCTGTGTCTTCTCGATCTCCTCTCTCGCGTTTCGCCTTCCCTCCGTTGTTAAAACGTCCGGTGTTTATGTTCCTCCTCGCGAGAGAGGCACCGCTGCCGTTGCCTCGTGTCTTCTTGCAACCAACGACTTTCACGTTCTCTCCACCCGTCGTCATCTCTGTGCTTCGTTTCGTCTCGAGCACCCAGTTCTCTCTTCCTTTTTCGGTGCACTTGACTTTACATGTTCCTGGAATCGAGGGAGTCGGAGAGGGGCTCGTCATTTTCCTACGCGAGGGACGGGGAACCTGGGGTTAACATTTCTGGGCATTCGTTTGGATTTCAAGGATTTTTAACAATTTTATATTCTTAGAATTTGACTCTAAGCAATCAGGATTCAACAAGATGTTATTTATAGAGGTCAGGGTTGGGGTTGCGCGTGTTCAAAATCCTTTCTCAGCTATGACAAATCCGTCGAAAGGATAACAAGATGACATTCTCCAGACTTCACGTCTATCCATGTCTCATCCCTGGCAAATATTTATATCTAACCCTGGGTCCTGTTCTTCTCTCTTAATTGCTAGGATTGTTTAGAACTTCCTTTTCAATTTTCTCGATTCTGGTTCGATTTCTCGAGCACCGATACGTCAGCCGCGAGTATCATAAAGGCCAGGCCGTATCTCTGTTTTCCGCGGCTCTTAGATCTTATCCGACCTTGTCGTCGGTGCATAAGCGATTTATAAATAATGTATGGGCGTTTATTTATACACGGTCTCGCGTACGCGCACGTACGTAGTCCTCGCGAACTGGGCCGTGCAAGGAATGATCGTGCAAATAAAAAAAAAAAGGAAAAATAAAGGAAGGATCCAGGGGTGACGAAGGGTAAAGGGAAGGGGCACACACGCGATTGCCCGTATTCGTTTTGGTCGGGGACGTGATTCATTCAGATGTTACGTCCGTGTGCTCCCTTTAAACCGGTCAACCGATACGAGAATGGCCGTGTAGTCCTTCGCGACAGGAAGCTGCGAAACGTTTCAGGGACGGGACCTTGGTGAACTGTTAACCACCATTCGGTTTCTACCTGTTTCCTATGCGTGCTCGCTTCAACGCTCTCCAATATTTTATTCTGAAAAAATAGGGCTCCGTTTTTTTCAAATTTTGCAATTTATTATACTCTAGTTTTATTTCTACACGAGTCTTACAATCTTCAAACATCTTCGAGAGGGTGAAGAAACGTTATAAGAAGAAATCGTGATCGATTCCGATGGTTCTCTAAGATGTTAACAATGATAAAAAATAAGAGGGAAAGAAGATCTTTACCTCGAAACGGTTCGAAGAAGTTTCGATCGTATTCGCATTTTCGACGATCAATTGTCCAAGACACGGTGGCAATTTTCGCGGCAAAAACGTTCACGCTTGGCCGTGTCCGAGCAAGATGTCTTCGCTGTTTCGCGGACGGTTTTTCGCGTCATTTGCGGTTCGATGTAAGCTACACTAGCCCCGGTATAATGATTCATCCTGCCAGCGAAAAGCCGATTCCCGTGTCTCGATGATCCGGCTCCCCGGTGTACCGTAATGCACGCAAGAAAACGACGGGCTTGATTTTGCAGCAACAGTTTACGACTCGCAGGACCCGACCGAAATCATCAATGAGACGCTTTGGGATCGATTTGACCTGGCATGGCCCCCCTTGTACCACGGAAATGGGCATGGTCCGATCGGTTCGAGAACAATCGCCGATTATGGCGATTAAAAACGGCCAAAGGTTGTAAAGTTTTTGCTCGAACTCGAGAAGCAAGGAAGTTTGGTTTTTGCGCAGTTGCAATTTTATGGCTAATTGAAAATTTATAGAATTAGTAGAATATTAATCGTTTATGGAAAATATCGGGGAATTTTCGAAAAGAATCGACGCACCTCGCGAGACACGTAGACGAAATAGCAAAAACGTTAATTGTATTCTTCATCGGCGTGGAACGGGGCAAAGCTTCTTTTTTATTCGGCTCGATTGCGTGGCTCGAAAGCAAGAAGATAATGCCGTAACAGGTTCCCTACCACCTTTACTTAGAGGCTGTATATTTTTCTGACATCGCGACGACCCAGTTTCCTTGGTCACCCGGCGCGCGGATCACGCTTCGAATCATTCTCACGTCCCTCTTTGCTCGCCGCTTAATCCGTGTCGGATGTAACGATTCCTAATTCTAATCTTCCGACCCGTTTGAATCACGCAGAAAACACACGACGTGTACTGTCCCGAGGGGGCCCCCTCGGACGCGGTCGGACACGAAATCGCGTGGGAGCCCAGAAACTTTCCACCTGTCCTCGATTCTTATCTAACAGACCGGTGAGACGCGATTCTTATTGCACGTGCATCGTCGTGAATGGCTAGGCGTGCAGTTGTTCAATTCCTTAATTACCTTTGCAATAATATTCTTAAGTAATACCTAGAGGGTGCAAAGGATCGAAACTTTTAAAACAATTGTGGTAAAATATTAGAAAAAATTCTCAAAACTCAAACATTTCAAAATATTTCTATAATAACTCAATAATTGACAAACATGCTAACACACTAACCCAAAGAACGATCAATTTCCGCCATCAACACCCGTGGATAAAGCAACAGGCAAAAAGGGAGGCGGACGGATAGAGAGTAATTTTCGCGATGACTAATTATTGTCGCTGATCGAGGTGGGGGGGTATAGGGTTGAGGTTCTTAGCGGGCAACAGGTCGCTGGAAAGGGAGCGGAGGATGCAACGAGCGTGTTGAACCGCGGGTCTCTCCACCTGCTCCGGATCTTATCTCGGAACGATGAAACGTGCGCGAGTGGTGCGCGCATAGGTGTACACGTGCACACAGACCCCTCGTTGCAGCATCCTCTTTTGCCGAGGTGTGTATCCTGCGGCGTGGTGAATGGGGCGGCACGGCGAGATCGTGTGTGCTCGTGCAACGCCGCGGAAGATTAATTAATATCGCAATATCGTTGGCCGTACGCCAATGACAAATTGGAGAAAGTGAGTGGCCCTCGAGGTGGCCGTGGCTCTCCTCCGGCTAGGCACGTCATCCTGATAAAGGAACCATAAAGGGGATTATGCTCGATGGAAAACCTTGAGCCCGTCTCTGTTCCAGGAGGTTGATGGCTTCTCTTCCTTTTTTTCCCTATCTTAGAGCTGAATTGTACAAAGTAATTCGAAGGTGGGCCTATTTCTAAAAATAGATTGCAAATTCATGGACTTCACATTGGATAATAGTTATCTAGTTACTCGTAACAGATCTCTCTATTTATTGGAATAAAGTATTCCACTATCAATACTTATCGACTGCTTTCGTTTCCACTTACTTACTTTCAAGACTGTATTTACAGCCGTAAATATTTAGTTCTTAACACTGTTTATTCTTTAATTTTTCTTTCGATCGTTCGTTGAAATTTGCATCTGGATGTGCATCGAGAGTACCATCGAGTGCATACTAGATAACGCGGTCAATTATGATAGTGCATATATTTGTCGAAGACGGAGTCAAAGGTTTTTATCCGCATTCCGGTTGTAATCCTGTTAATCCCTTATCGCGGGGAATTTCTTAATCAACATACGTCGCGTTTTAATCCGCTCGTATCAGGGAAAATTCACGATTTCATGGCCGAGCAGGAAACGATTCGGGTTATAAGATTCGTTTACGAGCTTTCTTGGGTTTTTATCCTTGAAACGGGGAATCGACCGCTCGTAACCAAGCGTTTCCATTAAAACCGCATAATTTTATTTTTTTTTTTGTTTTCTTAAACGACCCCTTACGTCATGTCCTCCTTACGAGAGCTCGTAATATCCATTTCCATGAGAAATTTCACGCGTACGCGCATAAATTGCGTAAACAATGCGATTACTCGTTGACTTTTTAATTCGACGCGACGACTCGCTTCGTCATTCAACCGAGATCAACTTTCAGCGGGTAATAATGCATTTATCAAAGGATCTTTAGCTCCGAGTGTACTCGTATATCTCTGATATCATCTGCAGGTACGATGATAGTTCAGTTAATTATGAAATAACGCTGCTCACAATTTTTCGATTGAAATCGTTTAATATTGAAGTTTTTTTTTCTTGAACAATTATTATACGCCTTTTTTAAGGGAAAATAGGGAAAAATTAATAAACCAAGAATTTCATTTCACGAATCCCACTACATTTATTCTCTCGTTTGTTACACGTGGAAAATCAGAACGACATTGTCTGGATGAAAAATCGTGTAGGACGATCGTGCCCTATTGAACAATGAATATCAATTCATAAACACGGTATTCATTGTATTTCCATTAATTCCAGACGACTTGGAAGCTGATCAGCCGAGAGAACAGCTCGGTCTGACGGATCGATGTTGCCGGTGTACGGCTTGTCGCGTTCCCATGTCGTTCGAGCTACAGGAATTTCTTTCGTAACCTTTCGGTTCTCGGTGATCGGGCTTAATGGGTGACAAATACGAGCAATTAGTATAGCTTGGGTATCGTTGCTCGCTGGATGAAATTGGTGTAACGCACGTGTAATTGAAGGTCCGACACGGATAAATTTATTCAACCTTGAAAGTTGAATTTTATAAAATATTATGAAAATATTGAAATAAACAATAAAGAATTTCTGCAACTCGGAGCATAGTTTTTATATAAATGGCTAGAAATCGCAGAAATTCTTGTCGAGAGGTATCCAGGATTCGCTAGGTTGGTTCTTACGAAATCCTTCTGTTTGGGAGACGATAAAGATCGAGGTGTTTCGCGTCGGAGCGGCGCAAACGGATTCGTCGAGGAGCAGGGAAAATTATTCGTAGTCCCGGGCAGGAAACTGTTGGGTAAACGGTTCTCAGGCCCCGCTTCCTGCTCCACTTCATCGGCTGCAACTCTTTAAACGGAGACAAGAGAAAGGCGTGGAGATTTCTTTGGAAATTATTAACAGCGGAATATACTGGTGGCGATCGAATGTGACGTGTATTTACCTGGCTAAGCGAGCCACTCTCGATCACAGATAAGATTCAATACGGGTACGTGTAACACCAGCTGTTTCTCAGGAAAAACCTCCTCTGTGTGCATTACGTGCTTTATTCGTGTTTCGCCAGGTTTTGATTTGTACCCCCTCTGAAAAGGGTATTTTTATTAAATTTGTAGAAGCGTGAATTATTTTCTTGGTAGGTATCTTTTGAACTGAAAATTGTAAAGTAGTGGTAGAGACAGGTTTGACGTATCGCAGCCGTATTACGCTATCGATGATAATAAGAACGTCAGGGTAAAAAAGTAGCATTGGAAGGGCTTAAACGCGAATTTCAGGCTCGGTTTACGGCCTCGCTCGGCCAGAATAATCGCGGTACGCACACCGTGAACAATCCGTCGAAATTGCCGACGGAATAAAATCATGAAGCTATTACCTGCGCGTTTCGTGTCGCGGTTCGGTTTCTCTGTTTCGCTTTGGCAACGACGGCGGTGGCGACGATTTATGTACAACGACACCCGTGTCCCTGTTTGGACAGTAGCCTAATTGTAGCCGGGCCGTAATTGCGGGCCAGAAACACGCCGGTGATCGCGTTTCTCTCTAGACTTCCTGCAACCCGTTACGACCAGCGCGATAATTCAGCCAGAACCAATTCACCGGATCGGGGCGCCGTTTTACAAGCTCACGGTTCATTGCCTCCTCGAGATTTTGACCAAAGAACCCGCGAGATTAAACATCGTTCCCTTTTTTTACCTTTACCGGAGTCATTATGCTTTCGGTTGCCGTAGAGACATTATACTTTTAAAAATTTGGATCTTATGCAGAATTTCGTATTTTTTATTCGGAAGGTTAAAATTACCTTCGTGCCACAGTGAAAACAGACGTGTTAATTATTAAGGCTTGTGTCGATTAATTTTCAAGCTCGCAATATCCATATTAATTGTTTAATTATATAAAATTTGTAGTGCTGACGCTAGTGACCACCATGGCAGACAACATATTAATAATTTACCATTTGGAGAAGCAAAAGTATAGAATTTGAAAGGGAATATCCTTGCAAATGGCGAATACTGGCTTCTTTCCGTGCGCGAGCAGGCAATATTTCCTGCGAGTCCTCGCGATGACAGGGGACGATCGTGTTCAGGCCGGGATGACGCGAAAGGCCTCGATCAATTCACATTGTTGTTTCTCTCGCCGGTATCGAGTTGTGTCGTTCACGAAAGAGCTCGCCGATCGATTCGTGTTCTCTCATGCGCGTCTTGTAGCCAATGTGCTTCCCCGTGGCTCGTTTAACAGGTTGCCCTGAACTACGGTTCAAGCCTAGTTCGTTACACGGTTATGACGAAAGTGAGACACACCGCAGGTGGAGAGGTACGGGGCTCCTCGAAGCTCCGCGAGCTTCGTGAGCAACTGAGATAGATATTGTCCGTTCGGCAACCTGGAGACAACTCAATCGATTCTTCGTTTCGTTATATAGCTTGTTTCGATGCTTACTCTCGACTACTTTTCAAACCTTGTTACTCAATTGTGTCATAAGATATCGCGTGGTATTATACCGGCTGATTTCTATCGCGAATCGAATGTTTCAATAAATTTCCTGCCTTATACGTTCGTGAATTTGATACGCGGATGGTTATGGGCATTGCTGGCGCCTTAGATTTAAAGTATCCAATTGGAGGCTTTAATCGATCGTATTTTAAATAATTGGAATTTTAATATTTTTTATGACTAGCCAGAAAATAATTATTCTAATTAAATTATATTTGGACTTGGTATTTCTTTAATTTGTTATATTACTATAACACTCTCGTTGAGTAAAATTAAAAAAGAAACATTAATTTCAAAGAAGTTTTTGTACCTGTCTACCCCTTGAAATAAAGTGACACAAAGTTTCCGCGTCTAATAGGAGGGGACAGAGCCGCGACGCTACCATATTACGGAAATTCGATTGAAATCGATAAAACGCGACACGGCGATGGGCGACAATAAAATTTGCATGAATCTGATGATAAGTTTCGCGAGGGAATCGCAGGTTTTACCGGTTACAGGCGATATACGCGTCGGGGACCGCGTTCGCCGAGTTTAAGTCCACGGCTTTAAGATTCTCCTCGGTTAGCGTTCCTCCTTTTTTTTTCTTTTCCCCTCTTCCTCCTCCAAGCTAGAGGTACTTTTCGCTCTTACTTTCCCATGTATCGACCAGTCTGGGATATCAGTCGCGCCGGTTTTATGGACAGGACAGTCGGAATAGTAATAGTGTTTAAGCGGGTTCCCGTAAATGCGGTTTCGCTGGCAAAAACGAGCCGCGCGTCGAATGCGAAACGAGCGACAACGCGTTTATTTACGTTTCGGTGCGTTGCACTTTTGGTCAGGGATTATGAAAGAAATGGAAATGCGCCTTGACGAACGATGAAACGCTGTCTTTCACCCGGGAAGCATTACGACGGAAACGCGATGAAAAATCGGGGTTGAGCGCAGTCAGCCATTATGTATTATACGTTTATTGTGTACTAAAGGTGGCTGTAGTTCGCTGAAACGGTCCAATAAGGAAATTCAGATGCTTACTGTGTACCGAGGATGGCTATAGTAGACTGTAGCAGTCATCTTTGGTACCCTAATTCTATTTCATATTATTTAAAAGTCGATAAATTTCATATCATTTTTCAATACACCAAACCCTTTATCTAATATCTAAAACAGACCGTGATTAGTTTATCAAAAGCTTTATCGTGAACATTCATCGTTTCACAACGCGCAAGAACAACGGAGCTATTGTTATCGCCGCGATTATTCACCGCGCTATCATTTTTTCATTTATTTTTCGCAATCGAACGGTTCCGAGAAAATCGAGCAGAATTGTCCCCTCCTTTTTAAATCTATTTTTCGCAATCGCGCGGTTCCAAGAAAACCGTGTGTCATCGGTTTGGACCATCTTTCTTTTCGTCGTTCTATTCGCACATCGGTGGACTAAATTCGCAAGGACGAATGGTCACGGGGATGGCTATTCTCGGAGCGGATTTTCGCGGAATCGACCACTGTCACCGGTCAATAATGTACCCATAGACAGAACGAGACGCTCTTTACGAGCCGCGAGGTATTTATCGGATGATTCAGTGACTGTCAACGAGGGATCGGAATGCTCGGGTCAGAATTTTCGAGTCGTGACTTGGGAACGTATCGTTGGCAATCGGTGTCGACGGAATACAGAATCCTCGCGCGCTATAAATACGTTTTCCGGCTGGCAAGATGGCTGTCGAAAGGCTTTAAAGCTCGCCTCGGACCAGCGACAACTTTCGACGATATTTTGTACTCCGAGAAATCACCAGAGGGTTGATTAGTCTCCCATAATTAACCGCTTGCCCTAATATCGAGTCTTAATTTGTTTTAACATCAAGGCAACAAATATTTTGCTGTGACGCACCCAGTAGAAAAATCAGAGGTTAAGGGGTTAATAAAACTGAAAAATATGAATGCATGATCTTATTTAGGAATCATTCGCCGATAATGATTTTCCTCGAGACCGTCGGGTGTCATCGGTCTTCCTGTTGATGCAATCGAACGACAAACGCAAAGATCATGCTCCAACACACCGTCGGCCGGTGTGCAGAACGTGTTCTTTATGATTCAATCCCCGCGCGATGCTGTGCTCCACTTGGTAATACAATATTGGCACGGATACGGGATCTGATCGGTAATCGATAGGTCTGGCCCCAAGTGCGTCTACCGGTGACTACACTTTTAGTCGAACACGATTGCGTTTCTCGGCTCTTTAAAGTCCACCGTTTGTACCGTACGAATGATTTTTATGTAAATCACACCAGGAGTCAACAATCTCCACAGACGGTTGTTATTCCCGTATAATCCTTTGGAAAGTGCCATCAGGATTCACAGTTAAGGGTATGGAAATTGGATGTAAAGTAGCAAAGTTAGTCAAACTGATCTTGGGGGCAAGGTACTTGAAAATTTTGGAACTTCAGATCTCGAAGGTCAGACTTTAGGAATTCAGGAGTCTGAGAGCTCGAAGGTCTTAAAGGTTAGACTTTGGAAACTTAGGAGTTTGGGTGCTCGAGAACTGTAGTGCCTTCGGAACTTTGCATCTTCACCACCAAGTGGTGCTCATCGAGTGTCCCTGAATTTTGTCCCAAATCTCCCAAAAAAGCTAAGAAAGCTTCCTAGCCAACTTAGAATAGTAACAATAACAGGAACATCGGTCGTAATAATCGTCAGACGGTTCGTGATCTGAGGACATTCTTCGAGACCAAGTTCCTTGCTCCCGGTGAATCGATGGGAATGAAGGAAGAGGGGCAAGAGCGTCGGGAGAAATAACCTTTGAGTAACACGAGGCAGTAGGCTGGCTGCGACGTGTCTGCGGGGAGGATGACGAAGGGTTTAGGATAGCGAGGGGGAGCAGGGCAAAGGGGGCTTTGAGGAAAGAGAGAAGAAGAGTGGAAAAGAAGGTGGATCACAGGAGGCGAGGAGGAGCCAGAGAGATAGAAGGCGTCCTTGATAGACAGGATGCCCCTGCCTGCTGCTTCATACCGTATAATCTTCTCTCTCATCTCATTCGGGCCCCATGTACGGAGTGTCGGGGAACGATTTGCACCCATGGCCCTGTCGGGGGCTGACTTTGCCCGTGTTAAACTTCATTTATACACTCGACCCTCCTACTACACGCCACGTACCCTGCAAGCACGGTTTTCGTGTACCACTTTTCTAATTGGAACGTAATTGATAGTCAATTATGATTAGGTGTTGAGTAAGTAAAAATTGTATTAATATTAACAGAAAGGATCTCGAAACCATTAACCCTTTGAAACACTTTCGGATAACAAATTGCAATCGAAATCAAAATCGAGCTCCCAACTTAATACGCCTAATCTCCGTTATCGAATCGATTCGACGAGCCGAAATGGACGAACCGAATTAAAAGAACTCGATAAGTCCATACGTCGAGATAGCGAAAGGTACACTCGAGGAGGCCAACGATGCGCTTTCCTATTTATAGAAGCCTTAACGATGGGCATTTACTTTGGAGAATCTGCACCATTTCATTAGGCTGGCCGCTTTGAGGAGGCAAGAGGGACGGCTGTAAAGTAGATACTAAATAGAAGACGTAACGGGGCCCATCGCAACACTTTCCATTGAATTAAGAACTGGCAAAAGCTTGCAATTTGTTCGCGTTTACGGCCTAGGCTGTCCTCTTTCGTTTCGATGCCCGGCCACGTGTTCTCTCTGTCCGTCTTAGCCCCGCCGCGGTGTAGCCTGTTTTTGTAGCAAAACAGGAATCGGTTACGACGTTGTTACCGTTATTAATGTTATTGACGAGTCACGTTACGAGGAATTCCACTCGTACGTCGCGGCCGAAACCTGCTCTCGACTGGTATCGCGGAATAATGAGCCTTTATCAGCCACGCCCACGATTCCGATCGATTCGCGATACCCCGTGCCTCCGCAATGAGTTTAGAATCATTCCGGGAGAAAAAGCGGCGCGATTTTACCTTTGAACGCATTCCGTGCGAATTAATCATCGCTTAAGAATTATTTTGCTTAATTCGAATTCGTTTCACGACCATGGACACGGAAACGCGTGTTCCTCCCGTCGTTTCCTCCTTGTTAGCAGGCGTTTCCGATACACGCCGCTTATCCGCGTGCAATTAAAAAAATGCGACCGCAACGTCGTGCACAGTTAGACGTTAATTAACGACACGGTAACTGGAGTTTTTCGCGCTCTCGTTTCGCGTCAAGAATCGTGAACTTCGCGATACGAACTGGATTAACGACCTGCTGAATTTTAACGTAGCGCCGTCAATGTCTCGATCGAATGCCAATTAATTAATGTTTGATTTAACCCGCCACTGTTTAGGCAACATACTTGAACTTAACATATTCTTTCGTAATTAAAAATATGTCCGAATATTACGTTTTATGACAAGATGCATTGCAATTAAGGACGTTAGCAAAGCGTTTGCTTAGTAATTATTGATAAACTTTAATCTCGAAATTGATGGTTCGCAAGTGGTACTTTGAAATCGTAGACCGGTGTACGTAGCCGTGCAACAAGTTATAATAAATTTTCAAAATTCCGCGTACGGCATCGACGCGTTGGCAGATTCCTCGAGGATGGCTTCCAGCCATACTTCTGGCAGGCGGAATCCTATGTTCCAGGAGCGGGTCGTTGGATCACAGTCCCGGGCCGCTTGATTATAATCTACCGGCCGCTATGGCGGCATGCAATCTGAAACTTGGCGGAGAAGCATGTCACTCTGCTGTTCGCAGCTGCCAAGGCCTATGGTTATCCCATCGTTGGACATCCTGCTCGTTTTGTTGGCCACGGTTCCGCGGAATCCCGATCCGTGGATCGGCAGCCGGCCGACCAGCCCCGATTTCAACCCATAGATCGATCTATCGATCCTTCGTCTCGCCAGCTTCTGGATCACCTGGTAATATCGATCCTCTTCTGCGTATTCACGTTTGCCCCCCGGGCAAAGCGATCCCCTTCGATCTTCCAAGCGTAATCGACTCTAACCTTAACCTTGGAGAACGAAAGCGAAACAACGATCCAGTTTCTCGAGATTGGTGGCTAAAACGCGACTCGAAGGAACAAAGGGTCCATGGATGTCCATGGGCAGAGTATGGTATTGTCGTGGGACTTTTTCCGCCGCGAGCACGCGCTATCACGCTCATGCATCGCGGCATCGATCGCAACGTCTTCCCGGAGATTAAAAGGAGGGGTCAGGTACGGTTACAACCTTTTAAATGAGATTACACCGAAGCTGTACGGCATCAAACACCTAGCCCGCGCCTCGAACAAGAGATCGATCAAAGGGTTCTTGTATCGAGGTGGTTCGTTTGCCGCGAACGGCTCTTTGTCGTCCCGCTTATTGTATAATGGACGTTACACGCTTCGTCCATGAGTATCTATCCTCGTAATCGTTCGCTCTGTTTAGGCTACGATCAGATAAAAATAGTTTTTCGTCCCGCGGAACTTCGGATCTCGTGGAAAAGCAGCGGAACGAATTAAAGTTGGACGTCCGAGGCATAGGCGAGCCCCGTAGAAAGCGGACGGATTAAATGAATGCAAACGAACGCTCGTTAAAGGTGTACACGACTTAGATAAACTACGTCCAATTTACCCTTCAATTCGTTTCCGTTTGACCACCGCTTATCCTAGATGTATCCGTTTTTTCCCGCGCTATTTAACGATAGAGACGTATCGTTAATAAGTCACGGCCACCGTAGCGGTGCACGTGTTCCAGCCGTGTAACGAGCCCTCTTTTAGATCGTACGGGCCGATGTGAAATCGCGTATCGGCCTATAAAGGCGCGACAAAAATGCGCATACGATCGCCATTTTACGGGCGTTCACCGATAAAACGAGATCTCTCTTTCTCCGCGTGACCCCGACATTGTCGTGCCCGCTGAAACGGACCCTGGTCTCCGGTTATTCGGTCTGTAACGCAATTTTAATAGGATTTCTCTGTGTGTCGTTACGATAAGAAAAATAAGAAAAAGGAAAAATTTCCTTAGGATATACGCCCGTTGCGGGAACACACTCGTAACGGTTAGTGTGTTAGGAGGCGAAGCGAGTTAGCACGTCGAGACGTTTACAGCGGTATTAGAGGCGGGATAAGATAGGCGCGGCGAGAGAAAACCTTCGTTTATACGTTGGCGTGTGCAATACGCTCGGAGCGTGTACGACGATTTTCATGCCGAGCCCGATTGTTACCGTCGATATTTAATCTCGCCTGTGCCTCGACGAGTGTCAGACGGTGTATATACGCACACACTTTGCGGTTGTCCTTCGTGGCTGTCAAGTGTCGTTTGATCATACGTCCTGTTCGCCACGGACTCCCGAGCAAATCGTTCCCGTTCGACGCTAACGAAATCTGCGTAGTCGAAGACAGCCCTGCGTCGATGCGGTCGATCTAGGGGAAAGTGGAGGGGTAATCGATTAAATTTACTTCTCTTTCGTTTTCGATCGAAGAAAGTTTTTCTGCCGACAAGGTAGCAAACTTGGTAATATTTTGTTAGGCAGAGGGTATCCCATTAATCCTTTGGGATTTTATTTCGTCCAATTCGAACCTTGGGTAAAAAATATAATATAATCTTTGATACACATCACGTATTATTAATTTGATATCCTACGATTAGTAAGATTACTTCGATCCCTGTAAATGGCAACGTAAGTAGCAAAGCTGTGCAAAAACGGGGCCCGATAGAAGGTTGAAATAGAAATACATACGCAGCCGAACGGAAATTGCGCAAGTCTTCGATCCCACACGATGTACGCGAACTGTATCATTCCGATATCGTTATCGAGCTTTCGTTTTTGCTCGAAGCCAAGCTAACGAGCTGGAATCCTCTCGGTCACCTACCCCTTCGTGCGTACACCTATGTGCACGCGTTTTATGTATATACAGGCTGTATCATAACTAGGTACACAAAAACAATATAAATATTCTATTTGATCTTGCAAAGTATTTTGCAATTTTTCAAAAATCCAGATAGGGTTAAATACAATTCTACAATAAAACCATGATTTAATAATTAACAACATTCAACTCGCAAAATTTCGAGCGTAATATTTCACCCTAGACCCCACTCTCGGCTAGCCAGAATAATGTTTAGGATAAAAATGTCGTAAAATTTCCTAAAATTCTTCTCCAGTTCGCGCGAGCGAAACATTTGGCGCACGTTTGTGATCGAGCCTGTACATTTCGATACACGGTGTTGCGCGGTCTTATCGGTCCGATTTAATAGATCGTAAATGTTTATCATCGGGTCTAATCTGTTAGCCAGGGGATCGGGGAATCTCGTAAATAGCCGGCCCAAGAAAGATCGGCCAACGAGATCCGTAGAGGGAGGAATTTCTCAGGCGAGGCCGTTTTTTCCCACGGATTCAGCCGCGGCCGGAGGCGTATAGAGCCGGCGATAAGACGCGCTTGATTTGTTAGTTTGTGCCGTTTGTTGGTGTACACACGCAACGACGCCGTCGCGTCGCGGCTCTGCGCCGCGGCAACACCACGAAGACGACGAACGACGAAGCGGTGCACAACGTCTAAGCCGATGGCCAAGCCTTGCTATTCCTGTACCTTCTATACTAGACGCCGCGGTACAGGGCAATGACACTCGTTCTCGTCCCTAGTCCCCGACTGGCTTCTTCTTCTTCTTCTTCTTCTTCTTCTTCTTCTTCTTCTTCTTCGTCTTCGCGCTTGCAGGTGCGCGTCTCCGCCTCTTGCGTGTGCATCGGGCGACGCTAATTTAATCAATCCCCGAACGAACCGGACGCGGCACGGGGGTGCGAGGGTACATTGTCGAGAATCGTGGATTTTCCTAGGGAAAATTGCGCCGCGTTTTGTTACTGGATTAAGTTTATTAATAACCTCGAAGATTAGCTCAGGAACGAGTACCCAGTAATTTTAGAAACGACACATAGCCTACCGGAGGGAACACGTTGAACCGTGACCAGCACGGGTCATCGACGACCCGTACGATACGCGTCACGGTGGATCGTTGAAACGCACAGTCGGTTTCCTTTTTTCGTAGAACGCGAAACGTTGCCGCATGATATATGAACCCTTGGGAACGAGAATGGTACGAGTCGAACCGAGAGGCGGCTGGAAGATTGAGTTAGCACTGCTCGGGACTCGTGAAAAATACTGTTTTCTCTTTTTTCATGGTAGTTCGTGTGCTTTTTCTTTTTCGGATTGAGTGATGAGGTAGCCGTAGCGCCTGCAGGATTTTTAAGGAGTCAATTGTTCGAGGGGCGTATCTTCTCGTATATATTCTTAACTTATGCTACCCGCGAACGTGGCACGCTTCGGAGTTTATATATTTTTGAATTATTTATTGCACAATTGTATTATTTGTACGATAAAAGAGTACACGATCGCGATAATTGAGGATCGAATTTAAAGGCCTATTCCCAGCCGATAAAATCGAGCTTTTTATCAGTCATCGAATATCTCGTAAAAATTTCATAGGTCATTAAGAGTGTTCCTCTTAATTTTAAGAGAAGAAGGGTTGATGTGCAAAAGGAGAAAAGGAGAGCGCAGAAGAAAGAGGCACAATTAACGTATCGCAGAAGCCTGATAAAAACACGGCCGATGGCCTGACGGGAGATGACGTGCACGCCACCGAGCATTTCCGTTTCCAATTTCACGCGTTTACCTCTTCGTTAAACGGCTCGTGCGTGTTGCTCACTGTACGGGGTCGTTTCGTGAATTTTTGCGCAGACGTGACAAATCTCTAATTAACGGCGTTCTTTATTAAATTTACGCTCGTGCGCGACTCTACCTCGCATTGGAACCGATCCAGTTTTACTGGTTCCGCGTTGATTCTTCGACCGATTATTGTTCGAATTTCAAGGAAAACGCATCGTCACTTCCCAAGTACCCTTCGAAGGGTTAACAATTGCACCCCAGAGGTTAATAAAATTAATTCGACGATCAACGATGTCAGCGAAGGGGGTCGTTAACCTGGGTTTCGCAGAATTTCTTTTTCCCCGGCTCGTTCGAGTCCAAGAATATGTCAGACACGTTGGGGAAAACCGACGTGTCAAGCTCCCTTCTGGGGTCGCACGTGGGCGTTTCTTTGCCGCCACGTTTATACTTAGTTTCGTCATTTGGGTCGTGCCAAATTGCGACGGTGGCCCCCCTCGCGCTCGCGCGCGCGCCTGTGAACTTGCATCCGCGAAAACTCTCTCGACGGAGTGCAATAAACTTTGCATTCTTACGTCATCGTGCCGTGACTCGTAATAACTGGTAGTTTACCCTTAACGATGATGAAGTCTCTCTCTCTCTCTCCCCCCCCCCCCTCCCTCTGTTTCTTTAACGTTTTCCAACTGACACCGGTGCATCCTTCTATCCCCGTCCGCGACTATCCTGACCTCTTCGGTTTCGTTTCGTGCGTTATTAGCCGGGATAAGATTATTGCAAAATGTTCCAGCCTGCACGCGTTAAGTCGAAGGCAATTAAGGAGGCGTGTTGCTTAACGTGAGTTATTAACAGTTGCACGAACCTCTGATAATTTCTTCCTTTGTGTTGCCCCGTGTCTTTGAATCGTCCAAAGCGGACGCTTTGATTTATGCCGAAACCGCGATGGATACCTCGATTAAGGTTACGATTATTAAACCTCTTCAGTCAGGATTAGGCAATTATCCGAAGTGGAAATATTATTCAAAGAGATTCTTTAACATTTTTATTGGAGCTTTTATTAATCTTATAAAAGAATTCTGTTAAGGTAGCGGATCGTTTCCCACAGGCGCAGAGTGTCGATTCCCTCGACGAAATCATAAGTTATCCATCGATCAGTGCTTTTTAATTCGAGTAGAATTTTCTCTGGCGAAGAAGGGTCGGGAAGAAGCTTAAAAAGGCGGGGTTTATTCAGATCGAGTACGTTTCAGATACGATACAAAACAAAAGGGTTAACGAAATGATACGGTAGGCTCATCTTCAACCTCGAGTAGCCATCGATTTCCCTGACAGGCTACACATTAGAAGCGAGACGGAAAGTGTATCTCCGTTTCGATTCGATTCGCATCGGAGCGGGGGGGAGAAAAAATCGTTTCTCTCGCAAACGAAGAAGGCTACCGCATGCATTATCGAACGTCATCGTGCGAAACTGGTAGCAAATTGAAGGGTAAGCCGGGGTTTGCCGAAGAAGCATCCCGTTGGCAGCCGGCTATTTCTTCGTCATGGCGGCGCGATTATCGATCTTCTTTTGTCGTCCCGTTTGCATCGCGGGAACTGCATCTTTTCAACCCCCTAAACTTCGTTCGCGGACCTGCGGGCCCGTTCGCAGCGTCGATTCAATGAACCGTGGCCGGAAGGAACGTTATCATTTACCTTTCCCCCCTTCGTAAATCCAGGCATAACGCAACCGTTGGTAGCTCGGGCCTGGCTCGATGCCAAGATAAACCTTCCTCCCCTCCCCCGCGGTGTATCAGCATCGTTTCAGATCATCCCCGCAGATAAGCACGGGATACACGTCGTTAAGTGGCAATTTCGCGACCGGCTATTCTGTCGAACGTCGGAAAAATCTGCGCCAACTACCGGTTCTCGATGCTCCGACGGTGGCTCCGCGTTTCTCCTCGTTTCGAGCCGTATTCGCGTACCTGGAATACTTATCCGACACCTTTTCACTCGGTGGATGCACCCTCGCCAGTTTTACTGAAATTTAACAAAGAAAATTCATTTTCGCAGAGTCGAAGGGGATCAGACAGTCGCTTAACTAATTTTATTTATTTTCTATTCGAAAGAACGATCGTTGCTCAATTCTTCGTTCCATCCGGTCTTTCGCAATTGCGAAAGATTGCTCGAGCAGAGAGATAGATTTGTCGCGCGCTGCTTTGTTCCGTCCGACACGAACCGGTCGCTAAAAATGAGATTCATTCTCGCCCCGTTCCCATGCAATTACCATTTCGCGTGGTGTGATTACCGGCTAGACGGTTGTCCGGTTTCGTATCGCGGCACGACGCGAGGCGTGGTAGCTCGCAGGTTAGAGGTACAGGTGCTCTCGAGACACACCGAGAGCCGGTTGAGGTCGGCTTAAGCGTGCCACTGTGTCAGTAACAGTACTCCTCGTAAAAGAGGCTCGGCCTCGGAGGTCACGACCCACGACCCGTCTACGTGATACCCCCCACCTCCACCTCCACCTCCTTACCTGTTAACGAGCTTTGAACACTGCTCGAAAACACCTGCAGCCCTATTAACCCGCGATCACTCGGCGCCGCCGATGCTATCGCTTGCGATACCTTTAAAACGTCAAATTGATCGTTGAATTTGCAACGTTCGGTTTTAACGAGCAACAATTTTCTGTCGATTGAAAAGTTTCAATTCTGCTCGACGTACCAGAGGAAAGTTCAGTGACAGGCGTAGCGAAAGGGTTCAAAGAGGAAACCAACGAGTCGCCTCTCGATTCGCGAGGGCCTTAATAACGCCTCGAGGACGGTGAGATCAAAATGACCTACATTGATCCTTCGAGACGAGAGGATCGGTGACGCGGCTCGAGCCTCATTATCTTTGCCTGTTTTAATGGAATATTTTCTGTACGAGTCAATATTTTTACGTTTAAATATTTATTTTCCGACGAAGGAACAAAATTCCAAAGCTTATCAATAGAAATTATTAAATTATCTGATAAATCTTAAATCGAATAATTGAAAGCGATTGATGAGATTCCAGCTAGTATCCGCGTTAGCAAGAGAGTAACGATGTTATTCGACGCCGTGTGCACGTACGGCCGTCGACGATATGCTGATTGCACGCGCGGGGCATACATCAAACGATCCATCGGGCAGAGAAGGTGGCCGCTTTCGAAATTTCGGTGGTTCGCCGCGGCGATGTTATCGCGTTCGCCGGTGCCAGGCGAATTTTCTGCCGCCGCATTGAAACGCGTCAATTATCCCAGCATCTCGTTTCCTCGAGTCAGACATTTCTCACAACCGAACGATCCGTACGATGAGATTTCTTTTTTTTTTTCCTTGTCTCCCTTCTTCTTCGTTCCCCCCCCGCCCCGGAGCCATTGATTTCCATCGTGGCGCAGGCTTAGGCATCCTGAACGATCGGCAGGCGCTCTGACGAAACCGGGATACCGTATTAGACAGGAATCCGTGCAGCCTGTTTCGAGGTCCACGTCTTTCGAGTGAAAGGCCCCGGAACGAACGCGTGGAGAAACAGCCGGGGAGGCCGATCTCCGGTTGCCCAATCTCTCTTGGACCGATACTGAAATTGAAATTCGAGAAACCGGCGTGAGAAGTTCCCGGCGATCCGTCGTCGACGCCCTTTAACCCCGTTTATTGAACATTCTTCGTCTAAGAATGTCAGGGGAAAACCAAGGAAATTCTGATTCTTAGTTCTCTGTCACCCTGTGTATAAAGGGTGATTTATAATAATTTATAATAATTTATTATTAATTAATGGATCCACTGTTGGAATATTTGGGTCCCAAGGATACGATTAACGTGTCTCTATTTCGCAATAGCGGCGAAGGGTTAAAATTGATATTGATACCGCGACTTTCCTCGCCCGAAGGATCGTGAGCGCGGCAAAATTGAATTCGACCCGATTCATTGACCCCGGCGAACCGTCACGACCCGTCGCGACATTGTTAACCGGTTAACGGTCGACGCTAACTACCCGTGGAATCAAAGTTTAAACGATTCTATTCCCGGCCTTGTGACGAGTTCATTTTCCACGCTGTCGTCGCGATTTAACCGCGAAATTCACCTTGAAAACCGTTTTCCTCGCCTCGAAATTGCTCGATTATCGTTGCATTAATTTCCAAAAGAAATCGCCCTCAATTCAACGATGTTCCGCTCTTCCTCGAATCACGTCCCTTAAATTGCATCGATTGTTCAAAATTTGTGGGCACATTTAAAAATCCTCGATTACTCGCGATTTTCGAAGAGCTTCGTGCGATCAATCATCCGGCTCTAATCAATTTTTTTTTATTTTGGTAATCAGCCCGTCGAGATCCTTTACAATACGCACAATGGGCCGATTTTGTATGGTAGTCTTTAAAACATTGAATGCGCGAAGGTCCTTCGCAGTCTTTAATGAGACCGTAACACTTTATCTTATTTGTTCTTACCGATGTCTATTCATAGCCGCTCGTATTTATAATCCCCGCAAAAAAAAGGCCACGTCTAAAGGTTCTAATAAAAACTAACGCGCTGTGTCGTAACCCCGCGATAATCCTCGATGCTCTAATAGAAAACGAAAAGGCGCGAAATTTCGGGATAATTGATGTAAAGTCGTTGAACTTTGAACCACGGTGTACGAGACACCTCTGAGCTATTCAACTCTGTTACACCAAAAACCTGAGACCTGTATTAGGTTTTTCTGTAACGTGGGCTGCTTAGAAATTGGATCCTCGAGTGGCTAATGGCGATGATTACACGATTCGACGCCTCCGGTGACAAAAAACTGCTGCTTGATCCACTGATCGTACTTTCTTTTTTTACTCGTCGCTTCGAGTGTTTGGGGGTTAGAATTTTAGCTCCTTTTATCAATTTTCTAAGTTTCTGAAATTTCCAATTTCTATATTAAAAAGTTGTCTTAGAGAAAAATAAAAAGAAGTAAAATTGTTGCATTGGGTGGCCGTTCGTCGAATCGGTGCCGCTTTCGAGACCATTTTTGGCGTCGAAACGCATCTCTCGGGCGTTGTTACCTTTCAAGGTTAACCTAATTTGACCCGCCTAATTACTATTTCTGTGTTGCGCGTCCGAGACACGCCGAGGCCTCTCCTTTCGGGCTCGTTTGTACGCCCACGTGGCGCGAACGTGACTTTATGCGCGCTGCTAAGCGTCCGATCCTCTCTCGATCGATATTAATTTTCAAGTAACGGTACCAAACACCGTCCATTGTGTTCCATCACGTTTGTACGACGCGTTGTCGGCACCTGGAACGCGTCGGTACGCCGCCAATATTAAATTCGGAGTTCCATAGAAATCGAGGAATTTTAATTCCTAGCCCGTTCGACGTCTTATTAATTATTCAGTTATGCGAGATTAAGGTTTCTGTATTTATAAGAGGCGATTTTTCATTCTACGAGGAGGACTAGATTTCGATTTTTGGTAAATAATCGACTAACATTAACCCTAATTATTCTAAATTAATTTTCTACGAGGGTATAAGGAATATTTTGAAACTTCTTAAATTTTTGTTGACCTAGTTTCTATTTTCCACCAATTCCTTCATTCGTGTTGAATTTTTAATAATATAGTTAATGCCCGATATTAGGCGAATTCCGCAGCTATTTCTCCGGTCGTTTCGATCGTTGGACAATGCAATCGGTGATTTTCAAGCCGTTAACGGGCCTCGTTCCAATAAAGCGTGTCCACGATCCCCAACGAGGCGTGCGGTGCCTACGAGCGGATAAGCGTATCCGTATTCCATCTGCAAAGGTCGTCGACGTTTTCTCTCTCCTCGTTTTTTACCCTCCTCCCCGGTTCGTTATTGTTTGGCGCGGTTACACGCGGGTAACGAGCCCGAAAATGTCGCAATGTAATTCCGTCGGCGCGGCCGCGCGTACCCTCGTGTACGTTCCGTTGTCATTAGTCCGGCGTAAGGGTCGCCGTAACAGAGACCAATGGAAATCGATACGGAAACAATCGAACCGGTAGCCTCGAAACGTTAGCGAGTACACGCGTGAACCAAACGCTCGGCCGTACCGTTAGAAGCGTTACATGCAACGCTCGCCTTAACTCGCGACAGTTGAATTCGTTAGCCGGTTTTACGCGACGCCGTGGAGTATCCTTCCATTTTAGACTCCGCGTGGATCCGATCGCGGGCATCCTCGTACATGGCGATCGTTACGACCGCCTTTTAATATTTTCCGCGTCGAGCACGGAATTCCATGAAACGGGGAAAGAGTTACGGGTTCTCGTAACGATTCCGCGAACCATCAACTTTCACCGGGATTTCAGAGAACAAACGATACTCGCGGAACTTCGCCGAGGCCGGAGCAGATTTTCGACTTCGCTCTCCAACTCAATCGATTTTAGAATTCATTTTTACGCAAATGGCAGAAGTGACCCATCCTGAATTCGCGACACACCCCCGGGTATTGCATGCAAATAGTAAAGGCCTAAAAAAATTCAGTATAAACTCTTTGCTGTTATAATCAATCTCAAATCGCTTAATCAACTCTACCGTTTGTCTCTGCCGCGTCGATCGACGTGTCAGAATCTGATTAAAATTCTTGCGACCGGGTGACCGTGAAATCAAAGTTAGCTGGCTACGAGTCAAGGAAAGTGGTCGATGAGGATTTTGTTTTCACCTGATAGCAAAACACGGGGACATTGCTATTCGAGGTTCGTCGAACGAAAGCAAAAGAAACGAATCACTCTCTCGTGTCAACTTTACTCCCGATTTTTCTTGTTTCACGTCGAAATCGTAGTCGGGGCACGTTCCCCGTTCCGCTCGATGTTCTTTTCTCTTTTTCGTTCACACGATCCTTGACGAGGTTATACTTATTCAAGGATGTATCAAGTAATTTATAGAATCTATGTTAAGATTGAATTAAATTAATTGTTTCAAAGCATCAAAGTAAGGAGACAAAATGAACGATGGGCTAATTATCGTAGCCGGGCATAAATATCTGGTAACTTTGCTCCCTCCACACGATCATTTTCCCTAGAAGGGATTAACGTGCCGGTACATACGACGAGAATGTGTACAGTTGCACGTTATGGCTGTGATCGCCCGGGGCAACCACGAGCAGGAGGCACGGCCAGTCATTCTCGACAAGTGCGCATCACGACATCGGTCTACCTTATATCCACCTACGTTTACATCCACCCACGTTTTCCACCTTATATTCCCCTTAAACGACGTCCGCTTTCGGCGTATCTCACGAGACGGCTATCGTTCGAGGTCAGTTAGCCGTGGGTCAGGTCAAGATATCGCCTGGCTTCACGATCCGACCCGATAACGTCCTATCGTCGATCGTTGCGACCTTGACACACTTCCGCGGATGCTTATTTTAGAGACTGATTCGTTTCGCGGTCTCGATTTAGAAATTTATTGCCTGAACTTTATTGCCTTACAATATCGTGTCATACACGTGACGCACTCCATCAATATTTTGAGTCCCCCAACTTTCTTTCTCTGTTAAATCAATTTTTGTATCAATCTTGTCCACTTCCTCTGAATATGAATTTCACGACGATGTAAAATAATTCGTCCAAACAAGAGGTTCCCAGAAATCGCCGCGTCCACGAAACTTTTGACAAACGTTGCATACACACAATTATTGCGAAAGTGTGACGGAAATGAAAGTGTAGAAAGAAAGAAACGGCTCGGAGTCAGCCTTGTGTAAGATCGTGGAAGGTTAACAGCGAGCGTGGTAGGGGTCGTGTGAGAATATTAATTCGCACGAGAGAGGCGAGGATATCCCGATGAAAGGAGCTTTAAAACCGACGAAGGAACTCGTTGACATCCGCGAAATGTCAACAACCGACGCGGTCCCGTGTTCATTCATGTACCCAGGTATTTTTTAACACCCTCGCCGATTCCTCGTTATTTTTATCCCCGGGCGAACAGCGCAGGATGCATTACATATTCTCACCTCTTCCAGTAGCTCGTTAGCGATTTGCGTGGTAACAATGCTCGACGCCAGTACGGATAATTATTCCGTACACATTCGTGCGTCCCTCCCCTGCGCGTGTACGTACACGTATCCCCCTTCTGTGTTAACTTTTCTCTCCTCTTCTTCTTCTTTTTTCTTCTCCTCTTTTCGCCACGTCGAAACACAGTCGGCGCGTTGTTCGATCCCACGTCTTCGACCTCCAACGCTTCTCTTGGGTAATTCTTTCGCGGAGCCCCCGGCCCCGAACCGAGCCGGCTTATTTGTATGCATTTGTATGCACAGCTGTATTGTTGTTGCAAAACACGCGAGTCGGTAATCGACGTAACACGCCAACAGGGTAACAGAAGGGAGGGGGCGGAGGAGAGGCGGTGGGTTAATCTTGCGTAACGTAATGATTCCCTCGGTACGCGGCCGTTGCTTTTTCGATTTCTTGCGCCTTCGGTGCATGATCGATGACGGTAAATCGTACGAATGCTTTACGACGATAATGATACGTTACGATTCCACGCTCGATGTTTCTCGACCCCCCCTTCCGCCGATTTCGACGAGGGACATCGCGCGGCGAACCACCACCTTTTCACCGATCAGACAATCCATTCGATCGATGATATTGTCGCGGTTCTTGGTCCTTTTCTTTTGTGGGACTTCGATGAGTGTGATTTGGCTCGAGTTTTTACCGCGTACAAGGGAGGCAATTTGGACCCGGGTCTGATCGGGGTACCCAACAGGCCCAGTGTGAGAACTTGGAATCAAATATTCTGACAGGTATCCAAGTATTCTTGCAAAATCCAGTTAGTAATTTTACGTATTCCGAATCGTAGAAAATCTTTCGAATTTAAAACAAATTAAAAGGAGAGCAGTGAATCATTGGCCGGCAAAGTCGATTTCCATCGAACAAAAGAGAAAAAGAGGACGATGTTTAAGGATCGATTAGCCCCGATTTCACTTTTCTGGGACCAGTTTCGATCCATTCCCAGTAACCGTTTAAAAACGAAGCGCGCAAGGTGGTCCCAGCGAAATTTCTTCGCAGCTCACTCCGATGTCGAACAGTTTTTCCCTCTGTCGCTTTTATTTTTCACAAAAGGAGGAGAGGAGCAAGTTCACTTTTCCCGAGCGTAGGTTTAACGACCACTTAATTGTAGGACTCGCGTTACGAACGCTTCGTTAATTGCGGTTCGCGTGGAAAGGAAGCAATACGGACCATGTCGTGGGAAAAAGACGGTCTCTCCGGAAAGCGAAACAGAAGAGCTCTAGAATTGGGTGAAACTCCCAACACTTCATTAATAGCCGTGAATAAAATTCAAAGTTGCTCGAAGTCGATTTTTAGTATTATGCTTCTTTAATAGCGTATAATTACGTCGTTTCTTTAAAAAGATGTGAAAGTTGCCTGTCGAATTTATAATTTAAAATTGCCAAATAATATCTCGCGAAATTGCAGAGAAAATGTTCACGACACCAGAATCGAGTAGACTACGTATTATTTAAATTTAAAAATAGAATTGTTTACATATTTCCTGAAAGTTGTATTCTTCCTTTCCTAATAAAGGAACCTCGGACACAGTCGAACATATATTACGTGCGCCCAGCTAATAATTCAAAGTAATTTCTCATGACAATAAATCCTGCTTTGCATACGAAATCGGCGTCTTTTCCGTGGCATTACGGAGTCAGGGTCGCGACGGAGCGTACGCCACGAAATTGGCCGGTGACGCGAAAAAGTCGCGTATGAAACGCGCGAAATTATCGTGGCGACAATTCAGTCGGTTCCACGAGCATCTCCGCACGGTAGTAAACCGATCCGATCGAAACTGGAAATCAGAACCGGAGCCCCGCCTTTCGATTAATCAAAATATCGCGTCGGTTACCCGCTGCTCGATTCGGATGCGAGATTAAGAGATCGATTTTTACGGGGATCGGGGTATGATTCACGCGATCCGTGGAAAAATAATATATATCGGTGTGTTTCCTTTTAATCAAAGAGTCCTCCCTTTCTCTGTCCCCCCGCACGTAAGCGTGGAGGGTGCGATCGACCGACCGGTCGTCGTGTCTTTAATCCTTTCGTCGAACGATTTCTCGCCACGATAACGTCTCGGTGGCTAGGTGGGGACAGGTTTGCAAGCGGATGGGGACTCTCGAGGTGGTGGACACCGGATGTGGTCGTACGAGGAGAGGACGAGACGCGTGGGATTCCTCGTGTTGATGCACGCGAGCCTTGCCACTCTCCTGGGTGTCTCGAGCAACCGGACCATGCTTGACCATCGATAGGACAGCTCGGACGTGGCTATGGTGTACAGTTGCCGTAGAAATCCCGCGTCGTTGCCGGACAAATCGTTGATCGGTACCGCGGACACCGTCGGGTAGAAAAAGAGGGAAACTTGTAGTTCGGTTCTTCCATGGTTCTATGGAATCTTTGACAAGGTGTATTCGATCTTATTCGTGGGTTAAGTAAGTTTTGGTCAATTTTAATCCTTTGCCATGCTTAGCAAGAAAGTTAGAGCGTAATACAATTAGCTGCAGTGAAAATTGCAAATTATAATCGTCTGTTGATCGACTTCCATCGCCAGGCGTGTTGCGCAGAGTTTAGACGGGTCAATTCGTAGTGTTTTTAGAAGCGGCATTCTTCGAACGGGCAACAGCCGGGAATAATCTACGTGGCTTGGAACGATAGTCCGTCCTCTAATAAGGGGTTGCTCGTTATTCAATCGAAACGAACGGCCACGATCGTTCCCGGCTTCCTGTATTCCGTGTACGCGATCGTTACGTGCCCTGTGTACATTATAAAACGCCGTGAACGCAGGTATGCGTTATAACTCGTTCAACGGGACTTTCTTATTGGTCCGGGGCATCGCCCACGACACGCTCTGATTGGTTAACGAGGTGGCGAACGCGGCAGATATTTAATTGCCTTAATAAAGCGCAGCTCGTTACGCCGTGTACGCCGGTGTCCGCCTTTTAGCTTACACCTACGGCCTCTGCTTGGCTGGCCGACTCCGTGTTGTCGTGGCACCTCTGCCTCCGACCTTATTAGAGCACGAGCGAGAGATTAGAGGCGAGTGGGCCCCGCATCTGGGTCGCGTTTAGAGCTTAAGGACTCGGACGAAGCGTGTCAAGGACGACCGCGAGGAAGCTGAGAACCCTCCAGCGATCAAGCTGTTGTCCAATTATTGCCGATCGTCCGGACTCTGATTGTGCAATCGACGGCACAAACCCTTAGCGTATCAAGGTTTCTTTGGAATCCTTCACGTAGCCTTGTAATTAGAAAATTGTGTGCTAATTCTGAAAGGATTACGGTAGAATAGTTAACCCCTTAACCTATAATTTGATTAGCTTACCTTAAAAACTTGACTTAAGATTCGAATCAAAAGTGTCACAAGAACGACCACTTATCAGTCTTATCATTCTGGATCGTAAACACGAAATTCGTTCAATAGCCTATTTCAAAGCCCTACTTATCTCGAGGAAGAGCGTGTCAGTGATGAAACCCGAATATATAGATTTCTATTATTCGAATCGAACTCTTTGTACGCTCTGATACGATTCGGAGTTTCTCTTTCGAACAATAAGTCAGCGTCGAATCAGATTTCTACGGGTCGCGTTTATTTGACGGACAACAAAGAGCGGACAGGATAAACTGGTGGTTTTCCAACCGCGAGCTTTTGTGCGGCGGGACACTGGGCAGGCCGGAAGTCGATTGTGGATGCGCGAGCGGCGCGGCGACAGGAAATCAACGAGAACCGGACGGAAAGCGGTTAAACAGAGCGTACATTCGATTGCTATCGATACCAGTCAGTGAAAGATAAAAAGAATGAAAATAGACAAAAATTGCAATTGATGGAGAGAGAGTTTTGAAATTATCTATATTGGCAGATCGAGTCGTCGTGGAATTTCCTGTTTTATTGGATTGTTTGGTGGCCGATTTGCGATTTTAATCCTCGATTGGTTAACTAGACTGCGGATCCGGGATACCGCGTTTTTCGAATGCCGACTTAATTAAAATAATTGCTCAATTACCCGGATTAACGAAGATCGGGTAGGAACTTTCGGTTTTCTTTCGAGCCGCGATTTGCATTTTACAACTAATACACGATTCTTGCACCGTATGCGTGTTAGCGAACCAAATTCGAAAGTTAGGACATCGCTGAAACAGTGGCTGACTTATTTCGAATTTTTCACTTCGTATCAAGAATTCTCTTGAATCAAGAAAAAGACTGAAATTACAAAATTAACATTAGAAGCCTTGCTTTCATATGATTTTTAATCGCAGAGTCTAACTTTCATTATTCCAAGCAAACAAAAAAATAATAACCAAAGATTTATTAATCGGTTCTCGATCAGCAACCAGTGGTATTGGAAAGCCGATTAATGAGTATCCGGTGGATAAAGCGTTAACGCGCGTTTCACTCCGCATTTATTTACTCTTAATCGTTCGTAGAAAGTCGCGTGATCGAGCAGCGATAGACAATAGGGAGCATTCCAGGGCGTGCGAGATTCCGCGAGGCGCGTTTAGGCGGCCGTATATCCCTTTTTCCGTCGGTGTCCGTGATCCTTTGTTTCAACCCCGTACAAGGGAGAACGGCATGATTTTCTGCGAAGAAAAGACGCGTCTCCCGGCTCTGTTCCGAGGCGAAGTAGACCGACTTTATTTCTCCATAAAGCAGAGTAAATTCTCGTTCTTGCCCCGGCCCGCTCGGCCAGATGATCGCCTCGTTTCGTGATTGCCACGCACTGGAAAATGATCGTCAGCCGGCTGAACGAAGACGTATTACTTTTCTTGCCCGGACCTTCCACTCGTTTTCTTGCCGAGTGAAACTTCGCCACGGAAAGTATTTCATTTATCCAGTCCCGTGGTTGTTGCGCCTCGACCGTGAAACGGTACCCCCTCCTCCTCCTCCCCTCGCTGTCGTAAATTTCGCCCTTGTCTAGGCGATTTTTGTTCAGTTTCTTCGGGGTAACAATGGGACGTGGTTTACAGCGACGTGGTTTACATTTCGAGAGCGAAATGTAGTAATCTGGAGTTTGGACGTATAATAATTTAGTAGTCCACTTTTGAATTACTTTCCATTGAATCATTCGAAGCGTCAATTACAACGCCGGGTGAAACTTGTTCCCGAGGCGTAATTTCAGGCTCGTTTAAGCCGATCCCCAAACGAGGGAAAAACCGTGCCGATTCGTATCGTGTAATTGAAGCCGATCCCTGAAACCGCAGATGCATTTTTCGTAACGAGCGAAAGTGACGGGTCATCGAGTTCGGTCCTTTTTTTCGAACACGAATTCTATCGGCGCAAAAGACCGCGACCACGACGGAAGCTTCCGTTCCGTCGACTCAACGCGCCGTGAAGTTCATTAACGCGTCTTGGGAAAATACGCACCACCGTCGTTTCCCGAAGAATTTCCTGGGCTTTTCAGACGTCGTCCAAGTATTTATCCCCTTGTAAATCCTTCGCCTCGATGGGTTCGTTAAGTTGGAAATTGAATTTTCTTCCCGAGTTCCTTTTATCTATGGATCAGATCGCTGTATAATATTTCATTCGATTCTTAGATTGGTAATTAAATTCGCGACTTTTTATTATCAATTTCCCTTCAAAAATTGCTATAAATCTAGCAAAATATTATTTATACACATTGCAAAATTGCTGTAAACCTAGCGAAATATTATTTAGAATTCTCGCTTTAATCTCCTTTGAGAGATTTAATGCTCCTACTACTTATATTTCTAAATGGAGGGGTTCATTATAGTTATTTTTATGTTTCGGTATTTGCAACTTTGGGCCACGGAACCGCGAGTCTTTACAATTCCTTTGTTCCTTTCCGTGAAAGCCACGGCGCGGCTCTTTAAAATCTGCCCCGCGGCTCGATTCAAACGCGTTCTATTCAAATTGGGGGGTTTTCAAATTGCACCGGGGGGTTATTGTGGGACACCTATTCATTAAGGCCGAAGGTTTCTCGTGGTTATTTACATCTGGCTGTAGTAGCTCCGAACTCGTCGAAGAACTCGTAATCTCTCGATCGTTGTATAACGCGTCGCGGCGCGTGTAATGCACCTTGTAACGTATCGTGTAATCAGGCTGGATATCGACTACCAGAAACGTCGCTTCGAGAGATAAAGAATAATCGATTGGTCGAAGTGTCGTGGATTCTGATACCCCAGCGATCTAAAAATGTAATAATTTAGTAATCTAGAAATCTAGGAGCCTAATAATCTAATAATCTAGGGATCTAGCAATCTAGACTTATCCTCAGAGGCTAAATCCCCAGATATATTTAGATGAGTCTAAATAGACCTACACAAGAATTACTATAATTCAAGTAATTCCCAGCTTAATCCCATCGGCTAAATTCCCTAATAATCCCGAAGGTGTGAAACGTAGCTCGTGCCGCTTAAAAAGGTAATGATCTATACAGGAGACAGACGGTAGCGGAGGAAACACGATGCTCTTGATGAATGACCGATTTAAGATTCCTCGGAGATATTGTACCTGTTCACGTGCCTTTCCTTTCCACCTGAATGGCTACCCGCCTCTCTTTTCTCACTTTGTCCGTCCTCTATCGTTGCAATCGCCTCCGAGTTTCTTCGTTCCTCTTCGACGCCGCCGCCGGTAGCCCCTAAATCTTCTTCTAAACATAATAATAGAGTTTGAAGAGGATCCGGCGTGCCGCGGCGTTGTTGGAAACTTTGATTAGCTCGACGGAGTAGCTCGGGTCCCGCGGACGCGACGGGAGATTGCTTTTCGTGGTTGATATTCCAACGATGTTCCCCCCTCGTGGAATGCCGCTGGAACTTTTTTAATAATTACGCTCGTCTCGTTTTTCTTCCCTTCTTCGGCCGGAAGATTGAGGCATAGAGACGAGGAGGAATCCTCTATTATCTCCTTCGGGGTGAAGTCGTTCAAGATGTTGTGGATTTGGGGAAAAATGATATTTTGTAGACTCCTCTTTGGCCTTGGTGCGTGCCGAATTTTGGCAATTAGAGGATTTGGACGTGACGTAAACCTGATTTACTTCCTGATTTTTCATCGACCCAATCTTGCCCTCCTACACAGCGGACGTCGGTGCTTTGATTTGAATTTTCGTGTACCGAACTATGTTCCCGCCTACAAGTTCGAGCCGCGCGCGACGTGAAACTACGCGTAGAAAGTCCTTGTACCCGATGGAAATAATAACGACGTCGGAAGTTCAATGCAACGTGACGAAACGCATAATATACACACACGGTTCGAGCGTGCGTCCATGTACCTCGAATTCATTCCGATTTCACCGAACGAAACGAGCCGTTGTTTGTAACGAGATCGTTCCTTTCGTGGATTTATCGCTCGCTAAAATTCGCCTTCTAATTCACCATTGTCACGGCACGGGACGATTTCGCATGCGATTCTCGTATTAAAATATATGATAAGCCGGAAGTCTCGGTTTCGTGAAAGTCTTAAACGTCCTGGAAAATGTTCCTTCTTCCTTCCGGCTCGAAATCGTTCGCATTACAATCGACGTACACGCTTCGTTCTTGTTTTTTCAAACAAAATTCCTTGTCATCCGATTCTGTTCACGTCAGACGTTACATGTCGCCGGATAGCTGTTTCCTTTTCGAGTTCGAGGTATTCTGCTTTTACAGATGGAGTTCTGGTTGCCAATAAATGCGAGGGGTTAATAATATTTTATTCTACTCTTATTCTTTACTATCTTGGATCGTCTTTTGTAACAAAAACGCTATTTTTGTGTTGCAGGCAACGAGAAAAATTTCAAAATGCGGCTACCTGTTCGTCGCCCCGGGCTGGGACTTCTCGAACCCCCTAAATCGAACGAAGGTAAGTGACAAACCTCAACTTGCACAATATTTTGAGTATCGATCGAAAATTGACGATTAGGAAAATAAAACGATAATGAAAAAAGGGGGAAATTATTTGAATGGATTAGCTTCGATGCTCCTTGGTCGTGAAAGGATCGAACGGATCCGCGGAAGCGTCGCGAAGCGATCGGAGGTGGAGATCGGAAACGCAGCGTTGGGCCCATCGATCACTTCCGTTCCGATGCCTCGAGCTACGTGGCGTGTTATCGACACTCTATGATCGCGAGATCGTGTTACAAGATCGATCGAACCGCACAATTTTCTCATTATCGAGAAAGCGAGGATAAGCGTGTTTCACCCTGGTATCTCCTGCTCGAACGTCGACTTAATCTTTTTCTCTCTTTCCTATCGAAATCGTGCACCTTTCTTTTTCCCTCGTCACTGTCGGCTCCTCTCCCGTTTTACGGTAACTACGCGACGAACGTGACTAAGATGCGCAAACGGTTCCCGCACCGATATTTTCATACTTTTTCTTTCTTTCTTGTTGCCCGTTGTTTTATATTTATGGACGCGAACCGATCGGCACAGTTCCTTTCTAAACTTTCTCCCGCGAGACGACGCACGATCCTTAACGCTTCGTACGGCGCTTTTTTTTCCAACGTCCAGGATCGATAAGGACACCGGATCCTTCGTCCCAGGACCGAGATTTATACCGTCTCGAACGGCGACCGGTATTCATTTCTACCATTCGCGCTACGCCAAACAGAGAAATCAGGGGTTCACGTGTGAAATATCGACCATGGAATTGCAGAGTTTTTCAAATTTATTGCTCGATGATTGCTTCTATGGAAAATTTGGATGTTTTGCTTTTATTTCTTATTTTCAACTATCATGGTTCTTCGATCAATGAGGACTTTGTTTTTCAAGAGAATTATCGATCTAGGTGGTATTGTTATCGTTCTGTGAGTCGTTTGGTATGCATAAGCGGAGGAGCGTGAAACGCGAGCATAAACGATCGATTATCGAATCCCACGGCGTGGCGAAGACGCGGGTCCGCGCGCGGCGAAGCCGAGAAACGCGCGAGTAGAAAGCGGTTTCATGGATGACCGTGTTTGGCCTCGATCAACAGACTCTCCCTTGATTTTCTATGACAGCTACGACCGGTGTTCCGCGACTTTTTCTGTTTCCCGAAGAATGGGTGTATGGGTGCTTCCGGCTACCAGCCAATACCGTTTCCGTTTCTGCGGGATTGAAGGACATCTATTGGTGTGAAATTCATCACGATCCATAATCAAAGCATAAAAAGTCACTCTAAATCGAATGCTTGTGCCGGAAGTTCAGAAGCAGAAGGGTGAATCGGTGATCTCAGGAGCGCGAGGCAACGCGGAAACGAGCGTACTCGAGTACGATCTATCCTAGGCATTGTCGTATCATCGAAATTACATCGTGGTAGGATGCGAGCCCGTAAATCTCGGTCGTTTCACCGCGAGACGCCGGAGAAAGTGAATAATTAGAAGGCGCCCGAAGGCCTCAAAGGCCTTTAAAAGCCTAAGCGAGGCAGCAGCGGCACGGGAAGGGGGACGGGGACGGGGGCAGAGTGCGTAACAGCCGTCGATGCACGCGGCGGACTCCTTAATTAAGTGGACCTTGTTAATTCATGCGTATCGCGGCGAAGCTACACGATTTTCTCTCTGGTTCGCCCTCTTTGGCAACGGGACGACGAGGGGAGACCCCATACCTCTCCCTACCTCTCCGCGCACGGTATCCCGATTTATGTGGGTCTTTCGTTATTATGCCCCGATCGTGCAACCGTTTTCGCCAGCTTCTATGGCCATCGTAATTTAGAACCCGTCCGACTGCTCGTTTAAACGTTTCTCGTTGCACAATCGTAATTAACACCTCCATTACAACCTCGCACATATCTGTCACTCCGAATAATTGTGGAGTATCTTCGGCGTTATTCGATGCGAAGTCGCGTCACCCGATCGGTATTTTTATCTCAATATATTTTTTATCTCAATTTTCCTAGACTTTTTCCCAATGTTTCAATTACACTCTAATATTCTTGACTGGAAAGTTTTATTTCAACAATTTACCCGTCCGACCAGCTGTTACACGAAGAAACGCTTGGTAATCGATCCCGTACACCGATTCACGCCCATCGACGCTTAATTGCATAACGATGATGACACGGCAAACGAAACAAAGTTCCCGCTAAATCAGCAACGCGGGCAAATTGCGTGTACGAAAACGAGCCGGACCCGTCGACACGTGTCGGGCGTTTGTTCACGACCGATTGTCTCGTACGATCCTTAAATAATAACCGGTGCTTTTAGGAAACGGACGGCCCGTTGCACAATCGACGGGGTTATGCATACACGCGTACGCGCGCGTTGCGTAACCGGGCATACCTCATTGTTTGCGCCGAATGAAAAACCGCGGTCTTATCAGGTGAAGAAAGAACGGCCACTCTTTTCCTTTTGTCGGCTCGCCTCGTCCCACGTGAGGCGTACGTCACGTTGCCATAACAGAATTTATGTTTTATTAAGCATGCACCATTAACGAGCCACGGCCGGGTAATAGAAGCTTGTTAGCGAACGCGGTAATTTCGTGTTGCGTACCCCACGGTTTAGACTATCTCGCTGGCCAACGTACGGCCAGTGATAAATTAGAGAATGCCGGCTTTTAACTGTGCTTTATCGGCCGACGAGCGCCGTTATATTTCGAACGGTGCGCTCGAATCGGAATTTACCCGGATCGCGACGGCTATTGTAGTCAGATAAGGAAGACGCATCGATGTTGCTCAAAGTTGTTAACACTGTGCTTGTTTTGTTGAGGGATTAACAGAAAAATTTGAGAAATAAAGTTAAATGACTTGTATGTGGTTCTTGGCAGAGGTGTGTCAACCCTCCATAAACATTAATGTCGCTTGACCGTCTTAGCTTCCATTACACGCACAATTTATTATATTGAACATTTCATATTCCTTTGGACGCGCAGGCGACGATTCCAGCCGCTTAGAAAGGGTTAAGCCGCGTTTACACGAATCTAAATCAAGCCCGGTCCGTTTCGGTTTCGTCTATTTTCGATCTGGGTTACGGCGGGTCGTCGTTGCTTCCTCCATTGTGTTTTCGTGTTCGATTCGAGTTTCCAGCGTTCGAACGCGCTACACCGTGTCCCCGTTCGATTATCCAATTAAACGTGCGCGCCGGCTTAATTTGTTCTCGCGAACAAGATATTTTCCCAGACGCTGGGCAAAAATTGGCACACTCTAACGAACCGGCGACGAGCCGGAAAAAATCGAGGCCGAACGCCGTGCAAAATTCCGCTGGCTACGTTAATTTGCATCATAATGGGCGCGACTTGTCCTCTTCCTGCTTTTTTCTTCTTTCTTTCGCGGTACGGTCTCTAATGCTCTCGCTGGCCACTAATGAAAACAAGTGTTCGCAAAAATTGCTTGGTTATAATTAATACTAGAAAAGTATACAGCACAGTAGGGTTAAAAGCAGCCTAATTTCTGGATTAACGAGGGGTCCGGGACGAAGGTGGGTCTCGTTGCACATGCAAACATAGCTTAAGCCCCGTCGTTGTAAAACGCATTTGCTTACGGCTCACTCACGTACGCCCGTATAAAACGGCGCATTATTCGCGAGTTATGCTCGGTACGCACGTCGTCGCTTCTTTTTTTCTCTGCTCCTTTTGTGAGCAGCTTCTTAAAGCCTTCAGCCAACCCTTCTTGCACGCGTCGTTCCTTTCTCTCTTCTTTTTTTTTCTCGTTCGTGCTTTTATTTTTGCACTCCTCGTCGCCTCACCACCCGAGAACGTGCGACACATTCAAATGCGCCCTTGCAGCGCCGCGCTTCGACGCGTCGTTCGATCATTTCTCCGTGCCGTACTTTGTTCGCTTTGTTTATTTTTTAATAATAATTTCCAGTTATTTTTAGACGATTAGTCCTTTGGTAGCTTGTCAAATAATACTTAATACTTTTGCTTAATTATGTTAAAAGGGGACCCATTGACTCGCCACAAAGTTTTTATATTAACCCTTGGGGAACTGAAGACTTATTATACTTTCCAGTTGATGGTTTAGCAAAGTTCAGAATTACAATTTGTTTTTGTAAGTTGGAATTTTGATCCATATCTTGATATCTGTAGAAAGTCATCATCTTCGTATAATTTCGTGAAATCGAATCAAGTCAGCTCTCCTTTACAAATTTTCGCGAGAGAAAGTACCCCCGGAGAAGGTGGATCAGTTTCCATCGAATTTTCCATAATGGACAGCTGGGTTCTCGATTTGGTAACCAGTGTCCGGTTCGCTTTCCATCGTCGGAAGCGGATAGAAACCACGGAGCTCCGTTATCGATGAAATCCTGTTCGGGCGGAAAAATGGAAATTACCGGGCAAACTTCGGAATTCACGAGAAGGATTTCGTGTTTCTGTCGAAGGATATTACGGCAATCGTAGTTGCCCGAAGTCACAGAAGTCCAATAAAGGCGGTGTAGGGTCAGAAAGCGAAACAAAGGTCTGGCACGTTGGTCGTGCCAGGCTAATTATCGATAAAGCAATCAATCTTTGGAACGCGCCTCTCGGGTCAGTAATGCCAACCTCTGGCCACGAGAGAAAGCAGTTTTGATCGGGAGACTTATTGTTACCGCCGACTGTATTCCACCCGTTCCTTTGCCACGTTTTCGACTGCTCGATCATTTGTTCGATCTACAACTCCGAATGCTCCATTTTTCGTTCGATCTGTTCCGTTTCTTGACACAAGTTTATTTTTCATTTATGAAACAACGATCGTGATACGTGGATAGAAAATTTTCTTGCGGGGTTGGCTCGGAATATTCTTATAAGGATGTTTGATCAGCAGTTATCGTTGTCACGGATAATCGACAAGCACTTTGAATATCTCGTCGAGCGTATACGTGCTCAAGTTCCACGGATCGTCGAGATAAGTTTACGAGCAGCCTTTAACGGGCGCGTTAAGACGATTGATAGTCAGGCCGGATCGGCACGATTAGCGCCATTATTTAACCCGTGACACTATCGGGTCGCTTGTGCTCCACTTGCGGCCGCCACTCGACGTGGGTCGACGTACAGATATATCCCACGCGCGTAATCAACTTTCCACGATGCGATTTCAAATGAATTTTTGCACGATTGAACGTAACCGTAATCGTTTCTCACGAAGATAGACTCGAGTCGCCTTAATTAGGACCTCGAGCGTCACGTTTCAGAACATTCTCTCGCACGCGGTTCGTAATTAACCCGCCGGATCAAACGTCGCGGTATTTCGAGTGCTTTAAACCTTTTCTCCCCTCTGGGGGACTTTCAACCCTTCGAGGACGAGGAACTTTTAATGTTGGCACGGTGGATGCACAGAATAGGGGAATTATTTATTTAATATTTGTTTTAAAATTCTAATTACCTGAAATCCCTTCGATACTGTATCACTCGGATAAAGGGTTAAACACTGATATTAGGATTCTAAGGGTAGTTTTTAGAGTCTCATTGACGTGTTCGTTGTCAGAGATTTGTAGGAGCGGTAATGGGGGTGGTGATTATCGGGGGCAACGATCTCCGTAAAGTGAAAATGTCGGGTCGTCGTTTGAGCCAATTATGGGGGCTTTATTCATCTGCACGGCTTCGTTCTTCGTGGCGCTGGTCGTGTGCCCCTGCAGACAATAGGATTACTCGAATCAACGATCCACCGTCGACGATCGATTCTATAATACATTAAACATCACCCGCTTGGATACATTAAACATTACCCGATTTCCTCGGGACTCGTTTATCGATCGTGATATACGATCTCATAGTATTCCGATCGGTGCCTGCTTCAAGTGTAACTTGTCCCCTTTCGTAACTCGAAACGGATATTTTATACGCGAATATTTCTTATTTTTTACTCACAAAATTTCCCAACATACACTTATTTTACCCCCCCTGTTATTTTGTCGAATTTTGAGAAATCGCAGCGGACAAAATTAATCAATTTCCGATCAATGTTCACCAAATTTTACCGACTGGGCTAGCAAAGCGTGAACGAAAGCTAATTACTCGAGAACGAAAGTACGATACCGAGCTGAACGCTCATCGAAAGAAAATTACGGAGGACACGGTCTGTTTCCAGGAGGTTTCTATTTTTTCAAGGAACGTTGGCGATCGTGTTCGATCGGCTCAGAGAGTTTTCAGGACACGGGACAACAGCTGGTGCAAGCATTGTTGGCACGTTAAAGCGGCGCTATTTGGCCACGGCAAAATGCCCACAATGTTGGAACACGAGTGTGTCGTGACTTCATCGTCTGGTACCTCGATGCCGCCTATTGTTCTATGAATAGAGCCCGCTTATCTTCTCTGTCTCTCTCTCTCTATCGCGGTTTCCTTCGCTTTGTCCACCTTTCACCGCGAAACTCTCAACGCTTTTCGATCATTTGCATGCCGTTCGATTGAAAAATTATCGAAAACCGCCTGAATGCGCCGCAGTTCATGGAAACGTGACTGTAACACGTTGCAAACTAATTTTCTGATACATCAAGTGTTGCTCTATGATTGATTTATCTTTCGTCATGTAATTGTCATGGGATGATACTTTAATATTAACTGTGCAATAGTTACATTAAAAATTGCTGAAATTAAGGGAGAAAGTTTTAAATTTCAAGCTTTACCTTTTGTTTCGTACAGTAAGCTTCGATTTCAAGTTAATTATGCAAATTTCGAGCCGGATCGTTCAATAGTCTCGGATATCAATTGTTTATTTGAAGTTTGGATAGTATCAGACACCGTTCCCTGGTCACGAGTAGAAACATGGCGAGCGCGTATGAAATATCGCGACACGTATGAAATATCGAATCCGATCCGCGGTAATTCGATCGTGATAAGAAAGAGACGGAGCGACGAATCAAACAACGACGAAGAGGACGTGGAGGTATCGCTTTCCGCGACGTTTTGTCGTGGCACGGTGTTAAGATTCCTCGCGTTCGACTGCGACGAGAATTCGATTTCGTTCTCATAACTAACCTAGACCGAACTTCAACAAATATTCTTTTATCCAGCTTTTATAGTGAAAATTTTACTTTCAAGTTCTAATGATTCATTTTAAAATGAAAAGGTGACAAGTCCTCTTATAATTTGAAATTGAATCCCGGCACGATTCGATCGTCCCGTTCGAAATCACCTGGCACGGGCTGTACTTATATTACGAATTTTATTCGAACCCGTGCCGGTATCTGAATAATGTATGCACTTACAAGCAGTGAAACACGGTACACCTTGTATCCTCCGACCACAATAACAAGGTGTTGAGAAATAAGTTAGAGAAAGCTTTGACAGCCGGTAAGTCGTAAACTTTCACGCGATGCCTTCCACCGGCCAAACTCTTTCGATCATTTTTATGACGTCCACAAAAGTGCTTATTCAATTTGCGCGGATCTTCAATGGGACAACCATCGTTCGCGGTTCTACCGTCATTTTTCCTCTCATTGTCAACGTGAATTTTCCTCCTCGGGTTTTTTCCTTCAGAAATTAACACTTAGAATCCGCGATGCTTTGCGCACGCTTGCTTCACAGTCGGAGATAAATTAGAAAAATAAATGAAGATAGATTTAGACGCGTATTAGCATATACGGTGAGTTTTTTTATCCCCATAAAGATTCGGATATGTCATTCAAAATGTTCTTAGTGAATTTAATAACGTTTGACGCTTTGTCGGTGGTATTTTGTAACGCAAGGGTTGGTGCCTTCTAAAGGGGTAAAAGATTAAAAAATAAAGTTAATTCCACGATTAATAGCCACCAAAAATCTACTCCTCAAATTTGATCAACCTGCAAGGTGTTAATACTTCGAGTACCAAAGTCACGGAGAATCCTTGAAGAACAAAGTGACTGGAAATCGATCTTCCTCTTTTTCCTCTAACGATGATTCGTAAGAATCGATCGTCGATGCGATTCGAACGATAGGGCAGAAACTTCAGTTGCACAATCGAAACATCGGATTTCTCCGTGCAAAAAGCAGATGCTGTTCGTTAATACGACACGATGCCGTCGGTCACGGTGTACTCTCGGTGACTAGTTCGATCGGTAATCCGAGCCGGGAGAAGTGGCAAGAAGACCCGGAAGAGTACACGAAGAAAACCTTCGTAACAGGGCGCAGGAGGATTGCCTCTGTGGTGAATGGCGTACGATCCGATGTTATCTCCTTGCCGGTGCGGCTTCGTGTACGATTTTCAAACATTTCCAGAAAACGCGACTAATCATTTTGTCACAGCAGTTTGTCATTTTTGTGAAATATGCAGAAAATTTGAAAAAAAAATTCTCAGAAGTTGGTGCAAACATGCTAGACACAATAAATTTCAAGCTTTTGATATAAACAACGACTTATCCACTGGAACGAGCATGGAATAAAACGCATAGAAGAAAAGTAAGGTAATGGAATGGCAGAGTGATAGCGTATGGAGGAAGTTGATAAGAGAATGAATAGAATTCCGAGATATCCGCTGATATCTACAACAGGAGGATTACAGATACAAGATTTTTAGTGGTTCTTAGCGAAACGGCTTCTCTGTATCTCGGTACAATTCGTTCCACGATAGCTGCATTTTCAGATAATACTTTATAACCCTTTGTGCCCGGGACACGGCCAGAATTATTTGTTCCCCGTTCGAATACCTCAACCTGTATCTCTCCGGGGCGTTTCAAGAATGCAGCCGAGAAATAAACGATCGAGGGGCTAATTAGTAGGCTGATTTATTCCGTCGGTGATAGAAATTCTGATTTAACGGCGGATGCTAATTACAACGAAAAAATTGGTAACTCGAGCGACGATAAACGAATTTTTCATCGATTTTAATGGAGGATATCGAACACCTGCCTCGGTCGAATTCTATCTCTTTTCCCGTACGCGATTATTAGGATGGCTGATTTTTCACGGGAGTTAATGAGCCGCTGAACTCGCGGCTAATGCGGATTTTTCTGACCGCGGGGCAATCAATCACGCTTTGAACCGGGTATGGAAATTACATCTGTGATGTGATTAATGAAGCGCCGACGATGAGAGTTACAGGGTCCTCGAGTCGCGCGATGAACATTCGTATAATATATCACGGCTAGCAAAACGATGGTAGCTGGGATAATTGAAATCCGTGTCTCGCGTTTTCGTCAGCTTTTTCCCGCCAATTTTATCCCAGCGCGTGCTCCATCATCGTGTCAGCGTTTCCACTGTTCTGCCCGGCTCGTACCAGCCGCGAATTCGATGTAATCGGATAATTAAAAGCGTTCAAAACGTATTATCGTTATAAGGTGTTATAAATTGGAAAGCGATACGTTCTCCAAATAGAACGATACGCCGTTCTAACGGGGGAGAAAATCGATAGCTGACAGGTGAATCGTTTCAGGCACGAAACTGTCCTCGCATATTAATTCGGGATGGCTGTTTAATCGATCGGAACGCGGCCGTGAAATCGGGTCACTGGGCAGGATTTGCATCGAAACGGTTCCCAGCGAAATTATACATTCAGAATACGATCGGTTCGGTTTCTAGTCACCACTGAGTTAATCTGTGCCGTGTATAAATTAGGAGATTACTTAACAATTTCATTAATTTGCTAAAACCGTTTCTGTATTGCCCTGCGTTTAACAAATTTAAATAGCAGGAGCAAACACAGGTTAACTCGTAACTAGTTAATAATATATTAAATTAGTTTAGGATTATTTAGAACATTTCTTAAGGCGTTAATTACGGATGAAAATGATCGAACCCGAGCGAAGGAAACGTCCCAGTTAGTCGATTAAACGAACCGTGCCAGTTCGAGCCGTTGATCACCGAAACGTGTCTTTCCATTCGCGTCGACGTGGATCCTTCCATAAGAGAGCGCGAAATTAATTATCGGCTCGCGAACATTCTCAGCCCCGATGGTAGCCTCAGGGCCGTGCGCCGCGCGGCTGGTTATCGGCCGAGGGCGACGGTGACGAAAGTGAATTTTAAAATCGAGGTCTCCGGCTCGTGCCGAGGAGGACGTCGACCTTAATTTGCTCCCCTAACGACTCGATTGTCTGCCTACCTACCTTCTTCCCATTGCGAATGGAATTTTTCTCTTTTCCTTTCTTCGATATTTCTTTTTTTTTTTTTGTATCGTTCTCACGGTACTCCATCGGGCGCACGATTTCACAAAAACCGTACGAAGGCGCGAATTACCGATTCGCGAAACAGCAACGTCGGTTAACCCGATCCTGTTATCAAGGTTATTAGATCTCGGCTACGATCGACGGAATCGTGTAACCGATCTATTCGTCTTCCTTTCGTACCGCGAACTTTATGTTTCTCGATTTCGTCGAATCGAAACGTTCGATTACACGTTCCCTTTCCCGTCGTAACGCGTTTAATCTACCCAGGGACCCGTTTCGATCTGCAATCTTCGATACTTTATTCTCGAAATTGCGCCTCGCGATTCTCCACCCTTCGCGTGTAGTGGTGCGCCTTGATGGTAATTGACAAAGACGATTTCGACGTGATTCGTATGCAGATGCACCGCGCGCGAGGAACGCGATACCGCGAACGAAAAAGGAGACCTAGGGTTTTGTGGCGCGAGGATTGCGCCTCCTTTTTCAACCCTTCCGCTCTCAGCTAGTGACCAGAATTCGAATCGGACAGATTAAACTTCTTATCGCGGCACGAACCAAAACGACCCGATAGTCACCTGTTCGGTTCGCGGCTGGAATCGAGCGAACGATCAGGATCGATATTTCAATCGGCCGTGACGCAACGGGTCGGTCCATTTAGTCGTCAAACGCCATTTCACGACATTCCTCGTAAAACAAAGTATCGGCGCACGTAGCCGGGGCGCGGTTTCGCAAGCCACGTGCCTCGCTGCACCTTCGCGATTTATCGAGGACTTTTCGAGGCGGTCGACTTCTTTCCGCTTCGTCCAGTCACCGGCGTTAAACGGGCTCTCCTTTGCTAATGACGCGCACACACGTTCCTGCCCTCTTATCTGATCGGTTGTCCAGCCGGCGTTTGACGAGCGGACAGGTGGTCGTGTCGTTCGTATGGGTCATAAAAATAGTAAAAAAGAAAGATACGTAAGGTGATTTTTACGAGATCTTATCGATAAGTTTGGTGCATCTTACGGTATCATTGAATGAGCAAAATCATTTTTCCTCTTCAATTATAATCCATTTAACCCTTAACGGACAGGTATGTCACCTTTTACCTGACGTAACTAATTTTATGCAAAGTATTGATCTAGCATCAAGTTAAGTTCAAAACACTGACGATAAGTGTTAGATTATTAATGTCAGTGATTAGGATTAGGTTCACTTTGGCACCAAGAGCGAAGATAACGAGAAGAGAAGATTGGAAGGTGGTTAGTGGGTCGAGGTTTACGCTCGTCCAATTAAATCAGCGAAGAAAGTGCAACGAGGAGAAGTCGGTCCTTCGGGGTACGAATAATTGAAATATCGAGTGTTAATTGAGCCCGGCAGCGATCGGATCGGAATTAATTCGGATCGAGTAACGGTAGCCGAGGAAGGGTCCCGGGGAATAACTTCGACGAGTTTTAATTAATTCATATCGGTACGCGACTCGCGAATGACACTTATTTGGGCCAGTAACGGATTACATTCGAGGGGGGAAGTTACTTAAAAGGAGATGGTACGACTGATAACCGTTACCACGGTTTTGCAGGAACCGTTTTGTTTTAATGCCTGACAAAACGATATATGATTCGCCCCCTCCCCTTTTCCATTATATCAGTTAAGTGGCATTTTATCGAAACGGTAAGTGCACACTTTGCTTCACATCATAAAATTTGCGGGAATGGATCCTTAAATATAAATTTTTCTTAATTACCGTGACGAATATTCTTCCGTGTTATTAAAATCGTAATTTATGTCTCAGAAATAAAATTCCAAGGGTGTATTGTATCAAGGGTTAATATCTGAAGTAGGGGGCCTCGAACTTTTGTCTTAAAATACATATAACGCGGTTAAGCTTAGGGTGCGAAGCCACCCCTTCAGTATACTTTTCTACCTACGTTACACCAGACAGTCAATTCCGCCCCCTAATTTTTTCCCAATTATCGCGCGCCCAACCTCGAAAGCGATCCGTGCACAGCGCAGCGGGTGTAATTGCTCAAAGAAGAAATTGCCGCGATAACAAAAGACGGCGCGGAAGGGTTTTACCAAGAGCGAAATTGCGTGCGTGTCGCGGGAGCTTTACGAAGCGGATAAGCGGGGTAGCAGCAGCAGGCTCGAGCGAGCGTGTCCGCGCTCCGCGCCGGGATAGTTCCATACCTAGAATGAGTTATATCGCATTGAATATCAGCCGATAGGATCTCGCTCGTGGCTTGGCCAGCCTCTTCCTGGCTGGTACGGGTCTCAAAGACGACCGCGTGCGAGCCATACCCTTTTACAATATTACATCGTTCCAACAGTCCACTCCAATTCGTGCGCTTCCGAAGAGTCATTGCGCTACTTTGTTCGCCGTGGACGGGGCTGGACAACGAGATTCCACGAAGCGGATTTCTTGCCTCGGATAGGAGAGCCTGGAGAACAGTACTTTTCTTTCTAGCTACTCCTTTTTTGCGTTCCGTTTAATTTCGACCGCAAAATAATTCCGGTGTACTTAGAATTTCTGGAATAGTGTGTCACCGTCTTTTATGAATTCGGTCATGGTTTCTTGAACGTTAAAATAAATAATAATGTTCATTTTTGGAATAGTGTGTCACCATCTTTCACGAATTCAGTTATGGTTTCTTAAACTTTAAAATAAATAATAATGTTAATTAATAACGATAAATAATTCAGTACTATAAGGTTCATAAAATAATCAGTAGCAGCTCGTTAGCAATTAATTGGAGTTTCATGGTACTTCAATTTCTTGACGGTAATTATTTTTTAATACTTCCAGATGCAATCCGTGTTCATTTCGGAACGAGTTCACGCCCGAGCTCCTCGCGAGGGGAAGGATCGATAAATTGATTCAGCGAGGGGTAGAAATTAGATCGAATCGCGGGTTGAATTTGATTTTCGACCAACCGCGTCACGCCGCTGTGCCTCGACTAATTTCTTAACGACCCCTTCTTTTTTCTGTCTTTCCTACGATGTTTTGCGGACAGTCATCAACTTGTTTCGCGATCTTAACCTGGAATGCGAAGGATCGCGACACGAATCGCCTTGGACAGAGGCGATTCGGATGACAGGCTGACTCACGTCTCGATCCAGAAAACTACATTCCACCTCAATGAGATACACGCGATTTCGCGAAAAAAGACGAGTGAACCGTGTCGCGGATTCCTAGAATTAACCCTAGAAATAGCGGCAAGTCGGATCGTTGGGCATGCGAGCTCGGTGACATTTGTACGGCAACAGAAAATGATCAAGGTTTATATCGTATTTGTCAGGTTCCGTGCTCGATCGGTCAATAATATTTTTTGAGCAAATAACACGATTTTGAACGATCTGTTATTTGAGATACATTTGCCAGCCTGAGGTATTGACGTTGGATTTATTAATTGTGACGATTCGTGTTTGGACGGTGACACGACGCGGCAGTGACGTAAATGTTTTTAAGATTTGTAATTGAGTCTTATCGCCGAGATAAGGATCTTAATTAACGATCTTAGGCGCCTGGATTTTATTTTTACGCTTTTAATAAACCGAATTGCTCTGGGACGAAAAGGTGAATGACACGCGGTGTTGACAGAAATATTCGTCGGACGATTAAATTCGCAAATACGTAGAATCGTGTGACAAAACGAGCATCGTAAATTTTTCTAAGGGAAATTGCACGGTTTCGATTCTGCGCTTAGATTAGTATTTATTTAAAATTGATTGATTCAGTAACGGAATAAAATAGATGATGCAAATTCTTGAGTTCTGGTTCAGGTAATAAAATTATAATTTATAGCCTATTACTCGGGGATCGTAATTAGTAAATTCCAAGGTATAATTTCTGGTAGACGGAGCCCCCTTTCCTTACATCGCCATTTCCCTCGGGCAAACTTATGTTTGACGGTATTTCAAATTTGTGATAGAGAATAATCAATTGCAAAATCCAACAGCAAAAGCTTAGTAATTGCAAAATTCTGAAAATCCTATAAACCTAGAAGCTACCATTTTAACATTTATCTGAATAAAATTTTCTGAATTTCTTGCGTTGGCAATCTCGAACACGGAGGAAATAATGCAGTTTAAAAGGAACGAATCATCGTAAGTGGTTTTCACAAGTGACTCAACCGATCACGTGCGACCACATTGCGTCGTTTGACGAGGTTACATCACGTCGAATCGATCGGGAAGGTCGCGTCGGAACTGGTGGAATAACTGAAATTCGACCGGTTTGACGTACGGCTCGCGACAATCGGACCCCGTTCCCCGGTGTCGTACGGTAAATCGAGCCGATCTTGTAAAAATCCGTCCGGGAACAATAATAAGGTTACGCAACAAGGGATCGGGCCACGATGTAACGCGTTGTTATCGGGAATGTTAACAAGCCCCGGTATCTTGGATCGCGAACTCGAAGACAATTTTATCAGCCCGACCGGAGGCGAAATCACGCGGTAATTGTTCTTATCGTGAGCGTGTTGGTAGCAACGAATCCTCCTCCTCCACCTCCTCGTTGCTTCTTCCTGAAACGAAAACGAGAGAGTTTGCCTTGGAAAGGTCATCAGAAGGTGGTTCGAAAGGTCGAGTGCCTGAAGAAGAAGAAGAAGAAGAAGAAGAAGAAAAGGAAGAAGATGCTAACGACGAGCACGCGGTTCTCTTGGTAGAACGGTGAAAGCGAGTCTCCATTAATGTTCCTCTTGGTTGACGACTTCAAAGCCTCGTATATGCGCCCGTGTGTACGTGTACGTGCACCACGTGCATATTTAAGCGTGCCTGCCCCGCAGACTTCCGGTCAGCTCGTCGTTGGAACAGTGAAGAGGGACGCGTTTGAAGGAGTCGATGATGGAGCTTGGCTCTCCGCGCTGTCGTCATTAGGCTCGTATTGTAACCCTTGCTCTTTCAGCCGAGTTTCTCGATTCTGCAATTAGCCACGCGATCAACCGCGATCTCTGTTCGAACTTTCCACGACTCGATGGAAAAATCGCGGTCCCGTTCCGTGGCGATTCTGCTTCGATGACACGTTGGTCAATGCCAGTTTAACACCTCGGATGACGAAGTGGATGGCTGAGTACGGTTACGAGCTGTTCCAGGAATTAACACGTTCACTGCCGCGGTGAAAACGGACGTAAATTGTGATTATTAAAATTCCTGTCGACTGAGTTTCAAATGTAGCCATTTAAATTGGTATTTTATCCGTGACCACCGTCATGGAGGTGTAGGAAATTCAGAATAACAACGGTGGCTCCTGGATTCTAAGAATTTTGCAATTTGTAATATTTGAAACTTTGTATCCAGGTTATTTTAATCCTTGGGTGTACAACTGGGTACCTGTTTAAGTTAAAAATGAAAATTTTGCTTGGAACCTCCAAAAAATTTGTTCCCAAAAACAATCGAGTTAATATTCAAGCGACTGAAGCGATTAAAAGAGTTTGATCGGGGTCTGAGAACAAGAGATCACGTTTGATCCACGTGCAAGATTCCTCTCCTTATTTTTTTCTTCTTTTAATGAATTACGCAATGCACGATGCTCCGTTATCGCGTGGCTGTTTGTAAACAGGATCTGGAATTAGGTGGAACGCCATAACCGAGATACGTAGGATCCGTTGGAGATCCTGTTGAACGATGGGGCTCCGCAGGTTGTAATCGTGATCCTTCGAGGTGGGTCTTATCTCTATAACTATACATACCAACCACGGTTCGCCGTGGCTCCGACCATTGTCGATCCACGCGTGCTCCTTCATTTCGTGCGTTCGCGCCGATCCGCCAGGACTCGCGCGCGTCCTTTTTCCCGCGCGGATTCGCGTCCACGATTATGTAAAACGTCCCGCTAAATTGATTATGCATTCAGTGAAACCTTGCACGAACAGAGAAAGTGTCTCAAGAATGTTCGTCATTTTTTCATTCGCCAGACTTTTGAAAATATTACAATTTCCTTTTTAACGTCAACGTTTTATTACTGTACCAAATCCGCTGGTAATTGTATTATCAGCTTGCAACGGTAAACGATTATCAAGACAATTTCACAGTTCTTTAGAATTCTATTTACCGGGAACGCGGTTCACCGTTAATCGTCATAAGCGACGAAATCTCTCGTCTGACCCACTAATTGCCCCTTTATGAATTGCACGGTTAATAACACGGCATTATATCGATGAAACAGCCGTGGATTACCGTTTCGATTGTCCGTCGAGAGGGAGAGAAAGAAAAAAAGAGGCACGCAGTCGAATTACGGAAATTCCACAATGCGAGAACGTGGCACGATCGAGGTGGTCTTATCTGTATAACTGTACCTGTCCACGGCGGTCCGCGATTGCTCTCCGCACCGACTATTAGCGATTCTCCCGTTAGGATAAATACGTGCCAGGCGCCACAGGATCGTAACGATTAACGGCCGATTAACCTTGCCAGATGTGTGCAACGTTGTACCAGAATTTTCATGGAAAATTATGTTTATAACAGGAATTCAATAATCTTCCACCGTTCATTCCAGATTGCATCCTTATTAACCGCGTACGCAGTTTCCTTTATCTAACTGCGGTTTAGGTAACTGGGACTCCGGGATTAGATAAGAGAAACATCTATGTTTCTATAAATTATTGTTAAGTCTTAGTAATAGTAATTGTAATAGCGACGATTACTGTCGACACGTTTGCATACCAGCAGGAAACTTATTCAGAAGTGGGTGTTCGCGATTAAATTAATCGGTTTTAGTGATATGTATCTTACAAATGTACATTCGAGGCAAAGTTTGAAGGCGACTTTGAATAATTAGCCCTTTTAGTATGTAATTTATTAGAATATTCTAAATTATGAAATTTAAGCATTTTTAACTCTTTTAACTCGAGGACCTTGAGAAGGTTCCCTCCGAATCTTGCAAGGTGTCCTTCAATGGAGAACACGAGGAGGTCCGCGAAGGGTCGTCGACGACGTATGCGAGAGGGTTGGTCCCGCAGGTGGTTCGAGTCAGAACGGACGCTGGTGGACGCGTCGCGTCGGTGACGCGGTGCCTGTGCTGGTGTTACGGTAGGTTATGCCTTGCATTCCACTCGAGGTCGACGAACCGAGACGAACGCCTGCATGCACACGGCCACGTTGCTCGTTCCTGGCCACTGTCCGGCCTGTCTTGCCCTTTCCTTTCCCTTCTTCAGCCTCTCTTTTCCCTTTCTTTTCGTCCTTTCCTCGAGACCTCTCCAGGCTACCACGCCAGACACTTCCTCGTCCTTTTGTCGTTTCCTCTTCTTCTGTCGACATCGTATTCTTCCACTCGGCCCATCCGAGTCGATAATCGATCGTCTTCTGCCTCTCGTCTCGCCTCGAAAATTCGGCAGATTCCTTATCTGTTGTTCTTCTTTCGAGACACGTGCGAGAGGAGGTGTGTCGGCCAGGCGGTTTAATAATAGTGATCATTTCGGGAGGGTACACAGTTGTTACAAGTGCACCTTGCACTCGAATGTTTGCCACACGCCTCTCCGTGTGTTTTCGAGCAAAAAATTGAATCGAGAGTGGCAAATTTTCGTGGCAAGCTTATGGTACCGTTAATCGTAATTGCGATCGAAGGTGTCCCCTCGTCGAGGACGGAACATATTCTGTTCTATCGTTAGGAATCGTTCATTCGAAATTCGAGACGATTAAACTCGCAGAAAGCCAACCGTAATTAGTTCGTTTAACGAGCCTCGCTTCTTTCTCGCGCGGTTTACGAGCGGTTTTAGCAAAACAGAATCGCCCGTCCGGTTTATCGGCGAGCGAAAGAAATCGTAGAATTTTCATACGGCCGGCAACGAGGTTGCTTTCTAATAATGAATCGCAGAAACCGTCTGACGCGCTTCGAGAGATCTCTTCTCGAAACGATTTTATCATTCACTAGATTTTTATTACCTCGCCCAAGGACTTGATAAACTTTCCTCTTTAGACCATTATTCGTACGCAAAGCTCGAAATTTCTATCGATCCCAGGAAACGAGAAAGGGTTAGCCTTCGTGGAAGCAGCGCAGGTGAAAACCTTGCTTTCACCGTGAAAAATCTCAGAAAGTCGGTGGAAAATTCTGACGCGTTCGACAGCGTTCATCGAGGGGACACGAAGAAAGAAATCGAGCGACTCTCTCGTCTTGATTGTTCAAGTGTAATTGCGAAGGGGGGGATCGGAGGGGGGGAGAGAAGACTTTCTCTTCCCGTTGACGATGTCCACGTGCGTTTCGTGAGGCGTCGATAAGACAAGAAGAGAGAAGATGCCTGACGGTGAAAGGCCACGCGGTATTAATTCGCGATAATGATAGCCGACGAGAAGAATGGAAAAAACTAGACTGCCAGGAATCCAGATTTTCCTGGAGGGAAAAAAAGGCGGGAAAGCGCGCGGGTGACTTTCTTGCCGACCCGTTTCCGTTCTTTCTCATTCAGACACGTGATTATGAATGCGTTCATTTTTAACTGGCTAAAGATAACGTCCCCGTTGAACGGCAGCCAGAACGATGCCGGAAAGTCAGCCGCTCGGCCAGAGGACAGATGCGTTTTCGCAATTATCGCGGTTAATTAGCTCAATTGTTGGACGATCCGAGCCGTGAGAGTTCACGGAGGTCCGGAACAGTTCTAAGGCCGAATGGCACGCGGGTACGCTCGCTGCTTTCGACAGACCGCTTTTACGATCGCACGCCTTTTGTCGGCGTGTTCCGCGGCCGCAATTAATTGGATGGCCGAAGGAATGATAAAAGGAAATGCCATTCCCTTTTCCGGCAGTCGGACGAACGCTTTATCTAATGGAAGCGCCAGCTCGAAGCCTTGTTCTCCGTCGGCCAATAATTAATTCCGTCGCGTCGTTCCTTTATTTCTTTCTCTTCGCCAATTGTTATCGGCCGCGATAACGATTCCTCCTAAGGCTGCCGGGCATGCGATAATGCCGGGCATAGATTCGTTTTCCGCTCGATTCGAAGCAAGTTACTCGGCTACGTCGAATTATAGCCGATTACGATCGCTCCGCTCGGTGCCGAGCTGCTTCCAATCGCCTGCATTTCACGCGCCGCTGCTCGTAATGAGCCTTTTATTTATTGGCCGACCATTCGTCGAACGATAAAATAACGTCGGTTCCCGTAGGAGGATGAAATCCCCAGCCCGCTGAAAATTCACCGTGAACGCTAATTTATTGACGGCCGGATAATTAAGCGGGGAGGATTTTAATAAAGTCGAGAATGTCCAGCGACGATGATTTCTTGCGATGTTATTGATAGATCACTGTACCCTTCCGTTACCCCCGTGAAAATGACCATTTACGGGATGACACTGTAACATGCAGAATTATCCACTTGATATCCATCATAATTAATTTCATACTTTTTCCTCGTTGTTCGATTGTTCCGTGGCTTAGATCGGTCTTCTGATTGATAAATCTTGTTAGAACCATTGAGGACCACCTTTTGTTAAAATCTTGAATAGTTTCCTCGTGATTTCATTAGGGGACAAGATAGAAGGACGAAGGGAAGTAAGGAACTCGTAACAAGCGTAAAGGAACGTTGTACGTCTAGTATTCGAAAACGAAACACGGCGTGACGAGACGAGCGGTGCACGTGCTCGTTTTCAATCAATGGCACCCTCTAGTAAGAGCACTCGACATTCTCCTCGCACGTGCCGATGGCAGTAACCTCGAAGACAATGACATGCCGACGACGAGCGCGTCGCCGCATGTAAATGTAACCTTTTGCGAGCCCCGTGGAAGACGCTGCCGCGAGTCGCCCGCCGCGAGTGAAAGGCGCGACGTGCCTCGATTCCTCTACAAAACCATCCTGATCCCCCTGCCTTCTGCCTTCTCTTCAACGCTAGGAAATGTCAGCTGATACCCGATCGCGTTACCTTGTTGTTCAAACAACCGCTTCTTATCGTTTTATTGCGCTTTGTCCGGAAAATTTTAGAAATCAACGACAAGTGCATTCGTATTTTTATTTCGGGTGCGAAGGGGGTTGTTGATGCCAGTATTTAGAGATGGCAATGCTAGGAAGTGGCAATATTAGAAAATGGCAATACTAGGAAGCGGCAATATTAGCAAGTGGCAGTATTAGGAAGGGGCAATACCAGGAAGTGGCAATATTAGCAAGTGACAATATTAGAAAATAGCAATATAAATAACTAACAATCTCAGAAAATGTCAAGACTAGAAAATAGCGATGTCTCAGGTACCACAGCCCAGAAGAAAGGTTGGGCTCCCGTTATCGTGAAATTTACGATCGAACGAAGTTCGAAGCAGCAACATTGTGTCTTCATCATCGTCGATGATCTTCGGTAAAACAAAAGGTGGATTTATATTAGTGTCGCCGTTCACTTGGCACGAAACGAGGAATCGCGCGAGGCGAGTAACCTTCGATCCTCTCGCATCCTTCACAGGCTAGAAATCCTCTCCACGAATCCTGTTTCTCCCGGTGCTAGGCTCGTTATGCAACGCGATTCTATTCGACGTCGGACCGTTAATTTAATTCGCGCTTTCCACTTAATTAATCCCAATTACTCGCGCGCGACCAGCCTCTCCTTCTTGCACGTTCGTCCACCTGAGCGCACCTTTAATCCGTAAACACCCGGGTCTCTCGTCTTGTTCTCGATTCTCGCTCGACAAATTAATAACTTCGCTCGATTATCGGTCATTAGGTCGATTAATAGATCCTAGTTAACAAGTCTTCCCTTGAAAGGTGAGCCTCGTATTCGATTGAATTTTAAATTCAAACAATCTATCGTCAAAATATTTTATCAGGCATCGAGTGTTATTAAAATTTCAGGTAATTGATATCAGTCGAAGACAAATACTTTGCTTAAGGCAAAGAGATATTAAAAACAAAAAACAAAAGAGTTTATAAGACAAAGGCCATATTAGGTATTAATGGATTAATTCGAGGCATACCGTAATTGATACGTTATCGATATTATCGACCCAAGACGACCATTAATCGTGCAGTTTTCACGGTTCGAGTTAATTGCCTCAAACGCGATGCAGCCTCGTTAACGACGTCGAGTTCCTCGGCTTGGGAGCGGAGGGATGGGACGGGGGTAGGATTGAACCCGTACGGGGGTAAAAATCGCGCGAAATTCCATTGCCGCGCGGAAAATTCCGAGGCAATTTCCAGGCCTGTGTCGAACGACGTCCGCGTTTCTGCGACGCTGCGGGATCCTCTTCCAGCTCGAACGCAACGAGCGCGACCTTATTTAGCGCGCCAGGAATTCCAGCCGCCCTTCTTCCTCGGGGGAGCTCCAGCTTCGGCACCGCGCCAAAGAATTCGCCCGCTGAATTCCTGGAGAATTCAGTCCGCCTTAGGTTCGCCTCCGTTCCCGGTCAATGGAGTTTCGAAACTCCATTGTTTTCTACCTTTTTGGTAGCTCGGCCTTATTAGACGCTTCTCTCTTCCCTTAATTATTATAATTGCTGATTGGGGAGTGTATGAATTTCATACGGGTCGATGCACGTACAGATTCTTAGGTCTTTGGTGGAAAAGGGTTCTCGTTGGAAATATTTCCAGAGGTATTTTTCAGAAATATAGTATTCCAAAGTTTCCAAATTCTTAAAACTATAATACCTGAATATTTCTACATTTCTTTTTTCAATTTCCACTCTAAAGCCACTTCAACTTGGATCGAGAGGATATCGAATTTTGATCGATTCCACGATCGATCGCGAAAGGTCGTCTCGTTAGGAGTATCGGGTCGCGAGCGTGTAACGTGTGTGTATGTGCAATAATTCGTTGCGTAAGCATTCTCCAGGCGGGTACCGTTCGTGTGTCGCGCGCTCGCTTCTACGTCCGGGATGTTCGCCACCGTCCTTTAACCTCTCGTGCCTTCTTCACCGCTTTTACGTAACGATCTCGTATAGAGACCTGTTGCGATCGACCTCTCTCTCGCCGGGTTGGCGCTCGTCAGCCGATTCAGCCAACGTGTAAATCAATCAGTCGTACAGATTAAAATCGCAGACCTCGGACGCGCGACTCCGCGTCCTCATCGTCTTCTTCGTCCTCGTTGAAAGGCGTCGAAGCTGCAGGTGCAATTTAATCCTCTTCTTGCTCGAATAGATCTCTCCCGTCTTGGTACAATAGTGCATCCAACGAATTACGTAATATTGCAATTTTTGATAGAAATACAATATTTCGAAGTTTGCAGGTTTCTAAATTAAAATCAGTACCATAATGATTTAATCTCTTGTAATACCGGTGACTCCTCGGCCACGAATCCAGCGGGATAGAGGGTAAAAATCAGGCGCAATTCTTGTACATTCTTTACGAGGATAAACTATCCGAGGCGGCTAGGTTCGCCGGTGAAAAGTGGCCGCCTTATCTGTCCGGCGCGTAGACAGCGAGGAGAGCAAAGGGGGTTCGTTATCGTGCGGGATGTCCTGCGGGAGGACACGATCTAAGTAGCAAAGTGTGTAAGGCATGTCGAACTATCGATTGGCCGACGTATCGTCGACAACGGGGTACGGGTCGATACGCCGCCCCGTAGACGGAGGCGGAGGCCTCAGATAAAAGAACAAACGGAAGAAAAAGCGAAAAAAAAAAACGAAGGAAACGAGAGACGCGTTACACGGTATCGCGGCTTACTACCGTTAATTGAGGATACAGGGGAAAAGCGCTACTTAACGATTCCGATTATAGAAACGCGTTTTTCTACTTCGACGAGGAATTCCGTGAACGAGCCGCCTCTGTGTTCCTTCGCTTTCGACTTCGATTTTTCGCGCGCATTCTTTGAACATTAAATTTGAACCCAAAAAGAGAAGTTTCCAACGAACTTGAATTTCAAGTAAAGGTTGCAACAACAGGTATCTTCGAAACGCAAAAGTTTGGAAAAACGAAAAATTAGGATCGGAAGCAGAAGATCGAAGAGCAGGATCGGTCATAAAATAGAAAGGCGGTAATTGGCCGGTGACTTTCTCGTGGCCAGAGAAGGGATACCTGCACGAATCATAATTTGCAGTGACAAACCTTTGTCCCCCCCAGCCGGGGTTCAATAAATCCCAACACAATGGCGTAGCCAGCTCGTACGGGGCCCCATTACATTACTCCTCGCGCCGCGAGGACAATGCCAGGCTGCGGAATAGAAACAAGACGAAGGTAACGGGAGAGGGAGAACGGGGAGTATCGAAAGGGTCTTAGAAAAAAACGATCCGGAATTATAATCTCTCGAACGATTACGCGGTCTTCCCGGCTTTGGTTTCTGCGATTTCCTCGCTCGCCAGTGTCCCGTCGCACCGGTAACGGTACATCGTCGCGGAACTTATGGCAACGCAGGAATTACGAGTCCTTCCACGGCTCGCAGTGCCGTCACCTTCGTTCTGGCCCCGTAAACCCGACGTATCTGGCTCGGATAAATTACAAGGTGGCTGGGAAGGTTAGTTACACGTGGGCGAGACACCGTCTCAAAGGTGAAACTCGAATTTGCATCCGACGACAGAACTCGGAAACGGGCCGGAAAAGGAAATCCAGGCGAAAATATGAATAATAAATTGTAACACTACAAAAGACGCTAAGGGTACTTAAAAATAAATCCGCGATATTTCCTGGACGATAAACCCACGGAGAAAATCGTGGAGCAAGGGATTAAAGTTGCAGTTGTAAGAAAATTAAGTGCAGGTGTCGAAACCTTGACCTTTGACGCGGGTGTGGCCGGTTAAATAATCGTGAACCAACGAATTATCACGGTGCACGACCGTCAGACCGTGAAGATAAAAATCAACGAGATGTCGACACGTTGATCATCGTCTCGCCTCAGGTGAATTCAGCAACGTATCAAGAACTATGGACGGCGAGGAAAGCGGTGACCCGCGACACACTTTGTCGTTTCAGGATAACCAGATCCGTATCGTTTCAACGCTCGTTTGTAAACCGCCTGGAAATTCCAGCGGCCGATTATTCGCCGTCTGCTAACCGCCTGGATAACGAACAATGATCGACGACCAGTATTACCTGATTTGCCACTTGAAATCCGTTCTTTGTCCTCCGGTTCCATTGAAAAATTGCTCTATCTGTTAATTTTTTAGAACTGGTAATTGTTCCCCAGAGTTTTATGACATTTAACGCTCGACCTCTATATACAATCCACGTGATTCCAGGTGAAATTTTTCCAATTTTCATCTTCGTTAAAGAATTTCTCCGCGTTTCGGTTCGCCAGCTTTCCACCTTCTTCGAGTTCGAGAAATCGAACGGTCCAATATCCTACGATGATTTATCGCGTTCGTTTAATTACAAACCGCTCGTAACGTTCCGCTTAACAAACGGTTTAATTAGAGAGTCGCCGATTTTCCCGCGGAGAGAAAACGTCGTCCTCCCCCTCTTCTATCCATAGGCCGAGATGAACACGGCAGATATTTTGTAACCAGTTAGTCACAGCGGCTACACACGCGTTGCTTTCATCAAGGTCGCTGAATTTCTCCTTCGACTCTCGGCGCTGATAACGTCGAACCTGCTGCGGGCCGCGGGTCCAGATTCCTTATTTTTACCGGGACTATCCTCGCTGATTTCTCCTCTCGTGTGCGTTCCTCGAAACAGCCTCTTTCTCTCCCGTCTTGGTAGCGGGAACGGAAAAAACGACGATACGTTGGCTGCCCGATCGAGCGGAGAAACGTGGCCGAGCCTAGACGATCCTTCTGTGTTGATTTTCTTCAAAAAAGCCCTTTGTTTTTAATAAGTTTTTGGAACGCAACCCCCCTTTTTGTATTGGCCCTGGGTCTCGTATAATTTGGCATTTACTAGGAGCTATATCTGAAAAACTACACACTTCGAGTACTACGAATTCAAGGCAGCAGCTTTCGAATTACCCCGATACGCGACTCTTTCCACGCTTTCCTACGATTTTTATTTCTATTTTTTGAAACGGAGCACAATTGCATCCGCGGCAGATAAGAGATTACGATTCGGCTCAGCGGAGCTTCACCAATTAGTTGGACACCGTCTAAACAAGCGATCGTCGTCGCGAGATCGGCGGACTTTCACCGGGGAGTCTTTGCGGGCTCCTCCGACCGGTCGTGCTTTCTCCGATCCACCTGTCTAGCTTTAATTAAAGCGGTCGGATGATCGCGGGCAGCATTGCGGTTCGATTGGCTCGTTACTTTTCGGATCGATCGCACCTGTACGCGTCAGCGGCCGATCGAGATCGATTCCGAGTAAATTACCACGCGTGTAACGGTAGCCGTGTACCTCGCGCCAAGACACGTACCGTTTCTTAGCGAATGGCACGCATTCCTGCTCGATCCTACGATAAATTAGTAGAAAAAGGAATTAATTTGTTGTTTGATCCGATACGCTGGAATTTCGATCGAGCGCGCTGCTGTCTTACGCGTTTACGAATATTTATTTATCTGACGGGCGTATGCTCATTAATTTACTATTTATAATGCAGTGATGGCAATACAAATGCGAGTATAAATTAGTATAACCGCACAATTAATAATAACCGTACTTTTTAATTAAATTATAAGGTTGAGGTTAGCTTGTCAGAAAAGAAATACGATTTGTAGACCAGCTATTGTAAAATATCTGGGTTAGGAAGACCTTGTTGGCCTGAATGGCGAATCGAAGTAAAGAGGAGCATCTTTGGCCATTTATTATTATCTGGTGCCGTAAATACAAGTCAGCGACAGGTCTACGCTCCTCGATAGAACTTAGGTTCAGTTTTAACAATAGCAAGGTATAGTCATGGTCCGAAGGAGTCAAAGCGGAGGAATCTGTGCTGTATTTTCTCCAGAAATGATATATGCTTCTCAACGTCTTAATAAATTTTTTGATATAAAATAAGGAATCTGGAGCAAGTCATTTTGACCATAACCCCAACCTTCAAAACTTCAATACTCAATACTCTGAAAAATAGCGAAACTTGTAAATATGGCACAAAGTTTCACTCGATAGTTGATCGAAGAATCTCAGATCTCTCCAGTTTGAGATCATAATTTGAGAAATTCGCAATTAACTCGTCGTTCGCTATCGAAGCAGCGCTCCCGACGTCCGGTTGTCTGGCGAGCCGTATAATTTCCTAACCCTCGCCGCAAATTGAAATTACCGCGGCTATTAAAGCGTCGTGCGATCGCGGAAAAGTCACGATCGGCCGACGACGTCCGTCAGTAGGTGTCGAGCGGCTACGCGGCTGATTCCAAATAAATGTCAGCGGGTGATCGTCAACAAATCGAGATATCTTCACCGGCGATACTTTCACGGCGCGGTTCGAACGTGTCGACAGGGATCCTCGCGTGTGTCCGGTGGCGGACGATCGCGATATCCCTTCCGCCGGAGGAGAGGGTATATCTCTCGGCGCGGAGCGGCGATCGCGAAGGATACGGTCTACGAGAGATAATCAGCCACCAGGAAGTCGAGGGAAGGTCTTAACGATCGATTCGATCGTAGATTATCCCGTCAACTTGCTGAGAAACGGAGACGCAAGGTTTTTCGATGAAAAGAAGAGAGAGAGAGAGAGAGAGATTGAAAGAAATAAGAAAGAAAAAAGGTAGCCGTGGTAATGATTAATTAACGAAGAGAGAGAAGATGGTAGGTGTTTCGTGATCGATCGATTTCCGACTGGAACGATGACGGGTGGGTGTTGCCGGTCGTCGATGGGCCGGCCATAGATTCAGCAGCTCGATACATACGGTAAATTGATATACCTATATTCGCGGCAAGAGGAAAAGCAAGACGGTAGCCTACATTCCTGATAAGACACCGTGACTAAACGTCGGCCTCGACGCGTTTCGCGAGCAACGGAATCGTTATGGACGGTTAGACGGTCGATGATAATCGATAACCAGGAAGTGACCGGTGAAATTGGAACGTTCGGATAACAGATCTCGCTTATCAAGGTCGATTAGAACGCCTGTTCGACGAAGGATATCTGTTCTTTCCTTCTTCTTCGTCTTCTTTTCCTTGAAAATCGATTTGTTCGTAGGAGTCCCGATGATTAGTCTGCGGAGGATGAAGATTGACGATGGTTAACACGTACGCTAATGATGTTCATTTGCCTCGAGTACACGGCTATATATCAGACGTAATTTTCTTAGAAAATACAAAATGAAACGGGTATAACCATCCACCATATGGATCGTTTGTTAGACGATAGTTCGAAACGAGTTTCATGGCTATTAGACAACGCTCGCGTGTGTACCGTCGATGGTATCTCATGAGAAATCGAAGCTGGTAGCGAATATGCTCGAAGGGTGGCATTGTTGAAGTTTGAATACGAGTTACCGATACGGTCGAATCGATTACTTTCGAACGAGCTGCCTAGGTTATCCACCCACCACCGGACCATTTACTTTGCGACGTCTTAACCGTGTTCAGTGATAGCAAACTTATCAAATTATTATTAATATTTACTTTGTAATTCTTATATTCCAAGACTCAAACCAGCCATCCCTTTGGGAACTTTGATACTTCGAGAGAATTATTGACCAACCCTTACCCAATTTAACTTGGACAAATTATCCAATTAATCTGCGGGAACTTTGATATTCGAAGGGAAGAGGTTGGTACACAATGGAGGAAGTTTAAGGGTACTCCATTGGGAGGGGAAGCATGGAATTCCAACGGCGGAATAAGCACAGGTATACTAAAAGATGGGTCGAAATCGTGGTCGTTTGATCAAAGAATCGCCAGCGGTATCGATGGGTCACGTTACCGTTGAGGTCAGATTGGACCCTTTAGCAAACCTCGCCCATTGGCCGTTCGAACACGGGGACTTAAGTGATAGCGGCGGTCTTATGCATGGTAGCACGCCACGCTATGACCACGCCACATGAGAATCGTGAGGTAAACACGGACACGGACCCGAAGAAGATACAAGCTGATCGGTGACCAGGAAGTCGCACGGGAAGTCAGGACACTCGGTGCCAAGTTACCTTGTCACGAACACCTTGGATTACTCTTCAAAACGTTCCCTTTTATCCTGATGTCCGTTCGTCTCATAATTATGATTAGCTGACTAAAATACCTTGGTTAGTTGATCTTAACAGCTCTTTGTTAAACGCTTTCCCGCGACCATTTTGAATTATTCCCGAGCAGGTTGTACAGGAAGCAGAAAGACATAGCCGTATTTTTGTCGGATTTACTCGACTTCCCGCGCGTTTTAATGACCTTATCCGAGGGGATCTTGTGGTACGTTCGAGCGCTCGGGATCGCGCTGACCATTCCGCTCTAAATCCTGATGGTATCGCGCGACATTACGCGCGTCTTCGCGCTGAACATCACCGAGTTTCAACGCGTTTTCGAGCGATAATAAATTCGTCCGTTTCTTCTCGAAGCCGTTCCACGGCCGCTCGAGGTCCCAGCCGTTCTCCAACTTCCGTAATCGATGGATCTTCCTGGAGGAACGATCACGATCGCGACTCGATAACGCCGGGGGAGAACGCTCGAATGATCCTCGATGATTTCAATGTTTCCTCGCGAAGGATACGACGTCCATTTTCTACATTATTCAATTATTTGGTAACAACTTTCATCGTTGATTGTAAACAATTATTTTGTGAGAGGAATATAGACACGAAGGAAATTTGCAAGGAAAGGATGATCGAAATTCCGCATCTGCTCGATTCAGTGTCGCGTGGATAGAGTCGATAGGAATTGACAAAGCATCCGTTTAAATCAGTATCTCTCGATCATGGCGACGCGAAATTCTCTGCGTCGCCAATGACAACGTGGTATGTTCTTCGTTTTTTTTCCTCCTTTGCTTCTTTTTTTCGTCTACCTTCCTGTCGAGGAAGTATCCCGTCCCGGATGATCGACGCGATGCTTGCGCGCCAATGAAACCAGAAGTCCTTGATCCGTGGGCGATGCAAAACGATCGTCGTTGTACCAGGAAGAAGGTGCGGTAGGTCAGCGTTTCGAACTTGCCTCTGTTCCATCTTTTGATTCTTGGTAAATCACGTGAATTTTTAATTAAAACATCTTTTCCATCAATTTGTCAATTCTCGAGATAATGAGGTTGGTTATAAATTTCTTCTAATTCAAATTGGCATGGTACACGAAGCTTAAGTGTATAGATATATGTTTAAATAACTATTTTTATAATTAAAATGATATCGATACCTGCTATTCTTGATTCAAAATAATATAATTTCACGCTGGGTCAAATGGAATAAGGGATCGGATTACAGTGATTGAAGAGTACTTTGACTGTTTTTATTGGTACAGAAGTTCCCATGAGGATGCAAACGATCCATGCAGGGGCGTGAAAAGAATGGGCCAGGTCGTTATCTTGGCTCGTAACCGTTGGATCCTCGGTGATTTTGCTCATCGATGATCGGAACGGGTTGAACCAGAAAGAACCGTGCTGGTGGGCGGTGTTAACGACCAGCTGCTTCAGACCAGGAAGATGTGGTAGGTCAGGAATATGCGGGTCCCTCGATACACGAAATTACAGACCTATTTTCCTACAGAAAGTAGAACTATTTTCAATTAGTCCTCCACCTATGGTTCACTTTGAATTTTCCAGTTTTAATATATTTTATTTATTTAATATATTTAATATTCCAGTTGGTATATTAAAATCTCTTCCTAGTAATTTTTCACAATGTTTCTTATTAAAGTCACACTCGTCGAAAGACCGATCCGTTTTTCATCCTACCAAGTGTTTCAAAGTTCTTAAATCAATTCTCCCGGTACGTCGTAGTCCATTAAGTGGAAAATTTTATACCCGACCACCACGAGCTTGAATCCCTAGGGTCAGGACCCTAATTTATCGTCGGGAGGTAGGCGGCGAGGGTCGTATAACCCGTGGTGAGGATGCTGTGATCGTCTCGAGAGAGTGTTTGACAAACCGCAACTCTCTTCCTGGGTTTATACAGTCTAACCAACACCGTTTCCTGTTCTCCTCTTCGGGGATACTAATTTATATTTCCTCCTAGCTGTAATCTATCTTCGATGGAAATGGAACTTGAGATTGAAAGTGCACGCTCGCCTCTTTAACTGTTCTCGTCTGTGTATGTATTCGAGAAACAAAGCAAAATAATTATTTGCAATGCTATATCGTAGTTACTGGTAAATAATCCAAACAGAATTTCCAAGTGCAAAGGGTCAATACCTCTAAGGGTACGTTTCGTAGACAAGGGTTGCAATGCAAACCGTATAAAATAGACATTAGTCTACCTCCCATAGAAGATATCAATAAATATTAATAAAGAGGATCGCCTTCCAGTAGAAAACTCTCGCGTATTCCTAATAGCCGCTATTTAACATCGTTCACGGTAATTCCACCGAAGTCAATGAAAAAACTGCCTCTATCCTCGTCCAGCATCTCGCGAGAGTCCATCATAAATCTGCGCGTACCCACGCGTACGTTTCGCATGCAAAATTCCTCGACGCATTTGAATATCGATAAAACGAGCGTTCCGCCGTGGTTGCGCGTACCGCGAAGGTGTTAATCGGCACGTAAGGATCCGCGAACAGCGTGGATCGCGTTGGACGACGGTAGCCGGGACGGCTGCGGGATTTTCGCACGTTCCCGTGTCCCGCTGGTGTGTATCGGGTCTATTCAGGCGAGAGGTTGCGGCACGAGGAAGAGATTACACGGGAGGCCCCGTTCGGGTTCCGTGCTTTCTCCGGCACCGTCTCAATCCCGCGGCATTGTTCGAAACCCGGCGTCGTCCGCTTCTTCTTCCTCTTCCTCCAGCCGGCCACGGATCTTCCCACGCACGTGCCGCGGCCCTCCTCTCCCGCACGGATCCGCGAGGTCCGTTGAATAATTACCAGATGAAGATACCCGCGACGCCGCCTCGTGTAGGCTGAAATCTCGCCTCCCTTTTCTCCCTTCTTCGTTCGCTTCTTTCTCCCGTTCGTTTGCTCGCCTCCATCGATGCGAGAGGATTTTGCAACGGTACCTCGCGGCTGCCTATTCGACGACGATCGCGCGTCCCTTACGCGGATCATCAACCCACGAGGATCGACCCCTGCTGAACCGTGAACCGCTTCGTAGAGGATCCCTCCGTGGTAACCAGACGGGCTCTGCCACGGTTACGACGCCTCGCAATTGTCTACCAGATAACGGCGATTCGCTTCGTGGACTAAAACGAGTAGGATTTCGTGGGGGGTCCTTGGGACGTTACACGAATACCAAAGTTTCGTTGCTGTATAAATAATTGTACCCTTCCCAGAATTTCTCGGTGATTTAACGTTCGGGACACACATCGATGAAGAAACGCGGATCGCGAAGCAGAAAATGGAAGGCAGAATCGAAAGTCAGTCGTTCTCGGTAGGTAATGAAAGCGAAATCGCAAAGGCGCCGGTTTCTCCTTTTTCTTAGGCTTTGTTTCTAATTAACGGCAGCATCGTGCTAATTGTCCAGCTGCCGCGTCTTCCGAGGGAGACCTTAGGAGATTCCTGCATGTGGGTTGAGCAGGTTCAGTCAAGGGATTCCTCCCGTTTGATGCAATAAACGTTTCCACGAACGGACGCGACCGAGTGTCGTCGAAAGTGAATTCTTTACGCTTCTGTCCTTCTAATTACTTTCCTCGAGCATTTCTTGGAATTTTTTAACCAAACTACGTCAATTTTCGTTCGATAACTCTTAACCCTACGTTCAATTAAAAGTTAATATGAAGGATTTGAGTTGCTTAAATTAAATTAAAAACTAAAGATGTGTTTCTCTGTTTCTTTCAGAGGTGGCAAAGAAGATGGTTCGTGCTGTACGACGACGGGGAGCTGACGTACTCGGTGGACGAACACGTGAGTCTATTACAATTTTTTATTCAATCACCCGTAAAACGTATCGAAGTATTAGCCTGTCTTTGTTCACAAACGACACGTATCCGAGTTAGAGATCCACTTTGCCAAAGACAAATCCGTTTATCGCATCGATACGGTTTCGTCAGCTCGCGTTTGTTGCAATTGCAAGTACTCGATCGTCGATGGTATTTAAGTCGCTTACGAGACGCGCGAAGATCGGTTACCAATTGGAGATCAGAAGTACTGTGCTGGATGGAATTGCTTTCGAACGAATATGCAAATTTCCTCGGGGAAACATCGTCGATCTTGCGGTGTCCGTGCGAAAATCGTGAACTGTCAGTGCGGCAACGTTATGGCAGGCAGTGAATCAAAGGTTGCCTCTCGAGACGGCTCCCTCGGAGTTTAGAAACTAGAAACGGCAAAGGTTGGAGTCAAGTGGCTCGTGCTGGCTCATCGACAGCGTCGTCAATGCCTTCGAGATCGGGGCTGGCCACAAAACAGCTGCGAATATCCTGACGTAGATGACCACGTTTATGCTGAAAACCGTCAGAACTGATTTAAGATCGACGGATGACCGGGCGAGGGTCGTAAATCGTGCACCTCGCGTTTCTATCCTCGAATGGGAACATTGTTGAAATAGATGGGGTGATAGTTCGTGGATTAGAATTCGAAATAGGACCATTTCCAAGTATTTTAGAGTGATTAGGATAAAGCTATTTCTGAGACACCGGGTATAAATTTGACAATTTAACAAATTCTCTCGCATAGAATAGCAAAATTAATAGAACTCTTAGAAAATGATTGATAAAATCATGAATATGAAAACTCCTTCGAGCTCAGGCGTGGACACGAAAAAGAACTCAAGTCTCGACAAAACAATGAGACGAATGATAAATTTGTTGAATGAACGGTGTCCCATTCAGTGTAACGTCCCACAGCAAGGATCGTGTGTGTGTGTGTGTGTGTGTGCGCGTGTCGCACGTGGGAGTCGATTTCATCCGGACGAATCACGGGGATCGGTGTCTATTCTGGTCGTCGTGCACACGCGAAAAGGAAATTAAAATAACGACGTTGTCGATGAAGAGCGTGATAGCGCCGTGTTAAGGGCCCCGCAAGAAGGATCCGTGGAGGATCCATTTCGCTCGAGCGGCCGACAACTCGGCCATCCTCGAAGCCAGATTAATGATCCGGTCGCGAGCCTTAAGAGGGCCATTCGTTTCGAGAATAATCTCGGTCGAAAAATCCGAGAACAGATAATAACCGATGCGCACCGGATGCGCGACGTTGTCTCTCCCTGCTTCAGGGCCCCCCCTCGCCTCGTCGCGATTCTGGTCGTCCTTGAGGCCCAATGAGAAATTGGGCTACCGGGTCGGAATAATTCAGACGAAAGTGCTGCTCTCGAGACCCTGATCCCTTCTGTCCCGATATACATTGTTCCAGGAATGATCCGTTAAGGATACCACAAAAGGATCCTAGGATTAATTCTACCCCCTCGCGCTTGGAATATCAATTTCATTAAATTTTATTAATAAATAGTAAAGTAGTCGCCAATAAATTAAAAAATAAACACTAAATCTTTCTGTACTGTTTGCCAAGCGTCGGACCACCCATAATTAGTCAATAAGTAACTAGTAATAATTTATAATTTAAAAACCAATACGCTTTACATTTTGATTGCAAACATCCCCTCTTAAAAATCGAGCCCGAGAGCGGGATGGAATCGAATCAGCGAACCTTTATGGGCAAAGGTAAAGAAAAAGGGTAAATCGAAGGTAGAGAGCATCCCGTCGCGCGGGCATTTATCAAGGTTCTTTAAACGGGACAGGTCTAATCGTTCGATTGGTCGTCCTCGCGCCAACCCAATAATCGATAGTTAATTGGAAATGGCATTTCTCAAAGGAGAAACGATGGTTGCGCGATGGTAGCCGGGTCACCGGTGGCCAATTATGCAAATCCGCTTACGGGAATAGGAGGGACTGGCGTGGAATTAATCGTTCGAATTGGAATGATCAAGCTATTTCTATCAGAGGGTAAAGAGAGGAAGGGGGGGGGGAGAGACACGGTGTACGGTAAACTCGACGAAGATTCTTTTTCAATTATCCCCGTGGCTTTTCTCGTCGCGCGATCAGAAAATTGGATCGGTACGATCTGCCATTAATTATGGACGGGTTTCTCGTTCGCGATAACACGTTGAGAAAAACGTTCGTTCTGGTAGTACTTCGAGCGGGTAGGAATCGAACGAAGTCGTAGCAGGCTAGCCGGGGTCTCGATCAACAGGGACCGATATTACTTGGCCGGGCAGCGCCGAGCCGGCTTGATTTACGCGCGCCTAATTAAATGAATTAGCCACTTGACACCGGCATAAATTATCCGGGGGCATCCTTCTCGGCCTGGCTCGAGACGCTTAGCAGATTTGAAGTGTACTTTTCGAGATAGAGAGAGGGCTGACTGAGTTACGGGAGGGATTGTAATGAATGGTATGTGTAAATCCAATGAAACATGATGTAAGAGTTCTATCATGAACCGTTCAGCTTGTTCTAGACTGGTTTACGAATGCTTCTTTCTTTTTTTTTTTTTAAGGAATAAACGAGCACGATCATAATTTTATCGGTCTACATGGAATAACGTTACTGGATCGTGCAATCATAATTTCTGATTTGAATTACTTCTTTATTTTACGATCGCCTCAAAGATTCATTATTATCCGATTGTTAATAAATTTTCAGTTCGGAATGTTAGATTAATTTTAATATAGTCGAGAAGTTTGTCGGATAAAATTTCAGAAACTGTAAGTACTTAACTTGGTTTCTTTATTTTACTTTATTTGTCGTTAAGAGGGTCAATTGCAAGTGTCAAACGATCGCAGTCGGAGATCTAAGGGCGCCGACTGAAATTAGTCGAACGAGTACAGGCGCCTGTGTCTTTGCCATGAGCGAATTTCTATAGGCGCCAGTAGCAATCAAACCATTAAGATCTAACAAGTAACTAATATCCTATGGAAAGATACTCTCGTGTATCGTAACGCTTCGATTATTAATTTCCTGATAATTAAATAAAATAGCGTTTTAAAATATAAATTAAAATATAAATAAGGAACGATCTAGCTGAAAGAAAGAAATTTCTCGTACAGAAAGAGCGATGGGCTGAATAGTTCCAGCACTGTCATTAACGTTGTCAGAAGAGGAGAATCGATGCTAATAAGAGACGTGTCGTCGTCTGTGTAACGTTGCAGAACGTCGATGATGTCGAGATGAGGAGATCGATAACGTGTCTACAACAATGCGAACGAACCTTTTCCTTTGGACGGTACACGATAGATTCTCGATTTGAACACGAGTTAATCAGCTGACCCCAATTAAACGATAGCCATCGGCCAGCCCAAGGCGAGACAACGGTTGCGTCGTCGACAAATGTTAATGAACCGTGGCCAACAATAGCGTATCGGGATAATAACCGGGGAAAACACGGCCATTAAGGGGGGGGGTTCGCCCCTTTGTTCCACCTACGATTCGTCGATTATTACGTCGCTCGCGTTAATATCGTAACGGTGCTCGGTTCCCAATTAGAGTACGGTTTAATTGCGAGTAACCGTAAACCGTGGCTAGACGACTTCAATGAAAGTACTTAACAACTTCTTCGATGATTTCTTCGATTTTCCGTTGGGGGCGAGGGGTTACCACGCTTTGTCGGTGAAAATAGAAACCAGTAAAGAAGAAGGGTTAACGGTCGAGATTCGCACCTGTGACTTCGTTTTTGGAGGCGTAAGACTTTCTAAAAAGCTTAACGGTACCTCTTCCCCAAAACTTCACGACGGTCGGCATTCCATTGCGATAAAACCGCTACGAAAAGTATGCGCCCGCTCGGTGGTCGCCGAAACGGTGCCCGCGCCTATCTGCCTCCAAATGGACCCGGTGAATCGACGTTCACCGATGACAGTATCGGGAAATTAACGATCCCGTCGCGTTTTACACCTGGCGGCCGGGTGGCGTGCTTACCGTGTGTCCACGCATCTAATTCCTGGATCGGGGCCCCGGCTGGCCTTCTAAGGTTGTGGCACACGGTGCAACGGTGCTCGACGACCCCTCATTCCGGACTATCTTCATCGCGGTTACACGGAACGGACTCATGAAAATTGCCTGGGTATCTGGCCGATCGAGCACGTGGTCGCGCGACCTTGCCTACTTCCACGATGGTGGTACTGTCTTCCACTTCAGATAATGCCTCAAAAATAAGAACGAAATTTCTATTTCAAACTCCGTGTACTCCAAAATCCCAAATGGCTACCTGTACGAACGGCGCCCTAAAGTTAGCGATCGAGGAACGGTCCGTAATCTCGGGGCTTTTTTTCCAAGAAGAGGAGCGCGATCGGAGGGGAAGCTGGGTCGGCTTTCAAGCGTCGAAGATAACAGAAGCCGGTACCGCTAGCGGAGTGGATGTTGCGGGCGCCTCCATTACCCAACTGTTTCAACCTGCTCGGACCGCAATCAGACTCACGCGAGGCTCAGGCTTTAAACTAGACCGAAGAGGCAACGACAACGGGGGCTAAGTTTAATGGGGATCCGTTGCCGTGTTTCTCTTTCCTCTTCGCCCAGCTTCCTTTCTCTCCGCCGTCCCTTTCCATTCGTCCTTGTTCGACGGTGTGCACGGTCCTTCTGCTGAACAGTTAGCCGGAACACGGAAGCTGGCTTTCACGGTTCAATGGAACGCGATCCGTCGTCGATCGGATCGACTCCCGATTCGACGAAGTCTCTTCGAACGCCTATCTTCTTTTCTTCTTTTATACCAAAGTTGCTACCTTGCATTATTAATTCATTAACATTACCCTTCCATAATAAATAATAGCAGCACCCACGTCACCCATATCAAGTTTCTGGGTCTTGAAAGCGATTACGTTAAACGTGTCGGAGGTTTAAATATTTGTGTAAAGGATGAAAAGCTTATTAGACTCGGTGTCGAGAGTCAAAGGCTCGTTGGACGGGCCACGGAGGCCCCTGAGTCGGGCTGAAACTCATTTTAAAAATTCCTGAGGGAGAGGTATGTAATTATCCGGGGATAATGGACACCCTAGGCGGGCCGGGTTCGTCTCTGGTCCAGCTGGCTGAATTCGACGCCGACGTACCGGAGACGCCCGTGGATTTATCGTTCACGTTTCTTTTTCTTCCGGTTACAATGAAATATCTCTTAAATCGATGTGAAATTTTGTCGAACAGCATCGATCGATGGAACCGTAAAAGGGTATCGAACCATCGAAGGACGCGAGAGGCATTTTTATTGCAGGATCTTTATCGTCGAAAGGCTTTTGTCGAATTTTCTGTTAGACCGGGCTGGCGAGACCGGTCGACCTCTGCTCGTAGACGTTTCTGTTTCTTTTTTTTCTTCTTCGTTTTTCAGCAGACATCCTGTTGTCGTATTGCTCCCGTCCATTTGTGGCGGGACGAACAAGAAACAGCGATGACGACGACGACGAGCAGGATAAGGGGATCCTCGGGTGGGACAAGGTGTTAGCCAACCGCAATTATCGGTAATGATAGCCCCGCGAGGCCCGTTCCCTGCTGCTCTAGCAACGACAGTTATTCCGCCGCCATATTGATGACCGGCCGGTCGCGCATGAACGAATGTACGTGACCCCGTCGGGATCATTGAATCATGCCAGGACCGTCGATTCGCCGTTAGATATCCTGGAACGCAGAATCATGCGGACACAGCAGATCCTGTCTCGATTTTATCCCCCGAAAAAATCCTTCGAAAAACGCGCTGGAACATTCGTCATCCACGCTCGATAAAAGAGGAGATTAGGCTCGTTATTAAAATTTCAAGATTCATCGTGAATGTCTCGAAATAAATTTTGAAGCTTGTCTTTTTCTGAAATATTCTGTCTTTTAAAAAACTACCTCGACAAGGTATTATTGAACAGCATAAATTTTCCATTTTTTAAATTAGAAATATATTAAGTTTCGTAGAGACGTTCTTATAGTCGTTGATGTTTGATTAGTTGGAAATAAATTGGAAGGACGTTGAGGTTGTTTGGGAAGGAGCCCCTGGAGGGCAAAGTGGAACGAAATCCCTCGTAAAAAATTCGTCAACGAGGACCTGCACGGTGTGATTCGCGAGATCGTAAGTCAGATTAATCCAGAGGGGTGACCTTGCGACCGACCACCTGTCGCATAATTTCCGATCTAAGCCCTCCGTCCTGTTGAATCTACGAGGATTCGATCGTAGACACCGGCGAACTTCGCGGAATTCGTCGCGATTTACGACGAGCAAAGTCCTGCGAAGAAAGCCTGAACACCGTCGAGACGTACGAGTGTTCAAAACAGTTGTAGATCTCGAGGATGATAAATTCGAGGAGACACTTTTATCCCGGGGCCAGGATGTGTCCCCTGTTTTTCGATATTTTGTCGCTGCCACGCTGGTAGACCTTGAACGATGACCGGCCGACTTGAAAAACGGGTTAATTCCGATTTAACCCTTTTTGTTTTCTTCCTGCCGTTGTAAGACCTGTCTCGAGGATCTCTGAGAGTGATAGCGTCGTATTAGTTAAGATATTTCGGTAATTTTCACGTAAATTGGTATTTGGAAGTCGAATTAAAGTGGTGTCTGGATCGTTGGATCCAAGATCCTTGGATTATAAGTTTTTGAATACTAAGTCCTTGGATTCCAAGTCTTTGGATTCTAAATTCTTGAATCTCAAGTCTTTAAGTTCAATAATTGTAAACCTTTAGATCCCAAATCCAAAGCAATCCTTGGATTCTATAACAAATTATATCCCTTGTCATAGAATTTTCCACTCACCGACTGTAATTTAAACGAAGGCCGAATTATTCCCTTAGGACACGGTTCCTAAGGACTCCGCATCTCCGGCTTAAAAGGTTCTGTCAGGCGATCTTCCCCAAAATCCAAACTTCTAAGTATAGAACTAAGTTCGCCGGGACATTAAGCGAACTCGGTTTTATCCTGTCGCTATTTCGCAGCGATTCAGATTTGAATTAGCACGCCATTACCGATCCACGAACCTGTTGCCGGTTCCTAAACATCGATGCTGACCGAACGAAGGCTGCCCAAGGATCGCGTCTCGGGGACAGGGAACAGGGGAAGGGAAGAGCGAGGGAGCAGGGTGATCAGGTGCGTTTAGACGGGTCGTTTCGCATCCTCGCGTGTTTTCGCATTCAAATGCCCGGGCTGGGTGCAATTTAAAACTCGTTTGGGCGCCACGTTGGGCCCCGTCTCTCGGCAGCGCGAACACTTGGCTGATTTTCGTGCAGCATCTGGACCAGAAAGGAGCACGGGACCACCGGCCAAATAAAACCCACGAACTCGCCAAAGGCCGGTTTTCAAAAGGAAGATGAGCCACGGCCGGTGTACAGCCAGAGGTGTCTTATTGTCCTGCAAGGAGGAACGGTCCTCTTTCAAAGGACAAAACCGACCATCTGCAAGACACACAAAGCACGAACAGTTCATTGATTAAACCTTTCTTTGTGCAATATCTGAATGGCAATTTGGATCGGTACGGGTCTTCAAATTACAGAATTTCTGAAATTTGCTGGAAAGGGGTGGTATCTCTTTTTCTTTTTTAATTTCAATTTTATTAAGCGGTTTGGTCTTTTGGTGACAGTCAGCGGAGGCTCTTGAACGTGTACTGACTAACTTGCACAATATTTCTACCTTGTTTACTATCCGGATAAGTTACTTCCACCGTCAGAAGTCACACCGGAGAGGCATCCCAGGCAACGAAGGGATAGACGGGCGCAGGGGTGGAATATCGCTGGTCCGAAGGGTACAGATGGAAGGTACCGATAGCCGGACGTAAATATGCGCATCGTAGACCGGTAGATACACCACCGCCTACCAGAGATACGTCGTTTCGTAGCAAAGGTCGAGCCGGAGATCGATTTGCATGTCACTGATAGGAATCCGCTCGAGTAACGACGTGTACGTGTAGCTGTTGGCCGACTGTACACCGAGTGACGGAAGCGGCAGACAGTTCGAGACAAACGATCCGATATACCGAGGCGCACCGTTGCTCTTTGCTGTTGCTGCTGCTGTTGCTCGAGCCAGCACGGTTGCGAACCGCGACCAGACGAACGAGAAAGTCATCCATCGTAACACGATAATTATTATCATCGGTGCCCCCGGCCAGAACGCGCCGCGCTGGTTACTTACCCTCGCGAAACCGCGCCGCGATCAGGGGTGTTCGTACAAAGTATAACAAGGGGATAAAAACGTATCCTCCCCAGAATTTTATAGAAATATCTGTTTCTCTCCAGAATTAAAAACAAATTGGAAATTTGTAATTTTGAGCACAAAAGAGGCAATAATCGGCTCCTTTTTGAGCCGGGAAGGGTTCATTGCGCTCCCATTTTTATCTTCTATCTATCCACCACGCCGCCGCTTGTTTCTCGTTCCGATCGGGGCGTGCGAGTTGAATGATTCGAACAATCGGATTAAACTCGGTCCGGGACGAAAAAAAGATTCAATTTACCGGCTGTCCGGATTGACGAGGATGAGCCACGGAGATTTCGGCCGGTGTTCCGTGCAAATTCAGAACGGCGTATCCAGATCATCCTAGATAAAGACGATGAATAGCCAGGTGAATCGAACCGAACGTACCACGAAAGTTCTTTGAATGTTGGATCCCTCGGTTTGTTCCTCTCGAATCGCCTCGATATTGTCGGTGAAATTTAGAAACGGCGGTGTACAAATTCATTCGATATGGTAGATAACATACAGAAATTTCTTGTGTGAATTATTTTACCAATTATAAGATATTGCTTTCAAATTTTCTACAGAAATAATTTAATCTTCTAAATAGTACTTTCATCTTTTCTCCTCGTAACGATAATAGGTTTATTTATTACCACTGCTTATTGCGATTTTCTACAGTGGAGGGGTTAATATTCAAGACCTGATATTTTTAACTTTCTACATTCGATATTTTCTTTGCACTCGAAGCATTTTTAGATACAAATTAGACTTAAATTTCACATTTTTCACGTTCGAGCGCAAAGGGTTAACCTTAGTCTCCCAACAACGCACCCAGACCGCTGCACGCTAAACGTCCATCAGCCACCCCGCTTCTTCCGCCCCCCATTCTTCGGGTATTCTTTCCCGGTTTGAATTTCAATTCTGCCGACGGGCGAACAATGTTCTCGAGTGTCGTCGTTTTGAATCCGTTAAACCATCCGAGGAGCACCGCGAACGGTAAAGCAACCGGTCGACGCACAATTCCGGCCGCAGATTGCTCATCTCCGGGCGTGAAAAGCCCGGGCATGAATAGGGGTCGCGTTTCCCGGTGTCGCGTCACGGTTTTCCGTGGTGTCGCAACGAGAATAACCTCTCAACAGCGTGCTCCTTTGATCGTCTGAATGGCGGGCCGAAAGGGAAAAGAGCGCCGCGTGTTCCTCTCGCGATTTCAAGCAGCTCGCCAAATTAGCAGCCCTTTTGTGCTGCCACTCGCTCGATGCCAGCCCGTTGAATTCGGTTTACCCGCTCGGCGCCGCGGGTATTTCAATCGAGATCCGCCGTTTGTTCTTCCAGGAAGACGCGTCCTGCCGGAGACGCCCGTCGTGTTTCGGGGAAGAATGCCGCGGAGGGTGCGGGGGGAACTTTGCAGGAACCTTGGTTCTCGTTGAACGCGTTAGATTTCAACTGTGGTGTCTTCTTCCGGATTTTTATAAATTTCTGTATTGTTCAAGTTTTCTGGTTTGTTGTATTTACCGAATAACGCAAACTTTCGAATAATTATATTAACAAGCACTCTATCCTCGGTTTGCTAACTTCCGAGAATTATTCTAATCCCGCTATTAATATAATTATATTTCCCTAGCGGCAATTAACGCGTTAACCAGACTAAGACCGCCTTCCCTCGGATTCGCCGACGGTCGTAACCGGAAGTGCTTGCAATCATCGTGAAATTACAAAGCGAACGAGCGCAACAGTTCAGTGACGGGATGGAATTCGTCGAATAGACTTCGTTAACACGGACCATTGTCCAGAGGTCGCTGGTCTATGAAGTTGCTTTTAATTCGATATTTCAAATGTTTGTATATAATTTGCAAAATTAAAATTGTCTGATGGGTCACGCAGACACCGACCAGGCGTTGGCGATGGTCGCCGCTGGAATTAGACGTAGGACACAGCCAATCAGCGGTCCGGTTGCCGTTGTTCGCTCCTCTAATTGCATCTAATTAGATTAGAGGACCGTGTTTGTCCGTGGCCGGTGTTGATCAGGGGTCGGATCTGGCCAGATCGAGCCACGAATTAGATTACCGCATCGCCGCTTTTAATCGACCCGTTGCACGCTCCACGGAACGAGCGTGTTAATTGAAAGCTCGAACGGGGCTGGAATTATGCGTGCTACTGCCATTCTTTTTTCCCCTTTTTTTTCTCCGTCCTGGAACGAACGGTTCGTTCGTAACGGATGATTACGTTTCAGCAATGCCACCCTGATCGCTGCTACCGTTTGATTGAAGCCGTGATTAGAAACTCTATCGATCCTTTCGCTTTTAGCACGATTTCATGCAAGGCTCTGAAATTTCGAGTTCGATTAAAATTAGGACGAACAGCCGTATCTCGCGCGTAAATTACACGCGTCGCTATTTAGGAACACGGAACAAAGTTTCCCCGCGACGCTCTCCCACGTAAGCTCGCTAAGCCAAGTTATCGTTGGACGTCGCCCAAAGAAATCGTAGCCCTCGCGCTGGCGAGGGAAGCGTTTCCTCCGCATAATTTACCGCGGCGATATTTACTAGAATTTGTCGTATCGAGTGGCAGGGAGGGCCTTAAAAAATCGTCAGATTTATCACGCCGTGATTCACAGGCAGCGGCTGCGGCGGCGGCGGTGTCTCGTGAAGGGTTTTCAGGTTTCTCCGCGTCCAGTCGACGGTAAAAATTCGCCGGCTCTCCCTTGACCGGTTTTTTTTTCTTCCCCTTCTTCGTCTCTTTTTTGCTTTCGGTGCCACGCTATGGTCTACTCGCGTTATATCGAATAGCACGGTGTTCCTGATCGCACGGTGTCCCTTACAATCGCCGCACAACGAGCCTCGCACCATGCTTCAACGGCCCCGTGCGCGCTCGTTCGCTCGGCTATCTGTCGGACTTCATTAAGAAGGTCATATAGCATTCTCGGCTGAAGAAGGTCGGCCCCGCTCTGCCTGCAACGATTCAGAGCTTTCCTGATTGTGCACGAGCTGCGCGGGACCAACAGGCCCTCGGGGAAACGTGCATGCATTCGCGCTTTTTGACCCCGTGCTCCCGTTCGTTCCGTCAGCCGGTGGATAATTTATCGCGGCTTTTCAACGTTGCCATCTTGGCCGGGTTGCATCGTTTCTGACCGGCTCTAATGTTCCAGCCTCTTTGCTCGACCCTTAAATCAACGATATTTATGTTGCTTTTGAAAACAACCTTCCTCTTGAGCAAACTGTTACATAGTAATTGCAATAGAGAAGTATCGATGATTTCAGAGCAATTTAGATTGTTTTACAGTGTTTTAGATAGTCTGACAGATGTTCGAGATTCTAAGTTCCATCTTGTTCTCATCATGTATACAGATTATTAAATTATGCTTCTCGATCCACCCCTCCCGTTGCCTGTTTATATCTTTTGATAGGATAATTTCACATAGGAGTAACCAGCTGCGTGATAAGCGTTAACATTGTTCTTACCGCGGTTTTTCGTACAATGGTAGCGGTGGCTGGTTAATTACACCGTAACGGAGAGATTAATAACGTTTCACAAGTGGAACGAATGGAAATGAAAATGAAATGATGGAAGGAGAACTCGTGTGCCTCCGTCTGCCTCTCGGTACGCTCGATTGTACAATCTTGGTAGCTGGAGGAACGCTTGTAATTAAATTTAAGTAACCGGATCTAGATTCATTTTTCGAACGTCGAAATATCAAGAAATATATATAACCACGATTCGTATATAATTACCATTCAATAAAAATTACCTTCATCGAGAAATATTATTGCAGCACGAATACAAAGTTTACACGAATTTGATAGGTGTCCAGCTACTTGCGTGATTGTATTCGAAGATTCACTGGGGGGAAAACAATGGAGAGGTGGACGATACGAAAGCCGAAGGGATCATTCTCTCCCCGTGTTAATTACAATAAGCGTCGTATAAATCGTACGTTTGCCCCGTGGGGCGATCGTTCGCCGCGGAGGTGGATCGTGTAAATCGTACATTAACGAGGATTCCGGCGTGGCCGTCGCTGGAAATCGATATTTTATCGGGCACCGTGGCGGCCATCGTATCGGTGCCGTTCCCGGTTTCTGGGTGGTCAGAATTCTTCGGCGCGCTTTGCGAAAAATTCTGCCGGACGCGTTACAGGCCCTCCTGGACAACGACGACGGGCGAAAGCGACCGGGGTTGAAGTATTTACGGTCTCGACGAGACAATGCTCACGCACTCGCGGCTCCTCTTGCTTCTTTCCTCGATACCTTGTCGAGCCGTACCGACACGCGGCCTGAAAAATGCCCGGCCCGGCCTGCCTTCCGGTTGCCGTTTAAGGCAAATATCCGATCGACGCGATTCGGGCCCGGGTACGGGCCGTGTTACCCTCCAGAATTAGTAAATCGTGGCCCCAGCGGCGTTGGTTACGTTGTTTCCTGGTATGCCAATAAATTCCGGTTGTCGTTTAAGCTGATACATAAATATTTGGATGGTTTCTTCTAAATATAGCGAGCGTTAGGTATTGGGTTCGAAAGGGTAAAATACTCATCCAACTTCCCCTTTGCTCGAAAGGGGTTGGTCAGATTCAGTTTGAAAAGATGACAAAGACGAGTTCGGTGTCGTTGGGGTCTCTGGGGGACGAGACGCATCCTTGGCAATCCAGGATAGCGATTACGGTCCGCGGAACAAGGAGACTGCTTGTTATTATAAATTCGCTGGGTTCGTTCTCCGCAGAAGTACGAATTCCGATTCCGGCACACGGTTGTCGGGATAAATGGTAATGGGCCTTGCTCCGCTGAATGGCCGCCGCGACGGATAATGGTCTCCTCGATTCCTCTCCCGACATCGCCGGACGTCGTTTCCACGTCCGTGCGTGAAAACGGGAACGCTCGAATTAACAGCGAGGATCGTTTTTGATAACGACCATCGAATCTCCCCGGTTAAATCAAACGGCCATCTTAGATCAACGCGTCGATTAGCGCGTCGCTCGTGTGCGTACCGCGCTCTTGAATTATTAATCAGAAATAATCATAGCGATGTTTCGACGGTGGTCGGTTCTAGAAAATTTATGGCCTTCGTGTAATCCGCCAATTAACTGATATTTGAAAGGTTCCATCATCGCTGCGCTGTATTTACCGATTTTTTAATTACAGCCGGTAATTGCGGCGCCGTGTAGAAATAAAGCAGAGGAAATGGGCCGGTTCGTCCAGTTGAAAGAGTTTTATCGTAAGAACTAAAACCGTTCTTTTTTTTCTCTCGTAATTAAATCTAATTGGACCGGAGTTCCTTCGAAATATTAAAAATTCACCGGACGCGCACCGCCCTCGACGGTTTAAAGGGTTAAGCCCGTTGTAAAATATTTTATCGCGACACAATAAGTTATGCATTCGTACGGAGATCGTCGGAGCGGGTCGGAGCGGAACACGCTCGTTGGCCGCGCGGTGGAAACAAGAAACGCCGCTCTTGTTCCCGGTAATCGAGCGCGTATAGTCGGAAATCTCTTCGAGTTCCATGGCACCGCGTATTCCTGGCCGCAAGAAACCACCGGAGTCGTTCTGCTCCTCCCTTTCGATCTCCAGGCTCGCTTATTACCGGACGAAAACGAAGATCGATACGAATTAGCATCTGTGGAAGCGTGGCAGACCGGGGAAAGAGATTGCTTTTCCAACAGGTATCCCCGGGGACGGCAAATTGGACTTGGAGATGAACCCGAACCTCGGTTACACCTGTTGGTTGCCATAGTGAAGTTCGAAATCAGGTTGTATTGATTTCTTAACTTGGTAGGAAATTAGGACTTTGGATCATTCTGGGCATAATTAAATTATAATTTAGTCGTGTTGTCAGGATTTTATTAGAATGAGGGGTGTACCATTCTGCTATAAATTTTTGTTTAAAATACACTTAACTTGAGTAACTCGATTTAATAATCTCCCTCTGGTGATTAGATGCAAGAAAGGGTAACCGAGTCAGCAACGGTGGTATCGATTAACAAATTACAGGGACGTAGAGGAAGATGCTAATTTCACTTCTAGCTACAACATCGAGGGGAATTGAATATCGAGGTAGTGGGCAATGGTAAGCAAGAATGGTAGCCCCAGTACGACTACATTACAGAAATTAATCGTCCGCCGAGCGGACGGTGCAAATCGCTTTGGTAATCAGTAATCACAGAGACGCATCCACGGCTCCGTCCTCCCTTTCGCAGTTTTTCTTCGTCGTGGAACGTTCCTTCTTGGTCCACGCGTCTTACCTAGATAGGCGCCTTCTTCGCGGACCATTTCCGATTGTCGTGGGTGGTCATCGAAAATAAACGCACGGTTGTTCCGACCCTTGGTCCCCGAGATCCGTGAAATCGATCCAGCTCGTTCGAGGATTCCTTCCTCGGACCTGGCACGTATTTGCATAAAGATGGCTCTCCTCTGTCGCTCGGTACGCGAGCATTCTATAAAGCTAACTTTTAGTGTTACTATTTTATACTTACAAGGAAGTTTGGAGAATCTTTTTGAACTTTGCAGATTTGTTGGGGACAGATTTTCAGGGTGAGAACACCCCCTAAAGGTAGTCAGGTGTTTCCATATTTCCCTGTATATAAAAAAATAAATGGTTAGAATAAATATTGAACCTAGGACTTCGAACTACCTGAAATTACGAGAGTTCGAATGCTCAGAATTAATCTTCGAAGTATCTAAAATCAACTACGGATCTAAATTACCTCAGCATCGCAATAGCTATAAATTAGAATGATCGTAGACAGTGGATTCATAACACGTCTAATTCAGTGGGACTTATCTCACCTGGCTCGTATTTATTCGGCGATAATTTCGTCATTTCGGTTAGAAATTGCCTAATATAGTCGTTAAACCGCAAAGGAACACTTGCAACGGGCACTGGCTTAGATCGTACAAGTGTAGCCCGATTCGCGTGCTTGTATTAATCGACAGCGATACTTTAACGACGCTTTAACGCGGCGTGGTTCCAAGCTGGCCAGACAAAATGAACGAAACGACCCGAATATTTATTACCCTTCGGCTTTCGGTTCTAAAACTCCGAGGATACGCTGCAGTCGGACGGTTTGAATAGCGTTTAATAGCGAACAGCAAAGAATCAGGGTTCAGACCGAAGGAAGTTGATGGTGCGCGAAAGAAACCAGTTAAGAAGCACGATAAAAAGAAAGGGAAAAGGCACAGGATACGTTTATTGTGCTATTAGACCAGTAGCTTTTTGCCAGGCAAAATATGAACACACGGGTTTAATCACTGTTAACACATTGATATCAACAATAAACACGTTTTCTCTTGGGCGAAATAATTATGCCCCAAAGATCTTTTGCTTTGTTGATACGTTTCTCGGCTCCAGAATCACCAAAATCGAACCGCGCTCGTATTTACGCGTCTGCTAAAACAATGCCAATAAAACTGGGGGTAAGAAAGAGATTGAAGACCGCAAGAAAACAGACATTCCAAGAGGAGCGCCGCTTCCTGTTACGCTCGGACCGTTTCGCCGGAAAGGCGATCATCCCCGCGTTGCGCTGCGTGGAAATCGTTGCTCCAGGTTTCCATCGCGCGAGAACTTTTTTGCCCCGGATGTTCCAGGCAGCCAGAACGGGTTCAGGACCAGCCCCGGGGCTCTGGGATACGAGAACAACCACGCGCTTCTTTCCGAGAAGCGAATCTTCTCGGAGAGGAAGAAGAAGTTGGAGCACGGAGGATAAGGGGGAAGGACTTTCGCGACGGATAGGCTCGAAGATAAGTAGTAAAGTGCGTACAGGGAGATACAGTCTGACTCATAAGAAGGTATTCGTTGTACCTCCTGTATTTTCAAGGGAAAATAAGTTTCACTGCAAGTGCAACTATCGTAATAAATAAATTGGCATTGTATAACGGAATCAATAAGAGGCAATAAAGGATGAGGAATAATTGTTTTCTCATTTTTGAAAAACAATCACGAGCAGATTCTTCTGAGATAGACTGTAGAGCCAGCCAGTCGGTTGCGAGCAAGAAACTAGCGGCAATAATAATTTACAGTACTCTTCCCCACCCTTGCGCCCTCTTCCTCTTCTGCACCCGCGGTTTCCTCCTTCGACCTCTCCTTCGTTCTCTTCCTCCTCCACCTTTCACGGTTGCTCGTCTTCCTTACCTACTCCGACGGTGGTTGTTGCCAGCAATCCCATATTAGGAGTCCTGTTGCTCGCTCTACCGCGATGCGCGGCCTATTGAGACGTAGTTACCCTTACTTATCCTGTCGGTGGAACGAGCGACGAGCAACCGTGGAGAAGAGGAGGCGAGCGGATACTTTCGAACACGGAGGAAATCGAAAAGGTTGAAACCCTTCGGGCTTTGTTGCGAGCCGAGGAAACGTTTCGCGAACAACGATTCCTCTCTCCGTGGGATTCCGCTCGAACGATCCGATCGTTCGAGTTCTGGATCCTTCGGGGTGGTGTATCGGCTGGTCCGGCTTTCATCTGTTCGTACGATACGTGCTGGCTGTTGTGGTCGTCGAGAGGTCTATCGATAGGCCTCCATTTATAGGGCGGTGGATTGCTGGATTTGATGGCGAAACTTACGTAAGTGGAAACTCTGATGGGAAACTCTGGAAAATGTAGAAAATTCGATTGCACAGATGATCCTCGAGGCTGGAGAAGAGCGTAGGCCACGGAATTCCTAGCTTTCCTCGGCGCGATCGTAGGACAGTCTGTTCTCACCCTGCGATCGGGTTGCTTAACCGCGCGAGAATTCGCTAATAATCGAGTTCGATCGTATCGGCGCGGATCGCGTGTTCGATTCGAGCCGATGATTCACCGGATAACGCGACGGTTTCGAGCACCTGCGAGGATTCCTTCGTCGCCGGGTCGCGACACGAGCGGTCCTCTTATTTTCACCGTTACGCAATCGCGGATAGAAAAGTCGCGGTACTCGAGGGAATCCTCTTCCTGGGCTGGTTGAGGCTTTCGGGGGCGGCCTCGCGGCAAATGTCGTGCGAATGCAGCCGCTCGTTTTCTCGTCTTCTGCACGCGTCGCGTGTTGCGTCACCCGCTCCACGGGAGAATCCTCGAATCGATGCTGCGTGGAAAGTAAATTGGCTTTTGTTTCGTGCTTTTTCCAGTTTTTTAGTTTCGTCCAGGCGAAGGAGGAACAAAGCGTTCAGATCGCTTCGATAAATCGTTTTGGAGCATTCGGGGCAATTGTTTCGCGGAATTCATTATTTTTGTAAAATTGAAAAGTCAGAACCCGGTTCTTTGTTTCATATCACAATTATTCAGAGCACGATACGACAGTTAATAAAGAACGAAGAACGACAGTTTCATACCCGAAACGGGATAATAAAAGAAACATACGATTGGACGGAATAAAAGAGCTTAGTTACAGGTGCAGCGACCAAGAAGAAATACTCGCAGGGAAAACAGTAACACAATGCAACGCGTTCCACTATCAATTTCCTCCATCTTCCTCTAGAAAATAGGCACAGTTTGACCCAGTTTCTATAATCATCCTCCGCGAACGCAATCCTTCCATTGAGAAACAAGAGTCGTCTCACAATAGCCGCGCACGAATAGCCGTGTCTTTTCTCTTTTTCTTTCCTTTTTTTTATTTTACGATCGTTTTGCGAAACGATCACCTCCGGGCGCGTAGGTTAATTCAATTACCGCGGAATTTTTCGTCGTTTTATTCAATAAGAGTAAAACCGGTGAAAATCGTGTTCAATTCGCCGATTCCATCATCGCGTCTCGTAATAATCGTCACGAATGATTGACGTCTGAATAGGACGCGGCAACTATCAATTAAAAAGCATCGATCGAAAGGTCTCCTCTCCGCGGCTTTCTTTCGTCGCGTTTCAGGTACGCTCGGATAATCTTCACGGCACAAAACGGTTCTGTCCCATCCGTGGCGCGTAATTATACGGGCTGAGGTTGTGCAAGCCTTGGGCGAGGCCGACGCATAGAATATTCAAGTATCCTTTGGTTTCTTCTAGTAGTAAATATTGTTATGCTAAGTGCAGCCGCTGTCACGCCTTCTATCTATCGTCGGATCCTTTTCTTTTGCACGAGCTTCTTTTACACGGCGACCACCTACCGTATTTTCCTCCCTACGCCTTCTTCGTCTCTGTCCTTCCAGCCTTGTTTCTACGTGTTCTCTCTAATTCGAGTTATCGTGTACCTTGACGGGTTACTTATTGCCGACGAGGTGATCCTTTCTGGTATTACGCTCGTAAATATGTATCTTTTCAAGTATTTTTAGTTTTGTGCAAAAATAACTTCGCAATAGTTAACATAATAGGATTAGTAATAACTACAGATTGAATTTTTACGGCTAATTTAGTCGTACAAAGAATTTCTATCTCTCATTCGAAGGCTTTCGTTTGCACGCTCGTTGCAGTTGTCAAAATGACTATAATCTAGTTGGTTTGCGGGTAAAAGATCGAAGGAGAATTCTGAATTCCAACCGGAGCCGATTAAATAACAAATCCCGGGATACCGTGGGGGAACACTGTTATTGCATCCTCGCCGTATCCCAGAATCGTTAACCGGATTACAATTAACGCGGCTGGCAATCTAGAATTTTCTTATCGGTTTTTGCCGATCGAGATCGTTCGGATCACGATCGTCTAACGATCCTCCCTCCCCACGTGAAAGGAGAGGAACGGTAGATTTTCGATGTTTTCATCATTTGCATCCCGATCGCGGCAATTATCGATAAGAACGAGCCGGAGGAACGCACGACGATACGGCTTTCAACAAAGTCGTTTAATAACAGTAATTATTCGCGAAGATCGAGCTGTTCGCCGCGGGGTAAATCAATCGATCCAATTTGTTAGCCGAGCGGATTCACCGCGTAGAAAACGTGCTTTTCACTTATCACGTACGAAAGGCGACCCGTTAATCCCCGCGCCTGGTTTTGCCTGCAATAATTAGAAAGCAAAGCGTAATCGTCGTCGTAAGATAATATCGTACGGCGGTTTGCGCAAACCCCCGTGCGCCGTGTACGTGGCTGTCGCTTTTGTGCGCGAGTTAATGGCGAAATTACAATGGGGGCCCCTCGAGGAGCGGCGACGATTAATCGATAAGTCGTGCCACCTTCTCCGCCGGTTACATGTTATTAGACGTACGTACGTGGACGTCGTTCGTGTCGGTAGGTGAAACGAGGCATTTCGTCCCGACCGGATACCCTGCAATTGAATTGTTCGACACGATCGAGCAAACAGCCCGATGAAAAACAAATCGACGCCCACAAATCGATGTCTCCTTCGGGCTTTTTGTAACCGGCACGGATAAGACGAGAGATCGATGCTAGATCCTGTTGGGTCAGGTGCTTGACGAGGTACCAACCGATCAAATCGGTCGGTTCTTAAATTTCAATTACTGCTAAGTATAATTAAGGTATGTAGGTATTACTTTCCACTCGTCGAGCGAAATTTTGTACCCGGGTACCCACTTCTGCACTCAAGGGTTACGGTATTGGGCAATTTCCTCTGTTTAAAGAACCATCCGAAAGCTTGTCCAGCGAAAAGATACGAAATCCAGGAATATGTAAATGGACCGTCGATTACCCAAACGTACAGGTTAATAAGGGTACGGTGTACGCAACTTTATAAAACGCAAGGATGCTTCCGAAAGTATGCAGGGAGAGATACAAGCCAAAGGAATCTTTCGAAAGAGCAGAACTTTTTTTCTGAAAACTTGCATAATACTCGCGCAACAAACTTTCAAAGCATTCCGGGGAACGAATTTATTGCGAATCGAAGGGTATCGGATAACGGTGAAAAAATCGCGTACGAAATGATTTGGATCCGCGGCCAGGAACGATCAAGGGAACCAGGAGCTATTCAGATAATCGTATATCAGTATCGAGGAGGCGGAAAAAACTGGACGCGGGGTTCTGGAGATATCGTTCCAGAGATGACCGCCGATATTTCCAGGATTCGATGTAAAACGGTCTCGCTGTGAAATAATTAACGCCGAATCGTCTCGCGGTTACGCTCTTCCTCGACGAGGACGACGATAATCCGTAATTTGTAACAGTGTGGCGAGCGAGGGCTCGCAATTAAAAGACGCGAAGGGGACTGGCCGCGTTATCGTCCTTGAGGCATTTTATCGGCGATGAGTCGGGAATTAAAGCGACCGATTGACACGCGTTTTAATTATCGACACCGATAAACGATCGGTACGACCGATACGCTGCGGTTTCACCTGAATCCTAAGGGCGGATCTCGCAAAGCTATTTCTGTCCAAATAGAAAAGAGACCCGACTGGTTTCTGGACGAAATCAAGAATGTCGATTCCAAAGTCGAACCTTGTACATTTTCCAGCATGTGCGATCGATTGCACAACCCGCTCGCACGATTACCCACGTGTACGCGTATTTTTTCATTTCATCTTACACGCACGCAGGTACAAGTTTTTCGGTACCTTTCGACGGTTGACGTAACGCGTGCGACTTTCACTCGCGCGTGTACGTCGCCTCGGAAACACGTATGCAATGCTTTTCTCCGCCGATCCGATCGCTAATGCTTTCTTCGACGAGCCGTACGTTCGTTCGTTTGCCAGCGAGCGCCTGTCCCGGTTCGCGAGGTACAAACCGATTACGTGTACCGAATAACCCGCGCCAGAAACGCGGCTTGTTTTCTGTCCACGTTAGCCCAACAGGATTTATGCTCAACGGCTACGTATTTCGCGATTAGCTTGAAATACCGTCGCTGATAGACGATTATTGTGTCTTTAATTATTATTGCGCCGCGGTTGTACATCGACCAGCCTACATTGCTCGAGGCGTCTGTAACCTGACCCTTGCGCTACGTGGATTTTGATTTATCCAATTGTCTTAGAGTTTGTTACACGAGAATCGATTCGTGTGGAACCGAGGGTTAAGATAAGAGATTTTTGGATAACGTTGTAAATAAAAAATGTAAAAATAAATTGATTCAATAAAATCGCAAGTTAACCCGAACGGCGCGTGTCACAGCAATTACGCCCACGATAGCCACGTTAATTTCTTAGCCCGATTGTCTAGGCGTTCTCGCGCTGCTATCAGGCCAATAAATTAAATTCCGCGAACGTTCCACGGGGTCGTTTCAGCGTACACGTGTTACTCTCTCGCGGGGCAAAGCGGGCACGGAGCGGAGCGGAGCGGAACGGTGCCTCCAAGAGTCGCCGTGGCGTGGGACGAACGCATTGTTCGAGCCGACGACGGCCACGGCGATATACGCCGGGAATAAAGAGTACCGGTTAGTTTTCATGGGTGCTGCCACCATAAACGCCAAACGCTATTTGCGGATTATAATTTGTGCACCGATAATGAAGGATAATAAAGCGCCGCGTGGGATTAGCGACGTCGCTCTAACTCGGAGAAAGCGACGCCTCCTTTTTCCTTTCGTTTCCATTCTTCCTCTCCCTCTTTTGTCTTCCTTTCGTTTTTTCTATTTTTTATCGTATGATTATTAAAATTGAAATTTTTGCGAGGGTTTGAATTTGATCAAAGTTCAACTGGAAGTTTTGGATAACGGAGGGTACGGGAGCTGTCCTCTCGTTCGTTTTGTCGTCCAGTCGAAGACACCGTGCGTGTCGGGTTTCAGGAGAGTTTCGGGGCGAAAGCGAGCATCCTGTTCGGTGATTCTGTGGTTTCCGCGACGCGGAAATCGATCCAACGCGTCCAAAAGGAAGAAAGCCCTGCGATGCATTAGGATCCCTGGCTATTGGGTTTCTCGGGGAATGGACGAGAAAATTTCGTGTCCAGACGAGATTCACCCAACGCACCCTTGCCTCTTCGTTCTATCTATGGAAGATTTTAGTTTTTCAGTTACAGGACACCCTGTATACAAACCACTATGTATTAATTTAAATAATTACCAGTTCAGCTGACTAATGCAATTTCATTCATGAAAGCGATAAAAGATAAATAATTGCACAAACTTTCAATAATACAGCGAGTAAAGTCTTTACTACACACGTTATTGTTCTTTATGATATTTATATCTTACTTGAGATTGATGAAGGAACATAAAATCAGAAGGATCGATTAACTTCGTTAAATTTCATTTATGTAGTTACGTTATTGCATCTGAAAGAGGTAAAATAAAATCTGTTGGAAAGTACGGTTGGCAAAGAATGTGCAATGAGATCGCGTACGTATTGCCTTCATTAATATTAATTACCTTTTCTTTCGAGGGTAGAAATAGAGAAAGGTAGAATTAAGAACGCGTTCCGAGTGTGTGTGTGTGTGTGTGTGTGTTAGCCGGTGTGTCGATGACCCCGTATCTTCGGTTATACATTCCTGCTCGTCGAACTGCTAATGCGATACTTCTAATTAGTATAACGTATCGCGTCTACTTTATTGTATCCAGCCATCGTTGCAATTATTCCGTGTGCTGCTTTTTTTGCTAGGAGAACATTCCGTGTCAATTACTATCCTCTTTGTTCTTCTCTTTTCATTTCTTCTTAAACGAGATATTAAAACCTTCCGCGCATCTCGTGCGTGAATGAAGCACGATAAAAGATTTATTAACTGCAATTAAAAACCATGGAGAAACCTTGAAATATTTCTATAAAAACCCGGATAATTGGACATACGAGTTACGTTTCGTGTTACAGAAGACTGATTTCACCGCATAAACCCGTGAATGAAAAAGGAAATATAGTCACTCGGTTGTGAAGGGGGAAGTTCGTGGAGTGCGACGGTGTGATGTTGCTCGGAAAATGGCACTTGAACAAACCGTTGCATGCACACCTGCACGGTGTGGACGATGTGTGCACAGGTATCTTGGCGAACCACCGCGGCTACTCGTTAAAATACACCTGATTACCGAACATTACCGTGCCGAGGGGGTAATGATCGCAACGCTTGCACGTAATAGAAATTGCTCGAGCTGGCCAAAGAACGACGACCGCTTCGAGGCGCAATTGTTTCCTGAAACTTTTCGCTTTTTAGTCAAATTCGCCTGTAATCGATTTTCTTGGAACGGAACAATCCTTCTGTTCTTCAAATTTATTACTAAATTTGCTTTATTACAATGTGCAAAGTTTAGGTAAGGTTATAAAAGTAATTTCTGGAATTCAATTTTAACGATTGCCGGTAATAAGTGGGTCAATGTATAATGCATAAGAAAAGAAACATTTGTATTCCCGCTTCACGAGCTTTTTTACGACATCGTTTTAGCGAACGACCACCATTGTTCGGCTAAAATCATCGAACACGAGGCCAGGTAAAATTTATATAAACTCGTCGGCTGGGCATAAAGAAGCGTACGTGCAGGCCGTAATTGAACGTGGTCGCTGGCAAAGGTTAACGATCTCTTTGCGCCAGCGTGCAATAGAAACGCCTTAAACGGTGCAACAAGCACGCCAGGCCATTCGCGTGTCAAAGATTGCCGTACTCTGTCCCCCCGTTCCTGGAACTATCCCTGCCTAAAATCGCTAGAAATCCCCAGCTTCCGATCCCACCTCCCCAAAGTGTGAATTCTAATCCTCGTCGCCGTAAAAGTTTAGAAATCGCGATTACGAGGTTTCTTCTTCTTTGCATGAACGACATTTTTGCAGGGACACTGCACCGTCCCACTTTGTCCCCTGTTCCTCGCAAAAAGCCGACCAACAAAGCAAAACGATCCTTGGAATGAGAAAGTGCGTGCCGTAGCGCTGCTACACTGTTCCGTGCAGCTGCGTATGATATTGACCCTGATAAAGCGACGATGCGGTTCGAAATTTAATTAGAACGGTCTCCTCGAAGCTTCGGTCGGTGAAAATGATTTTTTAGGGTTCCTTGAAGCTGTTCGAACAACGTACAGTCGACCCCTCCGCTTCCTCGTACGTTTTGTTAAACAACACCTGTTTTATGACACCCAGGCGTGTAATGTGGAAACTGGTCGGTCCCCGTTCGAAGAATCGAAGCTCGTCGAAGTTGTCCCTCGGTCAACTCACTTTTACCGCTTCCTCGTAAAGCAGACATAGCGAATGTAGACTGGGACTAGGAGTTTTCCTCGCGGCTGTTTACTTCGGGAAGAAGGAGTTTCTGAGGGCGTAGCTACGACGAAGTTATCATCGGAGTCTAAGTTATCTCTGATAACTTCAACGAAGTTATCTCCGCCTCGCCGTCCCGTCTGTCTCGACGGGTAGATGGAAATGGAGAGATAGGGGGACTTGCGCAAGTTCTGCGTGAAGTAATCGTAGAACCGCGGCGTAGTTTATGGTGTAGTTCAGACAGGGTAGACGAAGACTGGCCCCATCATAACCCAAGACGTTCCATTTTCTCGTATACCATATTCTGAATCGTCAAGCGAAGAAGGTAAAAATTGATCAAATTGATATTCCAAGGATCCTTTTTGGAATGAAGTACCGGAGGCCAGGCGGCTGGAGCCAGCCACGTGCATGTATTTCATCAAGTCCGGAGAGTCAGAGACATATTCGAAACGAAGTGTCACACGAGCGGCTGGGCCGGGATAGCCGTGTATACACGCAGTCGGCCGTTATTGCGACACACCCAGCCAGCAGAGTAACCAGGAAACGTAGTACGTGTGTAGCCGGCCCCGCATAACGCATTTATGCAACCATATAATACCAGCGGACCTAGGTTAGCAGCCTGTTGTTCGCCGATGCCGCGTGTATCGGCTATTGGACATCTCCGGCATTCCGATCTACGAATATACATACCTGGACGAGATCTACTCTGTTGGCGGATGGATCGCCGCGGCACACAGGGATTATTGGGATTTCTCGATGATCGGTTGAGTCACTGTTCCGCTTCTTGGTCCAGGGAATGCCGGGACGAGGAACAAGTGAATCGTGATCCCTCGGCGTTTAATTATAATCCTTTCACTGTCTGTTGACAAATAAAACGGGAAGTTGGAAAAACTGGGAGCTGGAGATTAGTGATAACCCAGGTCAGGGTTCAACTTCAAGGCAAGCGGCAGTCAACCACCCAGTACGTTCACGTAATACGTGCTCTTTATTTTCTCGAAGATTATCATTAAGACGTTCCACGGGCAGCCGGGCTGCCGTTGGTCCACCGCGCAGGATACAAGATGGATGATGCACGCGAGAGGAGGTCGAGAGACTCCTCGGGGACGAGGAAGGAGGAAACCTCGCCCCGTTCTCGGCCAGCAAATAGCTAATGACAGGATTAAATGGAACTCGCTTAATCGGGGGAGGGAACGGGGCGCCGTGTCGTGATGAATCTACCCTGGAGAACCACCAACGCGATTGATGGTTTCAATAACTTCTGTGAGAATCTAGTCGCTGTTACGTAATAAATACTTCTACCAATAAGTCATACATAAAAATAGAAATAGAAACGATAATGTGGATCCTGCGCAGGACCAGACACAATAAAATTCCTTAAAGAAACGACCTTGTGGTTGATACGACGCAAAATTAAAAAAAAAAGAAGAGGAAGAAAGTTTACCTAAGGTATTAGGATTATTAGGATAATTAACACCTTGTAGCCTGATGTCTCGTATCCTAGGTATCGTACCAGCAATTTGGGAATCCTAGAATTTTAAAATAATGAAACTCCCTGCGCAGAAGGTTAACAAATAAATTAGAAAATAACCTTTCTACACCTTCGATTAAATATTAAAAAACGTACACACGCGCTTCGCGGGGGAATGATTAATCAAGATCGCGGCGTATCTCTCGGCTATCTGGCGGATTTCTTTCCCGAAGCTTTCCCCTTCGGCCCGATCGTTTCTTGCGAAACACACAAGGATCCTCCGTCGTCCCGCCGTTTTCCGTCCATCGATCCCTGGACTCGGTATCGATAACTCACGAACGGCATATTCCTTTCGCCGTCCGACCTTCGCCATTCCGCGATCGAATCGAATCTCGAGGGGGGGATGTGGGGGACCTTCGATCTCCGTCGCGATCGATTCCCCCGATCCCGTTACTCCTCGCGTGTTCACGCATACGTGGGCTCGTAAAAGGCAGTCATCCTCGCGGAATGCAATCACGCCGCACGCGTGCAAAGCGCGAGAAGGCGCGCGCGCTAAACGTCCCCTAACACCGGTGTGTGTCGCTTTTAAAGGATGATCTCAAAGGTTAACGATGTTCCACGCTTCGAGCGGATCCGCGTGCGAAAGGTGAGGGGAATCGTTCGTGAAATCTAGAAAAATCGGCGAGGATCAAGGTCCAACGAATATCCGAGCTTCCCCCTTTTGCGACCGCGGTCGCCTCGACATTTTCCACCGTCGTGGATTTCGCATCCTCTTGTCGATGCTGCCGATACGTTATGTAACGTTTTGTTGCACCTGCGGAAAGAATCCCGATGCAACAAAGCGGCTCGATGTCGAAGTAACGGGCCTGCATCGTGTAGCACGTTGAGGGACTCGCTTTGTTTTCTGTTTCGAGCTGCATTTCCAGATACCGTAGGGTATGCGCTTTCGTGTGTTCCAAGGAATCGATTATGGTTTAAGGAACTCGTACTTTAATTCTGGAAGGGGTCTGGGGTTATTAAAAAATTAACTACCCTACTAGAACCTAAGTTTGTATAAAGTAATTGACTAATAATGAATTTAAAATGGACAGAGGGTAACTAGAGGGGTGTAAAACTATTCGGTATCAATTTACAAGAGAAGAGGGAGGAATTAAATCGCGGTTTCGACACTTTGCAACCGTGAACGAGAGTTCCATTAGCGGAACGATGCTTCTTGATGCGAATGGTGGCACTATTATTGCGAGCAATGTTTATTAACCGAGGTACACGCGCCGGTTGGCACGCGCATTAATCTTGCCTCGCCGCGAGATAAGCAAACGCTCGCGTCACTACGAACGACTGTCTGCATATTATTTACATCATCGATAAATCTTCTTTAACGTAACGTTAACAGTGGCTGTGATAGAATCGTTGCCCGCGATCCGTCCGCTTTTTGCAATCCTCCAACGATCCTTCAAACTACCCCAAATTGTTATCTTACGTTGAGTTGTAAAATGTACTTCTTAAAAAAAGAAATTAAGAATCTTACAAACTCTTGGTCGTTTGATTAAACATCGAATATTTCAAAATACGCAAAGTATGTAAAATTGAATAATGTTTGTCTCGGAGGAGAAATAATGACGGGACGATGAACAGCGCGGAATTCTAAATCATAGGAATTACACCATTATGGCTGGTGCCATGAATCGAAGTCTGATTGTTGGATCACGATTTTTATCGCGCAAGAATACCGTTTGAAATGGTGAATCATACGAATTCCCTCGATTTAGCTCCGTTATGGCTAATTTCACGAGTTTCAGTCTGGCCGACTAGCACACCATTTATCTTGATACCTAACGCTTTTGGACAGCGTTATTGATGAGCGTTGCTTTCTTTCTCGCCGCTTCTGCTATCTTTCTCGCGGATTCTTTTCACGCGGCGCACCTTTCGTTTTTTCGAAGGTCGTGTCTATCAGACACCTTCGATTGGTCCAAAGTGGAACGTGTTGGACGAAGCAATCTTCTATTAGAAAATCATCAAATATCACAATAAATAATTATTATTCCCCGAAATATAATAATCAAAGGGTTGAAAATTTCCAATTTACCCAATGCAATTCGAAATTTGCAACCCTTCGGGTCGGTGAAATCGCATTACCCTAATCGATTCACGACCCGCGATTATCGATCCCGTTGGTAATGGAATGTTTAGCCGTGGGCGCTCCACGATATCAACGGCAATTTGTAACGGGGTCGATGTTAATTAATAAGGACATCGAGCCATTAATTTAATTGTTGCCGCGACGATATCGTCCGATCCTGTTCATCAAACTCGCGCAAAAGATTTATTAATTGCCCGTGTTTGCTCGCGTTGCCGCGACTATTAAAGGTCCCCCAGGAGGTCGTGACGGCTGGCTGATGATCGCCGCGGATTAAATTATCGGCTTACCTCGCGGCCGATCGGGGACGGGGATCGTTCGCGCGTTTTCTGGAAAATTGCAAAATCGCGGGGTTTACCCTGGCGAGCAAGCGACGCACGTGTCTCTTTCTGCGGGGAAACCTAACCTTTCCCGAGTAACCTTTCGCAAATTGCCTGCCGGTTGATGTTTAATGGAACGAACCGCGTCTCTATCGATTCACCGAGCCAGCAAATTAACGCCGGGTACACGAAGACGTTTGTCGCGCACCTTGCGCATTCTTTGCTTTCTCTCGAACAAAACTCTGCCGTTCTTGTTTCACCAAGAAGGTATCCAAGGTATTAAGTTTCTTAAAAGCATCCCGATAAATTTTGCAATATAAAAAACCAAGCGCGAATTACGTTTGTAATTTCGAACGGCGATAGTTAAGGGTTGATAATGCAGCTCTCCGCGAACGATGGGTGATTTTCACGCAGGCGATCGTACGGAAAATCGATCCCGTTCCGTTTCGCGTGACGGCAGCCTCGTTAGTATAAGACTGATCGAAATTCCATCGATGGTGCACGAGGCGAGAACTGGCGGCGTGTAAACTCATCTCGCGTTGAGGAGCGGAACGCGGCGTTAGGCTCGGCCTCTCGCCGTTGCATTCCGACACGTTGCAGGGGAGGAGCCGTTCGCGCCGCGAGGAAATCCCTGGTATTCTAATCAGTTTCTAGCCCCTATATCTCCGGCCCGACAAAGCCGTTTCGGAGAACCTGATTGCCAGTCTTGGCCCGTCCTCTTAATCATTAAGGGAATATTAAATTCGATGCTGAATTTCAATTGCAACAATCAGGAGGGTGTATTAATATGTGGATATCGTTTTTCTCTTACTTTTGTCAAATTTTGCTATCAGGATTCCTTCCCTTACAGTTTTAAGGGTGGTTGTACAGGGTGTTCCAGAACTTGTACAAATTTTGAAGTAAAATAATGGACAGCTTATGCCAACTTAACAATTTAATATCGATCAGGAAAATGAATTAGTTCGAAAAGATTGATCGAAACACACACACACGATCGATCACGCGAACATGAAAAATCACTGCGCACTGTATTTGGTTCTTACGCCGATTAATATCGGGCCGAAGACAGATGCTAAACACGAAAGCGAACACGAAAAGAATATTAATTTTTGTCTCAGGTAGCAGTAACATCGAGTCATTTACACGCGTGAAACGCGCATAAATCTATCCGTATTTGTATGAAATACAAGTTTGGTTCAACACGGGACCCGGATCAACCGTAACTCGGGGATTAGTATAATTTCAGAGCGCGTGTAATTTACATCGAGCATAACTCGATCCGTGCGCGTGATTTAGATCGTTCTAGCAGATATACGCGCGACGGTAGGAACCGCGGCCACCTAATCGAGCACCCTATTCGACTTACACGATTTAGACGAAATTACAACGTAAGGAGCCCCGCGATCGTAACTTAAGGCTAGCATAACTTAATCCAATTATAATTCAAAAGGGAGGGGGGAAACTCGTTTTTTAAACGGAACGCATCCTGATCGTGTGCGGTAGATTAGATTTAGCATAATCGAGGCTGACCATACGTGGAAGTTATCAATATTCCGATCGGCGTGCCGGCTCGCGAACGTTGAACTGATGGATTTCTTGCAAAAGATCGCTTCTTCGTGTGAAATAATTCTATAAATAGTAATTTATTAAAATAGATTCGATCCAATGCAAAGTCTATCAGATATAGGTATATAATTAGAAGAAAATCGTAATGCGAATTGTATTTTTCTTTACTTCCAAAGGTGTGATATAGAGACTTGATTAACGAATGAATGCCTTGATTTCAATTCTTATTGATACGATTTAATTTCAACCACGCAGTAAACCCTTTACGACAGCTTAGTATTTTATTCTGACGGCTTCGAAGGTAGAACGGAACTTTTTACGAGGATTTAATGATATATTATCATAGGGAGAGAACGTCGAAGCTATTTGTCGCGTGGAGCACGGTGTTTGTTGCAGGAGGGCGTCGATGGTACCCGTTGGTCGCCTGGGACCTCGATGGGTTCCGGTTTTATCGATCGTTTTTCGCGTCGCGCTTCCCCCGCCGCGCACCGGTGGGACCTGTTTTCACCGATGAAAAGTTACCAGATCGTTCGTGGCGGCGGCGACAGACCCCCGTTGCTTTTCCAGATGGAACTGGTCGACCGTGCGAAAAGCAAACTACGATAAAAAGCTTGCCCTTTCGTTGCCTTCTGCTCGACCGTTCTGACCGATCACGATTTTCCTTTTTGCCCGATCGAACCACTTTCGTAAATCCTCTTCTTGCCGCGACGGAGAAAAACCTTTTTTTCCCCTCCCTCCTCCTCCTCCCCCCCCTCGTGTTGTTTCGTGAGTTATCGCGACGAGAAGGATGAAGGGGGGACAGCCGTCTTATCCGAACCACGATCGAGACTGGAGGACCGGTACGGAATCTCGGGAAGGTGGCGATAAGAGTCGCTAATATCCGTAAATTCGCCGACCAGTTGAGCCGGAGCGTTACGTTTTAATTGCGACCGTTAATTAGAGCCGCTCTCTCTCCCTCTCTCTCTTCTCTCTCTTCGCTGGAGCTGGATATTCGTCCCTGAAACAAAGTAACAACCTTGAGAACGCGACTGCGTCCCAGGTGGCCTCGACGAACCTTAAATAGTCGTTGAAGACGAAAATTGTGAGATTCCCGATGCCACGTACACGGTTCAGCATCCTGAACTCTCCCCTAGGGAAAATGGTATCGTAGGGGAAGATTGGCGTGTCGTCCGTTTTATAGTGGAAGGGTTTTTATGCTTAGCCCATCGTTCATTTTACTTTGTTATTAAATTAACGATTTACTAAGCCAAATTCTTGTCCCCTTTAATCTAATTCAATTACATTATTTCTAATTATATCCCCAAGGGAGCTATCATCTTCGGACTATTTTCCCTAGAACGTGTTCTTCCCCTGTATCACAATTTTCTCTAGGGTAGATTAGCATCCTCGACAAGGTACGCGTTCGAACAACTACCAAGGATGTTCGGTGAAGATGAAGAAAGATCGGAGACGAAGATTGGACGACCGGAAAGGGAGCTCCCGTTCGACGAGGAACAAGAAAGGTGGTGAGGAAGGGAAGAGAAAGGGGTTCGGGAAGATGCGGCGGAAGATGAAGAGACCGCCACAGGGCGCGACAACTCGTGTTTTACATAAGTAGCGCGGATCTTATCTGTGCTCTGCTACACTCCTGGACACTGCAACCGGGTCACGAAGAAGCCCGGTACACCAGATCTCGGACATCATCCAAGACCTGGACCAACCTTCAACCATCTTTTTTTCCTTCGTTCGTTTCTTCTTTTACTTCCATGTTTTTACCGTCCTGTTCTGACGTTTTAATTATGTCTTTAATTAATTTTCTCTGACACTATAAAATTTTGCAATTAATTCATAGAAATACAATTTTTGGATGGAGTAGGTATTGTTTAAGACCAGAGTCCTCCGCTCAGAATCGTATCTCTCTTTATACATTCTCCAAATGTCCAGTCCCCCGTGGAATTCATGCATTTCCATGGATTGTAAAATCCACGGGGCAAAAAGAAGATAGGGAAACGTCGATTCGCGTAAATTCCGTTCGTTAAAGGGCAATGTTGAACGCGTTCTATGATCGGTTAATGGACATTCCGTGGCGGTCGTTTCGAGATAAATCAAGGATCGTATCCCGAAAGAAGGGGGAGCAGGGACGACGTAGCCGCTAATAAATACGTCGTATGAACAAAAACGCGAGGCAGGGCGGTCTCGTATACATAACGGCCGGACACGGGCCATGATGTATCGCCACGTTGGACACGTCTGGATCGTGTGTACCTGGCATAATCTGGAGGACTATGTGGAGCATCACACGCGGACGCGGAGAGTGGCGGCGCTTAATAGAGGCTCGTGCCGCTCCGACTCTCCGCTCGATATATCTTCAATTTTATCCCGATCCGCGACTACCTTATCCTCTCCTCCCTTTTCCGTCGATAATTGCTCGATCTTCTTCGCTTCCTCGATAACCGGTACAGGAAGCGTTATCGCGGCGTGCTTCGATGTTGCCCTCACTCCCGCTTGGAAATGGGTTGCTAAAATTTGTGAAAATGGTCCACTTTGCAACCAAAATAAGTGGCACACAAATTTCAAAAAAGTTACAGTCCATGTACAATCGATAGGACCTTAGTCACCTAAATTCTTACGCTGGAATCGCGAGTGGAAATCGAATATAAAGGACGGAATTCCACGGCAACTGTGAATCGGCGGTTTAATTAACTCCGTGTCCTCGTATACTTTAACCAGACGGTTTTCAGCGTCGGTATCGATGCTACTCTTTACGTTTTGCGGTTTCTGAACGAGGGCCGAAGGCCTCGCCCGCGAAAGCCGGTCTCCAGCTTGCAATCTGGAACGAGACCAAACCGGAGCGAGTGAGTCGTTGCAGCCAGTTTATCGTCGCTATCGTGCTTCTTGGGGGTCCCGAAACGTGATCGGTCAATGTTCCGCTTCTGTAACGATTCGAAGATGATTTACTCGTTGCGGACACCCTCTGAAGTTCCGCGTCTCACGTACACAAAATTTAACCGAATCAAAGACTTTAATCGAAACTTTAATCAAACGGTCATTTCATTTGTCCACCTTCGTTTCTTTTCCATAACTAATGTCTGAACGATCCTGAAAAGTTACTTACCAAGTATCATTACTTAAGAAATCTCGATTTGTTCATTAGTTATCGGGTTAGTAGCTGTGGCACATTGATAAGAACGCGGTACGAACGATAGACCGGTTGCGGGTTCGCCCCAACGCCTCCCACGTAACGTTCGACAACGCGCCGCGGTGGCGTATAAACAAATAACAAATTGTAGCCGAGCAACAAAGCGTTGGAAGTTTCATGGAGCGGCGTGTGCAAGCGTCAAGTGTACTTAATTGTACGGTCTCCATTGAGCCGTGGCCAGAGCGTGCGGATAATAGAAAGTAAGATGCCGGTATGTGTGGCCGGTAATCGGTTGGAATTTCGTCGACGGCGATCGCTTCTAAATCGCGGGATTTTATTATCGTTCGAGCAGGGCCGCGCTAAAAGAAAGAAAGAATCTAACGGTATGTTGTATCAGTCAAACGCGTCGGTCGACGCGCGCTCGCCCAACGGAGATTTATCGTCGCTGGTTAACCGGATTAGCAAGCTCCAGGTGCGGATTTCCACTCTTCCACGATGAAAATAAATTTCTCCCCTTTGTTCGATTCGACTCGCTCGATGTTTTCAATTGATCGCTGGTATTGGCCTTTTTTTTTTTGACAGACTTATTATCCTGTTCGAGGGCGGTTCTCGGTATTCGTTGGCGGGAATGTTAGGCTTACCTGGGAAAAACTGTGGAGGTTGAAGGTTACCAGACATTTCACGTCTGATAATACGTTGTGAATCCTCGATTCGATTTTTCGACGGAGGATCGAAGGGTGAGGCTCGTAAACGTCCCAAACGACCAAGTCTTGAATGATAAATGCCTTTTAAAAAATAAATTTCTTGAAAATCTTCAAGAAGTTTGCAATTATTTAATAATAATCCACCTCGAAGAGGACAACGTTTCGCGCTGAGTAATTCGTTTGTCCAACCGATTCGTCAAACGCGAGCCCGGACGGTTACACGCAACGGAGTGAGTTACCCGCGCATCTTATTGCCGGTACGCGTTCGAATAACGCGAAAGGGGAATAAAAAAGAAGAAGAAGAAGAAACAAGGTAAGGGAATAAAAGACACGAGGCAGGAGAAGGGAACGAACGATCCGGGAGATTCGGGAACGACTGTCCGTTAAGTCCGGAGAAACATCGCGATGGTTACGCCTTAAATTATCCCGTCCGCTCGTTTATTCGCTCGGTTCGGAGTGTCCGCGTACGCGGCCACGGAAATTTGTTAAATGTAGATTTTTGCGCGGTGCAAGCGGTTCATTAGCCTGCCCTCGCAATAAAAGAGGCTGGTAACGGTAAAAGGTTCGTCAGCCGGTACTCTTATACCGCTTAATCAAGCGGCGTGCTTGTAAACGAGAAGTCGCGGAGGGGTAAAACGCCGGGCAGAAAAAGAAGGATATTTTAAAAAATGAAAAGAAATCGTTTTCCTCTGACGCTCGGTGTTTTCGGCCCCGAACGTACGACCTGCGTGCGAGCACAGCCGGAAGGGGATATTTGTAAAATGTAAATTTGTCGCGAGCACGCGAGACGGGGGAGCTTGGAGAAATATGGACGGGTTACCGGCAAGCCCTCCTCGAGGGTAAATTTAGCCGGAACGAATTATGATTGTCCCGCGTTTTAACCCTTTTAACATCTTGCTCGTTTCCATAAAAAATTGTCGCTTGCATTTGGATTAATAATCGAACTTAAAGTCATACGTGCTTCGTACCAAACCGATTAAATCCTCAACGTCTTCGCGAGCAATTTGCAGGACGCATCGACGAGTCCATCAAAGCTCGACACGAATTTCCTCGTCCTTTTCTCGAATCTCGACCGGACCCGTTTTAATTTCCCGCTCGCGTGCTGGCCGGGGCGTGTTTTTTGCCGTCGATCGGGTCCCGTCAATCGTCCGTTCGAAGGGATAATTGCCGCTCAAAGAGGATACTTTGTAGCAGTGACAAGCACCGTTCCGCGAGCCTGGCATTTTCCACGTCAAACGGCTCCCTCGTCGAGCCGTGTTTCCTCCGTGCACCGATTACACGTTCCCCCGATCAAGAATCGCGGTCGTACGACGGATTTCACGGATCTTTCTTCGCGCCACCGACTTTCTACGACCAATAAAGGAGGCTCCGTTTTCTTTCCCTTTTTTCTCCCCCTTTTCGACGGCCTGGCGACGCTCGTCGCTTCGTAATCGATTGGAAACGCTTCGATTCATCTCCCCCCCTCACGATAATCCTCGCACTTTCCTTTCGAGCCACTCGTTAACGTTCGTTACCGATTTTTCCGCGGCGAATCGTTCCCGCATTCCAGATCATGCTTGAATTCGAGCAGGAAGTTTGTTAAACCTGTTCCCCCCGTTTACACGACGCGGACGATATCTCAGCGAGACGTGTGATTATTTCTTCGCGACCTGGACAGTGTTCAGGTACGATTTTACCAGAAAAAAAAGAAAGAAAGAAATCGCTCGATAACCCGAGCGGCTTGATTAATCGGCCCGATGAAGCGGTAAACTCGAATCCGTGTTCGACTGATCGTCCTTATCAACGAGTCCTCCGTTTCCGGTGAATAATTATCGGGAACAGAGCCGTGATTCCTCGCAAAATCGAGAAACGCGATCGATGTTCCGAAGATCGTCGAGGAAAATACGCCCAGGAGCGAAATTACAAGCTCGTTAACGAGGGGGGGGGACCACCCACGTACCGAGGCAATTGTTCGAAACCGCGACACTTAAATTTTATGTCGCGATTTAGGGTAAGAAAAGCCGGTCGGTATTACCATCTGAGACATTGCTGCCGGCATTAATTAGTCGGCAGAGTAATTGGTGACTCAACGCAGCGAGATGCAACACACAATGATGGTCTTTAACCCTTTCGCTACCACGGCCGATTATTATCTCCGCGTACAATTTATATCCTTATCCACCGTCGACTGTAATCGACCGATAGAAAACGTGTGCAATCTCGAAATATTAAACGCGCAACGATGTCGAAATTAGAATGATGCGTATCGAATAAAGTCGAGTGTCGTAAAATATAATTGACGAAATTACCTGTTATCAGCGCGATATCGTCGTTTTATTTCTGGTAATACGAGTCGAGTATATTTATAACACTCGAAACGGCGAAACTCTAATGGGAACAGAGGATATAATATGATTTTTGCATCGAATATAGTTTTATCGAGGAATTGAAACGTCCCGGCGATAAAATTACGCTGGAATAGCGTTTGCCGCTTTCGGACGAGAGACAATTTCGCTTTTACGAGGCGAGAAGTATTCCCGGTTGATAGTAATAGGACGTTATCCGGCCGGGAAGCGTTTACGAGTAGCGAAATAGTCGGCGCGATGCCGGAACGACGCGTTTCCGGTCGCGACGCGTGACCACGGGATCCGAAATCGGCGACAATGTAACCACCGGGTGGATTTTATTTGCCTGACGGTTCACCTGACCCGTTCGCTGCCCGTCGCTTTTTACCGTCGCCCGTATACGACGCAATAAATTATCCCCGGTTGTAATAAAACGCGTCGCGGGACGCGTACGCCACCACGCCGAACAAATAAACGCGAAATTACGATGAAACCCGGCACTCGCTCTTTCTCTCGCTCTCCCGTCCCACCCTTATAAATCCGTCCTTCGTTCGGCTAACGCTTTAGGCTCGTTAAAACTATCGAAAATGTTACCTGGTAGCTGGCCGACCGACAAAGTAACATTTTTTGCAGTTTTTAATATCAACCTAATGTCGTAAACGAGAAAAGAAAAATAGAGTTAGTAATTAAAGAACGAATTAGTAAAGTTACAGGCAGTAGCTTAATACTTTGATTGGCACAGTGGAAATGGTCGTGTGCGGTGAGACGCACTTCAGTTCTAATTATTAAGGATTCCATCCAAGTATTCCGCATTATCAGCCTAATATTAGCGATATCCAAACCCTCACAGTTACTCACGCACGGTAGTCAACGTATTTGATTAATGAATTCATCCTCGACGAACTTTCTAATAGCACGAGAAACGCGTAGATCCTCCTCCCGGCGGAAGAAGGCTTGAAAGATAGAAACGATCGGCTAACGGAACAAAATCGCTGAAAAGAATCGAAATATGCGATCAGGGACGTACGTATACGATATAGACGTCAAAGAAGAGAGAACAGGAAGAGGAGAAAAGCTGCAAGAAATCGAAGCGGTTGCAAGAAGCATCGCGGCATTAAAGTCGTTCCGATGCTATATAATTAAATTTAACACACCGTGGAGCGCCTCTGGATCATTAAATACAATAGATTCCGGAATGGCACAGCTATCAATCGGTAATTTCGCTGCCGAGAAGTTCAAACAAGAAATCTTATTAATATTTATACCGTGCTCGATCCTCTTATCGATCGAGCAAATCCAAAAGGAGCAGCTTCGGACGAGATTTGAATTATGCCTCGGTCGACCCAGTTACCTTTCCGTGTTTCTAGGTCTCCCAGCTTAATAGCATCGATTACCATGAAATTGCCGTATTATTAAATTAAATGATCGGTTATTGGGAGTAGCTCAATTAAATTGTCAGCTAACCGGGAGACTGTTGAATCCTCGATCGGAGTAACTAATCAATCATCGATATATTTTGTTGGAAATAAACATTAGCGGTTTGTCAGAGTCCCTGTAACAACCATTAAAGATCGCAGGGATAATAGTTATTACGGATACTAGAACTGGTGTAATTATTATTACAGGTTATTGTAGAATAGAAAGATGATAATAGGGTTAATCGAGGGTTTTGCGATATTAACCTGCGCCGTGTGTCTGTTGCAGCCGGAAACGGTACCCCAGGCGAGGATCGACATGACCCGGGTGCTGGAGGTCGCCGCTGCCGAGGACATCACTGGACATCCTTACAGCCTCGCGATCACCTCGCCGGAAGGAGTCACCTTCGTGAAAGGCACGTGCCGGGAGGAGACCAGGTGGTGGGCCGACGTTCTTCAGGTCTACTCGAGGAACAAGGTTCGTTACGAGGAAGAAGGATCGTTTGTAAATGTCGCTTCTAGGATAATCGCGTTTCTTAATCCTTTGTGTTACAAATTCCTATATCTTTCACACGAGGAATAATTACTTGGTTTATTTCAAATAAATAATGTACTGTGTAGAAATTTGGAAGGAGATTCAAAATTCGAGAATTAAAATTTGGTAAAGCGATAAAAGTTTTGTTAACAGCTTTAGAAATAAAGCAAATTGGCCGAAGCAAATCAGAATGTAAAAATATGCGAAAGGGGGCGTAATCATTCCATCGTAACTGTAATTTTCATCGACTCGTTTCGAAGGACACTGTCGCCAGTTTTTGCAGCCCGGTTCGTCCCGAACGATTGAATCTCGCGGAGCGGAATTGAATATCCGTCGAATGGCGAATCAGGCATCGGCGAGGCGGTCGAATTACACGTTCGAGGGGGCAGAGCAGTCGGAAAAGAAGTGACGCCGATGGGGACCGCTGTCATTCGTTGATTACGGGTGCTCGCATAATCATTACTACATCCTTCGTGCGTCATGCTTGTTACGCGTGCAGAGAGTAATACCAGTCGCCGTGTACAGACTTGTCTCACCGGCGGAAATAACTTTAATAAGCTCGCGGACCGTGGCTAGGACTTCGATCGCAAGAAATGATCTACTAGGCGACTAGGCACTCCATTTTCACTTTTTTAGTTCCTGCCAATCGCGGAAACTTGAGCTATTTGTAATTATTCAGGAGCTTTGGTTAAACGATTCTTATCTTGGCGCGGATGGACGTCTGAAATGAACTGATTAAGGATGCTGTTGGTCAGAAGGCCAGGTGACGCGGTTTGAATTTAGGCTATTAGGTAGTGTATTAAATCTGTGAATTCCTAGCTTCCCAGATCCTAAATCCCTGAGTCTCCAGCTTCCTGAATTCCAACACCCTGAATTCCCAGCTTCCCAAATCTCAAATCCCAAATTTGCAATTACAAGTGAAAGTAACATAAATATTCTGATTCGCGGCAAATTAGAGCGACACAGACGGTTAACTGGTCCGTAGCCGTCGTTCGAAGAACAAAAGCGACGTTCTCCAATTCGATCGATATATTTTGCACGTTTTAAACGCACGACTAAACAGCCGGAGGAAAGCGTGGTGAACGCGTAGCCGTCCTGAGAACGATTCGCTCGATGCCGGGGGAATCCTCCGGACGGATAAAGAAGAAACAAGCCGGGGCAAAAGTGCGATAATGCACGATCATTAGCGCGGCCTGTCGCGGCGTCACGCTCGTTACAGCTCGAAATAATGCCGGTTAGTCGCAAAACTGCACCGTAGCCGCACGCTGATCGCCTCTTTTCTGCCCGATCGTACCGCTCCGCGCGTCTCGAGCCACCAGCTCCTTTCCTCTACACCGTAGCCGACTTCTTTGCCGCGTTTCTTCTCGCCAGCCGTTCGAAACAGAGGTGATTATGCGTTCGTGAAAAGGAAACGGCGGAGGCCGCGCGATCGTCCCCGATGTTCGTTAATTCGACGATTCAATTCGATTCCGGGGCCGATTCAACGCCGGTTTCGACGCCTGACAACCGTTCCCAGACCCCTGGATACCCAGTCCTCTAGCACCGGCGACTCAATTAATTTTAATTGAGTACAATTTGATGACGCGTCTCTTTGATTCGTTCCACGTCGAAACTCTCCGCTTCTTCGTTCGCTCGATTCCATCACGGTTCGGGGGACCCCTAGATTTATGCTAACGACACTTCAGAACTCGCGGTTCGATTAATTAATCCCTTCTCTGAATAACAGAGTACTTTCCGGGATCTTTCAAAAAGAAACAACCCTTTGTTAAAAATGTGTCTATTCTGTAAATGATAAAATTCGTTAAATCGTTATTGCTGCGTTATCCTAGTACCTTTCCGAATTGATTCATTTAGAAAGCAAAACCCTTAAAATTGTTATTGAAACGATGCTTGTACTTGAATTTTATCTGGAAGAAGCTTGTTTTCATAACTCGTCGGGAGATGTTTGATAATCAAAACAGCTGCGATTGTTACGAGTGTGCAAGGGAATATAAGTTTGCAAGGCGAAATTGGCACTGTTCGAGCTCGTTGCTACAATGACCCGTGGCACTCGAAACGGTTCATGCGCCGGCAAACCGAGACAATAAGAGAGCACTCAGTATCTGCTTCTCGCGATCTTACGCGCCTCGTTTCGCGATCGTTTCGATAGATCGAGAGAGGTGTTCTCGGCTGGGAAATCGTGTGCGCGTTGACTTGTCGTTTGCCGCGCGTTGCGCAAGAAATGATCGATCGGAGGACGAGAAACGGCGACGTTGAGAAAAATTCGGACGCGAAAGGTGTAATAAAAATGACGGGGTACGATTGAATCCGCTTAGCGATTTCACGGTCGATCCGTAACAGAATTTTCTACCACTGTCAATCATTTGTCAAGGTCTACGGCCAGGAATTCGAACACCTTGCCAACCCTTTTTCTCGCGCGGCCGTTCTTACGCAATGGGATAATGACGGAGCTGACGGCTCGATGTTAGTGATTCGAAGGGTGGCGATTTGGCGCCAAAGTATCCACGCTGACGACTCGATACTAGTCGATTGACTACCAAACCCTCTCAACCTGCGACACCTAATATTCCCTCCTCGGGAACGCACACAGACACCCTATGTGAAGGGTTAATAAGGCATTGCGAAAGCAGGAAATCTCTAGAAGAGATACTTGGAAGTACAGAGAAACGGTTGCATATAAATTCGTTCGTTCCACGCTCGTTCCACGCATTTTTCGAAGGCAGCGTGCACGAGGCCGGTTGCGTCGATTTCCGTTACGCAAGGCTCGCGATCGATCGGCAAATGGAAACACCTCGAACGTCGTGATCGTCGTGGACCTGCCGCGCCGTGTAAACGTACGATTACGTTAAGAGGCCAAGGCGAGACGCGTACGTACGCCAACACGTTCGCGAGCGTGCAAGTAGCAGGCCGGTGAATGCTCACAGGACACGTTTGACTTTTATTTTTCTTTCCTCGCTTCGGCTCGAAACTAGTCGTTAAAAGGTGGTACGCGATAGATCAGCCGCCGGCCAGGCCAAACGATACACCTGTACGGGACCGGCGTTAATTGCGAAACAATCCTGGGAGAACTTCTGTGTACCTCTGTGTTTTCTAGCGTTTCGTCGTTTGTCTTGTTTTCTAACAATTTTTTTTGTTCCACGTATACCCTCGGGGATTCGTTAAAAATACGATCACTGACAGCACCTTTCAACAACATCGATCGTTGCGTTTTGTTGAATCAATTTCAGATACCGTACAGGCGATTTTTCGTATAATTTAACGAATTTGAGAGGAATAACCGATTAAGAAGTTAAAATATTTGCTGCGATCGGGGGAGGAAGAGAGGCGAAAGGGGATCGATTGAATCGTTCGCGTTTGCATTTGTCCGGCATCGTCCGGTACAGGGGCCGCGCGCTTATGAATTATGCACGCTGCGATCAGCGCGGCGTACCCTCGCGGAATATTATCAGCTCGCCTCTTATCTGCCGTTATTGCGTCCGCCTACCGCGACCTGGTCGTGCACGCGCCTGCCCTCGTCGCTTCGCCCACGTACAAATTCTACGGCATTCCGACTCGGTGCCGCCACGTCGATGCAACTTAATAATGAGCGTATTCTTTTCTTCTTTTTTTCAATTTATCAAAGACACACACGGCAGCAACGAGATTATCGCGTGAGAATAAGACGACATTTTGTATGCGTGTACGCGCGGGATGCTCGATCGAGATAGGAGGTGAATGAAATGATTGAAATGTTTCAGGGTCGGCATAAACGGAACGCCACGTTCCCCGGCGGACAGACTACCATTCTTCAGGTTACTCCAACTATCAGAAGTAAGTTTTTCTAATTGTATTCAAATAGTTTGCATTTGGGATAAGAATTCTTAGGGGAGAAACTTTAGTTTCGGGGGTGCAGATGGTCCTAAAGTTTACACAGTGGAAATATTAGAGAGGCGATTACCTTTCTGTTTCAATTTTAACATGTAAATTTATTAACACTGGAATACAACGCGAAGGGGTTGAAGAATCATAGCCAGACCCAGGGTCCGGCTTAGCCAGTTGGGGAGGGTTTAGTGGGTAAGAGCACCCTTCGTCCTTGCACCCCCAGGAATTGCACTCACACTCCTGTACTAAGTGCATTAATGCTCCTCCCTCAAAAAAGGGTGCAACAACGATAAAAACGCAGACTCCTATTTGTCTGCAGGCAACACCCCAAATCCACCCCGGCCCCGCTTCAACAGCTGTCGCTCGGAGCCTCGAAGCAACACGTGGATTCCGGAATCGAGCGTCTCGACGGACCTCTGCTCCTCCGTCTTCTCCTCGACGTCGTCCCTGGTGACGAACAGCGTGGTGACGACTGTCAGCAGCGGGGGCATGAGCAACGGGGGCCCGGACTCCGGCACCGCGTCCCCCCTGAGGACCAGCACGCCCCTGGAGAACGGGGGCAACTATCTGTCCTCCGTTTCATCGAGCTCACCCATGAACGGAAGCGTGACGACGTCGACGAGCGTGGCCTCAGCCACCGCCTCGCTGACGGAGAAGCCGCCGATCGCGCCCAACGAGGGTAGGTCCAGCTACAGGGACCAGCCGGCCAGCAGCGCGTCCCCTCCGACCAGGGACAAGCTGAGAGCCGAGGACAAGGCCAGGCGTAGGATGAATCAGCACGGGGAACGAGCGGGTATCGGCAGCGGGACCGCTTGCTCCGGCGAGAAACTAGGTCGGTGTATGTTCGCTTGTGTGTGCCGCAAATTAACCCTTTGGTGCTGGTTTCCGTTTTATAACCCTTTGCACTCGAGTGTCCTCTCTGCAGAGAATTTTCAGGGATTTCGAGATTTTATTCCAAATGTTATTTAAATAGAATCTTATCTACGATGGTAAATAACCTAGAAAAAGTTTTCGAGTGCAAAGGATTAAATTTTCTAACGCTAGTTAAATTTTCCAAGTTCTAGGCAGTACAAATTAATTTTATTCCGATTGTACTCGGTAAAGGTTTATTTAAATTTCATTTTTCAAGTTCTCTTGGTACCAATCGGGTTTGCAACTGGCCGGGGCGAGAGGGGGATGCAAATCGCCCGCTCGATTCCCAGCGTTACGTCACGGAGGAACGGTTCTCTCGCTCCGGCAGTAATTTCGCTATTACCGGATCATGCCGGTCGCTGAGAAACTTTATGACACTCGTAACGTTCTCACAGGGGGAATTTTGTTGCAACGAGATCTGGTTACACGGCAAACAATGCCGTGATCCGTTCAATTGAAGAAGAAAACTGGGTCGTCGCTGCGACGAGACTATTCTTCTCGGCGACGATGATTCGCGCTACGCGTTAAATCGTACCTGACCCATTTTTCATCCTCCCCCCCTTCCCCGTCACTTTGACAATTGACGGCGCAAATAAAGCGGTTAGCGTTGCCAAAGCGATCGGGAACGAGCCGAGCCGTGTGAAAATTCACACTCCTGGAAACGCTCTTTTCTATCCTTCCAGCCTTGCCGTCATTGTTCCGAGGAGACAGCTTTTGTTGCTTTTTAAACGACCGCGGAAGTTCGTGAATCCGAATCAGCGCGTTTGGTTACGAATTAATTACGGATTTACGTAAAAAGATTCGCTTGGTCGTGGGCGTTGGAAAAAGAAATCAACGATTTAGGGTGCAAGTTTTAATTTATGGGAGCAGCATTGTTGTTTTGTTTTAATTTGGAAAGGAAACAGGGAGAAAGTAATGAAAGTTGAACCATATGATTGCTTTTAAGGTGTACGATTAACATTTTCGTACCTCTTTGGTCTCTCAGAGTTCAAAACTTCATGTTTTGAAAGAATATACCTCGTTTGTTTAGATTTGAATATTTGAATCCTTACGCGCTTTAAAAATGGCACTGGTGGCGCCATCTAGCGGCGATCGGAGGAACCAGCGAAACAGAAAATCGCGATTTTTGGCGAAACGAGCGATTTTTGGACACTTTTGACGGCAGAATAGTGTTCTACGGTCACGGTTTTATTGAAATAGTGGTGTCATAGTTGATTTAAACCTTCAGGATAAAAAATAGAAAAAATAGCGTTTTGTGGACATAGAAACACTATAACCATCTAGCGGCCAAACCCTGGAACTAAAATTGGCGTACCTGGCATGCAGTACTTTACTTTTTTCCGCTTTTTGAAGCTTATAAACGTGATGTAGGTTAATAATTTGCATTGGACGTGTTCAGGAAGGTTCATTTTATACTTTAGATTTAATAAATATCAAAATAAGTGTATTTTATTGACTTAAAAGCACTAAAATCAGTTTGTTTATCAGTTTTTTCAGTATTGAAGCCAGTAAAATGGGTATTATTTCATTTTTAATCATTCTAGATGCTCAAAGTTCATATTAATACAGTTATTTGGGGCAAATTATCATTATAAAACACCTTACGAGTCTAAAAAAGTTGAACAAGCACAGTGGTATACGGCTGCTATACTGAATTTAGTTCGGGGCTTTGGCCGCTAGATGGCTATAGCGTTTCTATGTCCACAAAACGCTATTTTTTCTATTTTCTATTCTAATACCTCTAATAAAGTATGACACCATTATTTCGATAGAATTGAGGTCGTAGAACACGTTGGCGCCATTCACAAAGTCCAAAAGTGGCTCATTTTGCCGAAAATCGCAATTTTCCAATTGGTTAGTTCCAGTATTCACCGCTAGATGGCGTTGGCGGTACTGTTTTACCATACGCGCGCTAATACACAATTTCAAAACTGTACCAAAAAGAAACCATCCTTTATAATATTAATTTACAAGTTCTGAGGCATGTAAAATGAAACAAAATAATGATTATACTTTCTACAAGTGTAGAGAACATTATAAAAGACGTGTGCATATATAAAATCGTTAAAATTATGCATTTTAATAAACATTACTAAGACTATAAGGATGCAAGTATGTTCATGACTAAAAAATATGAATCTTAGCACTTTCAACAGACTGTAATACCATTGTTTAATTAGAAATATGAAAAAGGAATAGAAAAATCATTTATTTTACATAAATTAACACTGTTTCGATTCGCCAAACGCCAAATCCTCAAAAGTCAATCTGTTATTCCATTGTTTGACCAGCGAATGGTATTTTTTTCCATAAAACTGCGCGCTGTCATTAGCATACTAATGGCAGTTAGATTTCGACGAAGGCTCGATAAAAAGTCGGATAAACGAGCGAGATAAGCGGGCCCGGTTGTCCGCGGACGCGATGGGAGCCAGGTTATTAATTAGTTGGCAGTCAATTAACCGGCGGATCGGTTGGGCGTGTTTTCTGCCCGGTCGTCGCCGAAGCCAATGGTATTCCGTTCGAATGGGAAAAGAAGTTAATTGGTTAAACCGGGCGCGACACGGCGAGACGAATGTTTGATAACGACACGGGCGATATTAACGATACGGACGAATATCGCTTCGGGTTGCTTTACAACTATCGTAATTAGAATGCACGCGATCGTTGATTTTCTCCGAACGTCTTCCGTGTTCCTGGTGGAACGCCTTTTAACGTCCCCTGGTCACGCCTACCGAGCGGCTAACCCGCTGAGTTTTATTTTATGAAAGCGTTAAACGGCGCGCAAAATAATCCCAGGAAAATTATATCCCCCATTTCTCCTGATTTTTTCCTTTATACTTCTAAGAAAGTGTCTCTGGAATCCCGTTCCAGAACCGTATAATTTATCACACTTTTATGCAAGAATAATTACACTTCGGGCATAAAAAATAATATTACAAAATTCCTCGACCCGTTTGAAAATTATAGACCTGGAAATGTAATTTTAGAAATTCACAAAAATCCTATCCACTTTCGAATCGTTTACTCCGACCGAATCAAATAAACCTTCACCCTTATCCAATAAATAACCATCCACCTACCTGTTGTTCTCAGACGACGACGCCTGCAGGAGAATCCTCCTGGAGCACGAGAGAGAGCGAGAGGGCAAACTGCGAGACATCGCGGCCTCTTTGACCCAGCCACGTGCCAGGAGGATCAAGCCCAGGACATCAGAACCAACGAGGGACGTAGTGGACGCAGCGAACGCCGCTTACCAGGATAAGTTCGTGAGTGTCGAGGTCATCCTCCAATTAATGACACTGTATCAACCGTAATACGCATTAATTACAGATCAGAGGAGACCCTGACGGCTGCGGGCTGGACATTTCGGGCATCAGGTACTCGCCCACCTCCGAGCTGAGGGTGGACTTGCCCGCGGAGGATCTGCTGAACATAAAGAAGGGCTGGCTGATGAAGCAGGCGCTGAACAAGGTACGTGGTGCAAATTATCGCCGCGTCGAACCTGTTCCGATGAAAGTCAACGTATCGGTCGTTTCTCAGGAATGGAACAAGCACTGGTTCGTACTGCGCGGCTGCGGCCTCATGTACTACCGGGATCCGTGCGCCGAGGATAAGGGTATCATGGACGGCGTGATAGATCTGAATACCGTTACCGCCGTTACGCCCCTTCAGGTCGCGAGGAATTATGGATTCCAGACCGTGGTGAGTGCGACCCGAACGCCGTTGATTTACGGTAATTAACAGTCCGGTTAACCGTTGCGGGAGCGGCGATTCTCCGAGAAATAAATACAACTCGAGACGATTTACATTGTCCGGTGAATCCGCCCCGGGGGTGTTTCGTTGCTGGAATTAACTTCTGTGCTGGGTGCGGCTGGAAAAACTCGGTAACTCAATTTCACGCTAGAGCGGACCTTGCTCGGGACGGGGACTTCTGTCACGCGGGACCGCTGCTCGTCCCAGATAACGTCTTTATTTTCGCTCGTTGCAGGCGTGGGACGATCGGGGATCCACGGTGCTGTCCGCGGTGACGGCTGGGATACGGGACAGCTGGATGACGGCCATTCGAAGGGCCGCCAATCTTCCTGATCCTGACAGCAACGCTGATTCTCTGACGGTTTGTCAGGATAGTCAGCAGGATAACACTCCGCAGTCGCCGACGGCGTAAGCGAAGTCTTTTTATTCCATCACAACACACTGTTGAATTATCTAGAAGAGATTAACTTTGAAGAAATAATTTCTTTTGCTTGCAGATCCATCACGGATCGCGAAAGGGACTCCGTCGTCCCCTCCACCTCAGTGACACCCCGTTCTGTGCTGTTCTCCTCCGACGAGGAGTACAGGACGGCGTCAGAGGGTGGTAGAAGGGAGTCGGGTGACTGGTCGGAGGTGCCCGTGTCGCCACCCCTGGTGAGGAACGGCGACTGGTCCAGCGCGCTGAAGAGCTCGAGCTGGTCGGACTCCGCGAACCACGAGTGGTCAGAGCTGCCCCCATCGCCACCCTTGACGAGGACCGCGCTGTCCCGTGTGAAAGCTAGATCGAGATCGAGCTCCAGATCCAGGGTGTACAAGAGGAGCCGCAGCTCTCCCCCCAGCTCGAGGAGAAGCACCCTGGACAGCGTCAGATCGGAGGATCTGATGATGGCCTGCTGCGAGCTCGGCGAGGACGACGAGCAGACGAACGGCCATCTGCAGAGCAACAGTTGTCTGTCCAGCGCCAACGAGAGTCCTCTGATAGTCGAGTTGCTGGAGAACCAGGTGTCTATGCTGCGCGACCAGCTGGATCAGAATCAATCCCACCCAAGCACGCTACTAGTCATTATCGAGCGTCAGGAGAACGAGATCGAGAGCCTGAAGTCGCAGCTGAACACCGCGCGGGCAGACGTCGCCAGCGCTGAAAAGGAGCTGTCCAGGTTGAGGCAGCAGAAGGCGGAGGCCTCCATCAGGGAGAAACAGGTGGAGGAGCTGCTGGGCACGATCCAGAGGACGGAACAGCAGAGGAACAAGGACATGGACGATCTGGAGAAGATGAAGAAGATGTACAACAGGGACAAGGAGATGCTGGAGTGTAAGCTGCTGGAAACGGAGGCTATCCTTAGGGAGACCAACGAACGCTGCGAGATGCTCTCGAAGGAACTGGCATCGAGCCATAGGACCATCGAGCATCTGCAGACTGAGATTGATTCCTTGAGCAACAGATTGTCGCAAGGTACTTGTTAATTAAACAATACATGATGAACGTGTTAAATCAACCATTGGTATCATTGTTTCGACAGGAATCGAGGAGAACGATCGCTTGTACACCAAGGTCAGGGAGTTGGAGGAAAAAGGGGGACTGTCAGCTTCCAGGGAGCGCGGAAGGAGCTTCGATTCGCTCAGCGATCTGACGAACATCGAGCTGGATATGGACCTGAATTCGCTGGATAAAGAAAGGTAACGAAGAGACTGAAGCTAAAATCCTGCAGCCAACTTATTTCACATATTTTTGTTTACAGAATCGTGGAAGAGTACGACGAGCTTCGAAACCGTTTCGAGAAGGCCATCCAGGAGATCCGTGCGATGCGCAAGGAGCTCCGCGAGGCGCACGCGATGCAGGACGCGCTGGAGCTGGAGATCTTCGCGCACAAACAGGACGCGGCCAGCGTCAGCGAGACGAACCAAGCCCAGATCCAGCTGATGGCGGCGAGGATCCAGGATCTGACGAACAAGCTGGCCGCCAGCGAGAAGCAAGTGAGGACGTTGAAGCAGAAGCTGACGAAGGCCGAGAGCAGAGACAAGAGGAGGTCGCTGTCGTTGAAGGGCCGCGAGTCCTTTCAGATCTCCCAGGAGATGGAGGACAAGCTGCTGGACCTAGAGAACAAGATCTGCGCGATCGAACGGGGCAAGAGCATCGGCGCGCCCGTGTCGACCGGAAACAGCTCGAAGGAGTCGAGTCCCAATCCAAAGAAAGAGAAGAGGCGAGACAGCAAGAACCTGGATCGTACCAGGCTGCGGAGAAAGTCGTTGGACAGCGCTACCAGCTCCGAGCCGATGAAGGTGTTGATCAGATTGAGCACCCTGGAAACCAAGGTGGCCAGCGTGGCAGAGAACATGGCCAGCGACGCGGAGAAGGACTCCAGCGAGTGCAGCGAGGTGAGCGGATCGTCGACGAGCGAGGTCTCGCTGGAGATCATCGCCAGGCTGAGGAAGCTGGAAAGAGTGGTGTCGAAGTCGAAGAGGAGGCTGGAGAAGTGTTTAGGTTCGACGCAGGCGGAGGACAAGGCGGAGAAGTGTTTGCGCGAGGTGAACGACATCCTGGACTCGTGTTTAGAATGTAAGAAAAATCAGGCTAGCGCTCAAGCGACCGAGTCAATAGGCGTAGTGGTATCTAGACTAGAGACTATACTTAAAGATAAATTCACCGAGCTCACGAAGAGACGGCAGCAGCTGGCGCAGAACGGTCAGCTGGACGATCGGGAGAAGATGAAGCTGATCGCGGAGAGGGTGGCGTTCGAGTTTATCGTTCTGAGACAGATCAAGCGTGCGATCGGCCGCACGTACGACAGGAGTGCCGTTCTCAGTGAATTGGTCGAAACTAGTCAGCTTGCCTCAAGCTTAATGCGTAAGATTCACGGAACTAAGCCCAAAACGTACCAAAACACCAGTTACATTCAGTATCTTACTAAAGTGTTAGCGAATAAGTTAGTACTAGTAGGCGGCGTGAGCCCGACGGAAACGTCCAAGGAGGTATCCGCTGCTCGCAGCGAGAGCTTGAGCTTCTTGCTGCAGAAGCAACGCGAGGTTAACGAGATCGTGCGGCGATACAAGGAGACGAAACTGAGGCAGCTCGCCGAGGCGCTGGCCGTCGAGACCCTGAGCATGTCGGACAAGGAGGATCTCGGCAAGCAGCAGGCGAGCAATTCCAGCAAGAAGCTGCTGGAGGATCGTAGGATTCGCGAGGCGTGGGCGTTGGCGCAGGAGACGGTCAGCAAGGAGCTGGTGCAAGCGGAGGTGTCGCACGTGATTATGCGTTGTGGTCAGATGTACGAGCAGAACGTGACCAGCATCACCGACGTGTGCCTCAATTTCGACGGCGCGGAGAACGTGACCTTGGAGTCCTGGATCGACGCGACGCAATCGAGACTGCGACAAGAGATAAAGCTTTCAGCGCGCGAGCTGTCGGACGCGTACGAGGAGTGTCTGCGCGCGTTGAAGAGGAACAAGTCGCCGATCGAGACGAAGTACGAGTCTCGGCAGCTGTTGACGGACTACGCGGACGTGATCGCGCACAAAGCTTTAATCGACGCCAGAATCGGCCTTCTTCAGGAGAACACGAAACAGCTGGCGAGCTATCCTGGGGAGACATTCGTATCTAGTCTAATCCGTAACGACGATCTTCTTTCCTGCCTGTTCGCGGACGACTGCGACTTCCAAAGCAATTCGATCCTCGACGCTGAGTACAGTTACCTTTATCAACAGTTTAGCAAGGAGTGCGAGGAGAGGATATCCGGCAAGCGTGGCACGAAGGAGCAGCTGAAGAACGTCGGTCAAAGTCTGCTCTGTCTCGAAGAGGATCTGATCGAGCTGAGCAAACGCGTCCGCGAGAAGTCATGCGAGAGCGCGGACGGCATCGTTTGGCCGAAATCGACCACCATCACCGACTGGTCGAACGTCTGCGAGAAGTGCTCGCAGCTGCGCGAGCAGATCAAGAAGCTCAGCGAGTACATGAATCGCATCACCTGCAAACAGTGCGAACAGCTGCAGGAGACCATTCAGAGGATAACCGCGGAGCACAACGACGAGCTGGAGACCCTGAAGCGCAACCAGGAACGGGATCTGATGGACATCAAGGGAGAACTGGACAACCAGAGGCAGTCCTTGACGTCCCAGTACGAGCAGGAGGCGGCCAGTCTGCGCGAGAAGGCGAGAAAACTGGAGCACAGACTGAACGCCATGGACTCTGAGCATTCTGCTCACGTGAACGAGCTGAGGGCCGCCTACCAGAGATCCATGAGCGCGGAACTGGACACGGACGCGGAGACGAGGAAGAGGTACAAAGAGGAGATCAAACAGCTGCGAGCACTGTGCGAAAAAGGACTGCTGGCGATGGAGAACTCCCACAGAAGGATCATCTCTGAAATGGAGGAGAAGCATCGACAGGAGCTGGAGAACCTGAGGGTGGAGAAGGAGCAGGCGTTGTCAGAGGAGACTCAGGCTACCCTGGCCGCACTGGACGCCATGAGGAAGGCGCACGAACACGAGGTGCAGAAGGAAATAGCGAAGTTCAAGCAGGAGTTCATCAAACAGATGCAAGCACGCGAGGACATTGGCGTGCTTCACAAGGAACATGAGTAAGTAAAAATATAGGTCAAAGTTTTAGATAATTCTCAATTTATTAATCATTCTAATGATCAACAGGGAAGAGATGGAGGAGATCAAACAGGAGATCCTCTCGTTATCTGCTAAGTATTCCTCCAAGTGTGTAGAGTCCGCGGCTTTGGAAGAAAAAGTAGGTTCTCTGACGAAACAACTGGCCCAGGCGCAGCAGCACATCATGCAATTAGACGCTCGTAACAAACAATTAAGGGCTCATCTGGTGTTGGAGTCGAACGATGGCGCCATCAACGACACCATGCAAATGTTGAGGGGCAAGGAGAACGATATAACCGAGCCGAGAGAGGACATCCACAGACTGCAACAACTGAAGGTAATCCCGGACCTCCTCGCCACCGATCAGTCCCATTTACAACAAGTAGATGTGGTTAACAAAGTGTAAATTACTAAATGATTAACTCCCGCTGCAATTACATATTATGGCGTCACCCCGTTGCTAGCTTTTCTTTTGCAATTTTCAACGACGTTGTACATAAACTAGAGATAGACTTGGGTACAGCAAAGCTTTACTCGGTTCACATACATTTTAACCCTCGGCTGGTAGGGGGAAGCAAGCAGACCCACTTTATTCTTTATTGCAAAATTTACAAAGGGTTAAATATTAAATTTAATATTCCGTATTTTCGGGGGTTAAATTAATTTTGATAGGAAATTCTTCATAAATGGTAATTGACTGTCATGATAAAATTCGAATAGTTAAATTTAAAAATTAATCTTAAACCACGTGGTGTCAAATTGGTCCCCTCCCTGCCAGTTGCATAACCAATCATCGCACTCCACGAATCTCGAGGGTTAATCCAATAACACGTAACATGCGGCAATCATCGGTACACTTCCGCCCGGAGGTTTTACTGTACCTGAGAGCGAGAGCTCGTCTCAATCGGCCCATAACGTGTAATTGTACAGGACTGGCCCGATACCGGCAAATCGATCCTAACGACGCACTCTGACGCATATATTATTTTCGATATTTCACTAACAGCATGGGGACGGCCCTCGTGACACGTCCGGTGTGCCATCGAAATCGCCAGCGCTAAGCTACTCGCCGCCTTATTCGCCGCACCGTGCACGGGCTAGTCACGAGTCGGTGTCACGGCCGAGTAGCGAGGAGCAGAGATTGACGGGCGAACGGCCGAAAAGCTCTCTGTCCACGTTGCAAAAGTGCACGACGGACAAGCCGTCCGCGTTCTCCTACAAGCTCGAACGGATTAAGTCGGTCTCGTTGCCTTACTCGAGTAACTTGATTAGGCCGGGCAATAGCACCGGCGGCGTGCAATCGAACGATAGGAAAGAGACTGCGGGCGTAGGGCAGAAGGGACAAGAGCGTAACGGTCTTGCCTCGCCGCTGTGGGACAGCCTGAGGCCGAGGAGCGGACTGCCCCATCAGTATCAAGGTACAGAAGAAAGGTGAAAAGACGGATGGCGTTCGACCGCCGGTGGATCGTTGCTCTTTCAATTCCTCCTCGAACACACGCTCGTCTCTGCTTCTCTGAAACTTGCGAAACTCGTCCACGAACGCTCGTTCTCTCGGACGTTTGCTTCTCTGTCGATGGTACTTGGTACACGATCCTCCCGTTCGTGATCCGACCAACCGTACAGCATGCGAGGATACCACGATCCGTTTATCTTTAACAACGAAAAATTAGCTCGACGGACAGATTCTTAATCGGTCGTTTTGATTTTTTAAGGAGAGAGAAAAGGGAAACCGTAAGACTAACCATAACCCATCGGGTGCTTTGTACTTAGAAATTAACGACCACGCGATCGTGGCATGACACCGTTGTATTTGTTGTGCAATAATTTTGTTAATTACATGTGTACGGGTCGGTAACGTTTCGATTGAATTGTAACACGCGATACTTCGAGGATTGTCTAACTTTGGCTTAACATGGGACGCGTATTACTTCATGGTGTATCATGCAACAACGCAAAGTAACCCTGCCTTTCTGTGAGTGTGATTTTGTACTCGTTGGATGTCTAATCTGTACGCATAATCTTCAAACGTTATCAATTAACAAACGGGCCTGCGCAGGAATCGCTTGACTCGTCCCTTAAACGCAATAATCTACAATTTTTATACTAACGGAGCCTTTTGTACCGAACTCTTTTGCACTTTCTTACGAAGAAGCTATTTTTACAGTATATAAATACACCGGCGTCGATTTCTGCGCATTTCCGGACAGCAGCATCGTGTAACGAGACTGTCGTTGTAAGAATAACGTCGCTTAATCGTTGGGAACATAATAGGTGTGTAAGGACGTAATTACTCTCATGTTGTGATCATTGTATCGATTAGGGGTAAATTAAGTCGCATCGGTGGCAGTGTAATAATGGGTGCAGCTTTCGAACGCTAAGGTGACTTTTGGAAAGCTATATTTTAAGCGATATTTTTAATAGTTAACAGCACAAGCTTTTACAATGCTGATTTTCAAAACGATAAATATCTTTAAAGTCATCTTGGGACGGGAACAGTTCTTAACCGGTCGAAGCGATCGGTAATTTGATTTGTGATAAGAGAGAGAGAGAAAAAGGGAACGAACGAAGTAAACGGGATAATCGTATTTCGACAATTATTTGACACGAAAGGTGGCACAGCAGAGATGCGAGTCGACAGCGCTGGCAGCCGGTGGCAGGACAACAGCAAAAGCGAAAAGCAGCAACAACAACACTCGGAGGCATTCCTCCGTGTCGACAATCCTCACACGTCCCGCCTCACCCCGGAACCCCCAGCTCTCTCCGTTGCAGGTCCGTTTCTCTTCGCCAATTAAAACCGTACGCGTTTTGTCGAACCGTTTCATCACGCTTTTATCATCTATGTGTTCGTTTCCGATCGTTGGTGTCTATTGGTTTCTTTTTAATCGCACACACGGTAGCTACTTCGTACGTGCGTTAATAATTTCCTTTCTATCCGCTCTATGTTTCTACACGCGCTTGAATAACGCATTTGCATCGTCAAAAAGATTTTGGAATTTTCTTTCTTACGGTGTTAGCCTTCTAGCGGTTATTGGTCTTTGGATAAAGTTGACAAATATGTCTGTTTGCGATGCAAATACGGGGAGCAAAAGGGTTCGAGGCGATACACCGAGAGGGGGGATCGTTTAAACGGACACGAGGTGAAGTCGTATTCTGTTTGCAGAGCTGATGAGGTCTCCAGCAGTGAGGTGGTCCAGCAGAAGTTGTCGCAGTTTGCCTCCCACACCCACGCCGAATTACCATCACCCGCTCCACCCCCCACTGCCAGCGGTGGGCATGGTCGCCGAGAGGAAGAAGCGTTTTGAACTCTAACTTTGCTGTTACCTTTCGATTCCGCGTCTCGTGAGATGAATTCAGGGTGTCGCGAGCTGAAATTTCCGTATGGTGCTAAATTGGTTGCTCGTCCGCGCCCCCGTGTCACTTTTTTTTTTCTTTTCGTTGATTCGTCGCATGGTCGTCCTTCCGGGTACACACGATCGATATTCGAGCAATCAATTCGACTAAAAACGATCCGCAGGTATTTTTTTTTTCTCGTCACTGCCATAGCGATAGAGGTGTGGAGCAAGATCGTAATTCCGTGTCAATTATCTCGACGGTCGCTCGGGATCGTGCTCTCGTCGCAACGAAACGATATTGAGCGTGTTTATCAGGTAAACATGATTCAATAGCCGAAACGAGGCTCGGGTCCCCCGCGTGATTCGCAAGATCCGCTTCGCGACTGATACGCGGACACGTTGGACGCCTATCGCACTCGCGATAGGCCGTTTTCGATGGGACTTTCGTTCGTCTCCGATTAATCCTTTCTTTTCATTCGTCGACACGTTTTTCTTCGCGGCTATTTCTGTCTCCCGACGATAATTTCTTTCCCTTCTATTTATCCAAGCAGCATTTCTTTTTCACCACTTCCCTCCTTTCTTTTCCTTCTTCGTTTTTACCGTGAGTCGTTGATGTTCGAGGTGAAGAAAAAAAAAAACAATATTTTTACGCTTGTTTCGCTCTCGTTTTTGTATAGATTCTTGCACATAATTAAATATACGGCGTTGTCACACACCTTGCACTGTGTATTACCGCATTGTCTCATTGTGTAAATGTTTTCTGTCGGATCGCGATATCATTCTCTTTTGATGTTAATACTGTATAGTTTATGACGTTTTCAATTTTAAGGAGAAAATTATAAATAGTCTAGAATTAACCCCCTCTCTCCCCCTTTCCCCTTCCCCTCTTCCATATCGAATGGATTGTTTATATTATATGTTATTATTGTATTCTATATTATATATATATTGTCGCGATTCGTTTCGACGGGAATGTCGATTTGGCACTGTGAGAGCGAAAAAAAAAAGAAGAAATTATCGATAAAAATACGATTCATTATCTCTTATGTAGAGTAATTACTCAGGATTGTTTAACATTTATAATATATTACGATTATACTTATTGTATTTGTATTATAATTTATAATAACGTTTGAAATAAAATATAGTAACCATTGACGTGAACATTACGAATTTATACTTTTTTAACATTAGGTGATAGTTTTAGTTTTAATTATTTGTATTTACCGCCGTAGTTTCGCGCGCCGACGGCCATATTGCCGCGCGTGCGCATAGATCTAAAAAGACCGCGAACTGCGTTTCGAAACGAAGTTTGTGCGTGGCCATTGCAGGGTGTACCCGCGTTCTTGTGAAATTTCAGTTATTTGTGAGAATGGAGCCGTTATTCCAGCTAGATATTGATATTTTACTGACGAACACGAAGCAGAAGCTGATGCTGAACGACGAATATGTCCAGGTACGTCTAAATTATACAAAATTCGTGTAAAACAATGTTCGATGTACCATAGCCTCATGACACATTTTGAAATCGTTATTTCTTGTAATTCATTCGTTCTGAAACCTTAATATTCCGTAGAAGCTGTTGTTTTTTAACACAGTTAAGGATATTAATTGAATTTTCTTGAGAAAATGCTTTTAATACATATATCTCAAGGTAACGTGTTAGTATAGGAATTATCGTTATTGTAGAATTCATTTATTGAAATAGGATCATAAAATCTGATTAGAACCCAGATATGATACGAGGAAGGCATTATAAGACGAATTAGAATCGAAATTTAGGAAAAATTGCTTTTAGATAACGTGCATAGAGCGTCTATCCAACTTGTTCAAAGACGATGGCGCTGCGGTCAAAGAGGCGGTTCTTTCAAAACTGATTAAGTTCGATTTGCTTTCAACCATGTTCGAAATCTTGCAAACACCCAGCGAACGCCTTCTTCTGTACGTTTTCTATAAAATATCGTTCAAAGAAATCGTCTCTATCATTCTTAAAAACATATATTTCGTTGATAGATGCATTCTCGATTTTCTGAATTTGATAATCGTACACCGGAAGTTTTACGAGTATCATATACCAAAGGAGGCTTTGGATTCGATCCTAAAAGTCACAGTGTGCCTCTTAAAGTCTCGTACCAAGGAAATACAGTTGATACAAAAGCTTATCTCAACAGTTTACGATATACTGCAAAGGTGATTCTATATTAAATAATACCAGGTTGTTGTCAATCGAATTTTTCATAATCAATCGATCTTTGAAATTTTAGGGCAGTAGAATTTAATGTCGATTTCAATGAAGTCTGCATTCCTCGACAAATATTGTCTCTTTTGAAATTATTGCTCTTGGAAGACTCTGATGAAAAGATCAAACTCCCCGCCGTATCGTTATTGAATTTCGTTTTGGAGAACATCGATCCTGAGGAGGAATGGGAGGATAGCGTGTTTCAACTTTGCCATAAAACGCTTGATTTGATGAAGGAGATAGTTAAATACAGCGTCGATGAAGTTTCGGTTTCGTTGGCTGCTGATGCACTTTGCGCTGCTTGTGCTTCCGGTATTCGGTGAGTTATTCAATAAAATTGTTAAACGCAGGGTTTCCATATAATGAAAACCTCCAGGAGTTGAATTACAAAAGCAACTGAACCTACTGTTATTTATTTTTGAGTGTTTCTTTTTTATTTTTCTAATACTTATGGAAAATTATAAGTATAATTGGGAATTTACGTAGAAGTATTTAGATTAACTGCACTGCGATATTTTGCAAAGTAAGGATTTAAGTTAGCAAGGTTTACCTTCGCGAAAGCTTGGGTACACAACACGCGAAGATAAAGAAAGCCCTCTCCCCAGGTTGTGTATTGAGGAAAGCGATAACCGAAGAGCTTTCGACAAAGTTTCTCAATGCAAAGCAGCTTTGGCAAAAGCGATCTATGTCACGACGATGAACACGATCGTGCCCTGCGTCAAAGTGAGTTACACGGTTCCGAGATCGTTATCCGTCGATGCGACATATTTAATTACAAGCGTAAAAGACACTTTTTATTGGCGTCCAAAAGGAGCGTGAATCAAACGGGACGGACAGGGTCAAATTCCACAGGAATCTCGTGACTTGTCTGAACAACCTTTACAAGCTGGCCAGCTGTAGCCACGACAACTTGTCAAACCACTTGACCGCCAACGGATATTTGAAGTACTTCTTGCTCTTAGCAGTCCAGCTTCCGTGAGTCGAGAATTAAATGAAACTGATCGAAGAACTTACAAAATCCAAAATACACGAATCGTCTGAACGCAAATTTCCCAAATCCAAATTGCCAAGCGAAGGACCTCAAAGATCGATGATTCGTCGTTTCAGCGAAAACCTACGTCGCAGTATTTGCATGCTGTTGGCTCGGATCGTAAGCACGCTGGCCGCTAAATCGATGTCGATCAATCAATGGCCCGAAGGAGCAGCTGCTTTCGAAACTTTGATGCATCGCGGACTGTTGGATCTGCCGAGGGATCCTCGACAATGGACGGACGTGATGAGCCATCCTCATCGAGAAGCCGGTGCCGTCGCTCTAATGATGTTAATTTATTATCACTACCACGGAACCGCAGAGTACGTCAGTTGTCGTAAAAAAACGCGTAAAGAGCTTCGAAGGCGGACTTCTAACGAGTGTGTTTCAGGCACGACATGATATGTTTGAGATCGTTGATCAGCGGGGTCGTCAATTTGACAAAATCTGAACGGACACCGTCGCAGATTCTGAAAGTTTTATGGTTTCTGTTCGCTGTCGCGTCCGTGACGCATTCATCACCGTGCTCGGTGCTGGATCACGGGAAAGCCGTGAAGCGATTGGCAGCCGCGTTGCGACATTCCAGCCTGAACGATTGTTACACCCATCACATTGATCTGTTGCGTTATTGCCTGAAATGCGCCGAGTTCCCGAAAGATTTGCGAAACAGGGCGATGGATCTCTGGCTGCTGGAGTCCAACGGTGATGTCAAACCCCTGTTGGCGCTCGATTGCGCCACGGTCGTCAGACACTATTTATTGGTACCCTTTTTTATTGCCTCAAAAAGTCAGAAATCCCCCAAAAATGTTGAAACATAATCAGTTTAATGGATTATCAGGTGGTAATACAGACTGGATATTCAGAGAAGATAATCAGTTTGGCCATGAAAGGAATTCGCGAAATGATTCATCTGGACAATGCCAAGGAAATCGCTGAAATTGCCTGGCACATGCTGCCCAATCTTCTTTTCTCGTATCAGCCGGAGAAAGGTAAATTCGAAAATGTTTTGGAATTTGGTAACACTACCATCGAAATTCGCTGGGTGAAATTCATTGCAGACGAGCAGATCAAGGCGGTGCTGGAATTGACCAATATCTCCATTCCGGATACCTTGTCCTCAAGCATGAAGAATCGCTGCGCGGACAGTCTGGTAACAATCGTCCTGAGACGAGAAGCGGACCCGAAGCTGAGGACGCTGGCGGTAATGCAGTCGTACGTCTTGCTGGTCACGTCCTCGTCGATCAAGCCTTTCACGAGTACATATTTCAACCGTAAATGCAGAAATACAGAAAACAATGCTGCACCTGAAAATTATTTCCCCCAAGAGTTTGTTTAAATTGGACTCAGGCTTGGATTTTCGAAATTGCAGTTCTCGAGAAATACTGCACGACAGCCGACTTCCTGGAGGAATTGATCGCGCAAGGATTTTCAGAGGAGACCCCCGAATTGTCCGCGGTTTGTTTGAAGCTTCTCGCGTTTATTATTCGCTGTCAAGGAAAATCGACGATCCAGGTGCGCGGACTGTTTGTCGTTCATAAATAATAAATCCTGTCGGCGGCGCGATTCGTTCTGTTCTCATATTTCTTTTTTTTTTTCCTCTCTGAAGCGTGATAAGCTGCTGACGATTGACGTGCAAAGCTTAGCCGATTTGCTGTTAAATACGAGGAAATCCGTCCACTCGTCGATCAATGCGATGCAACTCGCGCTGGAAATTTTAACTCAAAATATTGATGGATCGGCTGTCAGTCTGAGCCGTATACCGAGCAATAACGACGGGGCGAGAGGGGTTCTCAATCTCTACGAGATTCTTTTCATCGTTCATGGAAAGGTTGGTACCGATGTTTTCGTCGAAATTAGTTGAGGATATTAATGCAGCACTATAAATTGATGATTTCGATAATACCTCGAGAGACTGTTTGCGATTAAAATAAAGCAAAATTTATAACTATTTGGAAACTTGTTTGCCAACAGAGAGACCCAACGCAAAGGGATATCGTGTACCAGTGTCTGGAGGGTGTCCTGAAATATATCCACAACCACGCAGAGTGGTTGATGCACCACGTATGCAGTCTGATGAGCAACCACGCTCTCGTATCCTCCACCTTGAAGACGGGCCACGTAACGTGCCACTTTTTGGACTTCGTATCGACCTGGCTTCGTTATCGTAAGAGATACTGCGACGACGGGGGTCCTTGGGATCCTAGATCGCTCCGCAAGTCCCCGTTCGAGGAGACTTTGGAACAGATTGAAAAATACATGGACGCCATGAAGAATTCACGGGACGACGAGGCGTTCAACGGTCTCCGTTACGCGGTGAGTGCTCGAATATTCAATTTTACAACTCGATTCCGTTCTACGAAGACGGCTCGTTGCTTTCAGCTGTCGAACGGGTAGGCACGGAAACACAAACGAGCGTTCGTTTTTCTTTTTTTTGCTTTAACAGTTTATTTCATCCGTGCAACATTGTTCGTAACATCGGCTTAACATGGTAATACGTGCGTACAAAAAGTAGAAAAAGATTATCCGGGACGAATTTAATTCGTCCAAAGTGTAACGCGTGCGCTTTCTGCGTGATATCCTGAAATATATAGCATTCTTTTTTTTTCTTTTTTCTTTTGTTTCGCTAAATAGCTTGATCGCTCATCCCCGCTCTAATTAATCACCCCCCTTCCCCAGCTTGGCTGTTTTGTCCTCTAAAATTTTCATTGGAAATGATTGGACGCGATTGTGCGGTGCGCCTGTTCGCTTCGAATACGCGGATTCGATGGCCTTGGCGATTGCTCTCTGCCCCCGTGCTTGTCCCGTACTTCCGGCTTCGTTCTCGTTACTTCCGTGGTCGTCCGTTGCGCTGCATGAAGCAACCCTTGAAAGAGTTCAATCTCACGTCGATCTCGCCCTCTTCTAACTGAAATTAGACAAATGATAGCTTTCAGATTTAGAAATTAGAAACCTGAAAATTCGTCAGATTTTCCATTTAGTCTTTGTTGATTGGTAGTTTTAATTGTTAATGAAGGGAATACCTGGTCGAACAAGTAGATCTCTTTATAACAGGACGGTGAGACGCATTCGCGGATGCATCTGGTTTTGGCGATGCCACTTCTTTGTGGCGGTAGCATCTTGCAAGCGCCGCTTTCTTCGCAAGCCTGCTCGAACTGCCTGAAGAGAAGTTCCTGCGGGGAACGTTCAAATTATCACACGTCAATTGTTAATCGAACGCAAGAACACCGTCCGCGGTTGAAAGCGTTCGATGCATCGCGAAAAAGACGTTGGACGATCGCGGTGCAGTGTAACTGGATAAAATCGAGCGCAACAATTGGTTCGGAGCCTGTTGAAAGATTAACCCCAATTAATGCTCGTAGAAGTTCCATTATTGGTGCCTTAACCGCGTTCAATTTTCTCTAAGAATAGTTTCCTTTCTCCCCGCGTGGACCATTGAATAACTTTGTGCATCGCGATGCAACGATAAAACAATGATATTTTTGTTTTTATCATTTTTCTTAAATTTGTGCCGCAAAATGTACCAGAAAGTAGTTTCGTTTCTTTGAAATAGACTGATAATAACGCTTCCGGCGTTTTCAGGTTAATGCCAAATCGATTTTACCCCCTTAACGAATTCATGAAACCACCAGCCTCGTTACGGCCCCCATGAAAATGTCAGATCGCCGTCTATCCTCTCAAATGTCACACATTTCACTCTAATAAACATCACAGGCGTAGCACGAAAATTCCATACAATGTTGATAAACAAAACCACCGAATCCAATGATCGAACGCGTACAATAATCGAAGTATCCAAATGAGCTCAACCCTTGTTAAAATATAAAGAGAGATGCATCGTCACTTGAGAATTAAAATAGTTAAACGAGAATCTTTGAAAGTTCCTGTTTTGCTGATAGAATTTGATATTATTGTAGTCTGCAATAGCGCCATCGCGAAAACAAGGATGGTCAGCCATAACCTGTACCAAGGAAACGTAAAAGCGTACTTTCGTCAAGGTTTATGATAGCTTTCGACCGACTTACATTCTTGGTAGTCTCCTTGTACGGATACTCGGGAAAGGTGAAGGTCTTGGCGAAGCTTCCCGGCCCTTCCTGCAGGTGTTCGACGACGAGGATCAGGCCGATCGCGAACGCCACCCCCGGCGCCATGTTGAGCAGCCGGCTACGATCAATATGACGGGATGGCGCTTCCTTCTTCCTGCCGCGAGCTTCGTCTCCTCGTAACCCGTGAAAAAAACCCCGTACGGGGTGGAGGATCCATCCGCGCGATCCTCTCCCCGATGAACCTGTCAATTCCCTTTGGCCCGCTTGTCCCGTGAAATTGACTTTTAAGATCGCTCGAGGAGGGAGAACGGGGATAGGGTGACGAGGGTTCACCAGGATCCGTTTCATTGCTTCCATTTTTCGGCTCTCGATCCCCGCGCGCTGACGAGTTTCTTCTTTTTAGACAAATTGAACGGGCCAGGGACGATCGACGGATTTGCTGAATTCGTTGGCGCGAACCGAGATTGGGTGAATGTTTTGGGGGATCGGAGGGCGAATGCGGTTCTCGAGCGTGGTTTCGGCCCGTGAAAGGGTTCGAAAATGGAATCGAGAGATTCGGCAGGAGAACTGAAAATCTGCTGGATTTTTTGGATAAGCTCTTTTGCGAATTAACAGATCCTTCGCTTGTTGGGATTTTGGGTTGTCGGTGTTACCAGTAATCTTCTAATTTGTCATGAAACCGCAGGGGATATACGGTTTTCAAAAATATATTTCCACGTTGCATATTTTACTAGATATTATTACTAAACTAGACATAAAATTCAGAATTATGCCTTCCTTTTGAGGTCACAAGGATAATAATGTCGTAGCGAGTTAGCTCGTAAATTAAAGAAATAGAAGAATAGAAGAAGCCAGACGTAAAATTCCGAATTATACTCTCTTCCCGAAGACACGGGGATAATAATATCGTGGCAAGTTAGCTCGTAAATTCAGAATAAAAGTATCGGCTAAACGAGCGAACGACGAGGCAAAGACGAGCCGTAGACGATCCGTTTGCAAACAGGAAGCCGGGCTACCGGCGTGAATTCATCGATAAATCCGCGACTCGACTGTTTTGCATAAAACGTAACGGAGTGTGCATGCAACGAAGCGCGACGGCATTTATCGTCGCGATGCATGCGAGCGAACGAGACGTTTTTGTTCGGCTAGCCGTTGCGCACCACCAGTTCCAGCCTCACCAAAACCCCCGACCATTAAATCGAGATTTCGGTGGTGATTAGCGGCAGTTTGCCTCGCCTCGCTGCGTCTGCCAGTCGATGGATTTTCCCAATAATTTTCCTCACGGTCCGAGAAATTTCTGCTCTCGAAACCGGGCTCCACTTATACTCCACCCTCCTTCTTCTTCTTCTTCTTCCTATCCATTGGAATTTGAGTGGCTTCGTTATTCTGTTTTCTCCCTTTACGATTGCTTTCTCTCTGTATCCTGATTCACGGCTAGGAAACCTCCTGGAAGTCCTTCGGCGTACAACAGTTGGAATTTTGTTCGATATTAAAAATAAGATTTGTTTTTTATTAAAGAAAAGTATTTGAAATTTTGGTTCAGAACGTGGATAAGGTAAATTACAGTTGTAATTCCAGCAAGTAACTGGACATAGATTATCCGTTCCGCGTTTCGTTTGAACAAAACAAGAAAGGGAATAAAGCAGGTGAACGGGCGGAATATTAAAGTCGCGTTACCAATTAACGGGGATAGACGGGAGGGGTTTTGAAGTCGCCATTTCCCTTCGTAGATCGGCCACGTGCTGGAGGAGTAATTTAAAAATCCATTACGAAGACACCGCGATTAATGAAACGGATCGTGGTCTCGCGGCACGAACGGACGCCGGAGAAACGGGGAGGAAGTGAATTTAAACCGCGTAGAAGCCGGTCGATCTCGATTCGAATTAAAATTTTCATCCGCGCTCGTACGCGTAACCAGACATTTCGGCTAATTAAACTGCGGCCCTCGGGTCACGGTTGATCCAGGATCAAGCGGGAATCACGATTGAAACTTTTTCCAGCGTTGGAGAAAAGGGGATCGATTATAATGGAAAATTCATTCCGCGAAAGTTTACAAAAAATGATTCACCATCGCTGTTTAATTACGTGTCGGGACGCAGTGTGTGCGCACAATTGGCTAGAAATACGGGATCGTCCATTCAGAATAATATGAAATCAAATTCCTTAAATACCTGAAAATTTCGCGGAACAATGGGCTTTGTTTAGCGCCATTGCAAAAAGGTATTCGTGATTTTGAATACGTTTGATCCTCCATTATAAAAATACCGATCTGCGCGTGAATAGGAGTGAGGATGATTTAAATAAAAATTTGTAAAGCACTGGAACTTCTTTGATGAAGCAAATTAGGAGGATTAATTAGTAATTTTGCTGGAACTTCCGATTTGCCCGCGAGATTTATCAAAGTAAGAAACTTCGTGTTGCGCAGCCGAAACGTTTAATAGAAATTGTCAGACAAAAAAGTGTTTCGTAACTCCCGCCGGCTCTCCGTTAGTTTCGTCGTTTTTTCTCTCGTTTCGTAGCCGGATATCGATTCGCGAGATCCCGGCGCTCGTTCGTTAATTGTTAGCGGACGGCCAGCTGGTACAACTATTATAACGTTTGTCGGCCAGTTTGCAGTAACAACAAATACCAGTTTATAGTTAAAGGTTCCACGGCGAACGTTGAGTTTAGCGCTAACGAATTACGTAATTTCGCATTTGACGTTTAACAACAGCGACGTTGAAACGCAAGTGCGGTTGTAACGCGAATGGACACACGTTCCGCTACGCTTGACAATTATGGTTAACATTTGCCCATTTGTCTCTGAAATCATTTCACCGTTGGGTCAGTGGAATAGTTCAGGATACTCAGACGAATACATTTAATACAATTTATGTGCACAAATAGTCTCAAGTATACTTCAATTTCAATATAAAATTATTCCCGATAATTTTCCCGTTTTTCGAAAGGATTTGTTTTATAATATTCCTCGAGTTCGTAATACTTTTCGAAAATCCAACTTACAGGAATTAACGAAGCGAAAGACCATCACGGAATAAAATTTTCAATTCTGCGAGGAAAAAGGTACCGCGCTTAACTCTGAGAATAGAATTTCCCCCCCATTTTCACTCCCGCTCCCTCCGCAAGAAATTTTCACCTCGTTTGAAGGGATAATCATCGATGTTCTTAACAATACACATAATCGGTCGCGTTCCGGGATTAAACCGTGAAATGTAGCGTTAACCGTGTTCGGAATAATGGTTTCGACCGACTGACGGATTATTTAATCGGGATCGATCGCGATCGTCGAACGGCCGCGTAAATGCATTATTAAAAGCCCTATCCCGGTCCCCGCCGGCCGATGTCGCGATAGGGAACAAACATGGAAGTTGATTTAATTAGACGGCAATTAAACGGCGAACGGCGGGCTAGTTTATTTAATTGCGACGATTAAGGGAATTGTACCGGCTACGAGGATGCATCCATTCGAGCGGGCCCCGCTTTTGTTTCCGCGGGTAAACTCGAACGTTTTTCATTCCCTCGTCCCGGAGAAAGTGTGCGCCCGTTTACAGGGGAGGATAAGGGCGAGAGAAAGGCGGAACCAAAGGGGTTGTTCTCGCTGGGCTCGCGTCGACGTATCAGGATTGATTTAACGTTGAAATTATTATCGTTTGATCGGCACACGCGATACTCATCTCCGGATAACATCTCCGCGATGTTAATTATTCGCCGCCTTTGACTCGCGTTAAGCTCCGGAGCTTTCTGATCGTTGATCCATTAGTTGTTGAATAATTTGCATGGATATGAGGGTACACAAATTACTCGTGTGCCAAATTTCTATAATAAAATTTGTGGCGTTTCGAGTTTCTTCGAAAAGATCGAAGTTTAAGTGGAAAGGTTTTCAGCACCGGACGCGTAAATAAGCGACGAGGTTTTTATTTTTAAAAAGCGCTCTGGAACAGTCGTCATAAAATTAAACGGATTGTTTGCGTCGATGAACGTACAGTGCATATTTTATTCACAAAGGATTAGTCGATACGCGGGTTGGATAAAAGCGACGGATTTAATAAAATATTTTTATCTTCACGCCTCGCGCCGTAGTGCTCCGATCGGGGAAATATGTTTTTCACGCGTGCCTGCGTTGCATGAAATATTATTTTTAAGAGGATTATTCGTTTCGTAATTAAGGGGAAATGATCATTAGCGGTGTCTAAAAAACACGGCCCGCCGGCCGTTAATTAAGTCAATTAAGCGCGAAGTATACAATTTCTGATCCGTCAAATTGTACGTGAAAACCGTGTTAGAATTAATTAAAACGGGATATCGGACACGTTTAGCGAGCTTAGGAGATTCGTTTCGGTGAAAAGTTCCGGTTACGGCCAGCGGCAGAGACACGCTTCGACAAAGTGTTACACGGTATGAAAATTACAAGGCAATCGCAACGGGAGCTCGGACTTCGGCTGATAATAGAAACTGGCCGCGTCATAACGGTGTTTAATGACCAGAACGCAAACTAGCCCTTACATAAACCCGGCGAAGCATTGCAATTTGCGGCGACAAGCGGCGAATTCTGCTCGGTCGATCATTAACTCGGCCTTTAATTAAACGGTCCGGCTGGCTTGACGCTTCGTAACGATAGGTATTTCTGTCTGAAAACAATCTTGCGTTACACCGTCGCGTAAACTTCGACGCCATTTCGTTCTCAAAAGAGTCTTGGTCAAGGTAACCAATAATGTCTCATTATAAAATTAGAAATGCCTCAAATTTCCAAAGGCACCTTTCCGAAACGTATTCATTTCGATGGAAAATCGGTCGACGACCCTCCGGCGTCCGGGGGCGCCGTTTGTCAAATGTTTGGCACACTGCCGAACCCAGGCCCGTGTGCACCTGACCCCAAGTGCAACAAGTACAATTAGGGAAAGCAGAACTTACGTGAACTGACCTGCGCACCATCGATCCTGTGCAATCGATACAAAACGGACGCGGCGGTGAAATTCTGCTGACCAGAATTCGAAGGAAACGTTCGAACCTGCACCCCCCCTTGAACGATCCTATCCCGACAGATTCTCGGGATCTAATTGTTCCATATCAAGCGCGAAACTTACGGCCTGTACTATCAGACGAACCTCGTTGGCCTCGATTCCACATTCAATGGACGTTTCGACAGTTTTATCGAATTGTCCTGGAACTAACGACATTAGCCGTGAAATAGTATTAAGCCCATTACTCGATAGAAATCCTTAATTTATTTGTAATTGAATTTTGCTTTAATTCCCAAAATTAGACCGCGAGACGGTTCTGTAACCTGAAAAGAATGTCGTATGAATGACCCGTGACACCATCGGTTCGACCGTTTGTTTATTATTTTAGCACGGACCTGGCTAGAACCACGCGAACGCGGGGGTCGGGCATAAATTAGCCACGGGTCACGCGCAATTTCACACCGTCGCGAAACGCTCGAGTCACAATTTGCTCGTAACTGCAGCGGCGCGCGTAAAAGCGTTAAATCACGTGCACTTTTTTGCCATGGCCAGGCGAGCACGCGAATATTTCGCGGATTCGTCGCCGTGCTGTTACACGAGCCCGCGTCTCCTTCCGTTCGCTTAAATCTTTCTTCGTCCCAGCAATGATTCATTTCGCCGGCGAACATTCCGACCCCGAATTCCTACCGGGTAGAAAGGATACATGCTCGTAGACGTAGATTCTTTCAGAAGGGCTGTTAACCCTTAACCTCCGCCTCCCCCGGTAAAAATGTATTTTCATACAACTCGCATGTCGCGCGGAATGTTTGCGGGGTAAAATTATTTTTAACCGAAGTGACGAATAGGCCCTGCTTGCCAATACGCTAAATTTACATATATGCAATCTTTCGGTCTAGAAATATGAATTTTAATGCAAGCCTCTTGGAAAGGTTAGAGGTCGTCGAGGAAAAATGAATTACGCGAAGAGTTGAGTTTGTGTGAAATTCGAATAACAAATTATGCAAATGTTTGACAGAGGAGCTAGTTTCCGGTTTTATTTCGCTAAGCCCCGCGTAGATCGCGCGACTCGAGGCGGGTCTTAGCGTAAATCGGTCCGAGGTGGACACTCCACGTGTTTGCCTGGCAAAAACGTAATGGAGATTATCGAACGATCTGAAACTGGAAAAGCAATTACTTTCGCGGGATTACGTGGCGCGCGGAGCAAACAGTCGGCAACAAATCACCGTTAGGAGGCCGGGAGGAACGCGTTACGCGGATCGAACCCTAGACTCGCGTTTCCTCAGTTAGCCGAATCTCATTACCGAAACGCATCGGACGCCGTTTACCCGGGCATCGTATAAATTTACAACACAATATCGCTTTATCATTGGCTGACGTACACGGGGCTGAATTATTGCGCGGGGCCGCTGTCAGGGCTCGTGCCCGCGACGCGGAAAGCGATATCCACGGAATCGTTTTCGCGAACAACCCGCGGAATTGTGTCTCTCGTCCCGCGTTCTGACGTCCGCCGACGATCATCACGGCGATTGTCATTCATTTCCAACAAGTGACTGTGAACGACCGTTCGATTTCAACGGCGCAGCGGTTCTCAAATCTTGTGGACTCTTCATTTGAAAGAAAAATATTAGGGTCTTCGATTTGCAAATTTAAAATTTAGTTAAATTTGTATATAGTAAAATAATCTTTCCAACTTCTCCAATATTTTTCTTTTTCGTGAACGTGTCAATATCTTCCTTGGACCATGAACGCTTTAAAGTCTCGTCTCGTCTTATCTGTCGCGATCTGTTTAAGAATCGCTCGCAAAAGGAGTGAATTGTCGCGGAAAGCCGGAATAGGGTAGGGAGGATTGGGGGGGGGGGGGGGATACCCTCGATGTAGAATGTGAAAGGAATACGAGGTGGACTTCAGCGGAGTTATAAAGTACGTGACGGAAAATCGTGTCAGCCATACTCGTTGACGTTGCTGTTCAACTTTCTCGCACGGTTACAGCAGCTTTTTTCGAATCTCGCGAAAGAGACTTTCACCGGGACGGCAGCTCGTTTCTATTGATCTGCGATTCGTCGGGGATGCGACTGTTCGAGTTTCCCTCTGATTTTTCCTCTCTCGCGGATACCTTTTCCGCGCGCGGATGAGGCAGACGGTGGATCATCAAATTATCGAAACGAAGTCTGTTATCTTTGATACGATATTCCTTTGGGGGCTTGTAAATCGTTAGAGGGCTGAAATTATTTACAGCTGCGGAAACGGGGTGGCTGGATGAACTTTGAAATTACAAGTTATCAGAACAGGATTGCCACTTCTGTTCGGGATTAACAGAGATGATGTATTATTCGATATAGTAGTAAATATCAAATTATTAATAATCCTGCGTCCGAGTTCGAACAGTTCGAGTATTTTCAGAAATTCTTTTTACGTATAAGTACTTTCAGGATTCGGAGACGTTAGAACCATATAATGGTCTGAAAATATTGGCCAAGTAGGTGTGTCGAGGTAAAACGTTATCGTCGACGATTTTCAAGACTTTTCTAAAGGACGTTCCGCGCCGTTCCTCAACTTTTCCAACCGGTCGTTAAGAAACGTAAACTTTCGAGTAAAAATTCCGAAAGTCCACCGCCTTGGTATTCTTAAACCGACAAGCGCAAACGTAATCGCGATAATCTATGCGAGGAAAAAAAGAAGAGAGAAGTTTTCCCCTGGAAAAAAGAGATTCGACGAAGAAAAATCGTGCGTCTCGAGTTGGTCCGTGGAAAAGCGGGCAACTCTTCGCCGCCATTGACGTTCTTGTTTTATCTGAGTATACACAGAACCGTGTCTGGATACGGGGAAAAGGATCTCTCTAATGTTTCTTGTTAAAGTTCATCGCCGGTTTGCACAGCGATCATAAAACGATCACTTCCGAAGCGTTCACCTTTGACCATCCTGTTATCGTGAAACGCGGAAACGTTCAAATAGGTAATAAACTTTTGACGGGATTACGTCTGAATCTACAAGGGTAATTTTCGAAGAAAAACGAAGAAAAGAATCTTTCGAAATTTTTAACTTTTCTAATTCTAATTCAGATCTGCAAATTTTTGCTTGTACCTGTAACAAATGTACAATTCTACACAACATGTTTAAAAAATATTCGAATGTTTACGTCTGAGGTTCAAAAACAGCAAGCGCTGTCATCGCTTTTCTTAGAATCTCAAAACGAACGAGCAAACACCTGAGTCACGAGTCGTTCAAAGAAAAATACGAAAAAATTGAATAAACGAAAAGAACGAAAAGGTGTATTCTTTTTTTTTTTTTTGTTATCGGGTTACCCGTGGCCGGTTATTGTGTTCGAGAACTCTTCCAATTCGACGGCGGCCATCGCACTGGAAATGAATCGTTCGTGTTTGCGTATGCAACGGAAATGAATAATCCAACTTTCGAAGCGGGACTTCTATCGCCGCGAGTCGATTTTCACTTTGAAATTTTTATCCGCCGGTACATTCCGCGCGCACCCCTCCCCTCCGGCCATCGTTATTCGTCGATTACGCCGCGTTAATTCGCCGCGAAATTTGTTTTCGGCCCAGGGAACGGTCGCGAGCGTTTCGTCGTCCATGCAAATTAACGTCGATATTTAACGCGTCGAACGAGTTACGGTCCCGTGCGAAAGTCCATTTGGATCCTTCCCCTCCCCGTACCATTTCGACGGCCCGCAAAATTATACCATAACAAATACGGTTTCGATTTTTCCTCACTTTTCTCCCCCAAAAGAATCTGACGACGAATCTGATCTCTGTAATTTTTAGACTTAAGTATTTTATGATTGAACGTAAGATATCCGCTAATTATTTTGGCTCATTTGGTAATTTTGGTATTAAATTCGGACGCAATCGATGGAGTATTTAGCGCTCGTTGTACAACAAGCATAAAAGCGTTCTCGTTAAATTTGTCGAGGATTGAAACGGTAATTGCGTTCCCAATGGTGGTATTAAAGCAATAGATATATACATATATATATATAGATATACACGCATTTCCCCGTAATTTTTCGAGGGAATTTAGTTCAAATATCGTGGAACGCGCGGAACGCGAAAGTACGATAAAATCCTGGGAAATATGTAAACGAAAACAGATGAAAGTATCCGTGGAATAAATTAAAAACTGAAGTAACTGAGTAAACACCGTTTGAAACGTCTCTTTTTTCCGTGCACACACATCCACGGTCTGCGGTTCATGCTTTCCTTTTTTCTTTTTTCATTTTTCATTCTGTGGTAACTCGTTCTGAACTGTCTTCGCCTTTTTTTCCCCTGCCTCTCCCGGAAAATTTGTGCTACTTGTTACCGTCGGATTTAAACGGTTCAAAGAACGTGCTCGATCCCTTTCCTTTTATGCTCGCGTTGCGGACAAAGTAAGTCATCGTCGAGTAAAATGCTCGAAAAATCGACTTAGAAAAATTCGAAATTGGTCCGATGATCTAAATTACGGTCGTTTCAGTAGCTGTGGAGGGTTAATCATCCCCCCGTTAAATATTTTTATTTAAAATTAAGATCATTCATGGTGCACTTTCGGGCTGATTAACCGAAAACGGTTTATTATAGATTTTAGCGTGTGTGCCGAGCAAGCTAATTTCATTTGTGATCCCGGGTTGCATCTGCGCGTCATCGGGAACGCAATTATACGCGTCGATTTCTCATTATGGACGTCGTTGGAGACAATATCGGCCGATGTAATCTAGTTTCGCTAACAATATACGCAAACGAATGCGGCCGATGCCGCGGCTAAAACGCTTTACGATGGATACTGATTCGTCGAATCATCGAACATCTGAATTATATTCTCTGAACGGTACGAAAATTGACAAAAATTATTATATCTCATGGAATTGATATTTAATTAAAATTGTCGCTTTATAAAATCAATCAAGTATCTTGAAAACCCATTAACACTAACCATCCCATTTCCACGTCTGTAAATAATTTCAACCCTCTAATGATTTTCAATCTCCCAAAGGAATATCGTATCAAAGTTATTTATTAATTTGGTACCTGTTACATTTTTATATTTAACAATCTTTCTGCGTTCCCGTTCACAGAAAATTACGAAGGGGCATGACGGTTAGTTGGAAAATTCATATGGAATAAGAAGATAAGGGTTGGTGCAAAATTCATCCGGAAAAAAGCAGGAGAAGCGTTGAAAATGTTTTGGCAGCGATAAGGGTAGCACACGGTGTTTCGGCGCGGGAGCGCGATCGGCGTTGCGCGCGTCGCGACGGCGCTTGCGAACGGCCTTTAAGGTCGCCGAGAGCCGACCGCGGCAGACTCGCGCGAGCCACTGTGCCATTCGGACACGAAGTTCCTCGCTCGTCGAAATCAGCGTCCAACCGCGCCGCGTTATCCACGTAATCCCGTCGTTCGATCGAGGACAATCGTGTTCTCGTCGATCGACCGTGTCCATCCTCTTCATTAACAGTGCGTCGCGTCCGTACGGTCCAGCGACCGTCGGTGCCCGTTGGTTATTGTTTGTTGTTCGCCGTTGCATCCATGCTGTTCGCGAGTACAACGCGACAATAGTGTGTTCGAAAGATATTGCTTGGTGTTGGTGAGCATCGATCGGCGTGAACGAACAGTGTGATCAGTGCTCCAACCCGCTTCGGACATCGGGGGAAACGCTGACACCTTTTTGGGGAACTTTGGGACCTTGCCGCGGAGGGGATCTTCGTCGGTGAGTGATTACTTTATTTATCATCCTGCGATCTGTTGATCAAAATTTCAAATGAAATTTATTAAAAATTGGGCGCTATTCTTCAAATTCTTTGATTCTTAACCGCTGTTGGAGGAAAATTATTGCAAGAACGTGGTCTGATACCGCCTTTTAAATTGCGATTGCTCTTTGATGCAAAGGACATTGCTGTCACAACTATTTAAGCTTTAAAATCGAATTTACTGTGCTGCATTTTGAAATACGCTCAGATCGATCAAAAAATCCGTTTGATTTCAGATAACTCTTTGACGCGGCGGAAACTCCGCTTCCAGCCGTTTAAACTTCAAAATGAAATGCGTTTGTAATGGGTCGTAACTCTCGAAATTTACATAGATGCTTCAGACAAATTTTGGAGTCTAAAAATTCATTTAAAACCCTTTATTACTCGAATTGCAAAAAGAAAGGCGAAAAGAACCGCTTTAGTCCGATAAAGAAATCTGTTCGAAGGGAGATTTGCGAGGATCGATCAGAGAAATCGTGAAACGCATCGGGAACGGTGGCTCCATCGCTGCTCTTCAACTTTGTTGATCCTCGCTTTGTCGACGTTTGACGCGACATGAACTGTTGCTGCAACGATGCAGCAGCCTTTAAAAACGAAATCCACTTGAAAATCGCGTAGATCTTCCGTGAAAAAGAATCGTGAAACGGTTGCTGGAGCGTGATTCGAGCGAGGAGTCGCGTCTAACAAGCGTCAGACACGCACTCGCCTCCGCTCGAGTTTGCTCGACAGCCTTCAGAACTCGCGTCGACTGACAGTCTTTCAGTCACGATAAAACGAAACAGAGAGAGAGAGAGAGAGAGAGGGAAAAAAAAAGAAATTCTTTCGGAGAATGACATTTACTCTCTGTCGAAAGAAGATTCATTCGTATTCGTACGCGGTCGTGCGAATGTGTGGACGCATGAATAAACAGACTCTCCGTGGTCGCTTCCTCTTTTTGCGAACCTTGAAATCCTTTTCGTTCCCCGCCTCGTCGCGAATAATTTCGATCGTTGCCCTCGTGATCGATTCGTTTTCACGATGTCGCCGCGGCCGCGGTTGCATAACGTTTCTCGGAAACCTGTAGCGTCCCGCGGAAAACCAATCGACTTTAATAACCCCGACCGAACGACGAAATTGATCGACTCGCTCGAGGATAATTCCTTTTGTTCGACAAATTGTACGGGGAACGTCCATCGATAATATTTACAAAGGACGAGCCGTGACAAAACGTTTTCGACCAGAAACGAGTTTCCTTCGGACTAATGTCTGTTGGTTTCTCTCTCTTTTTTCGTGCCGATCGTTTCGAGGCTTATTTTCCTGCTGACAACCGATTAAATTCGAATTTCACTGGTTACCGTGAGGTCGTTTCTTGCCTGGTGCTTGATCGAACAATCGTACCCGAGCGTGTATCTTTTTTCTTTCGAGTCAAGGACGATTGTTGTTCGAAATACAAACCAGGGTTCTTCAGCAAAATACAAAATCCAAATATTAACGACGCCCGGCGAGGCAGGGAGGTCATTATCCCCGAAGGGTTGATATACGCGACGCGTACACGCTTCGAATATACCGATCACTCGAAAACGTAAACACGAACGTATCGAACGCGTGTTTTCTGCATTGATTATCCGTACGTTATGGCCGTGGTCATTATCTGTTGCGTTTTATTGCGAGATTAACGCGACTGCACCATGTGCCGTCGCAGTCTAACGATTTTCAATCATTATTTCAATCGAATGGCGAAACACTTTGCCTTGAATCCCGGCGAATTAACGTAGGATCCGGTTGAAACACAAATTTCGAATTTAAACTCGCGAGATATTTATCGGTGTATCGAATCGAATAACAGCAATTTTATTTTATTTTAATTCAATACCTGGAGAAACTCGCGTTCAGAAATAAAAGGGTCGAAATAATGAAAAACGAGGCCAAAGCGTAACATAAAAATCGAAGGAGCATCAAGGCTCGGTGCAAAGTTAATGCAATCGACTTTCTCCGCGGGAAGGTCTGGCTGGCGATGTCGCAAGCAGAAAATACTTCTTTTTTCTCGAATTTTTTCCTCTTTTTTTAATCGAGCAAGTAGAGAGCGGTTTCGGCGACTGGCACGGAACCGGTATCCATTGGGAAGGTCTTTCTCGATCGTACAAAGAGCAGATCGGATCAGCGGCGCATCCAGGATCGACTTCTCCCGATCGTCGAGCAAGAAGTTGACTGACTCCAGGCCCGACCGCTCCTCTTTTGTCGACCACGTACCAGATCACGTTCGACCGGATTTCTGAAGGACTGTTCGCTAATGTCGAAGGCTTGGCCGTGATATCGCCTGCCCCCGTGAGCTTATCTAGCTTTCAATTCGACTCTCATCCAATCTGCTTGCTTCCGAGCTTATCGTCGAGAAACGAAACTTGTATCGTAAGACGATACCCCGCACCTGTAACGTGTACGCTCGATCTCGATAAGCGACCTTATAACGCTAATGCTCGCTGAAATTCACGACGATACCCTCGATCGAGAGCCTATACTCGCGAGACAACGCGACCGTTCGATAAGGTATTTATTTTTCGTGCGATTCGTTACCTGGAAGCGAAACAATGGACACGCGGCTCGGTCGTCGCAGTGGAAACAGCCGCGAGTGGCAAGACACGCTGTAAATGCAATTATACCGGAGTAGAAGCGTTTCATTTTTCATCGCCAGCCTTGTGCTGGAATAATATTGCTTCAAAGTTTTCGACATTCCATTTGTTCTACTTGGAACTTGGTTTTTTATGAACTTGAGGATATTTAAGAATTCTTTGTTCGATCATTCGCTAATTACAGCAATGCCAGTGAATGTGGATTGATAAGGAAGCGAGGGACATCTGGAATCGGGAAGTACTTCATTTATTTCAGTAGAAATCGATGCGTAACGCTTCGAGTGATTGCCTTACAAGTGCATCGCTTCTGAAGTTTCCATTTTCGGCCTCTGTGAGTCTAGAATTTTTTAGAACTAGTATACTCCAAATCCAAAAACTGAAAATAGTTTTGTACCAATTTTGTCGTGATATCGTATCTTCAGAAGTTTCACACTCGATAAAGGTCCCTGGGACTTCAGAAATTCTACCTTCTACGTCCCTAAGGACTCCACGCGTCATAAGTTTCTGAAGGTTCTATGTTTAGCACCCTGGGGACTTTTCGTCCGCACGCGTCCCCAAGGATTCTACTTTTACAATGGCGATATCGCAAGTACCGTGTCCTCGACGACAAAAGTCATTGAATGCTCAAGGATCGTCGTCAATCTACCTCTTGTGTCCCGATGAGGCAAATAATGACAGTAATGCCGGTCACGTTCCGCTCGGCGTCGCGAATCCACGATCAAAGTAACCAGCATTTTTCGACGGAAATAGCAGCGCCGATCCGGAGGCCCCTGTCCCTCTTTGTCGGCCGATTGTGTTTTCCCCCTCGTCCTTCTTCCTCTGTCAACCCGTAATCAGGCCAGGCGAGTGCGTCTCACCGAGCGAAATAAAATTACTCGAAATTACGGTGCGTCTATGGTACGTAAGACGGCCAGGTGAAACGCGTGCCCCCTTCGCCTTGGCCGAGGAGAAAATAACGACGTTACAAACCGGCCAGGAGAGCCGGCTCTTCCTTCCACTATCTATGCAAATCGCGAATCGCCGGGTCGTGGATTCTTGGTTCGAACAGGATTCGACCAAATTTCTTTGGGAAGATTCTTATCTTCCGCGAAACGAGACGATTGTAATGTGAATATTTTCGATAAAAGTAAATTTTCTTACTCGGAAAACTTGTCACGAGCGTGTACAAATTAACGACTCGTATCGACACATGGGAGGCTTTGAGCGAATATAGAGACAAATTCAATTTATTTCCCGGGGCTGATTCCGTGGGTAATTCGAGGCGAACGAAGTTCGTTCATCTTGCACTTTGTAAGTCACGAAAGAGATTGGATAGGAAAATAGTTGGAGAAGAATCTCGGCCAAGCTGAATTCATCTTTTTCGCGGAAACTTCGTTTCGAGCTGAAAGTCGGCTTAAGCGGCGCGAAGCCGTCAGCTCGGCGAGGTAGCACGTTTTTATGGTTCCTCTTAGTCCCCTTCTTAATCTCCGCACTTAGATCGTTTCGAGATGTCCCGTTGTTTCTCGAAGTTGCTATAAAAATGAAACGAGCGATTCTGGATAATTAAAAAGGCTACTCCAAAATACTCGCCGCGGTATTATCTTTGGCAGTGAAGCGTATCACCATCTTTCCAAGAACCTAAAAACGCACGAAGAAATGTGTGAATCATCGAGTTGAAGGCCGAATAAATTATCACAGTTATGGAAACCGTGATTGTATATTAGTTTCCGTCCATGTTCAGTCTTCTACTAATAAAAGACAAGTCGATTACAAGTGAATTATATTTCTCAGAAACATGCGTTTCATTGTCGTTTTATATTTTTCCTTCGATTTTCAAGGATTAAAATACCTCGTTTGATTCAGCAAACACCACTGGCACAGTAGTTAGTAAAAATTTGAAATTGCTCGGGGGGTCAAAGAGAAAAATGGACGATGAATTTTTCATACGGATACGAAGCTCGGCGACGAGGTTCCTGGGGACGGTATTGCTTCCTCGGCAAGCAGCGAACGTCAAAGAAGAATCGAGACAAGGAGAAGCGCAACGTCTAACGCGCGGCTCGATTTTGTGGAACGAGCACAAGTGGTATCGATTGGCCGGCGCGATAGACACGGAGACGCGGACACGGCATAACGAGGCGTGTGCAAGCTGTTGCATCCCGGTGCATCCGCCAGCGATGCAGCTGGCCGTGATGCAACCTGTACACGTGGTATCGTGGAAAGTGCAATCTCGCGGGCCGTGATTCGAGTCAATGTCGGCCGGTAATCGATTCATAATTTACGCCCGGTCGTGTATCGGAGGCGGGATAAAATTAGCAGTTTTCCAGCCCGTTGATCCCTTCCCCCCCGTTCGTGCACTTACAGTCGTTATCCCGACGATTTTATCGGCGAGAAAAATCGTTGCTTTTAATTTCAACGTTTCCTTTCGAGGCTGTACGACTTTGTACCTTCTCGTTCGAGCAACCTTGGCGAGAAAACGTTTCAATTTGTCCGTGTCCCAAGAGTCGATGCGTGAAATGCCTCTGACGAGCCTTTTTACGTCAGATATCATATTTCTTCGAGTTTAGATCAATGTTGGATTCGTAATTTTATTTTGTGACAGAGGGGCCAAAGGTCAAGGGAAATTACGCGCGAGGAAAGGGAGATTACTTCGATGATTAATTGCACCTAGCTTCCCCGCCGTATGATTAATCACCGATTCGATCCCTGCTCGAATTCAAGAAACTGTAGCTGTGTTTTAAATACCTGCAGCCCGTGACTAATTTCGAGTCGTTGAATAGAACCGTGATCGTTAGCGATCGATAGGAATTCGAAGCATTTAGGAAGAGAGTATCCGCCCACGATCTGCATTTACCGGCTCGGCAGAAACAGCCACGCCTAGCAGGACACGCGATAACATAGCTGCTCGAGAATATCAAGGATCAATTCTTTCGTTCGATGCTATTTAAAATCATTAACGTTCATTTTTGCTGGAATTCAGAATCCTCTTTCACGATTTATCAACAGAGCGTTCATTAACTAATTTGTAGAGTCTCGTTTGATGTTAAAATTTCCATAATTTGTCCAAGTATTGATTTAATTAAATTTGATACAGCGCGAGATAGAAGCTCGTTAATTAATCTAAAGTTAGCGAATAAACTACGCGTGTACACGGTCCGGTTTTAATCACGAATCGAAACGAAACCACCGCGGGTCGATTACCTTTTACTCGATTAATGCTTCTGCCGACGCGTTAATGATTCCGTAACGGCGATTCGATAAGCCGAGGAATCGATCGGATATCTCCCCCTTTTTAGGGTATTCCTCGTTTCCTGTTTCATCGGTGGCTGGAAAGCGAAGTCTCTTAAAATGGAAACGAGCGAAACGAGAATTCAGAGCTGGTTGCCCTCCCAGCCGCCCCTCCCCTCGGGGTTCTTGTACACACGCGTCACTTCGAAAACAACCGTACGGGGCTCGTGCATCAACGGTGAACGGAGTTTCGAAACTCCCTCGAACTTGTCCGGGCCGGAAGTGGCAGTATCAGGTGTTCAGCAACCGTGGCGATACTTGTCTTTACGAGCCACGTTGTTGCATAGCATTAACGATCGCGTTTACACAAGTACTTTTACCGTGACGACAACCTGTTCTCCCTTCTGACCGTGTTCGCGTTACCCCCTCCACGTTTTCTCGATCATTGAGTTTAAATACGAGACCCATTGTGAGGCGAACACGAAGAAGCCTTTGGTTTCGAGGGGATTTTAATTTAAAAATACACCCCTTCGTCTTTCTTTTAATTTGGAATTTGGTTCGTGTAGGTATTCGATTTAATATTCGTTTCAGAGGGGGTCGGTTTATTTAGTAACGAGATAAAACGGACGGGTTAATTATATTTAAACGTAGTCGATTTAATTATCATTCTGGAATCGGAATCTCCTACAGGCTCGACTTAATCATTAAATTAACTGCGATCTAAATTTGCCTCCGCTCTGTTAAATATGTACACATTAACGAAATATACATCTGCACACCTCTAGAAACTTCACCGTTACGTCAATAGTAATTAATTCACGTCGGAACTTCGTCGACCCAGTTTACCCTTCGAACTTCATCCCGCTCCTCGTCTTTAAAAGTACCGCTCGTCAAAGTTCCGTAATATCTTACCGTTCAGAATATTTCGACATCTTCCGAGGCTTCTCGCAAATAATTCGCGATTTTCCCAAAATATCAAAGACATTCCGGCTGGAATAGTTTCGAGAAGCAAAATTCCCCCGAAAGATTTCTCGAAATTTTGTCGTACTTTAATTTTCGCCAGCGAAATGCTCGCTTCTTTAATCCTTTTCGAAACGTTCTTCCGGCCCGGGGAAAAAAGACAGCGGAGCCGTTCATTTCGCGACGCGGATGGATCCCAGGCGAAGGAGACGAGCATTTTCGAGCCACGTGAAAAGGGTAATATCGGGCAGATTTCGGTTCGGGTACGGTCGTTCCCCTCTCTTATAAAACCTATACCTCATCCGACGTGCATCAACACGTGGCTGCTTATCGGCGTCGAGACGCCTGCTATCGGCAGCCAGTCTCGAAATGAAGTCGCTCGGCTCCTTTCTGAGCTCTCTCGTAACAGCGATCAAATGTAATTTCGATTGGATCCGCGCCGAGGAAGCTTCGAATCTTCCCAACGTTTCTTTTGCAAAATATTTTTAAAGCGATGTATAAGGGGGTGGCAAAATTTGTTATTCTTTAAAAAATTCTTTTGCCAGGTAGAAAGATCAACTTCTTTGAGTTTGAAAAACGTATTTCGAGGATGATAACAAATTTTAAATATCTTTCTGAGCACGAAAGCTGGCGAGGAGGTTTCTGGGTAAAATGATTTGTTGCGAAACCACGCTTTAAGGATTTTCTTCGGATTTCCTGACCACCTTTAACGTCTTCGCGTTCATCCGGCGGTCGTATCAAAGGAGATAAAGATCCTTTTAACATTTTTTTAAAGAACTCGTAGATACTCTTCTTTTTTCGCGTTCGAGCATCGTTGACTATTTTTGTACAGGGAAATATTCTCCAATAAACTGCGCGATAAACTCGATCGAATCGCTTTAGTATCTCAACAACCTTTCCATTTTAACTGGCACAGTTTTCCCTCCCCCTCGTGTACGTTGATAATTCGTTTCAGTCCATTCGAGCTTAAACAGAAGACCGATAGCCTCGTGAAAAACGTAATTAACGATGCGAAATAAAAAACAAAAGGGAAGAGAGGGGGGAAAAAAAAGAGAGCAGAGAAGAGGTATCGAAACGGAGAGTAAAACGGTTTATATTCGACTTGTTTCGCTCTCGTTTGAAAGACCCGGCGAGAAATGTAGGACAAAGCGGCGAAACAAATCATCCGAGGGCAGAACGGGGTACGAATAGATAAAAGAGCCGAAACGTTGGACGACGAAAAAGATCGACCGATATATCGTCGCGGGCTTTTATAACTGCTTTTACGTAGCGGCGTATCAATTTTTCTGGCGACCAGGACAGCTCTGTATGCATCCTGATGAAAATTGTACGCCAACCGACGAGTTTTACGATCCCCTTCAGAGATTTTATCCTTCCTCTGTTCCTCAATTTTGGAATTTCATACTAAAAATATAATATTTCAAAATTTTCCACGTTCATACAATAAAATAATATTCAAACAAGATCTGCAGTTACATATTACAGACGAGAACGAAAGAGCAACGTGGAGAATAAGATTTTTTTCTTCAACAAGATTTTTGTCCTTGTTGTATAAGGTAAAGGCAATATGTCATCGTTCTCTATCGATTACCGCCTCCATTTCCCCGTGTCCCCGGCAATAACGCAATTTGCGGTTCCTGAAAGTGCATCGTGGCACTTGACGAGAACACGACCCCTTCGCTCTTGATGCACTCGCGCTCCCTTCGACCGTGTAGACGAGACACGATTTTGCGAACGTTTTCCCCCTCGAACCGCGTCGTCAGGAATGAAAACTCCGTTGAACTTGTTTTCTTGCCCCGGAGAGAACACGATATTTAGTAAAAGCAAGTCCGCGTAGCAATTTAAGGAACTTGTTGAAAGAATTTTACTCTGTCTACCCCTTTACTCGGGATAATGAACTATGTTCGACTCGCCTACGATGTTCTACTTTCTTACGGCGGAAAGTAATTTAATTTCAACGAATTCTTTCGTCTACAGGGTTATCATTAAAAATGTATTAGCGTGAAGCAATCTGTATTCATTACCGAGGATCTTAAGAAAAATTGTATACTTTTAACAGCATAGATTTATCGATCCTTTCTTAATAACCATTAAAAATAATTATTCCCAAAAAGGAATGTTGAAAATCGCAATCTTTCTCTATTTCTGTTTATAATTAAAAGGTTAGAAACAGGGATTTAAGTTGCCTCAAAAGGAGCAGAAGTTATTTCGCAGAAGTAATATACGGACCTTCGAGAAACAAGATTACGAAGAAATTCGATCGTAACTCGTCCGCCCACGTAGGGGTGAGGTTTCTACAAAACACCGGGATTCGAAATAACGATCCCGTTTACCGAGGCACGGAATTAATTATCGCGATATTTCGTGTCTGGTCGTCAACGGTTACCACGATCTATAATACAAGCGAACGAGATCGTTCAGAGATGCGAGATTAGGTTCGCACACGGCCTTAGGGCGGTTCTCTGCTTCATGGCTGAAACGTACAGGTCCGCGTGGCTCTTATCAGTGTCATGCACACGCGTGTCTACACGTGGCGGGTCGGCGATAAGCGCGGCAAAACGAGAGCGCTTCGTTCGTCTAATCACCGGGAACAGATCGAGTGCCTTCTCGACACCGGCCCTGTTCTTGACGCTTGAGATGCTGCTTTCCGATGTAACGCCACCACCCTGTAATCCTCAACGCAATTTTACTCCCTGTAGTCGTGATTTTTTAATGAAAATTTAATTACAACCCGCCGCTATCAATTCTTTGAAAGTATTACGCATTAATTCACAGCTTTGACGGCCTCGTGTTTTATGAAATTTATGGTCTTAGGTTCCCTGTCAAACTTTTTAGAAGATTATTAACTCTTTGCACTCAGAGCAATATTCTCAGAGAAATATTCTAGTTAATTGCATCTGACACCCCAGAGACACTACTCGAGTGCACAGGGTTGATACTCTGAGAACCTTTCACATAGGGATATTCTTAAAGATCTGTACAGTACACTGTAGCTACAGTGCAAAATTTCTAATTTTTTGAGCACGATATAAAAGACTAGATCGAGTTCAAAAGTCGTTTATCGACTCCTTTATCGCTTCGCCACGGACCGTCACAGTTTTTAAAAGAGTCGTCCCTTCGTGGCTATCGATCTTCGTTTTTTGACGACGCTGGCACCTCGAAAGATCCCGAATCTTCTCGCAAGAAGATCACCTTCAGCGTCCACGACGAAAAAGAAATTCGCGCGAAAGTATTCAGCGTCGAAGGGGTTGAAAGTCCAGAAAAGGGGGACACGCGTTTGCTTTATAAACCGCCGCGATACCTCAGTCCTTTCGCATTGAATGGAGAACAATTTTCTCCTTGACCAGGCACGATCGCTTCGTATACGAAGCACTCAGCTCGATCTATCGATCCGGCCAGCGCTTTGCGTATCGATCAACGTGTCCGGGAACGCTTCGATTTAAAGCTTTCATCGATCCGGCCGGACGGTATTCTTGCAACGTGTTATTCGAACTATTGAAACTTTCATTCGCCTATCCTATGGCGAATTTCGCCGCGCCGTATCGACTTTCATGGCGAACGATGCTTGCCAGGGAACTCTTCGTCTTCATTATCGGAAGCTGCTTTACGATACGACGCGGCGACTTCTTCGCCGACTTGGCTGATAAGGGAACGAGAGAAGTGGGTTACGTGGGTGCCCGGCGTGGGTGGAACACGTGGTTATTTGTTAACAATGGGAGAAGGTAGATGCGAGATTTAAAGTTGTTCTGAACAGATAAAATGCTTTGATTTTTACTTTTGGCAAATTTGGACAAATTTAGAAGCTTCAAGTCGCCATTTGCCATCCTCTGCACCCTCGGAAACAATTCGAGAAAGTTCTCTCAGCTTAAAAAATGTCTCGAAGGTTGGTCTTTCACCTGAGGCGTACCTGAAATTCCAAAGTAGTGAGCAATAATTCGTCGCATGGGAGGAACAACGATCGGTGACCGATGTTATTTCCACGGTCGCAGGTGCGGTTGTATTTAAAGCGCAGCTGCGTTTTGCTCGCGTATCACGCCCATTCACCTTTCCCGTAAGACGTGTTCGCGAGAGAGACGGTTCATTCACGCGTATAAAATATGAATGGGCGCGTTCTTTGCGCGTACGCCGACGCGCGAGTTTGCAGACGATTTAACGGCGACCGGTACGCGTTCGATTAATATGTAATTTGTAACCTGGCCAACAATTTAGCTCGAAGCGTGAATTTCCTATTAAATAAATCACTGCCACCGTTACGCTTTTGATTAATACGCAATGGCAGGTTTAGCTCGGGGGATAAACTCCTTATTAAATAAATTGTCGCTACCGGTATACTTTTGTTACGAGTTTATATTATAGCTCGAAGCTTTAAATTTCTTATTCAATAGATTGCTGGCTGTTTGATTAATACGAAGGTGATTTATAACGCGATCCGAGCGTCGATTCCTTGTCGAACGAATTGTTGCTACCGGTCTCCTCGACGATAATTCAACCTGAAGTGGAAATTTATTGTTAGATCAATTTTTATATCTTTTATTATAAAGTATAAAAGGAGCTCGACGTTGGAGCCTTTAAATTTAAGAAGCTTACGTTACTTGTATCTTGTATCTTATATAAACTTTATTTTGTATCTCTAATTAAAAAATCACGATTTCAGCAAAAATTGAAAAATGCAACCCCTCAGTTTTTTAATTAACTGCAGAATGTTAATAAATCATATATTCGATGACATATCGTGGCAGAGGCTCTCGAGAGGCTTGTTTCGACGAAAAAGAAACTCGTCTCCGTAAATTTGTTTAAACAGTGTCCTGAAGGGTTGTACTCTCCGAGTCCTTTAGCATTTGCCGCGTAATAAAACTTTCGGCCGGTTTCGCGGGGCAAAGCAAACGGAAACTTCTCTTTTCCGACACGACGAACGACGTCGAGAAGGAGGACGTCGGGAAAACTTTAAGCTTCCGTTACGTTCATGCCGTCTCTACCGAGCTCGTTTTCCGTTCTACGCGACTTCTCTTTACGATGTAATCTCGTAAATGGAACGGTGGGGGGGCACTGGCAAAACTAGACGGCGAATTTTAAACGCGAAACGTTTAAGTTGTCCCTCTGTCTTTTCCCTGTCTTCCTGCCGTTCGTCGCGTACGCGGCGAACGAGAAAGAAAAATCGATGCCGTTGCCGCATTCCTTTGCAATTTGCATAGAAACGTGACTCTCTCTCTCTCCCCCTCCCCACGGAAGACACCTTTTCGTTTCGATCCGCGATGAATCATCCGAGTATCGAGGTGTACGTTTTAAATCGATGTCGCATTCATGAGGGTGCCGGTCAATTAACTTGTATCTCGAGGTCTTTAGAATTACAAATTTCTGTTTTCGACCGATACGCCAGAGCCGGCCTTGATTAATTCGAATCGGCCCGGGGTATATTTAGATCCCGTATTCGGGACAAACGGGGGATGAGCGTGACAGAGTTTGCGAATTCTATCGATGCAAACTTCCTGGCCGATCATTAAGCTTCCTTTGTGGTGGTGCGGTGAATTATACATCGAACGCCTCGAAAGTAGTCCTTTTGCACTTTCAACTAATCTTTCATTTTTCTTCTTTCGATCATAAATAAATTAAACGAGAAATCGCTCGAGCCTCAACGATACGAATCGTGCAGCATCATTATTCGACGGGGAGGGATCGAAGCGGCAAGGATGCAATTAATTAAAATCAGAAATCGAGCGAGCAGTCGTCGGGCGAACGCGTCTCCCAGGGGATGGCCCGTTTTTCATCGAAACTCAATTTACCAACCGTATTCACGCCCACCGCAGTTATCAGCGAGAGGCTCGCGTATTCAGTCGGCAGAAACGTTTCGAATTGCGCGCAGACGGGCGGAGAGTTGACCATCGAAATTTCCAATCGTAATCGGGCCCGCAGCCAGGTTAACGCGCGCGGACAACGCAGTCGTCGTCGCGCGTAAATTGCATCCGCGATCCCGGCTCGATTAATAAAACGAGCGAGCGAGCGATTAGCCGCCGCGCGTCCTTCGACGATTAATTCCGGGTAAAGACGGTTGCTCGAGACGAGCCCGTGGATCGCGTGCGGATGATTTCATCCGTTTTACGTGAGTTTGCATACTTTCAGGGCCGATCGTCGGCCGCGTATGCACGCTTTTACGACCGAGATATCCTTCGAGACGCTCGAGCGTACGTGCGACGACTGAAAGTATGATCGATCATGCACGTATTCGTGAAAGTATGACTGCCGGAGGGAAAAGTGGTGGTTCGCTGTAAGAAAGTAAGTCGACAATGTAATTTATGCGAGAATTATAAATTTGACTCGATTAGACCCAGGAATAAGGGGTAGCTGAGACGATTTTTAACAATTTCCTTTAAAAAACGTGGCTTCGTTTTTGAATTATTAATCAGAGCACAGTTCCTGATATCCTATCGAAGCATAATTTCCACGATTGTTATTAAACTTAATTAACGTGCACGTACAATGAGGGATAACAGAGGGATCGTGTTCAGTTCGTCGAAGTTGGTTTTGTAAAGGGGGATGTTTACCGTGGAGCCCCGATACGAAAAACACCCTATAGACATTCAGAGGACGCAGATTGGTTCCAGGACAATGTACAGGATCGCTTTGAATTTAAAATAGCTTCAGCGGTCCGCGTAAACAAATTCGAAACGAATCTGGGAGTAATCGGCTTCGTTTGCATTCCCCGGCATTCGTCGCTTTTAATCGTGCCCTCCCTCTCTCACTCTCTCGCGAGTTTCCCTCGTCATTTAGTTCTGGTCAGCCATTTCCGGCTCTATTGTTCGCTGGGGGAAGGGAAAAAGCGTGTTCGAATGGCCAAAGATTCACGATGAATCGGCCGATTATAAAACTCCTTGTCGACGGCTGCTTTCTCCCGGCAATCCATCATCGACCGGTAACGAAGTGGGTTAACAGCGAGGCGAACGCGCGACCGGACGATTGCGTAAACGCGAACGAAGCAACGCCACCCCGTTTCGCGTACCATTAGCAAATTGAACCGGAGAGATACGCGATTGCGTCTCGGGCTCTCGAACGATTGTTGTTTATTTTACAATTCTTTCTGCGATAATTACTCCAAGTACGGTGATGATGGAACGGCCTAAATTAACCCAGCGCGACCGACGAATTTTTTAATGGGCTAAACGCGTATTCAGGAATATTATTAATGTTGCTGGGGTTTGGGTGTCTCAAATTTTCTGTAATTGAATAATTAATGATAGTACAGAGTACCAGTGTGTTTTACCCGTGGCAACAAACGCAAACTAGATAATTCATAATTGCACACATTACAAGGGAAGAAACTTCGCGAAGACTCCTCGTAACATTATCAGAATGAATTTCATAGAAACCCGTACCCGTTCGTTTAAAATTTAACACTCAGGCTATCGGATACTTTCAGTAATTATGCGCGTTCATTATCGAATCCGAGCGAAAGAAAAACAATTACGCGATCCGGTAACGATTGAATTATTAAGTGGTTACGGTTGTTTATAGTCGGACCTGTCTTCCCTTTTAGAATATTCATGAACGATTGCGAATGGTATCAGGATATTTTTCATTTGCTTTCCCCTCCTCGTTACACCAATCTCTTCGTTTTTCGACGAGCGATCGTTATCGTATCTCGAAAGAATTATTTACACGTAACGAGGCGATCCGTGGGAAATGGAACGGGTTGTGCCCAACGTTCCCTCGATTTTATCGCGCGAAGTGCGGTATTAATTTCGTTAAACAAGTAGGTGGACGATCGTTTTTCAACGGAACATTCGGATCGCCGATGAAGAGCAAATGGCCGTCGTTCCTCCGCAACGCTGCGGTCGGGAATTCGCAGCCGTTCCTCCGTGTATTAATACGCGCCGCGATCGTATGCGATTCGACATATTATTCGGGCCATTAGCCTCGGTATACGTGTTATCCCGACGATCGTATCGATGATAAATTATTTCTGTACGAACTGGGGAAGAACGAAAAATCGTTACGCGTTCCGGGAAAACGAGCCGACGAATTAATCGCGATAATCCTTTCCCTCGCTATGGAAAAAGCGGCACGAATTTTTGTAATAACGGGATGAAGCTAAAGCTGGATCGATCTGGAAAATATTATATCATAAAAATGAAAAAAAAAAGGAAACGTGATCGACGATCATTTTAATACGCACGATCTCCGGTACGAGTGTACACATTTTTCCCATTTTCAAATATTGTAACTTTTTTTATTTCAAAAATATTAAAAGTTACAATTACGAAATGAATTCTTCGCCGAAGAATCGGTGAAAATTTCATAAGCGAGAAAAATTCCTGACAAGCGTTGAGGGAAGGAAGTTTTTCAAGGTGGAAGCGGTTTAATCATTTGAATTTTCACCGCCTTTGAAAAATGGTTATATTACGGGCAAGTTAAACATACGCCGTGGTAGTTTGGTAGCGTGCAGCGGTGGACAAGTCAAATAGAACGCCTCGTATCGCGAAGGAAAAATGGTGACCCTTTCCACGGAGTCGGCGGTTGTGAATTTTGCAACGATGCCCTCAGGACGAATACTCTGTTAGCGCGGAGAGAGAGTTCGCATACGAGTTGCCGTATTACCCGCGGCATATTACCCACGATGCAGTTAGAATCTATACGTAGACCGCAATGACCACAATGGGTCAGTGACGGCAACTACGTGCCACGGTGCCCCGGGTGTAACCGGGGAAACGAGCAATTACCGCGTCCTCGGAAAGGGGGTTTGTTAGAATTTATGGGCCGATCCCTTGAGCAACCCTTCGAACTGTATCCACCCCGTCGATATTACCTGGCAAAGTAAATGCATCGTTCTTCGACCTCCTTTCTTATGATATATCGATATTTTCCTTTCTTTCTTTCTCTTCGACTTTCAGCAAATTACCTAGCCGATAATTCTTCCCTTCGGGAGATTAATAACAATGATACGGGGTTTTCTGATGTTGAGAAATGAGAAAATCATTCAAGATACCTACCTGCTTTTCTATTTGGGTGTTGTTTGGATTTAGGGTGAGAAATTATTGATACCTTGCGGAGACATTTAGTAATTCTAAATTCACGCAATTCACATTTTAACAGTCCATTATCGAGCCCAGTGTTATTCCACCTTAAAACCTAAGCTGAAATAATCCTAAGCCTAACTTTCGCCAGAATCTCGTCCCAGTTTCGTTCAAATAAACTCAATTAACTCGACAAAACCGATCCCCCCATTAACTTTTTGACCATTGCTCACATTCCTGTGGAATTACCGTAGCTTCCCCAAGAAGCTGCAATTAACAATTTGTAGTCACAGAAACTTCCTTCTTTATATAAAATTTCATCGCAACCCGGCAATCAGAATATCCCACGTTCTGTATGAAAATCTATCCGGGACAGATGCAAACACTTTTTCCCGGTTCGGTGCTCGGTAACAGATTTCTCTCTCCGCGTATTTTTTTTTTTTTTGTCTTTTAATTCTCCAGTTCGATGGCACGTACCGTGTTGGTGGGCGTATGAAACGGAAGCGGAAAAAAGTGCATCGCTGGGCGGTGCCGTGGCGACAGATATTTTCGGCGCGTGGATTGGCGCGGATCGCTTTGTTGCACGCCAGTTTTGTTAAACTACGATCCACGCAAACATTCCCCGGCTCTCTGTCGGTTCGTCGACTCGCAGCGATCGTCGCTTTTTGACCCCGGCTTGTGCCGCGCAGGTGATTCGAAAATGAACTTTATTGTACGCAGTCGACGACAAAGGGGGGGGGAACGCGACCGTCTAGAAAATAGACAACGAAAATCCACGGGAACGGAGAGAGCGGTGGAAATCGTGGTGGAAATAATAACGGCCTGCTTAGCTTTGACCGCGGGGGGATAATCTTCCTCGTAATTCGGTTCGGTTGGGAGGATAATGAATTTTTGCGAATCCGTTTCACGGAACGTAATCGAATTTCGAGCCTTTTGTTTTTCGCCGTAATTCCCGGTACACGGTGGAAATCGATACCGCGTATTCGGCGTTCCACGAAAACGCGGGCGATGTTCCTTCCCCGGCGATCCATTCAATTTCGCTGATAATCATTTCACGATCCGTCCGTTCTCGTTATGATTGATAAAGAGGAAGTGCCATTTATTAGAGTTCGTCCGTGCTTTCTTCCTAATTGGCAAGCCGGCTCGTTAGCCGTTTTGCTCGTTCGTTGCTCGTTATTAGCCGCCTTCGTTTTGAAATATGATTTATCGACATCGTCGTGCCCGTGCCTCAAAGAAACTTCGTTACGTCGGTTTTAGCCGGGCCGCTTCGTAATTCAATCTGTCCGCTCGATTATCGGCCAATCGGTATTTCAATATACCGACCTAAATCGCGGCGAATTTCCCTTACAATTTTCCCCGTTCGACCGTAAAAGCGAATTTCTTCCTTGCGAGTGTCGTGTGTTATCGAGAAATTTTAAGAGGACCGCTGACCCTTATGACTTTTGTGTGACACCCGTGTCACGGTGGCGCTAATTGATAGAATTCTTAGGAAAACTTTTCACCCGGCAGCTCGAACGTTTAACCTTTAACGGGTGTAATCGTGATTTTCATCGTTCCACATTCGTCCGTTTCGAACGTGTGCCGTGTTTAACATTGAAATATCGTGCACGATGTTGAGCAATTACGCGATCGATACGGGAGAGCCGGGCACGTTATTCCGGCCAAAAGTGCGCGGGAAATTTTCTGATAGACATTCGCGACGGAAGATCGCGATTAACTCGTTTAGGAGGTTACAGGACGCGAAATCGTTTGTCCTAAGGTTTTTTTATTTTAACAGATTGCATAAAAATGTTAGAAGACACGGTAACCGACAGTGACGAGGTTGTTTATTTCAATTCGTCGTAATTCTTACGGGGGAATCAAGAATTTTCTTCAATTTCGTTCCCGTTTGTGAATTACGTTGTATAATATCTGTATACAAATGAGACAGAAACGAAGTAACAAGAGGGAATGTAATTTAAAGTCCTTTCGCACAATGTACGCATCAATTTTCTCCAGTTTCATTGGCCGTGACTCACAGAGTCGACAAACTCCTCGCGGAACGTTGCTTTTGATTGTACGCGACGCGGCAGACATTTCCATAAAAATAATTCTCTTCTTTTCAAAAGTTAACGAGTGAAATTTGCTCTTTTGATCACGGTTACTGGATCCATGCTTCTTCTTTTGTCACGAGTTTAATTAGTATAATTAATTACGCTACATTATATTGCTCTCGAAACGCGAATCAAAGTCGAACAACTGATTAAAAGTTCATTTTTTACCCTCATAATTTTTATAGCATTCAGAAGTTTCCTTCATCCCCGTTTTTTTAACCCTTTGAGCACGGAGCTCTTTTAAACGCAATTATGTTCAATTACTGAGTTTATATATTAAAAACAAGATATGATTTCATACTCTTCTAAGCGTTTAAAGGTATTAAATAATAAACATTACTATGTTGCAAAAAGTGGCAACTTTGAAGCGCACCCTGATACGAATGATTTACAATTGGAAGGTGGCTTCGATCGGCGAGGATCAATCGCGCGAACCGTCTCGAAGCTCACTGCAGTCGCTCGTAAAGTCATTCTTGCGTCTCGTTTGACCCCGAGACGAACTCCGAGATTGGCTTCGTTAAGGAAAGGCACGGCACTCGTCCATGGTCGCACACAAAAACCGCGAACATTCGTACGGCCCTCGTATACGTACACGGTGTACTTAATTAAAGCCGTTGATGTATGTGGCGCGTTGTGCACGCGCGCGTCCGCGCATCACCGACCGGAGTACATTAATCCGTGTCTATGGCGTGCACACTACGTACACAGAGAAGCGCGTTGCATTGTCAATGAGACAACTTGGCCTGCTCGCAGCGTGAGAAGCGAACGAAACAGGGATATTCTTAATTCCTTCGGGACTACGGAGTTATAAATAACGAGGGCGAAAGAAGGAAATTTTGATATATTTAATCGAGATACTTTGATACTCTGGGCAATGGAATTGGATTTGATTGAATTTTTTGGAACATAGAAATCGAGATTCCTTTTATCCGTACGTTTCTTTGAGATTTCCATACAGCTCCGAATCGAACGGTCTCCACTGTTCAACTTCCTGTCTGCAATATCGTCTTAGAAATTTACGAGCATCCCTGCAATACCAGCTTATAAATCTTTCCACGATCGTACCAGAATCCGACGACTCCATTCAACCTGCAAAATGACACACTTTCGACAATATTTTAATACAACCCTTCCTATCAATTATTTTTTAAATTATATCCAAGTATAACTCTGTGACTGTTGGTCCAAACACTCAAAGATGACTAATTCCAATTTTCCAAAATTCAAAGACCTTTAATGTCGAACGCGAATTTCTTCGGCGCTTGTCAGGACTTTATAGAATTATTATTTCCTTGTAAAACGGGTTAAGATAAAAAATTCGCGGGGCAGAATGACGCAAGCGGATGCAAATGCAACGCGAACGACGTTACCGAAACAAGCTTTTCAAGGAAGAATAAAACGCGTCTTATCTCGAACTTTGTCGTGTCCCCCGTAAGGAGTCGGAGTAGATTGGCAATTTTCACGGAGTGCGACGAGCCTCGCATTCGAACAAGAGCGTCGCGACGCCGCGATTCTTCGAGGATATTCCGGGGCGCAAAGCGGCGAAAAGCGCGCGATCCGCGCCGGCGATTATTATAACCTGCGCTTTTGAAAGCCCGCCGAGGATTCTGTATTATTAACCCGTTCGTGTTTCCAGACGGGTCCATCAGGTTTTGCATTTTAATATAACCGAATACGGTTCAGATTGGAATCTATAAAGCACCGATCGATCCGATAGCGTTATCAAGAACACGCTCGTCATCTTGGCAGCGATCCAGCCCCGGGACTCCTGCGATTTCGTTTGGAATTCCATAAAAAAAAAGAACAGGAAATTACTGTTTCAAAAAAGATGAAGCTTTCAGAAGTTGGCTGATTTATGGACCGAGCGTGACAAAAAATACAGCATCCCCTGATTTACAATTTTAATACCCTCGGAGGAGTCAGTGGCAAACTTTGGACGATTACAAAATTATCAGAAACAAATCAGTAATAAAGTATCGTATCGTCGATCAATGTATCTCGAAAGCTGCTTCCATGGGGCAGTGTTTTCTTGGTGGACGAGGACGGATCGAAAGCAATATCGTGGCTGGAGCAATAGAAATATTGCCACGGGTCCCTGGCTATTTTACGGGACTGTCTGCGATCCCTGGCACGGGAAAAAACGATTGATGTTTGACGAAGTCGGCACGGACTTTCATCGATACCGAGCGAGCACTCGTATTCTCTACTGGGTGATTCTGCTGCTGGTAAACTCCAAAAATATATATATAATTGGCAAAGATAGGGTGTCCCAGCATCAAGGGGTTAAAATACAGAAGAAATTCAGATCCTTTATCTCTGGATATTCGAAGACAGCAAATTCCAGGATTTATCGTGAAACTCGGCTGAAATCGATACCTCAAAGGTTTCTCTCGCGGCGCCCTTGTTATTAGTCCGTTTGCAGTCTATCGACGAGAAAATCACCGTGTATCTGGTTGCGCGCAAATTATAAATGACCGTTTCGATGCCGGTATCGCGTTTCGTTAATTAAACGGCTCGTCGAGGATGCGGTCACCGAGTCCCGGGGGGGAATCGTAATTTTCGACTTTGCCCGAAGTTTCGCCAATTAATTCCCCGGTCGAAGTATACGCGGCGTCGCGGGCCACCCTCCCGTGTACATCGTTCCGCTTTTATCCGCTCGTCGGACGAAGGAAGTTTTCTGGCCCGTCGAAACGTCGGAAATCGGCGAAAAACCAACGACCGTTCGTCTCGATTTACAGTCTCGATCCTCGGACGAATCCGGAGAACGCGTAAAGCTTTTAAGGGGGAATATACGTCGAACTTTCGATTATCGTGCCCGGTAAGAGGCGAGAGAGGTTTCGAGTGCTGTGTTACCACCCCTCGCCCCCCCTCTCTTCCTTTCGTTCGCTCTTTTTCGACGTTTCACGATTACAAACTTCGATTCCATCCCGGAATCGTGGCCCTCGCAGCCACTTCGAGCCCGTGTTTTAACCCCGGGGAGAGCACGGTAATAAGTGGAGATTGAGCAGCATCTATCCGAAACGAAAAGCTTCCAGCATCGGGCTAAGATGGATCCCTCAAGATCGCTTTAATTCGTTGGTTATTCTCCCTTCTTCTTTTTTTCCTTACGCCACTCTTGGAAAGCACTCTCCAAAAGAGAGTGCTTCCTTCTTGTTGCGTTTTTTAGCTTTTAGGTTGTTTTAGTTTACGATTGATTTGTAACCCTTTCGTTACCCTTTGAATAGCGTGTTTGTTTTAGATAAATTACAAATTGAATCAAATCTTCCAACATCCGTTTTTTTCCGATATTTTTATCGATATTCTTGGCGGGAGAGAAGCAGGATCGTTTTTTCGCTGGAATCCTAAGGAAACTTTGACAAGATCCTGTAATACCGTAAGAGGATTACCGTTGAACCGTGGTGACTCGCGTGTTCGAAGGGCAAATTAATATTCCAACAGTTTCCCGAATCTTCGAGGCACCTACTTACCCCTAATACAGTTTCCGCCCATTTACCCCGCTCAACTTCTCGTTCGAGAGACACTTGGAACTCGATAGCGTCGCTGTTCCAAGTGGTTCACGTCTTTGAAATTCCGCGAACGATCCTCCCACGATCTTTGTCTTCTTCGGGAAAATGAGTTGCGATCAGAAGGGGGCGTAGAATCGGTGAATGAGAACGGGGGGTGAGAGAAACGCGTGACGAAATTTTCCTAGCAATCATCGACACGTGTCGGTCGTCAGGCTTGGAAATTAAATTCCTTCGTTGGCCTGGAACTCTCGTGATCGAGGGTAAAACCGTGCGTACAGGAAATGACTGATCAAATCGCTATCCGAGGCTCGTTTTCGGACCAGTAATCTTCTAATTAATTTTGGGGAGTTCGTAATTGGACGATCGACGTCAAACGCTCGCTCGCAGACGAGGGATCTTTGAAAAATTTTCGTCTCGAATGAAACGTGATCGATTAATTAATTAAAAAATCGGAGATGAAAATTCTGTGATGCGTTAATTAAACCTTCCTTAGAACCTACCTTTGGGGCACCCATAGCTAACTTTACAAACTCACTTCCATCGAATGATTAGAAATATATTGAAAATTAAATCGGAATCGGATTAAGATCGAACGACATCTCAGTGATAAAATTCTGAATCGATAATTAATAAAACACGTTGGACCGACAGTTCAGAGCGTAATGGGACATCTCGACGTCGATTTTTATCGCTATCGTAACGCGATTCTTTGGTTTTATAGCTGACGATTTTTTGGGCCGTGACCAATGGTCGAATGGAAGCACGATTTAATGATTATAGCTTCCCGTTAAAGGGGGGAGGGGGGGTAGAAAGATTTTTAGCGAGGACGCGAGAGAAATCTTCGATTTCCTCGTGCTCGTCGCGGTAAATCTCTTTCTACGGGATTTATGTGCCGGAAACTAGGAAGTTGCCGGGCAAGAAGTATGCTCCGGCTACTATCACGTGGACGATAATGCAGTTTTATCGAATTTATTCCCCTTACTTTCGATTCAATTTACAAAAGGAACAAAAGAACGGTGGCCAGCAGACAGCCATTTGTCTTGGGGAAGTTTTAAGATCGCGTGATTAGGGTAGGTAATTCGGTCTTTTGTTCGGTTTGCTGCTCTCCGGACAAATTTTTACTCCCTTATTTGACCCCACGAGATTAATTCGATCGAATAATTAAGAAAAGAGCCGGCAGGATCATTTTTAAACAAACTTGAGCATTGTGGAACGCATTAATTTTGAAGCAGATTAATTAACCCCCCTATTACTTCGACGATAATTTCCCCCAAACTTTGGAACCATCTATTTACCGACTACCTAGAGAGCGTATGATCGCGGTGGCAGCTCGGCAAACACAAGACGTGAAATCTAAATTCAGCGGCGGTTCGATCGAGCAAATATTTTGTCGGCCGGTTTGCGAACATGAAAGAGAAGGCTGATTAGCATGGAAGATGAAAAGGAGCGAAGGATAGATTTGACGTTTCGTTCGTCGAGCCAAGGATCCTCGCCAAAGGACCATCCTCTCGGTGTTCCTTTAAGGACACGCCTCTTCTGCCGCGAGGTCGTTGAACCACCCTCCCCTCCGGAGCCAGAAGTTTCTAGCAAAAATTTTCCCCGGCAACGAATTTAGAATACCAACGGGCCGCGTTGAAGAGGAGCGGCACGTCGCGGGCGGAGGAGGGCGGTGAAAACGGTCAGAGGCAATCCAAGGAGATAGAAGCGGAGAACGGTGGCCAGAGATCGTATACCTCGATTCATACGGCCCTGGGCAGTCTATACGCATCGCGTGCACCGCGCATAATGCAGCTTGACGATGTCTGAGAGCACAGAGCATGCCTCTATTCCCTCTCGACAGAAATGGCTTTGTGAGCTCCCTTTAACCACCCTCCCCCCTCCTGCTCAGCACGGTTCTGTCTCGTCTTCCGTTTCGCCCGGGCTCTCTCGACCCTTTGCCGACCATCGTCTGAGGTGAAACTTGTGTCGTTGGAACAGTCGCCGATCCGCTTGTTAATTCACTCGGGGCTAATATCGAAATAGAGCGAAACGGGCAAAGTGCGTTTCCCTGTACCGTTGCTAATGCAACCTGAATCGTGACGTTCTCGTTATCTGCGGGCTTTAACCATTTTTCACCGAGACCCTTCGGCACTGCCCGGCACGAAGTATCAGACGTTTTGTACCAGCACCGTCGTCCATAATTTCCTGTTTACTCGTGTCTTTCCATAAATCAGAATTCTTTTAATTAGCGCGCTACCGCTCCAAAGTGACAGAGTCGCTTTAGTGTGTTTTTCGGTAATATTTCGAATCGATCCGCGGAACAAAGTGAAAACGGTACAACCGGCAACGTTTCAACGTTTCGGTCATTCTAATTATTCTAACGAGCAAATTAGTGCAAAAAAAAGAGCGAGGAGGGGGGCAGGGGAAGAGGAAAAGTTTCATTTAACGAGGCTGCATCGGGGTGCATCTTTTCTGGTTGCACGGATTCCACGTCCGCAAAAACGAGACGTTAATGGGGAAAACTTTCGGGCTCGGAGTTGCCCGCGTTTTGCCGTCCGGTATTCCGGCAATTCCTGATTATTTTTTGTTGTACACCTCGAATCCATCCGGTCAGCTCCCCGGAGGTGCAAAGTTCGCTCTTCGGTTCGACGGGCAAAGCTGAAAGCGTCGTTGGCTAATTGAAATTTACTTTCACACTCCTTTTCTTAAACGTTGTTGAGTTACGGGAAAATTGTTTATCTAAAATCAATAATCGAATTATTTTGACAAAATTTAGAGACAACATTGTGAATTTTGGTATCGTGTTCCGACGAGCTCTGATTTTTCAATTTTACAATTTACTACATTTATGGTAATATTTAGTTCCTTCTAATATCTCAGTAACTGGTAAAAAGAACCTCAACGATCCATCATATTCGAGGGTACCAGCAAGCCATAGCAATTTCGTGGTACAAAATGTTTCTTCGCCTTCGACACTCGATAAGTCATTATGCTCGAAAGGGGGATGACACGGGTAGATCGATGTTCCCGTTATCGTCGTGAAATGGAAGAGCAAAGTTTCGCGCGGGACACCGGCGAGTTTTCCTCGGTTCGCGGGTCAACGGATTCGTCATCGAAAACGGATCGATCCGGGTTTTTCCATTCCCCGCGACGCTCATTTTCCTCCGAGAAAACGATCCGGGCCCTCCCTGTTTTGCAAAGTAAATCAAAGGCGGCGGCGCGGGGAAGGGAGGTAATAGCCTTTTCCCCCCCCTTTCGGGAACGCTTTTCCCTCACGATTCGATTTAGCCGGCGGTATTGTTCGCGGCAATCCGATCGGATCGCGGACGAACAAAGACGATCCTTCCATTTATTCGCGCGAACGAAAAAGAAGATCGACAACGCGAGAAACGGGGCCAAACAATGGCCATCCCCCGACGAATTCGCGTTCAAGCTCCCGTGCTTTGATTATTCTCTGACAATTTTACGAGGCGATTGCGCGGATATAATTCGAGCAATTTCTGTTGCGAGATCAAATTCGATTCGGTTGGGACAAGTAGCTATGGGTGCTTTGCTTTATCCGCTCGATGCCGAAGATCTTCGAGGTTTATCTCTTCCTGTTCCATTGTCAATTCTAATTTTAACCTGAAAATGTCATAATTTTCCAAAAATCGTCTTCCATCGTTCTCGAGGATCTTCCTTCTCCCAAAGAAAACAGGTTCACAGAAGACGTGGTTAAACGTCGTAGAGATTATTATTACATCCGACTGCGCACGCACGACTCGCGTTAATTAGAATCGCGGGGTCAACAAGGGGGGTCGGAACGGCGGTAACACGGTGGAAAACTTTTGTCAGGATGTTTCCAAAAGTCCCGAGTAAACGAGACAAAGGAAGACACGAAATTAAGAGAAGTACGAGAGCCGGCTCGTTTCGCGAGATCAAAGGTCAGATTGTAATTAACCGCGACCGAGGGTGAAGATTCAGTTTCGTCGGTGTCCGCCGGAAAGTTTCCGTGAATTAAGCGTCCAGAGGCAACGGGGGGGGGTTGGAGTTGCGTGGCACGCGTAATTAAACCCCGGAGGTAACCGGATTCAACGCCGAGGAAACAAAAATTGTTCTAAACAAATCTCTTTTTTTCAAGAGCGGCGGCAAGACGAGCGCCTCGTGTGCACGCCTCGCGAATATACGCTGATTGCATACTCGTGGACGCATTCTGGGGAAACAATGTGTGCGAGCGCGGTACCCGAGCAACAGGGAATGCGGAATAAACGGGTATCGTTCGCGAGCCGGGCGAACGTCTGCGATTGCTCCTGGAATCGCTTGCATTTCGAACAATCGCATTGTTGGACTTTTTTTTTCATTTTGCATACGGGAATAGCCGGGGAAATTTATGCTGATCGACCTTCTCCGCTCCTGGCCTTCCGTTGGAATTGCCTGCAACACTGGGAGGCCGCGTTGTAAATTATCCACCTGATCGAGGGGATGAAAATCGTCATCGTTTCTAAGGAAACAGCTGTTGCTTTTGATTTCTTGTCTTTGGTAGTAAAATTGCAATTAAATTAGAAGGGTGAAACAGTGTGGTGGTATCTGGGTCGCTCATCTTCGAGGAATTTTAGATTAACGTACCAACGCAGTGGTAGTAGACGTATATGGTCAGACACGTAGAAATAGTATTCTAATCTTAAGTAAAGTAAAATTGATTTAATATCAATCCTAACAATTATTATGCTCCTATTATTTCTAAAAAAGGGTGCTACCGACAATAGTCGGTCATAAATCTTCCCGTACATTCTAATCGAGCGAACATTGAAAAAGATAGCGTACGAGGTATTCCAAAGAAAAGCTGCTTCATATTTCTTATTCGCGCGACGTCGTGAACACGATCGCGGTACATTATCGAGATAACCCGTCGAAGAGGAGTCTGTTATCGAAGAATAACCGCAGATAAGTAACGACAGATTGCAACCAAGAAACTACGTAATATTTCAGGCTGCTGTCAAAACGAGGTCTCAACCTGTTCCTCTTTCGTTCGCCGTGGAATCCTCATGCATAGCCGCGCACGGTACGTGTCACGAGATATTAAAGCGGGGGCTCCCTTTGGCGCCCGTCCAAATCGATGAAAACCGAGGTTATCGTCTCTCCGACGGCAATCTTCTTTCAGAGCCGGCCACGGGAATCGCGCGCGAGCCTCGATTTTACGATCCGTCACCGTCATGAATTCCCCGGGCTTTCTTATCCCGACCGCGGATGCCGCTTCCTTCGATCCTGAAAGGATCTCCTCGAGCTGCTTACTCATTCTTCACCTTAAGTCCGAGGGGAATTAAAAATTTCAATTGCTTGCAGTGCAGTATAGTAATTAGCATTAATATTTATTAGTTACCTAGATTCTAGATTGGCGAATTTCTAAAGGGTTGTTTATTCAAATTTAGTGAATAATTTCTTATAGAAAATTTGTCAGGGTCGAATAATTTTTATAAAACGATAGTATCGCGTTTCAGAGTAATACAGTTCGGTATCTCCACTTTGTTTCAGCCGATCTCGTTCCGAGCACAAAAGAAACATACCTTTTACACGGTATTTCGTCATTTTTCCTCTTACCGCACCGTTAAACAGTTAATGCGCGCGGGAGCGTTGTTTCCCGCGGACGCAACAGAGCCAGAAAAATGGTGGAAACGAAGGGTATTTGCGTAAATCCGTCTGTGATAATCCGGCTTCGGACTAGAGACCGTCGCGGAACACGGACCAAGAGGAGGGTAAAAATAAAAACATTAAATTTCGTTTGCATCCTGAAAATGCTTTACGCTTCAACATTTTTTTCCTCCTCCCCTATTTCGGAATAATCGGACGTCGGCCAGCTGGGATAAACGGGAGGGACGTTCGTATGAATATTTCATCGCGTCGCATTATTATTCGCCGTATTACGAATTAACGATTTAACGAGCGTCGAATGCCGGTAAAAGGTTCATTCAGCAATTGATGGGGCGCCGATTGATCGATACCGATCCGATCGGTAACACGATTCACGATTTCGCCGAACGTTATTAATACGTTTCTCAACCACCACCCCCTTGTTACAGGGGGCTTATTTTGTTGATATCGCGAATGTGCAACAGTTCGATCGCAAATTAATGTTCTCCAGATGGAATTAAGGTACTTGAATGCGTTGCAAAATATTTATGGTATACGTTGTTTATCGCCATTTGCTCAAAAATCGTTAATTAAAATGTATTGCATATAGATGCTTAAGTAATCCATCATTGATCCCTCCGGTAATAATTTGATTGAAAAATAGAAAAATATTAGGTCAAGAACATTGCAAGATATGTTCGAAAAATATTCTGGAATCCATTGGAGCAATTTCCTTTGAACTGAATGAATGGAGGAGGATGGTAATACAGCATCCAGAATCATGAAACCATGTCGATTGCTGTTTCCGGGTTTGTGAACCGTAACAGCGTCCGCCATGTCCATTTAACATCAATTCGACTGGCTGTTCATGGTGGCCATGAAGCCGGTAAATCTCCTAATTGCAAGTGGCACTTGGGATGCACATGATCATTCGAACGTTGCCCTGGCTCGATAATGAACCTTGTGTTTGCGACGTTGTTGCGAGCGACGAGCAACCGGGATTGACTTGTATACGTTATTGGGATAACGGGGGAATTAATTTCAAACTGTCTCAATCGGGAATCTCCTTGAAACTATAGGGACGACGGGAACAGTACCGAAGTAAGATCACCATTTATTATTTATTGTCTTGGAAAATATTGAGACATAAGGCTCCTCCAGGACCCTTTTATTGTTATTTAAAAACATTTATTAAAATATTCGAAGCTGTTCATTAATGACCTCCGCGGTAATCAACGTGTTAATCCACGCTTCGCATCTGAGATAAGAAGAGAATATAACCACCCTACACAAGATCCAATCATCAACAAGCATCTCGTCCCACTTGACAACCCCGCGAGTCGTGTTATCCCAGCCTCTAATCTCGATGCAACCCTCGAATGCTTTTCAATTTTCCTAACCCCGAGGCCTGACTGAAGACTCTTCCTCTTCACAAGCGAATCGATTAATCGAAAGGGGCCAAATAAACCGGGGGAGTGCGCTTGGCCCTCAGCCAGTAACCTTTCAACCCCTTGCTTCTTGCCTTGAAGGAACGATCGAAAAATCCTCAAGGACCTTTGGGAATCTTTAATCTCGAGGGTTTTCGGGCGGTACGTGCTATGCGCATTTGTAATTACGAATTTGGGAAAAATTTCGTGAGATTTCGTGCGATTTAATTGATTTTCTGTTCGCAAAGTTTTATTCCAAGTACCATTTAATACAAGTTTTCTTGAATGAAAGACGCAATTTTTAATGAATGAAAACAGAAATTTTCTTATTTGTCATTATAATTGACGTTAAGACGCGACGAAGTGATGAATCAATGGAATTCGAATAATTTGTATAAATCTTTTTAAGAATCCGGTTTTTCTACGAGAGTGCTCAATTGCATCGGGAATGCTTCGACGCCTCGTTTGAAATATGAAGACAAGCTTCTTCGTAAGTCGCCTCATTCATCAAGTTAATTGCGTCTCCCGCGAAGATTTCTGGGAAGCGAATTAATCGCGTCGCGGTCGCGTTGTATCAATATACGCCGGTCTTTATAAACGTTCGTACTCTGCGAATAAAACAAAATAGCTTGTTAAATTTTTCATTCGTGGTCGAAAATATATATTTTCTTAGATTTATTATCGACTTTTATCAGTAATTTAGGTCAATTAATATCTCCGCCCCTATAATAAAACATAATGAAACGGTGAATTGAAATAATTAAGTTTCAATTAAAATGGTCATTTTCGCAGCGTCAGTCGACGAGTTAAATACTAAACTCGTCCGACCAATTTTCTTCCCTACGGACTCACCTTATTCAAGGCGTCAATTAATTTATGACTCGTTTCACTTGGCTACAGGTTAATCCATTCGAGACCAAGCCCTTATTATCGCGCCATTCCCATGAGCTGGAATTTCTTTCTCCCGGTTATTGTATCCTGTCCATTATTCATCTTTTGTTTCAACTTCGATCCAGAGGGGAAATAAAATTGTCATTTTCCAAATTTTCTTATTTGTAAGTTCGACGACGTTAGTTTAATAAAAGATCAGCCTTCAACAAAATCGCGATTCGCCGCTCGAAGCTTCTCCGGCGCGCGTTAGAATTTTTTCCGCTCGATTACACGGGGGTGGTTCGTTGCGACAAGTAGTCGCGAAGGGTTAATTTCACGGCGTGGCGAGCCGTGCGACGCGTGACCCAGTTAACGTCGCTCGTTTCCCGGTGCATCGACCCGAGGCACGCGTTCATCAAGGGTGGCAAAAGGGCGTCCTGGGACCGGTCGGTGGGTCAGCATCCCAGGGTAAACGTCCCTTAATTAAGTTGTCCCCGTAGCCGGCCACGGATCCGCGCGTCGAGCTTCTTCCTCATCGAGGACAGTGATGCAAAATCGATGGCATCGCAGTCACGGCCGTCGCCTTCCTCTTTGTCTCACGGGGGTGGAGGTTCAATAAAAATTCCTCGAGAGCCACGCTTCAGACTGAGTTCTCCGGAAGCTCAGCGCGGCCGTGCCGCGTGTAGGCTTTGGAATTGCAACGGGCCACGCCGAGAGCAAAGAGGAATTTCATGGTAGCTCGAACGGGAACGCCGGCCGTCTTTTTAAATTCCACGGATAACTGACGCGTCTCGTTCGACGGAAGAATATATATTGCCCCGCGTGGGCGAGCCACCGTGAACGATCGTTCGCCAACAGTAACATTATTTGCCCGGGCAAATGTCGTTTATCAAACGATAACAGGGATATTCGAAGAGTTACGAGGAGGGAAGAATTTTTCAACCGGATGATTTAACCCTTGCGTGGGTGTCCTGTATATTTCTTCAGTGGATACTCTGTCGAAATTATTGACGGACCATTTGTCCCAGGCGGTGGTGTTACGTTAAGTAGAAAACGAAACACTTTTGTTATCTGTTCTATGGTATTATTAGTTTCTTAATTATGCCGTTGTTAAGAATCGAAATAAATCGACGTAAGGATCTTTTGAAAAGAAATTCCACAAACTTCTTATCTAAAGACGTAAACGAATGCAGATCCATTCAGACATTTTCTGAAATTTCCAAGAACGAAAAGATCCCCAGTCCCGATGAGACGTTCGCAAACGATCGGCGCCATTTCTCACACGGTGATCGATAGGGGCGCATACCGTCGATGGAATCGCCCTCCATTCCGGCTCTTCGAGAATTCTCATCGAGAGATCCTTGCGAGGTGTCGCGGATTGCTTCTATCACGGAATTTTCATCTCATCGTCATTCCTTCGTTTGTTTAATTTCACCGAACGAAAACAGCGTGCAGCTTCCGGAGATCGATACAGGAACGAGACAGAAATTTCCGGAAACTCGTACAACTTCCCCCGCAATCTTTCAGATCCCGATACTCTTTGCGAAAAGGGACGTGGCTGGATGAAGAGCGTCCGTCTTTAAAGTCCTCTAAAGGACGAAGTTTCTTTAAGATCGATCACGAAATCGGTTCTGCTCGAACGTTCGGCGGATACGCGGATCGTTTCGGTCTTTGAACCTCGCAGCAAGGTTTCCGTGAAACGGAAGTGGATAAGGGGTCGCCGAGTTTCTTTATTCGGGAAATAAGAAACGGAGGAAAGTACTGTTTTTCGAGGACCGCAAGGAATATGTTCGTGTTAAATCGATGTAACGGGTGGGGGAAGAGGAAACGGATTGTCGGACGTCGGTTTAAGCCAGTTTTCACGACAGAGAACGCACATTAGCGGACACTCGGGCGTTAATGTTCGCCAGGTGGAAACGGGAAGTGGAACTCGATGTATCGCCCGGGGAGGAAATGGTCTGCGCCCGGCTTTAAAACTAAACGCAGTTAAATCGAGTGTGATACACACCGGAACAGAGAGAGAGAGAGAGAGTCGCGTTAATGCTTGGACTGCACGCGACGGTGTAACGCGTTTCACCTACCGGACGTTCTTCGGCTTCTCGCGTCGCACGTGCACACGATTTCCGGATAAAGCCACGGGAAGGACCGTTCTATCCCCGGGATAGTGTATTTTTATGTACGTATCGGTACGTGGTTCCCCGTTTATTCCGTTGATAAACTTTGTGCACGATTCGTAATTTGCTACCATTTCCTGTTTTCTAGTCGCTAGAATTTAGCAAAATTCACAGTAATGTGTCTTGATCTGATTATTTTGCCAAAGAGTAGGCTAACATTGACACTCCTGGGCACCCCCTTGGCTACAACTCGGTGGGGATATACCCCTAATTCCCCCAAAATTACAAAATTTTGCCTCCAACACCAAACGCGATAAAAGCAAGGGTCACTTTTACGATTTCCCAAGGAATTTCGAAAGTGCGCGAGCACTAAGAGAAACGGCACCCCAGCTTAGGCGCGACCGAGTCATTATTCACCCCGGTGATTAAAGCCGGACAGCAAAGTTCCGTCCTGGTACAATAATTTAGGATTCCCTTGTGTTGTTTCAGATTTCTGCCAGCCTCGTTCTATCCGGCTTTCCTTCCTGCTGTCAGGTGAGTGACGTTAATATCTCTGATGGAAACGCGCCATTTTGCCACTTAAGGGATTGTTTCCTCGTTCTCGAAGGAAAAGAGAAACGGTGTCCAATAAACTTTTTCCACTCCACCCCGCTGTCCCTTTCGAGCGACGGAAAAAAACCCCCCGTAACGAATGCTCCTCCATGGACGAAAACCCTTTCCGTTTCGAATTCGACTGCGAGGGAATTTCTGCGCAGTTTATGGCCGGGCCCGTGTAAACTAGGAACGTTATTTGCTCGACAAACTGCTTTTTTAGTGCTGCGCGTTCTTTGTGCGGGCGCACGCTGCGCGCAAACAGGACCAGATAATTACGGTTATTTATTTTCGTCCCGCGAACCAAACAGGGAGAATGTTAATATTGAAACGGGTAACTCATTCTTTTCGTGGTTTGCCCGGCGTGCTAGTTTTTCCATTATCTTCCGTTTATTATCGCTTACGAATTAAGTTTGCACGGCGCTGTAAGAACGACCGATCTTGTAAACGTAATATTACTTACGGTTATAATTTTTAACAAAATCGTAAATTCATCCAATCGTTAAGTATTAAAGTTAACGCGTTATTTATTGGAAATAAATTTTCCGGTCAAACGTCGCAGACGTCGCGACAGTTAAAAACGTTCCAATTATCGAACCGCGAAATAACTCGGCGATTTCCTGGCCGTGATTTGAAAAGCAATTACGACGAGAGGAGCGTATCAGGGACGGGAAGTCGCGATCGTTCCGAGCAAAACTAATCCATCATGTGGCCGAGGAGCGTCGTCAAAGGGCTGCCACTGAAAAGGGAAATACACGAAACGATGCGGTACGCGTTCGACTGAGAGGAGAAAACACGAAAATGATTGCATTCGAATTCGATGGAACGGGCGGCGAATATTTTTCAACGGAGGAGAGCGACTTTTAACGATGCATCCCTCTTGTCCTTTGCCCGCGTGCGCGTCGACCATTATCCCTTACGGTTTTTTCCGTGCGAATAAGTCGAAAAGGTACGACGACCAAAGTTGATGAGTTCGAACGTCTTTGGACGAAAAGCGTGAGTGTTTTAATTGCATTTCCTTTTTTTTTTTTATTTACTTCTTGATGTAATGGAACACACACAATTGAAGTATTCAAATTTTACAAATGACAGCTTTGACAACTGTTGTCATCTTCCTGTTAAAATATCAAACCTTTGGATATTGTTCCGCGGAAAACAATTGTTCCAAAATATTTTTCTTTGAGATATCGAAGTTATCCACCGGTCGCATCATCGAAAAATAACACGGGAAATAATGATATTCTGGGGACAGCGTTCCCTCGTCGCATTGGGAGGAAACGTGACACGCGTTATCGAGAGAGAGATCACCCGTGGTCGAGCTTTTCCTGGAGGACCGTCTACGGGGGTTGCGACGAGAAAACGAAACGATGCTGGCTGGCACTTTTCCTTCTGCGATCGACGCGTGCTCGCCATGTTGAAAAGTTTGCGCCAAAAATAGAAACAAACGAAACTGAGTGTCTCTCGAAAGGGAAACGTCTTCCTTTTCTCGAAGACAAAATTATTATAATTAAAATAAGATCAGAGACTGGCCGATGACGGATAGGACAGGGTGTTGTTGGCGAAAATGAACGAATCACTGCAGAACGTGTTTATACTGAAGCGCAAGCATCGCACCAGACAACAGTTTACACTTCACACCCAAATACCTTGGATAAACTAGACACAGCTTAACAGTTGTTAACTTAAGTCCACACCGCGCTCGTCTTGCGCAAACATAGACACGTATTACACTCAGAAATAGCGAAATACTGTTCAGATAATTGCAAATGAATTTATTGGACACTCGAGAATTTACGTAAAAATTCAAAACATCGTCTATAACTTTGAACAGAATTTGGATTTCATAGTTTCGAATTCGAGGGCGAATAATCGGATCGAGAAATTGAGCCAAGGCAATTGTTTAGCGCAAAGTCGAAAGAGCAAGAGGCGCCGAGGGGAGAGGGATGGGCGTGAAAACGAGGAAACTCGTCGTCTTTTCGTGACCGTCGATGCGTGTCGGGCTGCTTAAACCCCATCGCCGATTCGAAACTGGAAAAGTTTCCTCTCGGTTCGGGACGCGGAAGGGTACGCTGGAAAAGGGGATGCCGGCTGCGCGGGGGAGGGGCGGCGGGCCGTCGTTGGAAACCGGAAAGAGAAAGAAACAGCGGTCGACGACGCAGAAGTACCGTCAAGTGGAACGCAAGGTGATGTAGACTCTCTTTGCTTTTGCTTGCTTGCACTTTCCACCAGCGTCTCTCGACGTGGCTCTTCGCCTACGCCTCTCTTTCGGTTTCTTTCATTGCTTTTCCCTCTTCTGGCCGTGCCCTTTGTGTACCGTTCTCCCTCCTTCGTATTCCGCCGCTCCTCTCGTGTCGGGAATTCGTGAAAATGAATTTTCTCGGTTTCGACCGTCTCTTCTTGAAACGCAAACCGTGTCAATTTTGTTTTAAATAAACAACTCTCGCGAACGAGAAACATTTCAGACAACTCAAACTTTGGGAATTTGTATCATTTTTCTGCAGGATCAGGGTGCATTCTTGCAAGGTAATCGCCCCCCAATCTAACGATTCTCCTCGAGTAGTACGAACACTAAAAATCGAAAGAATACGGGAAACACGGTGACCGGGTTTCTTGATCAATCGTCGGAGCGCATCCGGTGCGTTCGCGTGCGACACGGATCGTCGAAAAGCGTCGAAGATTGTTATCCGGGCGGGGCGTCATCGGGCGGTCGTTACGCGAGCTTCACGATTGCTTCGGGAACAATAAAAGCCGGGTGCAGCGGCAAAGCCACGGAAACAAAGCGGTAAGCAGCGTTTATGGTGGTCGTGGCAGAGGGTGCGCCCGATCGATCCGTTCCCAATGCAAGAAATTAAGACGTTCCCCGGGTTATCAACGCACCCAGTTTATCGCCCGATCGTAAGTCCACGGCTGGGAAATCTGCAATGCGGACCCGCCGCACAGACTCCGCGCGGATTCCGTGCTCGTTCGAACCGCGCGTTCCGGATCGTGGAAAAATTATGGTTCGCCGGGGAGCACAGACGCTCCTCGTCGAAACTTGCTTCTTCGCGCGATGCGGCAAACTTTCTGACCGCGGACGGTCCTTCTATCTTCCAGGGGAGGTCAATCTTCGAACGGGGTTAAATGTGATTTTCCTCCAATATTTTATCAATTTTGGCATAGGTCTTGTATTTAAAATCTAGACATTTCTCAGTAATTTTTGCAATAATTCGCGAGGGTGGCAAAGACGTCGCAGGCAAAGGGTTAAGAAGCTTCTAGAGTCGAGTCTCTAAGACCGGCAACTCTTTGGACCGTTCAAAGGGTACAGGCTTTTAAGAACAGAAGCAGAGGTGATTTTAAGATTCTTACCGTTTCGACATCCAAAGAGATTTTACGTTTGAGATTCTGACTTTGGATCCTCAACAGGAAACCTGATTCCGACAGGTTAATAATTGATGCTCGCGCTCTGTCTTTGAGACCTCGCGAAATCGTACACTCGTTCATAAATAAGAAATTAATAAACTTTGAAGTTTTAAGGGTTTTAACGATTCAGCATTTTTAATTTCGAAAAGTAAGGGTCCCTGAAGTGTGTTCTGGAAGGGGACTAATTTTCAAAAAACTACCCCCTCTCTTAAACGCCTCAAGTATTCTAAAGAATCTATCACGAAAGTAGATGGTAACCGTATGTGGTCAGACACGGTACTTGGAAATCTTTTAATCTCACAAAAAGACAAAAGCGCTCGATGGTTAACCTTCAGCAAAAATGTTATACCATGAAAAGCATTCACATTTATTTGCAAAGAAATTAAGATACTATCTGCGAGCAGTTGCTTAGAAATGTTCCTCGTTAAATGCCACCTTGGTTGTTCTACAGTCTCGTTCCTTGTTCTTTTTACCAACCAATCAAGCACTTCCCACACGCACGCACACACAAATGTAGCATAATGTCAACGACCAGAGAGAGAAACTTTATGCGGAGTCCCCCATTGTGCAACCCTGTCGCGAACTGTATTGTACCGGGCGCATCATGTTCCCGAGGTAAACAGTTTGCATAATAATTTCGCGAGCGGCGTTCGCGGTCGAAAAAAGGAAGAGCCACGGCGTTATAAGCAACATGGGGGGATAACTTTACGAGCTTTGGTCGAGATTTTCTCATCTAGCCTTGAGCAAACGTTACGCGAAAGATTTCATAAGGTTTCCCGCTCGAAGTCGATTTTGTCTCGCTCGTGCGCGATCGCGAAAGAAAAGCTTCGAATATTTCATTTAACGCGCGAGGAGCGAAAAAATTGTACGCTAACACGGCGGTGAGACTGTAGAGTCTCTTGAAATTTAAAGAAACCGTCGCTTCTTAAGAAGCTAGAAAACCGTGCATAAGAATACTCGTGTTGCCTGCTTTCTCATACATTTTCACGACACTTTTCACTTTCGCGAGTGTGCTTTAAGTGGCGTACCCGCTCGGGGTATTCTGCCATTTGGTGAAATTCACGTTCGCTGTATTTTTCAGCCGGTTCACCGAGTCTGGGGTCCCGTTTGTTTAATATATTGTTTATTTAGCGCGCGTTATGCTTGGATTATTAACACACTCGTTTTTGGCTCGTCCCAAATCTTTATCCGAACTAGTCACTTTTGACAAAGACTCATGTCGTGTTTGGTGTGTACGCTTCGCGTATTCGACTGTGCAAAGATTTGCAGCACCGGTTGATTGCCTGATAATAGCGTATCCCCTGGGACACCGTTGGCAGCTGCTTCCTGACGATGAAAAATCATCGGGATTAATCACGCGGCCGGCAAATTGGTCCAGGGTATCGGGTAGCCGTCTCCAGGCAATTCGTTTGAAGGCGACCGCGTCGCTTTTTCTTCTTCGGCTTTCTCTTTCGGTCACGCATTAGCGTAATAAGATTCATCAACGAGTTACGGCCGCGTTTCTTTTTTCCTCCACGTCCGGCCAAGTATTCCGCTCGTAACGATCTTCCCTCTTCCGCCTCGAACGGCAACTTTTCAACTTTTAAAAGTCGATAACAACTTCAGCCTGACTGAAAATCCAAGATCGTTCTCTTCTTTCCGGCGACCAGCCTCGAAAGTTAATCGGTTTCCTTTATGGTTGGCGATGGAATTAGGTTCCGCGTCCAGTATGCTAACTAAGGTGTGCTGAGTCTAGGGCGTATTAAGTTTATGGATTAATAATTCAAAGACTAAGCGTTGACCAACATTTTGGTAGAGGAAAAACTTGTCCAGAATTATAGTTCCAATCATCCCCTTTCGCTTGGGATCGAAGGAGAGGGTATTTTTTCAATTTTATTAAATTAACACTTGGTCCTAGATACTTGCATACCATCTCTTAGCCTTAGACAAAAATGTGAGCAAGACTGACTAACATATTCTTATCGAATCACCAAGTCGGTTACCCAACAGGGACACCCAGTGCTCCAGCTCGCATAACCTTCCAAATATAAGGTATGCTAAGCTTATAGCACAGCAGGTACTAAGCATACCAAGAAAATTGTATGCAAAACGCGGTGCATCCTGTTCTGAAAAAAATCTGCGCAATATGCTAAACATAACGCAGCGACTGTTCAAGCATTCACGTATGCGAACGAACACGCGGTTAAGTGACTCGAGCCGATCATCGGTCTCATGTTTGATTCGCGGCGCATTATCGCGACGAAAAATAGCGGGACACCCGGTGGGGTCGCGGTTTGAATGTACAATGTAATTCGTACGGGCACGTCGGCCCGGCAAAAGCGGTAACGCGCACGTCCGCCAGGATTAATGTTGAAATCCGTACGATCGCGTTGGGAACTTATTAATTTCGCAGAACGCGAGCCGTGGCCGGTAATTCCAAACGGTTTCTGCGATTTTGCCCGGCTCTAGGCCGATTACGCGACGGATTCGAATTAATTAACGCGGCCGCCGTGTTATCGCGAAACTTTGCCGCACTTTCGATACGCTACGGACTTTCGTCGCTTTCGATACAAATTTATTAACCCTTTGGCTGCTGATTTGTTTCAACTTATTGGCGTAGACTTTAAGGTATAACAAAAGGTACTTTCCAAAGCAATCCTTTTGAAATTTTTATATCATTTTGCTATCACTATCATTTTCTAATGAAATATTGTCTCAATTTGCAAGACAAATGCTTGACGAGCGTCAGCCGTACCCAAGGGGTCAATTAACCAATTGTATTCTTGAAATACCTCATTTAACCGACCAAAAATGAGTTTTTCTTATTTAATGCTTCGATTTGCTACATCAAACGTGTTAATTAAATGAGCGCGAAGTAAAAAGCGGCGAGGATCAAATGCATTTGATTAACCCCGTACTTCGAATTTCCCCTTAAGCACGGTTTGAACTTTTTAATCTGGAATAATTTCATTCTTTCGATTCTTAACTCTGTGTATTCTCCGGCATGCACCTTCGGCGATTTTCCGCCGCTTTCGTTCCACTTTTTCCATTTCATTTCCATCTCGTTATCGTCGTATTCCATCGCCAGTAGTAAAAGAGGGTGAATTTCTCTCGCGTTCCCGCCCGTAATTTTTCCCAATTTTCCATCGATCCGGTACTTCTCTTTTCTCTTTCGTCGAAAAGAATTTCCCATTTCACGCGACACGTTTCCGCATAATTTATCCCCGGGTCTCTCCTCAATAATTACAGGCTATCGCATTAATGAGCGGCCGTGGCGGGTCCGATCCGGTAATCAAGGTTTGTTTACGAGACGAAACGAGCTCCGCAAACTGGCATTATAATTTCTCACGTATCGGGTGTCGTGACGCGTTAAATCGGACTGGCGACGTCCTCGAAAACCCTACTGGTCCCCGATTAACCAAATAATAGAAATTCAAATGAATCGTCCTCGATGGCCGACGGCCGGTTGGCCAAATATTTCAACATGGATCCGTTTAACGCGGACAAATATCAAGCGGTGCGACAAAGTGCGGCAAACTCGTTCGATGCCCAACGATGGACACGCTCCCCTTTTTCCTCGCCCTCTCGACGTCCCTGGTTACCGTGGCTGGTAATGGAAACGCGATGGGACGGTTCGTTGTAAACGAAAGGTTTATTTATCCCTGGGAACGAGCGCCGCTACTTTCCCCGGCCCTCCCCAAGAAACTGTAATAACGTGGCAGACGTTCGCGAGGAAAAAGAACGAGCTGAAATTTATTTGCCTCCAAGAGGGAGGGGGATGTGTTTTATGGACTAACAGAGGCTCGATAAGCAACTTTGGGTAATCGTTTTTTTAGTTTAAAGGAGATATTGCTCTTTTTGTCCCGAAGGGATGCTAACTCGTGTTTTGAGTAAATCGGTAAATCAATGTTTAATTGGAAGATTCTTTTAATCAATTTCATTTAAAAAATTGCAAAATAATTAAATTCATTTACAAAAACCGCTCTTCGATAATTTCATTGACCAACTCGCGGACGAGGATCGTAAAAGTTTCAGAGATGAACCTGTTATTCCGTAATTTTAATAATCAGCGATAACCAAAGGGAAATTATTCGGCGGTACGATTATCAGGAAATATTAGCGAGACGAAGCCCGGTTTCAAATATCCCCGGTGATTATTTATCCCGGGTTTATCGAGGAACGAGAAATGAAACAGAGGAAGAAAAATGTGTATTAAAGTAACGGAGATTACGATGAAATTTTTATTACGCGACGTGCAGCGGGGTGGTTTTTCAATTTCGCATCGATGCAGCGCCCGCACGATCGAGCAAACAGTTAAATATTAATATTCGTTGCATGTCGTTGGCATACAGATATTTCTCGGTCGTTTTCATTTTCTGATAGATGCTATTCCGAGCTGACTTTGTGTCGTTACCTTTCAAAGTACGTATTAAGTTTACTCGTTCACGACGGTGTGCACCGAACCCCCCCAGGGACAAAGTTAACCCGCAAAAAAACCTACGATTGGTATGGAAATTTATTTAGAATGAGTGATCGAAGTGACACGAACGTACCTTATTTTTTAAAGAGAATATTTAATTAAAATTTTAATCGCAGCTGTCTTTGATCAGAATCCAAAGCCTTTATTTCTGAAATTATTTTAACCACAGCTTCCTGTAACCACCCCCGCAGTATATATTCGTAAATGAAGCAAGGGTAACTAATTTCCCGGTATTTTCGAAGGAAAGGTTGATCCCGTTGCTTACCGGCTAATAAAGCACAGCCCGTAAGAAGCTTTGCGTGCACGGCATAAATAATCATCGCGAAGGATCGAGAGGTAAAAAGCGAAGGCGTACAGTTTCGGCTCGCGCACGGCAATAAGCTGAGACCGCAAGCTCCTTTGATCCTAGTTCCCCCATTATACACGGGAGCTTTACAATCCCTTTGTACATGTGTGCGTGTGTACGTGTGTGTGTCCTGCTAGACTGGCACGGCCCTAAAGCCGCAGAAAGCAATTTCGACCGATAAGTTGTTCGATTGAGCAAAAGGCAAGGTAGTAGATCGGTTTGAAAGCGTTCCTGTCAAGGAAACGTTTGTGCGCTCGTAAAACGACTTCGAAATGATGATTTAAGACCCAATCCGTTCATGCTCCATTCGCGATCCACTCTGGCCACGATCAAATATTTGTTCATTTAGTTTGGATACAGTCGAGTCCAGTCGTGGTTCATCTTCAGAATGTTTTGTTTGGAAAACACTAGTTTTCCAAGGGAAAACTACCTTCCCGTTAGTCTATGCTACCGTAAAAGGGCACACGGTTCGGGGAAGTCTATGTTTTGCTAGCTTTACAAGGTTTTCCTAAGTTTTCTTAAAGTTCCTTAGATTTCCATAGGGTTTTCTAGAATTGTCGAAATTTTCCTAAATTCTTAAGTCGCTCTAAGTATCCTACATACGAGATGAAAACGAATTCTTGCAATCAGTGAAAGAACCTTGCGTTTCTAAACCGTCAAGGATCTCCACGATTGATTAACGTAACTTTTATTCACGATTGATTTCTCTATCAACTCTCGCTCGAAGGAAATCTCTGCAAACGTTACATTACAACCGTCGCTAAAGGTTCCGGTTCGGGTTACGAGCACACTTTCACGATAAATAATTTTCTTCTTGTTTCTCACGGGGAGGAGAAGAGAAATCGTTGTGGAGCCAACATCGAGGTGACAAGAATCTTATCTCACGGTCGCGCACACACACAAGCGCGCGAGCGGTTGTTCGATAAATTCGATTGGAATCACATCCCGCCAGGTGGAGACGCGGCGGACGGGGGTGGGGAACCTTTGACTAAGGCAGAAGGTGATTGAATTAACGAACACCGGCAAACCGTGTGTTCAGCAGCGATGCAGAGTCTGCCATTAACTTAATCAAACACCCAACTACCAGATACGATGTAACGTGAACGAGAAATCGGATATTCTTCCTCTCGCTCGACGTCATTAACGCTAAATCTCTGGTTTATCATATCCGTCCCGTACCTTTTGATTGTTCCGCGCATCAAAAGATATCAAGCATTACTTTTCCCGTATCCGATGCCCCAGTTCGGTTGTTTAATGGTAGAACCACCAAACGGGTCAAAATTAGAAAATTATTAGAACGGGCGTTCTAACAAATTAAAAAATATTTACTTGTCTAGGCGTGGGAACGAAATAGCACGACTTCGTTAATTCCTGAAACTTAACCTCATTTTCTCCAATTACCATGTTCAATTTCATTTATCATAGACTTGTACAACACGGCATCCTCCGGGAACCCGACGGGATCTGTACGGTTTAATGAAAAGTAAAACGATCCAGTTGCAGGAACGGTGGAAGGGAACCCAGAAGTTATGTATGCTTGTAAGGGGGGTAGGTAGGGCGGGAAGCTGACGCAGTCGTTTCTCATGGTGCTGGCAAACACGTGAGCTCGTCCGTGTGTGCATCGATGCAGCTAGACGTCCGGGATCGAACCGGCAAACGAGTTCCTTGAAACTTTCATGCTCCGCGTCCTGGGGACGTTGTTATTTTTGTATTTTCGCGACACTGCGATGCCTGCGCACGTCGGGCCCGCTACGTGCGTCTTGGAAATAATTTCCTTCGAGAATTCGTGCGCCGACCCCACCCTCTGTCCTGCGGCCACGGTTTAACCGGATGCGAAAGGTCGTGACAGGTGCGCATCGTCTGTGAATAATTGCACCTTCTGGAGTTCGATTAAGGATGCGAGCAACGCATCGATTTCGTTGAGAATTCTGGTTGGGATACAGCTGAGGCTTCGAATTTTTATTTCTGGCATCAATTATCAAATTAAAAGCAAATCGTGATTAGATGCCTAATTATTTAGCCCAAAGTTTTGTGCATCGAGTAAATTAATATCGAATATAGAAAAAGTAATATATTTCTAGGCGAATCGAGTGGGGTGAAATTTTTAATAACACGGCGAGTAATTATAGTTCGAGAACGAACGGGTAATGGAGGATCGTAATATTTTCGTGGAGAGCAGTCAAGGGTGCAGCCTTTCAGCCATCTTCCTCCGGTCCCGGCCCCCGTCTGGCCTGGTAACGCGATTGCTCGAGCATTTCCCGGGGAAACTGTTGGAAAACAGGACAAGGGCCATTATATCGTGGCTCGTTTCTGTCTGTCGCTCTCCTGTCAACGCTTTGTCTCCTCCTTTTTCGCTCGATCTCGACCCCTGAATCGCGCGAGGATCCGCGGCGTCGCGTCTTTTCCGCTCACGTTATCCTCCCCTTCCTGTGTTCAAGTACTGCCTCCTAAAACACGTTGCCGAGCTTCAAAATCTAATTTCCCTTCAAAATTGACAGACCAGTTGGCGAATGTTGTTTATTTCGGTAAAAAATTATTGCCTCCATTCTGGAGATTTAATCGCCAGCCGGATATCCCGTTACGGTTGTTTTTCCGCGGAATTTCGACGACAGACACGAATAACTCGAGCCCCGACGAAAATAAAAGGTGCAAATAGCAGACGGGGCTAAAATTAAATGTTATTCCTGGACACGCTAGTAGAGAAATTCCTTTTAAATATAGGAAGACGCGCGGACCGGAAGTTCGCTAGAATTTCTTTAACCTGTCATCGTAGGCATCGCGAAAATATAAATTAAAACCTCAAATCGAACATTTGGCTGAAAATTGCCGCGACACGTTCGCTGTACGCCGTAAACATGTCATCGACCCCGACTTCCGACTTCGCCATACGTTTGTTTATCTCGTTTGCTGGACATGCGAGCTAATTGAAAATTGTTTGTGCATTATCGATTCAGAGAATGAATCGATCGATCGGTTGCTTGTTGACCAGAAGAACCATCGTTCGGGTACATTCACCGACGGACATCAATCAACGGAGACGCATCAATCGCGATTTAACGAAAGAGGCATACCCGAGCCGTGGAATTCTAATCGGCGAGCCACGCCATGGCTGATTTATGGGAACACGAAAATTGAAGGAAGTGGCTGGCTGCCAGCGACGCACCGCCGTAATTTTTCAGCCGTTCTCAAACCAGTATAAACGAGATTAAAACTCGCTCCGCGCGTTTTCCAGATATTTTATTTTAAAAAAGTATCAGTCTCGAGGACTTATTCGTATTCAAAATTCCATTCTTGGATGCAAAGTAAATATTTTTATAATCGGTAGACTAATTACTGAAATACATCCATCATCATCAAGCAACTAAGGAAAGGAGTAATCCGTCGAACAAGAAACACAGCTCTCCGAAACCGACGTTCAAGTTCCTGTACTTAGAGAAATTGAAAGTACGTCGAGAAAGTTTCGAGTCGATAAAGTAGCTTCGGACGCATCTTGGCGATTGCTTTCCACAAAACGACACGTATCCCCTCCTCCCTCCCTCCTAGGTATCAAAACAAACTCGAAGAACTCGAGGAGGCTTTTTATTACCAGCCTGATTTTTTAAGCGAGCAATTCTTTTCCATTATTTTGTTAGCCGCGATACAGCGCGATCGCCGGTGTCGTGGAAGAATGAAGATTGATAAGGGTATTCCTTTTAAAAAATCATGGTGGAGTCGTCCCCGGTCCGTTCGTCAATAAATGATTTTTAAACTTTCCTGGTCTCCTGCAATTTTTTCTTTCTCAAAACGAATGGCAATTCGAAAATTTCCCGCCAAAGGATCCTCGTTTCCGGCTCGCCCCCCTCAAGAGGCTCCTCAAAACAGGCAGTTTCGAGTTAACGAAGAAAGTTTCGCGATTTTATTAAAAAATTTCCTCGACCCCTGGCGCCTCGACCGATACCCTTTGAGGCAGCGCAGGATAATTAATCGCGCGCAGATTCGTTTCTTCGCTGCGAATAATTAGCATCGAATTCGTAACGGCCTCCCTTTCTTTTCTATCCGCGATATTGAAAACGCTCTGGAAGTTTCGCGGGGCGGTGAGGGGTGGGGAAAGACGAGATTTAACCGTTGGAATACGCGGGACGGAAGTTTTTATTATTTGGTAGCCTGAAACACAGCCGGAAGAAAGGTAAATTTAATAAACTGCCGGAGAAGCTGTAAGAAGGAGAACGAAAATTAGGGTCCGACCCGTTCGTCGAGAGGACATCTTTTAAGGAACGCGGCGGGGCGCAGGGGGGGAGGGGGTTAAGACTTTTTCGAGACGAGCAAAGTTCGAATTAAATTTCTTTCAATGGTATTCTTTCAATTATCGTCATCCGGAAAGGGAACGGGGCGAGGTTGAAACTGTGTTTAAGAGACTTTAATGCGACGAGAATTCACCGTTTTATTTATTTAAATTCTGCCGTGGCTGGGACAAACATTTTATCGAATGCAAATAATTGGTTATATATCGCCGTGCGCGCGTTCGCGTTGCGTTTAAATCGCACAGCGATGGACCGGAATACCACGAATAATTAACTAAACGATAATAATAGAAAGTTTATTATATACAAGTGCCATACTCGTGATAATTTTTATAATTCTAAAAATTTTAATTGGTTTCGTATTTAATTTCCTGCCTTATTAATTGTCGTACCTTGCTCGTTGCGCGCAGTATGAAAGTTTAATACCGATTATACTCGGTATAATCCGATTTTAATTATTTTTCACGAAATCCGCACGGTAAAAAAACAGGCGAAAGTTTATGATCGAAATACGCGGGGGCATTAAAACACGATCCCGGGGTGATTCGGTGGGAAAACGCGCGGAACTCGCGCGCAATTAACGGCCACCATGGGGATATACGCGGTAAACAGAATTTTCGATTTCTTTGTTTGACTTTCTGGTAATCGTCGGACGGCGCACAAACATCGGCGAGGATTTTTCAATTAGCAACCCTTAATAGACCGGTTGTTTGACCGGTAATTACCTTGCCTTCATCGTCGTAATTAACGAGAGATCGCGATTTTACATCTCGAACGCCCCTTCTGCCGGCCAACTTGTTAACGCAACATTTGCCTCGGAGGGTGAAATTGAACCCGCCGGCTCGATTGCAGTATGGAAATCAGATTTTTCGAACATTCGTAACTTTATTTTCTTCGTTCGAGCGTGGTGCACTCAAAAATATCAGAATTTTCAAATGTTGATTCCATTTTTGAATATGTACGTCACGGTTCGAGTAATCAGTCGGTTTATTGATGTGCGTCAGTGTACCAAGTTGCACAAGCAATTATCAGTAATCACCGGTAAATCTAATTAACGCAAAAGATAATGGACAATTATAATGCAAACCGGATTTATTACATCAACCGTAACGGATACCATTGTAACACGATATTACTTTCCATTTGTTATCATAAATTTGCACAAATATGAAATGTAAGTTCCACCCCGTATCGTGATACGGCGAATCAACAAAAGGAATTGAAATACACAAGGATTCGTAATTGTATTATTTCTGAACGAAGGTTTTTGGCGTAAATTCGATACTCGAATGGAAATTATATAGAATTTCAAGAACGATTCTATAAATACAGACCGAAACAGCGTATATCGCGGCATCGATTAACGTCGAAGGTCGTAGTCGAAAACGGAAAATGTTTCCAGGCTATTGGTCCCGGCACTTATGGCCGTAGTTATACTACGTGCTATCGACGGCAATCCATTTATCGGTCGGCCACTATTAATGGCCCATGCGTACACGGATTAACGTCCACGTGGATCCCCTGCACGGACCCGCACACAGCCTACGGGGCCACGTGTAACGCACAACCGCCCCACGGTATTGTGCAGTTTTTGATCGTGGTCACGTAATATCCTCCGCCTGGCCACTGGGTAAACTGGTTTCGGGGGTTGAACGTTCACGATACCGAATCACGTGGCCCGGACATTGCATTAAATCTGATGGACCGTACCTCCGACGCGCGCAACACCGGTTACCGTTTAATTTAAACGCACCGGCCACGTCCTATCGAGACTTTTTATCAGATCCGAAGGGATCTGGCGAGGCAATCTGAAAATGAAGTTAAATTATTGTTGTTGCAGTGGAAGAATTCGTTTCTGGCAAGTTAGCCTAATTTTCCTTTCTAAACGAAGCAGAACGTAAAAATTTGCGTACCTGAAGCGTCGAATTTCACAAAAAGTTTCACGAGCTTGATTCAATTCCGTAACAAATCGACAGCCACGAGGATCAAAGTCTTCGGCTGCGCCAACAAGTGTTCAACTTGCTCCTCCATTGTTCTTTTATTTCGAACGAGCACGATCTTGAAGGGGGAAAAAAGGAGGGAAAAACGTAGCCGCGAATGGAAATTAGGAAGAAGGAGGACAAACCCCTGGTGGATTTAGATAAAACGACTGAGAAACCGAGAGATGGGTCAACGAGGATGAGCGAAGAAGAACGAGGGCAAAGCTTTGTCCACGGGCGTACTGTTCATTTGCCTTTGACAGAATGGATTAAAGGGATTCGTTCGTTTTGCGGTCTAGCCGCGTCCTCTTCCATTTTCAGCTTCTGGCCCTCCCTCCTTCTTTCTCTCGCCCCCGCTGTTTCCGGGGGGTTGGATTGTTTGCGGGGATCGAGTACATCGAACAGACGACGCGGCGAAACGCGAGAAGCGAAGAGGGTAAATGGAACGAAGCTTTTATGCCGCGATACGTGCCTATCCCTGAAACTCACCCTCGTCTACCTTTTTCCAACCCCTCGCGAACGATCGTTCCAGCTCTTCCTTCGACGCTCCTCGAGGAGGGCGCGTTTCAGCTGTCCGTCAACGCAACGCGCGGGAATTAACCTCGTTAAGGAGGAATCGAGGCCCGATTTGATATCGTAAACGAATCGATCCTCTATCAAGCAAGAGCCACGGATGAGACTTAATCACTAGGGTGTCGCGTTTCGAGGCTCGAGCTATTTTCTTGAAACACGACGCGTATCGATATCGGACTCGCCGATAAGTGCAATCCGATCACTGGAAATCTAATTAACCGCGATTTTCACGCTCCTTTCATTCCCCCTCGGCTTTTAAGGTTTTAATACGTATCGTTAAAAGTATCGCAATAAATTTTGTAATAACAGACAGTGTCGATAAAAATAAGTTTACAAAACGAACAGAAACGCTATGGTTCAGGTGCTAATTTGAAATTTCAGAGATTCGCGTGTTTCTTTTGAAAAATTTTCCGATTTACCGCGCTCCTTTCGGCGGAGATAATTTCGCATTAGAGAAAAGAAGGTGGTTAACGTTGGCCGGATATTATCACGACCGGTCTTGACACTTCCATTTCCCATTTCCACGTCCATTCGTAGCCCGTCCTCTAATCCCCTTCCGCCGAGACGAGGATGAACTTGGGCGACCAGTTCGAAAAAGAGCGGCCACGTAAAAGGGCGGGATTAGATCCCGAGGATTTAGCCAACGAGCAGAACAAATGGCCCCGGACACCAAGAGGACTCGAAGATATATCGACTTCTTGAAAGACGCTGCTTCTCTTTCTCTCGATCCTCTTTTTTCCTCTTAATAGAACCTCGGAGATAAATCTCGACGGATCTATGGAATTCGATTCCGAGGAAAGTCGTGGCCCGGCGCTTAACGCCTTTGACCGTCGCAGTAGAAACAATCGTGCATAGTCAGACGCGGTATGATCGGAATTGAGATCGGAATTGGGATTGAAGGCTTTCAAATATTGAAAGAATGTTTCAAAGTTTATGAAATCCAACAATATTTTATGTAATTAAATAATTAATAAACCGTGGGAATTGAAATTTAAGCGTGTCTGACCACACGCGTCTGTTTTCACTGTGGCATTATTAAAGTAATTTAATACTCCGGATTGCTATTTTATCCAACTCGTGGAATTGAATTTTCAGCATCAGAATTAAGATGAAATGTTCAATCTGCTTTAATACACCATTGAATTCCCTTTCCTTCGTCAAGCATCGAACTTTCGATTCCGCCAGATGAAATCCATAGCGTCGATGAATTTCAATTACCACAATGAAATAATCTCCTAATTGACGAGCGATCGCGGATCAGCTCATTATGAAACTTCCTCGCCGATCGCTCGTCTATATTTCACGGAAAGTGTCGACTAATTTATCGAGCAGTTCCAATTTCTCCCGATAAAGTTCGTCCCAAAGGGAAGACGGACCGATCCGAAGTTTCGCGGGGGCCGCTGCAAATTCCGAAACTTTTACCTCCGCTCTTCTTCGACGTCTTTTTGCGAGCCGCTGCAGAATGCGCCAACTTCCGTATAAATTCGTCGGATACGGTTGCACTGTTCGTTGCAACGTTCGGCAAAACTCGGATACCGTTTGCATTCGAAGAGGTTCTTTGACCAATTAATTATTCCCTCTTAAAGAATCATGACTTCTGTCATTTCGATTCAAAAGCAAGCTTATATTTTTAACCTCTGATTTCCTCTGCCCGAAATTCTGAATAAACTACCCTTGAAAACACGCTAGCGCGTAATGAACTCGAGGATTTCTAAGGGTAGCATAAATTACAGTTTGTAGGGTCTCCATTCGAGGCGAATAGACGCGGAGAGGTAGTCGCTAAAATTCCGTCCACTGAATATGTCGGATTTCCCGAAAAGGCGCCCGGCGCGATAGCAGGGAAATCATAAACTCTTCAAGTTGGTATTTTGGCTCGCCATAATTAGTCGTTATTGTGCTCTGTACTTTAGATGGAATATTTCAAACAAATTCGCGTTGACCTCCATTCGTAAGCGTTAATTAGCGTATCCGTGGTCGCAAATACTTCATTTTCTTATCAAAGGGCGGCCCTTTGGGGGTAATTATCGCGCCGCGTGCGAGCCGAAAACGAAGTCGATCAGGAAGGAAGTTAAAATTGACGAAATCATAAAGATTGCACGCGAAGCTTATCGATTTGACGGCGAACGTCGGGAAGGGAAACGGAAACGGACTGGTTGTTCCGAGCATCCACCCCTTAGCCTCTTCTTTTCTCGCTTACGAAGGGAGGGGTTGGGAACGTCTCGGGTCTTTTTCCTCCGGTTTGCTCGAACGTGCACGAGACATTTTTCTATCGCGAGGAACGCTGAAGGACCCGCCAGAGGGAGCGAGAGAGGCCGGGCAGGACAAAGGCAAAGACGACTCCCGAGGACGAATCGGAAAGGGGGCCGTGACGGGGGGGAGGAGGTGGTTGAAAACACCCTTACCGTGCCTTTTGATGCGCAGCAGAGTTTCATGGAACAATGAATCGAGCTTGCCGCGTGCTCGAACAGGCCTTCCGCGAAATAAAACGTCTTCGAGGAAGTTCTTTCTTCGCGAATTCCTGCGGCGCTTAATTAACGACGCGTCCGCAATTACCGCCGGGTATGAATCCCTTGCCGATTGGTCAACCGTGGTGTTTGATGGTATTAAAAAGACGCGGGGCGCTGGTCGGGATGTTTGTTTTTTTTTTCTCTCTTCCGACGAGACTCAATTATCGTTTTCCCGCCACCTTGGATTTAAACTCGTAAGTCTTCCGGTAAACTGTGCTCGCGCTTTTGTACGGACGGGGCTTCGCGATGAAACGAGAGCTGCCTTTTCAAACGAGTCATTAACGTAATGCTTGTTTCCGTAAACGCGCGGTAACGCGTCGTCGACGAGACACGATCGCTGTAATTAATAATTAATAACGCGTTTCGAGTCGTAAAGGGCGCTCACAGTACTATCAAACGCCTAGAAAATTAGAGAATTAGAAAATGTTTCGCCTCTCGCCAACAATTTTTGATTAGACACGGTGTAAGATTCGAATCGCGTGAATGACGTGTATACGCTCGCGTACACGGCGCAATTTATCCGAATAGATTAGGGTGGTAAGTTGGTTAAGTAGAATGGTGGCGGCATAGTCAGGCCAGAGGCGGGCGCCCGTTGGGAAACCGGGGCGCTTGATGTTATTCAAACGGCGCGATGCGATGTCGTGCACGATACGCGTTCTCGAACAAGACCGCAGACACGGTCGTGTACACAATCGTGGCGAGGCGAGCCAACAACCGGTTACAATTACGCTTCATTATCGCTTGCTTGGGAAACGAAAAGAGGAGACAACGAGACCGGCCACGTTTTGCTTTTATTTCTCGTTCGCGACAAGCGTGGTTTCATTGTCGATGGGGGGAAAAAAGGAACGGAATTAAATATACTTTAATACAGCCGCCAGGGATCGTCTACTGACTGGTCGCGCTCATTTAATATGATCGAGTAATTACAACAGGGACAATGTTGAACGAGCTTTAATTATTCTTAACAATTGTTGTCGACGACTGGGTTCACGACCTTTTTGTTTATTCTATACTTTATGAACCAAAGGGTACTAATTCTGAATATGGTAAGAAGGGTGGTTGCTGGGATTAAAAATTGAAATTAATTAAAATTCAGTTGCCATTCTAATAGCAGAGAACTTGTTACTCTATTTGAAATACATTTTTTCAGTTTTATGAAATTATATTCGAAGAAAGGGCAAAGCAGAATCTACACGAAGAGAAAAAGTGGAAGCGAGCTGTCTTCGGTCGGTCGCGCGGAAAGCGAGCGGATCGCGTGCTTTCTCTCTCGTTTTTCTTTTTTTTTTTTTTTAACGACACGAGCACGCGACGGACTCACAAACGATAGGCACCGTGAGAAAAATTGGATCTTCCGGTTGACCGGCCACACGTTACAGCCGTGGAACGGTTTCGTAGCGGAACGACGCCGGTATATTTGCGCGGCTATGAATAATCGATAACCGGCATCGTGCAGGAAACGGTAAAACAGATGTATCTCCGTTGACCCGGAACGAAACTGAACCGGGGAAAGGGGAAAAGTCGACGTGGTCGGCCATTTACGCGATTAGATCGCTTCCACCTTTCTTTTTTCCCTTTTGCAACCCGTTTATATTTGCCCTGCAACTTTGGAAAGCCTATTTCATTCAATATTCGTTTGATTTTTATATGTTTTCAGTAAATCAGCAAATTTGCAAATTAAAAAGTTACCAAAATACGAAATTGGTGAATTAATAAAATAGCGAATTAGCAAACTAACAAGTTGCCAAAATATCGAGTTGGCAAATTAGGAAATTACCAAATTACAAAGTTACCAAAGCACAGAATTCCCCAATTTTAAAGTCACCAAATTACCAAATACCAAACATCAATTCGCAGAGTTGTACAAAATTTTGGTAGTTCTGAAACGTTTAGTGAAAAATGGAGGGTAGAACCATCGGTGGTTTTTTAAAACCATCTTTAATTCCAGCTTTTTCAATCTAAAGACGTCTCGTTTTTTATTTTTTGAACGACTCGAACAAATTACTTCGCTCGTTCAACAGCCAAGGAACGAAGTTACACCTTCCTTCCTGTGGATGTAGGTCAGGAAGAAGGTAGGTTCAGAGGAAGGGTAGAAGGGGGGGCACGACCATTACCACGTCGAACATAAAACCGTTTATCACTAGCGCCCCTTTTGCATGCCTAACGACGGGGGTTCGTATTCGATTCTTCCTTTTTACTGCGACATTCTTTTTAACCCTTTTCTTACAGAAAGTACTAAATTTATAACACGACGATCCATGTATTAATATATTAAAAAGAAAACGAAAGACCTCAAAAGTCTTTTGGAAGATCATAACCACTGTTTATATAAAAATACTACGAATTTTCCAAAGAAAAACATCTGTTAAAAGACGTCCGCTCGATCGTTCGCTCAACATCGGAAGCATCGTTTTCGTAAAAGGTCCGGAATTTTACCAAAGAAGATATCCATCGAAGTTTGAAGGGTGCGCAATCGTTCCCGTCCTCAAAGTTTTCAACGCTTCCGAGCATCAAACTCCATAGAATCTGCACTTTGTTATTCAACACCGGGTTGTCCTGAAAACTCGAACAAAGCGGTCCGACACGCCGATAGTATATCGACTAGACGCGGTCGATATCGAGCCACCGGGGTATCAGGTTATTGGGTAACGAAAACTCTGGGAGCGGGCGGGGATGGGGAAGGGGGGGCTCGAGGATTCGCTCGAAGGATCAAAGTCTCCCACGTATTAAACCCGTTGAATAGGAAACAGGGATCGGTTGTTTCGCGACAGTGTCTCCGATCGATACCCGGGTATGCACGACGAGAAAATTGATGAGGGAAAGGGATGGAAAAAGAGGGTGCTCGAAGACGAGCGTACCCGATGAAATTTCGCCGCGGTACCGAGGGCTGACAATAAAATTTTGCAATAAGCATTCCATGGTGGGGGGCGTTTCGAAAATGCCTGCCACCAAAGCCGCTTTTAACGACGAATTCCGAACTGCCAGGATGAATTGGAATTCACGGTATAACCGGATTTTATGGAAGCCCGTTTGATACACCGACGACGGCCCCTGGATCTATTGATTTTCCTACTCTGCATTCGGTTCAAGGTTTCCCGAAGGATTTACTAGTCGTATATTCACGTACAATAATGTTTCCAGGTATCTACCTATCGTCGATTCGATCGATTTATGATACACCTCGATATTTGATGCGATTAATCGGGAAATTGACGAGGGTGTCATCATTCTGTATTTTAACTCTGTTTCGTCTTTTATTTACTTTGTTTTGATGAAAAAATGAAAATTGATAATTGGTATTAATTAAAAATCAAAGTTTTCGTGGCGAAGAATGTCAAATATTTTTCTTTCAGCGACCCTTTAGTTCCCGTTCCGTAGGCAGGAAGAATTGAAAGTATAAAACCCGGTAAAAGTTACGATTTTCCGAGTACAACGATTAAACGTCGATTATCATACAGTTATCGCGGATTGTTCCGAGTTTCCATCTCCATTCTCGTTGCCTATTTTCTGAAATCGACGATTTTCCGGGCGTTAAACGCGGACGGCGACGCGTTCGAACGCGGTTTTTACGGTTTCATAGGGTTTTTACGGCGCGGCTTTTCGCGATGGTGGAAGTCGTTAAGCCGAGAGGTGGCTTCCCCCCCCCGCCCTCATGGCTCGTTAGACCCACGAAACAAGCTCGATCCTCGTAAAATATTTACAAACGGTTGTTCATCGCCGATCGTCGCTTCGAGCTCTGTTAATTTCTCGTCCTTGCCGAACAGCCGCGCCAATCTTTCGTTCGTCCTCGTCCGCGCCGGTCAACGCGCGGCTTTTAACGACGGCGTATCTTCCGCCACGAATTATCCTTCCTCTTAAATGGAATCCTTGGTTTTATCTCCGTGAAGGATCGTAAGTTGGCTTGTCTCTCGGCGTGTAAAATGTTTTATGACCCTTTCTTCGTCTTTCCTCGCTCTCTTCCTTTCAACATCCATCTTTCGTTCCTTTTGCACGTTTTGCTGGAAAACTTACTCGTACGCTGCGGGTATTTTGGGCGCTAGCAGCTACTTTCCGGAAAATCCCTCGTTTGGAAGCGACCGGTTACGAATCTAATACGAGTCTACAATAAATAAACATTAAATTAATATTCTAAGAATACCATATCGATAACTTAACGTTCCAAAATGAATATCCTTAATATTTCCGATATTGATAAAAGTGACAATAAAGGTGTCAGCGCTTATCCTTATCTTTTAACATTCTTACCGAATGGTGCTATTCAAAGTCGATTATCGAATCAACAAATTAAAAAATCACCTCATTCGGTCCCATTTGCTGGCTAGTAATCTTCTTCGCGGTGAAGAAACGAATCCGGTAACGACTGGTTGAAACTGATACCGGCGGAAATTCGATGGATACGTTCTTGTCCGATGGGGTAAGGAAATGGGCCACTTGTCGCGGATGAAGTGGTATTAGGCGCGGTATCACGAGTCCCATAGACGCGGATCTACGTTAATTAACGTCGGCACCAGTGGCGCACGTAAATTCGTGCTAATTGCGACTGCGTAGGCGGGTCCCCACGTTTGATACGCGTTAGCACGAGTCGAGAGACCTCTTGGTTCATTATCCGGCCAACTGTTGATGTGACACTGACGTTGATGATCGAGAATTGGAAGGAGACCTGCCTCATGACTTCTACCTTCTGCCGTTCTCGTCCTAGTTTCGATCGTTCTTTGACATCCTTGAAATATTTGTACTAAGAATATAAAATAAATTAAATGGGGATTCATTTTTTAATCTTGAACAGTGATAGGTTTATGAAATTTGAATAGTAGTGCTTCGATTAAAATTAAATGATTGAAATGAGCTGGACGTATCAAATGTCACGAAACCAATGAAAAGCTGCAGTTGGTAGAAAACTCAGCACCGTTTGATTACTTTTAATTAACGAAGCCCTTCAATTGAGATCGTCTGAAATTGCCGGTACTAATTGCTACGAATGCTGCAGCCGTGGAATACACCAGGCTTACCGATTAGACGTTTCGAGCGCTATCTGATCCGTGTACGAATTGCAAATGATCGTGTTTGCCGGAAGCTAATCGATAATACCGTAATACACTGTTCTTTGATAAACTTCTTAGCACGTCTACACGTGTTGTGCATATCTCTCCATAATTATGCTGTTTCCCATGAATCGAAAGGGTTGATTCAAACACACCTCGCAGATTAATGAACAAGCAATGAACGCCCTATCTGGCCCGATTAGAACGAATAGGGAACGACGTGTTCGCCGAAACGGCTTTTCGCTCGTCCTCTTTGTTCGTTATTGTCAGACGGCGGCCAGATGAAAGGGGGTTGGGAGTCGGTTAAAAGTAGCCGATGTAGGCAAGAACAGGGGGTGAGGGTTGGCTGGCAATCGTAGCCCCGTAGCGTCGTTTTCTCTCGCCTTTATTGCCTCCGATAAACGTGTTTCCACAGGGCGTACGGTTTCCTTTGTCCCGCGATCGTACACCGCCCCCGGCCTCGAGACTTCGAACGGATCCGGAAATCGTGGCGGAATCGAAACCGGATTCCGGACGCGCCGGGATCCGCCGACCGCGGACGAGAATACTGGGCTCCTTCTTTTCACGGCTCTCATTCTTCCACGGATATTGACGGAAGCTTCGTCGAGGTGGACGCGGCTTAGCGGGTTTTTCGAGGAATCGAGGGTATGAGGGAACGAGGGGCGCGGAGGGGACAGGAAATGGCGAGGATAGAGTCTCGTGAAGCGTTTTCGAGGATGAGGAATCGAGTTGATACGCGACACTCCAGAGTCTTTATTATTTTTCTCAGGAATGGTATTTATGAAGGCTTTTGTTTTATATAAATTTAGAAATATTTATTTAATTAAACAAGAAATCAAGGTAATTATACTCTGGGACACCTATATTCATTATCAACTTTCATCCATCCGTCTTACACTGACACCTAATTAAAAAAACCAGCTTCTCGGCGAGATTGTACACGATGGACCAAGGAATATTTAAAGGAGCGCTTTGAAATTTTTTAAATCAATACAAGAGACAGCTTAGCGGCAGAAAAAGGAAGGCAAACTTTGAACAACTTTAACTTAATAATGCAAGACATCGAGCCGAAGGCTTAAGTTTCAAAATTAATCGATAGAATTTCTGATACTTGCTGTTTCAGCGTATCCTAACTTTAACAAGAATACCACAAATTTGTGCTACCATCTAAAATATAATGCAGAATGATTAAAATCATAATTAGAAGCACGTTCCAGCGAAGAGAATACGTAGCAGGGTCAAAGGTAAACATTTGTAACGTTTCAAAGAACGAGCCTACGAAGTTGACGACAAAACCACAGTTAAACCACAATTTCGGGATAATAAACCATGAACGTGCAGTCGACTCACCGTGGAAGTTACTGAAAGCTAACGTGCAGTGGAAGGTTGAATTTTCCCAGCCCCCCCGCAGGTTTTCGACGGCGACGTTTCAATTATTTCGCGCGTTTTAACGCGAGCCCCGCTGAACGATAGAAGACACACCGGCACCGCGACGTGACAAATATTTAATTAAAGGGATCCGAACGGTGTACGGTTGTTGAAATTTAGATGGAAATCCCGGTCTCGAGCTGCTCGGCTGACCTAGAAAACATCGGATATTTCTCCTTGCACCTACTTCCTTGTCTGTATTCATTGTTTCGGAGCTGAAACGAGATCAGAAGTTCCTCGTTCGTCATTAAAGGGTCTTGTTTGTTCGATTTTTCGAAAGTGTTCAAATTTCGCGTCTGGTACAGTTTTAAGTATACTCGAATTTTGGAGTGTTCAGAACATTCTTTGAAAGTATTCGAATTTAAAAATATTAAAATTCCTAGAATATCGCGATTATGGCAACGTCTAAATTTAGAGAATATTCGAATTGAAGTATCGAAACAGGTACGTTGTATCACGGTATTAACATAATCGTTTCTTTGACGTCTGTTATACTCTACATACCTTAAATAATCTTTCGCGAAAGGATTCTGTGTACACTGAAAGCAAATTGTGGTTGTACGTTGCCGCGTTCCTCTTGACCGGATTTCAGGGGGTACTTTTGTTGATAAAAAGACGAATTTCTTCTCTCCAGAGATTGTGCTGTAACGTTGTAATTCAGCGTGGACCGGCAACATTCTGCCGGTATCTCGAGCCAGAGAAGAGATAGCTGCTAGTACGTTTTTCTTTTGTGGTAAATAAAAGATAACGATGTTGTTCTAGGTTACGTCTCCGTGAAAGCTTGGTTACAACAATAGGACGCTTGAAAAATGATTCTCTGTGTGAGATTGAATTTATTTTTTTCCCCCTGTTTCCTCTCCAAATAATTCTCAAAGACCGATCTGCTCGATAAATTTTAATTACCGAATGTAAGAAGAATTAATTATCAAATTCGAAGCGTTGGAGATTTTCAGAAGTCACAGAAACTTCCTGAATCGTAATTATCGAAGGGATGGCCGGTTAGAAAATTTTCCACGCAGCGCACCGGGAAAATTCGATTCGTTTGTTCATCGGTGGGACGGGTTGTTCCTGGAGGATTCGCGACAAAAGAAAGTTGGACAACGCGAAAACTTGCGGAATATCGTTGTGACAGTGAACGGCGCGGAATTCGAGGCATTGTTCGAGGAAACCAAGTTGATTCTCTTATTAAACGATCTGGAACGAGCTTTTCTCCCCTCGAGGAAAATTAAAATTATTCCTGCGACTAATCGAAACGACTTTTAACTTCTCTCGCAATTTCTTTCCGTGTCTCAATATTAACCCCTGTAGCCCTTCAAATTTTTATTAACATATGCTGTTGTATATTTTCATGTTGAATGATTTCGATGATTGAAATTCAAAGCATATTGAAACCACCTATCCCTTTCAACTCCCAGCTTGCAATCCGATTAAGATCTTACACCCAGTCAAGAGATTCGAATTCCCCTCAGCTATACAGAATTCGTACCCCGATAATCCTCAATTAGACTCTCGTACCAGGAATCGAATTTCCTTAATACCACATGAAAATTTTCTGATTATTCTCCTGCTTATTATATCCAAGAAAGGTGATCAGTTTTATTACGGTTATTATATGGAAATATACCTCCATCAATTAATTTCTAATAATATTTGGTTAGTTTTTTAAAGTATTATTGAGTTCAGGAATTAACTTAATACTTCTGGTATTAAAGTTGGCAGGATTCTATTAAAATTTCTATTTCTAGTATTGAACCTAGCAAAATTAAATTTTTCATTATTAAAATTGCTAAGATTTTTATTGCTAGTATCAAAATTAATAAAAATTTATCCTGGTACCTTGAAGAAGAAAAGGCTGATAAAACCTACGAGATTGGCGAAACATTAGACGGGTTATTAATCGAAGTAGCGCGTGACGATGCAGGATCCCCTCGTTATCATGCACGACGATCACGAGACTGGCTGCAGGATAACCGCGTCCCGTCGTAAATTCGACGAATGACCTACATTCGAAATAATTGGCGGCTGGATAATCCGGTTATCCAGGAAATGCCTTCCGACAGCTGATTGTGAGCGTCGTGTCGTCTACGTTAACGAAGCATCCTTTCGAGGAAACGGATGTTGTCCCCCGGACATTGATTGATCCTTGCAAATTTCACGATAAAGACATACCTTTCGACGTCTTTTTATACACCACGAAAATAATAAACAAAATTTGTCATAATTGAAATTTTTACTAGTTTAAGCACATCGTACACGTACAGCTGATCGAATTTTCATGCAAATACGAATCGCAAAATTATGCGAGCGGTTAGCGTCCTCGAGGGTTGATGCACAACGAACGTTACCGAAATGCTGTGAAACAGGCGAATAAATTAGAAACGAGGAAACAGGTAGCCCGTCGAAAATTGCTAGTTTTCACTGGTGCAAGGTCGAACGAGTCTCCTTAACGAGGGACAGAGTCGGCCGCGATACGAATAAAAGGCACGCGAGGGTTCTGCACGCGAGCCAGGAGGAAATTGACGGGAACGAAAAACGGAATCGCGATGGAAACGAAAATTTGCATGTTCCACGGAGAATGGAAGAGTTAGAAATCTGATCATAGTCGGCGGCGATGTTCCGTTACCCAATTTTGGCCGGCAATCTCGAGACTCCGCCGCGATGGTAGGGAAATGTAGGTTGCTGTTGCTTTACTTAGACTTTTTTCTGTCGAACGACTTTGCAAATGCGATCAGAAATTCAGACAAGCCTCGAACGGCCGTTTAATGAACCCGCGATGTCTCAATGAGCGAGGTTCGTGTGCAATATGGCAAGAAACGACATGAATTTCAATTTCTTTAGTTTATTTAACCTACTTTTCATTTTTCTGATGTTTTTTCAAGTTCCAAAAGGTGAAATACGGTGAAAACTGAACTTTCACTTATACCATCTTGTAAAATTTTAATTCCTAGTATTAAAGGAAAATTGAATTTTCCATTATGAAAATTCACTCTGGCCAATAAATGGACGATATTTTCCCGTATGGGGAATAATTTGTCCAACGCGTTGGTTCGAATTAAAAAGCAACGGTATTCGCGTGGTACCATGGTAATCCGAGGGAAAATGTAAAATTCCATCAATTATTGCGCCCGTTCGATGATTTAATTACTCCGTCACGGTATATCCGTAGATATCCCCTTCCCCCCATCGCTACCGGTGCATGTATTATTCACCGTCGCGTCTTCGTCACGGAAAATTAGATGCGACTCTGTTTATTATTCCCTTTGGTGCTTACCAATCAGCGCGAAATTTCGCGCGACAGGAATTCCATTTGAAAATCCCAGAGCGGAGACGCATAGATATCCGGTCCCTGTGAATAACCGAGTCTCCCAGTGCGTCGATACACTCGAAATTCAGTTATTCGAATAACTCGGTTGGCGAACGCGTTTCCAGCGGGAGAAAAGGTGAACATAAAAGTGTTACAGAGTTTGATGTTGCCTGAAATCGGAGGTGTTAATGTCCGAATCGATCGAATCGAGAAATTAGAATATTTAGACGAGAGAATTCCAGAGAGATTCATGGCGTTCGAGTTAATGGAATTTGAAAATAATTTGTGGACCAACCGAGTCGAAAATTGGAACTTCAGAGAGGCCAGAATTGAAAAATTGCGTTATTCAACGAAGCGAATTTTGAAGCTGAAATTTTTTAACAAAACTCAGGGAAGCCGATTTTTAAGCGAGGTAAATTCCAAAATTTGTAGTGTTAGAGTAGTTTAATTGGAAATTAGTAATTTCTAAGCGATCTAAATCAAAAAATTGAAAAATCAAGCCAACTGAATTGCAAGTTATTAATTTCTAAGTCTAAACAATTACAAAATTTGAAAGCTTAATTTTTTATAGATTAATTTTCAAGTTAACCAAAGATGAGATAAAGTATCAAACTGTGAATAAATTAAAAAGGATTTGCTCCTCCAGGATTGGGATAAAGGATTGAGGATGGATAAGTAATGCAAAGAGAAGACTTAATTATTCGACTAAGTTTTTATTTAACTGCGATGCGTAGCTCTTAGCTCGATATCATTTTCTAAAGACTTAATTTTTATACAATTTTGTGTCTTTAGAAAATGATATCGATTACCAGGTCACACCACGAGGAGGTGGCTACGATTGTGACCCGACCTGAAACAAAAGAACCCATTCGCTTAGTACCCACTCACACTTATAAACATCCTACAATCGACTTAACCTAATCTTAAAATTAACTTAAACGCAAATCCCTCGATGTCCTGTGCGTTCCCTCGATGATCCCACGACGTCCGTGCTTAACTTTAACTTAACTTAACTACCTTAAAACTAATCACAAGGTCCCTAACCTGCACTTTCTACTCTAAAACTGTACTCGTCTTATCTCGAAGGATTGCCATCAAAGAAATTTAGAAAAGTGCAAATTGAAATGAAGAAACTTGACAAGAAATTAAAAGTGAATCTAATCCAGAAAGTAGGAAGAAAAGAACCGCGAGCAAAGCAAAGAAATTCGCTCGAGTCCCAAAGTATTCCCGTGTGCACACGACGTACTCGCGGCCACCCAGCAACCCCAGTGTCAGCACCTTTCACCAACAGTAACCCACCGGAGTTGACCAGCAAGAGCCAGATCGCGGCTTACGTGAACTTGATCATAACATAGATCAATCAAGGAATCGAGTCGAGCCTGAGCGTACCAGATAGAGGAGAGAGACGTTGCCTGCGAGGGCTGTGACAAGGCTTTCCACTGCCCCCGTTTGAAGGGGGTCTGACCGAGGCGAGCCCCATCACAAACCCCGACCCCGATCGGGTAGTCTGAAACTACCATCGATCAGGGCCGCAGACCCGCCCCGGTTACTATCCAGCACCCTCAAAACTCCCACCCGACCCCAGGCCACAGCACGACTCAACCCCCACTGGCCAACTCAGATGAGATACCAGATGATGAAAGATGGCTTACGATCAACAAGAATTACCGAATGGTCTACCCTCGTGCAGCCGGCTTGCAACGCGAGCGAGTACGCCGCGCCTGACATCGAGGATACCGGACGAAAGCGAATTGTGGGTGAAAATATATGAAATGTAAACTATAAACTAATGCGGAGTGCAAAGGTGGCAAGCCTTCGATTCGACAAGTAAAGTTTAAAGTGGAAAGTGCTTACAAACGACACAAGTTCTTCATCAGGTAACACAGGCTACCTGATGAAGAACTTGTGCCCCGTGCCCTCCCAACCTCCCACGCACGGTATACGCATTTTGTAATTATATTGGGATAAAGGATTGAGGATGGATAGGTAATGCAAAGAGAAGACTTAAGAATTTAAGTAGTATTTTATTTTACAGCAGTTCGTAGCACTTGGCTCAATATCATTTTCTAAAGACTCGATTTTTATAAAATTTCGGTCTTTAGAAAATGATACCGATTACCAGGTCACACCACGAGGAGGTGGCTACGATTGTGACCCGACCTGAAACAAAAAAACCCATTCGCTTAGTACCCACTCACACTTATAAACATCCTACAATCGACTAAAACTAATCTTAAAATTAATTTAAACGCAAATCCCTCGATGTCCTGTGCGTTCCCTCGATGATCCCACGACGTCCGTGCTTAATTTTAACTTAACTTAACTACCTTAAAACTAATCACAAGGTCCCTACCGGCAACTTTCTACCCTAAAACTGTACTTGTCATATCTCGAAGGATTTCTATTAAGGAAGTTTGGAAAAGTGAAAATGAAATAGAACATTTAAATGAAGGGAACTTCGAAAAATCAAAGTGAAATAAAGAAATTTTGAAAAGAATACTAAGTGCAAAATGACTCTAATGAAGAAAGTAATAAGAAAGAAACGCGAGCAAAGCAAAGAATTCGCTTTAGTCCCAAAGTATCCCCATGTGCACGCGACGTACTCGCGGCCACCCAACAACCCCAGTGACCAGCATCTTCTACCACCCAGTACCCCACCTAAGAGGACCAACAAGAGTCAGATCGCGGCTTACGAGACAAGGAATAGAATCGAGTCTAAGGGTACCGACTAGCACAGAATTGAACCATCGTGAAACCTGTTTTGGAACTCGAAACAGCCCCCGTTGAAAGGGGGACTAACAGAGACGAGCCCATCACAGAGACCCCGTGGCCGCTTCCGTAACTAGCCAGTAACCCTCAGAACTCAAAACCACCCCAAGCCACCGCACGACCAACCCTCACTGGTCAACTCAAGTGAGATACCAGATGATGGAAAATGACTTACGATCACCGAGAATTACCGAATGGTCGACGACCCGCGTGCAGCCGGCTTGCAACGCGGGCGAGTACGTCGCATCTGACATCGAGAATACCGAACGAAAGCGAATTGTGGGTAAAAATATATGAAATGTAAACTATAAACTAAGACGGAGTGCAAAGGTGGCAATCCTCGATTCGACAAGTAACGTTTAAAGTAGAAAGTGCTTACAAGTGACACAAGTTCTTCATCAGGTAACCTGTTACCGGCTACTTGATGAAGAACTTGTGTCCCGTGCCCTCCCGTCCTCCCACGCACGGTATACGCACTTTGTAATTTAATATCATATTCTTATTACTAATAGTAATATAAGAGGGAACTTAAAATTTCAAGCTAATTTAAAGTTAATGGATGTAGGATTTGAGGAAGGGAAAAGAAGGTATTTAAAGTGACAAATAATTTATTGAAATAAAAATATCAGCAACGAAATGAAAGTATAAAAAGTATTTGTTAAAATAAAATCCTGGAAATAGCAAATATAATTAGTGCTGCAACAATCAGAAAACAAGTGAATAAGGATTAAATAATGAAATCGTGAAAAACGAAGAATATTAAAATGGTAGGATCAGAAAAGCCAATGATAAAATTAAGTGGTAAATGAGTTAATAAACTGAAGGAGAAAAAGAAAATCGCGATTCAGTAACGAACGATATTAAACTCGCAAAATGTCGAGCTTAATATTTCACGGTACTATTCGTACCGTTTCAAATAAAATAAAAGATAGCTGTAAAACATAAAACACGAAAGAAAGCAAAAATTAGCGAGCATAGTGACTATAGAATAACTGTCCATCTTTAGATGGACAATCATTGATAGTTCCCCTCTGGGCTCTTCGGCATATAGCCTCTTCTCTCTTCGGCTAATCAAGCCTCACAAATATCACTCGCGAAATTTTACGATTGCTCGAACACTCTTTAATTTTTGTTAAATAAAACAAGAAGAAACATACGTGAAATGAAATTATTTGATTGGCAACAAGGTTTTGTTAAAATGGAAGGAAATTGATTTGATCAAAAATTATTATACGTACTAAGTTAAAGTGAATAATGTAAAAATTGCCAATCTAATAATTCTATTTCCACGACTGTTCCCTTTTTATTTTATTTCCAAAAAGAAAAGAATGTGCAATCGCAAAATATATTTCACTTCACTGAACACTTCACTGATATACTTGATTTTTGTAATCGGGTCTAGAACCACGACTACGACTTACAAACTAAGGCTTGGCCTGACGAAAAATCGAAATCAAAAATATTGGAAATCTAATTTCATTTGCATTTTGATTATTCTTTTCGATTTTTCGTTTAATGCTACCCCAGATACAAACTTCTCATGTATGAAACATGAAAGTTTGCTCTGGCCCTGCCTACTTAAAAACTAAATCACTCATACAGAAGTAAACTACCTGCCTGCCTGATGCTATATTTAAAAATTGTGCAAAAATCAATCACACCAACACACACACTCCACGATTCTCACGCACACCACCCGGGTGCAAAATAGCCTAATCCTAGGGAGAACGTCCCGGGACGTCTCCGACACCCGAGTTCAAATTCACAATCATACTCTAATTAAAAGCATACCTGATTTGCTGAAATCGACTGACAATCGATAGTGAATGTTTCAAGTGCAAAAGTAAATAAACTTTAGCCACGCATATGTATTAAGCTACAATTATGCAAGTGACTCTAATAGCTGAGCAAATAATTTTGATTTATTACTTTAGATGGTCTTTAATTCAGTAGAACGATACAAATTCCACATCCTAACCACACACACACATATGGAACTTGTATCGTATTAAATTCACTAATCGATTGTCAATCGCCAAAAAGATTAAACTTAAAACTACACCTTGTCCACCTGCCCTGATTCATTCGTGTACATCTAAGTACACGTATGAATTTCGGGCATACAAATGGACAAGGCCAGGTGAAATTGCACCTACCGTATGTCTTCATGTTTGCTGAAAATCCTGAGCTAACAAGTATGATTAGTGACAAAGTCTCTAATACTTTCTTAATAGAATTGATAGTAAAGTGAATTTAATTTTGAAAATGAAAAACTACTTTAATAGAAGTATACTGAATTTAGAAAGAATTTCGAAAATGAAAAACTACTTTAATAAAAGTATACTGAATTTAGAAAGAATTTAGAAAAGATTTACTAATGCAAGACTCGAAAATTAATGCAAAAATGACTCTACGTTTAGAAAATGAAAGAAACTTTTCGTAGAAATAAATATGTATCTACAGTTCGATATTCGAGAGATTCCAATATCAAAGTAAACGTTCTAACATTAAGTAAAGACATTTTTAATCATTACTTTGATATCGAAATCTACTCCGCGAATTGTTCTCTTGTACGTAAGAAATTTAAAAAGAAAATTGTCAGTGAAATCGGAGGGTCATCCGACTTCTATACAATTATCTATACTTTAAAAATTATTCTAAACTTGATATACGAATATTAAATACGCGACGTACAAGAAAACCCCTATCCTGAGCTAATACATATGCAAATAGACAAATAGATTTCACGAATATTATTATACAATTGTAGAATAACATTCGTGGTCACTATGCTCGCTCAAAATAAGAAAAATTACAACCAGTTCCCGTGTCGTTTCGGACCTTTCGTCCTACGACATGATGGAAACTGGAGGAACCATAAAGCATGCGACTCACCGATCGTAGATCTCTTCTACTGCACTGCTACTGCACTCAGCAAGTTACTGCTCCAGAATTCACCCAAGACTGCTCCAGAATTGACCCAGGTTTGATCCAAAATTGACCGACGACTGCTTCAGATTGACCCAAGTTCGATCCAAGATTGTCCCATGGTTACCTCCAGATTGATCCATGATAGACCCAAGATTGACCCATGGTAGACCTCCCTTCTGATTTTGAACTCTTTGACATCTCGAACAGGACTGACAGAATTTGACATTCGTCGTGTTTATATAACACTAAGACTTCATGGTTCATTGACTTCATGGTTGACTGCCTACCGGTTCCCAAAATCACCCATGCATGAGTTTTTTCTTCATATTTCTTAATTTCGCAGTTATTCATTTATTTAATTATTTTATTTATTTAACATTATTATTTTATTACAATTATGCAAGTTTTGTTATAATTATTATAATTTTATAGTTTTACAATGAATAATTGTGTTGTCTACCAAATTGTATTTTATTTTAAACGATTTTAATTAATTTTAATGTATTTTCTAATTATTCATTTGTTAATTATTGTAATTATTGAATATTGTTATTTTTATCATTCTTATGGATGGGTGGGTTGTAGATTTTGTTATAATTGTTATAATTTTATGGTCTTATATTAAATAATTATTACTTTTACAAAATTGTATTTTCTTTAAACGTATTTTATAATTATTATGATTTCATGGTTCATTGATTTCATGGTTGACTGACTATTGTTACCGGTTCCCGAAATCACTCATGCTCGAGTTTTTTCTTCATATTTCTTAATTTCGCAGTTATTCATTTATTTAATTATTTTATTTATTTAACATTATTATAATCGAAGGCTCATCTTACAGGATCCTTTCTTCATTTCGATGTAACTTTAGAGGCTTCTGAAACAGTCTAAAATTCGTGACGCATATGTCAAATTTTATATTCACTTTTAACTAACTTTACAAGGTATTTATTGAGAAAAACAATCTGAACTTATCATTATTTCAGTAACTGTACTTAATTTCCAGAGGAAACGTGGAGCAGATTTCAGTTTCAGCAAAGAAATGACCCATTTATCAAAAGATCCTGGGAACGAGCGAAAAGAATCTTTGAGGGTGAAGTTAAAGTAAATCCGTCTTAGACTAAGAGCCACGATCCTTATTCTCTTAGCAAAATACGAGAAAATCTGCTTGCTGTCTGTCCCTCTCTTTCCCCACTCAGGTCACGTCTTCCTTTTCAAGCCGTTATAGACGTAGCCATCCTCGCGAAGGATTCAGCCCAAAGTCCTCCGATAACGGATTACTCCTTCTTTTTCCACGGTTGTTTCAAACTCTCCCCCTACCCACCGCCAAGGAGACAGACGCTCGTAAAGCATTCCCCCTCCCCTTCTGTCGTGGAATCATTTGCATAAAACGAGGAAGTTTGCTATCATCCGTTTTAATTGCCGAATCGAGTGCAATATTTTACTGTGCACCAACGACGTCGTTTAATCTTACTCCAAATTAACGCTGCATACAATTTTTAATCTCTTTCGAATTTCTAAAGTTTCGAAGATACAAGATTCCAATTTTCCAAAACTAAGGATACAAGCTTCAAAATTTCCAAACTTAGAAATTTCAATTTTCGAGCTTGCAAAATTCCAGCAGAGACTTCGAACGAGTTTCATATTACCGTTTAAAGCGGTGCGATGTCGCGGGTTATCACTGACGAGGATCAAGGAGGCGATAAAGTGATCGTGACGAGATCACGTTTTTCTATTTTCGCGACCTTTCACCCCCCCTTTCACCGGGCAACATCCTGGCCGAATAGCCGTTTCACGAGGATAATCCTGGTCGCTATTAACTAGGACATTCGTGGCACGCGTATCCATTACCGCGTTACACGAGCATCAGCACGAACGTTTACAATGGACCCAGGACTCGTACCAGGTTGGTACACGAACGAACCCGATTGTTCAAATTTTCTACCATACGATTCGATTAAATTTTCTTTCGCGGAACGAAATTTTCAATATTTGAGTCAGGGGCAAACATTTCGACCCCGTGGGAGGTAATATCACACGAAAATTGGATCGATGTTTTTCATTGTTTTTTAATACGGCCGCGGTACGATGTTCGGTATGTTCGACGGAACAAAAGGATGTGTGCATAAAATAATATTGATTCTGCAGTTTCGGGCGGTTTCGCGTTTATATAATTCCATATACTATAATACTGTTATACGTTTCTATAAAATTTGCGATATATCTGCTTCGGTTTCGAATTTTAACCCTTTGCGGTCGAATGGTGCCTCTGGGAGATTTATTTATATTAGAAATTCTATTTCTTTTAAAGTCTTTTGAATTTTGAAAGCTTTATTAATATCATTTTTATTAAACAATGATTCCAGGATACCAAAAATCCGATATTTCAAATTTCCAAGGGTCCGGACACTCGAGTTTCGAGATTTTAAGCTACCGAAATTCCGCAATTTCTATAAAATTGAGCGTACGCCAAACAGCGTCGAATCCTTAATCATCGAAGCGGATGTGGGTTCAAGAGTCGTGACCGCATACCGGCGTTTAGTCACGAACAATGAATTGCGTTCCCGCGCTCGATCCGAGACGCGACGGACGCGGATGAATTTTTCAGTCTGCTGCCCGCAGACTTTATCCAGCGTGCGTGGCGTATCATCGTTTTACCGAGCTCATACGCGACGCCATTATCCGCTACAACTGTATCCCGTGTATCCATTACCGCGTACACGACCATCCGTACGGTTCAGCGATGTAATTACAGACGCAGCAGGTTGCATCGTGGCCTGGCTTGCACACGCTCCTCCTATAGAACGTTTTCATCTGGCCAGGCTCTGGCTACTTTCGAATTTCCTGCTGCCAAATTCCAAATTTGCCGGAACGCTCTCCGCCGCGTGCAGAAAATTGAATCGCATTCCCCGTGATTATGTTTCAGGGACAAAATTCACCTCACCTTCATTTCATTTCCTTATCTGGGTTGTTAAACTATTTATTATAATACATCTGGCCTAATTTTTATAAACTTATTTGTACTTTATTATTGAAAACGTCGAAAATTCTTTCTTACAAAATTTAAAAGCCCTAGTTAATCGAAGCGCCCCTGGAGCGCAAAGGATTAATAAACAGTGATTGGTGCCATAAGTTTCAGAGTCCATCGGATAACGAACGGATATAATAAAGAAGCGTTTAATTTGTTACATACAGGGCAGGTTCGGTGTGTAATAACATATTTTTAAACGTTCCGTGGGTGGTTGCATATGGGAGGCACAATTATCTCGCAACAGCGATGCTTGTCGCGAAATTGTTACACGCTCGTCGTGCGACGTCCTGCAAAGTTTCGACCCGGTCCCATTACCTGCAACAAGCGGCGCTCGCGGATCCATTACCACGCGCGAGATTGCCTACGTATCTCCATGAAACAGCTTCAATCTTGCCCGCTAATTACTCCGAATTGCGCGTATGCGTGGTTAATAACGCGACACGGAAAGCTTTTTCCTTTCTTCCGCTCGAAAACTGCAGATTGTCTCTTTTCCGCCCTCCCGTACCCAACCAGAATTATCAAAACAAAAATATTGTAGAACACGTTTGATTATCTTATTAACTAATTTTTCGATCATCCTCAACCGGTTGCCATCTGTGTCCAGCTGGTCCCCTCGATTTTCGGTCCCTTTTCGCGGGAGCCTCGGCGACCGTCTCTCGCGGATATTAGTTTCCGGATTTTATTATCACCTGGGAACGGCCAGTTGGCTGCGAGCTGGGAATTCGATAAGACGAAAGGTGACTCGTAAGCGATACAGAAATACGAGAGGAACGTGAGATGAGGCTGCAGAGAAGAGTTTCGAGTATTGTTCGCGTAACGATACAGGTCACGTAGGCGCCGGTCGGCGAGCAATCGATTACCAACGGAAGTAAAAGTAATTGCTTTATACTCCCCGACCTTAACGTGTATAAGGACTATTTCAACCACCGTTTCCTAATTTTCACCGAACATATCCAAATTGTCGAACGTCCTTCGAGAAAATGTGAGGAAGATCGACAATTATCAGACGTCGTAATTAACTCATCCCAGCATCCATTTTACCTCTTTGCCCGCCTCGGAATAATTACTGGACGCGTTTAACTTAATTCAACCTTAACCCAGCTTCGTTGCTCAGTAATTTTCGAAACGGCGGAGTTTTCTTCCCCTGCCTTGCCATTTTCTTTAGCAAAGGCTGCCGTGTATAATAGCAACAATTTAAATTTAATTTTCCACCCTTTATTCGTCTCGAAATACTTCCTTATTTTCTTCGTTTCAAGTTCTACCGTGAACTGTTAAATTATTCGCTGCTCGATCGAATTATTGAAATCAATTTTTTAAATTAACCCAGTGGACCGAGAATCGATGTCGCACGCGTCGCTTCGCGATCAACACCCTCTCGACGAGTTTTCGTTAGCTGGGTCTAATTGGATTCTTCAACGATCGCTCGAAATGTTCTTCCTCGGTCAAGTGACCGTCCAATTAAAGCGTCATAACGCTTCAGAAGGAACAGACACGTGAAAAGGGGGCGGATTTATTGTTTCTGCGGAATAAAGGGAATTGTAATAGAATAGAGGCTGGATCGTTGATGACGTTCGTTAACGCTGCCGCAGGTGTCGTGTAAACTTTGATTTCTGCAATTTTTAAATAAATTACAGCGAAATTGTGAACAAGTTTCGAGATTATTCATTTAGAAAATGTAGAGTAGCTCAAATAATTTTATCAAACTCCTTGAAATTGCAAGCTGGTGAATTTTTCTACGATTTTACCATGGCACTCGAAAACTACGTTTGTTTGTTTAATTTTCTTGGCTGCAGAGAGCACGTGCTGTTTGTTATTCGTAATTCGGCTCAAAGGGAGGGACGAAATTTCTTTGATCAGCCTCGCCAAACAGAATTAACTCGGCACCGAACGAAAGAAACCGGGAATGGTGGCAATCACCGCCACCGGCTATGCTTGTTTCGTCCGAAATCAGATTCATCGATCGCGCGACGGGAATGTGGATTTTTGCCGGTTCTTCCAAAAAAGGACACGCGAGCCTCGCTCCGCCCCGAAAAGGACACGATCGTCCCCGATTCGATCCGCTCGCTTTTTGCTCCTCGTCTCCTCGACGTCGCGATGCTTTGATGCGGGACTGTAAATTTTAATCTTTTTAATTCATTCAAGCTGGGTTAAATTATGTAACTCGTATTCTTGCTTATTTTGTCTAAAATTTATCTCAGTAATTTTAATACCAATTCGAACAAGAATTTGACGATTAACAAGATAATTTTTTATTTTCCAGGTTGATCCAGCACGTCAAAACGCCACACCCCACACCCCACATTGTAAGTAAATTTCAATTAACCCGCCGTTCGTCGGTCCTTTTCGCGAAAGGGAAATTCGAAATGACGGACGGTAACCCTATCTCGTTAATTTTTAATCTTCATTCGTTTAATCCCGCTCGATCCGGGAACGAGTTCAAAAAGCTCGTTTTTTCCGTCACCGGGCTTGAATATCGAGCTTCCAACAGCCGCGATATTAATCTAATCCCCTTGGGACTAAAGCGGGACGAAAGGTGCTCCATGGCTCGGGAAATGGTAAAAATTACATTGGATCGGATGAAACTCACTTTGAGACTCGCGCTATTTCGAACGGGAATTGTTCTCGATTAACCCCCTCCGTATTAATTCCTCGAAAGTTTCGTGATTCGAGATGAATGAACTTGAAATGGTGCAATTGCGTTTCTCTGATGCGCCGTATTTTACTTTTAATAGTTCAAAATCGCCTTGGGCTCACAAAATTTGTGAAACTCGATAGCTATTTTCGAACAAAATAAATCCACAAATATCGAATCGAAAGCAATCGTTTACGATTCAAAATCAGCTGAAGAATCAGGGGTGAACAACATCCGAGGGCTGCCATAAATCCGCTATTAATTGCAACGGGGATGGGCCAAAAATGGCCGACAGCAGCATCTGCGGCGCAGGGCAAATCCGGCTGGAAGAAAACCGGCTTAATCCTCTTACGTCCGTCGCGTTGCCGCGGAAAAATGGCATTCCTCTGCTGACCTTAAACCCGACAGAAACACGGGGAAGCTTTGTCCTTGCCGGCGAAGGCGTCCCTCTTGGAAAAATGCTCGCATTTCCGGCGAATCAGCGCCGAAAACATTCTCCGCCGTTGGTCGAAAGAAATCGATTTATCTTCATCCACAACACTTTTCTCTCCTCGAATCGTTCCTTCTTCTCAAAAAAAGATAAAATAATAATTCACGATTAATCCAACAACGTCTAAGCACCCTTCACGATGTTACGAAGTTTGGATGAAATCGGTGGCCCGGAAGTGGCGAGTTCCCCTCGAATATTCGGGAGGGGAGGCGGTAAAACAATCGCGAGGAAAGTTGGTAGACGGAGGAGTTAATGAAAATACATCTTGGACGGGAATGATTAAAAGTAGTAGCGACGACTCATTAATCTGCGAGGGTGTCGCGAGGAGGACCTTCCCAAAGTGGAAAGTTCCGGGTTGAATCCGCGAACTCCAAACAAGTTCATTTCCAAGCGAAACGTGCTGCATTATCGTGTATAATTCAGGGAAACGAACCTCTGCCTCCAACAATTTCCCTTAAAAATATCTCTTCCGATTCTAACACCTCTTCTCCGTGTACTTGTTGAACTCTGTGAATTTATTTCATTTTATTCCTTTTAAAATTGTACGAAATTTCACCCCTTCGCTCATTTGCAATTGTAAATATTTTCGCTGGTGCAGAAGAAATTGCCATATTGTTGCGATCCCAGGTTCTTGGATCTTTGATATTCATATCAGTTTATTAGGGAAAGTACAAGCGCGTCACAAAAGGTGTCGGTGATACCTCCGATGGCGCGGGATGAATTAAAACGAGACATCGTTCTAGAGAAGGTTCGTTCTCAAGGCTGTTGCAATTTCGACGGGACGCTCGTTAATTACTCGTTCGTTGCTCGTGAAACACGAAATTTTCTACCCTCGATTCTCCTTTGCGAGTACCCCTTCTCGATTACCTTTTTTATATTTCTATTATTGCAATTAACCCTCCACAAAAGGATAGTCCAAATATGCTTCTTACCTTGCAAGATTATTTATTAAAAATCGACAAATGTTTCTTTCAATAAAATTTGAATATAAATTTAAATTGCCAAAAAGAAATTAACAAATTAATTGTTATCCTCGTTTGTTTATCCACCTTCCACTTGCGATTTAATATTTTTGTATCAAAATTTCCCCTCAGTGGCTATTATTTCGAAATATACGATCGAGGGTTGGTTGTGGTATCCTTTTTTACCGAACGGTCGCTTAAATTCCGTCTGGAATAAATAAAATCTACTTATTGCAACAATTAGTAGAAACTCGGCGTTCCTTCGACCGTGCAAGGAGATGAGCTTCCCTCGGCGAAGTTTCAAGGAATTTCTTGAGAAACGTCCCGAGATAAAAGATTCCGCTTCTCCGCTTATAAGTTTACGAGAACGGTACCTTGATCCTAAACATTGTTTCGTTACAACGTTTTTACCATCGTTGCACGAAATCATATTTCTCTTCTTTATAATTCCACTGTTTCCTTTTAAAACTTTCGTAAATTCTCTGCAGACAAGTTTCTTAAAGAAACAGCTAACAGCTGTACTTTGATAGACAGAAATATTTAGTTCGCTGTAAAAAATATTAACATTTATTTCGTTACTTTAGAATTATTTTATTGGGGGACGTACAAATTACCATGGCGCTTGATGAAAACTTGAGGAAGGAAGTTCGAAATTTCTAATAAAAATTCACCACCTCGCCTCGCGAGCGCAGCATCAATTTTAATTTCAAATTTATTACGAGTCGAGCGAAAAGAAGAGGCGACCGCGTGGGATTCGAACCCCCGCGTTATGGTCGAATTTTCTATCGATAACCGGTGTTATCGCGAGGCCCCAGAAGCTCGGAGGAATCGAAATTGAAAACTCGTCGACGATGAATTCCCACGAAACTTTGTCGCTCGTATAAGGCGCGCGATTGAATTAGGGATCGAGAGGATGCCTCGAAGTACACCTCCCTCGACGTTCGATCGAGCAGGGACGAGACCGATTGGGAAACGCGGGGGTGGAAACGGTGCACGCCGGGAATTTCTAGCGACGAGGCGGATTAATAACCAGAATGTTTTAATAATCTCGACGGGCCGCGTATCGAGCGGGAGAGCAATCTAATCTGTGGCTTCTAGAATTGGATCAATTCCAGTTCACGTGCCCTCCTGAAAAATTCAATCGTTCGCAATTGCGCCTTTTCTGTATTGTGGATTTGAAAACAACATTTTAATACAATTGACACGAATGCTGCTCAGTTTTAGAGCATTTGAGTTTATCTACGATCACTGAAGTGGTGTATATAGTGATTTATCGGGACAGATTGAATCGATCACAGGAGTCATGGGACAAAATGTAATCTAGATCTAATTCGTGTGTGATTTAGCCGATCCAATTGTAACCCGAACCAATTCCAGAGCCAATTTTGGTCTATCCCATACCTAGTTCAACCGAGCTTAGAGTAATCTTAATACAAACCTAATCCAGATCTAAGTTAACTCGGCTCCGAAGTCACCGCGAATCTAATCGTCGAACGTCTACTTCGGCCCAATTTGATCTGATTCCTACGTCATTCACACGATTATTAATTCAATACTTTAATTATTAACATTCCTATCGATTCGTTTTCAAATTTAATCATTCAAATCGGTACTTTGCATTATTGGTCTAATATCAGCAATGCGGATGATTTATTTTATTTCCTCTGCTATTAACTATAAATTATACAAAATCTGGGGCAACACGTCAATATATTATTCCCAATATTGGAAAAGTGATATTCAAAGAAAAATTAAAAACGCCACACTCATAAATGCCTCAACGTTTCGGGGACAAATCCATTGACATCGTGAAACATTAGCCATTGACGCGAGAATCTCGTCACGAGGGGTGAAAGGATTAAAAGAAAGCGGCACGAGGAGTGACCCTAATCGCGGCAAGTTAATTGAGCTCGATTAAAAGGATCCACGAAACAGTGGTGGGTCGGCTTAACGCGTGGGCTAATTAAATCCGGCAAATTAGCCGCGTCCCGAAGGAGCGCGGCACGTCAACGGCAGGAAACGCATAATGGGCTTGCTGTTTCCGCGAAGCTTCCCAGACACGGATGGACCGAGAGATCCGAATCTCTGAAATCTGGCCCAAGACTCTCTCGTATTTTTCTTCCTCGCCCGATTCGCAGCTGGAAGATTTTCCACGAGAAATAACAGGGAGGGTGGAGGAGGGGGCTCGTTTGAATACGAATTTTCACGGTCCTTTAAGGGACTCGAATTCATTGAGCATCGAATGGCTAGGCTCGAATTCGCGAAACGCTTGGCACGGTTTAATGGCCGTGGCTCCGGGTCCTCGAAATAATTTTTCGGCCATTTCGGCGCCGACTTTCGAGCAATCCCGAGGAGACGAGGTTCTTCCCCCGGTAACGGCGCTGAAAAGGGATCAACAGGAGCGTGGGGCGAAAGCCTTTTATTCCACCGAGTTCCATTATCCGGATCCCGAAGGCATCGGGATTATGAATAATTCGACCAAGTATTTGCTTTTCCGCCTTCGCCTCTTTGAATTAATAAGACCGCCGGACTTTATTATTCGGCCAACATCGACGAGTCTATTTTTTGCGAAAATCGTATATTATCCTGCTGTTCCTGTTTTGAACATCAAGGATTTCGTAGTTTTAATGGATAATTAACTTGGAGAGCAATGGACGATGTTAAGACCCGCTAAGTGATTAAAAGTTATTCCCTGTGTCATCGGGGGCTGTGCACATGGCTCCGAAATAGGTTGCGGTATTGCTTTAGTTGAAGGTGTACAACACGAAATCTATGGAGGGAATGTAATATAAGTGTCAGAGGATATAAACTGCTGGTAGTAAATCAGACGAAGGATATCAATGTCTTTGGGATTTACGTGTACCTGTAACTCTCCTGACGACGGAACAAATGTCGCTATGTTACTTCAGATTCTGCGAAAGTACAATTTATTGCAAATAAACAGTTCTGTAAACCTTGGAGATTAATCTCTGAAGATTATTGTATTTTAAATCGCACTTAGTGTTTTATGGAATAGATAATAGCGTATAATAATTAGCAACTTAGTCATCAGACATTTTTGAATTTACGCGCGATAGGATGTTGTTTTACCGACCAGGCTGTAACTTATGTTACCGACCGTCAGGTGGCGGTATCGAACAGGAAAGGAAAACGCGCGCGAATGATGTTCGAACAGTTTTTCTTAATTGTTCGTCGCCATGCGTGCTCCGCGAAGATTCATAACGAAATCCGTGGAAAAATCAACGCAGGAGATAATAAGGAGCATCCGTCTGCGAAATATCAGGATGACTATATCGCTGAATCACGAGTGGGAACAGCTGAACTGGGAAATTTGGGTATGTCATGAGAAAATTAACAATTTGTCGAACTCGACAAGTACGGTAGCTTTGACTAGCAGATTCCATACTTTTTACTTGAGAATCTCTAGATAAATACGTTATTATCCATGAATATTCGATGTATTCTACCTTGCCAGCTATCTAGTACCTTCAATCATGATCCATTTAACATATTTAGAATCTATTTTGCAATAAAACTCTGTATAATTGTCAAATTTTACGAAAATATGATTTCGTTCGTCAGCCCTAAAATGTCTAGTCTTGCTCGAGAAAAGCATTTAAATTCTTATTTGTTTCTTTGGTATTCGACTCTAATAATAAATAGTAAGATCTTAACAAGTACGAGCATGGTTTGACAGGTAAATATTTTGATGTCAATTGTCATTTTCGGTTCAAATCTTGTCGAACGAGGTTGGATCGTCAAAAATGGTACTAGATGGCGTAAAGTAGAAGGACATGTGTCGCCATCGATTCCGTATTCGAAAAGACGTGTTTCTTCAAAGTGTTTGTCCTTTAACGATAAGGTAGTTTCCTATCATTACATTATCATTTACCATACTAAAAGTTTGTTTAACATTCATAAAATATTTGAAATTAATGCACACTGATATTCTTTTGTGAATATTTATTATATTTTCAACAATATTTAATACCCGATAGAAAACTTCCTTATCGACATTACATTTAATGCATTCTGTATTATCAGCTTTGTTTATTAACCGCATAATAACAATTACACAATTATTTATATTATATATCAATTACAGAAAGAATATTTTCTTATTATTGATTAAAATTTTTATTATTTGTTCATGGTAAATTAATTTTAATTCGAAGATAGCAATTATAATTAAAGGTATATAAGAAGGGGTAATAATTATTTTAAATACTTTTATAGTAGTCCAATTGTTTTTTAAGAAATGTATATAATTTGGGTATTCATTTTTTAGAAAATTACATTTGTTTGAATTAAATATTCGAAAAGTTTAGGAAGAGAAGTTTAGCTTGGGTGAAATTTCTTAAAATAGATAATATGATTAGGGTTCATTACACCTCCTTCAATTACGATATCGATTATGACGATGTATCCGGGTACTTTCCATAAATTACGCACTGTAACAAATTTATATCGATTGACGTCGCTTTCCAGACGAGGTTAACGCTTTTACGTAACGTTTTATGTAACAATTTGCTCGTTTACCTTATATGAATCTCTATTAAATAATTGAGTGGAAGTAGAACCCCGTAGGGGACACCACCGAAAATAGTTTACTACGCCCTGGAGCGTTTCCGATACTCGATCCTAGCACGCCATACGCCTCAACCCTTTCACGTCAGTCCATTTCTCATTCAGAAAAGAAATCTCTAATTACAATTGCAATTAAAATTATTAGACGACAGAAATTTTAATTATGTTCCTCCATGGTCCATCATCAGAGGGTTAAAATAATAAGATATTTTTGCCAAAGAATTAAATACTTGATAAAACGTATTCCAAAAATAATTTTCATTCGAGCAACGTTTCAAGTTTTACGGGATTCGAAATTTCCCGGGAATTTCTGATGTTCCCATGTGGTTACGATAAAAGTTCTACGGTGTTTTCGCAACACTTCGCGTTGGAACGCCTATACAAGACTGAAACAACCAATTGGCCAAATATACATCGCGTGTATATTTAGCTGGAAGATTGAATCGCTGCCAGGATACAGCCCTGTAATTCGATCCCCGGTGGTGTTTAGGGGATGTTCGCCGGGCGCGAAAGGGGTCCCGCAGGAACGTCGTCTCGAAATAATCGTACGCCAAAGAATTCCATCTGCTCGTTGTTTTAAACGCGGCCGATTCTCGAAACGAGCTCGCGTGTCGCGAAAATATATCAGCAGAGGAACAATGCACGATAAGAGCAAATGAAAGATAATCGTAACAGCTAACTAGTTAAAAATACTGAAAAATGAAAACCGTTCGATACCTAATTATCTCGTTTCCATCAAATTACCCCTGTTCAGCCCCGCTTCGATCCATCATCCAAGCCACTCGTGCACCCCAAAATCGTCTTCCTTCGCTTACACTGTACTCTATTATTTACAAAAGCTACAGAAAACAGTAGACCCTCCGTGTTACACCCGTCTCCCTTGCTCGTTTCATCCCCTCGAGCGTGGGGGGTGGTTGAATCAACCCCCGTCGCTCCTCGTGGGTGTTGTTCCCCCGAAACGAGCTCGTCCTCGCTCGCACAAAAGAAGGTGGCGCGCTGTTTAGAATGCTTCTGGGAACTGGCTCCTAAGATCTCATGCCTTGAACGTTCCTCGGGTAAGGAATACGGCCAGGCTCCCCGTTTAAACGCGCTCGCCGCTGTTTATACAGGTTGCCGAGGAAGGTCTGCCGGTGTGTAACCGTCCGTGAAGAAACATACAATTCGGCTTGGACGATTTGTTAGTGACAGGAAGCAGAAGCGCGAGGCGTTCACGTAATACCGTAAAATCTGGCTGCGGAAAATCTGGTGAAAATACCGGTGAAAATTATGGAATAAATTTTGTTTCCTTGAACCCTCCGTTTTTTAAGAAAGGCGAGGGTGGTTTGGGGATCTTGAATTGTGGATATTTGTAAGATTTTGTTGAGGAATTTTACCCTCCAGAGGGCTTTTTATGGTATTTTATAGGATAATGGCTGTAAGGTTATAGAAATATGAAGATTCAATTATTATTTCGAAAAAAAGTCTTCGAATAAATATGTTGACCAGAATTCAATATTTTAGATAGGAGTTAATTCTATAATTTTATCACGATTCTGAATAATTTGAAGTTCTTGAAGAAGCCGCTCGAAGCAGCGTCCCGTGAAAGTAACGCGAAAGGGGGAGGTCTGTCCGAAATTAGTAAAAGTAATTTTAGTCGACGTTTCTTATTTTCGTATCACTCCGCGATGCAGACTCCCGGGAATTCTTCGTGCTTCTTTTTTATTCACCGTCGGATTTTATTTCGAACGCCTCGAAACGCAGGCCCCTCACTTCGGCGGGAGTCCATTTTGAAAATAAATAGACCCGTTACCGCGTCATTTTCATTGTCGTACAAAATTAGAATTTTGCTTTTAACCTTCGATCTATCTAACTCCTTTGTTTCCAAAATTTTGTCTAAAAATAGAAATCACTTATATTCAGTACTTTTCAAATAATAATTTTATTTTAACTTCTTTTAACTTTGTATTACCAGCCAAATATCAGCAATATCCACGGCTTATTTTACCTTCTCTCTTCTATTTAATACGTTTAATATCGATAAAGAAGATTACCAATAATTTTCATGCAACGATTGATCCAACTTCTCCCCGTATTTTGTTTTTCAATTTCCCTTGCCTCTCGCTGGAAAGTTTAACAGGATGTTTGCCGTGGGTTTCATAAAAACGTCCCTGGACCAGAATAGAGCGTTGTTTCATAAGGGTAGAAAGTTTATCAGGAGTTCGGTCCCTGCGGCGGATAAAATATTTACCAGCTTTATTGACAATTTCCCGGTGCTTAGACGAAAGCGATAAATTCGTTTCCAGCGTAAAACCGTGAACGATAAACGACGGTTAAAAGCCCCGCGGCGTTCACAATACCTCGCCACTTATTAAATCAACGTTTATTATAAAGGTGGCCGCTGAATTCCCGACGAAATTTCCCTAAGTGCACTTCCCGGATGAAGTGCACGGAAAATTTCGTACGTCGCTCGTTCGGGGCCGAAATTATTTTTTTTTCCATCCCCCGAGTCGAACAACTTTCTTACCTCGGCAACTTTTTCCAGTCGGCGAAACGATATATTCGAGAAAGTTTGAATTTTCAAGCGCAGGGTTAATGCACCCTTTTACCGACGAGGATATTTCCAGCGGGATAGCTCGCGCTGTATCGCTTCGGAGGCTACGAAGTTTCTTTTTTAATGGAGAATTACAATTAACACTCGAGCGTGGTTCGAACTCTGCATTTCGCTGATTAACACTTTCGTTGAAGTTCTCGATGTTGAAAGTACGCTTGATGAACATTAATGCAACCAGAATTTTTATTTGTAATTAATTATGCCAACAGTCTTGCAATCCTTAATCCTCAAATACCGAAGCAAAAGAGCCAGAGTAACAATAATTAATGAAATCAGCAAATTATTGAAAGAGAACAAAGGTTCGGGTAAAATATTCAAATTTGGGGACCAACGTTACCCCGTCTAAATTATCCCAAGGGACTGCAGGGATCTAGGGATTAAATGATTAAATTATAAACAAAGAGACGACTTCGAATTCGTAAAACTTGCACGATTTGAATATTTAAAGGTGTTGGCTCGACCATACCGGTGTACACAGTACGGGTTAACATTTCAAGTCTTGGTCGTCCCCGGCTATCGGCACAATTCTCTCTCGTAGTCGTCATGGTAACCCCTGTTCAGGGTGCTCCCTTGTCGAGAGTAGGCAGTTTCCCGAGGTTTAGGGTGTAACCTCGAGCTCCCGAACGAACGACGTCGATCAAGGCGTACCTATTCCTCTGGTGATAAATCTAAATGTTTCGTCTTACTGTCCCCCTCGTGTCGTTGCGTGTGTCCACTTCGATATACCCTGAGGACTTCAGAAAAACAACCTTGAAGAGTATCAGTTTATCTTCAACCCTTTTGTTATAATTATCTTTGTCGAAGAAAATTATTTTGTATTTTTTGAACATTTGTTTTGTTGAAAAATTTCGAGAGTTATCCGTGTCCATCGTGACGGTACACGTTCACGAACCATGCCGACAATCTCCTCCTGACAATCGCCCATTTCAGCGAAACGATCCCTTGTACTTCCGTGGTTCTCCTTCTCTTCGACACGATCTTCTTGTAGATCCGTGCCATTTGCTAGATGCAGGGATTTGTTAGTTTTCTTAAAGAGCGGGAAGAAACGGGAACGACCTACATAAGCCGAGATGTGATCGGTGAATTTCGATCACCGTTCCTGTTATCGCGTCATGTTATTCCCTTCTGGAAAGCGTTGCCACTGGAACAGCTTTGTGTCGTGATTTCTTTCGGTCCCGAATTTATCCAGAAAATCTAGAATAATGGAAGGATACTTTGAATCATTGATGTTTCACGTAAAAATTGATACCACCACGGGTAATTAAATCGTTAATCATCGGCACGAATTAAAATTCCAACGTCCTAAGACTGATATCCCCCGATTCCAATAAAGCCTTCGGTATTCCCAGCAATCACGCTGGCCACTCTCGTCGTTTACATCCGAAACTGATCCCAATAATCCGCTATTATTCGAGGAAAAATTTATTCCTCGATCACGAGCCATTTACCAATTGCCGTACCCATTCGTCATCCATTATTCCAATAAAAGCTGGCGCTCGTCACCGGAATCGTTCGCGTTCCCGCGACGTCCAGGGATACACTCCCCCCTCGATAAATTTGTCCCCGTGGCGACTGTGTTCCCGCTCCTTTAGCCCCACGGCGAGGTCAACCGTAAAACATTTATAGTGTCGCGAACGGGGGATAAACGTGGGATACGTCGCACACGTAGGAACGGGAGCGCATGTGCTCTCCAGCTGCAACGCGCCTACGATGCCGCGCGTAGAGGGTTCTAAAAATACGCGGCCACCCTGAAGTGCACTTGAAACTGCACCGACGGTGGCTGCGCTAGCCCGAGAGGATGGCCGACGTCGATAGGCAATATCGCAACGGAGACGACGCGACGCGCGTCCGAGCGCTCCTCTCGCTTACACTCGTTGCTACTGTCTCTGTGCTTCCGGTGCGCGCCGACAGAGGGATGAGCAAGGTTTCTGCAACTCCCGGTTTCTCGTTGGTCCTCGTCTAACTATCCATCATAGTTACTCAATACTTTCTATTTAATTGAAAAGTAAATTTACAACCCTTGTACCTGTACTTTTACTATATTTGCATTCATTTTTGCAATACCTGTGTTATTGAGGAAATGTAACTTTGAAACTTTGGTATAAAATACACTGTAACGATCTGCGAATCATCTTCGATGAAGACACCTTGACGCATTCATTCGTCTCGATTGTTATTACGCCGATAGCATCGTACTTGTTACCTCGAGCCGCGATGTAATACCGTGGAGATCCATTTCCATCCAGAGTGCGTGGAGCGCGTTATTCTAAGCACCATGGCGTTTGCACCCTCTCGTGTCGTCCCTTCGTTTCTATGGTGATTCGAAGAGGGATGGTATCCCTTCGGTTCGAGGCGAGCTTGACTCCCCGCAGACGGAGTATGATCTAACCAGGATGGAGGGTGCTCTTCATCCTCTCGAAGGAAACAATCATTTCGTCGGTGATTATTGAAGTAATACCAGACGGAAGACCGCGATTACATTTTCATGGAAACGTCGCAATCGCTCGGAGTACTTTTATTCATTCGTTTCAGTTTGGCAACCATGTTCGCGACCATTTTTCGTGCTTCTTTTTCGAAACTGTTTGAGGTTGATAAATTGCCAAGAATTGTCATTTCAATTATTTACTGTCGAAAAATAATGCGATTAATTCGAGCGGTGATTATTATTGGAGTTTTAATAAACAATTCTGTAAGGATGGTGACAGACACAGGGGATGTTTCTGTTTTATAGCGACACTTTATTCCCAGTTTTCAGAAAGGGAAGATTATAAAAGGGAAAAAAGAATTTGATCTCGAATTTAGCGCCCTGAATCCATTTACGACGGTGAGGCCGCATTTTCAACATTTTCACGACAAGCTTTTAGTACAGTTTGGTGCACAAACCGACGGGATAGCAGGCGGCGACTGCAAATTTACATTCACCTTTCAGCCACTTCCTTTTGGTTGTATATTTACGTTGTTTCTAAGCGTCCACTCTACTCGTTTAGCCGGATCGTTTTCCCGGAAATATCTTTGAAACGCGTTCGCGATATAACCACGATTCTCGGAATTCGTCTCGATCTTCGCGCGACCTTAATCCTTTCGAGACAGCATTGTTTACGCTCTCCAACGCGTGTTTAGACACTTTCGTCAAGTTGTAAGCTTCCAATTGGATGCAACAATAATAATACTTTAGGGAATTTTATTAGAACCTTCCCCTTTCGGGATCGGATCTTCTGATACGTAAGCAACGTAGGATATAATCGTACGAAGAAGAATCCCTCGGGGTCTAAGATCTGCCATATTAGATCCTCCTACCGCGCTATAAATAAGAATCGTGACACGTGTCCAAATTTCCAGCAGCTTCGTATTTCCACCTGGAGCCGCGTTCTCGCGGTCTCCTGTTTGACATTACTCGGTCTCTCCCTCTGCGGCCGACACACGGGATGGATCCTGGCTGAATTCCAGGATATAAATTGTCGGGATCTCGTTTGTCTCCGATACTTTGCTCCGGGAACTTTCTAGCTGCCGTCAACTCTGCTTTTGCACCCCTCCCCCCTCGTTCGGCACCAGGACCCCGAAAGGGAGCTGCATCGATTCGTGCCTAGCCACGATATCCGTCTTTTCGATACGTACGCGCCCGTTTTCGATCGTTTCCTCCGCCGCCGGATTGCATAACGATAGGGAAAGGAATAGGCGTGATGGAAGTCGTGAAAGTTTCGTCGGTGCGGCAAGATGCATGGACGTTTTGCGTCACGTTTGCACCGACGCTCGCACGTGCGGCAAAGGTTAGAGGTGGCGAAATGATTCACGCGATGATTTCGATGCGCACGTGCGCATCGAGAAACCGTTTGCAAACGGGACACGCGAGTAAGAGACCTCATACAGGAATTTTGATGGTAATTTACTCGTCATTTGGTATTTTCTAACGAGGACGGAGTCATTTTCTGCTTACACTTGGAGCGGTGTAAGTTCTTCAGAATCTACTTGCTTTGTTAATGATTGTATTCTTTCATAAAATTCTGCCAGGGGTTCGTTTTTCAACTGGTAATTCGTTTCCATCGGTGAATAATTTAAACGTTTGCCGTCTGTCCGCAGACCGATGGAATATTTTTAAAATATGAAGTTCAGGGTTGTTACGAATCGTTCGATATTGATTCAGCCGCTTTCATTATGCAGACTGTTAACAATAGAGATTCATCTGTTCCTTCTTGAGCGCGCCTAGAATTTCCGAGCATTCATCGGTCAGCGCTTCAATCGTACGATTTAAAGAGATAAAACATGCCCCAAGGAACGATAACGTTTCGTTTCTGAATACGATTATCTTCGCGGCGATAATTTCACGAAGGACCCCACGGACCCATGGCCGCAGCTTTCCACGGAATCGGAATCCGTACTGCACTCTTCGATAATGGTTTCATTTCCTTGTATTTCTCCGGTACGTGCTAATGTATGCGTAATAACGGTGCGCTGCGGGCATAATAACGAACCATCGATATTATACGCGCTGGGACGCGATTGGATACCGGACCGCTGAAAAATTTTCGTAGCATACCGTTCGCAATTCGTTGGGTCACGAAAAAGGGGTGAAGATTACCGAAATGTTGATGAAAAACCGCGCGAGTTTGTTTTAATCACGGGAGTAGTTTTGTAATTGCGTTCAGCAGGGGATGTTTAGAGAGAAAGGTACTCCGTTCACTGTACTTATAAATTAAAATATTTTTGCTTTGTATTTAGATTAAAATTCATATTATTTGACTTCAATTCTTTGTGTCTTTGACACAAATCAAATATACAAACCGTCTGTAGCGTTTTCGTGCAATTCTAACATTTCGTAAGTACGCAGAGAACTGGCGGGAAAGCGACAGTCGCAATACAAATCGATAACCACGCTTTATTTTAAAATTGACAAGATATTAATAATTTTATTATTATGAAACGTACGTAGTTACAAGAACATCATAAAAAGAACACAAAAGTGGTATTGAAACGTCAGGTAGGATGATACTACAATGAATTATACATAATGTAATTTAAATCTCTGTAATTGTTCGGGGAAAAAACATGAAAGGTAGTAGTAAATCATAGACATAAATCTTACATAGCATTGTATCCACCGCGAACATTTGGGGACATGGCACGGTAGTAAATGTAACGAACGTTCACGGTAAATGAAACGTTTTATATTTCCATAAATTTCCCGTTCGACGTTAGCGGGGACCGATCAAAGCTAGGCATTTTGTGCGCCCCGATAGTTTGATTCGCGGTAGTACGAAAGATGGCCGATGCGCGGCGCTGAATGCGCAGTGACGCTGCGCGCCGATGGCGCCGGCTAGGAGCGGGATCGTCAGTCGCAAAGGGACCACGCACGGTGACGGTCGAGTGTTTGTCACAAGAGACAGAGAGCGTGCTATAGGACGAAGGTAGCTAAGGGGAGAGAAAAAAAAGAGACAAAGAAAAGAAAGGTGAAGAAGGACCAAGAAAGGAGGAAACAGAGATAGATATACGTAACCGTTTCGCGGTCGTTCGTGGTCGTCGAGTTTCGCGGGTCCCGCTCTCGGTCGTGTGCGCGTGAAACAGTTTTTAACCTCTGCTCGTTCGATTATCGTGCGTCGTCTCGGTTCGTTCTAGTGCGTGTGGTTCGGCGCGCGCGCGCCTGTGCCCGTGTGTGCGTGAAAAACACCGCACCGTCTCTTCTCGTTACACTTTTGTGTGCGGGTTGCACACATACGTGTAAAGTACGCCGTGTACAGATTAATCTGTACGTGCGACGGAAAGAGAGAAGGAATCACCGGGTCCGCGTCAAGTGTTGAACGAAACCGACAGAGATAGAGAGAAAAGAGAGAGTAAACCGACACACAACTGTGCGAAGAGGAGCGAGAGAGCGAGTTAGTGGAGGTGGGCGAGGAGGGGGAGGAGGTACGGAGTGTTGGATTTGTTTTCTCGCACAACGGTGGAGCAAAACGGCCTCAAACTGTGGGGCTCTGGGGCGTTTTTTCTTCCTCCGCAAGGGATGTACTACCCCGTAAGTGACCGTTTCATTTTTTATGAATATCGTGCGTTCACCGGGCGTCCAGCGAACGTTGTCGGAGCGAGCGAGGGAGGCGTCTCTCTCTGTTTCCCTCACTCTACCCTCTCTTTGCTGGAAATGTTCGAAGGCGTCGGTTCGATATGAGGCGCCAGCCCGTGGAATACGTGCTTCGTTTCTATTTTCAACCTTTGTAAACGACTGAATATCCGTACTCGTTCGTGTTCCTCGTTTCGTTTCGCGTTGCGTACAGAAAACCGAACACCCGACGAAATAATGCACACGCGCACAGTGTTTCGCTCCGTAGCGTATTGTTTTGTTTTTTCCCTTTAAAGTGATCCGAGCTTTTAAATCGCTCCGTTTCGCTAATACACAGTTCAATTCGAACTCGTTCCAAAAGGTATCGCAAAGGGTTTTTTAACCGCAGTTCCTCGTAGAAATTAATACCGTGCTCACGAATTGGAGGTTATGTTCGGCTCCGCCGGGGATACTGCGAACGAGAGGGAGAAAAAGAAGTCGGAGCAAAGAAAGAGTCGATTGGACGACCGTTTTAGCGATCTCAGGCAACAAGAATCGCCTTGACCGTTACTTTGCCGTCGAAATACATGTTTCGAAGAACTCCGTTGATTTATTTACCGCGTTAAGAGCGGCTTCCGCGAAAGAGAGGTTAGGATGCTCGTCGAGGAACACGAACGCAGGGGGCATTGCCGAGTGAAAGTAAATAACGTAGATTCCGTTGTCTTTGCTTTTTCTGCTATTAGCTTTTCAAATATCGTATTCAAACACCGATGATGAGCTAATATCCAACCGATAACCTCGAGAACCTTTAATCGATACCGCATCGCGCTCCGAATCATAAAAATATTCTAATTGCGTTAGAACATATTACAAAATAACGCAGAAACATTTTTGGAAAGGAACAGACATTAAACAGGCTCTAGACAAACTGTAAAATTCAAGAAACGGGACTTCTTCGACCCTTATTCATTCTCCAGTTTCAAATGCCCTTTCTTCATAGTAGTAGGTACCTTTGGGTAGAATTTTGGGTACAATAAAAGCGGGCACAGGTATACAATCGTGGCTCATATATTCTGGTATACTCAGACGTACTTATAAGTAACGAAATTTCAAACAAGAATCCGTTCAGTAAATAACTTTCCTTTTCAATAATCTTATAATAAAACAATTTCCAAATAATCTCGTTTAATTTGGAATGTTTAGATTAATAATGACTTTCCTTGTTTGAAAACCCAAAATCTTGTGAAAGACACGACCCGCGCTCCGAAATTCGAAATCGAGTACTACGATACGATTGTAGGAACTTCGTTCATAATTATAATTTGCAATAGTTGACAATTAAAACGCGGTATAGTTCAATCCGTGACCTGGTCACGTGTCTCGCGGCGCGAAAACTTTGCGTCTTCGAACTTTTCTGTTTCGCCACGACCAATGAGAAACGAGCTTGTTTTTGCGCGAGTTCAAAGAGTTCGCGGTTCGTTGTTAACGCGTACGTGTAACAGACAATTTAACACGGGTGTCGCGTTACGTTCCGTTTGTTTATTTCACATTCCACCCGCAAATATTTGTATCTGCCCAATAAGTTCTGTGGCTTTTCAAGTTTCAACCTTTGCGCCATGGAAAATTGTGTCTAAATATACTAAAAAGCGTAGTAACGGCGTTAACGAAGAAGTTTTTAATTGAAATCGTGTTCGCGAGGAATAATAAGGGAGATCGCATCATCGATTTGTCTCTTTGTTCGAGGCTTTAAGAGTAGACACATGCAACAATGGAAAGTCGGACGATACGCCTTAACAGATATTCTTTATTTCCAAGTCGCATGTCGTATCAACGCCTCAGTGTGAACATTTGCATGTTTATCTTATCATTTTTAAAATTACACTCCATTATGAACTTCTTGCCCGACCTAACAGAAACCTTCGTTCGAGCAGAAGCGTACGGTTAGGATTAGGGTTTTTAATACACGAATAAGTTTAAATTAACCTCGTACAAAGAATTTCCAAGTTATTTTGTTTAATTTTATTGGCACAGTCTATTACTAAAATAAAAATGGCACTAATAATTATATAAAACGACCAGTATACCGGGCATTTTTGTATATTTTCCCCAAAATATTGCAAAATCAGTTTTAGAACGCGTTTCAAACCTAAAAACTCTAAATATCAAAGCGTCGATGTATAGTGGGTTAGTTTAGGATCGGATAGAGCTTTTGCGCGCACACACAGCGCCATAGGAAAACGTATCTTTTATTCAGGAGCGTGCAGGAAACACGTTTAAACAGTCACAGGATCGCACTCGATTTCCACCCGAAATGGCCGAGCATCGTGCAAAAAGCGTTAGCGCCATTCTCGATGCCGTCTCTCTCTCTTTTCCTCTCTCCTTTTTTTCTCAAAATTTGTTTGACTCGTTTATAGCGGGGCAAAATAGGGAAAGCTCGTTTGCGGAAGAAAATTCAAAAGCAGATTACAACGTCACGAGCTCGACGTTAATCTGTTGGCATTATCGCTGCCAATTCCACGGGAATAATAAAACGAAAGAGAAAAAAAAGAAAATCGGTGACACGGTCACGTTTCGCGTCCGCTTTTCAGAGGGTAAAAAACAGAGAGAGTCGGTTTTTTAGGTCAAGCACCCTTATCTAGCTGTGGACCACCCCTTTTAATATTATTTGCCGAGAAACAGGCGGCCAATGAGGCTTGAGCGGACCGAAGTGGACGTTCTCGTGAACCGATGTCATCTCGAAACACTTCTGTCGACGTTGATTCCTCGGGGGTTCGTTAATTTCTCCTTTTTCTCCTTTCTTTTTTTTGTGCTCGTACTTATATGCTGGACTTCTTAGCCTACCCTTCTGTTGACCCCTCGATAAAAGGGATGTATTTTGAAATATAGGACAGTATGGGCTATTTTCAGCCCCTGTATCGGTACTTTATTTCGAAGCGAGCCACGGAAGATCGATCGTTACCTTTAGCTCCGGTTCCTAGAGCTCGTCCTCTTGTTGTCTCTTGTCTGAAGACAGTCCTTTTAATTCCTCCGATAGGATCTTCTTTTTCTGTTAATTTTGGATTAATGGAGGTTAAAGTGAAACTTTATTGGGGTGTGTTAACTCTAAATAACTAGAAATATTAGTTTTAACGTTGCCCTTGCAGTGTCACCTTGTTATCGATATTCCTATCACGTGCTTGTTTAATCGCTGAATTTTTCTATGGCTAACCGCATCTTCGGCGTCGTGTTATCGTAACCTGTACACAGTTACACCTGTTTCACCTTTATTCCCATCCTCTTACGTTTCTCTCGGTCTTGCGTTTCATTCAGCACGCAAATCGCATTGACGTGGTCTGTAATTTGGAAAATATTCGCTAAACTACCTATCAAATTTACTTTTTTCATCATCCAAATACAAGGAACTTAATGTTTAAAGGTTTCATTGTTCAAAGCTTCGAAGCGTGAATTCCGTTCTTCCAGAGGAGTTATTTTTATATCGGACTTCCGCAAGAAATTCGATGCTGGAAACGTATACGTCAGACTATAGGGTGGAAATTTGAAAGGTGTCTGGAAAGTGCGGGATCTGATATTCGAATGGGATCCAAAGTTACTTGGCACGATGCAATCTTCCTGATTGCTACATACTCGAATCGGGACTCGAAGTTTGCGCGATATGCTTCTCTTGTTTGGCAAAACCTTCCCGATAAGTAGAAAGCGTACAGTTTGATTCCTGCTGGAAATATCTCTCCCAATTAAATGGGATACTTGGTTCGCGGTGCGAAACTTCTGGCTAACCGAACATCGACAACGAGATCATTCAAATTGCGTTATATCTGTCTTTTATAAATATCATTCCTCAAAGTATCTTGAATTATCAGTTAAATCTTTGTCAACGAAAATTAGTCCTCTGAGAATCGATAGGCAAATCGGTATCCCAATTTTCCGACCGATCTGTCCCGCTCGCGGTTCGACCAGAAACTGTTTTCGCGGTCGGCGTTGAACCCTCGAAAGCAGAGGTCATGCCCCGCGAAATCACGCAAAATAGGCCGTAAACGATCGCGTGTTAACGCGAGCTTTATAGATCACGCGTTCTCCCTTTATAGCCATCGGCCATATTTTCATATCGTTTCCCGTTGTTTCGCACGGTTAAATCAAACGTAATCGGAATCAGAGTTTTCGAGGACCGGTCACGTGCAGCTGCGTCCTTCCGGTCTATTGCCCGGATCGATCGTTTTCAAATACAATTTCATTTGCTTAAAAGAATCAGCGACGGGAACGGAGCAACGTTCCGTGCTGTTATTAAATTTCTACAAGGCTTGAAACAGAGGGAAAAAGTTCAACGACTGGCGAATATAAAATACGAGTTTGGTTAACAAATTGAAATTCATATCAGAAGATTGTGAAATAAGATTTGCAATTTCTTGGTTGATTTTACAGGTTTTGAAAAATGTTAATATCGGACGTAGGATTGAATAATAAAGTTTAATTTGAGTTACCGTGAGCTGAATTCTAATTAAAGGGGGGAAATTGATATTTAACTGGGATGAAATTAAAAAATTTCCCAACTCGGTAAATCAAAAGAGATTAAAGCGGAGGACAGAAATGGGAAGTATGTTAATGCGATTGAATATGTAATTAAGAAAGAATAATCATTTTTCGGCGCAAATCGACCATCTGTATCCTTACCGAATCGTAACAAATTAAATTTAGAAATGATCGAGCGACCAGCACTTGGATCATTCCTGCGAAACACAATTTCGCCGGAAGTAAAATAAAGCACGTTTACACTTCGACGAGTAGAATCAAACACGAGAAATTATTGCAACGAATGATCCAGATCGGTGGGGTTAAATTTAGAAATGACACGGCCGAGGAACCGGCGCGCGAAACTTTTCATTTTAATCGGATTTATTGCAATTAATAACATTAGACCGAACGATAGATATCTGGAAAATTATAACACAGGTCAGAGATTGACTTTCCTTTTCCTTTATTGATTAACGTTTCGAGTCTGAAATATTTTTAACTGGTTATTTTAACATTGTCTTCGGGGAAGGAATATTCCTGACATTTCGTGGGGGAGGGGAAACGGTCGATTCCACGCCGAGGGAATTAATTAGACGGATGGGTTCGGGGTATATTAAGAAATATCTAATGTGACACACGAGTAACCCGAGGGGACGTGTACGAAGTGGAAGGAAGTATCATTTGAAAGCTTGAACTGCGTCGCTCGCGGTTAATTTGCATTGCAAATACGTGTCAAGGCTTTTTTCTCTCTCTCTCTCTCTCTTAGTCCAAGCATTGTTTTATTTTTCATCGCTCGGAAATTATCGCTTTTGAATGCGTTTAGCTTATTTTCCCCTGCCCTTCGCAAGGAAAATCTCTTCTTTGTACTCCGGTTTGTTACCTCGATACAGAATTAACAGAGGTGTCATTGTTTCGCCTCGATGGATGACACTTCGGAAGAATGTCATGAATAAATGATTAATGAATGAAAGAAGCAGTGACCGTGTGTGCTTGATCTTCTCTTAAGATTCTCGAATATATTAATACTACGGATATCGTGAAAATAAAGTTGCGGTTCATTTCTGTATTATTATTTTAATCCCTTGCTATACTTTGACGAATCTCCATAAAAATTCATATATGTGTAATTTAAAATAGAAAGTTTATCATTTTTGGAGTTTGGTATTTTGTAACCTAGGTATCTTGCCTTCCCTTGCCAGTCGTGACGCACCCCGTGTTTGAAATCTGACCTCTATCAATTTTTTGAATCGTTTCGTGACTAAATTTAGTTGCAGACTTTAATCTTGCATGAAAACCGCAATAGTCGCCTTTTACCCGCTATTTCTGAAATTAATAGCTCTGGTTCCACGATGCAACGAGTCGGTGCGACTCGAGCGAACAAACTCGCGCGCTCTGGTCGCAGTCGATTTACAATCCCCCGGCCCTTCATTTATCCGACGGGATCACCGCCGCTCTTCAAGGTGTGGATTATATTTATCCAGCGTGGTAAACGCAATCGTTCGCGAACGGGACGTGTTTGAAAGCGTAGCGATCCATCTGTCTGTCCGAACGGGTGCGCGCCGTGCCAACGGCGATTCTTCATTTTCGGTATTAATCCGCGTCGTCGTTGAGGCGGCCGGCCCGCGAATTTCTGCACGGATACACGGGTTTAAATATAACCCCCCTCGTCGCTCGCTGCGAGTCGGTTAACTGGGACGTGGAAAAATTCCTTCGAGGATGATGTTCCTTTCGCACCTGGCACGCGTCGATCGCGAACGCGTTCGAACGTTTATGTTTACCGTTGTTCCTTGCCGTTGCCTCGAACGACCCGTGTTTTCATCGCGCGTAAACGCTCGAAAAACTTCGACTCTGCTTCTCGAAAATTTCCGTTTCAGGAATGTAACAAGAATTGTGTAACGTTGAAAGAATCGGTGGTGTTAATAGCCGGCTCGAGAGATTCTGTTTGTTGATACGACTCATTTTCCAGGAGATAGTTTTTCTCGGATATTTCGAGACTCGTTCGGCTAAGGTCTCGTTAGAATTCCGGTCACGTCGACTCGTGAAATTTTGGACTTGATACTGTTACGTAAATCAGTTGTGTAAACTAGCCCGCTTAGTAGTCGAGAAAGAAGGTTGATCGGAAGAAGAAATTGGAAAGGAGATTGTGCTGCGAGGTGGCTACACAGAGAACTCTCTTTCTAACTTTCGATCGAACCTACGTTTCTAATAATATTGCACAATTTCTAGAAATATTCAATTAAAAATTTGAAAGATTATCATTTTTGTCTAAAATATTTCTAGTCGGATCTCAGCTTTGCTGTATCGATTTGACGTAAGAACGTATGACGTCGATGACGAGTATAACGAAAGGGTTAAAGAATGACAGCGTGTCGATGAAAACACATGTCACGTGGAAGTTGGCATCCGTCGCGGTTTCGTGGCAGGGTCGAGGATGCTCGAATCTCGAGGTTGCTGGCCTCCGTTCGCATTCGTTGCGGTTAATAATATTCGCTGTCGATTATCGGTGCGGGCAAAGCTCGACTCGCTGCTGAATCGATCCTCGCCTTCTATCTTTCCCCCTTTTGTAACAGAGTTCGACGATTTATTGCGCGTTGGCAAGCGCGGGAATTCGAGCGAACCCCACACCTTATCGGTCTCTAACCCTTTTCCTATCGTTTCCACGTATATCGCCAATAAGCGTACACAGAATTATTTCAACACGAATTTTTAGTTATTTCGTCAGGGCTAATCCTTGGACAGTGATATTTTTTATTTTATTTGTATTTTTATTTTAAATTATAAAATTTACCAAGCTGTTATCAAAATGAAATGAAATTTTAAAGAAAACGCAACTCGAACGTTAGTTGTTCTAGTATTAAAAACCTAGTAATAATAAAAAATAATTGAATTCCGTAATTCGACTGGAAATTTACATTTTAAATCGAAGATCGACACGGACTCAACCCGAAGAATCATTTCAAACGATTACAAAAGCGTTCGCGCGTAATTGTGCAACAATCAGTAACCGATTTCATGAAATATGCGCTCGTCAATGCATCGAACAATTGAACGCAGATTTCGTTATCGTTCAGTCGGTGAACTTCGATCGGTGTACATTTATTTTCGGTAAACAAGAGCTCTCGGTTAAAACGGCGAAACGATATCTCGCTCTGTATTATTATTCCCCGCGAATTACTCATATAACGCGGTTATTATTATTACACGTGCGCGTTACGTCGCGTACGAGCGAATATTCTTTGCCAGCCAACTGAAGACGTTCGTACGTGCAACTTGGTTAACGTTCGGATCAATGTTGCGCCCGAAGTTCGTTTATACGCGGCGCAAATTTACCGTGGCCCGTTACAGCGGTAACAGCAATATTAACTCTGTTAACGGTACGGTGAAAACGGAAACACCGTATAATTTCGCAAACGAATGTTTATCCTAAGCGTTTGTTATAATACCGCGCGCCAGAATTACAACTGTACCGAAGATACCATTCCAGCGTCGGGTCCAAGTCAGATTTGTAATATTCATTATTACAATTCTTTTGAACACCCCTTTCTTTCTCCAAAATTCTTGTACAATTTAAACATTTTTCAAGAAATATGATTTAAGGAGCGAGGATACGGGTTCGATTAATCTTCAGTCTCGTGGGATCAGCTCGAAAATCGGCCACGGGTACCAGCAGCTTTCCCAGATGGGGAAAAATCGGGAAAAAGTGAAATAAAAAATGAATTTCGACTGGTCCGGGAGAACGACACAATGGTACGCGTCCTTATTCCCAGTACGTGTCGAACGGGAACAAAAATTGCTTGTTAAACGAGGCTAATCAAATTTTATCAACTGCCAGCTGCAACGAGCGACGTTTTCCCCGGCGATATTCAACGCGCCGCTCGTCGGGATGGATAAAAGCTCGTCTATTTCGGAGCTTGAAATTTTTGAAGGGTTTCCAACCGTGACTTTGTTTATCTTCAAAAGAATAATCCTATGCTCTCCCGGTCGTTTGTTTGACAATTCGTTTCCTCTAATTCCCTTTATCGAATTCCCGTTTATAAACGCGCGTTATCGAAATAACGTCTCGTACCAATTTTCGAGAATCGGTGTTGAATCTGGGGTTACGTCTGGATCGAGATAAAAATGACTGGTATTTGATTCGAGTAACTTTCCCTAAGAAACATTAATATTTTTATATAACAACAGATTCCAATGAAATAATTCACACGGTTTCTTGTTTACTAATTAATTGGAGGAAGATTCACGGTTCGACTGCAAGATTTTGAAAGAAACTTTAAATCGCGTCTCCCTGGGGGCGATTTAACGGGTTCGTTAAGGGCGGGGGTTAACGAGGACGAGATTTCGTTGATCGCACGAAATCTCCAACCCCCTTTGCTCGCCATCCTCATTATATATAAATGTTCGTCATGCGAATGATGATTCATGTCTGAATAACGGGGCTGTTTTTAGAACAGGAGGATCGTGTTCGTTCGCGTTTATAGCTTGAGGAACGTTTGCGGAATCGAGGCGGGTACGCGAGGATCGCGAGAATTGACCGTGAAAGAGGAACGGACTCGAGTTGCAAAAACAAGGAACCATAGAGACGCGGTTACCAGAATCAACTGGGTACACTGTTCTCTTTGCTCGGCCCTCGAATTGCGGGTCATTTATGGCCCGTGATCGAATTTTTGTAATCTTCGAAACTGGTCTTCTTATCAAAATCATTGAATTTGAGTTTAGTATTTTGAAAGTAAAAATTCAACATTTACCACTCGAGATCTTTTTATATCTTAAATTATTGATCCAGTTTCAATTTTTTTAATTATGTGGTATTTTAATATGTCCTAAGTTATCTTAATTACAATCTTCCACTCCCATAAGAAGAGATAGAAATTCTCAAACCTTGACTTTTCACAACTAATTAAATAATATTAAACATCTGCGCTTCTAAACTTTTCTGTATTTTTTATATTCAATTTTAATTAATACTATCAAGTATTTAAAGGTAAAAAACAACAGGGAACGAAGTTTATTTACCAGGACGACGACTGTACGTTAATTCGATCCTCTCATGAATTAAAGACGGATATTTGCACGGGTCTGTTAATAAAATATTTACCGTCGGTTTAATCCGTCGTGACGGTATCGTTAGTGGTAGTTCAGGTTAATTAGAGCCGTAATTAGAAGCGTGCGTGATCGTCTTTCGACGATCCGGCTCGCTCGTAAAGTCTTGAAATCGAGACTCGTTTCTGCGTTAAAAAAAAAAAAAGAATGGAAAATGATCCCGGAAGAAGGGGAACAGTTAGCGGTTTTGTAATCGATTTTCTGTATCGATAACCGGAGATGCAGTTTTCCCGCTGACCTTGCCGTCCTTTCAATTACTAGGTTTAATTAATTTTAATTACTCCCGCCGGTTACCGCGCCGTCCACTGTGAAACAGCATTAATCGCGTTTTATCGGAACGATTTGCGAGTAATCCGCAACACTTCAATCAATCGAACGTGATTGATCATTTATATGTTGAAGTTTCCGTCTGAAACTTTTTTAATAGCGTCTGGATCAATAGCAGTTCAGATCCAGAGGAACCACGAAGATAAACAAGCAGGGTACAATATTTAAAAAAAATTAAATCCCTCAGATATTTAACATTTTTATTTGAAAGATTCTAATTCTAATTTTTTTAATTTTGAACGTCGTTATCTGGTGGATTATTGTCCTTGAATAAGACGCGTGAAAATAGCAGGATAGATCACAGGAAGGTACAAAATGGCGAGAATTAAAGGGACACCGCTCTTTGGATTGTCGCGGAAACAATGGCGAGAGTGTTCACGCCAGTTTAACTTTTACCTCGCTCTTCCAGAACGTTGTAACTTCGTCGACGAACTTTGCAACCTGTCTGCGAAAAAGTTCGCCTTTCTACCACTACTTTGCACTTTGAGTCCCCTCGAAAATTCCCTACCCTCCCTAGTAATTCTTCTTCGCGAGTTCGTTCTTCCCTTGAATTCGAACCACCTCGGCTGGTCATAATAATTTTTTATCATGAAATATATATTCGAAAGGTCCCCTTAAAACTTTAATTAAAAATATACATAAAATTCCTCGTTGCTTTTCACATATATTTATTTAAACCACTTGCACAAATTTTAAAAGGACCCCCAAATGTTTCACGTTAGCCGAGCTCGTTTCACATTTCGGGAAATAATTAAGATAATTAGGGCGATCGGATTAATTGGTCCAATCCGTCCACATGATTAGTAAACAGGCATCCGTGCTCGAGTAGCAACGTATTATAGGATGATTCGTGGTCGGATGTAATCATCCGAACGAAACGCGAAAGTCTGTCCGTCCGATCGATCTTGCCCCTGGTTACAGTCCGAGCGGAGTTTAATTCCACGCTCTGTCTCGGGCCCGTCTGCCCGTGGGCGTCGAAAATTCGTGAAATTTCCTCGATCCTCGCCGGAGAGAAATAAACGCGGACGGGGGACAAAAAAGGAGGAGCCGAGAAACACGTTGCAGCCGACTTAATACAGGCCAGGCCACAAGGAATTCTTTGTTGGCTGCGTCGGGCCAACTTAATCTACCGGGAACGAAATAAAACGTCCAGGACACCGCCACGAATCCGTACGTCGTTCCCACGGGACGATGGAACGCGTATTCTCGTCTACGAGCGATTTTTTTCATCCACGGAATAGAAAAATTGAAGATTCCGGGGGAGGAAAAAAGCAGCGGTCGTCCACGGTGCGGGGATATCGATCGGTCCGGGGCTAGTCGCAGCTTCTCTTTAAGTTATCCGGGGCCCAGGACCACCCACGCATCCGCCCCTGATACCACCCGTGTCCCCTTTCCTCCCCTTGTTACCGTTCCACCCACGCAGTCTGCAGTTTCCATCCACCGAGGGCCAACCCTCGTCTCTCTTCCACCACGATATTTCTCCCTTTACCTCCTCTCTCTCTCTCTCTCTCTCTCTCTCTCTTCGTTCCTTGCAATGGCTCTATTTCTTGCTTCGTTTATCTTTCGTCCTTTGCGATTTCGCTGTCGTTGGCGCTCTTCAAGGTTCCGGCATATCGACGCAGCCATCCCCGATACGATCCTCGCACCCTGATGATCACTTTCGATCTCTTCCAGGTTTAACAACAGACCTACCAGACGGGTCGAAACGATTTGCTTCGAGTTTCTTATCTCAGATTGAAAAATCGACCGAGACTACTCCGCACGCTACTTCGTCTCGTCTATTATTTATTGTTCGAAAATAATTTTCTACGTTAGACATTCGATAACGTTTAACGTTTTATCGTTATTGTTGCATTTTGAAAAATTCACACACAACACCAGGCACGATAAGAGGGAACACCTTGGCCTAGCCTTGATTCACGCAAGGATCGATCCTGCTTAATCTAGGACGTTAAGCCCCATAAAGAGGAGGAACTTATGTCCCCAAGAACTTCGACCTTACCGTCAGCCTACAGAGGATGCCCCATTTTAATTTATCCACGAGATTATCTCCTGAATTATTTATTTCTGAGAGAGTATTTCAAACGGGAGCCACCGTTGTTTCACGAGGGGGGTATCCCTCCTCTGACCTTATAAAATTATCCTCGGAGGATTAAACGCTTCCAACACGCTCTCGTCCACGAATTAACCCTGTAATCTGCAAGAATTCCGCGCCCGTTGCCAGAGTTTCGGAATCAGCGAGGTTGTCGTCGACATCTGTCATTAAACGGCATTGTCCTCGCGTTTCGTCGACCGATCGTCGTTCTCTTTGTTTAATGTCTCGGTCAGCGTCTTCGGCCGTAATCTGTTATTCATATTGCCTTCCCTTGTTGTTTCCTCGCCGCCCACGCGGGCTACGAGCGGGGAGAGTTCGTTGAATCATCATCGTCGAACAGCCGGCTTTCGAAGCGAGTTTTCCCGCCCGCTCGAGCTACCCGCCTTTTGTCCCTTTCAGTCGAGAGTGTTAAGTGCCACTCGCCGCGAGTATTTTCGATGCTCAGCCAAGGAACTTGACACGGTTACTCGGTTGCACCCTGCAACCTACTTCCTCCGCGGATTTTCCTTGGCCCTTTGTTTCGTGTCGAGCGTGTACGTGTGCGCTTCTTAGCCCGAGTCGAGTATCGTTGGACAAATTTTTCCAGAAACCTTGATCTTGTTCCGTTTCTTCGGCAAACGAAGGATCCCATTGGTCTGTTTACTTTTCTCGGAACGCTGTTCGATATTCAACGGTAACCGGGGAGAGTAGGATCTTTGTTTGCCGGACCATTGTGTTTGCTTCTGATTGTACTATCTAGGCGGGGCTATCTTTTTCTCTTCTCCTTTTTTTTGTTATTCGGCGCAATGGTCGAACACGATGTGCATCGGTATCTGCAATTGTACTCGGCTATGTTTGTTAGAATTTCGCCGTTTATTGGACACGTGACTTATCCGTGATCGTTTGACCTAGTCCAATTCGATACTGTTGAAATGGTGAACGATGAAGTTGCGAACAAAGGATTCTGTATAGAAATGGTTACAGGCCTCTCGTCCCTATCGCGTGCCCCGTTTATTCCAACTTTTTCGTAGTTTCATAATTTCATGAACGTACGTGTCAGTCGAGGGCGTCGATTAGCTTCTCCTGATGGTCGGCGACTTGACAATTTTTTAACCGGTTTCCGACTTTGGAATTCAGGACTCTTGGCTCTTATTTTGTTAAACTATCGGATAGAAACTTGGAAATATTTTTTTTTAGTCCTGCTTGGCTTTTTCGAGGTTCGCACGATTCTTTGATTCCTCGGTCCATTATAACCTTTCAACAATCCCCTGTTTGAAATAATAATGATCTCGCAAAAGCTTTTGGATTACGTAGAGAAATATTTAAAAACCTTCCCCCTCGAAAACCTTCTTACCCTCTCCTCTTTATCGACGTCCAGCCTCCCGTCTAATGCTTCGAGAAGACGCATAATGAACGAGCAGAGGGGAGGCGGGGAGATTTCGTGTACGAGGCTGGAAAGATCGATACTCACCGCTTCCTGCGAAGGAGCTCTGGGGGTGTGCGGGGGGTGGGAAAAACTCCCCACGGTGGAAATGCGAAAACGTCGCTGTTGGCTACGGCGAAGGTGCAGGCAACGTGCACGGATAGGCTACTTCTCATTTTTATGGTTCTCGTATGAAGACGTTATAAGGTTTAATACGGTACGCTTGTCTGGGTCGATGCTGGAACTGGCGATGATTTAAAGGCGTGCGCGATAAAAAGGAGATTGTGTTATAACGTTCCGCTGCGTTTTCCACTCGTTTTCAATTTAATATCTGATAATTTGCAACTTTGACTTTTAATCCTTTGAAACTCTCTGCTCTTCCATGCACCCTCTTTGTCCAAGGGTGCGTTCAGATTCTTTGTATTACGAATTTTTAAATATAATTGCACTTTCATTTCTTAAATTATTAATCTTCGGTGTCTTCAAATTTGATTTGTCTTTTGTATTATTTGGCAATCTAAGGTTTTTCTGAATTTTATTTTCAACGAAATAACACAAGTGTTAACCTTAACCCTGCGAAGACGTCGAGGATCGGTCTCCTCTGGAGTGCCGTTAGCGAGATTTATGGGGGAGCCGATATTAAAACACAAATGTAATTTACGAGCACAGCTGGCGCACTGTATATCAATCCTCATGAAAAGGGAAAAATAAAATAAGTCCGCGGGAAAAGTTTTTCTATTTATAACAATTATGTTTTAGTCAAGTTACAAATTGAAGCAATATGGCGCACAGTTAACGAGACGTTGCTTGAAACTGGACCAGCCGTACGAACTGTAATATTTTGCGGTTGCAGATTAATTGTTGTAATCAAAGTCCGGTAAACATAGTTGCACGAGTCGGTTGTTCCTGCAAGCTGGGTACCGCGACTGATAAATAATTCAAGCGTTCGAAACCATGGTTTCGTGTTCTTAATTTCTCTTTTTGGTTAATTTCTGGAACAATTAAGACTTAATTAATTTCCAATGTTTGTCGAAAGTATCGTAGAAAATGAGGAAAGGTGGTCGAATGAATAAAAAATTTGTGAAGAAAATCGAAACTGGGTATCGTGTCGGGCAGTTATCGAAATCGATGGTCGGTTCGTTTCGATCTCGTCGAACGGATGACGAGGCAATTTCACGGGCGGAATCGCGTGATCGTCTGACAATTTTGCGATGATATGAGCACCGCTGAAGTTACCATCGTGCCATGTGTACGTACACGGGGAAGAAGGAGAGAGATGGATGGGTCGATATCGATTTTCCGAGCGCAGAAGTTAGAAAAGCGAGCCGTGGAGAGAGGCTCGCGTGTCCCAACGAATCTAATTTCCATGCCCACGGACCAGCCTCGGCACGAGCGTGTTTGTCCTATTATGTTTGGCGAATTATCTGTCGCGATAGCGTCACGATTTTCGGGTCGCCGTGGAAGTCTCCGCGTATCGCGCCTTTCAAGGGTTATCTTTATTCGTCTGGTTGGCGAACGCGTTTATCTCTAATTCCGTCATCTACTTCCACCGTTTTTCCTCCTTCGAACGTCCACGACTTTTCTGTCGTTTCCAATTCAAGGCGTTGCATCTTGGATAAATTATTTACATCCGGCGGATACGAAATAAATAAAAGTAATACTGGCTATTAGGAATAACAGGGAATTTAATTATCACAATGTCAATGACCAGTTATTTACTAGCAATAATGTATATTGCTATTTTTCTTTCATTACCGCAAATCTGATGGAATCTTTAATATCGCGTGCTCGCCGATAAATCTTTCAACTAATCTTTAACATATCCTGTTTTTCTCTGTTTCAGGTAAGTGTTGAAACAGTTTCACGAGCATGATCATATCCGGTGTACCGTGAGTCCTATCAACTTCATGAAACGCATTCGTTAACCTTTCCGTCGTGTTCATAATACCGTGTGCTAATCGTGTTTTTCAGTTCAAGTTGAGAGTCGTGTTTGTAATACCTTATCTCGTTTTTTGTTCGCGCAGAAGGCTAAGATCAATCAGAAATTATGGCGAGACGTTCGTTATTATCTGGTGAATACTTCAGCAAGGATGAATTAATTATAGAAATTTTGTCGTTTCTTATTTTATTATTATTTTGAGATCGAATTAAAAGGTTAACGAATGCATCTTCTCTAAATATATAAATGTAGATCTTAAAAATATTTAGAATTGAAAAGAACTTTATGCGAGCGGAAACCCGAAATTCTGAATTATAGTCGTGAAATCCAGTGACGTATTAGGTTATCTGGCATCGAGGCGAGTAAATACACGAGGCGTTCCAAAACCGATAGGTTGCCGTGAATTTTTCCGAAAAATCTGGGTCGAACAACAACCTTGAGTCGTTTCCGTGGTCCAAGGATATTTTCGTGCTCCTTCGCCTCAAGCTCCATCGAGAGCTTAAAAACTGGAAACAATTATTTACGAATTCATTTGTCTGTTCGATCGAAGGAGCCAACTGTTACGAATGTTGAAAAAGTAACTGTTCGTCACCGGATATAATCTTCCGTTTCATCGATATCAACGTGGAAATCCTTTTTTCTCCTCGACGCGCTAAGCGAATTTCGTGGTTCGTTTATAGGGGTTGATCAGAAGGAGATAGCGTTCAATTTTTCCTCCATTAAACTGTTCAAAAGTTAATTTATCCGGGGAGTGACGTGTTCGATCGATTGTCCTGTTTTTCCGTCGATACCCGCCTCGCTCTTTTCTCGTTGCCCTCTTTTTCTAAATCCTTGTCTTTTAAAACGTAAACTCGGTTAAAGTTTTCAGAGGGTTTCGAAGTTGCGAAGCGTCGAGGTAAATCGAGGTAAATCATTTAATATTGTAATAAAGTCTGCAAGATACCGATATTAGTCATTTTAATTATTGCCCTCGCGATTTAATAGTCTCTTTGGTTTTTCGATTAAACGAAACTTAGAAACATTTATTTCGTCGCGATTCGAAGCAGAAATCCATCCGTTTCGTGGGGGAATAAATTTTCTGATGGATCGATACGAGCGGTGTATAATTGAAAATGAAATCGACCGGTGGCCGGTATTACGTTAGTAGAATTACTTAATTGAGGGATGCATCGCGGTAATTACGGGCCGGTTTTCCACGACGATGTATGAGCGATTAATAATTATAGAGCGTGCATTAATATTAGACCACGGCGCAGCGCCGTTGCGAACTTCAAAGAGTCATGCTGGAACGGAGACTCCTGCATTTTCCCCGCGATATCATCAAACAGAAGCTGTCTGCGCAGACGGTGGCACAAAGCTGTGTGCATCCACCCCTGTCTTCGCACTCTCTGCCAGGAATGTCAATTAATACCGAACGGAATTCTCTATCAACGACGCTTGCTAATCCGCTACTTACCGCGTTAATACCAGCTTTACGCGCGTTTCTTATATTCTTGTCAGATTTCTATAAACAAACTTACTTTATTTAAAAATAACTTTTTTAAAAATTGGATTTCTTTAATTTAAGCGCAGAATCGTTAGAATCGCGATAGCGATTCACATCGTGGATCGTTTATTAACACAATACGAATCGTAGTGTATAAGTTTAATTGATCTCGTTGAGAACGGGTTTCGCGTATCAAGTGGCCGCGAACGGACCGATCGTTCGATCGATTTTAATTATCCCCCTCGTAATTATCTCGCGCTACGCGCCACGATTGCTCGGAAGAGATCATCGAAACACATCGGCCAAGTGGCTGACCTATACGAATCTTAACAAGAAAACGAACGAACGTGCGCTGCGAGGAAAATTAGCGAATATCCTCGAGATAATGAGCAATCGCTGTTATCTCGCTACGTGATCGCAGTTTGTTTCGATAATTAGTCAGGGAATACGTACGCGTTGATTAACATTATTCAGGTTTTCAAATATTATAGACTATTAGGTTATTGCAGAATCTCGTAACAGAAAAGTGTCGTAAAACAACTGAATAACACAAAATTAAAGAATACGCAGAAAATTATTAATTACGATAGGCATTGTTCGAAAAGGTAACGCGATTGTTGTTGGAAAAGCAGTAATACAGAAGGGTACGGATAGAGGGATGATGGTGGTGTTAATCAAAGAAGAGAAACGTATACCCACGGGGATGGAGGAATTTCCAGGAAAATTAACAGCGGGGGAATGATATTCGTTGCGCGTCGTAATCGAGATAGGAAGATTAAAATTCAACGGCTCCCACCGGTGAATATCGAAGAATTATGGGCTACGACGCACGGTTTATGCTCTTGATCCGGCTTTGTTTAATATCGTCCGCCTCTCGAACCGTGAACTTCCACGGGATTATTCCGCGTGTGTCCGTTCCTGAAGGGGGCAATTAAGGGCCGGCCGATTAAGGCCGATTTGTATCCGAGCCACCGTAATGTAACAATAACCGGCCTCCAGTAAACGGATTTGTAAAAATTTCGAATAATTTGGAATTCGGGCTGGTCGAATCGTGGGAATGTCAAATAATTTGACTGGTATTCGATTTATCCGAATTATACCGAAATTTGAATACTCTGAATGTCGGGAATTTAAAATTCTAATTCCACTGATATTCGAATATTAAATTCTGCTTCTACTCATATTCAAATTATTCGAATATCTGCTGGCCAGCAAATCGCTACGTGTGCCAATTGGGCCATGATTTCTTGTTCGTCACCGTTACCATACGTCGTCGTTATCCTGACATTTTTGTCCCTGTTAGCCGGCGATCCCACGTGAGATTCATTATCCAATTTGTCGTGGAACGATCTGACACACTTTGCCGCGCTTTTTCCTCTACCTTCACTCTCCCTTCCACTCTTTGAATTGTCTGTTGCGGACAGTTTGACGATGTAATGATACTTCCGGTATTATTACGCTGAATTCGAGGATTATGAAATCTCGAGCAATGCTCAGCTCGCTCGATAGATACAAGAGTAGCATTAAATGAAACTACGAGTATTCAGAGCACTGTAGATTCAATTCTGAAATATTATTTGGTGACATTATTTTCTAAAGTAGTATTTGACTTCTGGACCTTCTGTATTAAAAGATTTCTCATTTTTCTGGAGCAGTCTGTACATTGTATAAATAAATTGAGAGTAAGAGAGAGTTTTCAACATTTTAATAACTTCCAAGCCAATAAAACGACAGTGTTTATTTTGACGTCGTTGTCTCGTACGTTCGCGTAGTCAACGAAACGGTTCCTTTCGCAGTCGGACCGGCTTGGTTCGTCGGCGAAATCTGACCTGCGCTCCCTGAAAACGGGCTCCAGGTATCGGCGTGACCCTGGAATTAAGCGGTTCCACACGAGGGAACCCGTTCATCAGAGAGTTCCCCTCCGGGGGCCGGTTCGATGCCTCGTTTGTGAGAAAACCACTCTCGAGAGCCACGAAATTCTCTCGTGCCACGAGACGGGAAACCTCGTCGAAATTGGACCGCGAAGAAACGGAAGTGGACTCTTCGAGCGCGGAATCGATGGAAACAATCGTCTCGCGTCAAAGGTAGCCAATTAACAGGGGAAACGCAATCGAGCGTTCGCCAATTAAATTAATTAATACCGCGATCCGCGTGGTTCGTACGAATCCGGTGATCGACACGCGTGAAATTTCTGTCACGGTCGCCGTTGCTGAGATTGTCTGAGAGCTTTTTTGTGCAAGAGTTTCTTTGTTTCGGCGCACAATGTTCCGTCGAAATAGCGAGCGGTTTTTCAGGGGTGACGATCTACGAATAATTTTGATATGGTGGCTAATTAATTAGGAATTTGACTGTTTCTAATTAACCTTAATGGCATTGTGCTGGGGATTACAGAGTTGGAGAATTTGATGTAATTTCAAGGTGGAAATATACTTTTTAATTATTTAAAAGTAATGATAGACTAATTAGAAATTGAACGATCTGTTAATAGTTTAAAATAGTAATTCGATAATTTGTGAATAGTTCAGATGGTTTTAAACGAATTTCGTCGCAAAATTTCCCACGGTATTTCAATCCATCGCCGTTGGAAACTTACTGACTTACAGATGGAAGAACTTGAATTTACCTTTTTCCTTGAAAATAACGTACCAGTTGTAAAAGTAAATTTCTCAGGTGCCCACTCGAAACTATGCACATCAGAAAATTGTTCCCGCGAACCGAATTCCCGAGGGGCTTCGAGCCTTGGACAAATCTTCAGATCGAACCGACAGTTTCTTCCTTTCTATCAAGTATTCCAAGTTTCCGCGACGAGTGCTTTTTCACTGTACTGTCATGTCGGAGTGAATCGAAGGGAAAAGGAGGTCGAAAGGCAGGAAACGACGTTTGCAGTTCCTTGCTTCCTTCCCCGGCTATCTCGCCCGTGCATTTATGCGTTCTCCAGTCGAATTTCTGAACAAGAGATAATTTATTTCCGCGCGCTCGTACAACACGAACATCCTGCGACTTTCTTTTACGATCTTGCCCTCTGCATATTGCTTCCTTGCTGCTTCTAGACACTACGTACCTTGTCTCTGTTTTTATTCATTTATTATACTCCTTATTGCAAAGTTTTAATAGCTTTCTGTCTTTGAAAAGTATTTTTTGTGTTTTTTAAGTTTGTATTTTAAATGGAAAATATTTTATTTCAAATTCACTTGAAAACATTTTGTATTCGAATACAATTATTTTCAATGAAACTTAGTCCGTGCACGAAAGTAAAATTGACATCCACGTGTTCGAGCTCCAATATCGCAAGACACGTTCGGTAATCGTTACACAAGAGGAAATCGTATCGCGTTTGTTCGCTTTCCCGTCGAAATTCGACTCGACAATTAAGTAATTACGCAATATCGTCCGCATGGTAAGGAAAGGTGCGATCGACGAAATAATACCGGTCGTTCGTCGCGCGTGAGATGCATCTACCTTCGTCCCTGCGAAAAACACGACGATCGAACGTTACGTGGGCCCTGGTTATTTAACGACGACTTAATTGCGACCGTTTTCCCGGACGGTTTCTCGCGGAAACGGAGTTCAATCGACCGGCGACTGTATAATTTACGATAATTACTCGAACGATTAATTCACTTACCAGAAAGCTGTTTGCGCGATGGGAAACCGAAGGGAGACGTCGAATTGGAAAATATGTTTTATTATATTTTTGCTGGGTTTCGAAATACAAAGCTTTGGGCATTACTAAGTAACTAATTTATTAGTAATTACTCAAGCCAAACGCACCTGGTGCAAACTTACTAAAATAAAAATTTGTCAAACGTTAAAAAACAGCTGAGAATTCGATCGCGGACAAACAGTAGCGATCTTATTGAACCCAGTTAGATCTCTCGAGACTTAAATACGTATCGTCGCATCGTTCCACTTTCTTCTTTCCGTTCCCGTTTCATTCCGCTCGCGATCCAGCCTCCCCCCTCCTCGATCTCGGAGATCTTAGCCGCGTTTTTTCTCTTTTTCTATAAATCGTCGTCGACCGATTTATCGAAACCGAGAGCTCGCTTGTTTACGAAGGAAAGTTGCCCGTCGAAACTGTTTTCGTTACTTTCCACGCTTCGGTTTTTGCCACCGTTCTCAGATAACGATCCGCCGCTGTATCCAGCGCCGGGATCTCTCGCGTAAACACGAAGAAAAATGTCTTCCCGTCCGCGAAAAAGAGCGTCCGCGAGTGGACACACTCGGCCGGGGTTCAGAAATAGAGAGAGACCCGGCCCCGGTTGTTCCCGTTCCAGGGAAATCCGGTGCTCGACCGGCCACGGTTACCCGTTTCGATTCGAAATCGTTGGACACCGGCCAAATTGACTTTTCCAGCGGCTCGTATGCCCCGAGCGACGAGTGCGCGAGCCCCCGACATACATGGTCGTGGGTCATTAAGATCGTGATAATTAAGGTTATCGGTTGGGACGGGTTATTCACTCGACTGTCTTTCACTCGTACGTACGTGGAGCACGGTTTTCCACCAGAATCTTCTTCCTTCGATGGGAATCGAGATCGTTGGTGTAACAGGGTGGTCATGACGCACCCTTGGGTATCAACAGCCCTCTTACCGGTTTATCGGAAATTAGGGAAATGGAATTAAGTAGTGGGTCGAGAGATAATATTAAATAGTTTTAAAGCAAAATTGATGAAATTTGGATTACTGGAATAGCAGTGGAACTAGGATTTCTATAAGTACCACCAGCAATAAGATAAATTATCGTACAAGGAACGAACCAATCTCAATTTCCGCAGCCAGGGGTGTTCGAAAGTGGAAACAATTACGGGGACACGTGGCGAATCGTTCAAGTTTTCGGTCCAAAAGCGGCAGCTGCGCTACCAGGGTGGGGGTCTGTCTTTCGGCGACGTCCCAGAACGAAGGGACGCGTCAGCTTTTTTTATCTGCGACCCGACTGGTAACTATACGTAACATCTGGCACGGACGTGTGCACCAATTTCGAAGTTTCCCGCCGTCCCTTTTTCGACCGTGGGGGGAATATTGTTTTTCCGAGCCCTTCGAATTTTTACCGGCTCGAATCCTCGTCACGACGCCGGCGAACGATAAATCCAGATGGTACCCGGGGAAACTCGCCGCGTCCCTGCCTTCTGCCGGGTCTTCATCGATCTTCCAAAGCGTTTTGCGAGAAATTCTTTCGACCTTTGAGAAATTGAACGCCGCGGTCCGGCGGTTCCTCGAAATTATGTCCGAGCGACGATATATCGCCGGACGATATTGGGGCGGAAGTCGGAAGACGAATGCGTCGAATCTTGCAGGGTCTTCGAACAATGCTGAAGATCTCAAGAGGGAAATATTTCGCGTCGGTTTTTTGACATAAAAAACTCGAATATTTTATTTTTTAAAATAAATTCACGTAAACGTCTGTTGGAAAACACTGGCGTTGAAGTAAGGGTTCCCAGGCATGGATATCATAAGAAGGAGGATTTCATTGAGATGGGTGACGGTGGGACGGAGTTTTATCGTTTAGCCGGTGCCTAAAGCCACAATTTGTACACTCGCCGCGCGACTACTTCCTCGCTGACTGCTAACACACCCTTTTTGTCTCTTGTGCACGCTCGTTCCGTCACGCCACGTGCACGCCATAAGCGTACCTTATTAGTTTGCCTGCCAGCACGCATGTGCGATCAAAGTTTCTCGAACGCAGCCAATCGAGAGCCTTCCTGCGAACAATGAATTATTCAAGCTTGTTCCGTAGCTGTGTCGAATAAAATTCGGGAGAAAAAAGCGGATAATCGGGAGAGCTCGGCCTTGCATTTTGCATAATCCATAAATAAAAAGATTGATCGTGGAATCATTAGTTTCACAGTTCTGGGTATTCAGCCTCTCAACAAGTACCGTATAACACGGTTTTGTTTCTTTGCATATTACGCGGCAATCTCCGCGAGATCGTCAGCCCCGGGGTGTTTCAATCTTCATCTACATCGTCATAAATTAATCTCCGTTGGACCCTTAATTCGACGGTCCTCCATTTCCATCGTAACTAACGAAAGGCTTAATTGCTTCTACCTGACGTTATCTCGGCCAGCTCTATAAGCGGCATCCTCTCAATTAAGCCTCGAAGCAATTACTCGAAGCCGGGGATTCGCTTCCGAGTGACTTTCGATCGTACTCGCGGATGTTTCGACGGATATTCGTTTGCCCTCCCCCACTCCCGCGGCTTTTCTTTTTCGTGCCGTGAGTTTTCTAGCTGGCACGCCGACTCTTCAAGGCCGTTAATGAAGCTAATTGAGCGTAACGATAGTCTGTCGTAAGCTCTGTCAGCCTCTGTTCCCTCCGCGAAGCCCATTTGTTCACGCATAAAAGAAGCTTTATTGTTTCTTCAGTTTTTTTTCCCTTCTCTCTTCGTGACCGGTCTCGTTTAAACCTCGTCACCTCGTGCTGGAAAATTGTACAATTTATGCCCCCGTAATTTCGAATCGACTTTAATTCGAACATTTGTATCCTTTTGTCGACTATAATCGTATTCGTGCCGGAACAAAGCGGGGCCAAATATTTGATCGCTAATTGCGCTCGCGACGTTCGCGTTTCGTGCACGGATGTTTATTAAAATCGAACGGGGTAATAATTTTCGAAATACCGCTCGAATTAATAACCTTTCGCGGCGACGATCGTTCGTTTGTTAATTTTCCATTTTTCGTTTGATTTAGAGGAATTTTTTTCTTGGGTTGTGTAATTGATAGAGACGGTCCTGGAGGGGGTGGGATAAAATGACGAAATATGCAGAATAGTCGTCGACGTGTGCATCGATAACGCGCAAGTGACCCGTTACGAAAGTAAACAGACAGGAGGCAATGATTCTCGAACAAAGATACAGTAGCGGATTAATGCGACCGGCGGAGTCGTGATGCGTGTCGTGACGTCACTTCCGGCCAATCAAAAACCATCAACGCTACGATCTGAACGACCGTGCCTCGGCCACGTTTTAAAGCGACGTTCACACGAGAGTCCAGATGAATTATATTCCCCGTTTGTTACTTCGCTTATCGTCTCCAGTCGAAGGAGTTCGTTTATCTCCTATCGTAGTTTCAAGTAAAAAAATTATTTTTGATACTCCTAGAAATTTTGGTAGGTGGTAATTTTATTTATCAACTCGTTGGATATTCTTCTCGCGAGTTGAAAATATTATTGTAATAAAATTGTGATGGAAAATGTTGAAAAAGTACGAAGAGTTGTACGAATATAAGAGAAATAGTGGGATCGTTTGTCAGGAACAAATCCACAGGATTTTCCGGTTGTCGGGGCCGAAAGGTACGCAACGAAAGGCGCGTATACATCCTGTTTCCCCGGGGTGCCACGAAACGTGAGCAAATTATGACTCCCAGACTACCGAAATAGGCAGCGAGGCAGAACGAGACTGTTTCCGGTCGATAGATTCTCTGTTTTCTACGAAAATACAAGATTTGATCAAACAGAACCACTATCAAATTAAATACCTTTAATCCTTGTAATTAAAAATTGTACAAAATACCACTATCCAGTTAACATTTCAAAGTAAATTTATTAATTTTCGAATATAAGATTAATGATAGCCCTTCATCCCCTATGAAAGGCTATCGACCAAAACCTTGATCGACTCTCGCACGATACGTTATCTCCGAGGAGGTCTTATCTGCCTTCACGATTACGTCGTTCCTTTTCTGTGTACTTTCAAGAGCACATGGGTGTCCCATGATCGCGTTGGGCACCTTTTTTGAGTTCTGTTCAGAGACGGTTTTACCATCCTCCGAGGCGAGAATGTTGCGGGAAGCAGCAACAAAGGGCCCGGATTACAGGGCTTTAAGGCGCGTACACGAGCTCGTAAAACTGCAACCGCACACAGTGTGTCGCAGATGTTGGCGAGGCTAAGGGTGGGCGTGCGAGAGATTTACGCTCTTCGACGTTCCCTCCGCGAATTTAATTACCGGCCCGCTTTATTTTTAGTCGAAACGATGCTAGATCGCGGAATTATGCCCCCTGTCGCCGTCGTTAACTTCTGGAATTACAATTTTCGCTGCAATCCCAAGGTTTTCGTTGCTCCCAATTTCGCCGCTGATTAATGGTCCTCTGTAACGCCCAAAAAATCAATTTTCTAGGAAATTTCGCGACTGAAATAACCTTAAAGTTTAATATTTCAAACTGTTCTGAAAATTGCACAAAATGTGGAAAAATCGATGCCGCGTCGAGATAGCCGGTAGCCAAGTTTCCGCGTGTCACAATTACGCGAACTGAATTATTTCAAGCAGAAACGAACTCCGCGACACGAGAATGCTCGAACTTTCCGAACTGGCTCGTTTCGGATTCCAGAAACGATCTTTTCAAGTGGCAAGTTTCCGGCGGGCGCCGTCGGTTTCTTGGAAACTATGATTTACCAGCAGATACGCCGCTGCTGTGACTCCTCGGCGATTAAGGGTTCCGATTTCGAGGGTTTTCGACGGATCAGCCGGGTCAGAGGTCGCCCCGTATCGAGACGTCCACGATTTCCACGGAAAGTAATGGAGCGTGGTCGAGCAGCCTCGTAAATCCGTCGTCCTTTAAAGCGAACGAGGCCGGCTAATGACGAGGCTCGTAAATTGTTAAAGCTATGCTAATTAAATTGCACGAAAGGTTCGATAAGGTTCTGAAATTTTCGAAAATCAACCTCTTCGATCCCTCGGATTAATAACCGTACGATCTATCAAATTTCCCAACGTATTAAAGGACTAAACGACCCCTCGAGTCCATCGCGGTCGATCCATCATCCATCGACGTATTTCTCCCCCCTGGTTGCATTTTAGGCCACGAGGGCAAAGTTGACCCGCAATATTCGTCCCTGGTCGCACGTCCCAGACGACAAATCCCTGACGAGCACGGGAGAGGGATCCCCATTGGCGGTGTCCCGGGTGCATCGATCATCGGACCGTAGCCTGGCAGCAGCTTCGTTTCAACCCCGAAAAATCGCATTGGCGCGGACGCAGGCGCCAAGGAGGGCCAGAATCTTTGATGCGGCGCCGATGCAAACGTCTAAAAGCCGGCCCCGTTGCTTTTTGTTCCTTTCGTATACCTGCGCGACCGAAGGGAGGGGGAGAGACGGAGATTCTGGACCGATTTCGAGGTTAGGGTCGCGATTGGCCGGCCAGAATCGAGGCAGGAGGCTGGGAAAGCACGCTTCGGTCCTGGCTTCGGAGGGGAAGCTAAACTGGAGGAACACACACGGTAGCTTAGCTCGAGAAGAGTATGCCTTTGTTGAGCGAGGATGGGCTACGTGCCAAAATTGTCTCTCTTTCTCTCTCTCTCTCTCTCTCTGTTGCTCCGCACTACTAGCGGACCTACGAAAATCAGCCCTCGGCAGCCACGTTCCATTTATTGTCCGCGTAGAAAACGTGGGACGCCATCCGCCGAAATAATCGAAGGACGAACCGCGCGGAAAGGTCATGGATGCCTTCTCGCGAACTCGTTCTCGTTCCGATCGAAAGACGCTCTCCGTTTCGGGCAAAATTCAATAACCGATCGTTGCCTTCCATTTTTTATCTCGGTGTCCTATTATTTTCTCGAGCTCGATCAGAGTTACTGGAATAAAAGAAAATTTCACAATTCTCAAGCTCTTGCCACTTCGTTGCAAGTACAAACTTCGATGTAAGACATTGGGAATTTTACATTAATAATTCAGTGGTAAGCAATTTTATTCGTTGTGAAAATAAAAGGTTAAAATTTCTCTGCGAGAATGTCGGAACGATTCGAAGGAAATTTCCCAATAATCGTTAGATAAATATAAAAATGTGCGTTGGCATTCGCATTGTTTATGTGTCGTCAACTTTATTGCCCGGGCGTTGCGCAATGATATCGCTGTTCCTCGCGAATCGGGTGTTGGTTCGATGTCTCGAAGTTATTTGACGAGCCGTCGACGTTATGTATTTTGCGAAAGTTGTTATCGCCGAGGAACAGGGAGCGTATTACCCCCGGCTAGATACGATATCGATAAATCGAGTGGTTGAAATATTAAAGAGGCAACGAAGTGCGGCGAAAAAGGTCACGGTTGTTGGACGCAGCCTCGAGATGACGTGAATTGGTACGAAGACAATTTTGCGCAGTACGAAAGGAGCAATTTTTCATCGCGCGATGTCGTTCGCTTTCGCGAACGTAATAAATGCGCTGCTTTCGATTCACGGGTTTATTTTGACGTATCTTTAACAGTTATCGATTGTCTCGGAGGAAGCATCGCTTTTGTTCGATTCGTTGTTGAAGTAGAAGTAGAAGTTTCGTTTGGTATTCTGGGTAGAGCTGATCCATGTGTCACGAGCACAGTGAACCCCTGGAGCGAGGGGAGGATTCAAAAAGGGTCCATTTTCAAGGGGATGAGGGGAGGTGGCGTTTACACGCGAACGATAATGTATTATACAGTGCACAGGGATTCTCAGTCACGATTTCTATACTGATGCAACAATGTTGTTGCGTAAATTTACAAATTTTGAATTTAGATCACTCCTGTTTCAATAATTCAGAAGTTAATTTTCATAGCTTAAAATTTAATTTCATAGTAACAATTACCCAAAGGAAAGTAACTTCTTTGAATTTACAGAAAATCCTTGTTTCAATGGAATGCAAAGAGTCTCTCGTACGAGCAGTATAGGGTGTTCGGTAAAGGGGCGAGAACCCCTCGTTTCGTTAGTCGAGTCTCTTGTTATGGTAAAGGGTCGTACACGTTCACAGGATGTCATAGGGGGGTTGTATTGTCCCTCGTCAGGCATTTTTATTTTCCGTTCGTAGGGCCTTTTTTTTCCCTTCGCTATTTTGCATCATCGGCTCGCTCGATAGAGTGTAACACGAGCTTGACCAGCTTAAAAATCACTTTGAAGGAACCGAAGATTAGCGGAGGCACGAACGACCTCTTAATTACCCCTTTGAGTGCTATCTACAACCTTTTAGAAGAATCTGTCATTTATTTATATTTATTAACGATCTTATTTCTAATTACAAATGATATTATCAATCGCCAGGAAACTTTTGCAGTATAAAAATTCATGTTGGTTTAAAATAAAATAAGGAACTCGAAGTAGTAATCAGCCGTCTCTGTACTCGGTGCACACTTCAGTTTTAATTGTTTCTGTGAAAAATTAAGCGGCATTGTTTAAGGAGAAATTAAAACGGCGTCTAAGGTTAATTACTTCGGTCGCCTGTTCGGGAAATCGTTTTTCACGCGGAGAAAACGTAAGCTCGAAGAAGCTGGCCTCGCAATTACGAACTTTTTCAATGAAACTGCTCTCCCTTGAGCTTACCTCGAAACGCAATATCGTCTTTGGAACTTCTTTGGCGAGGGATGACATTATGTACAGTAGTAGCAGCACGCGATACGTTTTTTACCTGGTAGCAATTTATAAAATGTCATACCAGATACTACATCGTGTATTAAATAAACTAAGCATATTAAAAACACATTTTTAAGATTCCAATTCTCTAAAAATATTATTTCACAAATTTCTACCTCCAATTGGAACGAAAGGGTTAATTTAAAACAATTTTAACAATTTCTTGAATTTTCCAAAGTGTTCTGTTAATTTCATCCCGAAAATTTGTCTCTTGATTGCATACGGAGATTCTTTGGTGGATATTAAAAAAATTTGTTGAGAAAAGTGCAGAATCGTACTCCGGAAGATCTAAACAGAAACCGAACCTTGTTCGCACGCATCAGCTGTGCATTTTTCTTGTTTTTGTTTTCTGAATCGCATGTTCGCCAGGAATTAACATGCGCAGCCTGTACTCGCGCGAACCCTCTCGAGGGTTCGCGTATACCGGGTGTCGTGCGTCACGCGATACGTCGTTTAGCGATCCGAATCGTTTAACTATTTCTACGTAGGATATCACGGAACAATATTTCTTTTTCTGAAGATTCTTCGACCAAAAATATGCCATTTGTACCATTTATGGTATCTCGTTCGAACCATAATTGTTCCGTGTCGAATAATTGTCGAACGATTCGATCTGGTGTAATTGTTCGCGTCTTGGAACTGGAAGCGAAGGAAAAATGAATACCTCGGTTGGAAAAGTTTATTTATTTTGCAACCTTATTTTTATTAAACTAGAAATTTACAATTTTCATTTCTGCAAAGATTGCACAAAATTGTGAGTCCTATTGTATAAAATTTATTAAAGTAATAGCATCGGTCCCTTCGATCAATAACGTCCTGTTATCGATGTACCGGGAACAATGGAAAGTCGGCTAAAACATCGAACTCCCGGCAATCGAACGGGACCAGTTGTTCCCGATGAATGGTGTCCCCGGTGTTTATTATTCGTGCGCCTCGAATCACGTTTCCACTGGAAGTTTTCTCGTTAACCGAACCGATCGAAGGACCCCGGGACTCGAGAAGACGGGATTCGCGAAAAATCGCAAAGACTTCGATCCCCGGCAGTCTTTGTTCGATCGTCGGACCGGCAACGGATAACGCAAACAAGTAATTAAAAGTTCTGGCTGGACGTTCGTTTGCACGGAACGAAGGCGGCCGCGCATCGTTAATCGAATTCGTTTGCCGATCAGAATCGGATAAAAAGTCCGCCGACTTCCACTGTATTTAACTTTTCTGTCGCGTAAACGCTGAATTTGGGACTAGAGTTTTCGTTCGAAGCGAAATAATTGAATTTCGATCCCCTAAAATTATTTCGCAGACGTTGTATTTAACTTAAATATAATATAAAATATTCAATGCAGTATTGAAGTTAATCATTGAGCAGCGATTAATATTTGTTCTTTTAAAAAATATCTGGGTAATGCTCGACGGAGCTCCAGAATCAACGAAATATTCAGCAAAAATGGGAGCTGAGATTAAGCAAAGGCTTAAAGTAGCTGTATCGATGAAGCTCTCGTTCGACGAACGTGAACAAAAAAAAAAATAGAGAGAAAGAAAAAGAATCAACGATTTGGAGACAGTAATCCCTATTGGCGAATCTTTCTCTGCGAAAATGCAGCAAGCTCGACGATGCATTATTCATGGAAATCGAGGAAAATCGTGTCGCCAGGCTGGTTGTCCAGGTCAACGAGCCTTTCGTTCGATGCCCGTATAAAGTGCAAGGGAATTCGAAACTTATCTGCGTTTGCACGGACTGATTCATCGACCGAGCCAAATCCGGCTCGGATCCACCTGTAAACAATGAATTGTTACGGTACTGCCCGCATTCGTCACCAGACCGACATCCAACAACACTTATTTACGCTTAACTTTCTCGCAAGACCTTGTTTGACAAGTTGATTCTAACAACAAATACGGCCTGCGTGTTGTGAAACACTTGGAAGCCTCGATTATTCATAATTTATCATTTCGAATACCGTGGCCATATCTTGCGTAAGGTGTGAAATGGAAAATTTGTCATTTTTCTATATATTCTTATAGAGTAATAGTAGTCTTCTGTAATTAAGTGTTATTAAAGAACCAAATTTCCTTCACTTGGTCGACAATGCTCGAAAAGTTTCATACATCCTTTCGATAAAACGAATATCTTTTTCTTTTATGGTGCTTGTCGAAGTTCTCGTTCTGAAAGGTGAAATTCTTCAATTTCCTGCCGAGTCACAGGTCTCGGTTTCCAAAGATACAGGCCTCATTTCCGCTCCCGTCCCGGCCGTAAGTCGACGCGACACGCTCGCGAATCGATACTGGCTGCAGCAGAGGAGGATGCGTTTCAGAGGCGATCAGCAAGAACGCTAATGATCGTGGGAAGAACCGTCGGGCGTGGAAGAAAAAAAGCGGGCAAGAAGGAAAGACGAAAGGTAAAGGACGACGAGATAACGAGGCATTAACTGACGGCGACGAAGAGGGAGGGATGGAATGAAAGATGAGCAAAGAAGGACGGAAACGTTGAAAAAGGGAGGGTGTGTGGGATAAAAAGAGAAAGTGAATGGCGTGAAGTAAATTCGATACTTTTCCGTGTATTTTATTTCAAAGCTGTTCGAATTTTGTTGCACGAGGCTCGAAAAATTATTTGTTCAATTTTAATCAAATAATTTTCCTTTTATCGCATAGAATAATAAATAAAGGCCTGAATAGAATTATCGAGACCGTGGTCGCAAAAGGTGAACAGAGAAACGTGTTGAATAAGAATTACTTCTTTTCTCTGGAGGATTAATAATTCAACCATTATTATTTTCAATCCTTCGTGCTCGTGAATAGCCTCGAGTTGTTGAGTATATTTAGGCGAAAGTGGCTTCGAGTGCAAAAGGTTAATGAACGATGTGCAGACGTAAAACGAGTAAGCGGGAAATGAATAGAACGGAAAGAGACCGAAGATCGGTGAAGAAACGTGAAGCGAAATGAAAGAGGAAGGGGTACGGTATGAAAGAACAAAGAATTCTAAGCGAATCAAGTTGCGCGTATGTGTGAAAAAAAAAACGTGATAATCTTTTAATTCTACAAATATGAATCGATACAATAAAATTACAATAATTTACATATATTATTTTCTAAAATTACATTTTATTTCAAGATTTCCAGACTCCATAGTTTGAAGTTGCCTAAAATTTGATTTATTATTTTACTATTTATTAAAAATATTTATTTCTATCAACACCCAACTCATTATACTTAATCCTAAGAACTTAACCTTGACCCCCACCCAATTATACCCCGATACTCGCGGTTACGTGCACAATGGACGTTCTAGGTGAAATGTTCGAACGGCGAGAGTAGAATGGATCGGACGAGATGAAATATAAATACGGTAGCTTTCGTGTCATCCTCAACGACAGGAAGAAGCTTATTCGCGGGCACGTAAGAATGATTAATGCGGCTTATTTCCAACGCTAAGTCGGTGCCGTGCGAGGAAACGAACACGACGGGGTGGACGAGCTCGGAGATGGATATGCGGCCTCATAAATATACGATACGCGTTTCATTGACGGATATGCAGCCTCGCTACCGAGAAACATCCTCTGGTTCGATCGAAAACCGACGTCGCGCATTTCCTTTTCTCACGAAGATGACGCCTCGTGTCTCGCAACTATGAACAACCCGTGTCGTTTATGCGAATTTACAAATCATTTGCAAATTGTAATTTTGTTGAAACTTAATGACCCGCGAGAAAAGACCATCAGACACGGCAGCTCCAACGCGTGTCTTTTTGTGGCGCCACAAAGAGCGGCGATATTCGTTTTACAAGTCTCTAGAAGGGATGATCGATTCCGAATGACGATCACGACTTCGCGTGGGCCTTCCTCGACAGAAATAAAGTCACGTTCCTCGGAAGAAATACGAGCGACCCATGCTGAATCCACTTGTCGTTGCCACATGCGTCGCTACCGAATGCTCACGCATAGGCGAGCCAATCGTTCGAACGTTCCCGCTCAGAAACCACCGCTCGCAATATGGCGGATCGTTTGGTCTTCTCTGAACACCAGAAGGTTTCTTACTTGAAGAGAAATTTGAATATCTGGCGATAAGCCCTCGCTAAATCATAAAATTGGAGGAATAAAATTACAGCAGCCGAATCGTGCAACGACCCAACGTTGAATCGGTGAACGGTGTCCCTTCAGGATCAAAGTGCAGATGTTTGCGGTCCCTTTTCGATCAGTTCCCCAGGCATGGTTATCGATTACAGCCGGACCGGCGCGTTAAGCAGAATTTTCTCGAGTCCCCGGGGACCGGTGGCGCGTGAAGGGCCGCGTTAAATCGAGGATCTTCACCCTTCGGTGTCGGGGATTCCGCGTAACCCGCTGGACGGTTAAAGGCTTGGTCAATTGGTGTGAACGTACTCTGTGAACGCGTCCATTCTGGCTCTCTGGCAGCTTGGGAAGAGCCCCTTTAGAAACGTTCCACTGGCAACGGGCCATCCATTAATACGAATTAGAGTATTTAACTTTGGTGAGCGAACGGTGGCGGGGTACCGAGGAACCGGGAGGAGAGAGGAAGCAAGGGATATAGGAGAATGGAAACGCCTGAATCGACTGAACTTTCTATCGTTACCGATTTTTCTTCCCTTTTTTCTTCCTCAAAGATCAGCCTTCTTTGTTGGTAAACTGTAGCCACGAAAGGACTAGAATTTTTTAATCGTTTAATCAGAAACTTATTTATTCATGGAAGAGCTCTGTTGCAAGTAATTCTCTAGGAAAGTTTAATTAACATTAGACACTGGTCCAACGTCAACAATTGTGAGAATTCTTGAACCAAGTGAAATACTGTACCCTATAGCGCCATCTATCGAAAGCTCTGCGGACTGTTCATGATATTCAAGTTTTATTTTTAATATTTTTATCAATTCTTATCATCGCTTAAATAAATTTCGAGACAGGTACACCCAGACTGTAGATGAAACTGGGCGAATAACGTTAGTACTAGAACCACCAGACCAGTCAAAATAACTGGCTTAGATTTTTTATCTTAAATTACAGAATTTTATTTTCAACTTAAAAGCAAATGTACACCTCTAGCGTCAATTTCATCATCGAGATTTTATCGCGAAGGATCCTCGACCGGTTCGTCCCATTGAATAATATGACGGAATTGCAGCTCGTTGCAATTGTCGGGCCCGGTGTTCGTACGGTAATTTATTTGGCCGTCTAATAAACGTCGGTCCGCTCGAGGAATCCTCGATAGGTCTGTCGACGATTGCGCCAGAAGAATTGCGCCTATTCCCGACGAGGTTAGGAGAGGAGCCTCTTCCTCCCGTTGGTGTCGTCACTCTCGATTCCGTTGTAAGCGCCTTGATGAAATAACGCTGCTCGATGCCTTGATGTCGTCGCTTGTTACCGGCCGAATACCTAACAGCGATTTATAAGCGAGGGAGGGTGTGTGGGATAGAAAGATTGTGTCATTTGCACGACTTATTCTCAATATTTAGGATAATATTTGGATCTTTTGATATAGTTGAATCGCTTTCAGTTATGGAACCATTTCAGGCTTAGCTTATCGGGCACAATGGCTATATTTAAACAACCGAGCGTGGGCAGAAAATGGATTACCGGAACAGGGATTCAGATCCCTGAGTACTTCCTTTTCAAGCCCACCGTCCGATTAAACCGCCCGGACAATCGGCGAATACATCATCCCTGAACTTCTTAAACCTATATCGCCTCTGGAAACCTTATTACTTCAGCATTCGGACGCTTCGTTATCCGCGCACGGCCTTAAACGTCCCTTGCTTATCGTGCACTTTCCGCTCGCGCTTATTGCGCTCATAATTGCTCGCTCATTTTCATCCTTGGATTAAGCGGCTCAGACAATAAGCGGTTTAGGGGTATCTTGCCACCGATGCCCGTTTTCCATCCCTCGTGTCCCTCCGCTCCCTTTCGCCCCCTATCCCCTGTTTCGTCCGCTATCGATTCCGGGTTTATTCTTGGCGGGGGAGGGAGGATGGTCGGTTTCGTCGGCGTCAAAACATCGAAAGAAGCGGGGAGAAAGGGTAGACTTTCGAGACTTTATCGTTCGAGGGTGACCATCCCTTGGATGGCTTAGCTTAGCGTGTTGACATTGGGAAAAGCACTTTGAACCGAAGCTCGATGATTAGATTACCGGGAGGAAGATTAGGGTCCCTTTGTCGGTTTTGCGAGAAGACTAATTTGAATTTCATTTTTTATCCCACAATCTTAACTTTGGAGGTCTTGGAATATCCTTTAGTTTTAATTTGAAAATTCGTACGAGCAATCTTCTTAGCGACCCCCTTTCGATTTTTCATCCTCCAATCGGAAAGGTTGCACCAACTATTTAACAGCTGATGCATCAACGTTTCTGCCTTCGCGCCTTGGCTTGTTAAACACAAACGCGTCGCGCGTTCCAGTCCCATTGCAGCATCGGAAACAATCGCGAACAAACTTCGAAGTTTACGAACAAATCTAATAAACCCTCGAGCCGTGTTTCATCTTGCAGGATCTTTAGAGACGTTTATCAAGCGTGGACTTTTATTCGCGGTAATAGCCGGCCTCGTAATAGGCCGATTATCCACGACACACAGGTAATGATAATTGGAGCAACACGAGTGCGACACGTAATCATTGCCGTGAACTGCAATTAACGTAATGCAGTGGATTAAAGCCGGCACGGAGGTAGACGTTTTGTTTATTCGTGCGACGGGGACAGGTTGTTTGCGTTACTAAAATATCTGTGGTAAAATTGACTTTATTGGGTAAGGGGATACTTCGTGGATGATGTAATGGACAAATATCGAAGATATTGGTGTATGGTTTCGAACCCAGTACTTAGTTAAAGTTTTGCAAAATCAGTCGCAATCAATGATCAGTTAGAGCTAAATATTATTCAGTAAGGTAAGGGTCGATGCCTGCTTAATTAATCCTTGAAATAAAATTTGGAATTTTGAAAGACTGGAAGGAACTCTATTTTGTAATTTGAAGTGCAAAGCCATATTGGAACGCAAGGGTTAATGACTGCCAGTCCATCTGCGATCGTCTCCCATACTGCCACATATGGTTCCTCCAACCAACCTCCATCGATCACCAGTGTTCCTACCTTATCCACGTTCTGGTCGATAATACACCCATCGAGAAAATCAATCGTTTGTTAGAAATTATTGATGTTGAAATGTTGTACACACTTTGTATTCGCTGAGTCTTGATTATGCGAATTGTAATCGAAAGTAGACATAAGATATTCACAGTCTATTCTTGGGCTGTCATTTAAGGTGGTGTCCTTAATAAGTAATAATAAAATCTTAGTTTGATAGTAAAATTGGGTCAGTGGAAACTCAAAACAGTCTCAGAGATCTAAGGAACCCTGACACCCTCCAGTTCGTTGAATTTGTATTAAAAATATATTTATCCGTTATTGATCGTAGCAAATATCCTGTACAGGGTATTTCTATCCGACGTAGACGGATTGTGCCATAACAATGGAGCAGTCTGGCCGAGAAACTAGCTAACCCAATGACATATTCGAGCGTAGGAAATTAGGTCGGGGAATCGAGGAACGTCTGCTCCTTTCATTTCGCCTCCTTTGTGAATTAACTTGCCTCTTCCCGTGGGAGATAAGGTACGTGGAAAGAATCACGATGATTCTTCGGGGTTACCCGATCCGGCCCGTCCGTTCGTGTGTTCATCATGAGCAGCCAAGCTCTTTTCAAAAGCTGGATCCTCCACGGGTTTTCATTCTTCGCGCGTCTTTCTGTCGGCTGAGCTTCCCTTTTTCGTTCATTGTTTTCTCGCTCGGCCGTCTTCAGCTTTTTATTTTCCTTGAGACCGGCTCGTTAAAGCCCTTTCGTCGATTCTATGCCGCGGATGGAAAACTCGGACCGTGGTAGGGGGATGATCCGTGAGAACGTGGTTTTCAATTTTACGGATCGGTTCCAAAGGTTCTTGATCGTGCTAAGTCTGGGTTGAGGTAATAAAATCGTGGGTCTCTGGATTAAGTTGGCAAAATATATTAACGCTATACCTACCCTAAATTAGAAAAGGAAATAATAGAATACCTTAAATACAGTCAACGCTGAACTCAGATTACACCAGTAAACTAAATACTAAATCATTTCCACGCTAAACCCAGATTACCCCGATAAAATGTGCTAATGCGAAATCCAATAAATATAATCTACAAAACACACTAACGTCATCGTGTCATTCTGTAGAAAATCCGTAAATCTGATCGATCCGTTCGCGTTATCTTTACATTACCCTCAAATTGTTTCCCTCTATTTTTTTTTCCTTCTATATCGAAAAGGGAGAGAGAGATTGTGTAGCATGTCAGTAATCGGCGCGCGTGCAACACGCAAAATGATTTGCGGCATGTTCAGCATCGTCCACTTTTAATACACGTTGCCTATCTCTAGCGTATTTATTGCCCCCGGGCAGAACGTGAAAAATTCATGCGGGCACAAATCATCGTCTCGTTCCCGTCCCCATTTAAAATGCAAAAGACAAAGTTTGCGTTGCCGTTTGCGCGCCACCGATCCCGCGGAATTATTTATCCGAGTCCCGCTTACGTAAAAACGGGACATCGATTCCTGCATGTACGAAGAGGGAACGTTACGAAATCAGGATGCTGAACGAGCGCAGAAGGATCCTCTCGAGTATCGTAGAACGTTCATTGTTCGAGGGAAAGTGTTACCTAACTAATCTCAAAGGAGTATTAAACATTCCATTACATATATTTAATTATAATATAAAGATTCTGCTGCTGGCTATCATCTAAGCATCTCGGTATCAGGTTATTGCAATTTAATTTTTTTTCTAGACTAACAAAGGATATTTTCTGATTACAGCACATGGTGCAGACAGGAATGGCTGCGCCCTACGGTGGGGGTGTCTTCCCCCCGCCGGTGAACGGCGTGGCGGGTGTCGTAGGGGCGGCTGGTGCAGCGGGTGAAGTGAAACCACCGCCACCGGTCCCGGTTAAAGAGGACAACAGCGGTGCGCCCCAACAACCTCCACCTAGTGGACCTCAGGTACCACCGCCGTCAGGTGCCCCACATCCAACCGCCCCTGGTGCCCCAACCGCGGCCAGCTTCAGTCCACCCCCGCCTCCAAATGGCGTGGATCAACAGGCTATCGTAAGTTGCATCTAAATACTTCATTTCCTTTTCATTTGCCAAGATTGGTCGGTGAAATGATATTAATAAACATTCTAAAACATCTCGTATTAATTGAGAATTTGTAAAGGTTTTGTCATTTCTGTGAATACTAGGTGAAAAAATATTACGAAAGGGTTAATTTTAATTAAAAGAGATTCGATTTTATTATGGCGATCGAACGTATACACCTTGAAACACTTGGCAACTCGCTGAAACATCATGGCTTGGTTCGTAAGCAAGCAAGCAGGCGGTTCGAATTTGTTTGAACACGCGATAACTGATCGCGTTGCGGTAATTAGCGCGACTCATAAAGCAGCCTAATTAGCCGCGCTAATTAAAGTAATTTCATTCGTTAATTCGATTTACTAGACGGCCAGATTCCCGACGCGTAAGACCCCTGTTACTTGCTTTGCCAGCAAAAATTAATTGACGTAACTCGCGAACTTTTAATTAAAGGACCGCGTATTTCCGATCGTTTCAAAGCGATCCGACTAACTTCTGTTGTGACGATGCACTTAATTAAAATCATTCATAAGAGCACGAATTATTCTAAAGTTATCAATCCTTCGGGCTCGAAGCGCTTTTTAATATAGTTATAATTTTGAACGAAAAAATTACAATAAATGTTTGAATTCGAGCTAAAGCGATAATTGCAAGGAAAAATCGGGGGATTCGCGTAAGTCCCGAGCAATTTTCTAACGCAAAGCGTCCAGAACGAACCATGACCGTAGGTTTACGTGCCGTTGACTAACCAGAACCGCATAATTGACCAAACGAGCGTCGAACAAAGCAACCACCCTCGTTCGCGACCACGACATTGTTCGCAACTCTTCACGCTCGGCTCAACCGTGTCCGAAATGCTTCGCATAGTCTCTGCTAGCACGGGTTAATTAGATACAATCGTCCGGTAAACTGTGCTCCGACTAGCTGGTCACGACCGATTTACGATAACTCACTTCTATTATTCCATAATACCGATCTGCCTGATATCGCGACCGAAATGATCAAACCGATGGAAACAAGATTTATTGCGTTAATACTCGATACGCTGGACGTTCAGAATTTTTTCAAAGCAAATTAAAACTGTATTTTTAACATTTTGCCTTAATTCGAAATATTAACGCTGACACGTTAACGCACAAACGAGATTCGTCAAAGAATTTAGCGATTTCAAAGCAGCCAGAATGTTTCGTTCCCGGTGTAAAAAAGCACAGGGGAACCGTGGTGCGTAGTCGGGAAAAGTCATGACAACTTTGAGTCGGGATTCCATGGTTTAGCTAGAAATCCACGAAACACTCGAGCCACCCTCGAGACGCGACTTTGTATTGGTTAACGAGGGTCGGTCAGCAAAGAACCGAGGGCCGCGCAAATGGAAATTTTCGAGACGTGAAAGTTCCTCGAGTGCCTCGATGAAAACTGGATTGTCTGAAGGCTTTTTCGTCGTCAAAGAACGACGCGACGCGACAGCGAGAGTCGGCCTTTCAACGACGGCCTCATAGAGCGCCGGCACAATCACGATGAAAGGGAACTTTTAATTTGCGCTTCTGCTCGAAGTAATTCAATTCAAATGCTCGAGAACCTTCGAGAGTTCGACTTTTAATTCGTGCCTGGATAACGTTTCTATCGGTGGAGGATCGGCATGGTTGAATGGATGATGGATCATCCAACCGATGCTTTGTTTCCTCATCAAATGATCTGTTACACAAATAATTGATATAAATCAAAATTCTTTGAAATTTTCACAGAGAATCTAATAATAAAATTATGTTAAGAACATACTTGAGGGTTTAAAATGAAATGCTATGAGTATTTATTTGATATAAAATTCAAAGTTTGACTCGTAGGGGTTTACCAAGGCACACGGTCGTTACTTTGTAACTCTGTACCTAATAGCATAAAATACCTCGGTAAATTCCTTTGCAAGCTCGAACTTAGTTCCTAAGACCGTCTAATCCCATAATAGGTGTTCAAGTTTCAAAGTAAATTTCTGAAGACTAAACAAGTTTCGAAGTGCGTCTAAGATCCCGCACGCTCGAAGCAGATTTCAAGAAATCTCACCAATTTCTGAAGCAGCTTTACGAGCACGAACTGTTCTGACATTATGGTAGACACTTTAAGAGTTCTACGCTGTTATCTTTATGGCGGTCGTTTTTTAACAGGGATAAGATAAATCTTGAAAAATCTCAAATATATCCTATTAGCCGGGACAGTTTTGTACAAGTTACTGTAGCCGATGCGTTAATGTCCCAGTTTGGGATAAAATCTTGTTAATTTTCTAATTTTCTAACTTTTAAAATCCCTAGTTACTTCATTTTATAATTCCTCCCTTTCTAATTCCCTAAAAAAATACAAGATGATAAATTGATCGCATCTCTCAGAATTTCTACAAATGGATTGATTTTTTACTTCCGGTTCCACGGATCACAGGTACCAACAAAAAGATTCCGAATCCTTCTCTCTTTTTTTAACCTCTAGAGGATTTGTCATGGATAATGAATGATAGATGACGAACGATGTTAGTTCTCGGCGCTGTAAGAAATCCTCTCAGACCGATATCTTCTTGCGACACCAGTCGTTTAAAGGAATTGAAGGGGAAACAAATGGTCCACAGTTTAGGGGTACGATAAATTCCTGGCCGGGGTGGGGTAAATTCCTATCGTTCATGTCGAGGGACCTGGTTAGCTGGGAAACGCTGGAGAATCTGCAAACATTTCTCTAGGGTTAATAGCCCTGGGTCTTGAAATTTCTTGCAGTCCCTTGAAAAAGATGTCCGTGTATCAATCTTACTTATTCGTGATAAAGCTCGCGTTTTGTACCCGGATAACAAGGACCCGGTAATTCCACGCCAATCATACTTTTCGTTTAAATAACAAGATCTAAACTTTCCCGGACACCCAGTCAATTTTTATCAAAATTTCTAAACGTTATCAAATTCGCAAATTGATAAATCGATTCCTTGTATGTCGCTTCGGAATAAATTAACGCTTCCCCCCCCGCTGAAAATTACTATACGCCGTGCTAAATAATTCCCGCGGAATGGAACATTGCACATTTAATCACCGGTGTGCAACGCTTATGCGGCGTCGATTCTAGTTAATTAAAATCCCCGTAGAAACCGGCTGGAACGTAACAGTTGCCGACGGATAAATATTCAAGAATCCTTGAAAACGCCAACCTTGATCCCGCGGACGTGATTTCAGGAAACGATAAATTCCTAACGGGAAACGTTTCCCTCCCCCTCCCTCCCTTTTTTTTCTCTCTACCCCCTCGTGTACGTTCGCCGGACCGATGGTCCGGGGTGTCGTTCGTCGGATCGGAATAATTTCTCCTAATTGGAACGAGTGTTCGACGATCGTGAAATTGTCCCGCGTGGACGGAAACGAGAGGAGGAACCGTTTGCGAAAAACGGCGAGAGGGGCGGAGGGAGGGGGAAGGACAAAAAAAAAATGAAAACCGAAACGGTGCAATTTAGTTCGATTAAACGCGTCGCGATCGACCTTCCCGTTTGCACGTGTGCCTCGATTGACGGGGGATGAAATTTCGCGTATAACCCTTCCTTTCCTCGTCCCCTCCCCCCCCCTTCCGTCCCTCTGTCATCCCGGATTTTTTCAATTATTCCACGGCAAGCTCGAACCACGCTCGAGATGTTGTTTCAGCGACCAATTGATTTCTATTAGACGGTGGGTAATTGGAAATTGGTTGGGAAAATTTGTTGGAAGAAGGAAATATTTGTACCGCTAAATTTGCAATATTATCTGAGGAATGTTCTAATGCTCAGATGGATATTTTATTACAAATATTTCAATTTTTAATAGACAGTGTCGCTCAACGTAAAGATTCAGTATTATATGAACATGCGATGAAAAGACCCTTCAGCGACAAATTTATTAAAATCCCTTGGAAAGTCAAAGAGCCAAAAATTCAGAAACATCGTCTACGATAAAAGCTTCCTCGGGAAGAAAGCATCACGTCGTACAAGATTTATTTAAAAGAAAAAAGCGACGGGGACAGCGAAGACGAGACGGTCGTCTTCCATCCGGTGTTCTCTTTTGTCAGCGAAGCTCGAGGAAAAAGTTTTAATCTGCCGCGTGGTGGAGAGCGTGTTTGGTCTGTGGGAGCGTATCGACGTCGTTCTTCAACCCCCTAATCTCCGACAGTATCGCCGGGGGAGAAACAGCGGCGACGATGCTCGATGAATAATTCGTGAGTTTCCCGCGGCGAGCTCTCTCGGTTCCCGGGAAGCATCTGGAGCGAGCTGCAGGCTGGACGCCATCTAAATTTCATCGCGCCTTTCCGTCGAGAAATTCGGGAGGAATCTGCGAATCGGGCCTTCGATCGGCCCGGATTAATCGCCCGGAACACCGGTTCCGTTAAGTGTTTATTAATAGCTCGTAAAGCTTCCGGTGACTTCGTGGTTGAAATTGCTTTAGTTCCGGCTGATGACCAGGGCCCAGCCGGCGCGTCTGGACACGAAGGGGGCGATAAAATTCTCGTCGGGGGTGGAACGTTCGGTAATCGCTGCCGCGTCTGACCATCCACGGACTACGCTCACTGCGACTCGTTAGTGGCGCGAGCCGAGATAAAGTCAGCCGCTCGGCTGACCACTTACCGCTCACTCCACTTCAGACTTTGTGCACCCGTTTGTCTGATGCGTTCTTTCTTAACCCCTTGTCACGTCATTTTTTTCTACAAGCTTAATTCATCAAAGTCATAATATTATACACTAGTGGAATTAATTCTAAACTATTTGATTACCACAAATTTGCGATATTTTCGTATAATTCTTTTGCCTTTGAATATTTATGGACGCAGCGAAACGACGGAGATGCATTAAACATTAAACGTATGCAAAATTTGGAACTTAAAATTAATTTATCTTAGCTTAATGACCATTGCAATTTAAACTAATGAATGTGAAATCTATGATCAGCAATTTTGATGGTATCATATTTTCACCGAGCGATCTCGAACATCGTTTTGAATTGTAAATTTAACACAGTCCTACGACGAACAGTCGGAGGTGTTTCAGGCAGCGGTTGCAGCGGCAGCAGCTGCAGCTGCAGGTGGCGGTGGACAACAACCCGCCCCGACGCAAACCGGCAACGAGAGCAATCCCGAGGGTGCCGTGGAGGGCAACGCCTTGGTACCTGTCACTTCCGGCGCGACCACACCAGCAACTGCGACACAGGGTACCGACCTGAAAGGTCAGCCAAAGCGTCTTCACGTCAGCAATATACCTTTCCGTTTTCGAGACCCTGATCTCAGGGCAATGTTTGGGGTAAGTAGGAAAGACCTTGTGATTTTCCATTATCTCGATTCGTATGACTAGCACCAGATCACACTTGACTAGTAACTATCTATTTTTTTTTTTTCGCCTGATGACGTAGATTTGTTGTTTGAATAAATTTTTGTCGCTAGTTTGTCATCAATCAAAGTGTTGCAGTTTGCACTCTATCGAGGTTGAAAAAAGAACGTAAGGTATTGATTATAAATTTGAAATCGTTACGACGGTACCACAGAGATATCGTTCGAGTTCTTTTTTCAACCCCACCCAGGCAAATGGAAAAATATCCTCGAGACAACGTTGCTTTCTGTATTCCAGCAATTCGGGCCAATCCTCGACGTGGAAATCATATTTAACGAAAGGGGAAGCAAGGTAAGCCCAAGTCGACCTTAGGCTGCGAGCCACCCCTGTCAACCCACCCCTGAATACGATACAGTTAGACATAAGTCGTACCAAACAGAATTCTCGTCGCCAGGAAAGCGTTTTGTTCTCGCGTTCTCCACCCTTTTCTTTTTTCAACCCTTGATAAACTTTTCTTTCCGCTTCCTTCCCCGAAAACTTTCTTTCTCGTAACTTCGGTGATTTTCCTACCTTTCGCACGCCCCGCTGTCCTTCTAGTTTCAGGACGGGTCGCAATCATCCCCGCGAAGATTTCGTAATTCGTACGTGACTCGATTTCCCCTTTGTCGCGGCTCGCCGAGGGAGTACGTGTCCTGGCCACGAGGATATCTCGAGGTCGTAATCGTTTCGCCGAGGGGATGCAACCACGTTTCCTCGCGCATCGATGAGATTCGAGTTCGCGAACGTCCAAGGACGAAGGGAGATTACGAGAACTGGGTCGTGACGTTGCATCCCCTCGTCTGCGTTCTTTTTACAGCGCGATGGCAACGAGGATGTCCGCGCGCGACCCTGTAAAAAATATTTCCCCGAGCGTCGTGTAAAAGCGTGACAGACGTCTGGTGCCATTGTTGAACGAGCCATTTTTTTCTTCCTCTGTTACATTTCTTTGCTTCTTGTCACAAAGTTGTGGTTTTCTTAACACGTTGCTTGCGAACTTTGTGTAGTCGAATACTTAATAATTAAAATTTCATTACAGCCGTTCGAAAAATTGAAATTGAAAACCTTTTGAGAAATAATGTTGGAAATCCATGATGGACGACCAGAGCTGAGATTGCTTCTCTTCGGGCATGGACAGTTCTTACTCAGCTCTGTCGGGCGTTATTTCGCGTGCGTAGATCTCTCTGCGGCCAACATTGTCGTCGGACAGCTGATGAAGAGGGTACTTAGTCGCCGATATTCGAGCTGGAAGCTTTTTTCATTGATGTGAAGGGCTTCGAATTAAATCTCCCATTGAACTTCTTCTTTCTGGGTTTAGAATTTCTTCAAAATCGCAATATTTAAAAAACAATCATTTTTGCCATATTTCCCTTTGCTCCAAAACACGAATAATCTTGCCTCGCAATACAGCTCCGTGAATTAATTATCCCCTGATCTTCAAATTCCAATTTTTCCAATTTTCTAAAACATCGACCTCATCAAAGGCCCTCTCATCTCAAATTTAAAGCCCCATATTACGCCCCAGTTGCGTTATTATTCTCCTCGAAACGAACCTCGACGAAAGGATCGATCCTCAAGATCGATTTCTTCGAACAGAAGACCGAGGTCCAAAGGGGATCCTCGAAAACGTCCGAATCGAACAATCGATGGATCGCTGGCGCCTCGATGAATATAATTCTGATCGAATCTCGATCGTCATCGACTGGACAATGGACGAGCATGCGTGACGTCGCGAACAGACGATGCTATTGGGTTACCGGTACCACGGAAGCTTGATGAAGTGCACTTGAGTGTGCTTGACGCAAAGACGCTGAATATGCAAGCTCACCGGATGCCGGCTGTCGGCACGATGTATTACTGCGGATCTTATCCAGACCGCTGTCATCCATATTGAAACCTATTTGCATTTCAAACTCGCCCTCGCTCCCTCCCCTTCTTCTGTTTCTTTTTTTTCAAACATATTTCCAACAAAATCTTCGATTTCACCCCTTTTCTATTCTTACAATTCGGTTGAATAATTTTGTTTCGTTTTACGATCTGGTCGTTTTTTATTTGGAGGATTGTTTAGGTAACACTGGACTCTGTTTTGGACATATTTTCCCTGCGGACAGGGCACACGGTAAACCTCAAACAACTTTAACTCGTCAATTTGTCAGACTTAATTCTCAAACGGCGTTGACATTTCTGCTTTGCCAGGTACCGGTAACAGGATAATCGGTTTATCCCGAACTAACTTTGACCCTGGTTAAATTAGTCGCTTGAAAAGCCCAGTTTCCGGTACAAATTCCAACATTCGGAACCGTAAACACTTCTCACGTATTGATTACAATATCTTCTTTTATTTTCTAAGGTATTTTATCTTCCAACATTTGTTATTTAATCTTTCTGGGTTAATCCGTTCATTTTTCTCAAACATTTCGAAACGTTCGAGAGTGGAAAGTACATTTGACCATGAAAGACGGTGTTCCCGAGGGGTTAATCGTCCTCGCCAGGTCCTTATTGTCCTCCGTGGCGCGGAACTTGGCAAAGTTCATCGAGATTACGAAATCGCGCGGAAAGTTTCATCCCGCGACCGCTGGAATCGTGGGATACCGGGTAAAAGTTTTTCTAAGCGGTGTAATTAGATCAGAAATCCATTATTTCGAGCAACCCCCCGCGAGCGATGATTTTTCGAGATGTCGAGGAGTTTCCAACCCCCTTCGCTCGAGTATCTTCCATTTCGTTAGTTTGCTATTTAATAATTAAACTTTGCATAAAATTGTAATACAGCAATCTACATTTCGTTCTGAATTCCGTCTGGAAACCCAAGCTCTCTAAACACCCTCGCACAGGGTGATCAGGTTGGCGGTCACGATTGACCCAGTATCCCGTCACCCAGGGGTTAATTCGGATCCGTGGCGTCATCGAGGACGACAGGTAGAGGCGTTGATGGACCTTCTGACGTCCGGTTGCTGATTAAATGAGAATCGATTAACAGGCGTTTCGTCGTTAATTATTCGTTTGTTGACCGATCAAAATCGTCGATTGAAAGGGCGGAAAATTGGAACGTGAGGATGACTGTTGGCGTTCGCCATTAGGGCGATAATAGAGAGGTCTATTTCGATCGTGGACGGGCAATCCTGACAGGAAGTCTAGCTCAAGTCACATCCGTCGGTTGAACAGCCAATCCCAAGTGGAATATAGCTGTTACTGTTACAACGGACCGGAAGGGGATTAATTAAACTCGTTGGCGACGGTTATCCGTCATCGCTGGTCGTCCTGAATCTGTGAAATACATTTTTACCCCCTCTCGGACGCAGATTTCATCGCAAAGAATTTTTTAATCGTGTTAGTGGGTCGTGGATGGCCTTTTCACTCGAAATTTTATCTTCTGTCACCATTCTTGTTACTCAACGCAATTTAAAACACCAAACGACCCCGCCAAGGCGGCAAGAAATTGATTCGCGCAGAAAACAATAAGAGTCGTATAAATCGGGGGCAAGATCGGCCTCGTAGCATACGTCAGCGGCGTGATAGATCCCCCGGCTCGACAACGACAATGGCACCTGAGCAACCTCATCTTTTGCATTGCAAAACACACTTGTCGGCCGGCGATGTTTTTCCAGCGTGAAATACGCGACAACGATACGTTGCCATCGCTTTTTAGCATTTAAGCGATCGTTGCGAACGTGACGGGATCCCACGGGCCCCGGTATCCGCACGCAATTACCAGAAAACAGTACGGTAACTGCGTGCGAAAGAAAAACCCGCGTATGCAAACGGAATAATCCTGTACAGAGGCGATCGCGGAACGATCGATGGCTCCCGTCACGGACGTTTCTGTAACTCGTATTTTTTTTCACGCTTCCCCGACAAAACCGACGATCCGTTTTCCTCCGCGAGGACCAACGTCGAGGAAAGCGGAAGGGAAACGCGGCTTTGTCGGGGATTGCAGACACGGTCGGACCAACGATTTTTATCGATGCAATTTGAGCAATTTTCATTTTTTTATGGAATATTTAATTTAATTTAATCGCCGCGTTATGTAATTAAAATTACTTTACATTTCCGAATTAAAAGATTGCTACTTTATTAAATTACGAAGCTGTTTTATCCAGCAAACAATTAAAAACTCCCACAGTGCAATTACGAAAATTGTGTTTGTCAATTTTTAAGCAACTCGGTATTCCCTGGGGGTAAAATTTGAGAGCGAAGAAATCGCAAGGATAAATATAGTTGGTCCGCGCGGTGTCTTAGAGATAAGTCGAGCGAGAGAGTGTGTGTGCGATGAGAGTCTGTGAGAGAGACCTTTTCTCGAAAGCTTCGTCAATGTAAATGGAATGTGGCATCCCTAATGAAGTGCAGCATTTTGGAGAAGAGATACTTTGAGACCAGTGCGAAGGAGCGTGCCAATCGTGTCGCCAGATATTTCGTATCGAAATTTTCGCTTCCTCCTTGACATGATACACTTCAGGACAATAATTTTTGCAAATGGCGCACATTGAGCACACTTTTGCCGCGCTGCGTATGTGCCAGTGACACGTACATACATATACCATATAATATAACCAATGGTGTTAGTTCTCGTAGTTGTTAGACGAGCTATTGCATTTTTACTAGCTAGCATTACCGCATTTTATCATTATTTAGCTCCCATTGGTTATAAGGCAGAGCTCGGTGCACCTTGCGTAACTGTGTGTTCGCGGCTGCTTTCTTTATTGTTTTTTTCATTTTTTTTTTAAATTATCGACGAACTGTGGTACCAAGAGATAACAACGTGTCCCATCTTCCTGTACATCTTCATACCCCTCGACAGAACCCCCTTTGTTTTTATCATCGAATTTCCTTGTACAGTTCGAAAGAATAAGAAATGGCAGCTGAAATTCTGTTCTCTCGTGGTTGTATAGTCCTTTTTTTTTTTTTTTATTTCTTTGATTTAACGCAGCAGCGGACACACGGTGCACCCGGTGAGCCGACTGCCGCCACTTCCGATCGCGGAGGAGACCCTCGCGGGAGATGCTGCCCATTTGATTTGATGAAACTTTTTGTCACACCTCGTTTTCTTCCGAAGCTACGACTCTAACCGAAAGAAAAAAAAAGATACTTCCATTCTTGTCCTTCTTCTCTCTATCTCTCTCTCTCACTCTGTCTCTCTCTCTCTCTCTCTCTCTCTCTCTCTCTCTCTCTCTCTCTCTCTCTCTCTCTTTTTTGATGAATTTCCCCCAAGGCGTTTCAAGGCCCATTCACACTACACTCACAGAACACGATTAACACGAGGTTAATAAATTGACAACACAGGAAAGAGGAAGTTAGAGCACACGACTAACCAAAAGTATCGGCGATATCTTTCCGAACTCGAGAGCAAACGTTGAGATACTTGCCTTTAGCACGTCGTTTATAATCGTTCACGTACCGCGAGATCTGTTGACTAATCCACCTGCAAACGCGTTGGATTGTAACACATGGGATAATCGTCTCGTTTACGAGAAGAAATTGTCAGTTTGGGTGGTGGAATTAAATCGATCGGGGTTTAGGATATTTTTACTGTGATTTAGAATTTTTTTGAAGTAAAATTCGGGGGATGATTGAAATAAAAATTTACTACGCTAGAGAGGTGTTAGTTTCTATGATTATTTTTGGTAAAAATTAAGTTTGTCAATTTTCTTGGATTAACAATTTGAAATTTCATATATAGGAAAGATTCTGAGTTGATAAAATTTACATACCTGAGAGTTGGCTGTAAATTAATCATTTTTGGGATAAAGAATACGTTTCGTATGTTACAATCCAACGTGAACAGCATGATACCATATAAATATTTATATTACCATTTGCATCCACGGAAATCTCTTTAAGTATCTCTTTACATGATGTAATATTATTATTACATAATGGATATATATGTATAATTGAGACACGAGCACAAGACACACTCACATCTATACACACCTTAATTATGTACATGTACGTACGTACCTCTATCTGATTGTTATATCATTATTATTATTATTATATGTAAATAGTAGTCGCACGCTTTTGTCTAGGCGAGTCGAAGGTATTAATGAAAAGGCCCATGCTTCTACCTCTTTTTAATTAATCACCGTATGTGTCTTAGGAATAGAGAAATGCTGCTTTCGATCTCACCAACCGTTTGTCCGACGTTTTTCTATATAGTCTCACGTACAATTTGGCTCTTCTCGTTGTTACGATTTCCTCACACGATACACACAGGCAGACACACGCAACATACACACACATTATCTATCTTTCTCTTTCTCTCTTGATCCTATTTGTCGTCTAATCAAAATTCCGTTTTCGAAACTCTGGATCTTGTCTCGAACCCTTTCATTGCCATAATTTTAATCAAATTTAGGGGGGGTAGTTAATTACAATTTCTGCTTGGTGGTATTTTAATTCATTAAGGATCGTGTAATTATTTAACGTGGTTGAATATCTGGTTATCGAGTTGTAATAAAATTAATTAGAGTTGAGAACAATTTTTGTTTTAATCTTCGATTGTCAACGCACGCAATTAAAGGGTTAATCTTAACCAAGGGAGAAAAAAAAAATTGAAATGTGTCGATGAATCCCAGTCCCCTTTTAACACGTTCAGAACAGCGTGATCCATTCAATTAAAAAATCTCTAAAATTGATCTTAAAATGGCCCCTACCCTTAATTGGTCTAAATTAACAGTGAATAATTTTATTTGCGAAGCAGTACATATTCCAGCAATAATTATTTTTTCAAGGGGGTAGCGTGGGGGCGCAAGAATTTTCACAATTCTCGAACGTGTTAAACTTTCCCTCGAATCTCTCGAAGCAACGAAGAGAGCTAAATAATTATACGCCTTGAAACCCCTTGGACCGTCCCCGGATATCGTTAACGATAAGAGAGAAAGAGGAAGGAGCGAGTGAGCGAATGAGAGGGACAGAACGGAAGAGAGGGGAAGTGGGGGAGAGAGGGAGAGAGAGAAAACGTAGGATTTGGAGAAAAAAGATGAAAAAAAGAAATTGGAGATAACGATCTCTCGCATCACTTCCATCGCTAATACACACTCACAGAATTAATTGACGTGTACACACGCGCGCACATAATCTCCTTGTCTCTTTAACTTACCCTCTCTCTCTCTCTATACGTATATGTATATATATACATGCATATATATATGTATATATATATATATGTATAATAATCTTGATTCTCGTATTGTTTTGTGCGCTTTTATATCGCTGTTTGCCAGCTTCGGTCACGATTTCAAAATATTCTTCAAAAGTTCCTCTCTCTTCGTTCTCCACCGTTTTCTCTCATCGACACGTTCTCTTTTTTTATCTCTCTCTCTTTCTCTCTCTCTCTCTCTTTCTCTCTGACTCACAATATACTCCCTTTTTTCCCTTCTTAATTATCACCCTCGGATCCTTTCGACACTTTGTGACACGCACGTTTAGCCACACGATATATACACACACACACACACACGTGTACGATCACCGTTTTTATCTGCTTAATTATCGTGTTATCGGTTCACGCGATTCCGGCGTGAACAGGGGTCAATTATGTACACGTTTCACGTTTTTCAACGACGCTGATTTACATTGCAATTGCACCAACGTAGTCGATACTGTTTCCAGTTGTTGCCACCCCTTATTTTCTTTCTTTATTTTGTTGACGAAGTATATTATTCGATGTTCGTTGAAGATCCAGGGAGTTTCCGATGCTTCTTTTTGTTCGTTGTTGAAGTCACGTATTTCGTTTCTGTTTTTCATTTTGTAACATTCAAGTTGATGCAAAAATTGTTAGGTGAGGTCGATGTTTTTTTCTTACATTGTGTATTTTATTATATTCGTTTGTTGTATGATAGCGTTTCTCAAACTTCTAATAGATTTTGTTTGAAAATGTTTTCAAGTGGTATACGTCAATTTTATTTTGTACTACCCCTATTACCAAAATCAAGGAGTTAGTGCAACCCTGGTTTGAGAAACGCTAATATGAATTGTACACATATTTTACCAACGTAAAAATTTCGCAATCACGATGGAAATGAAATTATTTATATAATTGAATTAAATGTTCAGATGGTCTCCGGTGATATAATTTCGAAATTTTATAGAACGACTTATAACAGTTCGTAAATACCATTTCATCGGGTAGATTTCTCCGCGGGATAAAGGGGAAGTATAAATCACAGGACTGTTCACATGAAACGTATAGCCATTGGTGCTAAAAACACGTCGAAACACCCTTGACTTCGTGTACCGCGGAACACATCGCTAACAATAATTAACCCGTGTTTAAACTGTGCGCGGAATATCGTTGTTCCCGCATCTACGAGCTGTTGAACAGCCTTGGAGTCGCGATTTCGTCGAGATACAAGAGGAAAAACAGCTAGATCGACACGAAGACTGTTTCGATACAGCTCTCGTACGTTCCTGCCTTCGAATCGTCACCGTTTTCTCGTTATCACTTCCTCGAAAGGCTTTAATCACACGGGCACACATATTCCTTGGAAATGTTCAATACGGAATATTTTTAGACTGCGAGTCGTGTTCAATAATCTTTTCGATTCGTTCATTTACAGCGGACTTCCATTTAACGCGGTTAAATAAATTGCGAAGGTTACACCGTTAAACTTAAATAAAATATTTCCATTTGAACAATCTCGAACACGAAATAATACGTTTGATAACTTTTATTATGTAGCGTGTTGTACGGAGGTCTATTTCCAGAATAATAAAATGGTAGTTAAGATAAATATTGACCTATAATCCTGCAAATATTTATACACCATAGATAATAAATAAAACTAAAATCGGCGATTCTAAGATTCCTTTAAGAGACGGTTGACGCGAGAATGAATAGCTCGATGTAAAACTAGCACGGTTCGTGACAAAAGTTCAGAAGCACACGGTGGCTTTATCGAGCAAAGCTAACGATTATTTTTCTAATACACCCCTTCCTGTTATCGCGCGGCCAGGATGTGTCGAGAAGCGCGGAACGATCGAGATGAATCAACCGTGTAATTAGAGTTTTTCAACAAGTCCGGTGATTAGTTTGAAAAAAGGGCCGTGCGATGATGGAACTGATTAAGAAACGGTTCCATTTAATAATACGACTGTTTTCCTGCTCCGTTAAGCTTTCTCGTGACTCCTCGATGTTAATTTTGCTGCAACAGCTCTATCTTGGTCCCTTGTAGGCTTTAAACAAATACAGTTTGCAATCTCTGTCACAGTCATTATTATTCATTACCTACGATCAAAATTTCTAAATTTGTAAAGTCTACCAATATTCCATCAAATATTAATTGTCTATTTCACGTGATTGCGAAATTCACGACACTGTCACACAAGTCACCCCCACATCTTCAAACATTCCCTCGTGGAGGGTCAAGGATTTAACGTAGAGGATTTTTTCGGATATCTGAGATTACGGTTGAACGGGTTAAGGCGGATCGTTATTTCGTTTAAGGGGATGATCGGGCCGTGTAGGAAAGATTCGCAAGACCGGCGGTGGATTAATTTCCTGAAAGGAAAGAGAAACGTGGAAGGCGGTTTCGTGGTCTCCTCTGCACGCCAACCTCAATTTTCCGAAAGCCGATAAGGCTCTAAGCGGGTTTTCGTCAAGATCGCGATCTTCCGTCACGAGAGCCGCGTTGCTTCGTCCCTGGATCGCGTCTTGCATTATCACAGATGAAAATTACCGTATAAAATGCCAGGAAACACGTCTGTTTACTACTTTCTTACCCTCCAATCACACAGACATTAATCGATCTTGCAAACATCGAATCGATCTTCGATTGGAAAATATATTTCCAAGCTTTTAAGTTTCTAAAAATACAGTACTCCTCTTCTACCCCCGTCCGTAGCGAAGGGGTTGAAATATCGGCCGATCGTGGATCAAAACTCGTTCTTCTTTATCAAAATTTGTGCGTGCGCCCGTTGTTCTGGCGTAGCCGGTAAAAATTGAATGGTTTCGCGTCGAAACGATGGCTTTCCAATTTCCATCGAGAGGGTGGCGATGGATTCGAAAACTACGACGCGTGATTGGACGCGTGTATTCAATATGCAAATCGATTCTTCGATTCCTTCGTTGGTATTCGAGGCAACGTATTGTCGGCCCGCTCGTAGCTTATCGACATTATGCTGATTTCCCAGGTGAATGTGAAACGCGTGCGATTCGTCGCGAACGCGTTGAATGAAAGGTGCCAGACAAACGAGGCTTTTCCCCCGCGAGCCGGATCCTTCGGCACCGACGTATCGATGCTTCTTCTAATGCATCTTGCTTATTGCGATACGTGGTTCTAGCGATTGAATGGTTTTAACATATATTTCCCGAATAAAAGTGGAATAATTCAAGTTTTTCGTACTGAAATAGAAGAATAAATAAATGTAGGCTCAAATTCGAATAAACAACGTAGACGGTGAATAATTGTTGTACGAGTTGGAGGGAAAACGTATCGACTTTTGATGGAAATCGACGGGAAAAATCGAGCACGGAAGTGAAAAATTCAGTGAGTTACGAGGGGATGTTGGGGAAGTTGAAAGGGGATCAAATATTCAGAACTTCAAAATGGAAATTCTGAAGTTCTGAAAGATATTGTAGGAAGAGAAGATGGTCTTAAATTATGAATCATGCCCAAGAATATTCCTAAGCAACAAATTCACCGATAGAAAATTCACTGTGGTTCGTTTAAATTTTAAATTTCGAAGCTCGGGCGAAGTCGATTTCATTTATCGAAGAAAAATGATTGCAACACAAAAGAACGACTAAAGTAATTGAAATATAATGAAAGTTAGTAAATTAATAACTTTGAAATTTAGTTTAGTCTTTACTTACCGAAGAATAATAATTACGAAATAAAAAATGATTAAGGTAGCTAACGATCCTCAAGTTCCCCCACGTATCAAAACGAAATTAGTAAGTCGTTAAAAAAATCCAAATTAACCACCGATCGCGAAGTTACGAAGTCGATTGCTTTGGAACATCAGCTTCCCTCGGAGCCGTCACACCCGCGACCATCTTTCTCAATTAACCGGCTTCCTACGCCTCGTTTCGTCGATTAATTAACGAAACGCGGAGAAATCGTGGCTCGATTATTCCACTGAAATTCTCGACGGGGCAATTCAATTTCTCCCATCGATTCGATTATAAACCCTCTCTCCCATCGCCCCGAAAACGAGTTACGACGTTCCTCGAAGAGGAGGATAGAAACAAGGCGGTCTCTTCAGGGGCGTGCGTTACGTCGCCACGACAACTTTGCACTCTCGTATCTCGTTCTTCGGTCGTATTTGATTTGCCTTTAATACGATTTCCCAGCCATGGCGACAGCCACTGGGTATACGTAACCGTTCCTGGCATCCTCGACCCTCCTTGGACAGGGGCCTCGAAGAGGAACTCGATTATCCTGGCGGAAGGAGGGGGCGCCGGCTCGTTCTCTCCTCCACGTTCGACCAAACTCTTGATTAATTTCTTCAGAAAAGAAATACGCTCCAACCGGGGTAGCTGGAAAATTCGTCGGGCTTGAAAAGAGCGCCGCTTTAAGGCGGATTAGTCTTCGTTCCAGAACGTTTCTATGAGATCTTATTCGTCTTGACGGCATCGTTTAGGAAAATGAAAGTCGTTCCTGGCTTGGCAAGAAATTTCTGTAAAAGCTTCAGGGGGGTGGGCTGGTTAACTTTCCGGAGAATTGTGTCGTCCGCGTTTAATTAATAATAACTGCAGTTTCGAAGATTTTCCAAGAATTTTCTCCAGATTCGATTAGTCTATTTGACAAGAATTATAGATGAAATGTTTCGGAAATACCAGGACCAATTCGATTTCCAACATCCCCATTCGTTCAAAAATTTGTCTACGATTATTATCGCACACAGGAGATCACACTGGCACACAGACACACTTGCACCAATTTTTAATCCCCCATCATCCTCCCTCGTCATCCCCGTTCCCTTCGATGTTCATCGACTCCTCGTTCTTATGATTTCTTCGTTCTTACATTATTATTTTTTCTTTTCTTTGATAATTTTTCTTTCTCGTACACGCACCTCTCGGTACAAGCAAGAGTCTTTTAATGATATGACGATGACCATGATGACATGACACGATATGATATGATATGATAATGAGATGATTAATGTGACCATGACCATGATTTCTTACCATGATTTTATATTTACTTATTTGTTGCACGTTGTTTGGTGCGTCTCCGTAAGCAGTATGACGCGCTCGCAGACCCCCTGGCGAACCGACATTTCGGCGATCACACGAATCTCAGAGCAAGATAAAGAAACCAAGCGGCAACTCTTTTGCACCTTTCACGAGCGTTTTCACAGCCGTTGATCGCTTCGAGGCTCGTCGGGAGCACCGAGGCGGGCATTTTCACCGCGGTTTAATCGCCTCGATTCGTGTCTTTGAAACTTTTCCAGCTTCTCGAGGGCGGTCTTGAGAATTAATTAACGCGATCCCCGGCCATTGTGCGGGACGGAAGGGTGCAGAAGGAGTTGCTGAGACGAACACAGCTCGGTTTCGAGGCATCCGACGGAGGTGCACGCGAGAGGGGTCGATTGCACGCGAAGCACCCCCCGCAAATGATCGCACTGGTCCGCTTCCAGACCGCTTCGTCGCGTCGCGCGCTCGCCTTTCTTTCCGTTCTTGACGATAAAACTCGCGCAAGTAATTGTCCGAAGCGTGTTCGTCCAAAGAGGCTGCCTCGACGAGGATGACTCCCGTCTTGGTATCCGATAACGACGCACGCTTTCGATAATTAACTAACGCGACTTTTATCGTCGTTTGCGTTGGAATTTGTCGAGGATCGAGAACAAAAATTGTCCGGGAACAGGACGAAATGTCGGTGTACGCCGGTCGGCCGTTTGCCGGGCGCTGGCAGTCTGTAAGTTGAGTTTAATGCATGTTGTTTTGTCTGTCCTTGCATGCAGGGATTCGGTTTTGTAACATTCGCAAATAGTGCTGACGCGGACCGGGCACGTGAGAGGCTACACGGCACCGTGGTTGAGGGCAGAAAGATTGAGGTGTGCATGAACATTCTTATACTTATATATATATATACATACATATATATATGTATACATCGCCATTAATTCATTTATACACGTAATTGTACTTTTATTTAACTTATATTATTTATTATTTTCTCCGTTCGATTCTATGATATATTTTTTTTTATTTTTACTTTTTTTTTATTTTTCTTTTATTTTCCACAGGGTGCACGCGAGAAGCGCACGCGAGACGCGTACTCGCCCGCGCTTCCCGCTCCCGATCAACAGGCGACCAGCGAACCCCGCTCGTATCGATCTCTTTTTTCTTTATTTAACCACGCTATATACATATTATATGTATATACATACATTGAAAGGCTTATTTTCATTAAACTTTCAAAGCGTTGGTCGCCTATTTCACGTTGATCTTAATCCGTAAGCGACGCGTCGATCGGCGTTGCTCGTAAACGACGTTCATTACTTATTCTTCTCTCTTTTTTTTCCACTCTCTCTTTCTCTCTCTCTCTCTCTCTTTCTTCTATCGTCCTTTATTATAAATTATAATTACGAACGGATTTACGAGCAGCCGCCGGGCGTGTTTTAGATTTTAAGTAGTGATGAAAAAAAGAGGAATAAAAAACGGCTCTGATCGAGAGCCGACTAATTAGTTATGGAATTTTCGCGGAGCCGCGAGATCGTTTCTTTTTTTCTTCTTTTTTTTTTGAATAATCGCTGATCAAGCGATTCATTATCGCGAGCGAAGTGGCTTCGATCGAGACGCGGCCCCGGCTACCGTCGATAGTCTGAGTGCCTCGAGTGACTCGCGCGCTCTAATTTCGGCCAACGAAGATGCATTTGATGAGTATAAATTACGCCTGGCGTAATCGCTCGCGTTCCTTTGCTTAATTATCCCCTAAGTGAATACTCGATGCTCGATACAGATCGATTGGCTCCGCTAAAATTGATCGCGACGCAGCTCTTCGCGGCAATGACGGTCCGAGGAGTTTCAAAATTTATTCAGATTAATGTTCAGAGTCTGTTTCTAAAAATAAACTTTAGCAATTAAAGCTTCCAATAAAGTGACATAAATATTTCTATACAGAATGAAATAATTTTTATTGAAAACAGTCATTGTCAGAATGCGTCACGACGTCTCTCGGAAGCGTAATCAGAGTCGCAACGCGAATCACGCCGTCCCCCTGGACTCCAAATGATCTTCGATTAAGAGATGCGAAACGAAAGAAAGAAGTTTAATAATCAAAATTTCACGAATCCTCGTGGACGTCGTGATTCGCGTAAAACCGGCGAAGTTGAAGGGGTGGACGCGCTCGAAGCAAAAGGCAAAAATTGATTCGAGGAAAAGAGGCAATATATCGTTAAAACGAACTTGGCCAAAGAGGCAGAGAAATAAACAAAAAAACAGAAAGAAATTTGGTCGGCGAATTCAAGGAAACGTCGACGATTATTGCTGGCCAGAAATAACAAAATAATCATATATATAAAAACAGAATGAAAAAAAAAATACAGATGATCTGACACGAGTCTCTTATTGTCCCTGTATAGAGTTGTTCTACGCGCGACAGATAAATAAATAAATATTGAGAGAGCGAGCGAATTAAAGAGAGAAAGAGAGAGAGAAAGAGAGAAAGAAAGATGAAGTGTAGAAAAATGAAAGAAATAATGAGAGACACGATGATATAAAGAGAGATATGAAAATATGGCTGAACGGGGGTTGACACTGAGGAGGGCTGTCGCCAAAATTACGATCCCCGAAGTGTCCGAAAAGGTAAGGAAACAAGGCGCACACCAAGGAAATCGTTTAATGAGAATCACACGGCTCGATTTCAGTCGTGACGAGATATATATATAATTATATTAATATATCGCCTCGCACTGCCCGCTCTCTCACCCCCCTCGATGGTATACACACCGGAAATCGCACGATCGATTATTGACACGAACGGCTTCTTCCTGTTTCTTTCGTTCGTGATCACAGGGATCCGATGAGCGAAAGTTTCTTATTCGAATCAATATTATCTTTTCATCTCTTGGTTCTTTTAATTAATATTCGTACGGTCATCGAAAATTACTCAGAAAATTACACTTCTTTACAAGTTTGAATACTTGAATTATGAAATTTTTAACTCAAGGTGTCAGTTTGAATTAAGTCTTAGGGTAATTGTTTGTATTTTGGGGTCCAAGAAGACCCCCCACTGATGGCCGTACGATTATTGCAAATATCTTAAAAAAAGAATTTCATAAAATATAAAATTCCAACCCTTGCAATATCAGTATTATTTTATAAAAACCTGGGGGTAGTTTACGTCCACCAAATACCTATAATTGTTTACTGAAGCTTCATACATATTTTAATTAAAATTAAAATTGAGGGATTTTTTTATAAGTGGTTTTATAACTTTTTAAAGCTTTATTTTATCGATAGTTCTGATGATGGATTAAAAGTACCCCCACGTCCATATATTACAAGGGTTAAAAAGAAAACTATTTTGAGAGATAGAAAAAACGAGGAAAGAGTGTTCGCGTGTCGATAAATTTGAAGTCAAGATGAATTTTCAATTATTTCCTTTTTTTTTTTTTATTAAAGTACAGCTTTTAATTGAATATCGGATTTTTACGAACAATCCATCTATTCTTTATTTTTTGTTCACTTCGACTCGATGAATCTCTATGCAAATCAAATCGTAAAATCCACGGGGATCTCTTTCGAATGAAAAAATCCATTACCAAACTCGTCCTTCAAAATGCAGTTGCATTAAAAAAAGATTGAAAAGCTCTTATCAAATTCACGAATTACCAAACCTGGAATCCTTGAAATAATTTCGAATTCGAGGCGTCAATTTTCTTTATTTCCACCAAATCAGAATAGAATTTCTCCCACTCTTTCCTCGATAAAACATAAATTTTCATAAAAAGAGTATTTTCGAATAGCTCAAACGATGACAGACAAATATTTGACCAAACTTTCGCTCAACCGATCCGAAAAACTCGCGAATATTGCACGTTGTTCGCGTTTTCGCGTTTCCAGAATTAAAGAATAAAAAAAAAAGGAAAAGAATCTCCTGTTTGCTTTTCGCGATCAAACGTTACGCGAGCGTTCCACGCGACACTTCGATATTAATTTAATCGTTAAGTTAAATATAAGTGAAAAATTCGTACAAGCACATTCGTAGCTGGTGAATCGAGACCAGTACACTTTTTAACAAAAAAAAAGAAGAGAAAAACATTTAAAAATACTGGAAACTGTTTACGGTACGCTTTTGAGCATTCATCCCTTTGAAAGGGTAGCGAAAGAGCTAAGAAATCGCGGGCTAAAGATGAAACTCTCCGTCGGATTTAAAAAGTAAACAACTTTAATACCCAATTATGGAGTTACAGCTGGTTGGACGGCTTTTGTTTCGAATAATAAGCCGCTGTAATTGAAATTTACTTGGAAAAATGCTGCGGTCCATTCGAGGCCCCAACGAGATGAATAATCTTTCCACGAAGATTTTGTGAGCCAGAAAATGCTTGCCACCTGTGTGTCTTTAAATTAAAAGACCCTTTCGTAAATTAATCTTAATAGGACTGTGTAACAAGTATTCTTTTCTCTTAAATCAAGAAACGCGAGTGTTCTATTTGAAAGGGTTGTAAATTAAACATTTTAATTCTATTAAAATTACCGAGAATATTAATTAGCAAAATATGAAGTTTTCTGGGAAATCTATTAAATGTATTACAATTGCAAAACTAATTCAAATTATCGGGTTAATGATATCTCTACCTTTGGATATTGAATTTATAAAATTCAACATTCAACTTGTGTAAAATTAAAACTGGTAAAGTAAATTTTTACCAAATTTAGTCGGATTTTAAACGAACATCCTTTCAGCCGGAAGCCACATTAACCCTTGCGTCCGCGTGAATCACCCAAATTAACCGAACCGTTAAAATTTAATGAATCATTAAATGAGAATGTGGAGGAGATGAAATAAAATGTCAGGAAGACGGCGACGTTTACGCTTCGGGGAACCCGGTAAAAAGATCGTGCAATTTCGTTGCTGCACCCTAACGAAAAGTTAAAAGATCCAAAGGTTAAGGGTTGCGGATGGGGTGAGTCCCGGAGTATCGTCACCGCGATAAAAAAAAAAGAAAGAAAGAAAAGAAAAGGCGAGAGTTCGACGATGATCCTTTTTCGCGAGCAACCTAGCTTTTTAATTACCGGAAGGATTAAGGGAGATCTCAAATTAAAGTCGACAGTTTTTGTTCCTTTTCTTTTTGCTCCCTCTCTCTCCCCGACTGCAAAGTTTAATCCACGGTCTCCTGTCAACGTACGTCACTTTGAAGGATCGTAGGATTCCTGGAAAAATTTTCCATCGCTTTAAAAGTACGATGAGCTACGTTTTTAAGAGGCGACTGCTTTAGAAAAGCTCGCGCAATTACGTACCGCTGACGTGTGACATCGTTTAGGTTTTATTAATTATGAGGAATGCGATGGAAGTTCGTTGAGAAGTTTTCACAGTCTTGGAAATATAATATCGCGGAGCTGTTAAGCTTCCAGAAATATACTTCAACGCTTCTAAACTCCTGAAACTACAATATTTCAGAATTTCCAGCATTCCAAAAATATAGTATTTCGAAATTTCCAAATCTTTGAAACTTCTAAACTCTTAAAATTATAATAGTTGAAAACTTCCATATTCGAAAACCTATTTTCGAAAGCCCCGAAAACTGTTCCCTAATCCATAACAAGCTCCATAACAAGCCCCATAACAACCTAATAGCTGAACTACCATATCCAGTTTCCTGGAAGACCGCGCACCGTTTGCGAAGGGCCTGGTCGAAGGAATTACACTTATCCTCCCCATCGATCGGGAAGCCTCGGATCGATGGCTGGTCCTCATCGAGGACGTCTTCGTCGACGCGATATATCGGGGGAGGGCGGCCTTTGAACCGTCGCTTCTCGAAGCCTGTGTAACTAGTGAACACAATGCCGGCTCGGAGGGCACAAAGAGCGTTCGTTAAGATAATGACCCGGCTGAATGGCGGCACAGAAAACGGGCGGCAGGGGGTCGGGTGTCTGTTGGTGTCGCGGAGGGTTGCGTTCGCGTTTTCAACCACCACCCCCCCCTTTTCGGCCCGTTAAAAGGTCCAACGGGAAGTTTAAACTGGTTTAAGCACAGGGCGATAGTTAGCGTGCGCCTGTGCAGCCTCGATACTCTTCGATTATCGAAGGTCTTTCGGCCTCGTTACCGTTTGAATTTTGCACGCTCGCTGAAAGCATTGTTGACCCGGGGATCAAAGAAAGATAGAAAGAGAAAAAGAACATGGCTGGAAACGATGGGAGTTAAAAAGGGAGGGGGAGGGGGGTTCGTCTGTTTGTGGAGATCGGCAGAGGATGGCTGGAGTAGTAACGAGATTCCTTTATTTGGAACAATTCGATCCAGAGGACCGAGGCGTTTCTGATCCCGAGAATTAAAAGCTGCTGATTTCAGAGCAAATATTGAAACGATCATCCCCCTCCTCTCCACCCCTACGAATTCGTGGAAATATGTTTGAATCGAGGATCTTCCGGCCGACAGATGAGCGGTGAGCAAACTTCGACAAACGTGTGGATCGATGTCCTGACAAATGATGAGGATTACGCGAAGATTTGGAATTAAATCGTTCGGCGGATTAATCGGCAAGAAGGTAACGGGGGGGGGCAAGGAGGATTCCAGGTCAGTGAAAATAATACTGGGAAATGGAGAAAATTAATCTTCGTCCCGTGGATGGACGACGTTTGTTGAGCTTGCAAAAAGATGCCGGAGCTCCTCGGGAATCCTTGAAAATTGATAACCCTTTATGGCCACGCCGATATGGATTATCTCTTCGAGTCGGATGCAAATGGAATGGAACTGACGTTTCGTTGAAACGGTATTGAATGTACCCAACAAAAGATAGTAAATATATTGATATTAAAAGAATTAAACATTAAAAATTGAAAAATATAAATCTCCAAAAGTACCAAGAACGCTGTTTTATCTTAACATTAATATGCAAGGGTATCTGCAAAAACTGAACGCTGATAAAATAAAAGAATCGATTTTGCTGCTGCCTTTCGCTATCAGAAGCTTCCAATATTGAAACATATAAATCTTCGAAAGCACCTACAACGCTGTTCCATTCTCGTATTAATATTTAGGAAAATTTGCATATTCTAGTAAAAGAGAATGTCAATATTGGAATGAAATAAATTGCAGTGGTCAATGATCGACCCATCTTTGGCTGTAAGAGCCACCCTATATTGAAGATATAAATCTCCAGAAGTATCCCACTCTGAAAATTCTGTATCCTGACAATTACTGCGAATTTAAAGATAAAAAATTGTCAAGAACCCCCAGAGTATTATCTTCATATCAAACAAAATTAATTACCATCGTGCTGTAATGAAAAATGGAGTTAATACTCGAATGGAAGAAATTTTAAAAGGATCACGAAGAAGACATTAAAAACTCGAAATGTTGAGAAGAAGCCATTGGTCATCAGCATCGCCCAGCATGAAAATATCAGCCCTCGTAATCGATTCGCGATAACGTCAAGGGAAGAATGCCGGCCACGAAGGTCGAAGCTGATTAACGAGCAAGGACAAAAAGCGAGCCCACGTTGGACCGGAAACTCGACATTCCAGGAAGACGGAAGTCCAGTACGATCGACCTAGTGGCGTGGTCGTAGCCGGTGCCGGCCAGGTTTCGGTCGGTTTCTATACGACAGGTGGTGGTTGCTCGACTTTTCACGGGCTTAGCAAGTCAAATTTATGCAGATGCGCCGGTTGCCGAGGATCGTGCAAGGTTAGAACGGAATGCTCGAAATTGTTTGCGGGTTGGTTAGCTCGAGTTGCCACGCGATTCAAGGGTGATCTTCGCGGCGATAGATCGGCCCCTTTATCGGCTGGCTCGTCAATTTTTTAATTCGGTCAAGCACGCGCAGCGGGGAACTTCTTTGACGACAATTTTCGTGGTGCCTCTCTTTCGTCAGATCTCTTTGCCACGATCGCAAAATCATTTTATTCGCTCTACATTGAGCCAATTAATTTAATATTCGGTAACATTTTCAAATTAATAGCAATTTTTCAACCCACCCCAGTGTCTCAATGTAAGACTCCGTATAACGCGACTTCCCGTCCGACACTCTATATCGCAGGTAATAAAATATTTTATGTCACGTTCCAGGTAGTTAAACTTAAGATACTTGATTTTACGACCCGGGTTGTTGACATAAAATAATTTTATATCCTGATTTAGAATCTTCGAATGAAAATATTTCACAATACGACACTAAACGATACTTGATCACTCCGGGACAAATGCACCTCTTGTTATCCTGGGATCTATTATAAATCAGTCCGAAAGTACAAATTGGGACGATGTTCGCGCGAGAAGACGGTGATTAAAAATTTGTAAGGTTTTATCCGGCAAGTCCTTGGAACTCGGATTGAGCCAGACCGGACAAACGAGTTACGATTGGGACATAACTGTCCCCCCGCGTTGTATAAATAACTTGTTAACAGCGGTCGTGCAATAAAACGACGAGTGTTTCGTTGGTATGATAAGCGCCGTTTCAAACTGATGTATTAACGCCGGGACGAGCCAACCAGCAGCCGAGTTTGGTCGAAAAATCGATGGTCGAGCTGCGTTCCTGGGCTGGGGCTTAACGAGCCACGATTTACCGGGGACCGGTTAGATTTACTTACTTCCTGCATTTCAATTCAGATCGCGATACGCTGATAACGCTCCAGATTGGCCGGAAATCGTGGATCGTTCGTGTCAGTTCGGGTCACGAACGTACTTGACCGTGTATGGAAAATTAAGCCCCCTGGAAAGCCTCTCGGCACCGGTGTTCCTTCGTTTATTATTTATCCGAACGAACGGGGAAAAATTCATTAGCGATCGTTGATGAGCTACGATGATCAACCAGGGGAAAAGTATCGAGGGAACTGGAATATTCAAAAAATTGATACTGTAAATTAACGTTCAGATATCCGAATCTGCAAAAATAAGGTAATAAAGAAATTGATTTTGGAATATAATCAAAATTTCTGTTTGACGAAGAGGAATTTGCCGGTTATGAAATTTTCGAGAAAGGCTCGAATTGATTAAAGCGGAAGAGTATAAATTCGTGATAAATAAGGTTTCACCGCTGAAAGTTTCAGTGTTTTATCCCCGGGGTGCAATAAGAATGAAAAGCGGTCGCATTTACAGGGCGTTGAATTTATGCGTCCCGTCCAATTTGCAAAACGATCGCGTCGCAAACTTGAATTTGCATCGAATCGTGTTTGTACTTGCAGCAGTCGCTCGAGACGTCCATTAAGATCCCCGGATTTAATTCTCGCCAATTTGCGATAGCCACCGTGTTGAAAATCGTGGAACATTCAAATGAGCCCGGCTTCGAAAATAATTGAAATTTTATCAAATTCTCGGTGCTGATTTTTTGCTATCCTTTCATTCCTTTTTGGATTGCAAATTGAGGGGTTTGATAGAAAAGTTGCTTGGTGATACTTAATTGCAATTATTTGTATTAGAGTAATACCGAATTTTAATTATTTGCATTAGGGTAATATTAAATTGCAATTACTTATGTTAGAGTAATACCAAATTGCAAATATTGATGTTGGAGTAATATTAGATTGCAATTACTTACAGTGGGATAATATTAAATTGTAATTACTTATGTCAGAATAATACTAAATAGCAAATATTGATGTTGGAGTAATATTAAATTGCAATTACTTAATAGTGAAATAATATCAAACAGCAATTACTTATATTAGAGCAAAACTTAATCCCAATTATTTGTATTAGGGTAATATTAAATTACAATTACCCATGTTGGAGTAATATTAAATCCCAATTATTTATATTGGAATAACATTAAATTGCAATTACTTACATCGAGGCAATATTAAATCGCAAATACCTGTATTAAATTGCAAACATATTAAACTATTTATATTAAAATAACTGCTTCAAAAGTGATCCTAAAACGAGAGATTATGCGTCAGATCGAAGTAAATTAAATAAATAATCGAAAAGGGGGGACACAATGGAATTCGTTCTCGCTCGATCGGTGTCCAATTTATAGAACAATCGCGGCACACGAATTTACTAGCGGGAAACTTGAAATGTGGACATTTAATACGATACACGAATGGCAAACAAAGATTTCGAGGTTCATCCATGCCGTCATTGTTTGTTGGTCATCGATGCGAACAAGGCAGCAGGGACGATCGATTCGTACAACGTAGACACGAACGTTTGTTTGCTCGTTTGTTTCCTATCACACCTATTCCGGACTTGTCACCAGCTGAATTTTCCAATCGAACAATAAGACACATCCTTTTGTTTACTTTCCATTTCGCTACCGATCGATAAACAACGATGGAGGACCGAGATTCCTTGGAAAATTGTTGGGAAATTCTTGAACCATTTGCATTCTGAACGAAGACAAATAGAAATAAATAATTCTACCATTATTCATTATTCTCGAATAGCAACAATTTTCCAAATAAATAAAATTCCAATTAAAGAATATTAATATTCTTTTAATCAAATTGTCAAACTATTCGTGTTCATTGACGGTATGAAGTAAATCCGGCTGAAAAATTGAGCAGAAATCAAAAAGGATTCATTGTTAAACATTTGGTATACGATCTCGTTTACGGAATGGCCAAGTCATCCCTATTTCTCTGATACTGCACGTTTGTTTGCCGGTCGGACGCGTTGCAAGGATTCTGTGCCGGCCAATTGCGTCGATACATCGAGCAATTTGCATTTTACGATCTTGTTTCCAACAACTAGGATTTGTCGTTGGCGTTTGCGACGCAACCTCGCGTTTATAGGTAATGGTCGGATTAAGGGAGCCTCGTTTCGAGAAACGAGCGATCACGTTTCGTTTTATACCGAGAAATTAGGTGTCCGATGTGTCCGCGGTAAATTGCGCGTGACAAGAAATCTTCGATGATGAGGTGTTAAACGAACGATCAATGTACAGCCACGGATCAGTTCATTTTCTGTTATTTTTACGTGTCTTAAAGTAAAACAAATCATTTTCTGGTAATGAGTCAGATTTGTAATAGTTACCAATTTTTATTTTACAAATGCAAATCGAAATAATTGCCTGGGTACCTAATTTTGACTTTGAAATTAATTTCCCAATTTTACAGAAGGTTGGAATATTTTATTGCACCAGTATAAATAACTCTGTACATGTGCAACCCCTTAATATCCAATTATTTCTTGCCAATAATTAAAACTCGCTCGCCATAATATTTTATCTGGCAATTATAAATATCATTTGTGATCCAAAAATAAACGTCAGAGGGCCAATTAGCAATGTCAATTTTGCCAACCAGTGATTATTTATATTGAACAAACGAGTTTCGAATGGAAGATAAAATTTAACGAAGGAAAGAAGGAAATAGACCCAGGTGGCAAGCAAAATCAATGAATAAAAAGGATGAAAGGGCTTCCGGCAGACATTTATTATCCTCGTTCCCCCGTAAAACGGATAAGGGATGAAAGGAAGCCGAAGAATCAAGTGCACGGTAAGAGGTAACCAAGTTGACGAAAAGAAACATCAAGACTCTCCGTTTCTTTTTCGTTATTCTTCGTTCATTGGTCACGAAAGTGCTTGTGCGAGATCGACGGTAACAGTCTCTTCATTTCTTTTTCAAATATCTCTTCTTTTTTCTTCCCCCCCTCAATTATCACGGAAAATTGGAGCCCCCGGTTTCGATTTTCAAAACTCAGTGCACTCGATAAACAGGACTCGCGTATTAACCCGGGCGCTCCACTTTTTTCGAATCTCGCTCGACACGTTCCGATCGATCGCTTTTTATATCCTGATTAATTAAAACGTATCGTGCTTTCGTCGATGTAATCTCGGATTGGAAATTATGGATATTGAAACGATCGATCGAACGTTTTCGTTCTTGGTCCTGAAGATGCCACTTTCTCTTTAATTCGTTCATTTAATAGATTTTTGTTACAAAAAGAGGACAATACACTCCGATTCTGGGATCCAATTTATGCAAATTATTCAAGATTTTCAGGACCAAGAATATGGAGCAGAATTTTAATCAAATAACGCTTCAAAATTTCCTTGAATTTAGACGAAATTTCGTCGAGAAGATCGACTCGACAAATAAATTCGATTAAACGAACATCAATTTCGAAGACATATTTCGAAAATCGAGTCGATCGTTCCCGGAAATAAAAATCGAAGGAACGTCTGAATTCGAGCGAAAACCTGCAGCTGCGCGCTGACCGAATAAACAAAAATACCTGTTTTTTTTCTCTGTCGAATAAAAGGAACAAAACGAGTTTGTCGAATAAAATCAAAGGAAGCGCGCGGCTGCAACAGATTTTTTTTTCTGCAAAAAATCAACGCAATGATTCGTCGACCGATGCTCGATCCGCGCCGGCCAAACACGGCCGTTCCGACACGGGAATTTCGTTGAAAATGAAAATTGAGAAAATTGCGAACACCATCGAGCATCCGTCGATCGCGAGGCTCGTGTTTGACCCTGCGAAATCGTTGTTTGTTTCGATATTTCCGGGGGGATTCGATATTTCCCTCGAGCGCGCGAGCAAACAGAGATAACAAATAATTTGCCGTGCGATTCGATGTAAAATTCGAAGAAATCGAGAAAAATCTTGATCGAAGAACCAGGGACGAGCACGAACCTCGAAATCAATGAATAAAAATAAGATTTGTGTTACGTTAAGGGACGAAGGGGTGATTGTTATTAATTTATTGCTCGTTTGACAGGTGAACAACGCGACCGCTAGGGTGCAGACGAAAAAACCACCGACGGTACCCAACGGTAAGTTGAAACACATTTTTTTATTCGTTCGTTTATTTTTTAATTAGTTGTAAGACAAGCTCGACTCTTCGTTGACGGACACGATCGTCGAAGTGTCTATAAATAATCGAAACTCGTGCAACAATCATGATCGTTCCTCGCCAAGTGTTTCCCAATTCGAAATCCCGATCCGACTAACCCGAACGATGTTACTAATTATAGGCAGATTAATTAATCGGTAATCGGACTCGAGATCGACGTTCTACCTTCGTTATCGGTTTATTCGTTCTTCCTTTGGAACGTCGATTAATTTATTGATACTCGTCGGAAATAGGTGGCGAACAGATATTTACTTACGTTCGTGTCAATGTTTATTTAATGTAAATGTTCACGTTTCGGAAATGAATGGTTTCATACATTATCGAATGATCCATAATGGGGATTAAGGTGGATAATAAAATTGAAATTAGTATTTAACAGTAGAATTTACTTTTATTTCTTTCGTCATTAACCCTTAATCCATCAAGAATTGAACTTGATTTAATTTGAAAAATGAATTGATTGATAGTTGTTCGAATGATGTTTGGTGAAGATCAGAAGTTAACCAAGACTCAGATTCAGGCAATTCCTTGTTTGACCGCCATTGTTCGACGAAATTCACCCCAGTATTCGAATTACGCGATTATCTACGAACGTAACCACACCTGTGGCCACACACGGCCGGTCTAAGATCGATTTGAACCACTTGACGCGTGTATGGTATGCGTCGCTCCTTAACTTAACTATGCGCCCCTGTAACTTTGTGTGTAACGTGTCAAATTTCTGTGGCAAGTTCCAGATCTTCCCTCCGCTACCATAGAACAAAAATTCTGACTAACATTTATGAAGACTGAGACTCGCTACAATTCCATTTTATGTTCAACTTCAAATTTTCCGACCGATTTTCATTTTCCGAAAGGGAGTCGAAAGACGGGATTGCATAATTTCATACGTCTCGCGGACCTAATCCACCTGCGTGGACAATTGTCCTTTTAACTGTTTGCCAGTTTTCCGGGGTATCTTTTCCTTTGTCTCCCCGGAAACGCGCACAAAGCGATAAGAGGACACACGGAGCGAATATTCCAGACTTGGGTTTCTGTATCGTGCGACGACTGTGTGTTGCTGAAAAGCTCTTGGGTCTTGAAAATTTCATCCCCCTAGTTTGCTTTTTCTATTCCCACTTTTTTTTTTTTTTTTTATTCGCGGTCCCTCTTTTATCCGTATCGACGACACCTCTCGCCTCGTTTTGACGCATTATCGACGCAGATTCTCGTTGAAATTCACGCGGCTGAAAGCTTTTGTTCGACGTAAAATAGATTGACCCCGCGATTCGTTCGCATTAAGCTGCGAAAATCCTTTGAAACGTTCCTCTCGCGTTGGGAAAATAAATTTCAATCGTAAGATGATTTTGGACGATTACATTAAACTTCCAATTTTCCACTTTTCACGATTTTAGCATAAGAATTCTTAATCTTGTAAATTCAGGCTTTCAATTATCCACTTTACACAATATTAATATTTAAATTTTAACCATCAATCTCCCACATTACTGCTGATTCAATTTTGTTCCCTACATTATTAACACACATAGCACCAGCATTATTCAAAACAATATTTTATATGTTTATTATTCAATCTCATTTAATTCACAACGCAAGCCGTCAATGATCCCCGTTGTAATTAACACATCAAAAATGTATCTGACACAACTTCTTGGAAAGTAAAATATATAATCCGTTGGTAATGATAATGCTGATGCATTTGTGGTAGCGTTCCCGTTATCTGTTATTACGGAGAAATTAGATGATGCCTGAATTAATTAAATCCCCCTCTTCGCCCATCCCTCTCTCGTGCTCGACATGCTTGCGATATGCAACGAATGAAATTGTTCCTGAAATTGTTTTGATGTAATTGAATTTATTGCCGAAATATCTTTAAAGATTCCGATTAATTTTCTTCTTTTTATTTTCAATACCACGTGCACCTCCGCGTTGCAGCTGCGTTTCGTGAATTCCTTTAGCTCGCAATCTTGACGCGAGGGAAATTTATCGACTTTGCGGGGCGAAGATGGAATATTTCGAGGCAGATGCGGTAGTTTCTTCAAGATCGCATGTATCGATGATAGCTGGAATGGATTTATACCCTTGCGAAAAGTAAATTGGTATTTTGCAAGAAGGACGAATATCTATTTTTTGATGGGTTTTGGGAATATTAATATCTTAGTTAATTGTCACAGGTCTTAAACTCTTTCACCCCTTTACACCGGTTTTCAATAATTTCTTAATTCACCGGGAGCGATGGGTTACCAACGACCCAGCGGATTTTATGGGACAGTTCCCCGGGGCTGTACGTTTCCAAAGGGAAATAAGGGATCGGAAAGGAAATATTTTTGAACGACGGGGCCGCGTCGATACTTTTGAAATTGTCCTGGGCCAGAGAAATAAGGAATCGACGGAGGATCCGTTTTTCGCGAACGTCGGCCGAGTTCTTCATAATGGAAAGTTCTTACGGTGGCACCGGCTCATTTTGTTTGCCTGAAAAGTTTTCGTTCAATCGGACTTTGCTACTCGGTCGGCTAACTTTGTGTAGCGTTAAACTCGATCCGAGAAGATAAATCCATCGAAGAGAAAAACTGTTTGAGGAGCAATCTTCTTTCGTGCTGTCTTCTGGGCCGCGTTGTTTTCGTTATTGGGAATAGTTGGACGATCATTCGATTACCTTCATGAGTTTCTCGTCACTTCGTTGTTCCTCGATTCAGCTCGAAATTATTTGCGCTTTCGTGCAACGAGTTCTGAAATTGTTCAGTGTTACTTGTATCATAATTCTGTAAGAATTATTTCCAAAAATTTGACACAGGCTAATCACTAATTAGAAAATTAAGTTTAATTTTATCCCATTCTTATATTTGGTATTTTATTAATTCTCAAAATACCTTGCAGTATTATATTTTATTTAATACCTTGTAAAATACATTTTGCCAGATTCCAACAATTTGTTGTATAATTGAACAATTTTTTTTCTAGTCGCGCAACGCGCTTTTTGTGTAATAAAATTGTTCAGCCTGCACAATATTTCCAATTTTAATTGAAAAAGGGATTTCACAAAGGGAATGTTTGGAACATTTATTCCGTATTTTCAGCCCCCGACGAGGATCAAAATGTTGCTCCTTTTTTAAATAAAATCTAGCACAAATGTTCCAAATATTTTCCTTGCGATATCCGCTCCGATTCCTGATTCAAAAATCTTCTAATTTGCAATATTGTTACTGCATCCTCGATTCGAGCTCTGTATTTTCAAGAATCCGAACATTTAATCGTCGATGACAAAAGGACGAGTAGAAAAGGGAGATAAATGAAAAAATGTCTCTATGCTGATGCGTTGATTGCCCCTTTTTTCCCATGAATACGTAAATAAATGGATTGATCTGTACCCTCGAAACAGTGCCACGGGTCAAATTACGCGAAAATCCGTATTTCAGTCGGCAATTCCGATCGGCATTTATAATTCTGATTGCAGAGCTCGATGGTAATGGAATTTCAAACAATAAAGAGAAGGTAGTAGTTTACATTAGGATGGTATTTTGAAATTAAAGGAATTTTTATCTTTGTATTTATAAAATGATGATATTTGATACGTTTCGATTGAAAAGAAAGAAATGAAATTGTCGGCGTGAAATAATAACAGATAATGATTCTCCATCGAAGAGAAATACCTGGAGTATCAGACACGATCCATATCGAGCTGATATCGACACGAGGATAATTTATCGCACGGAACGATCATTCTTTCCCTGAAGGATTCCAGATGAAGGATCTTTCGTGGGAAAACACACTTGCTCTCCGATTGCCAGCATCCCATTCGAATCTCACCCGGGAGAGAAATGACTTTTTCTTTTCTTCTCTCTTTTGTTTGTTCTTTCCGAGGATCGGAAGTGTGGTCCCGTTCGTGCGTTCGTACGATTGCTTTCTGGATGAATTCCTTTTGTTACCGGTGTTACTTGCAATTGTTTCTAATTGGATGAATATTTTTGTTCCGAGAAAGTTGGGTGTAGCGTGTCATAATGATACCCTGATTTCCAAATGTTCAAGCCCCTCGTTTCGCAATATCACGATATAGGTGTCTACGGTGTAGCAATTAATAACAACATCGATGTGTCGTTTGTGTTACAGTATGCGTACAATGGCCAGAGGGTAGGTGCTTCCACGACGTGCCGGAATCGGCACTGCTGAATCTCTACTTCGAGATCCGCGAGAATTGCCGCGGGTTCTCCTGAAGGCGGTCCTCAAAGAAAGGCGACGACAGTGACGGCGATCAACGGGGTGCATCGCGACAGACAAGTCTCGAGGCGCACTGTGAAAGCACAGACAGAGAAATACAGTTCACATTTTCGTTTGTTTCTTCCCAACAGCCGCCAACACACCACGACCAAGCCAACAAAATGCTAAACAAACAAAAAAAAAGAGAGAGAGAGAGAGAGAGAGAACAAAAACTGAGACAAAGACAGCCACCCAGTATAGAAAAATATCGAGAACTATCTATCTCACGAATTTTCTTTTATATTTTTTTTTACACTTTTTTTTTATTCACTTTTTTTATACATATAATTTCGCTGATATCAAAGAAAAACAATCGCAGAGTGCCATAGAATCGAGTCGATAAGAAAATCGATGCGGTTATATTTTTCGAACTTTTTGATTTATGCGACAATTAATAATTGACTCGATTTAGGGCAAGTTTCCGCGCGGAAACGGGGCCCGATATCCTGTTTCTGCGTGGTTTTTTAAACACCACAGGTCTAGCACTGACCCTTAGATGGTCCTCGCGTGAAGGTCTTTCTTTTTAGACCCTTTTTGCCACCCCGCCCCGGCCCGCCCCCTCACGCTATGCCCAACCAATTTTTGTTTTTTAGGGTTCTCGGTGATTTCAACAGAACCAAGGTGGGTGTACAGACTTTATTTACCTACAACTAATTGCTCGTCGTTCAACCAGCTCGCGAAATACTCTACTATCTACTCTTCTCTTTTATTACTCTTTTTTTTACTTTTTTATTTTTCACTCGTCTTCCTCAAACCTGTACGAGGGAGAGCTCGTGCTCAACACCATGCCCTGATCCCACGTCTCTTTTACACATACACACACACATGTACATTTACACGCAGACAGATGCAGGTAGAATCAGAAAAAAGCGTTTGTTTCGCTGTGTTTTTCGCGACAGAAAAAGAGCAGTCTGTGGTATATTCCCCGCTCTAGTGTGAATCTGTGCCAGAGAAAGGGATGAACATCCTAGAAACGAGAGGAAATTGCGCCCCACGAAATTCCTGGACACCGAACGTCGTGTTCTCTTCTTTTTTCTTCTTTTTTTGTCGAGATGCTTCAAGAACATCGTGGTTTTGTAATTTACCGTCGAGATTTCGAAATTTTTAATAACTTCCGATCTGTGACGACTTTTAAATTAATACATCTAATCACATTAATCTTTCAATTTTTGAAATTTTGATATTTTCTTTCTCTGTCAATTTCTTCCCGCTATCGATTTTCAATATTTGATTATATCAAATCCTTCATCTTTTGAAATATTTCGTCAGGCGCAGTTTCCTTGGATAATTTTCCCCGAATAATTACAGATTAATCCTCAGTCTTTGAAATTATTATTTATTTCGTTTAAACGGCCACGTGGGTAACGTCTATCGGTCAGTGGTAGATCGGCACGAGACTTCTCAGGTCAATGAATCGATGATTCCTAATCTTGAGAATGTGTTTATCCCTAATGTTTTACTTTATTCTATCAAAGAAAGCGATCAACCCTTTCGTTACAAATATTCTTAGAAGAATCCTAAAATTATGAACGGCCCACGGATTCAGATTTTTCCTTTAAAATAAGATTATTTTATTTTGAACGCAGGAACGAAAGGGTTGAGAAACATTCGCTGACCTCGAGAGTATTTTTTACGAATTTAATTTAGATCGTAAGGTGTAACGATAGGTGTCGGAACCACAGGGTACTCGGAAATTATTTCAACGATGACATTCCATGATTTCATTCCTCTGAATTTTATATCTTGAACTTTTTACATTTCATCCTGTGTGTTTCTACTTTTCCTTTTTTTTTTTTATTTTTTTAATTATTGTGTTTCGCGTTGATAGTGGATGATTCGCTATACATCGATACAGGGTATTGTTTCTAGTGATCGTAAGTTACCTTATTGTAAAATGATAGCATAGAACGAGTGTCCAATTAAGGGCAGTCGGTAATTATAAGTGAATACAACGAGAATTTAATATACACGTCAACGTGCCAGACTAGAAGGCCTTAGAGTATCAGATTGAAGAGATAAACTGGGTGATTTTCAAAGTTCCTATAAAACGATGCTGTTGTGCGATTATTACAAATATTCAGTGCAAAATTCTCCATCGTTAATTCTTTTTTGAGTAATTTGTCACTATTAAAATAAATATTTTTATTTCTCAAGTAAAAGGGGGGTAAATATAACATATTCAGAATGATAGTAATTACAATTATTAAATTATTGGCAGTTCATCAGTGTAATTCAAAAATATTAATAACAAAAATTGCCTGGGTAACGATGGAAACTTTTGCACACCCCTATAATTCATATTCTTGATTAACCCTTTGTTAACCACCCCTTGGCAAATATCAAGCTGTGTGCTTGACACAAAGAGCACCCAATGAACAATGCTTCTTGCTTTGCCAATAAAGGGTTAAAATTTCAGTACTGTAGAAACTGTAACAAAATTACGTCTACCTTTTCATTTTTTGGAATCAAAATCATTCAGAGTTACTGTATCAACACTTGACTGTTAATTCCTAAATGAAGACTGCCATCAAGAGACTTAATTAACAAATTGTACAATTTAATTTAATCGAAAGGTACTTATAGACGATTAATATGGTCCATTGTTTGACCACATGGGTACTCCAGGAACCCAATACAGCAATCAAGGTTGAAAATTTGATTTTCCAAATGGAAAAGTAGCAAAACTGTGATATTTTCGCGTGGCATCGTTTTACTTCAATTCGATTTTCAATCCAGTCGCATTTCGAAAAAATTCCCGAGGCACGTTGACACCCGCGATCGTTTTAAGTACCGTCATCTCGCGAAGTCATGAACGATATTTCTCAAATGATCCGACGTGCGAGACTATCATGCTGCAAGTGTGAATCTCGAGGGACAGAACTCGAAGTAGATTCCTGTATGGAAGACAGTGATCCGCGTTACCCGGAAGTCGATTCCATCCAAGGAACAGTATGATACCGACGAAAGAATCAAGACCCCCCAAAGAATTTGCAAGAGGAGAGGATCATTGAAGAATAATGCGCGAGGAAGCATAGAGAGCTGTGAATAAAACGGGAAACGACGAGAAATCGAAAGGACAAAATGTGCTTCGATGTTCCAGGAAGACTTTTGAATGAAACTGTGCGAGTTGTGCAACAATGCTCGATTGTTTATTTTAGAAACACCGCAGGGAAACGATTGAAACCTTGATGCTGGAAATCAGCTGAATCGATTAATTTTCATTTTAAATTCTAATTATTAAATGTTTGCATTCGGGGCAATTAATATCTATTTATTGGATTCTTTGGACTTTGATATTTTGAATGTTTGGGCGAAGGATTTTCGTTTTAAGGATTAAAAATATCTTGAAAATTATAATAATTTATTTACGAAAGCCTTGAAGTTAATTAATTATTTGATGCAGCAATAAAATATTATTGTATTATGGTACGTCTACAATTCACAATGGTATAAAGTACCGCGAGCCCGATAGAGGGGATAACTTCGTTGAGCATTTTATTTCCAAAACAAGCAAATCCGCTCGCATCACGGATCCATCGTCTCGCGCTGAAAATTTTCCTGGGAAGTTTGTTTGGAGTTGCGCGCACGGTCGGGTGAAGTTCGGTCGGAATTGAACGCGAAGGAATTTCGTTAAATCCACGTTGCACACGGTTTAATAAACGCCGTTTAACCCAGATTCCAAGTTCGCTTTCGAGCAAACAATGGAACCTTTGTCCGGACTCTTTTCCATCGTCAAGGTTTCAACAACGAACGTGTTCGCGTGCAACGATAGATTTACCATCGTTTCGTCGAAACAACCCACCTCCTCCCAACCCCCATTCGTAACTGGTGATTCAATGTGTGATTCTGGTCAACCAATAAAGAAGCATTTTCTATTTTATCAAAGGAAACAACAACAAAAAAACGACGAATTCTAACGATTTCGATTACGTGGCATGCATCTCGTTCCTTTTTTTTTTTTTTCGAACATCCCCTCTCTGTGCGTTAACGTTTCATCCCTCCCACGTCCACGCTCCCCTTTTGGTTCTCTTTTGTTTCTCTTGGATCGAAGTTTCGTACTCGTTGACGGAGACAATAGCCACTTCGAGTGTCCGATGGTATCTCTTTCAAACGAGAAATTGACACGAGACTCGAAGGGTTGTTTTCTTGGAATTTCTCTTCTCTTCTCTTTGGATGCGTCTTTCGTGTACCACTTTCTAGATACCTTTTCTTCTCCTTTTTTTTTTGTTTTTCTATTGTAGAATCTTTATCGAGTTCCTCTGTTCGGTTCGTGTTTTTCTTCTTTGAAAAAGAAAGAGGGTAGGAGTGATCGTGGACGAGGACTTTGTGATTTTTGATCCTTTTGCTGAGGATTTTGTTAAAAATGGATTGTTAGTGGGTGTAGAAGTGGTTAAATTGGTAATCAATTGGGAATTATAAAATTACTCAGGGAGATTGTTATTTTGAAACTTTAATAAATAATTGCGTAGGGAAAGAAACAGAAAAATTGGCGATTTTTTAGTGCCACAGCAGAAGGATCGGTTACAGTATTCTCGAAAAATTCACTGTAGGACACTTTTATAAACTTTTGAAGAATTTCAGCGACGTGTTGGTAGTTTTCTCGAACGAGTGCATGCTGTAGGCTTCCTTGGTAGTTTTCGATAAATAACATTGGTTATAAAGCTCGAATTAAATTCAGGGACACGATCGAGCAATAAATGGTTCAGTTTATTTCGACCTCTGAACTTTGTTTAAATATTTTCAGTCAGTTGCTTTCTAATGGAATACTATAAAGCTTCATTTTGCAATTTAACTTCAAATTTAATAGAAGAAGAGATTAAAATACTTAGCTCCTTTCATCGAAACAAAAATATTAAGAAATTACCGATTTAAAATAAAATTAACACTGAACCGTTCTATTGATTCTTGGTCGTCCTTTTAATTTTTCGTAAAACGTCTATGATGTCTGTCACCATTTGCGCGCCTCGCGACCCACCCTCTTTTTGAGATCCTTGCAAGTCACATATCTGCGACGTGTTTTCGCGCAATTCACGCGATCGTCGCTCGAAATATAGTCGATACAACCGTAGGAAGAGAAGATCGCAAGAAGAAACGAACGAAACGAGACTGTCTCGTCGATGGCGGATAGCTTTGTGCCAACTCGAGACACTATTGGCTTTCAATGATAACACGGGATTCCCCGCTGAATTTTCTGGGGAAACATCGAATTTCTTGAACAAACCCAGTCTCCTCTCTGTCCATGGATCCTTTGATAGAAGACTCTTTGATCAAATAGAATAATATACCGAGGCGTTCTATCGAAAACTTCATTCTCAGCCTCCTCGGTAAATTCTTTTTTACCTAGAATGTTATACCTGTTTCAAATTTTATTTTTTACGGTACTCTATGTTAATTTTTATTTAAGATTCAAAGATTTCAAGGGTTTCGTTCAGACGGTGTTAGAAATGAAAAAAAAAAAAATTACGAAATTCTGGTCTAAACAATTTTCCAAAAGGCACAGAGTTATCCAGAAACTAGACAGCGTTCGTTCGTTGAATCTCTGGCGACGGAAGAGCCGAAGACCGTCCAGAAATGGGCTGTAACCACGAAGAAGACAATTGAGGACGAAGAGGAGGATCGTTTATCAAGGACCAAGAGAATTTCCCGACGGAAGCGCACCGGCTGACCCGTTTGGAATGATCAGAAGCGAAGGTACGGCTCTCTAAAGCAACATAAATAAAAAGGGGACGAGACAGAGTCAAAGTGGACAGAGAGAGAGAGAGAGAGAGAAAAAAGGAGAGCAACATTGTTGAGAAAAGGAAAAGGATACGAAGTGAAAAAAAACAATAAATAGTAGGAGATGATGGACGCAGCCCTGTTTCTCTTCGACGTTTCACGATGTTACCCTCAGGGATGGAATTGGAACGGAATAAAGGGGTAGTCGAAGGGCATTGGACAACGATAATACGTGAACAAAGGTCGGGATATTTTTCCTAGTGTCGAATGCAAACACAACAAAAATATATATATATAATTAATTAATAAAAGATTACGAGTCTCGCCTGTGCTAGCTTTTAGTCTCTAGGGTTTCCTCTGTCCGGTGGTAAAAGCATGAGGTATTTCTCGTACGTAATAATTCGTATGATTTTTTTTTTTTTAATTTTTTTTATATTTAATTTGGATTAATTTTTAGCGTAACGATTTACTACAAATATTAACCCAAATCGCTCTTGTGCCTACTACCCCTGTACCCGATCCACTTCCAGTTTTCCTTCTATTTTTTATTTTTTATATTATTTATCTCTTCATCCTTGATCCCTCTACTTCTTCTTTTTTTTTTATTGTACTCGATTAATCGAATTAATCTGGCCGTATCGTGGCGCACACTGCTCGCAACACCACCAAAAGTATTCTCTATTCTTTTCTATATATATATATATATATATATAAAAACAATATAAACAAAAACGAAATAGAGCACTTATCTCTCGTTTGTCTCATATTTGTAATCATTCTTGTTTAATTTTTTTGAATAACTGGCTGCTAGTCTCAAAGTTAATTCTGTGACACTTAACGCGTGGCGTAGACAATGCTGGGGTTTGTTTCGATCCTCTGCTCGTGTAGATTTGGACACTCCTTTTTCTTCTTACTTTTTTTTTTATTTTATTGTGATTATTGAAGAAATTGTTAGCGATTGGACATTTTTCTTGGTACCTTTGATCCATTTGCATCGTTGGGATAATCGCTTGTCTTTCCTTCTTTCTTTATTTAGACGTCCGATGTAAGGATACGGTTGAGAATAGTTATTAATCAAAGTATTATCGTTCTTTGGGTTTGCATTAATAAGGAATTATTTTAAATCCTTGTTTTATTCAAAAGGAAGGTTTAAAATAATTCCGTGTAAGGAAATGGAATCAGTCGATTGTTTTTGTGTAAGGAAATAGCAATTTGGGGGATTGTTGCTGTATGTAATGGACAGTACGTAGAAATTAGGAATAATAATTAACCCTGGAACGATGGAGCTGTGTCAGTGATACAATTTTTTGTATTTTTCACTATACCAATTAAAATAATTAAGAGCCAGCTCCGTCGTCCACGAATAAATTAATCGATCGTTTGCAATTAATACGGGGAGAACACAAATTTGTTAAAATTTGTAGGCAAAGTCGTTATTATTATATGTAGACGAGTCTGAAAGATGATCCGAGTTCGAATGTGCATGATCGTCGCTTCTTGCACGCAACATGTAAACGATATTCAATTTGACCCGAAACAGTGTCATCCGTGTTGCAGTTTACATTAATTTCCTATATAATTGAATGGATACATCCCCTTATGCAAATGGGTTAAACAAGCCTTTTGTCACTTATGTTATTCTTGCATTAGTTTAATCGTATCGAGTGTTCGGATTAATATACACTTTTGATTATTTAGATCTGTTAGATGTGTTAGAGAAGCTGATTAGTTGACACTTTTTTGAAGTAGCCTTAGACACTTTTACGATAGTGCTCGCGAGGAAACCTTTCCTTAAATTAATGTGTGTTGAATGGAAGTTGAAAAATAAGGGATACGTATCGTTCAAAATTCATAATAATAATTAAAATTTATATTGCTAGTATTTGTTACTAATTCAATTCTTCGGAAAAGAATTCTGTATTTCGAAATTTTAGTGTTTAAAAAACAAACCACCCCTTAAGAAATATTTTTCATCGTATGAGAAGGATACGTATAGTTTATTTTTGAATTTAGTTTAACACACAACGAAAGGTTTCTTCGTCGGTGTAGCATCAGATTTGCAAGTAACCGAGTTGTTGAGAAGATAAAAGCAAAAAGGAAACGAGTGTCCAAACCATGAATCGAAGCGATAGAACGCGATTCCAAATTGAAACATTCGATGCGAAGTCGATCTTATTTCCGGTATTGTGTCCGCCACTGTTCGTCGAATCGAGACCAAGCTACTCGTCGATTCGTGTAACCGATTGCCACGATATTAATACCGAACCACTGTGGTTAAAACAACAGTTGTATTAACGATCACCCCCCGAAACGGTGCTCGTCACTGGTTCCTACACACATATTATTAATTGTTCCTCGATTATCCCTCGTCACGCGTTCTTGACACTTCATCCCTCAACATTCACCGACCCCTTAGAGTCCCCGATGTTTCTGTTCCCAATTTCCTATACCGTTCGATTAACCCCCTCTTTCGTACCTCATACGTATATATACAGGGTGTCTGATTAGAAGAAAGCTAAATGATCCTTTCTGTCAAAACAAATTGAAAAGTGATCCGTGTAGCGACTCAAAATTTTGTGTAATCATAGAAAAATTCCAAAAATAATATTTGTGCAACAATTACATCTATAATTTTGCAAAATTAATATTTTGGACTTTTCGATTTATTTTGTCAAACGTTCGACACACCCTGTATATACATATACATTACATATATATATAGACTTTTCAAATTGTTACTATTACACCAGGCCTGCACAGCAAGTAGTCTGACGATTTGCCCTGCGGGCAAATTAATTCACCTGATATTTTGATACCCGATATCGACGCGAATTGGAGCAGAAAAAAGAAACAATTGTACTTGTTGTGCAGCCCTGTGTTACATATATATATAATAATCACGGTAATGCGCCACATATTCACTGGTTGATGACTGTCTCGTTGACAAAGGCCCGTACCTTGCCTGTGGTTGTGCTTGGTTGTGGTTGGAAAGCGGTTTTGGGAGAGAATTTTTTACTTGCTTCTTTTTTTAATAATTATTACCTTTTTTAATTTGCACGTCTCATGTCGTGGCCTTGGCTTGCCTTCATATGAGATTCACCTGTGAATACATTATATACATATATATTATATATATACCGTACATATATATATCTATATATTGAATATGTAACAAATGCACGCGCGTGTGTGTTCATCATTCACGTACGTACACACACACACACACACCAAACGAAGTGAAATAATAACGATTAACATGATTCTCGTCGTACCCGTTTGCACGGACACACACGCCCGTCGAATTTATTATTACGTTATAATTTTCACGTGTTTCATGGTACGTCCGTCCTGGCAGTCGTACTGATTAATTATTACATATATATATATTGTATATTTTGCACCTACGTACACGTAACGAGAGCTGAAAGTAGTGTGGATTGCGGGAACGGATCTCTCCGTTTCCTAGTGTATCTTTCACACGTACGTTTCCCTTTTTTTTTATTATTATTATTATTTTCTTACCCCTTCGATTTTTTTCTTTCAATTTTCCGTTCTTCGATTCGGTCACGCGTTCCATTTTCCCCTCGTGTCCAATCTCTGTTTCTCGATTCGCCGTCGATCAACGCGTTGATCGAAATTTGAATCATTAAATAATTCATTTTCAATTTTAGCCTCTATTAGTACGGTTTAATTTAGTTTGCCAATGTTAACACGGGAATCGTTTAATCCGCCATGACGATCGACGTGTTGATATGGTACAAAATCGAGAATTAAAGGGTGATGGAAATGCGAGGGGAAAAGAGGGGAGGATCGATAATAAAAATTTTCTGCCTTCTGTAGGGTTGCGCAAGAGTGATTTAAAATAATTACTAATTTAATATTCGAAATTAAAATTAATTATTTGCACATTCTAAAAAGGGGATGAAATAATAATTTTCTACTTTTGCGCCACCCTTATTTCTTTTTTTTTTTTGTAATTGGCTGCCATGGCGGCATGGATAATGTATTTATTCGTTGATACGATCGTTCTTTCAGTTTAACCCGGTCGATCTGTTCGGATTTATCCTATTTTTCTTTATTCTTTTTCCTTTTTTTTCTCGTATATTTGTTTCGCGATCTTCCCCCCATGTTTTTCTTTTTTATTTCTTATTGGAACTGTTGTCATTGATTAATGTTATTGGATCGTGGCACGGTGTGTTAGTTGGCGAGAGACATGACAGTAATTTTTATGCCGGGAGAAGGTTGCTGCATGCTCGACAAGTGCCGCCTTTGAAATTAGTGGTAACTAATTAATTCTCGTATCATTTATCGACCACGTCGCTCGCTCTTTCCGTTCTCAAAATTCAAAGGGAGATTCCCTCGAAATTCTTCGTTCGTTGAAGTCAAACTTTAAATTTAACGAAATAAGCAACGAATTTAACACTCCTGGAGCACTTCGTCCACTCTCGAGAACTACTTTCGCTAGCTTCTGACACAAATTTGACTCTCAGATAACCACTCGGCCCAAAGATTGTTTGCAAAACTGTCGAGAACATCCCTTAAGAGTGGTAATCGCTGTACGCTGTCTGCCTGCAAAAACTACTCTCAGTAACTTCTCCCATAAATTACACCCTCGAAACGAAACCCTTGCGATAAGCTATCGAGAGTATTTTTTGTTAACAAGCCACTGTGAGTAACCGTCATCAGCCGAAGATGACTTTGAACAGTGTCCATTAGCAAGAAACGTTCCTGACAACTTCTGTCGTGGGTTTCGCTCTCGAACGAGCCCCTGTCCTATTAATAATCCAATTGCGAGGCTTTTTGGAAGACAACAACGCGCAGAATGTTGAATTTCGAAGAGAGGAACAAAGAATTTCGTGCGTCCGAAAGGCTGAAGAGGGAAGCCTTTTGAATTTCGAGAATAACGCGAGTCTCGTCACCATTCATGGCGTCGTTGATTCAATAAACACGAGTACATCTATACGTATATGTATACATATATAACGTTCACCATTCTTACTGGTTGTTTAGCCTGGCATTCACTAATTAGTCTCAGTGCGTAGCCTTAATTAGTTACCGCTGAGCGTGCAAGCACCGCCAGCAATTAGTAGTCACCCTCGAAGGAGGGTGCGCTTTTTTGAAAGCTCAACAGATAATCCTTTCCTCCTTGAAACAGACAGAATCGGGAAAGGGACGACTGGGTAGTTTTCTTCCATCGTCAACTCATTTTTTCTTCTTCTTTATTTTTTGTTTGTTTTGTTTTTTGTCATCCTTCAGTTTCTTTCTTCTTCTTTTTCATTCGAAACATTCCCGACGCTTTCAGCGTGTTACCCCGTGCCTTTGGAAGCGGAAAAGGCCACATGCCCCTTGCTCTTGATACCCTTTTTCGCGATTTTCAATTCATCTTTTTTTTCGTCGCAAGTCTCGGTTTGGGGTACTTGTAATTCTTAATTTTGAATTGGGGTTACATGGAAATTTGATTCGTGGCAATATGTCTTAAAGGGGCGTGGAGAATTTGTCGTGACATCAGTACAAAAATAATTAATATTTATTAATTTCGATACTTTTTACGCAGATCAGTTCTCTTCTGTACAAAATTAACAACCCCTAGTAGTAGCTTTATTAAGGGATACACGACACGCGAAACATCGTAGAATACAATAATATCTGCATCTACCTTTACGTTCTTTCCCAGTTTTCTTTTTGCATAATTTATCCACGTTGCTCGGAGTACAATACCTACCTTGTTTCATTTATGTTTCTTCTTTGTTTTCCTTCTCTAATTTTTGTTGAATGGCTTTCGTAAGGAACCATACATACGATATCTATCTATATTATTGTTATATCTGGAACGATGCGTTTCTTAGTGCATGGTTTAATGATCGATGAAACAGCTGTTGTGACCAGGGCGGAGGACCTTTAAAAAGTTGCGATTTTTCAGTCTGTGTAGCGAGATCGTTGTATTTGATTGTTATTCAACGGGAATGCATTTTGTTGCTGCTACAGGAAGCGACAGTAATCCTCTGATCTTTCACGACCCTCTCCCTTCGAGATTTCGAACAGATGCGTCGAGGTACGCGAAAGGTTCTGACTTCGAACGATTTCAATCGAAATTGTTTAAAATTTGGTAAAAGAAAAACTTTCGACGGATAATATTTTATAATCTGAATAGTAATCTACTTGTCACGAATTTTACTAAAATCCAAAATTAAAAATAGCCAATATTCACAATTAAAAAATCGTTATCGACTGTTAAAATTGCCAGTATCGATCCTCGTGTCGGCAAATTTACAAGGTAAAGGGTTAAACTGTGAAATTTCGAAAGCTTTTCGTTCGCCGGCGTGTTCATCAAGTTTCCGTGTGTAGTTGTTTCGAAACCGTGACCAAGTTTTGCAAATTTCCCTTTAGTTTGCCTTTCCCGGACTTAACTTCACTTTGTTCGACGCGTCGAGTTTAATCGTACGAGCGTGTTCGCCCCGGGGCTAGCCTCAAAGTTCAACCCCCTTTTTTTTCTCTGTTATCGGTTTCATCCCCTATCCTAATTCTAATTAGACCGATTATAAAACTTGAAACAATATTCTGATAACAAAGCTCGGATTAAAATGAAATTCAGTCGAACAGAATCTTTCGCCAAATCATCGACCGTTCGTTCCTTTCGAGCCACCCTGTGTGCAGCAGATCGAAGGCAGCTGGAAGAGGGTTGGTTCGTCTATTTCTCCACGAAATGGACGGAGCCGTTCACCCTTCCGGACGGCTGGAATTGCTGGACTGTCCGTCGATTATCATTAACCACAACCTCCATCCCCCTACTCTTCCCCCTGTGCCGAGAATCGTTGATGTTACTTGCGTAATTGCCAAAGGAGAAGTAGCGTAATCCACACACACCTAATCACTGTTGCTTTACTCGTGGGTCATGCGACTGTTGGTTTCTAGTGCATTTGACTTTTCAGCCCACCCACCCCACCCCACACCACGGGGCTGTGTTCACGTCTGTCTCGATGTATGCTCTGTTCTAGCTCTACTTCTCTTGTCTGCCCCCAACCCCTTGCCCTCTCGCACCCTCTACCAACCGACCGTCCGTCCCACCCCCCCCCCACCTTGTAACCCTTCCACCAGTCGATTTGTCGTTGTCGCGAAATCATCCCTTTTGTGCCGCGGTATCTCCCCGATCCCGAGATACACGCGGATCGATCGCGTCTCGATTCAGGATCAAAGGTTTCAGTTAACGTTGATTGGGAGGATCTTCGAAAATGTGGCTCTCGATTTTACGATTGCGATCGTTGTTGAAAATTGTTAAGGATTCCAGGGCTTCACAGGGATTTCCGCTCGTACGTTTATCTTCGAGAGGTGCAGGGATTTTTCCCTTCGTTTGTTGGCTAGCGCGATAGCGATCAGGATTCTGGGGATGTGTTTTATCGGCGTCCAAATCTCTGGCTATCCAGAATTTCGAGTTTTAAAAGGATTTAAGGATCGTTATTTTATTCAATTGTTTTCCAAAAGTTATTTAGGAATCTTTTCATATTTGTTATTAATTTTATAAATTTGAACGAGTGAAATTTAACCAAGTTCTGTTTCAATTTCTCAAGGTATTTCTCGAAACGAGAAACTCCGCTGCATTATTTGCAACATCAAAATTCTTGACATGGTTCCTTGATGGTTTCACAAAGAAACAAAAAAGACCGGCACCAAAGAAGAACTGTGTCTTTGACAATGCATCCAGAGGCTTTCAAAGAAAATTGTTCTAAGGTCGTTCAGGATAAAGAGAAATTCTTGCTGTATCTTCTAGTGGATCGGTTCTTGCTATCTTTTCCACCCTCTGGAGGGAGATCGATGAAGCGAAAGGCCAGATACAAGAGAAATCATTCAGAAAATTGGATCAATAATTTGCAGTACGAAATATTTTCCTCTTAAAGTCCAAAAAACGCACAAATTAAAAACCCTGAAGAAAAGTAAAATCAAAATGACTAATTCCCATGAAAATAAATAATACGGAGTATTAAATATAAGAATCACGTACACGCGAGACGAGCCCTGGTTAAAAGGCACGAAAACCGAGACCGGAAGAGAGTGAAACACAAAATCGAGAGTGAAATCCTCGACAGACGAACAGGAGAGGAAAAACCTGTGAAAAACGTTGAAGAAAGAGAAAGGCATGCTTGCAAGGATCGATCGTGAGTAGGAGGAGGTGGAGGAGAAGAGGGAGAAACAGAGGGTGAAGTTCAACTTCGATGAAGACGAAGAAAGACAAGTATATAACAAGCAAACATAAAAAAAGAAGGGGAGCAGACTGGCCAGACAGAATACTTGGATGGAGTAGATACGAGGAAGTTTTCTCGAGGGAAAATCCCAAAGAAAGAAGAAAAATGTCGATGGAAAGGAGACTGAAAAGGTGGTTGATATTAAGAGAAAGAAAGAGAGGGAGAGAGAGAAAGAGAGAGAGAGAGAGAAAGGGGTAGACGTTGAGATCCAGGGGTGGATGCTGGCGGCAGCAGCGTTTATTGATCGCAAGCCAGCAACCCTGCCAGCAGAGCCAAACCCTCCCTCCTCTCTGCACCCTTCACGACCCACACCACCACCCCCCCTCCTCACCAGTCATGTGCCACCCCTCTGCGAGGCCTCTGCAGCCTCCGTCCAAAAGCCTCAGAGCTCTGCACCAGACGGAGAGAATAGAATTCAATCGTATTAATTACTCGCAGCATCGTGAACCAACGATGACTCTTGACGTACGCAAAACCCGATGCACCCAACCCCCATTGATCCCCCTTGCTGGCGCATCGCTTGCTTCCATGGCTTTTCATCGACTCTCAAGGTTACGCCGGTCTCGCCTCTCTTGCGTATCTCTGCGTTTAACACTTCCGTGCCCGGGAACGTGTTTATTGCGTTCTTCAATGTACTTTCGTACGGGGGAAATGATATCGCGTCGAGGGGGATTTAATATCCGCGGATGTGATATTTTCACGTCATAAAAAATATGTTTTAGGTGTTATATTCCGAAATTACCAAGTTTCTAAAATTATAATATTTCGGAGTTTCTGAATCCCTAGAAGTATAGTATTATTTCAATTTTTGTCTATATTGTTATTATTTTTCATACGTGATTGTCGAAGCAACCAGAAATTGATTGTCAGCCGGTTCGTTAAACCCCGTTGTTACGAACGTATCTAATAACGAATCGAACGCGGTCCCCCCCGCGATTTGCATAATTAATTACGACTCAATTCGTTGCCTGTTAATCATTCAATGTAATCGCGTATGACTAGCGAGCCGCATTGAGTTGCGGTTGAAATTTTCGTCGATTCCCGTGGCGAGGCGCAGCGTTTTCATTTGTCCTGTTAATAATTCAAAGGAAACGCTTTTCACGTGTGTGTACCGTGTCCCCGTCGCGTTCACGGCTATGGTAAATATTAGAAAAACGCTCCGGGTCTGTTTGAACGGTTTTATATTGTACGGGAAGTCGCGAATCCATGCACCCGGTATACGCGAGGAACGATGGAGGCCTTCTTGATGAATCTCGGATTATTTATGACTCGACAATCTGCTCTGGTTACGTCTCCGATGAATACTAATACTAATTTCATCTTCATTAATTCCGCTCTCTTTGTCGTTCATCGACGAAGACACAGCAAATAAACAAAGCTGTTATGACAGTTCCCGGCTTAAACGACGTATGATTGAATAATGGAAATTTTCTTGCCATCAGAATTTATGAGATACTTATTTGAAACTGAGATTCAAATGAACATTCTTGCATTTCGTGAATTTCTTTGTCTAAAATTGAACTGGCTTGAAGTTGCAATAATTAATAAATTTGTCACAGTTTGATCGATTAAAAATTAAATTTGCTAATCTGTGATCAAACAATTCCTATCTTTGAAACTTAATAATAAATTTTAATTCATTAGTTGGCAACTTTGCATCAGAAATGGGTAAAATTAATTATGCTCTCTGTAATTGGATACGAGAGGTCCTCGAGAAAACCATGAAACAGAATAAGGAAGAGAAGAAAATATTCGAGGGAACAGTGATCGATAGTTGAACCGATCAATTGAGGAAGGAATGCGATGTAAAATCTGGAAAAAATAGGTGGAATAATTACATCGATCAAAGAAATATATAAAAAGAAGTTTCTATTAAAAATAAAAAGGAAGGAAGAGATGGAAAGAAGGATCGATAGTGTCTCGCATAAAAATTGAATGTTTGCTGTCGTGATTTCTGGAGGCGTTTTATTCCACGGTTTTAGATCGTCCCCGTTTCCTCTGGGAATAACCTCGACAATTTTTGGACAGCATCGAACTGGAACCTTAAAATAACCGGACCACAAAGAACCGAGAAGATACATCCACAAATAAGCCTTGAATCATGTAGGGTACTGGCAAATTTATGGTACAAGTAAGAAAAGGGTAGATAATTATAACTGAAGTTTTCTTCCATAAATTTCACTCGTTCTTAGCCTTTTTCTTGGAATACTCGAATACTTCGCTTGCCTTCCAAGAAAAAATGATAATAAGTTAGAAGAATAATCATTTATAGTCTCATTTCAAGTATTTCTTCTTAGTTTTTTTTATAAACTTTATTATTTTTATATTTTTCCCCCAATGACTCGTCTTCGAAAACAAAGAGATGGTCCCTGGTTGCAGTGGAAAGGGAAACCGATCGGGGACACTTGAATTCAATAAATCCTCGTTATTTGTCGAAAATTTCAACGCGAAATTTGAACACTCACTTCTACGGTAACGATAATCTGTTTTGATATTCGGTTACCTGGATTCTCGGGTTACCTGTTATACATAATTCATGCATAGGAATCGTCGAAACAATATCAAGTTCCTTTTGTACCCACTGATATCGTCTCCTTTCTCGTGACAGTTTGTACAGTCGGGGGGATAAATTTCAATAGTGGAAATTCGTAACGTTGCCGTAATGGAAATTTACAATTTAATGGCAGGGGAATTCAAGATAGATCGCGAAATCGAAATTCACGCTCCGTTGACAGTTTGCGAATTTAAGGGGGCGCATTTCGATGCTTTGGAAATTCGTAACGTCGTGTAATGGAAATTCATTGTGCGCGTATTCGACGCGAACGGAGGATCAGGGTTGGTCAAGGTATCGTGATCGATGCTTTTCGGGGGAAAAGACAGAAGATTTGTAAACGTAAGGGATCGGTTGTAACGCGGTTTAATGGAAATTTACAATTCGACGATCAGGGATTTAGGGCGCGCTTCGAAATTCGAAACTCCTATCCGGACGGTAGCGAATTTACAATTCAATGGATTAATTTTAACGCTGGCAATTCGTAACGTTTGCGTTATGGAAATTTGTAATTTAAGGTAGCCACGAATTACGATTCGTGAACAATCCAATAACTTATTGCAATTTGAACAATGAGACACAAGATGCTAATTCTTCTTTCAAATACCGTTTTAACGTAAATCTGTGAAAGAAAAGGGAAACGCAGACAAATGAGACAATTTGTTAGAAGAGAAAAAAAAATATCAGCTCGCTAACTGACACAGAAAATGCCTTATAAAGATGGTGCTAAATATTAATGAAGTTAATTCGTGATCGTGTCGGCTGTAACACGGCAACAATTCGAACAACATTATTAATAACCAACCATTTAGCAGAACAAATGGAGAAGTTTTGTGGAACAACGGTTCCGTGTCACAGACAATCATTCACGGCTCACGAGAACAACTATTTAATCTACGACCTGCCATTTTCAATCCCTAATCGGTACCACGAATCGGCCGTTATGAAACAATAACATAAGTATACAAAACCAACTTCCCCATCATTCAGAAATGTCTGTTCTAAAAATGTTCTAAAAAATTGGATAACGTCACAATTACAGTACAAAATATTTCAGAATAAAACTTTATAAAGTACTGTAACTTATGTAATGTAACTTAACAGTATTACTCATTAATACTAATTAAAGTAATACTTCTAATATTTATTATTGTAAATAGTAATATGGCAATATTTCAAAATATTTTCAATATTGCAATTACAATAATTATCTAAAATCTCAGAAATTATTATCGAAAAGACAAAAGGTACCGAATCGTGGTATCGAAACAGGGGCTGTTCGGACGTTGACACGAGGATTTAACGAAAGATCGGTTACACCATGTAACAAAACTAACAGTTTCTGACAAAAACAGGATACAGGTTGCCGGCCATGCCGTGGAGTTGGCTAGGGGCGGCGACGCCATCGGCAGCTGCAGCTGCAGCGGTCGCCGCAGCCGCGGTGACCCCATCCCCTGCAGCTGCACCGCTCGTCCTCGCACCCAGGGCGGCGGCGAGACGAAGGTACACACAAGTCTTCTAATAATCCAAGCCGGAAATGACGCGAGATTGAACGAAACCCACCAGCACGACACCGTTCTCCTTACCCACCCCCTCATCCCCTTTACGACCCATATTTTTTCCCTTGTGATGAGCATCTTTTGCCTCTACCTTTTAGAAACATGAACCTCCAGAACCAATAGGTGTCTCTTATATTCCTCAAGGTTCTTATAAAAATAATCCTGGTTTTGGATTTTAGTAACCCCGTTTGTTAAATTTAGAGATTTGGGGGAATTTTATTTGCTAAGTTTCGAATTGATAAAAGAATATTATGAAAAAAAATGCATTAAAAAGATAATTCAGCCGATTGAACGGATATAAGGAGACACCGTAAAACCGGAAACTCGGCCGAATAACGGGTGGAGATTGCCTCTCTTTTCGAGAACCTAAAATGGATCCAATTTCTTCGAGGATCGAGAATGGATTTTCCTAAAGAAAAAGCTCTTCGTGGCGCGGTTTCGAGGCATTCGAGTAAGGGAGAGATTAGTCAGCGTTCCAAGCCTCGATCAACTTAATTAGCGATCATCGTTTAATGGCCGCGTAATCGCTCGTGCAGCGTGACAGATTACCAGGAACGTAATTAGAACGAATTAATTAAAAGGATCTTACCCTTCATTCAATCACTCGATAACTCGACGTTGAGGCTTCGACAGATTTCCGGATAATTGAGTAATTTCTTGTTCGATGTCTTCGATCTCTTTTCAGTGAAACAATTATTAAGAATTTGATCGAAAAGTGTATTATTTTTATTTCTAATTTTTGTGAGATACTTTCTATTACGATTTGAGATTCTAGATTATTTTTTTTTTAATTAAAATAATGGAAGCTTTGGGTATTTACTATTTCTCCCTTAGAGATTATTTACCATATTGAATATTGAAATTTCTCCAATAACAATCGCGTTAAGAGGCAGTCTCTCCCGTTAAATCCTCCAGTTTTTCCTCTCAACCCCCCTGCTCCATTTTCGAGCCACGTTATCAACCCCTTTCACGCCCTTTCTATCGATACAATGGCGACGTAACCCAAACGATGTAACAGCATCGAAGGGATCTTCGATTTCGAGGGACGAATAAACCGGAAACGACAGCAACGGACGTTGCATTGTCGCTGCTGCCTCGTCGAGCAGTGTACGGATTCGGTTTTTCTTTCTTTTCTGTTTCCACGCCATTAAATCCCCTGTTTCTACACCTCTCACCTAATTAACGAACCCCGACACGCCATTTAGGGCGACGTTATATTTACGAGGATTATCGATCTGTGGTCGAAAATTAATTCTTCTTCCCTCCTTTTCTTCCTCCGTTTATAGTCGACGGTCCAACGATGGTGGATGAGGGATAATTATTGAAATTTTGGAACAATTTGGTTAATAATTATATTTGTGGAAATTTTCTGCTTTTCTGGTGCTTAATTGATAAATTTAGAGTGACATCTTTATAAAATTTGAGGTCGAACCTTCGTTAAAATTTCGAAATTTTATTGTACAGTAAAGTGATATTCTTTCAAATTTTAATTCGTATCCTTTCCTGTTAGAAAATCTTAAAATTTCTATTTAAAAAATCAATTTCAAATGCATCAGAGGAATAATCCTATCGAACACCTTCCTAACTCAGCATCAGAATAATAAAAATGGGCAAATTTTGACCACGGATCGAATTTACTCCAACCTCACCACACTTTTGAAGACTTTCTGTATTTTTGGAATGTGCCTGCTGTAAAATGCATCACGCTCTAGTTTTGTTCTCGATGCACCGACAATTTTCAGACACTAAAAAAGCGAAGGTTGGCCTTCCTCCACCTTGAAACAAAACGATATCGTTAACTTCCGTTCTTGTTCACTGCTAACCAATCACGTGCGACACTTGCACGGTAGTTTTGACTGTTTAACCAATACCGTTCCATTGTTGTTTATTGTTGTTAATGTTGTTATTATTTTTAATTGTTGATTGTTGTTGTTTACTGTTGTTGCTCGTTTTACACAATCCTCTTAGCCTAACCAGTAACGCCAGTTTTTGTTTCTTTGCTTCGTACTAATCGCCTGACGAGTGTTCATTACTTGAAGAGATTTATTCTTCGATAACAAATTTCTAATTCGTTGACAATTATTCAATATTTTGCCATTGGAAAATGTATAATTTTACATCTCACTGAGCTATTTTTGGCTACAAAACTATTTTTAAAGTATTCCAATAAGGAATCCCAGTTTTTCCCAAAATTCTGTACTAATTATACAAAAATTGTTATTAAACTGTGTCAGATAGTTGGCAGAGTTAAACTTCAGTTATTTAACTTTGTCAGATTATTATTTTTAAAAATTGAGACTGGTAAAATTTAAAATCAAAACTTTAACTACAAAATATAATCTCTTCAGGGTGGATGTTCAGGGTGGTTCACTGACGAGCGTAAACTAAAAACGTGGCGAGCTAGTTCGTCGAAAGGCGACGGCACGGACAAAAGGTAGGCAGAAACATCAGATTTTATTTCTCCGAATCTGGATTAAAATCGATTGCGGCCGGAAACGCCGGGCGCACCACCATTTCCGCTTCCCACCGGAAAGGACACACTCGACGGTTCCATCAGCGAACGAACCAGACGATTTCTTCCTAATTGTTGCTAAAACGGGCCGACGAATTTTCTTCGTCGGTCACTGAAAGCTTCTCCGTCCGTTTCCACGATGCTCCTTTCACGGGAAATCATCTGTGCCTTGGCTCGATTTCCTCGGAGGACTTGATCAATCGGCTGATTTTCCAGCTTCAATCGACGAATCCACTCTTTAATCGCTTCCCTCCGTTCTTTGATCGACATAAAGGATCCTTTTATCGGATTTGTGCCGACCGAGAACGTGTTCTTTCAGAAAAATCGACGAGACCAGAGATAGTCGAACTACTTCAAAGTTTCTTTCTTAATAAAAGTAATTCGTAGCTTCTATGTGTTACGCATTAATTGCTCTAAGTTAATTTTGTATATTCGAATCGTTAAAGAAATTGTTTAAATACGATGAATCTTAAATTTTCACAGTGTCTTGTCAGTTTTCAAATTTCTTCCAAATCGCTTAACTTCTTCAGGGTGAAAATTGACGGTGCTATCTCAAAATATCGAAAAAGGTGTGAATTGTGATTGAAAAAGAAAGATTCCTCCGCATAGGGGGGTACTGGTGTCTTCTAAGTCCCTGAAACACCCAGCACCCTTTCGAATCACCCAAAGATATTGAAACGATCTTAAATCTTGATGGAAGACAAAAGGATTCTGTAATCTTCTCCCGGGACTCTGAAACGTTCGCCAGCCCATCTCCCATCGATCAGACGGTCCCCTCGCCCGTTCAGCTCCCTGAGAGTCGATCTCAGCGTCAGATCTCGCACAGTCTCGTCGTCGGCCAAGGGTGTCCCACCTTAATTGTCAGTCAACGAAGCGGTCATGGCCGGACACCAGCTCACCAGCCGAGAAAACACGGTTAAGAGAAGGTAGGCCGTTATTCGCATGTGCGTTCGTGTGTGTTGTTACAGCCGCGGCATTGAGAGGAGTCGCCATCCAACGCGGACGAGTCGGAGCCGCGAGGGCGGCCTTCCCGACAAGTGCAGCTGCACTGGCCCTCGCCAGGAACCCGGGGCCCCTTGCGGCCGCAGCTGCAGCCACGGCCCTGCATCCCTTTGCACCGGCGTAAGTAGACGGGGACCGACTTCGCACCCTGTCGGTGATCTCTCTTTGTAGATGTCGCGCGAAGGGGTTGCTCGATCGTGTGATGGCCAATTTCGAGGGGGATGAATGTTCTCAAATTTTGTAAATTGGTAGTAATTTGGGGGAAAGATTATTACTAAGGCTAAGGTAATGTAATAATTAATCAAAGAAATGGGAAACATTTTTAAATATTGCTGAGAATATCATTCTCTTATAGTAATTGATTTAAATTTAAGAATTTTCTAAATTTCTTAAAGCAATTAAAATAGTTTCGAACCGAGTGCTATTTTATCGTTAACCTAAATGTTTGTACCCGTATCAAGTTTCGATAAAAGTCTTGGTCGTTGGCGCCGCAATTTCTATTTCTGTTTTGATTGGTGCCAATTTCACGCGTCGTCGGGTTCGATTCGCAGGGGCGAAAAGAATTCCGCCAATTTGTGGCTCGAGGATGATCGAGCATCGTCGAAAAAGCAGCACACGAGCCGAGTAACCCCGTTGCCGTTTCAAGCACGTGTCTTGCTCGTTAGCCTGGCCTGTCGAATTCTTTGCATGAACCGATTTAACCTCTTCGTGACAAAGCACGATTTTTACCACCGATCTCCCGTACACCACCGACGAGCTCTCTTTTTTTTACTTTTATACGCGACAAGGTGATCGATGATCGAAAAACACCAAGAAAACTGAACGAATAATCACGATTCGTATTTTGAGTCGATATATTCGTGTATTGTTGATTTCTAACTATTAATTTCTGCATAAATGATTTATAAATATTCGATGAATGGCGGTTCATTAATTAATTGGACGCGGTGTGAACGAGATAAAAAGGAGCTCATCGATCAACCACGAACTTTATCGCTGGTTTCGCGATTCACCGATGCGCGAATACATTAAAATCGTTCGTTTTCCTGGTGTTAGATTCACCGACCATTCTGGACGCGATTCGAACGTGCGGGCCGTGATTTATGAATTCTCGTTCACCTTGCTGAAATCGTAGATAACCGGTGACGAATAAACCCAACGGAGGGTGAACATGATGGACGAGTAACCGTGATCTCGTTTCTAACTTCTGGTGTCCTAATTCGACGTTAAAATGTCTCTGATTCGCTTTCTTTCGATCGTTTTAATTCCAATTATTTATAACACCCTAGGTGCAAAAGTATATGCTTTATCGTTTTCGAAAGAGTTCACGTGTACGAGGCTTAAAATAATATTGGACGAATAGAGTAATTGGATTCAAAATTGAAAAGGCGAAATTACGAAATTTTCAGTTCGAAAATTCGATCAGAAGCAATCGTATTATCACGAATATTGCAGTTGAATGGAACCAGAAAGTTAAATTGAATCCTTCGATGCTGTATTATTGGGTATTGAACCGATGGAGTTTGAACGTCGATGAAAAGGGAGAGTACTCGAGACGAAAATCGAGTTCCATTACGAATATGGAAATAATGATCCCCGTTTCCTGTATTTTGGGAGAATGAAAAAGGGTATTCCGCTGCTTTTCGCTCGTCGATTCCATTTGCAATTTCTTTCAATTAATCCGACTCGATTTTATATGTTTACCTTTGAAATCGAAATAAAAAGGAATAAATTAGGGAATATTCGAAAAGCAGCCTGGTCGAAGTATGCTTGATACAAAATATTTAATTAACAAGTTTGATTTTTATTTTGCAGCGTTTATTACGACCCGTTCCTAGCAGCACACGCAGCGACGCAGGATCCCAACTACAGGCTACAGGTGAGACATTTACATGATTTTCCGCCGGAAATTATCGCCGGTGCTTTGTTTCCTGTACGCGAAACGACGACGAATGAGTTTTTAATTAAATCGAACCGCTCCTCCGACTAGATTGAAACGTCAGCGCGCTTAATCGATCACATTTCAGTCACTGCTGCCGATAGATTATCGCAAATTAATTGGTAAACGAACCCTGGCTCGATCGTTGCTCGTGCATCGATCCCTCTCGATTATCGTCTCCTTAGAAAAATAAACACGCCGGGCAATTCAAAGAATTATCTTTATAGAAAATTTTCTTATGCATTTTATAAATTTAGAGTTTACATACTGCATATATCTTCACCCAGTTTGCAAACTTTAAAGCTTAAACAATTCACGACGAAACATGCTACGTTCAAAATTTCGACGTTAATTAACAGGTATACGGTTCATTAACGATAGTACAAAAGCAAACCGGGATCGGATATCATTGAACCCGGGAAAGAATAGAGATACTCGAGGTGTCAAGGAGTCGACGCTCGCGAAAGGAAACAGAGCACGTTGCGTTCGAGGAAACTGAGCTGAGCAAAGTAAAAAGTAAAATATAGCGAAGTGAAAAAGAAACATAGAGCAGAGAGAAAAGAAGTCAAAGAAATATTGACTAAAGTCTGCTACTGTTCCCGGACCCGTTTAGCTGGAATGGCCTCAAGCAACAGCTGACGTTAGTTGACACGTTTTTCCAGGCTTGCACACACGTGAAACGCAGAAAGAGAGAGCCCGATAACAATTAACGCCATTCCTGTCTCGTTTCTTTCGTCTGTCGTCACTCTCATTCGCCTGTGTTCGTCTGTGTTATATTTTTTTTTTCTCTCCTCCCTTTTCTTTCTCGCGGGTTCCATGAAAATTTGCCCCGGTTCGATCTCTCGTTCGATACGGAGGGGACAAAAAGCAGGAAAAAGAGGTGCAAAAGAGCAGAGACACGAAGAAAAAATAACAGTTATCGTTTCACGAAAGAAAATAAATTTCAACCTCGTGAAACTTTCGGATATGTTTAAATTTTTGACAAAAGAAATAATTATTAAACGATGTGTCGTGTAAAGAAGCCCTGTTCTTTTGCAATCTCTGCGAATAGTTTCGTCCTTTCGCACGTTCAATCCTTTCAATAGAAATTCTTATTTATAAAATTAAAATTCACTGGACATGTAACCGAAATTCAATCAATTACTATAAAGGTAACAAGTTTTGTAATTAGCCATTGGCTTTCAATCATCGAAAGGTATAATTTGAAATATCGACGGGACTGAACGTGTTAATGCGCTCTAATTTTATCCATTCAAAATCGATTTTCATTAAAATCCTCTGCTGTTCTAACAAAAGACGTTTCCTCGATTTCAGATCCTTTATTGAATCATTAACTAATTAACGCGTTGAACCATTAATCAACATCACAAATTCGATATAATCGAATAATCAAATTTACCAACATACACTGATTACAAGAGATAACAATTCTCCCTATACCAACCGACGTATGTGTTAATTAAAGAAAATTAATGAATCAAAATTATTTAAAAAATTGAAGGAAACGTCTGTCTTCTGGCAATCATTGCACCCCTGTCACGTCACGAAATCATGCAGCATCTTGTTGCATTTTGTCGCCTGTTCATCCACGCCCCTATTCTCTCACCTCTTTCGATACTTATTTTTTGCGTGAACGATAAAACCGTTCGTTGACAAAATCGAAATCGACACCAAGAACGATCCAACCCGTGAAACAAAGAAACACCTCCTAAAAAATCCCGCAACCCCCTACCCCCACGATTTGGCCGAATTTCTTTTCAGGTATGCCGTTTGTGTTTCAGGCTAAAGCACCCGCCCTGGAGGTAGGAACTTTTTAAGGGTCCGCCCGTGAATTTTCTTCGCCCGTTGTTTGTCTGTTTTTTCATCCCCGAAACCTCCCTTATGTCTTCTTCTTCTTCTTCTGTTTTTTTCTTCTTTTTTTTTAAATTATATTACCACTGTTTACTTCTCCTGTTCTTCTACCTGGTATTTTATTGAAACCAGCCGATCAGGGGTGCTCACCGATCGTCGAAATTTGCTTGATCGACACTTCGAGTATTTTTTTGTTGAATTAGTCTCTTTATTATTATTCTTGCTCTGTTTACCCTTTCCAGTAATAGACTGCGGTGTCTTTATATATGTAGGGTGTTCTAGTTGATTCGTCTATTAATTATGTAAAACGATTGAGTTGATTGCAATTAACTGGGACACCCTTACACGCTTCCTTTGTTCTATGCTTTTTTCGTTTCCCGAGTGTGTTATTTGATACAGGATTGTAAACAGCATGCTATTGGTAGTATTTTGTTTTATACATCTTTATTTTTAGTTACTTCATATGAAAGAGTGTTTTTTCGGTGTTTCTTTCTTATTTCGATCCGATCGATCAATTTCAGGTAGAGAAGTTAGAAGATGTAACAAAGATGAAACATTTTTTTTATTATTGCACTCTTTAAATACACGACTATTGAATCGTTGATTATTAATTCTATCGTCAGTTGACACGAAGATCTAGGATCTACGATCGTTGAGCACTCCGTTTGAGTATCTTAGAAAGAGTTGTTTAGCTAGTTTAGAGTTGCTCTTAATTCTCGCCCCTTCCAACCCCTTCGACGGCAGATTCACCCTCCTATGAAATTAGTTCTGCCGGCAATTTAATTGAAATTAAATTAATTTAGGCTTTAAAGTACGAGTACAGTGGAGTGCATTGATATCTTCCTCGATTAAGAAGAAGAAACCTCCCTCCACTCGCTTAGGTCACTCGTGTCTCGATATCTTCGCTTGAATCGAGTAGAACCGTCTCTGCACTCGAATGTACAGAACGTTGAGCAATTAGCGGCGAGTGTAACTTTTCAGAAAAAGTATTTCTTAGTAAATCAGTGATTCTTAATTAATAATAGACTCGAATCGATAATGTGAAAGTAGCGTGATACGACCCTGTTTCGATCATTTTTCTCCCGGACGAAGTGTAAATCTGATACAGCAATTTCTGGCAGATACGAAGCGCGGTGTCGTAAATTTCCTGACGTGGCACGTGCATCGAATCGGTACCGACCGAATTTTCCGCGTCTAATTTCCGCGCGAGGTAACGCGCCACCGCACCGTCTCGAATCCCTTTTCCGGTTCGAGGCTTGTCTTGACCCCCGCCGTGGGCGCACGAAACCGGCCACGTAGTTCCTCCTGGAGGATTTACGAGCTTCCCGGACGCGAACCCTCGTGGAAACTTGCTCGAGCCGTCGTAAGCCTTCATAAATCAACGTCCCGTCATTTCGCGCCGTCCGACAGCTTCATTCCAGACTATTTCTCGAAGCTTCCGTCTTCGATGCACCCCTCGTTAACGATTTTTATCTTCCCGCATACAGATTCAATCTACCCCCTTTTTTCAACGTACCCCATTATTGTGCTAATTCTTTCCCACTTTTGTCTCTTTGAATTTTTATCAGAACACCAGGAAGTTGCTTGGTTACTGTGTTAACTAGGGGGTGGCTTTTATTAAGCAGAGAATGTGTTCGTGATTAGGTCAAATTTGAAAGGCGTTGATGCTAATTTTGGAGTACATGTTTAATGCAAAAGTTTCTACGATGGCTTCTAAGAATTTCTTTTTTAATTCAATGGTCATTTTAAGAACCAGAGTTCACTGAAATTTTAATCAAGCACAATTAATCTAGTGTCCTAGGTGAAAATTTCTTTTCCCTGCCACCCAAAAACTTAAACCCTTGTAAATCAAACAAGGAGTAATTTATAAATTTCAACCTACCCACCAAAACCTGGGGAGATCCTGGTTTCCCTGAAATTGCAGTAACAAACGAAATTTGCCGCGATCATTGCGCGTGATTTATGAAATTGCTCGGCCAAAGAGAAAGAAAACGAATCCTTCGCGCAAAAAGAAGTCATTAATCACCACCCTTTGAAAAATGTTTCCCTCTTCGCGCGGAAAGCGTTTCGCGGTCGAAGAAACGTTTTGTTAGCTGCACTCTAAATCCGAAGAAACTTGGCTCGAAAAAAAAAGCACACAAAAATTTTTATACCGTCGTTCACGAAAGGCTTAAAACACGCTAATTGCTCAAAAGAAATTTCTTTTATCCCACGGCAACTCTGCAGACTTCCTTTTTAATCTTGGAACACGCACCGCGGAGGGGTGCACGATAAAGAAATTTAATTAGCATTAATTCTACAACGTTCTGCCGTCTGGCTAATTAAAACATTTTAATCCGTTCAGATGATTCGCTATTCGTTGTACGACGAGAATCGTGGAGGTCCACGATTTTCTCGTTTCTTCCTTTTTTTTTTTCTCTCGATTGCGAAAGACCTTCTTACCCGGGGATAATGTAATTTCGGGATTAGGAACGGGAAGTTTAATAAAACCGGGGGTGGAGTAAAAGGTAGATTTAATTTCGACGTTCTCCGGCGTTCAGGTGACACGGCTGAGCATCGTTTTCGATTCGTAATCCCGTGGAAATCTTAAGATTTCCATAACTCCCATTTTGTAAAAAAAAAAGAATTATACAAAATATTGATCGTCAAAATATTGGGGGTGTAAAAAGTTTTAATTAAGAAATTGTTAGAGAAATTGCCAAAGTCAATGTTTGCACGAAATAGCTATCAGAGTGTTAAAATGTTGTCTCAGTTCCATTCTTGTTAAAATTTCGATGACGTAAAAATTTGTCGTGATTTAGAGAAGAATCAAAGAGGATAGCGTGATCCGAGGAAGCAAATTTCATAGAGGAATGATATCTTTAACGATACAATTGCGTTCTGTAGATGCATGAACGTAGATTTCGCGTTTCCATCCACAATAAATGGCATCCTCCAGGGATATATCTTAATCTCGGCACGAACATCGATTTATCTGAGGCGGTTATCATCTCGCCGCTAAATTGCTCCCTGTATCTAATTCCCCGGCCTTTTGTACGCGAAGTCTCCCCGAGTAATCCCCGTGTAAACTGTTTCTACACCGTCCCTAGAAAGATTTTGTTCGACGACCTTCATAGTTGAACATAGACGAGGAACGATCTTATCGAGGTATCATCGTTCGATTACGATAATCGAACTTGTGTATCATTTTACGCATCATCTTTCTTTGTACATAAGGCACATCTTCCCCCCCGATGCTTTTATTTATTTATTGTTTTTTTTTCGTTTTTTTGAACGAAACAACAAACAGTAGCTACGAGAACCACATTTTTAGCTGAGTGCTCGAAAAAACTTTTGATTACCTGCACAAACCATCGTGCATCGACGAAACGACCAGTGAGTACGATCTCTCGAGTATCGTTCCAAGTATCAAAGTTTTATCAACTTTGCAAACAACCCCTGATGGGAGAGAACGGGGGAGGTGGAGGGAGAGGGAGAAAAAAAATCGTGCAGAGTTGGTGTTTCGTCGATGTACCGCACAAACGCGTCTCTAAGGGTCCTTGCACGACGTGGAATAAAAAAAACACAGCATTGAGTCATTCTTAATTCAATTAATAACTTAGTATAAATTTTCAAGTGAAAGTATTATTAATATTAATATTTTAGTATTAATAATGTTAATAAAATAATATTAATACCATTTCTTTGAAAATTCTTAAATATAAAATATTAGCAAACTAAATTATCTTAAAATTAAATGACTGGTAACCCTCGTGACATTCGGCACATTGGCCAAAGACACCCGATCGTTCAACCCCCTGGATCCCAAGAACGTAAGCTCCTTTAACCCCCGCGAACCGCAGAATTCATCCTTCCACCTCGGTTCTTCCAATATTTGCGAAACGTGCAAGGACCTTTTTCTGAAAAGTCGAAGAGGGCGCGTTGGTAGCGTATCCTCCAGCTAGGAACACCCTCTGTCTGGTCTGTCTTGGAGCTTGCTTTGAGCCTTGCATGGCGGGTCATGGTTCTTGTTTCAGGCCGCGGCAGCAGCGGCTGCAGCGTCACCGTTGCTGAAGACACCCCTCTCGACGGCGCAACAGGCCACCTACGCAGCTGCAGCGACCTACACGGCGGTGGCTGCGCGCGCATACAACGCAGCTGCAGCTGCGGCACAACCGGTCGCAGGATATGCCGCAGTCGCGGGGTAAGAGCACCCTAAACGTCCCTATCGCTGCTTCCTTAAAGTCTTTTCCTTTCGCTTTTATCCTTCGGGACTTCCACTTGTCGTACTTTCTTCTGCTTACCGGACCACCCCTTATGGTCCTGTGTCCTAGCACATGAAATATTACAGGATGCTGATAGTTGAGGACGAAGAAGGGGATGATTAAGTACGTGTAGGTTATTTTCGAGGATTGAAAAAGTTCTTTGGGGTGTATTTCGGGTGCTTGATGTATCGAGGGATGGTTTTTGTGGACTTGAGGGAAATGTTACTCGGTCTTTGGAGAAACTATACCATAAGGGGACCATAAGGGGTTAATTAAATTGACTAATAATCTAATCTATGAAGAAGAATATTGATGTAAATGAGAAGTTCGTTCCTTGCAGACGAACACGTCGACGTGGTCGAGCCATTAGAAGTCGGAGATTCAACGAAACCCAGATGCCTGATAGTCCTATCGAAAAACCTGATAGTCCTTAAGAAACCTTTAAAGACATGTCCTAACGTTTGTATTCCCTTATTGTCTGTTTATCCTTCAACAAACGCATGAATATTTAACATGGAAACCTTCGTGCCTATGCATTAATTAATTACTTGAAAAGTGTATTTTTATACATGTTTATGCATTGATTTTTATAGTTACGGGCGTGAATACGCCGATCCCTACCTTGGACATGGTATTGGACCAGTAGCCGGCTATGGGGTAAATAAAATTCATATTTCTTTCACTTAACCACTAAATAGAACAAATTTTTAATTCCATTTTTAATGCTGAGATTACAGTGTACCCTTATTTCTCAATAATTTTACATTTTAAACATGACAATTTGATCATGACGACTAAAGAGAATTGAAAACCCTGTTTTCCAGGCGACAGTGTACAGGGGTGGCTACAACAGGTTCACGCCGTACTAAGGTTCGAAGGTTAGCGAAGCACGAGCCTTCCAAGAGTACACCGTTATACTCAGCCGAACATGACCAGAAGAAATCGACACAATCATCATCATCCTCATCCGCCATCACGATCACGATCGCACCCCGCGAAGCGATGCCTGGATCCACCGCTCATGCTGACGCTAGCCTTCTTCGTGGCACCCTCGTGGCTCTCGTTAACCAAAAAGGAGAAAAAAATGACTCTCGTCCACGTTATATCTGGACTTCAAACAACGTAACAACACACACGAAAACGATCCTCTGAACGAGCTAACCCGAACAACAGGACGGAGAAACAACCGAACGTGGAAGACGATCAAAGGAAACGAAGCGACAGGAAGAACGCGTTGAATTCGAGAACGGATTCGAAGCGTGTACCGAGTTCTCGAGACAGTTTCTCGATAGGTTCGGCGAACCGCGCGACAAAAGCCCGTCGTCGAAGTTTCCAGAAGGCGGACCTCTAATCGATAATCGTCTTGCAGGGGCGAGACGGAGGAAATTGATAAACCGAATTACAGAGACAAAGAGGACCTGGTTAAATTGAGTTTCACCTTGGCGCACGCTAAACACAGTCGAACCAGCCTGCTTCCATTATCGAATCGGAGGGAAAGAATACAGGTGGCCCTCGTATAACACGACCGTCAGATTACTGCAGGATGACTAGTACAAAAGATGGGGTTAAATTCCAAAAATTAATTATATTACTTGACACGTTTGTCCGCTACATTATATTGATTTCTCGATGCAAAATCGTGTTGTACCGATGGCGTGTTACACGAGGGTTCGGTGACGCATTCAGAATTTAATACAAACTCAATGAAGTCCAATAAATTGATCAGATTGGAATGTTACATAAAATCAACGCGTTAAAAACTTTAATCTTTTGAGTTACTTCAGATTCTTAAAGAGCCCATTGGTCCCTATGGGTGCGTCACTGACCTGTACCTTGTTACGGTCATATTTGGTCCGTTTTTGGGGAACGTTTTCGCAAAAAATATAATTCTGAAGGAACGTGGCATCGCGTCGTCAGAGTTCGAAACCGGCAGCCATTCCGACTCTCGTTAATTAAAGAAAATGAAAAACAGAGGGGTTGAAAGAGAGGGGGGAATGTATCGAATATAGCCGGTGTACGTGTATATATACGTGTGTATATACATATATATATAAATATATTAGGTAGATAGATAGATATAGGATAATTGATCTCTTTAGAAATCAATTGTAATTATGCAATTCGTTGCTCGTGCACGTCTCAATCGTTGGGGGTAACTTTTAGACGCGTCGTCGAAGGGGAAGGGACAGGGGGGTAAGCTTTATCGCGAACACGGGGTATACGTTTTAAAATTTCTCGAAAGGGGATGAATAAAAATGGCACACAAGATGAATTTTGTACATAATTCGTTCGATTTTCATTGAAACGCGTTCGTGATCGAATCGTACGCGTCGATCTCGAATCACAAATCAATTGTTCACAATTTTTTTATTTTTATTTTCTATCCTTTTTTTTTCTATATCGCTTCAATCCTTAAACGCACAACACTCTCTGAATCAATGGAAGAGACGGAGTAATCGAAACGTGTAAAATGAATTAATTTTGTAAAATTAATTATTACGAAAGGTACTGTACTATTTTGCGATCAGAAAATCAGTCACGTCTGTTGGCGAACGGTATCCTCCGCGTTTAAGGGTTGACTCGTTCATTTGTTTATTAATCAACGATCATTCGGGCCGCTCGTCGAACCGACAAAGCTCTCGTAAATGGCTGCCGGAAGAGGAACTCCTGCTTCGTGCCGACAGGATCAACTTCCGGGGACACACGGTGGTCCACGACGAACGAGAGACCATTTCTTTAACCTTTTCTTATTTTTTTTTTTTAATTTTCTTTGTTTAGTTAGATAGCCAAGAGAGAGGCGAGGCAGTTACGCATGTCCGGTAGGGTTTCTATGCCAAATAAGCGTACGTGTGCGCGCGTGTGGATGAATGTGCGAACCACGGCCGAAGAACCTATTCTCCAATGAAAATTATGGCCAGACAGCTTCTTCGAATACTCATGACCTCGTTCAAGCTTCAATGAAAAACGGCATCTTGTTTTCTAAGAGTTTCTTAAGGACTTTATTTGAACAAATCGGTAGCTGTAGGCGTGTCGAAGCTGATTGGATGAGATTTCCTTGCTCTCTTATTTTGTAAGCGCTTTTGGTGGAGAAATTGGAATTTTAGCCAAGTAAGTGGATGTTTAGTTTAAATTGGAGGGGTAGAAAGTTGGAAAAAATATACGTAGACCACGCACTTTTGTATTATTTGCAATAGATATTAGAAATAAATTGGATTTAAAGGGTAAATTATGATTGAAAAGCGAACAGGTTCCAATTTCTCCACCAAGAAAATGTTTTCTCGCTGGCGAACCATGATTTTCATACGGAACAATGGTAGAATTGAATTGGACTCACAATGAAGCTTAAATCGAGTGATCGAGAAAATATAAATCCTTGATAGACTGACCCATTCAATTTTAAATCAATTTGTCGATCAAACTCGGGATAACATTCACGTTCCTCGCACAATAGACTCTAGGTTTAATTATTTCTCTTCATTTTGGCGTGTATTAATTCCCACGACTGATTTATTTAACCCTTTTGCTATTGCAGAACAGATTTCGTTTACAACAAAGATAGAACTTATTGCAACTTTCGGTTACAATTGTAACTATTTTCCTAACTAATAATAATGTATGATAATACTGGAATGGTACAAAATCAAATATACTAAAATTTCGAAATTGAAGAAATTTTAATTCCGAGGAAAGTTTTACAAAGACCTTGAGGAGTTGATATTTGGCGAAAGGGTTAAAATACAACCCCTGAAAGGGTTCCACCCTCAGAACCCCTCTTCTCCCGTGATAATAAAATATATTTTCTAACGAAACGGATCCGTGAATGAGAAACATCCAAACTAGATCTCGATCACCGATTTCCCTTTCGATCAATCGAAAATCGGCCGTCGTGATTCGTTGAAGAGAAGCACGCGCGCGCGCACAGTGACATATAGAGTACTCCGAGACAGGGGGGTAAACGCAAGAAAAAAGGAAAAAAGAACAAAAGAGAGAAAAAAAAAGAATTAAAGGGAAAAATGGTACGCACATTGAGCCGAGTGAGTGATAAAGATCCCTGTTACAAGTTCTAGTTAAGTGGAGATTTATCGTAATAATAAAAAAAAAAAACATATACATAGTTATATAAATAAATGAATAAAATAAAAAAATTATATATATATATATATAGATAAGCGATTGCGTGACTTCTCGAACGTGAAACAAACAAATGAAAACAAAAAAAGTAAAAAAGTGCGTAAATGAACAAAAAAGAGAATGCGAGCGAACAAAAAAAAAAAAGCGTGAATGAACCTCGAAAACAAGAGATACAAAACAACCGTAAAGGGTGTATGCGACAAAAGAAAAAAAGATAATAATAATAGGCGCTGGTGGGGGAAGGGAGGAGGGTGGGACGGGGGACGGGAGGGGGGGGGGGGGGAAGGAAGATAACACAACAAAAATGAGTCGTGTGTGAAATAGCCAAATATGACAAAGATGTTCTTCACAATTTTTCGTTTTTATTTTTCTTTTTCTTTTTTCTTTCTTCGTTCTTTTTTTTTTTCTACGTAGATAGTTCGACGACGGAATTAGTTTGACGTCGTCGTGTTATACATATACATACGTTTTAAAAACTCGTAAATCTATCGCTAGGATAGTTCTATATATATATATAAGCTAGGAGAGAGACAGTGAAGGATATTAAAGTTAAAAAAAGCAGACAAAAATAATCATATTCTCATGATTTATCATTTTTCTGTTTGTCGTCTCGTTTTGCGTGTGCGGGCGCCCGGTACATGTAAATAAAAAATGAATTAACGGGATCGAGCGTGAGAGAAATCGATTTCGTCGAGCACAAAAGATTCTAGGAAACCATTGTTTTTAAGAGCTAAGCCGAACAACTCTCTCAGACACATACTCATGATTCTTGTAACGTTTAAATTAACGAGCGTAGATTTTAATGCAGACTACAAAAAAAACGATGAGAACGACGGTTCAAGGAGATGAGGTATGCTAGTGATCGTTTGTAGCCGAAACGCGAGGAAACGGGGGTGGAGGGGGATCCAGGAAGATCCATAATTAGAATTTTTACATTTTGTATTCAAAGGAGTCCTTAATTAATATTGCAATCAGATTTCTTCGTTCTATGTTAAATTTGAAATTTGCAAAATAAAAACCTTCAAATTTGCTTAATATCAAAATTAAAATCACCAACTATGAATTAGTAAATTTCGAAAAATGCAGTACTGAAACTCGCAAAGTAAAATCTTTCAAATTTGCTTAATAATGAAACTAAAATCACCAACTAATTTGACAGAAAAAAGTCCCGTTTCCTCGTAATTTGTTCAACACGATCGTTCTTCGCCGATTGAACACTTCTTTCTCTTATAAGTACTCGAAGATGATGTTGATATTAGAAAGGACACACCAGGACGGTTCATCGTTGACGAACGATCGTGTTGGGACAAAAAGATCGGGCAAAAGATCTATCCCTGTATATTGTACACTGCAATTACAATTTATACTTTACTCGTAATCGATACCTTTATCGGTAGGCTATTACAACTAGTGGCTAGCGTAAGTCAAGCTCAAATCTAGGCGAGACCCATCGTCTTATTCTTCGTCACGAGTGCACAACTTCCCTCCTCCCTCGTCATCATCCTTCCTAATTCCTCTTCGTGTTCATTTCTTTTATTATTGGTATCATCTTTTCAACGTGTTCTCCTAATAACGTACGCAGGCCTATCATACACGATTCTCGATGATTACTTTGATCCTTATTGAGTTACGCGTCGAAACAACTTGAAATTACTAAAAATCTAAAGAATTGTATAGGATTAATGTTAATATGAAAATTTCTGATTTATTTCAGTACCGAATTGGTTCTAAAAACTATAATTAATAATTTTTGAAATAAGTTAATTTGAATGATATTACAATGAAAGGATTAATTTTTGCACAACATAATTCGCTGATTAGTGATTCAGACGCGTTTCTCGAACTACTCTAAAAATGTCCAAAACTAAAATCCGAACGATTTAAACATTGTTTTATTTAATGCATTCTGTTTTTCGAATCCAGCGGCTGGCGTTAATTCGCATTGTAAAATAATCCGATAAACGATCGATACGCACCGTAAACGTTATACATACATATAAATATACGATGATATGATATATATATATATAAATATATATAATTATTATTATAAAGCAGTACCGTAAACGGGATTTTTAAAAACAGAAAAAAAGTGAATCTAGATGACTTACATTGACTTACATTAAAAAAAAAAAAAAAACGACACATCTTTACGAGCAACATATCCTAGCGTACTAGGCGACGTATTCGTTCCGTTCGCGATCCTCCTCGAACACCACTGGTTTCCGGTCCCCACGGGGACCGGAAGTGATCTTTTTCCTCCTCTTCCAGCCCTCGACGGAGGATCGCGAACGCGACTCGAACGTCTTCTTTTGTTTTTCTTTTTCGGAGAACGAGCGAAGTATCAGGTCGATGCATACGAAATGTCATTTTTTTTTTAATTAATTGTTCAAGGACTACTTAATGGGAATTTTTGACAAATCTTCACCTACGAAATTTCTAAGTTTCTAAAAGTATAGTGTACCAGAGTTTCTTAATTTATATTTAGTGTTTCGAAATTGATAACAATATAGTATAACACTTCCCCCCTTAGTTTCTGTTAAAAGACATAATATTTCTAGCAGGAATGAAAATGTTAATATACGCTTTTACGAATCAAAAGATTAAATTAAACGAAAAAAGGACATTTTCTATGACATCGACCTAATAAATCGACGAAACAGAGGGATGTTCCATGACATTAGCGATAAAATTAAGTCGCGAACTCGTTCAGCGATGCGTGCGTGGATGATACTGTGTATTGTGCCCGCAAAAATAGAATCGTCTGCGGAGTTACGTCGTGTTTGATAACGATTTTTATTAATTGTAACACGATACGCGAGAACTCCGAAGCACGAAGCGAGGGTTAAAATTTAATTAAGACGCAAAGTAAAGGTGGTAACGAACAGATCGGTGGATACGTATGGTTCGAAGATCCGGTAACGATTAACCGAAAGTGGAAGAACGGAAAAATCCAAAAAAAATGAAGAAGAATACGAAATAGCGAACAATCGTATGCAGCTATAAAAAATGCCACCTGTTTTTTCGCTTCTCTCGCCGGTGTATAAAACACGGATTCGCAACGGGCAAACCCACGTGTTTTTCTTTCGGTTTCCGGTTGCGAATTCTAATTCCTCTAAGAAACAACGCGTACACGTGAACGATTATAAAACACACACACACACACACATAAACACACGCGCGTACACACGAACACACAATGATGATATTAATTTAAAAAAAAAAAGATGTAAAGAAAACGCAGGAAAAATGAACGAAAGGTGCATACACACGAGAGAACGAGGATACGATCGTCTCGAGATAACTTTAGTTTGCAAAAAAGAAGAGAAAAAATGTGAAAAAAAAAGATACGATATTGATGATAGGAGTACACACGGGGTGTCGTAACGGAACACCTTTATCATTGTCTGATTTGATGATATTTTGTAAGTCTGGACCAGTTGTTAGGTTCTTATTACTCCCATAGCGACTTCTTATGGCGTATTTTCTCTGTATATTGTCAATGTTTATTATTAAATATTTTTCAAATAAACCATCACTGTTTCCTTTTCTTTATACTCTTGTCTCCAACCCTTTAGAGGTCCCAACAGAAGGAATAAGTAAAAATTGCAGAATATTTTTCGGTATTATAAATACAGTCCTGGGGTCATCTAATTTGAATAGTAGAAAGATAAAACATTGTATTATTATAAAATAATGAATTTAATATCGTTCAAGCTTTATTTTTCAATTTTTTTAAAGAGAAACTGAGGACGGTACATGGGGTGTTACCGACGAAATTAACGAAACAGAAAATTGTGTTTTTTCAAAAACCAGGCCACTTTTCGGATAAACTAAAATTACAGAGACATTTATAACAACAAAATATTTTATGTAATGGTGTTAAAAAGCCGATTTTTAATAAAATAATTTTTACCGACTTTTTATTTTACCCCTGGCGCCACCTGCGAACAAAGTGCTGAAACTGCTCAAAAATTGACAGGAATCTGCCGTACCTACAATGATTATTTTTTAAGAAAATAATTTTTTGCTGTTTTCGCGTGTTTGAAGCATCTAATCGCTTCTATTTTACACTAATTATCGATTCCAATTGTCCGATTAATCCTAGAAGCCCGAAATATTGAAATATTAAAGATTAAATCGCACATTGAGAGAGTGAGAGGTCCGAATGGCGGACTAGTGTTCACTCTCTCGCACATTGGTGTTGTGCGCAGGCGCGAGTTTGGCGTAGAGGGAGTGAGAGACTAGATGCTCGGTGCTCTCACTCGCACATTGAGGGAGTGAGAGGTGAGATCGGCGGACTAGTGTCCTCTCTCTCGCACATTGTGGGAGTGAGAGGTCCGAATGGCGGACTAGTGTTCTCTCTCTCGCACATTGAGAGAGTGAAAGGTCCGAATGGCGGACTAGTGTTCACTCTCTCGCACATTGTGGGAGTAAGAGGTCCGAATGGCGGACTAGTTTTCACTCTCTCGCACATTGTGGGAGTGAGAGGTCCGAATGGCGGACTAGTGTTGACTCTCTCTCACATTGTGGGAGTGAGAGGTCCCAATGGCGCACGAGTGTTCTCTCCCTCTTACGCATTAACGTACTGTGTAGGCTTGGAGCGAGTGAGAGGGGTGACGCTCTCGCGGAGTCTTTCCTTTCGCTGGTGCATCGGCGTACCTGGCGCAGGCTGTGATGTATAATTTTTAATCGTTGCGTTACAATAATTAATAGTATGAGTTATTCGAGGTTCAGACTATTGTAGATCGGTTTTTCGTGTTCGAAAATGTAAAATTCGATACCAAATTAGCCAGTGCTTCTACGTTTTCTATTATTCATTAATGGTCGGGTAGTTACGTTCATCCCTTTTGTGTGAGGTTATGACTAAGTCCCTGTAATTTTATGTACAAGCTGCCTTAGTTTAATGATACATAACTAGATAAATACAATTTTGCAAACTCGAGATCCTTGGTTTCTGAGTCTAGTTTCATTTTACCAATAAACAATGGGAAGGATTTATCTACTGAGAGTAAACATAATCCATCAAATTCAAACCTGATTGAAAATGATCAATTTTGTTATATCGTATGTAAGTATAAAGTATTATAATTTTATTCAAGTAGTTAATAATAACGTATTTTGCTGTGTTGCAGATTAGAAGATGTATTCGTTATACATTTCTACGCCACATAAGCTGTACATTAACATCATCAAATCAACGGGAAACTTTCTGGCAGTTTCTGAGATATCAGTGTTCCGTAATTTTTGGAATTGGACACTACTAAAATTTCAAGAAATGGCACGAAGAATACTTCCTGTCACATCATGTTCTCCTAATACAAATCTGCAAACTTGAGATCCTTGGTTTCTGACAATGAGTCTATTTTCATTTTACCAATAAACAATGGAAAGGATTTATCTACGGAGAGTAAACTGTTCTTCAATAGTTATACTGAATATATAAGTACATATTTAATTGTAGAATGTATTTATTTTATAAGAATATTGTACTGCGCTTAAGCTATATGTTAAATAATTATAAAAATATGTTGTATGTAAAAATACTGATATGTAAGTTTTACAATTCGTAATTATAAGTGCGTTAAAGTTAAGAATCTAATATTTAAGTAAGTTTTACAGTTAGTAGTTATAAGTGCGTTAGAATTGTGAATGTAATATTTAAGCAAATTTTACAATTTGTAATTATAAGTGCATTAAAGTTAAGAATGTAATATTTAAGTAAGTTTTACAGTTAGTAGTTATAAGTGCGTTAGAATTGTGAATGTAATATTTAAGCAAATTTTACAATTTGTAATTATAAGTGCATTAAAGTTAAGAATGTAATACTTAAGTAAGTTTTAAAGTTAGTAGTTATAAGTGCGTTAGAATTAACAATGTAACATTTATGTAACATGTATAATTGAAAGAATTTTCAATAAACATAGAGTTAAACTAAAGCAATTGTTTATTCATTTATAAACCTAACTCCCTTATCCAGCCCTTACAAAATTTCACTTAACAAGCAAGAAATAATGTAGAAAAACATTAAACAGAAGTTTCGAAATACAAAAGTAGAAAAAGAAACAAAAAATTTCGGTTTGGTACAGAGAAGAACAAAATTCGGTACAAACGGTTTCCAGGAATTCCTGGAATTCGACGTCACTAAAATTCTGGGAAGTGACACGAAGAATACCTCCTGGCACATCATGTTCTCCTGATACAATTTCGGGATCCGAAATTCTGTGAATTTAAATTTTATAGTCTTCGATTTGCTATTGTTAATTTTCATTATTTTCTGAAATTATTTATAGGATAAGGATATCGAGAGAGGTTTATTTAAATAAATAAACGAGTTCTGGGTTATTTTTGAAAATCTGCATTTATTCAATAAACTAAATGATTTATTATACATTGAGCTTTAGAATAGTTATTAAATTATTTACAACTAACGTTTACAATTGTAATTTTGCGCACTATCTATACAACTTTAATTTATAATCGGATTTGTTATAGAATTGATGCAACAGGTATCTAAGTTCCGATTATTAATTAAATCCTTGGTTTCTGAGTCCAAGTTCCCGGAAATTCTTGGAATTCGACGTCACTAAAATTCTGGGAAGTGACACGAAGAATACCTCCTGGCACATCATGTTCTCCTGATACAATTTCGGGATCCGAAATTCTGTGAATTTAAATTTTATAGTCTTCGATTTGCTATTGTTAATTTCCATTATTTTCTGAAATTATTTATAGGATAAGGATATCGAGAGAGGTTTATTTAAATAAATAAACGAGTTCTGGGTTATTTTTGAAAATCTGCATTTATTCAATAAACTAAATGATTTATTATACATTGAGCTTTAGAATAGTTATTAAATTATTTACAACTAACGTTTACAATTGTAATTTTGCGCACTATCTATACAACTTTAATTTATAATCGGATTTGTTATAGAATTGATGCAACAGGTATCTAAGTTCCGATTATTAATTAAATCCTTGGTTTCTGAGTCCAAGTTCCCGGAAATTCTTGGAATTCGACGTCACTAAAATTCTGGGAAGTGACACGAAGAATACCTCCTGGCACATCATGTTCTCCTGATACAATTTCGGGATCCGAAATTCTGTGAATTTAAATTTTATAGTCTTCGATTTGCTATTGTTAATTTCCATTATTTTCTGAAATTATTTATAGGATAAGGATATCGAGAGAGGTTTATTTAAATAAATAAACGAGTTCTGGCTTATTTTTGAAAATTGCATTTATTCAATAAACTAAATGATTTATTATACATTGAGCTTTAGAATAGTTATTAAATTATTTACAACTAACGTTTACAATTGTAATTTTGCGCACTATCTATACAACTTTAATTTATAATCGGATTTGTTATAGAATTGATGCAACAGGTATCTAAGTTCCGATTATTAATTAAATCCTTGGTTTCTGAGTCCAAGTTCCCGGAAATTCTTGGAATTCGACGTCACTAAAATTCTGGGAAGTGGCACGAAGAATACCTCCTGGCACATCATGTTCTCCTGATACAATTTCGGGATCCGAAATTCTGTGAATTTAAATTTTATAGTCTTCGATTTGCTATTGTTAATTTCCATTATTTTCTGAAATTATTTATAGGATAAGGATATCGAGAGAGGTTTATTTAAATAAATAAACGAGTTCTGGGTTATTTTTGAAAATCTGCATTTATTCAATAAACTAAATGATTTATTATACATTGAGCTTTAGAATAGTTATTAAATTATTTACAACTAACGTTTACAATTGTAATTTTGCGCACTATCTATACAACTTTAATTTATAATCGGATTTGTTATAGAATTGATACAACAGGTATCTAAGTTCCGATTATTAATTAAATCCTTGGTTTCTGAGTCCAAGTTCCCGGAAATTCCTGGAATTCGACGTCACTAAAATTCTGGGAAGTGGCACGAAGAATACCTCCTGGCACATCATGTTCTCCTGATACAATTTCGGGATCCGAAATTCTGTGAATTTAAATTTTATAGTCTTCGATTTGCTATTGTTAATTTCCATTATTTTCTGAAATTATTTATAGGATAAGGATATCGAGAGAGGTTTATTTAAATAAATAAACGAGTTCTGGGTTATTTTTGAAAATCTGCATTTATTCAATAAACTAAATGATTTATTATACATTGAGCTTTAGAATAAATATTAAAATAGTTATAAAATTTGTTTAATTTTTACAATAGATTGAATACAGGACCAAATAATTTAATAACTATTCTAAAGTTGTAAATAATTTAATATTTAAAGTTGTAAATAATTTAATAACTATTCTAAAGCTCAATGTATAATAAATCATTTAGTTTATTGAATAAATGCAGATTTTCAAAAATAACCCAGAACTCGTTTATTTATTTAAATAAACCTCTCTCGATATCCTTATCCTATAAATAATTTCAGAAAATAATGAAAATTAACAATAGCAAATCGAAGACTATAAAATTTAAATTCACAGAATTTCGGATCCTGAAATTGTATTAGGAGAACATGATGTGCCAGGAGGTATTCTTCGTGTCACTTCCCAGAATTTTAGTGACGTCGAATTCCAGGAATTCCTGGAAACCGTTTGTACCGAATTTTGTTCTTCTCTGTACCAAACCGAAATTTTTTGTTTCTTTTTCTACTTTTGTATTTCGAAACTTCTGTTTAATGTTTTTCTACATTATTTCTTGCTTGTTAAGTGAAATTTTGTAAGGGCTGGATAAGGGAGTTAGGTTTATAAATGAATAAACAATTGCTTTAGTTTAACTCTATGTTTATTGAAAATTCTTTCAATTATACATGTTACATAAATGTTACATTGTTAATTCTAACGCACTTATAACTACTAACTTTAAAACTTACTTAAGTATTACATTCTTAACTTTAATGCACTTATAATTACAAATTGTAAAATTTGCTTAAATATTACATTCACAATTCTAACGCACTTATAACTACTAACTGTAAAACTTACTTAAATATTACATTCTTAACTTTAATGCACTTATAATTACAAATTGTAAAATTTGCTTAAATATTACATTCACAATTCTAACGCACTTATAACTACTAACTGTAAAACTTACTTAAATATTAGATTCTTAACTTTAACGCACTTATAATTACAAATTGTAAAACTTACATATCAGTATTTTTACATACAACATATTTTTATAATTATTTAACATATAGCTTAAGCGCAGTACAATATTCTTATAAAATAAATACATTCTACAATTAAATATGTACTTATATATTCAGTATAACTATTGAAGAACAGTTTACTCTCCGTAGATAAATCCTTTCCATTGTTTATTGGTAAAATGAAAATAGACTCATTGTCAGAAACCAAGGATCTCAAGTTTGCAGATTTGTATTAGGAGAACATGATGTGACAGGAAGTATTCTTCGTGCCATTTCTTGAAATTTTAGTAGTGTCCAATTCCACAAATTACCGAAAACTGATATCTGAGAATCTGCCAGAAAGTTTCCCGTTGATTTAATGATGTTAATGTGCAGCTTATGTGGGGTAGAAATGTATAACAAATACATCTTCTAATCTGCAACACAGCAAAATACGTTATTATTAACTACTTGAATAAAATTATAATACTTTATACTTACATACGATATAACAAAATTGATCATTTTCAATCAGGTTTGAATTTGATGGATTATGTTTACTCTCAGTAGATAAATCCTTCCCATTGTTTATTGGTAAAATGAAACTAGACTCAGAAACCAAGGATCTCGAGTTTGCAAAATTGTATTTATCTAGTTATGTATCATTAAACTAAGGCAGCTTGTACATAAAATTACAGGGACTTAGTCATAACCTCACACAAAAGGGATGAACGTAACTACCCGACCATTAATGAATAATAGAAAACGTAGAAGCACTGGCTAATTTGGTATCGAATTTTACATTTTCGAACACGAAAAACCGATCTACAATAGTCTGAACCTCGAATAACTCATACTATTAATTATTGTAACGCAACGATTAAAAATTATACATCACAGCCTGCGCCAGGTACGCCGATGCACCAGCGAGAGGAAAGACTCCGCGAGAGCGTCACCCCTCTCACTCGCTCCAAGCCTACACAGTACGCTAATGCGTAAGAGGGAGAGAACACTCGTGCGCCATTGGGACCTCTCACTCCCACAATGTGAGAGAGAGTCAACACTAGTCCGCCATTCGGACCTCTCACTCCCACAATGTGCGAGAGAGTGAAAACTAGTCCGCCATTCGGACCTCTCACTCCCACAATGTGCGAGAGAGTGAACACTAGTCCACCATTCGGACCTTTCACTCTCTCAATGTGCGAGAGAGAGAACACTAGTCCGCCATTCGGACCTCTCACTCCCACAATGTGCGAGAGAGAGGACACTAGTCCGCCGATCTCACCTCTCACTCCCTCAATGTGCGAGTGAGAGCACCGAGCATCTAGTCTCTCACTCCCTCTACGCCAAACTCGCGCCTGCGCACAACACCAATGTGCGAGAGAGTGAACACTAGTCCGCCGATCTCACCTCTCACTCCCTCAATGTGCGAGTGAGAGCATCGAGCATCTAGTCTCTCACTCCCTCTACGCCAAACTCGCGCCTGCGCACAACACCAATGTGCGAGAGAGTAAACACTAGTCCGCCGATCGGACCTCCCACTCCCTCCACAGCATTCTCGCAAAATTACAATTGTAAACGTTAGTTATAAATAATATAATAACTATTGTAAAGCTGAATGTATGAATCATGTAGTTTATTGAATAAATGCAGCTTTTTAGTACCATGAACGTTTTTAATTAGTTAACAATCGCGATAAAGCAAGAAAATAATAAATAAATGCTCTGAAATGTAGTCTTCGAGTCTTGTAATCAAGCGCAGGTTTATATCGATTTATATACTTAAATGATGTTCTAGGATCACCAAATTTGAACTAAAGGAAGGGGAAACTTTATATTATCATAAAAGTATCAATTTGTCACCGTACAAGCTCTATTTTTTATTATTTTTACAATTTTTAAAATAATTATATTTTTTACCTCTAGCGCCATCTCTTCGAAAAGTGCTGAAACTGCTCAAAAATTGACAGGAATCTGCCGTACCTACAATGATTATTTTTTAAGAAAATAATTTTTTGCTGTTTTCGCGTGTTTGAAGCATCTAATCGCTTCTATTTTACACTAATTATCGATTCCAATTGTCCGATTAATCCTAGAAGCCCGAAATATTGAAATATTAAAGATTAAATCGCACATTGAGAGAGTGAGAGATGAGATTGGCGGACTAGTGTTCACTCTCTCGCACATTGGTGTTGTGCGCAGGCGCGAGTTTGGCGTAGAGAGAGTGAGAGACTAGATGCTCGGACCTCTCACTCCCACAATGTGCGAGTGAGTGAACACTAGTCCGCCAATCTCACCTCTCACTCTCTCAATGTGCGATTTAATCTTTAATATTTCAATATTTTGAGCTTCTAGGATTAATCGGACAATTGGAATCGATAATTAGTGTAAAATAGAAGCGATTAGATGCTTCAAACACGCGAAAACAGCAAAAAATTATTTTCTTAAAAAATAATCATTGTAGGTACGGCAGATTCCTGTCAATTTTTGAGCAGTTTCAGCACTTTGTTCGCAGGTGGCGCCAGGGGTAAAATAAAAAGTCGGTAAAAATTATTTTATTAAAAATCGGCTTTTTAACACCATTACATAAAATATTTTGTTGTTATAAATGTCTCTGTAACTTTAGTTTATCCGAAAAGTGGCCTGGTTTTTGAAAAAACACAATTTTCTGTTTCGCTAATTTCGTCGGTAACACCCCATGTACCGTCCTCAGTTTCTCTTTAAAAAAATTGAAAAATAAAGCTTGAACGATATTAAATTCATTATTTTATAATAATACAATGTTTTATCTTTCTACTATTCAAATTAGATGACCCCAGGACTGTATTTATAATACCGAAAAATATTTTGCAATTTTTACTTATTCCTTCTGTTGGAATATCCAGCCATTCAGTCATTCCCTTTATTCTAAGGTACGATTACTCTGTTTTTTGCTTTTATGTTCAATATTACTTGTGTTTAACGCTTCCTGTTCTACCGAGGCGCTTGTCCCGGGGCGACTAGGCTTGACGCTACACTGACGGTACTGATTGGTCAGTGTTTTTGCTTAATAATTCAAAAACGAAGCCCCATCCGATATTTTTGCAAAGGAAATTGTTGTTCAGAATAGTCTCAGCTACCCCCCATTTCCGGCTCCTACAAGAGTTTTGGGACACCTTGTATAATATTGAAATTGCAATAATAAAAAATTTCAAAATATCGAAGTTCCCAATTCCAGGCTCTTATCATCAGTCTACCAAATTTCAATTAATTCAAAATGTTTGCAAATATATCAGAATGATAAGTGTCTGCCAGGAACGGATCGAAATAAAAAAAAAAATGTTGGAAGCAAATGTATTTTGCCAAACACGATCCATATCGATCAATCTAATCAAAATGTTTATCCAATGGAAATATACTTTTCTAGATCGATTCGGCATGGGTATCGATCTCGGCCAGGCCCACGTGGAGTCGAATACGTAATCATGAACACCGACGGCCGAGCTTGGATAAGGTGACAAAAGATAATAATTACCAATACCCCCACGTCCATCGTAGACGTTGAGAAAAAAACGTGTGCCAGTGTTTTTCATCCAGTAATATCGAGACCGTCCACTCGATAACACCGTCACCTCTATCAGCACTCATCGAATTCTTCTTCCTTGATCGTTCCTCGCCGTTTACCTCGAGCGTGTCAACGATATCATATTCTTATTCCTTAAATAGCCATTTAAAGTTCTCTACGTATCCGACTATCGAGATACAACAATCGTTGATTGGTTTTTCGTTCACCAGGAAGCCAGGTGCCAGTGAAAAATGAAAGTTTTAATGTAACATCGTCGTTCCTGAATCACCTGTACAGTGATCCGCTTTCTAATTGTCGTGGATAATCGATCCTCGTGATACCTTGCCTGGTTGCGAACAATGAACCTCGAAAGTGGCTTCTGGATAATCCACAGTGAACATTTCGGAACTTTGTGAATCGAAGAGGAATATATTTTATATTCATATTTTTTTGGAGAAAAATATTGTCTGAGGATAGAATATTATAAAGGAACAGAAATTTTGAAACGTGAGTATGTTTTGTTTATTGTATTTTATTTCATTGTGGACGAATATTTTTGTATTAGGATTAGTGTTTATTTATTTATTAACATTATTCTATTTCCTAGAGATATCATTCAAGAATTAAGTGTACGATATGGAAAGGAGATTTAATGAATGATTCTTTAAAACGGTGAATTTTTTCTTAATATTTTGTAATTTATCACGCTTGACTGGCCTCGTACGAGGATTGAACACCTTTCATACAAACATGTTGAAGAATTGGAGCACGAATGACTTCGACGACTGCTTATCAATGATTCATCGATTCCACGGTTAATTATAACTCTTTATCCAAAATTACTCGTTTTTTTTTTTTATGATTCGATTTTGTATATTTATAGTTGAGTACTTTCTGTATGTAAAAGTTTTCATTCGCGTTTACTACAATAATTATAATAACAATCAATAATTATTGTTCCTGCAATTTTGTTTACAAATTTTGTTTACTTGATATATAAATCATGGAAATTTTTGCATACACCCAATAAAATAAAATATAGGAAGATAATATTCAATCCACGTGCAACGATAAAGGCACAGATAAAATGTGTATCGTTTCGTTGATAAGAAAATAAAAAAAAAAAATAGTAAAAACGCTCGTCTTCGAACGAATGTCCCTGGAAGGATTGCATAAGGAGCGATGATTACACGTTGCATTCCAAGGAACCTCTTCATTGTTAATATACCATATAGCTGTTCTTTATCTAACATTCTTCATTTTGCCTTATATTTCGTTTTTTCCAACTCCAAATACCGTGAATTCTTTCAACAATCTCTGATGCAACCATCGATATACCTTTGACGCTAGAACTATAAAAAGAATCGATATAACCCGCTTCTAGCTTCTTATTTCAAATTTAGAAGCTTCATTAACTTTTATGAAACAATTGTTGGTTAAACGTTCTTGAAATTACTTTACCTACTAAAATTAAAAATTGCTGGGTTTATCGATAATTCCAAGTTCATTTTTGTGTTTTGTTAAAATATTATCATGTTAAAAACGATAAGAAATTGCAGCAGGTGTTCGGTTTTTAGGAGGATCTTTTTTGCATAACAATTTTGTTGGAAATAAAATATTTTTGGTCACTGTGTTAATTAACACATTAGTGACCAGCAATTATTGGTAAAAAGTGTCAGGAAAAGATGATTACCTCGCTAGAGATACGGTAAAGTATTCTTGTAATTATTGTCTATTATTATCGTTGATAATTAATCTTTGCTCAATAATTATAATTTCTAGCATCAGAAAATTTGCTATTATTTTAGAATTATAGGAGAAATTAACTTTGTTTATATTTCTAATACAAAACCCACGAAAATTTAATCAATTAAAGTAAAATTAATATTTATACAAATCCCCTACTCTTATTATCATTCCTGAAGCAGAATTATAAACTTTACAATATTGTAATCATTCTTTTTCGAAATTCTTGGACACCCGGGTGCTCAAAAACTATTTAATCGGATCAAGATCAGAATCATAGAAACCCGATGCACATCAGGTACATTATTAATGAAAGTAAAGGGTATAATTCGTTAGATAAGACGAGCGTGCGTGGCCGTACCTGCCTGTTGACACTTTGTCTCTTTGTTATCGGCTAGATAAGATTTCTGCGTCATTGTCGAACTTGAGACATCAGTTATATGCGTGAATTCACCGAGTGCAGCTGACTCGTTCTTTGCCTAAAATCGCGTACCCCCGATCCGCCCTTCGTTCGAACAATTTCACCCGATCGTTCAAAATCGTCAAATTATTCCCTTCGTCTTTGCAATCGACAACCTCGAATCTGAAAGGTGAGCCTCGAAACTGATAACGCTCGTTCTTTGGTTAAAAAACGGTATCGAAGATTCGGGATGGCGGGGACATTTAAAGAAACTTTCGTTCTCATTGGTAAGACAAAGTTGTGTGTTCAAGTTGAGCTTATCTTAAGATCTGATCGATCGGGACGGGGACGATTTCGTCGTCGGATAAAAATCACGACGATAACTTGGGCCGATTCGATTGCAGCCCGGGAAGACGTTGCTCGACGACTCTCGATAAAATCCCCTGTGTTTCTGTTCGCGGCGAGCCGGCAATTAATTCGATTAGGTAATCTTCTTGTGCAATTTTGAACGCGGAACAAAGGTAACGGGGGAAAAACAAAAATGCAAGATTTTTCACTTTCTCGATTCGTATTTTTAACCCCGTACGTGTTGCGATGCCCGGTTTGCAGAAGTCTCTTGGAAATTATACAAATTGGGCTGTTTATTTAACAAACTGAGACTGACCCGGGGACTGAAAAGGGGAGGCAATTTGTAAATTTTTGAAAAGTGAACTTTGCAGTGTAAGTAATAGTGAAAGTACTCTGATTGGTCAGTGTTAATTCAAAAACCCCTATCTGACATTTTTGCTTACTGTGATTAAGGGTGTAACCACCCTTGCAAGTTATGAAGATTAAATCCGTGAGATTTCAGTGTATTTTGATTGAAATTCATTATTTGTCGACTTTTAATAAATAATCTTGTAAGGAAAGAAATTGAATTCATTTGTCAGATTAATCAAATATTATAAATCTTTCCTGTGATTTTTGTACTGTATGAATAAACTAAAGGCGAACAATTTTTTAATAAAATAAAATGAAACTTTTCTTGGGAAATACGAGACTGAGGATGTTGAAATATATAAAACAAACATACGAGGCTGATAACGAAAGTGTGAATTATTTATAGATCATAAAAAACGGAACAAATAATTGCATCTAAATTAAGACCAAAAATAGACATGGATTATCATAAACTGGAAAGCTTTAGGCTGAATGTTTACAAAGATAAGGTGGCTAATGAAACAGGTACACAGCATCTAAAAATACTTGGGTCGTATAGTTTATTATTGTCAATACATGTTAATCTATTGTTGTCCATTAATCTTTGTCAACTTTTACCACTATTCATTTCAATATCGAAATCCATCCACAATTTCGACAAATAAATAATTAATAATAATTTTCTATGACTGTTATTAAATAAAAATGATATATTTGAAGCTTCAGATCAATATTTTCAAACATTTCAAAACGCAGGTGTTATTTATTGCTCCAACATCCATCAACATTTTATTTGTTGTTAATTTTCCGGAACATGATAATTTTATTACCGAGAAGAAAAAATACTGAATTTCTTTCAAAACAGAGGAAAAAAATATCGCCTCGTGCTTTGATTACTCATACAGAAGAACGAACCGAATAAAAATGAATGAAGTCATTAGAAGCAGAAACGCTGGGCGCAGAACGTTTTAGATGCCACTGCTGTAATAACTCCAAGGAATATAGATCATTTTTCCCTTTTTTTTCTTCTTTTTTTTAATTAACGTATCGCTTGTTAGCCGCGTGTTTCTCGTTCCATGCGTTTAACGAGCGACATTCTTGGGACCATTGTGCAAGATAAATTGCGAAACATCCGCGCGTGGTTGCGAAGAATCAGGATTACGTAAAAAAAAGAAAAAAAAAATCCCGGAAAAATATGGTGCGTGAAAAGAAAAGGACGAGGCACCGGCTTCGAGTCCCTTTTTAATTGCTCGGCGTCTAACGAGGCAGGAAACGTTTCCTCGGATACGATCGCGAGGAAAAGAGGAGGAAACGATTTTCCAATTTTCCACCGGTTGAAAACGATTTACTTCGACGCGGTTCGTTTCGCGTGTGTCTTGATCGTAATTTGCGAACAGGACGGATCGCTCTTGCGAAATGATCTTGTGTTGATTTATGGCATCGAAATCACCGGAAAAAGTAATCTATTTACAATTAAACGACCAAACATTGCAAATCTTCGAGGTGTACGTGTTCGATTGTTTATCTCGTGGCTGTGAGTCATCGAACGGGCCCTCAATAAATTGTTCATTGAGTATTTATCGTTTATTTTAATTAATATATTACAAAATGTGTATTTTCAGTTTTCCATATTTTCGATAAAGTAATGGGAATGATTAAACTTTGACGATTTTAATTTGATTGAAATTTTCCTCCAAATTGATATTCAATTTTAAAGTGTTAAATGGGCAATAAAATCAGGAGACATTACACAACATCGGAAAATATTCATATTCAATTATTCATCCTGGGAAATTGATATACTCATTAAACTGATCTTATCAAGTAATCTGTATCGACCGTAATTTAATGTAAATTCATGTAATTTGTATTCGACCTTCGATAATTTATTCTAAGCCGTTTACTTCCTGGCATAAATCACAGAAAATATTGCAAAACTCATTTTTATACACTTTTATAGCCGATCAATTTGAATCAATGTTTTAATATTCAAAAATTTCACAAATCTTGCTATTTAAAAATTGCAATTATATCTTTATATCCTCAGAGTATCTTCCTGAGAGCAAAACTCGCGTAAGAAGCTGTCGACAGTGTTTCTTATTGAGAGCTGCTCTCAGCAGTAAAGGATAGTTCAATTATTAATATTGGAAATGACGAATAAATTAAATATTGTCGATCGATTACAAAAATCCTTGGGTAATTAAGATTATCTGGGACAAAACAGGTTGCAGGTATCTGCACAAGGGTACTGCAATTCGTTCTACAAACACATTATAAATAACGTTTGGAGAGATTCCTCTCGGATAGCTAATCAAATATCCTTATCGCAAACTTAGTGTTGTATCCGACGAGGCTGCTCTCTGTAACGAGGTTAACGTTACCGTTTCTTCTTGAAAAATCGATCAACACATTGACATTGACTGTGGATTATCAAAAATACCGAAGATCTATTTATCTGTCCAATACCGTAACTTACACGGTATTCAAAATTTCCGACCTTGTCTACTTGTTTCTTCACAAAATTATCAATCAACAAATTACATTAAATTTCGTAATATCACATCCCCAGTACAACAGTACTGGGTGATAAATTAAATTATCAACCAAACGTAAAAATTGAAATTCCCAGTGTTTCTTTGGGGGAAAGTTTTTGTTCGGGTCACGAGTGACCCAGGTGAAAAGACATCCGTATCAGGTCACGTGGAGCAGTATGCAAAGTGAACAACTTTATGAGCAACGATCACGTGAATATAATTTGTTGGCAACGGATTTAAAACGATAGAAACGTGCAGGCTCACGGTTCACGGACGTCATGTGACTGCACGTGATGGTAACGCGTTGCTTTTGGAAAATTTTTTCGTGCAACGAAACGGGTACGCCGCGCGTCGTACGATCATCCCGCGAAATGAGAGAATCCGCTCGTCGTGAGAACGTGCTAATGCGTTTTGACGTCAGCGAACGATATATCGTGCATCCAGCATCGTTAGCATATGCATGTGACTACGTGAGGCGGACGTGCCACGTGCTCGGTGTACAACCTCTTGTAAATTTTTGTACCACGGCTGTTTTTGTTCGCCAGACGACGATCTTGTTAGCTACACGGCCGAGCTGCCGCGAAAGGCTCGTTTTTAGGTGCCGTTTTGTTTTCTATCCTTTGTAAGTAATCGACAGGAAAGGATAGTCTAATTAAATTCGTTCGAGGACCGTAGAATTGTATTTTCTTTCATTTTGGAAAAAAACTTTGAAATTTTCGTGATGTTTGGAAAATAATATTGACACAATTAATGTACTTGTATTAGCGAAATTATTTTAGGAAAATTTTGACATTTTGATAAGCGGCAAATTTAATTTTATCTAAGGAATCGTTAATAAAGTTTGACGCCTATTATTTAAAAGTAATTTGGTAACTAAAGCTAGACAATTTTTTAGCAAATTTTACCCGCAAGGCGGTCTCTGAGAATAAAAATTGAAAATACAATTATCCGATCAAACATTCACGATACGAAGAAGTACAATGACGGTTTTTCGTGGCAATAAAGAACGCAATAAAGCAATTCGTGCTGGAACGATGCTCGCCGAACGATAAGTATCGTTATCGCGATTAACGCGAACGTGGAATTCGACGCGAGTCAAGATAAAACAGTGTTCTCGATCGACGACGAAAACTGTGAAACGCGTGTTTATAATCGAGTCACACACGAACACGATAAATTTATATACTTTCTTTTCTTTTTCAGGAGCTAAGAGAGTGTGCTTCCGGCATGCGTTGGACGAGGATGATAGGATGAGATTCTTGTGTTTCCCAAGGCCTAATATCCTGGGACAGAGGGGTAGTATCAATCTCACCCCTCTGCCTGGGAACGACGAGGTGAATCATGTGAATAACGTTAACGTGGTACGTACTTCATAAAAGCACCGCATTTTTATATAATAAATAAGTAAACTCGGCCCATTATACATTTGCAGAACGGAAGTGCAAAGACTCCAGTTGCGACTAGTTACAAACGATCTGGTGAATTAGAAGCAACTCATGGCGTGGTGAGTAATTAATTAAGACTGATAAATGAAATAATTATCTAATCGATAACTGATGATTAACTAACGTTGATTCACCCCACGATAAAATTAAAATTGCCAATTACCAATGATTCCTAATAAATGTTCGACGACAGATCAATTTTCTAATTGCGCTAAATTTGTTTAGATAAGACCCTTACCTGGTGCTGCCGTGTCAAACGGGACCGGTCCCCCATCGAATACCAGCGGAAAGGGTAGAGCACCGCCGCCACCACAACAGAATCATGATCATCTTCCAACGCACCGTGAAAGCGAGCAGGAAGAAGCCAGAAGTTCGGATGGTTCCGATGAAATGTCGAAAAATCCCAGGGGTGGTGTCATCGGTAGAACTCCGTCGCCTCCCTCTGCGCCCATCCCCGTTTACGAAAAAGACACCAAGTAATATCTGCAAGAAAAATATAATACCAATTAACACTAAATAAACCTGCTTCAGTTTGGATAGTTCTAGCGTTAATCATAAATGAAATGGTACTAAGAATACGTGTCTTTTGTACAGGAGTAAACGACTGATCAAGAGGGCCATTTTGGAGAACGAATTTTTGGGGAACCTGGAAGAGAATCAAGCTGAAGCATTGGTGTCTGCTATGTACCCGAAAACGATACCACCGAATACTCTAGTCATTCGAGAAGGAGATATAGGTAAAAATATATGTCCTTTTTTGCATTGCATGTTATTTAAATTTGCATTTAATTAATAATTCAGGGTCGCATCTGTACGTTTCTGCGGAGGGAGAGTTCGATATTTATAAGGGTAACAAGTTTCAAAGAAGTTTTGGACCAGGTACCGCGTTCGGGGAGATTGCTTTATTGTACAGCACGAAGAGACTTCGATCGATTAATGGTAAGTTGTATTACTGCTATTAACCCTTTAGGTTGCCCAGAGATTAAATAAAAAAAAGGAGAAATTGAAGAAAATGAACTAACAAACTTTTAAAACAGTGATCGATGATTAGGATCTAATAGAAATTTAATTTTCAGTGAAAAAGGGTGGAAAAGTATGGGTACTGGACAGGTCAGTCTTTCTCACCGTGATGATAGGCACGGCCAAAGAAAGATTGGAAGGAAACGTCCGGTTCCTTCGACAAGTATCCGTTCTCCAGAAGCTACCGGAACCAAAGGACCACCTTCTTGCTAAAATCTCCGATCTGCTGCGCGTAGTATGTATTTACTGCTTTTGTAAAAGGAAATCGCGAACTAATATAAATAATTTTCTGTCAGGAATTCTTCCCAGCCGGAACAACGATAGTGCGACAAGGCGAAAAGGGTGAGAAGTTCTACATAATCAGCGGTGGAAACGTTAGAATCACCAAGAATACCGAATACGGGGACGAAGAAGAGTTAGTGGTCCTTGGGAAAGGACAATACTTCGGAGAGAAGGCCCTTTACGACGACGACGGTGAAAATCGACGACATGCCAACGTAGTCGCCCTGGCACCTGGTGTCGAGTGTTTAACCCTAGACCGACAGTAAGTTTCTTACGCATTTTCATGTATTTGATCCCCCATGAGAGTTTAGTTGTAAATAACGATCAATTTCAGATCCTTCTTGAATTACCTGGGCGGTTTGGACGAAATACGTAACAAGGACTGGCTGGAGGAGTACGAGAAGCAGAAACGATCTCTGACCCCGAAGAAGTGGACGAACGAGTACTCGAAGGTGACCCTGATTGACCTGGAGACCAGAGGCACCCTTGGTGTCGGTGGATTCGGTAGAGTCGAGCTGGTCACCCTGAAGACCGATCCCGAGAAGAGCTTCGCCTTGAAGAAGCTGAAGAAGAAGACGATGGTCGAGCAACAGCAGCAGGAACACGTGCTGAACGAGAAACACATCATGCAGGCGTGCGATTCGCCTTTCATTTGCAAGTCAGTATCAATACACCGTCCGACCCCTTAGACACCTCGCGACGGACTGAATACAAACAGATGTCCCGCGGGGAAAGCGGAACTGGTTCTTCGAATTTACGTTTCGATTCCTGTTCGATCCTGTAGACTCTACCAGACGTTCAAGGACAGCAAGTACGTTTACTTCCTGATGGAAGTGTGCCTGGGCGGGGACGTGTGGACAACCCTCCAAAGGAGGCGACACTTTGACGATCTCACCGCGCAGTTTATGGTGGGGTGCGTCGTGGAAGCTCTCGATCATCTCCACTCGTTGAACATCGTCTACAGAGATTTGAAACCGGAGAATCTTATGTTGGACTCTCGAGGATACTTAAAATTGGTAAACTTGATTACCAATTTTCGAAATTCTGTTATCGTAAATTTAAGGAAATTCGAATTTTCTTTTAGGTTGACTTCGGTTTCAGTAAAAAGATTGGACCTTCGAAGACGTGGACCTTCGCTGGCACCCCTGAATACGTCGCGCCTGAGATTATTTTGAACAAGGGACACGACAGGTAAACGATTGATAAATTCAATCCTTTCAGAAAATGATCGATTGCAAACAAAATGTATCCCTGCAATATTTTTGATTAAAGGGCAGTGGATTACTGGGCACTAGGAATATTGACCCACGAGTTGCTGGTCGGTAAACCACCCTTCCGCGGTACCGACCACATGAGCACCTATAATAAAATCTTGAAGGGTGTCGAGGTTGTTGGGATCCCAAATATTGTTAGCAAAAATGCGAACAGCCTCATCAAGAAACTACTTCGTCTGAGCCCCTCTGAACGTCTAGGATATCAAAGAAACGGTATTCAGGATATTCGGGATCACAAGTGAGTTATTTTCTTACTAAATATTATACATATATGAAAAATGCTATTGGTATTTATTGAATTTATAATGAATTAATTATTGCACAGATGGTTCCATGGATTCAATTGGCAGGCTCTGCAGAAACTAAAAATGCCAGCACCCATCGTTCCCACGGTAAATGTTAATACCAACAATGATCCATGATGATAAATTTTGTTTCTCAGAAGAAACTTAATATTTAAATAATAATTGCAGGTACGAAGCCAAGTGGACACAAGGAATTTCGAAAGATATCCACCAGATCGCAATATTCCACCTGACGAATTCTCCGGATGGGATAAGGATTTTTAACTCAAGCAACGACTTGTTACGTGATTTATCCGTTAAACTGATCGATAAGATGGATGACGTCTGAGGAAGTTTTAGAGAGACGCTTTTTAATAGGAGTTGTAAAAAATGAAAGTCTATCGATAAACGATGGATTATATTTATCTGTAACCGATTTGGATACCGTTCGATAATTGGTGCTAGTATTTATGCTCGCTGCGTACGTGACAATGATAGATCGTTAACTGACCTAGTTTTATCTAACGATTAGGATGTAAGTAGATAAATCCAGGATCCTGGATTCGTAGGTTACGCGAACAAAGAGATACTCTACGATCAAAGATGCTTATTATCATAAATGACTATTAACGTGATTGTTACCAGTTATTAATAAATTTATACGTGTGTTAATGAACGAATCTTTTAATTTCTAAATTTTCGAATTCCTTAACTTGCTATTTTTCCTAACTTCTTAACTTTCCAAGTTCCCAATTTCCCAATTTCCCAATTTCCTAATTTACTAATATACAATTTTACCAATTAGCTAAATTACTTTCCCAATTTCGCACAATCATGTGCAACGGTTAAACGGACCTTGATAGAGCCTATAGTTTCTAGATAACGTACGGATGAAGTACATACTTTCACAAATGAAATGACAGTGCATCGCGTTATCAGTGTTTCAACGTAAGCACTGCTCTTCAACGATTTCAATAAGAATCCCGATAACTACCCTCTGAAAAAAAAACGATGGTACACGGTATGATTGAATACATGCCCTTGATACTGGTGGTATTTATCGAACGCATCTAAGGCCATTTATTGGCTCAGCATTGCAGTTCATTCGAGATAAGATCAATAATAATCTCTGCCAGTTGTCACTAAACTTCCGTCGTTTGACAATAATGTTCTATCTATTAATTAAGCGAGCATCGATCAGTGAATTCTATTTTAATTTTTGACGTCATCGAAAATAATCACCTTTTATTTTATCCTCTTCTAAAAAGTGTTTCACAGTTCAAGTTTATCGAACTGTGCCGTGAATTTTGATCGATCAAAAAGTTTGTTGGCCGTGTGAACGTTGAAAAAGATCAAGAACAATGCATTATCTGTTCTTGCGAAAAGGTTTCCACGCGAACGTGAAATTCTTTCGTTTCCATCGACAAAATAGCGAAGAATGTTATCGTCAGTTGGCCCATCAAAGGAAACACGAGGTGGTTGGCGAATTGAACGTGTCCCCCGATACACCACTCACCGTTTACGAGAAGAATGACAAGTAAAGTGATATTTTTCATATTTCCATATATCAGTCACCAACCATCAGTTGATTCTAAAATTTAGATACAACAATCAATTCATTGGCACACTTTTAAAATGTTGGACTGAGATTGAACTCGTCGTATTTGTAAAAATATTTGGATTGATTTGGATTAATTTTCACTTTGATTTGGGCTCAATTTTGGATACACTAACTTCCACCCCTTCAATTCTTGGCTGAGGTAAATTTGCCATCGATTCGGGTTTAATGTAAAAACATATGCTACCTCGTATCAAGCTTGTGTTCCATTCGATTTAAATTTCATTTAGAAAATTACAAAAATTGTAATATATATAGTAACAAATATCCTTCCCTCTATGCTTCTAATCTAGGACGAAAGAACTGATCAGAAACGCGATTCTGAACAATAAATTCCTCGGTGATCTCGATGAACTGAGAATAGAAAAACTAGTCTCAGTGATGTACCCCAAAAACGTGGAAGCAGACACTCGAATCATTCACGAGGGTGAAACTGGTGAGCAGCAGAATGTTCGAAATCTTTTACCGTATATTAATTACAATTTGCGTTAGGTTCTCACTTGTACGTATCGGAGAAGGGCACATTCGAAATATACGTGAACAACACGTACCATGGAAGCTTTGGTCCCGGGGTTGCTTTTGGTGAGCTGGCCCTGTTGTACAACACCAAAAGACAGTGTTCCATTGATGGTATTTAGCAATAATGTTTCATTTTTCTGCCATTCTAATTTAAAACTAAAGTCTTAAAAGTCTTATGGTTCCTGTGTCCCAGTGACGATGAAAGGGAAGGTCTGGATGCTGGACAGGAGCATGTTCCAAACGATCATGATACGAACCAACGAGGAGGCGATACAATACAGTCTCAAGCTTCTCAGTCAAATCGAAATATTCAAGGACCTGCCGGAGGAGGTTCTGTTAAAAATCTGTGATCTAGTGAGCGTGGTATGTGAGATACTATCTCAGGCCAATAATTTCATCCTGGCAACGATTACTAATAATTCGTGTAATTACGATTCAGGAATTCTATCCAGCGAATTCGGTGGTGGTAAGAGAAGGCGATCAGGGTGACAAATTTTACGTCATAAACAGTGGGAACGTGAGAATCACGAGGAGTAAGAAGAACGGGATGGTACAGCAGCTGATAATCCTCCACAAAGGAGACTATTTCGGTGAAAAAGCTCTGTTTGGCGACTGCGAGTCTCGCCGACAAGCGAACGCCATCGCCATGTCTCCTGGGGTGGAATGTTACACCATTAAAAGAACGTATGCAAATGAAATAAATTCAGAAAGTTTCATACAATTCATTCCTGCTGAAATTATTACAAAAATAATTCAAGTTACAGTGTTACAAATAATTTAAGTTACTGAAATCATGAATTTTCAACGCTATTCGACTATCTCACTGGAATAATATTCAATAAAAGATGAACGTCTATTTTTAGGGCATTTTTGGATTATCTTGGAGGACTGGAATCGATCAAGAACAGAAACTGGGAGGAGTTCAAGGAGAAACCGATCGAACAGAATAACTGGCACAACAAGTATCGAGATCTATCCCTCTCGGACCTGGAGGTCGAAGGTACGCTCGGTACGGGTGGCTACGGCAGGGTGGAACTGGTCACGGTGAAGTCCATGCCGGACGTCAGCTTCGCCAGGAAGAAGGTGAAGAAACACCTGATCACCCAGAATAATTTTCAGAAAATGGTTTACAACGAGAAGAATAATTTGATGATATGCAATTCACCGTTCGTCTGCAAGTAAGTGTATTTTTGTACAAAAATTGCAAATCTAAATATTTTATATATAATATTTTGTTGTAAATTGTTTTATAGATTATACAGAACCTTCAAAGACAGACGATTCCTGTATTTCCTGATAGAAGTTTGCCTGGGCGGCGATCTAAGGACGATGTTGAACAGAAACGGCCGATTCGAGAACGCGACTGCCCGATTCGTCGTGGCTTGTATCGTGGAAGGTCTCCACCATATTCACCGTCTGGGTATCATCTACAGGGACCTGAAACCCGAGAACATCGTGTTCGACGAGCGTGGTTACGCTAAACTCGCAAGTTTCCTACTGTTCTTCAAAAACTACGACGACTACTCCTGTTTAATTCATTTGTTATCTTTGTAGACCGATTTCGGCTCCAGTAAGAAGATCGGACCCCACAAAACGAAGACGTTCATCGGCACACCGGAGTACGTGGCTCCTGAAATGATTCAAAGCAAACTTTACAACCGGTAATTTCTGCATTTCCTTTCAAGTATCATTTCTAAATCGTCGAAATTCAAGATCGAATGAATTTTTTAACAGAGCGGTCGATTATTGGGCATTGGGCATCGTCGCGTACGAGATGCTGGTGAATCGAACACCATTTCTAGATGCAAACGATTTGGACATGTACGAGAACATTATTAATGGCATCAACCCTAATCATTTCCCGCTGGCCTTGAAGAGTTCCGCGAAACACTTCATCTCGTCCCTGTTGGTTGAGGATCCTGTGAAGCGGCTCGGCTTCCAACGAAACGGTGTCAACGATATTTATAATCACAGGTGGGTGACAATTTGTGTAAAATGTGCTCGCAGATGGAGGTATCTGGGTTTGTTCTTTCAATTAATTTCAGATGGTTCAGTTCCTTCAATTGGTACGAATTACGGAGTCAGACGATGCATTCTCCTATTACAGTAACGGTATGTACATATTAATTTATTTTTATACACACCATCTGATACTAATTATAATCAAAAAGTAAATCAAAGTGTGAAATCGACAAATGTAATCTTTCGTAAATAATTGAATATGGGTAATTTTAATGTTTCATTAATTCCAGGTGAAGAATCGTCTCGATTTGAGAAACTTTGATCGATTCCTCCCTGATCGCAAAGCGGCGCCGGTCGATTTCTCCGATTGGGATGCGAATTTTTAACAATAATTGTTACTTAGTTAATTCCATTACAGTGGAGATATAGAACAGACTTAGTATTCACCTTTGGATCTCTGTACGTGACTATAAATAACGATTTTTATATTATTTAGGATTGAATTTGTATCTTGAATAAATATTTTGTAATTAAACTTAATTTTGTTTCCTTCGATCGTGTAACTTTGACTTTTTTTAAGTTAATATTCTTAATCGAAGTGTTATAACCAGTTAATTTGCTCAAATATACAAGAAAACATGATATTATTAATAAATAATAAGTTTATCAGGCTGAAAATGTTCTAAAAACTTTATTTTTTATGTTTTTGGACTTTGTATTGTTACTCAATTTGAAAATAGAACTGCTCGCGTCATCTAGCGGTGTGCGGCTAAAGTAGGAAAACAGAAAATTCCGTTTTTTCTTAAAGTAAGCGAATTTTGAACTTTGATGACACATACAGAACATTCTTTGAACATAATACGATTGAAATAATGACCTTACAGTTTGTTTAAAGCGTTAAAATCGAAAATTAAAAAAATCGCATTTTGTGGACCATGAAACACTATAACCATCTAGCGGTGGAACCCTGGAACTAAAAATTTTTAATTTGACTAACTTTTATCGCAATATTCCTCTTTTTAAACTTGTTAGAGCTTATCAGACGTGTTATATCGATATTATGCGTGTAATAGAAGTATTAAAATACATTTAATGCCTTAAAAAAAATAAAATATAAAAATCGGTTTTGAACCTGTTGGTACTTTGGCGCTACATGACAATGCCGTTTCCAAAACGCGCATCGATGTAAAATTAAAAATACATACAAAATACGATGTTTTAGGCTTATTAAATCAATTACTGATCTTAATTTATGTATAGGAAATAATTTTAAGAATTATACAATGTGTGAAATGATTTTTAAATAGTAAAAGATCATTAGTCATTATGAAATGATAGTGTACATGTATATTACATATGAGAAAAGCATCCATTAAGAACAATTAAATTTGAGATAATCAAATAACAGTGTAGCTGTAGAAATATATGAATATAAATAGCTGCTATTGTAAATGTTTGGATATGTGAACTCTATCGGCACCTTTGTGGTATCGCAATTTTTATTTGGATATTGCGCAAAGAGCGGTGAGCACTTCAGGTGGCGCACGATTTGCTGCACTCTTGTACAAATAACCTTGTTACACCATCATCCAAATGGTGAATTTACAAATTTACATAACAAATAAATCACGAGTGGTAAAACAAATTAAATATAAATTCACTTTCATGGATAACTTGGAGACCATTAAGTTACTATATATATAATTTCATTCGTACTCGATAAAAATAAGACCCAACAATACGTTACGTTAAACCACAGTACCAGAAAGAAAAACATCTTATATTTGTTGATAATAATGTTTGTAAACTGATCGTAACAGTGCAATGTGAATAATACGATCAGTTGTAACGTGTTCACGCACATTCACGAATACCGCTTGGTTATCAGTGATGACAGGACCTAACTTAACATGAGGTGAAACTAGGTCCATAAGGCTTTGACTTCATACTACATACCTTTGTAATATTTTGCAAAATTATTATATAATGGAAACTCATGAGAATGAACAGTATGTTTCATTTCCCCTTTCTGGGGTACATGATGGAATGCAAGATAATATTATATCTCATGAGGAGATATGCGAACCTGTTGATGAATGTGTCCTTCAAGAAGGACTTACCGAAGTATCCGTCACAGATGTTAATTCTGGTATTACAGAGACACAAGTTGCTGTTGAAATTTTAACAGAACATTCCGATGAGGAAGATGAGAATCGTGTGGTATATCCTATATACATTAAGCAAGAGGAACAACAACAATACACATCTGGAGATGATGAATCTATGGCTGTGGAAGCTCTTCGACAACTGGGAGGAATGTACCCATGTTTTGAAGATAAAAAAGTATCTTGTCCTAATTGTGCAAACCTGTTCACCCAAACTGAAATGGTAAAACATCACACTACTTGTACAGCTGTTAAATTGTCCTGCATGACTTGTGGAGAAAGATTTGAGAGGAAAATGGATTTGAATAATCATATGGTTTGTCACCAAGTGGATCGTCCACATGCTTGCAGAACTTGTGGCAACTTATTTCGTTCAAAAAGCAATTTAAGATATCACATGTTACAAGTACATCAAATAGAGAGACCTCATAAATGCACCATATGTGGAGCTGATTTTCAAAGACCTTCTAGTTTATCTAATCATATGAAAATTCATACATATGTTGCTGGACGTGCCATCATGCAATCACAGGGTAATAATGTATCACAGTCTGAAGATACTTTCAGGAAATGGTCTGAGAATATGACAGAATCTCAAAACAATGAAGTGCCATCCTCCTCTGTGCAAACTGTACAAAATTATGACACAGTTCATTGGACAGTTCCATCTTATAATTTTCACAATGAACAATCAGCAGTTAATGCAATATCACAAGATAAAATAGACACTCTACATGAATTTACTGTAATGCCAAATGGGGAAGTGACACAGTTTGAATATTCACAGCAAAATAGCATAAATAACCAAGTGAATCAACAGTACAATCTATCATTGAATTCATTCAATAATGCTGATACAATGATAAAAGTTGAGACTATATCATACAACAGTGAGAACCAAAAGAATTATGTAGAAGTTGAAACAAATGGTACAAAGCAGCATACCTGTAGACATTGTGGAATTAGCTTTTCCCGTGCAACTGCACTGGTGTCTCATGAAAAAATTCATATATCTAAAAATTGGAGCATGCCTGTTGAATGCGAATATTGTGATAAACAGTTTCAGGATGGTAATCATTTAGCAACCCATCAAACCACATGTGCAAAGAAGCTGATGCAAAATAACATAGAACAAGGTTCACCTAATAGTAAATGGGGTAAGCATGCATGTTCTGAATGTGGCAAAAAGTTTACCACAAAACAAAAAATGTTCAGACACCAATGGATTCATAGAAAGAAAACACATTCCTGTGAAGTGTGTGGATCTCAATTTGAGAAACAAAATCAACTGGATGAGCACAGATTATCAGCTCACCCTGGGGACTCCCCATTTACTTGTACAGAGTGTGGTAAAAGTTTTGTATCCCGTCAAGGACTGTGGGAACACGGAAGAACACATGCCGGAAGTCCCGCTCATTTTCATTGTGATACATGTTCTAAAACATTTTCATCCAGACAGGGATATCTGATACATCACAGGACTCACACTGGAGAAAGACCGTACGGTTGTAAGTTTTGTTGGAAGGCATTCAGAGATGGTGGAACCCTGAGGAAACACGAACGTATTCATACAGGGGAGAGGCCTCACGTTTGTCCCCTGTGTTCAAGAGCATTTAATCAAAAGGTCGTTTTGAGAGAACACGTTCGATGGGTTCATGCAGCAGGAAAAAATGAAACCGAAGTAACCGGACCTCCTTTTCCTTGTCCGATATGCGGAGCCTTGAGTCAAGATCGGGACGAATTATGCGCGCATATTGTTAAACATTCGGATCAAATGATAGCGGAAGCGAAAGCTAAAACAAACAACAATGCACCAAAAACGAAACCGGTTAAAAAGAAATCAAAACCACCCGCGAGTACCAGCTTGCAAGGAAAACAGGAAATTGGAAGTCGCATAATTACGAAAACGGAGCAAAATGAAGCACTTTTGTCTATTACAAATACGGATAAATCAGATAATCAACAAATTTTAAACGACAAACAGAATAGTACCTTTCTTGTAGTTACCACAGAGAAAAATGATGAAAATTATATTGCAATATCAGAGATCAAATCTGATGATGCACAATTGTTAACTGATGAGAAACAAGATGAAAATATACATATTTCACAAAGTAATCATAGGGAGTCTTTAAATATGATTACAATAGATAAGCAAAGTAATGCGAGTCATGTAATGTCTACAGAATCAAAAAGAAGTGCACTTCATCCTACAACCGATCATAATGAAATAACTACAATGCATTTAATACAAACTTCAAAGCAAACTAACACTTTACAGCTGATATCGAAACAAAACGAATCATTGCCTGTTCTAGCACTACCAAATCCTCAGGGACATGAAAATTTTTCCAGTCAAATTGCACAAATAAGCAATAACGATGTACCAATGGATATGGTAACTCATCATTCGACCAGGCAAGATCAGGATGCAAAGGATCAGAATGATATTGGACAAGAATCGTTAATACCAGAGGGAACATCCCAGACAGCTGTAATTCAAGTTGTGCAATATCGTCAGCACGATAGCGACGACGAAGAGGAATTAGTTTGTGGTATTTGCGGAGAAGATTTTAACGATAAAAACGTGTTAATGGAACATGTTAAGATTCATATATAATTATTGTTAGTTTATTACTATCCAAGTTTGTGATATTATTACGCTATTATCGTGGCTATGTAAGAAACAATGAATTCGAACGTTTCTTATGTTCTTGGAACAAAAGATATTAAAATATAAATATTTAAGTATTGTTTCCAGTAATAGTAGTAAAGCACCAATTTTCTATGTCTCTTAAAAACGCACTGATATTAAAAAACAGAACAGGGAATTTCAATTATATTTATACATTTTTAATTCATTCACTTTGGTTCTCTCAAATGTCTTTGCACATTTAGATCCTATGCTATATACGTGGTAAAAATAATGTACATGTATTAAAATAAAATAATAGATAAAGATTTATATATTATGTAAAACATTCTACCGATTGTCTTGCAGAAACGAAGAAAAAAACATATCGTAAAAGACTATTTAAAATTTACGTAGTTCTACTTCAAATGCAATTTTAAAACTTGTTTGATCTTTGCGATGCGTAAATTATAATTAAGCCAAATTGGCATTTGAAATGTAGAATATGAGGTGCAATAAGAAAATAAAGTGCATTTTATTTTCTATATTTATTTTCATTTTAAATCACGTACTTTTCGTTAACATAATTACTTCAAATTGAATCGGTATTTTGTATTGTCGCGCGTTTTTCCAAAGTAGAAAAGCGGAAAGGTCACGTGGCGATGCCGGGACTAAATACAAGTGCGCGTAATTTTGTGAATTGAATAGTCGTGATTTATCATTATATTTTATTATTTTTACTGTGTAATGTGTCACATTATCTCTATAAGTACATTTCCAGTCTCAATAAACACCTGCTAAAAAGGTGAGTACTAAATATAAGCAAAATAATGACAAACAAGTACCCTACATACATGTGATTTTAAATTTTATAAATGTGTGATGTTATTTATAAAAAGCTTTTATATCATATCATAAGAAACACAAGTTATTTTGTCATATATGATAATTTAAGATTCTTCACATTTTTTTTAAATTATACCTGATATTAAACACTAACCTATATTCGGTATCAACATTGTTCTCCCACCTTTGTCGCTCCACGTTATTGTCGATGTAAAAAAATAGTTACTCAGTGTTTATAGCAATATATAATTTAAACTGAGTGTAAAACAAGACGACTGAAAGTGTTGTAATCATAAGCAAGTTGTTGTGTTTAAAATATATTATAATAAATGATTATAATTACTTCAAAACGAAAATTTTAACCTCAAACGTATAGTGTTTACGTTCCGTGCATGTTGAAGAGGTTATGTCGTCACGATTTCAAATAACTAAAAAATAAGCAATCCTGAGAAAAAGTAACAACAATTTCTTAAGCATTATAATTAAAACGCATCAATATGCCTACTTGGAACCAAATACAGGCTCAACTACGAAATCCAAATAACCCGGTGGTTTTCTTCGACGTCTCTGTTGGTACAACAGAAATCGGACGAATGATTTTTGAATTATTCGAGGATGTTTGTCCAAAAACGTCAGAAAATTTTCGACAATTCTGCACCGGAGAATACAGAAAAGATGGTGTGCCTTTGGGCTTCAAAGGTGCTATTTTTCACAGAGTCATCAAAGACTTTATGATCCAAGGTGGTGACTTTGTAAACGGTGATGGCACTGGAGTTATAAGTATTTACGGCGGTGGAACCTTTCCTGATGAAAATTTCACACTGAAACACGACTCACCTGGATTACTGTCCATGGCCAACAGTGGTAAAGACACTAACGGCTGCCAGTTCTTCATCACTTGTGCCAAGTGTAATTTCTTGGATGGTAAACACGTTGTTTTTGGAAGAGTTATCGATGGACTTCTGGTTATGAGGAAAGTAGAGAACGTTCCAACAGGACCAAACAATAAACCAAAAATTCCTGTGACAATATCTCAATGCGGACAAATGTAATAGCTAAATAATTGTAATTTATATATTTTTGTAAGCAATTTTTATGTAAAATATACCATAAAGATTCTATTATATAACAGTATTTTAAGCAAAGACTATTTCTTACATTTGAATCAAAAGGTAACTAAAGTGAAGGAGGCATAATTATGCTTCTAATTACTTATTTACCTTAAGGCTGTCTGTTATGTCTTATACTGCCCCTAGGTATCTTGTAATTTCTTATTACTACAGATTGCCTATCAGTATCTGCTTGATTAATATCTGCTTGATTAACCGGTTGATAATCTTAATGGAAAACAAATCAAATTAAAATGAAAAGAATAGTTGATGATTTATGAACTTCAATTTTATTGCATTAAATTTACATATGAAATAAATATTCACTGTACAATCTACATTGTGTTGGGTAGAAATTCAAACGCGTTTGAATTACCATTCTATCTTGGAAATGAAACATTCATGGTAAATACGTATGTGTGATCTAAATTCTACGATTGGTGTCGATCGAGAAAAGAAAAAGATCTGTTCAACCATGAATCTTAGGTCTTTTATTTCGTATCTACTCTAATCGAAAACATATCATTTATTCGTACACAATTCGTTCATTAAATAATTCAATATCGTGTGTCTAATTCGATATCCTATGATATAATCGATGTACTTAATAGTGAAAGTCTTATTTCTGTATAACTATTATATTCATTTTTTTCTGTAATATGTACTGAAGAATTGTTACACGAATCGATAAATTGCTTATACATGTACTCTACGTATAATTATTATCTTCGTAATCCCAATTACGAGTTAGCATCTCTGAAAAGCAACGAATGAATCTTATGCATTCATTATATTGTTTCTGTTTCTTTTATTTATTGTGTATATAAAATTTTAATGCACTTCCTACAGCGGACGATCGGTTCTCTCGTCAGCATGTATATAATCTCTTGTTTTGGTTGATCGCGGAACAAATACGAAAATAAATTCCATGTTGAACTTACGTTGCATAAGATCGTGCGTGGCAAGGCAAATTCCCAAACGATTTGCCAACGTCTCGAAGAGGTTCGTCGAGGAAGTCTCTTAAGAACGTCTTTTGCCAGCAATTTTGCAACGTACGGTTAAATGAAATGTTCTCTAGAAAAAGAACGAGCCAGCGACATTCCAAACGAGAACGGTCGTTCGCGTAAATCACGAATCATCCGGGTATCATCATCGGGATGGTCACGACCTGAAAAAACAGTACACCGATCATCATCGTCAGCAGCTCACGGCAACGATAGCAACTGGTCCCTCTCCTTGGGCACCGTGAGCTGGGGTGCGGTCTACCTGCTGTTGCAGAACACGTCTTCCTCGATGGTGTCGACCTGCGAGTTATCGTCCACGACCATGATCGGCGTGGCGCCATCGTGGAGGCTCGACTTCGAGATGGATCGTTTGTACACGTCCCTGGTCACGCTCCTGGTGAAGCTGAACTTCCGTACCAGCTTTTTGTCCAAGGCGGCGGGACTCTTCGGTCCCTTCGCCCTGAACTCGTCCTCGGTGCCCTCGTAGTGGGCCAGCATCACCTCTGTCGCATGTTCCTCGATCACGTCCACAGCATAATCGATGTCATCGTCCGTGGCGTTTTCCTTGACCACGCAGAACCTCAGGATGTACTTGCCCATCACCCTGGCGGGTATCATGTGGAGTCTACCGGAAGCATTAATATTCGCCAGTAGTTCCTGGTTTATCTCGTCGCTCTCCTTCAGTCTGAAGCAAACCAGACCCGCTCTCACATCGTTGGTGATCTCGAACCTTTTGTCCCTTCTCATCAGGGTCTCGAACCGTCTAGCCAGTCTGATATGGTTCCTTATGTACTTCTGCAGTCCTATGATCCCGTACGATCTCAACACGAACCACAGCTTCAGGGCTCTGAACCGTCTGCTCAACGGGATTCCCCAGTGACGATAATCGATGGACTCTCCTGACCTGGCGTGCTGAAGATACAAGGGATCTACGACGAGGGCCGACGTGAGCTTCACTCGATCCCTCACCCACATGCAGGAACAGTCAAAATTGACCAACAACCACTTGTTGGGATTCGTGTTGAACGAATCCGCGTGCTCGATGCCAGCCATGAACGGTCGCATCTCCGGGCAGATGAAAGAATTTCCGGCGTATGCACCGTCCACGTGCAGCCAGACGTTGGGGTACATCTTGCACACGGGTCCTATCTCGACGAGGTTGTCGAACGCGCACGATCCCGTGGTGCCCAGAGTGGTCGACACGAAGAACGGCACCAGACCGTTGGCCACGTCCTCGCGGATGGCGGACTCCAGACGCTTACCTCGCAGCGATCCCTTCTCGTCCGGCTCCAGCACCCGTAGCTTCACCAGACAGATCATCGCCGCCTTCTCCGCGCAGGAATGCGCCTCCGTGGAACAGTAGGCTACCAGCCGTGGCAGAAACGCCGAGTCCTCGGTGTTCGGGTCTTGCTCCTTCAACGTTCGGATCGCTTGGGTACGCGCCGCGAGCATCGTGACCAGAATACACTCGGAGGCGGACCCTTGTATCACTCCACCGCCCTTCGATCCTTTATGCTCGGCCAGGAACTCCGGCGGAAGGTCCAACGCTTTGGCGTACCAGTCGAGAACGATCGTTTCCAGTTCCGTGCAGGCCGGGCTGGCCGCCCAAGAGAACCCTATGCACCCGATTGCGTCGGACAGCATGTCCCCGAGGATCGAGGGGAACGAATTCCCCGCCGGGAAGTAGGCGTGAAAACGTGGATGCTGCCAATGGGTGATCTGAAAAAACGTCAAGCATCCCTTCGGTGATCCCAACGTTCGTCGAAATATGCTTCACCCTTGCGTGGGCAACCGGGATACCCGTTTCTATTTTTTATCTTTTATATTTTTGTAATATTTTCTTGATACCCTTGTAAAAATTCTTTTAAACATTAAAGCTGCACTGGGTATTCAGTTGCTTACACAAAGGGTGAATATTTGTCATTAATTTGTTCAACAAAGAAAGCCAAGGCTTTCTCGAATGGATTGCATACATGTTATGTAAATAAATCAGTCCTGATTCATCAATCCGGAAGTTTACAAGGAATATCGCATCAGAAAATCAATCAAGAAGAAAATGAAGGAAACCCGGACTAAAAAGACCCATCGATTAATGTGCATGTACAAATTGATCGTTAAAGAAGAACGTATCACCGGAGAGTGTTTCTACGAGGATGGAACGTGTTGATTCACGGCCGACTACGTTCTTTACTATTTTTTCGTATTCGCGAATATTATTAACATCGAAAGAGGTCGTAATCGATGAAGAGAGGGATCGATAATCGAGCAGTTGACTCCACTCACCCCGGGCATTATTTTGCAGTCGACGTCCCTCATAATGGCATCCCATGATTCCCCTTTGGCCGGCGCTTCCTTGGGCAGAAGCGGCCTCAGGTATCCTGGATCCACGTTGGCCGTAACCCTCTTTCCCTCCAGCGTGCGAAGGTACTCGCAGATGTACTCGATCATCTCCTTGCCACGTGCTTGAAACTCATCGATGTTCATGATAATTGCCGGTTTGGTATGCGGTCTTTCGTAAATGGCAGCTCTAATTCGTGCGATGAATGTCGCCTTTGATTAAGCACGTTCTCGCCGACAGCTCGTACGTGATCGTGGCATTATTTTCAGCGCCCTTTTATCGACGACACGGATGGGACGAACGTCATTCGAACGGCAAGGAAATATTTGAAATGAAATACCTCGCGGCGTTCCCGAAGAACGGATACACTTTCGGGAAGAGACGCGTATTTGAAGAATTATTCTATGATTCGAATGGTCTCACTCACTTTGTCTTCTTGCGTTAGGAAGCCTTCGATGGTTGTTGAAGATTACTCGATCGAACGATTGAGATCGTATGTTGAAAAAGAAAATAAAAAATGGTGATTCGAGCGCGACTTGATCGCGAAGAGGAAAGCGTAACAAGTTTATCCCGCGTTGGAGCCGAGACTGGTAGCACCTGCCAAAGCGCCGGTCAGTTTTATGCGCACCTCCTCTTCGTGCATCCCTGCTTCAGCCAGATAAAATTAAGGTGGAGCTTCGGCAATCGTGAACAATATTATCTTTTCCGGTTCATTGTAAATTCGTGATAAGCCTAACAGGTGGAATTACAATAGAAAGTAATTGTAATGGTTTCCTTGAAATTTACTCGGAAAAATTGTATACTTTCAAGGATTCCAGGAAATTAATTTATTCCTGGCTTGATGGCCAGTGTATACGTGGAATTTTATTACAGTACGAAAATTTTCAAACATAGATTTCGAAAATTTCGAAATTTTAAAAAATTCTTAATTCTTGCATATTTGAAATTATGGTCCTGTTCACCAAAATTAATCTTACCATTGATTTTAATTTCATTTTAAGATAAAAATAAGTAATTTTACTTACTGTTCCAAAGGCTAAGAACTTTTCTTTTTAAACTTTGAATTTGTAAAATTAGTTATTTGTGGTGCAGAGTAATTCCTATCAGTAATATACGCTGCGAATGTAAGCACAAGATCGTCGATTAAAATCAATCTTCGGCCTCGTTCGAGGGAGGGCGGGAGTCTCGATGAGATTGCCGAAAATTCGTAAGAAGGGTGGTCGGTATCAATGGTGGTGTATCACGGGGGTCTGTGGTTGAATAAGCCCCGTCGTGTTGTCGATGATGCACAGGGAGTAAACTCACCCCCTGCTACCCCGTTTATAAATAGACGTTTACTCTTCACCTACATTTACAACACCCCGTAGAAGCGGTGACAGGTCACCGCTCAATCTTTGTAACACACACACACACACATAAATATGTATATACAGAACCGACGATCACCATATTTTCTCTCTGATCGCCACCTTCACGCATGATCTGTTCGCATCCGACGTTTTCGAATTGGATTCTCGATCGAGGATGGCCGGACCATTGCCACGTTCAAATTAATTAATTCCCATCATCGATTCCTCCCTGCTAAAACAATTTTCCTATTGATTCCTGTAAACTGGCTCGTTAATACCTCGATAGTTGGTGCCTTTCGGTCGTAATTCTTTATGTCATTTTCCTTTGATCTATTACAGTGCCATTTATTAACACCAATTTTATGACGTGTGGCTACTCCCACACGTGAGTTTTTTTAGTAATCTCTTTTTAGACATAAACAGGGGGGTCTAAGGTTGCAAACTTTTAGACTACATTTTGGTGAGGAGATTTTGATTGTGATTTGAATTAAAAAGGGATTGTTCAAAGTTTCTTAAGATTTAATTAATTACTTTAATTAATTTAGAATATAATTCATTATAAATAATTTCCATTCATTTTTAATTGTAACTCTAAATTTTCATAATTGCTTCCTTTAAAACATTATTTTTTACGTAGAACCTTCATTCGTCGAAAAAAAGGAAAATACATTCCTATATTTTGAATAATTCAAAAGGATCGAAAGAAAACAAAAGATAATGAAAATACTATAATTTTGTGAAAATTTCCTTAACCTTGGTGATCAAACAGTTAAATGATGGTGTTTTTAAAAGACTGTTCTATATTATTATTATTATCTGTAATGCTTTGAAAAACATGTCACGGCATTTAGTCCTACTGTAATTTTATTTTTCACATCAATTTACTTTTATAATCTGTCATTCAGCTGCGGTGAAAAAAAGAAAATGAAAAATTAATTCTTTCGATGTATAATACTGTTTTCTCCCTGCTAATAAATCATTTAAAGGTGGTGCAGAAGATAATGAAGAAGCAAAGGTATAACTAGGCAGATATTTTGAAGTGATAGTATATATTAGGAAGAAAGTACACTGTATTAACATTGATCGCATACAAGCCGAATTAACTGTCTTCCATTCACTTTTTTTATTACACCCCTTCTCTACTTTCTCGTTAATTGATCTTAGCGTCTTGCATCACGACTAAACTGCGGGTACTTATGAAAATACATGCTTTTTTATCAATACCGTATTTTGCTTTCCACATAGTTATGTATTCCAAATGTATAACAATAGATTTTTTCTATATTTAAGGCTCCATTATGATAACAAAGTGCGTAAGTGCATATTTCGCAATAAACATTAATTGTACCTTTAAATAAATGCAACTAAACTGTTCTTCTACTGTTAAAATATTTCAGTGTTCGAACAGGTACTTCTCTGAGTTAACCATTTCTTTGCCATTCAATTTAATATTATAACTAAAATAATAAATAATAATAAATAATTGGAGTTACATTATTCTGGACCACTCGTGTATCATAAATATATAAGTACCCGCAGTCCAATAACAGATAGGCGTTTTTTTTATTCTTTTGAGCTACTTCAAGTACACAGTCTTGTTCTTGCCTGTTCAAAAATAAGAAAAATGGATTGAGTTTGGTTTGATATTTGGGTACAGACACATCAAAGATCGTTTTATCGGCCCCCGTTAATTTGCAACATCGTCGAATCAAGGAATGACATAGTTTCGTTATGCGTCGCGTTTTAATTGAGAACATTCTATTAATTATCAACATTCCTCTTCCCACGTACGACCGATTTCATTGACGTAATGTCATTCGAGCAAAGAAATTCGTCGATCACGTATCGGCTCGTGGCACACGTGACGAGATTTTGATTTCTTTTTTTGCATACGAACAGAAGGAATCGGACTAGAATCGATTAAATATCGGTGGGTACACGATTAAGAGGAGCGCACGTTGTTTGAACGTGAAGAAAGTAGAAAAATACGGTAGCCAGGTAAACCGAACAGTCCAGGTGCATCGGTCACCCTCGATGACCTCAACCTTTTCGATCGTAAGCTTAACGGACACACCGTGTCTCTTTATGACCTTTTTTTCATTCACGTGGCACCAGTTTCCGTTTCGTATTTCCTTTTTTCTTCCTGTCCAATTCACTGGGTAGGGGAAAATTGATGGAGCACGGCTATAATTTCGAACGACGGTAATGTTACGCATGCAGGTACCGAACAGAGCTTGCGACGATCACAGTTACTCGGCGAAGCATGGTCTTTAACCCTTCACTTTGATTTATCTAATTTATGATTTGATTAATAAATTAAACCATAACGAATACTACTGAAATTACGTCAGTATTTCAAAATACCAAATTGGAGCACTAAATTTTACAAAAATTAATTCTTGAGAACTCTAACACGTCTTAAGTTAATTTTTAATAATCCATTAACTAGATTAGTTAAGGGTTAAAGCAGAATAACTTTTTGAAGTTAGACGAAATGACTTAGATTGTATAAATACGAATACTTTTCCGAGTCACTGTGTATAAACAGATCGATAAGCAATAAAGAAGATGTACTTATATTTATCGAACGCTTCCTTCAGGGACGCTCTTCAGCTTCTACGATCATCGAGAATGCATAACTTATTTTGCGACTACTACACACACGCATACACGCACATACATACGCACTCAGAGTTCGGGGAAGAGGAAGAAAATCGTCGATCATCCTCGAGGATCCTCCGCCTTCCGTCTGGAATTTTTCAAAACGTCGTCTTCGGCAGTGTCCGAATAATCATCTAGTATCTTATTTTCACGCATTGATGCACCTGGGAGGGGGAACGTTAGAAAAGGATCTGAATAATTGAGGGACGTCTTACGCTCGGCCGTTCGGCGATCTTCCGCGCGACGGCGAAGCGGACGGGGATGGTTCGGGGCTGCAACCGTTGCTGCTGCCACGACGACTTCCGGTACCGCTCGCCTTCAGCCGCACCATCGTGTCCAGATGACGGAATCTGCGAACATATATTAATTTCTAAATATTTATAAATTGGAATAAAGAAATATTAATACAGTATTTAACAGAATATGATTTTTTCAAATATTTTAAAAAATTACTATTTTATTCAGGGTCACTTAGAAAGACTGTGCTCGGTAATATTTTAGCCACATTATTTATCGCTAAAGAGTGTACTAAGCTCTTAAAATATCCCCATAAAAAGGAATGGAAGTGGAAGGAGAACACGTAAACACCTTCTGTGTGCATCAAAGGAAAAACGATGTAAGATAATCATTTGTTATTTCCTTGTTGTATAAATGTACGATAAATAGAGGCGAGCACGATCGTTCGTTCTGTTCAACAAAGTTTTGAAAAACATTACCTGAGGGACAGCTCGCTGGTGTCGGCGGCGTCCTTTGCCTGCATCAAATAAGCCAGTGGCCAGGAAATCCACGAACGTCTGGAAGAATTAATATAAATTTTAATTAAAATGGATACTTTGCAAAATGACCCGATAGTTTATCAACATCTTACGTGGTAGGATGAGGATTCGATCCGATGCCGCCGATCGTCGCCTGGGTGTCCAGTTTCGGCCCCGTCCTGTTCGGGGTTTTCGTGAATCCTGGCTGGATGGCAGGATCAGACACCATACGGACGAAGAAGGACCTCCTTTGCTCCAACGTGGCTTTCCTTTTCTTCTCGCGAATGTCCGCCAGCTCGTCCATGACATCCTTATTCGACAAAAAGGCAAAGAATCTATTAGTACCTCGAAACACGATAAATCATTCGAAAGGAAAAGGAATCGATCGATTTTATCCACCTTGGACTCCAACAATTCCGCTAGGTAGTCCGTAATGATGCTCCATGCGATATCTAGAATATTGGAAAAAAAATTGAGAAAGACGTAGAAATAATTGTTATCGGAAGATTAGAATACTATTTACCGACGTCAGAGGCGGTGGCATTCGGTGCTGCGAGCGCGAATCGAATCGTAAACCGTTGATTCACTCTTGCTGGTACCATGTGCAATTTTCCAGAATCGTTGATGGCGCTCAGCAATTTTTGATTCAGTTTGTCCGAACCCTTGGCTCGAAAACACACCAGACCCAACTGCAATTGTTGGAACTTTGTAAGATAGTTACGAATAGGGTGCAAGTTCTGATGCTAAGGGGACATATAGATGGTATTATGTGTCGCATGTAAGACGACCAGTTCTTTGTTCATTGTTTGTTACACGTGTGAAAAGGAAACAACACTTTGTTGCTCGCGAAATGACCCAGTTAACAAGTTAAACACGGTGTAAAGCAACACGTACCACAACCTCGTTACAAACTTCGAATCTCGCGTCTTTCTTGACTAACGCCTCGAATCTCTTCGCCAGTTGTATGTGATTTCGGATATAGGTCTGTAAACCCGATATCCCGTAACTTCTCATGACGAACCACAACTTCAGCGAACGAAATCGTCGGCTCAATGGTATACTCCAGTGTCTGTGAATAATAAACTGTTGCGTTACATACCTAATAGCCAATTTTGAAACATAGCAATTAAAGTGGAACTTCGTGACATAAAAGTATGACAAAGTATTACTAATGACACGTTAATTTAGAGCTGAAGAGATTTAATATTGTCCATTATTCTTCAGTAGTCTGAAAAAATGAGAAGAGGAAATGAATATTACACCTATAATCAATGGCCGTATCCGCATGAGTGTGCTGGAGATAAAGCGGGTCAACGACGAGAGCGCTGGTCAATTTGAATCTATCCCGAACCCAAAGACAGGAACAATCGAAATTTGTCAACAGGAATTTGTTCGTATTGGTGTTGAAAGAATCTGCATACTCGATCCCAGCCATCAGATACTTCAGTTCCGGGCAAATGAAAGCGTTGCCTGCGTATGCCGCGTCCACGTGTAACCACACCTGTGAAGAATCATATCTTTGATATTCCTGAACGAATACATCATTGCAATCAATTAATTAATTATCTTACGCCAGGATATTTTTTGCAAACTGGCCCTATCTCCCTGAGATTGTCGAAGGAGCAACAAGCAGTTGTTCCCAGGGTCGTGGAGACGAAGAAGGGGATGTACCCCTCGGCGGTGTCTGCCTCGATTGCCTAAAAATGAATTATTAAAAAATTAAGAACAATCTGAAACTATGAATTAATAATTTAGTGGAGCAATTATTTATTTTCTAAGGTCATGACAAATTTAATTCTGCTCTTATCAATTATTATTAAAAACAATATTGTGATATTAAGACCACATTTTACGATACCTGGCGCAAAGTTTCTCCACGGAGCACGCTTTTCTCGTCGGGTTCTAAGATTCGCAGCTTCACGAAACATATCATCGCGTCCTTTTCGACGCAGCTGTGACTCTCGCGGCTGCAATAAGCCATGAGTTTCCCGAGAAGTGCAGTTTCGTCCAAATGTGCATGAGCCGGTGATTCTTTGAGCCTGGCGATCGCCTGAGCCCTCGCCGCGAGCATGCACACCAGAACGCACTCCGAAGCCGAGCCCTGAAATTCAATTAAGAGCACGAAACTTAATTTGTGATACATTGGAGGTGTTTTCTGACGAATATATTGATCATATATCACACCTGTATCACACCTCCGCCTTTGCTGCCAGGGTTGAAGTAGAGGAAGTCCGAAGGCAAACCAATGGCCTTGCCTGAATGCATTAATTTATAATATTTTTAAATTATTAGATTGTTGACAACGAAATTGAAATTGAAATTTCTTTAGTTTGCTATTAAATCACCGAGTACTAATTTAATCAAACAATTTCACTTCCCACATTGATTTGAAACATATTATTTGATTGTTAATCAAATTAATTGTTTGTCAAAGACACGAAAGCACTTCGACTGAAATTGAACAGTCAAATTTTATAGCAAATTGATGAAACTTGTAAGGTTTAAGAATGAAAAGGAATCGTTTGAGGGTTGATCGCATTTTCGTTTGATCGATTGTTCTAATTCGAATGACATTTTATTACCGAACCACTCGCAGACTATCGTCTCAAGTTCCGTGCAGGCCGGGCTGGCCGCCTGGAACAAATAAAATCACAAAATACAGAGATGATCGAGTAAATAGTAGGCTGGATCAATCTATCAAAGTTGACCCCTAATTTTAAGGGAGAAGAATCTTCGTGATGAACCACTGGACTCACCCATGAGAATCCGATACAGCCTATCGCATCCGACAGCATGTCACCGAGGATGGACGGGAAGGAATTGCCAGCCGGAAAGTAGGCGTGAAATCGTGGATGCTGCCAATGAGTGATCTACAAGAAATTATTACCTCTGTGCTTTCGTTTTGATTCTGGTTTTATTTTTAATCCAAAACTTTATAAGTTATCGTAATTTTCAACATATTTATGGCATTGGGTTTTGGATTTTGTAATTGTAATTCGAATAATTATTTATAGGCACTGTTACATGATAATTAATAGTAATTAAAGATTTGCCAATCAGTTTTCAATCGACATCCAATAGTGTCAGAAAGGCTGTTAACACGCTTTCGGTAGCTGAAGTATTAAATGTTGTTCAAAAAGCTTTGAGACAATTTTACAAGTCAAATTTTATTCAGATTCTGAAAATTGATGGGTCGATAGGGTATGCAAATGTTAGGCCGAAAGAGTCAGTCCTTTAACGCCCAGACACCCCTCCCTCAACAAGGAGTGATTTCTTGCGATTAATTAATACGTGTCTGTCCTTACAATTTCCCTGGCAATCCTAAACATTAATTTTAATGCTAATACTATAAATACCTCTTTCTTGAAACCATTCATATTTTAAACATATTTGGGATTCTAAATTATTGGGTAATATTTTTTATATATATTTTAAGTTGTGAAGAATAAAATTTTTAACTTCTTTTTTCCACTATTTAGGCATCAAAGGGTTAAAATAATCCTTTTTTTACTTACACCCGGCATGATTTTCGACTCGACGTCCCTCATGATGTCCTCCCAAGGTTCAGGTTGTTGTGGTGCCTCGGAGGGCAGGAGGGGTCTCAAATATCCGGGTCCAACATCCGGAGTTACTCTCCGGTTGTGGATATTACTCATAAACTCGCAAATGTACTCCACCATTTCCTTGCCACGCGCACGAAACTCTTGTATATCCATGATGACCCCCTTTCTTCTTTTCTCCCTTGATCACCTTCGAAGAAAATTGATAAGAATCTCTAAAATGATAACCGAACCACCGTTCACTTTCCGTTCGATTTCACCGAAGAAACGAATTCAGGATTAAAATTCAGGAGTAACACTTCGATCACAGTCACTGCAGGTTTTGCGTTGAATTACTGAATCTGAAGAAACTTCACTGGATTCTTGCGAAACTCGAAGATGGCCACGCGGAAGAGTCCTACCTGTTGCTAGCAAGAAGGTGTACGTTGGATGAGCCACGACTGAACAATCCCAAGTTTCGCTAACCACCACGGATATATCGAGGATCCAGCCACCGAAGATTCTTCGAGTCCTGCGCAAACGCGTCCTTCCGCCGGATCTTCCTCGCGGATCCTTGAAAGGACGAACGCCAGAGACGGATCTATGCACCCCTCTGGACAATTTCCACGATGGGGATGATTGAAATAGAGACCGGGGAACACCTTCGTCTGGCTCGTCTTCGTGAATTCATCTTTCACTTTTTTCAACCCCTTGATTCTAAAAAAGTAGATGAGATCGTCTGTAATTAACTTGAAATGAATTTTTATTATCTATTTTTAATTACATTTGGTGAATATCAAATCAAATCTTTAGAATTTTAAATAGGGTAACTTGAATTCTCGAAATTTTAATATTAACTCCCCTACTTTCCTCTATTCTTCTATAATTACATACCTAGAAAGCTAATTTTAGCTCCCCCTGTCAATTTACTCAATTCCAGATATTTACCATAGAAGCATCAATCGACAGCAGAGGGTAGAAATTTTTCCCAATCGCCTTAGCTAATCAACAGATTTTACCAACGACTTCGATTAAGATTCCTCGATAAATTAGACAGAGTTTTATCAAAGACACCGCGTGTCGCCTATAGTTTAATCCAAAAAGGTGAGGCTTGTCGACGGGTGTCGCCGATTGAGAATAAAATCTTTGCCCTCGCCCCTTCGCTATCGAGGAACGTTGTCAAACGTTAACGGGAGATTGTTCGGACTCGTAACGGGGGAGCGGCGAGAAACTTTGAACGAGAAATCTCCCAGGCTGAATCGACCGGGAAATATTCGTGCGATCGTTCGAAGACGGATCCTCTTTCACCTCGACGGTGGGCGGCGAGGGGGAAACTTCTGGGAGACCGGGTTCTCCTTGGGGTTCATTCGCGACGCACATCTTCGCCATAGAATAGTTGGCCACTCGAACAAATTGGAAGCGGAGCGAACCGATGGTTTATTACGGTTGGAAAAGAACGCCGCGTAGGCATCGTTAAGGAGGTGTCAGACGCAGAGGGTGTCCTCCCGTTCTCACGAAGACGATGCTGCACCGAAAGAGTTCAAAATCCTTGACCTTTCCGCGTAATGCGTTTTTCTACACGAACCTGAGACACTAAATTAGATCCGTTCGTGAAACGAACGCACGATAGTCGAGTAGCAAAAACGCGCTTCGTCCACGAAGGGACAGCATTTAGGAGCGACCCGTTGATGACCCGTACGTGTCTCCCGAATTGGATCAATCGATCAATGCTTCTACCGTTCTGCGGGCTTTTCTTTTTGCCAGTTGACCCTTCGACGACGGTGCCTGGGTCAATCGTGACCCAGACCTGGCTCGATTAACGTAAGACGCACAAAGATTTTGTACATTGGGAAGTATTATTTCTGATTGTTAAACCGTTTCAAATCCTAAATGTTTGGATACTTTAAATAAATTTCACGTTTTGTAAGAATAAAGAGGTTCACGAACGATCGCGAAGACGAGACACTACGATTCGAACGACAGAAACGTCGCAACTACCTGTGACCCTACTCGCATTAGCGATCGAGCACAAATATAGGACGAATAATGATTTCTGACATCGCGAACGCGGAACTAGAGGAAACTAGTCGGTTAAATGTTTAAACGATATCGATCTAACGAGGTGTTACCCTCTGACGAACAATGTTTCGGTATCAACATAATTTCGATGCTGTCATTTGTTGAATAGGTCTGACATCAATGTCTATATCAGTGGTAACGTTTGTCATTTATAGTACAAGTCAAAAATTTGACATCGTGACATAGAATGTCACTGCAACCCCCAGAATTCAAAGAATAATTAAGAATCTAAATAATCTCCAACAAAAATTGTAATCCCTCAAACGTCCAAAGAATAAAATCGATCGAAGAAAACAGTTCGAAAGGGTATCGAACGTTCTGGTTCGGTTGTTTCGTGTTTTTTAACAGGCGACGATTTCCATACGAAAGGGCCAAGGGTGGGATGGTCGAGCACACACGCGAGGTAGCCGAACGGGGAGAAGATCAGTCTAGCTTGTCAATGGAATAGTTCAACGAACCGAAAGTGGCCGTGGCGTGGTCTTGTGTTCATCGAGCAGTAGGTTTCGCATCGGTAAAACGACGCCCTTTAAGGGATAAAAACGTTCATAATGCTGGAATGCAAGGGGCGAGGGACCGTCCGGGGGTGCTTAATAATGCAATATGGCGTCGAAGCGTCGCGGCGCTATGCCGGCTATGCCGCATACCACCACCATATACGCCTACGCCTGCGACCCCCTTTTAACACACACCCCCGTGCGAAGGAGCCGGGCAAGGTAGGGGGATGTACCATGCAATCGAATGCTGATTGGAAAATATTGATGGGACTTGGCCCCGGTTCCCGGCTTCCCTCAGGATGCTTTTTCCAAGCTCGCCTCGGAATTCCGGAAATTATATCGAGTGCCAACTTTCGTCGGACGTCCCACTTCGACTACACCGTTGATATTAATTGTTCACCATCGACGCGAGATTAATGAGAGTTTCGCTCGTCGAGACGCAAAGAGTTTCTTAAAAGCGTTTGATCGGCCACAGTGGAAACGGTCGCGTATTGGTCGGACACGTTCGAACATCGACTATTAAGCTTGTGCTCGATTAATATTCAAATCTGACTCGGTGCCTCGCGTTATCAGTTTAATACAGCCGCTATTCAGAGCTTGATCCCTCTTTTCTTTGATTAATTATTCGATTACAAAGAATTCCTCAGTGGAAACGGTCGCGTATAGTCAGACAAGGTTGCTACGTCGTAATAATGTAATATTAATGCCATATTATATTCAATCCCTTAAAGTATTCGATGATAAAAGATTCAGAATATTACAAGTGACTTACTGAACGGGTTAATTAAGAAACATCAGTCCAGAGAATACTTCTCATTTAGACAATAAACCAAGAAGCTTAACAATTCTGAAGAAAACACAGTGATATTTTTTCTCCTGTGAATTTGGGATATTTGTTCCTGAAATATAGCCCCATCATCGACTTTCGTACGTTCGAAAGGTGAAATCCAAATTCTGCTACGTAGCAGCCCTCTGGAAATAAAATTCCAAATGAATCGTTCCACTGAAATATGTATTTCTGGGAATTCGTTAAGAAGAAAGGTCAAGTTCAGTAACTGTAGGGAGTCGCGAACACTTAAGCATTCCTCCGTGGAAGGATGACGAAACGTTTATGCCGAAGACTGTACGAGGCCATTCCAAGTTCCATGAATGGTTCCAAGAGTGACACGCCGAAGGAGTGAACTCATGACCTACTGCCGGAAGGACGTGGTCTAATCGTTCTTCGACACGTCGGCTTCCACGATGGAAATGGCCGTGTGTAGTCAATCCTCGTACTAATATCCAGGGTTCAGCCCTTCGTATTCGGGGCCATATTGACCCAGTAGCTAAAGTTGCTATTATAAGAAATTATGAATAACAGGACTTAATATTGTCTTCAGATGGGTAAATCAAAGTTGAAGAGAAAGAAATGGACCAAGAACATAACTGAACCAACAGACCCAGGCATTCCTATACCAAATTTACCAGAGAAGTTCCTTCTGATGCGTGTAAGTTGAACATCAATGAAATATTGATATAAAATATGCTTAAAATGTTGCAAAGTTATTCATTTACAGCGTTTCAGGTGAAAAGTGGCACGAAGATCAGAAACGTCTTGGGCTACGCGTTGAAGGAATTTTCAAAGTACAACAGCGTTGTTTGGACCGCGGCTGGTCAAGGAATTGGGAAGGCCATTTCCTGTGCAGAACTTTTCAAGAAGAAACAGGGAAATCTGCATCAAATTACTAAATTACGATATGTTCAGTAAGCTGAATAATATGACACAATATAAAACATTCATATTTTTATATTTGCTAATTGAAATTGTAAATTGTAGGTCAGAGAAATCGAAAGCGGAAAATAAAGATGATACAAACGTAGAGAGCCGCCATGTACCGGAAATACACATTCTGTTAGCGAAAGAGATACAGGACACCTCTGAACCTGGGTAAAAATCATTCTATTGATTGTAATTTATTTGTAGCACTTTATAATTGAATGAAGTATAGTTACCAAGGACCTGAGGACTGTGGAGAATTTTTGACTGACGACGACGTGAAAAACAAGAAGGATACGAGACAGGAAGCTGGTAACACGTCCTGCATCGACGCCGCGGAATTCGCGGCCATGGGACTCAGGACGGGTCAGAAAAGGCCAAAAAAGGAGCAGCAGGCGGAGGCACCTCCCAAAAAGAATAAGAAACGAGAAAAGTATGAATGATCCTGAAAAGTAAGTCATATTATGAATAAAGTTTAAAAAGAAACTTCAATTGTTTACCTTATTTACTTTGACGCAAATATTGATATCGAATAAAAAGTTTATTCATTTAAAGTACATACATAGTCGTTACAGAAACAATCACACACAATGTGGTCGTAATTTTAGTAAATCAAATATCGTTTTTGGTTTGTTATTTACAAATGATATATACAATGTTATAATAGATCGTGAATGTTTTAGAAAATACTATTCTCCAACTGAAAACTATCGACAGTTATTTTACATTCGTGCGATAACATTGGTTTTTTATCATTAGCGAAAATGGAAATCGGTGTTAGTATCAAATTGGTACAAGTTTACAAACGCTCGTGTTTAAAATGACCGTGATTCGATGAAAATAAAAAATGACAAATTCAATTGTGATTCTCGTCCTCGATTGCTGACGAACGTTATTGCAGCGGTATTCGGCAGTAGTCATAATTTTTCAATACTGATATTGCTTTTCTCGATAAGAAGTCCAGAGAATACTTTCAATCGGATACTAGAATAAATATGAAATGAATATTTACTCGTATTCTCTAGTCTTATCACGGAAAATATAAGTACCGAATGAAATGGCAAAGCTGTTATTTTTCTGCTTTCTTGATGACCGATGGCTTTGATATGTGGCAATTTGCACGTTTATCGTCCGTTTCTGCGTGATGCGGTGGTCAGTAATAGCTTACACCGATGGAACCACACGAGTACGATCTTATCGGTAGGTTCTGTTTAGACATAAAAAGGCACATCAAATTTCGAACATTCGTAAAGCTTACGGTCATCAAAGTATTATCGTCTTAAACAATAAAAATAGAAGTTCTTTAAATCGATCGTACGTTTCTGCAAGCTCTAAACAAAATGAAATATCTGTGATTCTCGATTTATTACCACGCGAGATAAATATCCTTATTAACATTATACAAAGATTATATTTATATTATATATAAGTGTTTGGTTTAACTACATCGTGAATTATTCTAATATTAAAAATCAGTAAAAATTAAGATATATATTATAACAAAGCTATACTTGCGTGTTCGATTTCGAGAGAAGTTTCGATAAGAATAGAATCAAATACTTTTGTACAAATTTACAACCGTAAAAAAAATATATGACAAAGTAATACGTACATTAAAATGAGCAACTTCGGTTGAAAGAAAATCAGAACCTTTTGTTATTTAAATGTAAATACTTGAAAATTATTTACTTTTAATAATACAATGACAGAACGGATGGTACATTTATCGTAAGAAATACCCCTTGAACACTTAATGAAAAGTCTGTTAACATTACAATCATACACTTTGGATGGTGCATATTTTACTGAACAGTTGCAACGAATTCCCATTAAGAACAAATCGTTCTTGTAATAAATGCTTAAGTTCACAATACATTTGAAATAAATTAGGTACTGAACCTTTTCAATGTTTTTGTCGCATCTACAACAAGTACTTCAATAATATATCGGGTATTACCAATGATCTTGTTAAATCTGACAAATCGACTTTGGACAATATAAATAAACGTTCAAGTTCTAGGCTTCACTTTCTGTTGTTCCATCTTCTTCCATTATCGGTACTATTAAACTCTCTTTCGACATCAAACTATACTTTGTCACAAATGCTGTGAACCTGTGTAAAAAGAAAGTTGGTTCAATTATAAAAATTGAAAAAATAAAATTTTTCAAAGGTGTAATATATAATTAACTATATTACCTGCGACAGAGGAAAGTTTTATTCTCGAATTCGTCAAATATTGCTCTGTGATGGTAGTATGCATGAGAAAAAATTCTATAAACCCTGCGACTGACGGATCCAAGTTTAGCTACAGAGGATTCTTTGATACTGACCCTAGAAAACAATGCAAAATAAAAGAATTAAACTTTTTAAGTTTTAAATAATACATATACCCTTTTGTCAATTATATACCTGCTGGGAAAGTATTTGTTGCTATTAAGCAAACAAGCTGCACCATCAAGAGTATGTCTTGTGTAATCAATAGCTGGACATTCTTTGGGTGTTTTATGAGCAGCACACAAAAATATCCATTGTTCTGTAGCTGTCATTTGACTACAAGATGCTGGATAACATTCCTCTTGTAATCTTACTGTTAAACCATTGAGTTCCATACAAAATTGTCTCAAATGCTCGTATTTCCACACAGCTTCATCTTGTGTATCGGGCATTTTCAATATTAGATCAACATTAGATGGATCTTTTCTAATCATCTGTTGAATGTATTGCTGCACAGCCAGTGTGCTATCCATTTCTTCGAAAGGTTCATCTGGCCACCTACAGAAATCCTGAACACAAAACATTTCAGTTTCAGATGGTTGTAATTGTTTTATTGATATAGTAAAAAGTATATCATGCCATTATCTGTCAAATTTTGTACCTTTATTGTTAACATACAACATGAGACATAACATATTCACAAAGTAAATAACCTTAAAGCTATGTTGGAAATTATGAATAATTAGCATATTAATAAATGTAAAAAATGGTGCAAACGAAACGAAAAATTATGAAGCAATAAGGTATAAACATTTGGTTCTCTGAAAGCATTGATTTTTATAAGATGCGCATCAGGAGCGCGTTTAAATATTTCTGCAAGTACGATGCATATAACCAAACATTTATTCAATAATGGTACATAAACGCAGGAGAAAACAAATGATGTGCAAAATAGATATTTTTATCAACCTTTGCTTTTGTTCCAGGCCTATTTCTTCTGAGGATAGTAGGTCCGTCCGCCATCTTCATTTTGCTAGTTGTTGCACCCGATTATGCCAGCTTTGGAGGAAGAATAGATTTGAAGGACCTCCCTCTAATTAACTTTATTTTTAGCGAAACATGTTCCTTCCTTATTTTATATTTCGAACAAATCAATAATATTCGAATGTTTCAAGAAGTTTCGATTTAATGATATCGAAAATTTTGAAAATCTTGAATATTTTAAACTTGAAAGATTGTTCAATAAAAAATTACTAAAAAAAAAAATAACAAAAGTTCAATACATTAAGTTAAGTCAGTTACAGTTATATATATTTTTAATAAATGATAAGTGCTTATTAAAATTTAACCACTAATACTAAAGGTTTCTTATGAATACAAAGATGAATTAAATAGTATTGATTTAGTTCTCATAACTACAGCTGATGAATAATATTTTTTATTCTTATATTCTAATCATTTTTATGTTGATAACATTTACAAATAGAATTATGTTAAAATATAATATAAATAAAAATGTTCATATTATTTGAATCTACAAATTCGTTTTATTATTGTAACTGAAAATTTATATACAAGAGAAATGAATTTTAAATGTTTTGCTTATACGAATATTGCTGACTATAATCTGGCAGAATGTATACATATATTTATTCATATATATCTTCTTTGTCAGCAACATAACGAACTATATCCGCTGGCCGTAATAATCTTTCTGCATCCATATCTGGTATTTCAAAACCAAATTCATCTTCTATGGCCATTATAACTTCAATGTGATCCAATGAATCCAAACCCAAGTCCTCCATAAAATGTGATTCCAGGGTTAACTGAATAAAATTTCAAATGATAAGTTACAATACATTCATACATAATGGTATTATAAAACTGATATGTAATAAAAATTTTTGAATACACAAAAAAAAAACATTAATTTACATATCAGTTTATTGTAAAGACCACGACTCAAGCGAGGTATTAATCAATCATTGTTTTTGATTCAATAACTATGAATTAACAAATATAAAGTATAAAATTATTCTTAAATAATCTATACAACGATCAAATATTAAATTTTTACAAAATTTACAGCAATATTTGCCACAACATTTTAACAAGTATCATTAATATTGTATCCTTTTATAGTAATCAGATACCTTGGCACGATCAATTTTATCATAAAGACAGAGTACTAAAAGCACACGCTGGCTAATAAGGTCAAGCGTTAATGGTGCCTTGTGAGAGTAGTGACGCACCTGCTTGACTCGTGGGTCCTGTAAAACAATAATCTGTAGAAAATATATAAATTTACAACCTTGTCAGCAGATATTTTATCATAGGCTAAGATTGTCTTTAGAACACGTCCCTCAATTTCCTTAGTCTTAGTTTTTGTAGAATATAATCGTGTATTCTGTGCTTTTACCTACATATATCATATGATCTATGTATTAATATTTTATATTTACATATAAGAAAATTTATATATTATACGGTTAATTTGAATAATGGAAAATTACTTTTCATATGTATGATAGGTTCGCGGTTAAACAAAATAGTAACTTCAACGGAGTAAAACCTGAAAATCGATATCGAATGTACAAAGTCTATTTACTTCACGTGCAACGATTTTAATTAAAATGTGACACGTTAACGGGTCGTATTAAATCATAGCTGTATATTTAAAACGATTCGTTGCTATACATTTTACCGAAACATAAATTATTTCAAGTTACATAATATGCAATCTTAAGTGCAATATATAAACCATCGAAGAGGGTTTTATGATAGCTATGGAAAACAAATGTTTACCTGCGGTAAAACTGTAATAGTACTTTGTCGTGTACAGTGGAATAATTTTTCATTTAATTTAAACTGTGTAACAACAGCACGTGTACACGGTCGACTAATTACATTTCTATAAGTACCGCTAGATCTTATTAAAAGACGAACCCCCGCGAAAGATGCCATTTTCTCTACACACCGAATTGTATAGGTTCTGTTGCAAGCTTAACCTAGGCATGTGCCTACGGTATTTATGGTGGCGACACCTATAAGAATCAAGCATTAAGCCTAGATCAATAATTTATTTTGGAAATTCGCCATCTTTCAGAATAAGCTGCTTCGTCGCCTATCTAGAGGCATGGGTACTAAAGTTTCCCAATTCAAAGTTTAAAAGTTTAAAAGTTTTAATAATTCTAGAAGCTGAATAAGTAATTGTAAATTTATGAAACAAAATGATTAATATTATAAAAGATTCTTTATATTCTATACTGTGTTAAGTTTGGCCACATTTTACACCAGTGTTTTACGTTGTTGATCAATAAATGATGTACACATTTATTAAACATTAAAATACAGGGTGTCCCAGAACTCCTGTAGGAGCCGGAAATGGGGGGTAGCTGAGACTATTCTGAACAACAATTTCCTTTGCAAAAATATCGGATGGGGCTTCGTTTTTGAATTATTTAGCAAAAACACTGATCAATCAGAGCGCGTCTCGGGCGCGCGCTCAGTACCGTCAGTGTAGCGTCGAGCCTAGTCGCCCCGGGACAAGCGCTTCGGTAGAACAAGAAGCGTTAAGTCCTGGGATCATCTAATTTGAATAGTAGAAAGATAAAACATTGTATTATTATAAAATAATGAATTTAATATCGTTCAAGCTTTATTTTTCAATTGTTTTAAAGAGCAACTGAGGACGGTACATGGGGTGTTACCGACGAAATTAGCGAAACAGAAAATTGTGTTTTTTCAAAAACCAGGCCACTTTTCGGATAAACTAAAATTACAGAGACATTTATAACAACAAAATATTTTATGTAATGGTGTTAAAAAGCCGATTTTTAATAAAATAATTTTTACCGACTTTTTATTTTACCCCTGGCGCCACCTGCGAACAAAGTGCTGAAACTGCTCAAAAATTGACAGGAATCTGCCGTACCTACAATGATTATTTTTTAAGAAAATAATTTTTTGCTGTTTTCGCGTGTTTGAAGCATCTAATCGCTTCTATTTTACACTAATTATCGATTCCAATTGTCCGATTAATCCTAGAAGCCCGAAATATTGAAATATTAAAGATTAAATGTTAGACTTCCGAAACATCGTTAAAAATGGCGGGCTTTTCAAAATGAGTAATGTACTATTTTGATATTTCTTAATTAAATTGCTTATAAAGGTTTATTAATTAAACTTCTGCTTTAATTATTAAACTAGAAGAACTGGTGTATAATTTCTGATTGTTTCAATAAGAGAAAAACCTACATTTATGTCTTTTCTTCATTAATATAACTTTTAAAAAAATATAATTATTAAAAAAATTGTAAAAATAATAAAAAATAGAGCTTGTACGGTGACAAATTGATACTTTTATGATAATATAAAGTTTCCCCTTCCTTTAGTTCAAATTTGGTGATCCTAGAACATCATTTAAGTATATAAATCGATATAAACCTGCGCTTGATTACGAGACTCGAAGACTACATTTCAGAGCATTTATTTATTATTTTCTTGCTTTATCGCGATTGTTAATTAATTAAAAACGTTCATGGTACTAAAAAGCTGCATTTATTCAATAAACTACATGATTCATACATTCAGCTTTACAATAGTTATTATATTATTTATAACTAACGCAGAGAGCCTTCACACTGTATCCCATTGTATAAATTGATGAAATAAATACAAATAAAATAAAGTATATATCAACAGAGATTATAACTTTTGTTCATCTTATTGCAAAAGAAAGAAATATAAAATTTAACAAACATGCAACACATAATTAACTCTAACTATAAAAAGTAATATCTGATGACACAATAAACATCCGTTTATTTAAAAGATTTACTGGAATTATTTATAGATACACGTATAATCAACGTTGATACTTTTAAACTACATTCCATGTTATATAATAAATGTTGAATGTTTTAAAACGGTATAAAACGTTTCAGGAACCATAATCTTAGTAACATTTTAATTTAAACGTATGGCGAAATTGTTCGAGGAATTAACGCAACTGACAACGGGCGACTTGTAATAGAGTTCATGTTGGTGTTTATCGCTGGCAAGTATTTTTTTTTGTCCTGTTCAGCAGACAGAGAATTTTGCGAGTGTCTTTGGATAAAGAGTGTTTGAATTTGTATCGTTAGTGCCATATGTGCTGGAACAACGGTGATCAATATGTGGGTGAAGCCACAAGAAGTTCTACTGGCAAATGCTTTATGGTAAATTTGATACGTGTGTTATACACGGAGGACCATGTTTTGTTGTAATTATTGTTTACATCGTATGTCAAAGACAGCTGACAGTATACTTCACTTTGTAATTTAAATAGCTATCAGTTATCGCTGTTACAAGAACTTTACTAACTCATGAGCGCCAGGCTAAACATGCAGATTATTTTAATAAAAAAAACTGGTTGATGACTTCCTCGATAATTTAATTTGTTTACATTTCGTAAGATCTGTCGAAACGAGATGTTTTACATTTATTGAATGAGCGCATTAACTGAAATTCTGTACGGTTTTAAAATCGCAAATCGTTATTATATTTTCTTGCATTGCCGTGCAATACACAATAAGTAAATTACAATACAATTGCATGCGGGAGATACGGTTTATTCCCGATAAGAAACATTCGCTACTAAATTAACTTTAACAAATTATCTGTATAATATTGCAGTGATTCCTTGCATTTATATGAGTATAAAATTATTTTTGCATCATTACTGATTATGTAAATCAATTTTGTATACATTTGTTTTCTGTTGTTTTTTGTATACTAGAAAGCTGATTTGATGAAAATTGGATTCAGAATTTAATTCAAATCACTGTAATGTTTCCAGTGAAGGAAATAATCTTGTTCCTTTAATTTTATTATATAGGGTAACAGAACAAGCAACTGTATATTTTGTTTTACAACGTCGTAGAGGACATGGAAAAACAAAAGGTTTCACTTCTATTATAGTAGGGACACTGGACAGTGTCTTAGATACTAAACCTCCACCTTTTAGAATTTTACATCAAACACCATCATCAGAAGTTTATTGGGGTATGATGCTTTAACATAAAAGATTGTATGTAATTTTGTTGAAATAAATAAAACTAGGGTTTCTTTTTTAACTTTTTATAGAAGTTGCATGTTCCTTGACTCATGAAGAAATTCTACAAGATTGGGAATGGCTTCATTCAAATTTGATGGATACCTTGAAGTCATTTGACACAGAAGAAGAAATCACTGAATTTGTTTGCTGTAAAATACAATCCATTATTGCAAACAATGTTCCTGATAGTCAATTTGCAGATGGTAAATAACTACCCAATTTGTTAAAAAGTGAATCTTTCATATAATTAATACAATATTGTTTGCAGAAGAGGATCCAGAATCATTTAAAACTGTGTCTTTTAAATTTCACCAACTGTTCAACATACCAAAGGAGGATAAGTTGGTGAATTATTACTCTTGCAGGTGCTTATAATGAAGTTAAAAATGCATATACTTTAAATGAGATTTCTAAAAAATATATTGCTGTATTTTTCAGCTATTGGAAATCTCGTTTGCCTAGACAAGGATGGTTATATTTATCTGTAAATCACATGTGTTTTTATGCTTATATTTTGGCAAGGGAAACAAAATTAATGATAAGATGGGCAGATATTACTGAATTGAGTAAAACTAATTCCATCCTATTTCCAGACAGTATACGTGTTGTAACAAGAGACAATAAAGAGGTGAATACATTACTATATATGTTACTCATAGTGCTAAATCATTATGTAACAAGTCTTTTATTTTCCTTTACAGCATTATTTTTCAATGTTTCTTCACAAATCAGAGACATATGCATTAATGGAGCAACTAACAAATATTGCTATGAAAAGGTAGTATTATTTATCTATTGAAGTGAAAAATAATGAAAATTCAAAAACTAAAGATTTTTATTTTTTTCCAGACTTATAGATGAAAAAAGTGGTTTTAATGAAGATAGAGATTTGTTAAATAAACTAAGGTACTTCAAAACGTCTTAATGTTGTAAATAACATTTTACATTGATAATAATAACAGTGTATCATTTGTAGCAAGAATGTACCTAAAAAGCCATCCTTTCTAAAAAGAGATCTTGATGCAAGAGCACATTCTGAGGCTTACAGATTGCAGTTTAGATTACCAGGGATTGAAAAGTTGGATGGCAGCATTGATGCAACACTATGGACACCATACAATAAAAGATATGTTTGGGGAAAGATTTTCCTCTCTCAAAATTATCTTTGTTTTGAAAGCAGGGTAAATATTTTAACAAATATCGAAACACACGATCGTCTAATAATACGATAATTATTTCAATGTAGGTAAGAGGATTGGTAAGTTTAGTCGTGCCTCTGAGAGAAGTGAGGCTCATAGAACCTGCTGAAAATCAATCATCCAGTACAGGAATAGACAAATCTATTTTAGTGACAACGGCTCGATCGTCATTTTTATTTGCTCAAATTCACGACAGAGATTTTGTTGTTCAAAAAATATCTGAATTATTAGCAAAATCGAAACTATCGAATCTGTAAGCTGCCATATTGTCTAATCAATATTACTATTTCCAAAACTGTGATTAAATGATGCTTAATTTTAAAACAGGAGCGGAGATAATGTATTTCTCCCAAATAGTTCGCATCCAGATGACAACAGTATCGAAAAAGCCAAAGCCGTTCATACTTGGAAACCTCAGCCGCCTTTAATGACTTTATTCAAAGCCCCATTGAGCAGCGAAGCGTCGTTAAAACAGGAAGCCAAGGAAAAACAATGGGAACTTCATTTTGCTGAATACGGCAGAGGTGTTACAATGTACAGGACAACGGAAACGGCGAAACTTATAATCCAGGGTATACCACAGTCTCTCAGAGGAGAAGTTTGGCTCACATTTTCTGGTAATACAATAAATACTTTCAATGCTACTATGTTAAAATACAATAAACGTAAGTTTAATACATTTCCAGGTGCTTTGAACGAAATGGTAATGAACCCAGGACTCTATAAATCATTAGTCGATCAATCTTTAGGTAAATCTTGTCAAGCGAATGAGGAGATAGAAAGAGATTTGCATAGATCGTTACCTGAACATCCAGCATTTCAGTCAGACACTGGTATCAGTGCTCTAAGGAGGGTTCTTTCTGCGTATGCATGGAAGAATCCACAAATTGGTAATATATAAATTTACTGTAATTATTATTTTAAAGGCTTCACAGAATTTGAAGATTTCTTTTGGGGCAGGTTATTGTCAGGCAATGAACATAGTAGCTTCGGTTTTGTTGATCTATTGCTCGGAAGAATCTGCGTTTTGGCAGTTGTGTAACGTGTGCGAATCGTTGTTGCCCGATTATTACGATAGAAGAGTAGTGGGTGCTCTCGTTGATCAAGGTCTGTTGGAAGAGTTAGCTGCCGAACATTTACCAACCTTACACGCTAGATTACAGGAGCTTGGTCTAATCAAAGTTATATCGCTTTCGTGGTTCTTAACCATATTCTTAAGCGTTATGCCAACTAGCAGCGCAGTAAATATAATGGATTGCTTCTTCTATGACGGTGCGAAAGTAATCTTTCAGGTATAACATTTTGTATGCACAAATACCTCATTTCCCTTGTTTTATAGTTTTTATTGATAAAATTACTGAACATTATTGACATCCTTTTTAATGAATACAGAATAAAGTATGTACAGAAGAGATTTGAAATAAACAGGCTCTTTCTTCCTGTGTCAGATAGCATTAACAGTACTGGAATGGAATCAGGATAAGTTACTTAATTGTCGTGACGATGGCGAAGCGATGCAACTGTTAACTGATTACCTTGGAGGTGTGTACAATGACGAGGGCCCTATACTTCCTAGGCCAGTTGACAGTGCTACTCCTAATAGAGTAAGATCGCTACTATATTTAAAAGTAAATACAAACTCGTGTTGCATATGTTAATTATTCGTTTTAGAGTATATCTGTTCAAACTTTAATATACGAAGCGTATTCAAGATACGGATCTTTAACTATTGGTGGTATAGAAAGACTTCGTCTGAAACATAGGCTTAGAGTAGTTCAAAGTTTAGAAGATGGAATAGAAAAGAATGTAATTAGAAGCGTTATCGTTGACAAATATATGACAATGGAAGAATTACAGGTACTGTAAACATAGTTGTATAATTATATGGTAAATCAATAAGTTTTAGAATTTTTTTAGGAATTATTAAGTTTAGTCAGGGAAGAATTAATGAGTCAACGAAAATCGGAACCTGATCGTTACGATCCAACTCAGCCACCCTACGAGGCGTACAAAGTAGACTTTGAATTGTTTAGGATATTATTCGGTGGCTTGTCTCTGTGGGGGAAGTGTAGTCAAGCCGAATCTCTCGCTGCTCGTCTATTCCGTGTAAGTTAATTAATTTTGTATAAAACAGTTTCTAGTTGTTAATTGCAGTTACTTGAAAGAAAATCACTCAGGTAAAGCGTTAGAGAATTAACATCCATGTGTATCTTAATTTTATTGAATAAGATCAAGCAAATACAGAAAATGTTTATAAGTACTGTTGTACTATCAGTTAATGGATCGTAATCGCGATGGTCTGCTAAACTTTCGGGAATTAGTACAAGCTATTGGAATGACAACGACTGCCGATTTAACGCAAAGATTAAAACTTTTATACACACTGCATTTACCGCCACTGCTCACGCCTGTCGATTTCGAATCGCCAACGCATTCTGGTAGGTATCATCAGATACTTAAATACCCAGAAACACTTTATTGAAAGAGTGTTTATGAATATTTATAGTTATCGGTAAATAAGTTAAATACGTTACTAATCAGATGGTGCAGAAGTAGCGGCAGAGGCTACAGATTTCTTTGATAGCATGGAACAAAGCGTTGCTTCCCTGGAAATGCCGGTTAGCTTGGCGGAAGAACCGACCATAGGTTCTCTGTCCCGTTCAACGAGTTTAAACAGTCAACAAGGCGACCAATCATGGGAAGTGCAAAGTATGGGTAGCTTACGTTCCATGGTGGCGTCCAAAGACAGTCCATTGGATCTGAAAACTGTACCAAAAATGTCCCAACGACACTTCATAGCGCTATGGAAAACTCTTTATGACATGTTCCCTGCACAGCCAGAAGAACAAGAAACTTATCATTGCATAGCTTCAATAGGTAAAATAGTGAAATATTACTAATGTGTATGTACTATTAATGTTCAATACTATCATATATATTTTTTTATCGAGTAAATGAAATACCAATAACTTTATACGTGTAGGTACACTTTTACTTCAATTAGGAGATGTTGGTAAAAAATTTTATGTCGATCGAGACGAATCTGAGGATAGTTTACTTTTAGCGGCTACTGCTGCTCAATCATCGATTGTTGAACGGGTATGTACTGTTTATACACTGGTCCAGATATTTTATAGCGATGATACAATGCATATCTTACGCGTTTTTAGTCACCTGATCACAATGGAAATCCATCGAGTATAATTTCGTCTGCCGATCCCGATTGGTCAATAAGCGTTGAACAGTTCCTGGCGTCTGCCTTAACGGGTCAAGCAATAGTAGATTTTTTTAGTAAAAGAACAGATCTTATCGAAGCTATTGCAACTCTGAAAAATCGCAGATTCAATCGAGTTCATTCCTTATCAGATACTCCTGTGTTAAACGTATGATATACAGGTATGACCATGTATAAAAATAGTGTAAGATATATATAAAATTTATAAAGTGATAGATTGCCTTAAATAATTGACCAGCAATTTCGTTTCCTAAGGAAATTTCTACGTTTATCGCAATTAGACGAATTTTCATTTTTAACAATAGGTTGATAATGTAAAAATGCGTCTTTGTAATAGACACATTATATATTAGCTTATTATATGGGAAAACTTTCTAATCGTACATGTGATTAAAAGATAATTATTCTTTCTAAAAGTATCAGCGAATTTTTGAATATACGTACGTATATATCGATTTACTGGCCTACCGTAGTAATTACATATTTGTCAAAATTAAAATGATAATCCTTTCTAACGTTTGAGCATAAAAGACAGGTTCCCAGTAATTGATACCAATATATGAAAAAAATATTTTTAAACATTAAATTGTCTTAAACCTTTACAAGTTACCGTAATTTGCCAAATATGAATTATATATGCACAAAATGATAAGGTACTTGTACTGTCATTTAATTAACTGCTTGATCGTGTAATTCTCCTGTAATGATTGATAACACAACTAAAAAATACTGTGAAAATCAATATAACTTTGGCTGTTAGCTTTGATAAATAAGAATAGTGTATGATAAATCAAGATTTAAGAAAAAGAAACACTGTAATTAGTTGAGACCACACACTTATACTATACAGAAGTTGAAACCAGTACTATATATTTCTTTGAAATGTTTACAAATTTTACTAATTCTTATTATTCAAAGTGTTACATGTATAAAACAAAGATCTATATATTTTAACATGCTTGTAAACAGTTCTGTTGAACGCAGTTGAATATTACCATCTGCAACTATACTTTACACATTTTGACATATGGAACTATATTTTTTAAAATAATTTTTATTTTTATATAAACTGATACGTAAATAAGCATAATTTTAGAGATGAAATAAGTAAAATATATTGTTCCATTAAAGACACATGATATTCAAGGATTTATCTTCCTGTATACCGTATATGTATATAACAATTCAGTATTTCATATGTGAAATTATATGTACAAATCATGTAATAAATGATATATACAATGAAGTTTATAAGTGAGTTAATATGTCAATCATTCATCACAGATTTGGTTTTTTTATGGTTTTATTGAAAGAGTAAAATATTTATCTTACATTAAAAGTTTTTTGGTAATATACCATCATTTTTTGCTAGGCGTACCAAACAGTCATCGGATTCACCCTGTACAAAAACAGAAAAATGTTATTTACAGATGTTAAACTCTATATGTGCATAGATACATTGATGTAATAACAAATGACATACCATACGGCGAATAGCTCCACAAATTGCATACATTTTCTGTGAATCTGTCATACGTCCAGTTTCAGGATCAACATCAGCAATGCTTAACTGAATGGATGCATGATCCTTAGCATGGATTATACGGTTGCTCGACGAGCTGTAAAATATAGTTGATACTTTTAGGATATTATCATTTATATTCAACAATAATACTTATAAATATATGGAAACGTTAGTTTAAATGAAGAATTCTCCTTTTATTTTATGACCGCATGTAACCCACGTGCGTCGCTTACCATTTTCTTGGAATATACAAGTCAACAAGAATTCCGTTGTCGTTCTCCATTGCTGCGTCTACAATAAAATTAAAGGTGTAATATTCATACTGTTCTGTACTTAAATACAACACCAAAACATGATAAAATTAATACAATTTCTTACTTTTAGTTCCTAGACGTACACCATAAAATGGCTTCGCGATAAAAAGAAATCTTTAATGACAACACTGTGCATACATCGCAAAATGCTGCCAACATTATCAAATAAATCCCTATAGATTCAAATATATTCTCTATCACGATAGCAGATGATTTTTAAGAATTTCTAAGAATAAACTTAATTTTTCAATATTCAATACGTACAATTGTTAAAGTATAAAATTTACAACAATCGTACAATGTGTTACAGCAACGAATCTATAAATAAATAAAATATATTCTATTTCTACATGATACTTAAAAGTATCGTACAAATATTAGAATAAAGGTAATAGCTAATAATAAAGAATGATTTAAATGTTATTTACATTGTTTAAAATATTGTTATAACAAAATTAAAAAAAAATATATGCGACAAATAACGCCACCAAGTGGACATTTAAAGAAATACTTCTTGTCTATACCACGGGCGTGCAGTTCCATCGGGCATTCGGTGACTTGAAGTCATCCGGGCAATCATGATGCTCTTACGTGGTGCCTTCGCGTTTCGTAAAGAGACGTGTTAGTATCCTCGCACGTTTAAACAGGCTGTGATATGAAACTGTGTTTTAACGTCGATTCATGCATTATCCTAAAAGGCATGTCGCAAATAAAAATCACACGCGACATGTAAATCAAAGACCATACCTTAATACACATAATTGCAACATTAATAATAAGTGTATTCGTTGTTCTTCTTGTAATAACAAGGAAACGTTGGACGCGCGAAATTTGGCCACACATGCATATCAATCATGTCTATGAAGGTAAGTTTTATTTATAAAATAGCCTATCTATTTATTAATTCTCTATACAGATACATTTTGAATAAAACATTGTGCGTATTGAAATTAAAAATGAACAAAAACCCTATCGTATTAAAAATGATATAGGGTAAGATTTATTTTACGTTCGAATCACTGTTCGAGTATCGAAAGTTCGAGATTGAAGTTATTTAGAAATATTTACGTCTGAACATAAATTGTATACTCGTAAAATTTAAAAAGTAGTATTTTTATTTGTTAATATTACTATTTGCATATCGTGTTAGTGGCTATGGTTACAGTCGTGTGGGTACAGTAACATAAAACTAGATGAGATCAGAAGAAATTTACGGGAAACTGATGTCACTGGTCTGTAAGCAATACATTTGCAACTGTCTTATCTCGATGATCGTACGGATGATTACACAACGATTATCACCTGATTTTATACACGAATTAAATACAACTAACACGTGATCATATATTGTGACAATTGGTTAAGATGCAGCGTGTATTTTTTCATTCGAACAATCGATTCTTATACTTCACGCGCGATGACCTATAAAACGTGTTGCTGGAACAAAACAGTGGAACATACGCATCCAATTACAGAAAAAAAAGAGATACTCTAGTAAAAGTCTACTATTTTTTTAACGCTGCATCCACTTATTTAAATAAGACGCACTCTTCTGTAGAATCTGGAGCATCTGTTCGATTTTTACGTGTTACACGATTTCCTAGAGAGGAAGCTGTTACAATTAGTTCCGTTGATAGATGCTCTCACCACGTTCGAAAGGTACGAAGTGTTCTAAAAATATTGAAAGGTGGTGAAATTTTGAAGCACAGTATAATTTTAGAGAAAGAGATTTTTGGTTCACAGTCGAGCGAGTTTGGTTCTTGATTATGATTGCTTAATCGATACATGACTGGTAAAGGGTTGTAAACGCGATCGGTAATAGTAGAAACCAAACAGAACAGAAAGAACAACAGAGCAAAAGCAAAGTATCAATTACATTAATACGAACAAATGTGTATTTGAAAATGTACGTATGATTCTTGTGATCTGAATGCATTATTTATTGATATTTGTAGAAGGAATCTCCTCGGGACGTGGAATTGCATTTGGCGGCCGCACATGGTGACACGAAGCGTCTTCGAATTCTTCTGGATTCTGGTCGTGTCCACGTCGATTGTAAGGATAAGGTAGATCAAGAAAAAGCAGGGGCTGGGATCGAAATGTAAATAAATAAGTTTCCTCAGGGAAGATGGTACCGTAGGGGAAGATATCTCTGCTACTCGCTATATTATTAAAATGTTATCATGCATTATATCTAGGTTAGATATGGATTAAGGTTAAGGGAAGAGTGGGATTAAGATTAACGTTAGAGTCTGGCTTAGTAATTGCTAATTACTATTAATTAATCTAGTAATCATGTCAAGTAACTTTTGAGCGTAATACGAGTGGGGCTTCCCCTACAATACCATTTTTCCTAAGGAAGGCGAGCGTGTACGACCGAAAATACTGGTTTCTACATTTCAATATAAGTCTCTGAGAAAAATATTTGTTTTTAGCGTGGTGGATGACTGTAGACTTCTGTGTGAGCATGAAGAGCGAGAAACAAAGCTGTGATTTGTCGTTTGGGTCAGTCGGTTCGTTATGCAAAACGGCGCCGCTTTAAAAGACCCGAGTAACGTTATTCCTTGTCTCGAAAGTGGTTTATTAGATCACGCATGGATACTTCTTGTCCCACTTTGGCACACGTACACAGATTCCATTGACGTATTTTGAACGAATCGAGAATTTCGAACTTTTGCTCATCTATATTTCACGACCGACCTTTTACCGTTCGATCGTTCACAGAATAGAAACCATCCGGACTGCTTCTTTACTTATTTGCAGACGATCGGTTGGGATTAATGACATCATTAAGGACCGGTCCCCCTGCTGATTGGTTGTTACGTCAATTGAGAAACCTTACTAACGATCGCCTCGTTATTGTCGTAAATTACCGATGCAACGATGACGTGATTCGACAAAGTATGGATTCGCGTAAAACCGTATAGAAGAGAGCCGGACAGTAGCTGAAAATAATCTCGAACGAATTGCACAACGAAAGCTAATTGCAGACTCACGTTACACACTAGTAATATCATTTTATATCAAATTAATTATTCATTATTAATATCATTAGTCGCGTATCATTAGTCCCTCGCGAATTAAATTAATCAAAAACTAATGTAACAAAGTCACAAGAATTATTATAATCGAATCATATCAGTGACTCTGTATTTTTGTTTTCAGGATGGAACGACTCCTTTAATATTGGCCGCCGCCGGAGGCCACATCGAGGCGGTGAACGAATTGCTGCAACAAGGGGCGGATCCTAATGCCAGAAGGCTGGTAAGTTCAGAGCATACATTATGCCTTACCATGAATGAACGCCTAAGAATGAATGAAGTTCGCTTAGCAGACTCGTCCTGGCAACCCCGTTACCTACTCAGCGGAAATGGCTTTTATGATGACTGAAAGTTACAGATTTACCTAATTTATTCTTCGCCATTGAACTATTGAACTTTCTTTCGCCAATCTGGTATTTTGTCGTTGCGTTTCACCTTTGGTACGTTTGCTGTTACGATGTCTAATTAATTCAGACGGTTATCTTTGATTTAATTAATCCCAGAGCACAGTTATTTTGGTCCCTATTAAATATTCAATCTCTAACACCGGTATCTTATTATTGTAACGTTTGTGTAATTACGCTTGTACTGAATATTTAATTATTCTAATCTTGGCTTAACATACGATATTTTAATTTCTTTCTACCGCTTGATTTTATATCCAAGGAAGTTACTACGTATATGGGAAGGTTTTATACGCATAGGAAGTTAAGAAATATCAGAAACCATAGCGGCGTGAAAAAATTACGAGGGGAAATTGATTCCTGGATCTAACAACACCCACCAAAAGCCACCACGGGTATTAAGTAACAATCCAACGTGCAAAGTTCCGCGATAGATCTAAATATAAATCGATTCTCATTAAAGTCACCGGCGTTAATAATATGTTCGTGTTTATCAGGATAATCTCTGGCTAGAAATATCCACGGTACAATATTTCTATCCGATAATGAGCCTTGCAAATTGCACTTTATCTCCATCGATCCGCCTCGCGTAAATAAAACAACACGCACCGGCGGTGCAACTATTTCGAACAAGATCGCGCTGTTCGTTCGCGAAGAATTTGAAAAGTTCGAGGACGGGGCACCAGGAAGCGGCCCAGTGTAGTCCTTTTTAAGTGGTCCGCGACGATTTATCGTCGGTTTCGGTGTCCCGTGCCATCGGAGGATCGCCGTATTGTATGCAAATCCGCAGGCAGCGCCGTCGAAGCCCCTTCAATTTCTTCTCCTTTCCTGTTCTCTTTTGGGAACCGAACGCACGTCCGCTTAACTTTCAATTAAGAGGCAAGTAGCCGGGCGCGTGATTCGTTAATTAAGCCGTCTCGCTGGGTAAGAAACTCGCGTCGTGATTGCGACCGTTTTTATCATCTTGTTCCTCCTTCGATAAAATTGAAACACCTGCCTTCTTTTTTAGACTCGACGAGGTATCTGTATACGAGTTGAAATCTAGTAGCCACGAGGAGAGAAAAAAGAAGGAAAACGATGCGAAGAATGTTATTTCTGGTTTTCGAGAACGAATACGAGCGATGACGTCCCCCCGAGCCGAGAACAAATTACGCAAACGCGCGTCAAACCCGCTCGCTAAACGCGCCACGACCCGTTGCACAATCGCTGTTACCTGTGCTCCAGAATTATTTTTATTGACTCTGTTAACCCTTTCGCTACTTAATTTCAATTGTGATTTACGATCATAGAACGTATATAGTTCAAAAGTACATTTGCAATTTAAATTATTAATTTCCAGAGTGCAGAAGCGTTTAACGATAAAAATAGCAGTGGCGAAAGGGTTGGCCAAGTGAACGGAACGTTTTGTTAAATTTTTCATCGGTTCGGAGAGAGTCAACCGATGAAAAGCTGATACAGGAACGCGCGAACGCGAGAGGAATGTATGTAATTAGTCGCGAATCGTTCCGCCTGTTTCTAAGAGCAAACGCTCGATTACTCGAACGATAGGCGAGTTTCTAATTCATGTTGAGAGATTAAGAAAGAGGCGGCGTCCTATTCAGCGATCGCATGTTCAAGAAATTAAGAAGAACCATTAAACGTGGAATGTCCGTCTTCTTCCACGAACGCTGAAGAGAGAGGATGCATATTCAAGAGCGGCATAGAAAGCTTCGCGACTGATTTATCAGAAGGTTTAACGCGTTGATTGCCACACCAAGGTTGTTAAAAATTTGATTTACAGTTTTCGCGGCGTTTTCTTATTCCTATTATTCATAATTTCAAGCACCTGTTATGAGCATTTCTAATTAAAAGAATTCGTAATGACACGTTCTGTAGAGATTCGAGTGTCGTCCGCGAAGAGCGATGTTGCAATCAAAGCGTTAATCGATGCGGATCGATTGAACGGGGATCAATTAAAGTTTTTCCAATTTCTAAAAAAGAGCCGCGGCCTGGATACACTTAGCGAACACTTTGCTTCGTAAATGCCGCCGATGCCGAGATATAAAGCACAGTTACGTGTGTGTTCAAGGTTACTGAAGCAGAGCACGTTAGGTTGCGCCGACGTTGTAGCAGAGTTCGCGTGATTCGAATGCGTTTTAATAGCGACGGCTCGCCGTAATATGCAACCATAACGACTCGAGTGCGAACCCGCCTAAACGCGCCTCTGCACAAATTGTCGGTATCGGCTCGAAAAATCGTGCGTGGGCGTTCGTGACACACTGATCCCTTAAGTTTGGCCTCGTTCGACGCCAGACTTTCGACCAGTTAAAACAAACTTTTCAGTTAAACTTGCTACCGATACCTCTGCAAATATACCGTTACGAAGCTTCGCGAACTTTTACAGAATGTTTCTTTTATTCACGAATCGCGTGGCCCCCGACGTTATTATCGATATTCGGCGTTTTAAGAAACCGTGTTTCTTGGATACGTTACAGTGTAACATTTCCTGAAAATGGAAAGCTTTTATCTGAGATAGCTAACTTATCAAAACTCTATCTTGTACACACACGTATCGTTCGAAACGGCTATCGTTCGAAACCCTGTTCTTAAATATCGTATCAGAATTTTTCACCGAAAATTTCAGACGTCTATTTTTACGTATTTCTTTAGTATTTTCTTTCTATTTATAATACAGTATTCGGAATAGGTATCGTAAAGAATGAACTTTGGATTTAAACAACTTCGACCAACAAACACGGGCGGACGAAAGAATTGTTAGCGTTACGGAAATTTTCCAAACTTCACGGCTGGTTCATAAGAATTTCAAATAAACGAGCGATTATAGCATGCGAAAGTTGGTTGTATCGCATAAACACGGCACGTTAAAATAGCGTGTGTGCAGATTGAAAAGCGGATCGCGGCAGGAAGTAACAAGTTCATTATAAATTGACGATGCCCACCGACTATCGGTGCATCCTCTGTACACCGTGCATTAATTGATACGATCGTACGAGTTTGCACCGAGGGCACTCGCCTCAGGTACCATGCACCATTTGCCGCTAATTACCATGTTTGCCCGCTTTCTGACAAATTAATTGAACCCCCTCCGAAGGGCTTTGACTGCACCGAAAATAACTTTGACCTTTTGTATCGTTCCACTTATACTCGTGGCTTGTGCAAACACAGAATTTGCATTTGGCATCCGTCGTGCCCGACATTTCCAAAAACCATCGCCAGATGGCTTTTGGCGGTGCCGATTCTCGCAAGTGCTCCATAGTCCTGGCTTCACAATGTGTTATAATTAATTTACATTAGTATAACTGTAAAATTATGTAAGATTTTGTAGACGATCAAACATACAGATGAAGAAGGTAGCAAACCAAGAAGTTGCAATGGTACCCATCCCTCTGGGAATCAATCGTTCTATTGTGCATGCTTGATCGGATACATGAAGGATAAAAAGAAAGAAATATATGACCATGATGGCTACGCTGACCAGATAGACAGGTTGATCGCCGTTATAGAATTTCTGCGGTTTGTAATGGATAGGTATTAGGTCTCCCAGCTTGACATGGTTCGGGGAACACCAGGACTGTGGAACCTCTGGCTAGAACACTCCGTACAAATAAAAGCTATAGATTCAGTATAACAGTGGTGTAACTTTTATTATCGAGCAAGCTTTTTTCGTTTTATACGAATTAGAGATACACCACTGTTATTTTGACACGATTCGAGGGGACAAGTCGGGCGGAATGACTTTTGGCCGGATGTTCCAAGGCAAAAGTCAACGTCAGTGAAAGTGCATGTGGTGCCCGGTATTCGAACAGGTTCAACTGCATCGCGGTGGACACACGGTGTTCCTTTCGGGGATATCCGAGGCACACTAGTACTTTCTCTCCTTTACCGATGGATAGATGTCCAATTCGAAAGCTTATTTTTTATTTATTTATTCGATTCGAAATTGAGCAGTCGTGGCAGTGGGCATATCACCGGGTAACCTGCACTTTAAATTTCATGTAATTAACGCGTACGGAGTGAAAGTATGATAGGGGATCTATATTTCTGGCGGACGGACGTAAGAACATTAGACTTACACGCTTCTGCTCACCCACCAGAGATATATACTATACATGTAATGTATTAAATTACAAAACTACTTCTAAGTAGCATATATTGAAGTAATGATGTAACATTCTACCGTGATGCGAATAGAGGCCAACAGATAACGCATCAATTTCGCCACAGGACGCCGGATAAATGAAGCATCGATTCTTCCAAGACAGAAGAAGGACACCTCCCTGTTGCAGACATCGCGTCGCGACAAAGGCGACAGGATGTCGCTCTCACTGTCAATTATCCGCAGATATTACCATCACGGTAGAAACTGTTGTGCTGCAACGGGGTCGCGGCGAATACGAGACAAATTGTCTCTCGGATGAATAAGGCGTGTCCCGTGGGCAGAGGGGAAATAAAATGCAAAATTCATGTCCCCTTTCAAGCCAGACAAACGCGGAACTTAAGGTGAACGTGACATTTAAATGGCGACTGCTCCCGGCTAATTATCCGAAGACGCCTGACATTTGAGGTGGCATCGATCGTCGATCAAGCGTAACATGAAATTTTTAAACGTTTTGGAATATCATGAATATTCATCCGCTGTTTGGACGTCTTTGCGTCACCACTGGAATGCATCAAACCGTTTCGTTAGTTTCTTTTCGATGGCTGACACCTTCCTTCGACAATCAACGCCTCTCTTTTTCTTTAATTGGTGCTTTTCAAGGCGAACGCTTTGTTCCTGTTTCCTCTTTCTCGAAAGCTATTACTCGGCAAAATAAGATCTTTTCAAATCGAAAGAAAGAGCCGACTGATATCCCATTCCATTCGGTTTATTTGCAATCTCTTCAGCCTTTATGGACACTCGTTGGTCTTTTCACGCCGTAAAAACTTTAATACGATTCACAATGCTTTGAGTTCCAGTAAAAAACAGTGACTTTATTATTTTCAGACCGGCACCACGGCGCTCTTCTTCGCCGCTCAAGGTGGTTACATGGACATCGCCAATCTTTTGCTGGAGCACGGCGCCGTGGTCGACTCTTGCAGCATAGTAAGTCTGAGAGATATTTCTGTTAATTGAGCGAAAAAGAGAAGTTAACGATCACTGGTTACGATTTCAGGACGGCGGTACCCCACTTTTTGTCGCATGCCAGTGCGGTCACCTGGACGTTGTGGAAGGTTTGATCGAGAGAGGTGCCAATCCCAACGCTCACATGAAGGTAAATCAATCTGACACCATCTTCATCCTGAAACATTTGTACATCTTATTCATAAGAATTGTTACAAACGAATGAAAAATAACGTGTTTTACAGGATGGTGCTACGGCGTTGTTCATCGCTGCCCAGAATGGCCACGTGCGGATACTGGAGGTCCTGCTGGAGCACGGGGCAAAAACGGATGCTGCAAGAACCGACGGTGCCACGCCTCTATGGATAGGAGCGCAAATGGGACACGATCACGTTGTGAGAAGGCTCTTAAAAGCCGGTGCGAAGGTCGACGCCACCAGACACGTAAGTCCAACAAAAGACGACTATTTTCAAAGAACAATTGGTTTAAAAGCGTTTTTGTCCGCAGGACGGAGCGACGCCGCTCTTCAAGGCGGCTCACAAGGGACACGCCGCTGTCGTGGGAGAGTTACTGAAGTATCGTCCATCGCTTGGTATACTTCCAGTAAGTTTTTACAGTAGAAAGTTTCATCCATCCGTGATTTCTATGAAGAACTTTCAATCTTGTCTTGGAGATCCTCGACGGATTTACATATTACACCTGATCTATGAAAAGACTGAAAAAAAAACGGGATGTACAGTAACAGAGAGCAATAATTGTTTCAGAACGGTGAAAGCGCACTGCACGCGGCGGCTTTAACAGGACAGATGACTGTCGCAAGGCAGCTGGTAGGAGCGGGAGCGGATCCCTTGCTCGTTAACCAAGAAGGTGTTACACCTCTCCAATTAGCCATTAGACATTCGCAGACGCAGGTCGCTAATTATTTGAAGGATAAACTTAGAACACGAACGGGAGCGTCTTAGCAAAGTTTACATTTATTATCCGCCCAATAAAATAGAAGTTACATTTATAAATCAGCGGACAACATCAGTATTTCTAAAGATACATATATATATGCATATATATATTATTGTTAGAAATGATTTATAAATAGTATGATCAAATAAGTGCAATCTTATCGTATTTCATCAGCGTTGCAAGATTTAAAAAAAACGGGATGTTGATTTTTGCAAAAGCGCGAAACTGTGGTCAGAAATTCCGTTAATGACGATATTTATTTTTGGTATGTGTATATTAGAGAGATATACATATATATATATACATATATATGAAGTATTAAATGATATGCAAGACATGTTTTATTGCATCCTGTTGTAAATACGTTGTCACGACATCGAGACGTTAAAATCATTCTTTTAAATGCAGGTAATAATATATCCTTCAAAGTTGTTTTTATGATAGAACTATATATCTTGTTAACGATGAAGCTGCAGCGGTGTAGACATGATAAGTATATAATATACTTTTGAATAATACAATCATCCTGTGCTAATTAAAGATTCTATAAGACTGATTAATTTGCCTTAAAAGAAGAAGAAAAGAAAAAAAAAGGAAACAAAATTTGATAATTTAATAGTACGATATCTATTTCTTCCTATTGGTTTATATATTGTATTAATATTTAGCGCAACATGCACAAAAAAGAGAAAAATACTATTTATTGAGAGAAAGTATATATATTTTAAATGTTTAAACTGTGTTTCGAAGTGATGTTAAGATATTTTATTTTCGTGTAATATTAATACAATTATTTTATAATTATTTGTTTAATGTTACTTTACAATGTAATAAACACGTTCACTGTTTTCCCAAAAACTGTTATTTAATATTTATTATAATTTATAGAATAATAAGCATGAATGAACTTAAACGACATAAGCGATTTAAATGATAAAAAAAGAAAATATTTTCTAATAATAATTAGGTTTTCTAATATGAAACATTCGGTAACGGATAATATTTTTTTTATATGCAAACAAACGTTTCACTTTGCGTAGCATCACAGAATAGACTAACTAAATGTTATCTGAATTTTAATTGTACTTTTTAATACAAAATTAAATAACTTTTTATCAAACGAAGCGATTAAATACAGGGTGTTCTTTGAAACCCAATCTGATAGTTTCTATCTTATATATTAATATAAATTCTGTTATATTTACCATAATTCTTTTTTTCAATTTAGAAACAAAAATATATTTGATCATAAAGCTATTCAAGAATCGATTAACACTTTGCACCACATACGTTGCACCTTGATTTTGCAAAAAAAAAAAAAAAAAATAATTTACACCATGTTACAAAAGCACTAAATAAAAAAGTAATTACCATAGTTTCAGTGGTAAAGCATCACCGTTATTCCACAAAGAAGAAAAATAAGAGAGGAATGAATGAAGGAACGAGTCGAAGGTGCATAATTCATAATATCAAAGCTGTCCTTGTAACCCAGCTGCTAAGTGACTATTTCCTATTTCATTTGAGATGCAAAACATCTTCTAGGTAAAGTAATGCAGTTCAACCGTGAACCAAGTCAAACAGTTTACCGGGGAAGATACGCACGGGCATGCCTCGACTGATCATCGTGAATCAATCGTGGCAATTATAAGTAACAATGCCAACGTCACACGGAATTTTATCAATTCTATCTCGACTGCACTGATAAGATAGATAACAAAAGGTACTTTATGTACTGAATTAACGAAATTATCAGTTGTATACCGACTCTGAAGCAATACACCCATCATGGTTCGTGATCGAATGCCAGAGCTACGTGCAGTTAGTATTTTTTTTTATAATTTCGACAGAATTCAATGTGAAAAATTACACGTAAAATTTTACATTGCTGTGTCATAAAAAAATACTGCTTTTAACGTATACAGCATTTCTTCTTATTTTTGTTTAGTGTCAAAATAATAGCGCTACGTTTGGTAAAGGATTTTTACAAGATGTACACATTCAGATATCTCAGAACAGAAAATTGAAAGAAGTATTGCATGAAGTACGTATGTACATATGTACATAGTTAAGTTATCCTTCGAATATCACAGATTTCTACATTTACAATAGACATTTAAACGTTGTTGATACAGGTCGAAGAAGTACGTGCTCTGATTCAGCTCATTACCGAGAACATCTCGATCGTGAAGGATCTACACAACAACGTCCTCTCGTATACTAACAAGGGTAAGGACGAAACTCCGAATGTTGGTCGATAAATCAACAAAGTTGCTCGTTTCAGACATGCAAAAAGAACTGGAAAATCGTACGTACGCCATCTCGCAAACGTCGTTTCGTATTCAACGAAGATTAAGAGGTAGGTGATCGTTTTTACACGTGCATAGAAAAAATAATGTATCTAATCGGACTCACTGTCGTCCTGTACCTCTCGAGCCGTGCACCGGAAACTGTTTAACCGTTTCTCGTTTTCGAAGAAGGTCGACAGTTTTCTAGCTTTGGAAACGTGACCGTTCGAGTCCGTGTATTTCAGCGACTTGGGCGTGCTGGTGCTGGGACCAGCCTCGACGGGCGAGTGTAGTCGCAAGTTCGATATCGAGGGAATCGGTGAGTTCCAACCATCCACGGAGGTGGTTGGCGACAACGAGTTCACGGGTACATTATTCCAGCTCGATAACTGAGAAGCTGAAATACGTCGTAACATAATTTTAGAATACAAATTGCACGTCGTTAAGTCAGAAGTTTGATTACTTGTGATTTGCTTGTTGGTTCCTGAAGGGGACATTCCTTCTTCGCCTGAGTCCTCGTCGTTTAAACTGTCATCCAGTTGCCTGAAACGTATCACAATTAGTCATTTGATTTACAATTAAGAAGATCAAACAATGTACATACTTCTTGAACTGTTCAATTTCTTTTTCCAACTTGGGATACTCGCTCAAGATATTTGATAGCTGATCCTTGTTGTACTCTGAGTACGTTTTAACCAGAAGCCTTTTCACGTCATTTTCTAATGGAGATTTTAAAATTGATAATTTTTTCTTGAGCTTTATCAGTACAGGTAGCAACACTTCTAGACCATGCTTCTTTATTCCTTCAATGATGATGGCGATTGCGTTGGTAGCCGGTGTGGCTGCTTGAATCGTCGATTCCTCGCCCTCTGGTTGGTCGTCGTCACTGTGTTTGTTGAAGGAGGACGGCCGTAGACGTTTATTACCAATTATGTACAGGGCATCCTTCAGCACACCCACGCCTTCCTCTTTTTTAACGTTAACCAGGTCGACGCAAGCACCACCGAGTATCTGACTAGTTACTTTCACAAGTAGTTTTATTTTCCCCGGTGGGTCCAGATGGTCCAGCATAAAGTCATAAATTATCCTTCGTTTGTCCTCGTTCTTCTTTCCAGGAAGCGTTAAGGCCTTTCGTTCTTTATCGCGCATCCTCTGGTCGTAAACTTTGTGCTGCGACCGATAGTTGTTGTAATGATATATGCTTTGCAGAAATTGCTGGGATATCAGAGTTTTGTTCTTCGTCAAAAGCCTCTCTTCGATAAGAAAATTGGTTAATTCGCGTATCATGTTGTCTGAATCTGACAACATTGTTAGCATGTGAAAGAAAAATGGACCCTTGACTTTGATGTAATCTTCGAGGAGAAGTTGAATAAATATCACCATGATGGCTTCTCGTACCTGCGGACTAGAATCTTTCATGCTCACGCACATGTCTGACAAATAAGGCTCGACCAGTGCGGTGAACCTGATGCAAATGTCGGCCAGAGCCTTCGCTATGTTTATTTTCACAGCGATTTGAGTAACCGAATCTAAGTTTGTTTCCTGTCTCATTAGCCTACCAAATATTGGTACTATTTCTTTTGCTACCTCGCGGTCCCTCACCGCTTGCTGACCGAGAATAACAACCGCTGAAGCTTGCAGCTCGTCTATTTCCTTTATCGCTTCCGGCAGAGCTTCCCATTCCAGTAACATCCCTTGAAAAATTCGCAGTACCAGTGGTGAGATTTTACAAGTGCACAGAAGCGTAGCGTTTCCCAATGTAAACATAGCTTTTAAATAATTTGGTGCCACATCCACAGCCAGATTTTCGTTCTTGAAGATCTTTGTGATCTCTAGTTCTGAAATCTTGATCAGGTTCTGCATGTACAGGTCTAACAAATTCTTACCCTTGTCAGGATTCAAATAGAGAATTATATTGTGTATGATGTCCAAGCAGATGCTGATCAATCCGTAATTGATTTTAAACTGCTGCAAACATTTGTACATGTATACGTGAAGATGGTCTAGAACTTCATGGTCTAAAGACTTCCAAGAATATCTTAGAACTTGTAGGACCAAACTTGTGCAGAAATTATTCGATTCCAAGATTTCCTTATAATTTGATATGTATTGGTTCATATTGGGTAACTTGGTATTCTCAGCCAGTGCCACCAGCAACACCCAGGCTCCTATGTTGTTACTTGTTCCAATATGGGATTGAATATCCTTCACTACCGAATTAGTGATTATACCATGTTTAACCCACAAGCTGCAAGCTTTCGATAAGTGTTTTCTCATCTTCATACTGACTAAGGTTCTTAAAATTTTCCATGGTAAATGATCCGCGTTGATATCGGTATTTATAGAGACATTTTTTATTCTATTCAACAACAACTCTTGTAAATATTCTAGCACCTTTTCTTGTATTTTAATTTCAATATCAAATATTTGTGGTATAACAGTTTGTACCCATTTGTCTAAAAGTTGAGAGTTATCCGGAAATTGCTGTAAAAGTTGAGACAGCACTTGTACAGCGAATCGGCGTACCAGCAACGTCGGGTCTCTACACCTACGACTAATTACCGGTAATACCTCATTTAACAGGTCCGGATACATTAGGATTAAATTTTTCAAAATCTGCAATGTACTTCGTCGCACCATTGCTCTCTCGTCTTCTATACGCTCTACGAGCATCGTTATTAAAACAGTTGAACCCGGTAATAAATCAACATCGTTGGACAAAGCATCCTTTAACTCATGCAATACTAAACATCTCTTATTTGGATTAGGTTCATTAAATATAGTCTGAAATATTGCCTTATCCATTTCATTGGCAGACTCTGTAAACTCAGCAATTATGGCAATGGCCTTTCCTCTCACCATGCTTGAACAGTCCATGCATCTGCTCAATACAATTGCAAACAATACTTTTTTTACTTTGGTCCTCAAATCATCCATCATATCGCAATTTATTAAAAAAGATTCACTTATCAATTTTCCAATTACCTCCTGAGCAAACAATCTAAAAGGTATCTTTGAATGATGTGACAATAATATTATATTTTTGAATGCTTCCAGCAAAATATCATGCTTGCATATACTGAGAAGCTTTATTAAAACACTGGCTTGCCTTTGACGAGCTTCAAGGCGATCTGGACAGTTCAATATTAAGTGCTGTATTAATGTTAAGATTGCGGTATTAGCTTCTTTCCCATATGTATTCAGTAAACTTCTTAAAAAGTGTATAGTATGCTCGTGTATGTTTGCAATCACTTTTATCTGTGCATCCATATGATTGCACAATAAACGTGGTAATATATATTTTGCTATAAATGTTATAGTAACTTTAATAGGTCCATGTTTGTTGTCACATAATTCATGCAAAGCTGTATAAGCATTTTGTATCAATGAAACTTCCAAATCATTTCTGTGTGCAAAAGAATGTTGAAAAATTATAGAATCATCCTCTATTTTTGTAACTTCAAGTAATCCATGAATGGTAATATCTAATGACTGAACATGGTCTTTAAACCAGAATGATTTTATCATTACAATGAAGGTGGAAATGATAGTATTTAAATTACTAATAACAATTCTTTTCTCATTATTTGAGAGAATATGGTTTTCATGCATTGTTTCATCATTTACAACCAAATCATCCAGATTCATTGTCTTATTCCTTTTTTTAATACATGGTTGTAACTGTTCTGAATGTATTTTGATTATTTCTATGGCTTGTTGATATAAATTCGGATGAAATACATTAAATGCACTACTACCAGGTATTGCCAAAAGTATAAAATATAAATTAGTTGCATATAGACTTGATTGTATTGAGTCCTCATCAGCTTCTTTACACTGACCATTTTTTATTATATAACCCAATACAGCTAATAAAGCACGCACTTTTACATCCATAATAATCAACGTATTCCAAGATATTTCAGAACAACCTTCCGTGTCATTATGATTGCTGTTTTCTAATAGCCAGGCATTAACAATGGTGTAACATTTGTGTAAAAGTAATCTCATGTCTTCACTTTCTATAAACATGAGATATTCATCAGGTGGTTCATTAAAAATGATAAACTCTGTATTCCAAATGGATTGAATCCAGTCTTCGTTCAAATCACTGAATTTAAAATTCTCAAATATTCCCAAAAATTCCATAGTAACAACTATCCAGTTAAAATTATTTTAAACGAAACTACAATTATTATCACATTTCTTGAACTATCTTACAAATGTAAACATAACCTTAACTTATCATTTGATAAAGGAAAATTATGGCCTCAGGTTATCATTTTCTGAGTACGTATCGATAACGATTTTATAATTCCATTATGGTGTAGACCAACAAAAGACTTTTTTAAGGATTTATCATGAAACATCTCTTTTAAGTTACAAGAAGTTCTGTAAAGAACTTCGGCGTCCATTCGGAGGCGGGAAACTGACCGGTTGGATTTTTACAAATATATATATATGTATATATATATATATATGTGTGTGCACTTTGATGCACTTTATGCATGATACTCCCCACACTTACAATGCACCTTCATTAAACAATTACTATTTTAATTAAGTAATTTAAAGTATAATTAAACTAAGAACATTTTAATTATAGATAATTTACATTATACACTAAAAGAATAGTTATGACAAAAAATATTACATTAAAAATTAAAATAACTTATTTATAGAAATGAGAAAGGACATTACTCCTATCGATGATTTAACATTATCCAGCGCAAGAGAGGGACCGACACATATACGAATTAAAGCATTACAATACACAACAATGCTGCGATTATTTTCCGAAATTATGGAAGAATATAATACATCCATGTTGAGATACCATGAAAAATGCCGTTTACTTTTACAACAACAAAAAGTACTAAGTATGCTTTCAGAAAAATTGTACAATATTCTAATATTAATGCAAATTATTAATACAATTTGTATTGTATCATAATTTATTTGTTAGTCAGAAAACACATTACAAGTGAAGAATTAGAAAAACTATTGGACAATCAAGGAAACAGTTTATTTGTTGATAATGTGAGTGTTTATGTTATTACTGTTTAGAAAAATTCAATGAAAATAAACTTTAACTTGTGTAGATTTTAGAAGATAGTAGAATTGCAAGACAACAGCTATCAGACATTCAAAGTAGACATAATGATATAGTAAAGTTAGAAAAATCCATAACTGAAGTTAGGGATATGTTTACTGAAATGGCATTTCTCATTGAAAAGCAAGTAAGTGCATGATGGAACTATGACAATATTAGTCACGTTATACATAATTCTTTCCATTCCTTTTTCATAGGGAGAACAAGTGAACAGTGTAGAATATTTTGCTGGGAGAACAGCAGATAATGTTAATAGCGGTCGCATCGATCTTAGAAAAGCGGAAAACCGCAGTCACAAGCTCAGAAAGGTATTGATATCAGTTAATATTAAATATATGGTTCTAAAAATCTAATATTATTAACTTGTAATGCATTTTTTTCAGACGAAAATTAAGTTCTGTATTATAATTAGTATAGTTATTATTCTTTTGTTGTTGATAATCATCTTCTTATAAAAAATAAAGTAGAATTTTATAAAAATGAAAAATTTATTTCTTCAATGTAATAAAAATATACATATTTTTTTTAACAAAACCGTGAAATACGTTTTGGTCAATTAAAAATAATTATATCATTCTTTATGAATAGTATGCAAAGTGAAATTATATCATTTTTTAGTTTTGAATATACAGTTAATAAAATATTTTTCAAGGCCTTTTGCACTAGGTCTTATTTTATAATCTGCAGTGGTACATGCAAAAAATATCTCAAGTACACTTTGATATTCTTTTCCCAGATTAATAGCTGGTAATGAAGGTCTAGTACCTATGATCATTAATTTATTTTACTTGGCATACTAATTGGTATATTAACTTAAACAATTTTAGTCAAGTACTTACCATATTTAACTATTTCTGTACAGAATATAACGCTATCATCCATATCAGTGTTTTGTTCATCCACATTTGTTTTCTTTGTCATTTGTTCTTCTGACATTGAGTCATTAAAATAAGTTTCATCCAGACAGGAATCATTCATTTGTAAGTGAGGTGGTGATAAAGCTATCATTTCCCAAATAACAAGTCCAAGTGCCCAAACATCTGCCTTATTTGTAACAGGGCCATCTTCTACAGAAGAAAATTTACACTTAGTCACATTGCCAACTTTATGTTATCATTAAATTGTACGAATTAAAAAAGGCTAACCATTGATAATTTCTGGTGCACTCCAACAGTCTGTGCCCAGATACGTAAAATTTCCTTTTGATGTGTCTAACTCTAAAGATTCTGTAAGTGGCAGAGATACCCCAAAATCACCAAGCTTAACTCTACTGTAATCATCTGAGACCAGTATGTTATAACTTTTTATGTCACCATGAAGAATATGAGCACTGTGATGAAGGTATACTAGACCCTTTATAATTTCAAACGTTATTTTCAAAATATCTTTTGCAGGAAATGGGTCATCATCATTCTCAACTCTTTCGTCTATCTTATCTCCTAACATATACATGTAATTTATAAATTTTATACATAAGATTAGTTTGATAATTTATCATAATGTTTTACCTAGAGACGCGTCTAACTTTTCCATTGCTAGACATGGTTCGCCGTTTAAACTTTCTGTAAAACCACGGAAACCGACGATATTCGGATGATTTAGATTACGAAGTATCTCCGCCTCGAACCGAATACGTGCATTGTATTTTTCACTTTTCTCAATTTTACGATTTCGTTTCTTTATCGCCCATGGTGATCTAATAAAACCAACCTTTGGAGATCGTTCCAGACTGAATACATTAACTCCTAATAATACATTTCTATATTAAAAACCATGCAAAATAAAGAATACAAGTAACTTAAAATTAAGTGAATACATAAGTTCCTTTACCGCATCCATAACCAATTTGTTCTAGAAACGGTGAAGCCGGTATTTTGATAGGAGTTTGTAACTCTGGATCATCTTGAATCTTGCTTCTATATTTCTTACTTATCGGCGTCTTAAATCCAGCCATGTTTTACAATATCGTTAACTGGAACTGTTCTTCAGGAATTATTCTCTGTTGTACGTTATTTTTAAACTTTTCTAACAGAAACGCTCAAATAGTACCAACCTTACATAATGTAATCATCCAGAAATTATTGTATAAGGTTTTCTTAATAAAGAAATTTATCGTCCTTTAATTTTCATCAATTGTGTTTTTAATGTCCTCTGCTATTTGTTGTACTAAAAAAAAGTAATTGTATTACTCATTTACAATATTTCATTTTGTATATGAAGTATATACTGTTGGCTGCTCTGAAAAATGTTAGATATCTTCAACCTGTTAACAAGGTAAGTGAAGTAACTTTTTACTTACAAAATTGAACAATATAAAAACAAAAAAGAAATAGAATACATTGTTCACCTGTTTATAAGCAAATACAGAGCGTATTTTTTAATCATTTTTTAGTATTATATCAATAAGCACTCTGTAAACTACGGTAGCTTGTTAAAAGAGAACATTTTGTCTTGGAGTCTACCAGTAAGTATTATTTACCATTTATCTACCGCAAACATGTAGTGACAGGAATTCAAACATACTGTACATGATTTTTATCGTCTAGATTAGAAATTGCAAAGAATGATCTTACTTTTGTCCCTCGACATTGAAGGCTTTCAGGGATGCCGCCATAAAACAACGGCGTCATCTATACACGAAGTCTTAAACCACAATTAAAGAACAAGATTATACCGACAAAAAACTACTATATCAGCAGTTGGTACATGTTCATGAATTTAAAAAACCAGAAGTGCATATTTGAAGACATGGATCATCACCCTTCTATGCTTTAAACGTGAGGATTCTTTCATAAACATTAAACTCTATAACAACAGGTGCGTTTGTTTAAAAAATACACGTCAATTGCATTATTCATTTAAGAACTAAATGTACAAATGAATCTAATTCTAGGAGGATGCTCCTGATTGAGAAGTTTAGATGTAATAACAGCCCCAATGTGCACAGCAGGGTGCAACAAAAATAGTTAAGGATTACTATTGAGTGAGTAGTCTGTTACACCTTGCGTGTAGTTAAAGTATTTTCCGGGAACGATGATTTTCTAATCGACTCGTCGTTTCAGAGTTTACCAAGTTTACTTGCTGGCTTTGCGTTTTCGTTGGTCGCTCCACTGAATACTCAATCGGGCGTAAGGGATGTATCTAATGACGTTTTCCAGCTGAAAGGTTTTCTCATTTTTTTTTCACCAATACTTTTGAATATCGATGGAAACTTGAAATTTATATTAAAGCGATAATCTTCGCTCGAAATTACTCTGTTACGAAGAGAAGAATTAATTCTTCTTACTAATTGTTCTCTTCCAATGAAAGATGAAATTCGTTACTTCGAAGATAATTCGACCAATTAATTATTCTACTTCGGTTGCAGTCTTGGATATTGCATAAGCATCTTTTTTAATGATAACTTCTTCTTCACATTGATGATGCTCATGTTTCTTCATTGTTCAGTTCGTCCTTGTCAACTTCCTTAACATAATACTCAATAGACGAATTGTTACTTCATGATCCATCATTAGAATCATAATATTGTAAATTGTTTAGAGACTTGAGGAAGCAACAATAGTCTGATATTTAACACCTTGTAATCCATCCATCTGTTCCAGGGGCTGATTTAAAAAATTGAAGGAATTTATTGTAAAAGGATGATACTTAAAATATTCTGATGGATTAATTGTATCAATATGATGTCTGCTCGACCACCGTTCAAGCGGAGGCGAAAAATCGTCCACTTTATCGCCGTAGACGCTTTTATTGCATTTTCAATCGAGTTAACCCAACGAAGGGTGCTCGAATATAATTATAATGCACAAGTAAATATGTATACTTCGGATACAACAATAAGTCAACCTTGGTAAGAGCATGCGCGATATCGGCTTTTCTCAGGAAACACGGTGGTGAGTTCATCGGGGATGAATTTTACAGAACTTGTTGTGCACCCGATGTGTCGGCTACAATTAAGTGACTATTCAATTATAATAAAAACAACCGGTACAAACTATTTATAAAAATAGAAATTAGCAGCTGTAACACATCTTTGATGTAATTTTTCAAATTCGCGTTCGAGTTTCTTTAAAATAAATAACTTTCGTTATGTTAACCGGGATACTCAAAGGGTACGTTTTAAAATCAAAGTAAAAATTGATTTATTCACACGATACAATAATCAAGTGTTGTAAATATTTTTTAAAATATTTATCTCTTCTTTTAGAACGCTCTTATGCTGCGAGGGTGAAAATTCTACCTGGAATATCATAAACGATGCAAGCAAGAATAATGTTCTCCACGAGTCGGCGCCTTTGTTGCGGATTATTTATAGAATAATGATCCCAACGATCGTAGCAGTCGGAATTTTTGGCAATATTTTAATACTCTTGGTGTTGTCCACGCCGCTGTTCCGTGGAATCGCTTACATGTACCTGAAAGGACTTGCGCTAGCGAATGTCGGAGTTCTTACGTTTTGGATACCCATATGTACGTACCTGTTACACGAGGGTGTAACAACATTTGAAAAGGATCTATATTTGTTTCAGTTGTTCGATTAGGATACGGCATGAAGAACGACTACCCGTCTGTTTTTTACCACGCATACTTGGAGCTGGTCGCCGTGAACACCTTCGCTATAGCCAGCATTTTAATTATGACCTGCTTAATCGTCGATCGATATATCTTTATATTTTTCCCTGCTCGTATCCGTAGCAGGAACGCGCGCAAAAGTGTCCGCTCTTTCATCCTGTGCTCCTTCATCTTGGGATTTGCGGTACAAAGAACTTTCCCTATTTTTTTGTTTATTTTTTTATTCATTCAGTCAGATAATTTTAATTGTAACACAGGCGAGCGCCCCGTTGACCGGGATGAGAACGGTGCACGAGGTACAAGGGGGTGCCGAAGTTCTCTTCACGCTGCGCGACAATGTCTTCGTCACGCGGCACACGTTATGGAAGGCGTACATCTGGATCATGCAGATCATATTTCGTCTTTTCCCGGCGGTAATTCTTTTTCTGCTGAACAGTTTCGTGGTGAAGAGATTTCTGCACCTGAACGCTAAGAAGAAAGAGTTTCAGTCGGTCTCTGAAAAGTTTCGCACAGCGAACGTTCCTGAGACCACTCTGTTAAGCCGCAATCGAGGATATAGGTAGCGTAAATTGTCACCTTGTCATTGGATAAAAAAAACTATTCTTAAATATGGCCTCTAACAGTTGTATAGTGATTATAATCTTCTTGTAAATCATTTTTCAGGGAAGAACAACATTTAGCTACTCTGATGTCAGTTATGGCAGTGTGTTTTATACTGACAATGATACCATCCTTAGTGCTACCATTTTTGTACCACAATTACGAAACTGAAGACGTTAGTTATCTCTTGTTCAGAGCGTTTGCTGCGGTCACTGAACTTTGCAACTTTGCTGTCCACATTATCATATATTTTTTGTGTAGCAAAGAATTTCGAGAAGAGTTTCTGAAGATTCTTCAGGTGAATGTTTAATATTATAGAGATAAAAGATGGTAACGTTTCTTTATTGAATTATGAAATTTGAAATTGTAGAATAGATGTCGGAAGAGGATTGTTGAAGAAGAGCTTGAACGACCAGTGGGAGAGATCGAGGATTACAGTCGACACGGTACGACGGTTCGATTAACACCTGAACCGACAAGATTAAATTCCCCAGGTTCCACAAGTAAATTAAATGCCATGGAAGAAGATAAGGAATCTGAAGTATTGAATGCTTCTGATATTATTTAAGGAAAGCAAATAACATAGTTTAGTTAGAACAAATATGTTCGTCCAATATTTATAATACACATTGTGGTTCAATGAGATTATATTTTATTCTACAGAATAAAGATTGTACGAAAATGTTGTTAATGAGTGTACAATTTTATTTGCGCAATAAGAATTATTCATCTATTTTGTTATATTTTCATGCGATAATTTGAGAAATACGATTGTCGTATCTTAGTTAAATAGTATTTAAAACGGTGACAATACTAGGTGACACTAGTGATCACAGGCACACAACCATCACTGAACGCCTGCATAACCTAAGCTGTCAAATTACTCACATAAGATATCACCGAGTAGCATCAAGTTTTCTGATAGAATTCATGTTAATGTAACAATTTCGCCTTCGATGTAGTTCATTGAGTAAATAATTAGGTATGTTTGAATAGATGTAAATGAACATTGGAAGCAATTTCAAGTCTATATAATAGAAGTATCAATTATGTTTTACATACAGTGTTTACAATCATTAATAAAACTTTCATTCTTTTACAGTTAATCTTTAATTATGTTTGAGTTACCACTAGAACTAACAACTAAGCCATTAGCTTTTATCGGCTTAACTGGCTTAGACATCTCAAATCCTGTACATCGTTCTATTTGGGATGCATTCAGTAATAATCGAAGATTAGAAAGTTCTGCCATACAATTTAAATTGCTTAATCCTACACATGAATTTCCTACAGTTAAGCCCAAGGTATGTTGCTTTAACATATGAACTTGATGGTTGCAGAATATATTGATATTAATTAAATGGTTTTTGATATTATGTATTTTAGCGTAATTCATATGAGTGGTACATACCTAAGGGAATATTGAAACGTAATTGGATGAATAAGTACCTTAATGAAGTTCCAGCAGTTGTTGTTGTATTCTATGATCTGGATTGGAATGACCCACAGTGGAATGAGAAAAAAATGGAATGTGCATCTAGAGTTCAATCATTTAGGTACAAATGTGTATCAAATATGTAACAATAACATAAATTAATGAGTATTATAATTATCTTAATTATTTGTTATCATAGAAATGCCTTGGATGGGAGAACTACAAAAATAGCTGTAGTACTCATACAACATTGTACACAACCTCTACCAGGTTCTGAAGATGCTACTGCAACTGAACGTGCCACAGCAGTTTGTGGAGCATGTGAATTGTCTCCAAAATTATTGTACATTTTGCCTCATGGGGATCATTTGTTAGGATATATATCTAGGTAACTTACAAATTATTTAAATATTATTTTCAATTGTGTTTTGTTAATATATTCACTTATATTAACAGACTGGAAAGTGCATTGTATGATTTAGCCCAGAGCTTCTATCATCATGAATATCGTCTCGTTAAAGGACATAAAGATCAACTTAATAAAACAACACATAAATGTGCACACAAACATCTATTTGTACGTCATCAATTTAAAATGGCATTCTTAAATGAACTAAGACAGGATCAAAATTTAGCCCTAAAGTAAGTTTAATCATATCAATAAGTGGTGTATTTTTAATTAAGAGACATGAAATTATTTTGTAGACACTATAAACAAGCCTCTAATAACTTATTGGAAATACAAATAACAGATACAAACGTATTGGAAATAAAAACTGTTGCTTCTTTCATAAATTACAAAATATGTAAAATACTATTTAATTTGAATGCCCCTAAAGAGGCAGTGACACAATTCAGACATCATACAGACAGGCAAGTAAAAATAACTAAAATAAAGAATATGCAATAAGAAGTGTAATAATAATAATACATTGATAATGCAGCCTCAAGTCGTGGACAGGTCCAAAGAAACTTATGTTTGAACATCATGCATGGATGTGCAATCAATTTTCCACATTTGCAGAATTATTTGATGATGCTATTCGACAAGGACTTCCTGCTGTTCAAACTCAACACCCTGGATATTATTTCCAATCAGCAGCTCATCATGCAAGCTTGAGGCAAGCAAGTTGCAAAGAGCTTTGTCAGGTATTGGAATCAGTATGTTCAATGAACAGAAGGTGTTATGAAACTTTCATATATAATTATATATGTATTACAATCGTTTTAGAATGTTAATAGTTATCCAGAACCAGATCCATTAGCCGGGGAGGAGAAACTTGAATTTTATGGACAACGACCATGGCGTCCTGGAAAGTTAAGCGCCGATTCTATAGATCCATTGAAAGAAGCAAACGCCATACAAGCTTTACAATACAAAGAAAAACATACAGTTGATCATTCGGTAGGGAACATTTGTAGGATCTTTTTATTTTATTTTTAGTAGTTGATTAAAATATGCATTCATCTGTTTTCAGCAAATAATCATTGGCTTGTTAGGAAATGCCATTTCACAATTCAAACTGTACAGATGTCCAAGAATGAGGAGAGTATTAGGTAGAACATATTTATCTATTTACTATGCAAATATTTTATACACATATTATATGCGATGATTGTGTTTCAGTTGTACAAATGGCTGAAGAGTATTATAATTGTAAGGATTACGGGAAAGTTCTGACGTAAGTCGACGTTCAAACATTATCATGCTTACAAAAGATCTGTCTATTAAAAGAACTTTTATTATTCGTTAGTCAAATCATTGATCCTAACATTATTTCCTCTAGACTTATTTCATAACTTAACATCAAAATCATAAAATTTGATTGGCCAGATTATTGATGCACATGTTGTGGGAATATCACGGTGAACGGTGGCCCCTCTTAATCACAAATATCTTAAAGAATGCCTTGCGAGCAGCGTATCTGTCGACAAACATTCAAGACTACATCACATTAGCGTTTGAAGCATTGGGACCTTCGGCTACATTTTCAGAAGATTACAAAAATGCTGTGTATAATAACATTATTAATATCCTTCGCGTAAGTACACTTCTAATTCCTACTAATTTGTAGTTCGTTAAATATAATATCAATATGAAATGACAGAAAAAGCCTCCGAATCCGGAACCTGATTTACCGGAAGATGCGAAACAGCTTGCGTTAGAAAAATGGGCTACAGAGCTTAATCGCCCAGAGCCGGTTGCTTTCACGATCGATGACAGTAACATGAGCTCGTTTATAGAAGTCAAAGCTAGATTTTTACAACCTAAATATGCTGTTAATTCTACGATCGAGACTGAAGTTATCATCAGGTAATTTTACTTTTTACTTTTACATAAATAAAAAAGAAACTGTAGATTTCAACATGATGTTATAATTCCAGAAATGTATATAGCGGAAGCGTGGAATTTTCTAAAATAACCATAACAATCAGTAGTCCCGGGTATAGTTCAGAGTTCACTGTTACCGACGCAGAACAGAGCAACCTTGTTTTTCATGGAAAGGAGATGAAGAAATTTCTTCACCGATTTCAACCGCCTCAACAAAATGACAATAGTGAAATACGCATCACCACGATCTCGTTGTACATGGGCAGTGATGCACTTTGTTGTATCGTTTTGAGATTTTCTACCATAGGAAGGGAAACGAATTGCTTGAGTCTGATGTGTCCGGAGATACAACAACTTCGGTACGTTCAGATATTTGCAGATGATTTTCTAGAGGGCTAATGCATTGTATTTTTGTAACAGTAGAGGAGAATTTGAATCGATACAACCGCTAGTCAATGCAGAGATCAAACAAGAAGAATCTAGTCTGAACATAAGCGCAGAATCTAATAACCCAGCACTTGTGGGAGAATGGCTTCCTATTAAAATAACCATTACTGCTAATGAAAACATATTATCGGCAGTCTTAACTGTATCACTTGTGTCCGATGGAACAAACGAACAGTCAAGTACGTACATGTTCTCTATACAAGATTATCAAATTACATAGAGCACCCCTTAATTTCAATTTCTTGATGTTCCAGCGGAGTTAAGTTTAACAATGCAGAATAAGCAATCTGTAATATCGATACCAATCGATAATATAGGGAACAATTCTAGTGCTCATCAAATTGTCTATTTTAGAGCTCATAAAACTAGTGACCGAAATATTCACATAAAGGTACATTTTATCATCTCATTACTTTAATTATAAACAAATATAAATATAAATATAATCTCATTATTGTAGGTGAAGTATTCAAGATCTGAAAATATAAAAGGATCTAAGGAATTAACCTATTCGTTATCTGTTACGAAGCCGTTCGAAGTGTCTACATTATTTTATACCATGCTTTTTGAGCCATTAACAAGGGGTTTCATCGACGAACCGTTTATAATAATGCCTCACATTTCTTGTATCTCCCCGTGGCCTATAGATATTATAAGTACCTCTATAGAATTGGTAAATCATATCCTTTATTATTCATTAAGATTCTATTTTACATAATGGTAATGTATATTTAATTGTCGTCCAGGGAGATTCTATAAAAAGGGGAAATGCAGATCAATCAGTTTCAATTTTAACTGGTATCACTCTTTCTGAAAACGAGACGGCCACAGATTCGTATTGTCTGATACCAAAAGTGGGCAGTGAGCAGCCTGCCAGCACAGGAGTGTACACCATTAAATGGAAACGGTAAATATTTATTCGTAAAATAATTGAACTTCGATTAACAACTATGTATTTCAGTGCAAATGATGAAAATGCATTAGAAACCAGCAGCAGCGTTACTTTAGCCCCTTTGTGGGTCGAAGATGCAGTGATCGGCTTGGAAGCTAAATTACCAGCCCACGGTTGGGTACGTACGCCATTGCTGGCGTCATATTTCATAAAAAACCATTCTGATTGTATGATCACCTTACGATTGACCATGGAAGCCAGTGACGCATTTATGTTTGCTGGACAAAAACAAGTAATTGACTTCTTAAATACATGTAAAACATGTAGTTTATTCGTGACTTTACATTATTTGATTTTTTTAGATCGATATTTATGTACTTCCACAAAATGAAAGAAAAGTCGAATGGATTCTACGACCTCTCGTGGCAGGTTTTGTGCAACTTCCAACGTTGTCTTTAGCGGTTCCTGCTGGTAATGGTTTTATTTGTTAATGAATATATGATAATTGCATTATGGTATTTAATCTTCTTGTATGTTATAGATGAAGAATATAAGTTAAACAAAGTACGACTTTCGGAAGTAGTGGAGAGATCAATACCGAGTCACATATATATTCTTGTAAGTATCAAAAATCTAAATTAATATTAAAAAATATTTACGAATTTTTTATTTCAAATTGACATAATTCGAGTAATTTCTTTTCGTAGCCGACGTCACAAAATTTGGAAGAATAAACGGAGTAGGAAGTGTTACAGGGAAAATAGAAAAAAAAATGGGATTTTGTTCTCTTTTATCAAAATGTATTATATTGAACCTGATACATTTTGCACTTACCTATTCTTAAATATATAACAATTTCATATCTAGGAATATGAATATTAATTTTGTTAAATTTAATTTATTTAAGTTATTTTAAAGTGTAATAAAACAGTCCTTTATCCTTTAAAGCACGAGTCTATTGAATACGTGTTCGTTGGTGCGGGCGTTTCATATCGATTTCTTTGTCGCACGATATTTCTATAGGAACCAGAAACATTATAGTACCCTATAAACGCGCATATTCGTTTGGCATGTTTATTTTCTTTGGAATATATGCAAAAATTGTATAAAATAATTGTGAGTGTGAACAAATGATAAATAATGGCGACATCGTCACAGGCGAACAGCAATAACGTTTCTTCCTCGGAACAACATAGAAAAAGACTTCTAACGCCTATTTTCCACATAGATTCAGAAGAATCTTTGATTCGTAATCAAAAATTCATAAAGGTATAAATATTATTACATATTAAATATCACATATGTTCTTATACCATGCATGCTTTAAACATTCAATATATTACGTAATCAAGAGTTAATGCAAAGAAAATATATGTATTTGATTTAAAGCTAGTTTTTAAAAATAGGACTTGGAGCTGACGAAAGCACGGCTAAGGACTTACGCTGCGTATACGCCAACCGATCAAGAATTACAGCAACGTGCGGCAGATTACCGTAAATATCTTCAGAGGTATATCCAAAGGTCCAATTCGTCGCAATGATTAATTGATTTCACATCGAAAGACGTAGCGTGTATCCTTTCAATCTGATAACTCGAGCCGAACGAACAAACTTTCAAGTGAAAAGTTTGTTGATCGTCAGGATCGATGGATCAGACCGATAAATTCGCAAACGTTGACAATAAACTAAACAATATCGAGAGTAATAAGAATCTGTACTGATCGATGGTGTTTCGAAATAAAATTCTTTTATCTGGACAGTTACGTAATTTTATACAATGAAGAGAATGCTCGCCAATACTTACGGATACGAACGATGATGTGTATTTATAATTAAGTTTCCTATGGTACAGAACAATAGTTCTAATAAGAATAGAGAAGCACGCAGTCAAGTACGAACGGTATTCACCTGTTGAAATGGAATATTCATGTTCATTTTCTACGTGTGACGACATTATCATCGCTCGTAATTACTGACACGCAGACCGTATATGTACGATAGGATAACTTCGTTCAGAAGTTACCTGATAACGACCTAAACTAATAATTCGACAGAAACCTATGTAATACCTGTTGCGTTAAATTCCATCCAGGCATAGAATTTATATTTTCGACCTTTTCGCGGTAACATTAATAAATGGTACCGCCTATCGTTCGTCACGTTCTTCTAGCCGATGAAAATTTTGAAACGTTTCGCGACGATAGAGTAAAAATGTCCAACACGGTCGACATTTTAATATGATGTTGAGTTAATTGAATAAATCTTCCCCCTGATCACTCTATACTGATCAAAAATTTCTGATGAACTGATACGTAACAGCTGCAACGAATAAAGTTCTTGGTACATAATTTTATATTTTAACATCATCCCACCAGTTGAATAAACAAATTGACATTGATACTTTTCGGTTTAACTGGCATATAGGTAGTCGAGAAACATCTGTATCAATACTTTCTTTATCTTTCATGTATTATTTCTTTTGTAATGTAATCTAAGTGATAACGTTGCTTTTTCGTAATTCCGTGGAACGTTATAATTAACAATAAAATTTTTTTACGGGAGAATCGATGTAACAAATTTCGTAAGATGATAAATATTTTATTGTAATAAATTATAAATAACGTTTTTGAACTCAATTACAAGTACGCCTGGTATTGTTTAAGTACAGGATAAATTTTATTAACGCTTGAAAAAAGAAATAGTTGCAACAGAAAAAGAACACATAATGGTAGCACGTATCGCTTTGAGGTCATTTGCTACCAAATTATGTATGGAAGCATAAACTGATATACAAGTTCGCTGTGCTGAATTTCTGACGCATTAACGTATTATCGCTGTTGTCAACCCAACTGAATACCTATTAAAATAATAATGCATCCATAAATATTCCAAAAATGAGGTTCACTGTTTTTTCCTTTTTTTTTAAATAGCAACATTTATTCCTTTCGAGAAATATTTTTAACTTACAACGCGCGTACAAAGTGTAGGCGATAAAATAATATTGTTATTAAAATATACTGTCAGTTATTCTCTTTAAAAACTTAATATATCGTAGCTTTAAAATTATTATATTTTTAAAACGGAAAACTAGATACATTTAAAAATTCTGTTTTCAAAAATAATTTCTAATACATTTCGCTATAAATTATTGTATTTTTGTTCGTTTCAAGCGTATGTTCGGAAAGTTACATTGTTACTTCTCGATATTTGTACATAATACGACATATAATATATAGAGAATACATCAACGCACCAAGAAAATTAAACTAAATATTGGATACTAAGCATATGCAACTAACATGGCTTGCATAGAATTCATTTTCCCTACAACCGGTGTTCACTTTTACAAACGCACCAAAAAGAAATTAAATTAAATATTGGATGCTAAATATATGCAGCTAACATGGCTTGCATAAAGTTCATTTTTCCTACAACCGCTGTTTATTTTTATGATTTACATCTACATCATCTTTTCATAAATTACGTAAAAAATTATTGATTATAGGTGCAACTCTTTCAGGATTGTTTAAGTGTACATGATGAGTCCCTTTTACTATATGAACTTCAATCTTTCTAGCGTTTAACTTTATTTTATTTAAAGTTTCGTTGTAAGCTTCAGGATTATCGAATTGCATTCCAGGATCTGCACGAATATTGAGGTAGGCGCATTTTATCTGTGTCGCGTATGCAAATACTAAGTCCAAGGATAGTGTACCCAGTGTAGATACCTAAAAATCAGTATGAATAAATAAAATACATGATATGGTGTCCATAGTAAAATGGTGTAATGATCGTTACCTTTAATCTTGGATCGCGCGAGAAACAGTACCGTTCAGGACTAGAGGACGGCTGTATACCACGTTTCAATAGTATTTTTGCACTCTCCCTCGTTATGGAACCACCATAAGCATTTTCTACAATATCAACCACCTCGTCATATTTGTAAGATGGAAGATTTTCAGCTTGTAGCAGCTCATAGTTTAAAAATTTATCAATTACATTCCCACTGATATTAACATTTTTTGTTATATCTTTTACATTGGGGCTCACAATGTCTAAGCTTATCACAAAGTCCACTTCATCAGGATACGTGGCAGCATATAGAAACGATATCGCTCCTCCCAAGGAATGTCCAAGTAATTTCACCTATATCAGTAACAAACAATTGTTCAATAATATGTGTAGTATTAAAAAATCTTTGAGATTAAGTGTTAATACAAATGTAAGTATTAGTTCTGTATTAAATGTTTGATATGAATACATATTTGTGATATCATAAAGCTAAAATTTACATCACTGATGAATTTAAAGCACAATCTGTATTACACATTTAAAACGAATAGTGCATAGTTAATCACAGAAAATACTGAAGGGTGACTGTTACATTAATACGGATCTGAGTGCATTTAAATTGTACAAGGAGTGGTATATCTTAATCCACTCGCTAACCTTATTCCATTTGAAATAATTGGCAATTCTACGCAGTAGAATAATACCATCCCAGTAAAGATAATAGTATTGATTCTGTGGATAATGGGATGAAAGACCATGACCCGGCAAATCCAAACAAAGTACAGAAATCTCATCAGATAATAAAGGAACTAAAGCGTCAAAACTGCCAGCATTGTCTTGACGTCCATGCAGTGCCACTATTGGTTGGATCCCAGGGGGACCCCACCACTTGCCTGCAGGTGACAATATTATAATAAAATGATTATTTGAAAATGTTTAAGAATTGACAGTAACCATTTTAAAAATACTAGTAGTTATATATATATGATTGTTGGAAGAGAATATCTTCAATGTAAAATTTAATGATGAAACAAAGTTGCAGCTGATTTATAAAAATTTGTTATCACCTTGAAAAAGTACATTTAATTTATAGTTATACAACGATATTAAACTTGTCACTTTGGTCTTAAGATATAATAATGATGGAATGTACAAAATCTTAATATCAATTCGTAACAGTCAACCTTTTCTATTTATTATAACTGTTCATTAAAATTATAAGTAATCTTCTTGTAACATACACTATGTTACAAAATAAGATAATTAAATTAGTAATGATAAATTATTACATTATGCCAATTAAAAGTGTAAAAAGATCGTTGTATAACTTTTATTCACTAGCTAACCTTGTTCCATTTGTAATGTTTAACAACTCTACGAAGAGCAAAAAGCCCATCCCACATTATAAAGTAATATTGTCCTTTAGGAATATGGGAGGACAAACCATGGCCAGGCAAATCTATGGCTAGAATGGATATATCTGGTGATAATAACATAATTAAAGGATCAAAAGTTCCAGCATTATCTTGCCAGCCATGTATTGCTATTATCGGTTGTTGATCCAGTGGTCCCCACCATTTGCCTAAATTTATTATTAATGTACTAACATTATTTAAACAATTTTTTAGAGTATAAAGTAAAAATAAATTCTTGTATATGTTTCTAATAATAAAAAAAATGCATTGTATTACAATATTTACTGACCACTTATATGACCCCATGGTACAGGTATCTGAATTTCATTTATATCTAAAAGAGAAATGGTACTGTATTAACACAATAATTAATTAAAAAATGATATTAACAAGTAAAAATATAAGTTGCTAACTTACTAGGTGCTTTTCCTCCATTCACACCGTTAGTGGAGACACTATTGTTGTCGTTTAGACTCATTTGGCTTGATGTAGTTAAATATAATAACGATTAAAAGTTCAATTCAAACTCCTTTAATTTAGTGACTAACTCGTTGTTTTATTCCCTGTAAACTTATAAAAAAGATATAAATATTTTGTGACATCATAAACATGCCAGTTATTAGTTAAATATAAAATTCTTCTGAGTAATTGTAAACATGCTAGTCATTAGCAGAATATAAAATAATTTTTAAAATTATAAACAAGAAGATCATTAGCTACATATAAAACTACATTATAAAAATATAAATATACCAGTCATTAGCTAGATCAAAGGTTGCCTAATTTGCACAAATTTACCACTCTTTACTTTCTACAAAATCTCCTGTATGATTTTATGTCACTGTAGATACATTTTGTTTAATTCACATTATTTTGCGAATTGTTACTAAAAATATGTTAAATTCCTTAAATACATAAAAACACTTGTAACATTACTAAATTTGTAAACTTTTATTTCAACTTTTATAAATTATTTATTCAAGAGAAAGTTATGTACATAATAGAATTAAAAAATTATATAGATAACAGAATTTAGAAAATTATTCAGATAATAGATTTAGAAAATTATATGGGTAATAAAATTTAAAAAATTTTACAGACAGCTTACCTTTAACACCTTGGGTGTTATAAACAAGACTAACGCGTTAACTATAAGTAATAACACATTTTAAAACGATATATAATTATATAAGTTTCACATAAAGATAGTTTTAAAAAATCGAACCAATGACGTATCGAGAGAGTAATCTTTTGAGTCTATATGCTAATTTTTTCATTTACCATACCCAACTGTATTATCATCGAAAGTTCTATTTTGTTCTATTCGTAATTTCGTTAATTTACATGACAGAAATGTATTAAAACAAAAAGATGTAATGAATGTATTAAGTAATCTAAATAATATTTCAATGAGTAATAAGTTTAGAAGTGAAAGATAACTACAAATAAGGGTATATATATATGTATATGTACATAAAAAATAGATAAGAAGATATTTTATAAGTATCATAAAATTTATAGATTGATGAATCAATAGGATTTATTTAAGTAAGATTTTTTAAATTATTGTAAATAAATATTAGTTATCTTATAATTCATAACAACATTGAAATTTTATTTTGTTCTAGGTTATTCTTTAAGACCTCCAAACATTGTTTTGTATTGTCACTTATTTCTTAAAAATGGAGAACCAGGAATATATTGTTAAAACTGTGATCCATACTGGAACAAAAAGTATTAATTTTGTACCTGGAACTAAAGTATGCAAACAATTCAATCAGTATTTTTTTATTTTGTTTCGCTTAAATTTACTAGTAGATTGAAATTTTTAGGTGGTATTTCATTTTAAAACAACAAAATGCAATGCAGACAAAACAGTAATAGATGATAGCAGGGCTATGGGAAGGCCAATGGAATTGGTTTTAGGCAAAAAGTTTAAGCTTGAAGTTTGGGAAGTTATTGTCCAAAAAATGGCATTAAATGAAGTGGCATGTTTCAAAGTTGATAAGAGTGTATGTTTTTCCATTAAAAAACACATATTAAATAATTGAAGGCATACTTCAACAGTACTTGTTGTTTCAGCTAGTCACAGCATATCCCTTTGTGTCTAAAACTTTAAGGGAAGTTGGAAAACCACAATCAGAAAAGCGTAGTCACCATTGTTGCGGAGTAACTTTGCAAAATGAAGGAATTGGATATGATGACTTAAATGAACTTATTAAATATCCTCAAGATTTAGAGTTCACAATAGGTAATCAGTCAAAAACAGTCACATTTTAAAACAATGTTTGTTCTAACTTTAAAATCATGTTTTTTTTAGAACTTGTTCAAGTCATTTTACCACATGAATATGAAAAAGAATCATGGCAGATGACTGAAAACGAAAAATTAAATAGTATTCCAAAATTAAAAGAGAAAGGAAATGCATTATTTAAAGAAAAACATTATGAAGCTGCTTGTGAAATGTATGCCCAAGGCATTGGGGTATTAGAACAACTTATGCTTGCGTTAGTATTTGGTATATTAATATATTTTTTAACATATTTTTAATAATATTTCTTATTAATTGTCACATGTGTATTACAGTGAAAAACCAAATGAAGAAGAATGGATAGCTCTAAATCAATTAAAAATTCCATTGCTTTTAAATTATGTTCAATGTAAATTAATTCAAAAGGAGTATTATACAGTTATTGAACACTGTAATACTATTCTTAAGCATGATCCAGGTTTGTTACATATATCCACCATTTTTTATTCATAAAAGATCGAATATTAATGTTTAAATAATTGTTAGATAATGTTAAGGCATTGTATAGGAGAGGAAAGGCATATATAGGTGCTTGGGATGAAGAAAAAGCTTTTAAAGATTTAAAAAGAGTGGCTGAATTAGATCCTGCATTACAAAATACAGTGGAAAAAGAATTACAAGCATTTTCTGCAGCTCTTAAAGAGAAAAATCAATTAGAAAAAAAGAAATTGTCAAAATTATTTAGCTAAATAAAAATATGTTAAATTTGATAAATTGTGGAATATGTGCAAGGATATGAACTTGTAATAATACAAGACTCACAATTTATGGTTTTAATGTTTGAGTTGTTATTTATATATAGTTATGAAAATTCTAGTAAATGTTGCTTTTATTTAATGTACAAATTTGATATGTTATATAGTATATATATAATAAAGTTGTATTAAACTAAAACAAATAAATTACGATTGAGAATCATATAATTTGAAATTTTTCATTGTTTATGTAATTCTGTTTCAAAATTTGGTTTTTACGCCATCTACGAACCGGTTTTTAGAAATAATTCGCTAATCGAACCATGAATGTGACTGTCGATATGTTTGACATATGGCACATCTTCTTTTATATCATTCCAATTAAGCGTAAAGCATGGAATGTATGATTTTCTTTAAATAAAAAGCTGTGCAATACTTTTTAAGGTAAATACGCGCTTTTCGTCAAACACTGTACAACGTTATTCGAATGTAACATGGACCTAACCTACTACGTTGTTAGTGTTAATTTTAATATGTAAAATGATTTGTAACAATGATTTATTGAATAAATTTTTTGTATGTGTTGCATTTTGTTTTGTTTCTCATTTAATGTTCGAATGATTTCAAAAGAAAGTTTCAAAGAGAATATTGAATTTTGAAAATGTACATTCAATTTATTTAAAATATGCGGAAGCTGACGTATATTTATGTTTTACTTACGTTTAGAGCATGACTAAGTTCAACATTTTGAATTTTTAGATATAATAAATGAGAAAAGTTATATAAAATGAAGCTAGTATCAAAAAACATTGATAAAGATGGAGAAGGGTAAGTTATTTACGGTAGTAAATTACAAAATTAAAAATCAAACATAATGGAATACAAAATTTTTAAATCATTAGGAGTGTGTCCCTTGTACCAGAAAATACAGAAGATATGTGGCATGCATATAATCTTATTAGCGAAGGAGATTTTGTTAGTTGTTCTACTATAAGGTAAATATGTTAACACTGTTAATTATCGAGGAGCAAGTATTAAAAAACTTACATGTAATATTTAATATCCCCTTTTTTACAGAAAAGTGCAAACAGAATCTGCAACTGGAAGTTCTAATAGTTACAGAGTTAGAACTACTCTTACTATATGTGTAGAAGGTATTGATTTTGATACACAGGCATGTGTTTTAAGATTAAAAGGTAGAAATGTAGAAGAAAATAAATATGTCAAGGTAATATAATATAGAAACATTCAATGTTACAATGAAGATGTTTAATATACTTCTGATATTCTTTGTAGACAGGAGCATATCACACGCTGGATGTAGAACAAAATAGAAAATTTAGAATTACTAAAACAAAATGGGACTCTATTTCTTTGGAAAGAGTTGATACAGCATGTGATCCTACACAGGTAAAATTATAAGGATACATGTGACAATCATTTATCCAACTTAACTAAACATCATATTTTATTCTAGAATGCAGATGTTGCTGCTGTGGTAATGCAAGATGGTATAGCACACATTTGTTTAATAACTTCCAACATGACAATAGTTCGTGCAAAAATAGACCAAGTAATTCCCAGAAAGAGGAAAGGAAATGTTGCACAACATGAAAAGGTTTCATTACAAAAATCTTTTACTGAATCCTAACAAGTTTATTTTCATTTTATATAATACGTTTTCAGGGTTTAACAAGATTTTATGAAAGTATAATGCAAGGAATTTTAAGACACATCAATTTTGATATCGTAAAATGCATTATTCTCGCTAGTCCTGGTTTTGTTAAAGATCAGTACATGGATTACATGGTGCAGCAAGCCGTTAAATTGGACAACAAAGTCATATTAGAAAATAAAAGCAAGTTTCTACTTGTACATGCTAGTTCTGGTTTTAAGCATTCATTGAAAGGTATGTTGGAAGTTTTAAAATAAATTTTAAAAAATGTACTAACTTGTATTATTGTTGATAACAGAGGTTTTGGCTGATCCTGCCGTTCTTTCCCGAATTTCTGAAACAAAAGCCGCAGGTGAGGTGAAAGCTCTAGAAACATTTTACACGATATTACAGACTGATCCAGCTAGAGCTTTTTATGGGAAGAAGCATATTCAAAAAGCCAATGAAGCTCAAGCCATTGAAACGTTACTCATTTCAGATAAATTATTTAGGTAATTAAATCTTCGTTTGGTTAAGCTTGATCGTTTATTTACTATCATAATAATCATACACAGATGCCAAGATGTTGCTACGAGAAAAGAGTATGTTGAGATAGTCGAAAATGTGAGGGATTCTGGTGGAGACGTAAAAATATTTTCAAGTTTGCACGTATCGGGTGAACGTAAGTTTATAAGTGTATGAAATTCAAATCGTTAAGTGTTCTCATATACATTTGTGTCACATTTAATTGTGTTTCATATAGAATTAGATCAAATCACTGGTGTAGCAGCTATACTGCGTTTTCCCATGCCGGAGTTAGAAGACGAGAGCGATGGCGAAAGCGATTCAGAAAAAGACGACTGAAAAGGCGAAATAAATACATTAAACGTACAACTTTGTATATATTTGTGCTGTGCGCAATCAAAAATACATTAATAATGAAATTTAAAGTCATTCTATTCTTTATACACCCTTATACACCCTTAATTGTTTACAAATACATTTTTGTAATTTTTATTCATTTGAAACTAATTTGTGATAATGCCATAAGATGGCGCTGTTTAATGTTTTCAAAGTGTTCAGTCTCCAACATTATTTGATGTAAAAGCACGTGTGAATTCATTTTTAATTTGTTTGTTACGTATGTACATATCTTTCACACTTTTAGGTGCAACAAGTGTAAAGCAAAATGGTTGTAATAGGGAAGAAAAAGGTATCATTAATATTGTATACATTTCTATTGACAATGATTCATATGTAATGTCATTGAGGTTAACAATATTTGCAGCTTGTATTACAATATGTATTAATTCTTTAAAATGTTACTACTATTATTATTATCATTATTGTTAAGTTGTATTTTTCAAAATTTATAGTACCAGTCTGGAGAGGGGTCACAGTTTATGTCAAGGAAAGCTGCTTTGAAGAAGCTACAGCTTTCCTTGAATGACTTTCGTAGACTGTGCATATTGAAAGGTATATACCCTCGGGAACCCCGTAATCGTAAAAGAGCCCAAAAGGGTGAACCTGGTATTAAAATATTATATCACAAAAAAGATATTCAGTTTTTAATGCATGAACCGATAATATGGAGACTAAGGGATTACAAGGTATGTTGGATCAATTTATTATTCCCATGATGTAAATAAACTGAATGATTTATTAAGATTTGTTTTAGATTTTTAATAGAAAAGTTGGAAGAGCAAAAGCCTTAAAAGAATTTTCAGAAATGAAAAGATACTTGAGCAATCATCCTACCTTGACATTAGATCATATTGTTAAAGAACGTTATCCAACATTTATTGATGCACTGAGGGATCTGGATGATTGCTTGACCTTGTGCTTTCTGTTCAGCACTTTTCCATCTCTTCATCATATACCAAGAGAGCAATCGTTATTATGTAGGAGACTAACAGTTGAATTTTTACATGCTGTAATCAATGCAAAGGCTTTGCGCAAAGTATTTGTGTCTATCAAAGGCTATTACTATCAGGCTGAAATTAAAGGTCAAACAATAACTTGGATTGTACCCCATCACTTCTGTTTTGAACCTCAAACAAAAATGGATGTAGACTTCAAGATCATGTCTATATTTGTAGAATTTTATATTATAATGTTAGGTTTTGTTAATTATAGACTTTATCACACTCTCAATTTGTATTATCCACCAAAACTTACTAGTGCTGGTAAGATAGCTTTTTTATATATTTATATAGATTATGTACTTTACCATGATATAATGTAAATGTTTAATGTAGAAAATACTGAAAAGACACTTGTGGATGAGGAGGTATACGTATCAGAAAGGATAGCAGCCTTAAATGTACCATTAGTAACCTTAGATCCCTCAGTCCAAGCTGCAGAAGATGAAGATATGGAGATGGATCAGTTTACGAACGTATGTGTACAACTTGAATAATATTTTTATTTAGTAAGTAACTTACAATTATTTTAGGAAGGTGATGCTACAAAACTGGAAGAAGCTAAGGTGGAGGCAGAAAAGGTTAAAAAATTGAAGACACTGTTCAAAGGTTTAAAAATCTTCTTGAACAGAGAAGTACCAAGGGAACCTTTAGTTTTCGTTCTTCGTTGTTTCGGCGCCGAGGTGTCTTGGGACAAGTTACTGTTTGTTGGTGCTACGTTCGACGAAACTGACGAAACAATAACGCACCAAATAGTGGATAGACCCAGCATGACTAAACAGTATATTTCTAGGTAAGTATTCTTCTCAATTTTGCAATTGAGTTACTTTCAATTATTTTAATCGTATTATATTTTTGTAGATACTACGTGCAACCGCAGTGGGTTTTTGATTCCGTGAACGTCAGAGAACTGTTACCCGTAGAAAAATACTTAATGGGTTGCATACTTCCGCCACATTTATCACCATTCTCCGAAAGTCGTCAAGATCAGACATACATTCCACCCGAGGAACGTGCAGTTATGGACCCTGAGTTCAAAGTAAACGATGGTATGTAAATAAAACAGTAAACGATGAAGAATAGACTGAAGAATGTTGAAGAATAAGCATTCTGTATTTGTTAGGCAAAGAAGAATCTGAAGAGGAATCAGAGGTCGAGGACGAAGGCGAAGAAAATGATACAAAGGAAGATTCAGATGAAGATCTTGAAGAGAGCGAAGATGAAAAAGAGGGCGAAACAGAAGTTCCGTCAAAAGAAGAAAAAGACAAGGAACGGGATCGATTGCTTAAGGTGAACAACCATCGAACACGTACATGGTTTTTGAATATACATACTTTACAAGTTATGTTTATGATTACAGAAAAAGCAAATGAAAGTGAAGACCGGAGAAGTGACGAAGGAAGATCCATGGGAGAAGCAACGACAGGAGCGCCAGGAGTATCGGCTACGTGAACGAATGGTGAAGAAGAAGCACAAGAACTTGTACAGAAGCATGATGAAAGGTCGCGAACAGAGGGCGAGGGAGGTATGGCTTCTTCGCAAGAAGAGGCGTCTTCACGACGCCGCGGAGAAGGAAAAACGCAAGGAAGAACGTAAACAGAAGAAAGTTAAATCTGACCAATAATGCGACAAGAATAAATCAAAATTGTAATATATCTTATATCTTTTTTATCTTATCCTATTATTACATTCTAACCTTTTATCCAGTTATTGTGCAAAGAAGCCTAGTGACTTGGAATCTTGGTGCAATATAAAAATGTAGTTAAAATATTCTTAAATGTAGAAGAGCATAAACAAACGAGGATCCGAGTAAAACGTGTTGACTTTCTCGATGCTTGTAGGTACAGTTACGTATAATGGAGAGATGCCTTTAATCCAGTCCTCCCACCTACCGGAAGCCTACGCATACGACCATCCCGGTCCCTACTTTTCCAGCGAAGGACTTTGAAGGCCAGCCTACCCACACACCTTATCCTACGCAATCGCGGGCGCCGTGCATGCGCGAACCCCATGAAAGTTATTCCTCGTGACTGTCCTCTTGATATATCTACGAGAAAAAAAGAGGCTTCGCTACGAATTCTAGAACGACTACTCAGCAAGGTCGAAGATGCGATGCTCTTCATGGAAGAACGATTTCGGTTGTTTGCTCGTTAACGCGTTTTCGATTGGTCTCGTGACTTTCGCTAGATGAATTAGCATCGAAGGACAAACTCATTTAACGACGGATAAATTACCATCGAAGCATCCGGTCGCTCGACCGTCCGCTTGTCACCTTGAATCGGACGCGGACGAAATGCTTCTGCGTGGAACTGCGTGTTTGCGAATTTGTAACCCGGTGATTTTACCGGAGTCCTTTTATTGGTATCAGGATGATGATGAGATTCGTGAAGAATTCCTTTCGCTGTCGCAAAAGTAGTACACAGCGAAAGCAAACGTTGTTTGTTGGATTTTCACCGTTCAATCGCCGGGTTTTTAATTTCTATTCCAGGCACGAGCCTTCTCGCCTGCGACGCCGTGCGATTAATCCTAAGGGTGCGTGTACACTCGAGGAGCTATCGAGAGCATTTGTGGACGTTACACCGAACCGATGACACAGCGTCTGTTTGCAAAAGGTGCCGTCGACGGCTTTTATTTTCAAGTGGACACCTTGAGGCTCTGACAAAAAGACCGTACCGTTTTTGCGTCACGGACTGCGAAAGATAAATCAGCATGAAACAATCTTCCTCTCGAAGGACCGGGGGAATTGCGACGTCTGTTGCGCAAAAATGCAAGTTCGGTTTCACCATTGAAAAGTTGGCCGTGCCTCGAAGAGAATCAACACCTAGCATTTCTCTTTTGGCCGGCGTGTTTTTCGCGAAGAACTGGTGAACGTATAAGCCTGGGGAACGGCTCGCATCGATTTCTTCGGCTATTTGCAGTGGTGACTGAACCGATGTGTCGTTGGTGAAGTCACCAACACCCGTACGACCATTTGTGTGTTGCAGACTCCGCTGCTTACGTCATCCTTGCTATTCCTGTTCCCTGCCCATCTCCAACGGCTTATCCTTAAAACGAGCAACATTTCGAGTCGGCAACCTGCGATCTAATCAGGGCTGGATTTAGAAATGAGCCGAGCTAACTGGAGACTAGGGGCCTACAAAGATGGGATAAGTGTAAGTGGCCTCGAACTACATCTTGCAAATAATATTCATTATTTTATTACACGACTTAAGGATCTGAATTTGAAATTTTCTACAAATTATTGAATGACTTCTAAGTTTGTTAATTTAAAAAATACAGGACTCAGATCTTGAAGACGAAGGCCTCTTGAAAGGTAAATCCGACTCTGTTTCTAATAACATTTTAATCGAAGCGATCTGAAGACTGGAAGGCCTGATAACCAACGGGGATGTTGCTCTGCTTCGCTAGATTCTTGAATTCCTCGCCGTTTCCCGTGGAAATCAATGGCGATCCTCGCATATTTGACCCGGGGAAACACACGTGGAACTTTAATGTCTGCTATAAACTTTGTTTCCTATTCTGCTGGAGAGTGTTTTGTAATTAACTCTTATGTTCATCTGTTTTATTACACGTTAATTAAATTTATACGCTTCTTGTTAAAAATTCGCAATAACGGGTGTGCTTTTTAGATCTATGACATTCTCAAGGATCTTCGTGTTCCTGGTCCTATTTGGCCACGCGTCGATGCTGGATTTGGCGTGAAACGCGATGGCGGACGCGTAGGATGTGCCGGCGCTACCCACACACTTACTATCCGAGTATAAAATATCAAGGTTTTCGAAAACGCTTTCGAAAGAAGCTCCGTTTGCATCAGAAAATGACTAGTTTGAATTTATGTGAAAAATTTGACTGCTGGTAATTAGGAATTTAATTTTTAATCTTATAAGAAAATATGATATAAGATCACGTTTCAAATTTTCTCCGCATGGTCGCAGAAGAATTAAGTAGCCATTGTATGCATCTCAGCGTTAATATTAATTATTGCGATTAACGTTAACACCTAATGTTAATCAAAATATTGCATTCTTCCTAGGTCTGGATCACGATTAACCCACGTTCTATCATTAAAAGGATAAGATACACAGTTGTAATTGATTAACAATGAAACTAAACGGGAGTTCGCATGAACTTGCCTCATCCTCAATCTTGACACGCGAGATTGATTCAGGAAGAACGGCCTTGATTTTCATCAGCGTTCCGTGTAATTGCGCTACACTGTAAGGATCATCAACGACGACCAAGAAGAAGAGGCTTTTTGCCACCGACTGCGGAGGATCGTTATTGCACGGGGGAAAAAGTGTAATAAAACAGCGTTTCTCAACTTTTTTTTTTCATAATAACGTTGCACCCCAAATTATGAATAACAAAAAGTACTGTAATATTCAATAATTAGTGTCTTCGTTGCTCTGATCTTATTTTTCATAACAACGTTCAGTCATTTATTATAAAATCTATTCAAAAGTCTCAATTTGATGGTTTTGGTACAATTTTGGTACCATTATGCACTATAAAATATTCCATATATCCAAAATTCTTAATTTATTCGAAATGTATTCAAAAGTCTCCACTGTCAATATTGAAGATTCTCGTTTTGGTGTAAGATAACGGTTCCAAAATTAACCGCGGTCCAACTATCGGGGCACAGGTTGAGAAACGCTGTAATAAACGACGGAAGATGTTTCTCGCGCCGTAGCCAGCGAATAATTATATAATCAAGGCTATCGCTGCATTAGATAATCGATCCTCTGACGCGATAACAGTGCACGATCGTTCGGAATAATCGGTGAAGCCGTGATTCGCGGTGATTGTGTTGCCTCGCACAAATCCGATCCGTGTATGCAAAAGACGCTGAAGCCGACTACTGTTTTTATAGATTTAATTGCTGGCCGGCCGGTCGTTCGCCTCCGACGATGAGTAACGCGAGTGATTTCAATGCCGGCAAAAGCGATGCGCCTCGGTCTGGGGATCGATCGAACTCGCCGGATCCTTCGTTTCTCGGCCATGGATCTTCGATGTTGCCTCTCGATCACGCTTATTAAATCCGCAACGCATGGAAAAGTCTGTTTAATGATGTTTAAAATGGCGTGACGCGACGTTTTGTTCGATTACATATTCAGCGGGATTCCAAGCAGCATCGAGGCCGAAGAAATGATAGATTTCAAGAAAATCAGGTTTCAGAAATGATTCTCGTAAAAAGAAGAACAGGTAATAGAAGTTTTAAGATGTAAATTAGATCACGTACCACTTCAGACCTTATTTTATTCGATCTTAATGGTCTGTGGTATTAACTTCTGAATGTTGAGTTCTGTTACACTTAACTCTGAGATTTAAGAGAATAATCCTTGTTTAAAGGAAGATTTTCTTCAAAAGCTCAGTAATTTTACCAAAAGCCTCTGTCTTCACAATTTTCCAACACCAGAAAGTGTAACAGTCCTCAACTTTCCCAAACATAATGGAGTTTCTTTTATGAACGAACCACACAAAACAAACTCCATTTCCTTTTTATCCAATTCTTGTCACGCATGTTTGCGTTTGGTTTTACAGAAAGGAAAACCGGTGCTGGATGTAACCGCGCGGTTTTATGCTTTCGAATCATTGAAAACGATCCGCGACAGCCGTTTAATCGAACGAAACAATTTTAGGTGGCGCCAGATCAACGGGGATGTAACGAGCGCGAGATCACGCGACCTCTAAACGATCTAGGAATTTCTGTTACACGAGGCTGAACGGAAATGTACATTATCGAGTGTCGCGCAGACCTTCGAAGCGTGCGGTTGCATTGTGATGTAACCGGTGATGAATCAACGGGGAACGGCGATCATTCACGTCGCCAGGCGACACGTGCCTGGTGCGCTCACAAATTGTTCAATTACCACGACCACCGACTATATTAGCCGAGGATTTTAATCAAACCTCTTTGCACCCGCTTTACGATATTAATCGGCGATTAATCTCCTTTTTTTACTCGGGGGATGAACTCCTGAAAGGTGTCGTGAGTTCTTTATTTTATAAAATCAAAAGGACGTGAATTTTGGATCACAAATTTAAAAGAAGAGCAAAAAGGGTACGATATAATTATAATTATTCAGAATTCGAAAATTTGTAGTTGTAGGATATTAATGCATCCGTCATTTCCGGTACGTATTGATGATGCTCGCATCACTTGTACACCACACGATCGTTTAAGAAGTCAATCTAGTTTTTGCCATTGTATTAACGTTCAGTTTGTAAAAAAGCTGGATAATCGAGTGTTAAAGCGATGGCATACGAAGAAAGGGAAGTCGATGTTAAATCGATCCGTTAATGATTTCTTTCCACAGGAAGTTGAACGAAAAACGAAGAATAAGAGAAGGAAAGAAGGTTACTGAAGAGATGCGAATAAATGGAGCAAAGAGGGATCTGGAAGGGACAAGGTATTTATTACCAAAGGGTTTCAGCCTTTTGAAACGGTGTCAACGTTCATTCTTGTCACCCTGAACGCCGTGAACTTGTCCGAAAAAAATGTACAAGATGTCCGGTGGGCTAATTACAAGGTGGTTTGGCTGGCTGACGGCGAAAGCTTTTTGAAATCTGATCGAGGCGATCGATCGTATATACCTGGCCTGGCGATCGAAGTTTATCCTCAGTTGGCCAGGCGGATGACGGCATCGTCGAAAAGAATACGAAATGAACGCGTGCCCTCACGAACCCGTTACCCATACTATGCCCAGGCTCGAGTTCCAAGGTATAAGGTGTGTTTCCAAGGTGTCTGGGATCCTGTGCTACCAACTGGAAAATCGCACGATACCTTAAACATCCTCGATACGGCCAGCTCTTTTTATTTGAATCATAAGAAATTATTAACAAAAAATTAGGGGAGTATTTTCAGAAAATTTATAATACCTAACAGGTGATTTTATAGATACCTAGGTCCTTGGATAATTAATTTTTAATTATAATAAATAGTTTATGCAAGTGGCTATATCTTTTCAAGTAAATAAAGATATTGTTTGGCTTAACTTTAAAACAAATTGTCAAATAGACAATTTCAAGTGAGAATACTCCTCTAAATAAATAAATATACTTTTTAAAATCAAAGCAGTGACATTTAATTTTTAAATTTGTAAAAAATGATCTGTCCAAATAGGAGTGTTCTGTTAATTGTAAATGTGCATTATTTCAGAGATCCTCGTGTTCAGAGTGCAATCGCGAGTCCGAAAGTTAACGCAACAGCCTGGTTGTGCAAGCCCGTTACGGACGAGGCAAGGATAAACAATGAGATCCACGCGAAAGGCAAAAGTTTACCCTTTTTAATCAGCCAAAATCGTTTGGTATCGCGAAGGGATCATAGGTCGGATTCACGGAAGCCGGATTCGCCGACGAGGGTCTCATGGATCGGTGCCCGATGCTTTAAAAGATTGCATCGTGGCTCATGGATCGTTGCTCCCGATCCACGGAAGGAAAAATCCATGGGATCCGGGAATTGTAGTGCGGAGACAAACGTGTACGTCTACCCAGAAGACAGCAGGGACTGAGAAATTAAAAGATTGAATTTCAAGGATACCGTCGAGAAATCCTCTCCGTCATTTCGTCGAGTGTTCTTAAATATTTGCGGAGTAATTATTGGACGGACAAGCGAAGGTTTCCTTATTGGACGTCTTGTATGGTTACTGAATACTTGACGTTGAAAATCTGTAGAAATTATAGGAATGTGATACCTACACTTAATTTAGCGTTGGGTATCTACGGTATTAGATACCATAGAATGGCAAGAGGTATCTACGTTATTAGATACTTACATCTAATTTGATATTTGATACGGTATGTGCTGTATTAGTTAACCCTTTCATATAATATTTGGATTTTAACAATAACCTGTGGATATACCTTTCCAAGCTGTTCATTCAACTATAACGAATTCTTGCAGGACTACGGAAGGATCAAAAGCTGCTTTTTACGCTGAATGAAATTCCAAGGTACGAATCAATGAAGAAGGAAGTGTATACGCGCAAGAACATTTCCTCCTCCGTCGCGAAATATTAACGTAAATCAAAAGCTGTATCCTGCGTGCTTTTTATTCCCATTGAATGACCCGGAAAACTATCAGAGAGGGATGTCCAAGCGTTTCCGTGAAATCACGTGCAGTCGTCGTTTTGAAGGAAACATTCAGCCAGGTAGTACACGCGTTTTGCACGAGTCTAATGACACCTTGGGTATATACACCGTGAGCCAGGGTACATCGGTGTCGCTGAACTTAACCGCCTCGGGGCATTTCACAGGCGGAGGCCACGAAGAAGAATCCACGGACGTGCAGCTCTATACTTTGCACCATTACGCTTAATCTACGGCCTGACGACGATTCATAGAGAGAAAATAGCGCGTGGAAACGAATCGAAGCGTCACCAGGAACGCGTTGCCTCGTTTCGTGTCTCGCCGTTGATTTGTAATCCAACCGGAGGAAAAACTCCTCTCGCTCGAGGAATTCCGATCTTTCAACGTGCTCGTGAATCTTATGTAAAATAGGTTTGCTCGGTAAAAAAAAAAGGTACACGAACGTCGCTTTCACACCTCCTCTTGTGAATTATGCACGAGCAAACGTACGATTCACGTAACTGTGCTTGTTGTGAGGTTTTCGGCGCTGTATCGCGGGATGGATCAGGGTCAAAGGCGAATACTCGAGGACAATCGTGATACAATCTAATATAAATTTGTGTAGATGTAGCAAATGTAAATGGCATGATCTGAAATTAAATTTAGTCCACTGTCGAAGAGTTAAATTATGGAACCTTTTAAAACCGACCTGAATCTGTAAATAATTGAGCTTGATTCCATCCTTAGCCCCGTCATCAAAGCTTCGCGCAGGTTGGTTTCATTATCATCAACTTTCAACGGCGCCGTATGAAATGTGATCAACCTTGGCGAACGCGAACGCATCGAAATCGCCGCGAAATTCCAGCGAGGCTCTCTCGCATCCCACCGGCCACGATTGACCCCTGGGTAAGAGGATCATCTGTCCCCTAAGATACTTAACCCGCGTAGCCTAGGCCGATATACCTTTCGAGCACGGCCAGAGCCAGCCTAGGTAGATCGGTTCCAAGCGCTCCGACCGATCTCCGCGTATAGCTGTGAACCATGGAAGCGAGTCGGAGAGCCGGGCGAGCGTGATACCGTGTTGTAGCCAGGTGAAAAGACAGAGACGGCGAACGAAGACGGAGGAGGTGAGGGCAGATGAGGAGAAGGTGAGAGAGAGGTGTACCGTCGAAGGAAAAGGAGAGGAAGGGAAGGAGAGGTTTGTAAAAAGAGAGAGGCCAGCCGTGCAAAGAGAAGGATCGTCGACCAATGAGACAGCACGCTGCCGATGACGTCGTCGTTGTCTCACGTCCAAGTCTCACCAAAAGTCTTCAACAGCCACCAGTTCGTCCGCGGTCTCCCGGCTGGACGAGAAGTTCGTCCTTTTCACCACGTCCTCACCCTCAGAGGTGTTATTTATTTATTTATTTATTCTATTTTTTTTTTGTTTATTTGAAACGACCTAGTGAAATCAGACAACATTGGACTACGGATACAAGGAGAGATCCTGGCTGAAGGAGGAGGCTGCTGTCAGCCATGGGGACGGGTAAGTTGCTCCGGTGGTCCAACCGTCTGCTTCAAGGATTCGAGTCTTCGACATCGTCAGAATAGCCGTTCCTCTTCTTAATATAACGATCACATCGATTACCAGGTCGTTCTAGTGTCTCCTCGATTTTTTCGCTACTCCGTTGGCCAGTTTTTACTTTCTTTTCGAAATGGTGAACAGGAACGTGTCCGCCAACGGCGGACATTAACCGACGATCGTTTCTCCTTTCGTCTGTGCGATCGTTGATCTTATGGAATCGGCGGAAAGTATCAATTTTAGTCGATAAAACAGGGACGACCGGCGGGATTCCACGGATACTGCTCCGGGCTGATTGGATCCGAGGATGCTGGACGGGTTCGGTCTCTCCCGAAGTCAAGGTCGCTCCCGAGGATCATTCGCGAGTGTTCATCAGCCTGAATCACTTTGAAACTATGCAGTGTTCAAGGATATTTCTAAAAAACCGTGTTAATCAGCTCAATTGAGAGCTTTCACGGTTCTCCAAAATGGACGACCTCCTTCGTTTAAGATTATCGTTTCGTGATTAATTCTATCGAAGTAAACAGCTTTTGTCCTCCTTATTTAAAACACATCCATCGGGGCCTTGGTTCTGTTAGAAATCAAGGATAATCGAAAGTCTGTTGCTCCTCGTTCTTCGATGGAAAAGTGTAACGCTGTCGATGACGCTGCATCACTTTCATCTCGCGTCCCGTGGACCGAGACACTTGGATATCGGTGAAAAGAACCTTGAAAATTGATGTCGAACGGTAAAGGAATATAACCGTGATGCACACGGTTTTGAGTCTTTTAGAGGAAATGCTTTTTTTTATCGTCGGATCAAACGTTGTTATGTCAGAGAGCGCAATGATAGCTTCGACCTTTAGCACATCCTTTAGGCAGATGGTGTCAAGGATTATGCGGCAGAGGTGAGTGATCAGAAATTATGCGGCTACCTGGGCGTAACGCGAACCGGTTGCGTTTTTGCGCGCTATAACGAATCCTCCATTTTCGTTTGCCCGTCACGTTTCTCGTTCCTGTCGTTCCTCGCGTTTTCTTCTTTCCTCCCACGGCTCTGTCTCGCAGCCTTATATATATATTTGGCAATCATTCGGCTGGATTGCATCCTGATGGACTTTTCGATAGGTTCGACGGGCCACTTCCGGTGTTAACGACTTTAGAAAGTGCGCGAGGTAAAAGTCGCGACTATGGTTCCCTTAAAAGGATTCGATCGTGTCGTTGCACATTTTCAATTGTGTCGCTCGTTCGAGGATGCTTTTTCCAAAGGAGACAAAGTTCAGTCGGAATTATCTCATCGATATTATTATCTAGCACGTTCGAAAGCCACTTTCTTAACCTTGGGTACGCCGTGCTTTCGAACGACCTCACCAATGGCTAAATAAGTAGGTGTCCCGAGGCTCACGTTTGTTTCATTGACCCTCGAACAACGAGGACGGGTCAAATGCGATCCTGACTTTGAAAACTTATTGATTGTTAGGCAATATAAGTTTTAAGCACAAGACTTTGCAAAATAAAATAATAGATAGCCTGATATTCAATTTATATTCCAAGCTTTCTTCATGGTCTGTCATTCAAGGGTTAAGTACCCTATCCTATTCTTCCACATTATTTCCACAATAATTCCAAATACTTAATATTTTCCAAATTCGTATACAGTGTGATGAATTTCCTTACTGGTGCCTGTATTAGAAAAAAAAAAAAGAAAATGAGTTGTCTACCGTAGAGTAAATGTATCATCGAGGAAACGGGATGCTGTAGTTACCAGAGGAGGTATCGCTTCGTGGTCGTACGTGATCCAAGGTGCAGTGAATTCGAGCGGACACTTTCTGTGACAAGTATAAAACTTCTTCGTCGGCTTCGGATCCGGTTTTGCGACGCGAGTGCGTGCTTTCACGGGACGTCGAAACCGAGGGATGTGCAAAAAGGATCCTAGAAGGATTACGCGACGAAAACGGGTCGCGAGTGCGACGAGTCGCGAGTGAGTGAGCAAGTTTGATAGATTAAAAATAGGAAAAAAGAGGAGAAATAGAAAGAAGGATATGCGACAGTGACAGGAGGGAGAGTGTTTGCTTTGGTGCGCTTTTATGGACTTCGACGGCGTCACCGTCACTCTGGATGTAACGCAAGTACCTATTTTTATCAACGAACTACCTGGCGATCGTTGCGTAAGTTTTCTGCGGTCAATGTAAAAATACGGATGATTAAGGGTTCGGAAAAACGTGCATCCGTCGAAGGATCATGCTTAATTAGAGAAATACCGTCATACCGGTTCCAGGTATATAGACTGAACAGGTGGTTCGGCAATTTGCAATGCATGCTTTTCGTATGGCGCACACGTGACAATCCTTGAATAAGTATCTTTTTTTAACCCTTCTTCGGATCATGGCGGCTACAATAATCATTGAGCTGTAACAAATAAATTCTTAATGAAACTTTGGATTCTTTTAATTAACTGAATATTAAAGTTATCTAATGGTAACATTTATCACAAACAGAATTGTATAATAAAAAATTCGAAGAAGGATTAAACCTATGGATTTATAGTGCACGTTTAATATTTTCAAGTAACCTCTGGTAGCTCGTTTACCAAATTAAGATTTAAATTCAAACAAATATTTACGATAAAAAATATTTAATATTCTAGAACCAAGAACACTGATGCTAATTCTATTTTAAACATAAAAATGAAACTCAAGAAAGTGGAGTTAATTATTTCGGTCCGTGAATGACTCGGCTATGCTTTTACAACGTGGACAATGCCGAAGAGCCTACATTTTCCGCCATTATCTTGCAAATGTGTTCCGAATAAATTACACGATCGTTCGAAATCAATTACCGGTCCCCGTTTTCTGAAATTCCTACGTCTCCTCGGACGCGATGCACAATGAAGCTATATCCCGAGGACGTCCAGGCCGTTTCGACGATTCACCGGAACGTTAAACCATCGCCAAGCGAAATTCCACATTTTATGAGTCGAGGCGAAAGAATATTTTTGCCCGTTCATCGTCCACTCTTTCCGTGGAGTTCTCGAAAGCGAGAGTTTCACTCATAACACAATTTCGCGAAGCCGTTTTATCCCTATCCGCGATGCACGAAACGATGAAGCCGTCACACGATTAGTGTCCTTTTAAAACGAAATACGTCGATAATCCAATCATTTTCAATTTGTTCTATCGATATTGCGCCGTGCCGAGGCACGAAACTCACGGTCCTTTATTATTCTGCGACGGTGATCGTTCTCGGTACCATTAATGTCCTTTACGGTGATAATCCAATCGTTTTCAATTTGTTCTGTTACTATTGTGTCCAATATACAATTTACAACCTTTAATTATTCGTTGTTTTCGTGGAGATTCACCATCCATGGATTAATTTTAGACATGAACAATGGTGTCCTTAATTCTCAAAATATGACAAATATGTTAAATTCTTCTAAAATTAGCATTCTGGAAGTATCTGAAATAGAAAAACTATGAATTAATAGTGAAAAATAAATTAGTTGTTGCAACTAACTAACCTTTTAGTAACCTTTTCTGAATAATCAAAGCGTTTGATAATTTCCAATATTGGTCGTTTCTTATGTCATTGATCGAATTGGTGCGCAACGTTGAATCGACAGGGAAAGGCATTGTCGAGGTCACGGTGCACAGGTCCGTCATTTCCCCGGTTACGCGGTGGAAACGATCGAAATTAGCACAAATGCGTGGGTAAAAAAACGATTGTGGGCTGATACGTTGCTCAATCGACGGCACTCGGTTACTACGTGCTCTAAATAAGATTCGAAGAACGCGAAAGATGCGCAGACATTAATTAACATCTTAGAGATCGTAGGCTGAACTACGACAATAATCCTGACGATGTATCGGTGTTTTCATCTTGTAGATTCTTCGATCTGATACACCGGCCGGAGAACTTGAGGATTCTCCCGTTTCAATCGCGAATAATTTACTCGTCAATAATTAGTCGTAGAGGATAATTGCCACCTTCTGTACACTGGGCGGATTCGTATATCGATATTTCAAATATTAAATGGTGGATCATTTTTGATACGTTGACGTTTCATTTCAATTATCTTAGACTCAATTTCCTTAGTCTGAATTTTAATTTCTTGTCAAATCTTTGTTAACTTCTCGATTGTTTCGTGATGGTATCTGAACGGTGGTGCAACAGGTTGTTAATCTCGACTTCATCGTGACGCATGCAGCTCGAAAAACGTTTGCAATTCTTTTATCCATCACCTGTAACCTCGTTTGAACTCTGCGTTGACAATCTGTCCGATTATGTAATAAAAATGTGTATTGCACGCAAAGCTCGTGCGCTCGGACGCGTTCTGGTTGCCGCGTTTTGTTCCTCGTCTCTGCTGGAAATAATTAACCCTCGGTGCAGCTGGACCAAGCATGCCCCAGACCTAAAAAGAATATATCACGTTATTTCAATTATCAAGTAATGAAATATTTAAATGAAAGATATTCATAATTAAAAAATGCTTTAATTTAAATTGTTGGTCTTCTTCATGGTCCATCATCTGAGGGTTAATAAACGTTTTCAGAATATTAATATAAAAGTTAAATAATGTCAATTTAACCGTGAACAAATATAAAACGGAAGAAAGTAGGATAAATTCGATTCAATTTGCTTTTGTTCAGAACGAGGACAAAAATATCACTTCTCACGTTACTGATTCTATCACGTGAGTCGAGCTGGAGGGATAGGAAGTGCGTTTATCGGAGGGAAATCTAGATTTTTACGCGTATGTGAAAATTCCCCGATAATTAAGAAAGTGTAATTAAATTGCCTCGACCGACGATCTTCCCTCGCATGACTCTACAGTACCAACACCCGGAATCATTCGAAACTGATGTCTCTTTTCTTACATACAGGGTGTCTTTTTCAAGTTGTTGCTCAGAATTTTCCAAACAATATTTGGATTCGATTTGAATTATATTTGGATAAGAAAATCAGAGTGGCCATCGATTCGATTGAAAAGGAAATCTTGAACAGACGTTCCTTTGTTTTTTCCTTTGGAAATTTATTCAAGAAACTCCGATCAAGATCCTTGGAAACGCATACTGCCGGACAATCTATTTTTCTTCTAGCTGGACGTTCATGCCTCATCTCGGGCGTGCCCTCGCATTCATAAGCAGAGAAGAACAGCTAAGATTGCAATTGGGCCGAGGAAATCCCCCGGGGGATGCATAATTGAATGAAGTCCAACTTGAATATTACTTGCGAAACTCATAAATATGCACAGATTATACGGCAGCTCGTTGTGGCCGACCGTATTCAGACCTTTTCATCTTCCTAACACACTGAAGAGAGAGAAAAAAAAGAGGCACACACCTATCTCTCTCCTCGCAGCTATGCGTTAGTTAGGTCTCATTACACGAGGCAGAGTTTTGCTTCATTCTTTCGTTTCTGTTTTTTTTTTCTCTTGAACGGCAGTAGGTACCCGTGAAACCTTAAGAAGGAATTAAATTCCCTGTACTCGAACAAGAAAATTGCTCCAAGAGTTACCGGGGAAAAGGATCTTCGGATGATTTCCTGGTCATCTTGATTGAGCTCTCAATTATCTGGATACAAAAAGAGTGCAGGATATCCTTTTTCAACTTTTCCATACAATTATCTTATTTGTTTCCCATCCAAGTTTTATCCAGTCCTGAAACATTATATCCAAAGATCAATTTAGGAGTACATTAATCCAAAGTGGATGAAGAGTTCACAACTATTTTGGAAATGAAATTTAATAATGATGATTCTATCTTGAATGAATCAAATTTTATCTAAATCTAACTCAATACAATTTATTACAACGATTAAACTAATTAGAGATTAAAATTTTATGCGCATTAGATTAACCTAACTCTCTCAAAGTAACCGAATTGAGAGATATTTCGGCGCGATCCTTTGAACCGGCGAGTTACAAGTTATTACAAGCTAAATTGTTAATTAAATCACACCTGAGCCGGGGGGGGGGGGGCTAATTCTCGGCCCGCACGAAATCACTGTTCGGCTACCGTATAATAAATACACGGGCGTACAGATGATAGAACCGCTTACCAGAAGACGATGATGATTAAACCGGACGATCGATCGGTTAGACCGGTATCCACGTCAAGCAACGCGAAAGTGGCGAGGTGCGGTCGTCCATTGCCGATTATAGGCATCCTTCGTTTCTCGAAACTCCTCTCCTTATTGCTCTTCTTTTCTCTTTCAACTGGCCTACGAGAGAGAAAGGTAGAAATTCATTGCAGTTTTACTCCAATAAGACAAAGTGACTAATGTATTTTTGGAAAAAAATAGGTCATAGAAATCAAGATTTTATAAAAATTAAATATAATTTCTTATAAAACTTAACTCTTTTAACTAGTTTCTAGAATAATTCTTTTAGAGATTCAATAATTGTGTACACGTTTGTGTTTGTATCTATATTTGTTGGCTCGTGTCTGTTTGGGATGAATCTTCCTCGGATCTCTCCCCTACGAGGATTTTTCTGGCCGTGAACGGGCACATCTTTATGACCTTCTGCATGATCCCGGGTATCATTCAAAGAGGCACCACGGTGTACATTAGACCGTATCCTCCGGATCGAATCGTTAATTTTCAAAGGATTCGCCTTATAATTTATAGCACCTTCCTGTCCGGCCTCGCGCGTATATTCTTGCGAGAATTTTATAAATGGCCGGTCAGGAGCGAGAGGGTAATATTAGGATTTCTATACGTTGGAATTCGTCTCTTCTCGTTTGCTCATTTCTTATTCTGTTCGTGGCTTCGTGTACGGTATACCTGGGGACAGGATACTTCCTTCTGGCCGGGGTATCGATTCTTTTTATTCGATTCCATCGCGAGAGGAACAATATATATTGAATCTCGTGCTATATAGGGGCTACCTGCAAGCAAAGAAAGATGTTAATAGGATTTTGTTTGACTTTGCGCTGCTCATGAAAATTATGAACGCGTAACGCGGCTTGTCAAAGTGTTAATTTACAACGTACACGGTTAAAATAATGACACGGTCAGACGTCAGGAACAATATTAATGACTTGAACGAGCTCGGGGAAGAAAAGTGTGCGATTGAATGAAATTATGGGAACAATTATTTAAGCTAGAGCAAAGGAGTTCAACGAACTCGACGAATATTCGAGTCTGCTACCTGTCTTGCCCAGAAACTTAACCCTTTAATATTTTCAACCGTATAAAAACAATTTGTGGTGTCATTTAAGTGCCAGAAGGAATGGCTTGGTGTTAAAGGGTTAAAACTGGCGGTCAGGATTAGGGCAATTTTTGGTAGGTCAACAGAGAAGGCCGTGACACTTCTGTGGAATACATTTTTCTCCTTCTCCGTGCCCTCGATGCAACCAGAATTCTTCAGGCTCCTCGGAAGTGGGAATATTCTTCGACCTTTCGCGGCCACCGAGTGTAGGCGCCATTACTTGCCTCAGGGTCTCCCTACTCTCTCCCTTCTTTCTTCTTCTTCTTCTTCTTCTTCTACTCATCCTGTTGTGCCTGTTGTACCATCTCCTTCTGTTCTTCTTCTACTTCTACGACTACCCGTTTCTCCTTCTTCTGCTTATCTCGGCCGTCTCTACGAGTCAAGGACCGTTCTCAAGGAGGTCGCTCCTTTTAACCAGCCGTGTAGCTACACGTTTTCCTTTGTCTCCGGGAATCGCTTTCGTATCGCTCCGTGTTACGTTTCCCTTGCTCGTTGCTTTCGCTTCGGGGAACTTTTCTAGCCGCCTGCGTCCGCCACAAAGACGCAAAACACTTCCGTTTTCAATTAAGAACGAAGGACGAAACGCTTCATGAGCTGACACAGTCTGCTTAGAAGATATTGTTTGTTTAGAGAGAAATAAGTAACTATTCCCTTCTTCAGAGCATATTTTGAGGTATACCTTGGGGTAGGATCGGCTTCCCTAGAGAAAATGGCGTCTTGGAAGGTATTAGACGATGGTACCTGTTGAAATAGGATAAATTTATGTGATTTATAAAATGTAATTAATCTGCAACTAATTAGTAAGTGAATCACTATGTTTTGAAATCGAAACCTAAGTATAATACGTAGTAACTTTCTAGTATTGTATTATAGCGAGTGGAGGGGCATCCCCTACGGCGCCATTTTCCTTAGGAAGGCTATCAAGAGTGTATCTCCTGGTACTCAAGGGTTAAGGATGTTTGTAAAAAATATAGTACTACTTAATAACTTAAACGACTACGCTTGTTACATTTAGCTCAATAAATCTTTGCAACATCCTCGAAACGATAATATGTAGATCGTTTAAGCTATTAAACCGTTCGCAGCATCTTAATTCCATCTTTGCCGGACCAATTTTAACAAATCAACTGCCATTATTGAACGAAAAGAGAAAAGGAGAGTAACTCGTTTAACGACCGAGCTCAGCAGTTACGGATTGAGTTTTCGATTTTTTGCTCGTTCCATGGTAATCGTTTCTCGTTGAATAACCCTCCCGGGGTCAGAGTGTCACGGCCATTGTCTTCGTGGAAGGTGGATATCGTCACGTATCCCCGAGCAAAGTGGCTCGTAATTGAGGAACCACCTGTCGAGTTAATAACATCGGTAAACTTTAATGAACATCGATTGTTCGGGTTTCATCTTCGAAACTTGAGGACAATTCTGAGAATCATATCAAACCAAGTCCATTTTTGTTTTCGTCGTATACTTTACTTCTATTTTTCTTAGGATGAACTTGGGTTGGATAGTTTTCCCTAGGGCAAATGGTGACGTAGGGGGTACAGACAGAAATTATACCTTAATATGATAATTTATCTACTCCATTTTACTTCACTATTAAATCAGCTTCTTTCAAATAAATACTAACCCGAATGCATAAGTAATTCTCAAGTATCGAGACCAGTAGTGTGACATTCCTCTTCTACGGCGCCATTTTCCTTTAAAGAAGCCTATGGTGGCCGATTCTTGCAAGATTCTTGGTAAATCGAGGATGACACGTCTAAAGGCGTCACTCTTGCTTTTCTCAGTCAACCACGGAACCCGTTTGTCATGTTTCTTCTAAATTCGACGAAGCATGCGAACAACTTGTCGTTCTGGATTATAATAAATAGCTTTTCTTGCTGTCCCATCGTTCTCTGGAAACATTCCATTTACACCGTGTGTTTTTATCCAACCTCAATGTATTGTAATTATTCATGTAGCCTTTTATATTGAAAACTCGTTCGACTGTACCTGCAAATAATAAACAAATTACCTATTTGTGTTAACTAAATGGGATAGCTTTTCATTAAATAATTATTTACATTTATGTATTAAGAATATTGCAAAAGTTTTCATAAATATTTATTAATATACTCAGACGTAAGTAACTTTGTTTTAATTGGTATTTAAAATTACTGATATAATTTCAGTAACATTCGTAAGCAATAGGAACTTTTGCACGTTTCTGATAAGAACTTCTAGGGGTCCCTATTTTTAAAACAAATCACGTTGAATAAATTACACGGAGTTACGGTAGTTTAATTGCAATCTACACATACCCGTTTGCATGTTTTAAGAATGATGGAAAAACAAAACGAGCCTTACGATGATCAACACACTGCTAAACATATACCTCGAATTTGCATACAAATGTTGGCTCCTGCGAGCCGACCCGTACCTGACTCACGAATAATTTCAATCCCGACGTATCCCTAACTGTAAATCCGTCTACCATCTGTTTACAGAATTCGCGACAACCTGTTTATTCTTAAATTCAAATCCCGCCGCTTATCCTTCCCCCATCTCGATAAAAATGCTGGAACATCCGCGAAACGAAGAAATTACGGGATCGATTACCTGTATTTGTACAAGGTGACGTTCGATTTGTACCGTTGCGATGACGAGGCTCGGTGTCAATAATAAAATTACGAACGATTGCGTAAAAATAGTCAGAGACTCGTCAAACGTGTTACGTAAACTCTATTTGCAGTGTAAACGCAAAAACATTAATATCTGAACGTTAAAAAAAAGAAAGTTTTACGTTAAAGGAAAAACGATCGTGCGTGACTAAGTTATCCGGCGGTTGTACAAATTTATATTTCCTTGCTGATCGTAATTTTGCATTTATAACAGGGTTGCTACTCTTGCTTCATAAAAAGGAGCAGAAACGAAATAATCGGACAGAAGGCGATGAATTCAATCGTACTCGATAATTTACAACGAATCCAAATAAAAGCGGAGGATCCATTAAACTCCGGTTTGGTTCGCTTGCCGGAAGACATTAACGTGAGCCTCTAATCATCGTCACGGAGTCATCCGCGCGATGGGACCGTTCGAGTGTACCTATCCGTGCCACGATTGATTGTTTATGATAAACAGCACACGATGAATGTCCGACGAACGACGGCGATGGGGTATCCTTGGCGCACGGTACAATTTCCACTAATAACATTTCCTCGCGCGGACTACGAGCTTAGCCGACGACCTTTCCACCCCTGAACGGTTATGATGCGATTACCTGGGCTTCGTAGACGGCGGTATCACGGGTCACGGTGCAAATTACTTTTCAAACCGCCTTCCGTGGTTCCGTTACGCCAGCACACGCACGCACGCTATCATCACGATGATGATTTTATCATTTCATTGAGGGAGCTCCGCGGTGACGCCGATAATGAGACTCATTACGATGGGATGTTTTCCTTCACCGGCGATCGTCGAGGAAACTCCTCGAGATAGCCGACCTTGTAGCGTTTCCTCCCTGAAGATCAAGAATTTTATAAGTTTCTGAGATGTATACAGGGTGGTTTGATAAAGATTAATAAATTTGATTAATAGAAGTTCAAATATCTTTTGTACTATTTTGTACGGATAGAAACGATGTTTTTTAGCGACCACGCTTGCGAGTACGGTATTGGTGGTCGATGACGAAACGATTGCACGAGTAAAATCACTTGAACGGGAACAACCAAGGTCACCGTGTGTTCTAGAACGCCTAAAACCTTTGTGAACTGTTCGTTTGGAGTCGAGCCGAACGAATTGGTTCACACCTGCCTTTCTCTTACGACGAAGGTACGTCGTACTAAAGGGTGGTATCACCCTGGAGGCCTCGAAACAATAAGCAACTTTGACGTCATAGAACTGAAATAATGATAGAATAATTTAAAGATTGAGTTATTAAAATTACAAACATTAAACATTCCAATTTTTAAAAAAATAAATATTCATTTAGAAAATGAAATCGAGATTCAAAGAATTTGAAAGAAGGTTCTGTAGAGATAAGATGGAGGTCTGACTGGATCATTGAAACGGTTGACCTTAATAATTCGATGTTAAGAGCCTTGTGGTGGCGTGAGTAACCGATACCCGGTGTATAATTCCCGTTTATCCGACAATTCCGTTTCCCGTTTCTACAAGGTGCGTTTTACACCGAGAATAAAGCGAGGAGAGAGAAGAAAGAGAAAAAAAATAAGCAGCGGTGCGAGAAACGTTAGAACGGTGAATTTTCGCAACGATCAATTTGTCCGGGTTAACAATCGGCAACACGTGTTAGACGGCGATCAGGAAAATTGCTGTAATTTCAACATTTTGCAGTAGTCATCTAGGCGTGCGTACGCGGTTCTTCAGAGCCGATAATAAACGTTGTCGTTTCTTCGCGAATCGTGTACCTTAAGTGGTCCATCGAGCCACCATGCGAATTATTATACGTCGAAGTATATTTCAAAACCTGGTCGTTGCTCGTGCGTGTCTTTACGCAGCAATTTCAACTTGTGATGCGTCATTCCGAATAAATTATATTATAAATAAATTTCTGGCATCCGTGGTGTTCTTCCAGAAAGTTGTTTCTTAATGTTAACCCTCGGACAGGGATTAATCGTGATCCAGACTCTAGTAAATGTAAAATAATTCTAAGTTCAAAGCGTTAGCTTTCTTCAAGGTCTTAAAATTCCAACAAACAACGAGTTTTAATCAAAGCAAACATCAATTTTGAAAGAACATACATAGAAAGATTACCAATTTATTTTGCAATCTAATTACTTTCAATAATGACCGGTTAAAACGTATTAAGGCAGCATGACTAATAAGTAGAACGTTTCCTGATATAGACAAGTGTAACAGTTTTACTTTTACCCGGGGTTTATTTAAAAACTTTCTCTAAGCACGTTCGAGATACTCGCGAAAGGATACGAGTATACGTTGCACACATGTATTTCAGACTTTATAAAATGATTTCGTTCGGCGGTGATTTATCGTTCCGATTGTATTGCAACGAAACCAACGTACCCGTACTCGCATTACGCGGTAATGAAACACACCGTCTACGTTTGTGTGAATAACCGGTGACACGTTTACAGATCGTACGCCTTAAGTGGCCGACCGGAAAGTTCAATGCTTGCAACAGACAGCACACGCAACATGTCGTGCTCCATTACAATCGTGTCACCAGTATTTCCATATTTAGGGAAAGCATCCGTTAAATGATTGCGCATGCGACACGTGGAAAGAAAAGAAAAAAAGAAAGAGATTCGCACAGCGAATTTCCACGCTGAAAATTAACTGTTTGGAATCTTAACCATAGAAATATTAAGAAGTTATTTTTACACCATGGTGGAATAAAATTTGCAAAGTGGAAATTAATTACGTAGGAAAATTTGAAAATACTAGAAATTAACTAGAGTCTGATCGATCAGAGCCTACTTTACAGCACGTTTCAGAGGTCTGGGTCGCGATTAACCCGTCCCCACAGCTACGGGGTAAAAAGTCTGTGCCCATTCGACGAGCGTGTAACAAATTACGAAATCGTTCGATGAAATTTCATGACGTTCAATCGACCATCGAACCTAGATTTTTATTAGCGATTATCCAACGGATTCTCACGGATCGAACAACCAGAACGCCATACCGTTACCGAGATCACCGTGCGTGGGAAAAAATGGCCGACTCACGCGAGAAAATTGTTGCCTTTAATACGGCAATACCGTGTAAGTAACTAATATCGTGTTACGATTAAAGTAAATGGAAAATCAGCGGCAGACCTCATCGTTCAACGGATACGGTCCGCTAACGTCTTCGTCGTTGGACATCTTCGCAGGAATTTCCTCTTTGAGCGTTGTTTACGAAGCGAATCATTACTGATTTAAGTTGTTTCGATAATTAACGTCTCACTGTTGTTTTATCGTCGAACGGCATTCATGTTTGATAACAGTTGACCATTACGTTCGTGGCGGGCTCTTAAGCACTGTAAGAGGAAACAATCAAACAATCAATGTTTTTCAATATTATCGAACCTGCCTTAAGTTGCTATTCTTTATGAATCATTAACATTTTATGTACTGACAAACTTGAAAATAAAATGGAAAAGTAAATAAATATAAACCGAGACATGTACTGGCATAAACGGCAAGTCTCAGTCTTCATAAAAGGCAACATACGTTTTGACGAAGGCATCTTAATAAATTTCGTGTTTCAAAATAAGAAATCCACAATCCGTTATTTTGATGAGTTAGTAGTTAAAGATTTGCAGCCGTGAAGAAAGGATTTCATGTTTTTGCAATTTTACAGGAGGCAAACCTGAAAATATTAAAGAATTTACATTACGATAATTAAAATCGATCGTATCGGACTGATAATTGATTTAAATTGATTTCAGACGAGTAAATTAGAAAATAACAGCGTATCCAAAGTAACGCTTTAATACAAAACATATTACCTCGTGAGGAATCAGAGTGTGAAATTCCCTCTGCACGAATTAAGTTCTCAAACATCTGATTATGATTGTTATTTGTCCAATAACAAGGAGAAACTCTAATCCAGAATGGAAATTCTTCCGAAGATAAAAAGGCAAGGGGTTAACCGATGGACCAATGAAACAGAGAAACTTCAGTAGAAGTTTCTGATCACCTTTAGTCGCGGTTGAAATGAATCAACTTTCGATCGAGGCCACGAAAACCTTGGCTCTGATTCGTGGACGTTTTGCGTGGCGAGCATAGCATCAGGATTTTCCTCGGTTTTTCTCACGTCCTACGCGCCCGGTGTCTCGTTTCATCGATCGTCCAGGACAGCGCTAATTCACCGCGCGTCATCACCTTGCCTCATCCAAACATGGCATCACGCGTCGGCCATTCATTATTGTCGATCAATGCTTCTTTATTCCTCATCTCTGTCTCTTCTATGACGCAATCGAGATCGGTACATCGAATGGCAGGACCTTCGGGTGAGCCGGATAATCGGTCTGATTTATTCCAGACGGGTTGAACGCACCGAGGAGAATTTCGATCGCTCCAGGACGTCGACACCGGGTGTTCCTTTACGAAACCGTTCGACGGTTCCCTCGAAGGATGCCCGCGTAACGAGGGACCTTTTACTGTTAGACGTGGCTTTTACGACGCCAGGCGTCTCTTCCACTGGATCGTAACAGCACGGACCAGCGTGAAATCCGTGGAAAACTTAACGGTACCGGATACCCGCGTATGCGAGCTGCTCTCGTACTTCGCGGCTCGCCGATCCCCCGTCTCTATTTACGTTGCACGACTCGTCGAACCATGTATGCTCGGTTTGGATGTTTCGTTTCGAATTGTAGACGAGTTCTGTTGATTTTCTTCACGGTGCCTCAAGCCCACAAGGGTACAGAATTGTAGGAATTCGGCTAGTTATTTCCAGATTTTAAATATACTCAGGTGTATGTGTTGCTACATCATAGGTTCGGACGTGTCGAACGGCAGCGTTGCATGAAAACAAAAGGTACTTAGACGATCGCGCGATTTCGGAGAGCATTCAGCAGTCACCCGTTCGCGAAAAGGCGTAAATTGTTACGCGCTTGACTGAACGATTCAAATTCTTGGAGACATTACTTGGACTCTATTGCAATGCAAATGTTGATTTACGAACCAGAAATCGCAGGATGGCTTAATAGATGAGGCAAGTAGCGTTTTGGTAAGGGGTTCCCGGACGATCCGCGTCCTCCATGCCCAAGGTTGTTTCGCGGCAAATTAATTCGTTGGAAACAACGCAGAGATAAACGTTCCATTAGCATTCGTCGGTGACGTAAACCTCATCAAACAATGGACGCGTGAGTTTTGTTTCACTGCTGTTTTTTGCATTTTGGCGCCTGGTTTTTATCGCTCCTCCAGAAACGGGTCCTCCGAGTCCAACAACAAGAGGAAACCTGAAATTGGGAATGTCGGTAAATTGATAATGACGTGATGGACCAAATATCCACCACGAAGAAGAATACACAAATTTCAATTTCAACCATCCGCTAATCGTCCGCGAAACCTTGAAAGCGAGGATGAATTAACAGCGGGAGCCAAAGCGTAGGATAAAAAAAAACGTTGGGGATAAAAAAGAAGGTGTCAGAGTTAATTCGATGCTCGAGAATGGGCAACCAGGGGGGGACCCACGCATTACGCCAGTTTCATTTGTAAGTAAGTACGGTAAACACGAAGAACTTTCACTTTGCAACGGAATTATTCTGTGCTGGCTGGTTCGCCGGCCGCTCTCTCGTCTCGCCTCGTGGTGGGCGTCAGTTTTAGGCCCGAATCATTTGCCGGTTTTATACTTTGTTGATTCATGCCGGATGTTGCCACAAGCGGGTAAGATGGACGACGGATCGTGTTCAGAATAGGAATTTCCTAACGCGTTGCAACCGGGGCTCGGTCTTCAGGTTCGCATCCCGGACACTTTCTTCCTTCTTCTCTGAACGCAACAATTATCTAATATCTATCCATGCGAGTTTCCACTTCAGCAACTAAAAAGACGAATACATGTTTAAGACTTACAATAAAATAGTTCCAGATACCTGGTCCATAAAAGCTAATGGAGCATACTTCATTTGTGAATTAAAAATATCATCGAATACCAGTCCCTGTATCATCAAGGACACCCTAGGTAGGCATTCATTTGATGTAAATTGCGATCCGCAAGTTTACCGTGTCGCTCGCTAAGGGTATCGCCGTGAAATGTGTTACCGTGTCAATGATATCATCCGGTAGGCAGACAGAAGGAAACGATGACAAAACCTATCAATTAGTCGGCGACTGTGCACACGGCAGCCTCGGTAACGCGCGCGTGTTTGCGTACACATCTGTCGTGCCGATAAATGCAGAACTCCCACACAATGTGCAGCCATTGCGAAACGAGCCGAGAAGAAAAGAGGAATTAATGCAAAACTCGACCGACTCCTTTTCGGTGGCCTACATCCGATTCTCCCGATCGTTCTTGCGTATTGCGTTCATCGAGGTCGACACCTGAAATTTAACATCACCGATTATTCAAAATTGTACTTGCTATCTTGTATAATTAAATATTAAAATGTAAAACTAATTAAATGTCGATGGTATTTAAAATTCGCATCTGCCATCTTGCTTAATAATTGGTTCCATCTAAAATTCAAAACTGGTGGTTTTAATACTTTAAGATGCAAAATATAAAATTTAGAGAAAGTATTAAAAATGAACTTTTAAACAGAAAGATTAAAAGCAATACGAAATAAGAAAGAGAAACTTTGAATCCATAAATATTCTACAATGATTAATCGCGTAACAGGATCCTGGTAACAGGACCTCGATCCGAAGGCTCCAAAACTTGCCACCCGCTTCCGTCGAAAATTTCCCTCCTTATTTATCGAGCAAACGCGATTTCAACATCCCACGAACGTGTCCGTAGACCCCCTATCGATGACTTAATCGAGTGATTTAATTACCACGCGCCTATCCAGGGCCTTCACAGCGATCCTGATTAATCCTCGATAGCTACTACAATTTCATGGATCTTTTCCTTCGTCGTTAAAGTCGCCCACCAGGTTCTCGTTTTATGGAAGCTTGCTACGCGTTCGGCGCCGTGAAAGCGTTCGAACGTGTCATGGCACATCTTGTCTCGGAAACTTGTATCGTTTTTACTTTTCATATTACGTTTCGTGGAGAGGAAAACGTCCCACGCGCCATACTTTGTACAGATTAGAGACGTTCGTGTCAGAAAGAAAGTTTTTCTTGGAACTTCAAACCTTTTTGTTGCAAAACGTTTACGTATTAAATTATCCAACTCTTGATCTTTCCATTATTTATTAAAATTTACTTGCTAACTTAATTTAATAGAATTTCTTATTCTTCGTTTTCTATAAAATATTTTACAAGCTAGCTAACTTTAATTTAATTGCTGAGTTTAATAAATAAAATAACGTTCTTCGTTCAATTTTATTTGCAATGTGATATCCTTTAACATGGCTATATTTATAGGAAGAAGGATGAAGGAAATTTTCTTCCTCCAACGAACGCAACACTGTAATTTAACGATATCCGAGAACGATCAATTTCTGTAGAAAAAGCGTTTCGAAGATACAGTTAGGCGGCTAACAAGAAACACTTCAAGAAGCTCGAGGTACAATTTTAATTATTATGCTGTTCGTTTCTTCGCCGACTAAACTGTGGGATGTACGATCGCCGAGCTGGCTCGCTCGTTAAAAATGAATATTTATCAACCGATATGCCATTTAAAGGTAAAAGTTTCAGCATTGCAAATAAAATTATCCACACGAGCCAAGAAACAGAATAACGGAAGAAAGATCAGCGAATCTAGGATTCTGGCCACGAATTTCGTAAAAAAACGGTGCATTGATGCATAAATTTTGCAAATTAAGTGAAACTTCGTCAAAGAAGTTGAAAGAAAGTTGTTCGATAAAATTCGTGAAACGATTAGCGAGAACGGGGTTGCCTAAAATGTCGTGTCGCTTTACGATCACGCGGATCTTAACGATCGATTAATCATCGTTCTTAAAACAACGAGCCTGAGCCACTTGTAACGACTCGAACGTAATCATCATGGTAATTCGTATAATTTGCGGTGTGTTCTCGTCGCGAATCCCTTTCGTTCCCGTGACACCAGCTACCGTACGCTAATTAGCGTCATTTCATAACGATCCTGAAACGCGGAGGAAGCTTAATTCAACATCCTGGCTTTGGGTGAATATCCGATGATGGATCGTATCCGAACCATTAGAACTTCCTCCCGGTGATACACACAGCGTAATGGATTCATCACCGTTGAATAATCATTAAATTAAGATTGAAGAGATGACCTCTGCTGTCTGCAAACGTTTCTTAATGAAATTTTTACCATCGATCAAATCGACAGAAATTTGCATACGCGCATAAATAAACTTCAAGGAAATCTGTGTCATCGTTCAAGTTTCAGAGTTCCTTTAACTTTCTATTGCAAATTGAGAACTACTTTTGCTGTTTTATTGACAATATTAAAATTTCCAAATTGTAAGCTTGGAAAATTTATAAAATTTCACTGATAGTAAACAGTAAATTTAAAATAGCTAACTCGCTTAAACATTTTTACGCAATTTCACTTGTTGTAAATTTAACTTTAATGAGATGCAATTACCTTCCTCGGCAGCCTACATAATAGCTGGGTATCGCGAGGGGGTAAGTCCAAGATGGTATGAATTTCGCGCTCTTCCTGTTCTCCACGAACGATTCTTAATTAATTGAAAATCGCTCGACTTGCAAAATCAATAGCCCGCAATTAATGATATTACCTTGTTACGCCACACTATTTACGAGTTACTTCCGTGAACGAGCGTTACGTTGGTGCGTGGAATGGCGGAAGCGGCGTACGGTATCGGTGCATCTGAAATTTGTGAAGTCGGTAAGGGTGGCCAATTTCCGTGACGGAAATTTCATGAGGAGGGTGGAATTGTTTTACCTCGATACAGTCAGCTGTGTGTCGGTCGTCGACGAGTTAAGGGTACGAGAAAAGGCGCACCGACTGTCGAGCCGGCGAGGAGGGGCAGGAGGGCCACAGGTGCATCGCACTCGCACGCCCTCCTTTATTACGTTCCTCGGCGTCTTTTCTCTTGCTCTTTTCCGTCCTTCTTGCTTCCTCTTCGATCCTCCGCTCGTTAGTAACGGGTCGAAGACATACTTACTATTATTTGTCTACTGTTATCCAAAATTTGTTCATTTGTCCCAGTACAGTCACCTGTTAATCAATTAGAACCGTTTAAATCTTTCGTAGCTAAAACTCCTCCTTTTTATGCATAACTGTATTTTAAACATCGCTGTTTATGGATGCAATATTAAACTGTAGACACTTTTCCTTTCTGGAAACGTTCACCAAGCAAGGTGAAGTGGTGAATAACGCGCAGATTGATGGGAATAGACAGCGCGTTTAAGGAGCGGATAAAAAGATAGCATGGAGAGCAACATAAACGTGAGAACTGCGAGCGAAGATGATTCTTTGATAGACGGGCGTGAAAAGCGACTTCGATTCTTGAAGAGGAGTTCTACTTCTAGAAGAAACATTTCTACAATGCTATTAATATTGTATATAAATTATTAACTGATTTTTCACCATCTGTCTCTGTTTCTTTCTGAGAATGCCAATCTAGAGACTTTCTTTCATCGCAATGCTTTTCTGTGTCTTCTTCCTGCTCGTTTTTCCAAGCTGTCCCACTGCGTTCCTCCGGCTCGTTCCTCTAATTGTCCTTCTAATTTTCCTTCAGTCGTTCTTTCTTCTGTGGCCACAATCGTTCTTGTTCCTTTCTTTCTTCCTGCCCGGTGAATCCTTCTTGCCTGCACGTACAGTCGTTAACATTTCGCCGCGTGCTCGCATACAATGCGTCCGTTCGAATGAATGTCCGCCATAAGTTGCGGAGCACGTAAAAGACGTCTTCCGCGAATCGCGTGCACCGCTGTCCTTTGAACATTCCATTTCCGGTGCTTCGTGAAATCTCGACGTTTTACCAAGCGTTTCTTGGCCTTCTTCGTTTGCTCGTTCACGATTCATCGATTGCTAATAATATCCTCAGCTTTTCCGTTTCCTTTCGTTTCGACCTTGAAAGACAAGAGTAATTTTAGAATTATACTCCAGAAATAAGGTTTAATTATTTGTCGAACACATTCACGGTACAAGGTCGTATATATAAGCTTTATCGTCCATTCTTCGAGATCGTGTATATACGTACCTGGAGTTTAAGCGTTAATCCTTCCTGGATGTGTTAGGATACGAGCATTCAATGTTCTAAAGCTTGTATACACGTACTTCAGTGCGAAAGGATTGAATTGAAAAGGGAAGATGCGATGAAGTTCCTTTCAACCACGAACGCAACTAATTGACCTTCAATTACCAGAGTTACCTTAACACTAAGCTGCGGTAATATACGTTACTCAATTATGTGAAGCTCCGTGATAAAGAAAACACGATACTTCGAGGCTCACATAATTAACGTTACACTTCTTTCGCGGGATGTTTTCTTTATGTGCCATAAAGCCTGATGATCCTCAATTTATATGAGAAATTACAGGATACTTAATTAACCTTATCTCCTATTACACGCTATTCTTCGGTTTATCACTTCGTGTGGGATGTGTAACACATGTCCGCAGTCGATTTAGCTTCTTGAATTTCAAAACATGGTAAACCAGGAAACTGGGTTTTTAGGACCCACGGCTAAAACTTGTAAGCCGATACAGTTGGGCTCGAGTTTTGTTCGTGAGGGGGTCGTAAATGCCTACATGTTGCCGGCAATTCGGTTGGACAGGTGCTTCTGCGTCAGTTCCTCTGTTTTCTGAATAGCAGCAGGTCGACTGTTCTTTTTTACCCTTCCACGATCCTGTTGCAAAATGTGATCGAAGTTGATTCAGCAAAAGTGTGTTGGCGTCGCAAACAAATTGACATTGTTAATCCTCCGCGGAAGTGATTCATTTTACCTTTATCTGTTGCAGCCAAGATGAAACATCTTTGGCCGTTGGTGGCGTGGATACTTCTACTTCTCTGTCCAGTAAGTAAAAGCTGAATATCATTCAATAGACAATAGTAATTGCATAAATTAGTTGATTCATTGTTTGTTCTATCTAACAACCTAATTGCATTTAGTACTCGGTACAATTTCATGCATTTCAGGCTGAATCCCTCCGAGGGGTCGGGCACAGATTGAGAAGGGAGGTGTTCTTCCTGAACCTCGAGGATGGCTACTTCGGCTGCCAGGTGAACGAGTCGACGGATGTGTTGCAGCTCCTCCAGCTGTCCAAGCTGTGCGACAACCACGTCGACTGTTACCAGGGCACGGACGAGCAACGTGACAGATTGAAGTGTACAGGTAGAGTACCTGAAAGCCGTGGAAAGCCGGGTGGAAAAGTTGCACGGTCGTGTGAGCAGACGCGGCGGATAGGAAAAGGGGTTCCCCCTCAGGCTTGTTCCGCGACTCGGCCGTGCTACCGTTACGATCTCCACTGTTTCTTTTACATCATTCTGTTGTTTTTGAAGCGATTATGCCAACCAACTGATTCCTCTTGAACCCGCGCGAAACCGCAACGCGCGTTTACGCCTTCTCGTCACCAAGAGTAGTCGAAGACTATCAATCGAATTGAATCGTTCCGAATTTTTTTATTAGAACGCCACATTGGATGATTTGAAACTTATTTAAAATCTGTATAAGAATATGCAAATAAAGGTTATTGAAAATTCGCAGCGAAGAATATTGAATAAGTAATAAGTACTCATCATTAATTCTGTTGTTGTCATGTTTCTTCCATCGAGTCGCGTACGAGTCTTCCTGTACGATTAATCCTGTCGACATTGATTTTGTATTCCTCTTCTCATCGTAATCAGTGTTTGTCCGTTCGATGATGAACACGTTACGTAACCCGCTGGGAAATAAATTACTCATCGCAATCAAGATTTTTACCCGACTCGCGGTATTTTCTCACCGATGACTAAGGGCTTGTATTGTGTTTACCCACGACGAATTACGAATTGATTTCTCTTCTGCTTCCGACAATAGATGACTGCACAAAGGAAGACGGAACCAGGTGTCTGAACGGTGTATGCTTGGACTCCGTTTGCCATTGCAACGACGGTTTTGGTGGTTGCAATTGTCAGGTACCAGGTGAGTGTACTTTTTGCTTTTGTAATTTTCAATTTTCAATAAAGTTATTTACCTTTGAAAGAATTTTTAGAAACTACAGAACACGTTTGTACAATTTATCACAAAGCACGGGCACTAAATTACAATCAGTTGACGTATAAAAAGCTTGTGACCGTTCACGGTTAAATAAATGAATACATTGCAGACGAGAACGAGTGCAAGTACCGGCCCTGTGATATATTCGCGCATTGCACGAATACTCTCGGTAGTTTTCAATGTTCCTGTTTCCCCGGCTACCAAGGCGACGGTTTCCATTGCGAAGGTATGCAGCCATAATTCTTTCTCTCACTTCTGCATATTTGTCACGCTCGTTTCTTCGTTTCCTCATTGCTCGTTGATATCTATCTGCAGACATCAACGAGTGCGACAACCCGGCTCTGGCCTCGAGATGCGTGGAGAACGCTGAATGTTGCAATCTTCCCTCGAATTTTCTATGCAAATGCAAGTCTGGTTACATCGGTAACGGGGAGGTCCGTTGCGACGATGTCGACGAATGCACGATTCCTGGTGCATGCGCTGACAACGCGGTTTGTCATAACATCCCCGGAAACTATACCTGCGCCTGTCAAAATGGGTTCACGGGAGACCCGTACGAAAGTGTAAGTATATGTCTTCAAAATAATTTATAAAATAATTACAGACAAGTGTTAAACAAAAGAAAGTACTATAAGTAATATAAGAATAGCTGCTATGAAAAAGAAAAAAAAAATAGCGCTTCAAATATATAATTGACTCTAAGAATTGACCTTGATAAAGCTTGATCGCAATTCTGTGCAGTGTATCGACATCAACGAATGCGAATACGAAGGTGCTTGCGGAAGGGGTGCTCTGTGCGTCAATTTACCGGGTGCACACAAATGCGAGTGTCCTGAAGGATACAACGGCAATCCTGAGGAAGAATGTGTGGACGTGGACGAGTGTCTGCGCAGTCCTTGCGGTCGTTCAGCTCACTGCACAAACGTGCACGGTAGTTTCCGTTGCTCTTGCCCGGAAGGAATGAGTGGCGATCCTTGGATCGGCTGTCACGGTGGGTAGCTTCATTCCTAATTATCCGAAATATTAATATACAACGCGTAACGTTAAATTAAAAGTTATTAATTAAAACTGTTTGTACAGTCTCGCTCTGGTAAGTGAAGGCAGAGAGATGTAATGTTTTTAACCACCCCTGTTATTTGCTAATTCGAAAATCTTCAACGTTTCGTGAAATTTTCTTAATCGTTCGTGTTAACACTAAAATACAATTAATCGGATAACACGATTAATGTATCGATTAACTCTAGAAAGCTGACAGTTCATCTACTGAACTACTGATTAATATTGAAAAATTACTTAACACTTGATAAATAATTCCATAAGGAAAATTAGGTAGCTTTCTAGAGTTAAACATTGTGATTAATCAAGAGCCAATAGTAAAATGACTAACCATCGGGCTAACAGATGTAAACGAGTGCGAGGACGGTTCACCGTGTGGCGTGGACGCGGATTGCGTGAACACGGAGGGTAGTTTCGAGTGCAGATGCCGTGCCGGTTATCAAATGGATTCCACTCACGGTTGTATCGACGTGAACGAGTGCAGTCGGACGGATGCATGCGCGGCGAACGCAAGATGCATCAACGTGCCCGGATCGTACAAGTGCATCTGTCCCCAGGGCTTCATCGGTCAAGGACTAACATTGTGTGAAAGTCAGTCTCCTCTTTCCTAGCTGTTTGCAAAAGCAAAAACTTTGATTTTAGTTATCACGATTACGTGTGAATAATCCAGCCCGAGATAACATATAATTAACATGCAATTAACCGTGTTAATTAACAGACGTGAACGAATGCGAGAGAAATCCTTGCGGCGAGAACGCCGTGTGCAGCGACACGATCGGCAGCTTCGTATGCAGTTGCAAGGAGGACTACACGGGGGATCCTTTTAAGGGATGCATCGGTTAGCAATAAGATCACACTCTCCTCTTTTTCTTTTCTATTCAACAACGTAGCGTATCTGAAACTAATTTTCGTTATTAGATTGGTAATTGAGTGTATGTGAAGGGCTCATAGTTACCAATTTAATATCAATTGTTGTAAAGGGAAAAGATGAAGTTCTTACTAACATTACTGTCACCGATGTTCAGATATCGATGAATGCACGGCGTTGGAGAATCCTTGCGGAAAGTACGCGATTTGCAAGAACACGGATCCTGGATACAACTGCATCTGTCCAACGGGGTACAGTGCCAACCCCAATCCAACAGTAGCTTGTGAGCAGGTAGTTATTGCTGTGGACTCCATTTTCTTCTAACAACGTTCATCGTTTGTTGCAACATACAAAATTTGTTGCAGACCGATGTGACTACACTTTGCAAATCGAACTTCGACTGCGTGAACAACGCCGAGTGCATCGAAGGGCAATGTTTCTGCAAGAACGGATTCAAGGCTGTAGGAGCCGAGTGCGTGGATCTGGACGAGTGTCTTTCGAATCCTTGCGGACCCGCTTCGATTTGCAGCAATACCAGAGGAAGTTTCCATTGCGAGTGCGAGTCTGGTTTCGTTGGAACTCCACCGCACATACCCTGCAAAGGTGAATTGAACTCAAATAATTATACCTGTGGATTAATATCGATTATAGCGAGATAGTTGAATGTATGATTTAAATCTTCAGCACCTTGCGACGAAGTAACTTGCGGGGACCACGCGTTCTGCAAGGCAGATGGCCACGAAGCGTATTGCATCTGCGAAGATGGTTGGACCTTTAATCCGAACGACATTGCAGCTGGCTGCGTCGGTAAGAAAAGATTTAATGTTAAAAATATTTACTGCAATAATTGGTTTATAAATAACTTATTTTTTTAATTAGATATAAACGAATGTGATCCCATAAACGGTCCTTCTGGACGTTGTGGAAGAAATGCAATTTGCACGAACACTCTGGGCGGTTTCAGTTGTCAGTGCAAGCCTGGGTTCTCCGGAAATGCCTTCAAACAATGCATAGGTACATAAAGAACGAGTAAAAAACATGATTTTTTAATAGTCAGTTTTTGTCAATATTATTTTTGATTTTTAATGCAGACGTAGATGAGTGTACCAGACCCGACACCTGCGGTCACGGTGCTACCTGTACAAACGCAGAAGGTTCTTACGCCTGTACCTGTCCTGAAGGAACCATACCTGATCCAGATCCTTACATCAAGTGCGTAGGTATAGTCACTTGTGAGGTTGATGGTGACTGTCCAGGAAATGCCATTTGCGACCCACAGAAAAGATGTCTGTGCCCAGAGCCCAACGTTGGAAACGATTGCAGACGTGAGTAATGTTCTTAAACTTCAGCTTCATGGATGAGGAGTATAAGGATACTTACGTGTCTTTTCCTGAAACCAGATCCTTGCGAGGACTTGACTTGCGGACCAAACGCTCACTGCATGTTGTCCAACGAAGTGGCGACCTGTCTCTGCCGCAGTGGTTACACAGGGAAACCTGGAGTCAAGGGCGGTTGCAGGGATATCGACGAGTGCGCGATCAACCCGTGTCCTCAGGGTGCTATCTGCAACAACGAGCCCGGCTCCTTTTCGTGTCAATGTCCTAGCGGTACCACCGGGGATCCTTACAGCGGTGGTTGCCAAGAATCCAAGTCCCCGCACGTTTGTGGGCCCAGCACCCCGTGTCCGGCCGGGGAACAGTGCATCAAGGACGAGTTTGTGGGCAGCAGCGTGTGCATCTGTCAAAGAGGATACACCCGTGATCACGAGAGCGGCAAATGCAGAGACATCAACGAGTGTATGGAGCTCAGAGAGAAACCCGCTTGCGGGGTCAATGCCATTTGTAAGAATCTACCTGGTAGCTACGAATGCCAATGTCCACCTGGCTTCAATGGGAATCCTTTCTCCCTCTGTGAAGGTAAACATACTTGAAATTTAAGATGTTAAATTACTTCTGACTTGATAATACCTTTCGATTTGCTTTGATTACAGAATGCAACAGCATCGAATGTCAGTGTCAGCCTCCTTACAAGATCGTCAATGGCAAGTGCATGTTGGCTGGGTGCTCAAAGGGTGAAAAATGTCCCAGTGGTGCTGAGTGCATAACAATTGCTGGTGGAGTTAGTTACTGTGCCTGTCCCAAGGGGTATACCACCAAAGCTGATGGTTCATGCGAGGGTTTGTATCAGCACACCTGTTTTAAAGTTGAAGCCATTACAAAACAACTTAAGGTTACATAAAATTATTGACTCACAGATATAAACGAGTGTATAGTTGGACACCAAGTATGTGGCTACGGAGCGGAGTGTATAAACTTACCTGGTTCCCACCAGTGTGTTTGCCCACACGGTTATGGTGGAGACCCATACAACGGTCTCTGTTCGCCAGCCCAAAAACGATGCACGAGCGATAACGAGTGCAAAGCCAATGAGAAATGTGTGCAACCTGGCGAATGTGTCTGTCCTCCACCGTTTTATTCGGATCCTCTCGATGGAAATCTTTGTAAAAGTAATATTCTTGACAATGTTGCACATGTTAATACCAAGAATTGCCAATATTAATTACAACATAATTTCAGATCCTTGCGACCGTTTTCCATGTGGCATCAACGCGAAATGTACCCCCAGTGACCCACCTAGATGCATGTGCGAGGCTGGTTACGAAGGAGATCCTCAACACGGATGCGTCGACGTTAACGAATGTGCTAACAATCCTTGTGGACACGGTGCTTACTGTATCAATACCAAAGGTGACCACATTTGCGAGTGTCCCAAGGGAACGGTGGGTGATCCTTACGGTGCTGGCTGTACGGGAGTCGCTATTGCGAAGAACGAGTGCTCCTCTAATGACGACTGCGACAATATTTTCGCTTGTGTGAACGGAAGGTGCGTGAATCCTTGCGACAACATACCTTGCGGACCAAACGCATACTGCGAACCTGATAAGCACGCTGCCTGGTGCCGATGCGTGATTGGATTCGTGGAGGGCAAGAACAACGAATGCGTTTCACGTGAGTATCCCAATGATCCTGAAACGTTTTAAAGAACTTTTGAGTAACAAATCATTTACGTGTTGGCAGAATGCGACGGATTCGTCTGTGGATCCGGAGCACAGTGCATAGTGAGCTACAGCGGACCAACCTGCAAATGCATCGAAGGTTTTATGGGCAATCCGTTCCCTGGTGGACAATGCCAACCGGATGTCTGTTCGCCAGAAGTTCCCTGCGCGGAGCCAAGCGTGTGCATAAGCGGAAGGTGCAAGCGTCGCTGCGAGGGCGTAGTCTGTGGCGTTGGTGCCTCTTGCGACCCAGCTACGAACAAATGCGTTTGCAACCCGTATTTCATTGGAAATCCCGATCTTCTTTGTATGCCACGTAAGTGCCACGATAAATACAATTCGACGATCCTTTTATAAGGAAACGATTCATTATTTATAACCTGGCAGCGATCAATCCTGCTATCTGTGATCCTGGCTGTGGTCCAAACGCCCACTGCGAGTACACCCTGCAAGAATCTAAATGCGTCTGTAATCCTGGAACCACTGGAAATCCGTACCACGGCTGCGGAGTGCAACAGAAATCCGATTGTTCCACCGCGTTGTGTGGCAAAGATGCACACTGCAACGCTGGACCCAACGCTGTCGAATGCTTGTGTCCTCCAGGATACGCAGGCAATCCCTACATTCAGTGTCATGGTTGGTACAACTAAATACTGATCAAGAACTAATTAAACAGATATACAACACCTTGTTGTTCATTTTTCCAGACATCAACGAGTGCAATGGAAACGCCTGTGGAAACAACGCAGTCTGCATCAACACGATCGGCAGCTACGACTGTCGGTGCAAGGAAGGTTTCTTCGGCAATCCCTTTATCGGCTGCCAGCAAGTCCAAGTGGGTTCGTGCACCGATCCATCAACCTGCATCTGCAGCGATACTGTTCCATGTCCGTTCGACTACAGCTGTGTCTCCGGCAAATGCGTAAACAAATGCAGCGACGTTAAGTGTGGTCCTAGATCAGTCTGCCAGGATGGAGCCTGCGTTTGCCCGCCAGGTTACAGCGGCAATCCCAACGACCTTAGCAAAGGTTGTCATCTTCACGGTCACTGTTCTAACGACCTGGACTGCGAGCCTCAACAAATCTGTTTCCAAGTCGGCAAAGGTGTTAGAAAGTGCGTCGATGCGTGCAGCAAACTGCAGTGCGGTCCAAATGCATTGTGCATCACTCAGAATCACGTGTCCTCGTGTTTGTGCGTCGACGGGTACCAGGGCAACCCCAGCAACCTGGTGGAAGGTTGCCAGCCATCCAAATCTATCATAACACCTGGATGCAACCACAATTCCGACTGTCAGGAAGGCGCCTTCTGCATCGATTCGGACAATGGAGTTCGCGAGTGCGTGAATCCGTGCAGCAAGGTGGTCTGCGGTGCCCACCAGAAGTGCGAGCCCGACATAATCCCTGGCCACGCGACCTGCAAGTGTCAGGATGGATATGAATGGAATCCTATATTGTCTTCCTGCGAGAAACCATCGGTACCTGATTGTATTTCGGACGACGACTGCCACTCGACCGAAGCCTGCAGACCCGATGCTCTGGGTGTGCTGAAGTGCGTTTCTGTGTGTCGTAGTTTCACCTGTGCGATTAACTCCCAGTGCGTGGCTGAGCGACATCGTGGTCGCTGCGAATGTTTGTCAGGTTTCATCGGTAATCCAAACGACCGTCAGGGTTGTCAAACACCTAGAAAGGATCAGTGTTCAACGGATAGCGAATGTCCTGAGGATCAGACTTGCAGGGGCACGGATGAAGGTCTACTCACCTGCCAGCCAGTATGCAATTTCGTTACCTGTGGTCCTAACGCTCTCTGCATAGTCCATAATCACGTCGCCAACTGTGAATGTCCGCCTGGTCTTTATGCCGGTGATCCAAACGACTCGATCAAAGGATGTCGCACAGTACCTTGCGTCTACAATATAGATTGTCCACCTACCCAATTGTGCAACAGGTTGACACACACCTGTTACGACGCTTGCGACGAAAACGCGTGCGGCACGAACGCTGTCTGCATCGCGGACGATCACAGGGCCATTTGCCAATGTCCTCCGGGTCTTCGACCTAATCCGGTGCCCGACGTGGAGTGCGTTGCCATCGAAGCTTGTCACCCAAATCCTTGTCACGAATCGGCCTTGTGCGTACCAGGACATTTGAACAATCCTATCTGTCAGTGCCCGCCAAATTTCGTTGGCGATCCTTACGGAAATGGCTGCCAACCGGAAGGGTTCTGCGCCAGCGCAAAAGATTGCCCGGTTCACTCCATCTGCCATAATCATCGTTGTGTCAATCCCTGTGAAGATGCTTGTGGACCAAATTCCATCTGCGAGATTATTAATGGTCAACCAACTTGTAAGTGCATCCACAGATTTGTACCATCATCGAAGGGACCCCAGGATGGATGCGTCCGCGCGAAGAATTATTGCACCGCCGATGCAGATTGCGAAGACAGCGTTTGTCTGGACGGGCAGTGCATAGGTAAGACATTTATTAAATGCATGTAGGTTCGTATTCTTAGGAAACGTTTGTTGCAGCTGTTTGTCGAGCGACTGACGACTGTTCTGTCGGTGAAAAGTGTCTGAACAACAAGTGCATGATACCTTGTGTTACTCACAATCAGTGTCAAAATGATCAAGCCTGTGTCAATGGAGTGTGCATTCTGGGATGTCGAAGTAACAAGAACTGTCCCTCAACTGAGGCCTGTATTAACAACAAGTGTCAAGGTAAAGTATTAGGTTAATACAGATGAGGCATGGTTTGAGGCACAAATATAATCAACAAAATAATTATTTTTCTTAGATCCATGCAAAAGAAAAGATATCTGTGGTCCAAATGCAATCTGCAGTTGTACCAACCATGCTATAACTTGCACCTGTCCACTTGGTTTTCATGGGAATCCCACACCTCAACAGGGTTGTGTCAGAGTACCAGGTCTTTGTGATGGTAATCAGGATTGTCCTAGCCAACATGTTTGTGTTTCTGGGTTCTGCCAATGCCAGTGCAGCGAACAGAACAACTGTGCTGAAGGAGAGCGTTGCAAAAATGATATTTGTGTCAAAGTATGCTACAGTGACAGCAATTGTTTGCCCGGTGAATTGTGTATTGATGGAGTTTGCGAAGTGGGATGCACATCTGATGCTGGCTGCAAGGACAATGAAGTGTGCATCAACAACAAGTGCAAGTGCAGTCATGGATTCATTGCTGGTCCAGAACACTGCTTGGATGTAAACGAATGCGAGGATCAACCATGTCACTCCAGTGCAGAGTGCATTAATCTGCAAGGCTCCTACCGTTGTGTCTGTCCACTAGGCACAGCAGGTGATCCTGTGGGATCAGGCTGTGTCATACCTCATCAATGCACTCTGAATACTGATTGTCCAGATTCTCAAGCCTGTGTGCAACACAATTGCACTGACCCCTGCACTTTGGTCGATTGTGGGCCTAACACCATTTGCTCTGTGCTGGATCACACTGCTGCCTGCCAGTGTCAACCTGGCTACATTGGTGATGCCTCTGGATGCTTCAAAGTGGAATGTCTTTCCAACAATGATTGTCCCACAGATAAATATTGTAATCAGGATACCAACAAATGCAGCAGTTAGTAGTAAATCTATATCATTTAATATGTTCATTTACTGATCATGGTATGATTATTTTTTAATTGTTTAGGTCCTTGTAATCAAGTTGATTGTGGGTATGGTAATTGTGTAGCCTATGATCATGCTAGCAAATGCAAATGTTATCCAGGATTCGTGCTAGCGGGCGATATTTGCGTTGACGTTGATGAGTGTTTGAAGAATCCTTGTCATCCTTCTGCAGTGTAAGTATCATAGGAATGTTTGTAAAACAGGAAGTCTTGGAATACTTTTTAAAGTGTTGAATAATTAAATATTCTTATATGTAGCTGCCAGAATTCTGAAGGATCGTACGAATGCATCTGTCCACACGGTTTGGTGGGAGATCCCTTCAAGTCCGGCTGCAAGCAACCTGGCGATTGCTTCACGGATTCCGATTGTCCAATTTCTGCAGCCTGTGTCGACAACAGGTGCACGAATCCTTGCGATGTTTTAACCACGTGTGGCAAGAACGCAGAATGTTTCGTTCAGGATCATGTTCCCCTCTGCAAATGTCCTGGTCAGACCACTGGGAATCCAGCGGTAAATATACAAATTTTTACCAAACCCATTTAAGAGAATCATATTAATACTTTTGGGCCCCAATTGCAGTTGGAATGCATCCACTTGGAGTGCAATTACCACAGTGACTGCAGTCCTTCAGACGCCTGTTACAATCACAAATGCGTCGACCCTTGTTCCCTGTCGAACGTTTGCGGTCAAGGAGCCGATTGTTCACCTTTGAATCACAGTGCTGTCTGCACGTGTCAGCCAGGTGGTACAGGAGATCCAAATCTGGGTTGTACACCTGTTCAGTACTGCAAATCTGACTCTCAGTGTGCGACAGGTTCGGCATGTAGCGGTGGCATATGCACAGGTAAACATAAACTCTAAAAACGGACTGATATTAACCTTATCATTACACATGTGGGGACTTATATGAGCTTTATATCTCTACAGCACTTTGTGGTAGCACGAGAGACTGCATCGGAGATCAACTTTGCATCAACGGACTCTGTCAACCCACTTGCAAGAGCAATTCCAGTTGTCCAGAGTACCAGTACTGTCACAACAACATCTGTGTGCAAGAATTGCGTTGCATATCCGACGACGATTGTTCCTACGATGAGAGGTGCACCAAAAACAACATTGGACAAGCAGAATGTCAGAAAGTTTGCGACTTGGTTCTTTGTGGACGCAACGCTGAGTGCAGAGCCGACGACCACGTGGCGGTATGCTTTTGCAAGGGTGGTTTCTTTGGAAACGCTAAAGATGACAAGATAGGCTGTCAACCAATCGAGTGTGAGACCAACGATGACTGCAGTGGAGAGAAGATCTGTGATACCCACAAGTGCAGGATCGCGTGCTTGGCCCACAATCCTTGCGGTGTTAATGCTATCTGTACCGCGGAGAAACATGTTCAGGTATGGATAAATAAGGGATCGTGGGTGTGTGTTAAGGGTTTAGTGAACCACTATTGTTATATTCTATCTTTTAGGTTTGCACATGTCAACCAGGATACACAGGAGAACCAACGCACGGCTGTCAGATAATTGATTATTGCCTGAACGAACCATGTGCTCCTGGAGCTATATGCGATAATTCCCGGGGATCTTACAAGTGCCACTGCCAACAAGGTATGGTTGGCGATCCGTACAACAGTGGCTGCCAACCACCAGTCGAATGCCTGCACGACGACGACTGTCCATTGACTGCCAAATGTATAAACGTCAACAACATACCAAAGTGTTTCGGTGTGTACCTTTTGCTCTTAATCAATCTTTACAGTACAAAGTTCCTTGAGCTTGATCTTACATTTTATATTTTTTAGACGTTTGCTCAAGAACACAATGTGGACCAAACTCAGACTGCGTTGCCTCGAATCACGCAGCAGCCTGCCAGTGTCGGTCCGATTACGAGGGCGATCCGAACAATCTAAGTGTAGGCTGTCGACCCAAACCGGTGATTTGCTCGTCGGCCACGGATTGCTCGGCCAATACTTATTGTTACGAAGGAATCTGTCGACGTAAGTACTGTCTAACGAGTAAAGTGGATCCTTCGATTCTCCGTCGATTCAGTCATTGCAATTAATTGAGTATACTTCCAGCGTTCTGTCAATCTGACGAGGAATGCAATCTATCAGACGTGTGCCTAAGTGGACAATGTCTGGATCCTTGCAACTTAAGAGCCGCGTGCGGCATAAACGCGGAATGCAACGTGAGAAGTCACATCAAACAATGTAGCTGCGCTCCGGGATTCACTGGTAACTCGGAGGTGGAATGTGTGAGAAGTGAGTTTCAAATGAGTAATAGATTACACTATTCTTTTTTTAAACATAATTCGATTTAATACCAACAATGTTTTATCATTCCAGTGCCCGTGTCCTGCAGAGACAGCAACGATTGCAACGAGGGCAACACCTGCCGCGACAACGTCTGTCTACCTATCTGCACCAGCGACAACGAATGCGCCTTCAACGAGAAATGCGTTCGCGGCAACTGTCTGCTGACCTGCAGATTCGACAACGACTGCTTCCTGGGTCACATATGTCTGAACAACATGTGCACGTTCGGTTGTCGCGCGGACGAGGATTGCAACGCGAACGAGGCCTGCATCACCAACAAATGCACCAACCCCTGCGAGGCGACTCCGTGCGGACCGAACGCCAAGTGCACCGTATTCAATCAACGAGCCACTTGCTCGTGTCCTGCAGGTTTCATACCGAACCCAACCGCGAAGGTGGCTTGCCTCAGGTCACCCGGACCCGTCTGCCAAGCGAACAGGGACTGTTCCACGGGAACAGCTTGCATCGGAGGCGTTTGCACGCCTGTTTGTTCCACGGACTCGAATTGTCTGAGCAACGAACGCTGCGATCCCTCGGGCATCTGCAAGTCTTTGTGCAGGAGGGACGAGGATTGTAGAAGCGGAGAAATCTGCGAGGGACTCGTCTGCGTGATCGGATGCCGATCCGACGTGGAATGCCAGGAAAATCACGCCTGTATAAACAACCAATGTCAAGGTAAATTATCTTTGTCGGTAATCTGAAAACTTAACTGTTCTTCAAATTCTTATGTTTATTAGCGGAAGGTTTAAACATCTAACATGGCGTTTAAATGAATAACGTAATAAGTATTCTAATAGATTTATCTTAAATACCTGTATTTCGTAATGAGTTGTTAAAGAAGGAATTCAGTTTTATTCATTCCTGTTGCGTGAATTATCTTCATTTTTCTCGTAGATCCGTGCTCGCTTCCTGACGCCTGCGGAGTGAACGCCAAGTGTTCGGTCGTGAATCATCGGAAATTATGTGCTTGTCCCGCACCGTTGGTCGGCGATCCTGTAATTGGATGCAAACAGGCGTTCTTGCCTTGCAACACGGAACTGGAATGCGCGACCGGCCAAACTTGTTACGGAAGATCCTGTTACGCCACCTGCAGGAGGTAAATCGATTAATTCTCGAGGCGTATCTTGTTCATTACAGGAACTGGTCGCGGCATGTATGTATATCATTTTACAGCGACGCTAATTGCCTGAGCGATGAACGCTGCGATGCTGGAATTTGCAAGGCTATATGCAACAGTGATGATCATTGCGCGGCCAATCAGATCTGCCAGAACAGGTTGTGCGACATTGGATGCCGTAGCGACAACGCTTGTCCAAACGATGAATCTTGCGCCGACAATAAATGCAGAAGTAACTGTCCACATAATAATGTTAATGTCATGAGTTAATCGATTTTACGATTCATGTTCTCCATTTATAGATCCATGCGAGGGCGGTAAAGCTTGCGGAGAGTGCGCAGGTTGTCGAGTGGTGAATCATGTTGCACAGTGCAGTTGTCCAGCTAATTATTACGGAAACGCCATAATCAGTTGTTCCAAATCTATGATTCCTTGCGATGGCTCCTGCGAGTGCGATGAGATCGGTTTCTGTACCAAGAGCTGCTCCAGCCAGGACCACTGCTCCTGCGGGGAAGCTTGCCATTCTGGCAAATGTCGTATCAAGTGTGACATCAATAATTACTGTCCAAAGGTAGCCTAGGACCTCCTTTCTTCATAAATTTTCTACCTCTGTCTTTACAGATTTTAATTAAATGCGTTTATTCATTGAATTCAGGGCTATGTCTGTGATGAAGGATTGTGCCTGGTCGGTTGCCGTACCCACTCCGACTGCCCATCGTCGTTATCCTGCGTGAGCGGCCAGTGTGAGGATCCTTGTTCCGCAAACGGATCTCCCTGTGGCATCAACGCTCTTTGCCGCGTTTCCAACCATCGCGCAGTGTGTTTGTGTCCAGAAGGTTTCCAGGGAGAGCCCAGCCAGGAGTGCTATCAGCTGGAGTGTCATCGAGACGACGACTGCGAGGCGAACAAACGATGCAGCGAGGATGGTGTTTGCACGAATCCTTGCCTGCAACACGGTGTTTGCGGCTTCAACGCGCAGTGCAGAGTAATCAACCGGAAGGCCCAGTGTTCGTGTCCGCCTGGACATTACGGAAATCCTAAGATCAATTGCAAGAAAGGTATTGCAGCTTGAAGATATATTTGGATCTTGTGCTTTCAGGATCCTTAAGCGATTGGATCAATATTTCAGGAGGAGACGAGTGTTTGAGAAGACCTTGCGGCGTGAATGCAAAGTGCAGGGAGACCTTGAACGGATTCGAGTGCACCTGCGATCCTGGATGTCATGGGGATCCTCATCAGGCTTGTATCTGCGACGGAGGGGAACTCTGCAAGGATGCTCGTTGCGGAGTGAACGCCGTCTGTCGCATCTACAAAAATCAGCCCCAGTGTTACTGCCCACCGAATTATCCGTCTGGCGATCCGATGCATGCTTGTAAGTCTCTTCTTTCTATAAATCCAAAGATTTCTTGAATAAGATAAAATTGTGCCTTTAGCAGGAACCATCGTAGGACCTTAGCGTTTGTAACTTTATTCCTTTACCTCGATCTTGTGACTCCTCGTGTTCTTGAGTCCGAAAGGTCCTGATTCCTCTCTTATATCTTATGGCTGATTGCAGGTAGCGGAGACAAGAGCTTAGGCGATTGTCGCACGAACGGTTGCGGCAAGGGCGCGGAGTGCATCCGGGACGGTGCGATATTCGTGTGCAGATGTCCACCGGGTACCAGCGGATCCCCAGAGGTCGAGTGCACCACAGGTAAGCGACCGCCTACTAACTGTTTTAACCGGGCAGATCGATTAATTTCATGTACAGCATTTGTGACTAGCGAGCAATACTGACGATCAGAGGAACATGGTCCGTAGAATAACCATGTATCGTCTAGTAGGACTTGAAGTAATACATAGATGTATTAATCCAGTGAATCGTTAACAATCGAGAGACAGATGTGATTGGACCAGTTACCAAGATTCTTATACATTTATTAGAATATTATACGACACTGGATTTACTCACAATGGTTCAACATATATACTTGTACATATATAAATATAATATACAGTTAGGCATACTGTACATAATGTGTCCAAAGAAGAAACACGTATCACACATGTCTCACACATAACTATTCATATGTAGAATGTTTATTTCAGTATCCAATCTGTCTTGAAGGAAACCGTATTGTTTAGCAAAATGCTAATGAAAAAAAAAATAAGTACATATATATATAGAAAAGAGAGAGAGACGTATAGACGGCAATTTAAAAATGCAACAACAGAAAAAAGAAGGTACACATTCACAGTGAACACCAATAATCTGTTTTTTTAGACATAGGATTAATGATACAGATTGGGAACTGCGAAAGGGACATTCTCATATACCCATGCTTGTTATTTTTTTGCTGGATTTATCCACTGTTACATTATTCTCCTCTTATTTTCTTGTTGAATTCTGTGGGGGCTTGTGTTGTAAATATTGCTGCTTGCCAATTTACGGTACATATATATATACACACGTATGTATATATATTTTTCTTTAGACAATCAGAGGATCGTATCTCGTGTTGTTTGAAAGAAAAAAAGTTTTAAAAAAAAGAAAGAAAAGGAGAGTGTAAAGTTCGTTTTCTACTTCTTCACAAGAGCTACCCTATTTTATTTCCGTATTATAAATACAAAGCATGTGGTTTATGTTATTTGTGAGAAAGTTTCTTTTCACAGTTCTTATATATGCTTTTTTCTTTTTTTTTCCTGTCCCATCACCAACCACCACCAACCATCACCACCCAACGTTCCATCGACTCTACACCAATGACACTACGGTTAAAAAAAATACAACATCAAAATTTTGATCGAGATAGAGCGCGAATGCACCAGTGATCTAGAGTGTCCCAATGAAAAAGCCTGCATAAATCTGCAATGCGTGGACCCGTGCGGTCTCCGTGGCGCCTGTGGGATCAACGCCCTGTGCCGGGTGGTTCTGCACAAGCCGCGATGCTCCTGTCCGCAGTGTTATATCGGTATGCCCCACACGGCCTGTCATCCAGATCCTAAATGCGACACTCTAAATCCCAGACCTACGCCGAGCATCGGTTGCTCGTCCGATCGCGACTGTCCGGAGAGTCTGTCGTGTCACACGCGGACAGGCGAGTGCAGGGACCCGTGTTTGAGCTCTCAGTACGCCTGCGAGGTAAACAAGAGATGCCAGGTGCGTAACCACAGGCCGATGTGCGTGTGCAAGTACGGTTTCGTGGTGAACGAGATCGGCGAACTGACATGCGCCCCGGACACGTTGACCTGCACGAGGGATTTCGATTGCCCGTCGAACGCCGCCTGCGTGAACGGCAAATGCCAGAATCCGTGTAACGTGAGAAAGAAAAAGCCGTGCCCGGCCGAGAAAACCTGCGATGTCCTGGACCATCGTCCCGTCTGTATATGCACACAAAATTGCAATCCTTCCCTCTCCATTTGCCTGCGAGACAGTGGCTGCTCTCCAGACTTGGCGTGCCGCAACTATCGCTGCGTGGACCCATGCAGAAACTCCACCTGTCCGGCTGATGCCCCCTGTTACGTGGAGGAGCACAAGCCTATCTGCAAGTTCTGTCCCCCCGGCTTTGTGCCAGATACTAAATACGGATGCATGAAAGGTAAACACCATTTCTCACCACCTATCACTATCTCGCTCTTGCTATCACGACTTTATTCTTGTATCTCTCTCTCTCTCTCTGTTTTGCCTGTCTGTCTTGTCTGTCTGTTCTGTCAGCTCGACTACGATTTAGCTGCCACCGATGATGACACGTTTCGTTCCGATGATATCCGGATATATCATAACTCTGTACGATTATTTTTTACTCTCTACCGCCTTACACTGAACATACCCACTTGCTACTTTTCAGGTTTCCGACCATTCAGACACTGGAATCTTCTAACACGATTCGATTCGAGAGATACTGCACGCAAATAGCTTTCTTGAGCCTAGGTCACGTTGGTAGAGTAATTATAGAGAATGCTAGCGATGGAGTTACCTTACTCTACTAACCACTTTTGTTCAATCGTTGCATGAGTACAGTAAACGGATTCTTTCTACTTATTAGTTACTCTACCGATGTAATCTATGCCTTAATGCGTTCACTGCCAAAGGGATGATGTTGATACTGTATGATAGAAAATTATAATAGTTGTATGTACCTCAACAATTAGAGCTTGAACATGTCTTCCACTACGGCAGCGAACGCGTTAATCACATAGCGTTAATGAATCGATAAGATTCTATTAATGAATGATAGACCACAATTCCGTTGTCTGAATGACAAAACGTTTCAGGTTCCAATACCACAGATACAACTGTTCACCACCCGAAACCTAGAAAAATACTCTCCCGCCTCTACTCTGCCGATGTTCTTACTGTTCGACGAGTATTTTTTTTTTTCTCCGTTACATCTGTCTCTGTAAAGACCTAATTCGATGATATTTCTGACCGATAGCTTGTCTATTCATTATACCAGCGAGCATGCCAATAACTTAATCTTAATTAATAATCCGTAGATTACTTGGAGTAAGGAGCGTTACGTTTTACCAGTAGTATAGTCTAATCGAGATGCTTGAACGTTTTTCAGTCTTCTTACATTCTGTACGATATATCTCTGTTGGCTGTGATCAGTTTTGCTGATGTTATGTGTTGTATCCGCAGCAGTTCACGACTACACGCCAGACTATTTCTGCGAGTCCGACGACCAATGCGACGACACCAAAGCGTGCGTCGAAGGATCCTGCGTTGATCCTTGCGTCGATCATTGTCGATCGCCGGTGCAATGTCGGGTTAAAGCACACAGGCCAGTTTGTGGCTGCGAGGATCACACTTGTACAGACATTACCACGTTGTCCACCTTTGATTACTCAACACAAGAAATCAACACGATTCCAACTACTACACAACTCAACGTAGATACTACAGAGTATACTTCTTCCACAATACACGAGGAGACTTCAACGATTCCGTACTTAAACGAGAGTACTACAAATCCGGTTGTTGAAGAAAGTTCAACTTTGGAGACAACTGTTGTTGCTGATACTTCAGAAACCTCTACGGTGTTGATGACTATACCTTCTTCAGATTTTGTTACAACAGTTAAAGATGTGGATACAACTGAGTACAATGAAATCATGACTTCAACTTCCTCTGAGGTACCTGGTGTTAAAGACATCGCAGACGAAAGCACGGAGGTTGTTTCAACCGTGGAAGATATTGAAACAACCAGTTATACATCTTTTGGGACGACAACCATGTCATATGTTGAGATTACACAATCTACAGATATGATGTCCACGACAGAGTTAACTGGTGATCAAGTAAATACAACGGATAAGGTTCAGATAGTCACTCCAGTTACATATGTTCATTTTACGGAACAAACGCCACCATCAGGGAATGTTGTTACAGTTACACCTACATATGTAAGAGAATACACCACAGAAACAACGACGGAGGTTACTGAATCTGTAGATGAGAGTAGTGAAAGGAGTACAATGGAAATGGTTGCATTTGAAGATAGTTCTACGGGAATGAATTTGGTGACGGATAATCCAACGACGACTGAACATGTTACATTGATCACAGTGACGGCACAGTATCCTTTAGAGCAGGAAACAACATTTGAAACACCGACAACAACTGAACAGTACTCTACAGAAGGTTTGCAAAGCACACAATCATATTTTACAGAAGAAACGGTGACAACCGAACAGTCTACAAGAGAACAACAAGAAACAACGCATTATTCTACAGAACAGTACACTACACAACAACCTTCAACAACTATACAGTATTCTACAGAACAACCTTCAACAACTATTCAGTATTCTACAGAAGAACCTTCAACCACTATGTCTTATTCCACAGAACAATACACTACAGAACAACATTCCACTACTCAGTATTCCACAGAAGAACAATCGACCACTGAATCATATTCCACAGAAAAATACACTACAGAAAAACAAGCAACTACAGAACATTCCACAAAAGAACCTTCAATAACTATGCCTTATCCCACAGAACAATACACTACAGAACAACATTCTACCGAACAGCCATCAACAACCGAATATTATTCCACAGAACACATGACAGAACAATATTCAACTACTCAATATTCCACTGAAGAATCTTTAACAACTGTGCCTTATTCCACAGAGCAATACACTACAGAACAACAGTCAACTGAACAATATTCCACAGAACAACCTTCAACCACCGAATATTATTTTACAGAACAATACACACCAACTGAACAATATTCCACAGAACAACCTTCAACCACCGAATATTATTCTACAGAACAATCCACACCAACTGAACAATATTTCACCGAACAAATACCAATATCAGAACAACCTTTTACTACATTAACACCTACAAATGTCACAGAAACAAAAGGATACCCACGTTGCGAACAAAATTCTTGTCTAAACGAAACTAAATGGAACTTAACAGATCATCGGCCCGTGTGCTTCAACCTAACAGTCAACCAGAGTACATCTAATTGTAGCATACTCCCAGGTAAAAAGATCTTCGTTGTCGGGAGTGTTGTAAATGTTCTCGTGTTCGTCAATGTTGTGTCTCTGTGAGAAAACAGCTCACAGTTGTGACAATCATCCAGTATCCAGATGAACATTGGAGGCAACCAATTCTGGAGAGTTTATCATTCGATTGTGATGGTCTCGATCGACATGAGAATGGAACGTTTAAATCTTTGTCAAAGTTACAGCACATTGCTGCAATCTAGTGCAGACATGAACCTGCTGCATTAGCGCTCTGTGCATGCTGTAAATTATTATTGTGCTTCTGCACGATCTATTCTTGCTTAACTATACGTAATCATTAATTGTAATTCCTTTATGAAGTCCACATTTAAAGGAAACTACTTTAAATCATAATCATTTTATTGTATATTTTTCTTTATTAATTAAATGATTTCCTTTATAAGTGGACCAACTAACTACTCTTTCTGGGCTTCACACATATAACACAAAAACCATTATATATGTTCTAGGAATTAGGGGATTTTGTGTATATCATTTTCTATGTGTTTTTTTTTTTTTTTGTCAAACATATGTATATAATTTGAAGGATTTTTTTCCGTTTGAGAATTTAAAGGGATCATCAAATAAATTGTTAATTGTGATAGTCTTTGGTTGATAGTTCAATTTTTAAATGTTTTAATATGAATGTTTTTTTACTTTGAGCTTCTAATATACCTTCGTTTCGTTAGATACCAAATGCTCAACGCACGACGATTGTCTCTCCCAATTGGCCTGTATTAATCAACAGTGTTTGAACCCCTGCACTGTTCACAACCCATGCGACTTCGTGGAGGTGTGCCATGTTCAAGATCACAGACCTGTCTGCGTAAAAGGTAAAACATGATTTCTAAATCCCTGAGATTGTATTTTACACTATAAAATATAATGATTTGAAAAATAATAAAATATTTTCTTGATATTTTAGATATAACAAACGAAACAGATTGTCCATACTGTCCAGCGGGCACAGAGTGCGATCCAGCGACGTACACTTGCGTAAAAGGTTTGTACAAGGATCTTCACCATCATCTTCCATATTTTTATCTGTTTTTTACAGCGTGCAATTCGTTCTGTAAATATGTATGTATTGTACATATATTCTGCAACGACGTGCAATATCACTTCCGATTTCATAGATCAATAGACAACTTCTTCAGTCCTGAACCTTAGTTTATTCCTTGAAGTCTGAGACTCGTTCAATTTACACGATTGCTCGATGCAATCATCAATGTTCGGCACAAAGATACATACACACACGATACACTGTACTGTATAACACACCCGAGCCTGTCACTCTATATTTTGTACCCTTGCACTCTTTTCCGGGGCTATAAGGGCTTTTCTCAATCTTTCTTTAGCGGGTTGCACTAGCCACAAAGATTGTCCACTGACAGAGGCGTGCATTGAGGGCACTTGTCAGGAACCGTGTCTGGTTTGGAACCCCTGCGCCGGCAACGCGATCTGCGTTAACACGAACCACCGAGCCGACTGCAGCTGCGAGGAAGGTTACCACGGAAATGGATTCTCCTATTGTGCTCCAGGTACATATAATATTAGAAGAATCCTTCAAAGTGATCATCAAAGTATTGATATTAATTTTTTTTTGACGTCTCAGACGAAGAAGAAGGCAAGAATGTCTGCCAATACAACGAGGACTGTCCACCTAGCAAGTATTGCGATCGTCTGAACAGGAAGTGCATCGATCCCTGCCTGGAGACGGACTGTGGTGCCAACGCCAATTGCCATCCAGAGAACCATCAAGCCCAATGCAAGTGTTTGCCAGGGTACCAAGGAAATCCTCAGATCGGATGCACGCAAGGATCTACGGATCCTTGTGTGCCGAATCCTTGCGGTTTGGATGCATTGTGCGAGAATGATAACGGAAATCCGATATGCTTCTGTCCGAAAGGGTTGACTGGTAACCCATTCGAGCAGTGCAGTAAGTTCCTTGATTACATTTTAATGTTATAAAATAATTATTATATTATATTAGAATTATTTAATTAAGTTGATTTTCTGTACAGTTCCAGAGGGTGATCAGTGTCAAGGCAATCCTTGCGGCGTCAATTCCGGTTGTCGCGTGGTATCAGGACAAGTGAGATGTTTCTGTCTGCCAGGATACGAAGGAAATCCTCCTCATTCCCCTTGTTCCTTACCTAGCAATCCGTGTGAACCATCACCATGCGGACCTAATACTCAATGCTCAGTTTTGAACAACGGCCTCTCGAAATGTACATGCTTGCCAGGATACATTGAGAGTCCTAACACTATTAGGGGATGCGTGCCAAAATCTGATCAGTGCGATCCCAATCCTTGCGGACTTGGAGCCAGCTGTGACGCGAACAGGATACCGCCGTGCTATTGTGCTGCTAATACCATTGGAAATCCTTATCAAAGTTGTACAGGTAAAGATTGTAAAATAGGAGCTTCTTACAGGAGTGCTGTGATATTATAGCAAAATTATTATTAATTTCCAGCACCACCATCCGACATGCACGATCCTTGCCTACTAGTCCCTTGTGGAAAGAACGCAATCTGTGTCGAAGAAGGCGGTATCGCAAAATGCAAATGCGTGCCACCGTTTATTGGTAATCCGTACATGGACGGTTGTGAGGCAGAGTGCATCGTGAATCAGGATTGCGAAGGTTACTTGGCGTGCTTCAACCAGCACTGCCGAGATCCTTGTCCAGGTGTTTGTGGTTCAAACGCTAAGTGCGAGGTGGTCGATCACGTTCCAGTTTGCTCGTGCTTACCTGGTTACACGGGAGATCCATTCAGTTCTTGTAAAGTAGAGAAATCTCGTGAGTGTCTGTATAAATGAAATTATCCTTGTTAACGATTGAGTTTTTTGCAGCCTAATATTTGAGGCTTCTTTCAGCTCTTCCGGCTCAAAATCCTTGCATGCCATCACCGTGCGGGCCTCACAGCATCTGTCGCGTGATGAACGATCGTGCAGTGTGTTCGTGTAGTCCAGGATACCATGGTACACCGCCTTCCTGTCGTCCAGAGTGTCTGGTTAGCTCGGAATGTCCTGCACATTTGGCCTGCATTGGGCAGAAGTGCGGGGATCCTTGTCCTGGACTATGCGGTCAAAACGCGCTGTGTCAGGTTGTCAACCACAATCCTATTTGCAGCTGTCCTCCGAATTATCTTGGTGATCCATTCACTCAATGCGTCAAAGAAGGTAAGTTAATGCCTTCTACCTGATCAATAGAAGTTTTGTTGCAAAAGATACTTGACATATATCTAAAAATTTGTCTTTTGCTACTATTTTCCATTAGATATACCACTGCCAGGACCAAAGAATCCTTGTCTGCCTTCACCGTGTGGCCCCAACGCGGACTGTCGGGTGCAGGAGGATCATCCTGTCTGTACCTGCATCAGTGGAATGTTTGGAGCTCCACCAAACTGCAGACCCGAGTGTCTGATCCATCAGGACTGTCCGAATTACCTGGCCTGTGTTCAGAAAACGTGTGTGGATCCTTGTGCGGGATCCTGTGGGTTCAACACAAATTGTACCGTGCAGAATCATCGCCCTATGTGCCAGTGTTACGAGGGCTACGAAGGGGATCCTTTCTCTGGATGCAGCAAAGGTAAGAGTACTGATCTTTCGATTAATATTTCAATTTCTTTGATTAGGAATTAATACGTCATTTTTTCAATTGTTTTTGTAGCTACTTTCCCCGCTGCGTTGCCCTGTGACCCATCACCCTGCGGTGCGAACGCAGTCTGCAAGGAAAGAAACGGAGCAGGTTCCTGTAGCTGTCTTCCTGACTATACGGGAGATCCTTATGAAGGATGTAGACCAGAATGTGTTCAGAATTCTGACTGCGTTCACACGAAGGCTTGCATAAACAACAAATGCAAGGATCCGTGTATAGGCGCTTGTGGTATCAACGCTCAGTGCCAAGTGATCAACCATCAACCTTCGTGCAGCTGTTTGTCCGGTTACACTGGAGACCCCCTGAAATCTTGCCATGTTTCACCTGGTAAGTCTAACATTTTACCATGTCCATTGAAACAAATAATTGCATTATCTCATTTTGTGTCTTGTTTCAGTAACACCCTTACCAGGCGATCCATGTCAACCATCACCCTGTGGCCCATACAGTAATTGCCGAGTGATTGACAACCATGCAGTCTGTTCCTGTCAACCGGACTACGTGGGCAGTCCACCACAATGTCGACCAGAATGTGTTGTCAGTACTGACTGCACTCAAAATACGGCATGTATTTCCCAAAAGTGCAGGGATCCGTGCCCAGGAACTTGTGGTCAGAACGCTGACTGCCAGGTCATTAATCACAATCCTGTATGCAGTTGTACGTCTGGATACACTGGAGATCCATTCTTTGGATGTGTCAAAGAACGTAAGATAAAATAATTTATTTTATAATATACAATATAACAATGTGTTCTTAACAACTTATGTTGCCCTCTAAAGCGGAACCAAAGCAGCCTGGAACGGAGCCAAGTGGCAACCCATGCATTCCATCACCATGCGGACCAAATTCTCAATGTCGAGTGATAGATGGTTTCCCGGCATGTTCTTGCCTTCCTAACTACGTTGGCAGAGCTCCTAACTGTCGACCCGAGTGTGTAATCAATGAAGGTTGTCCAGGAAATCTGGCCTGCCAGAATGAACAGTGCGTGGACCCCTGCCCAGGCTCCTGCGGCGTGAACACCTACTGCAATGTCGTGAAGCACAACCCAGTTTGCATCTGCAACACTGGATACACCGGAGATCCGTTCACCGAATGCGTGCCAATTCTGGAAGAACCAACGACGACCGAGCAACCTCGTACACCGTGCAACCCGTCACCCTGCGGTGCGAACGCTGTCTGCAACGAACGAAACGGCGTAGGATCCTGCACCTGTCTGCCAGAATACATCGGGGACCCGTACACCGGTTGCAGACCAGAATGCGTCACGAACACTGACTGCGACCGCAGCAAGGCCTGCCTCAATAACAAGTGCGTGAATCCTTGCCCCGGTACTTGCGGTCAGGGAGCAACGTGTCGGGTGATCAACCACGCGCCTTCCTGCTCCTGCCTGCCTGGATACACCGGGGACCCTTTCAACGTCTGCACGGGAATAGAAGTGGCACCGGAGCCTTTGCCAGTGAATCCTTGCGAGCCTTCGCCCTGCGGACCAAACAGCAATTGCCGTGTGCACAACGAACACGCTGTGTGTCTGTGTCAACCAGGATTCGTCGGGGTGCCACCCACCTGTCGACCAGAGTGCATAGTCAGCTCAGATTGCTCTCAGAACAAAGCATGCATCGAGAACAAGTGCGCGGATCCTTGTCCAGGCTCCTGCGGTTTGAACACCAAGTGTCTGACGGTCAACCACAATCCCATCTGCACCTGCGCGGCTGGTTACACTGGAAATCCTTTGATCCAGTGCACCAGGTTCAACGTGTCCCAGCCACCGTCCAAGGATGTTGGCAATCCTTGTTCGCCGAATCCCTGCGGTCCGAATTCGCAGTGCAGAGTGATCGGCTCGCAGCCAGCCTGCTCCTGTCTCTTGAATTTCGTTGGTCGTCCTCCGAATTGCAGACCGGAATGCACCGACAACTCCGATTGCTTCCATTCGGCTGCCTGTATAGATCAGAGATGCAAGAATCCTTGTCCTGGAGCTTGTGGAGAGCTGGCAAGGTGCACGGTTCAAAATCATGTGCCGATTTGCACTTGTCCTGAAGGATACGAAGGGGATGCCTCCGTTCGTTGCGTCCTGGCGCCTCCTCCAAGTAAGTCTTCGTTTTCATGCCCAGTCATTTTCTTTTATTGAACATTTCTAATTCTCCTATTTCTTCATACAGCTACAGACATAAGTGTATCGAATCCGTGCTCGCCAAATCCTTGTGGTCCTAACGCGCAATGTCGCGAGAGGAATGGTGCAGGAGCTTGTGCCTGTCCTCCAGATTTCATCGGAGATCCTTACGACAACGAGAGAGGATGTCACAGGGAATGCGAATCGAACAACGATTGCGCGCCTCAGCTAGCCTGTGTTGGATTTAAATGTTCAGATCCTTGTCCCAGCACTTGCGGTACATTGTCCATCTGCAAAGTTCAGCAACACGTTCCCGTGTGCACTTGTCCCCCAGGATACACGGGAGACCCTTACTACGCCTGTGAAATTAAGGAGATGACAAGTAAGTGTTATGCTTCATTCGATGAAAAAATTGAGTTGCAAATGTACATGTCCCTTTTTATATACTTTTAGGAGTACCTCCGTTGGACCCATGTTCGCCATCACCATGTGGACCCAACAGCAAATGTCGCGAAGTGAATGGCCAAGCGGTGTGCACGTGTCTTCCAGAATACAGAGGAATCCCACCGAATTGCAGACCAGAGTGTGTAGTGAACGCCGAGTGTCCAGCTCATTTGGCGTGTCTGAACAAGAAATGCACTGATCCTTGCCCGAACACTTGCGGTTTGAGGGCTCAGTGTACCACCAAGAACCACAATCCGATTTGCACCTGTCCTGTTGGGTTCACAGGAGATCCTTTCACCCAGTGTTCTCCCTATCGTAAGTATGATATTTCCCCTGTTCAGTTTATTCAAATTTTATGAGATTTTGAGTATTTTAATAGTTTTTGGTTTAATCAATACTTCGTGGTTTTTTTGGCAGCTCTGGACTTACCTTCGACCACAGAGAAACCACCATCTTGCACTCCATCACCCTGCGGTCCGAACTCTTTGTGCCAGATCATATCCGGGAACCCGGCGTGCTCTTGTCTACCTAATTACATTGGTGTACCTCCGGAATGCCGTCCAGAGTGCATATTGAGCTCCGAATGCAAGAGTCATTTTGCATGTGTCAATCAGAAGTGCCAGGATCCTTGTCCAGGATCGTGCGGTGTGAACGCTCAGTGCCACGTTCTCAATCACATACCCGTGTGCACGTGTATGGAGGGATTCACTGGTGATCCATTCACGCAGTGTACGATCATCCCTCCAAGTAAGAGGATAATCTAAATTTCAATATTTGATCTGGTCGATCCCATGATTTCTCAACTTAATAAACTCTTTTTCAGCAACCATACCACCTGTGAGCGATCCTTGCAATCCATCACCTTGCGGACCAAACGCTATATGCAACAATGGCGACTGCGAATGTCTACCAGAATACATCGGCAATCCATACGAATCCTGTCGACCGGAGTGTATCCTGAATTCAGAATGTCCTCGAGACAAGACTTGCCTAAAGAACAAATGTAAAGATCCCTGTCCAGGAACTTGCGGTCAGAACGCAGTTTGCGACGTGGTGAACCATATTCCTGTTTGCTCTTGTTTGACTGGTTACGTTGGAGATCCGTTTGTCAGCTGCCGCGTTCAACCTACAGGTAAATATTAAAAAAATGTGTTCATAAGGTTCGAGTACACGAACCCTGTAACTCGTTGCAGTTCCACAACCCTCGAAGGATCCATGCTCGCCCGTTTCACCCTGCGGCCCGAACAGCCAGTGTCGCAACATCGAGGACCACGCTGTATGCTCTTGTCTTCAAGGATACCTGGGGTCTCCACCGTCCTGTAGACCGGAGTGTGTGGTCAGTTCCGAGTGTCCACCAACTCGTGCTTGCATTAACAAGAAGTGTACCGATCCTTGTTTGGGATCTTGTGGACTGAACGCTAGGTGCGAAGTGATCAATCATTCGCCGATTTGCAGCTGTCTTCCTGGACAGACTGGTGATCCTTTCAAGAGCTGTTATGATATTTCAAGTAAGAATTAACGATGTGATGATTAAGGTTTTAGTAGATTGAAAAATTAATGAGAATTGTGTTCACAGTTCCACCAGATGTCAAAGACACCGGAGATCCTTGCAATCCTTCACCTTGCGGACCAAACGCTCAGTGCCAGAACGTAAATGGATATCCATCTTGCTCTTGTCTTCCTTCCTACATAGGAACACCTCCATCTTGTCGCCCAGAATGTCTCATTAATCCTGACTGCCCTACCGACAAGGCGTGCATAAACTCGAAGTGCACGGATCCTTGTCCAGGATCTTGTGCTGAGAACGCCAGGTGTATCGTGGTGAACCACGCTGTCACATGTTCTTGCACATCCGGATTCACGGGAAATCCGTTCGTCCAGTGTATTAAATTGGATGGTACGTTAATTTTTCAGCTTGGCACTTCACATTAATAATACAATATTAAGAATACTTAAAATTTGTTTTCTTTTATTGCAGAGGAAGCCATTAATCCATGCGAACCATCACCTTGCGGACCCAATGCCATCTGCCAGCAACGCGACAACGTTGGTGCCTGCATTTGCATCGACGATTACCACGGAAATCCTTACGAAGGATGTCAACCAGAGTGCATCCTCAGCTCCGACTGTCCCACCAACAAGGCCTGCGTCCGCAACAAATGCGAAGATCCTTGTCCAGGAGTGTGCGGCATTCAGGCTCAATGTTCAGTTGTAAATCACATTCCAACTTGCACTTGCCAGCCTGGTTACGTAGGAGATCCCTTCACCAGTTGCACTCTGCCATTGAGCCCGTCAACGGAACCAACAGTGACAGACCCCTGCAGCCCATCTCCCTGCGGACCTAATAGCTTGTGCCGAGCCGTCAACGATCAAGCCGTGTGCACTTGCCAAGAATCTTACGTTGGTTCGCCTCCAAATTGCAAGCCTGAGTGTGTAGTGAATTCTGAGTGTCCTCAAAATAGAGCGTGCTACAAATACAAATGCACAGATCCTTGTCCTGGAACCTGTGGAGTGGGAGCCAATTGTCGAGTGATCAATCACAATCCATTGTGTAGCTGTCCTCAAGGAACCACGGGAGATCCTTTCTCCAGATGCTATCCTCATACAGGTAAGTCTGACGTTTATTAAGTTTAAGTACATTGCTACATTATTCCTTTTCTAAACTTTGATTTCTTTTCTTAGTGACACCAATGCCACCAGTAGGCGATCCTTGCACACCAAGTCCGTGCGGTCTGTACGCAGAGTGCAGAGCGATCGGGGACCAAGCAGCCTGCTCTTGTCTGAAAAACTATATAGGACTTCCGCCCAACTGTCGTCCAGAGTGCGTCGTCAACACGGACTGTCCATCTAACCAGGCGTGTATTTCAGAGAAATGTCGAGATCCTTGTGTCGGATCCTGCGGACAGAACGCGGATTGCAGGGTGCAGAATCATATTCCTGTTTGCTTGTGCCAGACAGGATACACCGGTGATCCTTTCACGCTGTGCTCACAGATAATAGGTATAAAAATGGTCACGTGTATGTCCTCTTGCTGATGAATAGTTAAATTCACGAATACGTTGTTTCTGTTCATAGAACAACCAAAAACACCTGAGGACCTGTGCAACCCATCACCCTGCGGACCTAACGCAGAATGCAGCGAAGGAGTCTGCGCGTGTCTTCCAAATTATTTCGGCGATCCTTATTCGTACTGTCGTCCAGAGTGCACCATGAACTCCGATTGTTCACGAGTGAAGGCTTGTGTCAATCAGTACTGCGTGGATCCATGCGTTGGTACCTGCGGAACGAGCGCAAGGTGTGATGTGGTTAATCACATTCCTATGTGTAGCTGTCCTCCTGGATCCACTGGAGATCCGTTCACCCTTTGCCGACCATACCTGCCTGAAGGTAAGCGTTTATCACAAGTCAGATGATAAAATCATTCGAAGTTACTATGCAAATCTGTATTTTTCAGAACCAAGAAGACAACCTTGCACACCATCACCTTGCGGAGCAAACAGCGTCTGCAAAGTGGTGAACGACCACGCGGTCTGTTCGTGTCAATCAGGATTCATTGGCAGTCCACCTGCCTGTAGACCGGAATGTGTAGTCAGCGCAGAGTGTCCTTTGACGCAGGCGTGTCTGAACAACAAGTGCCAGGATCCTTGTCCTGGTACCTGCGGCCAAAACACCAAGTGCCAAGTGGTCAATCACAATCCGATATGCAGCTGCCACGAGGGACATACTGGAGATCCGTTCACCAGATGCTACCCGATGCCCAGTAAGTTTTCTTTGACATTACTAAGTTTGCAACATAAAGTCTTGACTCTCTCATATTGCAAAATTATTTGTTATGCCAATGATATTAATTTTCTCATTAGGGAAACCACCAGTGCCGACGAACCCGTGCCAACCATCGCCTTGCGGACCAAACGCGGAGTGTCAAGTGAGGGGCGACAGCCCAGCTTGTTCGTGTATCGAAAATTACATCGGTGTTCCACCAAATTGTCGACCGGAGTGCACCATCAATCCCGAGTGTCCGCCTCACTTGGCGTGTATGCAACAGAAGTGTCGCGATCCGTGTGCCGGTTTGTGCGGTTTGAACGCTCAGTGTTCGGTCGTGAACCATCACGCGGTCTGTGCTTGTGTCGAGGGTTACACCGGAAATCCGTTCAGCGTTTGCGAGCTGATGCCCAAGGGTGAGTTTGCTATACGAAGTTTTGTTCGCTGTTCTTTATCTTGTCTATGCAATATTTGCCCCTTGCACGCGGGCAACGCAGGTAAGTGCTTTCGCTCACCTACTTTCCACTAACCCGTTCATTGCGTTATCTAACAGAAACCGATCATCGTCGTAGAGGAACGGCCCTAACAATGTGACAAAGCGTCACGACGGTGGCGGGGCCTTAAGAATGATTATGCACTCACGCCACGATGAAAATCAATTGCGAGCGAATCACCTTATGCGATTAACGAGTTCGTCAAGAACAGCACGCCTTCGAGATACCCTTGCGTACTTACCTGGAAGAAATAACCGTGTTGCGAGAACGAATGGTGGCGGGGCCTACGGAGTATAGGCTCTTAATCGCACTCATCCCTTGATCGATACCTGATAACCAATTAGCAGCCCTTGATTAGGAAGAGTATAACACGCAATTGACCATACCTGATCATGCCTGAAGACAAATCTTTTCCCACGATGGAAAATTTTTGGAACATGTCCTCTGCGTCCCTTCGATAGGTAACCCTGTTAAACCTGGACACGGACAAATTAACCCCTGAAATATTGTACCAGCTTGCCTGACCTGTCCCCTAAATTGGAGACTCAAACATACGCTTTATAGGAATGTGCCCTGATCCTGAAGACACGCTTAATGGAAAATTAATCGAATGATCATCCCCTAACGAGATTAAACCCATTTAATGAAACACAAATAGCCACACTCATGAATCAAAAACATCCTAACAAAAACCAAAGCAAGCCACGATAGGATTTCGAACGTTGAAATCGTTCGAGGAAGCTTCCGCTTATCGTTACAGAATCATAAGAATCCATCAGCTCTGAATAGAGAGAGAATTCACGCCACTGCACAAGCTTTGACCGACCACCGTTGCACATACAATGAAACTAAAGCAGAAAGTTCTTTTCTTTCCATCAGATACACCCTTAGACCTTAGGAAACCATGCGAGCCTTCCCCCTGTGGTACGAACGCGATATGTCGCGAGAACAACGGAGTCGGTTCCTGTTCCTGTCTGCCAGACTACATAGGTGACCCGTACGAAGGATGCAGACCCGAATGTACCCAAAATTCCGATTGCCCGAAGATGATGGCCTGCGCCGGCCTCAAGTGCCGAGACCCCTGTCCAGGGACCTGCGGACTGCAAGCCCGATGTGAAACGATCAATCACGTCCCAGTTTGTTCTTGTAACCCTGGATACACTGGCAACCCGTTCACCTACTGTTCCCCGGCTCCAATCGCCCGTAAGCTTTAATTTTGTACCGAACTGGTTGCAACTGGTTGCAAGAAGCCCAGATTTAATGCAAATTTTCCCCCACACAGCCACACCGATAGACTCAGATCCCTGTAGTCCTTCCCCCTGTGGACCGAACAGTAAGTGCCGAAACGTGAACGATCACGCTGTGTGCACCTGTCTGACGAGTTTCATTGGAAGCCCACCGAACTGTCGACCCGAGTGTGTGGTGAACACCGAATGCCCATTGGAACTCGCGTGTATCAATCAGAAGTGCAGGTCACCCTGCGCGAACTCCTGCGGTATCAATACCCAGTGCAAGGTGATAAACCACAGTCCCATTTGCATCTGTAACCTTGGATACACCGGGGACCCATTCACGAAATGTTTCCCCGCTCCACGTAAGGATATTTCTTCTATCAGATCATCAGACATTTCATCATCTCGCTTGATCAGCTTCATTCGATTCAAAGCAGTTCATCAAAGTTCATTATCTAATCCTGCAAATGAATTGTAGAACCGCCTCAGTACGACACTTCTCTAGTCCCGAAAGACCCGTGCGTGCCGTCGCCCTGCGGTATGTACGCGGAGTGCAGGAACATTGGTGGCACCCCGTCCTGTTCCTGTCTGCAACGATACACTGGATCTCCGCCCAACTGTCGGCCAGAGTGCCGCGTGAACTCAGACTGTCCCATGAACCTCGCGTGTTCCTGCGAGAAGTGCAGGGATCCTTGCCAGGGATCCTGCGGTGTCATGTCCCTGTGCACGGTCCGCAACCACGTGCCCATGTGCACCTGTCCCGAAGGATACACTGGCGATCCCTTCAGTAACTGCTACCCTGCACCTGTCCAGCCAAGTAAGGAGGATAAAATTGGATCAACAGTTTCCAGGAATCTTAGAATAATTAATTTGTTCCTTCAACAGCCGCGCCAGCTATCACTGACTCATGTGCCCTGTCACCCTGTGGCCCTAATGCCCGTTGTGATAATGGTGTCTGTACCTGTTTACCGGAATACCAGGGCGACCCTTACGTGGGTTGTCGACCAGAGTGTGTTATGAACACGGATTGCCCCCAGAATCGCGCCTGTGTGAGGAACAAGTGCGTCGATCCTTGTCCTGGCACCTGTGGCCAAAATGCACAGTGTCTGGTGAATAACCATATACTCATGTGCAGTTGTCCTAGTGGAATGGTTGGAAACGCTTTCGTTCAATGCACTGTCCTTCAAGGTACCATCTCTAGTTCTTCTTTAGATCAGATTTAAAGATTCCACATTTTTATAACGCCATAACGATCACAGATTCCGTAACGAGGAACCCGTGCTCGCCATCACCTTGCGGACCTAACAGCGTCTGCAGGGAGATCAACGAGCAGCCAGTTTGCTCCTGCGTGTCAGGATTCCTGGGCGCACCGCCTGCTTGCAGGCCAGAGTGTGCTGTCAGCTCCGATTGTCCCCTCACGGAAGCCTGTACCAATCAGAAGTGCATAAATCCTTGTCCTGGCTCCTGCGGATTTCGAGCAGTCTGCAACGTGGTCAATCACAACCCCGTTTGCAGCTGCTTGCCTGAACACACTGGCGATCCCTTCGTCCAGTGTATTCCAAGACGTAAGACCTTTCTCTTCAAGGTTCAATTTCATTGACACGATTGATCACTGATATTAATTAACGACGTAATTTTAGCACCTGAGCCCGTAGTACCAGAAAATGCATGTGAACCATCTCCTTGTGGATCCAACTCTCAGTGCAGGGTTGTGAACAACGCACCCTCTTGCTCCTGTTTGCCGGAATTCACAGGCTCGCCTCCTAATTGTAGACCAGAATGCATCAGCAACAGCGAGTGTCCTAGTCATTTGGCCTGTGTTAATCAGAAGTGCAGAGATCCTTGCCCTGAATCCTGCGGAGCCAATGCAGACTGTCGTGTGGTCAGCCATACTCCCATGTGTGTGTGTCCTAACGACTTTACGGGAGATCCTTTTACACAATGCATTCCTAAGCCACGTAAGATATCTAGATTTCTTTTTTCCATTGATTTAGAAACTCATAGATTAATTAAATTGATACCTTCTAGCTGTACCCATTGATCTATCTCCTTGCAAACCATCACCTTGCGGTTTCAACGCCATATGCAAGGAACTAAACGGTGTGGGTTCCTGTTCCTGTTTGCTCGACTATATCGGCAACCCTTACGAAGGCTGTCGACCCGAGTGCGTGGTCGACTCGGATTGTCCACCTACTTCCAGTTGCATACGTTCGAAATGCCAGGACCCTTGTCCAGGTACTTGTGGTACGAACACCGAGTGCAGGGTCATCAATCATCGCCCTGCCTGCACGTGTATCCCTGGATACAGCGGAAATCCTTTCCAATACTGTACCTTGATCCGTGAAACAGGTATACATCGCTTCCTTTTTATATGTTCCTAAGAAAACAGATGATTGAAGGATAAAATTTTGTAGAAGATGAAACCAAGTACAAGGACCCTTGCCAACCCTCACCTTGCGGACCAAACAGTCAGTGTCGAGTGGTGAACGGACAAGGAGTTTGCTCCTGTCTGCCAGAATACACAGGATCCCCACCCATGTGCCGTCCCGAGTGTGTTCTGAATTCAGACTGTCCTCAGGATCGTGCATGCGTTAATCAGAAATGTATGAATCCGTGCCCTGCTTCGTGTGGCACGTTCGCCACCTGCGTGGTCAGAAACCACAGTCCGATTTGCGCCTGTAGGGAGTCGTACACTGGAGATCCTTTCACAAGATGCTTCCCCATGCTGCGTAAGTTCCCATACCTTGATAGGTGGCTGAAAATCGAAGGACACTCTCTTCAATGACTTTGCCTTTTCAGAATCTGTACCTCCTGCAGCGGTCCAAACGTCGCAACCGTGTTTGCCTTCTCCTTGCGGTCCAAATTCCGAATGTCGAGTAGTTAATGGCGGCCCATCTTGTCAGTGTTTGCCCAACTACATGGGAAGTCCTCCCAATTGTAGGCCAGAGTGCATCATAAACTCGGATTGCCCCGGCAATAGAGCCTGCATTAGACAGAGGTGCATGGATCCTTGTCCAGGATCCTGCGGAGTATCTACCCAGTGCAGCGTGATCAATCACGTGCCCATCTGCACTTGTATTCAAGGTTACACTGGAGATCCCTTCAGCAATTGTTACCCAACACCACCGCAACGTAAGAGTTTGATCAGGATTTATCTCACTCGACTCAGTTCCTTCACCAATTAATCAAAATTCTTGCAGTACCGCCTGCCGAGTCAGACCCCTGTAATCCGTCACCATGTGGACCAAACGCGCAGTGCAACGCAGGAGTGTGCACTTGTTTGCCAAACTATCAGGGCGATCCTTACACCAATTGCCGACCCGAATGTGTCCTTAACAACGACTGTCCTCAGGATAGAGCCTGCGTTCGTAACAAATGCATGGATCCTTGTACAGGCATCTGTGGTAGGGACGCGGTTTGCAATGTCCTGAACCATGTGCCCATGTGCAGTTGTCCGGCTGGAACGGTTGGCAATGCATTCATATCTTGTGACAGAATGGAAGGTACGAAGCCTTATCATGCTTGAGACTCATTGCTTCAACAATCATAATCAACGAATTTACGTTGTCCTTGATGTAGAACCAGTTCAGACGAACCCCTGTAACCCGTCCCCCTGCGGACCCAACAGTCAGTGTCGAGCCATAAACGACCAGGCTGTGTGTTCCTGCGTGCCAGGGTACCTTGGTAATCCACCTACGTGTAGGCCAGAGTGCGTGGTTAGTTCAGACTGTCCCAGGAACCAAGCCTGCAACAACCAAAAGTGTATCGATCCTTGTTCCGGCACTTGCGGCCTGAAAGCACTCTGTCAAGTCGTCAATCACAATCCTGTGTGCAGCTGTCCGTCCGGTTTCACGGGCGACCCCTTCACCAGATGCGAGTTTATCCGTAAGATCCTCTATCAATCTCCTCAGAAAACCCTCAAACCCACAAGGACGAAATTTTTGATACTCCTTTTATCTCCGTAGCTGCGATCGCGCCACAGGAAGACACGTGCGCGTCCTGTCAATGCGGTCCGAACTCCGTGTTCCAAACGATTAACGAGAAACCATCCTGCGCCTGTTTGCCCGACTTTATCGGTTCCCCGCCAAACTGCAGGCCCGAATGCGTCAGCAACAGCGAGTGTTCGAGCCATTTGGCCTGCATCAATCGAAAATGTCGAGACCCGTGCCCAGGCTCGTGTGGTTCCAACGCGGAGTGTCGCGTGGTCAGTCATACACCGATGTGTGCCTGTCTCGGTGGCTACACAGGCGACCCTTTCACGCAGTGCATCCTGAAACGACGTAAGATTTCCAGCAAACATATTTCAAGTTAGCATTCAGAACATTTTTCTGACAGAACAAGAAGACACAACACCACAAGAACACAGTAGTTCTCTAATCTTGGTGTTTTTACAAGGTTGGAAGTAGCAGTATAATCATTGTATCTATTAACATTTTGGGGATACGATAATATGGTGTTGATGAGCATTAACCGTCACCCTGTGACCCCGTTTTTCTAGCCGAGACCGAACCCACACCGCAGTCCCCCTGCACGCCGTCACCCTGCGGTCCCAATGCGATTTGCAAAGAACTGAACGGAGCAGGGTCCTGTTCCTGCGCCCCGGATTACATAGGAAACCCGTACGAGGGATGCCGACCGGAGTGCACCGTGAATTCCGACTGTCCCTCGAATCTGGCTTGTATAAGATCCAAGTGTCAGAACCCCTGTCCGGGCACTTGCAGCCAGAATGCTGATTGCGCGGTGATCAATCACCTGCCCACCTGTACTTGCCGGGCCGGATTCACGGGAGATCCCTTCGTGAATTGTAACGTTCAACCTACGAGCCGTAAGTTTACCAATCTGGTCAATTATCATCGTCATCGCCATATCATGAACGCCTCTGGATTGAGAAGACATAACGTTAGAGACGCTTCTTCATAACCTCATCGATACGTTGCTTCCATCGTAATAGCCTACGGGCCGATTGTATCCGCCATTAACACACTAATGTCAACGGGTTACGCCTTTGGAATGGAGTGTGCGAATCGATCGATTCTGAGAGAAAACCATTCACGACTTACAGCGGTTCTTGAAGGAAATCCATGTAGCCCCTCGCCATGCGGGCCCAATAGTCAGTGCCGAGTCACGAACGGGCAGGCTGTCTGCTCTTGCCTTCCCGAGTACGTAGGCAGCCCTCCAGGATGTCGACCAGAATGCGTGGTCAGTTCAGAATGTCCTTCAAACAAAGCTTGCGTTAATCAGAAGTGTACCGAGCCCTGTCCAGGCCGTTGTGGCGTCAACACGGACTGCAGGGTCGTGAACCATAGTCCCATTTGCGCTTGCAAGCTGGACTTCACCGGCGACCCGTTCACCAGATGTTTCCCGACGCCAAGTAAGGAGAATTTCACTGATCAAGGGATCGCTCAAGGGACAAACTTTATTTACCAATTAATCCCTAAGCTCCTAGATACAAATAACTTGATCCTGTTAAATCAGAATCCCTCACAATTAATTTAATAGTCAAAGTAGTCGTCTAACTGAGGAGGTTGCTACTAAATGGATAGTCTGCAGAAAAGTAAATTATTTTCAGAACCATTGCCAAGCCCTGTCGAAAACCCTTGTGTACCATCACCCTGCGGACCGCATTCGGAGTGTCGTGATATAGGAGGCTCTCCATCTTGCTCCTGTTTGCCAAATTACATGGGCAGTCCACCGAATTGTAGACCAGAATGTTCGATAAACCCAGACTGCCCCAGCAATCGTGCTTGTATGAACGAGAAGTGCAGGGACCCTTGCCCTGGTTCCTGCGGCTTTGGTGCCATTTGCAGTGTGATCCATCACACACCCGCGTGCACCTGTCCCGAAGGTTTCACAGGAGATCCTTTCACAAATTGCCAGCCACTACCACCTCAACGTAAGAATCTTTATTTACAGTTTGGTTATAATTCAAGTTTTCAGTATTTTTCTGATTAGTAGGGTTTAAATGATTTAGACTATCAGGATGAAAATTGTAATAATTTTACAGCGGCAGATGTCCCGTCAGACCCTTGCAACCCCTCGCCCTGTGGTCCCAACGCAGAATGCAATAATGGTGTCTGTACTTGCCTCCCCGAGTACCAAGGAAACCCGTACGAACTTTGTCGACCCGAATGTGTCCTCAACAACGACTGTCCCACGAACAGAGCCTGCATCCGTAACAGATGCGCGGATCCTTGCACCGGAACTTGCGGCCAAAACGCAGTCTGCAACGTCTTCAATCACATACCCATGTGTAGCTGTCCACCTGGAATGTCTGGAAATGCGTTCGTGATCTGTTCCGTTCTCCAAGGTGCATATCACCTCATTGATCCCTGTTTATATATAGATCGTTTCTGTTTTGTACAACTCAACCCTTCTTTCGTAGAACCTGTACGTCCAGGACCAATGGACCCCTGTAGACCCTCTCCCTGTGGTCCAAACAGTCAGTGTCGCGTGGTGAACGACCAAGCCGTGTGTTCTTGCGTTCAGGGATACCTAGGCACTCCGCCATCTTGTAGGCCAGAATGCGTGGTCAGTTCCGACTGTCCGCGCAATTTAGCTTGCAGCAATCAGAAGTGCATAGATCCTTGCTTGGGTACCTGCGGTCTGAGGACCCAGTGTCAAGTTGTCAATCACAATCCCATCTGTAGTTGCCTTCCGAGGCACTCAGGAGATCCTTTCACCAGATGCGAGCCGATAAGTAAGAATCAATCAAAGTAACATTTAATTTCATTTATCATTCATCTCTGATGCCTCAATTGCAAACTTGATCCTCTAGTGGAAACACCAATGGTGCCAGTGAACCCTTGTCAACCGTCACCTTGTGGACCCAACTCCCAGTGTCGTGTGGTGAACGATTCACCCTCCTGCACCTGTCTGCCCGAATTTACTGGAACTCCGCCTAATTGCAGGCCAGAATGCATCAGCAACAGCGAATGCCCCGCCCATCTGGCTTGCATCAATCAAAAATGCAGAGACCCCTGTCCTGGTGCTTGTGGATCGAACACAGAATGTCGCGTAGTGAGCCATACACCCATGTGTGTGTGCCTTAGTGGATACACCGGAGACCCATTCACCCAGTGCATTATGCAACAACGTAAGAGATGCGTTTATTGGAGAACAACTTTGTTTGAGTCAATGGTAGCTTTGCAATTAATTTATCATTGTAGCGACTGTCGTGGAGAACGCATCACCCTGTACACCGTCACCTTGTGGAGCGAACGCTGTATGCAAAGAGCAAAACGGAGCGGGTTCTTGCACCTGTACGCAGGATTATATTGGAAATCCCTACGAGGGATGTCGTCCAGAATGTACCGTCAATTCTGACTGCGTGTCCAGCATGGCCTGCGTTCGCTCCAAGTGTCAGGATCCTTGTCCAGGCACCTGTGGACAGAACGCGGTCTGTCAAGTGATCAATCACTCGCCAGCTTGCACCTGCATGGCTGGTTACACCGGCGATCCGTTTAGATATTGCAATTTGATTACACAATCCGGTAATTAATAGTTCCTTTAGAAATTCAATGTTAATAAGCTACCGGGGACCTTCAGTCGATGACCATTCTCTGTTTCTTTGAAAACCAGAACCCATTTCAAGAGAACCCTGCAATCCATCCCCTTGTGGACCAAACAGTCAGTGCAGGGTGGTTAATAACCAACCAGTCTGCACCTGTCTGCCAGAGTACATCGGAAGCCCTCCCGGATGTCGACCAGAGTGCGTGGTGAGCTCAGAGTGTCCAACCAACAGAGCTTGTGTTAACAACAAGTGTGTGAATCCTTGCCCACAACCTTGTGGATCCAACACCAATTGCATGGTCCTGAACCACAGCCCAATTTGCAGTTGCAAACAGGGTTTCACCGGAGACCCCTTCAGTAGATGCTTCTCCGTGCCGAGTAAGATAATTTGAAGAATTAGAATTGTGAAGAAGTGTTCCAATTTCTTCATGAACTGATCCTTTCAGAACCTGCACCTGGCCCAGTCTCACAGAATCCTTGCGTACCATCGCCGTGTGGGCCTTACGCGGAATGTCGCGACATTGGTGGCGCACCCTCGTGTTCTTGTCTGTCGTCCTATATTGGCAGTCCACCCAACTGTAGACCCGAATGCACTATCAATTCTGATTGTCCAAGTAGCCAGGCCTGTATAAACGAAAGATGTAGAGACCCTTGTCCGGGTTCTTGTGGATTGTCAGCTACCTGTAATGTCATCAATCACACACCGTCTTGCACCTGTCCAGATGGTTTCACTGGAGATCCGTTCACCAATTGTTATCCCAGACGTAAGAAATTGCTTAATTGGTTATTTTGAATCAATAGCCTAAATCATAATTGAATTTTTAATTATTTAGCGATAGAAGAACCGACGATAGTCGCTGATCCCTGCAATCCCTCTCCTTGTGGTTCGAACGCGATATGCACGGACGGTAGCTGTTCGTGTTTGCCAGAGTATCAAGGCGACCCTTATACCGGTTGTCGACCCGAGTGTGTTCTCAACAACGACTGCACCCTTTCCCAAGCCTGCATTCGCAACAAATGCGTGGACCCATGTCCTGGAACTTGTGGTCAGAACGCACAATGCAATGTCTATAACCACATTCCTATGTGTAGCTGTCTACCTGGAATGACAGGGAACGCTTTCGTTTCTTGTCGTCCAAGCAGAGGTACGTATTCGTTGAAATCATTGCCTATCCTCATCGAGACATCTAGCATAATTTCTGCCCATTTTAGGACCCGAAGACCCCTGCAATCCATCTCCCTGCGGACCCAACAGCGTTTGCCGCGTAGTTAACGAGCAGGCGGTTTGTTCTTGCGTAGCCAATTTCATTGGTACACCACCTTCCTGCAGACCCGAATGTACCGTCAGTTCAGACTGTCCAAAGAATCAGGCTTGCAGCAATCAGAGATGTATGAATCCTTGCGCTGGCTCCTGCGGTATCAGGGCCCAGTGTCAGGTGATCAATCACAATCCCGTATGCAGCTGTCCAGCTGGCTTCACCGGTGATCCTTTCGTCAGATGCGAGCTAAAACGTGAGCTCAGTTTATAAAACCCGTTTAATACTTTCACCGAGGTGTTAATTTCCTAACTCTTATTACAGCTGAAGAATCACCAGTTCCTATCAATCCCTGTCAACCATCACCCTGCGGGCCCAACGCGGTTTGCCAGGTGGTAAACGACTCGCCTTCCTGTTCTTGTTTGCCTGAGTTCATGGGTACACCTCCAAACTGTAAACCAGAGTGTATCAGCAATGGCGAATGCCCCACTCATTTAGCATGCATGAACAACAAATGCAGGGACCCTTGTCCTGGATCCTGTGGGAATAATGCCGACTGCCGCGTAGTAAGTCACACAGCAATGTGCGTGTGCCTGGTTGGTTACGAGGGAGATCCCTTCACCCAGTGTTACCAGAAGCAAAGTAAGATTCCAGATAGTAGAAAACTACGTTGCTTAAGATCACAGTTGTTCATTAATTTTACCTTTTAGACGATATACAACCAGTTCTTTCGACTCCGTGCACACCATCACCCTGTGGCTCGAACGCCATTTGCAAAGAACAAGCTGGAGTGGGTTCTTGCACCTGTTTGCCCGACTATATTGGAAATCCGTACGAGGGATGTCGTCCAGAATGTGTCATGAATTCCGATTGCATGTCGACTCGTGCCTGCATTCGTTCCAAGTGCCAGGATCCGTGTCCTGGTGCTTGCGGCACGAACGCAGAGTGTCAAGTCGTTAATCACTTGCCAACCTGTAATTGTTTCCCTGGTTATACTGGACAGCCTTATCAGTTTTGTCAACCGATCACACAGCCTGGTAAAGGAACATTTTATCCTCCTCTTTTATATCGTTTTAGGGGTTGAACAATATAACCTATTTTCCCTTTATCACAGTCGAAGACAGGAAAGACCCATGTTCTCCATCACCCTGCGGACCGAATAGTCGATGTCAAGTCGTTAACGAACAAGCAGTTTGTTCCTGTTTGCCACAGTACATTGGTACTCCACCTGGATGCCGACCAGAATGCGTGGTCAGCTCAGAATGTCCATCCAGTCTCGCGTGTATCGATCAGAAATGCAAAAATCCTTGTCCTGGACCGTGTGGTCTGAACGCAGAATGCAATGTTATCCATCACAGTCCAATTTGCGCTTGCAGACAAAAGTTCACCGGTGATCCGTTCACGCGTTGCTTCCCAATGCCAGGTGAGAGCATCGTATCTGAAAATCTTCACTTGCAAAGAAAATTTGGAAAACTCTTCTTGTTAGTAGTTTCAAGAGTACACTAATTTCTTGACACTCCACAACCCTTTTCAGAAATTCCACCAGCAGTGGTGCTGTACAATCCTTGCGTCCCTTCGCCCTGTGGTCTGAACGCAGAGTGTCGCGACATCAACGGGCTGTCTTCTTGTTCCTGTTTGCCAAATTACCTGGGCAGCCCACCAAACTGTAGACCAGAATGTACAGTAAACTCTGACTGTACTCCCAATCAGGCTTGCATGAGAGAAAGGTGCAGGGATCCGTGTCCTGGCTCCTGCGGCATCTTTGCTCAGTGCAGCGTGGTTAATCATGTACCAGTTTGTAGCTGTATCGAAGGATATACCGGGGATCCCTTTACCAGCTGCTCTCCAAAACCACCAATACGTAAGACATTGATCCTCTGAACCCATTATCATGATCAATTTGATGCTCATCGTAATTCCAATTTTTAGAACCTCAGACTTTCGACGATCCTTGCAATCCATCACCCTGTGGACCAAACACAGAGTGCAACAATGGTATCTGTTCTTGCTTGGCTGAATACCAAGGCGACCCTTATGTAGGTTGTCGCCCAGAATGTGTCCTCAACACCGACTGCCCCACGAATCAAGCATGTGTACGCAATAAGTGCACGGATCCTTGTGCCAACACTTGTGGACAAAATGCAGTTTGCAATGTCTTCAACCACGTGCCAATGTGCAGTTGCGCTGCAGGCACCAGTGGCAACGCTTTCGTGCTCTGTTCCGCGGTTCAAGGTACCTGATGTTGTTCTGTCGGTGTATCATAGCATCAGGTATCACTGATAATTAACGATCAATGCTTTCGTAGAAGTCAGTCCAGAGACACCGTGCAATCCTTCACCTTGTGGTCAAAATAGCCAGTGCCGTAATGTCAATGGACAGGCAGTCTGTTCTTGCGTACCTGGCTACGTCGGAAGTCCTCCATCTTGTAGACCAGAGTGTACAGTCAGCTCAGACTGTCCCAGGAACGAAGCCTGCAGTAACCTGAAGTGTGTGAATCCTTGCATAGGAAGCTGTGGTATTCGTGCACAGTGCCAGGTCATCAATCACAATCCCATATGCAGCTGTGCTGCAGGATTATCCGGAGATCCATTTGTCAGATGTGACCCCATCAGTAAGGGTATTTTTATTAATCAGGACAATGTGATACAGGAAGTTTATCGAAGAAAGGATAACGTGATTTATCGATTGAATAATTTTTAGTGGAAACGAAACCAGAAATCATAAACGTGTGCAAGCCATCGCCATGCGGCCCTAACGCCCTTTGCCAAGTGGTGAACGATTCTCCATCTTGCACCTGTATGCCTGGATTTATTAATTCTCCACCGAATTGTCGTCCCGAATGCGTTAGCAACAGCGAGTGTCTGGCTCATCACGCTTGCATAAATCAGAAGTGCAGCGATCCTTGCCCAGGATCCTGTGGGGCTAACGCTGAGTGTCGTGTAGTCAGCCACACGCCCATGTGTGCTTGTTCCAGTGGATACACGGGAGATCCGTTCACACAATGCGTTCAATTCCAAGAATGTAAGAAAACTAAATTTCTTAATATTTGCAATTTTTACTATGGTGGTCAACATGTTAAGTCTATTAGTTTGAGTTTTTTGGGAGGTTAATTTATTATAAACCCCCTTCTATTACTTAGCAATTCCAACATCCCCTTGCACACCATCACCTTGCGGTTCGAACGCTGTTTGCAAAGAGCAAAACGGAATTGGGTCCTGTAGTTGTCTGCCGGAGTACATAGGCAATCCTTATGAAGGATGTCGACCAGAATGTACAGTTAGCTCCGACTGTCCATCAAATCTCGCCTGTATAAGAAACAAGTGTCAGAACCCCTGTCCAGGAACCTGTGGACAGGATGCCGTCTGCCAAGTCATTAATCATTCACCTACGTGCACTTGCGTTCCTGGTTTCACGGGAGATCCGTTCAGATATTGTCAGCTTATGAAAGAACCTGGTAAAGTATAACCTTGCAACAAGAAATTAATCATCGAATGATGGAGCTGCGTCAATCGTGACCCTCGCAAAGAAAGCAATCAAGATTTTGATTGATTGGAAAAATGATATCTAAGATTAAGTGTCCACCGTTCGAAGGTTAAAAAATGAAAATTGTGATTTTGCGAGGAATAGAATATTTTTATACCCTTTTGTTCCCTAGAAACAGTCGAAGATCAAACAGACCCATGTGTGCCATCGCCTTGTGGTCCAAACAGTCAATGCCGCGTGGTCTCTGGAAACGCTGTATGCTCTTGCCTCCCAGAATACACCGGAAGTCCTCCCTCGTGCCGTCCTGAATGCGTTGTGAGTTCAGACTGTCCCTCTGATCGTGCCTGCGTGAATCAGAAGTGTGTGAATCCGTGTCCACGACCATGCGGACAGAACACTAATTGTCTAGTCGTCAATCACAGCCCTATTTGTACCTGCAAAGACGGAAATACTGGCAATCCGTTCACCAGATGTTTCCCTCTTACACGTAAGTCTTCCAGGAAAATCATTCGATTCTCTTAATATGTTAAAGCATACAATTATTTGATGTAATTGTTCCCATAGCTCAACCAACGTTACCAGATCTACCTCAAAACCCCTGCGTACCGTCCCCTTGCGGTCCCTACTCGGAATGCCGGGATATCGGTGGCGCACCATCTTGTTCCTGTTTAGCTAATTACTTTGGCAGCCCACCGAATTGCAGACCAGAGTGTACAGTGAATTCAGACTGTCCAAGCGACAGATCGTGCATCAGACAGAGGTGTACAGACCCTTGTCCTGGCTCATGCGGTGTGTCGGCTAAGTGCACAGTTTTCAATCATCTCCCAATCTGTACTTGTATCGAGGGATTCACTGGTGATCCCTTCAGTAGTTGTTCTGTTGCTCCACGTAAGTTTTTTATAAATATGGTCATATTTGACTCTACTATGATGCTTAAGAATTAAAGTCATCCTGATGATTAAACTCTGATTTTGAAATCACAGCAGTCGCAGTAGTACCCGAAGACCCATGTAACCCATCACCTTGCGGTTCAAACGCTCAGTGTAGCAATGGTGTATGCACCTGTTTACCAGAGTTTCAAGGTGATCCCTATGTAGCTTGTCGACCTGAATGTGTTCTGAACACTGACTGTCCTTTGGACAGAGCCTGTCTACGCAACAAATGCGTTGATCCTTGTATTGGAACTTGTGGTCAAAGTGCAAGTTGCAATGTGTACAACCACGTGCCGATGTGCAGCTGCCCTGTCGGAATGACGGGCAATGCGTTCGTATCTTGCACTCCATTCAGAGGTACTTTCAGAAATATTTTCTTATTTCATAGATCTTATTCCAAAGATCATAGAAACCCCTTGTAAGACGATTAATTAATTTTTCTCTGCTGATCAGACCCTGTAGTGACCAATCCCTGCAACCCAACACCCTGCGGACCGAACAGTCAGTGCAGAGAAGCGAACGGACAGGCCGTGTGCACTTGTATCCCCGGTTTTGTCGGTATCCCGCCAACTTGCAGACCAGAGTGCGTGGTGAGCACAGATTGCGGACCAAGCGAAGCTTGTATCAATCAGAAATGCAGCAATCCATGCACTGGTTCGTGTGGAATCAGGGCAACCTGCCAAGTGGTTAACCACAATCCCATTTGTAACTGTCCAGCTAGCATGACCGGTGATCCATTCGTGAGATGCATCGAGAAACGTAAGAATAATAATTGTTTAGAGTCGAATCCCACGTGGACAATGCTCTAACTGCTCATATTTTAGCATTGGAGGCACCACCGCAGCAGAATCCATGCGAACCATCACCCTGCGGTCCAAACGCCCAATGTCAAGTGATCAATGATTCCCCGTCGTGTTCCTGTTTACCAGAATTCACTGGTTCGCCACCCAATTGTAGACCAGAATGCATCAGCAACAGCGAGTGTCCTAGCAATCTGGCGTGCATCAATCAGAAGTGCAGAGATCCTTGTCCTGGATCCTGTGGCACCAATGCAGTTTGTAACACAGTGTCCCATACACCTATGTGCACTTGCTCCTCTGGATACACTGGTGATCCGTTTACTCAGTGTGTGGTGCAACAACGTAAGAATCTTTGCGTTAATTGTACATTTAATTATAGTTAAAATATTCTGCACCCTCGTGTTCCTCTTCCAGTGATACCAATGTACGTACCGGAACCCTGCGTTCCATCCCCTTGCGGAGCGAACGCTCTCTGCAAGGAACGCAACGGCGTAGGATCGTGCTCCTGTTTACCAGGATACCTGGGTAACCCGTACGAAGGTTGTCGACCAGAATGTGTGATAAATTCGGACTGCGTCCCCAGTAGAAGTTGCGTTCAATTCAAGTGTGTGGATCCATGTCCAGGTACCTGTGGTCAGAACGCGGTTTGCCAGGTGATCAATCACGTGGCAAGCTGCAACTGTTTGCCCAGATTCACTGGTGATCCGTTCAGATTCTGCCGAGAAGAAGACATAGGTTGGTGGAAAACAATCTTCCTTTACTCCTCATCGTTTATCTGGATATTAAAACCATTTTATTTGACAGTCACTTTACCAAGCGTGAAAAATCCTTGCCAACCATCACCCTGTGGACCCAACAGCATCTGCAAAGAGAACAATGGACAGGCAGTTTGTTCCTGTTTGCCAGAATACCTTGGTACCCCGCCAGGATGTAGACCAGAATGTGTAACAAGTGCAGAATGCCCCTCCAATCGCGTGTGCGTTAATCAGAAATGCACGGATCCTTGTCCTGATCCTTGTGGCAGAAACACAGTCTGCAATGTCATCAATCACAGCCCAATATGTTCTTGTCAACAAGGATTCACCGGAGATGCATTCACCATCTGTTTCCCTGTTCCACGTGTGTATTTATATGAATATCTTATAAACAAAAAACAGAGTTGTCTAGGGACCGTCTTCATTCACGTTCAAACTCTTCAGGTCCTCCACCAGAGGCAGTAAGACCCGCTCAGCAAGATCCTTGCGCACCATCACCCTGTGGACCGTATTCTCAGTGCAGAAACATTGCTGGAAATCCTTCCTGCTCTTGTTCTCCCTCGTACATCGGTGTTCCACCAAATTGTAGACCAGAGTGCACTATTAACTCTGAGTGCTCCAGTGCACTCGCTTGCATTCGAGAAAGGTGCTCGGATCCTTGTCCAGGATCCTGCGGTTTCGGAGCTATGTGCACCGTTCTCAATCACCTACCGATCTGTTCTTGTCCCGAGGGATACACTGGGGATCCTTTCAGCAGCTGCGTTCCAAAACCAATCATTTGTGAGATTCTTTTTAACTTCATTCGTTTATACAATTTTTTGAAACCTTGAGGCCAACGATTGTTTCGGATTTACAGCCGAAGAACCAGTGACAGATCCTTGCAATCCTTCCCCATGCGGCGCGAACGCTCTTTGTCGCGACGGTGTCTGCACGTGTCTTCCGGAATTCCAGGGAGACCCTTACAGCGGATGTCGTCCCGAATGCGTCATGAACAACGACTGCACTCGCGACAGAGCTTGCATAAGAAATAAGTGCGTCGATCCGTGCATAGGAACATGCGGACAGAATGCACAGTGTCAAACGATCAATCATGTTCCCATGTGCAGTTGTCCGGTTGGGATGTCAGGAAATGCATTCGTTTCCTGTTCTCCAATACAGGGTACTATATTTTACACCTTCTCTTATTCCTCTAAGTACTTACAGATATTAATTTTAATCCTTTATTCTTATATTAGAAGACATAGTAACGAATCCATGTTCCCCATCACCGTGTGGACCAAATAGCCACTGTCAAGAAGTAAATGGACTCCCAGTTTGCAAATGCATAGAAGGTTTCACAGGAAATCCACCCACCTGTCGTCCAGAGTGTGTCGTCAGCTCCGATTGCGAGCTGTCGAAGGCTTGTATCAATCAGAAATGCAGAGATCCTTGTCCAGGATCCTGCGGTTTGAGAGCGGAGTGTTCTGTGGTCAATCACAACCCCATTTGCAGATGTCCTCAGAGTCTGACCGGTGATCCTTTCGCTGCTTGCACGACTATAGGTGAGACTCGACAAACAATCAGATGAATCGAGTAATTTCAATAAAAAAATTATGATCGTTTTATTCGTTCTGCAGTCGAGATGTCTCCAGAACCGATCAATCCGTGTTATCCATCACCGTGTGGTCCTAACGCACAGTGTCAGGTGGTGAATCAGGCACCTTCGTGCTCGTGTTTGCCAGAATTCACAGGACCACCACCAAACTGTAGACCTGAATGTGTCGGTAACAGCGAATGTCCTATTCGTCAAGCTTGTATCAATCAAAAGTGCAGGGATCCTTGTCCTGGTCTGTGCGGAGCTAACGCTGAATGTAACATGTTCAGTCACACCCCGATTTGTTCTTGTCGTTCAGGATTCACTGGAGATCCTTTCGCTCAGTGTACTCCTCTTCAAAGTAAGTTCTGTCTCTTTGATTCAGTTCGAACACTGTTACTATTGCAACTAACCCTTTAATTCAATTTTCTTATGTAGTTCCTGAAGAAAGACCCACACCTTGCACGCCAACACCCTGCGGCGCTAACGCGGTCTGCAGAGTGTCAGGAAACGCAGGCGCGTGCTCTTGTTTGCCTGATTATATCGGAAACCCTTACGAAGGTTGTAGACCAGAATGCGTGGTGAACTCTGATTGTGCAGCGAACTTAGCTTGCGTGAGATCTAGGTGCCAGGATCCGTGTCCTGGTGCTTGCGGACAGAACGCCATGTGCAACGTCGTGAACCATGCTCCAATGTGCACGTGTATTCAAGGATACACGGGCGATCCGTTCAGATATTGCAGTCCAAGTCCAGTGAATCGTAAGGATTGATATTATACAAGGCCCAAGTCATTTGACTGATCTAGCAATCGTCTTAACAGCTACATAATCCTTCTATTACCTTTTAGAAGCGGATGTGATTGTAAACCTCTGCAACCCCTCGCCCTGCGGACCAAATAGCGAGTGTCGCGTGAACAACAATCAAGCAGTCTGTTCTTGTCTCTCCTCCTACATCGGCAGTCCACCAAATTGTAGACCCGAGTGCGTAGTCAGCACCGAGTGTCCTTTGACCCGGGCTTGCGTGAACCAGAAGTGTGTGGACCCTTGTCCCAACTCTTGTGGAGTAAACGCGAACTGCAGGATCATTAATCACAGTCCTATTTGCTTCTGCAACAACGGATTCACTGGTGATCCGTTCACCGCCTGTTTCTCCGCTCCTGGTACGAATTCATTCTCAAACTTGATTTGCAATTAAGATTCAAGATATTCACGAGCAATGTTCTTCAACAAGCCCCTGTAGAAACACCTGTGGAGCAGAAAGACCCATGTTCGCCATCGCCCTGCGGTCCCAACGCTATCTGCCAGAATGTAGGCCAGACTCCAGCTTGCACTTGCTTACCAAACTACCGTGGCAGTCCACCGAATTGCAGACCAGAATGCACCATCAATTCTGAGTGTCCCAGTAACCAGGCTTGCATCCAAGAACGGTGCAGGGATCCTTGTCCAGGATCCTGCGGCTTCAATGCCCAGTGCACGGTGTTCAATCACGTACCCATGTGTTCCTGTATCGAAGGATACACCGGGGATCCTTTCAGTAAATGCGACCAACAGGTCACACCTCGTGAGTAATTGTGCCCCATCATTTATTTACAGTTAATCAATAATATGTTCTAATACAAAACTTTCTAAATTAGCCGAGCCAGTCGAAGTAGACTTGTGTAACCCATCACCCTGTGGACCGAATACTCAATGCGACAATGGAATTTGCTCATGTTTGCCCCAGTACTATGGGGACTCTACTCTTGGTTGTCGACCAGAGTGTGTACTGAACGGTGACTGTCCTCGCGACAAAGCTTGCGTCAGGAACAAGTGCGAAGATCCTTGTATCGGTACTTGCGCCAGCAACGCGGTGTGCAACGTGGTCAATCATGTACCTATGTGCAGCTGTCCTGCTGGTTTCGAGGGAAATGCGTTTGCATACTGTCGTCCTGCGATAGGTACATTTTCATGTTACAATCTTTCATTACTATTTTGGTAAAATGGCAGGAGAGTTAGATTTTTATACTTGATGATGTTTTAATAGCTGAACTTCCATCGAGTCCGTGCACTCCATCACCCTGCGGACCGAATAGCCAGTGTCGAGCAAACAACGGCCAAGCGATTTGTAGCTGTGTGCCAGGCTACCTAGGAAACCCACCAAATTGTCGTCCTGAATGTATAGTTAACTCAGAGTGTCCTCCCAACCAAATTTGTACCAACCAAAAGTGTAACGATCCATGTATTGGCTCGTGTGGTCTGGGTGCCCGTTGCACAGTAGCGAATCGCAATCCTATATGCCATTGTCCTGAAGGATTCACAGGAGATCCGTTTGTCAGATGCATTCCACTTCGTAAGTTTCTCTATTTATTCAGTACACGCTAATATCAGCGAATAATGGTATCTGATTGTTTGAATAATGAAATTTATAGCACCAGTCCCAGCAGAACCGATCAACGTCTGCCAACCATCGCCTTGCGGGCCCAATGCCCAATGCCAAATCTCAGGAAACTCACCTTCCTGTACTTGCTTACCTGATTTCATCGGCTCCCCTCCAAATTGCAGACCAGAATGCATCAGCAACAGCGAATGTTCTAGCAATCAAGCTTGTATCAATCAGAAATGCAGAGATCCTTGCGTTGGGTCCTGTGGGACGAACGCCCAGTGTCGAACTGTCAGTCACACACCGATGTGCTACTGCGAGACAGGATACACTGGCGACCCCTTCACGCAGTGTTTCATCAGGCCCAGTAAGATTTTTGGAAATTGGGAATATTAGGGAATTAATAATATGCTTTCATCAGACTATCTAAGACAATTTCTCGTTTCCAGTCGAAGACACCGCGATGAAAGTGAACCCCTGTTTACCTTCACCCTGCGGTCCCAATGCACAGTGCACGGAAAGAAACGGGGCAGGTTCCTGTGCCTGTCTTCCAGGTTACCTGGGAAATCCTTACGAAGGATGCAGGCCAGAATGTGTCCTAGACTCTGATTGCTCGCCCACTCGAGCTTGTATCAGTTCGAAATGCGTGGATCCGTGTCCAGGAACCTGTGGAACCAACGCTGAATGTCGTGTTATCAATCATCGAGCGTCTTGCTCATGTTATCCAAGTTACACCGGTGATCCTTACAGATATTGCTCCATTCAGTCAGTTGGTAAGTCGAATTCCACCCTCGATCGCCTATCATGCATCAAACGTTGAAGTTGTTAATTTTAACTGAAAATATTTGCTAGTTCCTGACATCAGTGTAAGCGATCCTTGCGGCAATGCTCAATGTGGACCAAACAGTCAGTGCAGAGTAGTCAATCAGGTGGCAGTTTGTTCTTGCCTTCCAAATTACATGGGTACACCTCCATCTTGTAGACCAGAATGCGTTACCAGCTCTGAATGTGACTTCAATAGAGCTTGCGTGAGACAGAAATGCGAAAATCCATGTCCATCTTCTTGTGGACAGAATGCTGATTGTAGAGTGATCAATCACGCACCTCTCTGTAGTTGTTCGATGGGATACAGTGGTGATCCTTTCACTATATGTTTCCCCATTCCGAGTAAGTAGTATTTTCCATACATAACTCCAGATAAGGGTTAATTTACAATAAGGTAATAATTTATACGTAACCCTTTTAGTGACACCACCCGTCCAAAGCGACGTAGTTCAAAGAGACCCATGCATTCCATCTCCATGCGGTGCATATTCAGAATGTCGAAACATTGGTGGAGTGCCATCTTGCTCCTGTCTAGCCACGTACACCGGAAGTCCGCCTAATTGTCGCCCAGAATGTACTATCAATTCAGATTGCCCACCAAGCCAGGCTTGCATACAGCAAAGATGCAGAGACCCTTGTCCTGGCTCGTGTGCATCTCAGGCCCAATGCAGCGTCATCAATCATGTTCCAAGTTGCGCTTGCCCTCCTGGTTACACGGGAGATCCCTTTACCAACTGTTTCATCGAACCACGTAAGATTATCCCTTATCCCTTCAAGGTTTCAGTTTGAACTCCATGATAATGTAAAGATATTCTAGCTCGTCCAATTGAAACTGATCCATGTGCATCCTCGCCTTGTGGATCGAACGCTCGTTGCGACAATGGTGTCTGTAGCTGTCTGCCAGAGTACTCTGGTGACCCGTACACAGGCTGTAGACCAGAGTGTATTTTAAGCAACGAATGTCCAACCATACGAGCTTGCGTTCGTAACAAGTGCGTTGATCCCTGCGTCGGTGTTTGCGGACAAAATGCCCTGTGCAACGTGTTCAACCATGTGCCCATGTGCAGTTGTCCCTCAGGAATGGCAGGAAACGCTTTTGTCCTATGTTCCCCTGCTCAAGGTAGGCTTCACTTCAGTGGTTAAACAAGTGTAATATTTATCGTTACCAATATTCTTGATCGACTTGCAGCAACGACAATCAGTGATCCTTGCAATCCATCACCATGTGGACCCAACAGCCAATGTAGACAGAACAATATGCAAGCCGTGTGCTCTTGCATAAGTGGATACATTGGTGCACCACCTACTTGTAGACCCGAGTGTGTGGTCAGTTCAGACTGTCCACTGAACGAGGCGTGTACCAATCAGAAATGCCAAAATCCTTGTCCCGGAAGCTGTGGACTTAACGCTGTCTGTAATGTCGTCAATCATAATCCTGTGTGCACATGTAGAGAAAGGATGACCGGTGATCCATTCGTCAGTTGCTACCCAATGCGTAAGAATTTTTAACTGAACGTTAAAAAGATCATAAGTATCATTGAGATTAATGAGATCTTTCTGAACCTTGAAGCTGAGAGACCACAAACTCCAGTCAACCCATGCCAACCATCCCCTTGCGGTCCAAACGCCGACTGCCAGGTGGTGAACGATCAGCCATCTTGTTCCTGCCTTCAAGAATTCATAGGATCACCCCCGAACTGTCGTCCGGAGTGCATCAGCAACAGCGAGTGTCCCAACCAGCAAGCTTGTATCAATCAGAAATGTCGAGACCCCTGCGTAAATTCTTGTGGTGTCAACGCTATCTGTAACGTTGTAAGCCACACACCGATGTGTGCCTGTACAAATGGTTACACGGGAGATCCATTTACACAATGTGTGCCACAGCAATGTAAGGATTTGTACATTTTGAGCTGCTATTCGTTGGTAGACTTTCAACATGATTGCTTGATATTTTCAGTCGACGTTCAAGTCAGTAGACCGGACCCTTGCACTCCATCTCCGTGTGGGGCAAACGCAGTGTGTCGAGTTCAACAAAATTCAGCATCTTGCTCTTGCCAGAACGATTATATTGGTAACCCTTACGAAGGGTGTAGACCTGAATGCACCCTTAGCTCCGACTGCCCATCCAATCAAGCTTGCATCAGGTCCAGGTGTAGGGACCCCTGTCCTGGAACCTGTGGTCAGAACGCTCAGTGTTATGCAATCAATCATGCGGCCACTTGCAGCTGCTTCGATCGATACACAGGCGATCCCTTCGTCTACTGTAACCCTATGCGAGAACCACGTAAGAGACCCCATCCGATAAAAATGATTTAAGCAACGAATAATTAATTAGGAAGCAATAATCATACCTTCTTGCAGTGCCCGAACCTAATATCGTCAATCCTTGTGAACCATCGCCCTGTGGACCCTACAGTCAATGTAGACAATCGAATGGCCAAGCTACCTGCTCCTGCATGCCAAATTATACTGGAACACCCCCTAATTGCAGACCAGAGTGTAGCGTCAACTCTGACTGTCCATTGAACCTTGCATGTAGGAATAATAAGTGCATCGATCCTTGTCCCAACTCTTGCGGTCAGCAGAGTACCTGCAGAGTCGTGAACCACAGCCCTGTCTGCAGCTGTAAGCCAGGGTTCACTGGCGATCCCTTCACTTATTGTTTCTACAATCCACGTAAGCTGGATACTTTAATATTTATGTTGCCTCAATCATTGAAACATTTGAGAACATAATTGAATCTATTTTAGCCATTGTCGTGGTCGAAACGCCGGTCGATCCCTGTGTCAATTCACCCTGCGGACCAAATTCCCAGTGTCGCGACATCAACGGCCTACCCTCCTGTTCTTGTATGGTCAATTACGTTGGTGCTCCACCCAATTGCCGTCCAGAATGCGTTACCAACACTGACTGTCCCAGAAACCAAGCTTGCATTCGCGAAAAGTGTCAGGATCCTTGCCCAGGATCTTGTGGCCTGAACAGCGTCTGTGCAGTTCACAATCATGTTCCAATTTGTACTTGCCTGGAAGGATACACCGGAGATCCTTTCAATATTTGTCAGCTGAAACCTATGCGTAAGTTATCTTTCTTCAAGGAAGATAAAATCTGGCCAGTTTAGTTAATAAGTTTATAAAATTGAAACAGCGGTCGAGGAACCTGTGACGGATCCGTGTAGTAACTCACCGTGTGGGCCCAACGCTCGATGCAACAACGGTGCTTGCACCTGTCTACCCGAATACTTCGGGGACCCATACGTTGGTTGTCGTCCAGAATGTGTGCTTAGCGCGGACTGCTCGACTGACAAGGCGTGCATCAGGAACAAGTGCGTTGATCCCTGTCCAGGAGCTTGCGCTCAGAACGCAGTGTGCAACGTCATCAACCACATACCCATGTGCAATTGCCCCCCTCAAACAAGCGGAAATGCCTTAGTCTTTTGCTCACCCGTCCGAGGTATATATTTCTTTCTTCACAAAAGTCGTCAATCTGTATTGAACCCTTTGATGACTGAAATTATCGAACCACAGTGCCCACGACGACCAGACCGTGCAACCCATCTCCCTGCGGTCCCAACAGCTTATGTCGAGAGGTGAACGACCAAGCCGTGTGCACTTGCGCCCCAGATTACCTTGGGACACCGCCACTGTGCAGACCAGAGTGCACCATTAGTTCCGATTGCCCCAAGAACCAAGCTTGCGTGAACCAGAAATGCAGAGATCCGTGTCCAGGAACGTGCGGTGTTCAGGCGACGTGTTTGGTAGTGAACCACAACCCCGTGTGCTCCTGCCCGGAACGTTACACGGGAGATCCTTTCGTCAGATGTGAAATGATCAGTAAGACGATGAATATAGAATTAGATTAAAATTAAGGTTAGATAAAAGGAAAGTAACAGTACATTTACTTCCCGTAGAAGAAGTAGTAGCGCCCACGAACCCTTGCCAACCATCACCGTGCGGCCCGTATTCTCAGTGTCAAGTGGTCAATAACATTCCATCCTGTACCTGTTTGCCCGATTACAACGGAAGCCCGCCCAACTGCAAACCCGAGTGCATTTCGAACTCCGAGTGCCCCAGCCACCAAACGTGCGTTCGCCAAAAGTGCAGTGACCCTTGCCCGGGTCTCTGCGGGGAGAGTGCAGAGTGTTACGTGACCTACCACGTACCCAACTGCGTCTGTCCCAACGGTTTCACCGGCGATCCTTACACGCGTTGCTCAGTAATACGTAAGAAGCATGAAGAATATGATCGTGTGCGCGTTGTTGCACGGCAATCAACTAATCTTTGTGATTTTGCATTGTTCTAGTGCCTGACTCGGAACCCTCACCCTGCGCCGAAGGTGTTTGCGGCACAAACGCGTTGTGCAGAGAACGGGACGGTGTAGCAATCTGTTACTGTCCCCTCGAATACGTTGGCAATCCTTACGTAGGCTGTAGGCCCGAGTGCGTCATTAACCCTGATTGCCCGTCCAGCAAGACCTGTGTCAGAAACAAGTGCCAAGACCCGTGCCCTGGAACCTGCGGCCAGAACGCCGAATGCGCAGTCGTTAATCACCAACCCCTCTGCAACTGCAGACCCGGTTTCACTGGCGACCCGTTTGTCGTGTGTACCATGGATAGTAAGTTAAACCAGTTGAACCATGCCCGAGGATCTTCCTGAAAGTGTGTAACAGGTCATGTTCTTTTGAAATATTGTTTCAACGTCTGTCTGGTTAACGCAGCATTAAATTCTTGATGAAATCTAGTATTGGCAAAATGTTAGAGCAATATTCCAGAAGAACATACTTTGCATCGTCAAGGAAATGATTAACGAAATGCAACTATTTTCCCCAGTAATAGTCCCGAAAGAAAACGTCTGTAGCCCGTCACCCTGTGGACCCAACAGCCAGTGCAAAGAAGTGTCTGGCCAAGCTGTGTGCTCGTGCCTGCCCACCTACGTTGGCACTCCACCCGGCTGTAGACCTGAGTGTGTAGCTAGCTCCGAATGTCCCACCCAACTCGCCTGCCAGGATTACAAATGCGTGAACCCGTGTCCAAGCCCCTGCGGTTTGAACACCAAGTGCATTGTGGTTAATCACAGTCCCATCTGTAGTTGTATGCCAGGATATAGCGGAGACCCGTTCACCACTTGCACACCGATTCCACGTAAGAGCAATGTTTCATCAGTCACACACGATGTCTCAATTTTTCTGCACCAATGATGTCACTGTTAACGAGATCCATCCTTTTAGCGTTTATGATCCCTGGCCCGACGGAGAAAGATCCATGCGTGCCATCCCCCTGCGGTAATTTCGCCCAGTGCAGAAACGTCCGCGGCTCTGCTGCCTGTAGCTGTTCAGAAGGCTACGTCGGTCAACCACCCAACTGCAGACCCGAGTGCACGATTAACTCCGAGTGCCAGAGTGACATGGCCTGTATTAACATGAAATGCAGGGATCCGTGTCCTGGTTCCTGTGGTTCCGGTGCCACGTGCGCGGTCGTTAACCACATTCCCGTGTGCAATTGTCCTGAAGGTTTCACCGGAAATCCGTTCACCATATGTCAATTACTTTCAGTTACACGTAAGGACCCATCACTTGCATTGGTAGTTACAACCTATAGCATGTCATTACAAGTTGTTTGCCGTTGCAGCCACTCCAGCGCCTGTAGAAGACGAATGTACCCGATCACCTTGCGGTCCCAATGCAGAGTGCTCTAACGGCGTTTGCACGTGTCTGCCAGAATTCCAAGGAAACCCGTATCTAGGATGCCGACCCGAGTGTGTTCTGAACTCAGACTGCCCTCGAGACAGAGCCTGTTTGCGTAACAAGTGCATGGACCCTTGTCCAGGAACCTGCGGTATCAGTGCCATTTGTACGGTTATCAATCACGTCCCGATGTGCAGCTGTCCTGGAAACATGACCGGCAACGCGTTCAGTCAGTGCACCCCTCTGCAAGGTAGCGAACGACCTTCTGCATGCTCTTTCCTGCCGGAGTAGATCACAATAATTTCATGATTTTTGTTTTCATCAGACACGACACCCATCAATCCATGTAGCCCAACACCCTGCGGACCCAATAGCGAATGTCGCGTTGTAAACGGTCAAGCGGTTTGCTCGTGCATCAGAGGATACCTAGGAAGTCCTCCCACCTGTAGACCCGAGTGCATAGTGAGCACGGACTGTCCGCAGAACGAAGCTTGCAGTAACCAGAGGTGCATCGATCCCTGTCCAGGAACCTGCGGAATCGGAGCTCAGTGCAACGTGGTCAATCACAATCCCATATGCAGTTGCCCGTTGCGTTACACCGGCGATCCGTTTGTCCAATGCATGCTCTTCAGTAAGAGACCAACACCTTGAATAATTCATTGAACGCAAGGATCATTAGCTGTTCCCTTAACACAGAAGTGACAACTTTATTTATTTCAGTCGAAGAACCAGCGGTAGACCCTTGCCAGCCATCCCCCTGCGGTCCAAACTCCCAGTGTCAGGTGATCAATAACTCGCCCTCCTGTTCGTGTATGCCCGAATTCACCGGCAGTCCACCAAACTGTAGGCCCGAATGTGTCAGCAATAGCGAATGTTCTAGTCAATTAGCGTGTATCAATCAAAAATGCAAGGATCCTTGCACTGGATCCTGCGGTACCAGTGCTAACTGTTACGTAGTCAGTCACACCCCGATGTGCACCTGTCTAAGCGGTTACACTGGTGATCCGTTCACTCAGTGTATCTTCAAAGAACGTAAGAATCCTGTTTCTAGCAAACTTCTTTATCTGTCTCTGGATACGTAAGTGAAAACCTTTGAACTTTGCAGCTACGATCACACCCACGCCTGACAACCCCTGCAATCCATCTCCCTGCGGCTCCAACGCCGTTTGCAACGAGCTGAACGGCGCAGGTTCGTGTACCTGCATTCAAAATTACATAGGCAACCCTTACGAAGGATGTCGACCAGAGTGTCTCCTGAATACCGACTGTCCATCGAATCAAGCTTGCATGAACAACAGATGTAGAGATCCCTGTCCTGGAACTTGTGGTCGCAATGCTGAGTGTCACGTTATCAATCACTTGCCGGTATGCGAGTGTTACCCTAGACACACAGGCAATGCTTTCGTTCTTTGTACACCTATTCGACCAGGTATGTTCGATCATCAAGAGATGACAAGAATTCTTTATAAACTTTCTTTAACCTTCAATGATCAATCCTTTTTAGAATCTGATGAAGCAATTAGCCGTCCGTGCAACCCATCTCCTTGCGGACCAAACAGTCAATGCAGAGCGATTAATGGACAATCAGTTTGCTCGTGTTTGCCCGAATTCCTTGGCAGCCCACCCGCCTGCAGACCTGAGTGTACAGTCAGCGCCGAGTGCGCCTCGAACTTGGCTTGTATTAATCAAAAGTGTAAAGATCCTTGTCCCGGGTCGTGCGGTTCGAGCACTAGATGCGAAACGATTAATCATAGAGCCATATGCTCTTGTCAGCCAGGATTCACCGGTGACCCTCTAGTTTCCTGTTTCGATATACCAAGTGAGCGATATTCCTAGAGAATTCTTACATGTTTCTAAAGAGTGTGGGTTTAATTCGTAAATGTTTATTATAGTGGATAAACCTGCACCTGTGCCAACGTTCGTGAACCCCTGCGCACCCTCACCCTGCGGACCCTACTCAGACTGCCGCAACATAAACGGCCAGGCCTCCTGTGCCTGTATAGCGGACTACATGGGAACACCACCAAATTGTAGACCAGAATGTATCAGAAATTCAGACTGTCCCAGCAACCAGGCATGTCTCCAGAAGAAATGTCGATATCCTTGCGAAGGTGTCTGCGGCGTAGGTGCTCAATGTTCAGTGATCAATCACACCCCGATGTGTACCTGTCCCGAAGGATTCTCCGGCGATCCTTTCGTTAGATGTTCATTCGCTCCAGGTACCTGTTGTTCGTCAAACTTTTAGCTTTATTTTCGTACTTTAGACGCTAACGTTGTGCTGATTTAGTTGAAGCTGAGAAACCTGTCGATTCGTGTGCCAATTGTGGCGCGAACACCCAGTGCCTCAACGGGGTTTGCACCTGTTTACCGGAATACCAGGGAGATCCGTACTTGGGCTGCAGACCGGAATGCGTCCTGAACTCAGACTGTTCCAGAGACAGAGCCTGCATTAAGAACAAGTGTAACGATCCTTGCGATGGAACCTGTGGTCAAGACGCAGTGTGCTCTGTCGTCAATCACATCCCAGTTTGCACCTGCCCTCCGGGAACATCCGGCAATGCGTTTGTAGTTTGTTCCCCTCTTCAAGGTATAATTGAATCATTGATCTTTTGAGCCCATCGAATTATGTGATGTTTAATCTACTTATGTTTCTCATGAATAGTGACGACGCCCAAAGATCCGTGCAATCCCTCGCCCTGCGGACCCAACAGTCAGTGTCGAAAGATAAACGATCAAGCAGTTTGTTCTTGCATTCCTGGATACGTAGACACGCCACCGAATTGTAGGCCCGAGTGCATCCTCAGTTCAGACTGTCCAACGAACATGGCCTGCAACAATCAGAAATGCGTGGATCCTTGTCCAGGCACCTGTGGAATCAGGGCCGAGTGCTTGGTCGTAAACCACAACCCGATCTGTAGCTGTCCTCCTGATCTGATAGGCGATCCGTTCACGATGTGCATTAGGAAACGTGAGTATTTCGATATCATTAAGTTGGTAATTAAATTCGAGGCCTTAATCATAAAAATGGCATGCATTTGATTTTCTCAACAGCGGAGGAACCCCAAGTTCTGAACCCATGTGTTCCATCACCATGCGGACCAAACAGTCGCTGCCAGGTCATAAACAATTCACCATCTTGCTCATGCTTACCCGAATTTCTTGGATCTCCTCCAAACTGCAAACCAGAGTGCATCAGCAACAGCGAATGCTCCACTCATTTGGCTTGTATTAACCGGAAATGTCGTGACCCTTGCCCTGGTTCCTGCGGCGCCAATGCCGAGTGCCGGGTGATCAGTCATACACCGATGTGTGTCTGTTCGTCAGGTTTCGTGGGCGATCCGTTTATACAATGTGTTCCAAAGCCAGGTAAGCGATGCCCTTATTAACAGTCCTAGTTTTAACTTCGTCACACGGGGCATATAACACGAGTCGAATGATTTTGTAGTTATGGATGACACTCTGAATAAACCTACTCCGTGTGTGCCATCGCCTTGTGGGTCCAACGCAGCGTGCAACGAACTGAACGGTGCTGCATCCTGCAAATGTCTTCCCGATTATATTGGAAATCCCTACGAAGGCTGTCGACCCGAGTGTATCATCAATTCCGACTGTACAGCCAATCAGGCTTGCGTTAATTCCAAGTGTCAGAATCCTTGTCCAGGATTCTGTGGTTACAATGCGGTTTGCCAAGTTGTCAATCATGCTCCACTTTGCACTTGTCAGTTCGGTTACACCGGCGATCCATTCGTTCAATGTAACGTCGTCCAAGAAGCACGTAAGTCATCAGAACCTGAAGATGATGATGATGATCAATGGTCAGTATTTAATACGTACATTTTTCCAGCGAAACCAGCAGATCCCTGCAACCCATCGCCTTGTGGCCTGAACAGTCAATGTCGCGTGTCCAATGGTCAGGCTGTTTGTTCTTGCTCGCCCACGTTCATGGGAAGCCCGCCATTCTGTAAACCGGAGTGCACGGTCAGCTCGGACTGCGCCACGAACCGCGCTTGTAAAAATCGTAAATGCGTGGACCCTTGTCCTGGAATTTGCGGTATTAACGCGAGGTGCGAGGCGATCAATCACAGTCCTATTTGCAGTTGTAACGTAGGTCACACTGGCGATCCATTCGTGAGATGTTTCAAGTTGCAACGTGAGTATTTCGATCAAGACTTCCTTTATTCCAAGTTACCCTATTCGTAACGTGCATTTTTCTTCAGCGATGCCCGAACCTGTGAACCCCTGCGTCCCATCGCCGTGCGGTCCCTTCTCCGTGTGTCGTGTGCTTGGTAACGCGGAATTGCCAAGCTGCACTTGCATGGATAATTATATAGGAACACCACCAAATTGTAGACCAGAATGTACCATAGATTCCGAGTGCACCAGCAACAGAGCTTGCCTAAGACAGAAGTGTACAGATCCTTGCCCAGGTTCCTGCGGCACCGGAGCTCAATGTTTGGTAGTGAACCATATGGCTGTTTGTACGTGTTCAAAGGGATACACTGGCGATCCATTTGTCAGCTGTTTCTTAGAATCGCCACGTAAGCATTTATCATCGTCTCTAGATTGCAAACAGCTTAAAAGGATCTATTTTAATGAACTTATCCTTGTAGCATCACCACCGGTTCCTCAAGACGCCTGTAATCCCTCGCCTTGTGGATCGAACGCGATCTGTCGCAATGGCGTGTGCTCTTGTATGCCCGAATATAATGGGGATCCCTATTACGGATGTCGTCCAGAATGCGTCCAGAATCCAGACTGTCCTCTGGATAGAGCTTGTAATCGCAACAAGTGTTTCGATCCCTGCGTTGGCGCCTGTGGTCAGAACGCTGAATGCGTGGTAATCAATCATACCCCGATGTGCAATTGTCCGGATGGCATGTCAGGAAACGCGTTTACCGCCTGTTTCCCCGTCAAAGGTATAATAATTTGAAGAAGAAAATTTGTGCCACAAATATTTGATAGCATAAACGAGAATCGTTAACTTTGCAGACCCAGTGATAGTAGAACCCTGCAACCCATCACCCTGCGGGTCCAACAGTAGATGTCAGGACATCGGTGGACAGGCGGTTTGCTCGTGTGCCCCTGGTTACATTGGAAACCCTCCAGCCTGTCGCCCAGAGTGTCTTGTTAACAGCGATTGTCCTTTGAACGAGGCCTGTGTGAACCTGAAGTGCAGAGATCCATGCCCTGGGTCTTGCGGAATATCTGCTCGTTGCCAAGTGGTCAATCACAATCCCATCTGCAGTTGCCCTTCGGCGTTCACCGGCGATCCGTTCGTACGATGCATACCTAGACGTAGGTGTCTCTCATTTTGTTCCCAAATAGATGATTCGGTGACCACAATTTAATCGTGCCCCTTTTTAAAGCGGAAGAACCTGTCCAGCCAACGAATCCATGTCAGCCATCACCCTGTGGTCCGAACGCGGACTGTCGAGTGATCAATAACTCGCCATCCTGCTCCTGCAGACAAGAATTCATTGGAACACCACCAAATTGCAGGCCTGAGTGCATTAGTAACAGCGAATGCAGTAGTCAGTCGGCGTGCATTAATCGCAAGTGCAGGGACCCTTGTCCAGGTTCCTGTGGTTCCAACGCAGAGTGCCATGTTGTGAACCACATTCCATCGTGCGTTTGCATGAAGGACTTTACAGGGGATCCTTTCGTTCAGTGCACTGTCAAACAACGTAAGTCTTGATTGCATCAAGTGCACCGTATGAACTTGACTGAATTTAATGATTTTATTGATCCTTTTAGCGGAGCCAGTGATTCCAGCACAACCCTGTCAACCGTCCCCCTGCGGAGTTAACGCCATTTGTCGAGAACAAAATGGCCTTAGCTCCTGCACCTGTTTATCCGAGTACGTCGGCAATCCTTACGAAGGATGTCGACCGGAATGTACGATTTCTTCTGACTGCCCTTCCCAGTTAGCTTGTATCAGATCCAAGTGCCAGAATCCTTGCCCCGGTTCCTGCGGTGCCAACACCAACTGTCAGGTCGTCAATCATTTACCTGTGTGCACTTGCATCCCACAATACACAGGTGATCCGTACGTCAATTGCGTATACAAGATGCCCACAAGTGAGTAGTTATGTCACCTTCAGTATTCCTGTTCCCTGGACGGGGTATTTAATGTCCACCTTTTGCAGTCGAGGAGGAAGAACGTGACGTATGCAATCCATCGCCATGCGGCCCCAACAGCCAGTGCCAGAACGTGAATGACCAAGCCGTGTGCTCTTGCATGCCTCAGTACATAGGAACCCCGCCCAGTTGTAGACCCGAATGCGTAACCAACTCTGAATGCAATTCGAATCTTGCTTGTATCAATCAGAAGTGCAAGGATCCCTGTCCTGGCACCTGCGGTCGTAATGCCCAGTGCAAAGTTGTCCATCATAGTCCAATTTGTAGCTGCGGAAGCGGCTCGACAGGAGATCCGTTCGTCTTCTGCTTCCCGACACCAAGTAAGCTCCCGCTGAAGATACTGAAGTCTTCCAAGTTTGTTCCTGGTCCCAGATTTAACAATTTTTGTCCACAGTGCCTAAACCAGAAGATCAGTACCCGAAAGACCCATGCGTTCCATCCCCTTGCGGTCCAAACGCGATGTGTAAAGCAGTCGGGGACACACCAGTCTGTACTTGCATGAACAATTACATCGGGGTACCCCCTAATTGTCGACCGGAATGTTCCATCAACTCAGACTGTACAGCGAACACGGCTTGCATTCGAGAGAAGTGCAGGGATCCTTGCCCGGGATCCTGCGGCATTTCAGCTCGTTGCACGGTCGTGAACCACACACCAGCTTGCACGTGTCCCGAAGGATATACTGGCGATCCCTTCACCAGTTGTTCCCCTGCGCCTTCACCGCCTAGTAAGAAGACCAATAGTTCGTTAATCGTTGCGTTGTCTTCGAACGTGTACAAACATCCATTTGTTCCAGTCATAGAAACCCCGTCAGACCGATGCAACCCATCACCCTGCGGACCAAACGCACAATGCGACAATGGTGCATGCACGTGTGTACCTGGTTACTTAGGTGATCCTTACAGCATCTGCCGTCCCGAATGCGTCATCAACACAGACTGTTCCCGAAACGAGGCCTGTATACTTCACAAATGCAGAAACCCGTGTGTAGGCACGTGTGGATTGAATGCTGAGTGCAACGTAATCAATCATCTGCCTATGTGCAGTTGTCCCAGGAACACCACAGGCAATGCCTTCTTGTCCTGTAACCCTCTGCAAGGTTGGTCCTTAATTTTTAATCTCTTGGCACCCTTTGAGGATACTAATCAAGGAATATGTTGTCACACGACAGAAATCAGTAGCGTTGATCCATGCAACCCATCACCCTGCGGTCCGAACAGCCATTGTCGAGCCTCGAACGGCCAAGCCGTTTGTTCTTGTATCACTGGATTCAAAGGATCTCCACCTTCCTGCAGACCAGAGTGCGTCGTCAGCTCTGACTGTCCACGAAACAGAGCTTGCAGTAACCAAAAGTGTATCGATCCTTGTCTGGGTGCTTGTGGATTGTCAGCACAGTGTTCTGTGATTAATCACAACCCTGTGTGCAGTTGTTTCGATCAGTATACCGGAGATCCATTTGTTCAATGCGTGCCATTCCGTAAGAATTCATTCTTTTTTTATGAACCTGTTCACCAATTTGCATTCGTGACAATCATGTTTCTTTTCTTCTAGGAAAAGAGCCAGACGTTGTTGTAAATCCCTGCCAACCGTCACCGTGCGGTCCGAACGCGCAGTGTCAGGTGATCAATAACGCTCCCTCGTGTTCTTGTCTTGCTGAATTTGTAGGAACTCCTCCAAATTGCAAACCCGAATGCGTGAGCAACACCGAATGTCCAGCGCAGCAAGCCTGCATCAATCAGAAGTGCAGAGACCCATGCCCTGGCTCGTGTGGCGGTAACACAGAGTGCAGAACCATCAGTCACACTCCCATGTGCACTTGCGCCACTGGTTTCACCGGAAATCCATTCGTACAATGTATACCCCAACCAAGTAAGACTCACTTTTGTTCCTTTGTAGGTCCATGTTGAAGGAGGTTGTCTATATCTTCTGATTTCATTTGTAGTCGAAGATGTCCCACAGAAAACCAATCCATGTCAGCCATCTCCCTGCGCTGCGAACGCAATCTGTCGCGAATCTTACGGTTCAGCGATGTGCACATGCTTGCCCGACTTTTACGGAAACCCATACGAAAATTGCAGACCCGAGTGTCTCATCAATTCTGATTGTCCATTTAATCGAGCATGCATCAGAAACAAGTGTCAAGATCCTTGTCCAGGAACTTGTGGATTCAACGCCGTGTGTCAGGTCGTTAATCACATCCCAGCCTGCAGTTGCCAGTTCGGCTACACCGGCGATCCCTTCAGATACTGTAATCTGTTCGAACAGACTCGTAAGTTGTCCCCAAATTTCAGGACCTATATTCCATTTACATGATGTAACAATACTGCGTTTTAAACAGCTCAACCAAGTCCTTCCAACCCTTGCGACCCATCACCCTGCGGACCGAACAGTCAGTGCCGCAATTTGAACGGCCAGGCTAGCTGTTCTTGCTTACCCACATTCAAGGGCACTCCTCCAAGTTGCAGACCAGAGTGCGTGGTTAGCACAGAATGCGCCAGCAACATGGCTTGTATGAATCAGAAATGCGTCGATCCATGTCCCGGTGTCTGCGGAATAAACGCCAGATGCGAGACCTTCCATCACAGTCCCATCTGTAGCTGTAGTCCTGGTCAGACGGGAGATCCGTTCGTTAAATGCTTCGATGTCACCTGTAAGTTGAAGCTCTCGAGAACCCACTTTAATCTACCTTTTATTGTTTCAATATTTAACTTGAGTCCGCGTTTTAGCCGTGATACCATCGGTTCCTGTAAATCCATGCGTACCATCACCCTGCGGACCGTTTTCGCAATGCCAGGATATAGGAGGTATCCCGTCCTGTTCCTGTTTGCCGAATTACGTGGGCTCGGCACCAAACTGCCGTCCAGAATGTTCCATCAACCCTGACTGCACCAGCGACAAAGCTTGTGTCAGAGAAAAGTGCATGGATCCTTGTCCAGGATCTTGCGGAGCCAACGCGTACTGTAACGTTATCAATCATACACCGGTTTGCACCTGTCCTAGAGATTACACGGGAGATCCTTTCACCAGTTGTCGTCCAATGCCCATACGTAAGGATATAGATTTATATCAATGACAGTGAATCCAAATGTTACTGATTATTAATTTATCTTTTAAAAAACCACAGCTATACCACCAGCACCGTCAGACCCATGTTACCCCTCACCTTGTGGACCAAACGCGTTATGTCAAAGCGGAGTCTGTACCTGTATAAACGAGTACCATGGCGATCCTTACCAAGGATGCAGACCAGAGTGTGTCCAAAATTCCGACTGCACCTACGACAGAGCTTGCTCCAACAACAAATGCGTGAACCCATGCACCGGAATCTGCGGCCAAAATGCCGAATGCACTGTCGTGAATCACATCCCCACGTGCAGTTGCGTGAGAAATCACGAAGGCGATCCGTTCACCCTCTGTAAACCGATTCGAAGTGAGTGCAACCTTCATGGTCAATTAGTTTCCTCATCCAGGATCCGTATTGATTGATAATTCATTGTCTTGCGTGATGATAGAGCGCGTGAAACCCTGCGAACCCACGCCCTGCGGACCGAACAGCATCTGCCGTGAATTTGGCGAGCAAGCCTCCTGTTCCTGTCTCCCTGGATACTTTGGAACTCCGCCCAGCTGCAGACCCGAGTGCCTCGTGAACTCTGACTGCGAGCAGAGCAAAGCTTGCGTGAACGAGAAGTGTCAGAACCCGTGCGAGAATGCTTGCGGTCAAAGTGCATTGTGCACTGTACGAAACCACAACCCTATCTGCAGTTGTCCCGTTCAGTATTCAGGTGACCCGTTCGTCAGCTGCTTCCCTATGAGTAAGTATCCCGAAGAAATGTAACCAGTGCTGTCTACGACCAGATACCAGGTTGACAACTTATTCAAATTAAACGAATAATAGTTTCTGACTTGGACAGCACTGGTCCGCGCGTTGCACCTTTCAGACAATATTAACCCAACGTTTGTCGACAAGCAGAAACGCCGCTCGAAGAACCCAGCCAGGATCCGTGCAAACCCTCGCCGTGTGGACCAAACTCCCAATGCACAGTGTCGCCAGACAATAAAGCCTCCTGCGCCTGTTTGCCCGAGTTCGTAGGCTCTCCTCCCACCTGTAGACCCGAATGCCTCGTGAACAGCGAGTGCCCCGGAAATCAGGCCTGCGTTAAACAGAGATGTACCGATCCCTGTACAGGACTATGCGGAGCTAACGCCCTATGCCAAGTTACCCTGCATTACATCCGTTGCGTGTGTCCCGAGGGATACACTGGAGACCCGTTCACAGTTTGTTCCGTGACCGACAGTAAGGAATATCCCGTGACATCATTCTAAAACCGGATATACTCTTTGACTAAAAATGAAACACATTCATAGACGCTCGATTTTAACAACAATTGAATTTTTCAGTCTTCTGTAAATACTGTATATAAAGATTGTACGATACACAGAAAATTGCATGTTGATTACAGATTATTTTAATAGTTCAAATTCTTATTAGACGTACATTTTGTTCATACACATTCTTCATTCTCTTCAGTTTCCATCACAAAATTCTTGTGCTCTTTTTGTACAGTCTCTGAACTTGCTTTTTTGTAAATTAACTCTTCTATTTCGCGAATTAATTAATGAGCTTGTACATTAATATCAAGATATTAATTGTATGGTTTCGTAATTTCATTTTAGTCACACCAGCACCGCCAACACCGTCGAGACCTTGCAGTCCTTCACCTTGCGGCGTCAACGCGTACTGCAGAGAAAGATACAACACGGCGTACTGCGAGTGTCTACCAGATTACAGAGGAAATCCGTACGAAGGCTGCCAACCGGAGTGTCTGGTGAACACCGACTGTCCGAAATCGCAAGCCTGCATCCGGACCAAGTGCCAGGATCCTTGTCCCGGCACGTGTGGAGTGGGAGCGATCTGTACTGTGTCCAACCACATTCCTATTTGCTCTTGTCCTCTTCCTACGATCGGAGATGCGTTCACCATTTGTCAAGCAGTTCCTGAAGGTACTTTGATATTTCAGTGAAGAATATTGGGTCGTGGAATAAGTTAATAGTTTTAATATAAAATGAAACACAGGTCCAAAAGAGAGGGATCCTTGTTCCCCGACACCGTGCGGACCAAACACCATCTGCGAGAAAATAGGCGACAACGCGATCTGCAAGTGTCTTCCTGGTCTCCAAGGAATCCCATCAAGCGTTACAGGTTGTCATCCAGAATGCGTGATCAGCTCTGACTGTCCAGGAGACAAGGCTTGCATCAACAACAAATGCATCAACCCTTGCACTCAGAACGTGTGTGGAATCAGGGCAACCTGCCAAGCGATCAATCACAGTCCTCTTTGCAGCTGTCCATCGCCCTTGATCGGCAATCCGTTCGAGGAATGCTACACCAAGATTGGTACCTAGTTACATTCATTGAATCCCATGTACTGAGATACAGTGTCCATAACATAACAATTCTGTTTCAGAAACCGATCCCTGCAGCCCGTCTCCATGCACCTACAACGGCGAATGCAAAGTCAGAAACGGCGTTGCAGTCTGCATTTATCCGGAATGTGTCATCAATTCCGATTGCCCGCGGGACAAGGCTTGCTTCGCGCAAAAATGTAGAGATCCTTGCATCGGCGCCTGTGGAATTAATTCCCTTTGTCAGACAGTGAACCATAAACCAGTCTGCTCATGTCCATCCGGTTTCACTGGCAACGCAAGGATTCAGTGCACGGTACCCAAAGTAGAAGAACCCACCCCAGAGTGCACTCAGAATTCCGAATGTCCAAACGATAAGACCTGTTACAACCAGAGGTGCGTCGATCCTTGCACCCTCAACTCCTGCGGCTTCAACAGCCGCTGCCACGTGCAACTACACCGAGCTGTATGCGTCTGCAACGAAGGTTTCACTGGCAATCCTCAGCAGTACTGTCACGAGAGTGCGTTTCATAAAACAATTTTATCCTCTTTAAATCCTGCGAAGATTTATTTTAATATCGACATTAATTTTTGTAGTTGGATGTCGTGGCGACAGCGATTGTCCACTGACCCAATCCTGCATCAACAACGAGTGCATAGATTCCTGTTCGGTGACACAGTGCGGCATCAACGCGCTATGTTCGTCCGACGGATACCACAGACCACGATGCTACTGTCCTGAAGGATACCTGGGTAACCCGTACCAGAGATGCGAGAGACCAGAGTGCACCAACGACAACGACTGTCCTTCTTCCTTGGCGTGTAGGGACTTGAAGTGCGTCAATCCTTGCGATTGTCCACTTTCAGCCCAGTGTTCGGTGATCAACCATCGCCCTACTTGTCGGTGTCCTCCGGGTTACACGGGTGATCCGTACAAGTCCTGTCTCATGGGTAATTATTCAGCTTCAAGGAATATTAATTATGCATTACAATGAATTAATCAATAATTTTGTCTCAGAACCGATAGAACCGCAGCCACAGTGCCAGGTGGACGGAGACTGCCCCAGCAAACTGGGCTGTTTCAATGGAATTTGTAAAGATCCGTGCGTGGAAACGAAACCCTGCATCGCTGGCGCGAAATGTTCCGTCGTAGACACTTTGCCGATGAGAACCATGATCTGCGAATGTTTGCCGAACTTTGCAGGCGATGCAACAGTAGCTTGCATTCCAGTGGATAAACAAATCGAAGCAATCTGTAAAGCGGACACCGAATGCACTTCGAATTTGGCGTGCTTGAATGAACATTGCATCAACCCATGCATCATCAGTCCATGCGCTACCAACGCAGAGTGCTCTGTTGAGGATCACTACCGTCAGTGTCGCTGCTCCGGCGGAACAATCGGTGATCCTTATGTGAACTGTTACAGAGGTAGTTGTCGAAACATTTATGAAACAGCAATGTACGAAAGAAACTTTGAAGCAGACTAAAATTGTTTTAATTGTTGCAGTCACCGACTCGTTCCCAGAATGCACAAGAAATTCCGATTGTGCACCCAACGCGGCTTGCATAAACCAACTATGTCAGAATCCTTGCGCCAGCACCCAGTGCGGACTGAACGCCGAATGTATCACCGTCAACCATCATCCGACCTGTCATTGTCAGCAGAACTTCGCTGGTGATCCCCAAGTGCAATGTTTCAAACGTAAGTAATTAATAATAGTGAATATCTAAAATACTCGATGACAAAACGATTCAATAAGTTTCGTTTTTCTTTTAGCCGAGTGCAAGTCAGACAGCGATTGTCCTTACGACAAGACCTGCCAGAACGACAACTGTGTCACTCCATGCTTGATCGGAGACATTGCATGCGGTCGCGGGGCAGAGTGCATCGCAGTTTCGCACAGAGCGCAATGCGTTTGTCCTCGGGGCACCCAAGGTGATCCTCGAATCGCTTGCATCTCCGCGGTGTGTCATTACAACGAAGACTGCGCCGACCACGAAGCCTGCGACAGATTGAACAGAGTTTGCCGACCCGTCTGCGAGGACGACACTTGCGCCGACACCGCGAAGTGCGTCGCTAGAGATCATCAACCGAGATGCACTTGTCCTGTGGGAACCGTTGGAAATCCTTACGTTGAATGCACTGGTAAATCTTTCAGAAGATAATCAATTTTGTTAAATGGAACATGGTAGTTTATTTGGTGATTTCTGTTCAATCAGGTGTAGCTATTGAAGTGGAGTGCAGAGAAGACAGCGAATGTCCATCTTATTTGGCGTGCATCAACACCAGATGCCAAGATCCTTGCCTATCCTCGAACATGTGTACCGGTGAACAGGAATGTAAGGTGTTGAACACGGTTCCGCTTCGAACGATGATCTGCAGCTGTCCACCAAACACCATCACTGATGTCAATGGACTGTGCAAGAAAATTGGTAAATATCAACGTTAATTAAAAAAGAAGAAACATCTGCATCGGAGATGCTTGAAATAATCCCATGGTTTAATTATCTTACAGTACCAGGAGATGTAAAGTGTCACCAAGATCAGGACTGCAACGATTCCGACAAGTGCATCGAAGGAAGCTGTATCGAAGCCTGTCTCACCACCCAGTGTGGTTTGAATGCTCAATGCAAATCCACATCTCACACAGGAATCTGCCAATGCTCGTCAGATTTCACCGGCAATGCCTACATCGAGTGTATCAGATGTAGGTTTCAGTTTGCGCCGATTCAGATCATTCGGAGATGATTCACAAACATAACTAATCTTCTACGTTTTAGTTGTTCCAGTACCACTACCACCAGTTCGTCCAGAATGTTACGCCAACAGCGAGTGCTCAAGCGAGAAACAATGCATCAACTCCCTTTGCGTGAATCCGTGCATCGTCGAAGACACCTGCGGTAGAAATGCATTATGCCACGTGAACAACCACGTTCCAATCTGTAGATGTCCCGTAAGCTATATCGGCAATCCCAGAATCAACTGTTTACCACGTAAGATTTAACCCTTCTTGTGTTTCTAGTACATTTTTCCATGTAATTTATAAGTAATGTTTCTCTGCAGCGGAAGTTGTGGCCGAATGCACTTCGAACAGCGACTGCGCTGGCAATGCAGCCTGTGTCAACAACTTGTGCATCAACCCGTGCAACTGCGGTCCAAACACGAAGTGCAATGTTGTCAATCACTATCCATCCTGCGTCTGTTCGCCTGGATATTCTGGAAACCCTCAGTTGGGATGCTTCAAACGTAATCTTCACTTCTTTATAACACCCCACGTGAAGTATTGCCAATTTATTTAACTTCATAACATTTAATATTGCAGTGGATTGCGAGTCAGACAGCGAATGCAACAACGCAGCTACGTGCTACAACGGGCAATGCGTGAACCCTTGCATTCTGGAGAACAAGTGCGCCATCAACGCGGAATGTTACGGTCAAAATCATCGTGCCGTCTGCCGCTGCGGTGCAGGATACCTTGGCAATCCGGAAGTGCATTGCGAGAGGGTCGAGTGCAGCAGCGACTACGACTGTCCTCGAAACCTGGCCTGCAGCAGCGGACGTTGCATCAACCCGTGCGTTGAAGATTCACCCTGCGCACAGAATGCCATCTGCTACGTCCAGGATCATGTGTCCACTTGTCGCTGTCCTGAGAACATCCCTGCCGGAAATCCGTATTCCTACTGCGAACATCGTCCAACCACTTCTCTCGACGAGCCTGAATGCAGAACCGACATCGAGTGCGCTGATAAACTGGTGTGCATCAAGAACAGGTGTATCGATCCGTGCCCGGTGATCAAACCGTGCATGGAGAACGCTCGATGCAATGTTCTCGATACGATTCCAGTGAGGACCATGACCTGTACTTGTCCAGAAGGCTGGACCACCGATATCGACGACGTTTGCAGGCCAAGTACGAAAATGCATTAATGTTTTATGTCATCAAACTGTATCAGAGTGACTAATTACTTGATATGCAATTATATTATTCTTATTTTTATTCTAGTTCAAATAACAGTCATCGGAAGCTGCACAAGAAACGACGAGTGCGGCGACAACGAGGCTTGCATCAACAGACAATGCAGAAACCCTTGCAACTGCGGTACCAACGCTGCTTGCTACGTCAGGAACCACAAACCGATTTGCTCTTGCGACGAAGGCTACCAAGGGAACCCGGATATCGCCTGCTACTCCGTGGAGTGCAGACGGGACAGCGAGTGCGCCTTGGACAAGAGCTGCGTGAACAACAATTGCGTCAATCCTTGCCTGGTGACCGACAGTTGCGGCGTGAACGCCGAGTGCTATCCCAACAACCATAAGGCCGACTGTCGCTGCCGCAAGGGCTACCATGGAAACGCTCTGGATCGCTGCAGAGTGATAGGCTGCTACAGCAACGGTGACTGTCCCGGAGACCACTCGTGCATCAACATGCAATGCATCAACCCCTGCGTCCACAGCAATCCTTGTTCACCGCGTGCCGAGTGCAGGGTCTTCAACCATTTACCGATCTGTCGGTGCCCAGCTCACCACACAGGTAACCCTTATATAAACTGCAAACCAGAGGAAAGACCAGAGTGCAAGGAAGACAGTGACTGTCCCGATTCGTTGGCCTGCTTCGACAACAAGTGCCAGAACCCGTGCACCGTGATCCAACCCTGCAGCGAACCATCAGAATGCAGGGTGTTACCAACCAACCCTGTTCGCACGATGGTCTGCGTGTGTCCCAGCGGCTACGTGAGCAGTGGCAGTGGACTCTGTCGTGCCACGAAGCCAATTGTAGAAGTAGAATGCACCAGAGACAGCGACTGTGCATTGGACAAGTCCTGCGTGAACGCTGTATGCAAGAATCCTTGCGCCTGCGGACCGAATGCAGAGTGCAGCGTGACCAATCATAAGCCTATCTGTTCTTGCACTTTGGGTTATGATGGAAATCCTGACGTGTTGTGTACCAAGGGTAAGGATCGTGTTTCTTTCTTTCATTATTTCATTCTTTTCTTCTTTATTTTGAACTTGAATTCGTTCTTTTAGTCGCCGGATGCCGCACGGACGGTGATTGCAGTGGCTCGCACGCTTGCGTCCAGCACAACTGCGTTCCAGTCTGCTCGCCATCCTTGACCACCTGTGGAAAAGGCGCGGAGTGTCACGGCATCAATCACAAAGCCATCTGTGAGTGTCCACCTGGCTACGGAGGTAATCCTCGGGCGGCCTGCGTCCTTCTTGGTTGCAGGACCAACTCTGATTGCCCCACGAACAAGGCCTGCGTCAATAGTCGCTGCGAAAATCCTTGTGCTGTCAATCCTTGCACCGGAAATATGGACTGCAATGTGTACAACCACGTGGTCGAGTGTGCCTGTCCTCCTGGATATATCGGAGACGCCAAACAGGGTTGCACCAAACGTAAGATTGAGTCAGTCGATTAATTCATTTAATTTGATCCTTTGGTTTATTTCGCGCTGTCCTGGTTCCAGTGACAGAGAAATGCAAGGCGGACAACGAGTGTCCATCTCAAACCGCCTGCTTCAATGGCGAGTGCATCAACCCTTGCGTGAAGATCGAGCCCTGCGGAGTGAACGCAGACTGCAAGGTGCTGGACACGACCCCTGTGAGGACCATGATCTGCGAATGCATCCCTGGTTACAGAGGAAACGCGGTCGTCCGCTGTGACAAAAGTAATTACGTCTAAAAGAGGATAACTTGTTGTTGTACAAAGTATCTAAACGTCTGCGTTTGTTCTACAGCGAATGTATGCCCGGTGGAGAAGGGTCAAATCCTTGACGATTATGGAAATTGCGTGTGTCCACCTGGATCAGCCAAGGACGAAAGCGAAGTGTGCATACCCTGCCACAAACAGACTGGAATGATCATCAACAGCGAAGGATATTGCGTGTGCGCTTTGGAGAACGGCATGATCATCGACGAGTACGGTCGCTGCGTGTGTCCAACTCAACATGGATACAGACTAGACGCAAATGGATATTGTAAATTAGGTAAATGAAAGATAGATTTGTTATTCATGTTATGTACCTCCATGGATTTGTATAACTAACATCGTCTCCATTTTATAGTCGACATAATAGAATGCAAACACGACGACGACTGCGCTGACAACAGGTTCTGTGATAAGACCACCCAGACCTGCGAAGATCCTTGCATGACCCAACTATGTGGCCTGTATGCACTCTGCAATGCCACTCGTCATCAGGCTATATGCATATGCATTAATGGCTACATTGGCAATGCTTACACTCAATGCTGTAAGAAATTAATTATTACAAAAATTTTGCGTCGAAGTGTCCACTATTCAAGTCTATAACCTTTCACTTCTTTGTACGATAGATGACAAGAACCGATGGCGCACAGACTTCCCAAGACCGGAAATGGTAGTCAGCTGCTTGTCGGATGGAGTACAAGTTGAAATACATCTTCACGACCAGGAGTTCGACGGTGTGCTGTATGTCAAGGGTCATAGCAAGGATGAACAGTGCAGACGAGTCGTTTCCATCCCTGCAGAGACGATGCACAAGACCGAGATATTCAAAGTGGCATTCGGAAATTGTGGACTGATTCATGTGAACGTAAGTTCTTTATTCAGAAATAATTATTAAATATAATCGAATGATACGTAATAAAAGATTGTACGATTTCAGGGACAAGCTAGCTTCGTACTTGTTATACAAAAGCATCCTAAACTGATGACTTACAAGACCCAGGCTTACCACATTAAATGTATATACCAAACTGGAGAACAAAATGTTACCCTTGGATTTAACGTCTCTATGTTAACAACCGCTGGAACCATCGCCAACACTGGTCCACCGCCAGTCTGCCTGATGAAGATCGTCACTCAAAACGGAAACGAAATCAACTCAGCCGAAATTGGAGATAACCTGATGTTACAGGTCGAAGTTCAACCATCGAGTAAGTACCAGTTCATTCCTTCGTGAATTTCTTTAAGTCCTTTTGTTATCTTGATCGTAACATTTCAGCCATCTATGGTGGATTCGCTCGAAATTGCGTGGCCAAAACGATGGAGGACAACTTGGAGAACGAGTACATTGTGACGGACGAGAATGGTTGCGCGACAGATCCAACGATATTCGGCGAATGGGAACAGAATTCTGAAACTCAGACGCTGATGGCCAGCTTCAACGCCTTTAAATTCCCAAGTAGTGACAACATCCGGTTCCAGTGCAATATCCGTGTGTGCTTCGGACGCTGTCAACCTGTGAGTGTCAATTTATTGTTATGATGTGACCAAATACAGAAGTTGTATATTATTGTTGAATGATTGTTATAGGTCAACTGTCGAGGATACAACGCGTTCGGCCGTCGTCGACGAGACGTTGATTCTGAATCGAACGACACCTCTTTGAGCCTCACGGACAACTACGAAGGTCAGCTGCGAGAAGAAATAACGATCCAGTCGAATCTAATATTCACTCTGGAGAGGAGAGAAGAGAGGTTCACAGCAGATCCAACTGAAGGTAAGATCTTTTTACAGCAAGTAACATTAGAAGTTAGTTTGTTGTGCCATAACGAAATGTCTTTTTCTTTCGTTACAGTCGCTTCAGCTCAAAGAGTGGAGGACATATGTGTTTCTATGGTCGGCTTTGTGATAGCACTAGTAATTACAGCACTGCTGGCACTAGTGGCTGTAGCTATCGCTGTATCCTGCTGGCTAATGGCGTATCGTCGCCAGCCAAAGACTGCTGGACCACTGCCACACCCACCAGAGTTCCCAAATCCATTGTTCACTACCGAGTCCGTAGCTGAACCATCTCCTGACTATCATCTATCATAAGTTCTCTAGGATAATTATTATTTTATAACGTAATTTTATAATTTTATAATGGAAATGCAGCACGGACCATTATCTTTTTGTCCTGCCGGTCAGTCTTGTATTTCTATAAACAACTCCTCCAGCGACTAGGTCTTCCTGTTCTCCACTTTTTTCTTTCTCTCTCTCTCTCTCTCTCTCTCGAGGGTTCACAATCGTCGAATTATCGTTCGCTCGTTATCTACTCTTGTATTATGAATTTTCGATCTACGATAGATATACGTATAGATGTATTTTACTATTTATGGTGATGGTATCGCTTCCATTATCTACGTACACGAGAAACTTTGTCTTCCTACGCGAGTACCTTTCACCCTCTGCCTGTTCTTTATTTTTTTTTTTTAGTCACTGGAGGATTTGTTCAGCGTAACACTGTGAATTTAATTTCCGTGTAAAGTCGAACGAATTAGTCTAATATAGCTTTCTTACTTCGATAGTAGGTAACTGTACATTTGATCTAATAAAACGCTAATGTAATATTTTTAAATGGTCTCGATTATTCGACGGTTCCTTGAAGAGCGGGAGAAGGAAATAAAACAATATCTGTAAATATATTGAACTGTTCGAAAATACTTTTCTGCGCATACTTTTATTATAAATTAATTAGGTTTTCCCTACATTTAGATATTTTACAGATGATGAACAGCACTTAATATTTGTAATAAATCATACAAATTCATTCATAAATAAATGTGATGTTATTATCGTGATGCTGTAAATCCGAAGCATCGATTCAGTCGTAATTAACAATTCAGAAATATCCTCTGAACGATTATGAACGATTATCCTTTGATAACCGCGATTGGACGTAATTTTATACATTTTCGAGAGATTCCAGCCGCGTGACACGTATTTACAACATCGGTTACATTCTTGTAAGACTCTGGCGCTTCTTCCATCACTAATTTTGGCGAAGCAACCCTGATTGATATTCCTTGTCGTTCTAATTTCTCCAGGACATCCGTGTAGTCCAAGTTTCTACGCGATTTGGCTCTGGACAAAGCTCGTCCCTGAGGAAGATAGTTTGTAATTAATTTAGAGATCATTATACGATCTCAGTAAGAGTAAACGTTGAAATACTTACTGCTCCATGACAAGTCGATCCAAACGTCTCTTTCATACCCTGTTCGGTTCCGGTAAGAACGTAGCTACATGTTCCCATAGTACCACCAATTAAAACTGGTTGACCCGTTAATTGATAATCCACCGGGATCAAAGGATGATGGGGTGGAAATGCTCTTGTGGATCCCTATATAAAACACAGTTTAGAATTATGTTCATGCACTGTAAACTAATGTGTCTGTTGGGTTTTAAATTACCTTTCTGTGCACCAGAAGCGTCTTCTGTTTACCTTCCACCATATGTTCCTCTACCTTTGCGATATTATGCGAAACATCGTATATAACGTGCATATCCAAATCGTCAGGAGACATTCGAAACTGTTTCGCGAATGCCTGACGACTGAGGAACGTCATAGAACTCCTGTTGACCCATGCAAAGTTCGCCGCTGCCGCCATAGCTTTTAAATAGTCTTGGCCTTCCTGAGACTTTATATGAGCACAAGCCAACTGCCTATCATTAGTTTCAATGTTGTCCCTTTTCATAGCTTTCTCCATTTGAACAAGCGCATCAGTTGCAACTTGATGCCCAAATCCTCTGCTACCAGAATGTATCATTACACAAATTTGACCTTTCTCTTCGATGCCCATTTTGCAGGCAGCCCACTTGTCATAGATTTCTTCCACTACTTGAATTTCAGCATAGTGATTTCCTGCTCCTAATGTTCCTAACTATAAAAACATTCTGTTAACCATTCAAAACTTCCTTAATACTTTCTGATATTATAATACAAGGAAACTGCTTACCTGTGGAAGACCACGTTTTTTGGCTCTCATTGATACCTTTGAAGAATCTGCATTAAGCATCCTACCATATTCCTCACAATGTTCCTTGTCCTCAGCCCAGATATAGCCTACATAAGTTTTGAAAAAAATCTTTTATTAACAAAACTGATTTATTTTGACATATATATGCAAGTCAATACCTTCTCTAAGAGACCAATCCATTCCCATTTCTAAGGCTTCCTCCAAATCATGAGCATTCATAGGTATAATTCCTTTAGATCCAACACCAACAGGAATATGATCAAACATACTCTGGGCAAGTTGTTCCTACAAATGTACACCTAATTGATTCTGTTTCTCTCACCTGTTTTAAAAACATGTGTGTACTATACATATATAGTATGTATAAATTATAATACCTTAACTGGTAATACATCCTCCTCAAACAAATTAGTTCTAAGTAAACGAACACCACAATTTATATCAAATCCTACTCCACCAGGTGATACAATTGATTTTGGATCATTCATATCAAATGCTGCCATATTACCAATAGCAAAACCATATCCAGAATGGACATCCGGTAATCCAACTGATCTCCAAACAATACCAGGTAGGGCAGCTACATTGGCAATCTGTTTCATACCTGGGAGAAAACCACCTACTGCACCTGGTCTACACGCATTACGTAGTTCATCAAACATCAAACGCTCTAATGTATTATTTACATAGAATACACCTTCAACCTATAAAAAACATGTTTAAGATAATTGAAAAATCTGGTATCAATTTTTAAAAACTGAATGCTTACTTTCATATTAGGTTGGAAACCTTTCTTTATTCTCCAACATGTATCGGATATTTTCTCTAAGTATTTTAACTCTTCTTGATATTGCCTGACTACCATGTTTAACAATAATCTTGTACTTTAACAAAATATGTTAACTGTATCTGTATCACTTATAAAAATGAATATACAACAATGACAACAAATTCTTTATACAGTACAAATTAAACAATCACAAGGAAGTAAACGTTTTACGTGTTTTATTGAAAGATTACAGATATAAATAATAAAATCTCTTCCTGTCAGAATGGGAGAACCGGCTAGAACGATTGCACCGTGCAACGTTGAAATTTCTAACCAATTCTAATTACTTTTGCAGTGCTGCAAACCTTGATACTTACTACTGCATGAAACATATGGTGCCTTAGGATAGTTGGACTATATGACATTACAAAATCGCCATTTTTGAGTTCCACATAAGAAAAACAAGTTATAGTTTTCGAAAACTAAATGTTATGCATTCTCTTTTTTGTTCAGTTTAAAGTATTTTCATCTTTTAAGCATTTTAATTATAAAATTTCATAATATTGTATATATACAGGGTGTCCCAGAACTCCTGTAGGAGCCGGAAATGGAGGGTAGCTGAAACTATTCTGAACAACAATTTCCTTTGCAAAAATATCGGATGGGGCTTCGTTTTTGAATTATTAAGCAAAAACACTGATCAATCAGAGCGCGTCTCGGGCGCGCGCTCAGTATCGTCAGTGTAGCGTTGAGCCTAGTCGCCCCGGGACAAGCGCCTCGGTAGAACAGGAAGCGTTAAACACAAGATAAAACATTGTATTATTATAAAATAATGAATTTAATATCGTTCAAGCTTTATTTTTCAATTTTTTTAAAGAGAAACTGAGGACGGTACATGGGGTGTTACCGACGAAATTAGCGAAACAGAAAATTGTGTTTTTTCAAAAACCAGGCCACTTTTCGGATAAACTAAAGTTATAGAGACATTTATAACAACAAAATCTTTTATGTAATGGTGTTAAAAAGCCGATTTTTAATAAAATAATTTTTACCGACTTTTTATTTTACCCCTGGCGCCACCTGCGAACAAAGTGCTGAAACTGCTCAAAAATTGACAGGAATCTGCCGTACCTACAATGATTATTTTTTAAGAAAATAATTTTTTGCTGTTTTCGCGTGTTTGAAGCATCTAATCGCTTCTATTTTACACTAATTATCGATTCCAATTGTCCGATTAATCCTAGAAGCCCGAAATATTGAAATATTAAAGATTAAATGTTAGACTTCCGAAACATCGTTAAAAATGGCGGGCTTTTCAAAATGAGTAATGTACTATTTTGATATTTCTTAATTAAATTGCTTATAAAGGTTTATTAATTAAACTTCTGCTTTAATTATTAAACTAGAAGAACTGGTGTATAATTTCTGATTGTTTCAATAAGAGAAAAACCTACATTTATGTCTTTTCTTCATTAATATAACTTTTAAAGTTGTATAATAAACGATTCAAAGCTATTAACATGGATATCGTTCTAATTTTATCATTTTCAATGCTTTCAGTACGATTGTGTACAGCATTTTATTAATTTAAGATGTTTTTTAAGCTGTAAAAAATTAATAACTTTGGGGAATACTCTGCTACTATTATAAGTGCTCAAAAATTACTTCTGTAGTTCTTAAATGAAGGTTTTTCGTTTATCTAAACTATCAGAAATTATACACCAATTCTTCTAGTTTAATAATTAAAGCAGAAGTTTAATTAATAAACCTTTATAAGCAATTTAATTAAGAAATATCAAAATAGTACATTACTCATTTTGAAAAGCCCGCCATTTTTAACGATGTTTCGGAAGTCTAACATTTAATCTTTAATATTTCAATATTTCGGGCTTCTAGGATTAATCGGACAATTGGAATCGATAATTAGTGTAAAATAGAAGCGATTAGATGCTTCAAACACGCGAAAACAGCAAAAAATTATTTTCTTAAAAAATAATCATTGTAGGTACGGCAGATTCCTGTCAATTTTTGAGCAGTTTCAGCACTTTGTTCGCAGATGGCGCCAGGGGTAAAATAAAAAGTCGGTAAAAATTATTTTATTAAAAATCGGCTTTTTAACACCATTACATAAAAGATTTTGTTGTTATAAATGTCTCTATAACTTTAGTTTATCCGAAAAGTGGCCTGGTTTTTGAAAAAACACAATTTTCTGTTTCGCTAATTTCGTCGGTAACACCCCATGTACCGTCCTCAGTTTCTCTTTAAAAAAATTGAAAAATAAAGCTTGAACGATATTAAATTCATTATTTTATAATAATACAATGTTTTATCTTTCTACTATTCAAATTAGATGACCCCAGGACTGTATTTATAATACCGAAAAATATTCTGCAATTTTTACTTATTCCTTCTGTTGGGATATCCAGCTATTCAGTCATTCCCTTTATTCTAAGGTACGATTACTCTCATAACATTCTACCATTTGTTTTTTACTTTTATGTTCAATATTACTTGTGTTTAACGCTTCCTGCTCTACCGAGGCGTTTGTCTCGAGGCGACTAGGCTCGACGCTACACTGACGGTACTGAGCGCGCGCCCGAGACGCGCTCTGATTGCTCAGTGTTTTTGCTTAATAATTCAAAAACGAAGCCCCATCCGATATTTTTGCAAAGGAAATTGTTGTTCAGAATAGTCTCAGCTACCCCCCATTTCCGGCTCCTACAGGAGTTCTGGGACACCCTGTATACGTAACATTATTTAAGGCGCAGTAGAGTATTCCGTCTGATTCTGTCACAATGGCTACCCCTGCGAAGGCGACTGTGAAACAAGTGAAACCACTTTTGTCGCTTAATCAAGTAGATGCTCGTAGAAGGGTTATAACATTGTACAAAGCATGGTACCGACAAATTCCATATATCTGTACGTATGTCAATTATGTTGAAACTTTATTTAAAGTGATAGCGATAATGGGACATATTGTTACCTAACCTAGCTATGACAAAAATAGTATTTGTATTATGTATTGTAACTGTTTCCTTTGATAGGATTTCTGTTGGAAATTATTTATTGAACAAATTTACACACAACTGTATTGTTTTCAGTGTTGGGTTATGACATACCAAAATCAGAAAAACAATTAAAAGCTAAGTTGAAAGAAGAGTTTCTACGTAACAAGCATATAAGAGATATAAGAGTTATAGATATGTGTGTTATTAAGGTAAGAATTATATCTGCATATGAAAAAATTTAATTACCAGTGATGGATGTATCAGATTTGTCTTGTATTATATTAGGGACAAATGGAGCTTAAAGAGGTAGCCATGTTATGGAAAGATCGATCAAACCTTATGAATTATTTTCGAGATACTTGGGAACCAAAGCCAAAAGATTTTATGTCAAAGTTCCTTGATGGACAGGATTAAATTCAATAATTTTAATAGCCTTAGTATAATAGATAACAAAAGTAATTAATGTACATAAATACTTATGGAATAAATGATATATAAATTAATGAATATAAACTGCTGGACAAAATTAAAGGGTCACTTTTTTGAAACATCACCAAAACCATAGTTTTTGAGCTACAACGTTGCCTTTTGGATGTATTATGTCCTGAAGTTTCCTCGAATCACGCCCAAAGCCGCCCCGATATCCATCGTGTGGTTTTTAAGTTGCATCCCTGGAACTGTCCTCATGTCACAAAGTAGGTTTGCAGGATTTTTTCATTGCATATATAAGAGTTATTTATAGAATAAAAACAAGAGAAGGGAAACAAAATGTATCTGTTTATTAAAAAAAAAAAAAAAAAAAATTGAATTATACATTATTTGAAAAGACGAATCTTTAATCAGCTCTTACAGAAGATAATATTTCTTTTAATTTACATTTTATCTTTACATTGATATATTATTATTCAATTATATACATTTGACAAGATGATATATTACTAAGCACCTTAGGTACAATCTAGTTCACTTTTCACAGCCATACGGATAATTTGCTTTCCTTCAGTGAACAAGTATAGAAATTATACATACACACATGCATACATACTTACATACATACACACATTCATACATACATACATATATATATACATACATATGTCTGAATCGAGCATATTTGAACTTGTGTGTGTGAATGTACACTGTAACATTGTTTTTTTTTCTTTCCTTTCCACATTGTACAGGGAATTGTTTGTGCTAACTCGAGATGAGACACCTTCGTGCGATCTCTGCGTTCCTATATACTTTGGTTAGAATCATATTTATAAAATAGTTTATTGTATTCTCATTATGCTCTCGGGGTTAAAAAAAATTTTACCACGTAAATCTCGCGCTATGTAAAAAAACAAAAAAAAAGAGAAGAGGAAAACAATCATGTTCGCTGTCAAAATACAACGCGTATTTTTTTTAGTACAAGTTATAAAATATCTAGGTATTAAAAATATACACGATCGGTAACTTTTATACCCATACGTTCCACGTACATTATCTATACACTAAAAAAAGAGAAAATGGCAACAATACATCATCATCATGCTTATGACTTCATAAATGTAACAACGTTTTGTTTGTTTCTTCTTTGTGCACTCGTAGCAGAAAGTTTCTTTTGTCTCTGGCCGAAATAAAATAAAAACGAAAAAAATTGTACATTAAACTATACTCTCGCGTTCCGATTGTATATCGTAGCCCGCTATCACGCCCCTTCTCAACGAAACATCACTGTTCCGCAACCCGTTGCCACTGAATAAATTTACTAGCCAGCTCCTGATCGAATTCCTCGCGGACGACTTTTTGTCCGGCACACTGTCCGTGCTGGGAACCGACACCACCTGATCCAGGGACCTCCAACGTTTAACGGGCACGATCTCACCCATGCAGCCACTCTCGTCGCCCAGCAACGGCGTCTCCGCCTCGTTGGGCGACTCGTCGGTATGAGGCACTATTATCACATTACCGTTAGGATAATTATTATTCAACACTTTGCCGGAAATGTTGGTCTTCGAGTTCGTCCGTGTGCACTTGTCACAGTTCTCCAGCGACCTGAAGCTCTTCTTCGGCTCCTTCCACGAGAAATTCGGCGACTCGAACCTCTTGCTGTACAGATCCAACGGGAACGGGTCCAACGAACGGGACTCCCTGATTATATTGTGAAACGGATGGTCGCTGGTCGACGACGACGAGGCGATCGTCGACAGCACCCTCGCGTTCTTCCGGAACTTTGGCCTGGTGTCGATGAAGAAGTCGTCGAGCGCCATCTTGATGTTCGCCGCGCGATTGTCCACCTCGTCCTGCAACGCGACGTTCTCCAACGTCGTCTTCGACACGCTGTCGGTCAAGAACAGCGGGGACCGTTCGAACCTTCGAGGGTTTAACGATTTCGGCACCGGACTCGATCCTCCGCACTGAGAAGACGAGTCGTCGGGGGTCGGTCGTGGGACGTTCGATTGCCTACGACTGCCCGCACCCAATCCACCCAACAATGAGGCCTGTCGAGAGTCTGAGTTCAACTTTGGACTTCTTCTTGGTCTGCAGAACAGCGGCGGAAGATCACCAACGTCGACCTAAATAAAATAATTGATCATAGAGAAGCTATACTTTAATCAAACTTAGATATAGCCTTCTATACTGACCTCTCGTTTTTGGATGGCTTTTTCAGTGGCCCCTGTAAGCCAGTAAGTCTTCACCTCTCCCTTCCCCTTCATGTAAACTAATCCACGTTCTTCGATCACGTAGCCGCCGATCTTGTCCAAGGCCTCCTTGCACTGTTCGCTGATGTGGATACGTAATGGTTCGCCGTTCGATTCCATTCGCGAGGCTGTATTTACGGTGTCCCCGAAGAGACAGTATCGCGGCATCGTCAGACCCACGACACCAGCTACCACGGGGCCTGCAACGTTAACCATCAACATTTACACGAGTCCCTTCAGTTTATTAAATTCTATATCATTGAACACTACCTGTATGGATTCCGATGCGCAATTTGAGGGTATCCTGAGGCCTGTGCGCTATCGTATGGTGCTTCACCGCGTTAAGTAACTCTAGCGACATCGATGCAATTTCCCCTGCGTGTCTGTTTCCATTCTTGATCGGCAAACCGGAGACCTGAGGACGGACAGGCAAGATTGTGTAATTACACGAAGCTGCGATGCGTAATTCAATTTACTTACCACCATGTAGGCGTCGCCGATTGTTTCCACCTTGTACACGTCGTATCCTTTGATGATGCGATCGAACAGCGTGTAGAGATCGTTCAAAAAGTTCACCACCTGGAAATAGAGTGCGAAAGGATCCGTAACAGTTGGTCCATTAGCCATATTGTATTGTTAGAAACAAGAAAATAGGTTGGACCGTAAGGGATGAAGACGATCGTACCTGGAAGGGTGTGCTTTCTGCCGACATTGCGGTGAAACCGACGATATCGCTGAAGTATATAGTGACCAGGTCGAAAGCTTCCGGTTCGACGCCAATACCATTTGTTAAACAATTAGCGACGGGTCTGCGAAGGACAGACACAATGTATTTATACCATATTTGTCATAATAAAGACTAGGTATTTCATTTGAATAAATTTGTGGAATTTTTGTCAAATTAAAATTTATACAGCGTAGGCGCACAACTTGGATTGTTTTAGAGTAGAAGACGTTAAATGACGGAGCTTACTCGGGCAACATTCTGTGAAGCAGATCCTCGGTTTTCTGTTTCTCCTCGAAAAGAAGGCGTGTACGTTCACTGACTAGATCTTCGAGGTTGTTCGCGTACTTCTCCATCATGTCCATCATCTGGTCCATGATGTTCCTGTGCCGTCCAGCTTTCATTTTCTTTAATCTGGTCCTGATCATTTTGAAGTCGGGCCTAAGCTCCGGACTTTCCGCCCAACAGTCGGTAATCGTGCTAACTATATACTCAGCGCAATCTGCCTCAGACTCGGACAGTATCTCTATGTTAGGTCTAAACGGCGGTTCACCATCTTCTGGGAACCTTTTCACTCGGTCTATGATTTCTGTCAATTTGTTACATACGTTCAGATTTAGATTTCTGCAGCTATACCTTTTGGCAAATGCCGATTAAAACAGAATTGACAATCGCCAACGATACAACGATCGGTCGCTACGCGGATAATTACCTTTGGGTTCTAGATTCACGCCACCGTACGGTCCCTTACGTCCAATCATTTCGAACAATATTATCGCGAACGAGTAAATATCCCCCTCCTGTGTCCCTCTGATCGGAGCATTGGGGTTCCTTAATAATTCAGGTGCTTTCCAGAATAAGTCTGCAAAGTAACGCATCCAAATCGTAAGTTTCAAAGTTTGAAATATCCTACTCTGTATACTCTTTAAAATTTGCATTTATAGAGGCTATCGGTGTGTCTTAAATAAATCTTGAGACTTTTCTCGGTATTGGGATAAATTATGTATAATTTTCATATCGTACTTCGATAATACTGATGTTCACCAATGCTGTCGGATTCGGCGCAGTGCCTCATATCGTGCAGGCCAAAATCAGAGACTTGGAGTACCCATCGCGAGGTCACCACGCAATTGGAAGACTTCAGATTACCGTGACAGACTAGCACAGATGACTCATGAATGTACAGCATACCCTGTGTCCAAATAAAATCATTTTCTTAAACCTTCCACTGCATCCAGCGGTGAGTACCTTCAATTTTTCATAATCAAACACGCACCTTAATGAGATCGTGAACTAACGACGCGATGAACATATCGTCCAGCTTGATATCTTCGTTCTCGATGATGTCCTGAAACGCAATTATTTTATGAGATAACACGCCGATATTATGCACACGTTTACGCGAGTATATTACGGTGACGTACATAAAGACTTCCTTTGGCGCAATAGTCCGTAATTAACAATATCCTCATTGGCTCCACGCACGCCCCGATGAAAGAGTTTAGGTTACCGTGTCTGATCTCGCGAAGGATACGCATCTCCTTCATCACGTCCCGCGATATGTCCTTCTTCTTCGAAAACTTCAGCTCCTTTATCCTGACCACCACCCCGTGGTAGTGGCCCGTCTGAGCGAACACCTGGCCACCGCATCTTGACTCGTAGGACATTGCGCTAACTAAGCTTAACTGCAATTTTTAATTAAACCAAGGTTTGGATTTTGCATAATATTAACTTCCAAAGTTTAGTTTATAATTATAATTATTCTGTCTGTAATGTTGCCACTGCCTATGTGAAACTCGCGTACCTTACTAGGGGAGGACATCATGTTGTCAAGATGAGGATAACCGTGTATCTCGCTCGGATCGATCTTCCACAGCAATCCCTCTATTTCCTGCTCTATTTTCCATCGCCTGTATATGCTCATGGTGATCACCGCGGCGCAGAACAACATCACGGCCAGGACACCGGCCGCCACGATGCTACGCAGATGAGTATCGTCTTTGGGACAGTGTTCATTGAGAAAACCGCAGCCTGGTTCCGCTTCCGGTTTGTTCTTGCCCGGCCAGTCCATCGCCTCCGACGGCCTGTATACCTGTGCACGATCGAACAAAAAAAAAAAAGAACCACCGTTGTCGTTACTTCCTGTCGAGATATCACTTTCGAGAGCAGTGCAGCTGTCCGAACAAACAGATGAAAGGAAGAAACAAATAATAAAAAAAAAATAAAAAAAACTGAAGAAGAAGAAGAATGATCTGCACGAATGCTGTAAACAACTCACTCACTAGAGTTTCACCCTGTTGAAATTGGCCAACAGGCTTCATCTGGTAGTCGCAGGAGAAGTTGTTGAAACGGAACGGATCCTTTTTCAGGGCCAGCACCGAGAAGTTTCCTTCTGAGTCGCCGAACTTGTCGAACTTGATCGTCGCGCCGCTGACACCTGTTTGCACAAATGCGACGTGTCTCGTGTGGCTCGTTAATTATTAGATTGATGCATACGAAAATGTCGGATTTCCTATTTGCGTTCGTAATTCCTCGGACGCCCGTCTACACCCAGACTCCTTCTTGTTTTTTCACGTCTTTAACGTTTCTTTCGCGTTCTTTCAAACCCCCGATACAAATAAGAATAATTTTTCTATTTAAGATTCTAATTCTGAGAAAGTCTTATTTTACTCTCGGAAATCGATATCTTAGGATTATTAAAATTATCGAGGGCAATGTAATTTAATGTACAGTGTTGTAATAACATTAGAAACCTAGTAACACGGATACTGAACAAATATTTATTGTTCCCAAAAATACAGCAATCGTGTCCCAAATCGACATTTCATGTGCATTAAACTGATTGATAGGCAACGTCGATAAACGATTTCTACAGTCTGTAATCGATCGATCAATCATCGCTCGTAACGCTTAAAAAATGATCGAATCTATGTAAACATCTATCCACTTGTTCTCGATCAGATGTTATCGAGGTACCGACAGGCGAATACCACTCAAGAAACAAGGTATCCGGATTAAAACCTACTCACTTTGATACGTGTGATTCCTGATAATCGTCTCGATGATTTGAGTGCCATTGCTAGCGATCTCCTCGAGGGTGTGCTCCGGTTGGTCCCTCAGCAGCTGATCCAACGCCCTCGCGTACAATTTCACGGAATCGTAGAGATACGCCGCGTGAATCGACACGTACTGCCATCAAAATCGATGAAATCGTGAAAAATCGAAGTTTAAGAGGATCTGGGACAAGGGAGTGAATTTCGAGGTAGTTACCTTCTCGTATTTCCTCAACAACTCGGGTATCACGAAGTTGAAAGGCTCCTTGCTGCTGTACTCACGAACCTTCTTCGTGAACTCCTCGTAATTCTGCGTGGGTGGCGTGGACATCACCACCATCAGCGAGCGTGCCCTCTTCAGGAAATCCTTCGGCTCCAGGCAGTTCTTCAGATGGTCGAAGTGTTCCGGTTCTGCAATATTGCTCGATAATCACCCTTTTTCGAAACGAATCGATTATATAAGGGATGTGGATCGACCCTCCAACGACTCAGACCATGGAGTCTTGGATATGCAAAATATCTTGGATATTACGGTGTATTTATTTCAATTATTTCAAGAAACAATTTTTCCTCCGGGACCTCTGCTCTTCGTCGTTCGAGGGTTAAAAGAGAAACTGGGTCACGAGACTGGCCAACACTGACCCACGTCGTTTTACTTTAATCCGGGATTAGATACGGAAATGATGAGATAACGAGATACGTGGATAAGCACAGGCGAGTAGAAACGTTCCTTCTTCTTGTTTAAAGAACGCCAGAGGCGCGAAAACGCGTTCCCGCTAACAGGAATCGGGTCAATTGAATTTCACGAGTCGTTCGTACGGTGTATTTCTCTTCGAGGCTACTTACTCCATAAGTACTTTTGCGCCTCTCGTGGCGAGTACGTCATCATGTCCACGTGGATCACCATGTACTCCCCGTTGTCCAGCAGCCTCTGATTCTGCATCGAGTTCATCATGTCGATCAGCGACATTGCCGTTCCCAGGAATATGTAAACTGTACGAACAAAGATTTACGGCTTCCTGTTAGACGTCCTCCGCGTCCGGTATCGATTAATAGCCATCGATTTACTGAACGGACATTTTCCTGGTTTTTAATCTTATCGCACCGACACTGCTATCCTCAAATCAACTATCTTAATTAATATTAAGAAATATGATAAAAATAATCTCGAAGCGATTGGGACTTTGTTGATATTTTATGTTTATTATTATATCGAATTTTGAATATTTCAAAATAATTTAGAAGGTTAACAACGTGAGAAAATTGTGAGCTTTTTTCTAAGGTTATTGAACTTTGGTCTTCAAATTCGTCGAGCAACACGGAACACGGGGTAGCAACTTTTAGACGCGGCTTCTGACCTATGATCCCCGCTGGCTCGTTTGAAATTTGCTGTCACATTCAATTCTGCTATTCGTCTCGACTTAAATGAACTCGGCAGAGTCGTTAAAGATCAATTTTTATTCGTATTAACGCGCTGACTAACGTGCTGTTTCAAATATCTTGCAATCGAATAATTAACAGGACTAACAAAAAGAATTAGCGTTGTAACAATAATATACGGTATTAATATTATACTAATAATGTAAGATAAATGCTTAATAATTGAATTTTTCAGTGACACGTGTTGATACTATGATTAGCACAGTGGAAACGGCCGTGCGTAGTCAGCCACTCTGCAATTGTAATTTTTGTGGAAGCGATAGTGCCATTTATCAATCTCTAGCGTCACTGGCATAATATTAATACTATTTACGATCTCCTATCTGCGATCGAATCAAATTTATGATACTAACCCCACCCCCGGTGAGTCAACGCGTTCGTGGCAAAGATTGAAAGATCAATCCTGTTCATCTTAGACCATCCGAAACTTCTACGAATCTAATTCAAATAAACAGTATCTCGTCTAACCGAGAAAACTGACAAATTTCACACGTTACAACCCGGTGGAAGGGTAATAGTGACTCCGGAGGAATGTTTCGGATCAACAAAAGTGGAACGAGTTCCAACTGTCGACGAACGGTGGTCCCGAAAAGCAATAAACAAAACTCGAAAATGGAAACAGGGAGAAAGAATGAGATTCGACCGTTTCAGTAAATCTGATGGCTAGCGTTAAATAGGTACTGACTTCTAGTCATATTTTTGGTCTCCTGTATGAGTTGAAACCATACGCTGACTTGACAGCATGGTAGCCTCTCCTCGCAACACGTGTGACGGTCCTCCACGGTCTTGTAATGGTTCACGGTTAAATTGTTCTTCGTCGCCTGTTCCTCCAACGAACGCGCCACAGTCGACCAGGCGCTCTCCGTGATGATGGTGAATTTGTTCCAGCCGTAATGGAGCAGCAAAGCGATCACCGACTTCGTCACCTGCGTGTCCGGTGGCTCGGTCCTCGCGAACGTGTTCACCTTCGACGCCTTGTAGTCCGAGCATTTCTGCAATCCAGAGAATTCGAGGCGCGTTAGCAGGTTCGCCTTATGTTTTAACAACTCGAATATTAAAAATTCTGATAAAAAGAAAAATCCCAAAATCGATCCACCCTTACAGGTATTCTGAAGCAGATTTACGCCATATTTGCCGCCATAAATTTTATTTACAATGCAGTATTTAGAAATATTGTTGCACGATATCAAATTTTTATAAATATTTTATTATTATTAACACTGCCTTGGCGTTCGAGGGTTACCACGCCTACAGTGGAAACAGACATGTATGGTCAGACGCGTCAGACAGGGATAATAATAGTTAATTCTCAAATTGAACCTCCTAATTTTCTACCTTACATCACGTCCAATTACCTTGCATTACGTTCAATTGTGTTTAATTTCTGTTCTTTTTTTCAATCATTTGATTACAGCGCATTTGAAGTGTCACATATCAATCAACGCGTTAAGCGATCGAGCCTAGGTCTCAATTTCATTTCAATTCCATCACGGCCGAAAACACCGAACGGATATGGGAAAAGGTTCGCACAGGATCGCTGGGATAAAGTTGTATCACGTTTCTGCGAGAGGATCATCAAGATACAAAAGCAGGAACAGCGAATCGATACCGAGAGTCCTTGGCGGAGCGTAGGATCACCGAGTCACGGGCTAACCAGAAGGAATAATCCCGCTGATAAAACCAAGAAGAAAGTTGATGTCAACATTGAACGAATGGGTGGCGAGAGGCAGCGAAAGAATGGAGGTCAGAAAATTGAAAGAAGAGGAAGAAGAAGAGGAGGAGATAATAATAAGAAGAAGATCGGTTGTAGGGAGGTGGAAGCGAAGGAGGGTAAAATAAACGAAAAGGAAGTTAAGGTGGAAGGAGAGAGTAGAAGCGATCGAAAGAGTGTAGAAGGGAAAAGAGTAAAGTGGGCTGCGCCGGGTGCCATGGTGTGTGGCGCGTGGTTAAATATAAACCTGTGCCAGCCACCACGAAGAAGGAGGGCAAGAGGGGAAGTGGAATGAACGGGGCAACTCTCTTCTTGTGCTTGCACAGAAATGCACGGGGCGGTTGCCTCTCTGTACCGTTGAAATGTGACATGCGCTCATTAACATATAAATTAAACGTGACAACTGGGGGTCAGTTATACTTTTACCGTGGCGACCACCGTCCGACCACCGTCCGACCACCATTCGCTTTCTCTTGTTTTTTCCACCCCTCTATGGACGCCTCTTTTGCTTGTCTTTTTTCCCTTTGCTCAATTTACCAAAGAGCCACGAAATTTATACACTGATCCGTTTTATCGTGATTGGTTCGATCATCGTTCGTACCTTGTTATCATCAGACCTCTCTGGATTTGTTAATCTTAATTAATTCGCGAGTCCATTAAATTTTATTCTGTTCATTTTTCGGATTAAAATTCAAACGACTTTTCTTGCGAAGTTCTTCTGACTATCCTCCCACGATTCCAGGAAGTCGTGATCGTCAGCGATTCACCCACCTGGCCAGGATCATTCCTTTTTCCTTTATTTCCTCTTTTTGGTTCGATCCCTATCGTAAAAGCCGGTCGGCGCTTTTTGCGCGGGATTTCGACTGGAAATACCCGGTCGGACGAGACGGAGAAAAAAGTAGGCAAATTCAAGGGAAACGAAGTTCTCCTTTCGCCAGGATGCCTCGGGAAGACCGGATGTCTGGCGTCGTCGCGACCAACCAAGGAACGTCGGGGCCACGATTGAATTCGCTGAAAGGAAGTTGACTTCTGCGTCGCATGACAGTGACGCTTATTGTAATCGTCCGTCGAGGACACGGAGAGGAAAAAAAAGTGAAATTGATCCGACTTCCCTTTGACAGGATGTCAATCCAGACGCATTGGAATGAGAAAATTATTGTCCCTTTGATGGAACTCGAAAGAGGACCTTGAAGGTGGTTGAGGTAGGTCTTAAAAAAGAATTATATGGGGGATGTCACAATAGACACAATATGGGGAGGTTTTTTCTAATAACTAGTAAATTTAACAAATAATGTATCTGGAAGAAAAGATACCTTGCATTGTGTCTAAGTTAGATTAAATTAGTTAATTTAGTAACTTTGTAACTACTCTAACTACTTTTCTCCATATTAGGCAACGTTTATCCTCGAAGACGTGTCAGAGCGAAGGATGCAATCGTACGTAACTAAAACGTCGGGACCACGCAACGTGTCCTCAGGTTTTGCATAAAACGGCCACAGGGTGATCGATGATCCGGTAGACGAAACTGGTCTGGCTTAGAAAACCAGTCCCCGTCGAGGCAACAAACAAAGGGGGGAAGACAGAGGCGAGCGCACACAAGCCACGGTCCGGAATTGTATTGTTTCAAGGCGGTGGTTCTTCAGGCTCGGCCGAAGGAACGAGTCCGTGGACCGGTAGACAAAACTGACCAACCTGGTTATCCTGTTGCCTCTGGTGAACGAGGCGGGCTTTGGTCATTGCCGGCTCGCGACGTGCTGTTATTCTGGGCTCCACCTGGCTATATTTAGACGAGACCACCTTGAGGAGCCCGAGTACTCTCCGCGGGCTCTTATACACCAGGCGTTTTCTCTATCGGTCGATATAGTTGTGCAACATAGTCCTTTAGAAATCATGACAGTTCCTGCTTCGCTTTTCCTCCATTTTCTTTTCTCATCGAACAAGGTGCCCGTCGCTTTTGGAGCAATCATCACCCTTAACATTGTTGACATTCGCGGTGCGACTCTGTCAAACGATCGAACACGAAATCAATATTCTGACACGTTCTTAACTTCCTTTCGAGTCTTCCTCCTCAGGTGTGACTTCCGTCTCGAACAAACAGGAAGAGAATCGTAGATCGCGATGAATAGAAGGTTGTTTTTCCAATTGGGTTTAAGACCACACATTTAGCCGTCGGTTTTGCGCGATTAAACTCTTTGCACCGCTTATCGACGTGCATATACGTCCGCAAACAGGATAGACAGGATCGTGTTACGATGCGTATTAAATGAATTTTTTAATCTTCCAAGCAACAATAAAATATTAAGAACAAGCTAAGTATACTTTCTAAACGTGACGTTTATACGTGCATAATTTAGGAAATAAACGTGATAATAATTGTCTACTATTAAATCGACTTCGTAGAGCGATTATTATCGAATTGTTAGGTCCTGGAAGGGTTAAAGAGTGAGTGGAAACACACGGACGACGATTGTCTCCATTGTTATTCAGCGGGCACGACGATCGCCGATGCACTGGGACCAACAACCGAACGCCGTTCCCCGACGAGTTCAGAGGCATAATTTTGAGGGACGACGTCGTTGGATCACAGGCGGAAAGATGAAATATCCATCCGGGCATGTTTTATTGATGCGGCGAACAATTATGTGACGGTAGGGACGTAAATTTTAAAAAAAGGCCTACGCACTCGAGGAATCCGCGATGAATCTAAATCGTATTCTTGTCACTGGCTGCAAACTTGCGGCCGTACGACACATTGTTGGGTCTGACCTGTTTCGCAATGCAGAAATTCTGTCTCGTCCACGGGAGAAACCTCGAAACCGAGCGCGCCCGAAGGAGGGAAACAATATCTGGTACAACACTTTGATAACGGGATCCGTCTATGCTTTCGTTGAAATAGTATCGTGGCTGTCGACAAAGGTACATAAAGGTGGTTTCAACGCCTTCGATATTGCGCTGTTAATCTTGCACGGTGATATATTTGACTTTGAAATGTTAACGGGTACGATCTCGACTTCGGGTTCTCTTGCAATCGAAAGGATCCTGGTATAGTTCAAAGACGTGTTTGAATGTATCAAAGTACTTTAATTAATTTAATAAATTTCTTTTCCAAGAAAGACTAAGTTATAAATCGGCAGGATCCTTGTTGGCGATAGATAAAGTATCGAAGACTTTTCCAAGGATCATTTTGTAAAGAATGATGGGAGGGGGGAACGTTTATCGTGCGCCAGGATCGAAGAAATTATCAGGGAAGCGGCGGGGCGAGCGTGTGCGTCCGCGACGGTGTGTCTCAGTTTTTCAGCTGACCCGGCGAGGCGACATTTCTCTCTCGGCGAAGGTGACAAGCAACAACGGTAATGCTGTGCCAGAAATACCTCCATCTCTTCCCGATACACAACACGCTGGCTACCAGACACGGCAGAACGGAAAGATCGCTTCCCGGAATTCGCGAGCGTGTGAACGGATCACGTCCTGGCCCGTTAATGGTGGCTATTAGTGTTCTCGAGGGAGACCGTTTACGTGCACCAAGATCTTGCCAAACGACAACGCTCCGTGTCGCAGATAAATTCGTTCCTCTCGGGGGTCTACGCCGGTGAAACGTAGCCGTGCTTCTTTATCTTGAATATCAATCGATAATCCTACGCCTCGTTAACTCCTTCTCCCTTGTCTCTCGCCCGTGTTCCGTCTCTCTTTTTTTCATTCCCCCTCCCCCTGAACTCGGTTCGATGAAAAGTTCGATTTTCTTTCGCGTGTGTCGACTCTGCTACGGGCTGCTCTCGGTGAAAACGCGACCGTTGTCCGTGATGTTAACGACCCGACCCGATACAACCGAACACGACCAAAAAAGGGACGCGGAGAGAGACTCTCGTTGACCGAGCGAATTCTTTCCGTGGAATTAGAAAGCAGCCGGGGAAACAACGGCGGCCACGCCATTAGATAATTGAACTTGAGGACGCAGACTCGAGTCAATTAAAGCCCTCCCTTGTCGCGTTCAGTTTTTCGCCTTGCAGTACCCTGGCCAATTTTGTTTTGCCTAGATTGACGATAAAACATCGTAATTCTTAAAATACTTTAAAAAATGGAGAATCTTCCAAACGTGTAATTTAATAACGTTACGACTTTGCAAATTCTTGATCGAGTTTCAAGAACTTATCAAATTTTTCTTTTTAAAACGATTCTTCACCATTGAAATAGCAACGGTATCGAGTTAAACAAGTTTTTCTTGGATTTCTGCCGCCTCAGCGTATCGGTCGAGCGTTAAATCTTAATTCTCAGATAATCTGGAAGAAACCGAGAGTGTCGGTGGTCGTTCGCGAGAGCTCGGGTCCCTTCCCTTTTGCTCGTAACTTCCTAAATTATACCGTTAACGCACGATGTTCTGGATTTTCAGGACGATCGTCGATACAGCGGCCCTCACCACGAGCGGAAGATCAGCCGGCGCGATAAGGGGTGCTCGTTAAAGAAGGGATGAGGCCACGGTTTTTTCGGCTTCCCGGTTTAATCGACCGGTTTTTTATTAGGTGACAGCCGTACGCGCATGCAACCGCCGCGTTTCCCTTCCGCCAATTAAACGGTGGCCCCTGAACGGGCGAATAATTAACGAGCTTGCAGGTGAACAAGATGGCCGTGGAAATCGTAATGCGGCCGCAACGTTTAATAACCGTCGTCTCTCTCCTTATGCAATCGTTAAAAAAGGTTTTTAAACGCGCGGACGGGACGCAAGGGCGCGATCGGAAAGTGGGCGGATTAAATGCGTTAATTAACTTGTTATGAAATCATTAACCGCCAGGATAGGTTTGATTCGATCTTACGCTAACGACGCTGCGATTAACGTTCCAGAGTGGCTTTTTCCTTTTTCTTTCTCCTCCTTAAGACGATAAACACGTTATCGTCCGAGCGAATCGTTTACCTCAGCGAGCAAAATTGATTCCCTCGATGGAATTTTGATGTGCATGGCGGATTAACAGGGATACACAAGTTGTAAAATTGAAAATAAACCTTGTATGATTGTCAGTTTTATAGCTGACAATGTTATAGCAAGTTTGATATAAATTTTAATTCGAATCCTCTTAACGAATTTCATCCCCTTCGGGCAAGTGGTTGATTCCACCCCTATTTAAACTCCCAGGGAATTAAAAACGGGTGTAGATTGAAAAATCAGAAAAGGTGATAAAAACCTGAATATGGAAGTTCCATTCTGAGAGATCAAAGGTGTTGAACAATATTTAGATCTGATGTATTTATATTTAGCCTCGTGGCCGCTCGCACAGCCACGAGCTCCGATATAAACACATAATAGAGCGTATTTACTAACTCGACACGCCATTATACATTCTAATTTGAGGAATGAGAAGCAGAATGTTGTAATCGTCGGGGTTTTATAATAGAGACACCTGGAGACCCAAGGGCACATCTCCCGTTTCCAGTCGTGAAATTTACGAAGCTTTCCAAAAAAAAACAAGAATCGTGAAACGATATTTTGTCGCGGGGCGACGGATCGATTCGAAAGTTCCACGAAAGTTTCCGAAATAACGGTCGAAGCCGGGTTTTCGCGAGAGCCGGGCCCGCTGGAAGATTTATCAGACGAGAAAGGTGTTCAAATTGTGACCAGAACGAACGGTACAACGTCTAAAAATACATTTCTAAACCGGAGAATCATCGCTCGACGGCCCTGTTTTCACGAGGAACGCGTGCACCGTTCGCCCCACAGTGGGGATAGCGTCACAACTCTTTTACGCACGGGCGCATGCGTACGAGAGAGTTGCTAGCGTGGGCGCATGCGCAGACGTGGCCAGGGGACGACGGTGGGGGGTAGCAGCGCGCACACAGAAACAGGGCGGTGCTTTCATTTATTCATAAATCAACAGCGTCTATTTATAGGTACCCGACGGACAAATAGCGATAGTTGCGCGCGGCGACGCTGTATCCTTGAATGGCGAAACAATCGAATGGAAATTAATTCGCGAAACCGATGAAAAATCAAACACGAACACACATGACACACGGCCTAATGTCGATCTCTTCCCTCGAGCACGTGGACAACTTTCAGCCGGTGCGTCTGGTCGTGTTCGGTCAGGGTCATAGACACCCGGTCACCGATAATTATCTGCCTTCATAATCCTTCTCCCTGGAAACTTTCCTATTCAAAAACAATCTTCTGTTTCGTGAAGAATCTTTATTATCAACTAGGCCACTTTATAGTGCTTTTGATTAGTATTTGAAATCTATCGATTCTCTCGTTATGGAGTTAAATGTACCGTTTGGTAGCAGAGATGGTATCGAGGTCCCCAAGCTAGAAAATGACCGATTTCTCAACGATTCAGCAACGGGACATTGGCGGATCGCCTCCGCGGAAAATCGCTTGGGAAATGTATCGGTGATTAGAGGAATGTCGTAACGGGGCGAGATCGGAACGGATCCCGTCAGATCCACGCAGATCGGTTGACCGGTGGGTGTCGGTGGCCGACGAGGTTACAACTTCGCTTGGAAGCCCCTCGAGACGATCGTACGTACGGTGTAGGCTCGTATATGGGACGTTGCACGAGGAGGGAAAGAGAGAAGCCGAAGAGATGGGAACGCCGCAGCCTCTACGAGGCTGCCTGCTTGCTCTGGCCGATGCTGATGCCGATGCTGGTGCTGCCCGTGTTGGTTGTAGCTGGTTCGTTCAGTCTGTCGCTTGGCAAAGCAATAGCCCAGGCTATATTTAGCCCGGCGATAAACATAGGCAGTTAGTGGAGCCACGGTGTATAGTGGCGTCGGTATCCTTGGATATACTCGAATGACGCCGGATACACGAGTTTCTTTCTCCTTTTCTCGACGTCTCCTTCGTTGCCCTCTTCACGCCCCTCGGGGATTTCGGGCTCTACCTGACGGTCATTCAAGAATCCCAGGGTTTAAAAAGGGAGCGAAAGAAAGAAAAAGGACCAACCAGATCGTGGAAATTGGGATGGTCAATGTGGCGTGTCCGAGCGTAATTAGCGTTTTCGAGCGGTGCGCTCTAGTCGATGTTAACGCTCGTTTTATGGTAATTCGCTAATTAATATTGCATGCCGCGTATCGAAGCTGTTGAACTTTCCACGCGGAACCATTTCGTCCCTGGTCTATACCGAAATCAGACTTTGCCCGATTTTCGAGCAAATGTCAATCCTTGGATGTTGCTCCTTGGATTCACTTGCAATTTAATTCCTAACGTGAAGCATCCATATTTCTAAATATCAGCTATTCAAAGGAAATACAGAAGCATCTATAGTAAAATTCGAAGCGTTTATTATCAGAGACAACAGTAGCGAGAAGGTTAAAATTTCCTCGAATTACTCGTCCGATCGATCGGCTCGAATTCCGCGGTCCCTGGCCGTATCGTTTTCGTGCCTCTGTTCCAAACACGATCGAATAAAACCGTATGTACACTTTCCTTCCTCGATTCGATTCATGTTGGCTCGACAAAGCAATACCCGGTCTAAATATAGTCGGCCCGATAAACACAGACACTTGGACATATGCTCGACTGATAACAGATATACTCGTTGTAATACGGTTGCTGTAATATCGTTCACACCATCGTAATACTATACGATTTACGTTGTTTTTTCGTCGAACGATTGGCGACAAATATTGACAAAGAAACCATTGCCCTTCCCGTCTACCGTACGATCTCTTTTGACGAAAACAGAGGATCCAGTTCGTGTAAAAATGTATCGTTCGCGGTTATTGAAGAGAGAGTTTCGTCGTCGTCTTTTCGAACGAACGGAGATAACGAGACAAACTCTCGCGTTGAATCGCCTCGAATCCGGAGCAATTATAACCGCAGAAATAAACCGTTCGGCGAAATTCCTGTCGTATCACGTAAACGCGCGACACTCTCGCGTTTAAAAATACCTTGGAACAATAAATACCGTCGCTCGAGCATTCTTTCGCATCCCAAGGTGAATGAAGTAAAAAGAAGAAAAAAAATTGAAAGAAAGAAAGAAGAAACAAGTGGTTTTTTATATCAGGAAACTTTTAATTGGGTAATAGGATGAATTCGAGGCGGAATGATAATTGGTCGGTTGTTTCGTAAATTATCAGCCTTGTCGTAGGGAAAATTATATTTAGAACGGGACGTTAGGATCGTACGCGGCGATAGAACAAGCTTAGCCGACGACAAATTAAGGCGATTGCCACGAAGACGTCGTGGCTCGTTAAATCGCACGCATTTCGCGTATCGCGGGAAGCCGCCGTTTAAAAGCGCGGCCTGTGCTTTAGGATTTCTTACGCGTCTTCCGTATAAACTTCAATTCGAATCGTTTTGCGCGAAACTGCTTGACAGTCGAATAGAAACAATTTCTACTAATTGTCAATTAGCGTTTAAGGCTTTTCTGGGGAAAATAGCGATGTGGGGGAAGAAGGGTTGACAATTATTGAGGGTTGCACCTTGACACAATAACTTTCAAAAATAAAGTAGATCTGATCACTGATCCACATTAAATGAGACATTGCGTTAAAGTGATTGAAAGCGGAAGAGAAACGAAAGCTGACAGAATTATTCGCGAGTACCGATCTTGGCAAACAAACTAGGAAGCATGATGATGATCTCGTTATCGCGAAAAGGATGATGTACGAGCAGTAAAACTTGACCTTAACGATAATTCCTAGAGATATATCACCAGATTACAATGGCACACTGAACGAGATATATCTTGGTTGACGCTAACGTTTGCATTCCAAATGTGATATATTCATTTCGAAAAATCGAGCTCATTTGATATGGTACTTCCTCAAGTACCCTGTAACACATGATTCTTAACGCAAGGTTTATGAGATGCATTTTGAAAATTATGGAAACTACAGAACTACAATCTGAAGTGACATTTAAATTTTCATGAAAATTAGTAGCCACCTTTGGAGATTAATTTATGTTTAGCTGCATTTATGCCCAAATGTCAAATTTGAAATTATCTATACATAAGGAAATATAAAATATAATATAGTTCAATAAATCAACAATATCTGAAGGAGACCATCGATACCAATGGTGCACTCTTGAATCATTACACTTTTATCTTGACCTACAAGAATGGCATTTCGATTAGGATAATGGTACAATCAAATAGTTACGCCGATGATCGCTATTAGTCAAACCGAAAAAAAGAGGAAGAAAAAAAAATGTGAAAAATAAATAAGGCGGAACACGCGTTAGATAAATATAGTAACAGAAGTCGAGGCGCGAACTTTCCACGCGACAAGACGATCAAACGTGCTGATCACGTGCTCGAATCCTCGGATAAGTTTCATCTCGAAGAAGAAATTCGTTTATCTGCGTGGCGGCGGAGGCACGAACGACATCGTCGTCGTCGTCGTAAAACGAGGGAAGAACAACGCCGGCCGATCATACATTCTTGTTGACCGAATGAATACGCGTCGGTACGCTGGGCCCATAATTGGTGCCGGCCAATTAAGGGTTAATTGAGTGTATTTTAGCCTGAAACCAGCCGCGTCGTCGTTACTTAAGGCGGCACCCACATTAAAACCGTACCGCGGCAACGGCCAACCGTTTTCAGTGTTCCGTCACGAGGATCGGCTGCACTTTGTGTTACCCGCCAGTTTTCACGCGAGACACGCGCGAAACGGACGTAATTATTCGTCGTGGTTATCGATTTATTCGTTATACATTACACCTTTTTACGGGGCGTCGAACAGGAACACCCTTCGGATAAAAAGAGGTGGAGAATGTTGGTTGTTTGCAACAGCGGTGCTGACACGTGTTTCCAGCGTGTCGTTAAGGAATTCCACGTTCTTCTCTTATTTTTTTCCTCCTTTTTTCTTCATCTTTCTCGCTCGTTCACACGTGTTTGCGTGTATTATGAACGAGCGAATCGTTGACTCTAAACGACAGCTATTTTCGAACGAACATCTTCAGGCTTTAAGTAGAAAGAACCGCTTGAATATTCTCAACTTTCGTCCCCAAACGGACGAAAGATCAGAGTTCGATTAACACTCGGATGATCAGAATTGTGTACAGCTACTTTGATTATGGGAGTCTTTCCAAATTCTTAAATTGCACACCCTTTATTAACACCTTGACTGACACAGGTTTATTAACCCTTCAGACTCGATGTTTCCACTTCATTAAACATCCATTTTTGGAATTTTTATAATATTGGTTCATTGTTTAAGTTTTGTGAAAGTTTTGGAGGGTTCCTCTCTGACACTTGTCATTTGAAAATGTTGGTTTACAAAATGGCATAATAATAAAAATAAAAATTGTAAAATTACACCTTAGAATGTTTTATTACAGGCATCAATTTCCACTACGGCAATCAACGTATTAAACGATTCTGCATGGATCATGAAAAATGATCCTCCATAAAAAGTATCAAGTATTTATTGATTTCTAAGAAAAGCTTGTGATGTTGGTACAAGCGGAAAAATTTCGGAATCAAACCGTATTGTATGATTGCTGTGGCGGCTAATTCGAACAGAACGATCCTTGAACGCTGACAACATGTCTGATTCAAGGTTAAAAAACACGTTAGTCACGATTCGATCGAAGCGTGTACCGTGAATCACACGACGATACACAATCGGGAAAACTAGAATAGTGACTGGAAGTAGCGCTGGAAAATCTGTGATCGACAAAAAGGCTAGTCAAAACGTCGAGTCGAACTTCCTTTACGTTATTCGAAAGCCTTTGCACTGTGTTACAAGGTGGTTGTGTATCAGATTAAGACACACTGAATCTTTAAGGACTTAATTTACTAATTAACTTCTAACTAAGAATTTCTTCTCAAACCGAAGGGTCAATTAATCGACGCGAAATTCAAACGATCCCGCATAAATATCAATCGATTCTATTTCTGTAATATTACGTTACGACTACCGTGATTTTTTTTTTCTTGGGTTCTTTTTGCCGTCCGCTCAGAACGCGGACACGAGCCGCCAATGACGGGGCAAACGAGTCGGACTTGCTCGCCCGTTAAACCAGTATTTCTCACACTCTATTCACTCTTTTATTCCCGGCTCTAAAAATAGAGTTCTACTCCAGTAAAAACGTCCGCGTTGTTTCTCCTCTGGCCGTGATGAATGGACCGTTTTGGACCGTCTTCTTGAAACCACCGGGGGCCACGATCACCGAACACACCTCTCTATACTTCGACAGAACAATCGGACCTTCTTTCCATTTCGTGTGTCTCGTTATGCAAAAAGACAGAGAAGAAAAAAGACCAATTGACCCACTTCCAATGTGAACGTGTTTATTGGTCCGATATCTCACCCCTTCGAGGGGTGTTTGGTAAATTGAAGCATCAAGCTTATTGGGTCGAAGCATTGGTTGACGAAGAAGTTTCATTAAGGGGTTGAAATTTCGACAAAGGTAATGTTTGATATTTTCTTTAAAAGTTCCTTAAAATATGGGACCATCTGTTCAATTATTGGTGCATAAATGGTCCATAGTTTGGGGGTTGAAACCATCGAAGACTCTTCATCCCTCGCGTTGTCTATCTACCTTGAGGAGGGCAGTACTCGCGGCTAGGAAGCTTCGTCGTCGAGCAATTTTCTGTCACCCTCGAAGGGGAGGGGGTCGAACAGGTAAGGAGATGCTTGTTTACGGGGGTCGATCGCTGGCTAAATACGTGGCTATCTTTAGCAGCGAACGAACGAACGGAGCGTGAGAATACCGGTTCCCCGCGAAACGATACGATTTGTTTGCCACATTATCGCCGGGTTAAATATATCGCGATAGCGTGAGGAATTTACGAGCGAGTGAACGCGCCATTGGCCGAGCCAGACGTCTTGATCGCATAAAAATATTAATATTACGTAAAATTAACGCGGTGTGCACGAGCACCCATTTTTTTCCTTCCACCCTCCCATTTTTTCCTATTCGAGAAAATACTTGCACGCGTCTCGATCAGCCTCGAACTACGATTACGCAAGATCGTGCACGGATGACATAACGTTGAGAAATTCATCGATAATGATTAATCTGTCGATGATACTCTTTATTCTAGCGATGTCGCGTTTCAATCGTAGGCGATTCGAAAAACGTCCACAGAGGGAGCCCGACGAGGTTTCGTCTGTTTCTTAATTGGTACAACGACACTGATGAACGGCTAATTAGAGGATCGTTTACTCAACATTTTAGAGGGTTTAATGTGCATACGACATTCTTCGAAGGAACGTTCCCCCCGATTCTTGGTTCTTTCGAATGTCAACCCTTCTTCTGCCTCCCCTTACAAATTACCTAATCTAACATTTAATTCAGCAATATTTAATATTGATAATTCAGAATTATTTAGTCTTAATTTATTACTATTAATTTTATTGATTGACACTTGGGGAATAATTCAGAAATGATACGTTAAATGCCACAGTGCAAGAGAACATAAGTAGTACGACACATTACAACTGCAATTATGATCGAAATTCTATGTTGAGTGTTTTGAAATTAATTTAGAATGTTCTGTATGGTTGATGGTGTGAGTAGGCTAGTAAGCAGACGGGACGAAGAATCGTCCGGTAGTCGATCATCGGTGGTCGTGTGTTGCTAAAGATAGCCGGGCGATTACTTCATCGTGGAAATCACGTAACGTCACTCGAAACGCAGAGACATAATGTGGGTCGGGGTGTCGAGGAGACAAGGAAATGGATGCTACGAATCGTGTGACCTGGGGTCGTATCAGCCGTCTCTAAACTTAGCCGTATGTACAAAGAATAAAAGATCATTTATTCGAGTCAGATAGAACCACGTTATCCATCGTTAATGAGTTTCCACATCATAATTCAATATCTTAATTAATTATCCCTTTCTATTAGCAATTATAATTTAGGTTCTTTTTCATCCTAGAAATTTTATATTGCAATACCATCCAGAAATCTGTCGTTTATGGCAAATTATTAAATCGCAGTAAAGCAGTTACTATGTCTCGCTGGAGTAATGACAATATTCGAGCAGCTCTATAATTCATAATCGAAAGAGGAACGTCACCGGCCACCTCGATCGTTATAAGCAAATTTTTTTACCTCCGTCACGTACATATTACGCGTATACATAAATAATGCATACGAGACGCGAAACGAGCATACCGTCCGCTATTACCGGACCGATAGCTACCGCAGAAGCGCTATTATTACACTGTTTATTGCACAAGATGAAAGTATCGCAATGCTATTTCACGCCTACGCGATCAACGGAATCAGCGAGAAGGCTGGACGATAAGTGAACGCATCGCGACTGTTTATCTAGTGCGTCTCAAGTAAAATGTATTAATAATTAGGCTGGTAATCGACTCCTTTTCGAAATAGTTTCGTCGAACAGTCCTCTCATTTCCGGCAGCGATGTTGCGAGTCCTTAATGAGACGGAGTTTACAGTTTCATGTAATCAGAGTTTAACTGCTTTTATTAAGTTTGACGCAAAATAGGGTCACTTAACTCCATTAGAAATTAATGAATTGTAATCGATATTTTTTAGACAAATAGAGTGCACGACCGAAATCGTTCTATTAATAAATACACCTTTCTAAACGTTGACGGCCGATATTGGCTGTCAAGAACGACGAATCGAGCCTGTTGAAGAGAATTCTACGTTCTCTGTATGAAATCCATATGCTCAACGAGAACGTTTCTCGTCTCGTATGACAGTTTTCTGGATCACTTTACCCGACCAGTCTAGCGAGAAAATTCTATATTCGCGTTCACGTTATTATTCTATTAAATGAATCGCTGCCAATAAACGTGTTGTTGCTTTTCGGTATCAACCGGGACAACATGGTACCACGAGCATCCTCATTGTTCCGGAATGCATTCACTTGGCTAATGTTGGATGGGGTGCAATTATTTGCCAATAATATGACAAATATCTTCCAAATGAATTCAAGAAATACGCGAGGCTTCTATAGGTAGATTGATTAACTATACTTCATTTGGCAACCGACAATTATTGCTCTATTTTTAAAGGGTCGGGGTGAATGTAGCTTAATTAATTATTTGCCACGTGGCTAAGTAGAGATTTTCTTAACTTTATTTTACAAATTTCAGTAGTTTTCCAACACCTTTTGGGAAATAAATGATTCATAATTATTTTCGATTGCTCAGGTAAGAGCAGATGGAGTCAGACTCTGATTGATCAGTTGAGAGTTAACAGGTGTCAGGTGTTACAATTGTGGGATTAAGTTTGGGAAAGAGAACGGGGATGACGGTGTCAGTGGTCGAGCACAGGTAAGGACAACAACGGACTGACACCAAGAGAACCGGGGACCAGGTAAGCGTCCGTTCGAGTGCGTGGGGCATCAACAGGCTTGGCTATAAATAGACCGCGAAGGTCAGGGGAATCAGCAGTTTTCATGCAAATGCGGCATCGATGGAATAATATTGCTCCTTTCGCGGAGAGCCCCGATCGAAGGAGCTCTGGTTACCCTACGCGGTTTCCAGTTGCGGAATCGTTACGATTTAATCCGTTTTCGATTCGCCTCGGCCAAGCCACGAATTAAACGCCTCTCCTGTTTACGGCGCATCAGAAAAAAGAAACCTCACCGTGTCTCTCTCTCCTTCTGTCTGGTATCTTGTTATACAGAGAACCAGCCACGAGTCCGGAATTTACACTATCCGGCAAAAGTATGCGACCGTCTTGCGACAAATGACACTTCTGTGACACGAGTGGTGGAAAAGTTATTTTTAAAATCTCTTAAGGAAATTTTGTATTATTAAGATTTTGTATTATTAATAAGAACGATTAATATAAAATAATACAAAATTAATAAACCAAGTTATTAAGGTACAAGAATTAAAATAAAAATAACAGAGAACCAGGCAAGCTTCTTGGTTCTACTTCATTCCTGATAAAGTGGTAATAAAAAAAATAAAAGAAAGAGGTTTGTGACTGTTTTATGTTCATATCGATAGGTAGACCGATACTTTTGGCCCGTAGTGTAATTCGTGTTGTTTACTCGGTGGCTTCGCTCGATACTTTATCATCGAAGCGAACCCGCCATTTGAATTGGAGATTTCCGCGCAGAGGTGAACACCGAGAAGAGGATGACACACTAAATGCCTCCGCGGCGAAGCTCCGCGGTGTTTCTCCTCGTGGCGACGATAAAACTCGTCGTCCAAGTCGGTTACAGTGTCGGTTTTATACGGCGATGCGTACCCGACGGGGGTGGGGTGGGGGGACACGCGTTGCTTGGCTCACGGTAAATGGACTTTATGGCCGGTCTAACCGTGGCTTAGTAGCCATTTTCACCAGTTTACACGCGCAACGCTCCTCCTCGGGTTTCAGTGCATCCTACATGCCGGAGTGAACGCTTCAAATCGAGTTACGCAAGGTCTCAAAGGGTAATTCGACGTGGAGCCGTTAACGCGGTACCCCTCGACGTGTATTGCGCGCGGAATTGCGGACAATCACGTCACAGATTCCTCGCGGAAACCGTGAATCGTTCCTTCGATTCACCTGATACGCCTCCGAGTTACAATTCCACAATTTTTCTCTGATTTCTGAAAATTTATTACCATTTGAGTGTCCAGGAAAATTGCCAATTCTATCTCGAGACTATGTCACTGTCACTCGTTTAGAAAGTTAAAGAAATTCGACAATGTTACACCAAACGTTATAGAACATACTCAGAAATATTAACCCTTTGACTGCCTCTTCGCCCAGACATGGGTGACACTTAAATTTCCATCAAAAATATTGTGGAAACAGAATCCTCATCGAGGACATTATTATTTTCCTCTCCATGGAAGCACGTGGAACGCGTATAAATCCTCGATGCTTTTCCGATCCGCGGAGACGTCATCGTCTCGGCCGGCGTTGCAATCAACAGGTGGTTGCACCAACCACGATGCAGTGACCCGCGTACGTGTGCGCGCGCGCGCCTCCACACGCAACCAGATATCCGAGAGTCCACTTATCGAAAGTTCCCATTGCGCTCGGTCTCGCTCGCGGTACCCGCATACACACGCTCGTTACGAGATCCTCGCCCGGTCGCATAGGTGGCCATTCAGCCTTCCTCCACCTACAGCCGCGCGCCACCTAAATAGCTACCCGTACGGTGTGCACAGGGTGGTCCGGCCGAAAGAGGCTCGACTTCGAAACTATTCGCGTCCCGTCCGTCGGGCATCCGTTATTTTCATCGATTCCGAGATTCCTCGAGGAGCTGCGCGGCTCTCCGCGATGCCGGCAGGAAGCGTACTTGTGCGCGTTCTTTGAAATTCTTGGTAAAACGCTGGGAATGCGAGGCTAGATGGATTTGATGAAAGATGGAATCTGGGATGCGGAGAAATTGAAGTATCAAGAGTTTTATACTCGTCAGAGAATATTCTACTTTATTTTATTTTGTGCTCCATCCTTTGCAAGAAATAAATATTGGAGGGTGGAATTTAAGCTTAATTAAACTTTGAAAGTTTAGTTAAAATTCTCCAAATTTTCGCGAATCGTCGTTAAAAAGGAAAGAGGGCAAAAATAGACGTGGACGTTCGAGCGACGTGTTACAGCCCGTAAGCAGAATAGAATCCGACGGAAACGCGACCACGGGTCTTGTAAACATCCGGCGGAAGGAAAAACCGCGGTACTCGACGAAATTCAACGACGCGTGTCCGCGCGGCACGGCGCGGTTCCGCTGCGCCCGTTAACGAGTGAAACTAGGTGAAAGTAAGAAGCTGTTGCAGCCTCTCCTTACGCTTTATATGCAGCTGGCTTCGCGCGAGGAGAGAAGGGCCCCGATTTACGGGTACGAATCGCGGGACCGAGCCGCGTGCCTTTCCATCCCTTCCTTTTCTATCTCATCTGCCGTTCTCGCGTGGCCGTTTCGTTTTCTTACGACCTCCAATTAACATAAATTAGTCTGCAGGCCTTTTTACGCTCGCGTACCACTTTCTCATATTCGGAACCGTTCGTATCACACAAGTTCTCTTGTGATACCCTTCCTTCTACGCGACAAAATAATCAACCAATTACGCGCTGTAACAATGCAAGGTATCGAGGCGGATAATGAAATTCAAAGAATGGATTAAATTATTCGTAAGTAATTGGTGTTCTAACGAGCCTCGTTTACGTCCATTTTCACCGTAACATTAACGACGCTAATCCCCTTTGAAGAGCGCGTGGCGTGAACTGAATTTAATCAGCGATTAACATCGCCGAATCTATTAATTAATGCATGGTGCGACAGTGGAAACATCTACTAGGTTTTGTATTATTAGTACTTTTAATTTGCACCGTGCCGGCAGTCGCAGTAGAAACAGCCATATCTAGCGCGACACACCGCGTGTGATATAAATTAAGGGGCTGACCGCCGCAGTAGAATCAGCCGCGTCTAGCAAGACACGTTACGAGGTGAATTATTAACGCGTCGAGTGGCGCATTGGAAACGGACGTGTGCCACAAGACACGATGAAATTTTAATTATTAATCCTCGAAGTAGGATGGTAGGTCAAGGAATTCTTATTATTTTTGTCAAAATGTTTCCCCAATTTTCAGAAGAGTATCGTGTTCGTCATCGAACCATTTGCACCTTGTTGAATCGGCGCAACAGTATTTGTCCTAGAATGAATGGAAACTCTCGGTGGAATAACTGGAAACATTACTGGAAAGTTGAAACACGGATCGATCCGACAGATAAATTCGGTATACGTGCCACTTTTCGAACGGCGAATTCCAGGCGACCGAGCGAGCCAGCCTGAAACTCCAGACGATTAACGAAGCGTACCAGGCAGACGAGGCGCTTCTCTGATCAACCGGTTAAAAATAGGCGCGGTTTCGTGACATGTGTTTTTATAAATTGCCGCCACACCAGACACGCCGCTTCTGGTTCCCGGCTCTTTCGTTTCCTGATAATTTCGTCCATAAATAACCTTCGATACCCGAAATTTCCGTTCCCGACCCTGAGCGCCCCCGTTTATTCCCGTAACGTCCTGACCCCTTGACATCGTTACACACGAAGATGTGTAATAGAAATTTTTGCAAATTACCAAACGACAAAATTATAAATATTAAAAATTTTGCTATCTTCATAAAAGTATCCAAAGGCAATTTTCTCAGTAACCATTTCGATGCAAGTAGAAATCTAAAATTATATAATTCAAGGAAACCACATGCCAAGGTTCCGAGTATAATATGTTACAATTTCAAATCCAGTTAATCGCGATTCGATAGACGCAGTTCGCGTGCACGAAAATAACTTCTGGTAACGAAAGAGACCTTCTTGTTTCATTGAAAAAAGAGGGGCAAAAAGGAGTTGCATACCGTGGCCGATAGGAGCAACAAGGACCCAACCATTTATCAACGAGCAAAGCATCCTAATTGGGATCAAAGGTCTAATCTTAGGACTCTCTAAGCCCAGAATAGAGCCCCGTTCGAGGAGCGATTCAAAGCGGATCCGTCGAGCGTACAAAAGGGAGAAACTATTATGGAAGCAATTCGGAGCGTGGAGGAAGCGACTTTAAAGCCGATCTGATTCGAAGTAAATCGTGCTTTGTCCACTTTGATCGAGTGCACAACCGGTTCGGTTCGGTGCCGTGTGCCGTGATCAATGCGTTTCTAGATCCTGTTCAGGCAACCGTGTTTGCCGTGCGCCTCGGACCTAGGTTAATCTGCTGTTTTAAAATATCTTGGGCACGCGATAAAGTCCCGACCCTAAGATAGCTCTCCGGCCACGGTTCAAGGCACAACCTACGCGGCTAACACGAATCAACCTTGGATACACACGGCCAGTTGCTGGAATTTCTTTAAACGCGCCTTGCGATCGTTCCTGTATCGTGTTTAATTCATTTTTACGATTTTCCTGGAAATTAATTTTATAATTTCCAAGTTTCACCCCTTTGACCTCAGATTCTAAATGAAATAACTCAAAATTTTCTGAAACGAGAGGGTGCATTGGCGCGATTCCGAAAGTTTTCGAGATAAAAGTCGAAAGGGAAGTTTGGATGGTAATTTTTCATCGTGGCCGATCGAAGCCCCGAAGCGTAGGCATCGCGTGTTCCTTATAACGTGCCACGTACGAAAGCTACGAAACGCACACACTCGCACGCGAGTAGCAGCCTGTAATTATATTGTCACGCCGCGGGTGTTCAATTTGTCGGCACACATCCGCCTCCCCCGCGTTCGTTAACCAACCAACTGATGCTCGATCCACCATCGACAACTTCGACGCTACCTTCGTCAACCCTCCGCTAAACGATCCCGTTCTCATGACCAGCGAAGCCTCTTATGTTTACGATGAATATAATCCGCGAATACTTGATCTGGCTGACATTGCACTGCCTTGGAAACCGATCTGAGTCTTAATTGATTTGCAAGGTTATAAATATATAGGGGGTGTTGAAATTTCACGTAGTACAGAACGTGTTAAAAGGTAAAACAACCTCTCGAAAATGAAATTTCGAAATAAAATCTTGATAATTTATGCAAGCGCTGTCTTAAATAGTGTTCAAGGTACTTACATAACTAATCATGGGTATGTTGCGGGACTGAGCGACTATGGCTTCAACGTAGCACGATCCTTCTGGTCCAAAGAAAGCTGCAACCCCGTTGCAGATCATATCGATCATCGCTTTGGTGGCTTCCACGGTTTCTCCCCTTGTGTCGTTCCATCGCATCACCAGCTTAACGTTCGGTAATATATTTGGATCATTGTTGATCTGAAACGAGAAAACACAAAGATTATAGTGTCGTTCTTCAACTTGGTCTTCTAATTTAATCTACAATCGCAATTGTTACGCATTATGCAACCGATTACGAGGTCCCATTTTATATCGTACGATATCGAATTATGATGATTGAACGATGTCACGAGATACCGGTAACTGGTAGCGATCATCGTGCACGAACGCTACGATTCACCTACTTATCTCGTTTAATTGTTTTCCGTAACACCCTCGGTCAACCGATGCTTCAACGAAACTAATTACGTTACCATAACTTCTGTCATGAATATTCATTCCGCTCGGCAACCATCGCTACCCGTTCACTGTAAGAAAATAATAACCGAGCGATGAAACAACGACCGCTCGGTAATTAGAACGTCTTCCTAATTATCGTTAACCTGTTAACCGAATAATTTTTCAATTAGAAAACATCTTCCATAATGAAGGAAAGCTTGTTTATCTTACGCATCACTTGTGCTAATAAGTTGCATCTGTTTTTAGATTAATCCTTTCGTATCTCCAATTTTGGCAAGTTAATTTTTCTTTTTAAATTGTTTGCACCATCGTGTAATTTTATGGGACACAAGGGGAACGAGTTTATGCAATATTGTACCATAATCAGCGGATAAGTTCTCCCGTCTCCGGTTCACTTTCAATGGTATTTCTTTCTCGAATCGAATGGGAATGAATATCTGCCCCCCAGGAACGTCGATTAAAGTTCAATTCATAATGTTATCCGCGATGTCCTGTCCCGGTTCTTCTCGAGCCGTTCCTCCAGCTCTCACGGCGTATATCCGGCTCGGGCTTTACACACGTCCATACCGATCCACGCGATCGGTTATTATGCAAATTCGATTTCAAGCAAACAATACTTCTTCCAAGTAGTCGCGTTATCGTGTCATCAATTTTACGCGACAGCCAATGGAAACTGAACACTTCGTCAATGGACGAAATTTGATATTTTCGGAAACTTGAAAATTCGTAAAAACTTTGAAATTACAGAATTACAAATTCGGAAACAAGGAAATGTTATATTTCTAGGGACTTAAGAATGAAGGAATGTTAAATTAATAAGGATATTACGAGTTGGAAATATGAGGTTGATTATCTGGACGGAATAAATGGTGGCAAAGTCGTTCCCATCGTCCCTGAAGATTGGCATTCGCGCAGCACAGCCTTCCACGACCGGACGCCCTTCAATTACTCGAAAATAAGCTGATTGGTGAAACCCTGTTGGTCGCAACAAGCACTGTCAGTGGACGCTTGTGTTGTTACATTGTTTCACGCTCAGACAATTCCCTGGAGAAATCAGCGTTCTGCCACGATCCTGCATTTTTCAGTAGCGATATCAAAACAACCATATCGTATTTTCTACCCATTTCCAAAAGCAAAATATATCCACAAATAGTTAATATTAACAATAGTATATTATTTCTTTATTCAAGAAACAAAAATACAAATTTGGCTCCAATCCCAGGATAGGATAATTAAGGGTGAAACGAAACGGAAGACTAGGGGGGGTAGTCTACAACGCGAAATTGCCAATCGCTGCTCCCGTACGTATTTACATGTACGCCAAACTAGTTTACATCGTGGGAGTGCGTCATAGCGAATTCCAGCTTTATTCCTTTTTTTCTTCATTCTTTTTTTTTTATTCCTTCGGTAAGTATCGCCGGCAGCGAGTCGGGCAACATGCACCTGCGCACACTATCGAAGCAAGAGGACAGGTAAACGTTTAAAGCTCGATTCACACGCGCTCGCGGACTTTCTCGTTCGGTTAGCATTCTTGACGGGGATTAATTAAGCAATTCCGTGAATTGCGCACCGTCCTCGGTAATTAGGAAATCATCCGCTCGGATGATCGTGGAAATTTTACGAAACGTTGATTTTTAACGTACAGGGCAATTAAAAAATAATGTCAGAAAGTTTCGAAGATTCCACAGGTGTCCAGAATATTATCTTCAGAGGTCGTAGTTTGAAATTTTAAATCGCCCATTTGTCAAATTTTGACGACTGATTTATTATCATTAAAAAAATTGAACATCGTAAAAAGGGGCGAACGATGTGTCTCGTGTTTTAATTAATGAACGTCACGTGAACAGAGGATTAGAACGTAATCCTCCGCTTAATTCCGTCGGATCAAAACAAGAAAATCTCCGGGCTTTCGTGGAGCGCGCTAGAGGCGGACAGCCGCGACCCGGACGTCTCCGATCATGGAAAAACTTTCACCGGCTAAAAATACAGACCGCATTATTTCCTCGTTATGAGTCTCGTTCGCTGGAAACCGACACGAAATAAAAGTGTCGCTTGATGTCCCCAAAGTAAAAATACGTTTTCCGCGTGGCGTCTCGTCGACGTGTGAACCGGGCTTGAACGCTAACCGCGAGCACAGAGGCCGACATTGCGATCGCGATGCTTACTCTTGCGTGGCATATCGAAGTACACAAATAAACGGTCGCAAAGCTCGTTTCCTGCACCTTTCGAGCTGCATCGACCACACCGCTCGTTCGTTACGCGATTAACGCTCTGCGACCTGTTCCCTGATCCGATGTCCGAACTCCTTCCAAATTTCGAGTGCTGAACCACCCCTTTTGTGGGCAAACTTCACCCTCGAGGGGGGAAATCCAGGTCAAAGTGTGATAATATTTGAATTAAAGTTGGACTTGTAAATTTTTACTCCCTACATCGCGACTTTCCCTAGGGAAGTTCACGATATTCGTCAGGGTATGTTTCGCGCCAAAAGCAGAACCTTGTTTGATCCCAATTATCTTCCCAGCCGATATCCCTGAATAATTATCGGCGCGAGCGCGATCCATCTTTGACGGGACTTGTTATTTCCAAAGTTGAACCGGATATACGTGGCGGCGATAGGATCGTGTGCCGGTCATTTCGACGATTCCCAGAGGTTTCTCAGCCCCGAAGAAGCCGCGCACGGCCACGGTTGCAGGTTGCAAAAGCCAACGTGTGCAGGCAGTCAGGTTTCGGAGAAAAAGGGAGAAGGAAGAAGAAAGAGCGGCGTCGGTGGCGGCAGGAGGCGGCAGGGGTAAGGTGGTACAAGGGGGATCGAAGAAGGTTTCTCGATCGCGAGCGAATTCTTCTCACGGTTGCGACGGAGAGTGCAGTTTCGTCGGGCGGACGCGTGGGCGGACCGGCGAATAATGCCGGTCTTGTATTTTTAAACCCTCGCACGAATCGGCATCTCCGGCCGGAGATCTGCCGGGTCACTCTCTGCACGTTGCTTCAGCTCCTGCTGCTGCACCGAGCACACCTTTCTCTTTTTCTTCCTCTTATTCGGCCGGGGAGAGGACTCCACCGAGCGAAAACGATCTCACGGTCCCTTGGACGATCGTTCGCTTGCTTGCCTGGCTGGCTGGCTCGCCTCGCTCGCTCGCTCGCTCGCGTACGCGCCCGATCCTCCAATGAATTATCGAGCCTTCCAGAGCGTGGAACGCCGCGTGGTGACCGCCCGGAGGAAAAAACCTTCGAGACAGGGGCCACGATATTACCGACCCTTACTTTTCGGCGAGCCGAGGGATTCGCCGCGGACTACGTGGGAACCGAGACCCCGGCTACCGTAATTAAGGGCGAAGAGTCGCCGGGACACGCTCCTCGCCAAACTGATTTCCACGCGCGATCCCCACGCTTTCTGCCCTCGACAACGCGAAAACTAACGAGCTACTTGTACCGTGAAATCTTTTTTCACCTCCACCTCGTTTCGTTCCCTTCGAAGGCAACTGATTCTTACACGTATCGAACATATTGTTTTGCAAGCACTGTTCCCCTCTTTCCTTGATTAATCCTTACACTCAGAACTTGACTATTTTAAAATTACCCTTAATATTAAAGCCTTTTTAGTGATAATAAAAATGAGAACTTACTTCGTCAAGGGCCATGGAGAAGGCGCCGGAAATGGCGAGTCCCTGACGATCTTTGAGGCCGCCCTTGATAGCCGTGAGGTATCCAATGGTAAGATTTTGCTGCTTCCTCGGCTGAATGCTCCTGCCGAAGGTTGATTTCGGATATGTTTGTCTCGATAATGCCTGCTGCCACTCGGCCCCGGGTAACCCTGGCGGTTCGGCCAGGCCCAGGACCAGAGGGCTGCTGGCCAGCAGCAGCAACACCAGCAGGGCCCGTGAGCTGCCCCCGTTCGACCTTTGGCGACGTGGTTGCAGCTGATCTTGCCGGTGCCGTCGATTTCGTTCCTGATGGAGTTCCTGGCGACGGGGAGGCCTGCGGCGGCTCGGCTGTACTGGCGGGCCGGGGCGCATGGCCGCCGCCGCCACCGGTCAGCACCGCCTCCCTCCCGCTCACCTGTAATTAGTATCATTTTCACTTATTATCCACCAATTATAATATTTTTGCGTTCATTACTTAGGATTAGAGTTAGAGTCTTAAATGTTATCGCTATTTTATATAGTACAGCGCAGAATGACGAAACACCCTTAAGGAATAGTGTCATCGGACGCAGAAGTAGATTGAAAGAAGGTACGACCCTGAGGTGTTAAACAAGCAGTCAGATACACCAGATGTGTTTGCCTTTTGTTGGCACCGAGGTAGGAACTGTTTCGTCGTAGCCGCGTCACCTGGTGATTGCTTTCTACGAGCACATTGCTTCGTTAACACACGAGTGTGGAATGCCAGGCAAGAAATTTAGTGTCCCGATCGTTTATCCTTCTTAGCCAGGTGATAACTAATTCGATTTCGACGGAATCCGGATCCTTGCTCCACGAACACCGGATCGATGTTACGAGATATCCGGGAAACACTCGGAATCTATGTACTCAGCCTCTTATCAATTTTTACCACTTTTAATTCGTCGTGCAATTAGATACGACCGCTTGACTTAGAAGTGCCGTTTCAACGCTATCTTCCTGCACGCACTTATCATCGGCCGACACTTATTCCTCTGACTCATCGCGTGTGCCATCTGCGCCAGGCTAATAATAACTGATATCCCTAAAACGATACAATCGAAACGCTGCTCGAATAAAACTTTCGACACCTTTTTATCGATTCGAGACGCACTGTCAACACGTTCGCTGTCGTCGTGTCGTGAAATGCTAATGATTAAGCACACCGACGATTCAATTTTCTAAGAGGTCGAAAATATTCGAGATTCATTAACAACCGAACCGAGACACGATAAATTTAACATCGACAGCAGAGAATTTGACCCTGCCATAGTTCCCGAGTGTTAATCTCCTGCATCTATCTCGATCAATTATCCGTTCGTCGACGACTCGTATCCAGATGCGATCTTCAGCCTTAGATTCCAGGCTAGAAATGAGTCAGACCGTTCATCGAAGAATCCGTTGCGCATTAAGCTATTATCTCGTCGATCGGATATCAATGATCTCCAGGAAACGTTGCGTCAGAAGCGGAGGGCACGAAACGTGGTCGATTCGCGATCGATCGTCTATGAATGATTCGCCGCGATCCCATCGATCGAGTAATTCGTTCGAGACGATGCACGCGCGCGTCGAGATCCGGAAGACCTCCGCGCACGCGGAATCGCAGTCTCCTGGCTTTCTATTGTTTCACGGTTGCAACCTTGAGCGAGACGATTTTTAAAGGAAGTCCCCGCACGGAGGCCGCGTGAAAGGACGAATAGGAAGAAGTGGACGCGTTAAAATTCCTCGGGCTATCGTCAATATTCATCGTTCCGTGGAAACTTCGACGTTCGAACGCGCTGTTCATTTTTCAATACAGGGTATCAATGGTTATCAATACGATAAATAGAATTTCGTAACGTAAATCTAATGGTGGATAATAGCTGTGTAAAATTAAATTTAAAGCGCCCTTATCTCAAAGATCGATGAATCCAGAGTCAAAGTAGCCTAAAATACTTCAAACCTTGAAAATGGAAATAAAATACTTTCGAAAATTAAATTTAGACTATATCCGTGTCAAAGTCCACTGAAATTGAATTTTTCATCAAAGGGTCGATAGAAGGAACAACGATAAAATGGAATTTCGCAAGAGGCAATCCCAAGAAAGGAAATAACAGAGTGATTTGACGAGGTGGAACGATTCCGCGTCCGAGCCTCGAGGAACTTGGCGGGAACACGTGGCCGGCCAACGAGGGACACACCTGTTGCAATTACGTAACGAAGTCTTACACGGGCTCCGTAGGCGACGCACCGGGCTAGACGTCAGGCTTTACAACCCAGGCCCGAGTAACAATAAAGACGTCTTCCCCTCCCGGGTGTGTGATGCATGGTGTCGTTCGCCAACCGAGCCGTGTAACTTTCCGCTTGTTCCACGGTTTCTAACTCGGATTTAATTATGGTCGTCCGCGTGTCGGCGAAACGGCCACCGGACATGGATTTATTTGACGCCTGGTGCACCGTGTCAAAAGGGACGCCTTCCTCGACGCGGCACAGGTGACGCCACCCTCTTGCACTCCTCGATTGTCGGTGAAGCTTGTAACGTATCGTTATTGGTCGAATTTAACTCTTTTTGCTAGATAATATTTATATTGCAACGGGGTGAAAATATTAATTTCGTTTTAAAATTTCAATTTCTTCTTTCTAAACAACTTCCGTCAATATATCATCTACTCGCGACGCGCACTTTCTCCGCGCGATTTTCCCGTTGGAAAAGTGTTACAGGATCTTGTTTGTCGTGCGGTGGCGAACATCGTTGAAACGAGGAGACTTCTGTGGACAATTTTCACGAGCGACGCGTCGATACGGCGTTGTTTATTTCTAGCGTTGTTTGTCGATCCGATTAGCGTGCTTAACGCTTGGCAACAGGTTCCTCGCAACCCGTGCTTCGAGCGGGTTTCGATGGTTAATGAAAATTTTCCAAATTTCCGACCCCGTAACACCAGCCACCGGAAGAGGTGTATTTCGTCAGAGCACACAGGAATAATTAAAAAAAAAAATCGTAACTGTGCTTCGTTGTCGCGCTGGAAGGTACATACGGTTCTTGTATAAACGAAGTCACGCCTATGTTTGTGGGCAAAGATCGTATTTCTTCGATCGCGACGGTTAATGTCACGAAAAACCGAGGACAAACAAAACGTGCTGTACGCGCGTTGAATATTTTCGTTCAGTTTCGAAATTGCCGGTAATGAAGATAAAGTGGAGCGAAATTTTTGTCACCCAAACCTCTGCACGGAGGAAGGGGAGGGGTCCTCCTTTTTTATAAGCAAATTTATTTTTACCTTGGGACCCGTTACGTTCCCATGCGCGATCGTCAGAGTAAATAGGATCTTTTTAACACAGCCCTGATACCTAAAGCAAATTTGGCCTGATAAAACTCTAAGAATAGCTGGCGTCCTCGTGGAACCGTCTACCATCATTTGTCAATGACGGTTCATCCAGATAAATGGTACCTTCTGCTGATAAGCTTGAAGCGTCGAGAAGCTTTGTCAACTTTTACGGGCAGGGAGTCGATTAAAAAAATGAAACGAGGTATCACGCGATAACCGGCTAGTCCATTTTTCTGCTATCTTCAAGTTCAGACGATTCAATTATCGCGTGGTGTATTTTTAGTTAGATTAATGGTTTACATGGAATATATGATTAATTTGCACAGAGGATGGTTCTTAAATTATTTTATTATTTTATTAGCACTGTATTTCGTTGATACTAGAACCAAACAACCCCTGTTTTCTTTTACGTCTTGAATCAACCCCTCAAGTCTGAACACCTGTACGAAGAAAGTTGTTACAAGATGCAACTCGGGAAGCGGTCGACGGGTATCAGTCAACATCCGTCGAAGGAAGCCAAACGAAACAAGCAACAAACCCTTCGAACGGCTATTTCCGTCGTGACACTTGGAGATACGTGTACCACGAGGGGCTTTCCTTAACGGAACATCTCGGAATCGACGAGAACTGGTCCTCTTTCCAGCGCGTTTCCATTGCCATTTTCGTCGAGCTGACCGAGCTACGGAACCGAGACAGGAAGTCGAATCACCGAGACACGTGTTTACGCAACCCAGGGTCGACACTCCCGGTGCATATCGTTTAGATAAACAGCGATAACTATCTTCCACGTTTGCAATTCGCTCTTTTGTTCTAGAGTCATCATTTATCTTTTTAGGTCATTTAATATCAGACTTAATTTCTTATTCTGGAGTTGCAATTTTAGAAACCTTGATAACAGTGATTAATTCATTTTTAACCAGTTATTACTACACTAATCTATTTCAATGTATCTTAATGCTAATTTATCGGGTCTATTGATGGTCATATATTCTCCTTGGTGACGTATATATGCGTCAAAAGTATTAATACAGATTACTGGAGACCCAGAAGGGGTCACAGGCCCACTTAATCTACTAAGCATCCAAAAATAGTAAAATTTGAGGACTCGAAAGTGACAACGAAGATTATTGGTACCCAGACACCTACATCCCACGGACACCCATCATTGAGCACCAAGAAGTAGCTAAACAAGGACTGAATGGATACGCGAGCCGAGTGTGTGGGAATTTTGAAGAATGAAGACATTAAGATCGAACATCCCGATCGGAGTACACCCGATTGTATTAACAGTTTGTTTTCTACACGTGATACGAGTAATACGGGTTCTAACTAGCTTCGTCTCTACGGTATGTATATCGTGTTACGAGGGGTAATTGAAGAACGATACTCGTACACGTATATATGTAGTACAAGATGTGCACGCGCGGGCATTGTCATTATCGCAGCTACACAGTACATTAGAGTGTTTCGTGTCGATATAATATATCACGTTACTACTGTAAACGTTCAGGGGTGTGGCTACGTTGCTTACCACAGGATACGCCGATCCCCGGCCCCGTACACGTGTGTGTTGCGTATCGTTCGCGATTCATCCTGTATATGGACTCCTTTTTTTTATCTCTTCCCTTTATTCGTTCATTAGTTGACGATTCGTTCGGTTAGCTTAACGCGTTGCCACTGATACGTGGATTAAATCGTGACTCATTTTCATGAGTCGTCGGTGCAAAGTGTGATCACTTTTGTCACGAAACGAAAAGTCTGTGCTTTTGTTCGCTTTCTGGTGTTTTTAAATATTTTTTATTGAATCGAAAGGATCATTGATTACTGTAATAATTTAATTGGAAATTGAATCGAGACGGTGGCACGCACGAGGCGTCAGGTGTAAATCTCGCTCGATCCCGCGGCCGAAGTTTCCTCGCAGCTCGTCAGTTTAATTAGCGGCTCGTGACGACACGGAATATTAATAAAGCTAGTTAGCAGCGTCTTTTCGTCGTTGACATTAATTAACGAGTCTCGGTGTTCCGCGTTAATTCCGTCCCCGTCGATTTATTCACGATGCGTCGCCTCGGCCCCGATTCTAACGCGATCGTCTCCCCGCCGCCTTTTAACCGGGATTCGATGCAAATTTCACGCTAGAAAACGAACGTACCGAGCGTAAACGGTGATTATTCAATGCCGATCCTCGAATCAACCCGTTTTCGTAACCGATCAACGTGTTTCCTTTTGCGACCCGATAACTGTCCCGATAAACGAAGGATATCCAGGCTGCTCGATTAAATACGTACATTAATAGGCCATTAACTTAAGGATGGGCGGACATAAATTAGAAACGGGCGAGCGACGATCGTGTAACGAGCTCGAAAATAAAGGCAGAGCGAGGAAATAAGAAGACCTGTAATTGCTAAGTCCGCGGCCACGGTTTTGTTTCGTTCGCTTGTATCTTCGATTAATTATGCGACCGTAAACGATGGGGAAAAAGGACACCAGGATCGAAGGATCGTGAAACGAATTAATCGATGATCCATCGTCGTGAGATAAATTCGTCTTCTCTTTTCATAAGAAAAATATATAATTTTGAATATTGTTAATTATTATTTGGTTAACATTAAAATTATGGTTTTGTTTGAAATTGAAAATAAAAATTTTAAAACACATCAAAGTAGAATGTTTCGTGGAATTGTATGAATAAAATAGTTGAACCGTACTTTTTCAACGGGGAGGGGGGGACTTGCAACGAGGATAACCGAATTACAACCAGTTCTCAATTTGTGTGCTGTCATTTCACGCGATTACACAACGAGCACGTTACACGTTACTTGTTCGTTTGTTCGCCGAGGAACAGTGTTTCCTCTCTTTTTTTTCTCTTTTATTTGATCGCGTGCGAATATACCGCGACGATCAACTACGCGGAAAGACCGACAAACGAGACGACAACGAATGGAAAACGTTACGTAGCGCGATATTAATGAATGTTAAAAATACTCGAGCTATTTTTAAGCGCAAGGTAATCGCAAACGAAAAAAAAAAATGTCACCAACTCGCTTTCAGCGATACGACACGTTGGCTGCGATCGATATTGCAATTATCTAAATAAAATGCGTGAGAGTATTTACTGTACAGTGTTCGCAAATTTTCTGTCAATTGGGTATTTAATTATATTAAATATGGGACGTTGGTAACCCAAGTGGAAACGGAAGTTTCGACAGACCTTTACCCAATTTCATAAAAATTATTCCAACACAATTATTCAAGTAATAAATGTTCGCAGGATTTTTTAAAAATAAAGAACAGATCTGGTTAGTTAATTTGTATTCTTATCGAGCCGCTGGCTCGGTTCCAGCATCCCAATAAAACCAGGAAACCATCGTGGTGTTTGAAATCGTTTTATCGTTGTACTTAAAGAACGATATCCATTTGTTGTCCCTGTCTGAATAAACGTTGGCATGAACTCCTCTTCTCGCTTTGACCGCGTCGAAGACTAAACATTAAAGCTTCGAACTGATCTATGAATAGCAAACCATGGATATCGTTTTATCATTTTTCCAGTTATAATTATCGCGTTGCATCGTGGATTTCTTCGAACAAAATCGAAACGCTTGTTCCTGAGAATGCTGTATCTTGTGCTCCGACAGACGTTGATGAGATTTTAAATTAAAAGTGATTTACGATAGGCACGTGGATGGAGTGCTAGATCGGCAATTAAATTTCCATAAAGAAATTGTTTGCAAAATTTAATACTGCAGAATTGAATATTCGAAAAGATGATATTCCAAAATTTAATATCCCTAAGTTTAATTTTACCTAAATTTAGCATTGAAAAATATAGTGTTACAAGTTTAATCACCGACTGAATGTTTTTCTGGTTTGCTAATCGGAAATTCAAAGATCACAAAATAACAGAATTGTAGCACGTTAGAGATATAAATTATGTGTGTATGTACAACATGTGCTGTGAAAATCGGTAGAGAACCGGAGCCAAATGGGATAAATTTATCTTCCAAGTCTATCTCTCTCTTTCTTTCTCCACCAACTATGTTACGCCAACTATATAAACTCTATGTGTGTCCATGCATCAAACGTCAATATCGTAACTTTTATCACTTGCTAATACATCAAAGAACTCGTGAGCCCGTTCATGAATCATCTTGGACATCATTCAGTTTTCGCAATACAAATGATTTTCAAACACACCAGAATCTTCAGTAACTTCGGACACGTGTTACCAACACGTTCTCTGTCAAATATCCTTCTTTACGAATAACAGAAAATTGAATTTAATTCATTAAACTCAGTTTCCCCAAAGATAGTACGTCAATTAATTAGGGTGTGGGAACTACGAACACTCCAGGTATATCTTATAAACATCCCCATTTTTAAATATAATTACTTACACATCCATTAATATTAGCTATAAAATTAAATTGAAATTAAAAAAAACTTCTAAGTACATCTAATTAATCCAATTGCTTCTTTGAGGCCCCAGGAAGCACATTGGCTGAAAGAAAATCGAGATAGTTTTGAAACAGGAGTCGAAGCGAACGGAAGCCGGCGTAAACATTGGGGGTTCTCGCGAAATATTTGGCCAGGCGCCACCCGGATCGGCCGCAACGGGTCTCCCATCGTGCGTGCGCGCGTGTATTTTCTTCATTTCCACGAGATTCGCCTCGTACGACCCACTTTGCGAACGACGGATGTTCCAGGGAACCGTACAAACGCGGACGTTTTCGTTTCGCTCGCGAAACTCTGGCTCGGTTCCAACGTTGCACGTCGTGATCCCCTTGATTCAACATCGACCGCGAATTAATCACCCTCCGTGCTAAGGAACCGTTTTCTTTTCCAACTAATTTTCGAACCATCTTTATTAGCAGCAATTTAGTTAATTTCATGAAATTTTGCGAAAGTTGAGTGATAATATGATTTATTAGTTAGAGTTAATTGAACACACTTAAGAGATTAAAGTGCAATTTTATCTCGTTCCTCCACGTACTTTGGATCATAAGTACAATCTTATCGTGATGTAATATAAATTCTGCAATTCATACTGTTGACACTCGAAATTCAGGTATGTCGTTTCGAGAACGATCAAAATTCGGATTCGGTAAGATAAGTTGCTATTTTGGAAGACAATCGTAAGTGCAAAGATTAATTATTGCAAGTTTTTATTAACACGTTGCCATGATGGTAACCTAATCGAATAATCAATATAGCAAGCTTGGATTTCAAACGCACTCTCAGTTTTCCTGGTGGTTTTCCAATTATATTACGTCTGTAATAATTTTTATTTCAACCGCCATTTATTATTACTGTATTTTAATATAAATAAAATAAAGTTATTTCAAATTACGTATTCGCTGCTTTGGAAATTCTTAATCGTCGAATTTGGAATTTCGCGTAATTGTTTGTGACAAGTTACGCAAACGGAGGCGTTATCGGCGTTTTCTCAAGTGGTCTCAGAAGTCGAAACGGGTAGTCTTGTACCGTTCGATGGAAACACGTGTATGCAACAGTCAACGGTTGACAGGCCGGCGAATACAATTAAAAACGGGCACCGATTGTACGGCGCGATGACGGGCCCGAATACTTTTTCCGTGATTAATCGTCGAGCACCGATTCTAACGAATAACGAAACGGACAGACAGGATCAGAAGTTGTGACGCAAAAGTTGACTGACAGCTCGAACGATAGCTTGCTACTCGGAATCGGCACTGTCGATAGCTAGAAAAATCGTCTATTAATAGACGCCGATCGCTCGTTTTCCTCGATGCCTTGAATCTTTCACGTGTCTGACGCACCTGTGCAATTACGAAACAGGTAGTTTGCCGCACAAAAACACGCCGCAAAGTATACGATAGAAATTGAAACCTCCAAAACGATTCGTGGAAACGTATCGCGTTCTAACGTCTTATTAATCGACTATTAAGGTTTCTAAGTAAAATAAAAAAAAAAGGAATCGACTAAAAATAATTTTTAAACAAAGTTACTTAAAATAATGAGGTAAGCTGGATTTTCAAATGATGGTAAAAGTTTTGAGATCATTTTTAAGGTAAAAGGGTTGAAATTACAATTTTTAATTGATAATTGATGGAAACGTAATTAAGCTACACTGATACACGTTTCTTGAGAAACGTTGGAGAAAAAATTGGTTCAAAATAAAATAATATGCATTATTTATTTCTGGCATAATTTTATTATCAACTCAAGCAAATCTGAAAGAGTTCAAGACCAACCAGATTAGCACTTGGGGTGTCGATTAATATGTTAATAAATTTTCTTCAACGTATACCCGTGTTTGCCTGCACGATAAACGAAAGATGTCTAAAAGCAAAATCAACCTTTCGTTAAATATTTATTATCCACCGTGCAAAATATTGTACAATACATTTTATCAAATTGCTAATTAAATTTGCTATGTCTAATTATTCAAATTTCTTTTGCCATATTTATGGAATTACCATTTAAATTGACTTTAGTAAAAAGATATAATTAACACGTTGCAAATTAAAATTTGCAATTAAAATTTTTTTTAATTACCTAGCACAGTTAATACATCAATAATATTAATTTATAATTTGTGGCGCCAATCGCCAGTATCCCTCCGAAATATTTAATTTTCGCACAACTCTGAAATTTGAGAAACGAAACCAAAAAATAAATTAGCTCCCTCCACGACCCTTCTATAAGCAGAAATAGAAAACGGAATAAGTTTTCCGTATCTTGCGATAAGAAAAAAATCATGAAGCGTCGAGTAGCTATCGAAAAGTGGAGGATCCAAAAGTTAATCTTTTACGAATTCGCGATACACAGGCTGGTACCGTCCAAAAATAATATCTGGTATCGAGAGGCGGCAAGGGCAGGGAGAATCGGGAGCAGAAAAGAGAGAAGAGGCGAAAGAGTGAAACGATTCAAAGTACGAATCCGTTGGAAGCGTTTGGTAACTGGCTCGTTAGCCGCTAATGGAGAACCCATAATCGAGCGTTCTCGAGACCGATGCAATTTTATCGCGTCCGCAGTTGGACAGATCCAATATGCCATTTTCACCGCCGCGCCATTTTTGTTTTCTTTTTATTTTTCTTTTGCTTCTTTCCACTCGCAAACAGATCTCTAACTACAGTTCCTACCGTAGCCGGTGCAGTGTATCGCGTTACCACGATCAGCACGTAACTTTATAACACGACCGACTGTTTCCCTCTTCTCTCAGTCATAGACCGCAACGTTATTACTACCGAGAGCAAACGCACACGCGATTCAGCCTTTTCTGATCCTTCGCGAACACGCGACATCCTTCTCGCGTCCTTTCTCCGCGGCCAGATATAACCTATCTTTTTTCAAAATCAAGGAAATTTGTCGAGAGTAAGCTCTGTATATCTTTAATGTTGGAAAAATACCCCCTCCCTCGCAAGGGTCAGTGTTACCTGAGGGGGGGTTTTTATGGAAACTCAAGTGACACTCATGGATGGGTGACTTGAATGAATTCAGTATGGAAAGGGTTAAACGGAACGCGTAACTCGGTACCCTTTTATAAACGGTCAGCGGCGAACGATACTTCGTTACGCCTTTATCGTAGATGGTGAAATCGAGCGTACAATCGGCGTATCGTTAAATAATTATTTATACGATGCAGTAAATCAGCGAACGTGGATACGTATCTTGGCAACGGGTAGCGAGCACGTGCTATCGTATAAATTGCTATAATTCTATAAATTCCATTCGACCACGCCTAATTACAAGCTGACGTTTCGATGGATTCGTATTCAAAGCCGATATCGTCACGATTCCATCGAGCCGGGTTTCGCGTTTCCTGTAATTATCCCCTGGAACAACCCTGTAATCGATAGCACCCGTGAAAACGAGATCTAATTGATCGCCGTTGCGTTTGCTCTAGAATCCTCGATGCGTTTCGATGAATTCCTTGGTCCGTTGCTATCGTTGCGATTCGATCGAGATGTATCCCACTCTCTGTAATTATCGTCTGTTGTGCCTATTAATCACAGACTTCCGCGGAAATGGGATTCGATCTCGTTTCAACGAGGTAAAGGCAAAAGTTTAACAGAGTTGCGTTTACTTCGAAATTTCTAATGCGTTTCACGCTGCTATCTTTGCGATTTCATAAGAATACCCAAACGACAATTTACGTAATTAATTTTTGAAACATCTGGGGATTATCAGTATTCGTGAAAATGGGATTTAGTGATTTTTAAGTGGAACAAGGGCGAAATTTGTCAGCCAGGATCGACTATGCTTCGAAATCCATGATACGTCGCAATAAACACGCGATTTCATAAAAACACCTAATCAAAAATTTCTGTAATTAATTCTTGAAAGTGATCTAATCGTCTGCGAATGGAACCGAGTCAGTTTTCCTACGAAAATCATGTTTACCAGCGCGTTTCAATAAAATCGTCGCTGCCGCGATCACGACCGCAAGAAAAAATGTTCACACGTCGTTAACAACACCTACAAACGATCGGTACCCGCGAAAAGGTGAGCTAATCGTCTGAAAATGGAATCGAGGCAAAACTTTTCAATCGTATCCCCGCTTCGTGTGAATAAGCCTGTAGAATCCGAGAGGACGGTGATTCAACCTCTTCTTCTTTTACCATGAATGGTATTGCATTGTTCCGGGCTTCCGTGTAATGCACCAACACGCGCGCGTACCCCTCGTACACATCGGCGTGCGCCAGAAATTCAGCAGAAACCGCCTATCGTATGTTTTCCCTGCGTACGTACAATGTTCGTGACTGGTTTTATCGCCTTCGGGGCCCTTCCTATGCGCCTCTCGTCGCCAGCGAGCTGCACACGCTGATCATTTGCGGCGATCGCGCGAAAACACGCGTTCATAATGCTCGCGATATCGCGTCACGCTTTTCGATTCGCGAACCCACCTGGAACGACGATTCGGTACCGGAAACGATCGATTAATCGTGAAACAATTCAACAGGTTTTAGAATCCCAATTTAACTTAAAGCCTTGGCCGTCAGAGCCTCGAATTTTCTACGATTAGTAAAATACAGACTGATAACGAGAGATACTGAATGGATAATCGATCATAGCTTGATTAATTGGGAGTTTAACACGTCTTACCACACACGGTCGTTCTCTACTGTTTTAAATACATTGACACAGACACCTCTGCTCTGTCATAAATCAACGCCACACGTCCTATCGTTACAATTAAGGTGATCTATGCTGCGATAACGTTAACAGTTGACTGCTACAGTGCAAATGATCGTGTATGGTAAGACATGATCAAATTCAAATGACGAATTCCTCCGAATTATCTAATTGTACAAAATTCAACAGTGGGGACGTAAATCGTCGCTAGACAATGGGCGCCGTTAGTCACTTTTGGCGAAATATTTGGAATTGCGCAAGACGAGAATGTTTTTGGCAACACATAATTCTACAAATTTCTCGAATATTGTTGAAAAACAACGCAAGGTTGCGGTGTCATTTCAAAAACCACGTAATCTATACCGTCGATGTATTTCACGGCTGACGTTTAAGGAAACGAAACAATGCTTGTTACTAATCATTCCCCGAGGTTGCAATCCGGGATTATGAAAACCTCGTTAGTTTCACGGATGATTCATAATATTTTCTGCGACACAAAATTCCATGAATGTTTCCGTTCATTATTTGTTACAATGATTCTACTGTATTATTATATCACCTCGAACCTCGTTTATAAATCGCCATTTCATTTTGTGTTTTGAAGAACTCTCAGTTTTCAAAGACCGGGTGTTTCAAAACTTGTCAATCTTCGAGTTTAAATCTCCGAAGAGGAAAATTCAGAAAGTCGACAGAAAGTCGGAAAACAGTGCCCGTCAAAATCGAGGTTGCTCGAGGCCTTTTAATTTATCAGACGGCGAAGGGTTAGAAGCGCGAGAAAGCAGCAGCACGCGGACGACGACGAGGAACGGGCGTGTTTGCGGTTCCATGGCGGACGTGGACCGAGATAACACATTAAAATAGTACGCCAACAAACGATAACACGCATTTAGAATATCTGCCGCAGTGTCGTTCCTCGCCGCGATATTAAATCGCTCGCGCTCTCTCGGTAATTGCAACGATTCAAACGGCCAACACCCTACCCTTCTTCCGAGATACGTACCGGAGAAATAGACGAGCGAAAAATCAGTTTGTCGTCCATACTGTCACGACAAAACGACCAAACGGAGCTCTTAATCGCGTTTACAGAGGTCGTTTACACGCACGATCACGAGAACATTGCTTTTCCTTAAGGAAAATGGCGATGCAAGAGGTGCTCGAAACTTTACGACATCGTTCCTTTTATCTTCTTATTAAATTAAACTAATTATCGAGCTTGACCCGAGTACAATAAATTAATCGTTTGCATCGCCGCTTTCTCAGGGGAAATTCTAAATTAAAATTCTTTTTTAATTAACTAGTGTTTGCGGAAGTTGAGGCGTTAATCTCACCTAAGCAACATGGCAGAGTAACTTTACGGAGAAGATCGTTGATGTTTGAACGCTATATTGTCAGCATGCTGCTGCCAAGCTGTACTCTTCGCACTTTCAGCCTTAACTTCTGACAGCCACCTGAAACATAATATTAGGAGGGGGTTTAATTAAGTTTTGTGGCAAAATAACGCTAAAGCTCTTGCATTATGTTTGGAAAAAGAACAGACAAGTTTCTGGAATTATCAATATACGTGGGACATAAATTTTGATTAAAGGAAGATATTCGAGTGGTATTTTCTACCTTTGCAGGATCTTTAAATAATTATTTAATAATTATAAATCCACGAGCGCGAAGACACGCTCTTACTATATTTCCAGCGGAGCGCGCTGATAAACTGGTGATAATCGAGCTGTCATAAAGACGATGAGTTAATTAAAGCAGCGCGACGGCGTTGCAAGAAACGATAGCGGTCCGCGAGACAACCGATACGGTAATTTCTTAATTATCATTAGACACAGCCGTTAATTAAGCACCAAGTGTTCGAAGATGATTGTAAAACCTTCAGAAGTTCGTAAAACGCTCGAACGATAAACAAACAAGTAACACGGTTCGACGTAAAGGTAGCCTGAAGAAAAAAACGATACGAAGAAATGAATTCCGATCGCGTTCCTCGTCACGCGTATATTTCCAGTTCGATTGTAAAAACGAAGCGTCGAAAGTTGTCGTCTAATAGCATCTGGTATTTGCTTCTACGAATCGATAGGCAACAAGGTGCAAAAACTACCCTCTGTCTATCCTTTATTTTAGACCCTGCGTGTAATTTTATTTAAATCTGTGTAGTGAAATCTGTTAATTTGACTCTAACCTATTGCAAACTTAAGGAATTCTAAGAAAATACCACATTTTCTGGAAGTTCTGAAGGATTCGAGGAACTCGCGACTTCGAACGCTCGTCGAAGTCATTGGAAATCGATCGACGTTCACAATCGTCGATTTAACGCCGGTAACCGGGCGTACTGTTTCGCGTTCGAGCTGAAAAACGTCCACGTCACGTTTGCTCGTCGTCGGGCGACTGTAATCGCGTCAATTAGAGGCGACACCAGCGGATTTCTAATCGACCGAGCCAGATTATGTCACCTGTTGGTACGCGGACGATTTTAATCGATCGATGCATCGCCGTTTCGATCTAATTGGCTAGTTTTCAATTTCATTTTTCTTCCCCCCCTTGCTGGTTTTCTCTCTTTCGTTCCCGATTTACGTAACGCGCGGGGAGGGTCGCAGGGGGATCTCCGTGTGTATTAATTACACCGGCAGCGGCAGCTGCGTCGCCGCGCGCGGCCCTGAGAAAAAAACCTCGCGACGCTCGATTGCATCTTTCATTTACACGCGGATCAACCAGATTACCTGGATTTCCGCTACGCGGTAACAGCTCCATTCGTGTCGATTACCAGCCCTGATAATTCGTGTTTCGATCTCTCGCGGAACACGATTTGTCCTTTTGGTACCGCTGGTGCGCGTTTAGGTTCAACAATTTTATGCCGATATTTTTAATTATCCAAGCCCAGAATGACGATTTTTTAAAGAGTCAGAAGTAAGGGTCATGGTAATGTAATTAGTGGTAAATAAGACGAATTGGTGGTTTTGCGTTTAATTAGCAAAAGTTGGCATTTCACCAAGCCATAAACGAGAAACTATGGAAGCTGCAGTGTCACAAACGCAGACCCTTAACCGCCACCAAATAACAGTCGTTGACGTAGAAGCTTGGTCACACCCTTTTTACAATCCTCTCAATTTATATATAACCTTCCAAAAAAGGAATTAAGTAACAAACCGTACCGGTCCGACACAGTGTAAATACAGGTACGGGTAGGGGGGAAAAAAGTCTCGGCTAACTCGACGGATTAAAAGGGTTAAGACTGGAGAAGAATTTGGAGCACGACCAAAGAGAGGCTCCGACGCGAAGCCAGACTCGCGGTAACCTTCTGGTTCCACTCAAGGTCCCGCAAAAACTGGACCCAACGTGGTGCAGTCCCGGCCTAGAGCTAATAGACCGAGGTCCGGCTCTGAAGACCGCTATATTTTTAACGCGGTTCCCTTTTGTTCCAGCGACGTACGCTCCCTTCTTCAAAGGACGTCCGTGATCGTTCTCTTCGCGAGGCTCGTTAAGAATCCATCTCCTGTGGATCCCGGATTCCGAACGAAGCCGCGTAACCTGGCGCGGGAAGCGTAACAATTTTCGTTAACACGCCCCGGTGTCCGTGGTGAATCGAGCATCTCGTCGAGGGAACACCCACATCGAAGAGGTGGAGCTGAGGGGGGAGGGGAGGGGGGCATGTAAAGGTGATTTCGCTATTCCAGGCACACGATAGCGAGGTGCATCGGATAAGAGATACGAGGCAGAGCCAGATATAGACCTGGTGTAGGTAATAGTTCGGTGGATGGTGGTGGTAGCAGCTCTCGAGCTGTAGGACCGGTAGGTTTGGTTTACTTCAAGTTCGTTGCGGCCAGCCGGTTGGCCACTTTTCTTCACCCGTCCTCTTCCTCTTCCTTTTTTCCCCTCCCCGCCTATCTCCACCCTTTGGTCCAGATTTTTCATCCTTTTTGCCGCTCCTTCTGCCATTTCCTTCTCGTTCATGGATCTCCCACCGCCTTTCGTCGTCGTTTATTCTCTCCCGGCTCTTTTTCTTCGTCCCCCGATACGGACGGTGTTTATTTTAACGCGAGACCAAGGCGTAGCTAAAGGTATCCGTTAAAATCGGTACCTTCGGCACCGCGAACACGATAACATCGACCACGACCGGCTACCTTGGCTTCCGTGAAATATTAGAGGTGTTTCGCTGCTGGTGGCGCGTCCCGTCCTCGTCCCTGTCGTTTCGAAACCAACGGGGCGGGAAGGGAGGAGAAGGAGAAACGAAGGGAATGCAACCAGGGGAAAAGAAGATTGCTCGTCGGGACGTGCAACACGCTGGGAACGGGAAGAAAATCGTCGAGGAGCCTCTCTTTTGTAGATACCGACGTCTTTGATAGAGGCGTGTCCTACGTAGACAACCTACCATTAGCTTGAATAAGCATATCTTCACGAGATCTGGACAAACCACGGGACTCGCCTATCGGTTACGTTTTTACTTCTTCGATGATCGACGAATCGTCAACCTTTTTTACGGTTTTCGGCCTCCATAATAACGTTTAAATGATTGCCAGACCTTGCCTGATAATTTATACCAGGAATTTTAATTATTTTCCTGGCTCGATCATCCCAGCCCGTTTTCTCATCATTCTTCAGTCGTTTAGAAATTTTTCAGACTTTAGAGGAATTGGAAAATTAAACTGAAGTTTGTGCTAATTGCATCGAAAAGAGAAAAAAAAATGGATTCATAAATGCACGCGACAGATAGAAGTGGAGGAGGTTGGAAATCAAAGAGCACGGCGTAGCATGACTGACGTTCGTCTCCCGTCAAGTATCAATTGTGACCGTGTTTCACTGAAGCATTAAGAAACTCTATCTGTCGGAATCTCCATTGCCGGGACAATATCCATTATTATATTACATCATTGCGTAATCGACGTTTACGGTTTTATATGGGACTTGGCGGGCGCTCGCGAGCGCGCGTCCACTCTTCGCACACGCGAACAGAGGAGGAATCGGAATCGTTCGTACGATTCCGTGAACGCTCGTATTCCTGCCGATCGCGCTGGCAGACATGCTGGCAACACCAGGATTTCCCGGTACTCGTGCAAGTTAAATGGTGTACGTGAAAGGGAAGAAGAAAAGCGTGTTTCACCGCGCCGCGATTACAGATCACGGCCGTTCTGCCGCGTTACGCCTCGAAACGTTGGTACCAGATGCTATGGTACCGCCATTAAGAAAAATTATTCGACAACCCTCCTCCCAATGACCGTCTTCATCAAAAATGTCACAGGAAGATTCGATTTATCGCGATTAGAAAATAGGGGAGCCTTTTATTCGCAGGTCCTGCCGAATGTCCTCGACGGAAACCATTCGGCGTGGATCGTTGCGGGCCGCGAGGGGTTAAGCCCGGTTAGCAGGGGAACTGGTTCTAACGGAGTTTTATGCCGCGCGATGGACCAGTTTTGCGGCCGTCAATGAAGTGCACTGTACACGAGCCGCGAGTGCACTTGATCGGCGCGGCGAGGAGGGGGTCGCGTTGCCCGGTGCCGAGAGAACCAGTCATTGGCCGATCGGCCAATCGCGTCGCGGACCAAAAGAAGAGACGACCGCCGGTCGCTCGTTTCGAATGGTTCGCCGCGAGTCGATTCGCGGCGACGATCTCTCTCTTTCTGCATCGTCTTCTTATCGCTTGTGTGCACCGCGCGCACACACGTGTGATCCTCTTCTCTTTTTTTTTTTTATTCACCGACCGGTGTCCGTCTCTTTTCGTCGAACGGTCGCATCTTTGTTCGCTCGTCCCTTTTCATTGGTCCCCGCTCATTGCAAAGTGCCGTAATATTCTCCTGCTGGAGTTATTTTCGTCGTGCTCGCCCGACCGGCTCACCCGAGGCGGCATCGCACGGCTCGCGCGCTCTCGCTGCATTGTCTCGAGAGCCCTTTCTGGAGTAACTGGATTTCCAGGCTGGCGAGGCGATCGACGTCGATACCGGCCGATCTTCCCACTTCGCCTTTGTCTCTTCCCTCCCCTTGCCCCTTCCCTCGGAACCCACCCGTCCGGCGTATCTCCACGCCGGACAAAAGGAGTGCACCCTTTGGGCGAGTCCGCGGGGTTGCGACCGGATCGTGCATTCCAATTAAGGGGTGACCGCGCAGGTTAACCGTACGGGGGTGGAAAATTGCGAGAGGAAAGTTTGAACGCTAAGGCGCAGTGGAAAAGGATCGTCAGTGGTCAGACACGCGATTGAAGTTACTTAAGTTTACGATAGTTTCGTTTTCTAATTTAAACTTTTCAATCCGGCTAAAGTTATATGGAACTTAATTTCTCTGGAGTTATTCTATTATGTGAAATTTATAACGTGGATCACCGACCACTTTCGCGTTATAATTTTTTATTACTGAAAATACGATCCCCTCGTACTCCAATTTATACTGTTTAATTACGATCTTAAGCGATTAATACGATACTTCATTTTCGTCTCGATGCTAATTGGAAATCTCTGAAATTTTTTTACGGTATATTGAATTTATGATCGAACCTGTTAGAGAAATTTAATTACAGGTGAAAAGAGAAGCACCGGGGTACGTCGACAGAATGGCTCGTTCGAGATCGGAGCGATCGAGAAACAGCTCGGTAAACCATAGTGCCGCTTTTAGACTCGTTAAATACATCTGCAGATCGTTAATCGGGGGCCTGAATGAAAGGAACATCATGATCAGCCGAGACAACCGTGCTCGTAATCTCGTTGCACAGCCAACGTAAGTGTACCATTGGGCTGCGTGCGCCCGTGTGAGTGCCACTCGTTACTTAATGCTTACTTATGTCGGCGCATTACTTGTTAGTCATTACTCAACCACCCTTGCACGCGGTTTAAACGCTCTTTGATATTCCACGGATCACGCGAGTCCCCAAATCGAACATTTTTTATCCAAATTCAATTTTATAAATTTGTGTTGTGTTCTTTAGTTTAAAAAGTAATATTTCGTGCACGCTGTGTCAACTAAGAACATCGAAACTGGAATTTTTAATAAAATTGTAACCAATTTTTTTTAACTGTGAATTTTTTTGGAAAAATGGGAAGAACTTGCACCTGTTTAAAATCACTTTGCAGAAATGTTGTCAAGAAGGAAGGCAACGTGCCGGAATTACGTCGGAGCGAATCATGTATGCTTGCGCCACATTCGAGCAGTGTAAACGAAACGTGCGAATGTTAAAAGTGAATATATCGCGTTGCATAACACGACGCGTTGTTTGATAATGATAAAATTCTATCGGGTCATCCTGAAAGTTTCCAGAATTTTAAGCCGTTTCATTCTGAAGAACGGCCCCGGTTGTAATTGAACAATTAACATCGGGCGATGCTGAATTTCGATCGCGAAATACCGAGCTTTGAAGCGAGAATTACGGATGGCTTTAACGAAAGGCGTTATCAGGGGTCTCTCGACTGTTCTACGATCGTTATCAACGTTGTATACAGATGTGGGGAGATTAATTTAGATTTCTGTAATAAAAAGTATTTTACAACAGCGTCGTATTTTGCACAGAATAAAACATCTGAAAAATTGCTAATAAATGTTAATCGAGAAATCAACGATGGGAAGCATCGACTAGAAAATTATTATCCCTTCGATACTATTTAACACAACGGAAATATAAATTATCGGAGAACACGGTATCGATTTCTTGGAAATGATTTAATGGCACAAGTTTCATCCCATTTATCCAATCTCTGATAAAGATATTTTTCAAATAAAGGAAGAAGAAGAAGAAAGGATGGGCAAGTTTTAATGTTTTATTGGTGTTAGGAAAAATGATGAACTTCCGTAGCGATCGTATCGTTTCTAAGAAGGATTCAGGAGAAAAAAGGCACGGTTGATCACGATCTCTTAAGTCATCCAACGTTTGATTAATTTCTCCCGAAGCAGGCTGGCACGGGTCAATCGTGTAATTTCAGTGCTCGCGCGAAGCATGTACGGCTAATTACGACCATTAACCACGGCGAATGCTTTAACTTGACTGATTAATTAGAAAGCAAGTTTTGATCGTAGCCGTATCATGGTCAGATACGTACGTTGAAAAGGATTGCATCGAGGAACAGACGCTGCTAGATTGCTTTCTTACGATTCCGTTCGAGATTCGTAACTATTGGGTCTGTATCTTATCCTCGTGGTTAATCGATCGCGGTATGGGTTTCGATACGTTGGGCGTTTTGCGGTGAAATTAACCTTGCTGATTAATTGGACCTAACTTCGATACCCGACGAACAAAAATCGAATACGATTATATTTTTGATATCAGAAAGATTCAGACTGAAATCTTTTCATTATTTTTCTCCCATTTGTTTATTATTTCTTTCACAATATCTAAATAAATGAAATCTATCTACTTTTGATAGGTTTGTCTGAAATTCTAGCACGGTACTCAGAGGTTAGTTCTATGAATTAATCCACTTTGCGGGAACGATACCCGCATCATTAAGTTTCTATCAGGCCGCTCGAGCATCTTTGTGGTCGTTTGAAAATTTTTGTTCGCTAAGATATCTAAATACAAACTATAGAATTACCAGAAGAGTATTATACTATAATATTTAAGCATGAATCTAGTTAGAGGCCGTAAACGCTTCTGAAAGCATCCTTAATCCCGGCGTGTAATAAAATCGTCACGGTTCGATAAATAATTATCACTATAAATCGTATCGATGCACGAACGAAAACATATATACAAAATAGCGTATCACGCGAAATAAATACGATGCAATAATGTTAAATCGCTCGAATTAATTGCCATTAGATGTATCGTAGATCATAGGTGTGTACGCGCGTACGTGTGTGTTCGCGTGGCACGCCGCTATCATTGGCTATCGAAAGAGAGAAAAAGAACGTGGCCGAAGCGTAGCGGTTTCCATCGAGATTTATTGGCGGTGCGCGCAATTTACGCGCGTGTAGCCTGAACTGAAATTATGCAAAACAGTCGCGGCTCGACAAGTGGCATTTTTATCGTAAGGACCATTATAAAATATCGGACAAGTGTGCGTACCACCGTCGTAATCACCATTATCATCGACAACGACAAAGCCGGGAGACAGAGATATTCAACCGGGCCGCACGGAGGACGACAATTTCAATTTAATTTTGTATACAATCTAATTTTATTATACCGCTGAACCCTCCTTATCTAAATTAATAGGATGGCACCAAGCGTCGGGACGTTGGAATTTTCGGATAATATAAACCTTTAATGGTCTGTTTATGTATTTGTCGATTTTATATTTGTCTGATTGCCAAATTAATGAAAAATCGTGTCTAGTGGTGGGAATTTAAATAATTGCAATTTGGATAATAGAAATTTCAAATTCAAATAATTCCAATACATCCAGGTTTAATCAAAATATCATTGAATACATTTGATAGGTCTGGGTCACGATCAAAGGTAAGATAGAGAAGAGGTTTGCACGAGATAGCTTTAATAAAGCTGTTAAACAGCCTTTTTACAGGTGTTCCTGTACATCTCCCCGTTGTAATCTTCCTACTCGCTACGACTGTTTTTCTTCTGAATTCATCTCGCAATCCATTCTCTAGTGACACGTGTCCTATATTTCTTCGTCTCACTTTTTAATCTACCTCAGACGAGATTGTTTTATTTGTATGCAGATGAGAAGAGACGGTGGTAAGAAAACCATATTCCAAATGAATCGTAAATGTATTTGTGTTAATGAATGATAATGATGCGAAGATACGAACATGAAGCATCGTAATGATACCATAGTATCTTCAGTGTACGAACATGTTGATACCCAAACTGGGGTTGATATTTCGAATTTGAAATATTGAAATAACGAGGAAAAATCTAATTTAAATAATTAAGATATCAAAAACGTTGTATAATGCTATATTTCAAAGAATTTAATTTGAAGAGTAATAAAGAGATCTAATCTGTGTTAGCGTTATGTCTGCCAGCGGAGCCACCTGTTCGAGAGTTAACAATGTTGCTACTTAACAGTGGTATAGCGGTCAACAAAGGGGTTAAGCATCGACGTTCGGAATAATTAAGTTCATTAAACGTCTCTGGTACGGTCGTTCCACCGAGTCCGCTTTTGAACGGAGCACGATGAAAAGCTATTGTTTGGCCGTCGACAACGGCGAGCATCTCTCCTGGACAATATTTATCGTGGCAACCTTTGCTCCGTAGCTCGAGCGAATTTTATTTTCTCGAATTACGAACGTCCACGATGCCATTTTAAACGCGACAAGAAATCTCACGATTCAACGTAACACGTTACGCTTCCAACTAACAATTTGCTTTTCTACTTTGCACCAAAACCGTCCTTTTTCTTTTCCACAATTCGTTGAACGAGAACGACCTTATCGATCGAGCAACAATTCACCATCGTTTTAATTATAAGTTTTTGAAGAAATTTGAGCTATTTTTGAAAACGAAGAACGTGCAGTATCTTTCAATTTTTTTTTTTTCACTTTAATCCACAAATATTTTATTTTATTTGGTAAAATCCTGCCGAAGGTAATTTCGAATATCTATCATCGTCTCATTGTAAATAAAAGTTAAGGATTTGTCGATCGAAACACGTACTTTCGTATCGTACAACTTGCACTGTTTACATCTGCTCCGACTCCTGTACAATTATTGTCTAAAACCGTACACAAACAGCGATAAGAAGCTGAACGAAATTTCTTGACGTACAAAAAGAATGATTCAGCCGAATTGTCAGAACGACGACGCACACAAACCCGCGGTACACAAACGTGGTGCCACGTGTGAATCGAAGAAAATAAAAAATTGTTCTCGCACCGAGCGGATCGTGTTCGAAAACGAAAACGAAGAAGAGTCGACGGGACGTGCATCGAGAACGAAGAATTGAACGCGGAAAGCGACGATGGAAATTTTCCCCTGCGTTCTCTTATCTGCTCGTTAAGTAAACGGTTAATGGTTAGAATACGGTGGACCCTGGCGCGATACAACAGACGTTGTCGCTCTAGTAATTTCTCGTGATCCGAACAGCTCCACTCCGTTTGCTTTTGTACGTCAGAGATTCGTGTATCAGAGCCAAGACGACGAAAATAAGACGTTGCCTCGATACGAGCAGAAACAATTAATGTCTGAATATTAATTCTAACGTTACTCTTCTAACAGCCGTTAAGATTCGCGCGGATGAAAAAATTATTAGAGTATAGCGGACAGAGTTCGCGCCTTGTTTCCCGAACCGTGCACGTCAAACGATGCGCGTTGACACAAAAAGCTATTTGAAATTTCCATCACAAGTCGCGCTTGTCACGCGGCGAAAATTCGTTTCTGGAGCATCGCTAAGCCGGCCACCGTCGATGCACTTTACTCGAATCGTCGGCTTTCGCGCGCGCTATCTCTCCGCCTCGAAGTGTTGTTCATGCGCATACGTAACAGATTTGACACGCGCCCTTCTTATCGTCAAGGAATCGACCTTTCCGCCGAGCCGAGAAGACCCGGCGTCGCAGCGATCGCGACGAAACACATTCCCACCATGTTAATATCTTCCGAGTTTCGGGATCGAAATTTTTCTCAAAGAAATTCCCTATGCCCGATCCGGGGTCCGTTCAGATCGTCCACTGTAGCGAATGACCACTATTCCCGCCGGTTGTTTCTCGCACGGACAACGGAGAGAGAACGAAAAGTGTCGAACGACACACAGGTTGGCGAAACGGAGCAAGCGAACGAGAAGAGGAGAAGAAAGCGTGGAAAGAAGGAGGATAGACGAGAGATGAATAGGAGTGGGGGGAAGGAGGGGGGTCTTTACACGGGGCGCACACGGTTCTCTGTTACCTGTGACTCGTGGCCGTGTCCAGCATGGTAATCCAATCCCTCGGATGGGGGGCTACCTCGTCATCCCCGCGGATCTCTCGTTGACCGATCGCGAAAAGAAGGAGAGAAAAAAGGAAGAAAGTCGAGGAACTTCACTGTTAACAGCTATTTCCGTCCCCGACGGGGCACTGTGCTCGTTGAAAATCAAATATCACTCACTCGCGTGGCTCGTGTACGTTGCATACGTGTAGGAGAGAACGCGGAAGGACGCCTTTACTGGCGCGAACAAGATGCACTTCGATTCGGAGCCGAGTGTCTGGTCGTCGTCGATTCTTTTTCCCTTTCTGTTTCCTTGGGACCGTGGTACGTGCACTGCGCGACGCGGGGTTAAAACGCACGATCAAACACAACCACGACGATTTGTTTAACGCGGCAACGCACGATCGACGAAGAAACGCGGCTGTCGGTTTTATAACGAGAATGAAACGCGCCACAGCGATAGCACAACTATCGCCACTTAACAGACGACCGTACGCAAACAGAGACCGCAATATACTGAGCGAACACATGATTCGAGGGGGGCTAGTGTCGGCGCATGCCCAGTAGGTGGAGCCACCCGAGCGGCGCTTCGATCGAAATCGGCCATGTACGGAAGTCTTCGAAAATGTGCGACGGAATTTTCGCTCCTTCCTTGGAGATTATCCTGAAATTAGTGTTAATTCGTGCGTCCTGGTGTGTGTTTCGTGTCTGTGGTTTGACTTTTAATCAAGTGCGATCCTGAAGTGCCTGAATTGTTTGCTGTCAACCAAATACCGAGGCTGGGACGAGATGCACTCAACCACCGACTAACTGTGAGTCAATTTGTTATAATTTACAAATATCATCGAATTATCGAATCTTATCGTATCTAACGTATGCGTGTCAAGTCTCGGGTATCTTGGGGAATTAAAATATGCGATAATTGAGGATTTTCATTTATGGCGGTATCAATCATTCCCGCCAAACAGATGTCTCTAATTCAATCGAAAGATGAATTCTTTTGTGTAGGTAGGTGGCACTGCAACTGTTCTTGCACGATTTCTTTCCATTAATCGCAAGAAAATCTCGCCACTTTTAGAATCATATTATATTTATATTACAAAGCTTCCAATTAAACTGTTAGGCATATTTTTTAAACGCTCTGTCGCGAATATTGTTGGAAGCTAATAGAATCGATAAGGTTCGGTGTATAATGGACATTGTTTTGTTAAAATTTTCAAACATGGCGGAAATTAGAAGTGGGATTGAAAAGCGCGCGAAAATCAAGCGTCGCGTGCGATTCGAGATATCCGGTTCGTAACCAAAGTATCGTAATGGGTCAAATAAATTGTATTGTAAACAGCCTCGGGCGATGACAAGAAATACAGAACGTGATTTCGTCATCGGTTTGCGGCCGGGACAAGTTGAAGATATTTTTAGAAAGCCAAAAGTTTCTTGGCTTATCGCGACCACGCGGTTATCACATTCCTCTTGCCGTTCTGCATTTTTACGCGTTTAAAAGTCTTCCTTTTCCTTTCCATTGAAATAAACGCTGATAAATCAAGCATCGTCAGGTGTACGATTTACGTAGCCCGAAATTCTTGCAGCTTTGAGCGTTCGACATTGAATCAACAATTTTTTTAAATATCTAAAAGATTCGATATTACGCAAAATTTTAACTTTAATTGTAAACAAAATTGGGCATTGCCCGAACAAGATTTAATAACTTTTGAACAAAGATTACGAATAAAATAAAATTATTTGTGAACGAGAGATTGTATTATTCTTGTTCGAAGATAATTGGGGTAAAATATTCTTCGTTACTCGTAAATATGCGAGACTCTGGCTGCAAGACAAGAAACAACGCGTCGAAGGTGTTTACATTCGAATTGTTTTCAAATCCGTAGATTAATAGATGTACGGTCTTGTGTACAAGTCAAAGTTAAGAGATCTAGTCGTATTTACTTATTTCTATCAACACTTTGGTCTCTTGTTACGTACGGTAACTGCGATTGATAGTGAAAGCTGTTTTTATCAGCGAGGAATGCACGTACCTACACAAGCCATTTTATCATCATTCTTTTCCCTTTTAAAAGTAACGAATACCATTCACGTTACCGTGAAACGTAGCTATTTTCCATAAAAATTGTTACTCAACCAAGATACTGTAATTCAAAAACTAAATTTATATTAAAAATTTTCAACTCTTCTTTTTACTCGTATCGTAACTGTAAAAATACAGGTGCGAATAAATAATAATTTCCTGACGAAGTGGCTTTCATTGTGCTCATAGAAATTTCACCGAACAACCGTACGAACCGGTAATAATGCTAACGCATGGTTATTCGCGTTTAATGTAGGATGTAATAGCGTGGTAATACGTGAATGCCTTTATTATGCGAGTACGTTGCTAATGCACGTGCACCACGTTGCAAACGCGAACGATAATGCAAATCGTCTTGTTTCAACGCGATAGTCAATAACAAAAGTGAAATCAAAATTTCAACGACTCGAAATAGGCTTCCTTATGGAACACGCTGTCGTGGGGGGAAGAACGTGACATTACTCGTTTCAACGTTCCCTTTGAAATAATAACCGAGACAAATTATAATCCTAATTTAACCAAAGCAAAGTACGAAGTAACTTTCTAGTTTCAGAAGGAATTACAGTGTGTACGGTATTTTCCCTAGGGATGGTAGATGCACGCACGACTTCTGGTAAAACACACCCCATTTTCGCGAACTATTTAGCTTAAAGAAATAGAAATTGCATTTTAATTCGGAGAGTGGGCTTACGATAATTTAACAATTCGTGTATCCTGGATGGAAATGGAAGGATCAAAGGAAGGGTTTCTTTTTGAGACGATCGGCGTTTCCTTTCTCGGTGCATCCGACCGTTTCCCTATCTCGTTCAATTAATTTCTCGGCCGGGTACGTTTGTACCTCTCTTCCTCCCGCTATCATCCTATAAATTTTCCAACGTTGCAACGTCACTTTCTGCGCCCGCGATAAAATTCCTCCTGCTTTCTTCCTTTTTTTTCGCGGGGAAAAGGGCGACGCTCGATTTTTTCGGACGCTCCTCGAATTCCATCGGGCTCGAGCCTTTTCTTTCGCATAGCGCGCACGGACCGAGAAAAAAGCAGAAATATGAATTTACTACACGGTCCTCGTGTGTACACAACCACAGTTAGCAACAGTGACGTAGACGACTACGCACAGAAGCGGCGATTGGCTGCTAAAACAGTTGCTATCTTATCTTTTTACCCGCGAGTGTCAACACTCGTCGCTTCTTCTTCTACGATATACGTGTGTAACGTGCACGAAGCGTGTAACTTTTCTGTCGCGAGAGAAATTCTTTTCTCCTCTTTCGTTCGCGCCCCTCCCCGCTGATTATCAAAAATTCGATCGATTAACCCTTGGCTGAATATCGAGCTACCTTTAATTTTCTAGTTGCTTGTTGGAACAGGAATTTAATTTTGCCCTCAGGACTCTGTCGTCCCTTGAGTACAACCCTTCTGTAGAATTTGATTCGTTCGATTTCAAGTTCATTGATCCATTTCTTCAAAAGAAACCCGAGTACTGATATTTATAGCACCACGTAGAGTCGTGAGGTATCAGTTAAGATAAGCGTAGGTAGAAAATAAATTGTTATGACATTTTTTCATGAATATTATTTACATTAAAGACCGGCACTAAAAATAACTGCCAATTAACGAGTTACGTTTCGCCGAGGAAACATACAGCGAAAAGAGTGTCGATTAATCTTGGTCGATCGATTCAGCGAGATATCGCGGGATATCGCTTATAAATTTGTAATTTATACAAACGTAAAGTTTCTGCGAGTGTCGACGACACGGGATGCGGCTGTTATCGAGCGGCTGCCGTGTGATGCGCTAGTCGGATTATCTAACTGTAAACTATAATAACGATCACCGGGAGGAACTGAAAAGATAGAGGCATTCGAATTCCATCGTATCCGGCCGACGTCGGGAGAACAATTTCGCCGATCATAGGGAAGAGATAGGTGGCGAAAAAGGCGCGCGAGGCATTCCGTGGCGGCCGGTTGGCGAGTCCGCGAATCGTGTCGATGGAAATCAGGCTAAATGACAACGAGCGTAGCGTCACGATCGAACGCGTCGAATCGCGGCGACGAGTTTATTTTCAGCACGGTCTAAGCTCGCGCATATCTTATGTAAAGTAACCGCGTGCGTGCGTGGACACAACAGGTCGTTTCGATCGCAGGTGCGAGTATTATGGAAAGACGCGACGATACCCATCTCAATTACTAGTTTCTTCAATTTTCATCAAAGCCTACTAATCGCGATCACAGATCAAAGACACGATTTTAATACGAAAATTGTTCGTTTCTGTCATTTAATTCCTGAACTGGATACGTCTTCGATTCGTCTGAGCTCTGCTGATGTCGCAAAGATGTCATTTTCAAAGGATCGTGGCACTCCTCGCGATCACGGTCGACGACGATGAACCGTATAGATTAACATTCCTGTATCGAGAATTTTTACCGCTCCGTACGCATTGTTCTACGGCGGATGAATATAATTCCGGCTCTATAAATAGACAGGCGGCTGGGCAGAAGGAGAACTCAATAAAAGTACGCTTTAAAGAAGGCAGACACGTTTCGAGCGGAACCCGCTAAACGCCCGTATCGATGCGATCAAACGTTAAAACGCGAGCGCGAGCGAAATTGGCAGGGAATTACGACGGGGATGGATTTGCATGAATGAAAAAGCAGCGGGGAATCGAGAGTCCAAGATGTTTCCCCTTTTCTTGTTTTTTTTTTTGCTTTTTCTTGCATCGTTTGTACATCGAGCATTAGCGCGGCAACTGGTTGGGAAGAGTAATTGTACTCGTCACTCGTGTCTGCCGTTAACGACGGATCATTTTGCAACATTGCTCCCAGTCGAGGATGTTCAACAACATATATTCGTTCTCAGGAGGCCAGCGTACACCATTTGAAAATTGCGGCGCCGCTTGCAACCTGTATAAACAATCGGCCATTACGCACCGTTATACGATAATCGTGCTTGACGTCAAATATTAAATGATTTCGCTGCGTGAATCAGGCTGTTTAAATTGTCCGGCTTGATTGAATGATGGCCGCTCCTCTAAGTTGGCCGACAACCACTTCACCGTAAATAAGATGGTACCCCATTCTGTATAGAGGAGTCGCCTCGTTATACAGGGTGATCAGATTCTTTATTTTTTCCTTGCGTCTTAGAATCGCAGGTATTTGCTTTTCGTCGGTTTCTTGGACGTAGATTATGTCTCCAGTTGGTTATTTGCGAAGAGGGTAAATTTTGGAAGAAGTTTCCGATTTCCTGGTTCAAAATTTCGAAAGCTGAGCTGACTCGAATTTTCTTTTCTCCGTTGAGCTTGTAAGGAAGTTTTCGGTATTGCGACATTAGGGACAATTTAAATGAAAACGCGTCAATAAATTTTGGGAGCTTTGCTTTTGCTCGATTTTGCTTTCTATTCGAGATTCCTTCGCGCGAACGTTCTATGTCGAACGAAATTTTTCAGTATCGCGACATTAGGGATAATTGCAAAGAAAACGTGACGATAAATTTTCTTCGCGAGCTTAACCTTCGTTCACGGCGTCACGTTTGCGAAAATTGCGATGGAAATGCGACGATAAATGTGACGAATTTGCAATACTTATAATTTTCTCGTGGAAACGTTCCATTGTTGTTGTTTAAGCGAATCGATTTTCTGGTCGCGATTTCTTGGCGCCAAGTTTCGAACGACACTTTTTCGCGACGACTTAAAATGGAAAAGCGTCGATGAATTTCCTGCCGGGGCTCGAGCGTTCGTTTGCAAAAGGCTTCGGATAGTAAATTGCGCAATAAATTCAGAAGTCATTCTCGTGTTTGCACGAGTGTTTCGCACCGGAGGTAGCTGGAACCGAACTCGCGAGCGATCACGTGTCTCGAACACGCACGTAACGAGACGTGCAAATTAAAGTAATGAAGAGTTTAGTTAGCCGTCGAGCCACTAACGGCTTTAGTTATAGTTTTCGCGATCGGGACGCGCTCGACCCCGGCTGCTCTTCGTTATAAATAAACGTAACAGTACCGTCGAGCGTTTCAAATGGAATGGAACGGAATGGTTCAGCGTTCACTGTCCCTCTTTGTCATTCCATCCGGACGGCCGGGACTTTCTAATCAAATTTATAACACGAACCGACGTACAAAAGTTGACAGATTGTCAAAACGTGCGACGGGTCTCAAACGCGCGACGCCTAACATCCCTGAACGACTGCAACTGGACTTTCATCGACGCAGTCGGTGCTCGCGCTCGTTCCAAACTTTTCGCTAGATAAATGCTCCATTTATATTTATTACATCAATAACCTAATGCAATATTCACTAAAAAGCAATTATTCCCGATATATATTATCTATAAATTAATATTAAAATTAAAATTAAAGGTAGAGCTCTGCCAGAGTTCTAGAAGGGAAACATTGATCCGTGAATTTTAATCAGACACTCGTCTTCGCGTGTTAAATATTCACAGACGCGATCGACTTTGATCGATTTTTTCCAATTTTTCACAACGATCGTCGTTCATCCGTGCACGCGACAGATAACGAGGGTAAACAGGAGCGGACGCGTTTTCCCGGCCGGCGTTCAATTAATTTCTTCGATGGTAAGAATTTAATGAACCTCGGTGCGTTATCATCACGCATCGTGCTCGTGTGTTTTCGTTCCGAAGACGTTGCACTTGAACACGAATGAGAAAGAAAAAAGAAAAGAGCGACGATTAGACCTTTGTTTCTCCCTCGATAGGAAAGTAATCGTCGTGGTTCGTTAATGATTTCTTTATTTCGTTGGTGGATAATTCAATTTACACATGTTGCGCGTGTCACGTTTACGACAGAGATGATCTCGTCACGATTCATAAGCGAATCGTCCACGTTAGGTGTATATATATTACTCTATAAATAATTAGCCTTAAGTACTAAACGCCGGAGATAAATGGTACGGTTAAATCGATTATTGGGAGTAATAGTGACGAAAAATGTTATATTTTGGAAAAATAAATGATTGCAAAAATTTTCCTCGGAACAATCTTAATTTTCACGAAAACTTATTTTTTTTTAAATAAAAATTAATGTTGAGAGTAACATCACTATTATCCTAAACCACTGAGATATCTATAGTGTTAGTTAAGATGCTTCTTATTTTGTTAGAAATTTGTTACTTCGATCGGTCGCGTTCGACGAAATCGAACGAACCGTTTGGCGTCCGAACTAAAAAAACAAATTGACTAGAGTGACGCTTACGCAGAATAAAAAGCACGAGCCTTCTTGATTGTCTAAGCTAATGCGTGGAATATACCGTTATAACGTGCCTGGTTTTCCGTGCGCAACTTTACATATGTTATAAATAATGTATTATAAATACGTCTGTTAGGTACCTACGTTTGTACGTGCGGTGTGCTTTGGTACAACGTGCACTGCGACCGAAAGGAAAATTATGTTAACCCTCGGACGACGATTTCGGGATTTCGGGGTCAATCGTGACCCAGGTGCTTTAATCAACACTTCTCGAACGCTATGCTAAAATCGTGCAAATTCTTTCGAAGTTTTATAATAGGTAGGTATTTCTGCTTTGACACTCAAATTGTTTAACAATAAATTATTGTATATTGGTAATATGATATCCAAAGAATTATTTTAATCATCGTCCAAGGGTTAAAATTCACCGGTTAATTATTCCTCCGTTAATTGACCAATCGCAGTCTGTACAATTGTTCGATGAAAGCATCGATCAGACACGGTTATGAGAAAATGATTGTCGAATCGATTGATCGTACTAATTAAAACGACTTCTACGCTGGCCAACTTTTGATCGTCCAATGTAAACAGAGTTTCAATCAACTGAAAGTGTCATCTTCATTATTCAATTCGTAATATTATAGCATAGTAGAGTCGGATAAATTGAATTCGATCAAATTATTATACTGAAATTATCTAATTATCTAATTAACTTTTAAATTACGAAATGACTGATCAAAAGTTACCCAACGTTAAACTCAGGAATAAAATGTGCGATTTTGTCTCGATCGAAGGACATAAGAGCGTCCCAAGACTAACGAACGATGAATCCTACCTCGTTCCTGCTCCTCGAACCTCGTGTTCGACGACGAACCGATCACAATTTCGAAACAAAATCACCTCAGATCAAACTCCGTTCGCACTTTTGTCGATTCGTTGACCCCTTGGTCGTGACACTGTCCAAACTCGGATAACTACCGTACAAAAATCGGTTCCTTAATCCGCTCGTCCTGTGGGATAATAAATGAGCGGCGCGGTCGCGTCCCATCCGTCGATCTCCTCGTTCGACTGCGCCGCTCTCTTCTGACAATTCAGGATCAGAGTGCTGTGCCTGGGACTGCTGGGCGCCGACCTGCAGGTCGTCTGCGTGATCCCAGCTGGTCCCAGGTGCAAGTTTTTCACGCCAGGTCGCGGGAAGTACTCGTTTCCGATTCCCCAGGTGCCTGGAAGCGGCGCGTCTTTGACGTCGATTCTCAGTCGATTTTCCGCCAGCTCCTTGGGATCTATTCTGGTTTCTTGATCCCCGAGCTGTTCCACGCAGGGGCAGGAATTGGAGGACGATCTCCAGTTGTCCACGCTGGACAATCTGCTCGCGCAGGAGATCTTAGGCTTGCATGGACTGCTGTCCACTATCGACTCCAGCTGGCTGTTCGTTCTGGAACACTTCTGGTCCAGCTGGTCCGAGCTGGCGAAACGCAGACGCTTGGGCGATTCGCTGGAACACCTGATGAAGGTCGATCTGACCAGGGACTTGTTCTTCAAGGAACTTCGTGGTATTAAAGGGTTCGTGGAGTTGCTCCTCTTTCCGTAACCGTTTCGACGATCCTCCCGTTCCCTGTTCCGTTCTTCCCTCAACATCGGGTCCTCGCCGATCAACCAGTACGTCAAACGCTCGCCTTTGCCTTTCATGGACACCAGTCCTCTTTCCACCACGCTGAATCCACCCAGCTGGTCTAACAGTTGTTTCGTTTCCCTGCTGCAGTGGATTTTTAACGCTGAAACGTGAAAAGGTTGTACAGTGAATGTCAATTTTTACGGTGTCACGGAGGTTACTGTCCACTATTTTACACAAACGCAGTTTTTTAAATTCTTGGTGTAATGGCTTGGAGGATCGTAATTCTTTTGTTATTTATTTAATAGCTGTCGAGTGGCTAGAAAACTTAATTAGTTGTCTAGACTTTATCTAATTTACCAAATTACCAAAGTTTCCAAATCTGTATCTAATTACTAATAATATCGTGAGTACCGTGAAAAATCGTTATCCAGGATTCGATTGTACGGAACAGGGATACTTACGGGACCCTGTAGATTCCATTCGACTAGCCGTGTTCACCGTGTCGCCGAACAGGCAGTAACGGGGCATTTTTAGACCCACGACACCGGCGCACACCGGGCCTGTAACGCGAAGTAAAAGTATGTCAACCTGTAACAGGCGTAATCCTAAATCGTATTGTTGTTTTCACCGGCTGCTTACCGGAATGTATACCGATTCGTAGCTGCAACTTATCCAACGGCCTATGTCGAATGGTAAATTGTTTAATGGCATCCAGCAGGCACAAGGACATACTGGCAATTTCTCCCGCGTGCTGAATACCGTTTCGTATCGGCAGACCGCTTACCTGTTGAGAAATATATGAGTATCGATTTCTTGCCGCGATTTCTTCGGCTCGATGTTTCACCCTTTGACTGGACGAAATTTGCATATTGTGCCTCGTTCGTATTCATTTTCGTGCGATTATGCAAATTCTCGTACGAATCGAGCCGATCGGCCTCGTAGAAAATCGAATACGCCAAGTATCGTATAATCGTACACGTGATTTTTATCTTATGCCCCTCGAATTGAGTATTTTCTATGCAAATGTTTTAATTTGTAATATCCAGAGGTAATCTTTTCCGAGAAAATTGATCGCTTCTCTATTGGTACTTATTTCTATAGTAATTTAAAGGTTGGACTATTTTAATATTTAATTGTATCTAATCGAACTTACCACCATGTATGCATCCCCGATCGTTTCGACCTTGTACACGTCGTAATTCTCGATGGTCGAATCGAAGCAGGTGTACAAGTCGTTCAAAAAGTCCACCACCTGAAAGCACGTCGTCTCGGTGATTGCAATCGTAATTGAGAGATTACCGTGAAAACGATAATGATACGGTTTTACCTGGAGAGGTGTACTTTCGGCCGACATCGCGGTGAATCCGACGATATCGCTAAAGTATATGGTGACGCAGTCGAAATTCTCAGCCTCGACTTTGTGTCCTCGCTTCAATTGCTCGGCGACGTAACGCGGTAACATTTCATAAAGCAGGGCGTCTGAAAGGCGAGGGCATAGTTTAAAACATAATTGAAAGGCTGGCCGAATTCACTCGTACTTTCGTCAAAAGCGGACCTGTTTTTTTCTTCTCCTCCGTCAATTGGTCCGTTCGTTCGTCGACCAACGCCTCCAGATTATTCGCATATTTCTCCATCATTGCCATCATGTTGTCAAATATGTTCGGCTTCCTGGAAATTAGCTTTAATGAAATCCTTTCATTTATCTCGATTATATTTTTTAAGTCTCTTCCTTCGAGGACGTTGACTCTGAACAAGTTTTATACACATTTTTTTATCTTTGGAATACGATTTCATTGGAAATTAAAAAGAGTTGTGAAAGTCATATGAAGTGATATGAGCCAAGCTAAATAGTACACCTAATTCCTAATAAGTAACTGGTCCTGAGTTAGGATTAAATTATACTTACATGCCCTTCCTCAATGGTCTCAGTTTGTTCCTAATAACCTTGAAGTCCGGACGAATCTCAGGATCCTCGGCCCAGCACTCTATCAGACAATCGCGCACGAAATGGAAACAGTTCTCCAGCTGGGCCAACGGTGGTCTGAGATAATTCAAGGAAAACAGAGTAGCTGACAGGATGGAAACAAAAGCACATAAAATTTTTAGCAACTTCTGCCGTGGACAGATCGCGACTTTTAATCGTAATACCTGAACGGTTCCTTGTCCGATTCCTTCGCGATCACCTTCTTCAGTATCTCCGAGTCGGACAGTTCTATGATACCGTACGGTCCGTGTCGTCCTTGAAGCTCGTATAGTACTATCCCGAAGGAGTACACGTCTCCTCTTTGGTAGTCGCGAGCGGTCGGATCGTGGGTCTTGGTCGATCTCAGTAATTCAGGTGCTCGATACAGCAAACCTAGGGAATTTTATTTGCTTGAAGTAAATCGAGGTGGATCAGTCGTTTGAATTACACTATTGGTCAAAAATTTGTAGCTTTATTAGAGGAGTCTAATTTAATTAATTATTAGTCGATCACGTATCAAAGTTTTGATCGATAGTGTATATTCATTATATACCATGATATTTCTTCATCACATCGCATGGCTCACATTCAGCGTCCTTCTTGAACTCGTGCAGGCCAAAATCCGCCAGCTTAACGACCCATCGTGAATCCACCAGGCAATTCGAGGTGCTCAGCGCACCGTGATATTTAATCACGGACTCGTGCAGATAGATCATACCCTGAAAAGCGTCGCGAACCTTACAGAAATTCAACGCATCTCCTACCGGAGAAATTTTCATAGCAGAAAAGTTTCAAACGTTCTATGGTCGAAGTTTCGAACGCGAAGAACAAAGTTCTTGGGTGGAATTTTATTAGAAAAAATTTTTACTCGTCACCGATTCAACGCGGTTCGTTGAACGCGGAGACGTTCCCTCGAGAAAGTTTCCTAACATTTTGCATCTACGTACCCTGATGATGTCGCCGACCAAGGACGCCATGAACATGTTATCCAACTTCATGTCTTCGTTCTCCAAAATGTCCTGCGCGAAATCGAAGAGATGAAAGAGGATCGAGAGAAAATTACGGGTATTCCGTGCGCGATTTAATTACAAGCTGGCGAACGATTACCTTAAGACTACCTCGTGCACAATACTCGACGACGATGCATATGTTCGGCGGATCGGTGCAGGCGCCGATGAAAGCGTTCAAATTATCGTGCCGCAAGTCACGCATCTACAGAAACGATCCTTTAATTTTCGATATATCGCGAAACGGGGCCCGACGAGTAAAATAAAGCTTGTGCTTACCACTTTCAGCTCCTTCTTCATCTCGCGGGTAATCTCGATCGATTTCTTGCGGACCTTCTTCACGGCGAATATACGCCCCTTGTAGACGCCGATTTGCGTGTAAATCATGGAATATCGGAAATCAGCGTCCGGGTTCGAGCTCAGGGATACTTGGCTCGTCCTCACGATAGGCTGCGTCGTCGTCTGTCGGGAGATAAGATTTTCATCTTCAACTTTGTTTCCTACCACGTGGGACTACGTAGCAATTAACTGTCTGATTCGGGGTTTAATCTGTTAAGTAAATTGTTTTTTTCAGCTGTGGGCTATCAAGCGATCAGTTAATCCTTAATTCGTTCCCCCCATGGAAACGTTCTGTTTCTGAATGGGAATTAAGAAGAATTTGTAGAAATCTCGTAAAAGTCATTTTTTGATCGATAAATTGCGAGTAGATATTTAAAGGAGAAGTTTGCTGGAGAAGGATCGCGGGGGGGAAAATATTATTTTTCCAGACAGGAAGTCAGGCTCGTTGGCATCGAGTAAAAATTACCGTCGCGTCGTTCGAGAACCGATAGCGTAATCTCTGAATCGGGATCCCTGGAAAGTCTTAGGATCAATTGGGTCGAGGGAATCGAGGAAAATAGCGGAGGGAGATACATAGGAAAGGACGTAGTTACGTAGACGGGGTATTTACCTTGGTATTGCATTTGGTAGGCGCCTCATTGACTCCCGACGAATCGTCTTTCTGCTCTTTGATCTGAATGTCTTTGTAGTTTACCTTCCACAGCAAGGAATCCAGTTCCTGCTCGTACTTCCAGTTTCTGTACAGCACCAATAGCACCGCGGCGATGATCAACAGAAATCCTCCGGCTATTCCTCCCACGATCTCACCCGTATGAGCTGAACGATTCAATGAAACATGGCCTAATTAGATTTCTATCTTGGAACCTCGATAATCAAATGAAAAGGGGGTTGAATAATTTTGGAAATTGTTCGGATTAGGTTTAGATTCTTTATCTACTTTGTAATTTGAAAATAATTAAAATTTTGGAAGTTTAATTCCACGTTAGGATTAAGTAATTTCCATCACTAATTATTCTAAGTACCGACAAAGACATTAGCAAAAATCACTGGAACGAGGATCGCGTGCAGGAATCTCGATTCCATCGTACGATACCGATTTCGATGGTCGATCGACGAGCGGTGGCTCGAAGATTTGGGTCAGCAGATGTTCGTTTCTTTCTGTCCCTTTTTAATTGTACATTCTCGTGTTCAGGACGTTTAAATCGGTCAGAGTCTCGATTGCCGATCGTTGGCTGTTGCGTAATCGGTAATCGTGCGGTTACGTGGATAAACGAAATTCTCATTCGATCTCAATTAAGGGAAAATGAAAAGGGCTGGCCTTCCCCCTTTTACGAGGATTTACATATGTAAATTTTAAGGTCGACCGGCAAACTTTATGACGTATTTCTTCGAACGATCGGTCTTAAAGGTAACGGAGAAAGCTGACCAATGATATCGTTCGGGGAACACCTACCCTGCTCGAGTTTCCACAAAACATATGGATAATATTCGACCATTTGGAGAAACATTATCTTCGGACATTCGATACGCTTTCTAACATACACCGTTCTCACCCTTGGTGTCGTCTAATAATATATCCTACATATTTCCACGATGTGTGACAGAAGCAATGAGACTTGGGTATCAATCTATTATAAAAGTTGCCTTCACAATTTTCCCCAAAAATATCCTCGTACAAGGAAAAGAAGATCTGTTATAAAAATGTACAAACAGAAATTCAGTCTCACTACGTTCCGTAACAAATCACTTAAAGGCGATCCTTTATTACCGTTAAAGAACAGGTGCAAAATGTATTGGGTACGTACAAGTGCATTTCTCGCCGTGGTAGCCGCAATGAGGCTCCGCGATAGGTGGCCCGTCACCGACCCACGAAATATCTCTCGTCAATCGAAGTTTCTGCAAGAGAAAAGGAATCAATAAGCAAAAGTGAGGGTCCGGCAACCATCGAAAACGGTAGGCTGAAAAGAACAAAAAAGAGAAGGAACGTTTAATGTCTTACTGGCAGGTTCGTGCCGTTCTCTTTGCCCACGAAATACGCTATAGGGTATAAACCGTGTCCTTTTGTCGGCCGATTGTCCAACGCAATCAGAGTGTAATTGCCTTCAGCATCTCCGTTTTCGTCCATATAAACCATGTACCTGAACAGACGATATATCTTCGAGTAATCGCGAGGCTTTCGTTTTATTTTTCGTTACCCGTGGAACGTCACGAGTCGTAAATTGCGCAAAGTGGCCAGCATCGGCCGTATATTTTCCAGCGGATACGTTTTTCTCTTATTTCGACGGGGTTCGCTGCTTGTAATTCATCGTTAATCGTCACCGGTTTCGAGGAAACGTTGCACAACCGATCCGCGGATCCGCGTTTCGAACAAAAGGAGGCACCGGTATCGATCATTCCCCGGGGAGATTACGTGGGAGAGCGCCTAGCTGAGAATCCGAGATCGCGGATAGCAGCGTGTCGGCTACGCGAAAGCCTTAATTATTTTCTCGGGTCAATTGTAATTCTAGACGCTTGCGTCACTGCTGCGATCCTCAGCGTCGCTTTATTGGCCTCGCTTATTTTAAACAGTCTTAGCCGGGAATAAACGACACCGAGTTTCGAAGCTTTTTTTTTCTGAGCACGGTTCCTTATTATCCTTCGAGTATAACGAGTTGCAATAACAAAGGTTCTTTAATTTGAAAAAAAATTGGAAGATTCTGGTCAAGTCGTTGCAATATCTATTTTCTCTTGTAACGAAATTTCCACGCAATTTGTACGTACCCCATGGCGCTGCGGTAATGGACGCCGTAAAGGGTCGCCACCATTTCCCGCCCGTTTCTGGGATCGCGTTTTGCGTCCAGAGCCTTCAGCAACGATCTCTCGTAGAGGTGCACCGCGTCGTACAGATACGCCGTCTCCGGCACGATCTGCCTTATAACAGAAAAACGCGATTTACGTTTAAAAATCGAACATTTCATCGTCGTTCTGTGGAATGATACGATAACGATTGTAATAGTCACCTGAACGACACCGCCGACGTTGGCCAGGGGGTTGGTGAAGTTGAAGGGCGGTTTTTGTCTGTACTCGTTCACCAGCTTGGTGAAGTTCTTCGAGTAGATCGGCGCCGACGCGACCACGCTGAAGTAGCTTCGATACGCTCTCAGGATCGACGAGTTCGTCTTCGTCTGCCATAAACCGCGGAAGTACTTGTCTGGCCGTTTCTCGTCGTACTGCTCGATGTCCACGCCGACCACCCAATACTCCCCTGAAGCGAGAATTTTCGCGATGTGCTTTCTCTCGACGCTGCGAGGACTTAACGAGAATTCTATGGGCCGATGATTTCTTTCTCCAGGAATCTAATTACTCCAGTTGCCTTTTAAACTGTCGTTACCGAGATTCGTCTGATAAACGCGAAGTTTCATTATTCCTGAGCGTTTCAATTATTCTGCTGCCCTTTAAACTCTCGTTATCGAAATTTCCCCCGTACACGCGAAGTTTTATTGAAATTGAATCTCGGAAGTGTCAGGGAGTTTGAAGTATGTCATCTTTCTTCCATTTGCTTTTTAGAATAATAAAAGCTACAGTTTTGACGATTTCTTGAGAATTCCGGGAATGTTAGATTGAAAATTGATTAATAGATAGTTTTCTATGCGTTAGGTTACAACTAGTGACACTGCTCGCTAGTATATGTACCTGATTATGTTACAGCGGATTTATACCTTTTTCCAGTAGCTTCTTCTCGTCCAGAGCCATCAGCAGCCCCATGTGCTCGTAATAATTCCCTAGAATCACGTAAACTGCAACAGAACGCGACACCTTCTAGCCAGTGAACATCTCCAATCGCTGTTTATCGTTATTTTGTAAGCATTAGGCTATTTTTAGCGAATAGACAATGCGAATTACGAGCAGTATCTATTCACGAGGCGGAATTCCGACGATCGTAACATGCGGGTTATCCGGACGCACGCGTACCAAATTTTAATCCCGAAACGAATCAAAATGCGGGTAGCTCGTTTCCAAATTGAACCGGCCGATGTAATTCGCTAAAACGAACGCTCTCGCCGCGAAGAAAGCGGGTTACCTTAGGTTCGATCGTTTCCATAAATTGCCAAAAACGAGCCAAAAGTTTCTTTACTCACTTCGTGTTTCGAGATACGTCTCGCTGACGTGCTCGTGGAACGGATTGGTCATGTGTGTGACGTGATACGGTTCCTCCCAACAACGAAGAAAGTTTACGGTCACGCCCGCGGCCTCGAAGGACGATAGAATCGTCTCGGCGATCGTCGACATCTTGTTGAACTCGAATAGCGTCGAGTTCATGTACATGAACGTCACCTGAACGTTACATTGATTTATCGTTTTATTGACAGGAAGTTGGTTAACAGAGTTTCAATGTGAACTGTTGCTGAGAGAAAATCAATTAGTCCGGTGATTGGCATGGTGGATACAGAGGTGGCTGCTATGATGTACGATGGAATGAATTATTACTATTTGTATGGTCAATAAGGGTTGAATTTAATGGACTTGTGTACTCAAACATTATTTGTATATACGATTGATGATTATTTTACTAATTATTAAAAATGCGAAAAGAATCTTCTGTAGGGGTAATTTAACAGAAGTTAGATTAAAAGGAAAAATTTTGTAAGTCCCAATTTTGCTAATTTGAAAATCCTAAGTATCACAGCTCAAAGCTTTAGTCGGGTATAAAATTTCCAAGAATCCTACATTCCAGAACCGGTAGCCTAAGATACTAACTAAATTCGCTTTTCGAGCGAATATCGCCAGCGAACATGTTAATATTCACCTACTTAGGATGCATAACACCTCACTCACTTTAGTCCAATTGAAGGCCATCAGCACGGAGACCACGGACTTCGATATCTGCGTGTCCGGCGGTCTGGTTCTGGCGAACGTAGGGAACTCCTTCTTATTGGACGACTCGCGATGCGTGCAGAACTGAAAGCAAAACGCGTCAAAGTTTTTTTGCCGCCTCGATCATCCTCGTATTTTGCATACTTCGCGGGTGAACTTTAAGTGACCAGCGGGGATAATCGCGGAGATAAATCGTACGCCGCGTGCAAACAAGCCGGTTTCAAATTTGCATCAGGTTTCTAGGTTGGTCTATTACTAGGCTGGAAAGCGAGGTACACGTAACGCGTGTGCGATTAGTGTGTCAGCTGGACTGGTGATATAACCGGCCAAAGGGGGGAAACCGATGGAAAACAGCGACGAAAACATGGATACCGATTCACGGTTCGGTTAACCGACGCCCCCTTTCCCACCCCACCCCACCCCCCGTTCATAACCGGATTAATCAATCGCGATAATAACGATCGCCTGGGTTTAATTTATCTCGGTTACAACATCGTATAGTCGTGAGCGTAGATACAAAGGATTTATGTGAACGCAAATCATTACGTTGATTTCTACCAGGTAGCCAATTAATTTCACGCCGCTCGATTCGAAAGCTGTGTTTCGCGAAACGGCCAAATTGGCCATAATTTTTCGTACCAATACGGTTCGGCTTCCAGTGGCAAAATTATTCAATGATCTGGATAATTCGCCGGGAAGATAAATGGTCCCCCCTGTTTTCTTGGCTTTCCCCGGCACCGTTTCTTTCGAATCAGTTAGATTCGAAGAAATTTAATGAATCACACGGGGAAATAACGGCCTTTTCATTTGTCTCGCTACGCCTGTCGTCGATATAATTAATTCTTTTCGGGACACTTTATCTTGGCTGGCTGGAAAACGTTAGTGGGTGGTTGTTTCTTATTGAATGTCTAACACGATTCGATCGAACTTATGATGTATTAACTCTCGAAGCGGACAGTTTTCAGTCGTTAATGGACTTTTCTTTTTCTTCTGAAATGAAAATGGTCTTCGAGTTTGTCAAAATAGATAGAACGGGGATAGTCCATCGTAGCCGAGCCCTCGGTGACGTCGAACGGGTTAAACGTGTCGTAACCTCGACTTCACGCATTCGTATTCAATGACGGTCGGCGAATAATTTATTTCCTTGGTCGGGCCCGTTGCTGGTGGAAGCTTAAAACGCACATTGCACCGTCAGATCACGTCGGAACAAGCGAAAAAACGATCGAAGAACGGGGACCTGTTCGTGCTATCACATAGGTGCACGGTTCTCCGTTTAAATGGGACGACCTGGCGATACACTGGCCAAATACTTTTACCTACGACGATCGTTACGTTTGTTTTCATCGCGTGTTACATCCTCTACAAGATCGTTTCCTTGTGAAAAATTTCTGATTTGGTTGTTCTTCGTTCGAAATTCAAAATACGACCTCCCATTTAATAACGAGTTTAAATATTAACACCCTTATAAACTCCCTTCGCTAAAAATTCTAAAAAGGCATGCAAACGCGTGCAAAAAATGAGCCCAGCACGAAAGACAAGAATTTTTCTTGCGATGTTCGGGCCAGGAAATGAAACAGCACGGTTTTTCGTGTTCTTTAGTACAAAAGGCTTTCTCGGGTTAGGTAACCGTGGACGCATTGCTTTAAGAACTTCCCGGTTACGAGCAGATGCAGCCGGACGAAATCCGGGGAAACCACCCCTTAACCTTTTCCCTCCACACAATAACCTCTGGAAACACACCGCCACGGTCCAGTTGCCTCGTGCATGCTTTTACCTTGAAGTAGCCTTTATTGCGGTTCTTTCGCTACCGTACGAATCGATCGCCAGGAAACAATAATGAAACTTTCTACCCCCGTAAATTCTTCTCTTAAACGTACCCTTATCACATATGCCACTCGCAAGTAGGGATGGGGTCGAGTTGAATTAATTTGAATTCATTTGAAAGAGAACATTTCCATCGTAGGGTATTTTAATTTCGTATAGGGTTAAATTCGATTAATTTAAAAATAAAGGGTTCTTAATACTTAATACAACTCACGTAAGATATCATGGGGAGATTGAACGCGGCGGCCATTCTACCCTCGTGCACACAGGTTTCCTGGGGACCGATGTAGGCGCTGACGTTCCTCGTCCAGAGATCAGCGGTCATCAGGATGCTGGTCTCCTCCTCGCCATAAGTTTCCGCGACCAGGAAATCGAGCTTGTGTCCGCGTCGACCGAGCTCACCTGCGTTCACCTAGAAAATCGAGAAGCCCCGCTATTCTCCACGACGAACGAATTAAATTCAATCCTTTCCCACGGGTACTTTTTAAAGCTTTGCGCTGGAACATTTTCCGGAAACTTTGCTCGGAGCATTTTTCCTCCCTCCCCCGACGAAACGTAACGAGAGATACTCTCAAGTATCTCTAATAACAATTTCGCATCGAATTTTTTACCGTGGAAATAAACAGGGCGTTTTCGTAAGATAAAGAAAATAAAGTGGAACTCTTTTGTTTCCGTAGAAAAAATCTTTATCGCGTTTCATTAATGAAACCGGCGAGTCTCGTGGCCGTTAATTAACGACTTCCGTGCTAATTGTGGCCGACCGATGCATTCGTGATTCTATTACCTCCTCCACGGCGAGTGATATAGCGCCGGATATCCGGTAACCAGGACGCTGATACTCCAAGTCCCCTGGACGTCTTTTCGAGCCGGTGATGTAGCCGAGGGTGAAGGTCTCCCCGTTGGCCCCCTTGTCACCGAGTAGCACGTGGATCGCCGTTAGTAACAGACAGGCCCTTTCCGCGTTTGCCAGTAGCATGCCCAGTCACGAAACCTTTGCAAAGTTAACAAATATTTCTTAAATAACAGATTAATAAATCTTCAGAAATTTTCTATTTTCTTTCGCGAACTTTCGTCCGATTTTGTGAAATAACACGATTCTCAAGGGTCCAATCGTAATAACGACGGATCGTTTTATTTTCTCGTATCGCAATCCTGTCAAAGCACCGGCAGAGCACTTTTATTAAGCAAAACGTTCAATCTTCTGTTACTGTACCGGTGATCCGGCTGCATTGCTTTTTATTTGCAAGCAGGGTCTAATAAAAGCAGCAGCTTGCGGGCGAATGATACAGGGAAGGTAATGGATGAAAGCGGTAAGCTCGACGGGGTTGTAATAAACACCATCAATCTCCTATGGTGTGCAGCACTTCCTCTTCCTACGTTTCGCCCGTAAAGTATTGTGTTGCCGAATGATGGAGCACGGCGATCGGCAGCTTGCAAACGAGAAAATGCTCTTCTTTGCTGAAATTCTGATCCGGTAATACCGGAATAACGTTCGATCGATTTCGATTCGGTACGGGACCGGATATACTCCTGCGACGAACCCGCCTTTACCGTGTCGTGCGATCCTCTATGTTTCTTTTTGATTTTTCTGAACCAACGATAATTGAAGCGAATCCAGAATAAACAAGCTCGTTTCAAAGTTCAAATAAAATAATGTTTTATAAATTTTTAAGTCGTATCGTCACCGTTAAATATTTTAAAAATATTGATAATTTATTTAGAAAAGCGTGTAAACGTGAGCGATAATTTATTGACGAGCGCGCACACGATGATTAGCAAACGCGATTCGTAATCCGGACCGAAGCGACGTTCCCACGAGCGTATCGTAGGGAAATAATCGTTCTCAGTCGCCTCGGATCGTTGGAGCAAAGCCGACGTTATTTATCAATGACGCTGACTCAACCCGTCGCTTTTCCTTTCTTCTTTTCCAAGCACCTCGTTCGCTTTTCTAAACGTCGTCAGCCTTCGTCTCGTTACGTAATTAGCAGCCAGGCTTATTTAGAATCTTGCCAGGCAACCCGTGCGTTTTTTGACGTATTATTAAAATAGAGCACTATTAATAATAGGTCGGAGGAGAGGAGACCGGACGTTATTCCGAGACACGGACATTTGTCGTCAAAATATTGTCTTGAAATTTTCAAATTGAAAACTTTAATATTTGAGAAAAATTATTTGAAGATTTTACATAAATTTTTATGAATTTTTGTGGTATTGTTAGGTGCAAAAGGAATTTTATTGAATGTTTTAATGAAGTTTTAATTCGAACAAAGGACCAGTTAAAAGCATTCCCGGGTCTCGATTTCGGCAAGATAATGAACCTATCGTGACTTTCGTTTCCCCACGGTGATTAACGAGGTGGCCAGCTTAATTAAGCGCACGCAGAAAGACACGGGGACGGGGTATATTAATTTTTCGGAGGGTGAATCGTCACAGACAGCGATTCGACCGATAATATCAAGCGTTTTGCTACTTTCGACGGTGCAAATGAATTCGGTAAGCAGACAACGTATTTCGTGGCGTCGAACGCGTCACATATCCCGATACCTCGCATAGTAATTAACCAGATTACAATCTTGACAGGGTGTTTCGTTCCCCCGTCATCTATGGACACATTATTTTCCATATCGATTGATTTATCTGTCTCGTTCGTGACTACTTCAATTTCTATAATTATTCATCCAATTTGACGAAGAAATTTAATTATACTTTGTTGCTCTTCTCCAGAATTTATTACGAAAGATTATATACTCGAAAAAAATGTGCTTCGGTATTAAATTTAGTGGCCTTGCTCGCAATACTTTAACAAAAATTACCGTTTTTCCTGAATTTTCGCAACGTACACGGAAATAATGATCGTTTGACGTGGACTAATTAACCGTGCGCTAATATTCGCAGAAGAGAGCCGCGGAACGCGTGCGAAGACACGTGTGGGTCAATTAAATCGGCAACATGACGTCTTATTACGATATCTCGGTCCCCGGTTTATCGCAACCCGCATTCATCCGCGCCACCGTTACGTGTCTCTTAATTAACAAGGAATTATCACTTTTCCCGTATCGCTTCGTCGAAATCAAATCCGCCATGGCCGGGGAATTATGGAACGCGCTGCGAGAGCGGCCCACGTCCGCGCATTTTACTTTGTTTATAACAGCCGGTTAAATACAGACGTTCTTTGATTCGATGCGCGGGAAAGAAATTGCGAGACGCCGTAAAGTGGCGCGATATTAAAACGCAGCGGAAACGGATTTACGACATCGTGAGCAGTCGTCGATACCCTTGATTGCAGTTTCGCGAGGAAACGCTAAAAGCCCGGACCTTTGAAGCCTTCTTAACCCTTCTCATGCGTAAGCTCGCAGATAAGATTGAAACGTTTATAACGTGTAACGTTTGGCGAATTTTTTCGAGTTTTCTCGGAAATGGAATGAAACTTGCGAACTTTCGTTCGCTGCCGCAGTCAAAGGGCATCCACTGATTCCATTCTACGAGTCCCGTATCGGGAACAAAAGTTATTTCCGAATAGTAGTTCCGCAAAATCGGCTTTTTCCAAGAAAAGGGATAGAGGCGTTCATTGGTGTTTGCGCGCGAAACCGTGCGGAACAAACGAGATGATTTAGCGGGCGACAGGTGTAGCGCGAAAAGACGAACACGGAAATGTGTCGTACAGGAAGCCCACACCGGCGCCGTGGTATTCACACCGCGTATTTCCGCTTGTCCCGGATAAATTTCCCGCCCTTATCGCGCGTCTCGCTAAATAAGTATTCCTCCTAACGCGTGCTTTATCGCGAGTAATCGCGCCGCGTCGTACGTGGCCCGCGATAACATCGAAATTTCCTTCGAAACTTTCGCGAAACGACCAAAGTTGTATTTTTTGTAATATTCAGAAATCGATTGCACAGCAATCGAAATGCAGAGGAAAGTCGCAATAAATATTCTATTTTTTTATAATAATTCACTTTTGGAATTGGAGTAATTTTGATGTTAAATACACAGAGGAGTCGTAAATCTGATACAATTCGCCACGGTCTCGTACCAGTGCGCCTTCTACGAGTCCTCACGCGTGCGACACTCTTGCCATTACATATGTGGAACACGTTGTATACACCGTTCACTATATTTAGAAGTTTCTCGAGCATGCATAAGGGAAAACGTCGCGAAATCATCGGTGAATCAATCGTGTACACGCGTTCGCTGTCCTTCGTGGATCAACCGGATCACTGAACTTGTACATACAAGCTTCCTTGTGTCAATGGGTTCTTCCATTGACAATTTCATGAATTTAGGTGTTTTTTAATGACAAATCGCATAGCTTGCAAAGTAACTTGTATGCCAGGGACCTCGTTGCAGCTCTAAGGAATCTGATAAGGTTTATCGAGCAGGACGGGGCAATCTCTTTTGTCGGTTCCTTTTTCATAACAATTTATTACGAGAACGAGTAGCACAGCTTCGACGAACGCTATTGGATAGCCAAGGGTACCCTTTCTGGCCATGCTTTGAAAGAAATTCTGTGCGAATAACGAAGGGTGCTCGTGTCGATGACAAATATAGAGGGTTACCTTCTACCCTTCGGTTTTATGATAAATAACGTGTCTTATTTCCTGGAAATTTTTGTAATATCTAACCCTTATCAAAGTTGAGAATAGTAAATTATTAAATTAAGCTAAAATATTATTTTTTGGGAGTATAGAAATGTCATATTTTTACCTTTCTTTTAAGTGAAAGGGTTAATGCTTAAGTAATTGAATCGAGTCTAGATCTGAAAAGCGCTTTTTATAACAAAACGCGTTACTATTCGAACGAATGGCACTTTCATGTACGTTCACCTGGAATCGAACACGTGTGTACGTAGTCAGAGGGGGGCCGATTCGCGAGGGGGATCTCCGGGTACACAGTGAAACAGAAAGTGACTCAACGCGATCATGGGGGCCGACTTTCGAAAAAGGTGATCTCGAATCTGTGTCACATGGTGTTACATAGAGAATTTTAGGCACGCCTCGGTTTTTCGGTTGCGTCAACCGAAGACGGACACGAGCCACCTCGGGCTACGCGTTCAATTTCTACTCGACGGTCATTTTCTAATTAGTCAACGTAACCCGTACGGTGAATGGTCGATGATCGACGGTCAGGCATAATCGTCGGATAAGCAACGGGCTCGTACCACGAATAATTTATGAGAACGCGTTAATCGAATTTTGTATTCTTTTTACTTTTCGTTTGGGAAGTTCAAAGTTTCAGGTTTCGACATTAAAAACCCACGATCGCTCTTGCTTTTCTTTTTCATTGAAAAATAAAATGAAAATAGACTTTTAGGAACAGAATTTCGAAAGATCCTGCCTCAGGATCGTCGTGCAGAGGCGTCAAAGTCGATTGTGTGCAAATCGAAATAGCGGTCACCGATACGTGAGATACATGCTCTATTTTCGTGTTATTGGACGTTCCGTTTATTTTCGTAGACAGACTAGAGGAAAAGTGTTATTAGGGGACCCGGTCGTTGTTTGTTTCTGTTTCGAACCGGAAGATGCGGCAGTTCTTGCTGAAAGTTTTAAAAGCTGCGCGATTTCTTCTCATCTCGTTGTCAGTATCGAAGTACATTTTCGGGTACCTCTTTCTCGTCCTTTCCTATCTTTTTAAGAAACGTCAAGGCTCTCCTCGTTTCAGACACGCCATTTACCAGTGTTGGATATTGATAACTATTTGGGTTGCCATTTTCGTGCCAAAAGATTATATTAAACATGATACGAAATGACTGATTTGAATTGTTTTCTTACACTGGTTGGAAATGAAATTTGCCTTATATTTATATTATATTAATATCATATTTAGATTAAAAGTTAAACTTGAATTCAACGTTAGACGTACAGAAGACACTTAAAACGCCTCGATAGAAATTGCAACCGCATAATAAAACACGAATCGGTATAAAGTGCCAGCAAACGTGCACTTTATCTCCGAAACGGAACAACATCGGCTGTGTTTTGCAACTTAAGACGCGTCCGCTTAATGCACCGTTTCGAGAGCCGGCCGATAATAAAGAATACCCGGACACACTTTCAAGAAAAGGCAAACGTATCGAAAACAGGTATCAACGCTCGATTCCCATTAAGCCTAAAGTCGGTTATCCGATCGCGTAAAAAGGATTTCGCTTAATGACGAAGATAAAGGGTGTCCCGATGGAATCGCGACGCGTCACGGATATCGAAAGGATACACCTTTAAAGCAGCGCGTCTAGCTACCAAAGGAGACTGTTTTTTTTTATCCTCTTTAAACGTTCATTCCAGTGCCGATGTCGGTTAATACATAAAGTACTTTCGAACCGTTCCGGACACGAACGACGTCTGACACGTTTCTCGATAAACTTTAAATCGAGGCTCGTCGATCTCGATCCTCGATAACGCGTCGTTGACAGACGTTCGTCGAGTTTCGAGATTCTCGAATCATTCGACTCGATGGATCCCGAGGAGGCCTCGAGATCCCCGGCCGTGATTTATCGGATCGAGTTCTCGTTCGGCACGTGGCTGCAACACTTGTTCGCCAGTCAGTCATTCACATTTACGTTCACCTCTTCTTCAAACATTTTCGCTTGCGATCGTTTGAATTATTCGCTGGATAATTAGAAATTTATGGGGCAGACGCCGAGCAGAAAGTTCATTTAGGATAATAAAGTATTTTTAGCAATTTTTAAACCTTGATATTTTGTTGTCAAAATGTATACAGCCATTCTAGGATTTAAATATCCCCTTTCTCTGACTCAAACGTCATTTCTAGATTACTTCTTACCTCGTTCGTCGTATTCCCTTTGAATAACACTCTTGCCGATCCGATACGTCTCTCAGAGCTGTTGGAGCACCGACACAGGGAATTTCATTGCCGGGAGAGAGCCGGTCGAGTCCATCGGAGAACAAACAGCGAAACGGGCGGCGATCGCGATAACGGTGAAGGAATTAAAGCATTCCCGGTGGCAACGAACTAGAATCTCGTAATTGAAATTCGCGGCTCGCCGCGTGGTCCACGCGAGAGATAGAGCGTGCAAGAATGCGGCCCGTAATCGCGACGTTCGATCAAACGAATGAAAACCACCGACGCCGATTATTCCTCCGGTGAATTTTCTCTGTATCCCTCGAAATTCTGTTGCATTCGTGGACTTTCATGAACACAGTGGTCGATGGATTTTTGAATCGAAAGGATCGTCCCGCCGGCGGGATAAAAAACGACGCGAGACCGGCGGTCGACAGTGATCGTAGGCGCGCGCGGCCAGACTGACTTCTCTCTGCTCGTCCTCTTTCCCTCGTAGCGTTCGTACGTCGAGCGTCGTCGCCGTCGGCGTCGTCGTTCCATTCACAGTCACCGACGCTTACTTCGACCCTGGCCGTACCGTGCGTCCGGGCGCATGAGCACTAGCCGTGAAAACGTTTCGAAAAAAAAAAAAAAAATAGCAAGAACGTTCATGAATTCCACGATCGACCAAGGTTTTTTTTATGGAAATCAGAACGAAATTTCTGGAATTGTAAAAATGAAAACTGGAAAGGGGTCGTTCGTTTTTCGAACGTTTTTGCGCCGGGATTTTGGTAGTTTTTGGTGGTTGAAATTTCATAAGTCGAGTTCTCCGAGAGTCCTTTGCCAGAGGTTCGTTCTGTTATCAAGAGGCAAAGGATTCCCTGGAGAAATGCTTGAATATCAGAGGGTAGATAATGCGGGGAAATATATGTAGGTACGTATGAAATTTAGATTTTCGTCGTAGGTGGGTTACGATAAATGTTAGTGTAATAAGGAGATAAAAAAGTTTTGTCATTTTCTGATATTGCGCCGTTCCCATTTTCTATTTTCCCGAAGTTTCGGACTCCTATTGTTCAAAAATTTCTATTCCCCCTTTCCAAATTCCTTTCTATTCCAAAATAAGGGAAACGTTCGAATTCGATAAATTACAATCGATTTTTTTTTTTGTACAATGTTTTCCCAAATTGTTCACGATCGATCGAACAAAAATTTTCCCAGGCCACAGGCTTCGCAAAGCCAACGAAATAAAAATTCATGTTCCGTCGGGATGGCGAAATCCGATGCTTCCGTAAACGTTTCGTTCTCGAAAACGCCGGGATTTTGTCAGCTGCAAATAAAGCCGAGCATTAAGGTGTCGTGCAAGGAGGGTCGCAGTGCGCGCGGGGCGGAAAGAAAAGGGGTGCTCTCCGGCGTACGTCTCGTTCCTTGGGAAATAATCTAATCCCACGGAGGATACTCGCCCCGTGTTTGCATCGGCATTTGAAGAAGCGAAACTTTCGAATCTCGTTTTATGCCACGTCGAGATATGTCCGGATCGATCCTTCGTGCGCGTATCAGCCGTGTTTCCTCCTTGCTGAAATGTCTGAAAGGATTCTTCCTGGCCGCGTTTCGCTATGCATGAACACTCGCCTTTTTTACACGGGGTTTCTCATAAGACAGGGACAAAGGATTATCGATGAGGAGTGATGTATTTTAGAGTCACGGGGATAACATTGATTCTGTTTTATCGGGACATTATTTTCGACTGTTTTTAAAGCAGCATGATCGATCGATAGTCCCGACGAGAAACTTGTCGTTGCCGAATCGAAATGAAGTAAAGAGGTATGGGTTGGGCGATAGATCGAGTGGGGGGACGGTGTAGTACGGTACTGAGAGGCGGATAACCCTCTTTTTTACGCGTCGTCGGACGATTACGCATTACGCAAGTGCGTAAGAACGCGCGGAACTCGCGCGTGACTTGCTTTGGAGAAAGGTGATTCCACGTACACGGGGACAAAAGCGTGGTTGGCCGCGTCGCGATCTTCCATCGAAACGTTTCTTCGAAACCGTTGCCGCCTTTTACAGACGGCTCTCGGAGCTGAGGTTTCCAGGCCTCGATTTCCCATTACCGCAATTTAATTACCTCTTAATCATTTCTGCCGTGACGCTTGGTTCGTCCCGAAATTACTTTTCGAGTCTCTTGTCACTCGGAGCTTTTGGAACGGAGCCTGGGCCAATTTTAACCCAGACTTAGGGAGGTTTCAAATATTGGAGGCTAATTAAAATAAAATAAATGTTAAAATTTTCTTCGTAATTTTCACACCGACATTATTTCACATTTGAGACACCTTGGACCCCCAACATTAGCACCGTCCTAATAATTAGCGTAACAGGCGATTATTAATCCACCTGAACGAATTCGTGTCTAATTCGCCGCGAAGGTCTTCACAATTTTCGACAGGCGAGAAAGAAATTCATTTGAAATTCCGTTCTGACGCAAGGACCTCGTGAAATATCGTTCAGCCTGCGGCGCAGCTGACAAAGAAGTAAAAAAAAAAGGATTCAATCATCCGGGGGGTATGAAAGTTTCCTCCGAATTAGCTAGAACACGCCCTTTCACGCTCGATCGCCGGGCAAATCATCCGGTTAGCATGGTAATCGGGTCTCGTTCAGTCACTTAATCTATTCTTCGGGATTTCTTCGTTTTTTTCTCGTCGAGATTAAAGCGTCAGTTGGCGAATGATTATCGCACGACCCAGTTTTCCTGGCCGGATTAATTAAATCTTTTTATCCGGGCTCGTCGATCGAAATCGGGGGTAGATCGTTAAACGCGCGTTACGCCTCGTCGAGTATGCGAGGAATGAAAAGAACCGGGCAAATTCCGTGTAATTACTGTCCTCGTGTCGGGACAATGAGATCTCGTTACATCGGCGACAATGCGGCTACCATCGCGACCACGCTTGTTTGTTTTCCCGCGTGATTAAGTGGCTTTCTCCGCTTTTATTCCTCGCCTTTCGATGCATTTTAATGGACGCTTCTGTACCGCCTCGCCTTTAAATCTCCGCTCTCCGAGTCTTCTTCGTTTCGCATTTATTCTTCATTAAAATATTGCCGCGAGGAAATGTTAAATTTATGAGAAAACATCTAATAAAATGGAGTTTTTCAAGAAATAGAAAAAGGGAGGCAAACTATCGCCAGAAGGGTTCTCACGTGAAAATGCTAACGCTCAACGAAGCGTACGAATCGGCTCGCTTTTCGATCGCTCGTAATTGCAGCGATTATCCGCGGCGAGCGTGCATGTACGGCCATTTTGAACATAAATTACGGCCGATCGCCGAAACATACCTCAGCATCGTTCGTAAAAATAAAAGGAATCGTGTCGCGGCGAGTACGTGACCATCGAAAAGTTTCTGCCCTTTTTACCGATACTTTCTCGTCATTTACAACTGTTCGCAGCCACCGTTGGCGCGCCTCCAGCACGACTGTCTTTATCATCCTGCCACGAAACACGAAACGGAATTGGTCGCTTCTCGGATCGGTGGCCGGTGTCCTCATAGAAGTTTCGCGGTAAATATGTCCACGTTTGCGCTGGAAAAAGTACATTACGGTATTGCGTTTCCCTCCTGCTTATCGAACGACAGCGAACGAAAATTGGTACCGGGATTCTGGTCACTCGTAAATCAGTTACCAGCGATATACTTTTCTTCTATTCAATTTATTTTATTCCTCGAAGGCTAAAATAATTTCCAAACAGATTACTAGGATTTTTAAATTCAATCCATTTACTGCCAATTACGAGATCTAGTAAGTCTACATACCGAGACTGTCGGCTACGAGACAGATATCTCGTAGTTTGCGCTGCAAGGTTAAATTGGTTGCAATTGCGGCACTCAGTACACAAATTTTATTCAGTGACGCCAGCTAGGAAATATTTCGCAGTGTTTCTTTCCTCATTTTCAAATTATTGTAAATGCCATTTTAACTGATATTAAATTCTGAGGAATGGCCATACTTTGACGAATTAAGCTTCAAATGTAATAAATCTGACTTTTATTTTTATTACAAATTGCAACAATAATAAATGATACGGCAAGGGGTTGAAACAAAATGTTGGTGCCCAGAGCAAGATAAACGGGATAAGTTATTCAATATTATCTGCAGGGCTTCAAAAACTATGGTAATGCAAAATTGGATTTTTGAATTAAGAGGGTGAGAGAGTGGATGTCTAGGCCCCAAAATCGAGAAATATGACCCAGATAGATCAAATCGTTTAGAATTCAATCACTGAACATATATTTGATGAAACAACGAGGGAAGAGAGATTTATTCTCATGGTTCATGGAAGTCGTGTCTCTTATAGGATTTTAAGAATCGATCCTGCAAATAAAAGTGTTTAGACCGTGTGCATTATACCATATATATAAAAGGAACGAAATCGATTTATTGCATCTCGAGAAGGTAGGTGCTTGAACGACACCTGTTGCTCCCGGTGTACGTCTGAGGCAGAATTTCGTCGGCCACGGTTCTCGTATACATAATATTTCAATACCGGCGTCGATAATTCATCCGGATAATTGTAACCTGCTGGCGATCTTCGTAAACGGTGTTGCACGAAAATTATGGCCGTATATTGATAATAATTTTGCGGCTGTATTATAACCTGGCGGATACATTTCATTTCACGCGTCTCCTTACCCTCTCACGTTTCTGCTCACGTACGTACGCGTGGCGCTGGTGTGTGATACCGTAAATTCACGATGAAAAAAAGATGAAAAAGAAAATGTTGGGGTAGAAGGAATTAAAATAATTTCCCCTTTTTTAGTATCTGTAGCGTTGATGCTAGTAGAATCATACTGTCATAAATTTTATTTTGAGAAAGAAAACGTCACGAATTTATGTTACGATCTTAACACTCCCTGCTGGCGGTCGTTGGACGCGTGTTACGCGGATGAAACGTTCCGAGCCTTATCGCGATAGTATATCTCCTTGGATCAGTCTTTCTCGTAGTTTCAGAAGTTCTTTAATAAGGGCCAGGTTCGACTGGCCGACGGCGAGGCTGAAACTTTCACCCGTTTTGCCATTCGACCTTTTTTTTCCTGCCTCGAGCATCTCTATATTTTCCCGGTAAGAAACGTTCCTTCTTCGAAACGGAAGTCAACGCGTGGCTTGATTAAAATCTACTTTCTCGCTCTGTGCCCTCCTTTTTCCCCCCGTAACTCACCGACTGTCGCTGATAACGATGTTTCGTTTCTAACGGGCCACGTAACCGGAAGTGAATCAAAGAAAACTCTAAGAATCACTAATATTGTGTACCACATCCGTTTTGGCGCTATCAATTTAATTTGATAAGTCATCCTGCGTGAAAATTATTAAAAAATGCGGTAAAAGATTATTCTTTTAGTTTTATTGGGTATTAATTATTTTAGCAGATGAAAGTATTCATAAAATTCAAACGGTTCTAATTAAAATTGATCATTCATTAAATCTTAATAAATACTCCAACTTAATTCATCGCATGTTAAATAATTGCAATTCGCCTCTTCACTTCGCTTCTTGATTCGATACAGTAGAAGGTATTTCGAGCATTACCGTCGAGGTAATGGATGGGGTTAATTTTCTATCGGGATCATGGCCGAACAAAGGGCTATTGTTCCGGGCAAACTAAAGGTCCGTGTAATTCGGAGGGAATCAAACGCAGACGTAATCGTATCATTCGCAAACGATTGATAGCAGGTGGAATCGATGAACTCGGTGCTGTAATTTAGCGACAACCCTACCGACTACTGGTAATGCTATTTGCCAGCGATTTGTAATTAGTGGCGGATAAGGATTAACTCATTATACGACGATATACGGTACGAAACGCTCGCTGATGTAAAGGGTGAATCGGATTTAATTAGCTCGCCGTTCATTTTCTTCGACGAATTCGAATGCATCGATTAAGATTAATCTTCTAAAGACGTTTTACATTAAAATAAAATTATTACAGACTAATAAACACATTTGAAAATGCGTTTATAGAGTCGCGATAAAATTGTTTTATAAAATAACCATGAAAGTATTTAATAAATTATTATTGATATGTAGAATATTACTGGTAACGTTATTATTTAATTATTTGAATTTTATGATAGTATGAATTAAAAATAGTGAAATAAAAATGATAAATGCAAACGATGTTTAATTTTGAATGTGTAGAAGGGTAAAATTTTTAATGTTTATCGAAGAAATAATAAAATGGTCCGTGTTATTGATGTAATGGTGGTTTCTGATAAATTGATAATAGGAAAACGTTTACAACCTGAGTGAAAGATGGCGCCACCGGTTCGATATGCAGTCATCCTCGATCTTGTGGTCCTAGAAACTGATAACGAGATTGTTATTAAAATTTTTATACAAAAAGTATTATACAAAAAATGCTAAGGCAATGTAATATTGAGATTATTTGAAATTTATTATTGTAATTTTCATTGAGTTATATTGGAGGCACCAGTTATCCCTAATTACAACATTAATTAACAAATTAACTTTAGTTTACAAAATTATTTCGTAGTTTATCTTATGAAACTTAGATCATAACATTTTGAAGAGATTTTGATTAAAACTTCCAAGCGTTTCAGAGATTTTAACAAAATTTTGCTCCATTGTAAGAAGCCTCAGGTTTAAATAATTAATGAACAAATGAATTAAGATATCAACAAAATAAGATTCATGATCGAGTCGTGTTCTGAATGGAAGCAATAATAATCGGCAGTAATTCATCCACTCAATAATAATTTAAAATACACAATTAAAAATATCTACAAACGTACCGAACGAACAGAGACATTAATTACCGTGGCACCTCATTAAGATTTCTTTGAACAGGCCAATAACGAGTGTTATATTGTCTCGATTAACCGAGTTGCATGAAGTTATAAGATCCAGTTTAACAGAACAATAAATCGAGAATCGTCGTGTTCGTGAACGAGAGAAAAAAGAAATGATCACGACTTGATTTCTTCGTCTTGCATAACTTAATTAGCGATCCACTTTATCTCGCCATCTGAACGATAAACAATCATCGAGGTGTACCCGTACCCGCCTCTTCACTTATCTGGATACGATCGTCGTTAAGCGATTAATGCTTAAATGGAATCGAAATGGGCGCAAATGGGGTGAAGAGGGTCGTGCAATAATTGCCAACAATAACAGTAATTTGCATAATATTCGCAAGAGTTGCGCGTTATTAACACTCCCAAAAAATCATAATTTGTGCCAAGGAAATTTTGAAATCTTACATTAAAGAAAATTATGAATTTTATAATAAGAGAAATTAAGAATTTTTTATTTCTAATTATCTTTAGTATAACACTTGTAATTTCCCTTAATTTTGATTGCTTAAGGACTCAATCATCGATTTTACAAATTCTCCCGTCCAATTTCTTTTCTAGGGAAAATTTCTAATTACATTACATTGCGATTTAAGAATCCAGATTGGGAGCGCCGCGGCGGCGAAATTAGCCGGGGCCGTCGAGAGGTGAGACTCGTTAATTAATTATGCGTACATTCTTCCGTTCCTTTTCGATACCGTCCCATGGTATCCACCTCGTTCAGCCGGCCCATCCAGTTAGAACAGAGAGCGGCGTGCGGCGGGTAATTGGAAATCAATACTCGTATCCAACCCTCGAAACATTCTTGCCTTCACGAAAAAGCGATCGTGACCTCTCTTTAACCCCTCTCGAGAGAAGCTGCCACCCGCTCGAGCATCTGAATCTCGACTTACGTACACGGGCCCTCGTTATCTTTCCTTGCAAAACGATTTATCCGATTTACCCTGTTTCGCACCCTGATTACCCCGCCCGCCGCCCCGTTATGGTCCCCTCAATTTTATCCCCGTAAAAAAGAATCGAATCAGGGGCCAACGACTTGGAAGATTGTTGCCGGCGTCTTGGTTTCTCAGACGATTTTAAATTCAGAGTAAACACAGAATAGAATATACGGTCTGTTATTTTTTATGGGTTTGATTGGTCCAGACAGGAATCTCAGCTATTTCTTGAAAGACAAACAAAGCTTCGATGTGTGAAACGGTGCTAAATTAATGAGAGTTTGAAGTAGAAGAACTACAAACAAACTGAACTTCAACTCCAAGAAAGATCGATTTTTAAACATTCAACGTTGGAAAAGAATTCTTTGTGAATGCTATGGGATTTGGAAAGATTGTCTGTAAAATTTCTGTGAACACTTAAAAAGTACTTGATTTATGTTACTCTTGAATCATTGATTAAAAATTTTTTATATTCAAGTTACAGTTCACATTGTACAATTTTATTTAAAGCTGACATTTTTATGAAAGATTCGCCGTTTAGCAGGGGTCGCTCCAACCCCTTGCCACGTGTCTCCTCCAATCAATCGTGAAAAGCCTTTAAATGCTTCTTTCTTCTCGGGAGCCGACGCTTTTTTTAAGAAGCTTATGGGCCAATTTTACGTGACTGGATTTCCTGGATCGGCCAATGACGTTCGTTTATTGGTCGTTGCTCGATGGGGATGGCGATTCGATCGCGCTTCTCGCATATTCTTTTACGATCCTCCCTCGTTTTTATTGTGTCCAAAAGAAATTTACGCCATAAAAAATTAATATGAATAAGTTCGACGGATTTTTAAAAGCTCTCCCGCTTTATGGTCCATTACGTTCCTTCGTTTTACGAGACGCATTTTCCTTTCAAACCGAATCCTGTTCCTTCTTGTCAACTTTTCAGCTCTTTATACGCGCGTTATTTTTTCAACCCCTTTTTAGTAACTTTTCAATAATTGAAAGATCAACCCTTGAATATTCACCTTGTATTCAATTACTGTATGTCACAGGGGGGTACGTTTATTGGATTTATTTTGTTTCATATTCCCAGAAGTATTTCGTTTGCTGGCATTCAATTACCGAGTTAATTTTTAACAAAACCGTGATGTAAAACATTTGTATTCCGAGGTTGCGCGTATCAGTTGGTCGCGGCTGTTTATTTAGGTCGATTGTTCGGGGTTTGCTCTGAAAGTTCGATCGAAATTTATCAAACTAGCGTTGCGCCGTTGTTTGTTGGCCGCAATTTGTGTAAACCTTGTATTTAATTACCAATGGAATTTGTTTCGGCGTGTTTTGATTGAAATTCGTAACAACACGCCGTTTGCCCTCCGGTTCGTTGTTCGGTGTAACCAGCCTCTCCGCATCGGAACCAATTACGAAACGTTTACACGGTTATATTTTTGTTTTTCGAGCTCTGAGCTTGGAATTGGCGTGTCACGCGTGTAATTTATTATTTTATTTACGCTTCTTTTTAAATTCGAACCAAACTGTTGCAAGATTAATAAAATATACTTAGTCTTATAAGGTACAAATTTAATTGTAACAAGAAGATTCGAATCGAGATACGAAATCGTGCCAGATTTCGACCTTAATCCGCTCCATTATGGAACGTTGATTCGCGAGGCGTTAAGAAGCATCTGTCGATGCATCGAGTCGAAGTGAAATTCGACGTCGTTCGAATGCGCGTCGCGTACGTACGTCCGCGATCGAAAGTCGATCCGTTTCGTTGTCAGCTCGCCTCTCCGTCCGACAGAATGAAAATCACCCGCTCGAGGAGTGTCGTCACATCGTGAATCTTCGCCGGGCCTAATGACGCTAGATTACGCAGCAATATGTGTGCAGAACGATGCATTATCGCCGATAGAAACTGCACGACGTGTTAATCCGGACGTGAATTGCATTCGGTGTTTATCGCGCCCGACGCATATCAATTTGCGCCCCTATTATTGATTTGTAAACCGTACCGCTTTATTTGCGATTGTTGCCACCGTGACAGCGATTGAAAGAGAATTAGTCGATGATAGTACGATCTATCGTTCTTTCTGTCGACGTAAGTTTCGATCCTTGGCCTGGATTTTCTATCATTTTCAATTTAAACACAATCTGTCGTTGTTTCTCCTATCGTAATTTTATATAGTTCTTTGGTTATTTGTATATTTAAGATTTGTCAAGGTTTTTTAATAATTGTCCCAATTATGCCTTGGTTCGATATTTCGAAACCCACTTTCCGAAGTTAATCCACGAAACGTGAACTTTAATCAAGAAATTACGAGGGAAAAGTATCATTGCCGTTAATGCACACCGATCACTGGGTTTACTTGTGCTTCGCCGTCGCTTCGATATTGTTTCTCATCGAATTATACATATACGCTTACCGATCTCCATCGGTGTCGGTGGTCGTTTAATTCGACGCGTTTCGAGCAGCTGCACGTCTGTTATTTCACAACGTGTTCGATATTGCAGAAGGTTCGGCCGTGTATTTACATTTGTCAAACTTTTCAGGAAAATTTGTGCAAACTTTTTGTTACGTTGTAACAACATTTGTACGCGTTCTTGCGCTGTGGAACAGTTCGAAGTAATTTTTAGAATATACAAGTGGAAACTCCAAACTTTGGGAATACCTGAATGCCTTCTGCAGCTGGTCTTTTCCGAGTCGTCAAAAATCCCTCTATGTGTTATTCTTAGAACTAATGTCACCATAAATATTCAAAAATGTTGATATTATAGATTTTCCGAAAGGGTGGTTTTACTTAATCAAATTAATTTCCTTAGAATCAATTCTGAATTAATAATTAAGAATTGTATTGTTCGATCTACAATAATTGAAACGACGAATTAAAATAAAATGAGACAGAACGAAAGGCGGGGAATTTTAATTATCACTCGCGAAGATTTTCAATTAGATTGATTGGTAATTGAATAACCGACGTCGAGGTATGTTTTACTTCTACCTTGGAATCTTACGTGAAACAGTTTTGAGTTTATCGAATCGAATAATTTCATTTACAAGGGAAGCAGGTCAAGTGAAGGGAAGAAGGGAAAGTTTCATCGAGCAAAGAACTTGCGGTTGGTCTTCGATTTAATTATGCTTCCGAGCGTGGAAACGTTAATTTTTTTTCTCCTGTAACTCTAATTGACGTGAATCCAATTAGAAAATTTTCGATTTGCTTGTTCAACCTCTTCCTTATTAATGATCGTTAATTAAATACAAAAATATTGCAAATTATGTTATTCGCGTATATATATTTTAAGTTAAACAAGTTGGCATAGTGGAAATAGCGAAAGGGTTAATAAGAGAATCCACGAGTGGATTGTTTTCGTTATTCTACCATTCTTTGCTATTGGTTCTCTTCTCATAACGTCATCCGAATATCGGGCAAACGAAACAATTGCGTTTGTTCCGTGTCAGCGAACTGTACGTACAGTTTGCATAAATACAAGTGGCACCAAAGTAGTTGAGGAATATTGCTCCTCCAGAATTTCACGTTTTACGACGAGCAAGAAAAAAGAATGAGGTCGAATGAAAATGATGAATATTTCTCACTCGGCACTTGTTTCATTTCGAGGAAAACCACCCGGTTCATTCGCGACTGCGATCTTTTATTCTAACTCGTTTATGTTCGTTCATCCGGTTGGCAATAGACATTTTGTAACAAAAAGTTGTGAGGATTTATTGTTTAATCAAATTTCTGAAAATGAAACTAGTTTAAATTGTAGAAATTATTTGGCATTTTTCTCGAGAAATTTTTTATTATATTAATCTCTTAATTGCCCGTGTCTTATATTATTCACCGCGAAAGGCTCATTGTACGCAAAGAATTGGCACGATAAAAGAGCGATTATCCTCTCGATTGAAACGTATTAATGCCGTTCAATTGATTATGCAACAGGTTCATTTCGAAGATAATTATACTTATACGCGTCCTGGTTCGTTCAGAAAGTCGATCGTCCCGGATACTAAACTTTCCTCGTTCATCTTCCTTCATATCCAGTATCCGTGTTACCCGATTTAATCTGATGTAGCACACGATTTTAATCAAGCGAATCTGTATCCAAACTTGTTTACACGGGGATCAGATATTATTTTCGATTAAGATCGAAGTTTACGACGACGCCGGAGCAGTTGGCGCTTTCCATCTTTAGGATATCGAAACGTTATCACAAAACACTTACCTGAGCCTTGGAGCAGATTTCGGTGAAGAAAAAAACAGGTATTTTAATCGAAAGAATAAATTGAAAAATTTGAAACGAAACTTCTGATAATTAAATAAAGCTTTGACAATATTCAAATAATTTTCCATACAAATCTGATACTTGGAAAAATAATAAAATTGCGTGAAAATTCTTGGTAATTCAAGGGACTAATTAAAACGAATCGGGGCAAACTTTATAATCATGGTTAATCGTAATTTACACACGAAAGATAAGATCGATATCGCACAGGGAACATCGAGATGTATTTACAATCGTTTCTCTGACGAACAATCGGAGTTATCCTCTTAATTATCATCGATTTTAATCTTTTTTTCTTCTTATACATACATATATATTCTAAAACATCGCCTGATACCTTTGGTTCTTGTGTCCTCGCCGATACAATTAAACACGAAACGATTCGTACCTAAGTGCTGTACAAGATACAATTAACTTACGATTAAGTTTCTTCGTTTAAACACGTGTCGCATACACGTGTGCACGCTCGTTACACACATATACGATCGATCGGGTTTGCACGTTTAATACAGTGACGTTATATTAAATGTACATTTGCGTCTCGATCTTGTGAACAAAAGGTTTTCCCCTAGAAAACGGGGACAAAACACGGATTCGATGAGGATGACGTTAATTGTTACAATAGATAGTCGAGATAAATATACCCATTAGCGATTAATTATTTATTTTGATTGATTGGAAACGAGGTACGAATCAGAGCCTTAAAATATTCAAATTCAATCATTTTACTTACCATTTTATAAATTATTTTTTTCACTTTAATAAGATATAATTTTATACCATAAACGTCGCTCAAACGAACGGGAAACAATTTTCATTAAAGGGACGTTAAATCAAATGTAATTTACTCACGCAATTATGGTAATTAGTGAATTTTATGGCTCGATAACGGGGTCATTTATCTCACCAAATGGTCGAATACTATGGATTTAATCTCGTATTCGCATCGAGCACACATTCGCGCGTGTCCATTCGTTCTCAAAAATTTGTCAATTTTGACGTCCGCCTATTTGCGCGTCGTTCGAGCAACGGAGGGGTTAACAGAATCACGATTCTAATCGATACGAGCAGGAATCGGCACGGCTGTTTTCTATTCCTGTCGCGGGTATAAAAGGAAATGGTGATCGCTCGAACGGTTCTACGATCAAATATTGAACGAAACCGCGGCGATATCTAAAACCGTCCGTTCGACTAGGGCACTGGTTCGATCAAAGTTTAAGCACTTCCTCGAAATATTCATATTCGGAGCGTCTGTGAATTCGGTGTTGCCTTCGCCTGGACACAAAAATATATGCGCCGGGTTATGCATTTCTAAACAGAGTCAGTCGAAAACTCGGTCCCGGGAGAATGAATATTTCAAAATTGACTCGAATATCGGAGGTGAGTTTCGAAGCTTCCATTGCCAGAAACATCGAAAGTTATTTATTTATCCCCCTGTGTCGAATTTGAAGAAAATCGATTTTTGATTCTTTAACAAGGCAAAACTCTATCGAGTTTTACCCTCCCGGTTGAGGTAGTAGAGAGACATTTCAATAATTTCTTTTATCGAAATAAAAGTAGTTAGCATCCTGTATGATAGAAATTGCAAAAAAGCAAGGTTTATTGATTAACAGTACACATTTTGACAAATGGCGTCCTCATTAGTTCTCGTACCCCAGCTCGTAACCCAAGAAATATTATTCCATTTATCACTATCTTAATAACTTTGCGTATACTGCGAGAACTTTGAAGAGGCAACTTAATTTCTTTAATGGATCTGTATCATCTCTTTGTGCGCGTATAGAAAAATCCATTACTCGTACTGTGTGTATGTATATCTACACGCGGGATTGGAACCCCAATACGAAATAAGAGGAATCGTGGAAGCAGGAATGATAATGGACTGCCGGTGTAGTCGGCTAAGAACGCCGACGGACTTGGGTTCAATTTCCGGTATCCCGGTTCCTATTCTTCGAGGATCGCTACGTGTATTGTGCCCGGGCGCGTTACACGTTCGAACACAGGCGAACGCTTGTTTGTTCCGTACCGACAAATAAACAGGGATTGTTGGGATAAAAAACTGAAATTTTCGATGTATTCAACGTAGCGGAAAATGTGTTTGTTCTGTGTAAAATCAATACATACGAGTCGCAACTTTCGCCGAATTCTGCGTGGAAATTGTCTCTGCGATTATAATTTAATTCCATTTTCGTTCCCTTTGCAACGAAGCTTCGAAAATTTGAAAATCCTATTTTTAGTTATTTGCACTCGAGTGCAAAGGGTTGATTCGCAAAACGAGGGTGACTGCAATTGTAACGCGGACATCGTTTTATAAAATTAATTACATCGATCGATCATTCCGAGCCTCCTGTTTCGCTTAAAAACTGCAATACTCTTTTAGATGATGGATTACTCGGGACGGTAATAATGCAAATTCTATTTTTCAAACTGGAAACTAGTTTCCTGATATATTGCGTTATCGGTGATCAAAGGGAACCGTTAACGAAAATTGCGAGCGTAAACTTTAATAGACAACCTCGAACGTACAGGATGTAAGTGTCACGAATTTAATTAGCAATCGGGTTTATCGAAAATCGAGATGTTTCCTCGTTGAGCATCCGCATTGATGGTTCTCCGCGGGAGCCTACGAGTGTGAACGCCAGCTGGCGGAAACGGAGGGCCGGGGAATTTCGTGAATTTCCCGCTCGGTTCATTCGCGTTCCTTCCAAGGAATTCCGGGGGTTGCTCGCGAGAGGAATGTGGTCAGAATTCGGAAGCAAACGCAACGCGGGTTCCGGTATCGGTTCGACGGTTCGCTCTCTCTATAAGCCCTGTTATCGCGCTTCGCTGCGTTCCACCGAATTAATTCTGCAATTGTTCAATCGTTACGTTAAACATCGTTCCGTTTTGCAATCAATTGCTCTTAAAAAAACTGCTTGAAATTGTTCGATTAATTAAGCGTTGACTCTGTTTCGAAAACGGATGTTATAAATTTAAGACAATTGCATCGTACAGAGTTACACGGCAAATTTGATCAACGATTAATTCGAGGCGATAATGCGATGTTTAAAGGGGAACAAAGAGTGAGCTCGCGTCGTGAATACGATCATTGATATTGCGATTCGCAGCAATTTGTCTGGGCAAATTGGAACAAGCGTTGTTTGATCGCGAGTTACGCGTACAGAAAATCGTTGAACACGCGGTAATTATCGCGTGACCGAGCTCATCGTCCATTCAGCGATCGACGTCCACGGTGATCCATTAAATTCACCGTCGCCGACGATGTAACGTGTAATGTGCCGCCAAAGCACCAATAGTGATCATTGCTTGACATTAACGTAGGCTAACAATGTCATCTTTTAACAAGAGGGTTCTTACTGCGAAGTTGAACTTCAGAACGTTCTCGAAACTGATATTAAAAAATTCGACAATCCCTGTTTCTGACAATTCGTGGCCAATCTTGACTAATTGGAATTAATTTTGTTAAATGTTTGGAGGTACAGACTAAAAATAATAACTTTCGAAGAAAGTTTCTTGCGGCAGTCAGGGAAGTTGGTTAACGCTCTATTAGCAAGTTCTGAATACGGTTCGCGTTAATCAGTTCCGGGACAGCTGAAACCGCGGACGAGGAAAGTTTACTGTAACAGTCGGCTAATTTCGAGCTAACAGTCGTATCCTCTTTAATATCGTCAATTAATTCCATTCGCGATACTTTCGCAACTATCGTCGTGAAAATGTTGTTTGCAAACTCGTCAAACTAATACAACCCTCTGAAAATTTTTAACATTTTATTATATCACAATTTTGACGAAATACTTGTACGAGCCTTTATGGATTTTATGGTTGTACATTAGAGGACAAAGAATGGTTCGAGCGGAGGCTGGCGAAACAATATCGATTCCCTGAATTCCTTCGGGGGTGTCTCGAACGCTATAAGGAAAGAAGAGGCGTGCGATGTTTAACCCAGCGCGCGATATACGTCTGTTAGTTGTTTCTATGGATCCAACTTTTCCCCATTTTCGTCACTCGACGAGCGGGGAACGGGTCGTTCCATTCAGAAACTTCCCCTTTATCCGTGGAATAAGGGCGGGCTGTAATGAGAAGACGAGCTTGATTATTCCACGATCAGCATATGTATGATCCGAATCTCATTTGCCCGGTAATCGAATCTCGAAGAAAGGGCCGGCAACTTTCCACGGATCGGACAAGCGAATCGTTTCGTTCGGTTATCCATTCACGGCCGATATCGTGTAATCAATCGAGGAAACAAAAGATTCGATGAATCTTTTCCCCGGAAACAATCGTCGAACTCGTTGAAATTCACCAGCCTCCCTTTCCTGATTGAATAACCGGGATTCGGGGACTTTGAAACCGTGTTTGTTCCATTTTCGATTAATGCGAGAAGGGGATGAATTAATCTTTGTACCGGGCCAAAGCGACTTGTATTACAAAACTTTGTTTTGTTATTTCTATTAAAGAATTCTTAATGATATGGGTGAGGGTTTATAATGGAAATTCAAGTGTCACCCATGTATGGGGATTGGAGATACTAAAGGAACGCAATTAAATCGTACGAAATTTTAGGTCAGAGATTCTAAATCACATCAGATCCCTTCCCTCTGAAAAAGCACGATTACCCTTCTCATTGCATCGCGAAGCTTAATGAAAACTGAATAATCCTTTGTTATTCCAAGTCAAATGAAGAATAAAAATTCCATCCTCTAAATACGGGGTAAGAAGCTTTTGTTCTCGAAGGGAATGAAATAAAAACGGAGCTTCCGAATATCCGTGTTTTTGTATCCCAGGCGAACCAGAGGAATTCGTGCCCGGAGCAAGCTCGAACAGCGTACGCGATATATCTTACTATTTGCACATATGTTCCTCGTAGTTCGCCGTGTTCTGGAAAGTCGGTCGTGCTCGACCAGTTTGTCCAGCACTCGACGGAGCACGGTCGTCCACGTGACCGCTGGCTACGCGTCCTTCCGGTCCTCCACATCCTCTGGAAGCTCGCCTCGAGGAACTCGAACACGTAATCGGAAATTTTTCCTGCATTTTCATCGACGAGAGCTTACTGAAAAGATTGACACCGGCGTCTGGGAAACTTCCGGGTTCTCGAAACGCGTGGCAATGGGTGAACGGTTCCGCTCGCGTATTTTTAGCTCTCATCGAACCATCTTCGAGGCAACAAAAGAAGCGTACAACGCGTTTGATCGTAATCGATGACTTCCCGACTTGCTTTCTTTCCACGTTTTTCATCCGCCATTGTTCCCTGGCGGGCTTTTAGGCAATCCCGATGAAAGGAGCAGGAACGATCGGCGATCCGTGCGGGAAGCGCCGTTGATTATGAATTAATCGTCGGTGAACCTTGGCCCGATTTCTCAACGGTTTTCAGAGAATCACCAACGTATAAAAACCTTTTGAAATATAATGTTTCCATTCGACATCTTGCACGATGTTAATACAACGTAATTAGAAGTTTTCCTTTCTGAGATTATTTCGAGTTTAGCGATTAACGCGTTCAAAGGTCGTAAGTGTTCCCGCTCGCAAACGAGACTTTGTTTTAATCTGGGACTGGGAATGACGGTCGTTCGCTGTTTCGTCCTCGACGGTATTAAAAAGCGTCGCGATTAAACGTTCCGTCCTCGTAGCAGCGTAACGTTGCATCGCGGACATTAAAATTTAAATGCAACTGCGTTTCCGAAATTAAATACGAATTAGAAAATAAGAAAGCGAAATAAGAAAAATTTGTGATAATTTCTTTACAGAATCCACGTTCCAATTTTTATAAACGGAAGCTCTACGGAAAGGTGTACGGGGAGAATGGCCACGTGCGCGTCATAATAAGAATTATTAAAAATTTTATTACACGAGCGGATATAGAATTTTTCAAGCGATATCCAGGTGATATATGAAGGTACTCCGGGGCTTAGGCGTGGACGTTACAAGAGGACATTATTGCCCTCGAGTCGAACGGAAAAAGCGTTATTGAAACCTTCGACGTGGATAAATATATCTCCAAGAAATGAGAAATGATCGAAGATTAAAAGAAACTAATTAAAATTCAATTTTCACAATATATTATTTCCATTTTTCAAACTTTCCACTACTTACGAAAGCCCATCTCTGCAATCGAAAAAGACAAACGCAAAGATGGAATAATTGGTAGAATAAGTTTTCCATAGGGATGAAACCCCCACCTTGTTCGTTTGATTGCTCGATTCACACCCTCGAACCGAGCTCGCGTTAATTGCTCGTACGTGATTAACGTTAATTCGTCGGTCGGCTCGCTCTCCGTGCGCTTGTTACCTGCCTCCCGTGTCGAACACTTATTACATCCCGTCTATTCCCGCTGAAATTTTATTCGGAAATTCGCTATCGAACGGCTCGTCCGTCGCTTCCTCTGGGATAAGCAGCGTCCGGGCTTATACAGCTTTTTAGTATGCGCTCCCGTTTTAATTGGATGACCCCGTTGCAGCGGGACATGTAACCGAATTTTAGGAAACGGCAAACCGTGAAATATTTTCAATGCAGCGAGTAGCTCTGGCGATTTCTGATGAAAATCTAACAAACAGGAAGTTTAATCCTCCTGCAGGAGTGCTGGTCGTTACCCGCAATGTTTTCTTCGTTTCTCAAAGCACATACTTCGTTAACTGTGCAATTTCAAGAGATCGCCGGGGGCTTGGCTCTTTGTCGAAACATTGTTGAAATTTAATAAACTATTCGTTTGCCATTCATGGTAACTCTATAAGGGTTGAATTCGTCCAATTTCCATTAATTTGAAGAACTTTTAAAAGGGTAATCTATGGCTAAATTGAAAATTTTAATGAAACAATTGTGTGACTGACTCTGAATTAATTTACAGTATTTTCTCTTTTGTGATTAATAACTAATTTTAAATAAATTGACTTGCACGGTAATTTAAGAAAATTGATGTGAAATATTGCAGGTACGCTGGTGATCTAATCTCGTAACCAGCCTCTGTAATCAACCAAGGATGTATCGTCGCCGGATGTAAGTAAAACAAGCTTATCCCTTGCGCAATATCCTACCCCCTTCGAGGTGGATTAACGCACATGTTAAATATTTGTTGTTTACTTTGATTGTTCTAATATTTTGGTTGTATCCTATCAAACGAACTTTGTTATTAACTTTATATTTTATAAAGCTAATCAACAAGGATAATAATAATTAGCTAAAATTTAAATTGCACAGAAATTTTTAATAATCTATTAATATTTAAATTATCATTTTTTTTCCTTGCTACCTGTTTCATTTAACGAACTACCTATGGTACTTATTCATTACCTATTCATTTTGCTATCTATTTATTTTTGTTTAAAACACCAACTTTGGTACCAAATTTTATTTTCACACCCGAATCGACTTCAAACTTGCGAAAAACTTTCCTCTCGTTTCCCTGGCCGCTATTTAACTTGCACTCTAGGGCCGCGATATCAAAAGAGTCGAATTTTTGTAGATTACAGCAGCGCGTTATCGATGCTCGTAATACCGCGTCGGCTTAAATCGTCAAATAAAGATCTACCGACGTAGATAACGTTCGCGATAGTGTGCGAAACGGATTAACCGGAACTTGAAAAGTGACATGAATCAATAGCGAACGTTTCAGGAACTTTGTTCCAATACTGCCGGCTCGTATCGATCGTCCAATAACTAACGATTGCCGGGAATTTAATTAAAAAAAGAAATAACATCGTGCTCCACGAGAATCTTCTTCGAGGAAGCGCCTTTTCACTATCTTATAGTTTGTAAGATAATCGTCTGAACCAATCAGATCGACGAAGAAACACGCGTGTGGATTAACGAGGAAAAGTCTTCAGGAGTATTTTCTTTTTTTTTTAAAGAAACTTATTACGAGGTTAATTCTTTATTGTTTTTGTGTGGAATTTCCACACGCGTGTTTTGCGATCCTTGGAAGGAAAATCGAAGATGTTTACGAGCCCCGAAGACCTGTATTTCCCGAGCACGTGTGAACGATCTTAGGCTAATTCCCTTTTGGCCCGAAGGTTGCCATAAAAAGATAAAAACAGCCCTCGAAACGACGCGTTTGGTCGGTAGTTAGTCCGGATCGCCCATCCGTCCTCGCTCTTACGAATTACTTTTTTCCAACATAAACCGAGAGCCGTTTCGAGATCCAATATACTTCTCGCAGATTGAAACATCGATCCGTGGAAAATTTGTAGAGTTTCTCGATTTTTTGATTCAAAATTTCCATTCTTTCTCGAAAACGTGTACGAGAGAATTGACGACGTATTTCTTTTATTCGAGAAAGTAATTTGACACGCGTTTGATTTCAAGTTTCGTATAAAGGGACGGGGAAATTCTACACCCTACGATGGAGCATTGTAACGAAAGATTCTGTTCAAAAGATGTCAGGGTGATTGAAAGGTAAACACAGTGTAGGCGAAATACGCATTCGCCCAATGGCGGACACCCCATCCCTTTGTCGGCGTAGGCCAGAGAGACCTTGACCGCGTGCGACGATAATGAAATAAATTGAAACGTAATAAATTAATTACTCGCTACCCTACTTACACGGTAACATTCAATGATCACCCCTTCACCTTCTGAAAATAAATTTGATCATGATGCGGCACGTTTTTTGAAAAACTCCATATTTCATGCGAACTCTGCATAATAAATAATCGTTACGATGCGTGCACACGTCAGCAAATGGAACGATATCTGATTCGTTTCCATATCATTAAATTTGACTAACGACATGCAATCGTTGCAATATCGTGCGTTGCATAAACGTGAGAATTCGCAACAATAAAAGTCGCTTATCTGCGTGGGGTTTTAGCAGTGACGTTTTAATCCTTGAAGGATGGACTGTTGGAATAGCCGTGTTTCGATCCTTTTATTTGAAAGTTCATAACCCTGGCCTCAATTTTTGTGGAAGTAATTAGGGCATTAATTTCAATTTGCTATCGAAACGGCTCTGGGTTATAGTTATCACAATTTGTACACGATGGGGTACCGGGCATCATTCATTCCACTTCGTTACCAAATCAATCGATCCACTATGAAATAATTATTAAATCTAACGTTCGTCGCGTTTAACTTAATCTAGAACTAGCCTGGGCGTAAAACATGGTAATTTCCTAGTATTATAACGAATGGTGCGGATACCTTCGCGACAGTGTACACGGCATTCATTGATTTCGTTTAAGACGGTAACAGTTCGCTAACGACTTGCCTTTGGCACGTACCACTCGATGCTCGATTGGTCATGATCGGTACACTTTGACCCTATTACACGTACACAAAAGTCCCCCTCGTTTTCTTCGATTTATTATCCCTAGAGTTTAAATCACGAGCGTTCAAAGGGTCCTCCGTAAGAAAATATGACTGGCCTCTTCGAAGTCGATCTATCGAACGATCGCTTTTCTTAATCGCGCATTTGTCAACATACGGTACTTCATACGTTTCCCCGCCTTTCTGTCGCGTCCAGAGCCCAGCCAAAGGGTCCACGCTCTTGACCCGTTTCCCTCGTGGAAGAGTTACGATGAAATTAGCGTCACCAGGAAAATTCCATTTCGTCCCTCGAACGATCGCACCCATATCTCCAGGCGCGACTCGGATACGACCTGAACGAACCGGAAGGTTAGCTCGAATCCCCATTCAACAGCACAGATTCACGAGGAAGTAGTAAAAATTCGATGGACGATGACATTGACTCCTCTTCACCGAAACCGAGTCGTCGAGGCCGAGGATCGGTCACACATTTAGCCTAGATGAAGTCTCAGGCACGATTCTTAGACCTGCGTCAACAAGGTCAACTGCGCGCCGTTCTTCATCGAGTCCTTCTCCTTCTGCGGCTGGTCCTTCGAGTCGTTGCCTATGGTGATGTTCGATCGTGACGTCATGGTCACCGTGGTCGTGGACGTTTTGCTGATCAGCAGTCCCCTCTCGGCGTCCTCGTCCTCCAGCTCCAGTTTGGACTGGCCGGAGGCGGCCAGACGGTTCGACTGGAGCCTGTCTGCGTTCGCCTTGTTCCGACGCGGGAACACGCTGTTCTCGATGTGCAGCGTGGCGTTCACGTCCTTGCCGACCGCGCAGGTGCACGCCTTCAGGAAGCTCTTCTTGAAGTTGTCGCTGAGGAACGCGTACAGGATCGGGTTCATCGCGCTGTTGCTGTAGCTGAGAAAGCCAGCAAGAAGGAAGCTGGTGATGGTGATCTTGCTCTGGCATTGTTTGGGGGGCGTGTAGATCAAAGCTACCTGCATCAGCCAGTAGGGCAGCCAGCAGAGCACGTACACGGTGATCACTGTCAGCACCAGCTTGGTCACCTTCCTTTGGGATCGTTTCTTCTCTTTGGATTTGTTCTTGGGGCCCACGGTCTGCAGCTTCCTGATCACCAGGAAGTAGAAGATCAGGATGAGGATCAGAGGAATGGCGAAGCCTAGGATGAAGGTGTACAGAGTGAATGTGGTGTGACCTCCTCGATCGGTGGGCCAGTAGATGTTGCAGTTGATGCCTCTTTCGGACTCCATCGCGTTCGCGTACAGGAATATCGGGATCATAAAGAGCACGCTGGTGGCCCAGGCGGTCAGCGAGACCACTTTCGAGATGAAAGGAGTGCGTATCTTCGGCGAGGAGATCGGATGACACACGGCTATGTAGCGATCCGCGCTCATGATGAAGAGGAAGATGCTGCTGGTGAACTGATTGATGCTCGTGGTGGTCATGTACGCCTTGCACATGATCTTGCCGAAGATCCAGCTACGCAGGCTCATCGTGGTGACCAGGAACGGTATGCCGATCAGGAAGCACTCGTCGGCTATCGCCAGGTTGACGATGTACATGTTGGTGACCGTCTGCATGTTGGAGAACCGTAGCACCACGTAGATCACCAGGGTGTTGCCGAGGAGGCCGACGATGCACACGATTGAATAGAGGATCTGATTAACCAGCGAGACGATCGGCAGATCCGCCTCGCAGTTCTGAATCGTCGAGTCCTCTTGACTCACTTTCCAAGCGTAATCGATAACGCTGGTGGTGCTCATTACCGTGCTGTTCATTGTGCCTGGAGTGTGCCTTCTTCCGCTTCGGCGGCTCCGCCGTAAATCTTCTTTTTCTCGCGGTTCGATCCGTCCCCGGGGAGAGGGGAAGCTTCTTTGCCCGATGGATCGGCTTCTTCTGCTCGCTCGAGCGATAAAAGTCGCCGAGATATCCTGAGATATCTCGTCAGTTAAATGCGCGTCTCCGGTGCACCGTCGCGAAACAGAGGGGCGACAGTCTGCTGCGCTGCCGGCGAGGACGACACAGGCGACGGGGTCGACGTCATACCGTCGACCGGGGACTTCCTCGTTCCTCCGTCCGCTTTTCTTTCAGCGCGCGCGATATCTGGAACAAAAGGAAAGACGGCGTTTGAGATGGCGCGATAGCTGGCTCTCGAGAGGAGGATCTCGAACGCGAACACCTAGGACCGATTGAAGATTGGACTTTTTTACGGGTCAACGACGGCCATTATACTCGACTACCGTGCAGATTATATCTTCGAGGCCGTTCGCCCAGCATCGATTAAACGACGCCGCTAGCCTAGTTCTTTAGATGCTGCGGATCCTCGTTCGAGAGACCTCTCGAGGGCGCGTTTTCGATTCGTTAGCTGGACTTCGATTTCGAAGTTAACTCTCGATCATTATGCACAAAAGTATCGAAAATGGATTTCTCAGAAATTCTACCATAATATAGACACTTGTAGGAATTTGCAGTTGCAAACGCTTCTGATGAACATTCTCTATTACCAGGCAATGTTTAGTCGCGCGACGTGTTTGTTCGCAAAGCAAATTCGAGATTTCTCAGGGAACAGTTGCACGGTCGGAGAATCTTGTTGACAACTCGCACGGGCGGGACAGAAGGATAGATTCCGAGGAACGAGCTGTTAGGGCGATCCGTGTTGACCCGTGGAAGCCTTGCGAAACGGAGCGGAAGCTTGCGGTCTCGCCGCGTTACAGGAAGCGCGTTACCGGCTAAGGCAAACGGTTCCCCGAGTTGAGAAACTCGTCAACTTCGACCCCGTAAAACTACGCGATGGTCCCTGCGGTGAATGGGGTCCGACTGTTTACACTGCAAGCTGAAAACGACGTAAACGACTCCCTCGTGTAACGAGAGGGGCTACACGTGTCCCGTTGGCAAACCGCGCTTTCGTACGCCTCGACGCTTGGAAAAACTCGCGCGAGGGACCCGGAGGGTAATCAACTCTGTTCAGCCCCCGTGGAGGGATTCTTTGGGAAAAATTATGACGATTCTCGGGGAAGATGGATCGCCTTCAGCTTCCGTTTAAACGACAGAAAGGTTCCTGTTGGATAGGAAGAATAATTTATTGTTTCGTAGGCGTTGCGAAATTTATCGCTTTAATATTTGAGAACTTGTTGCTTCCCTGTATTATAAAAAAATTTGGGGATTAGTCTGTTAATTAACCCTTCCGTCGAGAATAATACGTTTTAAATATAATATTTTTAAATGAAAATGATTATCCAATTTAACGCATTGATATCCACGTCCACGTTTTTCCCTAATTAAAAACACTCTCGGTAAATATTTTTAATTGGGGAAGCACAAATAAAATGAATTTTCTTGCTTCTCAGCCCTGAATAAATGAATCGAGTAAAAACAATGCGCCGCGTGCTGCACACTCGAACGAAAACATTTTTCATTTGTAATAAAAATCGCCAGCTAACGAGGCACGTGTTTTCCATCCGGACTATTGAAAAAGTGGTACAAAGTCTTCTTCTTTTTTTTTTCAACGATGCGCAGAACTACGCGTCGCGTCCTTAAAAGTATAACCAACGAATTCGAAACTTCTTTTCCCCCGTAGAGAAAACGGTAGTTTGTTCGAACAGAAGATAAGTGGTGCAAGAAAGTTTTAAACGTTCCATCGTACTCGCACATTTGCATTTTAATTGAGTGCAGCTGTTGCGATGGCGATATCATTTATCAGTTAACGAACTATGCATGTTAAAGTTTATCAAACTTTCTTGTTTCCTTCTAACTTACGGCGAGGGGTTGATTCCATTAATTCCGTGTAATAATGGTGTCAAAAATAACGTGGGAACTTTGATTTTTCTATAAACTCGCGATAATTTCATAAAAGCTGCAAAAGTTACTCTAAAACAGTAACTTTATGCGCCCAGACATGCACACGTTGCATCCCCGAAATATCCACCGAACGGAGGCGTCGTTACCGTGCATCTTAATAAAAAAATGTATCGCCGTATTTATGTTCCTGTTTCATTAAGGAGGAAATCATTATCGGTATCCAATACGAAAGATTATTCACGCTTTTAACGGGTCCGTGCATTCCAACGTTGATACTTCCGTAAAAACTTCATCGAAATCCAAGTTATCGGTGTAACGCGTGTAATTAAAACTCTGAAAATAGCCGTCTCAATTTACACCGCGTTTCCGAAATCGACCGTGAAACCTGCCCGATCCTTACTTTTTAAATACAATTTCGCACAAATGCTCTAAATAAAAGCTCACGATGCATTACAGCCACAAATTTTCGGCATTTCGTGCCGGGACGTTGCGTTTAAATCGTTGCCCTCGAAATAAAAACGTCGCGTCGGAAAGTTACCAGTTTCGCCCAGAAGCAAAGAGAAGAAAAAAAAGGAAACGATAGCATCATTTCCGGGTTTTATTGCCTGCATGTACGCGTGTCGCGGGCAAGAAAAAATACTGCAAGTAATAACGTTGCCTCGCTAGCGAGTTTCCGGTTGCGCTTTTAATGACGCGTGGCCAACGGACAGAAACGCGTATTACCGTTCCGGCTGTAATAAACCGGTCCGTCCCCAAAGACGGATTCCCGGTTTACAATTCCCGTTAATTCGATACATATTCGGCAAAGGGGTCACGGGACGGGCGATTAAGTGCAGCTTTGCTAATAAATTCTCTTATTGCAACAACCCATACGTGATCACGAGCGCGTACAACCGTACCGTGAATTTAATGCTGCATCGCTAGGATGTTTGGATACCGGAACCGACTCTATCGCCGTTCGAAATTGCGAATCGTTCAGCTAGAAGTTAGCCTTTGAACTATACCGGTGATTTTGCAATTTGCGATGGGGTAGTTTAGAGTTTAAAAACGCGTTTCAAGATTTCGTGCAAAAAGGGGGACTCGAACCTGGGTCCCCAGAATCCCTTACCAGACTCCTCTTAAGGGGGGCAAGGGGCTTGTTACGCTGTTATACGAACGAATCGAGCGCAATTTAAAAAGCCCGAATACCGCCGCGTTAATTTCTATCAGCGCGCAAATAAACGAGTGCGATCGTTTCCATTCGATTACGGGGGACAATTACTCTTCGAAATCGGGGATAAACGGTACGTGTCGCGGGGCGCGAACTTTTGACGTCGAACGGAAAACGTGTAACGAGCGAGATATCCTTGATCGATATGCAAACGTTCGGTTTTATCCCGTCCTTCGTCCGTTCCAGTTTATCACGGGGCGCATTTACAATCAGTTCCACGGTGCACGGACGTTTCATCTGCTCGAGTTCGCTCAAGGACTGTGTACAGAGGCGCGCGACATCGGGGCACCCGGTACAACCCGTTCCATCGAGTTTCTGCTTTTAGTGGCGGCTCGTTGCCGAGCTACGGGGGTAATTAATTTCTTCGACCGTCTCTCTCTCGAGCCTTTTCGAGGCTGTCCCCTTTTTCTTTTTCCTTTCTTTCCTTGCTGCCCTCGCACTCTGTAACTCGCGTTATCTCTCGCTGGCTAATGTAAGATACTTGTCCCGCGATATTACGCTCTTGAAACGATATGCGCGTTTAACGCGTTCGCCTCTTTCTTCTTTTTACAACGTAACGTATGCTCGAGACGCTCTTCGAGCCCATAAATATGCAATTCTGTAAATTTTAAATTCCCCGGGGCTGTTTGCGGTGTAATTTATTATATTCTTAGGGGGATGTTTTAAAATCGCCTTAGGGGCAAATTGGTAGAAGATAGAAATTTATTCAAGTTTAATAATAATTTTGAAAGAACAATCTTTGCGAATTTCTTTCGGGCACTCGGTAAAATAGCGCTCGATGCGTTTGACGTGGATACGAAGCCGAATTCCACTTTCAAAGCTGCGAATTATCGGCAGCAATCGGTTTACACGCTCCAACTATTCGCTGCGTTAATTCCGGATTCAATTTGGAAATTCTCGGGACCATCAAATATTCCATTTATTCGTTTCCCTGTCGTGGACGCATCTCGACTAAGTTTTGTAAAAAAAAAAAGAAAAAGGGGCACCGCCGTTAGACGTTTTCGCGTTTCTAATTACGCAGAAACAATTCGATCGTTCCGTCGTTTAACTTCTGCACGGCATTCACTCAATTTTCCCGAGTGATTCGAAATTACGCTCGTTAGAATTTAATTCCATTCCTCGCGCAAAATATCCTGCAATTTCCTTTCACGCGTGCCGGTTCACGTAGCTCGACTCGACGCCTAATCCCTCCTATTATAGCGGCCGGGTACCATTTTCTCTATGATATGCAACAGTGGTACAACGGTAACGTGTCATTATTCGACCGTAGCTTCCTTCGTCCCCGATGGAACAATGCGTGAATTACCCGTTTCCGGTGAATAGAATCCCCGAATGGCGCTCGACTCTGCCTCCAGTAAGAATCGTTCGTTAAAACGGAAACTGTCACAGTCGAATCTAAATTGTTTCCTATTTTACTTAGCCATCAAAATCGACAAATTTTTAATATTCAGTTCGTTTCAAAAACCTTTTTAAATCTCATCGATGATCTTCTTTCCTATCCTTTTAATTTCCCGACGGATAAATCCTGTTTAAGTTCGCGATCGCATTCGGGAAGAGGGAAGAAGGGGCTGGCTCGTGAAAATCCACGGCCGCGTAGAGAGTGCACGAAAACTCGTGCAGACGTAGCTAATAAAAGGCAAAGCCGGCCATTTCGCGTAGAAGCCGAGGGGAGGGTAAATCGATAACCCGACAAGACGGACGGACGCGTTAAATCGGACGTCCGCGAAGAGGAGCGAGGCGTGACGGCGCCGACTCGTGTGACAGTCATCGCTGGCGTAAATAGCCTTCGAGGAAAATTAATTTTTCCTTAATAATGCGACGGAGAAGATGAAATTTCGCCGGCTAAGGATTCGACGGGATAAATCGACTGCATCCCCGGACGGGGAATAAAGTCGTAACTCGTCGATAAATCGCGAGACGATAAAGGGAACGACTCGTAATTAACGCGGAGACTGTTCCGAATTTTTCATCGATTCGTTTACGACGGGGAGCAATATTTCAATCGGTCGAAGGCGTAATCGGGCGGAATCTTGAGAAATCTGGAGAATTCCGGTGTCATAGATCTTCTCCCGGATTCTTTTATTATCAAGTTGTCTCGCGGTCCTTTCTCTGGCACCGGTCCAACTCCAGAACATTGTTCCCGGTCGAGGAGCGGGCAAAAATATTCGACCGAAACGCGGCACGAATGAAGTGGAATGATCTTTATTTGTACACGACTGTTGTTTTAACCAACAGCTTCTCGCTTCTTGTGTATCTTGAAGAAAGTGCGAGGACGAGTACTTCTGTTTCCTCGTTTTGATATAATTGTTAAAAGAAAAATTAAGTGACACCCCTTCACTATAATTCGATGGGGATGTAAACTCTGAAGTATCTTTAGAACCCAGGACGTTCAAAAAGATTATATTTTCACCGCAAGTAGTTCAATCGCCACGAAAGAATAGGCGATAAAAATTGATGGCGATTCTACTTCCGGCTGGAATAACAAGAGCCCGCGATCGGATTATTCCAGATAATCCAAGGTCCTCCAGCAATTACGTTAAAGTCGATTTCGTCCAAGCGAATGGTGCTTCTGGGCGATTATTAAATTTCCAGGACGGTCCATGTTTCTTTGCAATGGTCCTCCCCCTTTAAACGGGAGCGTCTGCCGTTAGAGGTCCTCGAATTACCGGAAGAGCAGTCCGCGAAATGGCTTAATTAATTTCCGTGAAAGGGTTTCGTCGTAAAGACGATCGCGGGTTTAGGGGAAAAAGCAAACGACGTCGCAAACGGAGATTCCATGGGAGATCCCATGGATACGGGGGTACCTCGTGGAAGGTGACGAGTGATTGAAATCTCGCTTCGTTCGTAAAATCACGGATATTCCGGTTACTTACGCGTCCCTTCGGGAATACCTGATACCTATATTCGTTCTTCTCGCTTGAAAAGCGATACTCCGACGCTCCCATCATCGTACCGGCGCAAAGTTACAACGATGTAACGAAGTTTACGGTATGATCGTTAATGCCGGTACAAAGTTGTCCGCTGGTTCGCTGACAAACAGAGCGTGTCGTAATTCGAGATCACCTTCTGGAATTGTTAATCAACTTTGCTGGAAAAATTAATCCTTCCGCGAATAGAGGGTGCCAGGAATTTCATTTAAACAAAATTCTATGTATATTGTGTAAAATGAGTTTTGTACAGAATATTAGATTTCTGAGAATATTATGGGTACGGGTTCTGCAAAATTGCACATTTTTTCATTGCGCTTAATAAAATTGTACGAATACGCGATATCAGTCGACGGGAAGATCTATGTCTGACCATACGTCGTTATTTCTACTGCGACAGTCAAGGTACTGCAATAAATGGCCCTTGTTACTACAAATCATGAACTAATTATTTTTGTAATTGCAATAAAAGTAAGCTACTGCGAATTTTGAAAGTTTCAGCAACAAACAAATGCTAGTGTAGAGTTGAAAATTAAACTTAGTTTCGAATGAAAAGCGGAGTTTATTGTTTCATCGTTTGACAGTGGAACAACTGATCGATCTCGACAAGTTCCGAGAAGGGTTTCATCACCCTAAAGTACAAAGTTTTTAAATCGCTCTTTCAAATTTCCTGGCGAGCCACGTGAAAAGCGGGCTTCCTACACTGTACGGCTTCAACTTGGCTAGTTAGTGGAGCACCTTTCGTGACATCAAAAAAACTGGCTTTCCTTTTTCCCCTTCTTCCTCTCTCCCAGAAAGGTCGCCAAGTTTCGGGGTTTCGGTGACCTTTTGTACGCGAAAATTGAAGTTGGGTGTATTTTTGAACAATTAATTTCAAAATGAAATAAATACTAAACATTTGTTATTTCATTCGAAGAATCATAACTCCAAAATGTTATCACAGATTTCCCCAACATTATTATTACAAGCCTTCTAATTGTCGGTATCTGTGGCCAATAATCCTTCGTTATCAAAATTGCTGATAACCAACACGATCCCTCCAGTTATATTCGTAACTTGGCTCGTTCTATCCGTGAAATAGTTCTGAAATTTTCAGTCGTGAATTTCGCTAATGAAACTTCGTCAAAATCGCGCTCGTTTCGAGTCGAATCGGCGAACTTCTCGTCCGAGGGTTCGTCGCGGGAAATTAGGCTAAAGTGGAAGGCGAGTCTGATCTCTGGCCGGGTTCGTCGCTCGCGAAGCGTTGCCAATTTTCGAAATTGAGCTTCTCGAGCGAACAAAACGTGAAAATTACGACGTCCGACAGATTGATCTCGATGCCGGACACGTGGAGGTTGCTCGTCCGAGCGAGATCGATCGGGGCCGAGTTGGCACGTGACCCTTTGATCAGCCCCGCTTCGAAGGCTCCGAAACTTTTCCCCTTGCGAAGTAACAACGACACAACAAGCCGTCGTGCTGGCTCACGTGACGAGCATATCCGGCCCGTTTCGAAAGTAATTCGAAAGTACAAGTGTTTGCTGTAACAGGATTTTCAAAGGATCTTGATCAACCCTTTGAGAGGACAGGGACACGGAACATTATTTAATGATTTCCTTCTCTGTTAATTTGGGGATCGCCCACGCGAAAAACAACCCCTGATAATCGTAAATTCTGAACGATCTTCTTCCACGGCAGAAGTTTCGCGAAGTCGTGAAATTTTCTTGGAAACCACGCGAATTTCGACGGGGTACGATGCACGCGGATCGTTGAACCGCGAAGCGTACGCGAGCGTTTTTACGAGCCAGCCCGGCATCGAGGCAATTTTCCAGCCGTGTCTAAAGCTTTTTTTTCCCCTCGTTGGAAAGTTTACCGATTCGCGTCAGGGAATCGTACAGTTTGAACAGTTACCCGGGGAGTCCATAAAATCGTCGAGGATTGATTGTCGAAAGTACTCGTTACGACAGCGAGGCGAAAACTTTCGACGAACATCTTCATACGACCGGAAAATCGTTTCCTCGATAGGGTTCGGTACGGATTTTTCAGAATTAATGATCTTCCGTAAGTTGTGGAAGTTGTAAGTATCTGGACGGTAATTCTTTAAAGAGGCCAAACCATTAACGTCATAATAAAATTGACCGTAAAGTATTTCCTTGAGAAATTTTTATTTCGCCAGTTTCTTCTCACAAAGAAATTAAATTTGAAATTAAACAAATTTCCTTTTATAAAGAACTGAAATTTGTTTATAATGTTCCTTCAAATTCCTTCACTCAAAGGCAAGAATGCGCTCGTTTTACAAAGAAGCCTCGAATTTCTTTGTGGAAACAAGAAACACGAATATTTGCCCGTACACGAAACAGAAGATTTAATATTTACAGGAGTGTAGAGAAGTGGAGAATTACAAGGGGGCTCGATCAACACGCCGCGTAATAAATGCTGATTCCAGATTTCAGACCAAACAAATTCTTCTTATTTACCTCAGAAGCATAGTCTGCAAGTTCAGATTTCAATTTACAACGAAGGAACGGTCGATTCGAGTTTGCAGATAACGAACAAGTAACTCTATGATCTTCCTATTATTCCCGTGATATTCTTTGCCCACCGCCCGGAGCGATCCAAGCGCCATAGGGAAAATAATATCCCGTCAGGTTCAGTTATATCGATGCTAGAAAATGAATTATTATTCCATTTCTTTAAAACATTGCCTGTGTTATTATTTTCATTTTCAAATACTTGGCAAAAAAGTCTCTGATATTAGTAATTTGTTCAATCTATCAATTTTACATAAAACTTATTGAGACGGGGAGAGCCACTGGCCGTGGCTGGGAAGTTGATTCAATAAAGAATATTTAACATCGTATGGTCGGTATTTATTTTCCCGCGGAATTGCGTCGCTGGTACGCGGCGAGACGCGGTACCGATTGTTTAACCACCGAAATTGAAAATCCATGAACGAGCACGAACGACAAGCTTGCTCGTTGAAAAACGTCTCTACCCGAGGCGGTGCAATTATTCCCTTCCAAGGGGGGAGAGAGAAAAAAAATGTAATCTCGTGCTAGACCAGCGCGTGGAAATATCAGGGACGAAGCACGAACGATCCTCGGCAAAAGAGCAACAATCGTTGCCATACGCGAGCCCATCGCGGAAAATATTCCGCGGAAAAGCTGGCTCTGTGTCTGGTCGGATCAGAGATAGCTTTCACGGTTTCGATACAACCTGACTCGTTAAATATCGGCCGGATATCGTCGCGAGTTTCCTGGCGGATCCGACGGGATTGAATTCGAAGGACGCTTCGTCGACCGGACGATCTGCAACTTAAACAAAACGGAGCACGGACCCTTTAATTTCTCTCCGTCGAGGAAAATACAGCGTTTTAACGTTTGTAATCAAGCGACGAACTCCGCGACGTCCGGCGTGTTAATTAAATCGACGACAAAGCGTTGACGCGAACGGAAGACTGGCTAATAAGGCTGCTCGAATGAAAACGGATGTTATTGAACGTAATACAGTTCTGCCTCGTTATATTTATTGGAAATGATATTGGTATCTATTGTAAATATCGTAGTTTTATGACTGGCCAGACGCGAAACGAGGGTGCAAACCACTCCCTCCATATCAAATTTTTGTAAACCCATCACACAATTACACCAGACAGTCAGTTCTCGTACAAACTCGACTAGATATAAATCTTCTTCTTTTCACCTACATTCACTTTGCATGCAACACCGCACGTCTAAACACCTTGGCTTACATCGGCTATTTAGGTACCGATCGGTACTCAATGCTTGTTGCAACCATAAATCTCGTTCATGCACCGATGCATCCGCAATTATATCAAAATTCCGTGATTCACCCGTCGATCGTCTCGTCTTGTTCCGTTCTCGAACGACATCTCCGATTCCCGACGAGTCTACCATAATAGATTTCGTGAACCGTAACCTGCAGCTCGGTGCAACAAGCGCATCACGTTTCGCGCATCACCAAAGAGACGTGGTTTGTTTGCACGGTTGGATCCCAAGGATCATGATAAATTGCACGGCACGTTGCTCGTCCGAGTGCTCTCGAGTGCCTCCTACACTCGAGCACCTCCATAACTCGTAATGCGCGTCTTTTGCCGATCGACGACCGAACTTGAGAACCGGTATCCAAAAATACGTCATTTTGCGATGCACGGTAACGCAATCTGATTCAATTTCACCGAAGGGTTAAGGCTTGGCAAGTGTTTCTTTGCCAATATCGAAACTAATCCTCGAGGCGGGAATTAAAGAAAGTTCGTTTCGAATCTTTCAGTGTAAAATTTTATTCGGAAATTTTGCGCGCGTCGAACCGCAATCGGGCAAATTGGTTCGTTTTCAATTATCATAGGTCGGCTCAGGATGTACAAAGGATTGGGGCGACCGCGAGGTTGCAGTCGATTCAGTCAGGGAACCGCTTTGTCAGCTAAAACGCAATTATTACGTTACGCCCCGTGTCGTATCTCTGAATGACGTATCTGACGTCAGAGTAACAAAGTCATTCGGCTTGATTAATCGCTTCATTATCTACCGGCACGCCAACTGTCAATCTTTGCAACGTGGTTAATTGTTAGATTAAAGGCGTAGCAACTGTCGTGACCAGCCTGGCACGCGATAACGAGAATTATTAAGGATATCTGGGATTAATTTATTAGTCCAAATGGCCGGTTTACCGTTTCCAATTAACAGCGCGATTATGACGGTGTTTGAAATATTTGTATTGTCTGCGATTACTTATCCGATTGAATTAGGTTAACCCCTTGCCCTACAATATCGTGTCACACTCGTGACGCACCCCTTGTTCCAAACGCGACCTCTATCCTTTATATTCTGATTAAAGTTCAATTTTAAATTTAATTCTAATTGCAATTTATGCAGTCAAGGCTTGTCGAGTGTGAAATACGCGGCTGTGTTTTTGAAAAACTTAATTTATTTGTAAAATTACCAACTGGACAAAGAAAGTTTCGAGGAAACTGAGAATGGAAACGATACAAACTGACGGAAGAATGGTATAAATTTAGCATGATACCAAAGCCTGGAACGGTCCAAGAGTGGTTCCCTTCTAAGCCTGTCCCTAACAAGCTTAGCCGTGTTAGAACTGCTACGGGCTGGATTTAGCCCGAGGTTCAACACAGATTCGCCGCGGCCTGAATTTCCGTCGGTGTTCGTCTAACGCGACCGATCAAACCGCAAATTTGCCGCGATTTCGGGAACCGTGCGTCCGTGTGTTCGATTTTTAAATAAATTGCGATCGATTTTCGATTCGTCCAATCATCGAAAGTTCACCTTTCGATGCGGTTTCGGCCTCTTCCCGTTCAATCCGGATAGCATTTTCAATGGAAAACCCATCCAGGCTACGAATTATAACGCCGAACAAATATTTTCATTAAAATTTCAATTTCATACAAAATTGAGCACGAAAAACTTCGACTCTTTCCTTAATTTAACGAATTATTGATAAAGTTGTTAGGCAAAGGATGGATCTTTATTTTTGTTTCATTTAACAAAAAGTGAATGTTATTTCTTCTGTTATTTAGATCATTTTCCATTCGTGAACGAACTCACTGTATGGAAATAATTTTTCACTGAAATATTCATGAATTCGGCGAATGTCAACCTTTGACACGAATAAATCAATAACTTCCTAGATTCCGTAGTTCCGTTGACCCGCAGGCATATAGGCCAACAGATACGAGAATAGAATAGGAAGTTTTTAAAGTAGCAGACGGCCGAAATGGCGACACGTGCGATACACGAAATCCGAACTCGAAAAACCTGATCGAAATCTCGTTAAGGACCGGGCGGCGGAGGGTCGTCGTATAAAATATCGCGCCGTGTTCGATGAATTTTAAAGCGCACGGAACCCCCCGAAGGCTCGAACCGACCGGAAGTCACGGAACCCGGAGGCTGGAGGAAAGCTGATTAAACTTTCCGTACGCACAACAGACAGTTATTAAAACGAAATAAAATTGACCGTAAAACTTCTAATTGCGACGTTGTTCGAACGTCGAACGTTTCGTCGAAAAAATGAACGTCCCTAATCGAAGTCCCATCGAAATATGGAGAGCGCATTCAAACTCGTGCCATCGAACTTTTCTTCTTATTATCGAGGAAGAAAAGTCAAAGTGCACCGATAGAATTTCAGTTTCTCGTTTCAAGCAAATCGCCAAAGTTTCACGACCCTCGCCTTATGGAAAACCGGTGGCGATTCGAACTTTGACAATTTCTTCCTCTTTTTTCATCACGCGCTTGAAATTTCATAGGAAGTCGATCGCGATCTTCCTGATCGGAGGAGGTTGATCGCGATAACGATGTTCCCGTCGAAGCCACCTTTGGCAACTGGTTCGCAAGATATCCGTTTTAGCGGCGCTTGTTTGACGAGGGTCCAGCTGTCAGACGCGGGCTTCAACCGTGAAATCTTCAGGTTACGTCAAAGGAATTGACAGCGAAGACGATTCATGCACCACCTGCTCGAAGCTTGTACACTTCCGGTCAGTTGCAATTAAGGCGGCTATTGTTCTTCGGTGTTTGACGTACGGAAGTCGATCTCGCCGGTGACGTTCCCAGAAACGGAACTCTAATGCGTTAACTTCCCCGATCGAGTCGCGAATTTAACTTATTATCAGAACTTCGAAAGTTTAGGTGTTTCAATATTTGCAGTCTAGGAAGTGATAGGGAGAAGATATGAAAGCTAACGGAAAGGATTCGAGACGTTTCTGTAATTAGTAGTAAAGTTAAATATTTCATTTAGTTCAGGTTCCAAGTCTCTTGTGTTAAATTAATCAGAATTTTCAATCAGTGTCTTCTTTTTTTCTGGAATATCGAGATTGAAAGATCGCGTCATGCCAGTCACGTACGTTTAAACAATGGCACCAGCTGTCCCGACAGAACTCGAGTGATTCCTCGAGGACTTTTCATTTGTTACATCGAACGAATTGCCAATTTCCGGTGTAATCGAATCACGGATCAATAACACTGTCGCGAGCTCGAACAAGGAACAGTCTCCAGCGTTTCCAACCCTTGCTCCTTCAGCCAGCGTGCTCGGCGGAGCCGACCTTCGACCTCGTTAGAACCACATCCGACCGTATTATCTTCGCTGGAGCATAAATGAAGTGTACATTAAGGTGAACGAGCCGGTGCATTGAGCAGGTGTTCGAGATTGCCTGACCTTTCACAGAGCGAGGCGAATAGGTGCGCTTGATAAGGGATACGTGATCGATACACGGTTTTGTACACGGTAAATAGAACGTGCTACAACGTTTCTGGGATTTTCATGAAATCAATGGTCCATTATGTGGTAAACGCTATTGTGCCTACTCCGTTACCTGCCAGGATCGATTGTTTACGGTTTGCTAAGACCGTATCGATGGATCGTTCTGTTCTGAATTTAGATATTCTGTCAAGATTTTGTTCTTTACACTTCTGTGGTATTCTTTTTATCCAACAAGAAACGTAGAAAGCAGACAGAAAAATGTACGCTGAAGAAGAACCCGAAATAAAGCTGCGAAGGAAACGGAAACGGTGCGGGTAACTAGATTTCCTCGATTTCCTGCTCCGTCGCGGTTCACCCTTCCTAAAACGCATCCTTTTACCCGTCACGTACGGATGCATCCCCCGTGAAACCGTACCTTTTAAAGAACCAACCGAGTTTCCCTCGAACCTTCGCTCTATTTTGCTCGACGATAATTCTAAAAGCTCCTGGCGAAAGATCATAATTTTCTGAAAAAATTCATAACACAAGACATCGAGGAGGTCCTGTAATCTACCGTTTCATTGTTTTTGTCGTGCAGACTTTATTATTTTAACGACTGCCATTCATTCCGGGATCAGTTTCAGTCCTCTTCATTCAGGGGGAATTTCTTTCAAGAACTGTTCGCGAAAGCGGTTTCCGGTTCTTTTTCGAGGCCGCTTCTCGAAACAAAGGCGCCATTAGTCGCGGAAGAATATCTCCGACGTGGTGTCGTCGGTTTCTATTAACCCTCGCGCACACAAAATTACCAAATTCCTCGAATGTAAAACATCAAATTATCGAATAAATTAATCGTATTCTTTTTCAATAATTTTACCGAAGGATTCGGCCAATTTATTTCAGGATTACTTTATAGTATGATCGATATATTTTTGCTACGTGCATTTGTTACATTTGTGTCAGGATCCAAATTGGAACAATAAAATTGGAACGATGGAAGAATCATGTAAACGACGGGCGTTCTTGAAAAAGTTAGCCGACTGTTCGATAAAAATACAGATTGATAGAATGTCGCTGCACGGGAATGGAAGTTTCAGGGAAACTGATTTTGATAAATCGTTCGCATGGTAGAAAACAGAATGGACGTAAAAGTATTCGGGTGTTTGGAATCTGTATAGATTTCGCGATATTTTCATGAAAATCGTGGAAAGATTGTTAAAACATTCGACCGCCCGGGGGTTGAATATTAAAAGTTTTTATTTTCAAAAGGCGAATCGACGTTCATAGGATGGAGAATTCAGAGAGCAATTTTACGATATTTTCAATGCAGCGTTAAAAATTGTTGAAAGGAAATACAGGAATGTCCTAGAAACGGTTAAATACCAATATCCATAAAAGTACTTGAAATGTTTGAAGCGTTCCCCGTACTGTTACGATTTTAGGTCGAGGGAGGGCAAAGGAAATTATTCGAATTGTTTTTAATTCGATGGTTAATCGAACGCACTCTAATTGAATTGTTTGACATAAATTGCTGCCGTGAGGGTAAATCAAAATGACACGTGGGGGGCGCGGATTTCATAACATCCAGAATATTAGCTGTAAAATGAACCGTGTCCTCGTGGTGCTCCACGTCATTCGAAACCATCATTCTAAATACGATGCAATGACGCACACATTATACCCGTGTCCCTTTGCATTCGTATTTTAATTCCCAAACACAAATGCAGACCCGTGCCACGAAGACAGTTTCTAATCAACGATAGGATAATCGAAAACAGAAACGCGTGATGCAGACACTGGCTTCTAATTTGAAGTAATTTTTTATTCTACTATCAATTCTACTTGTATTAACACTAATCAAACAAAAAGTGATTGATTTTTAAGAGTAAATATTAATTTTGCACTAGCAGTACTTCGTTAGTTGCTTGTTTATTAATGTGCATCAGTAATATTTTAGTATACATACCGAGCTGTACCAGTAATTATTAATAATTAATGGTAAATATTATGATTACAATTCATTATTGATATTTACCAGAAGACGCGGATATTATTAATAATATTTGGTTATTATTAATACGAACCGGATTTATTATATCAGCAGTAACATCAATAATTACCGTGGAACCTGATGGAAAAGTTTTAATGGCGAATGAAATTCGTAGTAAAAAATATTTGACCCCTTTTAATTACATTTGACGCTAACTGGACCATTAATTTTCATTTCGTAATACTTTTAAATTTATTCCACTTTTATTTATTAACCCTTCCATGGGGATCCTCGGACGCAGAATATTCCTCAGGATGATAGATGGAGGGTGTTCGAAGGACGTCGTCGACTTGCTTAGTTAATGGAAAAATCTCCTCAAATTCGAGATTCCATTTAGAAGGAAGTTTCCTCGTCCCGAAGGATACGGTAAACAATGTCCTCGATAAATCAGCGCGGTGGTAGATTCCTGATAGATTTCCCGCGTCCGGGGAGAACTTCCGGTAACCCCTGGTATTGGTGTACCACTTTTGCCAACGGCGACAAAGAGTGGAAATATTTCAGGAATGAAACGTGTCCTCGACTTCCGGCGCTGATTTCCTGGAGCCCTATATTTTTTCACCAACGTAAACCCGGCGAAATACGCGAGTTCTATTCATTTCCAGGAACACTCTTGCGTGCTCTTCCGGTCAAGTGAAGCGACCGTGGCGCCATAATTATTTCCACAGAGGTTTACGGGCTAAATATTTGCTTTTCTTTCTACCCCGTTTCTTGTGATTTTAATTCTTAAAGGGGTGTACCGTGTGCATGTCGCAAATTAAAAATTTTGTAATTAAAAGTTGTATTCTTTTAGAAACAAAGACCCGGTGATAACAAACTAATGTTTCTATGAAATTGAAATTTCCTTTTTGGATGCTCCAAGTCTAATTACCAACAGAATAAAGTGCTCTTAAATTGTGGGAAGCTCGCTGGACTCGCCGGTCTGTTCATTAAATATCCATCGCCAACTGCTGAATCGAATGCTTTTAAAAGCTTGCGAATCTCTGTAAGATACCCATTAATATTCTTAAGGATCCTCCTTAATTTTCTCCCTCGAGGATCTTGCCAGAGTTCGCGTAATTTCGTTCCGAATTTCGTATAATCTTCACGGTAATTACGTGAAGTTATATTGATTTATTATATAGTAATCCGGAGCAATTGTCGCGTTAATACGATACTTGAAATTTCTGCTGTAGTTTCAGCGATATTTCACGGAATTAAAGACGCGAAAAGCCCATGAAAAGCACGAATTACATTAGAATTGATGAGCGAATTTAAATCCGTGACGGCGTTTGAAAGGTGGCCCGTTAGCGGTGGCGAACGAATCGGGAAATCAAAGGCGGAATGTCGCGAATCGGTGCGTTTCTAGGCCAAGGGGTCGCGTTTTATGGCCGTGTAATCCCGTTGATCGTGGTTCCTTTCGACGCGACGCCTGTTGAAATATTACTGTTTACGAATTGCAGGAACCACGGTGCAGTAGGCGATTTTACGACCGGCTATAAAAGCAACGCCGTACGATTCTTCAAACAGGCCGTCTTTCATCGCCGATCTCCCGTCTTTCGAATCATCGGCAGTAAACCCAGTTTTACACGGATGAATCATCTCGTACCGCGCACGATTAGCCCTTTTAGATAGGATTGGTTTTAAAATTAACTTTGGTTGAGACAGATACCTCAATTTGATCGTGATTACCCTAATTGAAACGTTACTAGTATGGGGTGTGTCGATACGATCCCTAAGATTTTTAGGCCTCGAAGAGATTGTCTGAGGGTAACCCGACGGAGTGACCCTGAGTTTCAGAATAATTTGAAATACTCAGTATCAATGTTTTTGAAATTGTACCAATCCAGAAGCCACGCCTATGAGTTTTATCGGGTTATTTAGGTCAGGCCAATATTTGGAGTCTAGCTCGTAAACAAGATCATCGACAGTCGTTGTGTGTCAAATGTCAAACGAAGTAGTGTGTTCTAATTTTATTAAATAAATCTCCACGATTCAGATCTAAAACTAATTATCCTAGGATTTATTGAAGGAAATCCAGTTGTCAGGGGTGAGATAATCGGGAAAGTGGAGAGCGTTGTCGATGGAAAATCCGCTCGAAACAACTCATAAATCACCGTCGGCACACCCGACAAGAAGTCCGTAAGATTTTCGACGGTTCGATTGATCGTCGAAACCGCGTCCCGATATACTCGTCCGTTTTTCCAGTGAAAAGCGCAGGCCACGTGTGCAGCGAGGACGAGGCCGGACGCGACAAATTTCATCGTTTTCCTGCCAGCGGAAAATCAATGGCCACGGACACGGGAACCGTGACGGATGTAACCGTAATTATTCCCAGCCTCGTACATCATTCGAGCAATCTGTCAACCCGTTTTACGCTCTTTTTTTTTTCATTCTTTTAAAAAACGCTGTCCCGATCGTTCCGACCGATATGTAAATCCGCCCAGGATTAATGGTCGACGTTCCTTCCCGGAATACCGGATAATAACGGGTTGCGCAAAGTTTTTGTCGAATACCGCGAAGAAACCTTCGCGTTCCGGGAACGTTTGGATCAGATAGGAAGCCAGGCGCCGGGATTTCCTTTCCGATCGAAGATCCTCGTTCGAAACTTGCAACGATTTCGAAGTTTCATCAAAGTTACCAGAATCCTTTGATACGCCAGTGGAAAAGTTTCAGGATCTCTCCAAATGACACTGGAACCTTACTTAACAATATTTAATTTATGCAGAAATGAATCTCTACATTGAGAGAGGGGACTTTTTGATTCACCGTCCGCGCAACCATGTGGCAACGCGTGAAATTTATAGGAACGGCGTCATCCGGCGAATTTTGAAGCGTGTCGAAATGGCAGTCGGCTAATAAAATCGGTGGCGAGAACGCGATTTCTATGCCGCCGTCGCTCGATTACTTCCGAGCGAAATATTTGCCGGAACATTGTCACGCTAATAATGTTATATTTTATCCGCTGACGGCGAATGGAACAATTCGTCGCTGAATGAAAATTAATAACACGGACGGAACGTCGTGTGGATATAATTCATGATTTATTTAAACATTCGTTAAACGATGTGTGCGTATAACAAACACACCGGTATCCACTCTGGACGCTCTGGAAATTATATGAATAAATTCTGTTGCTTATTTTCCATAAGCTCCTGTGTTTTATACACGAGCCCGTTGTTGCGACGTTAAAGGAGCATTAAATCCTTCCAATAACCAGTGACATTTTGCAATTAAAAACGCATTTGTAATGCCGTGGACGGCAATAAGAATTTCAATTTTAATTAAAATTAAAGGAATCGATCCTGCATAAAATTAAAATTCTGTATCTAATCCTTTCAGCATGAACCAATTCGATAACTACTTACTTTTGCTTCGAGATTGCGACTGAAAAATTGCTAAGTTGCCTAATTAAATTTGTACGACAAACATTGATCGATGGTCAGTATCGAATCACACGGTGACTTGTTGCAAGCGATACGTGGCGTTCTTTTTCCGAGTGGAATTTTCGCGCGGAACGGCAGAGGAAACAGCTGTTGGTCGCTTAATTGCCGGAAGCGGGACCGTGTTTTACAGGTGGCACGGTGAACCAATTAAACCCGTCGGCGGGATTAACGATTTGACAAAAGCCGTGGCTGAAAATCGAACGGGACCGCAGGGGGGACGGGGTCGATTAGGGTCGCGATGAAATTTCGATAATATCTTATCGCGTTTCGGCGCTCTCGTTACGACGTTTAACGCGCGTCAATTATTCGGCGGGCTTGTTAAACGAAAACGCTTTCGCCCGCGGCCATCGGAGCCCCGATTAAAAACAGACGAGCCAACGTTTCGAAAACGTTCCGTTGTCGGCCCTTATTGACCCGGATGTTGATCGAACCACCCCCGACGATTTCATCGTTATACCGTCCATTTTCATTTTTTTTTTTTTTTTTCGAAATCGACTCTCTTTCCCCATTCGCGTTGCTCTTCCGTCCGAAAAAACTCACCCGTTAAACTTGTGTTCGAAAAATAAAAAAAAAAAAGGGAAAAAGCGAATCGGACTATGAATTTTTTGTTCCGTATCTATTTTATTCGTTTCAACGTTCTTCGATGGTTTTGTTTGCAGACTTTCGCAGAGAGCGTGGAAACGGATTGACGGATACGATTTTTCAGGGTACGTACACGCGCGAACTTTTTAGTTCGATTTTGTTCCCACCGAATATTTTCGTCATCGATGAAAAAACTTTAAAATTCACCCGTGACTCGGATCGAACGAAAATTTTAATTACGCCATTATCGAGTTCCCGGGCGAAGTACGCGACGCTTCTTTGAGCTCGAGTCCGGCTAGAATTTAATTAATAAATTAATGTCGCGGAAGCGTTGCGTCGCCTATAAATAGATTTTCACGGTTGTATAGGTAAACACGACGAACGTCGACGGTCGATAAATTGAATGGGCTAGGAAGTAAACGATAAGGGTAATTCACGATCGAGGAATAATCAGAATAATTCGCGACGAGGGAGGGAGCTTGACAAACGATAAGCGGCGAGTCGTCGGGACGACGACGTTGGACAACGATTTTCTCGGCCAGATACGACCTCTGAAACGATGATAGAGCCGCCATGTGGCACATTAACGCAGCACCGTGTAATAAGTGTAATAATTTAACGTGCGCCAGCGTGGCTGGCGAATGGTTACGTGGCTGTATCGCCCCCTTTGCGTTCTTCGTTCTGGAAAACAACGAAAATCGACGCGATCGATTCTAACTCAATTTACCTTAATTAAAAAGGCATTCTAATTCCACGGCTATGCGTTTGGATTAATTATATCTTCTTATATTTATAAGATATTGGAGTCTTCTTTGTGCAGAATAATTATTTGAAGAAATTTAGCCCTTAAACTTCTCTATTTTCTAAACCGCACAAATTTTAATATTAATCCCTCGCCTCTGCAGATTCTCTTCTCGAATTCTTTATCAGAACGAGCTCATCTGTATTCCGATCGTGGTTTCAGATACTCAAACTTTAATTTTAATGCTAACTTCAAGCTGCTAGAACCAACGAGACACGTCAATACATGTACATACGGTTTCTCGCGCAGAACTTTCACGTCACTTCTGCGAACTTGTCTCTCGAAGCATTTCCATCCCTTGCGAACGGCCACTCGATCCACTTCCCCCCTTTTCAAACGAGTACGTGACTCATAAGACGCCCCGAACGCGTTTTCTAACTCGAACGAGAAAACTACGTTTCAAGGGAAATTTATGTTGTAGAAGAAACTGGAACAATATGCCGGAATCGCCCAAGTTTCAGCGATACGCAGATCACCATAGAAATTCTGATCATTCCTCGGAAATTGAGACCGCTTGCCAGCCTATAAATAGACGAATTTTTGAGATAAGGTAATTCGAAAATTGCCGTCGGATAAAAACGGAGAGGACGGAAATAAGGAATCTTAGAGGAATATTAGAGCTAAATATTTATTTATCAACTCGAAATATTACTTATACTCCACCATTGATAAGTCTTGACTGCTTTAAGTTACAATTGAGTTATAATAAAAGTTTGAAACGTCACATCTGAACTGTGGGGTGCGTCAAGGGGGTAAAATAAAGATTTCGCCATAACTTCAGCCTCGACGTCGAAAGCATTAATGGGACACGGTCGATACGTTAGACGCACGATAAAGAAATTGAAAAAGTGTCCACCGAAGGCGGTCGGTCGAGGAGAAAGGCGAAAGGGGGGGATAAAAATAGAGACGAGGTAGAATTTTCCCGTTAGCCGTGGGCTACGTTAAATTGGAAGCTCGAAGATAAATCGAGGCGGTGGAATGATAAGTAGGGTCAGCAGGTAGCAGCAGCATACGCAGATAAGGGCGGGCAAGGGGCGTGAAATAAATATTGCTGGGAGTCCCCGAGCGAATATACGGCCGGGGTTCAAAGTCATCGGTCGGTTGTCGGTAATTTAACAGCGAGCTTGTGTACGTTGCACCGTCCGTCGACGTTTGGCGTCTTTGTAACGATTAGTGGGGGTGGCTGGCACCCCTTTTTGCCAGGGATTTAACCGCCTTCACGTGACGCGAATGGGCGAAAAGAGCAGACCTCATTCGACCCCTATACATTTTTTCTCCTCTTCCGGAAGCAAGAAACCTCGACCAATTAACAATACCTCTGATTAATCGTGTCGCCAAAGAGTTCGAACGAAGCTGGAATAAACACGGCGGTGTATCGTTGGGAGACAAAGGGTTGGGAGACAAGGCTGAAAGGGTGTCTGTGTTTCTGTGGCTTAACCCTTCGCAGCCGCACCGCAGGGAAATTCGAGCGAAACGCGGTAATGAAACTAATAGACGTAGCCCGCCCTCGACCGGGGTGAAACGTGGCGTAAAGTCGGTCAGCGACGCTACAAAGTGCGAACACGCTTCGCTTTATCGGCACACGGTTCGTTCTGCCTACGACTTTGGCCTTGGGCATTGTGCTTCGATTGGCCACACCTAGAAAGGACCTGTTGATGTCGATACGCCTTGACGACTGTGTACCGCAAACGCCAACGCGTTTCTCCACCTGTCGATCCGACGTCTTGTCGGAGTCTGCTTCCTGCTTTTGAGGCGAACAGGGGTAGTTCGAGTCCGCGTTCGAACTCAACAGACAAAGCAGAATGAAATTCTTTTGAATTGTAAATATTTCAAATAAGTTCAAACACTTGCAACTTTGTTAAAACATAAAACATACAACCGAGTTTATTCAAACCTTTCTCTAAAGCTGAGCGGTAGAAAACTTTTCACACGATACTTTATGGAATAGCGTTTTAAATGGCGGATAAAAAGTTCGGCCAGTATTGCGAGGCTATTCGATTCGATGTTATCCCGATATTCGATCGCGTCCTCGAGTGCATTACTCGGCTACGCGTTAGCAATATCGAGTTTTAATTGGATATCCTCGTTTCCTGGAATCGATTCCCCTGCGATTCACCGACTGTCCACGCGACACTACACTCGACCATCGTTCGCCGCTTACGAAATTATTAGTACACTCGAATTTTTTAGAGGGCATGAATTTCAGAAAATGTTATATTTGCAAAGTAGATGTTCGTTATAGCAGACGCTGTTCGCCATCGCGTCGCGTCGTCTTCGATCGCAGGCTTTATCATTACCCGCAGCCTGTCTAACGAGAAGCTTCGGGAGTCTGCTCAGCGGATTTCCGTGTTCCGATCAGTCGAACGATAGCGGTTCGCGTTTAGGATCAAATACCTAGAAAGCTGTCCCAGCCGCTTAACTGATCTAAACCCTTTCGTCGTATCGCTGCCATGTTTTAACCAAATTCTACGCCAATAGGAATACTTCTCCTCTCGGTCGATCGATCCGTCTCGACTAATAGCTTCCGTCGGAATTCCTGCTCGTTCTCGTTTTTCTCACCATATTTGTCTCCCTTTCGGATATAAAAGGGTCGAAAGATGAAACGACGGGGCTGGGGGACACCTACGGGAAACCAAATACGAGCCCCGGCAAACAATGCTACCGTTTCCACCCGGGGACCTAGCTTTTTCGGCTTTTCTTTCGCATTAACCGTGCAATCCGAATATATTCCCGTCGCGATCCTTTTATTCGCAAACAATGCGCCTATTGTCCAAATTGAAGCCTTTGTAAAGAACACAATTAATCATCCGCGTTTGATTCTGTTTGGTAGCCACCCTTCCCGACAAATAAGCCGGCTGTTACAAAAGCGATATTCTGCGCGCAAATTATGAAATAAAATTTCGATTCGACTACGTTTTAATTTCGATAGCTCGTAAAAAGTCGTATTCGATTATCAACGCGGCGCGATTCCTTCCTTCCTCCATCCTTCCCCCTGGAGCCGGGACCATTATATCCTCGCAGGAAACTCGCGGCGCGGCTTTATTGTCCGCGTGTACGGTACACCCAGCACTTTCAGATAAGAGAGCTTCCAGGAAGTCGGCGTCACGTAGCCGTCCCGGCATTGTAAGAAAGCGCTTTACTCGTCCGTGTACGAAAATAACGTCGTCCGTGTTCCAGAAAACGCGAGACAACCTCATCTGGGGAAAAATTACACGTAGTGTCCTCCAAGGACGCTGATTTCGCGATGGCTTATAAAACCATCGATCGAGTTTGAGTTTATTCCTTCGAAAAGCTTTTCAAAGGTTTGTATTGATCGAAGATACGAGGTATTAGCAAAAAATGACAGAAAAATTGATAGAATATTATTCCTGTTGGACCAGGAGGTTTCTGGAGGTCTCTTTCGGGAAGAGAAATGGGTGGGTGTTCGAGAAGTGGTCGAAAAAGATTGTCGGGCACAAAGAAATCGTCCGATAGGGGTTAACGTGCCGGTGTCTGGAGGAGGAAGGCCTAGAAACCCAGAAGAACTGGTCTTAGTGACCCTCTTTTTTCGTTAATCCTACAAATTTCGGGCTTGTCGGAGAAGGTTCTGTCATAAATATGGGAACACCGTGCTCTGAGCTCGGAACAAATTGGACACAACTTTGAAAAATCTGATCCTCGCAATAAATCAGAATAACTCACAAAATACTGTCCTTTAATCAGTTTTCAAGGAACCCTTTGCGCTATTTTGTAATTAAAACGTTCCAGCACGTGGCGTTCGCTTTGAAAAAGTAAATTGAAATCTCTTCCGGGGATTTCTTCGTCGGGAATTGTTGAAAAATTTGACGCTCCATTGTGCCGTTACGCATTGTGAAGTTAATTTGTCCGCGCCCTTATAGAATCCAGCAACGGGGACAAACGGCGCTAGTACAAGCGTTGTTCATTGTTCCTAAACGCTGGATTCATGTCCGAAGTTATTAAACAACGAAACGACCGGGGGGGCTGTTTCTCGTAGTCGAAACTTCGCGGAACTCCCGTTAATCCATTCGCGTTTAACTAACTGTACCGATGGTTTTCGTCCCCCCGTCCTTGCCCATAGGTAAATTGTTATTACCAGCTCTTTGTGCTTTATAGAGCGTTTCGAGCATTCTACCTACGTTATCGGGACTCAAACATCCCTTATCGTTCCAGACAGATATTTCCTTATAAATGAATAAAATTTTCCCTGGGCGAAGGGTTGTATTTCAATTTACCTTCATTTGGGTGCAAAACCGAGGGCTAAAAGGGGGTGTTGTTTCCTTGGGTTTAACACGAGGGAGAATTTTCCCTGAACGTGGTTGATTCTGATTCTATTTTTTTAAATATTTTCTGACTTCGATCAAGGAGGGGCGATATTTAAAAGGAAAGGGGATGTCTTTCTAAGCTTGTTCGAAATTCGAGCGTACATCCTGGAAAGTAGCCGGCTTAAATATCGTTTCATTATTCAGCGAGTACTTTAAACCTTCTTCGCGGCGAGGTACTTCGCTGATATTTATTCGAAAAATATCGTTACGGTGCAGGTGTCGGTGTGTCGAGCGACTCGTTCGTTCTCTCGCGTCATTAATAAATCATCGCACGGCACGCAACATCGTTTCCGTATTCTCCGCGTCAAGCCGCTCCTGCGGGAGCTCACAATTTGCCGCGGAGAAAAATCGTGCAACCTTCGAGGCGACGTCCGATCGTGCTTCTTGTGTCAAAGATAGACGAGACAGGGGTTTAACGAACGGTACAGGCTAATGCGTTTATTATTCAGCGGCGCGGGCTCGCACGAGAATGGGCTTTCGCAATAAACTGAATATTTTATGTATTCTCGCGATAATAGGAGAAATTATGCGATTCGCTGAACCGTGCACGATGGCTGACAGCGCTCGGCTGGAAATTTCTTTATCGCGGACCACTTTTCACGAACAGGAAAGGCCGTGGATATCGTTTATACATTATTCAAATTACGCGATAAATTCGACTTTTATCCGTGCAGGAAATCGGAGTATTAATTGTGTCGTTGAAGTTTTTAAAGTACAAGCCTCGCTTTAACTGTCACGACTATGACAAACCCTCTGAGGGATTGACTCGACTATTGCCTTTGCGATCGAATCGTCTCGACATTGTTTTTCGACTGACTTTTTCCCGACTTCTTCTTTTGACCCAAAGGACTTTGACTCCTCTTTCTCCTCGTCAGTCCTTAAAAACGAGAAATCCCACTGGTACACCGTTTGTCAGGAAACCTTACAGCTGTTTCGATACAAAATTAAAATTTAAGAATCGAAGACGTTATGTACAGACTTTTTGGTTAATTATCAGTTCTGAGGTCGCAAGAATGAAACTTTGCTTGAAGTTGTTAATAACCCGATTAAAGGGTGTTATTGACCGGAAAAAGAACTGACATTTAACCTTCGAACTTAAGACGACGTCCACTTTTATCATGTAGGTATGAAGGATAATTGAGTAGTAATGATGGTCAGCGAGCGTGTCTTTCCATTTGCTGGTAGATTTCAAAGGACCCGCCGTAAGGGGTCGCCACATATTTTATTACATTCCCCAGACCCTTTGATGTCGAATTCACGATACGGCGGGAAGGTTCTTTGAACGGGTATAAAGAGGTATAACCGGTAAGTCCTCTAAAGGGCATCGATTCTGAGGGAAAGACAAGAAAAGGGACTTTTAAACTTTGATATTCGAAGCTTTGCTTGCGAACGGTATCAGAGGGGTCGTAATGAATGGCAAACTAAGAACCACCCTTCAATCCGTAATGGGAGGTTTGTCACGGACATTTATTCTCAATTATGCGTAATTCTTTGCAAACTTCAACTAAATTCAAATAAAATCGCGTTTGGAAAATATAGGGCAAAAAATTTCAGCCAATCTCTGAAAAAAGAAATTCCAATATTAACTCTTTCAAGAAATTTTAATATTTACAAACGGGAATTCGAAATGTTTTTTGTACAAAACGTGAAGAACCAGCCTTGTACCATCAAAGGGTATTATTCATAATATTCGTAACAATATTAGCCCAGGTATACGTGGCGCATCGTCGAGGGACTGAAATCTGAAATTTTCCAAGATCGATCGACAAGATCCCTGGGATTCTGTTGGAAGTTCTAGGACGGCAAGATTCGAGCGGGTTTGCGATCCTGCGGAATCTCTCTTAAGTTGTTCCCCGTCACGTAGACGCTCCGACGGGTCGTATAAACGTGGGGCGAGGGGCGGCGGGGTGGTCCAGAAGCGGCCGGGGTCAGAGTATACAGGAATTAAGCTGGCATGGTTTAATTTCCGAAGTGAAGTTTACGAGGCAACCTTACGGTTATTGTCGCCACCTTTAACATCTCTACGTCACGCCGTCCGAAAGCCCTTCCAGCATCGACTATACGACCGATTACCCTCCGAGTGCTTAACATCAGACGAGATTATTACCGTTCCACTATTCGTCGCACGACGCGGACAAAAATGCGACCTTCTATCATCCACGAGCCGCGTATCGGTGATACCCTGGTAATTGCCACTCGAGGAACATCCACCTAGATCGACGGTTAATAACCTATTAACCCTTAAACATAATTAACCCAGTATAAAGACGTACAAGAATAAAAATTATCAGCTAATTTTCACTTTCCAATTTATCGCAGCTGACTCACTTCCCTTCGCGAGTGTTCTAGCAAAGCTATAAACAAACGTGTTCGTTTAACTGCCGTGTAAAACGGAAGACGGTTTTGATTGAAGGGTGTAGTTTCGCAGCGACAGAAACGCGATAGAAACTTTACAGACTGTCATTGGTAATCGATGAATCGCTTTGGCGTATTTGACCGATGCTCGTTTAGTTCTGCACCTATATTTCGTCCTGGACAGTACTCCGATAAGACTATCAACAGGAGCGATAAGTTATGCGACGGAACGATGCGAACTTTGAAGCCATTGATCTCTAGCTTTTGCATAAAAGACGTCGACAAACTATTCGTTAACCTCGAAACCGTGTGTTCGAAACGTTATGAAGCAAAGATCGAGTTTATCGAATTCGATTCGCGTCAATTTGCCGAGCCACGACACCCCCTCGAAGGGGTGTCTTCTCTCTATCGAAAGAAGGCTGGCGAAAGAGGCGCGTAAAGTTAACTAACGAAATTTAGGAAAACGGCAGAGGGCAAAGGGAAGATATCACTTACCCTCCCCCGTGAAGGACGAAAAAAGAAACGGTATCTCTTATTGAATACCCTAATACACCCGCGCCCCGTGAAACAACGACCGTTCCAATTCGCTCGCCGTTTCGTCCGCCTCCCTAACGAACTGTCCGTTTAACTTTCCTTAGACACTCGGGGCTGTTGAAACGAGGAAGAAAAAAAAGAAGAAGAAGAAGAAGAGAGAAGGTAAGTCGTTTCGTCGTCTATTCTGGCCGACCAGAGAAATTCTCGAAACGGAGCATCGGCGTTAAAAATAATTACCTGACGTCGGCTAAAGTTTTTACGTCCGACGTCCTCAATGAATCCTCAAGAGGGTTGGACCGGATGAAAACGAGCCTCACCCTAAGCCTCCCGCCCCCCCTCCTCTCCCTTCGCTGTTTCTTGATCGTCAAGAACGGTCGGGTCGTGGCCCGAGGCGAAGATGGCTGAATTTATGACGAAGAAGAAAAATACGTGGGTGGATCGCCGAAAAGGAACCCCCGCGCGCACGTGTGCCGTGTATACCGAAAAGAAAACAAGAAGCTCTCCAGCAGCAGGTGCAGTTATCAGTTTGACGAACGATAACGATCTCAAGGCTGTTTCCGACCCCTCGTCACGTCAGCCGGTCCGAGGAATAATAAACGAGAACGAGGTTTCTCGCTAGTTGGCGCTAACGCGAGCGGAATAATAAAGCGGCTAGCTCGGAGGCAACTTTCGTCATTAACCTGGCCGCCATGGAAATGGGATTCTTACGGGGCTAATTTTCTGTTCCGTCGATGATTTTCGGTCGGGTCGCGGTTATTCGCGATAATTATTCGTTCTTCGTTTCCGGTTGCATCATTCAGCGGCTTGGAAATAAAATTCTGCAAAGACTCGCGGAAAGTTGGTTACCGCGGCGATTGTGTAACGAATTTTTCTTTAAGCACCGCGAGGGGATCGGTTCTTACCGAGGAAACTTTATTTTCCGATTGTAACCGAGTTTACTGGGAAATACGACCCCGCCTAGCCTGTCCCCTCTCATCAAGCAATGACAGGAATATCGCGTAAGGTTCTGGGGAATTTTTTAAAATTTTTCTCGACGTTGAAAACGAAGAATTAAGATTTAATTCTTTGGAAGAAACGTCTGCGGTTTCCGGCTGATTTAATTCATTCTCGAGAGGAGTATCTCGAATTGAGGAATACGGTGATTGATGGCGATAGCTTCATCTATCTGCGTCCGGAAGGTACACGTTTCATTTAGTTTAGATACATTTTTCTCAGTTTTAAAATTCAACTTCTATGAATCTCAGATTCTGTTTGGAATTTTTAAATATAATAAAAAATACAAAAAGACACCGCTTTCAAATGGGATGATAACTTAATAATTTGGAAAGGTGTCCCGGAGCGTTCCGTGGAATAAACGAAGAAGAAGAAGCGGCTGAAAAATTCCTTGCCTCTAATAGGAACAGATATGAAGGAACGTCGAGAATAATGATGCTCGTCGGTTATGCGACCGCGACAAAGGATGACGCTCGTTCGGCCAATCTTCCGTTCATACATTCCGCGTCCGCGTATCCCGCCCCCAGCAAATGATATAAAACCGGTCCCCGCTTCAATATTCGTGTCGCAATTCTTTACGAGCTCTATCGTTGCCGGGCGTTATCAACGCGGCATACACGTAGCCAGGAAATTGCGAGAGTTCCTTCGCGTTCGAGCAAACGAAGAAATTGTATAAGGTACTGGAGACGCTCCCGTCGGAAGGTAGAGAGAAGAGGAAACGGCGAAGGAGCACGGGATCGAGGCAAGTCCACCTGGAATATAAAGATTTCCAGAGGTACTGTGGCGAAAGGGGTGCAATTATTGTTGGTCAAATTAAAAAATCTGAGAATTAGCCACATCAGACGTTTTTATCAGCCCTTTGTCATTCTAACAATTTCAACGCAAGATGTACGAATAGCTCGAGCAGAAAATGAAGGTATCCCGTCGTACAGTTACAGCGATCGTAAAGTACATCCTCGAAATAATGATTCCTGCCGCAGGAAGTGCGCTTAACGCGCTTGGCTACCTGTCCAAGCTGGCGTGCTACCAAGAAATTCACTAGCAGGTTGCTTTTATCCCTGGACGTATAACCATTCCTCGGTTCTGTGCACTACGATACGCCCGCTTATGCAACTTTTATCGTCCGTACGAGCACGTCTTGTTACGAGCTTAAAGCCCCGCGGCCGAGGTAAAACGCGTTGATGCGTGCTCGTCGTTCTACAACTCGTATGCCGTTGCCCGGACAGGAAAGGAAGCTACTCGCTTTATGAACTCGCGGAGAATGGAAAGAAAATTACACCGGGAGAACCACCCTTGGGCGCAGGGAGACACTTGGGTGACGCATCGATCGGCTGTGTTGCAATGCAGCGAATCAATGGGTAGACCAAAGAATTTCGATTTTGTTTTTGAGAATAACAGAGCAATTGAGATCGAGGTCGATATTCTAGAAATATTTTCAGGATATTGTTTCTTCGCTTAATTGGATGCAAAATGGATTTCGGGATTCTGCGGAGATGATCGAGCATCTCAGATATTCCGAGTGCTCTCGAGTGGTCCGAATAATAGTCGGAAACCACGGCCGCCTCTGCTCGAATCGAAATCGAGTCAGAGGCGAAGCTACTCGAGCACGCAGGGATTACTCGTTGTTGAAGTTTATTGCAGGATAAACTACTTTGCGCAACCGTGGGTCGTGAATTTATCTCGTAACGGCGCCTCGATAACCGGCGCCTTAAATACAAGATAATCGAATAATTAATAAAACGCAAGAGCAAACTTTGAATTTTACGAATAACTCGCAATCTGCAACCTCGCGTTATTACTTTACTAATAACTGGAAGCGCATATTTTGGAAAATAATCCGTTCGAGAGCATAATTAAAATTTCAAATCCCCCTTACTCGAAGTTGCTTCAGCTATAACGATCGGTGCATTAAATTTCAATGCATAACCGGAAAATTAATTTCGTGTTTGTACGGCCCTGAGCTTCTAAGCTTCCTATATATATCTTTCGAACTACTGTTTCGTATATTTTCACGCTTGATCGATTTTACGACCAGGATACATCGCTACGTTCAACTATGTCCAACTCTGCTCGTTACGCAGCCACGTGGCTGACCAAGCACCGTCCTTAACTACTTCTTTCCTGCACGAGGCATTGTCATACGCCGCGCGCGGCCGTAAGTAGTCGATGTCCGATCAGACAGTCGCGGCGCTCTGCCCGTGTCTGACCACTTCGCGCAGAACGGTCGAAACTACTTAATACCTTACCCGCCGCTCGCGGATCGAACGAAATAATTGAATCAGCCAGCGATCAAAAGCTTATTAATTGAGCTTTAATTAGCAACCACCGGAATTGGAAAGTCTGCTAACTGGCTGCCGATTAATGAGCTATTGAAATTGATTTGCTCGAACGTTCCCGATACTATTTTAGATTGAACTCTGTTTGAACTGTTTTCGAACGTTGTGTGCGTAATAAAATATAAATCAATAACTTAGGTTATTTGCGTAAATTAAGTTTGTTTAATTTAGTTTATTTGAAATGTAAAACAGGATTTTTAAATTTTCAAAAGTTGATAGGAAAAGAAATGAAAATTAAATCATATCAAAAATGCTTCGAGTGCGAGGGGTTAATAGGAAAACTCGATGCCAAAGAATTGCAATTGGTATAAAGTCGGCGGTGTCGGCAAACAATTCACGAATGTACAAACGGGTATGCACAAAGTAGCCACGATTAATTTGTATCGTTAGAACTAACAGTACGGTTTGTGAATGGTCCAAAGCGAATCGAACTCTGCTCGTTCATCGAACGGCCGCAGATGTTTGAAATTAAACACGTTCCTGGCTGATCCCACGTTGACTTAAACCACTTCGCATCGAAACTGGCTGCAGCTGTTCGTTCGCAATGAATCACGGCCATCAACAGAACCACCGGGATCCCTTTTGCTCGAACAATTCCATCCGAGAAATCCGTGAATACGAATTAGTTGCAGCTATTCGACGTCGAGCTTCAAAACGTTCCACAGGAACGGGAAGCGGAATTTATTCTGCCTTACTCTCTTGGCCGTTTCTTTTATCCCCGGTGTTCGAACGTGAAACGAAAATGGCACCGGCCGATCATTGAAAGCGTTTTAGCTGCACGTTTCCGCGGAGCTTTAAGGAGGTGACGCGCGTACACGCGGCGAGACCCCGTTCTAAAGGATTCCTTCGGAATAGACATTCCCAAGATCCTATCAGAGATTTCCTATGCACCGATGAATAAGAATGGGGAGAGAGATCGACAGCGACGTGCTCGTGTTGTATCTTTGGATCCTAGCCAAGCGTTACACGAACGACCGATTCGAGATGTCAATGGAAATTCCGCCCAGGGAAGTTGTCTTTAAGAGGGACCAAGAGTGAACAAGATCACCTTTTATGGTCGACGTTGCATTCCTACGAGCTCGATTCAGATGCAACTGCTTGATTCTACTTAGAATAACTTTCCTCTAAAATTATAACTGTTGGAATTACGATTACAATTTAAGCTTTCCTCTCGACGTTATTTGAAAGTTATATTAAGAATATATTTTAAAGTTAATTACTCGAGAGTTATTACCAGAGTTACCAGAGAGTTATTTATACCAAAAAATATACAAACTGCACGACCGTTCCGTTTTTCCCGCTATCTTTTTGACAGGACGAAATAGAACACGGCTTAACTAGGAGTACGGGTGAAATTGCCTCGTGTTGCTTTTCTTTTTTTTTTTTTCAACATCCGTATGGACAGGGAACAACCGATGGTTCTTCCTTTGTGTTTCGTTCGATCGTATTTTTCCCCTCTAATACGACGCGGACGGACACTTTGTCGCTTTATCCGTGGCGAAGGAGAGCAACAGTTTTATAGAGCGAGAAGGATCCCACCTTTTCTTATCCGTGACGAGCAAATAATAGTTTTAAGGGTGTCCAGGGGGTGTATATTTCTTCCGTTGCAGGACGTATCGATTTGTTTTTTTCATTTCGAAAGACAAATAGCGCGACGATCGGGAATGGGATCGCGTTGGGATCCCGACTGCATCGTCCTGGTACGTTCATCGGTTCTCCCAGCAAGCTTTATTTTCATTTTCCCGCTCGCCTCCATTTGTTCTACTCTTTGAATCTGCTCTTAAAATCGTGCGCAACCGTGGCAACGATTCGACCGTCATTTTTTCACATTTTCCTTCGTTAAAGCTCCCGGCACAGATTGACCCAGGCCAGGCGATTCCTTCTCTTTTCCCCTCCGTCGCGATCAGAACAAATTGAACGAACCCATTGATTTTTGCAACGGGAACAACGTTCAAAGCCCGCCATCATGTATGCAGATTTTAACGCTCTTACCCCGATGAGAATAAATAACGAAGTATCTTGTTTTAAATTGTTTAAAAATTGAAAGCACGACGTATCGAATCGATACACCTTGATGCACCGAGTATTTTTAATTCTGTTTTAAGGTACTCGTGTGCAACTGATACGAGTATTGATTCAAATTACACACGCTACTCGAACTGCAAGTTTTAACGAGGTTCCAGACCGGTGTCGTGTGTTCAACCACTAACGAGGTGTTAAAAAAATAATCAAAATACACTTCCAGTACGCGAAACAAGTACTTTAACGATGATAATAATTTGCGACGAAGTATGCTCGCAAATGGTGTTCTTGGATCTAAAATTGAATGTTAAATCGACAAAAAAAATGGCGACCTTCTCGTGTATTTTGAGAATTGAGGATTCGAGTGATATACTTTATTCGATTGGCAATTGTTATTCGTTCCGGTTGAATTTCTGTAAAAAATGATACGAGGATTGCGAATTTAACTGTTAACCTGAGAATATTTATGGACGACTGTGCGGATTAATTTTGGACGCGATTCAAATAAAATCTCAATTCTGTATTCGTTGTTTGTTGTTTCAGATATACCAAATTTTTCATGATTTCGATACTGCAGACATCAATTTTCCCATCCACTTTTTCATTCTTCTTTATATTTTTATATTTATGTTTTTCGTAAAATTTCCAAATCTCGATTGTCTGCAACGATTCGATAAACGCCTCGACTTTCGACGCCAGAGTATTTTTGTCGTTTCGCGGAAAAGCGGGAAAAGGCGTAACGAAAGGAATAATTAATTATCGCGCCTTATCGCCGGCGAACGTTTCGTCGCCGCTAGGGGCACAAAGACGATTCGTTTCGCGGATGAATTTCGTTCGGAATTGTTCCGTCTCTGCCCAACAACGAGCCGTTCTCGAGCGTTTCCTGGTCGCCGGGCATAATTCAATGCTCCAATTTGTACGAGCTTAATGCTCCCTGTCGTCCGACCGACAAATGAATCCGGGGAAAACTTGGCGGAGAACATTTTTGCTGAACGATGTTATCAATTCTTTCAGCCCCGACGGCTGAATTATGACGACAGAAACTTGATAATCGTTCGAGATTCGGGACAGACGGGTGCGCCGACGTTTCTTCTTGTAATCGCCGTTTCGAGGAAGCAATTACGATAATGGGGATAAAAAAGTGTGCCATATCCTGGTGCATCGACGGAAATGCATTTTAATCATGGACGTTTAAATTAGGGTTAAGTATTATAGCTTCTGAACACGGTTCATTGAGAACTTTGTTAATGTAAACACTAAAAAGTTTTTATTCCCTTAGAATAAAAAATTGAAACTTGCGAGGGGTTGAAATAGGTTTTAAGAAAAATGAAGAATCTTCAACCCTATCTGTACCCGAAATGCTATTGCAGGCAATATCAAATTGAAATTGTATGAAGTTTGAAAGAAATCGTTCTCGAACGATAGAAAAGTATCAGAGATTCTAGAACGAGTTGTATCCCGTGGTCTGCAGGCGGACAAACGGAAAATAACCTGGTAATATTCCGTGGCTGGTGGCCGCCGGCCTCCGTCGCGCTCTCTCGCCTCCTTTTTTGTCGCCACAACGACGAGATACGGGATCGTACAGCGTACACGTGGGACGTACGAAAAGGCAGGAAAACGTTGTCGTTGGTGTCCGAGAGGGGGTTGAAAGTGCCACTCCTAAGGAGGCGAGATGCTATCTGCCAGCCAGAACGAGTTAACCCTTTTATCGATCCGTCGCGCCGCGTCTGGTAACAATGTTTGCTTAACGTCGATTCGTCGTCCAAGGCGATTTCTTTCGTCTCCTTTAAACGAACCATCCTACGTGTCACCTGTGTCCTCGCAGCGAACACCTTTTATCGTATTGCTCCCCCTTTTTTCCCCCTCTAGTTGTATGGTTTCGCCGTTTTCGAATCACGTTCGTGACTCGACACGGAGAATGGCGGTGTTTGAAAGGCAACGTGACTCGCGACCGGAATATTTGCCGGGGAAACATAAAACGTGTACGTAGCACGAAGGGAACGCGATTGTATCGATTCGCCGGGGATGCGTGTAGCATGGAGTTTATTGGGCTCTCGCGGTCGCCATTCAACCGGCTTTGATTAGCATTCCATTTCCACCCGCTGAATATGCAACTGATTTTTTTCCCCCCTTTTTCTAGCGCTCCACGCTTTTCTTCCGGCAAGAAGCACCGTTAAAAACGATCCCCCGTTCGCGTGACGCTTTACGACCGCGAGGGTAGAGCGGGGCAACAAGTAGTCGACGGACTTCCGTTGTCTGCTGTAACTGCTGCTACTTGGAATCATTCCTGCTATTTGCAAGCGTAACAAAGAGATCGATTTTTGTAATCTTTGGTATCCTCAGTTACCAAAATACCCTTCAATTTGACTCCATTTCCTAAAACTTAGAGTTGGGTGTTTCTATCAATTTTCACCGCTAATAAAAAATAGTTCCACTTGTAACCATTGGACAAGGTCCGTCGATCGGCTAAGTTCATTCATGAATTCACCTAGTCTCATTTTTCATTCACCGTTCGCCACGTTTTACGATCGCGTAGCACGCATCGCTTCCGTCATAAATTAGCCCCGATATTTCGCGTGATTTTCGGAAATTTCAAAGCTCCTCCGCGCGGAAGCAATTTTACGCTCTTAATATCGTCGCAAATATTACCACAAAGTAGTCTATTCAATTCCGTGGCTGCCGTACCGCTAATACCTTCTGATTCGCAAAATTGCCGGGCATCCGTGTTTATTACGTTCTTTGATGCGGCGCCGCCGTTTTACTTTGGCGGGCTAAGAGGATTTTCGTTTAACCGGTAGATACGGGGACGCGAAACACGTGAACCCGGCAAATAGAATTCTCTCGATTCCGTGCTCGACGTGCGGCGCTCTCCTTAAAGGGAGAACGAGCGACACGGGAAAATGAAAGGGTAAATTAATATCTGTCCTCGCGATAAGTACAAACAGGGAGCACCTTATACTCGTGCATATTCAAATTCCGCTATTCACAATTCCATTAACGACACTTTAATCGTATCTTGAAAAGTGGAGCGAATTTTAATCGCGGGGTAAACAAACGCTCGAACTTCTGTTTAATTCCGGTTTAATCGCGGCGAAAATGTTGATAAAACAAAGGTCACAGTGTTCACCGGTCTCGATGTTTAGAGAGGAGAAAAAGAGTGCTCGTTGGCGACCTTTGAATCGGGAAATTATCTTGCGCGCCGGATAAACGCGAACAGTCTTTGCCGAAGATCCACTCGAGCTGCTGCAACGATGCACGAGTGCGTTCGAATTCAGCTTTTGTTGTCCGAGTATCGCACAATACCGTGGCGAACGTATAAGCGCGATAATTTTCATTGTTCGCGACAATCGGTGCAATCGATTTTTCCGTTTCTCCTCCAGCCCCTTCTACGCTCTGTTTTTTGCTCCCGTAACACTTTCCCTCGAACGTTTTTCTACACGCGCGCTCGTTGGATGTTCTATTGGAAACGCAAAGGAGTCGCGTCCATCCGGCACGACGAAATTCGCGGAAACTTATTTAAATTCGACGGCCTTCCTCCTCGAGATCTACATAAATATCCGCGGGTTGTTCTGGCAGCTGACTCGGGGCGAAAAATCGATCGGTGCGCGGTTCGATTTCCGCTGCGAAACGGGGGTGGCTGCGCCCTCCGCTTTCCAGGAGATAGAGACCGTGCGTGTCGCGTCGCGTAATCCACGGCCGCGAAATTTAGCGGAAAAACGCGTGCTCTGCAAACGTCCTGGATCGTTTGAAAATCTCGAGCGGAAAATTGAGGGGTTTCTCCTTGGGTTGCGCGAAACGAGGGATGTCGGGTATCCTCGTTCAGCGATGGAAAAACTTTGGGACATACGTCTTCTATCTTTCATATAATTTAAGAAACTTAGATATTTTTTTAGGAATTTAAATTTTTACTGGGATTAAAAATGTCTAATTTCGACGAAGATACGAACCGAGCTGGGGATTATGGCTGCGTTCAACTAACAGAAGGGGTGTCTGTCACGTCTCCCAACCCCTCGTCGCAGAATTTAATATACCTGTTAACTAACACTGCTTGCCACTCCAGCTAGCCATGTTTTATTAAGGACTTACAAAGTTTCTCTGTTTTACGGTTATTTAGCAACGCAATCGCAGTGATAGGAACAACCAAAATTTTGGACGAATTTGCATGAAGAAACTTTGCTACCCTCGACTAGCTAATCTGGTTAATCTCCTAATTTATGATTTTTCTACAAAATCGGAACAATAATGAGCCTTGACTGTATAGATTGCAATTATAATTAAATTTAAAATTGAGCTTTAATCAAAATATAAAGGATAGAGATCGCAGTTGAAACGCGAGTACGACACGATATTGTAGAGTAAGGGGTTAATAAATTCGGACTAGGTTTGTCACCGTCCGACAAAGAAGAATAGACACGGTGGAAAATTGGCTGTGGTCGTTTGTCGTGACAGGTGCTGTAATTCTGTTTAGTCAGGTAATAAGTTTTGTCGCACACGTTGAAAATAAACGAAAGAAATATTATTAACAAATACCTTATGTTGATATGGGCATATTTATATAAAATATTAAAAATATAATATATAGTAAATAATTGTGCAACTAGGGGGGTGCATTTTGGTGCATTTTTGTCAAATTTTTGCGTACGGGTCGAGACGCGTGTTCGCCACGTTGACGAAGAGAATACAGAGAGACGACCAAGAGCTACCTATGAGGACACCTATATGCGGGTCATGGCGCATGTCAGAGCAAAGAGGGTGCGGCAGAGAGCCGGTAACTCGAGGACTAAACCGCGCCAGGGCGGATCCATCCTTTTCCATGCTCGATCGTGTTTTCCCTTGTACTCAACTTTGCCAAATCCTCCTCCAAACGAAACGGCCTTCCCTTTATCGAGCCACCTCTCCTCCCGACCGTTTCCGTTAAATCTCCACTCCGTTTCCGCGTTTTCTTTGCCGCAACCTGTTCCTGCCAATTCGCCTTGCACCTCTCTTCGTCCTTTCGCTCTCGTTTTTAGGCTTCCGCGAAATCGCCACATCTTTTCTGTCTTCTGGCGTTCGATCCAACCGTCCAGCTCCTTCATTCGGTCTCTTCAATTTTCGTAAAATTCTCTGCCTTCCGGATTCGAGCGAGGAAATCAAATCAAAGGAGATCCAGCGCCTCGATAGCGGAACTCGTTCCTTCGATAGAAATCCCCGTGTCACAGGTGCCTCCGGCGGACTTATCCTTGTTCCCTTCCCTTCTCGAAACCGTATCTTGATGATCCTGCTTTGTGCGCTTCTCTTCCGGTACAGTTCTTTTCAAAGCTGCTTCTTGGATTATTTTTAGTCAATTGCGTGCTTCTTATTTTATCAAATTGACGAAACGTACGGGAATTCTTTAGAATTTCGATTTCATACAAATTTCATTTTACAACCCTTTCGACTTCCGCGCTCGTTCCTCAATTTTGCTGATTTTATTTTGCTACTTTCTCGATCTTGTATTTACGGTCGACAACAAAACCGAAGCGGCAATTGGCGCATCCATCCTCGCGGCTCGTTACCGGAGTCACGCGGAAAGCTGATTCGACAGGATCGTGAGCTGGTCGCTCCCGAACCTTCGAACCGAAACGAGCTTTCTTCCTGGCTTTTCAAAGTTTTCTCGTTTCCACTGATAAAACTGTTCCGGGAAGACGGTGACGGGTGAAACAACCTCGTGCACCGTGAAATGACTTAACGGACGGGTAGATTTTTCCGTTTTCCGCGGAAAAAAATAGGGGGAAAAGAAACAGGAAGGATCTCCTGAGAAATTAAGAAATTCATTACTCGATAAGGGGAGAGGGGGATAGGAAAAAAAGAAGAGAGAGCGGATTCTCGTCAGGAAATAAATTACGCGAACGAGTTCGCCTGTTTATTTAAGAAATAAATTCTCCCGACGGAGCTGGCTCGTTAATAAAGAACACCTTCCGCGTTCCCATCACGAGGCGAAAACAAACGGTCGTATTCACGATGAGGGGGATACCGCGAGGAAATGTAACGGCACCGTTTCGAGCGAACGCATCGTGCGGACGTTTCTGAACTTCCAGACTTGAACGTACAACTCGTAACAAACTTTGCCAACTTGCTCGACTGTGAAAGTTTCCCTGGCATTCGAAACTAGTCGCGATTATCGCGACGAATTTGTCCTCGCGTCCCCAGTCTAACGCGTTCGTCAACATCTTCATTCTGTCACGAAATACTTCTGCTTTGTACCCTTCCTTTTATTCGAATTAATTTACTGCGCTCTTTGTAGATTTGTGTAACAGAGTCTGAGGAACTTATATTTCAATGAGACATATTGTGGCATAGACCCCGTCACACCAGTTGCAAATCCGCGCCCCAAATTTGACTTTTCTGTCGATAAAAAGGGTGCTCGCGTGTCAAAAAGACGAGTCTCGGATGGCTCGTTCGGTCAAAAGCGCTCCGTTTCTGTAATTAATTGGCGTCGCTGGAAATTGTTGGCCGACGGTAATCGTCGACGCCGTCATCGACAGGGAAATATATTCGAGATCAAACGCGGACGCGGCCTCGTGTTTTCTTTTTCCCTTGACAAAAATCGAAGCCGCTCAAAGGGGAAGCTGGGCGAAAAGCCCGGTGACGAGGAGAGCGTGTACAAAAGAAAGGGGAAAAAATGACGGGTTCCTGATACCGGCGACGGAACAATGTGTACACCCTGAAGAAAGTCTGATAACGAAAAAGGCGACGGCGGTCCCTTGTTACGAAAAGAAAAATCGTTTGATACCGTGGGCCACATTTTCCCGCCGATCTACGACGCTCGTACGCGCGATGAAGTCTTTTCAAAGAACGTTCCGGATCGGTTGCCGGCCGGAAATTGTTCGTAATAACGAGACGAAACGGGAAAGGGGCAGATCGAACGAAAACGCTCGGGGAAAGATAGCTCCTGCGCTTCGAAATTTTACACGCTTGCAAGAAAAGACACCTTTTTTTAAATCGAAGCTGCGAACGTGCGAGTTCGGTGGAGAAAGAAAAGGGTCGCACATGAAATCCCTTTGAAGTTTATAAGGGCGATAGACTTTGCGAATATTGGTAGCTTTCAGGAGCGATATGTCAAAGTTTATGGTATTACAGCTACAATGTTTCTGGGTCTACTATTTTTCTCATAAATACAACCTTTTATTCTGAAATAAATAAAATTTTAATTCTACTTTGTAAGATTTTCTAGACAATTATATATCGAATGAATCACAGAAAATTTGATTATTATTATTCTATTTATGCAAAGTAGCAAACCCGTAATCCAAGGAACCGCACCGCGTCTGACCACATACGGTTCTTTTCACTGGCGAACGACAGCGTTAAAGAACCTGAACATTCCATCAACGAGTTAGATTAGGTAAAGCAAATAAATCATCGTACGAGCACGATACGACCCAGAATCGAATTTCCCGAAAAAGTTCCATCCTTCGACCAGTAACACAAAAGTTACCAGGAAAACAACGCGGCCGTTTCTCTAATTAGAGGAACCGGTTAAACGTACGCGCCTTAACCCCTGTCCAGGCGACGCGACAAAATTTATGACTATAATTACGTCGGGTTCCGGCGTGACACGCGGCAGGAGACGATCGATCACCGGCATCGCGACACCTCGGACAACTTGATGCATATTTATCTAAGCTCGTGTTCCGTGGTAGCATCGTGTCGTCGGTGGTTGTCGGAAACCATGGGACCAGACGCGAGGGAGGAGATCTTTGTTCGACGGGTCTGACGTTTGACGCGTTTCCGTTCGCGAGCCAAAAGACGCACTCTCGGTGTCCGGCTGAAAGATATTTTAGGGAGCACGTTGCTGTCGGGACGAGATTATTAAACGTTAAACGAGTTACGTAAGGGTTCGTGACAGCATCGTGAAATCCCTGTTGCACGATGCTCCCACACGTAACCCACGTACTATCTACGTATCGGTTAGATCCAGCGGAAAGTGGAGTCGACGATAAAATCACTTACACGCCGGGGACGTAACGCGTTTCCTGCCTTTTCTTTTCGTGGGCGTACGTGGAAGTGCCCTTCTAGCGACTAATTACCGGCCAGCAGCTTGTAAGGTCATCTCTAAGTGCATAAAGATAATGATTTATACGCTGGACGGTTGGGCGCGATCAGAATCGTCGCGAGAGTTAAAAGCATTCGCACGACTGTTCCTCTTCAACATCGATTCGTTCTATAATAGCGGCGTGGACCAGTTCTAGAACGTATTACGTAATTTATAGATACTTTTTCCCGGATCGATCCGAGACCCCTGTGATTGGCACACGCACGCGTTACCCTTGATTAATTGGAAGCAGCAACGCGTTCACCTAAGATGGATATTTACTTAATCGTGACGAAACGTCGACACAGGAATCCTGTCCCTTCGACCCTTCTCCTATTCTTAGAATAAACGATGCTTCGACGTGCAAACAGTGATTTCCAAATTTTCCAAACTTCGAAAATCCTTAACAAACTGGATCGTACGCTAATAACTTGACAGGTCGGGACACGATTAATTAGACAAATTAGAGGAAAATTTTCCATCGGAAATTCGGGACCCGCCATCCATCATCGAGAAAGAGGGCAAATATTTGGGGTCGGGGCGGAAAGAATGAATTGGAAGGTCGGACGTTTGGGGTAGCGTAAACACGCGTTTGTCATGTTGCAACACGGTGTTTGCGTGCTGTTTCTACAACGCTGACACGGCAGCTTCCTGCGGAGAGAACGAGGCTCGCTGCGTTTTATAGACGTTGATCTAATTTGCCCTGGCGACACGAACCGAATGTTGGAAACACGGAAACACGGCGCGCACACACAAGAAACATTGTGTGCCTAACGCGTGGCTTCGAGGAAGTCGTGCCCGTGTACGTCCAATAGGGTGAAAAACAGAAATGATAAAAAGTTGCTTGGGAAAATCGCGCAGCGTCAAAGTCTTGCGAGTACAATAACAAACGACCTGGATAAACGACAGCAACAGGAAACGGACGGACGAACAGCGTGCGTGTTTCCTCCCAGCCGCGATGAAAGAATGTATCGAACAAGGTCGAGACATTCTTTTCCATTTATCTTCGAGATGAGTTTATCAGCGAAATTCAACTCGTCTGAAGTCGAATTTCAACAATAAAATAGAAACGCTAAAATTCTTCAAACATTAAAGAACTTTCTATACCCTGAATGATTCGATGCTATCGGTTGGTCCCTCAAAGTAATGTCGTTTGTACACGTAACCGTAATGTATTAAGAAAATAACCATGATCTTTTGATTAATTAAAAATATGTCGCTCGCTGTTTTTTACGACCGTGAGTCACGTTTGTGGCAGTCTTTGAACATGCTTGCTTCGAATTTAAGAACAAAGAAGAAGTATTAATTTTAATTAAAGCGAGATTGCTTATGAGATAATTTGATGTACGATGTAACGAGTGAACAGGGAAATGTCTATTTTTGGCGGAATTCCAGGGTTTATCGGCGATGAGTAAACACGCATCAAAGAGACACGTGGAAGCTCGGCGTCGATACATTCCCGATCGCGTCCAAGAGGGAAAGGGATGGTCGCGGACTGTCTTTCTCTCGAGCCGTGCAGAGAGGAAGATTTCTACCCTGCCGGATGATTTTCGAGCGGGTATCGATCCCCGGGAACAACAACCCCCCGAGTTTACTTTCGGGATCAATTTCAAACGAATCGCCGGTGACAGATGGCGGAAAAGCTGTTACGAACGTCGCGAAATATTCGACGATAATCGTATGAATTATTCACGCGCGTATTTCTTTCCAGCCGCTGGCATAATTTCCTCGGGACGTCGCGGCTCGCATAAATAAACAAGCGCGATGCCATTCGGTTCGCGATAACGTCCGTCGAGCGCACGAATCCCCCTCCCCCTGTATATATTTTCGGCACGGGTGGAAAGAAGAAGAGAAAAGGAAAAAATTGATGTCGCTATCGAACCGACGAAACGCGTTTTACGAGCTGGTTCGCGCCGCTTAACGCCGCCTGTCGACGACCTGTTGGAGCGGCGGCGTTAACGAGCCTGCGAAAAAAATTGATAGGCCCCGTTGGAATTCCTGATATCCCCCCCTCGATTCGACCACGATCCTTCGAAAACGCGACCGCCTCGTGGCGTCTCGTCCTACTCGGCCCGCTAAATTTAAGCTTAACCTTAACTTTAATCGAACAGAAAACACGCTTCACTGTTACCTTTTCGTTTTCGAAAAATCACCCCTCGAGTGTCGGGACAGCGAGCAGGATCGTCGACTCAGGAGGAACACGAGATCTGGATCGAGGTGCACAGGAAGATCGCGACGCGGCGCGAGGCTCGAGCTTTCGTGGAAGAAACGCGATCCAGGTGGATAGGAACCGTGTCGTCGCGACGTGTGGACGCGTACTGCTCGAGAAACGCGGGCGGCACGGTCACTGGGCGTCGCGACGACGACGACCAACGCGTCGCCGTGTGCCACTAGCGGTCGCTGGTCCAGGAACCCAGGGCGGCTGCGCAGGCCGCCCCGACGCCTCTTCAACGCCGCTCGTCCGATTAAATTAAAGCCAGACTCTTGCCTTTTCTTTCTTCCTCGTCCTCGGCCAGCCAGAGCCTCTCCTCCCTGGAGGGAAACCTTCCTGTTAGGTGGTTGCCTTCGAAGCTTCCTCGGGGTAAGCTTTCGCGCGACATTAAAAGTCATGGCTCCTCGGACTCCGTGACGCTGCGACACGGTTGTTCGTGACATACCTTAACCGGCATATTACATCCGCCAGGAATTAAATTTGCAAAACGGTCCGTGTTTTTAATATTCTACAGTTGCACAAATGACTTCGTGAATAAGGCAAAAAAAAATAATTAACAAACAATCCCGTGGGACGAAACGTAACCGTCGCCCACGAACGACACCTGGCATAAAGTTCTAATATTTACGACGCCCCGAATCACATCGAAATCGCATGAGTTTTGCGATTTACCAAGCCTTTCAGACCACCATTGCCTCTTTCACGAGTCGGATTACCGTTTTCGCAGCAACTGTTACCGACGGGGGTACAATAATAGTTTCTGGACTCGTTGCTCGATCCGTGGCCGTTAATGGGCTTGTAACGTTGCATAGAAAACACGGAGGTAACAACAACGGTCCGCGTAAATAACTTGGAAGGAGACACGCCAATTTTCCAGATTACCATCTATAAAGTAACGGCGAAAATTTCTTTTATGATCGCGATACGCTTCGCGGACCACCGTCCTCTCTTTTTTCCTCTCCTTCGAAGTTTACGACCTATCCGGGACCGTTCCCTTTACGCTGTTCTCATACAAAGATGGTCACACTATCTTTTCCCTCCTCTTCCTTAGTGCCTTCGTAAAAATACTTTTAATAAAAAAAACACGCGTAAAAGGACGGTATCGATGCGAGCCCAATTATTCGACGAGACAGAGCTTTGAAATAATAGAAACACCGCGTTCATCAGCGAGAAATTGGAATCGCGAAGAGCGGTGAAACGAATTCCGTGCGTGGAACAATATTATAATACCTTGTTCCGAGTGTAGCCAGATTAAATTACCTCTTTGCTGGAAAACTTTGACATTGTTATGCGTAGATTCCAGCGCGGTCTTGATATAGAATGGAGAGCTATGAATTCGGGGATTTAATTGCCGCTTAACTTTTCGACCGGATCAAGAAGCGCTTTGTTACATTGAAATATCGCCTGTGACTCTCCTCGGTTTTAGGAGGAGGACGCTTTCGAGGCGTCTAATTCCTGCAGGGTTAGAACGACCCCGCTAAAATTAGCCGTGCCCGACGACAGGATTTCGCAATAAAATCGATCAATTTAATGGGCCGTTAAATTAGATTTACTCGTGACGCGTCGCCCCGTCACGGTGTTAAGTAAATAGAGCCGCGAACGACGGACGCCTCGCTGGATGATTTTCATCGGAACGCTACGATTTTTCGGCCTCTTTTAAAATGATTCCCGATCGAGCGCCGTTACGATTTCATTTTATACTCTCACCGGCTCAAGGACGGATAGGGGTGCTCGAAGTCGTAAAAGTCGGCAGAAGACACGACGAGACTGACGTAACTATCGAGGCAGAACATCGCTGTCCGAATAAGAATTTATCTTTGGACTCGACGTTATCGTCGGAAGAAAATTCACCGGCTTGATGTACGACGAACGTCGAGGAGGACGCCTCGAGACGTCGGCTTCTCTGATCGGCGACTCGAAGGTTCCGCCTTTTATGCACGTTACTTTATCCTTGTCCCTTCGCCCCGGCCAATTATTCAGCCCAGATTAACCCGAGAACCCCGTGAAATTTATTTCCTCAACTAATTTCGCTAACTCGTAAGGTTACTTTGCTAATCGTTCTTTTCTTCCTGCGAGAAAAATCTCCCCGATCCGCTAAATCTTAAAATCACAACGGGAGAAACGTCCGTCGATTTATTATTTCTTTCACTTTTCGCCCGTTTAATTAGCCGGCCGTGTTGATTAACTGCTCTCTTAAAATCTTGCGAATATTTCTGTACGACATAAATTTTGTGGAAACGTTAGAGCCAGTGATGTTCGAGTGTTATATCGCCGAGCGAAAGAACGCGTCGCGGTATACACCGAGCAAAACTACTGCGCGCTCGTCCACGCTTCGTCGAGATTCATCGCGGCGGATGCAGATTCGTCGATTTATCGTCGTCGCGTTCCACGGTCCGCTGCAACGTTCGCGCCTCGTAAATCTTTCCTTCCTCGAGGAGGAAACTTTTTCGCGGACCCGAGCGCAGACTTATCGGGACATCTCTTTAACGAAACAGATATCGGGGGCGCAAACACGGTTCAGGATTCTTTGAATCGCGAGGAGCCTCGCGGATCTCTGTTCCATTTGTTAATTACTTTGCTGACTCGCTATTTATAACGATGACCTCGGCTATCGATTTATTCGCCACAGACTTTTTCACCGGTTCGAGAGTCGACCGTCTGTCCCGAACGCGAGGAATTTCTCCGACTGACAGAGATTTTAAAGCCCATCCTCTTGTTTGCTTTTTACGGAGGAGAGTAAAAGCTCAGCGCAATGTCAATAACGTTTTACAGTAATATTCGTCTCGATTTACGAGCCACTTTGACGTCTTTACACCTTCCCCGCCCGACTTCTTCCTCGCCGCGTGTAAACTTCGCTGCTTGAAATTTATATCGGCTCGACCCCGCTGTTTATGCCGCCGCAGTAGCCGGAAGAGGCTGAACCGAAATTCCGGAGGAGGAATCAACACGGTATCGCGAAATGAGTGCGCTCGAAGCTGTTTATTTTCCACGTCTCGAGTTTCCTCCAGGAAACTCCGTTTTCGGGAGAATCGTGCCGTGTTTGAGCAGGCGTTTCATTAGAAAAGATTATTTGGAGGACGCGGAAGCCCTCGATCTGGATCTCCTCTTTCTCCTCCATTGATCGTTTGGCTGACTCTTTGAGAATTCTAGGAATTTACATAAAGGATCCATATTGTGCCGTAACCCGTGAATAACAGTTGAATCGCCCCCGTGATCGCCATAGAAACGCATTGTTCGTGATTTATCTGTATTGCGATCCCGTGCGTTTTCGAGGGGGTTGACGATTACGCTGAAAGAACACGAGCGGCCCGTCTCTCAAACTACCCCTCCCGAGAAACGCAATTATTTACCATAAAAATTTACGCGAAATTTTTAAGAGATTAAACTTTTTCCTCGCCACTTCGCGCGGCTGTATACCATCGATACCGCATCCTGACTTTGAAACGTCCAAGTCATAAAAGTTAAATATAAAATAAAAAAAAAAGTAGAAACTTTGAAACCGCGTCGGAAGATGGTGTTTTCAAACAAGTATCATTGGAAGCACGAAGTTCGAGGTTACGTGACCGCGACATACTTTCCCGTTCGCAATTTAACTATGAATAATTCACCGGCGAAGCGCAGAGTAAATTCATCGCCTTACAGGGATGGACCAGCGGGATCCAGTGCAGACGCGGATTTACTCTTACGCTTTATCTCGTGAATTATTCAGGCTCGGATTACCGGGACGCCGTTATTCGGTCGGCACAAACATTTGTAGAGGCCAGTTACGCGGCGGCGTGCGACTTTCAGGGAGAAAAATCACGGCGATGACGGAACGCGAATGAAAACGCGCGCGTGTCAATCAAAGAACGAGTTGAAATCGAAGCATTCGCATTTTGATGTTAAATAAATCGTACCTGCTATCTTTGCAATAAGTATATTTCCAATTAGCCGAGGTAAAAAGTTATCGAAGTAAAATTGATTAGTTTGATTACATTTCCATTGCTGGCGTAAAGTTAATAGCTACGTATCGTGGATAATGCGTTTACGAGCTGACGGCACAAAGCGTCGCGCGATATAGAGTCGCTATAAAATTGTCAGATTCGCGCTAATCCCGTGAATCGAGTTAATTTTCGTCATTTTGTTCGACACGTGGCTAATGAAGCATTCAATCCCGGTCAAAGAAAGGAGACAGAGGATACACGGAAGATAGAGTCTGTGTGTGCGCGCGTGTAGATATATAGCGGGAGGAAATAGTTCGGTAATCAGTGTATTCGAGCAAACGGGAGCGAAAAGGAGAGACGGGGTGGAACGATGCAGAAGTTTCGTGGCTAATTATAGCAGTTCATTTCGCTCGATTACGAAGGACAAAGGACTTACGGGCTAAAGTGATATTAAGTATTGAATTTCCAGTAATTTTCCACGGCTTGATCGCTGATCGAACAATCGTCACGACCGCTAGAATTCACGAAAGCAAACCGCATCGTTTCCCACAGCTTTCTGTTAACGCTGTTACGAGAGAACCCGTTCGCCTCTGATATTAATCTCAGCTTTTAGCTTCAGATTAAATTCACCTCTGAATGATGAATGATTCCGTGAACGAGGTGGTAAAACGATTTTAAACAGACGCCGAGACTCTGTTGTAAAAAGGTACAACGAGAATGAAACATGATTGATCAGTTAATTATATCTTGACTCGGAAAGTAATTAACGCGTTCGCTTGATTGACGCAACGAATTCAATTTAGTCGGATAATTAAGAAGGGAAGCGGAAGGGAATTTTCGAAAATAAAGTAATTACACAGGGGTTGTTAATTACAGGCGAAAGAAGATCATTAAAATTTCGTAGTGTGCCTTTTTTGTGCTTTACTGGGAAGTTTATCTTGCATTTTGTGTATAATAAGGGTTAATGCAACTTAAATCACTCTCCTTATTTAATTTCGCATTGGTTTTTGCACTTTTGTAACATTTCATTTCAGTTTTATTTAACAAATTTTGTAATAATCATACATTTCTATTTGGAAACTGTGGTTTCAAATTATGTACCTCTTTTTCATATCGTATTAAGCGCCTTTCAAATTGATTCTGATTGGTGGAACCACTTTCTTCTTGGCCAATAGGAAAGTAGCTTACAAACGGGTAACGACGAAAGCGCACCTCGGCGCACCTCGGCGTAGTCGCTTACTACTTTTCAAACGGGGTGGATGCTACGCGTAAAGTGAGTCATAAAATTAAGAATAAAGTGTATAAATTCTGTGTTTTAATCAAAAATTGTACGCTATAAGTAAAATAAAAGTGTCTTTACGGTTTCGCGAGTGTTTGTTTCCCGAATTTTTGTGTTTTTTGCGGTTTTTTGGGTCCAAAAAGTATTCGCGAAAACCGACGCCACAATCTTGCATTAAAACCGGGGTTCACACGAGTAATAAATAATTTTCTTTCGAGTTCTTAGCTTTAATTATATTCAATTCGGTATTAAATTAACTTTAATTATAAATTCGGTACAAATAGTTTCGTTTAATAGTGATTATAGTGTGTGTAAAGTGAAATTAGTGCCCACATTGACAGCCTTGGGTGCAGCCTACAAGGAAAGATAATTTATGACAATTCTCTTACTTCTAATTATTTATGGTAAATTAACAAGGCAGTACATTTCATTTAATACATAAATATTCAAGTAGTCACATGTAAAAAAAATATATTCAACTTTATATGCATAATTAGATCATGTATATGAAATACGTATAATTAATTATCAGAAGGATCTGGAACATTTGCATTGCTACTAGATACAAGTCGAGGTTCCATAATTTGTGCATAATTTATTGTAATTGTATCATTCATTATATGTTCTTCTTCATCTTGTACAAGTGTAAATTTCCCAACTGGTACTTGTACTTCTGATAATCCTTCTGCAAATGTAAAACATATGCTTAAACCAATGCAATTGAAATTAATATGCGTAGTAACAATAGAAAGTACATACGTAGTATTCTGAACGTATACACTGAACTTTTAGGGCAGAACGATATTACTTCTGCCACAATAAAATCTGAAACTTGTGGCGTGTAGTCAGATCCAATTTTTAACATCTGAAAATTAATTTTATGTTAAAATACACCAAACCTAATCCTCTTATATAAAATAATTTACCTTGAAAGCTATAACATCTTTAAGATGTGGTTTTGTTTTCATAATTGGACATTTAAGGAGATCTTTATCTATCTCTTTTGTTCCATTTTGTACTTTATTATTTACAGTGGCACTTTTATTTGTATTTTCAGAGGAAGGATTAACTTCGAGCTCTTCATCAGACACGTGCTCTGTCTTCACCTCCTGCTTCATCTTTGTGCTGCTAAAGGTAAGTGGAACAGAATGATTACCCAATGATAATAAATTAGCAAGCTCATGAGAAGGTGATATCTTAGCATTAGACCCATTTATTGTTCTCGTGTAAACGTCGTTTCCTATGACTTCATCATCTAAATTATCAAAACGAATGTGCTTGCCAGCAGATACAATACAGGTCTCTATAATCTTGGGTTTTTTTGATTTGTTTTCATTCTCCTGTGGAGTGCTCTGCTCCATCTGTTGTGGTTTTTTCTTCCTGTGCCTCACTCGTTTTCGTTTAGGATGTATGTTTTCTATTATATTGAAATCTTCCATCTCATTCATATCAGTAGCTTTTGATCCAACCATGCTGCTCACATCACTGTCTTCTCTCCCGTGAGATATTGCACTAATTTCTAAAGACTCTGGAAAACAGAAGTTATCATTTAACACTTATCCTGTAGCAATGATCTTGAAAACATCAAATTTCCTTACCAGTTTGAGATCTATTCTCAACTTCATTCGATATAGTTTGAACTGCAGCTGTGTTACATTGCAATGGAGAAATAATAGTTTGAGACTCCTTGTTCTGAACGTTGCTAGTATTCCTTTCTTGTTTCATACAAATGCTTCTGTCTTCTATTGTACTTTCTATAAAGGATTCTATTTCATTTTCTAATCCGGATCCAGGACAAACCCTGCATTTTAACATAAACAATATAGAACTTTTCATGTAGACTCTGTATAACAATACTTACAGTAAAGTTTCATTTTCCTTAACAATACGGATATCTTCATTAGGTGGCAGGTACTCTGTATTGTTTAACAACAAATGAAACGGTTCTTTGATGTTCAATAGTTTTACAATATGTTCCATAAGTTGTGTAACATGTAAAATTTTCGAGTTGTCGATGAAAATCCAACAGTAACGTCGTACGTCATTGTAAAACTTGGATAAATCGAGTTTCACACGAAAATTCGACCGGTACATTTCCCCTGTGTTTAAGGTTAAGGTTCATTGATGTTTACAAACGTGTATTCATTGAGATATGTATAGCACTAAATGTCCCTATGTTCATTGATCAATCGTTGGTACGGATTGTGAAAGAAAAGTTCACTAGTGTTTCAAGAGATTCCCTAGTTTATCCGCAGAGGATAACGTAATACGATAATTAAATTTTATATAAATTTTAACCCTTAGACGGTAGGTTGCAAAAGTAGCATTTCCATTTCTCAAATTTTTACTATTAATTTTCCTAGATTCTCACAGTACCAAAACACTTCGAATTAATAGATTCATTTGTTTACTAATTAATTTAAGATTGTAAAAGACTTGATATTGCATTCGAGGGGTAAAAGGAAAATAAATCGATGACATTAAAGAGTTTAAATATAACATCCATCTTTTATTTAATTTTTGGTAACGCAATGATACAAAGTCAAGGGCTTACACTACTAAATAATCTGTCCCCGATATATTTCCTTCAGAACTACGCTAGAAATAGTCACAGTCGTGTTTAAAGTGTGGCCTGACAAAAGTTTCGTGTATCTAATTTATAATGTATTCCACGCATTCATTGATGTTTGCTCGTGTGTTAAATCGACGGATCTAATTAACATTGATTCAAGTAACGACGATCAAGTAATGCGTTTGCAAAGTTCAAGTTGATTAGTGATATCAGCAAAAGATCTCGCGGCTATTATGAAATTTTCGTACAATGTCAAGTACATACACTACTTCCATTATTTTTGTTTTTTTTATCTTTTTTTTTGTATTCATTTACTTCAGCATCCACCAAGTGTGGTAGGGTACAATAACGCCGTTCGAAAAAAAGCAATTACAAATTGAAGAATTTGTACGTGGTAATTCCTATCTTGTTCACCCGAACGTTATTGTACTCACGTTAACTCAGGCTCGAGGCAAGGCATTCGTGCACAATAAGTTCACGTTGATCGTTAATTGACAAACAATTCGATATTTCATAAGTGTAAGTAGGAGATCGATAGATTCAAGAATGTTATCCTTTCGATACACTTGACTCTCTCGAAACATTATTCTATCGTGTAACGAATGTGAATATTTGTCAATAAACTGGTCTACACGTAACTTTACAATATAGATTGAATTAGTCGAGATATTTACTTTTTCTTTCCTTGTTCTTTCTTTCAAATCAATTACATACAGGTAATATACGTGTATAATAGTATCGTATAAAGAACAGCGTAGGCGATTGTTTAAATGTAAATTCATTTTGATCGATTAGCCAAGTTGATGATTTTATAAAATGTTCCACGGGTGTGTTGTATACATATTGGATTTAATAAGAATGTTGAACGGGCAGTGGGAGACAACCCTGAAGTAGGATATCGTTTTGTAGGATACGTTTGGTACGCCTGCAAAATTCTGGGACCCCTATCGGTTTGATAATTCGGAACGAATATGTTTCAACGTAACGTGTACATCGTTTGGTACGGTTACAATTTTTTTTTTCATTTCGAGAAAGAACTGAAATGATGGATCACCAAGAAATAGTCGTCTAACAGCATAGGTTACAAAATGTCCCCGATGACGCCAGTTTCTTTTCCCCCGTCTATCTTTTGATCGAATCTTTTCCTCTACGGACACGCGTTCAGTCGAGGACAAAAATAGAAGGATACATTGAGTGCTTTGACCCGTCCTATACACATCGAATCGTCGGACAATAAACATCGATTTATCATCATCGAATCGTTCTTTTCGCGCGATGAAGGATTCGAGGCCGTGTCCACGATGAGAGCCTTTTTGATCGAAGCGACGCGCCGGATTTCCGGTCGGTTCGAATTTTCGTTCGAAACAAGGATAAACGAAAGGTCGACGTTTCACCTACGCGCCCGCGTATCCTTCGCGGAACGTGTCGATTAATCGAAAGGATCGTTACCATCGAGCGTGCCGCTCGGGTGTACGTCGAAACGAGAATATATCGATCGATCCGTGGCGAACTGAATCGCTTAATAGAATCGTCGTAGCATAGTTTCAAACCCCCTTTCTGTTCGACTTGTTAGCCCCCCCCTTCCCCATCCACTTCCATTCTGTATCGTATCTGGTGAAACATAGCGGGTAGCTGCAGCTACTGTTTACGAGAGAATGCAGGAATTCCTCTTGGACTCGGAACGCTCGCGTATCTGTTGCAAGTGTTGCAATTGGGCCGGGGATGGAACGTGGGCGCTGCTGCTGCGTGAATTTAAATGTTGCGGGGGTGGTAACGATTGCCGGCGACGCCGTCGCAATTCCGGGCTCAGGTTGTACTTCATCTTTGCCTGAGTCAACAACTCTTTGAACACCTGGGTGATGTTCAGGTTCTCTTTCGCCGACACTTCTACGAAACCGTTGTTCCATTTCGTGGTGACCAGCTCTCTCGTGCTGTCCGTGTCCACCTGGGAACATAATAGGAAAAGTTTTTCTACGAATAACTATTTGCTTCGTTGTTCGGACAAATAAACGCGAGAAACGATGCCAACTTTTATACAGTGATTCTGTTTTATTGAAACGTAAATGGGGGATCGTACCTCTTGTTCGGAGTCGATTAGGTCGACTTTATTGCCGACTATCACGATAGGTACCGCACCTTTCTTGCTGATGATCTCGGATCTGAGAGTTTTCACCTCGAGGAACGTGTTGGCGTCGTGAACGTCGTAAACGAGGATAAAAGCGTCCGCGCATTTGATCGAGAGGTCTCTCATGGCTGGGAACTCGTACGAGCCCGATGTGTCCAGGATGTTCAGCGTCAGGTGTATCCCGGATACGTTGAAATCACCGTGGTGCATCTCCTCCACGGTCCGTTTGTATTTAGGGGTGAAGGTGTTGTAAAGAAATTGATTGATAATTGCCGATTTTCCAACCTTCGCGGCTCCCATCACGACGATCTTGTACCGTATAGAGCTTTCCGCTTGTTTTCCACCGCCGCTGTCCGACTCCGACAATCTCTCATTTCTGAAACGAATCATTTTCGTATTTTACGCGTTCCAATTTTCGCAACCAGTGTCCTAAAAATGAAAAAGTAGCCTTTCTTCTCGAAATTACTCGACTCTGGCCCTGTATTTAAGACGACAACAGAATGGCGCTAACGAGAGATCTCGTTCCCCGTGGTACGCGTTATCGAATACACGTTTCGCGCAGCAACTTGTCCTGAATTCGAGCCGCTATTACTCCCCTTGGATGTATCTTCTCGCGGAGAGGCAGAGAGCCGGCCAGCCCCGGTGCTTTTGCATGCACCAGATAACAACCGTTTCTAAGTATCTTCGTCTTCGTAATCATCCACGCTTATTACGGGCAAGGAGCGAGACGTGGGTTATTACCGGGGCCGCACAAAGGAGAGGAGCGAGCTTCCCTTTTTTTCACCAAGACTAGCCGCAAAATTAAAGCTCGGCCCTGCCTGAGAGCGAGTCAAGGGGTTGGCCGGAAAGAACAGCGCGAAAGAACGCGGAGAGGGACGAAGGGGAAAAGAGAATACAAAGTGTTGTTGAAGGCCGGAATACGGTTCGGACGGAAACACGCGCTCTCCCTCGAGAACGTTTTGTTCTTCGTTCCTTCGGAATTAACCCTTTCGCTGTCGTGGACGATCCCTATGGCGTCCATTCGAACACTCTAAACGATGGGTATAAAAATTAGGGGTGGCTTTACTATCTTTTTTAAAAGCTGCTCGTCGCTCTCACAATGACAGGTTCGATATGACGCTTGGAAGGTGGAAAGAGATTTCCTTACCTAACGTTTTTCGTCGTTCCATCTTCTTGACCCTCCTTCAGCGACGACGGCTGTAGACTGAAACGACGACGGAACTGGTGCCGACCTTTCATCATTTGTGCCGAAGTATTCCTGCGAAAATAAAAATAAAAAGAACAGGATATTCAAAGAGGAAACGAAGCATTGTTAAAATATCACCTTCTCGTGGCGTCTAGAAATTGCAAACGGAATGTTTGAGGAGCGTGTTAGCCGTTATTGTATCCGCGAACGGTTACAGTTCTTTTACGAGCGAAGAAAGAGAATTTTATGAAAGAGAGCGTGTTACGGTATCACGTTACGGCCCTTCTTTTGCTCCACGCGTTGATACAGGTTACGTGGCTGTTCTAAACGCTAAACGTAAATTTTGGTCAAAATCGCGAAAGGGATCGCGTTTCGAATGTCGATCGGCGTAACTTTGTCGGGGCGCGAAAAGCAAGGTGACGTTTGGGCGACGTTACACGGGTGCGCGCACGTAGCTGAAACTTTGGAACAGCTGTCACGAAACGGCACCGCAAAAGGGGGGAGTCCGTGACCAATAGAACCGATTGAACCATCTACGATAGGCGGATAGATGTACCGCGTTTCTGCTGATAAAACGGTACACACGAAACCGCACGCGTCGCGTCGCATCGAATATCGTATCGATCGAATCCTGACCCGTTTAATCGCGCCCTTACAATAACGCCAATTTCGCGCGAGAACGAAGCTGACGCGTCGCCACCCTTTAATCGCGTCATCAGGGAATCTTTCTTTTACCCCTGCGAACGAACGTGATCATTATATATCCGTGTGTACATAAAGAAATTCAAATTCGACAATTCGAGCCGATTGAAAGCGACATAAGATTGCAATCAGCTCGAATAACAAGGAACGATTGTGAATTTAACGAGAAAGCTCCTTCTGGCTTAAGGGAGGACGGATTAAAGGAAGTATTTGCACATCTGCCGACACCGGAGAGCTTTTCTGTTAACAGCGTTCCGCGGACACGCGTTTGATCCAACGCGTTAAATTTGTCCGCAATTAAAATTTTCAGCCGTACGGCGCCTCTTTGGGTGGAGATTATTTGTTAAGCTCTCGTTAAAACGCGAGCATGCCCGGTTAAGAATTTATGACGAGGATCTCATAAATTTATCATTCCCTGCGAAAACTATGATATTCTCAACAGGATTCGCCGGATCAAAATTCGAATAATTGGACGTTTATTTTGTAATTCTTTCGAAATGTCATAGAATGTCGTACAATAAAATTTCATTTTATCGAGAATATAAGTTCTACGCAAATATTTGGAGAATTTAAGTTCTATCGTCGTGTCTAATCGTACACGTTCGTTTGATACGAGATCGATTCGCGTGCAGTCCGGATAATATCGTACGGCGTCGCAGAAGGTAAGCTCGAAAGAGGTCCCTGGGCGTCCTTTAACTACCAGGACGGTGGGTGACGTTTTCTAATCTTGTCCGAGTCGGGTCTCGCTGAGCCACGCACATACCCGTTTCCCCGTGAAGCCGTTTGCAACGGATCGATACGACACTAGGCGTAACGCAATTTCCCGTCGAGATAAATGATACGCGCGTACGGGTGACAGAACCAGGCTCTCTCCCACTGTGTGTCCGTGTATTTGCTGGAGGAACAAGAATTTAAAGATCGATAGGTAGCCGCGATAATTGCCGGAGCAACCATGTGAAAACCCTGTCGATATCAACCCGCGTCGATTCTGCTTTTCGTGTTCGATGCATACGACGAAGGGTGTCTAATTTAACCGGGGACTATCGATTATTTCTTGCAATTATAATTTATAATTAATTTTATAACTGCAAAGAAAATCATTCTATTCCTCACTGAGACTTCGTTTCATCCTGAGGGATGAAAAATCATCTCAAAGGTCGTCGTTTTCAAATCGAAAGCGCTCGAAAGGCCGTGACCGGTCAAGTAAGCGCTGTGAAGGGTGAAGACTATCGAGATAGTGTCGGTTCCCAGGGGACTGTTCCTCGAAATGTTACACAGAATAGGTTTCATAAACATAATCCCATTATTTTTCAATTCGAGTTAAAATAAAAATATTTTATTTTGTGGTTTGAATTATTAGAACGAAAATAAAGTGATCCATTCTATTTTATTTAAATTGAATGGAATTTGAAACAGTAAACGACGTTTGAAACGTTTATCTCGTCAAATATTTCTCACCTCCGCGAAAAATGCAACTCGTATCAATCGCGTTACACGGGAGCCTATTTCGAATTTCTTCGCATTTTGTAATCGAGAACATTGTATTTCGTTACACGCCTTTGTTTCAAAAGTAATAAGAATTCGTATCGAATTTCCCAATGAGATCAAATTAATTAGCGAACGGTAAAGATTCAACAGCATAATTATAACGTTAAAGATTCAGAAGGGAACGGTGTTTAGCGCCTGGGGAACAATAGTGTCTTAAATTTTAATCTGGTATTAACATTCAACCGTGTTTCACAGAACGCGGGCGTAGTCTGCTTTAAAAATTTGATGCACAGCTAGCACAGCATGGTCGTACATAAAGATGAGCAACGAAGGAGAACGTGCTTTAAGGAACAGTCAGCTTGTAGAAAAATAAGCGTCGGGAATATTCAGGAGTACGGTGTAGGATTAAAGCGTTTCGCGTCTGATGCCCGAGTATCTTGTTCCACTGCAGACATTATAAATTCTTTCTTTAACTGGCCACTAGTTACAACCCCTTGTGTTTTAATTTCTGTTGTTTATCTTTCAAAATTTCTTCGCCTGGTAAACCCCTTTGTAAGCGGGATACTTTTAAAAATATTTCTCTCTTTTATTTGTTCCTCTAAAACAATGTTCCTCTTTAACAGCGATATTAACAATATATTTTCGCAAGCGATTTATCTATCAGAGACGCCATTTTCGGGTTAAATCGAGACACAAATAAAACAAAATTCACGGAGGATCGTCTGGCTAGTTTCGCGCTCACGTTTTAATCTTCTCGTTTATTGCTTCATAAAGCTCCGTAGAACCGGCATCGACGCCTCGTATTGATCAACGTTTTCCACCGATATTACCGTCATAAACCATCGGAACGCTGGTTCAACTTTTAATCTAGTTCCTCGAGAATTTCTCTCCGCGATTTTTGTCCGGCATCCTCGAGGCGTCCTCCGGATGTTTATCGTTCGTCGACCGCGTCGTCCTTCCCCGGGATTCGCGTGCGCTTCGACGGGCCCTATCGTGCCCGTATAAATTGTGGTAATTAGAAAACGCGGTGATCGAACACGGTAGCATATAGATATTAGCCATTTGTAATTAACCGTAGGCGAACGAACCTCTCCCCGGGGATGTTAGGCAATTATAGTTTTGCCGATCTTTAGAACCGCGTCCGATAATAACTAAATGAAGAGAGTATTTTAGTTTTATTTATTAATCAAACTTTTTATACACTTTATTCGAGAGGAATCCAGTAGGAAATTTATAGAATCATACACAATATCTAATTAATTGCCAGAAATCTTCTGCAAGGTTCGAACTATTTATTTAAAAATAAAATAAATGAAACAGAAGGCTGAAATAACCTTCGCACGCAATTTTTTATCTTCTTTCAGTGACGTAAGTGTCTGTACGAGCACCCTCGCGCACGAATATATTTATATTTCGTTTAGTTTACGTAAGTTGTTGGGCAAATCTGAAAATTGTCTGCTTATTTTCACGCACGATTGAATAACGTGTTCCTGAAGGGGGACAAATGAATCCCCTTAGGCGGCACGGCTTGGAAATCGAACGAGAAGATGGAAGCAAGTATTATCGGCAAAAAGTATTCGGCCCGATAGTATTACGGCTTCGTTCTGGTAATCAGATGCATCTCGAAATCCGTCTTCGCGAAATAAGCCAGGTTAAATAGATTCAGGATCCTCCCCCCGTTCGTCTACGGACTCTCCGCTCTTCCCTCCGAATTTCCAGCTAAATCCCGTCGTTAGACGGATGGAGAAGGGTGCGGGAAAAGTGTACGAACGGCTTTTCGGGGCTCAATGGATGAACATTCCTAAGAAGCATAGTTTCGCAGTTGTTTACGTGATGTAGCTAGCGAAAGAAGGTTCATGCTTTTACAGTGTTGTTCCAGCCATTTTTGGCGAGAAATAAAATTTACTGGAATTAAAATAGTTTCTTCAAAACCACGGTTATTCCATGAAAAACATTAAAAATATCCAGAATTATTAATTTAAAGTTCCATAGGGCCCTGATGGCCCCAAAAGGCGGCTGATCGTCGAACGTGTTGAAATTATACGGAACCGGGTGATAAAGCTTCGATCGATATTCAGATTATCCGTAAACACACAAAAAAGGAAAAGAAATGCGGGCAGGCGTGTCACGTTATCAAGTGGCGAATCGAGCCGACGATAAGCTGTTGCCACGATTTATCGGCAATTTGACGAAAACTCGTTTGCCTATCCTCATCCGTTTCGCGTTGAACCACGCGAATAAATGTTGTTTAAATCGCGGATGCCGGGAGATAAACGAAAACGGGATTTAAACGAGCCCACATCGTCGATCTTCTCCGCGATACCGTTCCATCGGAGAAAATGGATGGAAGGTTGGCAAAAAAACGAGAGAAAGAGTGGAGGAGGGAAGAGAGAAAGTGAAAAAAAGGCGGACAATCTCGTTGGACGACGATCAAATTGACGTACGAGAACAAATCCCCTTTTTCGTCCCCCCCTTTTGTTTCGCGTGTATCGTGGCGTGGCACGACGCGTCGCCACTCTGACATTAATTAAATTCAATGACTGCGTTAATGCCGGCGTTAACGGCTCGCTGAAAAAGTCACCTGACTGTTTTCCGATAGAGAACGTCGCGTCGATTTAACGTCAGATTTTATTGGGTCATCCTGAGCGGTCGCCGCGTTTTCAAGCCTCTCTCTTCTTCTTTTTTTTGCGAGAAAAATATAATTAATCCGATAAGTCGAGGAATCGACTGCAGGGAACATGACGAGGGTCCGATATAAATTTATTCCACGGCTTCCATCGACGTTAAAAAATTTATTCCAATTTTCCGTACAACGTGTCCGCCCATATTTTTAATAAAGCCGTAAAAATCCGGCTTTCTCGCCTACGAATATATATCGTTCAATTTTCGACAGAACGATCAAAAAGTTTCGCCAAAAAGCCGAGATTTTGTTCGGTACTCGAAGCAGTTTGCCGAAACTTGGAAAACCTTTTATTATTGCAGGATCGTGGGGCGTCGAACAAGGGGAGAGCAAAATTCTCCGAGGATTCGAGATTTTAATTCGAAGGAATTTTAGAAACACTTTATTTGAAGTTTTTCGAAGGCAACTTCGATACTTTCGAAGTTGAATCGAGCCTGCTCGAGTCTCTTGACTCTCGCTCGAAGGGACAAAGAACCAGGAACCGTCTTTTGTTTGTTCGATGACTATAATTACTAACCCTTTAAACACGGGCGTCGCGATGACAAAGCTTTTAAGGGATTTCTGATAATTCCGGGATCTCAGCCTCGTTACCAGCTTTTTGTGAAGAAATGAAAACGCGGCCCATTATCTCGAACCATTTCTCAGCTTCGAGCCAGCGTCTTTTTTAATCAAGGAAATTGCCGACCGTCTCGTGCATATTCATAGTGTACTCGTCGAGGAACGAGCGCACTGGCGTAACAATATCAATATCCCTTCTTCGACGATGATCAACGAACGTTTGCGTAATTCGAAAAGTTATTTCGCCGCGACACGGCGTTTCGTTCGTCGTTGAACCGTGCCCTCTGTTTCTCGTCGACGATACAAGACCATAAAGGATACGAGGCTCGTGAAACGGCTCGTTTAAGGTGTTCTTCCGCTCGGTTGGCAATTTTTACGTCACGCGAAAAAGGCTCCTTTTTCGCCCGGGTATCGGCTTCTCGAAATCCAGCGTTACTCGCCGCCGCTGGAAGGTGTTTACCGCTCGCAAACACACGTACGTCGTATAAATGCCCAGCCCTAGTGGAAAATGCTTTTACGAACCACGCTCGACCTCGTAAATTATACGTACATACGACGGAGGCAACAAGTTCGCGACAATATCTCGTGCGAGCCTCTTCCCGCGACCCGGCCCGATAATCGATCGTCTTCGACTTCGAGTAACTTATCACCGTGTCACCCATCGCTTGATTACACCACCCGATATGCATCGTAAAAGATTCCCTCCTTTTTTTTTATTCTACTTCTTTTCTCTTTTATTCCTCGATGAATATTGCGCCCTTGTACTCTGAGTGCGCTACGATGTTACACGGCGAAACAAAAGCCTTCAACGTTTAGGTAGTAAATTATAAACAAAGACTTTCCAGGACGAAACGCTCCTATGCTTAACTTTCCTCTTTAACTCGCAGTTCGGAACTGTTGAACGTCTTGGCGGTGCTCGGTAATTTCTTCGTTTAATTAATCCGAATAAAACAGACAAAGCTTCGTGCCTTTGGATTTTGGGGAAATTTTGAGTTCGAGGCTTCATTGAGAGATTTAATCGATTTTTAGGCGGTTAATAAAGGTTAAAAATAGCCGTTCGATTAATCAAAGTTGGCGAGGTAGGTTGAGATGAAAGTCGAATCACGAACGGTCCAAGAATAACAAGATCCGCGCGAGGCATCGAACCGTGCGCGATTCGTCGAACGATATCTTCCTCGAGTATTGCTGACTCGGTCAGCTTGTATTCCGGGTTCAACGTTCAATTCGACTGCTCGCTGACCGAGGGAAGCAGCGTGACATCTTGGTATATATCGGTAACGCGTCGCAGGAAAGAGCAACGGGGTCGACCAGGGGTGAAATAAGAAAGGGTGGTAAAAGAAGAAGGGGGCGTGAATCTCGAGTCTTCTCGACGGGATGCCAGACTCGATCGTTCGTGTGTGTGCTAGAAGAAGGAGAGAGAAAAAAAAACGAGTGGAAACGAAGAGGGAATCGCGCCCCACAGCTTGTCGACTTCGGGGTCGACGTCGGCGTCGTCGTACCCGACACCCTTACCCCGCGAACTGGATCGGTGCAATACGACGAAACCCGACAGCATGGAGCCGGCCAGTTCCGACTCGCTTCCCGGTCGTTGCTCCACTTTTACACCAGCGTACGCATCCACCTTGCGCCACCCACGCGTCGCCGACTGATAATCCTTCGAGCACCCCAAGTATTCCGCTCCCATCGTGAAAATTTATTCCACGATTCGCGTAAATTTTCATCTCGTGGGTTACCAGTAAATTCGAGTCGAAGTACCTTCTAAAACCTGTATAACCGACCGCGTTAATCCTTCTGCTACGATCGACGAAATTTACAGAAAAATAGATTAGAGAATAAAATCGAAGTCCGTTCACGAGAGGGTAAATCCGTTGAATCGATTTTAAAGTGGTCCAAGCGGAATAAATCTTCAATCGGTGAGTGGAATTTTGATTTCCACTCGAGTGTACCCTCCTCGAGCCGTAACGCATGAAAATTTATTCCATGATTCGCGTGAACTTTCAACCCCTGCTCGTACGACGTCCAAGAGCTTCAAAGAAACGTCCAGCTCGCAGGATGAATTATGCGAGCCGGTTGCCAAAAGAACGTTTGGCCGGATTCCCGAAAACCGCGCGTCTGAATTCGTTGACCTTAATGTTGCAGACAACCGCGATATTAATGGGGATTTCTCGAAGGGAAACGGGGTTGTTTCGGGGTCGACGTGCACCCCGGCCGGCAAAAAGGGGCAGCGTGTAATTTTCGTTTATCGTCGTTGCTTCTCGTCCCGATGAACAACGGGTCCGGATTTATAGACTCTCGTAACCGACCCCACCATGAAACTGTTTCGTCCCTGACGACTTACAGGTTCTTTCCTGAGGGCCTGTTTCCACCCTTGACTCATCGAGCCAAACATCTTCGGCGACCCCACCTTTTATACGTACACGGTTTAACGATTTTCCCTGGGCTCCCGATAACCACCCCCCTGTATATCATTTGACGTAGGTGATATATTCGGGGGCGAAAAATAAATATTTGTCTGAAAATCAATGTTGGGCAGTTTATTGTACATTTTTGAGGAAATTCTGTCACTTGCGATGCAACTGGAACGTTATTTCTTTTTTCTCTCGTTGACTATGACTTACGAGCTTTTTTCGGCTGGAAAATTGCGCCGGGTCGCGTTTATCGGTGATCACCGCGTTTACGAGCGACAATGCGTATTCACGAGGTGACTGTTCGTCACGGGATTTAGGATAGATGCTCGGGGATCGTCGCCAACTCTGCGGGGGTACGTTTCTTGCGTCTCATGGAAATATTCTAATGAGATGGAAAGCCATTGCTCCAGTTTCGTTGGCCTGTTTCGTAGCTACTAGTAGCGACCTCTTTTCAACGCGTGCTAATGACGCCGACGATGCTTAAGACCGGTGACACGAGCTTCGCGATTGATAAATCACCCTTCGCATTTTTTTCGGCCAAAGTTTCGTTGCTCGTGTCACCCCATTCGAGAAGAAGCTTCTGTCGAATTTTCGATCGAAAGTCAGTATCCCCTGACGTTTCTTTTCTTATTTGAAAATCGGGTCTAATCCAGTCGATCAATCGAATCGCCCCGGGTCCGTGCGTTTGTTCTACGCCGGCAAATAACGCGAAAGGGTGTATCCGTCTCCACGGAAATGTAGATCTTGTAACACGATTCGACGAGATAGTAAACACTTCTTTCCCCGTCAACGACGTTAAGAAATGGTTTCTTTTCAGCACGGGTAATTCGATGTTTTTCTTTAATCCGGTGAAAGATGGCACGGGATCGAACGAGCCAGAAAACGAACGGTTCGACAACACGTCGACGCGTGAAAGTGATAACGGTTCTTCGTTCTCTATTTTTATTTGACAAATTGATGTTAGAGGATCTTTCGTTTGATTCGATGAAATAAGAATAGGATTTGTACAATACACGATTGGACAAAGCAATCCCGATTTTGTAAAGTTCCAAAGAGGTTAGCGGTTTCCATATTAAACACGAAAATCCCTTTAATACCATTGTCGCTCTATACGCTTGCCTGTACTACTTGCCCCGATCCGTACACCCGTACCAATTGCTTTTCAATGACATCCTTCGCTTCGCTAGTTTTGCCAAAACTTCCTTTGTATCTTTTCTGGCAATCTGCAGAAACTTCTGTAGATATCTTTGCAGTAACAGACAAGAATCGTCCAATTTCTTCAACTTTGGACAGATATACCTACTTTCGGGTGAACGATTCTTGCTGAATGAATTCCAGTCGAAATAGAAATTTTAATTTGATATTTAGGGGACTGTGGAAAATACCGTACTTTATTTTGGGATTTTCACAAAGTATTTTCAGAAAAATCAAGATTAACTTATCAAAAAATTGATATTTTCCACGAGAACCGTTTCGCACCGCGCTCGAAGGTTACAGACCCAAATGACAACGAGTACCCCTCCCTTGTCACGTTGTATCGATCCATTCAGGTTTCTGGGTGTCGTTTCGAAATCTCGAACCCCCCGGTTGACTAACGTTCATCAACGAAATTAGTTCACGACGAGCGAACGCGTGACCCGCAAAGACAGAATAATGCCCAATAAAACGTTGTCGCGCACCTGCATCCTGGTCGCACTTAGAGTGGGGCACACGTGACACTCGATACAACGTATTCAGGTTAAGCCACGATAACATAGACGACTCGTTAAATAGCGAGGCGGCTCGTTGCGACGCATAAATTTCAGATATCGTCAACGCGTCAGGTCGACCGCCTTTTCCCGTTTCCCACGCGACGACAGCCTTCCCTTTTCGCGCCGTTTGACACTGCGTGCGAGAGACAAAGGGAAAAATTGTTGTTTCACCGTGTGACGAAAAAAGTAAGGGTGGCGCCGGCTGTCCGTTAAGGGCGCCGACCTGTGAAATTCTCGAAACGACCCGGCTACGTCGTTACGTTCATACAAATACAATTAGAATGACGAACAGTGGATTTTCTTCGACATTTAACATGTTTATCACGGGGGAAACTGTCGTGTCTGATATTGTGATATGGATCGTTAAGAATTAATTTTTCGATCCGTTAGATTCGCCACTTTGAATTATTAATTTTATGATAATCAGAGTTATAATAATTGCTAATGAATTTCAAAATAAAATTATCGTGCCTTCTTCAAAATTGTATTTTTCAAGGCGAGAGATTAAACAACGAGAAAGCAAATAGCAACGTGACCGTATAAGACCTTAATTGCGACGCGTAATCCCATTAGGAAGGATGAAATTGAGTTAGGCGCCGGCTACGGCACAGATTATAAAATCATTTTCCCACTTAACTAGCCAATCCGCGGCACGAGATTCGCGAAGCCGTGCCGTGCTGTAACGTTTATCCGGCGGGCATACGTTCGGGTGATTTTAACGCCTCGAAACGAGAAACAATCCCATTACCTTGCCGCTTCGAACGCCGGACGATATCCTTTTCCTTATTGTCGCAAACGCGTAGGGGGATGCGCACCCCGACGAACGTTCTCGAGATAAAGCCCACGTGTCGGTTGTTACGGAACAATAACAAGAATAAACTTCGTTCCCCTTGTTTTTTATATATGACGTAGGAATACGTGAAAAATGGGGGAACACCGACACCGGAAATTGAGTCCCGCTCTTCCGGGTTCTGGCTCCCTGACATTTCCACTTCCAACGTTCCTTTTATTGTATCCAGAGGTCCTGATCCTGCGGTACTTTATATACCCTTGCAATTCCTTGGCTCGCGCGTGTCTCTCGAAATAAGAGAGCGCTCTTTTTCAAAAAGTCGCACAATCGAAATTACCCGAGGATATTTTTCAGACCCTTTATCAAAAGGTCACTGCTGTAGTAGCCCTGCTGTAACGTAACACACCTGTCTACTGACAAAGTTAAACAATTTTCACGAAATTTGTTCAATCCCACTTAATTTCAAGTATTCTTTAATTAAATACAAAGATCGCCGTATTATAAGCGACGCACCCTCTCAATTTCTTCCGGCCTCGAGACACGATAACGTTCATCATCGATTAACGACACAGTCGACTTTAATCTGTTCGGCCGTGTCTCGTTATAGTTTCCACGGAAACATGAATCTTAATGTCTGCTTTCCATAATCCATTTTTCCCGTGACGGGACCCGAAGCGAAAGAAGCTTTCGGATCGTTCGATGCTCGTACGCGGCGGGTGCTCGATTTCAATTTCCAGACCCGTCGTGGAAGCGTCGCGCGCGATTTTCGACGCGAGAAGAAAAATTCAGGATCGAGGTCGAGCGTCCCGGCGAATCGTGAGCTGAAACGGCAATATTCTAGCGGGAATCGGGATAGAGCCGAAGGATGCGATCGAGGCCGTACGACTCGCGACGAAATCCTTTCGACACGGTAAACAATGACTCGATCGCGAGCTGCATATCGAATGAAATTTCCGCCCGTGAGAAAGCTGGCTTTTCAATCGTGCCCGCGTCTCCCAGGTATCGTTCGCATTTTGAAACGTCGCGACCGACTCGAACGACTTCCGGGAATTCCGCAGGAAAAAGCCGCTGTCGGTTTTATAGTTTCACGAGTTTATCGAACGTTATTCGGTCGCGAAAAACAGCTTTGGAAACGGGATTGAGGAGAAACGTCGCCGAGTTGGCAGCGAGAATTTTCTCGTTCGGAATAAAGTTCGATGGAGTTGGCTCGAGTAAACATAAATGAAACGACGCGCCAGCCAGAGTATATTCTTCGAGTTCGATGGAAATCGACTGACCACCTTTCCGAGGTAGCGCAAGGGGCGGGGACAAACCGCGTAATTTTACGCGACACGTGAATTCCATTTTGGAGGAGAAGTGTCCTTTTCGCGGTCCGTAGATATTTTTTGCCTGAAAACGCGGTTTCCTCGCGCGATAACTTTGCTCGATGAAACGTCCACACCAGAGTCAAATTATAATTTACCTCTGTTATTTCAGAAATTACGCGTAGAATTTTGAATCGTGTTAAATTGCAATAATAATTTCTCTCGGAAACTGGAACAGGGGTTCATCAATTTTTCCAGAAAATTAAAAGGACAAGTACATGAATTCGAGTCCATTCTGGCAGCTCGAAACGAACGTCGAAAATTCATCGGACATAAATTTTTTAAGAGCGTTCGCTCGGACAAGTTATTCGAACGAGTTATAATCGGGAAAGTTCGGTGAAAAATGGTTTTCAAAGTCACTCGGGAGCGGAATCGTTTAACGCGCTCGCGATAACAAGCGAGGCAAACTTTTGACTAATTTACATCGACGGGCTCATTTTACCGGGGGCATTTCGCTGGAATAACATGTGAAATGAAGTGGATTAAAGATTACAGTGGATATCGATGATCGTCCGCATGGTAGGGGACGGGCTGACAATCGAAACAACGATAGATCAGGGTGAACCGCGATTAAGTTACGTTTCATGGGGTCACGAGCATTTACCGCCCGTTCAATTTATCGCCTTTTATTCGAAACAGCCGGCCGACGCGTCGTTAAATCCTATCGGGATGATACGCGTGAAATCGTTCTTGCATAATTTCGTTTAATGCGTTTCGGATTATCGCACTGATTTCGTCGGATCGACGCTCGGTTAATTCATCGATACAGATCGTCGGATGGACAGAAAAAATTGTTGAAAACTTGAAATCAAATTTTTCAGAACGACGAACGACGATTACGCGTTTAATTACTTATGAAACGGGATCGAGGGGAACTCGATTAACACCGCGATTCAATTAATTCCGCGTTAATTTGCAAATGACTCGATAATACGTTGGCGGACAAGTAATATAAAATTTGATGCGCGGTGAATTTACGGAGGGGGATTTTAACGCGACGATCTGTCACTGACGGTACAGTGTATCAAATTTTCCTGTTAAGATCTCCCGATTTCATTCTATCCGATAACAAAAGGGACCCGGGATTCTTTGTTCGAGCACAATCCAGCAGCTAGCTGGAAAGTTTCCGTCCTATTGCACCCTAACGGCATCGTATTTTTCTTAGGACAATCGAATTTCGAATCGGAGATATCGTTTTCCAACGGAATTCAAATTGAATCGTTTATACATATCGTTTAATCGATACCAAGCTCGATCATTTAAAAAAAATGTTGAAATAATGGTTAAATATGAGATTTTTAATGGACCAATTAAACGGCCGTGGCAAACTTCGAATAAATGACGATAAACCCGTCTCCGCGTTACGGTAATCGTCTTACATGGGAGAATGGATCAGAAATGGAATTTTCGCTGCTTATCAAGGACTTTAATCAAAGATTTTTTTTTAATTTCCTTCCGTAGACAGCCATTTTATCAGGGTATATCCGTTTATCGCGCGGAGCAGAAAGCCACGGGTACGAAAGAAGGAAAGATGAACATCCTTCAAACGTTTAAGCAGGGTTTAATGAGTTTTTTCTCGATACTATCTTTTAGCTTTGTTCATCATTGTTTAACGTTCCATTAAAAAGGGAATCGTTTAGGTACATCCAGACGGCAGACATTTTAGATTTAAGAAGGTTACAGATAAGACTAGCCTTAGATAAATAATTACGAGTTAAGTTCTGAAATAATTCGTTTACTATCTTTCAAAAATATTCGAAGTAGCGAGTAAAAGGTATCTCGGAAAGATAAAGATGTTCCTCGAATTTGAAATTGTAAAAACACAAGGGGAAGATATATCCGGGCCCTGGTAGCCCGTTTCTTGAGTAACCACGGAATCTCTGCCAATTGTTTTAAGAGTATCCGCGAAAATTTATGCAACCGTTCTGGAAAAGTTGCGAGCGCAATTGAGGAAGTGCTCGAGACGTTTACAGTCGTTCCCTTCGAAGAAACTATTGTCGTCGTTTCGACGTACAGCGAGCCTGAATACATCGTAAATTCAAAGAATCCCATTCGCGCGAGAAACAACATTCGATTTTGAGACGGCCAATCGAAGTAAGAGGGTTTCGCCGGGATATATAAACCGTGTTTGCACTTCGCGAAACTTTCGCAACATCCGAAACTTCCCGTCGTCGTCCTCGTTTCTTTTTTCGTCCGCGACTCGATCGAGCTTCCGACGATTGAAAAGTTACGCGAGACAGGGTATCTGGGTTAATTACCCTTAAATTCGGCTCGTTGAGATCACCAAAGGATACAAATAATTACGAGGAACCAAACCTCTCCTGATATTCGAAAGTTTCCCTCGTCGCTCTTTCCCTTTGTGGCTACGTTTTCAACGAGACTCGTGGAGGGGGGTGGATTAAAAAAAAGGGACGAAAGAGCGTAACGCGAATCATTTTTCACTGACAAACTTTCAACAGCCGGCGCACGACAAATCGTCGCCGTCGCGTTGATTCAAAAACGATTTCTCATTGTGCGAATTTCCGACTCGAATTTTCCTTCCCATGGCGTTTCGCGCCCGTTGTGAAACGCCACCGCCTCGATAACACGCGGCTATTTTACTCGTTCCATTGTTACGGGGATGAAAATTGTTCCTGTTGCCTGCGCGAATAGCTTTTTGTTCCAACTACCGCCGCCAAGTAATTATGAATTTTCGCACTGATCGCCAACTAAATTCATTCATCCTCGAACAGTTCTGTATATTAATTAGAACAATTATGCGGGCCAAACAGAGCGCGAAAGCGTTTCGTTCGATGCTCGTTATTGTCCGATAATGCAGTTTTTTAATTATGTTCAGGAACGGTTGGAAAATTAAATTGACAATGGATTTTTTTCAGAAGTTACAAGGTCTACGTTCGTCAAACTTACAATTTTAAATTTCAATATTTGTCGAAAGTTCGCCGCGTTTCGCATTAAATCGCAAAAGCGTTTCGAAACGAGGAATCGAGTCAACAGGGCGGAGTGTAAAAAACATGACTGATTGAACGCGAGCGTCGAGTGAATCGAATTGAAACGTTTCCCACGTCTTGAGAAAATCTAAAATGCAGAATGCCAGATTCCAGGCACGGGGAGTGCCCGGTTCGATTTGCAGCTGGATGAAAGCTTGACAAATCAATGTTCGAAATAGACAGACTCGCGGGACAGATCAATCTCTGCGGAAAAGGGGTTGAGAATGAAAAGGGGCGGGGGTAAAGAACGAAGGAATGAAAAGAACGACGCGAATTTGTCCGCGGAGTCGGCTTTTCCCCTGCGAGTTCGTCTGTTACCGCGAATTTCCTGCGAGTCTCTCGATGAAACGTCGAGATAGACAAAGGATTTCATTGTTACTCCTCGCAAATGACGAATAATATTTATTGCAATCTTCCTGACGCACCGAATTAATAAATACTTTCGTAACACTTCCATTGAAAAACGTATAAAAGATTGTTCTTCTTTCGAGACTCTTATCTCGATCCCTGCTACGTGCATCGGAATAAACGATGGACCTAAATAAGTTTCCTGGTTCATCCTCGAGCAACAACCGAATTTAGAATTCTATTCGCGAAACGGAACTTAACACCTTTCGAAGGTTTCGAGCGTGAATCGTGTTCTGGAGAAATATTTTTCCAAAGTTTCGTCTTCGAGGGGTGAAAGGTGGCGTTGGTACCAATATCAGATCATTAAGAGAGAAAAATGTGCAAGTAGAGGGATGAAAGGAGATGATTGTTAAACAAGAATTTCGAGGCTATCTCGCGGAAGAAAAGTTTGAGTTTCGAAGTTTGCCAAGTTACGTCTTTCCTGTTCTTGCGAAGAAGCTGATTGATAGATTATCCATCAATCCTGAGTAAATTTTCTCAAGTGGTCGAAGAAATATGCTGGGCGATTTTCAGGCAAGGATTTAATGCCTTTATCGACGAAGATTCGATCGTTTAAATTGTTTCTTGTCTGCGGAACTCGGGCGTCCTAAGTAAATTTTCTCCACCCTTTCGTAAAAATCAGATTTCCCCGGCTGCCTCGAAGCAACAATCGAATCCCGCGTTCGAAAGTCGAAAACTCGATTCCGTGAAGGTGTTCCCGTGATATCTTATCATCGACGCGTCACCAGGCGTAGTGCCTGTGTCCGGGCGCAGGGTGCACCAAGTCAAACATTATTATCGATGGCAGAACCCCTTGTCCGACCTGGTCGTTTTGTTGCATCGGGCTTGCAACGTTAATTGAACGTGCACGTACGTCCTGCGGGTTTATGGCTGGAAAGGCGTCCGCTCGTCGGTCCTCTAAGAGACACACCGTCCCTCGCCGACCAATTGTGTGTCCCTACCGGCCCGTTCAATGTCGGTAATAAACCGTGTGTTTCAAGGACTTTATTGTCTCGACCCGGTGCAACGGCCACCGAATTACAATTAATCGTCACCGTCGCGAACAATGTTCAACGAATTCGCATTGTTACGATACTGTTATTGTTCCGCGATCGCATCTGTTTTTGTTACTGCGTTAGGCAACCGCGATCGTTGAAAAGAGTGCCCCAGCGTATAGCGATCAATCAGCTGTCCTATCGGGAAAGTTAACTGGTTTATTGTCGCGAGTGTCAGTGGCGAATCGAATTTTCCCTCGAATAAGTAAACAATTATTCGTCAAATATCTAGTTGGAGCTTCGAATGAAAAATTAAGCTTTTTCAAAGTTTAACCTTTTAGCAAAAAGCCAATTAGAAATAGTTCATCGAGCACAGTAAATATTTGGATATTCAAATTACATTTTGAAATTTGAGAAAAAGACTGAAATGGCGTATGGGAGGTTTAATGATTTTGCACTGTACACAAGTATCGTTCTCCGAACAATAAACGAGGCACCTGTGTGGGATATGGAATATTTGGATTGTTTGATTTGCGGGATCGGTTACCAGTCTACACCGGCAGTCTCTATAATATAGTATTACAAACGCAATTTATGGAAACGATCGTTCTATAATATCGCCCTCACCGAGCAACAGAGCGAAATGACATTATCAGACCGAATCTGTCCTAAACCTCGTTACAATTTACCGTGATCATCATAGAGCATTACGTATTATCGCGACACGCAAATACAATAGATAATTTCACGTTTGAAAACGGTGCCTTTGTCGTTGATTAGTCCGATCCAATTAGTCTTTCAGCGTTAAAAAGGTACGGCTCGATTATTAGTGAGAATATACAAACCCGTCTCCGCGTAATTTAATCCGTATCAGGCTACGATCGTTTAATGATATTGATATCGCGATAATTATACAAGGTGCAAATCCGAACGCTGAACACGAAACATTTTTGAAATCCAAGTGTTTCATTTAGAAACGAACGAATCGCGCGCAGCCGGTGGCTGGCGTTTTAAAGTTTCGATTTACCGCAGCAGTCGATAACAGGAAATTTCGAATCATGACAGCGGAATTATATCGTCCGAATGGAAAAGAACCGACACGTTTTCACGCCGCTCGCGATGGAACATCCTTCGCCGGCATTCGACTGAAAACTCATTCAACTATTACTCGGACGTAATTAAGGGAAGTCGGTAAGAAAGTTGAAAGGAAAAAGTCGAGCGACTCGACATTTCACGTGCAATTGGGAATACGTCGCGTGGGCGAATATTAGACCGAGGAGTAATTAATTTATGAACGAGAAGAACGGTTCGCGATGAAACATCGTGGGAAATGTTTAGAAACGAACTACAAAGAGCGCGTTCCTGCAGTCTGATTAGACTTTTCTGGAATTCGATCGATGCGAAGGTTTCGAAGGCGCGACGGGACGGATCCATTTGGAATAAGAAAAACGCGTTATCGCGTCGCTTCTTTTTCCCGTGGAAACTTGTTTCGAGTTTCGCTCGGGTGATAATGGTGGTAGACGATGATCGTATAAAAAACTTTCCGCAGGACTTTACTTCGCATTTTCATATACATGAGCGGCGAAAACAAGGACGAGAGAGAGGAGGCGGTGGAATCTCGTCTCTATTTTTACGCGGCGAACTTCGTTCCAATTATCATTATATCCCGACGGTGTTTTGTAACACGCCCCGGGACGAACGTCTTTATAGCTTCGGACGGGATACCTTCGACTTTCGTGTTAGCTTCTGGTGGAAAAAAAGGCGAAGCTGCCAGGCCTTTGTTGAATCTCGACGAATTTTAAAATTAATCCCGCCCGTAGCCTGCGGGCAATCTCCCGTGGCCAATTCTCGTGCCGAGGCCGCCAGCCCGGAATTATCCCAGGAAATTTGCATGTTAGGTGACTGCTCTTAACACGGTCGTTTGCTCTTTACCCTCTTATCGCTCCCAGCCCGAGATCCATGGATCTTTTCAACCTTGCTGGGAATTATTGTGCTCCGTTCGAGGGTACACGTGTCAGTCCTTTGTTAAATAAGTGGCGGTATTTTTCCTCGAGATTAATATTAAAAATTTTTGTTACGAAAATAATTATTTAGCTCTGTTTTCGAGTACTTAATAATTGTATAAATGATAGATTCCTCTGTCATATGAAATATGCATCGGTGAAAGAACCTGTGTCGGCATTTTAGAGTATTTGAACCTTGTAATATTTGAAAATTTAGCAACATCGTGCAAACGAAGTTGCACACATATAAAGATTGGTTTATATTTCAATTTTTCTCTCGCGACGAGGGTATACAACTTTGAGATGACTAATGAAGTTAATTAGAATTTACATAAATTTTATTTCATCCCCTCGCTTCGGCTAATTTGTTTTGCCCGCGCTAAAACTGTTATCAAACTTCCCTCAACTTCACACATATATTTCGAAAATCCATTCTCCCCGTAATTAAAGCGGGCAGCAATGAAATAACAAATTAAATTAATTAAAACGTAAATATATCCCGGACCGAACTTTTCACTTTACTTAATCTGCGTTTTATCACACGAGAAAACTAATTTTAAAGTTTTCCAACTTCACGCTCCCGTGTCGTGAGAACCACGTTCGTTTATAATTAAAGTACATACATATAGATGGCAAACGAAGTACCCAATGAAATTATTAAAAATATAAATTTAACTTATCGCAACTTTTCACCGCACTCAATTTATATTTTGTTGTACGAGCTTTCATATCTCGAAAGACATCGACCGGTAATTAAAGTACACGTACAGCGACGAGGCAATTATTGAAGTTAATCAAAACACAAATATTTTCGAATGTTTTTCAATTTCGTTCGCTTCTGATTAAAAATATCGTACGTGTAACAATCGGTTCGTAGGCCGCTTTTTATCGCGACTTTCCGCGTAAACGGTCTTAATTGAAAGCACGATCGCCGATAGTCGCCCACGTACACACGTTTGTTCGACGCGAAACGAGGATGCTCGTGAATCTTGTCTATCGAATCGAGCGAGGCGAGCGCAAGATACAGGACGGCATTAAAAGTGGCGCGCGTGCAAACCGACATTCTCGTGCATCGTACGAAAGCCACGCTCCTGAAAGGACTTTGGTAAATGGTGCAATCTACCGGGCCATTTCCGGCACCTGACGGAACAGTTGGCCAGATAAGACCGCAGGGAAATGCGGAAGCATCGACGTGTGTGTATACCGAAACTATGCTCGCGTGCCGAAAACCCGTGTCACGCAATTGAAAACCCTGTACCTTGCCAAATATGATGAAGAACGAACAGTTGTGTCAAGATATTGGGGCGGGCTCAAAAGGGGGAGCTTTTCTCGAAGATGGACGTCGAGTATACGGACGTTTGGGGATTGCTTTGAGTCTAGTAAATTGATTAAAATTTCTAGACGTCCAAAATCAAATACAAATTGTTGTTACATCGATGGTTCATGAAAGAATCGCTTCGAGAAAATGGGGTAGTTTGAAAGGACGAGCTTGGCTCAAAGACCGCCATCGAAGTTTCTTGGCGAAGGCATTTTGGGATTACTTTGAACCGAGTAATCGCGTTTAATCGTTGAAATTTGTTGCCGCTGTCACGTTGGCGCACGATAAACGGTATCTTTATTAAAATAGCTACAAAGTACACGGTGTCGCTCAAGAACACCCGTTTTATACCCCCCCGTTGTCTCGCGGAAGCTGTATCGCACACCTGTAAACAAACTGCGCCACGGCACGGAAAGAGATCAAATGTTTACCGACTTTCTCTACTCGCGCATTAATTTTCCGTCTACCGTACACAAAAGCGACGGCGCGCCGTCTTTACGGGCGTAACCGGTGCCGCGCGTTTAGGAAATACCGGCGGTAAAATGAGTTTCGAGGACGGTGCATCGGAATATGAACGAAGTTCACGGATAGGAAATTGTTTCGAAATTGTTCCGTCGACAAAATGGAAAATCTGTTTGCCGCAAGGCGGTCGGATAAAGACGCGTGGAAAACGGTGTTTTTGAGGACGATGCGATTGAGACAGGATGATATAACCGGGGATCGTTTCGCGCCCAGGCTTCTGGAAAGCTGCGTGGGTGGATTAGGGGTTGCGTTGCGGTGCGTAATGCAGTGAAAATGCATCATCCACATTGTGTCGGATGCAATACCATTAATATCCCGTTAAACATGCATGGCTGCCAGCCTGGCTGACAAGTTACTCTACGAACTACCGTCTCGTGAAAATTAACATTCTCATGGAGGAAACCTGGGGAATTTTGTTTGAAGTACAAAGTGTCATTGAAATTGATGAGATAATAATCACCTTTTATACCTCGTATGATATTAATATTTTTAATTTTTTAATAATTTCTGATATTTGATAGCCGTAAGTATAGTATTCCGAAAAATTGCAACAAATCACAATGTATTAGAATATGTTGTAGGTACTATTTTCCGGGTGATGTAAGAGTTTGAAACAGGTTTCATTTGTCCTACAAGCGCGTAAAAGGAAAACTCATGCGTGACGTTGATCTCTCATGAGAAATCAGAGCGTCGCGTAATATACGCGACACTATTAGCGTGTTAAGACGTCGCTCGAAGTTTGCGACCAGGGACAATTGCGCTGGCTAATGTTTCGTAACACTGTTCCATTCGGTTAATTCGCGTGTCTCCGACCAAGTTTGAGAAAGTTTTCAGAACAGGCCGCCCGGTCAAAGACACCGCTAATTTTCCCTCGCGTGTACATATTCGATTCGTTTCTGCCCGCCGGTGTGATTTAACCGATCCGTCTTTTTATTTTATTCAACGAATCGAAATTAAAGCTTGTTTTCCCGCGTTCTACCATGAATCCAATTAATGTTTCAGCCTCTGCTGGTAGAAATAATTTTTAAAAGCGGCTTATCACTTGGACGGTTTAAAACACTATTAACTTTCTGATACTACAGTTTAAGTAACCCATTTACATTTATTTACATTAATTTCGCGTTTTTCCAAAAAAGTGATTCTTCACTCGTCCAATTAAAGACACTACCGATTTCCCTTCGTACATCAAAAGTATTCTTACTTAATTAAGCGATTACCCAGTCTATCTTTGATTTATCCGAACCAATCAAAATCGTCGGTTTTCGCGCGCCTTTTCGCGAGATCAGTCGGAATTTCAATCCCATTCGAAAGGAAAGAAACTATTTTCGAAAACCGATGCAATCACTCGTCACCTTTTCACAAACCACGAGTTACATTATCGAAATGTTTCACACGTTTATATCGTCCCTTCGAACACCTGTGATTCGAGCAACACGTTCGACGGTGACCAAAGCGGTCCTCGTGAATGAACGAAACTTCGAAGCAAAAGAATAGACAGTAACGCGATTGTGGTTACCTGGACAGAGAACGGACGAAGAGGAGCGCGACGGCTCAGTTAACAACAGGTGTAAGCGGCGAGCGCGGCAAAGCTTCGAGTTGATCCGCCGGTAACTGGTCGAGGGTACGTTTGCGTCTGGAACCCGTCTGATCTCGGCGACGAGGTCGTTCGATGAGTCAGGTCGATTGCGTCGCAGTGAAACGGGGTCGAGGATCAGGTGAACGTGGTTGGTCGATGTCCTGTGCGGATCGAGTGTGTGCCGCCAGACGAACACAGCGTTGCGGACGAGCTAGCTCTGTCCGGTACTTGGGTGCCGTGCCGGGTGCTATCCTCGATGCTTTCGGTCGGCGTCTGCGCTCTCGTAACCTTCCGACCTTCTATTCCACCTGCACACCCCCACCGAATACGCCCGGCGTATTTTAGACTGCAGCCACGATAGCTGCTCGTCTTCGTCGCGTTGCTCCACCTCCCTCGTGTCGGCGGCCCCTCTTCGTTCAACCCGTTCACCCTCGCCTGACTCCACCTGACGGTACGCGCCACCACCACCACCGTCACCTGAGGTAGGGTCACCGGAGTACCAGGCTGCGAACAACCTGCTGACGCTCCGTGTGTAAGCTAAAGGGGGTTCAACGTTTGTTTATCGGGGAAGATGTAGCCGGTAATTACGGCTGTTTATCGGTTGTTTGGTTAATGTTTACCGGAAACTTGCTGGCTACGCTAGCGATCGAAACGACCGGCTTACGATGTATTTCGGTGTATTTATTCTGTATATCTTCGAACGTCCACGTTTTCGGAGCTGTTATTTTTGCTACATGTATCGAGGGGTCGTACCTTTAATAATTAGGGTTCTGGTCAATATATTCCTCGAGACACAATTATCTGGGGAAGGTTGGAGGGGTCGAATCGGCCTGGAAATCTTATTTACCGGTACAGGTTCGGATGTTTCTGAGAAATTTCACCGGGCAGAAAAGTTTCAGCATGTTGTCGATACAGATATCCGTTCCGCTCATTGCAAACGTGTCTCTCGAAGCAAAACCGATGGGTTCCCCAGGATGCAGCGACTGTTTACACAGAATCCAGATAAGACTCCGTCTCGTAAAAGGGGAATCGGGCAAATATTACCGTTATTTTGATGCGAATAAACGTATCGTTTGTATCCGACAACGTGGACGAAGAAGAGCAGTATCGATCTCTCTCTCTCTCTCCCTCGTTTACCACGAAGATATTACCGAACGTTAGGAAACTGATCTAGGCTACGACGCTGGCCATAAATTTCTGTTCTTGGATCGGGTAACGGGTGCTTGTAAATAACGAATTCGAGAGTTATCGATACACGGACGATCGAGCGTCACCGGGAACGTGATACAGATCCGGAATCAGGGTCAATGTTCCTCGGCGTCGCTCGCATCGAATTCAAGCCGTGTTTCGCGGCGATGCTGTTTCGACACCACCACTCCATTTACCTAGACAAACTAATCAAAGTTTGAAACGGTAGGCGGGCACGAAACTTGTCCATCCCCGACGTCGAAAGAGCGTGTCCTGGACGTGTTCCACGGATAATTTCGTTCCATTTCTTGCGGTTAACCTTCGTCGAAATCTCGTCTATATCGCATGCAGAAGCGTTCCAGTTTAACAGCGTTGAAAATCTATAAATTCGCCATTTTTTTATCCATATTGTATTAAATAATGTGCAACCCTGATCGAAAATTCTAAACAAAGTTCTCGGTGGTGGGAGTGTGACCTTAGTCCTTAAAATGTCTCTGGAACAGGGATGAGTAATGTGCTCGAAAGGTTATCTATTCCTAATCAGTTTAAACAGTTGGCCATCGAACACCATCCGTCGTAAGTTTGTTAACAGGAAATTAACAATGAGATTTTGTAAAAATTTATCGCATAAGTGTACTTGGAATATTTAGTCTGCAAGGGAAATATATTTTTATACAATTTTTATCTCTAATGGAAGTAATTTGTAATGCACACGAGAGGGGTGCACATTTTTCTGATAGATTTTCGTGTTTTATCTTACCACGAAGCGTTTCGTCAAGTTGAGAACACGATCACGTTTATCTCTCCCTTGCTCGACGCTGTTCATATTAGTCGAGAGCCGGTATCGATGCACCTGAGATAGGGTCAATGTTTGTGTGCCCAACTTCGATGAGATTCAACTTACTTCCCCACCCCTGCCGGTATCTGGTCGATGCAAGGATTAGACGCGCCGAACAGAGACGGGCAACATCGTCGAGGTGGCCATTCAATTTTGCCAGTTCGACGAAAGTTTTCCAATTTTACGTCTCTGTTCCGGATCAACGGACGTCTCGTGTGTTGCTTGGACACTGTTGCTTCTGCGAGATGTCATAAGTTCGTAACGTATGAGGGGTAGTTTGAAAATTTGAAAAATTATAAGCTCGAGCAGTTTCCTCTGGAGATAGTAAGACCAATCGTCTCAGAATCCCAGAATTATTTTGCACTGTGTCCAGTTTGCATTAAACGAGTACTTCAAAGTAAAATTAAAGTGTCTATACTTCCACTAATTAAAAAATTGAAATATTAAGAATTGCATAGGCACTTTTCCCTCGATAAAAAGTTAGCACTATCTTCGATCGCGAAAACGTACAGTTATCGTTTCGTTTGATCTATCAGCTACTGTACCGTTTGTGTTTGTCTTTAAACGAGCTCGAGTTCTGTAAATTTGTCTTGTCACCCGTTGCTGACAATGAGAAAACGCACGGCAAGGGTGATCGTATCGGGTGCTGGAAAAGTTTGCCGCGACGTTACTTGACGCTTGTTCGCGGGGCAACAGTCGAAAAATCGCGGAGTCTTGTTTTCGTCCAGCCAATTCCAGAGAAATATAGACGTCAGCAAATATCAGCGATCCACTTCTCGCGTAGAACGACCGGATTTCCTTTGCGCTTTTGACCCGTTTCTTGCCTGGCCGCCTCAACACGGTCGACCGATTACGTATCTATACTACTTGAAGATAGAGTCCGATCGAAACGGACCAATAAAACGCGATAATCGTTAACTACGTTGCAGATTTTTAACAAATTTTCGCACGATGTAATCGTTAATTCGAACGTCTAATATTTTCGATATCTGGTAATCACGATTTTGACCCAGACGGGTGATAAAACGGGAATATTAAAAAAAAGAGCACTAAAAACCCTTTTTTATCGACGACAGTATTTCCAGGCAAAGGTACACAGGTGTCTCCGGGCTCGGAGAAATAAACGGGTTCGGCAACGATCCGTTAAAACGTCTGGTTAAAAAAACTTGGCAAAATTGTCGGGGATACCCTTGCTTTAATCCACGTTGAATCGCCTCTGCGAAATTAAACGCTCGGACGTGAAATTTGAACGCCTCAAATATTGACTCACATACGAATTTCTATTTCTAATAAATTTCTAATGAATTTCCTTTGGAAAGGAGAAAGAATACGCATTTTCTTCGAATAAAGAAAATTTGGAGAATATTAGAACGTATCGAATTTCGAGGGGCAAAAATGTAAGAAAAGTGGGGCGACGTGTTCCGTCGCGATACTTTAAGACGGCATGGCGGTGGATACGGGAGTCATCGAGCTGTACCGGAATTACGATGAGATAAAACTTGGAACACGTCCGGTGACCGTTCGACCAAGCCCCGCGGAACGTCACGAAATTCCAAGGAAACGAGAATTTCCGGGATACCGGGCGAACGACACCCGGATCTCGAGCTCGAATTTCTCGAAGGTGGCGGCGACGATCGGTGCATACCCGCCACCCCCTTCCGGGATAATTCGCGTCGTTGTCCGAACGTTTCGTTCGCGGGGCCCCTTGTCCTAAGGAAACGAACCGTGAATAATTCATTTCGGAATCTTACTTCGTTCCCGTGATTTCCCTTCGTGGGATTTCCCGGTTAACGCGCCGCGTCTCGATTTCCCTCGGAGGAGAACTTTATTTCCCGCGGACCTTCGTTCCCGGCCCCGTAATTTCATCGAACGAAAAAGCACCAAGGTCGTGGATCGTCAGGGACACTTGGAAGGCTCGGGCAGGTTATATGGACGATTAATTTTATGGACAGGGCTTAGACGGCCCGCTTCGTGTTTGGCTGTTAAATACATTGCTCCTCTCTCGATGGAAGACTATTGGCGGATAATGGATTATTGGATCGTTAAGGTGGGTGTGTAATACACCGTGGAGGCTCTTAAGGCGCTATTAAATTTTCAGCTTTCTCTTCTTTGGCTTCTGCTGGCGATCGTTTGTTCGGAATTATAAGAAATTACTCTTGAAAGGTCATCCCCTCAGGTACGCCCCTTGATCGAACGAGAAAGATCAACCAAACGCTGTTAATGAGAATGTTTTCGGATCTCTCCTTTTTAATTTCCAAACGAATTATAAAACTCGATGCAGTTTGAAGACAGGTTTCCTGTTTTTCGATTCATCAGCTTTTTCATCGGCTTCTCTCGCAAACATCTCCGATGAGCACTTAATTAAGCACCTAAGCAATGAAAATCGACAAACTGTCGGTGCGATGAAATTTATCGTGTTTACATGGTTATTTTTATTCGATGCTTCTTTGTTTTTAATCGTGCTCAGCGAAACGCGCAGTAAGCGCCGGGTATAGTCGATAAATAATTTCCCGTTTATTTTGCCCCGAAGTCCAAGGTGAATGAATCCGAGTCCGGTATTTTTATAGTCTCCGGTAACATCGCGATACCCTCTTCTGACCCATTAGATTCGTTTTTTCTTTCGCTAGAACGAATCCCGGCTAACCGTATAACCACTTATGGGAGCGTAATGCGTTTCGAGACGTTCATCATTCGGTCGTTCGCCATCGCGAGGTGCTACACGAGGGTACGTCGAACGCACGTTGCTTCAGGGTATTGTAAGACATTGACATGTTTTGTCAATTTTGTCTTCGAATACCTAGGTTTACTATATCAGTGAATAAAATATTAGTATTTTAATTCACCTCAGAAATTCGATACGTTACATCACAGTTACGTGACTGTAAAGTATCGGTGGTTGATAAAAAGAAAAATATATCATCGTGACATGTCTATAGCCAGAAATTTCTTTTGTAACTGGGTCTGGAGAATCTCGATACCGCAAACAGGAAATAAAACTAAATATACGACGGTATGTCTTTCATCCAGGGTGGCGCGGGGGGTCGAACGGAATTTCCAATCTGCCCTGATCCTGGAGCGAAATCAAGCAACGTTGGCACGCGGCGGACTCGCAAGCACGTCGATCTATCCGCGTACGCGTCGATCAGGCCGCAACTTCTCGCCCGGTCCCGTTAAATATTCCCTTAGCTAGATAACCGATATTCCATTAAGTTAAAAGCCTAATTTTCCCTGTTAGAGAGAAGCTCAACGCGACCGCCTATATTTCCACCCTACCTCCGTAATCTCGTTTGCCATGTTTCCTTATTGTTGCTTACAAAGAGACATCCACGATACTGCACATACGTTTTCTTCCTATATACAAATAATTTAGTAAATGGTAGTTTGATAATACAAAATTTCTTTTCTGAGGATAGACTCTGAATTAAGTTCAAAATTAATTGAACTACTTAATAGAATTATTTGCAGTCGAATAACTAACTTCCTATCAAATAACAGTTCGAGTCTGTATTATTCGAGTCGATTCTGCAGAAAGGAAACCGAGGAAAACGGTTTGTCCGAATGTAAATAGAAGTCAAACGGGAAAAGGAATTTCATTGGAGATCGAGCGTATTCTTGCAACAAGAAGCAACTTCTTCGAACGGAGTTCGATTTCTACAAGATGCCAGCTAAATTTCCCGTGAAACAAGCCACGTAGATATCATCGTTTCGCCGTTATTGCCGTTCCTTTTCGTCCTATCGACGATCGTTTCCCCTCCCTTTATTGGAAGCTTCCCCGGAAAATTGATCCTAGACCTCGGTTACGTCAAAACACGCGGGACGATTCGCTTGTCGTGTCCTACGCAGAAAATCACCGGAGTTAAATAAATATTTTTATTCGTTCCTGCCTCGCCCAATAACGATCGAATGTTTACGGGATACCGTGAATTCTTTTTCCCTTTTTCCTTCGTTGCCCGCGACCGACTCTTCGCGCCCCTCTCGATATCAGCGTCAAAAATCTGGCGCAAAACGAGCGGAACGAACAACGGCTCGAACGCGTTCAAATTCTGGATTACGGTGCGTAAAACGGGAGGTGGAAAAAAAAGAAAATTTTAAAACAGCGCAGTGCAACTCGATCGCGCACAAAGCCCCGCGAACGACCCTCGACGAGGCGAACTAGCGTGGATAAATGTTTAAAATTCTTGATAAAACTGTCAACCCCGTACGGAGGTCCTTCACCTCGATTATTAAAAGTATCCCTTTAATTAGAACGTTTTTAGCTTTAATTTCGGTAAACATTTGTTCGTTTCTCGATCAGAATGCGCCACGGTCAAAGGGATAACAACGAACGAGCAACAAACAACTTTGCGTGCATGTAATATTAAAGAGGAGGTAGCATTGTGAAAATCGGGGGGAATTTTTCCTTCCTTCGCAAACGTTTCCTCCCAGCCGCGTCTTTGAGAGCTTCCGGCCCGTCCACGCGGTTCGAATCGTCCTTTTATTCCGTCGACGAGAGATTTACTAGCCACCCGAGGGACGCGATCTACTTCTAATAATACGCGCTTTTTCATCGGCGCGCCGTTGATTTACGAAGCTCGTTCATCGCGTCCCAGCGCCAACTGATAACGATAAAAACCGACACCGCCGCGTGCTTGATAAATAACGAAACGAACTGTAATTTGTTTACCCCCGCTTCCCGTTTGTCGGCCATTTATTAAGTTCTGGTTTGTTCCTGAAAAAAAATGAACCGTGCAGCGGTTCAAACGGACCGTGAACATCGCACGAAGAATTATGAAATTGTTTACCGTCCCATGCTCCTAATACGAGCCGGTAAACAATGGATCATTACGAAAAGTTCGAGGAATCGATTCGGTGGCGAACAGCCGGAAAGACACGTTTTCAATTGTCGGCGTCTGGGTTGAAAAATTTCGGCCTCGTTTAAAATCATCCGTAAGCAGCGGTTCGTCGTAACAATGGCGGCGAAGTGCTTTGACCCGAGCTTACAGCGTTAAGTCGGCCTTTCGCCGGCTCCTCGAAATGCCGTAACGATCCCCGGATTTTCCCTTGGCTCGCCCTCGCGCGAAACGTGACTCTTTTCCCCGAGGAGGGGGCCGACATCTGCGAATCGGAATCGGTTCCGTGCGCGATAAACACGGGAGGTCCTTCGTAACAGAATTCTGATTAACGTAAAACGTTCGGTACATTAAATAACGAGGGGTTTTGTCGCGTCGACGCAAGATTCACCTCTGCCCTTTCCCAATAAAATCGACACGTTAACGCTTTTAAAACGCCGTTCAGGCGGCACGCATGGTAATTCGATGAAATTTCGAAATTGCTTTCCGATCGCTATCGAAAAGCGCTGACATCGTCGGTGATCAAAGTTTTATCGCTTCGTGCATTTCCGGTCGGGCCGATAAACTTTCGCCTCGATCAAGATACCAGGCGATTTAAACAATTCCGGGACGATAATTTGTTCCCTTTTCCAAATTCCCAAAAATCTAATATTTCTAATCGAACGGCAGTTAAGTGCAATAACAGCGGTCGATGAGTTCAACTACCGATACCGCGGTCCATATTAAACACCCTCGTTCAGGTATTACCGTTAATGGTGTTTCTCCATTAATAATCGTGCCAGAGCAACGTTAATGATTACGATTCGCGGGGAATACACCGCAACGTTGCGTATCGGCGTTACACAAAGAACCGATCGACGATCTATGGTGTATTGTTCCGATGCAAACCGCAATTAGTTCCTTTTATCCCTTTTCCCGATAAAATTTCTGCCCTAGCGATGGCTACGAGTCAAGCTCGCGACCCGTCCGCTGAATTCTCGCGAAATATTCCCAACGAGAAGAGAGACTGTCAAAACTATAACTCACCTCTTATCGATGCATCAAAACTCATTTTTCACGTTTCACCCCTTTTTCCTCGACGCTCGTCGATCATTTAAAAGCACGGCTGCTTCGATAAAGCGGCTCTTCGAGCTTCGAATGTTTCGATACGGACGTTTCGATTAAATTTATTATTATTGTTCGTTTGTTTAACGAGAGGGTTTTGTGTTACATATTAATGCCATAAAGGAAATGGAAAAAACGAAACAAAGTGGAACGCGTTGTTGAAAACGTAATCAAATGAAATTTCAGTTTTCAAAGATATTGTATTTAAACTACTCCTTTTATTTTCGAAATATCAAAATTACGTACATCAGAATTTCTCAGCTTCAAAGGAATTTTATTCTATTTTCTGGAATCGAGTTTTCTGAAAAAACAACACGTTCCAAGCTGTTATAATTTCGAGACATCGAAAGCGATTCAACGGCAGTTCGAAGCCGCGAGAAGCAATTTCCGGCCCGGTGATTGTTGAACGAGAAATGATAAAAAAAAAAAGGTAAAGAGCTCTGGAGAGGAAAGGGAGAAAAGGGAAAGATCCTTTTACTATTCCACTCGGTTACACATTTGCCGAGGGTAGTTTGCATAAAGGCCGCCACCTGGGACACGGTTTTTCGAAATCAGGTCGTCAGGATCGCGAAACGTAATTACGCTTGTGTATGACGCTTAACTAACTGCACAATAGGAGCCCGCCTAGCCTCTCTCTGTGTGTCGATCGTTGCAGCAAACACTGAAACCTGTTGCAACAGGCTGGAAACGACCTAATGTCCTCCTCTCGTTGAATCCGTTTACCTTTTCTTCCTTTTTCGCCGAGTCTCGTCGACGCCGCTAAGCGACCGAGAGACTCGATTCTTTGTGTCGTACACCTACAGATTTATTTCCAAGCTTTATCGTCGTAATCGTCCCCCTTGATTCACAATTTTCCTCCTCGTTGAACATCGCCTGGCAAATTCCTTCTTTCTTTCTCGCCCCGAATCGCTTTTCGATTCTGAGCTTCGAGCGCGTGTCTTTAATTTTCAAGAGATTTACCAAACAGGTTAAATGCTCCAAAATCTTCGCAGTATTATTTTCCAATTTTCGAGAGTTCGCCCTAAAAAAATGATGAAACCCAATTGCTACATTGTCGATTTTTTCCAATTTTTAATCCTATCAATGTTGTTTCGATCTTCTAATAATTTCTGAAGAGTATTTGCTCCACTTAGTCGAAGTAAGTTTCGTCGAAGAGAAAAGAAATTTCATTCGACTAAGACGCTTGCCGGCGAGCAAGTTCGCGAGCAACAAACGTCACGGCATATTGTACGAGACAAAAATAGAGGTACGAGGTGTCATTAGGTAGGCGAAATTGTTACCGGCAAGCGGGTCGAATCGCGAAAACTTGTCGCGACGTTTTCTTCGATGCTGCCGCGCGAACAACTTTTCGAGCCGTGCTTTTGTGCTTCGCGAGCGACCTTAATAAGCGGCCACCCCGGCCATCCCGGGAAGAATAGCTGTTTCCGTCTTGACTCCGTACCCGGAAGTTGGTCAATAGCATTCCTGTTCTCCGTACTCGCGCCGCATTTCCTGCGCCCCCGAGCCGCAGCCCCGCAAACCAGAGCAAATCCGTGCGCGACACTTGTTTTTGTTCCCTCAACGATTCCACTTTTCCCTCTTGAATTATTCTCGGCGAACCGAGTCTATGGCGATTCTTTGTCTCCTCGTAAAGTTCCGTGGTGTAAAATATGCGTATTTACGTTGGTCGACGCCGTGAAAATGAACGGATGTACCGAGACTCGTTAAAATATCACTCATTAAGGGTGTAATTCATTTCCGAGCTGGTACTTCACATTATTAGTTTAACGTCTGTAGAAAAATAAATGAAATGTTTATCGAGTTTAAAATGCATTAGTGCAATATAATTGTCGTATAAAATTATCTCGATCTGACATAGCTTTTTAAAAGTAAATGTAACCAAAAGCGTGAAATATTCTATAACGAGCGACGTTCCCGTTTATATTCCAACCGAAACAGTTACTTTATTTTAGGCAAACACGTAGCTCCTGACTGTTTGGAGTAGCACTTTAGCGAATAGTTGCGGAGAACTAAATACCGCGAACGGTAACGAACGACTACGAACTAGTTTGCCGTGCCGCCCGTCGTTATTCTAGTCGGGAAACTTGCGATCGCAATTGTCGACTTGCGTGTTCGCAGCGCAATCCTCGAAATACGGGGACTTTAAGTTAATTCCGACTGTCCGGTCCGCGAAACCCCGTAGAATATCAGGATAACGGGAACTGATGTCCCGTGAATAACTCGCTTCCCCTTGGGGATTTTCCTTCCCTACCTTCTAAATCAAAATCTAGCAAAATAACATACATTAAATAATTTAAAATCCATTTTATTCAAAATAGGTAATAAATTTGCGAATTTTAGACAAATTTTAAATTTGATCCGTTATCGGTACCGGTGCTATCGTCGAAAACAATAGCTAATTATAAATCGTTTAATAATTCTTTGAAGTCGCTGGCGCAAAACAAAGGGAATAAAAGGACGGTACTTTGACGTAATTAAACAAAGGCAGAAGTAATGGAGTTTCAATGTTAATGATCCATGAAACACGCTGAACATCTTTGTCGTCGTTTTTCCGCTTTCAATAATCGCGTTATCGTCAACGCTTTAATCGACAAATTGTCCTTTTTATTCGACCATAAAACACACGAGGAGGGGGGACGAGGTTCGTAGCAAATGGAAAATTATTTACGTACACGGGGCGGAATTATCCGTCGTATTTCAGCCGATTAAAATGTTGCTGATCACGCGGAACGAGCCACGGTAATTCTAAATTCCAGCCTGCTAATCCAATTGGAGCCGAACAGGGTACGCACGCTCATTAATATTCTTGTTACGTTACACAATCGCGGCGGAGGTTCGAGTTTTTCGGGTCATTTTCGGCGGTGATTTTACAACGCGGCTCGAATTCGTCTCGAAACGAGATTCCCGCTCGTGCTTCTCACGAAATCTCGTTAATTTTCGCGTCTGTTCTGTGAGAAAAAGTTTCACGGTTCCTTTCGCAAATGGCGCGGTAATGACTCGGAGAAATCGTCTCTTGCGGTCGTAAAGAATTACATTTAATCCTTGCATTAATAACAAGTAGCATCGTGGTATATATTATCCAAATCGTTAACAGTAATTAAAGTTTCTGAGGATCGAATAAAAATTCCTGGACGACATTCGTCGATGACGACTAAAAATTTCACGGGTTTTCCCCAGTGGAGGGACGGTGTCCAACGTTCTCTTTTTTCCTTTCCCCCTCAGCCCCGTGGATTACCTGGACTGACACCGGTCGCAATACGTTCCAAAGACCGCGAGGGAGGTTTTCCTGTTCGTGTTCGTCCGTGCATATCGTCGACATTAAATAACGCTCGAAGCGACGGGATTGTAATTACGGTGAAACGCCAGAATATAACGCGTACGGTGTATCCTTGGCTACAGTATCCGGTAATAGAAGCCACCGTGGAATATTTAGGAACCGGGAGGGACGGGCGCGCGCAGAATTATAAAGTACCTGGAAATAAAGCACGAGAATTTCTGTGTAATTAAAGCCTTCGCCTGTCGCGTCGTTTCCTTTTCGAAGCCACCGAACAGGCCCCGTACCTTCGCTTAATTAAACAAGACAAGCTAAGTTGTTCGTTGTACACCGTTCGATCCATTCCACGATGCAGTCGGATCAATCGTAACCCGGTCTCGTAAAAGTAAAAATTACAATTTTTTAAATGATTGGAGGCTAAAATTATAATTAACCACGGATCCCATTTTTCTACGATTCGATATCGATTCGATATCAATTTTATTATCAAAGATTTAATAACTATTAAAAAAATTGTTAAAATATCCGTGTCAGCGTTCGAGGGTTAACATTTAATTCGATTTCTTTTCCCGTTTATTGCGTACGTGTCGGGAATACAGAAATTGAATCTTGATCAGCGAGGCTCGTTTCTTGGTAACTAGCGCACGTAAGACGAGGACGATGAAGCTAATTGACACTTGGCGAGCTTGTATCGCGAGCTTTTCGATACTCGACCACGGAAACGGGTCGTCGTTAAGTCGGATATCAAGTCTGGTTCGAGCGAGTTAATGAGGCGTAACGAAGCGTTCCACGGAAATCGAGGCGGAAGCGTGCTCTCCTCGCCGATGATTCTTCAGAAGTTTCGGAATATCTTGAAAGTTGTACCCGGAAGAGCGGAAAAATAAATCGAGGAGGTGTGTTTACCCTTCAAATTTGCCTCTTACGTTGAAAAATGAATGAAAGCTTGCAGAATTGTGTTTCTTAAAATCAGAAGAAATTTTCATCAAACAAATGTACCCTCTTTTTATTCTTCCGGGTAGGTGAATTTCCTTAACGATACAAGGGGAATTGGAGCGCGAAGATTGTTTGGAAAATTCGTTCGAAAATCGTGCGCACGGTTCGTTAGCGACATTTTGCTTCGACATTTTGAATTCCGCGGGTTAAGATTTGCATTTGATACGTGACTTAATTGCCAAACCCCCGAGACTGCTTTCCACGACCGCTTCGATAACTTCTCGGATTGAATTTGAACGCATCAACCTTTGCGCTCGATTGGCGCCATTACGGGGACATGTGTAATTCACCGGTGAATTTTCCGAATCGAAATTAAAACGTTATTTCTATTAATATTTATGATAAATTAGGAGCAGAGGTGGAAATAAACGAGACGAAAATTTGGTGCTAATTAAAATGTTATTACCTACTGGAAATTTAATATTGATTACCTGAAAGTTACGCGGGCGTGCAGAGGGTTAACCCTTCCGACCCTACGCCGTACTGACACGGTAAACTTTCACTTATAAAATTATCTGGAAACTTAGGTGTTACACGAAAGTTGGGCATTGGGATTCTAATTGTACTCGCGAACCTCATGACTAATTATCGTAAGTATTATGGGAGTCACGGTAACTTGTGCTCGACAAAATTTCTATCGATCGTATCAGATATCTGAGGGTTCGTGTTTCGAACGAATAAGAAACCGGATGAATTCGGTATAAATTAAAAAGGAAGTTACGAAGCTTCGCGGTGGTGGTGCTAATAATTGAATCATTGCGTAACGGTTATCGATACGGCATCTTGTTTCTCGGTTACATAACGGGACACCATAACAAACAGATTGTTTACCGCATCGAAAGTCAAGTGTCGGGCGTCGAGGCGCGCCAATTAAATTTAATTCCACGGCGGAGAGATTGGGTGACGCGAGTGTATTTGCCCGATTGCCCCGGGCCACGCGTAAAATCCCGGCTCGAAATTTTCATGGCTTTAACTCCTCCAGACGCCACCAGGGAGAGGGTGGGATTACGTTTAGATTTACGGAGACAATCAGGGATTTGCGGCGCCTGCTCGGGATTCTCCGCTGGTCTCGCCGCGAATTATCTCCGGCTGCCTCTATGCACCCTTGTCTCTGCCCGTTATCTGGAAATATTGATAAACACTGCGCTGATAAGATAGCCGCTAATTAATCGTGGATAGATCAACTTCCTCAAAAACGAATTTATTTATTATTTTCTAAAATTTTAAATTACATTCAATCGGGTTTGAATTACATCCATGGTGGGATCTTTGAAGCGGGGTGCAAAAGGTCAGTTGCACCAGAGATAACGGGTCGTTTTCTTTCAGAAACTGATAACACGTGTCCCCGCTAATCACGGGAATTACGATCTCTCTCACGTTCTCATCGCTCGTGCCATCACCCTCTAGGAATTCATAGAAGTACCAACGTATGCATAAAATGCTGCTGCATACATGCATGAGAATTGATCCGTTCGCTTTCGAAGTGTCCACGATTTATTTATCTATAAACATACGCCCGCCTTTTACCTTTTTGCTCGACGTTCCAAGTATTTATTTCCAACGAGTCGCTACGAAATAACAACTTGCCTCGCTCTCGTTGAAAACATACTGGCCTACTTCGATGTTGCTCGTCTCGTTGGAGCTGTTTCTCCTCCTCGTGTTTACGCCATAGTCGTTAGCTTCTCAACGTTTCATTTACTCTATTAATTAACAACCACGCGTGTCCTTGATTAACTGTTTACGAAGCGTTCCTAACGAGAGAAGCGCACAAGACCTATTGTCGCGGGGTAACCTTTTCTTATTTGTAGCTATCAAAGCAAACCCACGTGTCTACGGATATAACTCTTTGTCGCGTACCTGAGCGAGAGTTTGCAGAGAATTCGAAAGGTAGTAATCCTGCAAAATTATGGAACACCCTTCGCTTTTAAAGTTTATTACGAACTCATGACGAGGTGTTAATCGTGCTCCGGTTATTAAGAAATTAGGTGCTTAGTAGGTACCGTAAATTAGATATTAGATGTTAAGAGAACTTTGGTACATAAGTAATTTCATTTTAAGTTGAGCTAACAGAGTGGCGAGACACTCTGAAATTTTAATTATCAAGGACTCTATCGATTAAACAATTTTCTCAAAACACGTACACGGATTTATCGTTGTCGAGGAATTAAGTAAAGTTCTGCCGCATCAGCCGTGTTCCTCTTCCGTCATATCACGGAGGATCTCTTTTATTGCGGGTTCATCGTTCACGGTAATGGATTTCTCTACCTCTTTCGTGGGCGAAAATCGAGAGACAAGAGATATATTGTTATTGCGAAAATAAATTGCCCCGGGATCGGGTAGCACGATTTACAGCCGGACCGTTTTCTTAGATCATTGTGCCCGAATTAATCTTTCCCTCCCCTGTTGAATAAACGCCGGCGTATCCTCCCGATTCGAACGCGAAAAAATGTAAACGCGGCCTTCCTCTTTCTACGTATATCGAAGGAACGGCTAGAGTTAACAATAACCCGTGTTCCGCACGGGCCAAGAAACTTTCGAGACACGACAGTCGGAGGCGTGCTCGTTGACGTGGCCCTCGAGAAACTCGGTTTCCTGCACTTTCAACCTTTTGATCCGAGAACTGCTTGCGAAATTGTTCAACCGTACCCTCGCGTGTCTCGTGCCACGATTTCAGAACTTCGCCCTCGTATTTTCGCCTCTGATCTTGTTGTTTGCGCGTCAATCACCCTGCTAAGAATATTGCGCTCGATCGCGTTCTTCTTCCCGCCTAATTTTATTTTCTCTATTTTATAATTTCCTGGAATATTTATAATTTGATAACCCAACCTAATATTTGAGTTTGCCTGACTCCACTGTATTATCCACAAAATAAAAATTTCATTTCACCGGTTGGTAATTAAATTTCACCTTTGTTAATGTCTTTACCGTACCATTAAAGTACACTGTACAAAGAGGATTAAACGCAACTGCTGGCTACAGCCGTAAGCTGTTTTAAACTTTACCTTGAAATAAGAAGAAGCAGAAGAATGGATAATGAGAATGCAAATGAGAATGATATATTCTGAAGTTCAGGAGCCTTTCGAGTCGTACTTCGTTGTTTTCCCGCAGAGATGAAACTTTGTCAATAAGGGAATTTCAGGATAAATTGAGTTGTAATATTGTGCTCAATGAAACGAGTTAGGATGAACGAAAATAAACCAATTATTCGCGGAATGTGAACGAAACGCTTGTACTTTAATCAATGATCCTCTCGTACCTCCAAGTTGGCCTTGCTTCCTGACTTGCCATGAATTTTCTTTATCCGCTTTTATCGTTTCCTGTTGAACTCTGTTTATAATTTCTCGCCACCCCTTGGGTAATTCATTGAATTTAACGAACACCGTTCCATCGCCATTCAGAAACTTTCGCAATTTTCTCTTATCGTATTAATAACGTTCGAACCTTCGGAGGAGATTGTAATCTTCCTGAAACAGGGTGCACAGAATGGAATTGACGAAAGGACACCCTTTACTTGTTAAGTAAAATCCCTGTCCATGAATAAAGAAGAAATTGAAAGTCGAGCTCTTCGATATTTATTGAAGAAACTTTCAAACTCCTTTTATTCCGAAAATCGATACTTGAATTATGTACTTTAGTCGGTATTAGCTATGATTTTGAAAATATTGTATAAATTATTAACGCTCGTCTCTGTGGAATATTCTGAAGATAGAACGCCACGTGGATTTCTCTAACTGACAACCAGTCGTTTTTTATGAAACGTTTGTTCAGTTATTTTTATTTCAATTTACTTTGTTTTAAACAAAGATCCATAAATTTATCTCGCGAGAAACTCTAATTTTTAATTAGTTCTGATATTATATTCTTCCTTTTCTTAATAATTCTGCGGGCGCATAAGTTGAAGTACTTCTCGCGCGAAGTTCATGAAACGTTGAATTTTTCGTGCGCGTCAAGCGGTCCGCGGCCGTTAATTAATAATTAGCGTGCCGAGTGCGAGTCGTAACCGTAACCGCGTTACGAATAAATACGTCTGAAGCTTGCAGCCCGTCAAAACGACGAACCATTAGTGTACACGTCCGGCAAACTGGCAAAGTGACGCACACGTATGCCGCTTCGTTGAATTAATAGAAGCCACGGTTGCACGTCAGCCTGTTAATGCGATGTATGTGTACATCCACGTGCGCGACGCATACCTGTCACTTTCGTGTGCGTGCATGCGTGAACCCGCGTTAACGACAACACGGGAACCCTGGAATTTCGCTTAAATTGATATCGAAACGATCGTTCGGTCCGCGAAACCATCCGCACTCGTTCGTTCTTCCCTGTAAACGTGCAAACAGCGACATAATTATCTTTTAATTAACAGCTATCGCGAATTTTAGCGCTTTCGAAGCGAACGAGCTTGTTCGGTTATCATTTTTTTGATAAACTGGGTAATTGACCTTGGCAGTACTGGGCTGAATTAAGGGTCGTTTCTAATTAGAGTTGATACAACAGAGGCTAATTAAATGATTCAGGCAGTATGGTAGAAGAATTGTTCTGAAGTTGGAGAGTAGTACACAAGCGGAATTTATTTGAGAAACTTCTTGTGAGTGGCTTAAGAAAGCAGGAACAGTAAATTTGGGTAATACGCGTTGTAGGTGACAGATATTAGAGTCTTAAGAGTTAAGGGGAGAGTATTCGTTCGAGGATCCTGATTCGAATTCCAGTCCGGCAGTCCAATTGATCAAACATTCTTTTTTCTTACAATTGTAATACTACTCTAGTTTATTTAAAAAATTTTCATCTTAGGAACTATGTATAATTTCTGACAGATATTAAGAAAAATATTACAATTAAAAACTACTATTTCCTTAGTTATTTTCTCGCGAATTAAAGGATTCGAGAGTCATAAACAAACCTGTCCGATGGCCGGATCACTATCGACCCATCTCCGATGAAACCGTTCAAGCACCCTCGAAGGGATCGTGGCAGTCGGACTTAAAGCAACGGCACCGAGCCGCTTCCGTGTTTGCTCGAAGAATCAAGTTCTCAATTCTTAATGAAATTCCCCGCTAGTGTGGCACAGTAACGTAGCAACACCTCGAACGAACGATCGGCGGTGGCCATTAATTTCCTTCCGCGTCCTGACCGAGAAGAAACGAACAGCAATTTAAGCGGGTACGGTTCCGGGTTAAGTAATCGTCCTCTCTTGAAAATCCCGGCCTGGCTCGCTCCAGGAATATCAAGGACGCGTTTCCAGCCTGGACTCAGCGTACATCAGCTTTACGACGTACTTGAAGGAAAATCTGTGCTTAATCGGGCTCCTCGACGTTTCTGTAAATTACACAGGTGTCTAACTCGTAGATTTACTAATAATTAGGGAATATTTATTAGTAACAGCACTTCCTTGAAAAAATAATTGTCGCTCGAGCTTCACCCCCTCATTGTTTCGCGCGACACGTTCGAATTACGATTCCGAGGAGCCCCGGTGCAGCCACAATGCGAATGCTTACTTTTTTCTGCAAAGATCAGCGTAAGTGCGTAGCCTGGAGCACAATAGAAACATCCCTACGGATGTAAACGTCGATCCCCTGTCGCGAGGCAAGAAACGAGAAAGAGTGGGTGCTGAAAGCTTTTTTCAATGTTCCACCACCCCAGGTGGGATACTGCGCCATCGATTTCGTCGGGCGACGCAACGATGCCTCTGTTAGGAAACATCGAACTTGCAGAACGGGCCTTCCATTAAGGGATAATTAATCCAGAGCAGCGGAAAGTCGAAAATTCGTATTTGCGTGGCGCCATTTCCGTAATAATCCGCCATCCATCTTGCTCAGCCAATTAAAAATAATTATACAAATAGTTGGTCCAATCGAAAACATTAAATACGACGCGCGTTAAATTTACGAAAAATAAAACGGCTAATCGGAAGGATTTTCTTCGATCAAAGTGGCCGAATAAAAACAGGAAACTCGATTCGCGAGGCTCGACGAGACGTTCGTAAATCAGAATTATCATGAATCAACGGCTGGTACAATGCGCAATTAATCGTCACGAGGGGAATATCAACAACGTTGGATGCGAAATTTCGCGAGCCAGCTGGAAGCAGCTACAATCAGCGCGATTCAATCGGTGAGATTTATTGGACTCCGCTATGAAAGCCGATGCTACAATTTCATTCGTCCCCGCTGACAATGAAGCGTACAAGGGGCGGACATATGTACGATGGACTTTGACAAATTTGGCCAGCGTCAGACCCGTTCGTCGCACGAAGCGGGTCGTCGATGGATCTTGGCGTTCGTTAATTAAAAAATTTTGGGGATTTGGGAACTTATAAATGTAGGAAGTAAGGGACAATTTTAATTTAAAGTAACTCGTGATTTAAACCGAAGAATTTAATTTCTGTACCTTAAGCTGGTCTATTAACTAACCAGAGTTTAAAACGCCGTCAATGATGTTTTTCAATGAAATCTGTGGCAGTAACCAAGCCTGGCGTAATGGCTAGAGGTACATAGAAGGGGCACTTTTTTCTAGACCAACGCGTTTCAACAGGCGTTAATGCGTTTTAGGTCAGGCGTAATGAAAGGAAAGGCGTTCAAAGTTTCACGGTAACATCATAGGAAAGGTCCCGACGGTGTCGGTCAATGTGGGCAGGCACTTTGTCCATTACGGGGAAAGGTCGTGTACACGATAAGCAATCGCTTTCAGCACTTCTTTTGCCATGAAAATATTCTTCCCTTTGTTACTGTGCAATCTAAACAGTCGGTGAATCTTTTTCCACGATCGTTCCGTTGTTTATATCTTGATTAATTTCAATTATTTTTTTCTGAGATTAATTTGGGAACCTAAATTCCCGCAATCGTTTGAGAAACGAATTTCCGTAGACTCCGGAAGTTGGAAGGTCGCAGAATTTCTCGAAGGTTCTTTTGAGAATGTTTAGCAAACGTTTCGAGCGAACGACAGGGCCAGGTTATTCGAAACTCGCAGCGTCGAACATCTAGGGCGAAATGGCGGAGGTTTGATTTTTTCGACGACAAACCCCGCGATCGAGCAGTTCTCCAACTTATCCGAGATTAAACGAGTTTTGAAATGGGGGGAAAAATTTTCCAAGTTTGCCTGCCTCGGTTACCCAAGAAAAGATACAAGAAATATTAAATCGCGGATCGCTTACCTGAAAAACAAAAGTATAAATTCTGCCGAAGGAACAAAACGTTCTTCGATTTGTTTTCAAACGTCGAGATCTCGGTTCGAGATAGCACGTCGGCGGACTTCCTCTCGGCTGAATCCTATCTGACCCATAAATTATCCTCTCCGCTCGTTAACTCAGAAGCAGAACGTTGTCCAGGGTTGAACAGTCGCCGCAATATTCCTATTTCCGTCGAGCAAACCCCGAACTTCCGTTGTAACTGCTTAGGGGTCAGCTCGTTTAAAGAACACCCCTTTCTTACTTCCGCCAATCTGATTACCACAACAATACGAAACTTCCTGTTCGACTTGGAACAAGCCAACTTAACCATATTGACGCCAGGGAACTTCCAATGGATCGATCTGCTCCTCCTCGACGGTAAACACTTGACGATTCCTTCTGCAGTTGAAACACGATCCGGCCAATCGTTTGTTGGAAAATTTATTTAAACGCTTTCTTCGATATAAAAATTGATTACTTGAAATAACAAAAGGAATAGACGCTAATCAATTAACGTAATGGATGACTCTTTTACTCTGGTAGTGATTGAAGATAGCAAGCATGAATCGTTGTACGTAGATGTAGATTTCAATCTCGTCGATGATGAATCGATGCTGGTATATAATTCTGACGTATAATCGACAACGGCAGAAACAATTCGAAACGCGTCTGCCATTCGTCGTTGGTTAAATTGACAATAACAGAAACAATTTCCGAATATCGAAGCGATCATTGTAATTGAAGATCTCTATCATGCGAGAGAATAAGTTTGCCTGTGATTTTTAGAAGTTATTGAGGTTACTAAGGGGGTAACGCTCCTTGGACTTGAGGAAAGTCCCTTTTTAAGGGCTCAGAGGGGAGAGGGTTAATTAAACATACGTACTCGGGGCCGTAATCTCGATAGTGTTCAAAGGCGTGGAACACGGATTTCGAGAGAGTGGATGATGAAAGGGATGGAAAGAGCATTTAATCACGGCCGGATCGTACGCGTGCATACATGCGCGTGCCACGTCGAAATGGACGTGTTCCTTCCGCGGTGAAACCATCGAAAGATGGATGCTGCGATCGCGTGCCCTCGACCGGACGAATCTAATTACTCCGTCGAAATAGGATCTGCTTGAATTACGGAGCCGCGTAATTCGCACGAATCGAACGCGACTCGATCGAATCTGCGGTCTCCTCTCGCGCAACACAATCGCCTCGTATCCGTGCGTTAACTCCTGAAGGAAATCGATTCCTTCGTACGAAAAAAGCTCGTCCTCCCCCCCCCCCTCGTTTTTCACGTCTTCTTGGATCGTTTAATTCACCGGCCAACGAATAATTGAGAGATAAGAGGGAGAAAGCGGTGGCAACGGTTCTGCGACGAAAATGAATTGCCCGCCGAGGCTACGCTAATAAATCTCTCCCTCGGATTATATTTTTTTTCTAATTAATGAACGCCGTCTATTAAACGCGACCCGCGCCACTGGATCGCCTCGTTCTCTCCGCCCGAGATTGCACCCTCGGATTTTCTTCACGAGAACCGAGGGATTGTTGCTTAAACGGCGTTGAAATATTGCAAGAAAAAGCATCGAAGCGAAAGTAATTAAACGCGATATAAATGTTCGTGTTTCCACTGCATTTCTTTATATTCCTCTTGTACATATCATGTTTTAGAAAATATCGTGGCTCAGAATTTATTCGCGGGTGCAAAGTCAACATTGAGTTTGCAAACGTAGGAACAACAAATGGATTAAAAATTTAGAACTCGAACTCGACAAAGTAAAATTTTATTACAAATTCACCCTTTTTACATCCCTCATTCGACACATTCTTCAGCATTCTCGATTTCCCCGAGGTACAGGGTGGTGGTACACGTATTAAACAGGCTCTGTATTTTACAAGTAATATTTCGCATAAGTCTTTATAATCGCGATTTACGAGCCGCCGGGGTGGTAAATAAAAGACGATGAAGAGATTAAAGAAACAGCTTGGTTGTTCCAGGCGTCTTCTTCGTGACTCGGGTAGGTTTGGATTAAACGCGACGTGTATTCGGCTCAATAATTATTTCAAAGCCGATTCTTCTCCCACGGCGCCGTTTCTCCTGGGTGTACATCGAGAGAAGTCGATTTTACCGATTCGAACAAAAGAGCGCCCCCCGGAATTGGTCCACGGTGAAATTTAACCCGAACAGGCCACGATTGTCCCCGCGAATCGTTCGGAATAAATTCGAAGCGGCGGCGATTTATCCCGGTCTGGGACGGATTTATTCGCGAAATATACGGGAACAAGCGCGCGGAACTCACGCACGAAAACTGCGGCCGGGTAACGGGTGCGTCACGCAGAACAAACAAATAATCCTGGCCGTCGGATAAACAAATAATTTTATCCCGTAAATCTGGTCTCCCGTGGCCACCTCGATCGTGTGAATATTAATATAACCGTGAAACGAGATCGCGTATTTATTGTTGGTAGAAAAACGAAAGAAACGTAACAAAGCCGTTGAAAAGATATCTCTCGAGCGGGCACCGTGGCGTCTGAGATAGAAAACGAGGAGGAAAAAAAAAGTACTGTCGGGAGGAAGGTCGAATTCCACGGACAACGATTTTTCTCACGACGTCTCGTCCTTGGAGGAGAAGGCGGGATTCTCACGGGACTCCCGGCTGCCGTAGGCTAATTTCGGACGGTCCGACTTTCGCGACTCGTCCTTCTTTTTCCCGTTTTTACAGATTTTCTCGTCGCTCCCGGCTGGCACGCTGATCACCTCTGTCAGCTGCATCGCCGTCGCGAATCTTAACGCCTGAAAGTAGAATATCGAACTGTCAGATCTTCATAAATTCTCCAAAAGAAAAATAATTATCGAATTAGAAACAAAATATCGTAGGCATAAAAGTCGCGAAGAATTTTTTACGAGCGGAGAATCGTGCGAAAGGCACGGTTTAAAGGTCGTCGGGGATTGTCGAACACCTTTCTAAGGGTGCACGTGCTGAATCTCCCGTAACATAAACAGGAAGGGAGTAGGGAAGGATAATACCTTCGAATCCTCGTGAAAGATTAAACGGGAAAGTTTGTAAGGATGGAAGAAGATAGTAGCATCGAAGTAGCTCATTTTTAATCATTTTAAGGGAAGTTTAAATATTTATATTCAATTTTAAGAGGAAAGCCCTCTAAATATCAGAGGTTGTTTCTGTACTGTGCTGTGCATTATTTCTGCCCTTTTCTGGTTTATCCTTTTAAATCGTTTGCTGATGAATTCACTTGGAATTCTTTTACCTGGTGATCTTTTATTACAGCTTTGTGTAATATCCTTGGGTCATGAATACTTTTTGTATTCAGACTCTTGTTAATTTTCTACCGAGTCTAAAAAGAAATAGAGCATTTCGACGAGTTACAATGAACGTACGTAATCTGATCGATTAGTATCGCGATAAGGCGAAGAAAGGAAGTTTATTGAAAGTAATATTTTCCAGGGTTCTTTCGAGACGCATTAAACGCCGCGAAAATCCACTGAACTGGCCCCTTTCGGTCCTCGTAAATCACGAATCCTACCTGGAAAGAGATAACCCCGTTTTATGTTATCAACTAACCTTGTTCCAGTTTAGACGGACTTTCAGCACGCTGACCGGCTTAAACGTTTGTTGCTTATTTTTACCGGTTTCCATTATTCACGCGTTTCCGTTTACCGTCTTACGTGTTGCACGATAAACTTCCTTCTTCTGGCGGCGAAAAATTTATTCCGAATCGTAAATTTCCGGTTACGCGTTCGGATCTTTGAATGGTAGAAGAAAGCGATGGAAATCGAGACACTCGCGCGGGCTTTTCAATCGAAACGTTAATTATTGACAGAGTTGGTCGAGGTTGGCAAAAATTCTCGTTAAACCGCGGTTGTCGCTGGCTTGTTTTTTTTCCGCACGGAACTGTGTACATTTAAATTTCCGCAACGGGTGGAAGCCCATCGAGCGTGAAAAGTGGCGATAGTAGTGGTTGTAGCGATGTTTTTATCCCATTTGAATTTCATCATTTGCTCGCGCGTTAAACGCGCAGGAAGGAAGGGCGGAAAATCGTAAATAGCATTCGACCGGACTCGAACGATCGATTATCGAACGACCCCGCATTCTCTACGAAACGCGACTTCCGCATCGCGCTAAATTTTTCAGGTTTCGATCATTTAAACGTAGGTTGGGGTAAAAATTGGAAAATCATCGAGGTCCAGGATCGCGTGCAATTGAAAAGCGCTGACTAAACGCGCACGATTAAGCATCGCTTCCGATAACACACCTGTGCACACGGGGCGCAATTTGTTGCGAATTCAAGCCGTGGCCAATTTAATTAGTTTCCACGCCATCGGACGCATCGCGTCCAATCACGATGACTTATTATGAGATTAAAACTATCCCAAAGGCGAAAAAGTTGTCCGATTCGCGCTGCTCGCTCGTACGAATCGGCTAACTAATTCGCCGACCTACGCGCGAGTTTGCCATCGGTTTTTCTGCCCGCTATCGGGCGACATTTATTTTCAAACTACCTCCACCAGCCGAATTAGATACTTCGTTCGAGTTTCTCTACCTAAAACATTCATAAACCGCGTTGAAACATGAACTTTCGATGAAATTCAAAGAGAATTGTTAATCCGTGCGTTGCATTTCTTCGGTGTGTCATTACTTTTGTAAAAGTTACAGATTTTTGTGTATGTTAAATTAGAATTAGTTGGAAATGGCAATTAACGGCAGTTTATTTGACTTCAAGTCAAATTTCTTTTTCTCTATGATCCAATATTTTACACGAAGCACGTGGCGCTTACATCTTGTTGGTACAGTATTATATTAGGTCGTACGTGATATTCTTATCGCCGATATATTCTTCGTTACAACAGAGATAACTACAGAAAATAGTATAGTCCAACAGAACTAATTAAAGTTACCCCATAAAAATGATAGATTTTTCGAAAAACCCTAGGAAATATATTGTCTTATCAAGAAAGTCAATTCCCAATAAAATCTGAAAAGAAATTTAATACTCTTTTTAAATTGGATCAACAGCCATAAACGATTAATATTATCGATGATAATAGGTTTAGACGGCGCGGATAGAGAGAGGAGGGGAGGGGGTGGCTTTTAAGAAAGCAGCCGTAATAAAAGTTTCTGGTTCGATAGGAGTTCGGCGGAGTTCAAGCTTTCGCGAAAAAAAAAGAAACACTTGAGAGAAATTCACTCGACTTGGCCGGTCGGTCGTGTCTCTTTATGAAAAACCGGCCAACTTTCATCTCGAGAGACAAACGACGTCGAGGAACCTCGAAAGCGTTTCTTCTTTCTCTCGTCGACGTTCGAAAGACCTCTCCTCCTCGTCTCCCTCCCCTGTGCCGGGTGTAAAAATTTAAGTAGCTTATTTTACTTAATTCGTTTCGGCGAGAGCTCGACCCCGGGGGAGAATTTTTCAGGGAACCCTTTACTCCTACTCTTTTTTTTCTGTTTCGCCCCGCGATAATTGCAGCCCGGACTCGCCACCCGCGGCGATATATTTTTCAGAACTTTCGAACTGGCTGGGATTAAAAGTTTGCGGAATTAATCGGGAAGCTTTGCCGAAGATTACACGTTACACGAACTTTTCCCATTCTCTTTCTGACCGATTACAAACCCCGTCTATCGAGCTTGATAAACTTACGGTATTTCTGTTGATTAAATGAATCATTCTTTAAATCTGTATACACAGAGTATTTAGAAACGTAACGAATTTGAATTTTGTTCTTCGTACAAAATGATTTCTGAAACGTTCCACGAAACGTGTTTTACAACCCCAATTTCGAGGGCCGTATTCACCCCTCCGATACGAGTGATGACCGGTAAAAAAAATAACATCAAAGTTTCATCAAAACTGGCGTGAGGGAAGGAGGGTGAGAATGGAAATAAACCCCGGGTGCCTAGATAGGATACATTTTTTATTGCACGAACGTTCGTCTTTTTCGGAAAGAAAATTCTTGAATACATCGCTGTTGGCACTTCGAGCACCGACGGGAAATTTATGTACACGGAAGGAGGAATAATCGTTTCAGTCGGGTAAAAGTGTATTTGCTTTTTAAAAACATTGCGGCCCGCGATAAAAATTTCTTCCGTTTTTTTCCCCCTCGCGGAAAAAGGACGATCGCAACGAATTTCAACTCGTTGTTCCGGGCAAAAAAATTGAGTAAACGTTTAACGAACCCACTGGCAATTTTCCATTTTCGCGGAAACACTGTTGCTCCATCCCCCACCTCGCCCTTTTTGTCCTTCGAATGCAAATGCAGTGGACGGGCGCGATTTAAAACTCGTTACCTTTCGTCTGTCCCGATGGGCGGAATACAGAATCCAGATAATGTAGGACACCATTATCGTGGCTGGTATGCAGACGCCCGCAATGGTGGATGCATCCCTTAAAAGTGCATGATGCACCGAGAGCAACATGATCGCCAACACGGCCCCACCGGCGACGTATCTTCCGGTTCGACGTCGTTCGTCCTGTCAACAAACGACAAACATCCGGTTACCGTTGTCATTTACAATGCGTCGATTCCGAAAAATACATTTTATTGATAATCGTTTATCGAGCACAACAGTTCTTTTCGCGGACGGTCTATTTTTGCGAATTGTTTAACCTCCCGCCGATAGATTTCGGGGCGAAAAAACACGAAAAAGCCAGGAATTTGTTTTCCAACCTAATATTTATCTCGACGCGCCATATTATCGATCGATATATTATCATGTGGTGAAAACAGCAAAATCCGGATCGAAGAAAAAACACGCGATAAAGAATCGCGCGAGCCCGCGAAGATTTCGCGAATCGAAGTTTAACGAAGAATAGCAGAAGAATTTATTTATTCGGGTGACGAGTGGTTCTTTTTCGGCCCCATCAATCATACCGGCTCGATGTGATTGCGCGAACGAAACGAAAGAAAGAAAAAAAAAAAAAGAACGGCGACCAGATCGAAGGGTATTAAATTTTGGATAACGATCGCGACTGGAGCGGTAGACCTATTTCCATTCGCGAAACTCCGTGGCAGTTTAACGCGTTGACTGTGACGGGGGTCACTGCTGGCCGTTGCCTCTGTCGCGATAAAATCGAATAACGGATCAAAAAAAAAAAAAAAGAATAATCGAATAGTGTGTTTTATTGATCCTCTAGGGGGTGGTTCTTGCAATTTTTCTTGGATCGCTAACTTTCAGTAACCAATTTTCAAATTACAATTAGCAGCCGTATAGGAAATTAAAAGTACTGGCGTCAAAGTTACAGGTAACTGACACCTGTCGACAAAGTATTAGCGTTACTGAAACCGCGGGACAAACAACTGGTTCTTTGGTAAATTGAATAAAAAATGGCGCGGAGGCATGGCTCTCCATCGCGACCCGATACCGTTGCGCGCGGTGTCGCGCAAAAACACACGGGATTAACATTAAACGACACGGATCCCCTTCCGTTTCTTTCTTCACAAAAGGCACACACGGCTCTGCGCGCAACGTTTTCCTCGGCAAAAAAATCACGTTTTACAGACCTCATCTTCGCGGCCGCGCCCGTACGATGTCGTTTCCTCGACTTAACGACCGACGTGCGGTTAACGCGTCGCATGAGGACGTTCAACATTTTTTTCTCCCCTTCTATTCGCGTACGGTTCCCTTTGTGCTCGGCGTGGGCATAAAACGAGGGTAATTTTCAGAGAGGAAGATCGCGACCGGGTGCTCGTTGCACATCCGTCTTCGAGCTTGCCACGGAGTTTCGAGCGCGCAACTTTCGATCCATCGGGAAAGTTCGAGCGGAACTGAAGTCCCATCGAGACGGCGCTAAATTTCGAGCCACGGAAAAATGGTGGGATCCAAAGTTTTCTTTACCCTTTTTTTTTTTGTGGTGCCACGTTTTTACAATCGTCGTTCCCTCTGGACCGGTGTGTCCCAACCTTTCGTGACCCCTTTTTCAATAACCAAATAACCGCGTTTATTTGGCTCCCGTCGCGGCGGATGTTAACGCTTCGACGTAAATATTTGAATTTTCATATCGTCTAACGCACGAATTATACGAAATTTTTAATTTGGGATTCGCCGTCCCTGGCAGAGTATTGCGGAAGTCCTTGCGACGGAGATTTTCTTAGATTGAAAAAGAAATCCTTTGGATCCCAGCGAAACGTGAATTTCAAAATATACGTAACGCGAGTTAGCCCTCGAAATAGCTGTGAATTTTAATTAACCCCGCCTCGTCGTTTGAAGGATAGGAATAGATCGATATCGAACTAACCGAGGTGGTAACAGTGCTGAGGGTGTCCCTCGAAGAGGATGCTTCCGATCTGAGCGGCATGGCCCTGGCAATGACATAAATCACCTTCTCCCCGACAGATTTAAATAATCCTCGGTAACGTCCCTCTACGATTCACCGTGGCCAGTCTTTCTTCTCTCGAGGACATAGATCATCGATGCCTGTCGTTCACGGATGAAACCCTCGGCTGCGACTCAAACGACGACGCGTTGGATCGTTGCGAAATCTCGGTTAATTAGGCGGATTCTCGCGGATCGCATTTTATACGCGGACGGTGCTCCAGCCACGGTTTCGTTGGTCCCCTCGGGAAACTTTTACAGCTCAGGGGACACGCGATACCAGGAATTCCGTGGCGGAATTTACGATCATGCTTCGGGTTAAATTAAATGTCGCGTATTTATCGTAGGGTTGTCCGCTTTAATTAGAAAAACCCAGGGAAGAAGAGCACCAGAAATTGTCGACGATCTTCGGGCTTGCGAAACAGCAACTTTATCGCCACTTGGAAATATCGTTCACCAAAAGATTAGAAACTTCTCGCACCATGAAATAAACACGAAATATACACGAATTTTGTTGTAAATTGGAAGGAACACTCGAGTCTTCACAGTTCGCGGAAAAGTAGCACCGTTTCGACGTAATCCTGAGGGATCGAACTCGCGGCGCAGAGGCTCGAAAACGAAAGTGGCGAACGATCGAAGCAGGATGTATCGAACGAGGCTTGGCGAACAGTGGCAGCCGAAACCGTTTACAACGCCAGCCGGCACAATATAAGCCAGGCAAAGGCAGCTAACATAATAAACGAATAACAGGACGGAGCAACACACCCACGTATACGTGGATAGACGTTTCGCACAGCCTCTCAAACATGGCGCGTTTGGCCGAGGATCGAAGGTAACTGGCTTTGCCAAAATTAGACGATCCTTTCCGCCACGCGATTCGCGGAACCGATCGAGCCACCCCTCCTTCCCTCCTCGGTAAAATTCCTCGATCGTTGCGATCGGTCTTAGCCAGAGGCAATATAAAATTTCGTTTATTATTCTCCGCGCGTGATTCATGAATCAGACGATTTTTTAACGGATCGATTACTCTAATTCTTCGCGGCGATCCATTCATTGCGAAGAATGAATATTTTTCTGATAAACACCTGTTAAAGAGTTTCGAATGTTATTAAAATTGTTTGATATACCAGCGTTGAATTAAATCAGGTGTTTATCGCGGGTTTAATACCGGAAACAGTTTGCGCAAAATTTGACGACAGCCTCGACCGACAGTCGGTTAATAGATCCCCCGAGCGAATTGACTTTTATTCTCCACGGTACGAGCTGTAACGTCGCGAAAATGCGATAAAGTTGGAGATGAACCATGTTATCCCGAGATTAAATTGCCTTTTATTCTTGCAACCGAGAGTTTGCAGTGGAAAGCGTCCTCCTAGTATCTGATTGTGGATATTTCCAAGAAATAGGATACCCTTTACTCGTTATGAATCCTCTACCTATCGCTTTGTTATCCAAGCAACATTGTAAAACGCCCCGATAAAATTACAAAATTACAAAATTCATGACGCCCAATTCGTAACGACATCGCTTCCCGTTGACAATCATTTCTCGAATTACAAATCCTATAAAAAAAAAGCTGGCAAAATCTCGCTTTAGGGGATAATCAAACAGGAAATGAGCGTACAAATCGAACATCCTCGTGGAACGATCATAATCGAACGATTCCACGGGATCGTCAGGTTCTGGAATGGCGGTCGTTACGGCTAGTCGTTGTTTCAACCCCTTTCTAACGAACGGATAAAAGGGACAAGTTGGCGTATGTGTAGCACGGTCCCAGAGAATCTTTCACGATCAAATAAAGGACTGGTTTCATCCGATCCCGGCAATAAGAAGGGAAGGATATTCGATCAGCTTCCATCATTCACCGCGGGATTACGAGGACGTCGTCTCCGCGTCGACGATTATATTTCCGCGTGTCCCTTACGAGCCGGCCAATCCTCGAACCACACGTAAAAGCGTGAACACCGCGCCGGGCATACAGACTGCGTCCTTAACGGGCAGATCCTGTTCCAGGATTCGTTTCACGTAGCGAACGCTTTTTCAATCGACCGTGCAATCGAATCCTGGCCACGCCGGGCAAATCGCCACAAATTTCGTTTATGCACAATTCGAACGACCGATTGAAGATGATCGGGAACGCGGACGGGGACGATTCCTTCCGTGACCTTAATAGAAAATCAGGTTGACCGGTTGAAGATTGTATCCGGCACAACGGCACGGAAACTTTCGCCCCCTGCCCTCTGTTTGCACGGTTTTTTATCGTATCTTCTTTGGCTTCTGGTTTCCTCGCTCTGACCCAGTTGCCGTCCCCGTGGAAATTCAAGATTACGGGCAGATACGAGGGATCCTCGGCTCCTTCGCTCCTTTTTCGGGCTATTTCGTTAGCTCTCTGATGTAGGGTGAACCGGGTATTGAACCCTCGCCGATACCACCGTGAATTGTAAACAGAATTTATTCGATACGCTCGCCAGGTATTCTCGGATCTTTTTATTTTATAAACTGGGAGTCTCGTTCGTAAGATCAAAGACTAGAATTTTAGTGATTCTTGCAACCGGAAATCAAAGAATCGTGTTCGATCGGAAACGGTGCTTGTTTCTTTTTCGCGTACATGATTCACGCGTGTCCGTCGACTGATTCATCGATGAACGTACGATCACGATCGTTTCGATTGTTTCGCGCAAAACAACGAGCTTGGAAGTTAGCGAGCGAATGGCGTCAGTGATATTTTAACGACCAGCCTCGGCGCGGGGTGAAAGAAACGAAACGCAGGAGGGTTTCGGCAACTTTTAATTGCCCGCTTTCCGCGAACAACCGTAAATTACTCGGCCGGTACAAAAATACGCGATACGGTCCGCCTTTGCTATTTTTGAGAAGGGCGTTATTATACCCGCTCGAATCGATCGAACGATAATAGATTCGGTGCTTCTTTTTTACGACCGTTCGCGAGGCGTCCCGTTTCCCTTCTTTAACGCTAGAATAATCAAACTTGTCAACCTGACGGATTTCTTCCTTCGAATCGCAAAAATTATTGAAGCGCCTTTGGCAGAATGTATGTTGACTTCTGTCCGGACGACGAATGGTCGTCCATGCTGATTTATTTTTCACCTTTCGCTTATTTCCTTTCAATTCCTAAATAAGTATACGTCGGACATTGGTTGCTTTGGAAATTCGTACGCGTTTCAAGAGCAACACCGTATATTATTAGCAAATTCTCGTGTATGTAATTTTGACAAATAACGCAATTCTAGACACCTGTAATGAATATAAATAATTAACCTTATCCACCTACGTCCAAATGACTAGGAAACGAGCGAACACGTGACATTTTCGATCTTCCACTATCCGAGTTAAGATAATAATAAACAAGAAAAAAGGCTAGCACGTGATACTCCTTCATTGACATAACCTTTATCCGATTTATTGGATTTTGAGTTAACAAACTTTTTTATCAACTTTGTTGCAGTCGGTGTTCAACGATGCCTGGATAATTGGACAGCGAGACCGTCCGGTAAGTTACAACACGTTTGTTCGTTGAATTTTTTAAACATCAATTAAAGGTCGGACAGTTGCCTGTAACTTTAGTTACAGAATAAAATTCAAGTTTCGTTTTTGAAAGTTCAGACGATCTTTGAAAATATAAGAATCATATTTTTATTTTTCAATCAATCTTCCAATTTTAGTTAATTCTGCTTTGCGCAGAATATTCCGAGATAGAATAAACGTACGATTTGCCTGGGAGCATAAATTGCAGAAATATCTTAGAACGCAACGACGCTGCCGGGGAACCGATACTAATTAGTTAACGATCCCCCCACGATCCTAGTTGCCTTTCTTTTTCTTCTCCCGTTCGAAACGAGGACGTAAATACGCAATCGCGGCCCGATTCATTTCCATTTCGCCGTATCTTGAACGTCGCCGGGAATACATGAATACCAAACGGCTGTTTTGAAGTCGCGATAATTGATTCCCAGCTGCGACCGCATCCTTGCAGGATATCAATGGAAAAGGGCAAAGGGAGGGCGTAAAGTGGCTTCATTCTTGACTTTTTATATTCACTCGGTGTACAGAAGAATGAAAACGTAGATGACGCAAGGTTCTCGCGTACCTTGTCGCGATCAAATGAATTTCAACCCTTTCAATCACGGTGTGAGATAAATAATTACTAGAAACAATTTACCGTATATGGTACGAGTCGGTTCTTGTTTTTAACCTTCGTGCAAATCGGTTTAGCTGCACCAACGTCCGAGAATAATGACTGCCGAATCCTGTTTATCTTGGAACGGTAATTCGCGAGGAATGCGCGAGGAGGAAGCGGATGGGCGCGTGTTTTTCGTCAGTTGTCGTCTCGTAAAACCGCGGACTATAGCTATCGTACAATGGATCATACATGCTAGACATTTTATCGAGGGATTCAAGGATCTTTATTGTCCTTTTAATAATTCTGGGTCGTCTCAGGTTTTAATGATTCATTTTTGACCCTTGAATTTTATATATAAAATCCTTCTTTTGCTTACGAATGGACTTCTGACTTTGTATGAATGAGAAAGTAGATTTTGTGAATTTATATTTAAATTTTGATGCTTTTCAATGTCCTGAGGGCGCGTTTTGGAACAGGAACCGCGAATGACATCTATCGTTAACTGAAGGTATGAACCTGAATAAAATAATTTTATTGATAGTGGAGTGTTGTAACCATCTGGTGGTAAACCATGTATTCACAAATTTTCTTTATTTGAACTTAGGATTATTATTTCATAACATAAAAAATTGAAGAAAAGTAATCAAAATCGAGTATTAATAAACTGCTGGCAAAAAGCAATATTTTTAATCTGCAATTTTTTAAATTGGGTTACTTTGCGAGTTTAGAATGCTCTACTTGCATCAATAAATTGATTTTTTGCTCCGTAAGTTTTGTGAACCACTGCTAGATGGCGCCAGCGGTATTCTGTCCAAAAAGCGCTCAATAAAAAATGAAGAAACTTCAAAAATAAAACTCACATATTACTATCATTTTGCTAAATTAATTACTATACAATATTGCAATTATATCTCATAAAAAGTCATGCAAAGATTGCTCAGAACAACAGAGATCCTCGCTTCTTTAAGTCTTTTGTTCTTCGTCCAATTTCCAATTGCTAAATGTTTCAATAAAACGATCAAGACCATCATTATTTTAACCCTTCAGCATTTCATAGCCGTAAGAAGATGGAGGTTATTTTGCTTATCCTGCGAATTCTAAAATTCCATTCCTCCTATTTCGCGCATGCAGATCCTGCGAATAGATTCCAAGCGTGGCCAGGATCGCAATATTCCTGGGCGATTATCATCCAAAAGAAAAAAAGGGGGATGCAATCTCCTCCGTACTCGAATAAACCTTCAATTAACGTTGCTCGGTTCGAAAATCAGTGTATATATCCCAGGACGAACTCGATATCCTTGAGTCCTGCGTATCATTATCGTAGCCGTTATAACGATGATAATTATTTTCTTATCCCTCCGTTCGACGACGACAAAGTCGGCGCAAACGACAAGAAACCGATCCAGCAGAATGGCCAGGATCAAAGACATCGTGATCAAAGCTGTAACCACGTCATCGTTCGTTGATCACGTTTCCTCTCCCCTGCGCGTTGTTTCTCTTCCTCCGACCCGATCTCGATGGCAAACTTGGAAACTGAATTTCCCCGATAAACAACCGGAAGCTACCTCGTCGGTCAACCGATAGAAATCAACTGGTAACTTTATTAACGATTGGAAAGCAGTTCAGAGTTTCTTGATTTTATTATTATTGCAACGATAGGGAAATGTGGTTGTGGGAAATATCGTTGGCGATATTTATAAAGATAGGGTCAATCGCGATTTATGGAAAGCTGAAATTGGAATTCAGAAGTGCTCCAAATTTACGATATGGTAATTTTTATCGTTGGAAAGCTGGAGTTAACAAAGTCAAACTCCAGGGAAGAATCATTATTATCAGTATGAGTCACGGTCGATTTGATTCCGCGTTAATAATTCGGCCCAATCTGACGAACATAAGAGGACGCGTGTTACGCGAGCCTGGCCAATGGCGATCATCAATCTTTCCACCGTCTTGCCGGAGAGTCCCCCACGGTGAAATATTAGCGGCGAGGCAGAAGCTCGACGCGAATTTGCACGGCTGTCTTTTCCCTCTACTTCTTCGTCTTGTTCTTTTTTTCTCATACGGCGCGTCCACGTGGAAATAGCCGGGCACCGAGCGAACGGCGCGAGCTGTCACCTCCGCTCTTCGTCTCGAGAGCACACGTTACCCCGAGTGTACTTCAAAACTGTCAACAGGCATCCATCCGGCGGCCGGTTAACTCGTTCGTGTACGAGCCATAAAAAATTACGGGAACCACGACGAGCTACGTGTTTGTTCCCGCGTGCACTCGAGTTCCTTGCTCCTCCGTGTTTTCCTCGACCCGCGACCCACTTTCGCGCGCAGAAATAAATATGGAAGCCGAGGAACTTCGAGATCCGCCTCGCTACCAGAGAAATTACCGAGTCGCCGAGCAAGTTGGAAAGATTACGAGGAAAGTTGGTATCGATTGTAGACAGCGGTGGTTCCGAGTTTAAGAAGTTCCGTTGCGACTCGAGTCGCTGAATGATTGATGGAAAATATATGTTAACAAAGAGTTGATACTCTAGGTAGTAAAATTGATGCTTGTTTTACGATTCGTCTAAGAGGAAGAGGCATTAACGACGCAACGCGTCAGGCGCCGAGCGACATCACGCGATCTTAATTAACAATGTACTCTTCGGTGGCTAGAAAGGAGGCGCATCGAACGCGGTCCCCCCGGGCGGGTGGCATAAATTTACGGGCACGTCTGGGCGCAACTTCAAAAGCTAGCTCCTCGATATAAATCAGCCAAGGGAGGCGAAAGGAACGAAGACGTACGGCCGTCATTGTTTCGTGGCGCGCCGGGTGAATAGAGGGACCCTGGCCCTGAACGAACCTTTAATCCGCATTCATAATCGTGCGCGCAGCTCGCACGCACGATCTTAAGGGAGGCCACGACCGCGACCATTCACTCCTTAATTCACTCTTTCTTCTGCCTCTCCGATACCTGAATGCGACCGGAAGCCCTTTCACGCGTCCCGATTTCGTCGTTTCAATGAGGCCACGTCCCCCCTTCTTCTTTCTTTATTTTTTCAATCGGATGGCAGACGATTCGCCCGGATGGAAAAGATCAGAATTCAGCTACGGATGCGTTTCGATCCGTGTCCCGGATCCAGGCTCGGACAAACGCGGATCGAGGGATTTCGAGGCTCCCAGGGATTATTCCGTGGGGCGAAACGTTAATTCAATGCTCCTGACCCGATTGCACGATTTAGCCACGGTACAACTGGCTATTATTCGAAAGGCTATTACACAGATGCATCGTTGTTCGAGCATTCTGTTATCCGTATGCTTCTTCTCGCGATCCATTGTGCCTGGTACACTTCGAATCGTGAAGCTTCCACGTGGACCGTGTCAGGAATTTGTTAACACACCCGGAGGAGTATAAGGTCGTTTCAGTCGGGGACTGATCCGTCGAATGAAATCGAAGTTTCTTCTCGGTGTTTGTACCGTTGCGGGCACAATGGAGATTCCTCTTATTCCCGGCTCTAGCGTCTCAATACTTCATTGTCCGGGTACTTTGCTTGATTTATGTGATCGTTCTTCCTCGACATTGTACTCTCCCGTTTCTGGAAATAGAAACATTCTAACCCAGATATCGAGGCAAATGGCTGTTTCAATGAAACGGGCGCAATTAAATGGGTTGCGTAAGTGGTCAGTAGTTCGTATCGCTTCACCTAGAAATCTTGTTTCTTCTGTTAGGCGTTTGTTCGTGTTTTGTGGGAAGTGGTTCACATTTACTTTGGTTTTATCAATTTCTAAAGCTTTTCTGGATTTTTTCGTTTATTACTATAGCTTTTACAAAGAGCACTGTTTCTCAATGCCACATTCGCTAATTTATAAATAATCCAACTGTCCGAACGCTAGATTCGGAGTTGGGCGCGCACGTAGGAGACGGTTACACGATCGGTTTACGTTTTAAGAACGTGCTGAATGAGGGTTCGTTTCTCGGATCGCTGCACTCAGCAGCCGCGTAAACATCGGCCCCGCAGCTGCAGCTTGTAATCCTTTCTTCGTAACCTCGTAATCGTATCGCGCGCACACCTTGCCAACTTCGCTTGTTACTCTTCGGGATCGAAAATCAGCCGCGCTTTCATTCTTGTAACACGGTACTCTGGAAACACCGCGCAAAAATTTCGCCAACCTTCTCGTAACACAGACTTAATCGATTTGGACAACCTTCGTATACGTAGCCAAGAATACACCTCGTATTTCTAAATTTCGCTTGACACTTCTAAATATCTAAAAATATGACGGCTCGAGGTTTTCGTGTTCCTACGCTGTAATAAATTCTCAGATATTTAAAAATGTAACATTTCAAAGTTTCCTAGTTCCTAAAGCGTAACAGAGTATTTTCTAATTTCTACATTTCTGAAAATATAATATTTCGAAACCTCCGGATTCCTAAATTTCGAAATTTAAAATTACACGAATTCACTAATTCACGAACTGTACTACCCAACTTTTTCCTTTAACATCCTCGATCTGATAATGCCAGCTACACGTACTCGATCCTCAAACGTTCTCGTCAGAGTTTAAAATAAAGCCGAAAGCGTGGAGGCATAATGATGCTCGTCTGGCGAACAATCGTCCCCATTGTTCATCGGAAAAGCACGCTTATTCGATGCCGGTTCGAACCTTCGCGGATTTAATTAGCAGGTAATACGCGGCGCATGGGATTTCCAGCATGAAACGGGTCGTTATAGGCGCGACGCGATTCAAGCAGACACGACTCATCGATTCGTACGCCGCGTGTTATGTATTACACGCTTGAGAATGGCAAAGAGGCGGGTCTACGGTGATTCGTGGTTCGAGTCAGGCTGATTGAAATTGAAATTGAAGGTGATCGTTTAAAGCAAGAAACCTTTGATCAATAAAGTATCTGTTCGCGCCACAAGTCTGCGTGGGCGTTCGTATTCGAGCCAAGTTTTTGAAAATCGAAGTGCCCATTAAATTATTCAGCTTTGCGATTGAAATTGCAACCTCGAAAGAATTCAGACATCAATTAATATACTCGCGGGGCCGTGTTATCGAGGCTGCTCGATTTCAGAGAAATCTTTGTTGATCCGTGGCTGATACCAGCGATATCGGATACGATGCACGTGGTGTAAATAGATAATAAAAGCGGGGGAAATGTATCCAGGGTAGGCGACTGACCGAATGCAACTACAGCCCGCGGCTGTTTATCTTCTGTCAACTGACGATAGGACTTCGAGGTCTCCTAACGATCATTTAAAAATACTCGAAACACTCTGAAGAGTATTACTTGTTACTTGAACGCAAAATATTTTATTAACGAATCTTGGCTGGAAATCGTGGCAGCTGTCACTTATCTGCGATGTTGACGTTATCTACCCTGTCAAATATTGATTGCAATTTTTAGATTAGCGACCTTGAGACGGGCGTAAATGGTAATGTCTACATGTTACAAAAAGTGGAATATGAAATTTAAATTGCCATTGTCTATGTAATATTGTAAAAATCGCAAATGATACAAAATATGAGACCTTCGAAGAGCTAAGACACTTTGGGCCTTAGACGTTGCCGCGTTGGCGTCGAGACGGGGCCAGCTATCGCGTCCGACGCCCACAGCAGCCATTTCCTCTCTCCCACGTGTCAATTAGTGTTCTTCAAGATTTTCGTTATTCCCATTTTTTCCACTGGATTCACCTCTGTATTTGGAGAGACGATCGATTACGAGCACGACGAACGAGCGGGTTGAAACGGGTTCTTAAAACGAATCATAGACGACAGATAAAAGAAGATCCTCGAGCGTTATATTCGTGGCGATTAGAGGCACCTTCTTCACGAATCGTCGCCTTGTTTGCTCGACGCCCGTTGATTGTGCAACGCGAACAAGAAGCGGCAGTCGGTTTATCGTTACACGGCAAATAAACGGGTGTCGCGTAGGCAAACAAAAAGCTGGGAGCGTTAGTCATCGAAGGAGAGCCGCGGGTTGCGGATTTCCCGGCCACCGAAACTCGCAATAAACGAAACGCACCCCGCTGTTTCGCTTCATCCCTTAACCAGGGCACCCTCCGATATCGAGTTTCCCGTAGATCGTTTGCCTACCTCATAACTGCAGGGGCGTTCATGATCCTTCGTTAAACAAAGGTTCCTGATTGAGTGTCCCGAGAATTAAAATTGATAACTTAACGCGTTGACTAAAATTTCTAACCAGCGAAAATAGAGTTAGTTTCAAATTATTGAGTTTCAAAAGTTTCGGGTCCCCAGTTTAAAAATGTTTAATTCCACGCTCACCCCCTGGAACCATCGACGTTTTTCCCCGCAGAAACGTTCGCAGCCTCGGCGAGAGGAACAGCAACGCATCACGGGAAATTTCTCATCGGGAATGCAAGCACGTTGCCATCTGTTTCTCGGCGTGTCGACGATCAGAGCTTGCCCGACCGAGGGGTAAACAGCCCCACGAGGTTTTTCTACCCCCCCATCCGGTAAACCCCCAACGGCGATCCCGGGACGCGTTCGCAACATTACGCGAGCCCAAAATTGGTCCCGCGTTCGTTCATCCCACGGAATTGCAAGAGTAATCCACCACCCTCGACCGTCACCGCTTTGGCATTTACATAAAAATAATTAAACGGCTCGCGGAGCGTTCGCCCCCTCTTCCTCGCCGAATTCACGATGGATCCATTCGTCGGAACTCGTAAGGACGATGGATCTCCGCGCGATACGATCGAACCATGCAAATTCATTCCGGGGAAGTTTTATAAAATTGTAATTTATGTAAATGCCGTTGCTCGACGGGATTTTGACGTTTTCTGACCATGAATTTTAACGAACCACCGATCGTTTTTTCGTCCGGATGAATTGAATCTGCCTACCAGTGATTTTTCAAGATTCTTTCGTAATACCGTAACGCGATTGCATCGTTCAATTAATTTTCCCAAAATCTAAGACAAAATATATTTGACCCATTTGCAAACAAGACTCTCGTCTTCTGGACCACTCGATCGATATTCGAGAAGATTCTAAAATCATCCGAGCCGTAATATCATTTCTCGTATCAGAGCTTAACCTTTATAAATAATTCATAGAAAATTCCCCATACGTCTTTATTATTGGTATCGTACAAGCAGCAGATCGATCCGTCTGTAAAGCCGCCACGTCACAAAGGAGCCAGCGTATTTGACGTATTATTCGGTCTCATCCAGTCGTTTCGTCATTACCCCCGCAAGTCCCTGTAACAGGGGGGGTTGGATCGGTCGTCTCGATTGGATCCCTCGAACGATGTCATCGAGATGAAAGGGAAAAAAATATCAAGAAAAACCCATCCGTCCGTCCGTCTATGGGACTCGCAGGCTGTTTCCCTTCGTCGCGACTGAACCGTGTGACTCTTTATCAAAAACAAGTGGAAGGGAGAGGGGGTGGTTGGCCAGGGGTTGCCAGTCGTCGGTAAAAGGAATATAAAGGGGAAAAAAAAGGAGACAGCGACAAGGGGTTCGACTTCCTCGAGAAAGACGATCAAGGTGGAGAAACGATCCGACTTACAGTCGGAACAGGGTGATCTGGGGAATCGGGCTCCCCACGCAGACACGTGTTACGAGTAGTAGACGCGTGAAAGCATCCATCAAGACCAGCATGGTGCACCGCGAGCATGGTAGGCAGCTGCTGATCTCCGTTCTACCGTGTCGAAGCCGGTTTCGCTGGCTGGGCAAGCTGCTGGTGGATTCGACGTGGTGCGCGAGGGTGGATGCTCGCGAACGAGGGGTTACACTCGAAGACTAGGAACAAAAGGAGGGCAGAGACGAAGGAACAGGGACGATACTGGGCTGGATAACGTTGGATCGAGTTAGACGAACCGAATTTAGGGTGTCTACGCATCCGGAACACATACTGGAGTTTTCCCCGTCAACCATCCGAGACATTTTTCGCGACCCCTCCTTGCACTCGCAACGAGATTTTTGATCGATGTAGTTCATTTCTGTGCCCAGGCTCGGGCCCTCCTTAACTCCGTTCTCGATGTCGTTACAACATTAGGGTGAGCTAATGTCGACTTTGTTAAAGTGGAGCATTAGTATTCCTTGTAATTTCGCGGGGAACTCCATAAATCATTTGTAATTCGAACTCTAAATAATTGGACATTTCCAAATTTTCTGCATAAAAGTATTGAAAACGCCCCCGCGCGTATTTTGAGAAACTTCCAACATTGTACGACGTACCGTATAATTTAGTAGGCAATCAACTGATCGTATACGGACGGAGGGTGCAAGAGAATATTAACTGCACGTCCCTGTATAGCTCATTGAACGCAATCGTGATCGTAGATAAGGCGTATATACCCGAGTCCCGCGATGGGGAAACTACGTCATTCGTTTTCCTTCATTCGTTATACAAACGAAGGTTTGCGTACGACGAAACTTGTTTAGAGTCTGTTACCGTCTTAGCGGTGGACGATCAACAATCTCCACGGACTAACGATGGAAGGGACTGGCCGATGTGATTCATCGCAATATCTGCGATTTATCTTGCACGGGAAACTTTCACGGCACGCTGAACGTTAGATAAAGCCCTGTTGAGTAGCGTATGCTTCGACGATAATATTTACTACGATAATACTGTGTGCCGAGTAATAAATGATCCATTACGAATCGTCTGTACACGTATATCTCCGACGTGATGGACTGTAAGTGCTCGAACGAAAATAATTTTCGAAATCCTTCAAACGAAAGTCTCTGAAATATCGTGAAAAATATTATTGACGATTTGTCAACTTCACAATTCCCCTTGCATCGATTTTTAAAGGCAAATGGTGTTTTGATGAAACGATCCAATCTTTTGCTCGTTTCGCGACGGACACGCACAGACCCCGCAAATAACACCCAATGAAACGTCCATTTCCGGGGACTTGCCGGTCCAGGAAGCCCCCGGGCCGATGCTCGAAAAACAACACTTGTTTCGTGAACGATGCATTTTCCCCCGATGCAATAGTTTCCCGTGCGCCCAGTGTTCCTCGAAATGCACGCATCGTCATCGATGGGCGAGGAGGGTGTATCGTCCAGGCGCCAGTTTCACGCGCTTGATGATGCGTCGAATGACGGGGCAGTCTCGTAGGACAATCGTACGGGTGTCGAAACGCAATTCATCATGTTGCTCGCCCCCGAAGAATGGTCGAGGAAGAGGAAGGGGAAAGGTGAAGAGGCAGAAGAGCGTGTCGAGGAAAAAAGAAAGGGCGGGCGAGGAGGGAGGAAGGAGAGAAAAACGACGGGGGAAAAAGAGAGAGGAAGAGGAACAGAGAGCCCGAGGGCCTCTCCACGGTATACCCCTGCACGCACTCGACGCATCAATCTTCTTCGCCAACAATGTTCGCGTAAATTACCCTCATCGATATCAAAGTGACGAGGGTGGCAACGGCGTTGCCGTTCCCGGCTATGGTGGCGGCCGGAAGAGACCAGCCCTTATCTCGCGCCAGTCAGAAAATTGAGTTTACAAAGATCCCTTCGCGGAAGGAGGCTTTTACCATCTCGACGAACGTCACTCGCACGACACGCCACCCATCGTGCCCGTGATGGCTACGGTACTGTTCGTGGCTCGCTCCACTTTTTATCTATCGAACACACCAGTTTCGACTCGACGAACCCTTCGAACTTTGCGTTATGTTAATTTAGCATCTTGACTGCCACGTCACCCAAAGCCAAAAATAAAATTACTGTTATTAGAAGACTCGTTGAGGATCATTTTCATCTTCGTAAGACCAGGTTCAATGTCCTGTTCAAGTCAGGTTCCATGTACCTACAATTTTTCATCCGCGTATCATAACCTGTTTAAAATTTTGCAATTACACGGTACGAGAGCTACGAGCTATCGCGTCGAGGATATAAAATTTCTATGCTTGATTTTCCTTAGAGAACCCTCGACAACCTTCAGAAATTGCCTTTTTTTCCCACGATCGTCTCATTTCGCTCGTTGAAATTTCGTTAATAACATTATTGCCGTGGTTTTCTTTATCAAACTCGCGTGTTCTCGAACGCTTGAATTCCCTGCAAATTGCTCCATGAATAATGTTGTAGCCGGTAGTTAATTTTAAGCGTGGCACATTTTGAGTATATAATTTTCATATCGAACAACCCTTGGCGACACGAAGTTGGCCGCGATAAAGGGTCAGTCCCCGTGGCCAGAAAAAGCTGTGAAAAATATGCAGAACAGCCGGGAAGCGTGCGGTTCGTATCTCAAAGCTGACGTAAATTGTCCACGATAGCAACTTTGACGACAGGCAAGCTGGAAACGCGATTTCGATACGTGTCTGAGGGCAGCCTTAAATTCGACGGAGGAAGAGCCAGATTAGAGGTGGCAAAAGTTCCCCGGCGATACCCGGTTTAATGTACCGTTATGACCTTTACGGTGGTCGTTTATAGGCAATTACGATCGAATTTTCGCGCCAAAGCGTTGTTCCGTCCGCCCTCTCGAGCTGCCTCTCCCTTCTCGCGAAAGAAATCACGGGGTAATCGATGCACTGACGATGGATATCGAAGGAAGCGCTCGTTAATCGCAGCCGGCTTCTTTCGAGCGGTACGCGTTTCCACTTTTAATTGCGCTTCGCGTAATTTCCACTTCCGCCGACCGCGTCCGACATAACGAAGATCTCCGGCTAACAGGATCATCAGTGACGAATTAAGCGAATTTGCGAAACGCGACCGTTATTCCCGCCGATGGATCTTTAATTAACGAAGCTAATCTCAATCGTCGTCGATCAGTCTTAATAATTTACGTCGAACCTTACGAGTTTCCCATTACTCTTCAATTAATTGACTTTTCGCCAAACTACCCCCAAATTAATATCTTTAACGCCTAGTATTCCAAAAATAATAAATAAATAATTTTCCACTTATCTCCCAGGTTTTTTTTTTCACAAAGATAACATCTATAATTTTTGCCAGAATGGTACAGCGGTATCGGTGAATAAATCACTGGTACGATAAAGATAAAGTAAATTACTGTTATAAAAATTTCTCGTCCGCCGGTGAACATGTGCACTTAACCGGGCACGCGACAAAATGCATAATATCGATAAGCCTCGATAAAGGAATACGATCCACGAAGCTGCGTTACGAGCTTTCGAGGCTGTCACACGATTATCACGAGACTCGGATGAGAAGCGTGTTAATTTTCCTTGGCTTGCCCCCCGCCCCTCCGTTTCGAGATGATCGACGACGTTCCTCCCATGGGTTCTTGTATTTATGGGGCTCGAGATTAGCTCGACCAGACCTCGGCGTTAACCTTTACGCGAACGACAAGGAAGAGACTTTTACGGCGACGCGATGTGATCGAACGGTCTTATCGACGACCCTGCCGCACGAATAACTTTATTGCCTCGCCTATGTTCCGGTTTTTGTGGATCCTACGCGTTTCCCGTTTATTTTCAATAAAATCATGAGCTTTCTTCGATTCAATTCCCCTGCACTAAAATTGCAATAATTTTCAAGCAAAATATTGGGATAGGTTGCGAATTTCTTTATTCATGGGACCCATTTCGCTTCGTTTCATTATTCGACCGCGTCGTTCAATTAAATAAAACAAAACCAGCGGATACTCGATTGCTTTTGCAATTCATAAAGCAGATAAGAGCGCGAGCGGGTGGTGGGTGTACGGGGCGCGCATTATCGTGCAGCCCCCAGAGCGCATTATTTTCGAGATAGGATCGTCGGTTACAACAGCGATTCCCTTAATGAGTAACGGTTGATCGAGCAATGATTCGGCCGGATTTCGAAATCGTCCGAGCAACGTTGGATCAAACCGTCTGGCCGGGCGTACCCTTCGTTCGTAGACAATACGCGGCCAGAGGGGGGTAGATAAAATCTGTACCGCGTTTAGGGACCGTACGTACACGAGTACCAACGTTACCCCGGTGCAAACCTATTAACGTGCACGCGTTGCATCGCGACGCACAACGGCGCGGGGTGAGAGAGGAGAGCGAGCCGGTTCGGTCCTGGAAGCTCGTGATTTACGCGTGCCGACGCTGCTCCGAATTCCAAAGCTTCCTATTAACCGGCTGCATCGCAGGATCGCGAGCGCGCAACTCCTGCTCGTACGAAATTTGAAAAACGATTTTATCGGCTCGGAGGCGAGAGCGAAACTCGATCGCGGACCGCACCGTCGCGATATTTCAGCCAGCAGGGGGGAGGAGGAGTAGGAGGACAGCCAGTGTAATTGCCGCATACATCTCGTCCCTCTAATTTCCTCATAAGCTTCGCATTAAGGCGGAAAAACCGTGGCGCGTCGCCGTTCTTGCCGACCAACAATTTTCCTCCCACCCTCCCCCTCTTCCCCCCAGCGATCTTTTTTCTCCGGCGTGACGCGGTCGCCCGCTAAGGACACTTTAATTGACAAAATTTCGCAGACGCTACCGCCTCCTACGCGCTCCTCGACATAAATTTCTAATTTTCGCCGCGGCGAAAATGGCGAAGAAGTTTAATTGGCGCCGTCCGAAACTTTTAAAGCGTTTCCGCCTGTCGGACCGGAACACCGTCTTGTTCGTCCCCTCGCCGTCGACCGGGACGGCCTAAAAACCGGGGCTTTTTATCGGGAGAAAGAACTACCCCTCTCGGTCGAGGAACGACGTCGTTTAAATCAATTTTAGATCGACCAAAAGGAATTTCGTGGGAAGGGGTGATCAATGATTGAAGAATATTTTCAATGCTATTTCAATTCAATTTACGATTTACATTTAACGAAATGTCTGTTGGCCTCGTGACTTCCGTTCGGGTGCACCAGTGTACATTAAAAATAATTCGGTAAAAATATTTTGTCGATTCTTTCGACGCTGTTCGACGAAGTGTTCGTCCGTATTCGGGTCGGTGGTTTATCGCACTCTGTGCGAGATGCACAAAAGCAAACAGGAAATTAGCGGAAGCGTCGGATTCTGGGGAAACGCGGGGGATAACGAGATCCAACGATGGTTTACAGAACAGCAGCACACCGTTCGTTGGTGGATCTGGTTCGGTTGAACGGGACCGCCACACTGTTAATCTCGCAAACATAACGCGACTATAAATTACCCGAACGAGCCGGCTCTACTGTACGCGGAAAGTGTTCTCCAGCAGCTATAACAGTTGGTTAGTCGGCACGAGGATGGTTTATGGACTTGATCTTACGTACTGTTACCTTGATTCTCGGTCATTATCATCCGTGGAACCGCACGCGAGAGGCAGAAGCCACCTAAGCTCGCTCGAGGTCGAGCTGTGCCGCGCGGTGTAGTAGGAATCGTTCGTATTTATTTTGTCAATAATAATGAACGCGAGGCCATTATTGTATATTTTCCCGACGAAATTACGCCCGGAGCATTATATCTTCGCTGAAGACACCCGACGCGTTCCACTATTTTTGCGTACGTTCGCGCGATTTTATTTCACGCCGCTTCGCTGAATCCGTCGATCCTCAAAGACCTTCGAAATTATCTTCTCGGTAGCGAATATACATTTTCGAATATCCCATTTTACAAAGTCCAGCAATAAATTCGCCAAAAACGCTATCAACGTTTCGGTGCAACGTTCGTTCATAAAAAACGCTAACGACGAGCGCGAGTTTCTCTGACGAGCGTCGAGAGGATTCGAAAAAGGAGGACGCGGGACGGAGAAGGGGAGCTGTTTTCCCACGGAACAGCCGAGTTTCACGCAAGGTACCGTTGCACTTCCGGGAGAAAAGAAACCCCATGGGAGAGGGGGGCAGCGAGCACGTGGTCGCGCACACTCACCACCCGCCGCGAGGGGGGGAACGGCGTCGCGACGAAGGTCGCCGCTCGAAAAGAAGGAAACTAGGTGGTTGAATAAGGGCGGGAGCGGCGCGAGACTGCGCGCGCATCCAGCGGCCACGCTGCCGCCGGCGGGTCTAGAGTCGGCCGCGTGGTCGGCCCGCTTCAGTAACTCCGAAACCTTCAGACGGTTGAGTCACGTCCGATTTCGAACCCGACCGTGTACCTCGACGCGCGCCAAAACCACTCGTTTTCTTCCTACAATTTTCTCACCGTCTTCTAATACGCTCTCGATCATCCTCGCGATCGAACGATGAAGGATCGTGCTCGTTTAAATCAGTGAAACCTCGAATTGTTCACCTGTGTGTTTATAAACAAACTCGCGACCTGTGCGGCTCGATTCTGGTATATTCGACGATCGCGTGTGCGTCCGTTCAGACAACACCGTGAATGAATTTGCTCGAATTTTTATCAAATTTCACCGACTCTCGTGGACTTTAAAACACCTTAGACTGTCAAGTTTTCGTGTGATGTTTCCGGTGTAAGAACCGCGGACAGTCGTCTCTGATCTTTCGTCGAGATTCGTTGAAATTCGTGCGAAATGGCGTTCACCGCGAAGGCGTTTCGTTTGGCAACAATCGTTTCGGCGTTGTTGGTGCTCGCCCGTCCGGAGCCGGATAACTTGCTGCGATCGAAGCTGACGATCCTGAAGTGTTGCCGACACAACGAGGAATTGGTGAAGGAAGGCGACAGGGACACGATGACCAGTTGCAAGGCCACGACGAACGACTGGAAACCCGTCATCTATTCGCCGTCCCGCGAGTCTTTCCTGGTCGATCCGCCCGCGGAATGGAACATCGTCCAGGGAAAGAAGCCGCGTTGCGTGGGCAACTCGGTGCTCACCTACGTGCCCTACAGGAGCACGAATCCCTTCATACTCTTCGAAGACGGCAGCGCCGTTCTCGACGTTCATTCTGATAAATTCGAACCGGACGAATACTGCGTGGACTCGAACGCGTTGCTCGCCTGCGTGCGGAAAAGAATGGAGGGAAATCACGCGGCCGCCACCATGAGACCGCAGGTGAAAAAGTGCTGCGGCGAGGACGCCGCTTTTCACGAGGAAATGTGAGTTTCGAACCCCAATTATCGACCAAGCGACAAACACTGAACTCTCAAAATATAAAAAGCAATCGAAATCGCATCTTCGACAAAAATAACGCGACGTTTCGGGCCTGATAAAAAACTCAAAACAAATCGCGCTCGAAACGGCTTCGAGACCGAAGTTGTTCGTGTTACTTTATGAAAAAAGAAAAAGCGATTTGCGATGGAAGAATTTCCAAGCGAACGCTGATAGCGAACGTGTTAATCTGACATTTATCGAAACATTGCATATTGCATAACAAAGTACGTAGATACTATTTGAAATTAACGGAGCGCGTGTACGGTCTAATAAATATCAATATCTAAAGCGGGGAGGATAATAAATCATCTATGATTTATTCATTTTTTTGTCGAATGAAAATTCGAATTTATCTTTCACGGGACGGGGGAGGGAAAGGTGAGAATTTCTTTGATTGAGTTCCGCAGATCGCCGTGCACGGGGTACAAAAGAAAAATATTCGTTTGTAGGGAAATTTGTCGGTTCGCTTGGCACGGTGTATTTTTATTGACAGGCTCGTTGCCGTTTGACGCCCGGCTCGGAAATAAATGATCGAAAGTTGCAACGGTTTCCAAGCTTTCCCTTGGTACCGATGTTTGCGATGCAAGCATGGCGTTCGAGCAAACACAAAAAAAAAAAGGAAAGAAAAATGTTGGGCTCCATTTTAATCGCGTTTCCAATCGTTCGGGCCCTGGGCGTTCCATTGGACTTTGTTGGCATTCTGTGTGTAGCCAGTGAACGTTTCCTAGATAAATTCTTGCGATACGGCCAGGCTCCTTTTCCTAGTCGAACTCACGACCGTTTCTGAACGGTTATTCACGAAAATCGTGTAAAAAATCACTCGTTTCGAAAATTCCCGGTATCGTCGTTCCATTAAAAAACACCGTGACCCAATATGTTTATTCATTCGTTGCGTTTCCTGGTACGGTTGATACAATCGACTTTATAAACTCGTAAAAAAAAGAAAAATATTTTCAGAAATTTCAAAGCATTCATACTGCATTTACGTGACATTAACGTTCATGATGTACACTGTACGGTGTGTTTAAAAAGAATGCAGTAAATTGATTGAAATTTATATTAAAACAAAATTAGATGGCTCACGATGACGAAGTGTATAAGGAATGCCAAAAATCTTGCTGGCAATGAATGAAAGAAAACTGATTCTCGGATTGACAAAGATGTCCCGGCGACATCCGTGCGAGTGTTAATCACCTGTCAACAGAAAGAAACTGTTTACTCCGGAACGGTTGATTTTCAGACCCGTATTATCCAGGTTTCTTTTGTACAGCTCCCCTTACAATTATTACGAGCCGGCGAATTCCTGACTCACCTTTCTCTAATACCTGAGTCATACCCTTGCAATGCACGAGATATTTACTGTTCGAACCTTCTCCCAAAATTATAAACCATCGTTGTATACGTTCTTGCCGAGGTCAAGTTTAGATATCTTTAGGTTTCTATTCCAACAGGTTAATTTCAATCTCAGGCAAATTTCAATCTCTCATTATTTAAATTTGGTTATTGATAGGATTTGAAACTTGAATAATTTCAACAAAAAGGCAAAATTTAACCTCGCTAAATTTCTAAACTTCAATTTACGCGTTATTTATATATTTGACCTTTCGAATTCACAAAAATTCAATTCACCAACCATAGTTCTGCGATTTGAGGCACAGGCTTAACATCTATACCTGTTACTTTCGCAGACACACCTGCGCCCAGCTGAAGGAAGCCACGGACGCGACTCCGTTGTTGCCGAACGCGTCGTTCGCCGTCGAAATAGCTCCAGGTTTCCCGACCTGCACCCGTTCCGACAATCTCACGATCCTGGGCGATGCGAAGGATGCTGTGCTGTTACCGGACGGCGGTCTGGAAATAAACGGAGTTTCCTTACCTGCCAGCCAGTTCTGCATCGAGAGGATCAAGGAACTGAACCAGGTGTCCAAGGTCTTCGCCTGCTCCGAGCACGCGTCCCAAAGGTTCGTATTTTTATTCAATCTGATTAAGCTTCGAGAATTTTTATCATTTTTTGAGGGGTTGGTACTGGAATTTATAATTAGTTAAAAAGGAAAGAATTAAGATACTTCGATAGTGCCTTACGAACACGTCCAAATGTCGATACAAGATTACAGCCACTACACGTATCACTTTTCCAAATTCGTCGTTCATTCTTAACTCGTTCCCTCGAAACTGCTATCCGCGTCTAGTGAAAGTCTCTTCGAGAGAGAAATCGTTTCTTCGACTACTCTCTGGCCACGGTTTAGTCACGTCCCGTGGACGACCATCGCGAGTGCCAGAGAAAATAAAAGAAAACCATTTCTTAGCTAATACCTGCACGTATTATCTCCGTTGTCCGACACTTTCTACGCCAAGGTATTCATCGGGCGAACTTTTCCACGAACGTCGAACGTGGAACGTCTTCGATTTCGAGCGAAACGCGGCTAGGTCGAGGTTTAGCTCGCAAAAAGCCTCGAGAGCGATGCCTCGCAAATTGCTGCCGCGCGGCTCGGGGCTACACTTTCCGTATGTAATTTCCGGGACTCTGTTGCCCAGGCATCGTTCAGGAATGCCAAGTGCGGAAACGCGCGCGCGTCCAAAGGGAATCGGTAACGTCGAACCGGCTCGTACGCCGGTAAGTTATTCAAGAAATTCCGTTTCGGTAACATGTCGCGAATTTCTCTGACCCCGTAATTAATTCTACTCCCCGTAACAGCGTCACATTTATCGGTTTCCGTTGATTCCTCGCGAACCTTTCGCGTTTTACGTTTGATCCTCGTTCCTGTTTCGTGACCGTGGCACGACCGGTGCCACGTCTGAAGGTCAATTTGCACTGGTGCCACATAAAAGGCCTGGTCACGACACGCCACGATACGTCCGTTATCGATGCAGCGTGGAGTACAGCTTTCCCCTGGGAAATTGATGATAAAGGGGAAGGGTTACACCTTGGTGCAATAATTTTATTTCGTAATTAAGTCGAACTCTAATTTAAATTCTTTCAAATATTAGTTTTCGAAAGTTGTACACCGGTGTAAATAATCGACCTCGACGCGGTTTCCGTCCCAGATTCACCAGGATAATTCTATCCGTCGACAACGAAACGTATAGTTTTCTTTTCGTCATCGATACACGAAAGGGAACGCGGCTGATCTCGAACGGAAACGCGTTCACGGATGACGCGGCTCGAGCACGGACGTGACCTAGAAATTCTTCTTGAAGAGGGACGAGTGAAAGTGAAGGAGGGAAGCTCTCCTCCTCTTTTTTCCTTTTTTTAAAGTGTCTCGAGACGATGCGTGTACAACGGGGCTGCCATCGAACGTGCAATTAAACCGTGCACGATATAAATCCCCGTCGAGGCGGTCGATCCGTGCCCGAAGCCTCGAAATCGATCGTTTCGTCGGCTCGCGCGCGATCAACGATCGATCCGTACAACGATTAACCTCGATTCCACGACGACGAATCCCGGAAACGTGCGTCGAACGTAAACATCCGCGATTATTACTTCGCGAGATTAGTATTCGGCGCGGCGGGTGCTGGATGTTTTCTTTCGATTTTCCTCGAGTTGAGAAAGTGCACGCTGCCTCGGCTCGTTACTCGAATCTTATTCGATGAAAAAGAAAAACACGCTCCGTTGGGTAAAAGGTTCGTTGCGCTCGTTTAAACCGCGAGCAACGCGACGCGTTAACGAGAGGAAATCGGTGTGTAAACTCGACGAACGAGCGGGAAAGTGGTAAAACGTCGACAAATATACGATTATTCAAGATTTTAATTATACACGCTGTCCTCCATTATATCGTCAATTTACGAAGTTGTCGAGTGTGACTCGTCATTCGAATTTAAGAAAGTTTTCATTTATTTATTCTTGCTTGTTTTAAGAGTATTCAATACAAAAAATTAAATTCATATTATACAGTGTTCTACAAGTTTAATATCATAGTAAATCCTTTGCCACTAAATATAAGATTCCAGTATATTATCGCAACCACCTACTTAATAAATAGTCCGCGTAAAAAGATGTTTGGATATTACGAAGGTTAATGAAACGAGGAGGTTAAATCTCCCCCCTGGTATTGCACTCGAGTATCCGTAAGAGCGCTCTGCGTCGAATGAAAGATCGCTTTAACTATCTTGCACAAGAAAATGAAGCGAACCGTTTTCTTGGAAAAATTTTCAGACCGATAATGCAAGCGGCCGACATCAGGTTCACCCTGTACCCGGTGGGCTTTATCATTAGCGCAGTCTTCCTGGCAGCGACGTTGGCCGCCGGTTGGCTGCTGCCTGCCTCTCATCACGTTCTGCATTGGCGATGCCAGACTCATCATGTCGCTTGCCTGATGCTCGGCGATCTCCTCATGGCCATCATTCAGCTCGCCGGAGATTCCCTGCACGGCGGAAGCTGCAAGGCGCTCGGTGAGTCATTGTGTTTCATCGTTTTTTCCTTCTTTTCTTCTTCTATTCGCGACACCCACCCTCTCGACGGCATCCTTCCCGCGGGACCGGGGAGATTAAATCGAAACAGACCGTCATGCAAAGTTCTTTCGAAACGCGCGCGAGATTTACTCGATCGGAAAACGCCTGATTTCGTCCCCTTTGGATATTCATCTTTTGCGATCGGAACCATTTTTACAATTCACTTTGGTTTGAATGAATATTATGCGTTTTTCGCGGTAATTACCTGGCAACGATTAGGAAATGTTAATCCCCAGCGGCTCGTTTGTTCAGAGTATAGTCTCTTGTAAATATAAATAATATTAAGCTGAGATTGTAGAATTTAATCCTCCGTAAAGAATGTGAATCACTAATCCGAGTAATCGAGTCATTAACTATCCATGGACAATAATTAGTCCTGTTTGTTTCTGCTAAAGTAATGAATCGCTTGTGTCAAATTTGGGGTTTCTTAGCAATGATTTTACTCAATTTTATAATCTTTCATTGCAAACTGTGCCGCGTTAATCATAGCAAAGCTATACGGCCAAATATACCGATGGAATTCGAACGGTTCCGGTTAAGCTTTATTTGCCCCGGCCCACCCCCGGCCATCATGGCTAATTATTCGGATAATCGTGCTAATCCCCGGACGTTGCTTCTCTCGATCGTCGGGATCGATTATCGCCGCGCGGGGTACACCTGCTGGCTCGCTAACGATCCTCGTTTGTATCCTCGCCCCGTTTCCGGTATTATCGTTCCCGTCTTTTTTCGCTTGTTTCCTCCAACCCCCCACGACGTTTCCCTCGTCGCGGGGCAGATTTAGCGCGGTCCATTCCGCGGAGTAATTATACTCGCCGCGGAGCGTATTTCTTTCCCTTCGCGACCGGGGACGGCTATTTCCGTTCCTATAGGCGCCGCTGAATTTTCGCCCGGGATCTTTGTCTCCGTTTCCCCTCCTCGTCGTCAGTTTTTGACAGAACGCAACGATCGCAAGTTTCATAAGCGCGATACGATCTCCGCTGCATCGGCGGGCCAACAAGGTTTATGGCTTCCGGCGAAGACGAAGGGTCGCGGAGCCAGGAAACGCGCGGCGAACGGGAGAAAGTGGGACGGGGCCGCGAGTGACCCACAATCCTTGTTTATTCTTCCGTTCCTTCTTTCCGCGGGAATACGGCCGGGAAGTTTCTCCTCGCCGGCCCTATCGACGATTACCATCTGGGATGATTTTTACGAGCGAACTCTTTTCTCGTATTGACACAGTTCCTGCGTTACGTTCGTTTATTTCTTCAGCGCGTTAAGTGGCGCGTTTCCGATGTGATTCGAATTGCCTTGGTGATCCCAGGCTATCAGTCTCGTGATATCCAATTGTTTTTCTTAGATATTGTTTTAGGCCGGGTGTTAACACGTTCATTGCTGTATATTTCATTAGAATTTACGAGCTTCTTTCCACTCTCCTCTTTTGTATCCGAAGTCAAATTACTGGTTTTGGATTGTGTTGCTTCTAATTCTGATATCACGAAATTATCGTGATTTAGTAAATATAAAATAATTGCCGCTTACAGAGCGGCTGTAATTTATGTAATTAGTACGTTTCGCATGAAAAGTAATGACTCATCGGCTGTTGCACGGATTACACATAATATAACAATTATTTTCTTCGTCCTTCAATCTCTCCGTCCGATAATTGCCTCACCGTCCTACTCACCGCCGCTTTTATTAATGTCACGAGTCCCTTCGATTCCTTGGACGACGTCTTCGTTCCCTTTCGGTGACTCATTTATTGCCTTCGAACTGTTTTAGTAATATCGGCACGTATTTAGAATATTTGCTCGGGAGTACCCAAACGCTCGGCTGACCGTTAGTCAAATATTTAATTGTACGATAGTCACGAACCTATCTTTCGTTTCCTGTTCTTACAGCAACGGTACCCAAATATGGGTGATACGATAATCAAAGCGTTAACACGTTTGTCTCTGTGAAAAGAAAATTAAGAATTCATTTTTGAAGCAAATACGTTTAAAAATATATACGTAACTTCGTTCGTAACTCTTTTATCGAAGGATGTAAGGCTCGTGTTTGTACGACCACATCATCGAGTCAGGTTTTACTGTTTCCAAGCAGATCGCACACACGAGGCGATAAAAAGAGCAAACAGTAGGCGACGTTCGCTCAAGTAGAAGTAATTCTTACAATAAATGAAGCTTACCGATTGTCGAGGAATGTTTCAACTCTCGTATTCTTCAAGGATCGTTAACGAATAGTATTCTAACAGGGGGACCTTACTTCTTTATTTTGTCGTTTTGGAATAATTAGCAATGAAAAAGAACCCATTTTTATGTTTGCCTCATGTGTTTGTCTTAAGCAAACTTGAGCATACAACGGCGTAACGAAGTAGTAGCTACTTTTTTATATTTTTATCTCTACTTACAAAAGGATTTTATTATGGAATATATATGAAGATAAAAAAGATTGAAGAGCGTCCCGTAGCAAGGCCCCCTTGTAAATAAAAGTGGCAAAATTAACGACCCAAATAAGCAGCAGAACAAAGTACAGATTCGAGGCGCGGGGCGTTCGAAAAGAAGGTCCGTAACGAAGTTGTTCTACCCGTTTCACCGGAGGTGGAAGTATTAAAATTCATGAGCGTTTTTAATTCGATTACCTCGGTCGTCTTTCAGGAACCGACAACAGTGCCGGTTAAAAATTCAACTCGATTATGTTCGCCGGTGAAATCTAGTTTCCACGATCTTAACTTGCCCTCTTTCTTCTCCTTCTTCTTCCTCTTCTTCTTCGGTTGTACGTGAGCGGAATAATTCTCGTGGCCCTTCTCGCGATTGTTTTCCGCCGCGGGATTCATTCAGGAGCGAAGCCTTACGACCGCCATCGGTCATCCGCAACGTCTGTCCGATTTCATCGGAAATTATCCTTCCTCCTCGATCGCGTAACCGGAAATTTATTCCTCGTACTTTTTCCATCGTCGAATTTATTCGCGATTAATTATTTATGATCGACGGGCGGGGGTCATCCGTGCGACAGCGTCGAAAAGTTGGAATTTATTTTTCCACGTCGACTCAAGTTCCCGGAAGTTGGACAAACCCGCGCTACCTGTTTGCTCGTTCAAGTTCCATCGATCGTTTGCGGTGCGCGCGGATTCCTCGTTACGATTTTACGTAACACGCGAACCGGATTCTGTATCAACCTTCGGGGACGATCGGGTACGATAAAAAAACCTGGCGAAAGATTTTTGCTTGTCATTGGAGACGCGTTCGTCTGGATACGCGCGAGTATTCTATTACTTCGGAAGAAATTCATGCGCGCCGTCGAACAGACTAGGTTTCCTGCAGAAAATGGTGGAGAGAAGGTGTCCTCCGCAACTCGTTATGATGCTAGATTGGCAAATAAATCTGTGCCTCTTTTCCCTTTTGTCTAACAATGGGTATGGAAGACCAGGGACCAATGTAACAATGTGCATTTTTCGTCCTGTGACTTTTAAATAATTTATACGTCTCTGGTTTCCCCTAAGTCTTATTCGAATCATCAGCTTTTTGTCACTTTACCATTTTCCCTAGAAAAATCCATGACACCCGACGGTGTACGTGGAAGAATTGCGATCTTGAGGACGGTAACGGTATCGCTAGCTCTTTTTCCTGGCGAGGAAACGCTCCGCTTATTGTTCGCGGAATCGTGCTCGCGCATCGATGGCCTTGCGACCACGCACCATTGAATAACGGGTTAAATGCTCGGTGCCGCAATTGCGGGACTTTTTTTTTTTTCCTCTTCTTATTCGACGTTTCAGACGACGGTATGCGGTCAAACCGATTACCCTGGACGGGAGTTATGCCGTTTTTCAACGATTTACGATCGACGTGTCGCAACGTTTAGATCCTGACGCGAGCGTGTTACGCGTCCGACTTCGCCTTCGCGAGCCTCTGAAAAGGTGAAACGCGTCGAATGGGACTGATCGTTTTATCCCATTAGAGTACCCTAAGATTATTCCATTTGTTTTCGAGGTTTCAGCAAACGAGAATCTTTTATGATAATTAGGTAACACTTAGTCTTTGGAAATTTTTGGAAACGAGGAAGGTGTACATAAAATTTGCTTTGGGATACTTTCTCAACGCTAATCATTAATTGCAACAGTGATCGGCTAGTAAAACATCCTCGTTTCGTAACGGTATAATTGCGTTGAGCCGCGAGTACCAACGTTCTCGACACGATTCACTTTTAATTACTTTCGACCTTGCGGGCATCTCTGTCGTGTCTGACGTCGGATGACTTCATGGAAACTGTTCTTCCGGCGCGTGGCGTCGAGGCGTGACTTGACCTTCGCCAACAATCGTGACAACTTTTCTGCCGCGGCTCCTTTCTAATCGATCCCCGAGCCTCGGTGTATCCCTGAAATCTAATTGAACGTTGCGTGTACGGCACGTCACGCCCAAGAAAATTACCGCGCGGTCATAATTTTCTTAAAAGTCGCGAAACGAACAGCCTTTATCCTTCGTAAACAGCGTCACCGTAGTTTCGCCATGACTTTGACCGAGACGTCCGTGGAGCGCCACCCTTTTATGGGGAGAACCGGTGCTCTCCATAGAGGGTCACGGTTTCTGTTTCACGATTAGTTTTATAACTTTTACCGCTTCTTATCGAGGGTCCCGAAATTGCATCGTGGATCGCTGGATGAATGTAAGATGAGACGAAGCAATTTTTTGATCAATTGAGCAGCGGGGGATATCTACCCCAATTTCGATTTCCAGGACATCTGTTCCTTTCATCCGCGAAACGCTGACTTGGTCCAAACTTTGCTGCAGAGAACCTTTGCAAAATTATAGAAATATTTAATCATTTAATTTCAAAATTCGAAGATCGTGCTCCTTGTTAAAATACTTCACAAGATGTTTTATTCCTCTCGAAACTACAGTTTACTCCATTTCTCACGTTGGAAAGATTTAGCGTAATCTGGTTTCTAATATTGGGCACGCTCGTTTGCGATAAAGTCTCGTTCCCCGGCTCCTTGATGGTTCATCGGGTCTCGAAAAAAGCCTCCAAGTTAGTCGGCGACGTTTTTTTATCCGTCGTGAAGACCTGCTTCCATAATCTCCGTTCGTCGTACGAGAAAAGAAAGCCACCCTCGCCTACGCCGTGACGCGAACGATATCCCCGGAACTAATGACGGCAAAAAACGCCGAGTCCCCTCGACGAAAAGTCACGAATTTTTGTCAGAACGACATCGCCACCCATATTCGTTCGGGGCTTTTTTGATTTTTCACCGGGCTCCTCGGTATTTATACATTCCAGATGACGTCTCGCTCGTCTGTCGCCTTTGTTTTCGTCCATCTTCGAGGAATCCTGTCTTTAACTCTTTTACGACCGATTGTCCCCGTTTCTATATTTATGGGTTCCCAAGCTTCTTTAATTGAAATTTCTAAAATAAAATTTGAAACATTGTAAATAATTAAACTTGATTATACATTCGGTGGGGCCATTCACATTTGTACGCACGGTACGTCGGAAAGGAATGCGTAGCAGACGTTTCGTTATCCGAATTTATTTTAACAGGTGAAGAAATTTTTCCAGCCGGACGTATAAAACACGCTCGAGATTGTCGTGTATCTATTCCAGTCCCATGATCGGGTCGTTTTACTTAATTAAAAGATAAGATACAGAGCGTAGGAATGCGGTTGACAGAAAACGAACGGCGTTATCATAGGTCACTTTCTTTCGTGTGTCAAGTTCGTTCCTCCTGATTAATGGCTCGGTTAATTAGCCCGAAATAGCGGCAACGGGTAGGGCGCCATGGACTTCCGTGACAACGTGAATCCTTTCTCCATTTACACTCGTGGCGAGCTGTACCTGGCTACGGGACACTTATTCGATGGGGGGTTCCCCTTATCTTTTGTCCCTTGTTTCCGTTTCAAAAGGGGAAACGGTATGCTTGTAGTTTTTTTTTGTGTTCGCCGCGCTGGAACGCTAATTGTTCCCTGAACAATGGCCACGAAATAAAACAATCGAAGAAATTATGCACGCCCGGTAATTATTATCGCGCCCGATCGAAACAGAGCGTTTCAAGCTTTATATGCCATACTATGTCACTAAAAATCCAATAAAAATAATTCCTCTAAGAAGGTAGTACATTCTGTATTATTATTTCTTTAAAAGTTTGAAATACTTTGTACGAAATAAAAGATTCTCGAAACTCGTCCATCGACTTGTAAGTAAATGAAGAAATCGAACACGGTGTTACATCGCGAGCGCGTAGTTTCCCGGGATAATGGAAAAGTACGAGTCTAATTTTTTTAAATTGGTTCCCGTTCGATCGATCGCGATATCCGAAGCGAAGGGGAGGAGGAACGGGCCTATTCATCTGGACGACGCCGGAAATTACATTGTTCTTAAGAAGTTGCCAGCTCGGCTACAGTTTCGCCAAGGGGTGTGGGAGGCTGGGAAAGTTTGCGACGTCGGGTAAAATCGCTAACTCTCGATTCGTCGAGTTTAATACGGTTTTTTACGAGTCCGAGCAGAATTGTCACGGTTTCGCGGTTTTATTGTCTGTTGGGCACACGGTGTGCACGCTCCGGTGGCCACTGTCGCGCGAAACCGGAACTGCGGACAGAACGCGGGGGATCCGCGGGTGTAGCAGAAACAGAAAAATAGAGAACTCGTCGGGGGATTTGTACGACAACGCGCAGGGGGAGGAAGGATTACTAACGTTTAAAAAACCCCGCTAGAAATTTCGTAATATTTACTCGTGTCCACGGGGATGAAGCCTGTTGTTACGGGCACTTCTTCAAACAGTTTAAATTCGTCGATTCCGACCGCGAAAATAATGGGAAAAAATCGTTGAATTTATGATTACGATTTCAGTTTTCATGGGGGATGATTTAAAAGAAAAGAATCAGAATCGAGTGTGGAACGGTTCGCAAGGGTTGAAAGATGATTAACCCTTCGGCGGTGACGCACTGTCTGCTGCCCAGACGAGACATACATATTTACTTTACAAAATATTCGATAAAAATGCAGGTGCTAATTCTGTAGCTCTTTGCTTTTGTATATTACACAGTAAAATAAGCGAATTAATTTTGGTACAGAAGATAGCCCACTATTCCTGAATTATAAATTAAATTATAATTTAATTTTATTTGTAACTTATTACCTTCTACATCATACATTTTTACACCATTTACTGTTCCGTTTTTACAAATCGAAACAAAAGAAGGAATAGCCCGAAGAACTCGTTTCTGCGATTTTCTAGATTGAACCCGTCCATAAACAAAGATGCTCCGTTCCAGACGTTGTCTGAGCTCCTCTTTTATTCCCCCTCGTGAATCCATATTGCGCGATTAACGGGTTCGCTTTTAAAACAGGAGCCGTAAACCGGGGACACGATCCGAAGAACAACCGAAAAATAGCGAGATTGTTGCTCGTAAAACGTCGATGACTTCGCGAAACGCCATAAACGAAAGGAGAATTCCCTAAAAAATTCAATGATCTCCTTCGAGCCATTTTTACGTTCGTCAGAATACCCCGACGAAAGGGAGCGATTAAAAAGTAGTATTCGCGCAAGAAACGTGGCCGTGCGCGGAAAAAAGTAACAAATCTTGTGTCAAACGTGGGCGGGAAACGAAAGCGCGTTTAGGGTGGCGCGATTGGAAACACATGGGCGTTTTTGCACTTTCTTTCCTTTGGACCTTCGTTAAAAAGACGCGCATCTGTATTTCGGGTGTTTGAAAGTGTTTGGTAATCGAAGGGGCGTTTCTGTCGCTGTTGGACGACACGAAAGTATCGCTTTGCGGCATAAATCTTAGAGCGCCATCACTTTTACGTCGCTTTTTCTTGATCCTCGTCCTTCGTTCTGCGATCAGGTTGAATATTTTCGAGCGTGAAACCGCTTTATGGCGGAAGACACCGCGATCGTCTGGCACGGCTGGAGTCGATCGGTTCGGAAGCGGGACTCTTCGGACTGCAAACGTCGGCGGCTGGCAGGGACGATTGGGAAATAATTGACCAATTTAAGGTTACGTGACTGGAACGCGTCTCGTCGAAACAGGAACAGGGAAGGACGAAAGGGGGAGCGCGAAAGAGGTCTCTGCTGGTCCCATGGCGCCACGACCACTCCTCGCCTCCCTGTTCGTACGGTCTCTTTCTGTCGTTCCCTTTTTTCCCCGCTGACTCCCTGATTCGACTCGGTCCGATCCTTGTCGACAACCAGATTACGTTTCTGTCGCACTGTAAATATGATCGATGCGTTTCGTGAAAAAAGGGGTGCGAACCGGAGACATTTGAATCGCGCCTCTCTCTGCCTGGAGATTGGATTGAAAGTCGTTGTTGGCGAGTTGATTGAACTACGGAGAGAGCTGCGGGGCCGATCGAAGCCTCGTTTCGCGACCAGACACACGCAGACACCGTCTGCTTGTGTTCCCCTCCCTCCACCCCCCCCCCTTTTTTTCCTCTTTTTTTCTCTGTGGGATGATTATAGGATTCTCGTTAGATGTTGTATTGTTCGTGCGCCGAACGAAGACGAAGCGACTCGTTTCACCTTGAATTTCGATTTCTTCGTCTCGAGACAGGTGCGGTTAGTATGGTGAGCAAATTGATCGATACACGAACGGTAATTTAATTCCTCGCGGAAAAAGTGAAATAATCTGCTATCGCTTTTATTAACCCTTAAGTGCTAACACGGCGGTGTTGAACTTAAGAAATTAAAATTCTCCGCGCGACGTCGGGTTCGAAGGGTGGCGCCAACCGGGCGCGGTGGTCGCCGGTGGTCTCAAACTTCCCATAATCGAATAATTAATTTAAGAAACTAGTTCGAATGGTTAACTTCGAAAGTAATCGATAGAGTCCTTAATAATTAAAATTCCAGTGTGTCTTACCGCACACGTCCGTTTCCACTGCAGTAACGTGTTAAAGTACATACCTCCATAAAAAGTTTTCTAATTAACGAATAGCAATTGTCCGGAAATTCCAAAACTCCATTCGTGAAAAAATGTCAAGAATTTCGTTTCAATTAATAAGGGATTAATTAAAAGGCAATTATAGAAATATCATTTCACTGTGAATCGTTGAATTGTCTGACGGTGAAAGAGGATCGAATCAATCGAACAGATGCAGAATGGAAATGGCGCGAATACGATTTTCGTGGGGCTGGAGGGGTCGCGTTGTAAATATGATGAATGAAGCTCGTTGATTTGCTCGTAAGGAGTGAGAAATCTGTTACGGGGCCGATCTCCGTATGAAAAATTGGTTTTGCATCGGCAGTCGGAAATTTTATCCGTGACGGAGTCTGCGACCATAAATCTGGGTAAAACAGCGTGGAGGGACGAAGAAACTTCTCTCGTTTTTTTTTTTCCTCCTCTTTTTTTACTTTTTCTCTCTCTGAGCGCCAGTCGAATGCACCACGAGTGCTTTCGAAGCGTCCACGTCGAAAGAACAAAATACGAGAGGCCCCCCCGGTACCCTTCGTCCCGCACTTTCTTCTCCCTTTCGCCACCGTTCTGTCCCGCCAGCTTTCGCCTCGACTCGCCTCGCAGCTTTGTTCCGCGCGCATAAAAGCGACCGAGGGAAGCCAGGAGTCGTGCGAAATCCGCGATAAATAAACCGTTCCTCTGTGCTACGAGCGATACAGCTCGCGCATAGGACAATTTACTTTTTTACGCCGAGGTCCGCGGAGACGACTCGAATCCCGTTGGACGAGGAAAGGAGCTTTGAGATTCTCCGGGACAATCGAGGGAAGAAAACGTTTCTTCGAGAGACGAGAGCGATAAATATGTGAAAAGATAGGTGTTTTGGAACGATATAGGGTGCTGGAATACGAGGGCTCAGGGTTTAGAGGGTGGGTGCTATGGTGTTAATGAAATATTCGATTTGGTGCTTTATAATTTAGACAGGTGTACAAACTAGGACTGTCTAGAAAGGTGGCTCTCCCTTCTCTCATGGGTATCTCCCCCCTTCGATTATTCTCCTCTCCATTCCACCGTCAGCTGTCGTATCTCCTCTCTCTCACTTCGTGGAGTAGTTCAGACGACTACGCGAGTCATTGCACTCTAAAGAAACTATCTTAGGTTTTAAATTAAAACTCCATTACAAGGTTATGCATAGAGAAATTTTTGTCACGCAGAGTTTCAGTCTTTTTAATCGTAACACCACGCGCTGCATGAAAAAATGATTTTCCGTGGAAAACTGTGGCTGGTGGTTAGCGAGAGTTTCCCGTGGTACGTTAGTCAGGGGGGTAAAAATAAATATCAGCGTGATTTGGAGGAAAGCCGAGGCAATCAGTTTCGTCCTTGGGCTTTTCCAGCCCAAGGGGGTGGAATCCCGTTGGAAAAAGGCAAACAGCGCTCGAAAGCTTACGGCGACCCCCCTCAGCGACGGGGAAAAATTATTTCTGCCGCTTCCTAACCTCGTTACACAGATGAAAAGGAAGGGAAGAAGCGTCGCGGAGAAACCGCGACCATGATATACACGCGATCGAGGTTCTCTATGTTTTTTTATTTTATCCGCTCGAACCGCATGCCGTGCTCGCGCGCGAAGTTAGTTCCAGAGGGATGAGAAAATGCAGTTACACGCCCTGTTCCACACGGTTTACCCCTAGACCCTGTTCCCTCGCGCGTCTACGTGCCGCGACACGCGCGTTCCCGCTCGATGACAATTATTTTATTTGCCGACACTCGGCCAACGGGGGAGAAAAGGAATTACCAGCCGGGGGTGGACGGTTTTTTGTTCGAGGGAGTAATTTCGTTCGCGGAAAACGAGTTCGAACTTTTTCACTAAAAATCTCGAAACTATTTCATTGCAGAAAAATCGAGAAACGATCTTCGAATATTTGGACTCCTGTTTTGAGCTTTAATCAAATTCAACACCGAGCAATTTTTGAAATCGAAGGAATTTTACGGAGGATCGTTTCCTTGTCTCCGCGATATCGCGTCCTCGTGAAACGAGGCGGAAAACCGTGATGTTTGCTCGTCTTTTTGCCGACTTTCCGAACTCACGGACACGCTCGGAGCCAGTTTACTTTTCGCGTGGAGGAATCACGAGCGTACGGTCGCGAGCCAGCTAACAGTTTGACCGGTTGGAACGCGTCCATTTTCCGGAAGGAAACCGTCTCGCCGCCGACCATTCCCGGAAGGCGATGGTAAAACAACGAATCGAAGGAGCGTCGCGACGACGAGCGTCGCTCTAGGAAACGAGGCTGGCAATCACGAGGACATCCATTCTCGTTTTCGCTTCTCAACTTCTATTTTTGCTTTCAATTTGCACTCTCCGTGTTTTCCTTCCTTTTTCTCCTCGTTTGTTCCCCCTTCTGTCGCTTTTCTATATGAAACAGAGTTTGTTTTCGTTTCAAGACGTTCTTTGTCAAATTAAATTATTTGAATACTTTACATTTATATCTTCTGATTATACTCGATGCAGGTTTAAGGTTTCAAATATTTAAAGTACACTCCTGATTAAGAAGGATACGCAAGGACTCCGAAAAATGAAAGTTTCAAGGGATAGAAAACTTAAAAACGAACGATACAGGAAAACAACGGGGGGGATAGAGTAAGGTACAGCGTTCTCGGATCAGACAATACCCATGGCAGTAACATCAGAACGCTTTGTTGGCGCGCTTCTTCCATTTTCTCATCCCCGGGCCCGCTCGTTCATCCGCTCGTTGCTCGCGGCGCATCGTCTTTGTCTGCTCGCCGCGGCACGGCGCCGACCCACTGCTTCGAATCCCGAATCTCTCTGTTTTTTTGACGGGCGTGAAAGCCCGACGAGTGGCGGAAAGCCGGATGTAGCTCGTTCCGCGTCGAGATTTCCGCGTGTCTTGTCAATTTTTTAACGTCCTTTTCTGAAACGAGCCTTGACATCTCCAGCCCTCCCCCCTTCTGTTTTTACGATTCTTGCTTTTCTTCGCGGAATCGAAAACTGAGATTTCTTCAAACGGACCACTCGAATGGGTTAGCAAATCACGTTTAAAGTCTTTTAATCTAAAGAAATGAAAGAAACGAGTGCTAATGGGCACCGAGTACGGTAATTGTAAAATTTGTCAAAGTTTTAATAACGTTCTATTTTTGTCGCGATCGTAATTGGCCGGGGAGGGTTATAACGATGATTATGGGAATACAGCCAACGCCGGCACGTATACGTATATCTCTGGAGTCGCGATAATAACGATAGTGGTAATAAATTGTCGTTGGCCGCGACAGCGTCGACCATATTCATGATTATGACTATAATAAATTGGTGGACAACCGCTCAGAGGACCGATCGCTTATTATTATTAGAGAGAATATAACGGCTGACCGTGTCCGATTATGTTGTCCACCGGTGCTATCTGCTTCCCTTAAGTGAATTAACAAACCACGAATTAATAAACAGTGATATTCCTCGTTTATTTCTCTTTTAATCTCTGTATATTTTGTTGAAAAAATAAATTGCGTGTCCCTTGACACGAAATTAACGATAAAAATATATTTTATCGTTAGTACTTTCATTTACATATCGCGTTCGATTGGAAAAATTTGTATATTCGAATGCGACTGGGGAACATTCCCGGTGTTTCGCGCGCTGGACAATCCGCGACGAAGATACGTTGGATATTATTAAAATTAGCGAAACGAGGTGGTCGCGTAACAGCCTTTTTCGCCGGTTCCGAGCTCGATGAAATATTTTTCAGCGGCCAGGCGCGTCCGATTAAATTCGTAGGACCGCGGCGCGCGCGCCGCGCCGTGCAATAATTCACGGGGTCTGGTGCGGCCGGGGTCCTTTTCCTCGTTTTTCCGTCCCCCTACGGCTGTCTCTTTTTTTGGCAACGTTTTTAAGGTTCCATGCGCGGCTAATAGGAAAAGATTGTGTCTCGCTAGGGTGACCATGCCACGGTGGCCGTACCTCGTAGTTCTCGCGCTCGATTTATCATCGTGACGTGCGCTGGCTGCTCGTCCTTTCCCTCTTTTCCGCTTTTCGGAGGGGGTGCTGGCCTTTCTACGGTTCGTATACGCTCTTATCCCCGGAAAACCCCTCCCTTCTCCAGCCTCCTCTCGTCCCGTGAAATTAAGGCGAATCGCGAAGAGTCTCGTATTTCGCCGTCCATCGTGTCCCGTCTTTCTCCGCGCGCGATTAAGTTTCCTCGCTACTTCGATAAATCCATCGTGGCGGTGGCGGTCCCTGGGGGTGGCCCACTCCGTCCCGCATTTTTAACCTCCCCCAACCCCAACTCGATAGTCCCGGGATCGTTCGATACGTCTTCCCTCTTGTAACTTCATTATCCTTTACGTTTCCTATATTCTTGCAAATTTGGCGCGGAAAATTGATACAAACAGAAAAGCTGGGGACAAGATTGCAGTGAAGCGAAATAATGGAACAATATACAGTATTCGCAATCTAGGAATAACCTTATTATCCTAAAAACAAATCGACAACGATCTTTATTACTTAAATTATGCCGATCGTAAGGGTTGTCGATAGAAGTTAACGTTTAACGAAAGGGGTAATAAAGTTTCTGCAGCACGTAGGTTCGTTGAAAAATCAAGCGCACGAATCCGACGAAAGAAGAGAAACAAGGTATCGGGTACCGGGCTAAAATTCCCTTCAATTATCAGGGTTAGCCGTGTGCCACGATGAAATTCGAGTTCGACGGAATTCAGCGTGTTGCGGTGGCCGAGTGTGCCGATCCGGCCTCTCGGTGTTCCCCTCGAGTGGGCGGGAAATTCGAAATAAAAAGAAACACGGAGACCACGAGAACGGGGCTTGTCCAGGACCTTTGGAAATTTATTCACCACCAGGACCGGCTGAAGTTAACAGAGAGAACCGGTCGTGGACGGCCCGATGGTATTACCCGGCGCGAAACAGTCGTTCATGATCCGGCCGTGTTCCCTTTTCATTTTAATAAATATTCAACCGGGCCGAGAACTCGCGGAATATTCGATGAATGGATTTCCCCTGGAATTTCATGGGATCGATTTAGAAACGGCCGGGGATTTTGTGATGCACGGGAAACGGAAGTTGATACCAGCGACTCTCGAAAGTACCTTCTTCTGGATAACCCAGTGACTGAAGCGGCGAGGAATTGAATAACGAGATGTTCTTTCATTCTTCGACAGTCTAGTTCCAAATGTTTTTAAAATAGAGTTTTTTAATAACAATTATTATGTCGCTCTGTGTCGCCTTTAACGAGACTCATCAACGTAATTGGTCGCGTATCGACGAAAAGCGACAGAGAATTACGCGTGGCCCTCTCGAAAGCATTCTTCGGGATCGTTTCATCCTCGAATCTCGGCTCTCGTTACTCGCAGCACCGCTCGCGATTCCTTTCAGCGACGGATCTCGTTGTAGCAACGAGAGGAGCTGTAAAAAGAGCCGGGGAAAGTTTGACGGCGAAAGGAAAGGGGAAAAAACAGAAAAAAATTGTTGAAAACGAGAAAAGGGAGCGTGCGCCGCGGCGCCTCTGGCAGACGGTCGACTGGCTCGTAAAAAGAGCCGCGTTTATTCGACGCGCGGAAATCGCGCGAGTCCCGAAGCCGCTAGAGATTTTCCTTGGCCTTTCCTTTCGCCGTGTGTCCGTCACTCGGATAACTCTTGGAGTTTTCCTTCTTTTTCTTCTGCTCTCTTTGCCCCATGAATTTCGTTCCCCACCCCCTCGACCGAAACGGTTTCTGCTCGTTTTATTTACGTGTTTTCGGGGCCTGGGTACAAGTGTCCCCCCTGTTCGAGAATCATTGCTCTCTCGTCGGATTTCGTGGGTGTGTCTAGACCAGCGTTGGAAAGCAATGGAATCGTGGCCGGATTTTTCTTCCCCCTTTTTCTGGCAAAGAGAGACGAGAGGTCCTGCGACTCGTCGTGTACACGGGATTCCTCGCTGTTCGCTCGAATTCGGAAAAAACCGACGTGTATGTCATTCTAGTAGAATATTCTTTATTTTACGAGCCGGCTTGTAGGTGGCTCGAATCACGCCACGGTTTATGGACAGCAGCTGTTTCGCGGAAGATTTAGGAGCTTGCCGAGGTGTCTGGTTCTGTAAAGGTTCGTGGTTGGGACCTTGTTGCCTCGTCAATAAACCATTCGGCAATCTTGTTTCTTTCTTCGCGAATGATATTTTAATTTCCAGTAGATTTACGCCGCTTCTTTAAATAGTGTTCGATAAACGAACGGTCCTTACGTTGTAATAATAACCATTTATTCTTGATTGATGTATTTGTAGGAAAAATTATAAGGCGAGAGGTTAATCTTAACGCTATTATTAGATCAGCCTAACTGAAATCTGCATAAATATTGTCTGTACCTTGATTACAATAGACAAGTCAATCAAGCAGTTCGAATTTCAGTTTTTTCCTGAAACGAAGACACCTTTGACGTGTATCGAAGTTCAGCGAAGCATAATAATTAAAATTGATGTCAAGAAAGGGTTTAGGGCGAGGGGGATCGTAGGATGAAATACGAGGAACGATGTAACGCGAACGTTCTGGGGGGAGAGGGCCGGGAAATTTCGAGTCCGAACACGGGGCAAAGGTGGAAATCGTGTCGCCTGCGCGAGGAAATTGAAAGCCATAAAACATAATGGTGAGCGACATTCGGAAAGATTTACGGGCATCGCCATTTCCCATGACCACCTCATTATTTCTCAGTCGTGTCATTTCGCATTCGCGGGGACTACCTACGTGCCTGGAATACCTCGGACACGCTCGGAACACACTTGTGGACGCACGCGAGAGCATCCCCGGCGAGAACAGAAACCAGAAACCAGAAGGACTCGTGCCAGGTGTTGCTTCTTGTCCACCGTACAGAATCGTGGCCGTGCCTTCAGTGCCATATGGTCGGGTAATTCAGTGCCGTACGCTCGACGCGGAGACCCGTGCACGCATGAATCGTTAACGCGCTCTCCTCGGGAATTCTTCAAACGAGAACCCGTTTGCGCGGCCTGTTTTTGCTTTTAACGAACTAATTTTGCAAACGTGCAGACGCGCTTCGAGTAAAGGGAAGATTTCTCTGCAGCGAAAACATACGGCGTGAAAAAATACGTTTCAAAAGGAATACTCGCCACGACCGTCCCCGAGCGAATTCCCCGCTCATTTGCATCCGGTGTCACCGGACGAGTCCTGGCGCGCCATTGTTTCCTCGATCGATCGATCAAGTGGATGCGCGTCGTTCCGCTTCGAAAGGAACGCGATCCAACAAGTATTTGCAACCACGTCTGTTCACCAACCGCATTGGCGAGATCCAGCTTGAATTATCCACCAAAACTTGCGATTCGAAGGGACCTTCCACGCGCGGGAGGTTAATCGCCCTGGCAAAAGTACACTCCGGTGCAAAGCAGGATATCTTGGTCAAAGGAAATCACAGACGAGTCTGAGGGTAGCAGAATCCTTGTCCTCTTAACCGAGGGAGCAGCGCTGAAAGGGAAAGCTTACCATATGTTTTGGTACTTGATTTTTTCCCTGCTCGAGAAACCGTTTCGAAGTCCTAGGGAGAGCCTAGGCCTTGGGTTTTAAAGCTACATGTCATGCAAGATACTTGAGAGTACAGGCATGTGGCTTCCTCAGCTCGTGTTACCGTTTCTGTCATTGCCTTGCTGGGAGATAAAGTTTAAGGCTAACCGTGGCGCCCCAGGACTAGACCTATCCTACATCAAATCTAGGACCACTGGCTTCCTGCGAAGTTGAGCTTCCGTTTGTCCTTGCCTGCCCCAGGCTCTAGGATTTCACCTTGCCCTGTTCGACCGGGTCTTATATAGGTCCTGGTACCTTCTGAAGGAAGCATAAGTTGCACGCAATTGTACACATCCGGCGCACTTATCGACGGTGTAGAACCACCTTCGTAGGACGAGTCTCGCTTCCACTCGCCGCTTACAAGAGCTGACCGACATACAAAGAAGCGTGCAGCGGTTCTCAACCTGTGCCCGGACAATCGTTGGAATGTTCACGGATTTATATACCCGCGGCGTAACTTCGTCGCAGCTTGCTTGTCGTTGTCACGTTGCATTGTTGCGTGCACCGAGTTTCTCGGTGAGGACAATCGAAACCATTATGCTACTCCCGCCGTCATGAAAACAGTGGCTGTCGCGTTCAAAGGCGTGTTCTCGCCTCTCTGAATAATCCTTTTGAGATTTTAATACGGATACTTGGCCGTGGTACTTCTTTTTTTTTTTGAAATATGAAGGAATCTTTGGGAACGATTGTTCGATTGTTCAATTTTGTCGAGCGTAATTATTTTATTCACACCCATTACTTTGAATGGTTAAATTAATCAGTAGCATAAGAACAAACAACCGTATAACAATTCAAATTCGTATTTTCATAAAAGAATACACCCGGTTCCAATTTTTATACATTTCAAATGATTTCGTTGCTCGTTCTCGTGGCACAATTTCGGCTGGGAGGATCGATAATTCGGAATACTGGTAGAAAAAGCGAAGCGGTAAATTCAAGAGCGTTCGACGTTAAATTCGTTCGAAATCGTTCACGCGGACGATTGGAAACGATCGGTACGTTGTTCGAAGAACGAAACGCGTTGAAGGGCTCTTCAAACGTAACGTGCCTCGAGTCTTTTCGACGGCGTTTCATACGGAAAAAAAAAAAAATGAAAGAGGAGGAAGGGTTAAAAATAAAGCATAAAAATGACGAAGTATGCAGAATCGGTCCCTCGAGTGCGTTACGGTTAGCCGATAAATTGGTGTCGTTTCTGAAGCACTTTCGAGGCAATGGATTCCTCGTATCGCCGTACGAAACGAAATTACGTTTGCACGCTATTTTCGGTGGCCGATAATACCAGGCACGCGGTTTCGTCGTCGGGAAGAGAGGCCCCCGGTCGGATAGCAGCATATTTTTTCCGATCGACGACCCGTGGATTCTTCTACGCTTTTCACGGTCGCCTCCTGCTGCTGCCGGCTCTTTCGAACAATGCCACGACTACGAAAAGCCGGGCTAATAAGAGAAAAATCGACGCTGAGCTTGGATTTTTCCCTCTGTCGAGTGAAATAACGGCACAAAGAACAGAGAAGAGAGAGAGGGGGAGAGAGGGAAAAAAAGAGAGAAACGTTCTTTGCCGAATAAATCGCGAAAACGTGCTAGCTTAGCCGGCGCGACGCGAAACAGGCAACAGACGTACACCGTAAACAAAGGTCTGAAAAGAATTTCTTTTTTTCCACCCGAGACTCAACGATAACGAAACGGATTAAATCTTGCCGGGACGAGGGTGTGTCGAGTGGCAGATATATATATTTTTTTTTCATTTTTATTTTAAATAAATTCCCCGGAGCAGATAAAATCGTTGGTCCTCCTCGAATTCCTGCGCATAATTCCGCGACGGAGCGAGGTCGACGGGTGCTAGGATTGCAAGGATTCCTGACGTAACTGGCTCCGATCGAACCGTAAGGGGATATTTTAATAACCGTGTTCCAATTAAACGTCTTCGCGACGTCAGACAGTACCTTCCATCTTGCACGGTTTATCGATTGGATTTACCTTGGGAAATTTAAAAAAAGAGTACGAAGATAAGGAACGAAGTCCTGTAATCCTTCCTTTCAGGGGTATGATAGTTATCAAGCCTTAGATGTTCGCCTCTGTTGCATTAGCTTAAAAGAAATTAATATCAAAGTGAAAATTTCTTTCACCTCTCGTAAAATTTTCACTTTGATCTGACCGACTAGTCGCGATTGGGACTGAAACGGTTAATTCGTACAATTCGTCCCGGTGGTTGCCTGCTGGCACTCGTGCTCCAGGAAAGTAATGGGAAGAAAGCGTAACCACGTTGACATTGCAGCTGCTCGCGAGCGGGTTCCACTAACCGTGGTCGAGCGCACGGTGAAACTAGTGGAGTAAAGGTAAATGGTGGTTCGAGGCGGCCGTTATTCAGCAGCCACGGTACGATCGCGTTACACGATCGCCGGACTAATAGCGCGAACTGGAACGAGCAACAAAGCCGCGCGCGAAACAGCCAGCCGTCCAAGAGGGAACTCCGGTTCTCGATAAGTAGAGCATGAAGCATAAGTAAGCAAGCGGCTGCCACGACCGGAGAAAATGAAACGTTGCGACTCGTGTATACTCAGCTACAACCTACGTTTTCTCGGGTCGAGAGTAAACGTAGGGGGAGGGGTTCCTTACCTTCGATATCGGAAGAAGTTGCGAAAGATCTTGAAAAAAACTTCATCTTTTTACTAAATTCCTTCTCGACTAAAGAAAGTTACAGTAGGCTTCTCTAGGTCAGGGTAAATGTAGACCACTCGAGGGTAGGGTAAACTTGGAACTTGGGGGGTTCAAAGGAGTACCTAAATTAGAAAGGGAAAATAGACGACGCTTCTTACGTCAGATTTCCGCACGCGACCGTCTTGGGTGCAGTTTAGTTCTTCTTCTGGATTAACTCTAGGGAAATCCTACGAGAACGTAACCTAGAAACCTGCATTCCACTTTGCACCAACCTTCCCTGAGGAAGGTATCATTACTTCATCGAATGAATTAATTTCGAATCCATAATTTTTTCCCCGAGAGAAGGTTAACACTTTTCGCGCACGCGAATAGCAGCGCTCGTTTACCAGTCGAGTCACTTCCGGCGGAAAACGAGGCGCACAGCCGCCTTATTGTTCCCTGGCGGGAAGGGGGCGAAGCTCGCGGATGAACGCCGCTCTTTGATCGACGCCAAAAGAAGGTCCTCGATTCCTGCCCCGTTTCTGTCCGAAGATCGATTCGGCCAGATTCTCCGCGAGGAATTTATGGCCCCATTGTTCCCCGGCTGAAAGTGGACCAGCTGCTCCGCGAAACGGGACCCAACGAATCGGCGAGCGCTTCGAGCGATGAGCGTTTTCTTCGATCGGTTGCCTTTCGATCGTTGAAAGTCTCGGAACGCTCGAAGAAACTGTGGGAATTTTTGTGTGCCTCACACCGGCGATGCTGTTATGTGGGTTAAGGAGCGGTGAACGTTTTAATGAGACAATACGGTCGCGGTTTCGGATTGTTTTCTTGAAAACTTTCACCGGCCGCGGATGTGACTCGAAGGAAACGACTTTTTATTTTTTTTTTTTTAACGAGTCTTTGTAAAAACTTATCGTTCCGCGATCGCGTGTAGATCGTCTGTGTTGTTAACATTTTATAAAGAATCGGAGGATCGTTGCTCAGGATGGAACTAAAAGTTTCTCTAAAGTTTCTTCGGGGAGCAAGGAGGAAAATCCTGAAAATCCCGCGTTAACGCCTGGATTTGAGGTTCGACGAACTTGAAACGCATTCGCAAACGGGCTTAGACGACACGGGGCGAATACCTTGGGCTGGTATCAAAAATTCTATAGTGGAATTATCGAGGAGTAGCAGGTTTAAATTGCACGATTATAATTCTGGCGTTAAGTTCGATGCGTTATGAATTGGACATGCATTTCATGGAAGAGATTGTGTCTTCGAAATGTTCCAAACTGTGGGCCCGTTGCTTCCTCGAAGGCGACGAGTGGGTCATCACTTGCTAACAGGGTCACGACACGCTCTCCTACGTCCAATAAATCAAAGAAAATGGAGGCGATTGCCTCACCGTCGTCGTTGCATCTCGATGCGCATCAGCGGCGAGCGTTTCGTGCCAGTTATCGGTTATTAAAGCTCGAAATTGGAGCGTGAACATCGATTCGAGAAGCAGTCGTACGTACGCGGGCTAAAATCCGCGGAATCGATAATGCGCGCCGTCCTTTGACGCGATTTAACGTCATACGAGTGTTCCTTTTTTTAAATACTACCGTCACACGAATAAAACGTACGAATGGTTACACACACGGGCGGGGATTAAAGCCGGTGAAAAATCAAATGGACGGGAACTGAATATTCGCTTTGACATCGGCCACGCCGCTCGCGCGCGTCGTTCTAGTCCACTAACCCGGTGGTTTGTTGGATTAATCCCGCGCATTGGGTATCGAAGCGGGTACGCGCTCTCCGGAGCACCGATACTTCGGCGACCCGTTGAAAAATAACCGTGTATCTTCCGTGTTTTGACCGATCGCACGGATCGGCTTCCTGTCCCGCTCGTCGCCGGCCCGGGACTCTTTATCGCGGCCTTTCCGAAAAATTTCCATTACACGAGCCTCCGATAATTCGTTGATTTTAAAGCCCGATGAATTATTCAGGAATAAAATACAGGAAGTTTACGAAAAAATTCCACGAATAAAAGTCATTAAAAGAGCGAAAGAGATTCATTAACATTTTCGAGTTGATCATCGATGATTAATCAAGGAGAGCTACTTAACGCGATGGTCGTCGAAAAAATGAGCACCGAATCGGAAAGGTCGTTCCAGTTTCTTTCTCTCTCTCTCTCTCTCTTTTAACCCCCCGGAGGCTGGCCGGTTCATTGGCATTTGCCGGCGCTCTCGAAAATTAATATCGAGCCGTTCGCCGATCGAGGGTCCTCCATTCCAAAAGAATCTCGAAAGGTGCTCCATCCGGCTTCTAATTGATTCCCATCATCCGCGAAATTTCCGCTCGAACCTTCCGAATGAAACGTGTTTCGCTACCTTGGCCGGCTCCTCTCTTCTACCCAGAGGAAATTGAACGTCGTTGAATGTTTTGAAACACGCTCGGATCATGAAATAATTGCATCCTATCGCGTTTCTTGCCGCCACCCTTCGCGATCACGCTTTCTAACAACATCCTCGTTGTCAATCAGGGAAATTAATATAGTTCTTCCACGATCATGATCGATAACTTATTATGAGCTGAAAAGGGTGTGTATTTACAAGGAGAGGAAGAGGTTCAGGGTATTATTGATTGCATTAGAAAAAATATTGATGGTTGTAATTAAGCTCGTGGAATTTAATGAGACGCGGAAGTAATTTCTACTCGATTTTATAGATCCAGGATGTAAGTCGAGAAATTTTTATGAAAATCCAATGGATCTCGACGTCGTTTGAAATTTAATTTTATGCAAGCTCTCGCGTATAAAGGGACCGATAATATTTTCTTCGAATCGCAATCTTTCCCTTCGTTTCTTCGTCCAACTGCACGACGCCCGAAGCCGCATTAAAATAATAAGCAGTCGCATTAAAGTGATTACGGTGCGAAGTGAAGCTACCGCGGCAGCCGGAAGTTCAAGTGTCTCCGTTTAAGAGGATCCGCGGCGGTGTTGGTGGTCCGCCTGTCGACCGCGTAGCTTTCCTCGCCATTGTTTTTCGTCCCGTTCTTTTAACGAGCTCAACGAGCCACCGCGAACCGTTTTCGCGAGCTTTGCCCGCTGCTGCCATTCGCCCCAATGAGCCAACACAATTCTTTCGTCCCTGGCTAAAAATCTCTCTTACCTGAACTCGTCGACCTTCTTCCTCCTCGTCGACCTCCGACCGTCTTACCTCGCGGATCTTTTATATTTTTCACGGGCGAAATTCAAGATTTCGGTCCTTCCGCCGTCCCGAGAGGAAACCTCCAAGTGGCTGAGGAAAATCCAACAACGATCCGTTAATTTTATTTTATAAAATTGAACTGATAACCGCAGTTGATAAATGTAATATTTCTTTCTCGATTGAAAGATAATGACTTTAATTCGTTGCAAAAGGGAACGAAGTTTATGTCCCTTAATCAACTTTTCGAATTCGATTCGATGAAATAATTTGAACGTTAAAAGGGCGCGGGGAAAAATTCCGCGTGCGTATCGCTGAAATTACGCGGGTAACGAGGCCGAAAATTACAATTTTCATTGCGGCAATTAACACGTTAACCGATAATCGCAAATTCCCTGCCGTTTCGTTCGTCGCCGGGGGAAAATCAATATCTAGCAGGATCCCAAAAATAAGATCCGCCCGCGAAATAAATAATGAAAAAAGCGGCTAGGTACGTGCGCGCTTTTCACAGAGAGCATCGGGCGCAACGAAAACTCGGGGGTATATTTTTATTCGTACCCGATCGATTTCGCATCCCGTTTTTTGCAGGACCGTTTCGGTATGCGACGTTCGGTTTTGCACGGTTTACAGCCGGCCACGGGCCGTACTGGTATATGGCACACGTCACAGGGAATATAGCCTTCGCCTACGTACACGGAATCTCTTTTGCAGCGTTTTTGCCCGCCGCGGCCCGCTCGATAAACTCTGTTCGATAATCGATTCTTCCCCGGGACAAAAAAGCCCCGCGTTGCATAAACGTTAATCACGTTAATTACAGTCACCATTTAACCCCTGCTTTAATAACAGCTGCATAAAATGTTCGACCTCTCTCGACATTTTCTTTGAATTATTAATCTTCTATTTTCGAAATATTGGAACTAAAAGTAATTAACATTTTACGAGTTACGATTGAAAGATAGAATATTTTTGGTACAAAGACTTTCTGAAAAATGAAATATTGTTGCACAAAGAGCACAAGGGATGCATTTTTCAGACACCCTGTGTACGAGCCGGGGAGACACGCAGCCGCGTATAGCCGTCGTTTCTTTGGCATTGTTCGGTTTTGGCAACGATTGAAAAGCCGCTTCCGACCCACGCACAATGCGCGTGTAGGCATTGGGAACGTCCTCCGCACGCGGCTGCTCCGCGTGTTTACACTGGCCCTATACGGAAAATCGGAAACACGTTTCCGCTCGGCTCGCCCCCAAAACCGATCCCCTATTATCTTGGTCAATAAGTTGAGTGCCATATGAAATTTGCTATCGAAAGTTTCAATTATCCCTATAACTTTGAAAGGGGGGAGAATAGAACTTTCGACTAATCCACTACGAAATTGCATCGTGACGATTACCTTTCGCGAGCGTGAGGACAGCGCGAGAAAATTTTAATTTTCTCCCGCTCATCGGCGAGAATTAATTTAGCAACTGGGAATCGAGCCATTTTCTCGAGCGTGTACAGAATTCGAAGTGGCGGCTCCTTTTCGCAGAGGATTTTTCTCGAGTAGCAAAGAGGAGAGAGTCGGAGGGTAACCGAGGCGCGTGCAAACCGAAGAAAATAAGCGATCGTATTACCGGGAAAAGAGACGTCGAGCGGAGAGGACTCTCTCTGAAGAGGATCTCTATCCTCGTCGTCGTCGGTGCTAACGGCGTGCTAGAAAATCGCGAAGCCGTTTTCTTTTTCGAGGATTTACCGCGAAATGCAATCCCCGTCCCGTTCGTGGGCTCCGCTTTCACAACTCTTTTACGAGTTCCCGGGAAAAGCAGGGAAATTCACATTCCTCTTTGCCGTTGATGTTCGCACGATCGAGGCCGTGTCTGACCCGAACTTCGGAATGTTAAAATAAGAGATCGTAAATCTGTCGTTTTCGAGGGGATTAGTAGTTTCAGCTTATGTTCTAACGAATTAAAATTTCATTTAATGAAATTCCAATCAAGAAACTCAATAAATTTAATCCACCCTTAAAAAAGTTATTTTGTTCGAAAGCGCATGGAATGTTTGTAAGTCAGAATCCTGTGTGGAATTAATCGAAAATTTCCCGGCGTGCCTGTTATTCGAAATATTTTCTGAAGCTTCGCGAGCCAGACTTTCGCGAATCGTTTATTAATCCCGCCGCGAAATTACAGGCTCTCTCTCCGATCGAAAGTGCAGCGCGCGGCAACGGCGAGTATTTAATTATGACAGCGATCGAAATTAGCGTCGCGTGCAAGGAGGGCCGGGATCATTAATTACAGCACGATGATCGTTCGTCACTTTGTCGTGCCACTAGACGTCCCGCCGTCCGGCATCGATATTAATTCGAAACTTTGCTCATTAACCGGCGCACGATCGAGAGACGGAAGCGTGCTCGAGCCTACCGAAGACAATTTTCAGCTCGCCCCCTGTACGTGACGCGTTTTCGAATTCGTTTCTTGTCCTTTGCGATAGCGATCGATTATCTCCAACATTTGCGACTCGGCAAATAAAAATCGAATTATTTAAAGGGGACAATTTTTGCGAAAAAAATGAAACGTCGAAAGAGACCGATCGAAAAACGATTAGGTTAACAACGCTGGTACAGGATCGCGAAACGATTTCGACCGCGAGAGAGCTGCAACGAATAGGCCGGGTCAGATCTTTATCGGTTCGATCGGTACAGCAAGAGAGGTAGATTGAATTTTGAAGGGGGGAGGGAGTTCGCGCGGCGCGCTGGGGTTATTCCGGGGCACACGTATAGCTTCCCAATTATTCGAGCAAACATGCGGGTATGCATACCTGCTGCCCTGAACCCCCAGGTGAGTAATCAAGGTGAGAGCCGCGCCATGTACACAGCGGAGGATCGTGGTCGAATTCGTGCGACCCTGGATGCGCCAGTCCTCCCCGGAATTACTACGTTTCCCAGATCGGCCGGCCTATTATTTCGGGCACGATAATCTCTTAAAAAATGTATCCGACCCGGGGATTCTCGTCGTCGATCAATTTCCTGTAATTTCTCGAAAATCCTCAATCCTCTCCAGTGTTCTGATTTTTAAATAAAATTAAAATCATGGGCTTTGCATTCAATATTTAAATCTACGTTTGCAATTATAAACTTGCATCTGTACTTCGATTCGAAATTGATTAACAACCTCCCGATACATATTTTAGAGAGATTAAAAAATGAACAAGAACCACTTTGTATGAAAATTATTATGCATCGAGCATCGAAAGGATGCCTTTTCTCGATATTCCTTTGGAACCGGTTCATCACAGAGGGATATTCATTTTATGCAAGTATCGATAGAGATGCACCGACGGAAACGGACAGTGCATTACGGGGCCGCTTTAATCTTCGCTGCAACTTCCTCGAAAGTTGCATGCATATTAGTTACGATACCGATCACGGGAATCGATAAGGTTGCAAACTCGCCAACAGGAACGTGCTCGAACACCGCAAACTATATGTATCCCGGATTGATACAGGAGGGGATATTTTACGCGAAGAAAGTTGCAAAAGCGTGCAATCGTTTCGTGTGAACGCCTCCGGGATACATTCGCGGAAATCGACCGTGTAATTTTCTTCTCGTTTCCCTTCCGAGCCTATTCATTTCCCTGACCATTCTCTGACTGTATCCCGCTGTACGTTTGCGGACGTCGATGTGCTTTCGAACTTATCGCCATAAATGTGTGGGTACAGACTCCGTTGAAACCACCATAAAAATACACGATGCATCATAGAACATTTTCAGATTAAATATTTATCTCTCTTTATTTTACAAATTTTCGACCACCTCAGTTTGTTTGTAGTTGTCTAATATGTACCTACTTGAGTGTACAATATAAATCACGATCAGATTCATTTGTTTACGATTAATAGAGCAAATTAGCGAGGGCAAAGGTGGAGGCGAAACGATTCGCTGAAGAAGCAATTATTAAATCGTCTGTTGCAAGCTTGAACGCAGTGTACACACCTGTGCACACAGAAAAGTGGCGGGGAAAGAAGCGAAATAATTTTATTTCTGCACGGTAAAGAGGGAGGGCGGATGGGGTGGCGAGCATCGAATTGGAAGGCGTGGAAGGAGGGGTAAATAAACCCCCCGTAGGCGCGAGGGGTTCGCTCGCGGAGCGTACGGCCGATGAAAATTGCATTTCATCTCGATACACACGAGAAGTCGCCATTATCGAGTGGCGAGGATTTAATAAAAAATTCGAGTCAGGGCCAACGGAGGATCCCCCCCGGATAGGATGAGCAAAAGAGAGAGGCGAGGGGTGGGGTGGTTGCAGGATAAGGTAAAGGGGTAAAACGAGAGTCGATTCGAGAGGAAACGAGAGAGGACAGGTTTCCTTCGCGAGCTGAATATCGAATAAACTCCTTGGCTGTAGCGTTGAGTTCCCGTGCGATGATAAACGCACCCTTCGAGTACCACGAAATCCTTCAGGGGTGGTTGAGACTACTTTTCTCCTGCTCGTTTTCGGCATTCTGGCGCGTGTATGCGATCCACTGCGCTCGTCTCCCTGAAATTTTCGCTACTTCCGCAATACCAACGTTTTATTATTTTTATATATACTTTTTATAAAAGTACAATAAACGATCAAAGCTATATCGATTTAAAATCGTGCGATTTCCAAACACAGAGAACGAGGAGGATCCTCCGCGTTCAGACACAACCGACGTTCCAATTATCCGTCGAGATCCTCGAAAGTTCCCTGGTAAAGTCCTTGTAAATTCGCCAGGCAGATTGTATACCGATTAGTTTGCCCGTGGACCTAGGCAGCGGGGTAATTGCAGGCCCGCAGCGAGGGCGGAGAGGGAAAATTAACGTGGCAGCTGGACGAGTGCCGAACGTGTTCGACAGCTGCCAAATCAGTGCCCCGGCTCGCGCGTTTCTACGCTTCCACAGTCTTGCGGCCCTTTTTGTCCCGCCGTCGAAAAGTCTGTGAACCATCTGCTCTCCGTCGAAGGTGTTCGACATGTGTTCGAACCACTGCCTACCCGTGCTACTTTTCCTCGCGAAACACGCCCTTGACCCTCGATCTCGTCCCTCAGCGTTTCCTCGCCGGGGGTGGCGCGCGATTATGACACCCAACGCTCGGTTATCGAAGCTCGATCCAGCTGGGGATACCTTTATCCCTTTCATCCCTGCTATTTTTAGGGATTTTCTTATTCTGATCTATATTTTTTTTAATACTATGGAAATTTATATTTAAATATAAGTGAAATTGTCCAGAAATGAATGTCAGTTTACAAGGAAAATATCGATGAATCGCCCCTTTCGTATCGGTTACACGAATCTGACGAGTCAGTTTTCCGTGGATGTTTTGCGGGAAGCTGGAGTTCGAATTCGGGTTGTCAGCCCCGGTCCGTGGCGCGTGTTAACGCGGAATAAAACAAATCAGCGAGGATCGCGTGTCGCGCGATCGATGCCCCGCCATTCAACGTCAGTCCTGTTAATTATAGCGGCCAATTAGTCGTGGTTTCGGCCCGGTCTCGCGTCCATCAGGAGCAGCCTTGTTTTCCAGGCTTGTGTCCTGTGCTCTTAGGTCAGTTCGCTTCCATTTTTCAATCCGTGACGTTCAAAAACGATAAAGCTGTTGCATAATGAGTAATTAAAATTCGACTAAAATTAAACGCCTGAATTATTCATCAGGAGTTGAAGTTTCCGCCGAAATACGGGACGTTCGTGTGACGGTGCACTGTCAAGGTCGGGAGGGTTAATTAAAATGAAAAAAAAAAAGAAGAAAAAAGCAGAAAAGCTTTTCCCGGAGCTTGAGAGTTGTTCAATCCATCAAGAGCAGATTTTCGGCGTTAACAAGGGATAATAGACGGAACACGGGATGATTTCGGATGCCCTCACGTCCATCAGAACGTGAAACGAACAGGCTGTTGGACGAACACAATTGGCTCGCGCCACGATGTAACGGAGTTTCGGGCATCGCGTGTGTCAAGGCGCATCCGCATGTCGGCCGCATCCTTTGGCACGCGTAAATGCACGCACCAGGATGCACACATAGCCACTCGCGCGACACGTTCCAACGACAGATAATCGATACTCGGACCAGCATCGATGATTCCTGTCATTAGCGCCGCCCTTCGACTTCTAATTGTAAAAGCACCTTTTTCGACATTTTTTGCTACTGACAGGAATAGAAAAAATCTTTTGCAAAGGAAATTGTTATTCGAAATCGTCTCAGCTACCCTCCAAAATTTCGTCAATTTAGCGAAATAAGAATTAGGAACCTTAAATCGCAGAATCCAGGACAAATTCCTGGGACCTAGTATACCTTGGGAACCCACTCGGGACCAAATAGTTTCCAAGATCAAAGCGCTCGAAGGTGTACGATCACCTGGCGCGTAGAAAGGGTTAAACGTCGAGGGTGACGAATTACCTGGCGGAATCAGGGTCTTCTTCCTGAAACGAAGACGCGGTGTATCCGTGCCTCTGCCAGCTAATTAATTTTCCGCTCGTCGTCGCAACTTCGAAGCTTCCTCTTTTTTTTTTCCTCTCTCCTCCCGAAACTACAACGTCGGCCACCTTTTTTGCACCGGGATAATTAACGAACGAAGCCCAGGCCTGGTTCTCGCTCTCGTTGTTGGCAAAGAGAAACAACGTCGCCTCTCGTGGGACGTCAATTAGCGGGTTCTTCGCCCGTTTTTCGTCTTTTCCTTCTCCTCCCGATCTTTTTACTCCTCTCGTCCGAGGGAATTTATACGAAGGGCCCGCGCGTCTCCAGGATTGCTCCGACCGTCGTGCGCCACGTTGAATAATGGAGGAGGATATTCCGGTACCAAAAATACGAGAAACCGCGCGCGGCCCCGTCGAGACTGGAAGAAAACGCGTGTATCCTTGTTCCCGTATCAAGGAGACGCGTCGTTTCCGCTCGTCTCCGGCTTCAACATCCGATCGAAACAAAGAGGCTTTTCAAACACGGGAACGTCTGCCTCGAGTCGTCAAAACGATCTCGACATCCTCGAGGAACGATAACGGCCCCGTAAATCGTCGAAAATCCTCGCGAATCGGGCGCGGGCGTAAAGGGTACGACGACCCGGACGCGCGTAAATTAAGAACAACGATCGAGCGGAACGAAAATAAAAACGAGGAAATCGCGCGGCCCGGCTGGAATTAATCGCGGCAGCGTTTTTCCAACGTCCGCAACAAGTGATCGCCGGAGAAGGTGTAACGAGGTGCTTTCCGTGAAATGAAAATGAGACGAAGGGAAACGATGGGAAAAAAAGTTCTCGAGAGGCGGAGAAGACAAAAAGGCTGTCGTAGGAAATATGTATCGCGGTACACGCACGATTGCACAACGGCTTACGGCGACGGCTGGCTCGGAAGATTGTCGTTCTGGCGCCTGGCCAGAAAACGGGGCAAAGTTCGAATTTTCGTTGGGCCACGATATAATAACGAGCCGGCGTTCGACCTTAGGCATTCCCGCCAGGCTTTCCGAGGCTTTCGCTGAGAACGTCGAGAGTGGCTTAGGCCCGGATAGTCCGTAGGCGCGTTTCACGAAGCCATATTCTGATCGGCGAGCGTGTACGTGCGCGCGAGCGATTCGCAGCCGGTCGATCGCGAGCGAGTCGAGGGTCCTCGAGGGTTAAGCCGCTTTCCAATGTTGCTCGAGCACGCGGTACACAGCGGGGCTATTAAACCGACGGACCTCGTGAAAAATTCTCCCCTTCCGTTCCCCCCTCTCTTGCTACGACTCGTTAAAACCGTGAAACGGAACCGGCAAAAGAAGAACGGAAACCGTTCTTTCGCCTTTGTTTCAACTATTGTTGCAATTCGTGTTTGACAAAACACTGGAATGAAATCTTTTTCGATTATCCCTTCCTATTTCTACTCGTTGTTTTTCATAAACGAGACAAGACATCCGCGGTTTCGAATTTCTCCCAGACGCAGAAGTTTATCGGGCAAAAGTAGCTGACCATGACACGCTGAACAGATAGCCAGGATAAAAATCCATAACGCGCTCCATTCATGCTTGAATTTGCATTTGCGTCACCGTTCCTGCGCGCCGGAATACCAAAGCGGAGTGCTTCTAAACAAAGCCCCGTGGAATATTTACAGCCAGCCTTTGAATATCAAAGCGCAAACATGTTTTCCCGTTCTTTGTCCGGGTAAAACAAATTAATCCTCGAAATTACGGGACATTTCCGTGGAAGTAGAAGAATTTCTGTCGCGTAATATTTGAAAGTGGATCGAGGGGGCTTCACGATCGATGTCCACTTCTTCCCCCGCTCCGTTCGAGCGAATCCGGACGATCCTGCGGCAATTGGACGTCGAGGAATCCGCAGACTCGACAGCTGGAAGTGTGCAATGCGGTGTCAGCGAAGTCCTAAGCAAACAGAGGCGTCACTTTTCAGCGGTCGGCCGGCAAAAACCTTGGTGCTCGGCCGGTTTCTCTAATAACCGTGACGTTTTCGAGCACCGCGACACACGAGAGGGTCCTGGCGAGGCTGGTTTTCGGCCACGACGACGCTTCGATTCGACAATGGTCTCCAACGTTAGCTCGATGAGAATTCGAGTCGCGTTTGGCCGGCGGACACGCTTCGAATGCAAACCGAATTCAACGTGCTCGCCGTCTCTGGTTGTGTCAGGCCGTAGGAAGAGGAGGAGGCTGGACACTCCCGATAGAGCTTTTCGACGAAGCCCCGTGTATATTTGCCCGCAGAACCGTCCCGTCAGCCTCTCCCTCGGGAACTCGCGCGATTACGCAATTTCCGCTTTGGTTTGATTCAATTTCGGAAATCGTTCGATTTCCTACCAGATGTTTCGGACCCCCTCGACAACGTCGCGTCAGCCAATGTCGAACAATTTATTTCTTTTTCATCAAACTTTAAAACGTTTGAAGACAAAAATAATCTCAACAATTTTTCGACAAACCGCGAAAGGGTTAAGCGCAGAAACACCCATTGAAAGTTGTCGCGAACAATACTGCAGGGGGGGGTTGAACGGTTAACGAGAACGATAAAACTTTGGAATGGTCGCAATCTAGCGTGGCTAGTCACGTCTGTTCCAATGTTTTTCATTATCGGACGGCAACTAATTTCGAGCCGCTCGTTGAAATTGACCCCCGGAGAGGAGAGAGGGCGGAAGAGGGAACGGTTAACGGAGAGCAACGGGGGTTAATTTAAGTCACGAAGACTTCGAAGGAAGATAGGCGACGTTACGACGTCGAAACCACGAGGGCGAGTGTCAAGGGTTGAAACGTCAGCCAGTTAAGGGTCCCGATTTGCATTGGGGTCAGAATTAGATTGCGCCGCCTTGACCCGTCGTTTATCCTTTTCTCCGTTGGCGCCCACGTCTAATTGCCACGGGGGGGATGAGACACACAACAACCCCTTCGAGCCGCCATGTAAATATCGCTGTTCAATATCTTAACGTTCAAAGGAGATACGACGTTCTCGTGGGTATCGATCCGAAAGTGAATTCATGATTACGCCGTAAATGGCTGGCGTGAGTTCCATATTAATCCTGCGGAAGAATGTTTAACCCTTTAGCTGCTGCGAGCACGTGTCTGAATATTGAAATATCTCGAATGTTAACTCGAACTAAGTTGATGTTTTAACCCCTTGCCCCTTTCAAAAATCTAATATCATATAGATACCATAGCAAGTGTAGTTGCAATTACACTTAAAATTTAATTGTAATAAGAATAAAAGTTGAACTCGTGAAAGTGTAACAAGGGGTTAAGGAAACATCCGTAAATCTAGGGTTTAATTATTCAGCTATATTTAGTACAGTAAAAGTGTTCAATGTTCAAACGAAATAACAGTTCAACAGGCCGATAAACTATCGGCCGGCGCCCATAATTCTCCATAATCCCCCGAGTCCGTAGTCCAATAATTCACCGGGGCCAAAGACGGGATTAATCAACACAAGCGCCAAGAAGACGTAGAACCGGCCGTAAGAAACGCGTGCTGCTTGATCGGTTAATTTAATTCTGGGTCAATTTAACGGCGAAACCTATCGCGTAGCCCGGTGTCTTCCACTCGAACGGAAGAAACTCGTTAGAATAGAGCCGGGGTACGGTTCAGCGGGCAGCAGCGACTTCAGAGATTAATACCGACGCGTTAACATCGGTGATTAAGTTAAATACCCACGGAACGGGACCGTGACGACTCGTAATTAAATCATACGGGATTTATTACACCGTCGCCGATTCGGACGGGATTAGAGTTCGTATCGTGCGTTTCTAAGCAGACAGGCTGTTTTAGCGGAAGGGTTCGAGGATGAACGACGGAAGTTATATTCCCGGGGGTGGCTCGATCGGTCAGCTGGAATACCAAGCCGGGAAAAGAACGACACACCCGGGAATCCCGATTCAAACGGGCAACTTCGCCTCCAGACCGCCGACGATGCTAATCTCCCACCCTCGGAAAAAGTTGTTCAGTTTAGCGGGCTGAAATGTTACGGCTTAACTCGTCCGTTGGTCGGCCCGTTAATGAAACGGCAGAACAAAGCGTTTATGAATCTAAATGGCCATGCCGTTTCGCGCGATCGATATCTATTTTTGCCGACAGCTGACGTTTAAAGGTGTTTCTTTAATTTTCTTTAATTTTAAAATTTCGAGAGTACAGAACGTCAACCTGTTACTCACTGAGTAATCATAATTACACGGATTAGTTAATCGAAGAAAGGCAAACAAGTTCTCCGTAGCGCTGTTCATAATTTTCTCGGGCAAACGAAACAAGCAGAACTTTACAAGCTTAACAAACGCGCTCGCCTGTCAAAACATCGTTAAAAACGTGTTACAAAATTCGCGAGAGCGCACCGACGAGAGAGTAACGCGATATTAACGCGGGCACGTCGATACGACGTTAAAGAATCGGAGCAGGAAACGAGATCGAATCGGACGCGGAACGAAAATACTCGGCCCGGGTCCCGGCGAGAATTACAAGCTTAAGCAAACGGATAAATCGGCGGGGATTAATAAAAGTCGCGAGCTTTTCCCAGGAAATTACGATCGGCGTTTTTACGAGTTATCGGTCCGCGCTGTTGCCCCGTGTCCGCGATTTTACGGCCGCGATTCGCGTTATTTCGAGACTCGGCCGGCTCGTGTGCACCGTCGCCTATATATTCGTAATTTTCGCGACCTGGAATTAATTGGTGCGAGCGTCGAAAATCATTTCTGCGACGAGAAGCCCGCGCGACGCTTCGTGTAAACGATTAACGCGAATAAATAAACGAGACCCGGTGTCCGTGAACCAGCAGGGGGGAGGGATGAAAGAGAGAGAGGGGGGGAGAGAGACGGGTAAAAAATTGATGGCGAGGCGGAAAATTTATGAAACGCGACGAGGATTAATGAATTTAGGAAATGCAGCGACTCGAAATAAAAAAAATACAAAAAATAAAAAAAAAACATTTCGCGAACGGAAGGAAAAGGTAGACGACGGCTCGTTTATCCGCGGAAACTCGACACGCCGAACCACGATATCCGGTACAATATTAATAATCAGTGGCGGCATAAAAAACTCGTTCGAAACAGTAAGCTTTTCGTTGGCGCTCGTTTGCGAACCGTATCGCCCGGACAAACAACGCGTCGTGTAAACGAATTTAATCAAGCACGGCGATAAAACTGATGCGACGAATATTAGATTTCAAAATGGATCGCCTAGTATAAATCCCGCTTGAAATACGAACGCGCGAAAACTTATGGACTGCGAAATAGGAGAGAGAAAAAAAGGCAAGGGAAAGTAGCGAAAAGGGTGTGCAGGTGTAACAGCCCTATCGAAACCGTGCGGGATATTTACACGTTTTGTGCCGACGACACGATGGTTTGGTAAAGATAAAAGTGTCCGGGCGCGTGTACAGGCGCTCGATCGACACGATTCGATAATGTTCCACGGTGGTGCGTTTCTCCATTTGCGTGGACAGGAAATTGAAAGAGCCAGCTTGTTTGGGGGATTTCTTTTTACCGGGGAGACGCATTTTATACAAATCTGACAAACGTTATTACTTTGACTGTCAAGTTACAGCTAGGATGAATTTGATATTCTATTTCAAGTGTATTTTACAAATCTTGTAAGTGTCGTCACACGAAATTTGAGTGGTATTAAGAGCCTTTTTCCATTTTATCGAGCAATCGTTGTTTTGTTACCGCGAGAATGCATTAAGGAGCGCATACGAATCTCTCGAGTCTTTCTGCAAGGGAAGAAAAAAAGGAACCGCTGCTTACATCGTTCCTGCATTTGCCCACCCCGACTTGTCCTAATTTACACGCCACCGGTATCTGTGTTACCGTGTTCCCGCTGAAATGCAGAGCAAACTGAAAAGCCCAACCCAACGACTCGGCTGTTCCTTAAAAGTGTACTTAAGCAAACGATCATACACGTTCTACTTAATTTCTTTTATTTTCCTAGAATATTTAAAACAGACTGACTGAGCTGTAATGAAATAATTTGATAACAAAAATTTATTAAAGATTTTAAATATCTTATTGAAACTTTGCAAAGTGATCCATGTACCTATTGAGAAACTTGGAGGGCTCTAATGAAACGCACGATATGAATCAGCGTACCGGGTGTATAAATATACGTGGACTAACCCTTTTCGCAGTTTTCATGGAACAGGGACCGCCCAATGCGAATTCGCGAAACGAATGGTCCATTTGGCGACTACAATTTATCCGGCTTTTTATTCACTGAAAACGCTAAATAAATTCCGTCCAAATTTAAACCCTCGTGTGTCGTCAAAAATGATCCCTCAAAGCTCTTTCGCTCGAAACTCTAAGAAAAGACATACGGCGTACAGGAAACTAAAACTAACTAAACAGACCTCTAAATTTCGCCTCCCCCATTGTTCCAACGACGTAAACGAACAAACGATATGCAAACGAGTGACGGTAGATCTTCCCTAAACTGGTAGTCTCCAGTCTGAGCCGCGTCCCGATTGCAGCTCGTCTCAATTGCTTCCGATTAGCCCCGTCGAAACTCGCGGCAACTTTTCCCCGAACGGATTCGTCCGCCTGTAATCGACGCGAAGTCCTCGAGAAGCAATCAGCTCGAGCCGAAATTCTGTTATATTTAGCAGTAACGAGCACGGGCCAATCGAAGTAGGGGGATCTGGCGGAACGACTCGAGGGGGACGGGGACGGGACAAATCGAGCGAACCGACGCGACGAAGAGACACACGAACGCGTGTTGTACCCTCTCGAGGATCTCCACTTATGGCGAGCAGCGTTCGCGACGCCAACGCCGTGCAACGCGACCCACCTTGTGTCTGCGTCTCGAGTGTTGCTGAAATTGTTGCCGAATGACGTCGAAGCAGTTCTTGGAGAAGTTCGACAACCATCCACCCCGAGAATCAAAGCTTCACGGGTCACCTCAGCCCTCTGGTGTTTAACCCTTTCGTTACGAGGGTGATTAGGTTTAAATTATGTACGAGATGGGATAAACTATGAATACAAATTTTGAAATAGCAATTTTTTCAAAGCTTATCGCACGAAGCTGATTCGACACGTAATCTAATTTACTAAACTTGTTCCATCGTGTAAGGGTTATTGCCCAAACGATTCGATCAATTCCTCGTTGTTTCTGGTAACAAATCCCCGAGCACAAGTTTCACGGGGAAGAAAGTAAAATCCGAACCCGGGGGTCCCATTCGCGGAGAAACTCTATTACCATAGCAAAGAGGCCGGGGGAGGGGGAATGTTCGCGAACCTCTCAGCCACCTCCACTCCATGTCACTTTCGTTCGCTCTCCCTTTCGTTCTTCGAGTTCTAATTCCAACAAAGGAAGCGGCGAGTTGTCGGGGCCAGAAAATGGAAAATAGCGAAGCTGGCAAAGCAAACAGCGCGTAACGATCCCGTTCAAACGCGACGCGTAACGTTGTAAATTTTCGAAAGAAGGGTTGAAAGAGGGTGAGGGGGAACAATTTCGTTCACCCCACGCGTTAAGCCGGCCACGGGACGAACCGGAGGGTCGGCGTTCACGGATGAATGTCGCCGGAGTTATAATTGCGACTAGGCGTAATTAGTTTTGGAAATTTAATTATTTCCGGGACGAGAGACGATTGGCGGCCGCGCGATAAACGCCCACGGCGGCCGTACGTCGCGCGCGGGGAAACCTTTCGACGAAGAATTATCGGAGGACTTTCCCACGTACCAGCTTAATCCCGCTTCGAGCAGCAGCCTCGAGCCGATGGAAAATCGCGCCGTTTCGAAACGCCCGCGCCTGGAAGCCGCTCCGTGTCCCTGCTAATCCCTCGACAAGCGTTAACACTCGTTGCTTCGTTAATCAACCCCGTAACGCCTAAGGACACGACTAATTTGCGGCCGTGCGTTCTCCGCGAGACCGTCCACGGTTTTCTTCGCGTCGTCGATCTTCCAGCTACGGCAACCCGCGGCGGGGGGTTGCTTTCTTCAGCTACCTCTCCTCGTGACTCGCTTAATGAATTGTATCAATTAATTGCCTCGCGAATTCAACCGAATTAGGATATTATGTTAAATCGATACGTGTTCACCTTCCTGTAGCAAGATTTTCACACGATCACGCGAAGGTAAAAACGCCTCATCGACTTGGAATCTATCCCACTCCTTTCGAGATCGATACTTTTCTGCAAAAATAGAAAAACGTGTGAAAAAGTTTCATTTTACATCTTCAACCTTCCTCCGTGCCATTATGCCAGAGTAGGGACAAATAAATTGCTGCGAACCGCTCGTCAAACAGGTTTCCAAGATCGATCGTCGGAAAAATATCGCGTTGCTCGTACCATGAATTTTGATACATCCTGTAATTACGAGAAAGTAAATTGAATATGGACCAATTAGCCTACTTTTAATTGCGAACGTCGAGCATTGAATCTCCCGTCCAGTTGCAGCCAACTCGGAGCGTTCGAGATCATAATCCTCGAGGTGGTCGCACTTCGTCCAGGCTTTCTCACAGTTTTACGGTTGCGACTCCCCGCGGGACGTCCGTAATTTTATATGGGAGAAAAAAAGAATGAACGGCTGCTGAACGACTGTAAACATTTGCTTACGGCGTACCACGGGCTCCGTGACTGACGGTGCATAACGAAGCGAATGCAAATCACGACGATATTCGCTCGGTTACGAAAGTTTCTACGTGCGTCAAACGGAGTTCCTTGAACGCCATAACCCCTTCGTTATGGCTATTTCTGTCGTAAATGCTACCGCAATTACACCTAACCATTATTCGAAAAGTTTCTCCGAACTATTGCTATTTAAGACTTAATGAAATATGGAAACACCTTGAAGAAGTAAAATTGGGCCAACAAAAAATTGCGCCGTAAAAGAATTTTCGTGTTACCAAACTTTCCCTGTTAATTGCAGGAAGATCGAAACACGAGTCTCACAATGTAGAAATAATTTCATTCGTTCTCGATAGGGTGCGTTACGAGAGTCCGCAATATGGAACATTCATAATGTATAAAGCGATTGTTTTGCGTAGCTTTTCCACGTTACAATCACAGCCCTTCCCGTCTCATGGAAAATACAGTGCGGTCAATATTGATCGCATCGATAAAGGAAAACAATTGATACCATTCGCTTGATAATATTATGTGCAATTAAATATGCGCGCGCAACAATGCGACTCTATCAATTTAGACGACGGGGGCCGAACCCCTCGCCATTATTTATGATGCACGGTCTACGTACGTCGAATAAAAGCGTAAAACGTTTCGGCCCGCGTTTTTTTTTTTTTTTTGTCAACGTAGCCATTACGTAAACAAGTCGATCGAGTTTTTACCTATTTATACTTCAATTATCTGGCAAAGCCACGCTCCACAAAACGTTCAATGGCGAACGCTCCCTTTTTCGCGTTGGCGACTTTTGCAACACCCCCTCGAACGAACCGTCTCGACCAGTTTTCTTTTGCTGGCCACCTGAGTTTCCTTTTCAAAAGGAAGTCTTTTGTACGAGTGGTGCTCGATCGAAACGAGGTTTTTTTTCTCTTCTCGGTGCCTAGGTGTCCACGCGTATCTCGCGCCATTGAGTTCTCAGAAATTAATGGTGGGTCGCGGTCCCGAACCCCTGCGTGCGGTGTTCTTGCCCGGCGAAGGACCAAGTGAAAAATTTATCGAGACCCACTTCCCCTTGTCATCCAGGCATCTTTTCAAATAGAACTTTACAAAAGCAGTCGCTCCCCGGAGTTTCGTGTCTGGCCCCCGACAGGCCGCAGCCTGAACATCCGCCCCTCTACGGTTCATGAATCTTTGAGCGTTCATCGCAAACCTGGGAACCGACGTTCCGCGTCCTTTTGTTTCCACGGTTTCAGCGGTTTTGTCGGCTAGGCTTCGGGATTCGATCGAAATTCGCTAGTTTACAATGTTTCGTGCAACACGAATTTCCCTCGAAATTGTTGACTCTCGCCTGGTCGATTAAATATCTTAACAATTCTTGTGACAAATTGTTGAGGAAATAAGAAATATCAAGTATCGATTTATATTAATTAACCTTGCAAAGTGTAAAGATTCGTCAATCGAACTGAGAATACATCAATTAATTTTCTAACGAGTAATTTCCGATCGCAAAAGATAATCCGAAGGAAGAGAAGCCTCGTAGTGAAAGTTGATAAGAATCGACAATAGAGAATCAATTTCCAGGGGGGGGGGGGGCAGAAAACGGTATAATTAAACGGCAATCGATTCGAGCTTTCCCGTAACAAAATAACAGGGTTATCGATATTCTCGTCTCGCGTTCGACAGACGAGACACCCGTTGTTCCCGAGAATAAACGATCCTCCCGTGGGACAAGAAAAGCGTCTTAACCTCGGCTGGCAAAGAAACTTCGTAACGAACACGATTTTTCTCGTTCTGTTTCAGCAATCATGGCGCACTTCTTCTTCCTGGCCGCGTTCTTTTGGCTGAACACGATGTGCTTCAACATCTGGTGGACGTTCAGGTGAGTCTCGGGGTATTCTTTTGTCTGATCATCTTAGAAAGGCGGAGGGGAGGGTTGAATCCGCGGCCAAGGGATTTCGCCACGTGTGTACTCTTCCGTGCGAACGGTTTCGAATCGAATTTACGAACGATTGTGTCCGTCCAAGATTTATTTCATCCCAGCTCTTTTGCTCTGCGCTTTTGTTATTTTCTTTTTAAACTACGACAGTATCCTGTTCGAGGTTTTTCTAAACATTTCGATGCGTCGACCGGAAAAAGTTATACTTTGCTGGTGTACGAATTTCGACACCCTTCTTTCTGACACCCTTTGCGAAAAAAAAAGAAATAAAAAAGTAATGGACTTTTGGAAGGTAGATCTTGTAACGGGAAACACGGAAGACCTGTCCCGGAGCGTGTAACCCCTGGCGGAGTTTGTGTACGTTGTTAATTAACGCCTGGTCCCCGGGTTATCGACCTGGCCGAGTTTCGCGTTAACCGGCGCGTACGTCTTCGATCAGAAGGCCACCGCTCGTTACCTCGCAATTACGCAATTGCCGCGCAATTACGCGGGCAACAGCGTATGCTCGTTGGCAATTAATTCATCGGTGGCCGCGAGTAAATCGCGTGCAAAGATAGCGAACGATAACGGTCGTGCGATTACGAAACCGCGCCGCGCTGCGCGTTGCGCGACGTCGAGGAGGAAAGAATAACAAAAAAAAAAAAGGAAAAAACAGTTTCTGGATCCGTTAGATTTTTCTCTCGCGGGAACGAGTAATCGCGGGAAATAATCGCAACGCGGGTGATCGATGAATCAGTACCTTAATGAGTGCCTGTTCAGACTTCTTGTTACGAAGTCTGAGAACCCGGACTGACTCAGGTAAAGATATATTGTCTCGTGACTTAGGTTTATAGCCTTCTGTTTTCCAAAATAAAATTTTTAGTTTGGTACTCATTAACCTTTTGCACACGAGGCATTTTTGGATACGATTAAGTCTAAATGCATTAAAGCTTCCAAAATTTAAAAGCTCTATAATATAAATAACTGTTGAATTTTTCGTTTAAAAATATTCTGGTTAATCACGCATGTCGTCCCAGAGGCGCCACTCGAGCGCAAAGGGTTAACACAGAAGATTGAATAATTAGTGCATAGCTGTGCGCACCAAATTGGTATTCGCAAGACTTGGAAAATTTGGGTTAAGGAGATTTGAAACTCGCTTAAAACCCAGTGGATCGTGATCGTTAGCGTCCGGTTTAAAGGATCCGTGGTAAAAGAAGCAGGGCAGGTCGGTGAGAGATGGGATCAAGATCACTCGGTCGACTGGTTAATGCGATGCAACACGGTCGCCATAACGGGTCCTCCTCTTCCTTCTCTCCGTTTTTTTCCCCTCGTCTTCCTTCACGAACTTCTTTCGCCCGATCCTTCGACCACGGCTCATTTCTCACCTCCTTTTTTCTTTTTCTTCATCGACCGCTTTCAGCTTCTTTGGCCCCTGCTTCTTCGTCCTCGACGTCTCGCGTACTCTATTTTAACCGGCTCCCTTATCTTCTTGCTCCTGTTTTTCGTCATGAAACTCAACGTGCCTCGAACCATAAATGTATCGAGCCATCCCCTTTTACGCCAGTTGGATCGAATCGTGTCCAATTAAATGCTCCTCGTGTCTGAATCCCGACACGGATGATTTTGCACGCTTGCGGTCGCCTCTTCCCGTCTTACAGGGTGCTGATGACACCAAGAAAATCATTTTACGTGGAATAGAATTGTATTCCTTCTTTTGCCATCAAAACAATATTATCCTTTGTAGTTAATAATTGTCATGGCTACGCAAGTAATTATCAGCATAAAAGACACGGATGTCGTAAATAATGTCCGGCTGCACAGAATCCTTGCATTCCAGCTCGCAACCTTGCGCGCGTTTCACTTTGTTGCACCCTCGACCGTAAAGTGATTTTTTGCCGCGAAAAATTCCCCTTCAGTTACTTTATAGCAACTTTGATCGCCTTAATTAAAGCGGAGAATAAAGGGTGGCACATCCGATACGTCTGTCATCCTCTTAAACCGCCGTCTTTATTTGCCCCTTTGATCGGGGCAACAGTCGGCTCGCGGGATAACGCGAGTTCCAAAAATAATCGCTTCGATCCGGTGCATCCGCATCGACGACCCTGACTTTCCCGAACGGTTCGACGAACCCTGACCACCACCAGCCCGTTGTACACCGGCCTTTATCCGTGAATTTTCGAAACGTCAGGGACACGTGCGCGCACGCGTTCTCCATCCACTTGTTGAGGTGTCACCGACACGTTGCCTTCCACGCTGGCTGCTTCCCCGTTCCGAGATTTCCCGGCCGGAAAATTAGCGGCCAGGTGTCGTTCGCGGCTGTTCCGTCGTTCTCCTTTTTTCACCGAGACGATTAGCGACGGTTGTCGCGCAGCTGACGAATCGAAAGTAGGTTTTGACAAGAGAAACCGTTGTCGCAACAGGCAATAACTTATCGAACTCAATTAGCGCCGCGTGTACGAACGTGTTAATAACGCGTTGGGCAACGCCGAGAAGAGGTAGTGACGTTGACGGTTGCTCAACCGACTGCGCTACTCTCTGCTTCTGGAACTGCTGTACACCAGAGATTTTCCTCTCATATTCGTTGGTCAATCGATAATCTTTGACGCGGTATTCCGATTTTGAAATCTTCAACCTCGAGCACGTTTGCCAACCGAGTGTAAACTTGGCTTGTTTTGTAAAAAGTTCCCGAACAAAGATTGCTGAAATCTTTGGCTTCGCTCAGCTTCATCTTAGCGTAGTGGATGATCTTCTAGCACCGGTTCGATCCGGTCGCCTCCGCCCCGGCACGCGTGTGCCCATTTTCTGAGAAATTCTTCAATTACCTAACCATCCAGCAGCTTCCCACGGTCACTGTAGCCGTGCACAGCCACGCACACAAGGAGCATCGTGACCTCGTCGCTTGCAGTTCCTGCTGCTGATGTGCACTCGAGACTTGCGGCGATGCACTCAGCGAGTTTCTTCGCTAAACGAATTTGCATTCTAGAAGCCGGCAGGCGAGCCTCGTCGGAGCGTCTTACCCCCGAGGACAACGATCCTTCAGAGAGTGTCCTTTTATGCGCGTTCCAGCCTGATGCTGGAAAGATCCTTGGGCTGGATTTTTCCGACGAAAAATTCCCTCTGCCCAGATAAAAGGATCTCAAGCGATCGCTTTGTAACTTGTGATAGTTTTTCCTTGCTTATTTAATCCTGTTTTCCGTTACGTTACAATTTATAATATTCAAGGGGCTAAAATTGATTGAAAAATCAGTCCCCTGTCGTTTCACGGGTTCGTTGAAAGCTGAATGGAGCGGATTCGAGGTAAACGGCTGGGCGCAGGTTCGCCCTTGGCACAATCGGTCATTGTCAACGGCGAAGAAACCGCTTATCTCGATGCTTGGCTTGCAAAACAATGGCGAAGCAGCGGGACACGGCTCGGAACAAAGGCGGTGTGTGTCGTCCGAGGATCGTGGTCAAGCGTATTTACGTGTACGTGTGTAACACGCGTGCGTGTCCTGTCGTTAGGGTCTCCACTGTTCTCGAAGAGTGGCTCATTAACTTCGTTTATCTCGTCCCCGATAGCTACATCGGGCCTGGGCTTCTTCGCCCGGCCAAGATCTGTCCCTCCCTCGCTTTTGTGAATTAATAGCGTCGACGGAAGTACCGATCCCTTTGCTCGGCTCTTCGGATTACCAGGATATTCGAAATTTACACCTCAAAGCCCCCCGTTGTGTATTCAGCTCTCAACCCCGGTTTTGTCGCGCGATTTCGACTAAAACGTCGCGATTTAGGTAATTATTTCGGGTTAAATATAATTCACCCAACAAGGATTTCTATTAAGAGTGCTATCTTTCGTTTTAAAGTCTCCGATCGCATACCTTTCCTATCTACAAACCTTGATTTATAAAACTTCTCTGAAGCTTATTAGTCGCTAATTGCCCGTGGTAGCGAAAGGACAGGAAAAAAGTAATGAAAATTATAACATATACGAAGAAGAACTCGCTGAAAGACGATTGCACATTCCTCGTAATTTTATCGTTTCCAAAAGGATCAAACGAATCGAGAGATGATACAGCGGCTCGGATCGAGCGTAACTCGATCCAGATTGCAAATTGATAGGAACGAAGAGAAAAAACAAAATGAAGAAACGGAATCGCCAATCAACAAGGTCGTTCAGAGGCAAGAAAGATAACTCTCCCGCGAGCGAGCAACATAGTTTCACGATAGGCGCGGAGTTGGCAAGAAATCCGAAAAGAAGAGAAAAGAGAGACGCTGAGGACGTGATCAAGAACACCGGCCGGTCTGTCGTGGATTGCATCCCAACGAGGCTTGATTAAGCTCCCTTCTGTTCTCGAACACAGCGGCTCATTAATTCCGTTATCTAATTTTCCGCAGTCACCGGATCTCTTGACCGGTCGCTCGGTTCGAATCGATTACCCTCTCGAATCTCGCGTAGAAAAAAGAAAAGAGCTAAAAATAAGAGGCGGTCGCCGGCCGGTCACGAAACTGGCGGATTTTCTGGTGGAAAACGGTCCATCGGTATTATAAATAGATTGATTCTCATTCATCGACGATGTCTTCTGCGAGCCGATGCCAAACGGAGCATGACCCACATCGTCCAGACACTGGGCGCAGTTGCTTCGAAAATTTCGTAATAACAGTGTGTTCTCGCCGCACGAATTTCGATCGAATATAGAGAAATTTATTTTTAATTTGTTGGGTGTTGTATTGCAGAATCCGTTCAGTTTCTTTTGCTAAATACTCGAAAGGACGTTCGCCAGTGACAGAAGTTCCTCGAAGGAAAATTAAATGAAATAATTTCCACGACTATTTAAAATATTACCAATGCATAAATCCATCCGTTTCGTGAAAGCTATCTGAAATGATTCTCCTCGGGTCAAGGTTTCAAAGAAATCGCTCCTCGTCCAATATCCTCCTCGGAAACGTGAAAGCGCCGAATGTACAAGATTCTGAAAGTGTCCCCGTTCGTTTCTCCGGTTTGTTCGAGTAATTCATTCGGGCCGTCGGACTAATTAATTGAATTCAGACGGGTATAAGCCGGGGGCACAGAGAGGAGCTTCATCTTTTCTCTTCTTTCGTGGCCCTTTATGGCGTAACAGCGACGAACACGAGTCCTGAAGAGACTTCTAGTTCGATGGCTTTTCAAGGTAGAATCCTTCGCGTAAATTAGTTTAACCCGACGAGTCGACGGCCCCCCTCCTCGGTCTCGATCCGGCAAACTTCTTCGAAGGGATCCTCGAGACATTGCGGACGCGGTAGCAACAGGATATATCCCGGTGACCGTCACGTTTGCGGTCGTCGCTGTCGGTTTTAGACCACGGATTCCGGCTTGCGATCTGCCTACGAGCGAGACGAGCTCGAAACGACGTAAAGTCGACGGGAGAATCGGTTTCTCCGGCCAACTTCCCAGCGTATATATCCGACGTTGGACAGACGTCGTCGCCGGACCGGTCTTGCTCTCTCGCTAAGGTCTGTTGACACTTGCCGACTCGAGCCGAGTCCCCAAATATTGCTTCAGACCGGGAGAATTGCTCTCGAGACGCTCGCCGTGCATCGGAAAGAGAAGCATCCTTTCTATAGATTGCTTTCGAACGCGATATCCGGTTTGAAGAATCGGGAAACCTTTCGAAATCCGTCTACCGTTCGGAATTCACCGTTTGTCCAAGATCCTCCGCGCGTTTCCCAATCTTTCTCAACGAAACGAATAAACAGCCGTCGATGTTTGTAGAAAATTAATCGTCGTTTCGTTTTCGAGATTGGATTCTGAATTCTTCGAAGAATTTAATCGAATTCTGATAAACAGTCTTCTGGGAACAGGTGAATTTAGGCTGGTAGCATGATACAGCGAAGCCATAGATCGTGGAGTGTTCGAGGTAAAATTAAAAAGTAGGTGAACCGGGTGTGAGCCGGGGGATTAAACGTCGGAATTGTGGTGAAAGTGTTTATAATCCATCAGCAAGCTGGGTCGCGACTATTTCTGATCGATGACGCCACGGCGAGCCTTCGTTTCCTGTGGAAAAATTTTCTTGGCACGCGCCGCGGGATCGAGGGGATCGTTATTACGAGACCCGGTAAATACGCGTATATATTCGAGCCCGGTGATTACCAACGAGGGACCACCGGTTCGTCGAACATCGTAAATAAAACTCGAGCGATTTACGAAACCGGCCGGAACCGAGCAGACGGTCCGACGTTTACCGCGAAACAGAGTTGGATATTGAGGATCGATTTGTGGGGTGAAAAGTCAAAGTCTCTGGGAAATGAAATATCTGTTCTCATTTTTTTAATTCTCATAGGACAACAATTTATTACAAGTTATTTTCAAATTATTTTATATTAAAACTAGAGACGTGGAAGACGTGACGTTCAAAATACTAATTTTTTTCTTGTGACACCCAAGACAAATTAGCATACGAGATCGATCAATCCAAAGTAATCTTATCCGAAACAAAGTCGTCAAATCTTCCCCGTCAACCTAATCAGCGTAACAGCAAAAGTGATTATCGCACCATTACGTTATCTGGAATCATTGGTTGTACAAACGTCCCCAAGATCCTGATTCTTGGGGACTCGTTTCTGGATCAGCGACGAGGTTAACGACTTGGCCCGTTCCATCACGGGACTGCTTGTTACGCGTTAGATAATGCATGCAAATTGCACGAAGTCAACGTGACTACCGGTTCTCGGGGGCACACAAGAAAACGTCGTCCTCGTAGCCGGGCTAGTCAACGACCTGTCCACGTAAAGATAGACGGAATCGTCACTGTTGCGCTGCAACAAGCGACTCGTACACGACTGTCACGACCGGTGCGAGTGTGTATTATGAATGTCCACGGGGCTGGCAGTGAATCACGAGCGACGTTTCGAAACTTCGAAAGACGATGGCCCCGGCGCTCCCTTTGAGAGGAGAGACGGTCAGGCTCGGTTGCGTCCGAAACGCATAGCGGTTTCCTCGAATCTCGTCTTCGCTGTTTCTTTGGCCGTACACGCGTTTCCCGTTTGATCCTTTCACGGGACCGTACGCGATGCTCCACGGGCTTAATTACTCTGGGACCTGGCGTGTTCTCGTTTTCGTGCACGGCAATTAGGAATGCTCGAAGCGTGGAGTTAATAAACGACCGTGTATTCGCGGATAAATTATCGCGTTTTGTTGTTGCCGCGTATTAACGATAATCCATGGTAATTGACAGTCGCATTGCGGACGACTCCTTTTTCTCTTCCTGGTAATTTGCAGGATCGATAATCAAAGTTTTATTTGATTCCAAACGAAATAAACTGAACCTGGGGTATCACTGAGAGTAGACTAATACAAAATACCAATTAGAACCTTAATTGCCTTGCCAGACTCGTCTGCCTTCAGATTTGCATAGCAATTTTATGAAAACTCAAAATTACAACGACTACAATAGCGTGTCGTATGTCCAGTAGCATAAGAACGGTATGGTCAGCCGCGTCCGACCAGTTACCGTTCCAGGGCACACGCAAGCGTATTATTCCACTTAAATGGTTAATAGGCGGCGATTTAAACACGTAACTCGAGAAAATGTTCCTGATACCTTCATTTCTGGCGGAAACCTGTAATCAGTTCGAGTGGAAGAGGTTTTCGAGAGATTCGCAAGTATCAATATAAGCCACGGTAATGAAACGTCGGCGAAACGAGGTTTTGTTGGCGTGTTTACGAGAAAGACCGGTTAATACGTCTCCGGCTGTCCTCATTTACGTCCAGAAGACGACGATGTCCACCACGTTCGCGACTCGTTTCCGAATGAAGCGGTTCGCCGACACGCACCGCCATTACCCGGTTCGCGCGATCGGAATCGCTCGAGTGAATCACGTGTCCGGCCATCGGGGGAAACCGGCTTCCTTCTATTTACACCTCGCCCCTCGATCATTCCGTCGATAGAATTTCAATTTCTGCCGCGTTAATACGCCGCGATGCGATCTTTACTCCTTCGGGTTATTTACATTTTATCCCGGCTCGATCTAACAGCCCGACGATGCTCGATCACCCCGTGGCCGTTGACAGCCCGCTTCCTGGAACGCGAGAACTTTCCTTCGAGCTCGAGTGCCAACTCTTTGAATCCGAATCGGGACCAAATCGAAATTCTTCGTGAAACGGGGAAATTCTTTTCCCCGATCTGGGAATTGATTCCTTTGGACTCGATATTTCACGCTTTCGTATGCAAAGAGGGGATTCATTATTCATTTGTACAAGATAACCGGTGTCTTACCTTGTAGTTTTTCTAATTTTAATCAGAATAGTTATTTGTTACATCTCAAGAAGATATAATCTGAAGAGACGATACTAATTGAGATAGTCCTTGTCCAGAAACACGTGTCCCAAAATCCAACCGTCATAATTTAACGAACCGTCGTCCGGTCTCCCCTGACACGTCGCAAGAACGCCTGATTAATGCCGCGTCATATTAGACAAATGCTCTCCGCGGAGACCTCTTAATTTCTCCGTAAAAGCGCCGCGTGCACGGACGTGTTTCGAAGCCGAAGTCGTTTGTCGAACGGACGTTTTGCCAGGACCTTGGCGTATGACTGCAGACGTCGCTTCTAGATAAAGGACATCGACCAAAGAAATTGTCCAGAGACCCAGACGAGGGTGGGGAGAAGGGTGTATCGCGAGCATGGTCGCTGTTAACGCGGGCAGAGAGTAAATCATGAACGGTCGTTAGGATTTGGAGCATGGTTCCCTCGGGAGTGCGCCGCGAGGATTCTTAGGGACCGGTGCCAAGGCGTTGCGCCCTCGTAGGCATCTGTCTCTTCCTCGTCCCCCCCGTGTACGCGATACGTCTTTGTCCTCGTTCGGGGACTACATAATGCAACGCTTCGTTTCGTGCCCCTCCCCCTCGTATTTTCGGTCGCCAAGATTTCTTGCAGGATGCGTCGCTGGCCTTTTTTTATTGGCTCAGCTCGCAGCCGGGTTTATACGTGCGTTAACTTCCAGTCTCAGAAAGTGCTCGATTGTTGCCAGCTGCGAGCTCGAAATTACACCTCCGCGTCTTTCGAGACTTCGACGAGATTTTATCAGACGATTTGTTCAATCGAGACAATTTGATATATTTTGGTCAATAATTTGTTAAAGCTTCGAAATCGCAGAATTTGTAATAATTCACCCAGAGGTCTGTAAATTTGGGTTGGTTGATGGTCTCGGATGGTGGTTTAAATTCGTCGCGGGAGACACAAGAGCAGCAGCTCATGACTCTCCGGGCGTATTGCTCATCCCCCGCGAATAAATGTCAGCTTTCTGGGAACGGAAACGTTGCACCGGCTGTCTATTATATCCCGTTGAAATCTGCTCCGTTAAAGAAGCTCTTATTAAGCGATATCCGTCGCGCAATAGCTTCCTTGAAGCCTTATAAACTTCGTACGTATGACGGTTTAACGCGGTAATCCGAGAACAAAAGTTATATGTGTGTCACCCCGTGTAACCGAGGGATTAAGTTCGTGTTAACATGCTTCCAGTTGATATCCAATTAGTCAGCGTTCCTGTTATACCGTTCTATTTTGTTGCGCGTTACGGATAGATAAATCAGAGTCAAAGGATCTTCCTTGTCGTATATTCATTAGCGCCGACAGAAAGTGAGATCGATCATCTTATTAACGATCTCTTTTCTTTGCGGAGTTTCTTCGTTACGTGTACCCTATTTATATAATAGGCTTAGGGTTACATTATAGTATAAGGGTGGGATCCAAATTTTCAAGTGATAACAAATTATCACCTTTGAAAATTACATCGACAGTTCATTTTCAAAGTAAGGTGTGAATGTTAATACATTTGAACGACATTAGCGTCCAATTTCCCTCTCTTTCTCCATTTCGTTTGCATACGTCAACGCTCGGCTAATTAACTTCTCACGGTTACAGAGTTTCGCCATTCTCGAATTGAATCTAACCGAACAACCGCCCTAAATTTCTCCTCGTTATCTCTTTTCGTGTCGTTCACGTCGTTATCCCAGGAAACTGGCAGGGGATAGCCTTAGTCGTTCGTGCACGGCTCTTGTTATACGCATGATTTGCACGCGTGAACACGCATAGGAAAGGCCCCGGTGCCGAGTTACGCATCCTTGCTCCAGACCTTCGTCTATTCTTTACCGATCCTCGAGACGGGAATTTTCTTAGAAAATTAGAATTTTAATTAGAAACTTCATGAACATAGTACTTTGAATTTTTTAAGATTCTAACAGTGTTTGAAAATCGCCAAGTTCCCAAGAACATAATATTTCTTTCGGCAATTTTAAGGAACTAAAGTTAGACGAAACTTCGAGGTAACTAAAACTTCTGGGGGAATTGAATAATGAACCAGATCGGGGTCATTCGTGATTCCGGCGGATCCAACTATCGTGCAACTCAAACTCGATAGAAACTTAATCGAGCCGCGGGCTAGATGTTGGCAGTTAAAGCAAAGGAATGAGCGGAGCGCGAATTAAAAGCCGGATCGGTTCGAGTTTAAGTTTCGAGCCGATATCGATAGCGAACGATCGGGCTAATCGCTGTTTCATTGTCGGAGTTAGTTAGCACCCTGTGCACCTGATAAGACCGGGGTAAGGGGTGAAGTTTCGATGATGGGAGGAAGAGATAGAGGCGGGAAACGAAACGGCGAGAAGAGTTAGACGATACGGACCTGGGGAGATGGTAGAAATTACGAGCTCCACGGCTCTGTGACAGTGAATCCTCGGAGCGTGACATTGTCACGGATCGTATTGCACGGTACACGTTCGTCTCTCGTGATTACGATTTAGTCGATTAGCCTCGGCTAAATTTACACTCCGAATGAATCACACCAAACCAGCAATTCTATTTAAAAGTACAAACATTACACAAATGCTTAGGAATTTATTTATGGGTTTTCAGAAATATTCTGAAAATTGTCAAGTGTCAAACTGTTCGCGCACATCCGCTGTCGTCACAGTAATCAGACAAAATTAACGGATACACTCGCCTCCGATGCAAACGGGTTAAACCAGAAACAAGTTTCCTGGAAGATGATACAAGATGTAGACAACCACACGATTACCGTTAGTAAAGGCACTTCGAGAACTACCTCATGCATTTTCTGTATCTTCAAAAAATCCTACTCGGAGTTATTTATCATCATCTACGTGTAATTATTTCGCAATAGAATTTAGACAAATTGGAAAATCCTCTGCAACTCAATCTACCCTTAATTATTACATTCTCAGATTCATCTAAAATTTTTTCCTCCCCGAAAGAAAGTAGAAATTAAAATGGTGCTTTTTGTATATTAAAAAGCCAGGGTTGATAAAACCATGGTAGCTGGGTCAATAAAAAAAATACGGTTCCCCGAAAGCGGGTCAGCCGGCTGTCGGACCCTCGAAACCCTTTCTTCTTTTTTTTTATCTCCCCGCTGATTTGTTTCCCGGTCGCAAACTCGGTAACACGGTAACGCGTCTCGAGGAGGAAGCAGAAAGTGGGATGAAGGAGCGAGAGGAGCAGCGGGGAGGTATGTCGATGACCCCGGCCGTAGGCTGCACCTGCATCACCTGCGGGGCTCGTTGTTGCAGCGACGACGATCGTCGTGCGGTGAACTTGATCCTTAGCCGTGAAAAAGTTGCTCGACCATCTGCGCGCAGCCGCTCGAGGAAAGAAGAATTCCAGCTCGCGTGCACAAACAGGCACGAAGGACGCGCGTGAACGCGCGCCGCGCGCCGCGGCCAGGCGGAATCCGCGGATCTACGCCGATGCTTTCCTCTTTTCACCGGTGCGCTCGACTTGGATCATTAAACTTCAGGGTTGCTCGATCCGCGGATCCAACCGGGGCTTTATGGAACCTTCCGCGAAACGATTTTTCCTTGGATACACCGGAAACGGAAAGTGCTTAAAAATTACAAATGAAAAAGCGAAGTTTATTAAGAATTGAAAGATCGTGAACATTTACGTTTGAAAAAATAAAGTTGCTGGATCGGGAAAATGTACGAGCGATCAGAACCCCTCTGCGCGCCCGAACCAAAAAGGGTATGTAATTAATAGTGACTAATGGCGGCTCAAATTGACCAGTGAATCCTGTAGAACTCTCGTCAATGATTAATACCGCAGACGGTAGCCATTTGGAACACTTTACAGATCGTCGATGGTCCCAACCGGTTAGATAAATTGGAGAAGCGGATAAATTGATCGACCTTCGAGAATTAATTCCTTATACTCGCAAGCTTCGACAAATCCCAACCCTTTTCTTTATACGAATGCGTATGTGGCTAAGTTTCTGCAAGTTACGTTTTGCAACGCCTCGTTCATTTCCATCCCCCGGCTTCAATAGAGATTGCTTTTCGAGCTTGATCGATCCCAGCGGTTTCTTGTTCCTGGAGGATATCGATAACGACGCCATTTTCTAGCAAATAGGTAACGGTAACGCGGTACACGATTCTTCGGGTTCGTGCAACCTGCGTCTAAACAGACCAAGATGTTATCGTCGAGCAAAGCGGTGCATTGTCGGTGAGCCACGCTCGACCGATTCCGAGGTCGCTTTTCATTGTTCAATAAACAAAACCCTTTGAAATTGAGTACAACCCGAGTCGTTCTACCGTTAGTCGTAAACCACTGTCTTCGTAGGACAATTCGTAATTGTTTCCAAATAATTTAGCCTGGACCGTTTATCCGAAGGGATAACGCGAGCCGATTTTAAGAAGTCGAAGAACCGTGTACGCGAGTCGGTTGAAAAAAAGTCCACGTGGAAAATCCGGTCGCGAAATCAAACGTACTAACGATAAAAGCGGCTGCAATTTATTTATAGAGCTCTCTCGCCCGGAAGGAAGTACAGTTTATTTACCGAAGACGGGTCCGGCGGCAAACGGAATTTACTTGGCAAACTTAAAATCTGCCGGCAAGGTAAATTGAAAAACAGGAGACACGCGAAGGTAGAGCTCGGCTTTTATGAATACGGGACCGACAGGATTTCAGCAAAGCTTTACGTCCGAAGCCAAAGCGGTCCAGTTTCGATTTTGGATTAAGAATTCAAATTTCATCTTTACATAATTTGCCAATATCCAACAGCTTTCTCGAAAAAATTCTCGTAACTGGTATCGAAAGTTTGAAAAAAAAATAATTAATCGCACACGTACGAAGCAAATTACGTATCTAAGAGGCGTAAATTGGTTTCGCGATGAGCGCTCGAGAAATTACACTGTGCCTAATTGTTGAAAGGAGAGCGGGGTCATCGCGATCTCACGTTAATAGGAAGCTTATTTCCTCGCGGAAATGAGAAAGGGCGACCAACGTTTTCCACCGACCGATCCTCTCCCGATTTGTTTACGCGCTCCGTTAATTAACCTCGATAATTGGCTACGTGCCAGGCATGCGTTACCCACTTCGTCGCTTTCGGTTTTTTCATTCCTTCCGGCGCAAAGAGCTCTTGCTCGTTTGCATTCTTGCCGTGGTGATAGCTTTTCTAATTGCGACTTGTTAGGGGGAATTCGATTTTTCCACCAGAGATTACGATCCTTTCATATAAAGAAATATTTTATGAAACGTCGAGCGCTTTGGATTTTTTTCTGCGTAAAATACTTTTGCCATCGACTCAAAAATATTTGATTCTTCTATTTCCTTTAAAAATTGCATTCCTTTCGTGTCCCCTCAGAGGGGACGTTCTTCGAGTGGAAAGGGTTAAATCGACAATCAATGTTACAACCCTTTCAAGTATTTCCTTTTAAAATTCCTGGCATTTTCATTGCAAAACGATTGTACAAAATAGCCAGAGCATAAGATTCCCAGTTTCCAGTTATACAATTTTTTATATTTAATCGTCAACCCTTAAATTTTGCGAAAAATTATTCCACGATTCCCCGCGGTGGTATTTTGTATGGAACAAAGAAAATTTCAAGTTTATGGACAAGAATACTCGAGAATAGAAAAACTGGGACGTCGAGTACGGCCGCAAAGGTTTCTCGAGCGCTCTCTTTCGAGATCGCCAAAAGCGGGCCGCTCCCGTCGTTTCCTCATTTCCTCGAAGAAGTTTCAGGCCAGAATTCCATCCACGTAGAAGCGAGTGGTCGTATGCAAGTTTCGTGCCACGGTTGGCCAGCCTCTTTATTTCGAAAATTCCGCATTCCTCCGGCCGGAATAATGGCCGGCTCGTTCCGGCGATTCATCCGCGAGCAATCTCGCGTTCGTCGGAGTCGCGATAGAGAAAGTCGTCGAAACGACGCGAAGAATGCCCCACCTCCGTTGCTTCGAGGTACGACCAACGTTTTAATAAACTCTCGCTCGTCCCGTGGTTACTGACGGCCGTCCTTTGACCCCTGAACTCCCAGGAAGCCGTAGAACGGGCTGAAGCTTCCTTTTTACCGGAAGCCGCTCGATCCACAGCCCCGTGAGAGTCGATCAAAGGACAAGATTGAACGTTAATTGACGCTCGGAGATACCAGCAAGATAATTGCTGTAATCGTTGACCCATTGTCGTGCTCTATGGAATTAAAAAGAACGCGATATCCCCGCCGTAATTCGAGACCACTTTCGAACAGAATCGAATGAATGTTGTGTTTCCAGGCTACAGAACCCTTTTCACCCCAATGAAATCAGCGTATTCCGGTAAAGCAAGACAGGACACGGGGGTATCAGAGCAAAGCCTCGTCGTCGCGTCTCCTCGCGAATGATACTTGCCGTCGCGGTGTTCACCCTCCGGCGAAATAATTGAATAATTCAGGCAGCCACGTCAAGATCCGCTCGCAGCCACGTGGCTGGCTGTGGGGATGTTCCTCGTCGTATAACCGGCTGTTTCGGTGTCACTTTTCGCGTCCGCTTGATACCGAAACCCTTCTTCCTGCGGCCGAACGAAAGGGACAGGTTTCCGCGTTAAAAGGACACCCGATACCCGGAGAACTCGTTTAAAAGGACACTTAATACCGCGCAGATGGTGGTCGTAATTTGGCTACGTGCTCTTTTCAACTCTTTCATAGAATTCACACACTTCCGTGTTGTTGTATGTAATTCATGAATTGAAAGGGAATTCCTTTTTAATGGCTTTTCAAAATTCTGATTGGAAAGAGGAGATTTGGTTAGAAAGTTTGGTTATCCTTGCAATCGTCTAGGACGGAATTTATTATAAGGATCAGAGAACAGGATAGGATGTCGAGCTGTCAATTAGAAACGCGAGCAGGACAATAACAGGTTACAGGACGATAAAATTGAAATTGTCACGATGTTCCTGGCTTGGTTGGGTATTAATTTCCAAGCTGGTCGCGGTACGTGATCGTTCGGTCGGATCGCGAAACGATCCTCGCCACTTACGAAAGAGGGGTGGTCCTCCCGGAGGATGTGTCACTTGGGCCAGCGCTCAAATCAGATTTTCTTCGCTTAACGCCCTGTCAGTTCTCGCTTTGCAAGCGCGTTGCTCGCTTCAGGAATCACGTCGGCGTCCGTCAGGCCGGTTTATTGCATTTCCAGCGGGTTTCGTCTCGTTTTCACGGTTTGTTTCGCCCTTCATTTCCCGCCGCCCGTCTCGTCGCCGCGCTTCAACGAGCCTCGACGTCGTCGTCGACGACGACGACGTTTCTTCAGGGTGTCTGACTCCCGACCGAAAGACGCGGTTCTTGCAGCTTCTGACATCTTTTCGGTCGGGTCGCGTCGCGCCTGTATCTTTCTTCCCCCGTTTCCAACCCTCTTCCCTTACGCCGCGTCAACCTTGATACAAAGGAATTCTTCTCCTTTAACCCGTCAAACTCTTCATCCTCCCTTTTTCATATTCACTCTCCGCGGCTGTGAAATCGGATCAGAAGGAAAGGGAAATTTATAAGTTACGTATCGTCCTTGATTCGATCGAACCCTCTCCATATTCTTGCATCGAATATCGCTGAAATAAGATATCGAATAAGAGATCCGAAAATATTAGGCTGCTAGAATTATTAGGCGTCCGTGTACGCTGTTGCCGCGATCGAAAGACGTCAGGAAAGAAAATAGACTGGAAACGGGTCGTTAGTATCCCGGATCGGAAAGCCGCCGCGTTATTTTTATTCCTGTGGTCACATTTTTATTCGCGTACGGGAAGCTTTGGCCCCGAAATAGTTTCTCTCTTCTGTTTCTCGATACCGCTGGAGCATCCCCTACGAGGCTGTCTTGTCTGTTCCCCGACGCGTCTTTCCCGAATCAAATCAGTCTCTCCCCGGCTGCACGCACGACGGAAGAGGATCCACTTTGCCGTCGTTGCCGCGAAAACTTTCAGCGTATCTCCGTGAGCCTCGGCGAGGCGTGACCGAGCTGCACCCTCGCCGCGCGTACGCATATGAAATTCTCGCGTGCTCGTGCTCGGAACGACGGAAAAGGAAGTCGAGTGCCGATGGTATGCGAGGAAAGAATGCGCGCCTCGAGCTCCCTTTTATTTCTTTCCGCGTCTACTTTCGCTTCTAATTGAACGCGGCGTGCTTTCTCGTGTTATTTACAAATTGTGCTACAAAATCAGCTCGACAAGTCAAAAAGTCACGAATTTTGTGGAAAGGGTAGGACGTTTTTGTTCACGTCGAATCAAGGGAAGGGTAGTCGCCGCGGGGCCCTTCCTCGGATATGAATGAAGCTCAAAGGCGTTGTTCGAGGACCCCAGGAAGGGGGGTCCGTGCCCTTTCGGTCGCGGCGAGCAAACACGCGGGATTATTAAACCGTCTACGCGGTTCCGGAGACGTTTCATCTTTGATTGGCCCCGACGTAATGGGAATTCCCGGTCGATCCAGCAAGTTTACGAAGGGTGATACTTGCCTCGACTTCCGTTCTGTATACACGCGCACCCACCCTCCGCGCCCTTTCTCCTCGTTGCATTTGCTTTAAACCGTGCGCGGGCTCCCATTCGATACCGATGCCGGCTTTGATTGAGTAATTTGTATGGCCGCGAGGGTGTCTCCGCGCGGAACAACGATGAAAAATGAAGTAACATGTGTCAACGAAGCCTTCCCCGTCGATGAAACGCGGTTTCAAGACCCTGGCTGGTAATTAAATTTTTAGTACCGCGGTACTATAGAACGTTAGACACGAGGGTGCGGGATTCGGGGTGTACGGCATTCATTAAACTGAATGAGAAGTTGTTATTTAACAGCGGCTTATTTATTTTGATTAAAGGGGGTTGCTAAAGGGAGTTCCTTTCGATGCTTATTTTTTGGAACAATAACACTAACTATTTACAAGCATAAATTACATAATATCGACTCTCTCGAATATTTGTCGATCAGCTAAATAGCAACTGGAAGATTCCAGACCATCTTCGAATCGTCGCAAGATTATAATTACAGTTTCGGTATGTCTAATTACCCGTTCGCAATGCGGTAATTTGGCTGTCATTACAAAATCTCCTTCGAATTTTTGCGATAGCAGCGAGAGGGTCGATCCTACACCGCCTATCGAGTCAACACCACTCACAAGCCTCCCTTAATTACTAAACAAAGGTCACCCTCGTATCAGACACAAGATAAATACGATGAAACAAGCTCGAGCAGACTGTTATCTATAAGGGGTAGCAGCTTGAAAATCGTAGGCACGGTCGATGGTCCTTGGTTTTCGGCGTCGCAAAAAGCGCGACGAAACACGAGAAGCGGGCGGGGGTGGGTGACGATGCACGAAAAAGAACAACGAGGCTTTCAAGAGAATTGGAAACGTCTGATAGGTAGGTAGGTCGGTGTCGCGAAGAAACGCGGCCGTCCAATCCATTAAAGAGGGACAGAAGCGAGTCGTGGCCCTGTTCCACGGCTTGCAAATATTTGCTACATAAATCTGGCTGGCAAAACGCTCGGCCGTTCGACCCCCGCGGCGCTCGACATTCCTCTTCGCTCCTCGTGTCGCGTTTTCTCTCCTTCGCCCGCGAGCTTGCGCGTGCACGCTACCCGCTGCGCGACCACTACCAAAAGCGGCTACCATCGCCTGAATCGGAACGAGAGTATCGCGGCAGACACGCGGAAGCCGGGCAATTTGCATACCAGTCATCGACGACCAGACTTGAGAAGTGAAAAAGAAAAGATCAAACTCGTCCAAGAGACCAAGAGCGAATAACGCGCTCGAAATTCCGGCGGCGAACCGCGGACTGTTTACTGTTATCGATTATTGGCCGTTCACTGGGTCAATTACGAATTCCAACGGGGTAATTTGCTCGAGGGCCCCGGGCAGCGGAACAGTAACAAATTTGACTCGGCTTGTTCGCGATCGCGCGGCCCTTTTAATCACTCCACGGTTTAATCGGGGCTACCCGGTGAAACTCATTTTTCCGCCTCTGTTTGGAAACCGCCACTTCAAACTTACTTTCGACCGCCAGGCGGTTGTTCGAGGACCCGCTGTTTCGGCCACTTCAGAAACCGAGCATCCGCCTGATTGCTCCGCTACGTAGGCTAATATTCACTCGCCGGATGAAAAATTCACGGGGATGCGTTGGAAGATCAATTACTTCGAAATTATGGCTCCCCGTTGCAAATTAAAAATATTTCAAAATTGATATTTCGAATTTTTGTTAACACCAGATAATCAAATTTATCAAAGTAACAGAATTAATTAGCAAGTATTAATTAATACGCTCGTGCATACTCGTACAAAGCAAATAAAGCCATTAATGTTATTACAAATCCATAACTCCCTCGAAATAATAAAATTAATGCCACTAATCAAGCTGTTCCATCAAACTCGATAGAAAGAAACGTAAATCTAGCAGATTCGCGTAGAATCAATTATCAGCTCGTCAGGTATCCGATAACGTGAATGCAATTGGACGGGTGCAATTAAGTTGGAAATTAATTTAGTCCCTGTCGAGGTTGAATTCGGTGGTGCGCGAGGGAGGGAGGGGAGGAGGTCCCCTGATTCGCGTGCAATTAACCGACGTTTTGTGAGCTGTTGGCAAGCGAGGCAACGTTTAGGCAACTGGTGCTTTCCCTCGGTTGTGTATCGTGCAAGCTAGACTCATTCGCCGGAAATTGAAGGTCGGCCCCGTCGTCGCGGGACGAAAGGCAGAGCGAGAAAGGCAACAGGAAGTCGGAGAAAGAGGCGGCGAAACACCCCGGGTAGACCAGTGATTTTCTTCTTCCCTTCTTCGCTTCCTCTTTTTTATGGTCCCGTGTACGCGTATTAAGTTGTTTAACGTGCAAATTTGACCGGTAAACTTATCATCCACTGCACGCAAGCTCTGCGAAAATAATAGTATTTTTATTTTTGTTTCCCGTTGAGTATCACCGCGGTCAAAATGATGGTTTATCAAAAGAACAAACTTTGTTATTACCGAATACGTTTCTGCCCAAAGGGGACGCGTTGCACTTTAAACCCTGACAACTAACGACTACATAAAACGGCTCTTTGTAGCGTTACGTTCCAGCAATGACAAACCGCGACGTCTCTTGTCTCGTCGAAGCTTAACGAGTGGGACGCGAAGATTAAAAGTCGATGGGTGGTCCGTGCTAACGAGAAAGCGAAAGAAACGCGGCACGGCAGGAAGAAAAGGTAAAAGAACCGCGACTGCCGAAAAGGAAAACAAAGAAGTCAAAAGGGTACGACCGACGAGCGAAGGTGGCGCAAAAATTAGGCGCACCGTCGCCGGGGTAAAAATTAAAAGTCCACGGGGACCGGGGCGAAACCGAACGAGACGATAGACTTGGAAAGGGAACGAGAAAAGGAACGAGACGCGTTGTAAGAAAGTCGAAGGAGAAAAAAAAACAGACGGAGGGATGGTTGTGCCTGGCAGTACGTCGAAAAAGAGGGTCGGGATAAATGAGTTAAGTTGGAGCGACAGAAAGGGGCCAACCTCTGCCAGGCGCCATGCCATGTCCATCCAGATTGCCGGCGTTCAACGGAAGCCGTGGATGGAGAGAGACACCGAAACGAATCACGGAACAATAATGCTTAGGAGGAAAGGCTACGATTAAAGTATTTCCTTTTTACACCGGGGATAAATAAGGAGAGCGCCTTTTTCTACTCGGCCTGTCGGTAATTCAATTTCGAAAATGAAAAGACCTCGACACCGGGGTTACTACGGCGCGGAACGATATTTCATCGGGGGCCCTTTCTTCGATATCTTTACGTGAAATCTTGTTTGCGAATTGTATCCTTGTCCCGCCATTTCCGTCCTGCTTAAGGAACCTTGTATCTTTTCTTCCTTTACCCGGTCTGCGCGAACAGACCGTTGAAATAATTTCTTTTTCGGATCAAAGGACGCGTTTAACGGAACTCCCAGCCCTGGGAAAAAAGCTCCGTCTTAAGAGTACGAAACGTTTTAAAGTAACTCCGTTACGAATCTGATGGATCGCGCTTCTCCGTTGAATGATTTTATTAGTCTTCGATCTATTCAATCTTATTTTATAGTGAAGTAATCTTACAAAATCAATCGATTAATAAAATAAAGGGCTTTAAGGTGTCTGACTACACGTTTCCCTTTTCCATGCGCCAGCGAATACGTACTTTGCCTAAAATATTCAGAAAAATCGATCCGTTTAAAAAACGAAGCAGCAGGTTTCGCTTTGCATGCCCAACAACTCGTAGTTATTCCTAAAAGCGTGTCAGTTACGAGGAAAGAAGTTGGTGCATCGCGCAGGACAAATGACAGGCTTGTCGTTTCCGAGTCGCGGAAGATCTGACTTTAAAATGAAGACATTTCCGGCACGGCGCGGAAACAGCCTCGTTCCTTCGGATCGCGAAGCCGACGTGACACTTTTCGCTGGCTCTTTCGTGGCAACTTCTTCCCTGAATAATATGATTCGGGTAGCGGGCGGGATACTTCCTTGACGCGTATTGTTTCAGGAACAGAGAACCGTGCCAGCGGAATCCCTTCTGCACGGGATCCCGTTTATTTTTCCAAACCGATTTCGACCAGCCACGAAAGCTTTTATCTCGTTCGCGACACGCGAGCAATTCCACTTGGCGTTTCTGCGCCGCGAGGATTCCTCGCGTGCCTTCGAATTCGCATTCTTCGCCGCCACCTTGGCCAAGCGCATTCCGCTTAGTCGACCGATTAATCAGGCGCCGCGGGAGCGCGAAAAAATTTGGGTCACCCTTTGCATGCGCGGTACACCGTCGTTGCGGTAATGGGGAGCCATGGGACGAGTAAAAAGGGGCGTAAAAAGTTGCAGATTTATTCGACTTTTATGAAACATTACAAATTTCTACCAAGTATTTAGTTACCCTACAACTATTTTTTAAATTGTTGCTAAATGTACTAAATTCATTAATCCCTAAAAAATGAAACTCAACCCCAAGATTCATCAGGATCGCGGTAGAACGTCTCCAAGGGATGTTAGACCCGCCAGACGCGCGGGGCTAAATGCAAATCCAACTAGTTCTAAGTTTAGCGCAGCTGGGGTTTCGAAGAAACTGGTGGCACGATTAAACTCGTTTCATTGCGATCGAATCGATGATTAATAACGCGGCCGGGCCTTCCCTCTCTCGGCAACTACTTCTGGGCTCGCCCTACGCGTTTCCGCCCTCGGTTACGCCGTGACTCATCCGGAAAAGGGATACCCGTGTTCGCGCGCGTGCACGCACATTTTAATACCGCGATTAACAGGGAAAAAAACACGGGGTAAATTAAAAAAGAAATGCGTGCGAGATTGAAGGTCGACCGAGGGGGGCGAACGTGTCGATGGCCGGTTCTCACGCGAAAGAAACTCCTGAAAATTTCCCTTAACGAACTCGTCCGCGACGCGCGATCGACCCCCCTCGTTGCAACGCTTAACGCACCGCCAAGGGGTAATCACGCGAGTAATTGTAAACGAAACTTCGCTTCAGGGGGCTGGAAGTCGATAACCGGTCATTTTGTACGAATCTGATTTTTCATTTCCGAACTAGATTTTAATAACGAGAGGGAAGGTTACGCGATACGCGAAGTGTATACGCGCGAGTCACAGCGTCGGTGCACTTTGCGGAGGGTGCGAACAAGGTATACGAATTTATGACATCGATGATTTGTGTAATGTTGAAGTTACGGGGTGCATAGAAGGTTAATTACCCTGAGACGTACGGCGCGAAGGGTGCGAACGAAGGTGATGGGTTTATGGCAAAAATTTGGTATAGATTGTTGAAGTTACGAGGACACGTGGGGGTTAATTGCCTCGCAAATATCTCAGGCTTCGTACGAACTTATATGAAGCGTTAAAGTTACGGGGGTGCGTTGGTGGTTAATTACGTTTCGTGAATATGATAATTTTGCACGAATGAAATTCTACCCTATTGCGTTTTTTTTTAATAATCGCGTTCAGTGATCTGTTGAGAAGGGCTTTTACTAAAATCGACCTTACTCAAGTAAGATTGCAGCGACCGAAATCCCGTGAAATCTCGCGTTCTCGCGTAAATATTGATGTAAAGCCGTAATAGCGTGCCATCTCTATATTGCGATCGATCGATTGCACAACGGGGCAAACATTGTTCCGCAAATACAGACTTTCGGCGTGTATGCGCGCGCGTATTAATCCCATAATGGAAAGACACGTAATTAATCCGTTGACTGTTGCGGTCACTCGCACGTCGAACAGAATAAGTCGAAAAATCGACACCCGGTTGCGCCGTTCGTTAAAACGTTCGGCAAATAACGGCTGTGAATTTTTCCCAACGAAATCCACTTAAAACCCCGATCAAACAAAATATCCATATTGTGTTAACGGAATATTTATTGTTATCCCCCGTTTGCATACCGTCGCGTTGCGAGTTTTATGAAGAATAAATTTTATGGCAAATTGTCAGAGAACGTCGATCCGGAGAGGACAGACGATGATCGTCTTCCATCATGGGCTATCTGCGAGGTGTCGGAAGTTCGAGGGGAAAAAGTATGCGAGTCTGACTCGCATGATCGATCACCGCCTAATCCATTTCCTAAAGACACGTGTCCTCGAATGATATCGAAAATTCCCCTTTAAAATTTTTATATTCCTCCTCCGCGATTAATTGCATCGGTCGATTGCCACCCACCAGCTGTTTAAACGAATCGAGAACATTTTATTAGTGACATATTTCCGGTTTGACGGGTCTTCGATATTTGTCCAAGGAAAATTGTCTGTTTTTCGAATTTCCAAGTCGTTTCGTAAAAGGAAGCGCCACAACACATAATTCAGGAAACCGAGGGAAGGTTTTCTAAGTCTCCTGTCGCGAATGTCGATTCGATATCAAAGGAATTTCTAAGTCCCTGTTTCGCCGGTTTAGCGAGAGGAAGCTTCGCAATTACAATATTACGCTCCTAATATCTTCAGGAAAATTAGTTCTAACGCGAGGTCGCCGTCAAAGGAATTTCTAAGTATTCGATTCGTCGATTCGTTCCTAAACCCGACCTCCCGCCAGGATTCTTGGCGCACGAGGAGGAATCCGTTTCCCGTGGATCGATACACGCGCGCGCGAATTCTAATAAATCCATATCGCGTTATGCGGAAACGGTATTTTCGAAGTGTACAGTCGTTGACTGTATTTCTTTCCGAGCCGTCGGTTGATATTAAATATTAGCTTTGAATTCTAAGCCGGAAATTCGAAGTGGAACCCGTCAGCCGTGCAAACTCGCGGAAATCACCCGACCAAAATCGAGAACTCGCTTTCAATCTTGCTTCTCACCGGCTCGTGTACCTTTCCCGCTCGAAATTTCCGTCAAGATTAAAATTATATTTACACGACCGGGAGACGTAGGACGAGCGGTCGATCGATTTCCTAGTCACACGCGACTTTTCCCGCTCCTGTGTACACACTGCTTTTCCCTACTGACGAATCGTCGACGTTATCCGACGGGGAGATCTTCCCGAAACCGTTTCCAGATCGAATCTCACCGCGTCGAAAGTCCGACTTTCCGTCCTGTCATCCTTTGTCCCTCTTCCGTTTAAGAACCGCTTAAAATCCTGCCTGAGTATCTCGAAGGGTCCATAAATCATTCGTTTTAGGTTTTCGAGGGTCCCGCAATTAGGTCCTGAATCAGGGTTATCCGCTCGTCCCATCATTTTCCTTTCTTTCCGGCTGTAATCCTCGCTGAAGTTTTGTGTCACTAAACCAAGCTCCTTTTTAAAATCAGTTTCCAAAATGTATTTTCACGTGTTCCAACGTTATCGATTGTCGAATTTTATTTCGAACCGCCCCGTTGAAATATGCAAGCCGGACTTCCGCTCCAGTTCTCGCGGGTCTCGATGGATCGATCTGATGATTTACGAATATAGAACTCGATTCTGCTCCAAACAGCCGCGGTTACATTTAGCCGTCTGGGGAGAAGAATGTCCCGATTTCTCTTAGCGTTTCTGCCCGCGCAGCAGAAAGCGGCGATTAAGCGACGCAGAGATCCTTTTGATGTGGGATAAACAAACACCCGGGCAACGGTTGATCGCCGCAACATATTGGCTCGCAAACGTTCGCTAATAAACAGAGACGGAGGACCCGGGCTTCCTTCCTTCCTTTTAAGCCGACCACGTACGGATTAATTAAATGTTATGCCCGCGAACAGCCAGGGGACCGATCGATGTCGTACACCACGGTATTAATCGAATTCCGCGGGTCTACCAGGCACCAGGTGCCTATCGGTCTCCTGCGCCCATAACCTGGCTGCACGGGCCTCGGGGGAAGGGGTTCGTGTCGTTAACCCTTAACCGAACGCTTCGAGCACGCCGACTAGCGTCGAAGGATGAATAACACCCGTGCTCGTACCTGATGGAATGCTGCAGGTATGAAAGGTTCGATGAAAGGTCGCGGGTCGATCGTCTTCTTCAGGGACGGTTTGATAGGATGCACTTTGCCGTGGATGCTCCTGCGGGGTTTTGGAAGACAATCGTGGGCTGAACTGCAGATTTTTGTTATTTCTGTTAATTACTATTCGGGATTCTTTGAAAGATTTTTCCTGCTTCACACTTTATACCTAAAGGGTGTCCTGTCGGTACTGAAAGATGAACGAGAACGAAGCGGCACGACGGTCAGAGCTGAATGGCCGTCAGGAATTAATTATCCCTAGAGCAAGGCCAAAATAATCGCGCTCGTCGAAAAGGCGTCGGGTCGTCGGCTTCGCGCCATTAATTAAAAATTATCCAGGATCGCAATTAGCCGTAGCCAGTGCGAGGATCGATCGAGGAAATACAGTGAATTAATTAAAAGCAGCGCGCACGAAGCATGACGACCGATCGGCTGGTACCGGCGTGAAACGTATATAATATATGACCCGTGGCTCGTTCGACCGATCGAGAATTACCTTTTGCTCGTATCGCGGCCGGATTAAAGTCAACGAGCCCTTTCCAGCGACGAATAAGCGGACGTCTTGAATGAGAAGCTACCCGTACCGATCCCCCTTTCCCCTCCGCCCTCCCCGTCCTTCAGGTAATTATCCGAGCCTCCTCTTTTCCGCTGTTCCTCTCCTACGTCTTCCGGCTTTTTTATCGTAACTTTCCTTCTGATGCCTCTCTCCCCCTCGAACCAGCTAACCGTGAAAAAAAAACTCGCGACTAGATTCTCCCGCTCGATCAAACGTTATCGTTCGATGAGTCGTCGCGTTAATGGATAAAAAAGCAACATTAAGGAAGCGAAAAGGTGCAAAGGAGGCGATCGAGCGGACGGGATCGAAGGAAAACGAGTGATTTATGTTTGTTTAAGGTTAACTTCGGGATTGGATTATTTCCGTCGGAATAATAAGCTTGTACCGGCTTTAAAGGGCTCGTAGGTCCTATTCGCTCGCAGACGGCTCTCTAATTGAGCCATTCAGCCTGTCGACGAATTCCTTCGGCCTTTCGGCTCGATGCCCCGAGTGGCCACCGCCCACAACTTGTCCGGCTTAGCGAATGTCCTCGAAACTCTTGAAATAGTTGGATATTCGACTCGCCAAAGTGGTGTTACGAAATTCATCGTCCAAACATGAATACCGTCATCAATTTTTCTCGAAGAAAACCACGATACGGTGGTATTTTGATAAATAATAGAATTTCGAGTGATCTAGTGAAGATTTTTTCTCACAGACTCGCTCATCGGTGGCGAATGATAGAATCGTCGGTGTACGAAACCGGCACAAAGCGGTTCGCGTTATAATTACGGCTTAATAAGTCCCGTGACACATAATGAGTCTTTTGACCAGACGGTAATTAGAGTTATCCGTGTTGAGCATCAAAGGAACGAATGTAGCCGAGCGGTCAGCAACGGCGGCAGGCTTTACGGGTTAATGTCCATCTCGCGCGGACACTTGCCGTCGCAATTTGACGCCAACTGTCCAGCCGGAAGTGGATTCGGAAACCGCGTCCGCGAGGAACAGTTAGCCCGGCACCGTTAGCGTCCGCCGCGTGTTACGCGACGACTTTCGCCACGAATTTCCAAGGATCAAACAGAGAGCATATCTCTTGGACTGGAAATTGCAACAATTTAAACGTATACGATCTTTTTCGACGCGTATCCAAACCAATTGACTTCGAAATAATTATTAAACCTATTTCACCCGAAGAGAAATAATTAAGAAAAGTAATGCAAAGACATTTCAAATAGCATTAATATTACAAGGTATCGAATGGAAACTTTAAATTTCAAAATAAAGCAGTATAGTTCTTTGAACTATAATTAATTTTAACGAAGGTGTCGTCCACGCTCTCGTATCAGAGACTTTATCGTCGTTTCTCGGCTGGCTGTTCCAAGTATCGAAATCGCGTTTAATCGATCCTGTCGTACGTAGGGGATAACGGTCGAACAACGCTTCAGAACGGGGAAATCGCGTTTAATCGATCCTGTCCTGGGCATCGAGAAACGCTCGAGCGATTCTCCACGAAGCGTCGAACCGGTGCTCTATCGATCTCTGTCCCACGGATTTATAGTCCGCGTTCAAACGTAGGTTCCGCTCGATAATCGATCGATCGCCACTTTCGACGGGACGATCTTCCTTTTTTTTTCACCAGCCGCTGGAAAATTAATCGTTTCATCGGATTTCTTTTGTTCCCTCCCGTTCCTACGCCACGGAAGTTCGTTCGAGTAGCTATTTTGATGATTTAATTGCCGTTTATCGAGGATTTATGGGATTCTGTTCGAAAGTCGAGACGATTTAACGTGTATCGTGTCGATACCTTGAATTAACAGTCTGTTACTTTGGTCAAAAATGAAATATCACTTTTCCTATCTTTCCTTTCTTCAAAATATTTTTAATATTCTCCAAAGTTCTTTAATCACTTTTGTTTCCCTGTTTGGAAAACGATCAGACATGAAACCAATTTGTGTTTCCAATCAGACAATTAAAAAAACAAAACTACCAGAATCTCATCACGATAAAACGCGTTCCGAACAACAAAGCCGTAGATCATTCATCTCTGAACTCCTCGCTTAAATCGTGATTGGAAATGGTTAGCGTCGAGGCGAGCGGAGGATGAACGAGGAAAATTAGCAGGGCGGACAGGAAGTTCCGGGCTGATAGATCGGTCGTCGCGACGAAACGAGGCGTCTCGACGCGTCGCGGCCGCGCGTCCACGGCTTCCGGGTGTCGACGAAACGAAAACCACCGCGGCCAATTGCTTAATTGCACCCGTGATGTGTCGCGTAATCAGGATGCCGTCGTTTAATGCATTTACCGCGAGCACCTACGCTAATTCGCCGCGTCGAACCGCTGGTCGGACGCACGACCCTTTCGCTTCCTTCTTTTTTGCTGAAACCGGCAGCCAATCCAGGAAAAGAAAATCTCGGTTGCGGAGATTTTCATTATCCCTCTCTCGATCGGATAAAGTGGAAAGTAAATAAGTTTCTACCTTAGCTGCGTATTTTAAGAAAAGGTTAGGACGTTTGACGATCTTAAATCGCGTGACGTGTTTGTTCTGAGTCGGGAAAGAAAATTTCGTTAAAAGGTGCAGCACTGAAGCGACAATGGGTATCCAATTCATTGACAGCGTTCAAAAACAACTTTGGAACGGCCCTCCACGGATTCCATCGCTCCCAGGCACTAAACAGTCATGGTTTAGAGGTCATAAAATGGCGACAATGTAAAGAATCCTTCGGAACGTCCAGACAGTAGGGAGTCTACGATATTTCCTCGAGGTTAAGGCTTATTTCAGGCATCCGAGAACCGCGCATTCTTCGTGTATTCTTAGCACGACAATGTTCGACGACCGTCCTCGCCATCGTCCGACCGGCGAAAACAAAGCTCGCTTCCTCGAAAGCGCAAAGTTTAAACCGTGGAATTTCTAGCCAGGTATCGGATAATTACGAAGCGAAACTGATCAAAGGGAAACCGAAGCACCCGGGAGCAGCGGATGGATGATGTTCGACTCTCGTACGTGTTGCGGGGTCGATTAGCAAACCCGGACGGGATCAATCGATCGCCTATTTTGCCATTTCCTGCGACAGTTCCGCTGTCAACGACAATTTACCGTAATCAGAATGGCATGTCGAGCAATCAATCGGTCGCTAATGGATTTATGATTTCGTCCTGTGCTCAAGTGTATCCTCTCGAATATTGTCCTGGAAATTAGGCTGCTAAAATGTTATATTTAAGCAATTTCCGAATAAAAGGATGAACGAAACGTCGTATTAGCAACGATTCGATGGCGCAGATCGTTTATCTTCCGGGGTTCGATCTTTTCCTCGCGCTTCGATGGAGTTTGGCTATTAAGAGATAACCAGAAGGTCGGGATTGCGCGGTGGATAGGTTACTTAGTTCCGTTGGCACGTGCCGTAACTTCCTGTCGCGGCCAGCTCGAGGAAAACGAGCCAATAGCTTGGCGTTGACAGATCAGAGCCCGGCCAGAGACCGGACCAATTGGCCGACATCGGAAATCGGAGATTTTCTCTTCGAAAAAGAGCCGATATACGCGCGTCGACGCGACACAAAAGGAGCAGGGGTCAGTTGCGAAATCGGAAAAAGGGGAAGGGTCGCGGCCGGCAAACCTGTCCGGCTGACATTTTCCCTCGCAGAAAAACCGCTGGAACGCGTGAATGGCGTGTAACAGGCGGTCTTTGCTTGAAAAAGTAAAAGAACATTGATGCTATTTTGCTATTCGATTCTGATTAATATTCTTCGAAGTATAGCTCAAGATTTTAAATAAATTGCAAAATTTGTTCATTTTATTAACTATAAAAATATATTTTTGCAAGGTCGAGTGAAATTATTGAGAACCTCGTGTTCGACTCATCGCAGTCGATCATTACTTATCTCATCGCTCGGTGAATCGATCATGTCCATAAGGGCTCGCGAGGGCTTATCGGTGATCGCGAAACGCGCTCGTAAATATTCACTAGGTAAATGCTCCCTTTGCACCCTTCGAGAGTCTCCAGGCAGTTTCCTTATCTAATCACGCACTGTATGTAACCATACCGTGAATCACGATCCCTCGATCGTGCAAAAAACCGTTCTGCGCGCCGACTGGTCCTGCCTGGCCCGACCACTTTCGCCATAAAAGAGACTAACACCTTTGCCGGCCAAGATTCTCGCATTCCAGCCTTCGTACTCGATGTCATTGAACGCCGTTTCTAGTTAATCGAATTTATTTAATCCGTAAACATTTTCTTGTGGCTTCTAAATTTTTATTGAAATATAATTGAGTCTAACTTTGAAAATTTAAAAGGCCTCGATAGCAAATATTATTATTTCGCAACTCGTTGAACAATAATTAGATAATGAATTGAAGAAGGTAATTCGTAAGCAAGGCACAATGCACGGAGGGGAAAAGGAAACGGATTGTACAACATCTTCGTAGGCATTAGACGTATTGTACTTCTAATTAGGAGCACGTTTCGCTTATTTCCTGCCGGGTAACGAGGATGACGATGTTAACGATTTGATCGACCGGTTAATTCATCGTCTACTATGGTACACTGCTAGAACAACCCTCCTGCGATCGACTGACAAGTTGGAAACGTCAAGCTTTCGAAAGCTATCGAACTTTTCTTCTGCCGAGGGATAGGGTTGATTGGTCCTCCATCTCGGGAATGTCACACCTAAACTCTCGACAGGTGACCCTTGTTTCACGTCGAATCGAATGATTTACGGTACAGTGGCTTCCTCTGCTTGATAACATGCTTCAAAACACCGACGTTCCTGATTTTCATCGTGCAAAATTTCGTTCGTCCATCCAGGCAGGCACAAATATTCCATTCTCCTTGTTATTAGTCGAAGGTGGTAAACTCAATAAAAGACTCAATAAAAGATCAAGAAAATCGTGCAAAACGAATGAAAATGTTTGTCATTTTCTTCAAGGCGAGGCAAGGATTACAGAAGGACGACCATTGTCGTGTTACGCACACGGCATCGTGTGTGTAAAACATTTGACCGGATGTTACAGCCCATGGTTTCGTAAACGTATCGCGTTACGGTCCAAAGAACCGCGAGCCGGTCATTAAGAAGGCCTATAATTCGTTCTGCGTGTACGCTGAATACGAAACGCGACGCAACGCGAACTGGATCAGTGAGCCTCGATTTCATTTCGTTTTCGTTCTCTTTTTCTAATTGTTTCCTCGATGACGCGGGATCCGACCGGTTATCGATCGATTGTGACTATATATCCCCGTGTCCCGGAGTTTCGAATAAAAATGCGTAGAATGCCGCCGCGAGTGCCGGGGCAAAACTTTATGTGACGCACGCTTTTACACGATTCGCTTTACGCGCTGTGTCGCTCGATGCCGGCTGTGTAAACCGGAAAACAATTCACTGGCGAATTCCAAATTGCACGCCTGGAGGAACGAATGGCTGTCGTCTGAAATCGATCGATGTAACGTTTGTGTTTTCGATTTTGAATCAATCTGGAAGAAAAGAAGCCGCCGTGATTTTTCCACGGGGCGTGGGTGTTGAGAAAGCGAAGTGTCACGCGGAAAGGGAGCAGGTTATTCGTCGGGTTAAATAGCCGGGATAATCGCGTGACGGTTAGAGCATTCGGCTAAAGGAATCGTATTTCTTGTCGTGGAACGATGCACACGGGGTCGTCGACACGCTGGCAGAAAACATTGCACCGACTGCAACACTCGCAATTGGCAAGCTCGAGGCCCGTAGGATAGAAGTCGGCTTGATTATGGCCTTCGCGTGGGTCGTGCTTCTTTCGCGATGCCGCAGACTCTCAGAAGAATGCTTACAAGAGAGAGATGACGTCGACCCCGGTGACCATGATCATTACGACGATCGTAGCCGAGGAACCTTTGTATCTTCTCCTCGATCGTTGCTCGAAATGTTTACGATCGTGGATGATCAGCGTGGGCGCCACTTCCTGCCGCCTTTATGTCTCTTTTCATAAATTCAATATCCGTCCTCTGATCCGTTTTCGAGCTTAATTGAGTCGTTCGCCAAATCGGTTACACGGGATCTTTCTGTGAAAATACTTGGAAGGTTGAAAAATTATTTTTTTAGTTTGACTCGTATTCCAATGTCCAGAAGTTGCATTATCATTAAATTTCAATTCGATTCGATGAAAATTTGAAGAGAAACCCACGAACCGTACCAGAAACAAAAACCCTCCATCAGGAAGCGAGATGCTCCCGCTATAAGATTCTAAGGCGAGCAAAACGTTTCCCCGGTAACAAATTGCGGCAGAAGCTTGCCTTCCATTTTTATCGTTCTGCCAGGTACCCCGACTTCCGGTTGCATACACGTGACAGACACAGGCGAGCAACCCCGAGTGCTTTTAATCTGTCACTCTCGCGAGGCTCCAAAATAACCATCATTTAATATCATAAAACCGCTGTCACCGCGAAACATGAATTTCTTTTGCCGGGCCAAACATCGCGGATCCACTTTCAACTCGAACGTGTCCTGCCGGAAGAAAAAGAGAGAGGTATTCCAGAAACGAGGAGATAAACGTTGGAAATTCGTTTTCCCCGGGACACGGGCGAGAGGGGCGAAACGCTGTTTATTACCAGACAAGTTTCCCAAACTTGAGAAGAGAGTACACGGCCCCGCAATATGTCGCGTCGGCGAACTTTTTTCCCCGTAACCGAATAATCGTTTGACGATTAAGGCTGCTGTATGGTCCGGCAACTTCGTGCCGGTAACGATGTTTTAATGAGATTTGCATCTTTAATGGTACGACGCGATTCCGTTGCAATAAAAGTTTGCGATGCAAAAATTGCGATGAATTAAAATCATATGGAGTATCATTTATGCAAAATTAAAATTATTGCCAAATTTAGCAGCTACAACGCGACAATCAAAATGTAAAACGTAATAAATATATAAAGTTATGGATAAAGTGGGTCTTAATACGAGCGGAAACGTTGGGTCGAGGCATCGCGGAACAAACACACGGCCGGTGTCTGTCGACCAAGAAGAGTCAGAGGATGGAGGAGGAGGACGAGCACGCAGACACCTTTTTCTCGGAGGAGGAGGTCTCTGACCATCTGCCGCCAGAGTCGGATAGAACAGAGAAACGTGGGTTACTTGATTTGAATATCGGAAGGGAGCCACGGGGACAACCGCGGCTTTAATTAAAATCGCTGTTTCGCTCGAAGTGTCGCTACGTGTCGCGTCTAAATGAAAATCGAAATATCCTGGAACCAGAACGGACCTCTCGGCCCTTTCTGTCTCCCGTCTCCGCCGGGGGGATAATCGATGTCTCTTTCTATCCGCGCGTCAAAATCGACCGATGACCCGGTTGATCGATCCTGATGGAGCCAACCGGGTTATTCGTCATTCGTGAAATTGGAAAGCTCTCTGCGAGCGGATATTGGATCAGAGAGAGGAGACTGATTTCCAACGAAAGTACCAGCCTCGTGGGTACGAGGGTTATATTAGACGAGTAGCCGGAAGTGCTCTACGAGGCAACACCGATGTTTCGTGCGAGTCTGCACCGATTTACAGGGAAACTGGTGATTTCCTGATTCCAGGAAGATTGCATCGCAGACTTGATAACTGTCCCCTCGTTAACCTCCGAGTCGCATTATTAACTTAATTAAATCGCGAATTTGCAATGGTTCGAATCGGTCGGATGTTTTCTAATCGCGAAAGAACTCAGAGCAGAGACAGAAGACGACGGATGGAATTCCAAGGGGCTCGTTGCATGGGTTCGAGGAATCAATCGGGTTTCGATGAAGCCAGAAGCGCATTGGCTCGCACGAATTATCGTCCGCAGGAACGTGTTTCGCTCTTTTGCCGCTCCTCGTAGTTTATGGTCCGCGGTGAAAAGAATTATACGAGTGGCTGGCTGCCTGGCTGGCGGCTTCTTCTCGCAAGAAGACCGGAATATTCATAGAGGACTTAATTACGTCTGAACGAGCTCGTTCGTTCTCGAGTACGGCGAGAAAGGAAACGGCGAGGGGAGGATAACAGGTACGTGGCCGAGTCGCAAGACTAATCGGTCGCGAATTCGCGGAACGAAACGGTGTGCCGCTTGTATCTTAACCCTTTTGCGCTGTGGCTAACATCCAATCGCACTTGTCTTATGAAAATGTTCATTTAACACGTTTCGTGTCCAATGGCTCGTAACATTTATCAAAATTGAATCTCCAAGTGCAGTCGAGAAATAAAATAATAAAATAGTCCTTGTGGCATATCAAACTAAAGCTTAAAGTTAAATAAACGTATAAATAAATTATTTAATAGAAAACATTGATTTAAAAAATGACGTCCAAAATCCCTGACACTTGATTGGACGGTAATTTGCACAGGCAGCGAAGGATTATTAATCGAACGGGAGCAAGGATTAATCGTTTCGGCACCTGTACGAAACGGGACGAGGGAGCGATCGATAAACAGCAACGCGGAGCACTAATTTACTTGCAAAGGGTGATAAAACCGGGTGCTGGTCGAGACAGATCGAATCGTCCCGGGGAAGGTGCACGTTGGCTAGCCACGATCATTTATCAAGGATTCTTTCGACGGTCGGAGAGTGAGGGCGTCCTGTTCGTTGGACCGGATGAAAATCGCTGAAGAAGCGTGCGATCATTTATCGAGGAAGAGAACGAGGCCCCATCAGTCTGCAGTTGGTGGCGGCGCAGAAGGAAAGGAAGCAGGAAGGAAGAAATAGGAGAACGAACATGTGGCCGACACGTGAGCTGGAAACGAACGATCCGAAATGATGAATCTATCGCGTTGGCGAGCTTTCAGATGCAACGACTCTTCGATTATTATTTGCCTGCCGTTCGTCTTCGAAATGTCGGCTGTGAAAATCAATTTGATGCTTTAATCTCCTATTATAACGTTGGGGATCAACCATTTAACAATTTTTCATTTAAAACTATCAATTTAGATAATTTAGTAAATGAACCTACCGCAGAGGGTTGAATTGTATTGCAATTTAAATAATTTCTTACCAAGCAAAGTTTTATATTCGCCATGAAAATAAAAAGAATCAATTTGCACCGTCCAGTGGCGCCAAAAGAAGGAAGGAAGCAGAAGAAGTTGTCGAACGATCGAAGTTTCTTTTGTGACGGGTAAATATCGAGAAGTGGTGCCACAATGTAGGAAAAGATCGAGTCTGGAGTAGGAAAAGTTTCGGGGAAAGCTTCTAACAATTAAAAGCGAGAAACTTTCTCGGTCAAAAAGCAACGGGGGAAACGGGAAGGGGGTACGAGGGAAGATATAGAGAGGGGATGTTTCCCGGGGAAGTGTGATGTACGACAGAATTTCTGGCCAGAGTTGAACGACCACGTTCGAACAACGTCCTTCGAGTTTTCGGACCCGCCCTTTCCGTGTGCGATTCGATCCTTCATCGACGATTCGATGTTGACGAGGTTCTTCGTCGACGAATTCTGTCTCAGAAAATAATAAATTATCGAGTATCTGTTAATTAGAAAAAATGATTTGACGATTTGTTTGCTTGTTAAGGGTAAGGGTGGTTCGAGTGCGTTGCTTATTGAGCAGACTCGAAGTAAATCCTGAAGAACGAATTTCTAACTTGTTCAAGCCTCGCAGCGGTCCTTAGAAGGGCCAAGGTTAAGCCCTCCAGATGCACGGTACATTTCTATGCGTATAATCCCGAGCTTATCGACGTTGCCTCTGAAGAAGGTGCTCGACCCTAATTATGCCAGGGCCGCGACTCGCAATACATTTCCCTCCCTCTTTGTACACGGTCAAATTAATTCCTGTATGGGTGGCTGGCTATCTATTCAGGTTCTAATATTCAAAATTCTTAAATATTACTATTTTTCATTCCCATTGCCCAGTAATTAACCATCGCCTCTTTCTCTCCAAGAATCTCGTATTATCTTTGTAAAACGGAAACAGGTCGAGATTTCCCGCGGTTAGGATAAAAATACCCAACGCGAGCGCGCCAGTCGACTGATCGAGACGAAAAAAAAAGATTTTTCCACCAAAGCTGGAATCTTGAAGAGACTTCTCTTCTTGTTTCGTCTGCCACGGATTGGTTTCTCGTTTCGCAGTCGTCTTACCGAATCCCGCGTTCCTCCGCTAGCTCCAGATTCCGTGGGATTTGATGGAAGAAACGTGCGTTCGATTCGCGCGGAATAGACACTGATCCCGAAGGAACCCAGAACTTTGCGTCCCGCATTATACGCGTTTCAAACGAAAATAGTTCAATCTATCAACAGAAATTGATCGTTCATCAGGCTCGTGTCGCTTCATCCATCATGACTGGTCGCTTTTAAAGTCTCGTTAAGCTTCGATCGTTTTCTAAGAAAATACATTAGAGAGCCGGGCGGCTGAGATTCAGCTCTTCCCTCGTCGGAAACTCTTCCAGCCGAGATGTTTCACCCTTTCGTCTCCTAACGGAATGCAAAAAAGGAAAGGATGCAAATTGATCCCGCGTTCGCGACGAAGGAGACGATCGTATCGCGGCCTAAGCATCCACGGTGGTCCTGGGGGGTTAAGAAGGACGAGAAAGGATCTCTCTAATCGCGATGTACCTCGCGCAAGGACACGGGGATTAACGTCCAGCTGCGTTTCGCAGACGCGATTCCTACGCTTTTGCCATTAGCAAAACGTCGGCCAAGATGAAAGCGTCAGGCTGGTCCGTTTCGTTTCGTCGAGAATGGAATAACCGTTCGGCCCATTAGGCCTGCTGAATCCGGCTTAAGCGAGCGACGTCCTCGGGCCAAATTCCGTCTCCGGGGAACGACGGAATTATTTATCGACGGAATTATTCGACGCGGAATCGAAGGAGCCGCGAACCTGCTCGTTACGCATTCATGCGGCCTGCCATTATGGCGAACCGTCTCTATGAAAAGGGCGAAGAAGACCCTTCTTTTTTTCCGCCGTCTCCGTTGACAGGAAGCACGGTCACCCACGAGCCACCAACAAAAGATCCATTCTTACCGATTCGCACCCTTTTTCCGTTTGGTTCTCGGTCGAAACTTGCGTCGTTATTTTTCGCGGGGAGAAATTGGATCCTCGACGGTGGTCACAATACTGTAAACGAGGTATTTATTAAGGGGGTCGTTCTTAAATTTGAGACTTGATTAACCTCAGAGTACATAACACTTTTACAAGGGATAAAGACAGTCGTAAATGATAAATATTCGTTGTTTACTGGAACACAGATAAATTACAAGGTTCTTTGAATAAATCATATCCAAATAACAGCCATCCGTCTGTTGGCTGGTACTTATTTTTATACCCCCTTGCCAGGCGTTCCTGGTGGTTTTTCGAAGGGAGACAGAGTCAAGATGTGGTAGCAGACAGGGGTTGCGCTTTGCACGTGAGTTTTTACCGCACGCCCCATTACGGGTCATTTGCCGACGCATGAAACGCCACCAGTGTGTGTGTGTGTGTGTGCGTCATGTGTCAGGGCGCAGGGTGCAACCACGATATTATCGCGCGATGTTTCGTTTATCGGCGAGCAGGCGGGGTTAATGCGTTTCTTGCGGATTCGATCGTCTCGCGATTAAACGAGTGCATCGCGAGGAGGACGTCTGTTCAGAAAGGCTGTTTATAATCCGTTCAATGCCGTGCCTCTTCTTCGTCTGCCGCCGCGATGAATTAATCCGATCATTTTTCACGCGTACGCTGTTTCTCGTTCTCGATGAAATGTTTGACGCTCGACTTCGAGTGCTCTTTGACCGCATCGAATGATGCACGAGGGTGCGATGATTTTGAACAGGAGTTCCTCGAAAATACTGCACTTTCATTGCGGAGAATCGTTCTTCGTCGAGAGGATATTTATAAATTTGCTTCCTCCTTTTTTATGAAGACCACTCTGCTCTTATTTTGACATCGTGTCACGAACGCTTCGAAAGGATAATACCGGCGTTATCGTAGGAAGAAGTTTCATTATCTCCAATCGACGTGACGTTAAACAACGATTAAAAAGGTGGGAAGAAAGGAAAAGGAGCTTTCCACCTTTCTCGGTGCTTTATTATTCCACGGTCGTTTGCCCCGACGAGACAGTGGGTACCAGGGAGAAGACAAACCCTGCGACTCGCCCAGTCGATGGCACCGGCAGAAGAAGAAGAAAAAAAAGAAGAAAGACTTAAAAAGCCGCGAACTGCACGATCCAAGGATCGCTCGGACCTCCCGTGCCGCTTTTATCGCTCATAAACCCGGAGTTCTCGCGGTCGTGGTTTCTATAAAGCTCCAATAGCCCTGTTCCACGTTCACGATCGTAACTCCTCGGGATTCTCGGCCCGTCCTTGAGGTCCCGGCTAATACTCAGAAGAGCCGACGTTGACATCAGTCTTTCCAGCCTGTCGAGCGAAATGGACGTCGGCGAACCAGGACGCGAAAGGAGTAACAAGAGAAAAAGGAGGCGGCCCGCCTTTGAATGCAACCACCTCAGGAGTGTACGGAAGTGCGCGTTAAAAGGGAGCCAAGGCTGTAAAAGTGATGCTGTAAATAGCAGCCTGGGAGCCCTGCTGTAGGCAGTCATCGTTTCACAGTTAACGACGTAACTTATGGCCGGAATTGTTACATTTCGTTCGGATGCGTACCTGAAGATTTTACATACGTTAGCGAATTAACGTTTCTTGACAATATTTTAACTCCTCTGAGGAGAAATTTGGAAAATTTTGACGAGTAATACTCAGTTGCCAATTTAATATTATTAACATTAATAAAAGTCAAGTTTTTGGATAAATTGTACAATAAATAAATGGTATCTGAAACGTTTCTGTTCGCGCAATGGCGAATACCAGTAACAAAAACGCATCTCACATCAACCGGGGCGAGCTGCACGTATTAATTAGAAAAGGATCTTGTGAGACTGAAGAAGCTGCCTCTTGAAACTGCTCGAGTTCTCTCTTTTTCCCTTTCTTCTTTTTTTTCCTTTCGTACATTTCATAAGGAGAGCGAGACGCCGGATGATAGAAGCTGGCACGCGCTGGCATGTTTTAAATCGAGCAACCTTTGGAATGCGTTTATTAGTGCAGTAAATTATCTTTGGAATCTCGAGGACGCTCTTTTCATTTTAATACCGTCTCTTAGGTATATGCAAAACTTTGTAATTAAACGATAATAAACTTATAGAGCTACAACCCCCCAATAGTCATATTTTAAATTATACTAATGTGTAATAATTCTGTAAATAAAAATACACAGTTGTCCTAACTCTTGATAAACGTGAATTGAACGGTGACAATTTTCCAGGCCGAAAACTTGGTATTCGGGCTTAACTACCGGTGAAAATCGGTTTCCGGTCTATCAATGGCACGCGTGCACTTCGGTTTTGCGGCCGAACATGGCCGACTAATGGCCATTTATCGACACTATCGCCCCGGTAAATGGTGTCTAGGCGTAGCTTGGACGTTGAATACCGCTTTAGTACACACAGTTCAACGTCAAAGAGCTTCCTTCGATTTGGTCCGCGTCGATCTTGCGGATTTGCGGTTTTCGTACGTCGTCGCTCGGCCAGAATTCGATCGACGCTTCCCTCGGGTATCGATCCTCCGGCATAGTTCCGCTCGCACGACGAAGAAACTTCCCTTTGCCTCCCCCCGTCGAGTCGCTCCCAGAGTCCATAAATTTTTATTTACAAAGCAGAGTAAACTCTCGAAGTTCGTATTTTACTGATTTGCCTTATGACTTTCTCCGTAATTGCATCCGTCACGGCCAATAAAACTTCAAATATTATCCCTGCCTTGATTCCTCAGACTGTAATTAACGAGTCCGTCTGTGCTAAATTTTCGCGATAAAGTCGTTAAGATAACGAATCGTCGCTTGGATCGGCGAGTATGACACTTGCGCATGCATCCCTTTCGAAACACCATGGGCGATATAGCTCATGGAACAAATGGGGGATAAACGATCGTGAGAAATGTCCGCAGTTTCGTGGATATTTATCTGACAGTCCCGTATCCAGATATCTAGGGGAGATTCAAAGTTTCGAGAGCGTAACGAATCGACCATGTCGTTCAATCTCCGAGCGAAACCATCGTCGACTCGGGAATTTCCTCGATACAGGGACATCGAACAAATTGCGCGTGGATCCTTAAAAATTGGATCCTTCATGCGTTCCAGCGGGTCCTCGATCTTTCTTATCGGCTTCCAGGGAAATAGAATAGAACTTCCTGGCGTAGGCTTCATAGTTCCGGCGCGGAGAAAAATTTCCGCCAATTTTTAAGGTCGGCAGAACTTAATTGGAGATGCACTGATTAGCAGATTGAATTTTAAAGTGGAATGATATATAAATATTAAATATTACATTACAAAACAAAATTATGGTATTATTTCCTCTCGCAAAGAAGAGAACAAGAGTTCTCTGTCAAGGCTTCGTGGCATCCCGATATTTCCCATCAACTTTGAACCAAATAACGTCAGAGCCTTAACTGTGCCACGATTGCACCTAATGGGCACCTCAGAAGGGAACGTGACGACAGGAAAGTGGTGAGAAAAGCCAGGAAGACGAGGACCATCTCGGACAAGTCGTTCCACGGATAGTCGTGTGAAACTGTCAGGTGTTTGTTGACGCGGATAACCGAACGACAATAGAATAGACAGGGAGGAAGACACCTACGAGCGTATACACACGCGTGTATGTACATAGCGTATCGTGGAGAGCGAACGAAGGGTGGCGAAGTCGCTAATGGAGGAAAAACAGAAGGGACCAGAAGGAAAACAAACACGAGGGTTACCGAGAGAGGACAAGCTATCGAGGCAGCCGCTCGTCTCTTCAAGATCTGGTCTCGTCCCCCCCTTCGGGCGGTAACGAAGAACGACTTCTTCCGACACACTCCATCGGCCACGACGGTGCCTCGTCGCCGGGGGTTGATATACAAAATATACAATGGGCGACAACCACGACCCACTCGGTGGTTTCGAGAAAATATCGTATTCCATTTGCTGGAGACTTTACCTTTGCTTACTTCTTCTGGATTTATTAGAAATTGGTCGTTGAATGATAGTGATAATTTGTTTATTATGGGATGATTGTTGGATTGTTAATTCGAATTTCTCAAGTTCCGATAACTCGATAAATCGTTGGATTAAAATTTCTCTGCAGGGTTGCAAAAATCGAAACATCATCCCCGAACGTATTAATCCACGTCGAGGATGAAACCCGATTCGTTGCCATTTTCTTTAGCGAATAAACGAGAAATTGATCGGTCCGCTTCGTGCGGGGCTGGACAAAAACAGGGACGATGGTACGAGGGATTCCGGTATCGGAAAAATTGGGCCACGTTCCGTCCTGGCGTGTTCCTTTTTCCATCCGCGTTTTTCAGACGTACCATTTTTCCCCGATAATGAAAATTGAACAGGGGGTATCCGATAATTGGCTGGATTATCCGGACACACACGAGCGACGGGAGTATTTCAATTAATTCATTAACAGACATCTCGCGGTGCATGCAAACGAGCACAGAGGGATTTAATTAATCCGAGGAACGCGTGTTCCCGATATTTATTGTGTCGCTGCAGTTTTCGATGAAGCCGCGTCATTACAAATCAATTTTCCCCGATCCGCGCGTCGCCTACCCCCTCCCACCGTTATTATCGGACGAGTCGACGAGATAATAATACGAGAATAGACTTAATATTTCGAAAATCCGCGACGGCCGAGCCGCTATTAATTAATTCTCGTTCCTTTTTATCTCGTCGGGCACAAAAAGTCAGGAATCGGCTTTCGTCCCTCGAATCCGTGCACAAAAGGGCAATGTTTGCGGTGTCGCGTACGCGTTGAATGTAATTCGAGGGTGAAAAAAAAGTCGCGTCCCTTTTTCGACCCCAGACACCCTTCTCGCGTCGACCTTCTTGAGACGATTCGAAGGCGTCCACCCCTCTCTTCCATCCCCTTCCACCGCGCGAATCCTTTCCCAGGTGTTAGCTGTTTAAACGTTGTCGCGCGTAAAAGGAACCGGCTAAAGGGTACGGGGTGAAAGGAAGGAAGGGAATGAATGGTAGGATGCACTGGAGGGTCCTGTTGGATTGTTTGGCGGTTCCACGAGTGGTTATCTGCAAATGAAGGGCCACAAATGCGGAACAGTAGAGAAGCGTACGCGTAGGGTGGCCAGGAGAAATTGCAGGGACGTCGGAGTTTATGCTGGAAGAAAGGGGATGGTGGAGGTTGGAACGGGTCAACGGATGGGGATGGGTACAGGGAGGGGGGAAAGAGAGTCGCCGTGGTGGCTGCCAACAGTTTGTTCGCGTATAATTCGATCACCAGCGGGGAATTATTGTCGTAACGAACTTCTTCCGCGAGATTGGCCGTCTGGTTTCTGTTTCCCTGGCAAGAAGCTTCCGGTGGATAAGGATCCGTTGGACAGGAAGCGAGTGTTTTCTTCTTCTTATGGGCTCCCGTTCTTCCGGGTCTAAGGAAGTATCGGCTGCACCAGAAAATCTGAAACCGATGTCTGAAGCAATTTTTTTCATTGAACTTCATTTGAATTAATAAATTTTTTTACTGCAGGAAAATATTCTCAATATTTTATATTTTATTTCAAATATCTCTTATTTCTTTTGATCAATAAAGTAACTAAAAGGACCGAATCAAGTTTTCTTGGTCCTCGGTTTCCTGATTTTTTAAAATTCCATAGCAACAACTTGAACGCCGCTGGATATTTCTCGTAACACCTTTTCTATCCACCTTTAACGGTGTGGTTTCTCGTTTGATTATGCAATGGCATTCCTCCAACCAGTTACGTCAAGGGCGTGCATTCCTCCCGAGCGTGTACGTGGAATACTCTTCAAGAACGTGCACGCACGATCCGAACCGTTCGCTCGATACTTGAAAACAAAGGTGTGTCGTATCTAGAAATATATCTTTTAAAAGTAACTCATATTTTATTCATTAACACCGACGCGATTAAATTAAAAATGATTAAAGACCAGCGTAGAAGTCTAAGAAATTTCTCCTTCGATAATTTCGCAACAAGCTTTCGAAAAAGTTAAAAAAAAAATTCTGAAACATTCATCAAAGCGTCTATTTCGTTATTTTGTCGTTCGTTTTAGACTTTCATGAACATAAATCAAAATTTGGACACGGCTGCAAGATCCAAATTATTAGTTCTAACGGTGGACGAGTATCCGGCACGCCCAGTTCTTGTCGCGGCCTCTTTTTTTTCGCGGAAAGATCGTTTTAAAAAGACGAAGCCGAGATTTCACGTGGAAAAGTAGCCGCACATTCGTGCGGCACGCGAGCCTCGATAACGACACGTGAACTTCCCAGGCATCGGTGTACAGTCCTTCCAGAACTTGACTTTATCGCCAGAACGAAAAAGATTGTGACACTTTCAATTTCCACCACGTCAATCGTGTCCTGGAACTAACGCGATTGTTGCCTGAACCGTGCACAATGCGCCCCGTAATCGGGCCCTGCAGAAAACTGGTTCAAACTTATCGTTTTTTCGCGAAATCGGGCGGTTCGTTCGAAAATCAATTTATATCAATTCGTTTTGATATTATAATTTATAGAGAAACCGGTTTCAATATTCTCAAGGTAAGGGTGGTAGGTGGAAAGAAATCAACCCTTCCCCTTCGATATCAATACTTCGAAACAACCACCGTACTTATGCCGATACTTAAATATGCATTAGGTAAAAAACGTGTTCCATCGGTATCGCTTCTGCGAGGTATAAATATGATCACGAAGGAAACAAGTCTTAGGGAGACGGAAACTTCGCCGCTGTCTGCTTTTCCGGAAGTTCCTCAAGAATGCCGTGCGAGAGGACCACGTGTGTCGCATGAATTATTTCCGCAGGGCTTTTCCTTCGTCTGCGTGCAACCCTTCCAGGCCCTAATTGCCATAATCGCTTCACCGGAATATTGAAAATTCTGCGCGAGCCAGGCGTCATTGCCCTCCGCGCGGAAACTCTTGAATTACTCCGACAGGGTATGTTAAACCGGTTTCGAAAGGGATGAGAACGGTGGTCGAAGGGGGGCGCGAACCAAGAAGGGGGGTCTGAATCGTATTTCCAAGGCGACAATGCCGAATCTCCGACCACCTCCAACCCATCCTCCGGATCATTATCTTCCCCTCGACGGTCGTAATCGACGTCTAATTCCGGAAGTAGCCATATTGATTGCGCGGAAACGGATCGACGCGCGCCAAGGAGCGAACCGCTTGACACCCTCTGTAATCGTAACGGCGGATGATACGGAATTTATATTCGCGCGGCGGTTTCCTGGCAAGAACGCGCGCGAGACCATCCTATAATTGTTACGAGTCCCGATTATTGCGGCTAATTAACGTTCGCTCGTTAATTGCTCTTTTCTCGGACCGCTGCGCTGCCTCTTCAGGATTCGACGTCGCGCTTCCGACGGTCTACTTGCCACTGAAGAAGCCTCTCTTTAGACAGCCGAAGAGCTAAGAGCATTCGCGGGGATTATTTTCGGAACGACGTGGAATTTTGCTTTCGTTCCATTCCTAACTGATACCTTGCGCAATTTTTCTGCAATCTCGTAATCAATGTATAATTCATGGATCAATGATAAAATCTAGAAAGCGCGATCCACGTTCTTCCAATTCAAATTCCGTTGCTTTCGTTTAACCTGAAGTACTTGTTTTAGAAAAAATCTTTCTTCATTGATGTTCATAGATCACTTTCGAAGCGCACCTGGTCCCACAAATCACAGGCCAGTTAATCAAAGACTATCTTGAGGAAATTTTTCAAACAACCGGTAGATTACAGATTAGATAGTCAGCCAATTACCTTGTCTGTATTGATGCGAAGATAATTCCACCGACACGCGATCATATCTGTGATCAATGACGCTTAATGAGACGGTGGAGTCACTCTTCGGTATGACAGGCGCGTCACTCGTTAATTACCGACAACGAGGACGTTATCGATGACTTTTTCTTGAACCGGTGCCTCGAACCGAGAAACAGGGATGCAATCGGACGGGACAATCGTTCGGGAATCGATCGGGAGGTTGGTATAAATGGGCACTCGGAACAGTGGAAATTCACCGTTGGATAGATAAATTGACAGGGGTGAGAGGGGGAGGAAAGGGCGTAGTTCGGAAGCGAGAAATTCTCGCGGGTCGACGGCAACTTCTCTCGCACTTAACCGCGTCTACCGGAAACTTTTCAATAAAGCGCGGCTCGCTTTCCATACGTTCCGGGGGAGCAAAGTTTTCGGGGCCACTATCGTTTCTACGCAACATTTGCCGGATTCTCTGTGTGACACCCCTCCGAACGCCGGGGATTATCATTCTTGATATTCTTTCCGTGAAGTTTCACCCCCTGGTGTTCCTCCTAGCGGGCATTGAAAATCGCCAGAAATAAAATTAACCGGCAAGCAAAGGGTATAATAAGAAAGCTTCCATGCGACAGATATAATTCTGAGCGCAGAGGGTTAATTATGAATCAATAAATAATCAACATCCCTTGGTAACTCGAGTCTCGTAAACAGCAACTTTTAAGAGGATTTTGGATGGGTAATCCAAATAAAAAGAAATTGTAGACCACGAAACCACGGACAAGATAAATAATCTTTTCCGTCCATCGTGGCCCGGCGCGTAATGACCTCTCCTTCCTGTTCCGTATTCTCCGCGAGCGGTGGCGCGATACCGTCGCGACGCGGGTGTACCTCTAACTGGCACCGCCGCTAATTGCCGTCCGTATAATTACCATATCGGCCAGATAAATATAGGGCTCTTACCTTCTGCCCACGAGACAGCCAGCGACGTTTACGTCCATTACGTTTAAAGTCCTCCTCTTTGTCGGGGCGTGCGGCTGAAAGATACAAGAACAACACGACGGGACTGAAAAGGGGCGTGTAACAATTTGCGAGCTTCTTTTTTTTCCCTTCTTTTCGACGAAGGGAAACTTGATCGCTCGGCGCTCGTTAAGTACCGGTGATGCGAGTTGAAATTTTCATTGGCCACAGATGCATTATTTATTAAATTAGTAAGGTCGTTTAGTTTGGTAATCTGATGATCATACTTGACTTTTGGACGGTGGATCGTTGAGGCAAGAATAATTTAGATTTTATTTTTTCCTTTTTTTGTTTGGCAACCATTCGGGACCAGACGTCGAGTATGATCGATAATATCCATCTCTGAACGTTGACGTTGGAGACGAGCCGAAGCGAAACGTTTCCATGTACAAAGGGCTTAATGGCTGTCCGACCTTTTGCGAATCTTCCCCTTTTTTCTCTCCGTTCGCAAATACGAACGATAAATACGCGCGGTGACAGGATACAATTAAAAGAAGCTATTCCAACGAGCCCTTTGTCAGGATTAAGCTGAGTCTTCTCTCTTCTCCTTGCTCTCGCGTGTGCGCTCCTCGCGATAATAGAATACGCGTATTTCATCGAAGAAAAGAGCGAGGAGTCGACGAATGCAAATCCTTCTCGTACAATTCATTATTATAAAAATAACCTTTATCTCTCTCCTCGTGCTACAAGCCACCAAAATAACCTGTCTGCTCTTGCTGCTCTGCTGTGATAGTTATATTATCGTGTAATTATTAAAATAAAAAGTGAAAGATCATCATTCAAGTTATTCAAAAAATTCTACAAATTTAATATTTTCCGTCACACACCTAATTGATATTTTAATTTGTCTTCACTTTCTACCGCAGCAGTCAAAATGCTACAAATGTTATTTTTTAGACGCGTTTCCCGGAGTCTCGCGAGTAATCCTCTTTGTCTCCGTCGAGACGTCGTCGTTCGCAAATTGTCCCGTATCGGATCAGCTTTTGTATACAAGAAGACAGACGCGATCGTTCGTTTCCATAAACAGTCTGGGTAAAAAGGGCAGGAAACATAAAAATATTTGCTAGTCGCGTTCACGGGCGCGGAACGGGGACGAAAGAAAAGGAGGCTGTGCCGCCTACCGGCACGTAACAGCTCCCTAATTTTCTCGACGGCAATATTTAATGCGCGTGTTCCCTCGATCCCTGGCACCGGTTCCAACGGGACGGCGAAAGGAGGGTGGCAAAATTATCGTGGCGCCGTTTCGACATCGAAACGGGACGCTCACCCTCTTCCCTGTCGCTTTCGGGGAAACTTTCCGCCGCTGCCGGACGAGCCGCGACTAATCGCGCGCGACCACCACGCTGACGGCTAATTAACGCCGCCGGAAATGAACCGTGCCGTCAGAAATTAATATCACCGCCTTGCGACCCGTTTCTTTTCACGAGAACGTCACCGCTGATGATGTTAATATTTTTAATATTTCTGTATATTAGACTGAAATTGAACGTGCGTTCAGGTGATAGTCGAGTCGACGATTAGCAGAGTTCTATTTTGGAAATTTGACGATTAACAAAAGAAATGGAGTAAAATTTCAAAAATAGACCATTAATTGAGAAATAGTAGAAAGCTGGGGGGTCGGACGGGGCCCAGATTTCGACGATCGGCGTAACACGGATAACCGGATATGAAACAAACGCGTTCCCGTCCGTGCAGTCCGGCTGACGCCGACAATACGTACAGTCATCCTCCCGTTTTATTCGAATTTTCACTTTTTGACAATAGAACCGTGTCGTTACCGTCCGACATTCGCCATATCCGCAGTAACGTCGGCGTTCGGATGGGGTGCGATTTACGAGTAACATCCCTCCGTGCTAAAACCCTTCCCCTTTGCCAAGCAGCAACCCTTCCCCTTGTGCCACGTTGTTGTTATAGCGACGTTAAGCCGGCTAGACAATGACGAAGCCACGTCGTTCCGGTGATCATCGGTCGCGATATCGGGGTCGAAAATTTAATGAATTCGAAGTCTCGTTAATAAACCGCCGCGATAAATTCGAAACGATCCCGCTAGTGACCCTATTATTTACGGTTCCTCTAACAATAATAATCGACGTACCCCTTTCTATTGCTCGTTTTCGTCTCTCTTCCGTGCCGATGTAATTAACGCTTTGCCAACCGGGAATCCTGTTAATAAACTTTTTGCCGCCGTTGGTTATTGACCGGAAACTAATTAGCGAGAGCCTCCGATCGTTGACGATTCGTTTATGATCAGGTTGAAATTATAAGACCGGGCTCAGCAACGTAATAATTAGAAAAATCGTAAAATTAATTGCTGCTCCATCGTCCGCCAACCCTCTTATAGGATTCAACGGTATCAGCCTTACTTACATGTAGGATTTATAGGAATAAAGGACGAGGGTAGTTAGGACACCCAATCCAGGATAACCAGGACTCCCTTATCTACTATATCATCTCTACTACCACCCTCTCACGATCTGATTATTAGATATGGAGATCCCGATATCACCGTAGGGCTTCCTATGTTCCAAGGATTCTTACCAATTAATTAAATTTCAACATGCTGTGATTAATATCTGTAAATAAAGGTTATCATTGGTCACCGTCAATTTAATATTGCTCAATAACAAATATTTAACATGGAATTAAAAGTATATTACGCAAGGTAGCAAACGATAAATTTAATTCGAATGATAACGCGTCAACATGCTAATATTAACATGGTTCCATTTCGTACGCGTATCGTCAAAATCACAAATTCCCAGTTCCAATATTTGCTCGCCATTAAGTTATAAAGCTATCCGTTTCGTCCGCGAACGGTGTTTAAAGTGTTAAATGAAAGCCGAAAACAGGGGCGTTAAAAATAGAGCGGAAAAATGGGGTGTGAAACAATTAACATCGGAGAATCCGGCGATTCGAAACGTAAAAGATTCAGAACGGTAACGAGCAGGTAGCAGGTAGACGGTTCCGGTTGGCGATCGAGCTCCTCTTTTGTGTCGCGTGTCGCCGCTCGTCACGGTTAATTAGATCGTTACTCGTGGCAAATTCGCTGACCATACCCGGCCGTGTACGACTATCTCGACGACAGTCAACATCTTTTTCATTACACGTCCCGTCGTCTGCTCGACTTTCATTTTTCCCCCTGGACCTCTGCCAGCGATCCTCCTTGTTGCGTTTCGGGGCTGCACTCTCGTTTCACGCCGACGGAATAGTTTATTCAACGGATAAAAATAAAACGAAACGGTTCGCGATCAAAGTCTCGAATTGTGTGTCGCATAATGAGGGATGCTAATGATCGGGAAACTTTCTCGATCCCCTTTGAAGGCCTTTGGAAAAACAGTACCCGGAATCCGATGGACGGTTAGTTCGGCTGTGTGTTAATTGCAGTCGAGGGAATCGATAGTTGACTTCCGTTCCGTTTAATTTATTCCAACGTGCAAATTTATTCTTATTTATGCATGACAAAAAAATCTGTTTTAAAGGCCAGAGATATTATTTCTGTAATCGTGACTACTCTTAAAATTTCACTTTTCGACTTTCTCTGGTTCACCTTCTTAACTGGAAGCTTAGATACCTTATCACACTTTCGACTACTTTCACCGGTGCCCTTAAAATTTCCTCACCTCCATTCGTCGCACAAAACTAAAGATACAATGATGACTCTTAGAATTTTGTATGATGGAATAATTAATAAGTTAAATGATTATAAAACACAGTCTTTAACTTGTCACGCATTTGAGTGATAACTTAACTCATTGCAACCGAGGTTGTTCAGTTTTTATTCGATCGAAACAAAGAGTTCTCAGAATATCAGAAACAATCGATTGTATTTTGTGGACACTGAACGGACCCATTCAGTCTCGTGATTACGCAAAAGCGGCCGGGCCATCGGTCTTCCGTAAGAGAACGTTTTCATGGAACCTTTTATTTCCACCATCACTAATGGAACTCTCCATATGAAAAGGAGAGAAGCTCGAGCGCCGCGATTGTTCGAGTGTTTTATTGTTCGCATTCCGGGCAACGTTTAAGTGCGCGCAGAAAACGACCTCGGGTGTTTCGTGGCTTCCCTCGTTTTCTGACCCGTTCTTGATTTTACTTCTTTCCTTTATTCTTTTCATTTCATCTTGCAGGGATCTGAGACCAGCCAGCTTGGAAAAAGGCCAAGAGACCCTCAGACTTCGTGTGTACGGATGTTACGCTTGGGGTGGCCCTCTTCTGGTCGCCGGTTTGGCCGCCCTTCTGGATCATCTTCCGCCTCAACCTCAGTACACCTTCCTCAGGCCTCGTTTCGGCGAGAAACAGTGTTGGTTCTATGGTGAGTTTTCCCTATTCATATGAAATTCTCGTTCGAACGGATCCGCGAATGCTTCCACTCTCTTTGAGATCTCGTCGCCGAAACTTCTGGCCCGCCCCTAAAGGCTCGCCGGGAACTTGACTTTAATCAAAGCCCGGGATTGAATCTCGTCGAAAAGGACTACCGCCGCATAGGGTGTTTTGAAATTATTTATTCAGCTTTTCGAGCTTGTAAATTTCGATAATTTTAAATAAAATTTAGTAGCATTTATATTTGACCCATTTTCTTTGATATATTCAAACGTCTACGAGGCTAAAACACCCTGGTCTGGTGATTTATGGATCCAGAGTTCCGATCTCTGGCTGTTACATGACATCTGCAACTGCGTCGACCATTACGGAACATCCTGAATCGGATCACGGTCGAAATTTGGAGGTGAAACGATCATGATAACAATTCGATAGCGCAAAACGGAAGGAGGCTGACCAGGTCGGTAATTAATTCCGTGCTAGGAGCAGCGCAAATTAATTTGATCGCGTCACACACGACTTATCAGTGAATTAATTTAGCCGGGCAGAACCGGAGGGGACCGTCGCCTGATCCGTTGTTCGGACGACAGTCGGACCGGACTTGCTGACATTAGTAACGGATCGGTTCCACGGATGGTAATGGAGCCTATTATCGAAAGTAATACACGCCGGTAAGAGGAGGACGGTTTAACACGTCATTCCCTATGATCCGATTATTCCGCTAATTAATAGGACCGGTTGGTCGTGTTCCGACCGCTGATTAAATCGGTTTCGTTAATCGATCGATCAATCGATAGAAGGGGGAACGCTCGTGTATTAATTGCTAATCGCGGTTCCGCTCGCGGTCTGGCTTGTCTCTCTGTTCTGGCGAAAAAGTCGATTTGATCGAACGTGTCCTCTGCAGAAATTCGAAATTAATGGCCAGATTAAAATCGACGCGGATTAATGGGGAAAATATCGCTTCCATTAGAAACTCGGCATCGTTTGATCACAAAGTACAGCATATTTTTAAATTTCTCAGTTTCTAAAAATATAGTATGAATCATTACCCTCATTTTTATCAACAAATCTACGGTATTGACTTAACAAACCACCCAGAGACCTCGGCCCAAATTGAGCAAAGAAAAATGAAGGAGAGCCCAAAGAAACTCACGGTAGCTAATAGCGAACATTTCGATAAGAGGCTTAGGGGCCTCCCAAAATATCTCCTTATACCGTGCATCCATATTTTCCGTTCCTCTCCGGTTGTTGCCACCAAGAGGTTGCGTATGCACGGGCGTAATCAGTTCAGATAAGAAACAATGGCAGCCGGTATCAGGAACCAATATGGTAACTGGCACGAGAATACTCGGTTAAGAGGATTACATACAGTCCCCGAAAGATTGTATTTAAGTGTGACACAGCCCGGTCGAATAAGAAGATCGATACCCCCTAAGTACGCTTTAATACCTGGAAATCCCTAATAATAACCGATGCAACCCCTGCTTCACGGTTTCCACGTACGCCGAACGGGGGATAATAAGGACCCCGAACCCATCGTCTTTATTCGCGGTTCGACCTACCCCCGTCCCTCGTTGCAGGGATATTTAACTGGCAACCCCCAGTAATCCACATCCACCGATCTTTTGTAATATCACGGCCATATTCTAATGAAAGTTTAAGTTCTGGACAACAAATGAAATTTAAAAAATTGCAAAAGCATTCTGTTTGAAAGTTTGTAATATTTTTTTTGTTTTTCTCTGTATACCATGAAATCCTGCGGTCACGTAAATATTCGTTTCGAAATTGTCGCAACTGCGTTGCGTATTAATTCGCCGATATTTATCGGGACTGGCAGTAATAGCGCACCCCAGGCGATTAATATTTAGCTTTTATATCCTTTGACAAATATAAACGTACTCGTGGGGATTGGTTTTGTGTGTCTGTTTTCATTTCGCCCTTCAACGGGGGGAGTTTGGTGTACTTGCCTTCCGATCGGTTCCCCTTTCGTTTTTGGTACTTTCATTGTGGATTCGCCGATCGATAAGCTGGCTTATTTCGTTGGCTTGGAGCTTCCGGTATAGAATTAAGCTTACGAGGTCACCGAGACCTTGTCTAGCTCGTAAGACAACCGGATGGTCGTAAACCGAGATTCTTGGAGTTTCGCCATCCTGCAACGAAATCGAGTCGCTCTAATGTCTTGCAGCTTTGCTTTCGATTTGATTAGAGTTAGATTAGATTAAAAACGTTTTTCCTGCGTTAAATTCTGAATACTTTGAACGTCCTTTGTACGAGGTTAATTAATATGAGATTAAATCAGGTTGATCATTAACGGTTCGCGACACGCAATATCACGGTACATTGAGAAACACAATCGTTTGTCGAACAGTACGTTCACGAGACCAGAAACGATGTTAGTCAACGTTATTTGTAAACATGCGAAGCCTGTTGAGCCCAGCCACGAGAATAAGTCTTGTTCCTAGAGACGCTCTTTGGCGTTAATTACGACGTGGAAGAGGATGCCAGAAGCTATCCTATTTACGTCTTCCAGGTTTCAAGGATTTTGTTTGAGCACCAGCGCGATCGTCGAGTGCCTTTCCGTTAACCAGTTGCTGTGAATTGGCGTGCTATGCATAGAATTTAATATTTCCAAAGTTCAAGTTCTTGAACAGTTTACAATCAAAAATACACGAAACCTAGATATATTATTATACCAAAACAGAACAATTTATTTCCAAAATTTCACAAAGTGTTGAGCCGATATTTCAAGCTCGATTCGAAATCCCTATCATTAGTCGCATACACGTTTTGCAATTAACAGACAGCTTTTCAATTCGTCGCCCAATATGTGTTATCTACGGTGGAAGGATTAAAATGGCGATCGAAAAGCAGATTCATCGTATCCCGGGGTGTCACACGTCACGGCCGTTTGAATGTATCGTATCTTCGTGTCACGTAATCGCATTGGAGCCGAACGTGTAACGAGAGCGCGAAAGTGAAGCGCTGAGGCACTCAAACGCGTCAATCCGCTCGGCGTTGGCCACGCTCTTTTCTCCCTTTTCGCGCAAATAAAGCTAAGCCGGACAAAGGAAGAGAGCGTGTTAGCCGGGGCGCATGCAGGAAATAGAGAGTCGTAGCCGTGGCGCTAAATCAGGATAATGGTGTCCCATGGGAAGCGGCTGCTTCGTGCTATCGCGAGTTGTTACGTTCTCTGACACAATGCTTTTGCACGGGCGCGGATGAAGGGTTCAGAGGGACAGTCTGTTCTGGAACCGGACGTTATCCTTCCCTTCTTCGACTCTATTTTACCCGTTGCCCTTTCTTCACCCCTGTCTTCACCGTTGCCACATCTTCCTTGCGGAGTGTCTTCTCATAGGGGCCTTTCTTAGCTCAGTGATGTTAATTTTAGTGGATATTTTAATTAATAACCCCCTCACAAATTTAATTTTAATGCAACATAAATTTACAGGTTCTTTAATAGACAAGGGGTGAAAAAAATTAAATTTTTCTAAAACTTCCATGTTGTTTTCCCTTCCAATCTTATTTGTAAAGCAAAGATTCCCTCGACGTTCAATTTATTACAAGATTCAATTTACAATTTCCTTCGAGGCCCGTCGTTACACGCATAAACGGCAATAAATATGCTAAAAGTTTTAACTCTGAAAAGCATCGTATTCGCGGCTTGTCACCTTCTTTCCCGGCTTCACCGTCTTGTCCCTCTAATTTTCATATTCTTTCCGTTCCTCGCGTCTTCGTTTTCTCTTCATTTCCCTCCCCTCGCTAAGCCACCAGGGAACCACCACCCCGTAACAACGTGGGCCGAGACGATGGGGCCGAGAGATAAACCTGGCGCCAGCCAGTCCAACCCCTCCGTCCCGAAACTTCCTCGTTCCCCGGTTTTAGCCGTTCCCCCCTTCTGTTTCGTACCCCTTCTGACGAGGGAGCACCGACAGGTAATACCCCGGCACACGCGTAAGTGAATAGTCGGGGTTCACGCATGGCACCGTTCGTTTGAATGCATAAACAGGCTCAGGAAACAACTTCCTTCGCGTGGCGCGTGTTCCCGTCAGTCGCGCGTTTAATTCGCAATCACGGGGGTGAAAAGCGTTTTCATCTCCGCTATACGATTTTCTAAGCGAAAGGAAAAACGAGACGGAAGAAAGGGAATTTTCGGTTTGAGAGGGACGAAGAGTTCCCAGGAGAAAAATTATAATTCTTCGCACGAATATTCGCAATTAGAGGAGAATCAACGGCACCGTAGACGCACCGTAAGGAAACTCCATTTCGCCATCGCATCGAAATGCTGGAAGCTTAGACTGGCATTCGAAGCTCCCCTATGGCCTCTGGTGCACTGGCATTCTGGCGTTCCGCTGTTCTGGCGCACCCCATAACAACGTAGGCCGAAACGATGGGGTAGAGAGATAAATCTGGTGCCAGCCAGTCCCAACCCCATCGTGCGAAACCGTCGGAACTCTTGTTCTCTTCCTCTGCCATCCCTTTCTAAGCCTACTAACTACCGTACGGCCCACTAAACTGCGCGCACCCATAAACACACACACACACAGGGTGTTTTAAGTAGCTTCGAAACGAGCGACCCCTTTCCTTTCAGTTGATACGCGTTATTGCTGCACCTGCATCGTCGACTCGCTCCCTTACCGCCACTTATCGCCAAACAAAAACTTTGCTACCTCGGTGCTGTTATTGTTGCTGTTATTGCTGTTCGAAAAGGCTCGAACACTGCAATTCTCAGCCAGGAAATTACACCGTCCGCAAGAAACGATGAATCGGCGAGCACTGAAAAAGATACTGGAAGAATGCTGGTGCTTATTGTTCGAGATTAATGATTCTCGTTAAAAGCGAGAAGAACGAAGTAGGAAACTTAGGAATCTTTTCTGTTTCTGTATATACCGTAAATAATCCGAAGAAAATTTCCAAGTACAAAGAGTTCAACACATAAGAAGGATTGAACGTACGAATCTCATCGAGTATATCCGCCAAGAAAGGTAAAAGGATCCTGACGTAGTACGGCAAGAAGAAGTGGAGACACAATTGGGCAGTAGTTGCCGGACAGGAGCGGAATATTCAACTAACGTTCGCATACATTAGAATGGTAAATCTCTGGGCTAGTCCTCCGTATCTATGCAATCTCATGCCCCTGGAAGTTCGGCACGGCCGTGGAACGGCGTAGACCGAAACGATAGGATTAGAGAGATAACCTGTCCAACTCGACCGTGCGAAACGCCACCCCTATCTCCGCGCTCCACTAACACGAGCGTACGCGTGTCCCGGCGATGGTGGTGGTGGTGGTGGCCGGAGCGGCCCATAGAACGTTCCACCCTCTCGACGATATTTATTATCGCTTCGTTAAAGCCGCAGACTCTTAGCGAACGACATCGTCCCTAGGCCACTTGCGACCGACTTATCTCGTGGGATTTGGCTGTGCTAACTGCACCGCCCAAAAGGATTCCATTAACCTGAAACGAACGAAAGTGTTTCTCACGGAGTAAAAACTCTGTTACCCGCACCGTTGCCGGAAGAATTCTCTCACGAGGGAAAACCTGACCCCGTAGTATTATCCGTCTTAAGTAGAACTCGTTACGTTATTAGTTCAATTGTACCGCTTTTTTCCCCCGCTATCGTCCAATTTTTTCACCACGTTCAACTTCTTTTAACACTTTGGCTGTCACGTCACCCACGTATGGGTGACACTTGAATATTCCTATTAAATACTTGAAATTTCCATAAATTATTCAGTAAAGATATTAAAGCTTATAAACGCAAACGAACGTTCTTTCAAAAATTAAACAGAACCAGAAACATTTCGTTCCGCTCGTTCGTGTTTACACTAGTTTCCGTGATTTCGAATCGATTACGAATTTCGTGGCGCCCCGACACGCCGGAGCACTCGTAAACACGGGACGTTGGCCCCCGGGGGCGTAGATCAAAAAGTTAAGAAGCCTTCCTCGTCCACCGGGAGCCGCGTCTTCGTTCCCGCGTTAATTGGATCGCTAGCAAAACGAGATAACCACCGGCTCCGGCCGGGAGCGCAGCGAACGGAAAGCGTTAAGCGTCGCGGAACAAGCGGCGCTGGAAATTAAACGAATCTGCTCGTTGCGAATGTAATTAATAGGCGTCATCGGTGATTACACCGATCCGTGCGGTTCGTTTGGCCGGTAATCACGGCGCGAATAACGACAGGATAGGGGGAAAGAGGGAGAATAAAAAAAAACAAAGAAAAATCCTTTTGTATTCGGTGAAAAACAGGCTCGATGAAAATCCAGGCTCGAGAGGATTGATAACGGCCCCGTGTTCACGGTGAAACGCGTTAATAACCGGAATCGATCCGATACGATCATTCGAACGACACGAAATTCCGAGGCATCGCGTCGATTAAAAATAGATATCGTACATTGTCGGACGAGCATCGAGGCCACGTGTCGTGAACGCGCCTCGTTACGCCTTTTTAACGAGATTAGGCAAATTGAAACGCTTCGCGGATCGGATTTATCCGACCGGAATAAGGAAACGAGACGAGGGTGAAGCGTGAAGAGAGCGATCGAGATCGATATCGGTTAATTAACCCTCGTACGGACGAGCCGTTTTAACCCTTGATGGGCAATCTGGGTCGTTGACTGCGCAAACGAAATTCGAACACCCTTCGAGCTTTGATTTTTAAATAAATTCAAAGAATCTGAAGCGCAGAAACGAAAGCAAATCGTAGCAACGATTCGAAGCACGGAACAAGAATGGAATTCGAGGAACGGATCGATTCGGAAATGGAACGATTAGGACACACGAATTGGTAATGAAATGCCAGGGACTAGGGGCAGAGAGAATTAGCGAATGCTAAAGAGCCGTGCAAGTGCTCCGAGAGAAACCCTTGTTCGATCCTCCCCGCGATTCTGCTTTATTTATCGCGCACTCCGCTTTTATTGGCCGTGCTGGCAATGAATTGGAAACAGGGGGGCTTCCAAAGGAATTCCCTTATTGTCTTTTTTCGAGTGTCGCTAACTCGATTCGCCATCAATCTTTTAAACGACGACGCGTGCGAGTTTCAAAATATCTTCTCCCAGTTCGATCGAATAAATTTCAAATTACATTAACGTTACGCAAAATACCAAGTGCCAACATTAAATTCGAAACCCAATTGCCCATATGTAATCCGAAATTGCAGATTCCCATAGTCGCGTAAAACGACGTGTTAACTTCTGTTACCACCGATCCAGTCAACGCGTTAATCTTCTTCCAATCTTCCAACAGGCTTAGCGTCGTCAATATTCAGCGTCGAGGATAAATTGTGTCTAGTCGCCGGTATCCAAAATTGTCCGCATCGGGTCCCCGTAAATCTAAATAGAATTACGTTCGAGTTTCAAAACGAACCGCGTATATCGTTCCGCGAAACGATCGGTTTTTCGGGAGGGGGGTGAGAAAGAGGGACGGGGGGGATGGTTGCACGTTGGCCAGCATGGAAATTTGTTGGCAACGAATTCGCGGGCCCGTTGCCCGATACAAACTCTTGCAATCACTTTCGATTATCTGAAAAACTGTTGGCGATTAAAATGACGCCGGTGATAAATCTCTACCCTGCGTTGGGGGAGGGTCGAAACCGATACACAGCCCCGGCTAATTATATTTGACAACGATTTGTGCGCGCGAATTTAACGCGTTTTTCAAATTCCGCGTTGATTTACGATTTCCGTGCCCGGCCGCTGGTAATTGATAAAGCGGGGGAGAACTTGTTGTTGTTGTTGCTGTTGCTGTTGCACGGATGACGACCGTAAATCTTGACCGTCGAACTCGATCATCCGGGAAAAAAGGGGCAGTAAAGATTACGGGAACCGATATGTCTTTGTCACCTTCGAAGAGGAACGATACCATTAGCGAGAGAACCCGCTACCGTTGCCAGACAATCTGGCCCTCTAATGAAAGCCGCCTTGTTCCAGGCATTCTTGACGTTAATTGTAGCTTCGTTGCTGCTTCCCTTGCGCTTCTGCGGTATTTTCGTCTACGGCTGCTACATTGATTCCGGTAATTGATCTTTGTTGCCAAATCTGCTGCTATTAATTTACTTTCACTGCTATTTTAAGACCAGGACTATTTTGGTCCGGTTACTAAGTTACTAAGTTTCATGTTACAAAAAATAATACTTTTGGAGCTTTAAACGCGACGCGAGAAAATATGGACCGTCGTGTACCCGCATGCGATCAACCGAGAACCATCTCGTATTAAAAGGATAAATCAGCGCGTACGGGGGGATGGGAGAGTAATCGACAAGGGGGGTAGAAATGGAAGGTGACAGGGGGCGCACGCAATTGATCTCGCGAAGCGTTTTCGACGCCAAACTAATCGGGTTTGACCGCGCTCCCGTAAAGTATCGAACGGCACGCGTCGACATAATTCACTTATGTTTGTTATGGGTTGCCATGGAGTGAGATATAACCTGACCGAAACAGCTATTGTTGGCGACCCGCCAAAATTCAGCAAATATAGACGACGAGCTTTTGCTCTCTTTATCTCGTATCCGCACCACCCCCGAACCCCTTCGTTTCCTTCAATTTCCTTTCTCTTATCAGCGTATTTAAGACGATAACGATATTAATCGTAAATTATGGAAAGATACGTTTGCCTGTATGAAGTTGAATCGAGTAAAGTACCAAGGTCTCAGTCTTTCAAGTTCGAGGAACGGAAACGAGTTTCGTACGAAACTTAAAAACAAAATCCATCAGTTTACGAGGACACCCCCGCGATGGGATCTAATCCGCAGAGGGTCGAAGTCTGATTAAAAATCCGAGCATTATCAGTCGCGGCGTGTACACGAGGAAATATTATTTCTCCTCTTGGCCGGGCAAACAAAATCCATTTGGAGTTGTGGCGGTCCCAAGTCGGCCGGTATGATAACGGTTATTCCCAGTTCCCCGTTTCCCCGCGAGCATTGGAGCGAGGCCAGGTAATCTTGATAGAAAAACTTTCGCCCAAGTAACAGGCCGTCCCTCGTGGCGCGTGGTCGGAAAAAGTTGTTGAATTTTGGCCGGACCGGACGAACGTTGAATTTTGAGTCGCTTGATGAGCGAACCGGTAAAAAAGAGGCTGCGAAGAAGCGACCATAACGCTCGGACTGAGCCGCGGGTCCGCTTAATATTCCGTCGCGCGTCCGCAAGAACGACCGCTCTCCTCCGGTCCAAGTTGTCTCCGATTCGGAAACTTTCGCCGGGTTTCCATGAAATTGTACATTGATACGATACAGCTCCGTCAGAGACGAATTACAAAAGAAATTGAGGAACAATGGAGTCGTTAAGCGGGAAAGAAGTTGGAGGGGGGCTGCAGGTTTGGATACTGGAAAATGTTGTACTTGCAAAATTTTAATAATTGTAAAACCAAGCCTCGAATTTCACTTCACCTCGTAAAGTTGTAATAATTAGTTTAAGTTTCTGTATTTACTTGGCTGCAAGAAAAAAAAGGATCGAGAATCACCGCAGCGTGAAATCATCGAACTCTTACGTGCTCTAACGAACCGTGACTAAACTCTTCACAAAATATACGAGGGGATAACTCATTTCACGAACTTTCTTCGAGGAAAGTGGAACTGGTTCCGACAAATTTCACTTTGAATATTCGGCCGGATAATGAAATCCATCGCAGAAGAGAAATCAACTTGTCCGAGGAAGAAGAGGGAGAAAAATCGGTCGATCGCGTTTATTTATCCCTGTGCGTGTCGTTGACAATCTCGAAATCGCGGCCTCCCTTTCACGCATCCCGGATTTAATGCCGACAACTGGGTCAACTGCAGCCACCAATACCCCGGGGCAACGGTTTCGGCGTGCATCGTCATCCATGAAAGTTGCGGCGTAAGGATTTTATTTACGAGTGTGTTTGCGGACGAGCGCGACCCTCCTCGCCGATAAGTGGCTCATGGGGTCCTCGTGGAAGCGTGCTTCTGGCAGATTGCGCCGCTTTCGTTATGGGGAGTCGCGGGGAGTTCCCGAGCGGAGGTGGGATCGGGACCGATAAACCGGGTCCAAGCACGCCGAATGGTTCTTTATTTACCATAAAACTCGCGCTCGATGCCCGCCAGGCGGAATGAATTTCGTGGTACCGGCTAAAATTTTATTACCCCCTTCTGAACCGTGACGAACCGACCTTAACCACCGATGCGTTAATAGAGCAATTTTTGCGTTGTAAAAAAACGCACGCCATGGGGGAAAAAGAAGGGAAAAAGGGAAAATACAGTTAACCGCGAATGTAGAGGAAAAAGGAATAAATTGTATTCTTTATTCGATCAGTAATGCAGGTTTGCCCGATCGAACCGCAACCGCGGAGCCGACCCGGGTTTTTGTTCGCTTTCGATAAAATCGCGACCGCATCGGGATAGAAGCGAGAATAAAAGAACGTTTAACTTCGAATCGAATGTTCTACGGTCAAAGCACGCTCGATCATGGGGAAAATTGAAGCTGACAAGCCGCTTCTTCGAATAGAATGCTTCGCGATATTTTTGCCCCTGTAAAGGGATGGTTAATTGAACTCCCAATTGATTTATTAAAATAAATTTACTTAGTACTTAACGTTGATTCCCTCCCTCGCAGTAGTCAGTGCTGTCTGAGGACACCGTTTTATTGCACCCCCTGAGCGCACTTTCTGCCCTGTAAAACCGTTATAATAAATATATACATGAGTTAAACATTGTAGTATTAATTCAGTGAATAAATATTCAGCAGTTACTAAAGTGGTAAAATTAAACGTTTCAATTCGAAATTATCGCCATAATTCTCCGCGTTCCGTGTGCACATCCCATCGAGACTCGATATTAATTCAACGCTTCGATCAATAACCATATTTAGCAATTAACAGTCATTTTTTTCAACGATGTACGTACACGTTATAAAGCTGTAAGAAGTTTCTCCCCGCTTGTACCGGTTGCACGAGTCCCGCCAAGGGCGCCAATTACTTATCGACCCAACTGGTAATTGTCCAGCTAGATTATCCGTATCTGGAAACAGCGCCGGTTTTCTCAGATCGACCGTACACTCCGCTAGAAACATCGCAAATCGATGCGTGTAATTTATTCGGGAATTTAATTATTTAAATCACACTTGATGCATGAAAAACGAGTCGCATCCGTACGCGTGTGTATTCGGAGGTGATTTGTAAATTCCTGGGAATATCGCGATTCCGCACGGTTCCATCCAGCCGAACGATTCGATAAATGCTATCGCCTCACGTGATTCGACGTAATTTTAACGAAAGCACAAGTTTCGCGTGCCAGCGCTGAATTTCGTGCCTAGATTTTTGCCCGTGATCCCCTGGTTACACCCCCTCTTTTAAATAAAATTATTTCACTGTGCAATTCTATCGGGGATAGCTGTTTGCACTGCAACGTCTCTTTGACTGTTAAGGACGCGAACTCTGATGGCTCGATCCTTTGGGTATTGCAACTTCCTGTTGTACTGAACTAACCGATTCACTGGCTGTTTACTGAGTTGTTGCTGCAGACAGATCTTTGGTTCTGATCCCTGACCTACTTCCACTTATTACAGGCAGATAAGACTCATCCCTTTACAGTGCTCCCACGGCGCGGTACATTCCTGGAACGGGGGGTGGAGAAGTTGGTAACGCAGGGAAAATTCCGCCAAGTCGCCGCTGTGTCCTTAAAAAACTATTTCTGACACTTGAAACTTAGAATTCCAAGGAACCCTATGAAACAAGGCTTTAAAACTAGACCATGACTGACTTCTAAATTAAATTTCTATTAGCTGCATGCTGCCCTGCTAAAAATAACTCGGCTCGCATAAACTTGCCCTCTTGCCGTTCTTAACGTAACTATAAATCAAAATTATGAATCCTGTAAATTTAAATGGTCGTATATTACGATCCGACGTTGTGCCTGCGTATAATAATAATTCGTGCGATTAACAGTGGACGGGAAACGATAACGTACGAATCAATTAGTTAAGAGGGCCCGGTTGAGGGCTGGTAGCATGTTCATTTTAATTATTTCATCCGATATTTTCGATACTCTGCCGCTTCGACCTCGTTAATTGGACCGGATCCATTTGTTTCCCTTTTCAAGATCCCATTACGAACGAGCCTGGTTTTCGGATATCTCTCGTGGTTACGTTTCTCTATCTGTCATTACTCTTTACTTGTTCATCGTGTTTTGTACAAAACGGTACATGCGAAGTTAACTTCCACTTGTATATTTAATTTATTTCCTTTTCCATCAATCTCGATTAGTTATTAATGATATACCATATGTAATAATGATATGCCAGTTGTTGAAGAACATCGGTGCAATTTATCGGAAGGGTGCAAATTTTATTTAACTGTAAACTTTGGCTCATAAAATTATCTCTGTACCATATTATAAACACACGATTCATAATTACAATTTATATTTGACGAAACTTCGACGAAAGGATTAATAACCGGAAGGGTTGGACCACCCTCCGATTATACTTTTCTTCACGAGTACACACGATCTCGTTCGTCGCTCATTTTTTAACAGATTATAAGTTGGTTAAGAATAGACGCGTAATGTAATAGTAACACGGAAACACAACTTCCGGTTTGTACACGATGACAAGCCTGTTTCGTTTAGTCGTCATTACGTTGCTCGCTTTACTAACGCTAAGAAAACAAGCTGTTCCTGTCAGCGAGTCTCAAGCTTGGCGATTTATTCTACCCACCTCCCGTCCCCCCTGTGAATTATCGATCTATTTGCGGCATTCACTGAAATTTTTGCCGTGCTTTATTTAGGTCGATCCGTCCTCGTACCAACCCCGACCGGAAACGATTTTTCCCCGCTATCGAGACTATTACACGTCGTTCTTGTTTCGTATTCTTTTTGTTCGACGATCGTTGACAAATCTCATTCCTCCCATCGCGTATTTTTCAAACTGACACCGAGAATTACGTTTCGAGGTGGGAAATAAAGAAACAACTTTTATCTGATAATCCATTTTTTGTATATAAAATACTTTATAGTATTTTTATATGAATTGCCTAATTATTCCAAAGTTTTGTTCAAAATTTGCTTTCGTTCGTGCAGTTTCGCACGTATTTTGTTTATTTCTCTCCTTTTTTTATTTTCGAAAGAATTTGTCCTTGGATAAAGTGTACATCTACGGAGAGCACGGCACCTACGTGTTTCCACGGACTCTCCTTCTTTTTTCCTCTGTTTTTCGCGTTTTAATAGAGTCCGTTGGCTATCCTTCGACCAGCTGTGTACAATTTTTTCGATGCACACACACACACACAAACAACTAGCAGAATCTGTCCACCGGCCGAGGGCTGACGTTTGATCGTGTCCAGCGATTCGAGTCGATAAATCGTTCTTGGCAAGCTTGTACTGTAATAACTGCGCTTACAAACTCGTGCATCACGAGGCACATAAACAAAAAGAATATTCATGGTAGCTTTTTTTAAAAAGGGGAGATAATTAGAAAAATGGACAAGATTAGAGTCTAACATTTATTACGCGTTATTTATCGACACTTGGTCCGTCGTGTCGGACCTTGAGGGGTTTTGATTAAATTTATTTATCACGGGTATTTGTATAAATACATGCATAAATTTCCATCCGAATTAACTTCGACTAAATAAACAACTATATTCCTTTCCACGAGCATAGATTTGCCTTTCAGCTTGACTATTTTGTTCGCTCGTCCACGTATCATACTTTTCCTCCTGCTTTTATATTTATTCCCACGTCATTTGTCTTTCGATCCACCGTTTTTTTTCCTGTTGTCTCTTTTCTTTTCTTCGTATTCTTTATTTCCATCGTCGAATTTATTATTGAAAATTGTTTATGTCATAATAATTTACAGCAAGGAATTCCATGTAAATTTCGACGCTAACTGTTTGCCAAATTTTCGGAAGTGGCCATTGGCCGCGATGACAGAAAAATTAGTTAATTTAGATGGATAAGCAGAGCGTCGAAAATTCAACACGCAAAATACGATAATACGATGGGAGAGCCGTTCACCCTGTGGCGCGATGCGTTTCGCGTAATGGTTTAATAGTATATCCGGGTAAACGGTACGTGACCTCCGTGATTTCCGGTATCGACGCGGTCCCGGCACCCTCTCTGTGGATTCTCGCGATTTCCAGATCCGACAGATCGTGATCCGTTACGAGAACACGTTGGCTTGAATTAAACGTCGTAAAGATAAACTGGCTCGCCATTCAAGCGATCGAAACGTTTATTATTGAACACGCCGGCGGACCTGAAGCGGCGAACATCCAGATATTTTAGAGCGTTTCCAGGTCCAACTCCGTTTCCCACCGTCCGAACTTTTCCTCCTTGACGAAGAGTAATCCACGAACAAACGGGATAGAAGATATCGTTTTGCAAAGTTCGAGGTCTCTGTTTAATGCTCCCGATGCGTGCACGTCGTCTTTCTAAATAAATTCTTAATCGTAAACAACTTACGTTTCGCTTGCGATTTTCTGAGAACTTTGAAAATATCAATTAGTAGGAATTGTTGTTGATGGAATAGGGAAGTAGATGAGTGTGATTTCCAATTTGGAAACTAGAACGGTGCTTAATACGATGTTTGCTTTTGTTACAGGTGATATGGAGATCTTGGCGTACTTTTTCGGGCCCATCGGTGTTTTGCTGGCAGTAAATCTGCTGTTTTTCGCTGCAACTGCTCGCGAGCTGACGTGTGGATTGTGGAAGGGTGAATTCGTGAAGAGCACTACAGAAAGGTGAGTGAATGCTCAGCTTATTCCCAGAAAGGAATAAATGCTCAAATATTATAAAGGATGACGTGCTTAGCTATCAACTTGTCATTGATTAGCCAGAATAAGCAAAGGAAAGATTGTCGGAGTATTAGAGAAAAGATTCATCGGTGGTTCTTGGGTTTGGTAGGGGAGAGCACATTTGGTTGAGTTCTTCGATGGGGGATGGGTGACCATTTTTCAATGGTTCAGAATATTTCCATTAATTCTCGTTCCTTCAATTCTCTGGGGTTTCGAATTCGGTTCTTCAAATTTCACTCTAAGGGTTCCTTTCTCTAAGGGTTGGGGTGTTCTGTCACTGTTTCGCTCAAAAATTCTAAAGTTCTCTGGTTTCTTTGGGGCTCTCTCTCCTTCAAGGAGATCCAAAACAAATTCTTTTACTTTTTTTTGCATTGTATTCTTTTAGAGTTCCCGTGACTCCCCCGCAATACCAGAGGTAGAAATCATATAGAGAATTAGTATCGTGTATAATTTGTTGAAGATTACGTCTACATCCGTCAATAAGAATATTTTGCGCGCGAGAAAGAAATATTTACGCGAAAACTTTCCAATGGAATCGACAGATACGTAAACGTATTTTGCATCTGTGCTTCCAGCGTGTGCAGCCTTTGTTTCGGCTAAATATTTACAGCATTTTTTCCGCGAACGTTTAACAGGCGCGTTGCTTTTACAACTTCTTAGAGAACGGACGAGAAAAGTCCGATGATTCGTCCGGTTTTATCGCGTATCGGGTTCGTTGCATGGAAAATTTCGTTTTCCCTCCCCCGGTGCCACTTCCATCGTTTCCTAGTTGCGACCGAAACGATACTATGTCCAGATTATTTTTGGCTCGAGAATCCTGCTCTCCCGGTCTATGCCAGACTTACGGAAGATCTAGATCTTCCTAAGTGCCTGAACGACGCTAAAAGCTTCGGATACCGACCGACTCATGGTCGTTTTAGATCCGAGATACGCCTAATCGTCGACATGGAACGCAAATTGTCGAACATCTGACCTTCGTTACCCAACGCAACTTTGTGGTTACAATCTACGGAGTGCCGTCGTGATGATACGATCGTAAAAACGGATGATTGCCTCTGCAAAAATAAATTGAAAATCTTCTACGTAAATTACTGTTTTTTATGAGCTTTGGTCTTTGGAAAGATCGGTATTGAATCTTCGTTAATTACCTCGCTTGATCATGACGTGACCTGTCGAATAATAAAACGGTGAAATATTTAACAGAAAAATAAGTTATTAAAAAAGATTGAAACAAATTCTATTCCCCGTTTCCGAATTATGGACTGCACGTCATAATCCAGTTGCGAAACACGCGAAAAGAGGTGGAAAACAAAGTTACCCTTTCGCGAGGGGGATGGGGGTAATTACCGTGGGGTGTAAGCGTGTTTCCACGAAACTCCACGGGAGCTTAAGGAGAAACGATTACGCGGCGAGTCGGTAAACCTCGGAGAGCTTAAGCCGCGGCGTTGTAGGAAAGTTAAAGAAGGTCGTTTATTTGGTTCCGGTCGGCGAAACGATACACAACGATTTAACCAGAGGAACAAGCGGAAAACGGAAGCCCCGGGTACGGCGGCGGCGGCGGCGGCGATGCTGTTGGCCCCGGGTTTTATTGCCGCCGGCGAGCGACGCGACGCTTTATTTCGGCGCGAAAGACAACGCCCGGGGCTGATAAATATCACGGATCGCTCCGGCTTCCATCACGGATCAGCCGTGGATAATCGAGATCAGCGGACGGGCACGACCCCCGGGATGTTTACTTAATTCTTTGCAACGCTGTTTTCGCGTATTTTAATCCCTCTGTTGCGAACGAAATCAAAAAGAAATTGGTGTAACGAAGATTTCAGACGAGTAATTATAGGACCAAGACGAAATTTGCCCAACATTCAACGTACAAAGAACGCGAAATGATATTTTCAAAATACATACATTAAAAGATCCCTTTCGTGTCTCGAAAGAAAATTGAAGGGTGCGTTTCAACCCTTATGAAAGCCGACGATGCGCGACGAGTGCCGTTTGACGTATCACATTTCTTTCTTTCTTTTTTTATTTCATGCCGGATATTTATTATATTTATGCTCGTCAGTTGGCTGCCTTTTCACAGGCTGTAGCCGGCTCAAAGGAGAATTTATTTTATCACTGCCGCGCCGACAGATATCAGCCATCGAATCGTTATTTTCCATTCGTAACGCCGCCGTCCCTTCGAACCACCTTTGCTCCCTCGACCTGAGCGAAATTGATATTGACGATCTCAATTTGCGATTCTCTTTTGGCCGTACGTCTGTCTTTCTCTGTCTGCGCCCGTATGCAGAGATCGGGACAAGCCGGCTATAATAGGTGGATAGAGATTCTCCCGTGTGCCCCACCCGCTGTCCATTTGTTCCCAATTCGTAATTTCGAGGAGCTAACTCTTTTTCATCCCCCGCGCGTGTTACGCCGATACCGAATTTTTCCATGAAAAAATAACGCCTCGCCCATGGGATACGATTTCCGGGTTCAAGGTTGGTTTAATCCGTCGGGAATTTGTCAAATTTTGGGATAAAACGTGTCGTTATGAAAGTAGTTTGGATATCAGTGACACTTAACCACACAATCTGTGATACTTAACACCAAGAAAGGTTTGTCAAGGCCAAGTTGACCACGAACTTGATAAAAGACCTAAGACCATCAGCCGGATGACGAGGAGTAGATGCAGACGTCAAGGTTGCATCGGGTTCTTGTCCCTCCCTGTCGTTTCTCTTCGAAGGATTTCAAGGGCCGTAAAGTGGAGACCTGTGTTTCCTCTGGCTTCGTGAGATTCCGCGCAGAGGGGTCCGTGAACGAAAGTCACGAGAAAAATGATCGGCTATCACCGAGCTCGGTTATCAAATAGACCTGCATTATTTTAACTGACGTCTGCCCGCTGTACAACTTGCTAATCTCTTTTCCCCGGCTCTAACAAATGAATTTACTTTGTGCTTGTCATTCGTGCCCCTTTATTGTATTCTTTCCCCTTGTGCGGCCATTTTTTAGACTTTTGATCTATAAATTGCAGCATTTACATCTTTGATTACTGTAATTCGACGTTTTACCTTTGTTCAGGCTTCGAAACAATTTTTCAAAGTTTATCATAAGGATATTTTAAATATTTAATCGTCTGTCTGTATTCGAGACAGAGCGTCGGGGGGGGGAATTAAATTCGTATTGTTGATCGTAGGAAAGCTGCGTTTGATCCGCTCGTTTCCCGTTAATCCATTAAAACCGACGAGAAACATCGGATTCTATTCTATTTCGAGCACCGTTTTCTATACAGCTGCACCGAGTGTCTTGTAAATCGTCAACGGCGCTCTCTATTTCCCGTCGATATATTTTTCACGACGATTAGCGACGATTACGTCGAGAACGTCAGCTTTGCCCCCGCGCTGGGGTACAAAATAGCCTTCGTTAAACGCGTCTCGTTATTTTTGTAAAGATAACGAGCGATCGAAACTGTGCATCGACGATCCGTGTGTCGCATCACGATTATTATTCTTTTTTTTTTTGTTATTAATGCCGTCGATATTTCCAATCTCAGTCCGTCGCTAACAATCCATATCCACCGTTCTGTCTCGTTACGTCAATTAACCCGTCGGTGGATCCGAGCGGGGGGGAGAGGGGGTGGTTGGCTCCTTTCGAAACTCGCCGAGTGGCATTAATTTGAAGCATCGAATAAAAACACGAACGTACGTCTGTCTATCCAACGAGTGATTTCCTCGAAGGCTCGTTTGCCTTTCCCGCCCTTTCACGTTTTTCATCTTTCTGCCCCATTTATTATCCCCTCGAATGGTTCAATACTCTGGCCGTAATTCAAAGAGAGGCAAGTTCTTTTTTTTTCGACAGACGTCTTGGTGTATTTGGGAAACGTGTGTTTCATCTACGTTACCATTTTGGGAACCGTCTAAATAGGAACGGGGTTGAGTGGCACCCTGGTGTTTAAAGGGTGCTGAATCGTATTTGATCATCGGTTGGTTGAAAGTTTCCTCGGGAGTAAATTTGCAAATTTTACGGCTACGTAAAAATATTTTTAAAACAATTCCTCGACTGGTTGAAACTCCGGAAAAGAATTTTTATTTCACCGTGATTCGATGATAACATATTACATATGCGTTATGCACACGAAGAAGATTAAACAAACCATCGTTTTCAAGCGCGCGTTGCATAAATAAAATCTGCCATCGTCTGACGTCTAAAAGCCTTTTGAGAAATTCTTCCTTGTTCGATTCTTTTATCGAAGAAGTTGTTCACAGCTGTTCACAGGTGATCGACCGTTTGTTTGCGTTCCTTTTCTTCGACGACTTTCATGCTTATCACGCGTTTCCTCGTTCCCTCCCCACCTGTCTTCGAAACGTGTATGGCACATACGTTCCTTCGGTACACGTGAGTTCACCTCCTTGCTTTCACAGTCGCTTCTAATTTGCTTTCCGTGCATATTATTGCCAGCAAACCTCGGTTCATCGTATGGATTTAACCCTTTACCCTCCTTTGACGTCCGTTAACAAATTCGTAAGCAACCTCGGTTCGTTGATCGCAAAAGCAAAACTTGATTTCCCTCAAAATTGTATTTTTATGGTATATTTCGAGCTTTCTTTTTCTGGTAGTAAAATTTGTGGTTAAAAGAGAAGATATATTTATACGTCAGAGTGTTGGCTCGTCGACGTCTCGACGTTTCGATGAATTTTTTAATCGGACGTAACGAATGAAATAATAAACCGAACGGATCGATAATAAAACTCGTGCATGATTTATAGATCAACGTTCGTTCGCGAGTTTCCAGGAGTGCCTGTATCGTTACGACATGTTATTCGGTCGGGGAACATCGTCGGAAAGCTTTCAGGGAGTATCGGGGGGGGATCCTACGTTTCGCGAACCCGCGCTCCTCCGGAAACTGAGGGAATTTTGTTAAAAGCCTGAATCGCATTAAACGACGGAGAATCGAGATTAGCCGTGATTGTGATTCATAATTCCGAATGCAAACCGTTGGCTTTCTCCGAGTAATTTTACAGCCGGGGGTCCGGCTGTATTCACCGTCACGAAAATCCTCTGCTCCCGACGTTAACACAGCTTCAGGAGCAGAAGCTGTCGCTAACAGAGCCGGTTCGTTTAAAATTACTCTCCTTAACCCTTTACCCGACCTGGCATATCACCGAGGCACTCTGACAAAGTTAGTCTTGTTTTTAGATCAAAATTTCCACTCGATTGTCGCGTACTAAACGATCAGCTTTGTACCTTTGAGAATCCGTCGTAATAATATTAACGCTGGAATTTCGTTACATTTTGTTGCAAGAGTCTCAATAAATTTTGTCATTTAATATAAGAAAAATGACCAAATCACTTTTCAATTTTTTAGCTTTGAAAATTCTGAGCTTCGGATTTGAATAGATCACTTCACAAGCCCGATATAATAAGATAATTGTGGCCTTCATTTTGCAACATCTTTGGTTCGAAATCGTCGAGACCCCGGTAATAGCGAAACTTTACGCCGGCTGATTTGACTTTCATAATCCGTACTGGCCCCCGGAAGTGGAGCCGTATTTAGAGAGTCGGTGCGTTCGAAATTGCCTATCTGGACGGTAGTTTCAATCGGGCCGAGTTTCTGCTCGTCCCGCGCGACAACTACGAAACTTTCTCGCCGCTTTTCCCTCGGTTTCCCTCCGCCTCTCAGGTCCTCGACGGTGCCCGGCTATTTTTAGCCCGCCGCCAACTGGTAATCGCGGTATCTACGCTCGTAACAATTAGCGGGAACGCGAAAATAGAAGGAACACGGCTGTCACAACATCGCCGAACCGTGTTACGCGTATTAATAAATTGGCCAACTAAATTTACGGCTCCTCTGCATATTTTCTTTTAACGATATCCGAATTGTACCGCGAGGGGGTTGAAAAATTACCATCGAGAGTGTGAACGTGAAATTAATATCATCACTCGGTTTATTTTAAATCTCAGCGATAGCAAAAGAAAGAGAAGTACACACCATAAATATTTATAGAGGGGAAAATCGATTGTCGACCCAAAACTGATTAATCAAATCTTTAATTACTATTAGATTATCGGGCAACGTTGTTCGTTTTTCATTCCAGGCTGGCGCATAAATTTGTTGAATTTGAAAAAGGAGGGTCGTTTACACATTTATCGAATGCCGTTCGTCAACAACAACCGCGAAACACTGGCGACGAATTTCCGGCGGCAAAAACGAGCCCGATTCAATTAGCAGAGCGTTCAATTACGACGGGCATAAATCAGTCCGCAAACGTATCCGTTTGTTCGGCATGACACGTTGCGTCGCGCATAATGCATGCATCGCATTGTGACCGAAGTCAAAGCATTATTAATTCGTTCCGGCAGAGTATTCGCAGCCCGGTTACGGTGTTGTGTCGCGAAATTATACCATTACAAAGGTTACAACGGGGCCCCCTCTTACCATCCCCCTCGACGTTTCGCGTTTACCTGCAAAAGCTTTGCGTTTCCCGATCGTTCAATCAATCTGCCCTTTTTTTTACCTCCGTTCTTTTGAATTATATTTTTCATCGAATATTTATGACCGTCGATTCATTACATTTTAACGAAAATATTTTGCACGTCGAATGACAAATTATTTTTCATGTTTATTTTTCGACGTTGTAAAAATTGAAAACTTTAGCTATGAAATCTTTTCGTGAATAATTCTTGAAATTTGTATGCTCCTTGAGAGAGCTTATCTGGGGCTACATCGACCCGTATCTCACACTTCCCGGACGACTGCTTCAGCCAATTAAGTTATCCGTAGCATCGGTGAACCCTCCTTAAGCCTAGTGAACCTTCCTCCACGCTCGCCGCTTTCAGCGTACGGTCAATCTTGAAAGATTGTAATGTACAATGTGGAGGTTCGTTTATCCGAACGAAATCTTGCTCGATGCCCGGTTAACTCGAATCCCCGTCGAGTTCTTATCGAAACCACGATTATCTCGCTATCGAAATTCGAATCCAGTTAGTCGAACTCGAAGTTCCTGTTATGTGAACAGGAACTTGTTGCGATCGTCGATTGTTATCTGAATATCCAGTTATAAGAAACTTATCTTACAATCTCCTCGCAGAAAACACTTTTATTTTATTTTATTATTAATATTTCTGTTGTAGGGCGGCTCTCGGTCGCGTCTGCATGAAGCTGGTGGTAGTGATGGGCGTCACCTGGGTGGCAGACGTGGTCTCGTGGGCAGTCGGAGGTCCCCAGTACATATGGTACTTCACGGACATGATAAACGCGTTTCAAGGAGTGCTGATCTTCGCGGTGGTTGGCTGCCAGCCGCAGGTCCGCGCCGCGTTGAAGAGGATCTGTAACCGGAACCCCCGCACGAACGCCGAAAGACAGGGAAACGGGCTGAGCACCACCAGCCACGGGATGCCCAGCATGGGCGACAGCGTCACTCAGAATCCCAGTACGAAGACAGCCCCGTTGGAGACCATTTGTTAAAGAAGAATTGCACGCTTTCGGGGTCCGAAACGGAGGAACCGCTCGTTCCTCCTCAACGAAGATCCAATGAACAGGATGCAAAGCCGATGCGAGTGGATCGACGTTGGACAGGCAACATTCTTTTGGCAGACTTCTTGTAACGTCTCGTTTGATCGATCCTCGGCGAATCCTCTGCGAACGCTTCGCTGAGAGCGTTAAGAAGGTCGACGGCCTCGAGCAACAACCGCGTGTTTCTGTTGGAAAACTTTGCGACACGCTTTTCAGCGGAAATCGTCAGCGCGAAGTAGGCCTCCGTTGAAAATTCCTTGTCGAACGGGTCGTCGACCTTGGCTGGAGACAGAAAGCAGAGTCCCCGCGGACTTAGAAAACGGTACCGCGACAGCCTGTCAGCTTGAATAGTTCATTGTCTCGTTAGACGACACAATGGAGAGTGGAGAAAACAACGCGAAGCGACAAATATTCATAGAGAAACCACCCCTCGTTCTTCTGATTCGAGGTCCCTCGAGGCAGACGCACGGCTGCGGACTCGAGCACGCCTCGCGTTAAGATCGTAATTTGTCGAGTCGCGGTCGTCTTCGCGTTCTGTCGGGTCATCTTGATTTGCCGTCAATTATTCTGGTTTACGATATCGAGACAGGTGACATCTTTCAATTTTCCTAAATAGAAAAGACACGATGACGTTGATTAATCACGTTTTATTGGAACTGAAACGGTTCTTTCGTTGATTTCTTTATTTTTATTCAAGGACTCGGTACGTTCATGCCGTAGTTCGTTTAAAATTCGTAATAATTGTTTTAGAGAAGAATAATACGATTGGGACCAACAAACGTTGCATATTCATGATCGATTCCAAAGACTGAACAATCGGTGTGACAAATTCGATGAAGCACGCGAACGACCTTGACCCGCGCCCCAATGTCATCGTGCCGCAAAAGGACGAGCGACGAATTCCCGAGCTTTCTTCTGCTCGTTATTCGTCGGGCGTAACCGAAGCCGCGAGCGATCGCTGTTCGATTTTCTTTAGCATAAATTTGCATCGACACCGTAACCAGCTACAATCGTGGCTGCCATTAGCATGTATCGTTAAGAGTTTTATAGCCTGGCCCCGTCTCGATATCGACCTCTCAACAATTCCCTCCGTGTCGGGGGCATTTTTCAACCGTATACGATTTTCAACCCTTCGATGGTCGATTGATTGCCCAAACCATCGAAGCTTTCGTTTCTAAAATTGATTGCATAAATGTTCCAAACGATACTGGAAGATTATTCTTACAAAAATTGAAAAAAATTGAAAAAAAGTAACAGTGGGTGCCTGAGAAGTGATTAGAGCTTTAATATTTAATATTCTTCGCATAAGTATTTAAAATCAGCAAAACGTTGCATTGATTTGGAACCACCTGGCGTGAAATTGAGAAATGTACATGGTACGCTTGATGAATTATATTTAAAAAACATATTGTGCATCGAGTGCAACTCGTCAATGGAGGGGTTCGAACGAAAGTGCATCTTCACTGCCAAAATCGACTTCAAAAGATGAGACTTTCGAGACGAACCGACGTTCAACATCCATGAAACAACTTTTGATAAGAATATACAGATTATACGCCGTAGTTTCAACGGAAGCACAACGAAGGATCGAATGAAGTCCTTTTTTTTATACTTTTTAATGCAGTAGACAGCTTAACCCCTTAAGTTGGTATTTTCTTCAGCCTCAAATCTGCAAATTATGTTCTCGTATCCAGTATTTGTTATTTTTCTACGCAAGAAATAAAATTCGATGTTGACCGTCCTGTGTCCTACATTTTTAATCGCATTTTAATGGAATACCAACTCGAGGCGTTAATTGATCGAGTTATACGAAAAAAAAGCAATGGAATTCTCGTCGTATCTCGCTCAAAATTCACGACGGAAACGATGATCGATCGAGACGTTTGTTTCTCCCGTTTTCCGTTTTCCTTATCGATTGAAATGAGTCACGCTTACACGAAATCGTACAGTAGGTAGGTCAGGGCATAAATATAATCGACGAGAAACTCGTGACAATACACACTAGGAATTCAATGCCTTTTGAAATGCCTTCCAAACGTGGTGTTCAATGTGCCGAACCTGTATACAATGAGGGGAACCAGACGGAGGCCGAGCGAAGTCTCCACGGTTCTTGCGTCGCGTGCGACCATTTTGCGCGATTTCCGGTCCAACTTCCGATGACGTTCCTCGACAGATTCATTCATCACGCGGCCACGTAGTTTTCATACCATAATCGTAAATTATTTATCAAAAAATTGTTCTTGAAGTCAATTTCTTTTAACCCCTTAACGCATCATCCCCTCTTCGTACAAAGAGGGGGTTGAAATAATTCGAAAACTTGAATAAAATGCCAACTCTTGACACTAGAATTTTCTGACATCTATTTTTTATGTTATTTGCTTTTTTTATAGAGAAAGATGTATGTGCGTTAAGGGTTAAAGCAAAAAAAATTCCCATATCTGAAATTGCATTGGGAGGAAATTTCATTGAGGATAATCGAGAAGTTCATGGGAAGTGGCCGATGAGAAAGCAAAGCACCGCATAAAAACCGTCTAGCGTCTACGTAGAGTTAGAGTACCTCGCACTCTCGAGTTTGCTATTCTTTAGAGCACAAAGTACGCGTAGTTATCGATGCGCGGGTAGAGTAATCATTGTCATTGTTTCTTCAGGTGCATCCAAGAGACTGATCCACATGTTATTCTTCGTTCTCGTGTTAGTAGAAACTATTCGAGCTCTGTGCAAAGATCTATTCAATTCGTGTCACGATTCCTAAATCTTATAAAGAGACGAATATTAAATATTATGGACGCCAATGCAAATGTCTTATTCTTTTATTTTTCTTATATGATTTTAAATACAAACTAAAGGCAAAAATAAAAGGATATGGGATGAAATCCATAATATTTATTAATGTTAAAGTTTGTTATTGACTGAGAAAAATCTTTGTAATACAAAGTAGATCTTTCGTTCGGAGGTGGATAGTTTCTCGAACCACATTAGTTCCTTTTTTTTAGTGTGTAAATGAGAAGGGATCGCGAAATCGTCAAAGTTTCCTCGATTCGCAATAACTCGTGACCAATAAAGGATAAAAACGCTGGTACTCTTTGACGAATTTCGCGTTCCCGTTGCGTGCGATCGCGTGACAACGCGGAGCGTGTGAGTGTGTGTATGTATGAACAGCACCGTGTAATTAGTGTATCAACGAGCATTAACTCGATTATAAATCCCTCGCTGTGTATAATCGCGGTCGAACGATGTGCAACGACGCGGCTACAGCCATGGCAATCTTTCTCAAACGTTTGCAACATACAAATATGAAAAAGACATCATTCTTTAAAAATTTGATTATCCAAATTTATTTCGACTGACTTCCTTGGGATATTTGTGAAATATTAAAATTTTTTAACATCATTCTTAGCGTTCGTTCACGTCGCTCATCGCTCGCCATCGCATCCTTGTAGATAACATTCGCCTCGTCGTAATAACATTAATTATCATTATTATTTGTAATTAAAGCGTCGAATCGCGTTAATCGGGCAACGATAACACGATTCTGACGCTCTTAAGCGTGTAAGTTATTGACGTGTCCCCCCCGTTGCAACCAGCTTTGTGGCACGCGACGAGGAGATCCTCGCCGTTCCTCAAAGAGCTGGTCGCAAAACGAGGACTCCGTAATGTACGATGAACTCTCAATAATCAACGTTCACGAGGATAGTTTAGTCGGTTAGCTAGGATAATCGATGAAGCAAGGTACAGACATAGCCTTAAATTAATTTATTCGAAGTAGTCGTTGTTGGCGTATAGATAAGAGGAGGTATAGCGTAGCATATACACACACGTACAAGTATACTTAGGAGTAATGAACGTACACGGTAGCTTGCCAGTATAAAAGTAGGAATTTAAGATGAAACGGGGAGGGCAGGAGATGGTTGAATTCTTTGGCCAAATATTTCCTCTGTTATTTAAATGTCAAAGATTCGTTTCCTTCAACCCTTTCGCTCCGACGCTCTTGTAACAAAGTTTCATTACTGTGGACGTTGACTTACGACATTTATATTAATTACAATGATTAGGATTACTTCTTGAAACTAACTTTATTTATTTTAGTATATCTTTAAGAACATTTATTCCTCGTACCTGAGCGTCCACTCTTCGAGGACCACAAGGGTTAATTAAATAATAATCACAGTTTAGCCTAAGATCAATTATCTCGTGCTCTCGCGTAACTTCGTACCGTGGAAAATCCAATGTTGAACAAAACGGTGAAGATGAATCGTCCATTTCAAGATTATTATATATTAAACACAGATATCGAAATTCTAACGGCGTTTAATGTAATGATAAACCGATGCTTGATAATACGAAAGACACGAGGCTAGTTTCAACATTGTATTGTTCGCGGTTTGGCCAAAATAGTTCGTCACTTTTTGTATATTTTTTACGACACCAGAGGAGAAGAAAGCTGTTCCGTCGTAGGCATTGTTGGATGTATAACGATAAGAGAGGAAGGACTCTTCGGTGACACACGGAGGCTATATATAAAAGAGACAATAGTATTAAAACTCGTCGAGCGTTGTTTCGAAGACGGGCTCGTGACGAGGCTCGTCTTGGCTCGATTAAACCATGTAGAGAACAGCCAATTATCATCGTGGTAGAGGATTTACGATTACAACGACCCTGTAATAAAGGCCGATCGTACACACCATTCCTGTACAATGTATTGTAACAGTATTTACTATCGCACTAATGGTATAATAAATGATAACTGTTAGTAATGGTCCATCTTTACAATCTACATCCTCGAATTCCCAGAATAAGAAAAATAGCCGCTCTGTATGCACCATTTGTTACCATCCCAAGACCGGAAACAACGGGAGGAGAACGGTGCACTCGTGCCTTCAAGTAAATTGATTACTTCACTAATCTGGTAACGACGTTTACCCAGAGTATGCTTCATCAATTCGATAGTGAGAAGTTTGAAGGTAGACAGGACCCTTCCTAATTCAATCAGCCAACTTCCATGTTATGGACTTTGCGACATTAGCTATGTTACAGGAAACAGAAACTTGGACCGCAATTCTAAGCAATCTTGTTAAACGAATGGATTTTATCAGTACAATCAAAATAGTAGACACGTTCAGTCATTGTTTTGTAATGAAAAGAACCATAACCCAGTACAACTACCTCAGAAGCCATCACAATTTTTAAATAAATTTCTATTAAAAAGAAGAGTCAAGTTTGAGGGGTTAAAACTGTGCGATAGAAGAACCATTTCGAAGGCAAACATCGAACAAGTTTCTATTTGGAGAAGAGTGATGGGCGCTGGTATGTAGCATTCGGTGGCAAAACAAGAGGGCAACGACCTTGTGTTTACTCTGCTTGTAAATCGAACGTTTGCGC